>OX422215.1:207708580-210401080 GCA_949130495.1 Sambucus nigra | reverse complement strand
GTGAATGCAATATTAAACAATAAAAAAATGACCATAAAGTAAAAATAACAAAAAGAAAAATAAGCTAATCAAATTAAACCCTTAAAATATTTTTTAAGTATTATAAATTTACCCTAAAGTTTCATAGTTCCGCCACGGATTAAAATTAATAGATAATTAAGGTAAAGATCATGTTTCTTTCTATATTTGAATTTTTAGAACAATGCTTTTCAAGTTTATAAATTTAGTCCCTGTGGTACAATACTTTTATTTTTTTGGTCCGCGCCAACTGCACTATTTTTCACCTTTTTTCATTGTATTTTTAGTACAGGGACTAAATTTATAAAATTATATGGAGTGTCCTATTTTTATACACTTTGAACACTATAAGAACCTTTTTCCAAAACCCCCTTAAAATTAAATCCATAGGACTCAAGTTAAGATTGATCAAATAAATATGATTAATTTATAAATTTTTTTCACGCATGTGTGTGTGTTATATATTATGAATCAAATTCTGTTGAAAAATTGAGTACGGACACCTCGGCACGGGTTGTAAGTATACTTTTGTGGATTACTTGAGTGCAAAGTTACATTCAACTTTCAAATTGATTGAAGGAATGGTTGAGCTTTATTGTAGTTTGCAAAGTGTAGTTAATTTCAAAAAATGAAAAGAAAAATGAATGCAACACAAGAAGGCGACGTGCACATCAGCCCTTGGATTGGATATAACGGTGATGACGTTGCACCTATATTTTTTTTTTTGGTTACACACTTCCGACACTTAATTAAGAGAGAAAGAGTACCTTCCGCTCTATCAACATAATAATCCGTGCATCTAAAGGGAGTATATTTAGTAATAGGCGTGAGTTACAAGGAGTGACACCTTTTTTAGCGTAAAAGAGACAAATAAAAAGTAAGCATCACAAATGTAGGAAGTTTGAATGGAAAAAGTAGACACATTGGGAGTGGTGCTGGGTGAAATGGGACCACAGCCCAAGCCAATTTTGTTAGGTAAATGTTAGGCTCTCTCCCTCGCATCATTGCCGCCAGTCTTATAGATCAAGATTTTTGTAGATGGGGATGGCCTTTGAGGACTTTTCTTCCTACTATGACATGTACATTTTGTTTATGAATACAGTACATAAATCACTTTTAAATATCTTTTTATGCCGATAGGGTAATTTCAAAAAATAACTCCTCATATATAAATATTCGGGTTAATTATACATCTCCTTCAATTTTATTATCTTATCATTTCATCATCTAAATTTTTAATTTTTGCATTTAACCCCTTCACAATTCTAAAATCGACTTCAAGTAACTCGCTACCATTTATACCGTTAAGTTTTTGGATAAAAGTGGATTATATGCATGACACATGAGGATACTTTCGTCCTAACATAATTAGTTAAAAAAATATGACAATTACAGAAAAATATTTAAAAAATTATAAAAATATTAAATAATATTGGGGCATATACCAAATAGTCCCTTGAACATTTTTTAATACACGTTTAGTTCAACCCTCCAAAAAGTCATTTACTATGCCGCTGACGCGGACCTTTACAAGTAAGAGAATAAGGAACTTTTTGACATAAAATAAAAGACTTGGACTAAATGTGTATTAAAAAATGTTTGAGGGACTTTTTGGTATTTGACCCAATAATATTTTTAAAATATAGAAAATGATGGAAAAACTTTTAAAAATATCTAATACATTTGGAAATTTCGAATATATATTTAAAAATTCTAAAAATAAAAGAATAATATTTAAAAAATCCAAAATTACTAAAAAAAATATATAAATAATAGAAAAATATAAAAAAACTTTTGTAAATATGAAAATGACAAAAAATATAATATTTGATCGAAAACATTGTAAATTACAAAACAAATATTGAAAAATAAAAAAAGTTTATAAAAAATCAATCAAAAATCGAATAAACATTTTTAAAATTCTAGGACAAAAAAATATATGAAAATTTTGTAAAAATATGTGAAAAGATTAATAAGCATTTTAAAAAATTTGGAAAAACTGATTTTTTTTTATAAAATATGTAAATCCCAAAAATATTTTAAATTAGTGAAAATCGCAGAAAAATATATTTAATAATTTTAAATATTACTTGTAGGTCAAATTATTCATGCCGCGCGAATCAATGATACCGGGACACCTGTCCTCATAAGTATACATCTCAGTGTTTCATTTATTCTTGATCGACTCTAGAAATACTTGGTCAGCACATCGACCGACCAACTTAAGAAGATGAATCATCAGGAAGAAGAAAGGTCACTCACATGGGAATTATCAACAATTATTCCACACGTGCTGCAGAAGATCAATACTCTCATTCACTATGTAAAGATGTAAATGCTTGAATATATAAAGACATTCCACCATTTGATTTTCAGGACCACTATAAATATATTATTTTCCTTAGCTAAAAAAAAGGGAGTCAATTGCGCACGGCCAAGACTACCCAAAGTTCTGTGTAACTACCCTCAATAGTAATATTATAACCGTGTACGTAGGCTTTCCCTTAACTAAACTACATTAAAAATCTTTGTTGTCCCTTGTTGTCTTGTTTATTTTCCTTATCATTACTCAAATAATTATATGTGATCACAAAATTGGTAATTCGTCGCTAAGATAAAATCTATACCGATTTTGGACATCAATAGATTGGCACCATCTATGGGAACGACTGATTTTCATCGTTCTCTACCAAACCTATTCACTTGTTCACCTTGAAAGCCTTCCAAGGGGTGACGAACGTTCCTGAAAGCAGCCTTGCAGCTACAGGCAACACTCTTAATCCATCATCTCCTCCTAGCGTAGCAGATCTTCAAGGAATCTTGATCAATCTTGCCAAAGAGCAAGAAGCAATGCAAGAGATAATAAGGTAATTACCTCAAACATTGGAGGATAAGTCTACTAATGCACCTTCACGGAGGGAGATGCCTCCTCCTCCTCCCATAAATAAGAGAAGTGACTATTCCAGGTCCTTCCGTGACAAATCTTATCGTCGAGGGGCAACATCATCCATCCGATATACTAATTAGTATGATGGTCGGTCTTTCACTTCTGAGCGATCGATATTGTTGGAATGATTGAGCAAAGCCTCTCATTTGATCGTCTTGGTCCCCGAGTAACCAGAGGTTATCATAGAGAGCTGGTCCGGTCCCGCGAGCATAGGGAAGGGTCAGTCAAGTCCAAAGCTAGCATTCAAGGATCTATGTGTGCCGAGCAGACTTCTCAGGAAGAGAGCTCAGCGCAAACGCACAACAAGACTACCAAAGTCGCCTCTATCAATTCCAAACCAGACGAGCACTCTTGGAAGGGATCAATATAAAGATTGGAAGATTATCCGAGAGAAATGGCTAAGACCAAGAATCCACTGCAAAGGATTTTTGTGAAAGGATATCCTTTTATCCTAGCCATTGTGGATTTTCCTACACCCTCCAAATTCAAACCACTAGTGGTCACAACTAAGTATGATGAAAAACTAATCAAGCCCTTCATGTTGAATAGTACCAAGATGCTGCTGGTACTTATTCTGTTCCTGACGAGATGCGGTGCCAAGATTTCTCAAGTACGATCCCTGATCTAACCCAGATCTGGTATAATAATTTACTCCCAGGATAAATTATCAATTTTCATCATCTCGTCAAACCATTCAACAATAATTTTTACTTTGGATCAAAGCCAATAAAAAAGGTAGCCAATCTATTGAGTGTTCACCAGTGACCAGGAGAAACTATCCGGGAATATATTACTCGCTTCAATAATGAGAAATTAAAAGTAGTAGATTATGAAGAGAAAATTGCCATTTCCTCCTTAATAAGTGGGTTGCTTCATGAAAAGATGTATTATGCGTTGGCGAAAGAACCTCCAAAAATCATAACTGAACTGATGGCAAAGGCTGGTAAAATCATGAACGCCGAAGAAGCTATAGCCACCAAGCAATCCCTCGGGATAAAATCTGGTGGCTAAAAGAGCTTTTTGATAAGAAGGAATAAAAATATAAGAAAGTCAAGAAACTTAAGAAGTATGAGGAATATATTCCACTTACTATAGATGTGAATCACATCTTGGAAGAAATTAGGGGTAGTAAGGGCTTGAAGTGGCCTAGGAAATTGAAGTCACCACCAAATTGGAGGGATAAGTCTAAATACTGTGACTTTCATAAAGACCATGGACATACCAATGATAACTTCATTCTCCTGAAGAATGAAATTGAATCTCTCACTCGTCAAGAAACACTGACCAAGTTTGCTGATCGAGCTGATGGTCGGACAAGAGAAGAAGGTCAGATTCCCCTTGTAAAAATAGAGATGATAAGAAAAGAGGCCGAGATGATGATTTTAAGGATAGCCCTGACTTGCCAAAGAAACCCAGGGAGCCTGAGATTGAGGTAGGCATGATATTTTTTAGTTGTCATTTCATTGTTAGAGGAGATGCTGGAGGTGGAGATGAAGTCGCCGAAAGAAAGGCTTATTTAAATGAGGCCAAAGCCTGTTCTTACATTAGATGGGTTAACTTATCAGGCTAGATAGATGGTCGGCTCAGAAAGGTGAATAAAGATAAGCTGGTCATTAGCTTATTTAATAATGACTTATCAGAAGTGCTTTACCCTCACGATGACCCTCTGGTCGTTACTTTTTGGGAGCATCATATAAGAGTTACAAGAGTTCTCGTGGATAACGGTAGTTCAACACATGTTATGTTTTATAATTACTTTCACAGCTTGGGGTTAAGAGATAGAAAACTAGATACTTATCATAGGAATTTAATTGGTTTATCCAGAGAAAAGGTTTATCCTTTGGGAACTGTCAAATTAAAAGTCTTGATCAGAACCTGGCCAGTAAGAAGAACTGAAAAGATTCGCTTCTTCGTCCAAGACAAAAATGTTCCATTAGCCCATATCATGATCCGTAGTAGAGTTGGATTAAAAAAATTCAAAGCAGTGTCATCTACAGTTCATCAGTGTATGAAGTTCTCCACTCACTACGGGGTTGGCATAGTAAAAAGAAATCGAGTGGAGGCCAAAAAGTGCTACTATACTTCATTCCATTAGTAGGAAGTCCGGAAAAGCACCACCACCTACTAATCGACACCTGAACCCCATGGAGGAGGCTGATTTAGTCAAAGGACAGGTCATGGAAGCCACATAAACCATTATACTAGACGATAAAAAGCCAGAGAGGACCACCCAGATCTGCTCAAACCTAGAACCATCCATTAAACATGAATTAATTACATTCCTTAGAGAGCGAAAAAACTTGTTTGCCTGAAGCCATGAGGATATGCCTGAAATCCACCTAAACTTCAGATGCCATGAACTTAACATCAACAAAGATGCCAAGCTGATCAAGCAAAAGCTTAGGGTATTTAGCCTTGAGAAAAATGTGACTATTCAAGAGGAAGTAGACAAATTATATAAAACTAATTTAATTGAAGATGACAAATATCCTGATTGGTTGGCCAATGTAGTGATGGTTAAGAAGAAGAACAAAAAATGGTGAATGAGGGTGAATTTCACTGACCTCAATAAAGCATGCCCCAAAGATCACTTTTCTTTACCATGGATTGATTAATTGGTAGATGCAACAACAGGTCATGAGTTGCTGAGCTTTATCGATGCATACTCTAGTTACAACCTGATCAAAATGAAACCAGAGGATAAAGAAAGCACATCTTTTATCATAAGCCGAGGTACTTATTGCTACAATGTTATGCCTTTTGGGCTTAAAAATGTTAGAGCAATATACCAAAGTCTAGTGAACAAAGTTTTTGAAGAACAAATCGGGAAGAACATAGAAGTATATGTAAACGACATGCTTACCAAGATCAAAGTAGCTGCCGACCACATCAAAGACTTGAGTTAAACGTTCGATCAACTGGAGAAATATCAAATGAAGCTCAACCCATCTAAGTGTGTGTTCGACGTACATGAAGGAATGTTCATGGGCTTCATTGTGAATCAAAGAGGAATTGAAGCAAACCCAGATAAGTAAAAGCATTGATTGATATGCAATCTCCAACATGTAAGAAAAATGTACAAAAATAAACGAGAAGAGTGGTTATTCTCAATCGATTTGTGTCCTGAGATACTGACAAATGCCTACCATTCTTTAAAGTGCTCAAGAAAACCTTCGAATGGAATGAGGAATGCAAAAATGCCTTTTTGGGTTTGAAGAAGTACTTGGGATCTCCACTATTGCTCTCCCGACTAATTTTGGGGAAAAATTATATCTATACTTGGTTGTCTCAGAATCCATTGTCATCTCAGCATTAGTCAGATTGGAATATGGAGTTCAAAAGACGGTGTATTACACTAGCACAACATTTAAAGGAGAAGAAATTAGATATTCACTTCTGAAAAACCTAGCCCTTATTCTTATTGAAGCTTCAAGGAGGATGAAGCCATACTTTCAAGCGCATACCATCGTGGTCTACACAGATTTATCTCTGCGCCAAGCACTTCACAAACTAGAGAAATTAAGGAGATTGATGTCCTCGAAAGTAGAGCTAGGAAAATAAAAAATCATCTTTGATCCGAGAACCGCACTGAAGGAACATGTCGTTACAAATTTTATTGCTGAATTTATGTATCCATAAATGATCAGTAACCCAAGTTTGCCAACCGAGCATACTTCCTTGGAAGAAATCTCCACTCCAAAGAAAACTGAAGTGGTCGCCGATCAACCTGAAACATCATCTGCCCAAGAGATGGCTCAACGGTACAATGAGCAGAGCAAAAAAATATTCCAGCAAGGAGTATTATCTTAGGAGAGCTTCAACGATGGCATTCTAGTTTGGAAGTTGTATATAGACGAATCCTCATGTGCCACTGGTAGTGGAGCAGACCTTATCATCAATACTTCGAAAGACATTGATGTGGAATATGCACTTCATTTTTAATTCCAGGCCTCCAATAATGAATCAGAGTACGAAGCATTAATCACAGGCTTGGAGTTAGCCTTATCACTGGGGGCCGACCAAGTTATGGCAAATAGTGATTCTCAGGTTATTGTTAACCAAGTACTTCAAATATATGGATTTAAGGGAGATCGCATGATCAAATATCTGTCTAAAACTATAGAAGTCATCTCCAAGTTTTTCTCAGTTAAAATAGTCAGAATACCAGGGATAGATAACTCCCCGAGCAGATGAATTTTCTCGGCTGGCTTCAGCTACCATGACATAACTCAAGAGAACCATCCCATTGGAGATTCTAGCATACAAAAGTGTAGATGTGAAAACAACGATCAATTTTATTACGGTGGATTTAGGACCCTCATGGGTGGATTGTATTAGAAGCTACATTGACAAAGGTGTATTACTTGCTGACCCAAAAGACGCTAGGAAGTTAAGGTACAAGGTAGCAAGCTATGTGCTAGAATGAGGAGTCTTATACAAAAGGGGATACACTGTATCACTAATTCAGTGTGTACATCTTGCTGAGGTACCAGACTTGATTAGAGGGGTACATAAAGGATCTTATGGGGCTCATTTAGCCGATCGATCATTGGTGCAAAGGATAGTTATGTAAGGATACTACTGGTCGACTATGATAGCAAACTATATTTACTTTGCTAAGAAGTGTGATAAGTGTTAGAAGTTTGCTGCAATCCATAGAAGACCGGGGGCTGCTTTAACTCCGATTAATTCTCCTTAGCCTTTTGCTATATGGGGAATTTATTTGGTCGGACCATTGTCGAAGACCAAATGAGGGTTCAAGTACTTAGTGGTGGTAGTGGATTACTTCACAAAATGGGTGGAGGTTGAGCCGTTAATTGAAATGCCTTATGAAAGAGTTTTCCAATTCATCTGGAAATATATCATATGTTCGTATAGAATGCGATATGCCTTCCTAACTGATCATAAAATTTAGTTCGATAACAAGAGATTTGAGGAGTACTGCATTCAGTCCAAGATTTTAAAACTTCACTCTACACTTGGACACCCGCAGTGTAATGGCCAAGCATAGGTCATCGAAAAAATTATACTTGATGGGTTGAAGAAGAGGTTAGATGATGCTAAGGTAAACTGGATAAATGAGCTGTATAGTGTTCTTTGGGTATACGGAACCACGCCGAGAACAGTCACAGGTGAAACTCCTTACATGCTTTCTTTTGGAACTGAGGTAATGGTACTAGTTGAGATAGGTTTGCTGACTCACAGGGTGTTAAACTTTGACTCTCCTAAAAGTGAGCTCATAAGGAAGTTAGATTTAGACTTGACTGAGTAAGTCAGGGAGGATGATTCACCCCAAGTAGCTTCTTATCAACAAAGATTGCTAAATTTTACAACAGGAGGGTCAAGTCGACCGACTTAAAAGAGGGAGACTGTCGTTAAGAGGGTCATCTAGAAGGAAAACACGTTGGAAGAAAACTGGCATGGTCCTTATCGCATCTTGACAGTCGTCCGACTAGGAACTTATCATCAAGACACACTTGAAGGAGAAGAATTTAAGAATTCATGGAACATCGATCATATCAAGAAATATTATCAGTAGCTCTGTTACGTATTTTATGTAATCGTTTCATCCAGTTTTATAAAGTTGTGATTTTTAATCAACTATGCTTCCTTTTTATTTTTTTTGGAGTATGGCGATGATACATCCCCCAATAAACTTTCCCAACTTCAAAAAAGAAATTTTTTTAGACTTCGTGTATGACTTCGTCTTTGACAAGTCACGATAAGAAGTCTCTGAAAATTTATGTATGACTTAAAGTAAAAAATAAGAAGTTTTACTCGACCAAGTTAGATTCAAGAAATACCTATAGTCCTAATACATTTGGTTGCCAGTGGTAACTACTGCAAACACTTATCCCTAAAAATGACAAAGATTCATTTTACCTAAGTGAATTAGTAGAACCTAAGGCCTAATAACTTAAGTTCATAACTTGACCAAACACAGATCAATCAAGCAAGTTAGTCTGTTGCATAGCCAATCAACTAATCAGAAAGCTTAATTGTTAAGCCAATACTAAAATATATAGACAAACATGTATCCAAAAGAAAGTCTTTTTCGTTTAAATAAACTTCCATAGAAGACAAACATAGAGATCATATTGAAATAAAAACAGGTGATGAGAAGGAAAAATAGAATCATTCCATTGGGCATTTTCCATCGGCTTTGTCCATTCCCAATGGAGGAATATCAAGAGTACTAGGGAGAGTAGTAGTCCCAAAGTCCCTCAATCTATTACTACCACTAGTGCTAGGCCGGTCTAGCAAATGAAGATAATGAATGTAAGAATCTTACTATGAAGACATAATCTTTTAGGCACTTTATCACTAAGCTTTGGGGAATAGCATAAGTCGGAATCCACTTGGGATCAATTTTGAACGGAGGGTCAGGGTAATCCAACATGTCTGGAACATGTCAATGCCATAATTCAATCTTTTTATCCACCTTTAGTAGTGTCAGCACGTTCAACCATCCCCACTTAGAACCTTTTCGACGAGACTGTTCCAATTGATTATCCATATGAGTTATAGCCTCATCATATCCGTCCATCCATAAAACTTTGGGTTGTTTATGGAAGTGAAAAGTTAATTGATCGGCTTGGTCTTGAAGCTTTTTGATAGTTTTATGTTTATCCTTCAATAAAGCTGCCTGGTTGGCCAAAGTTTTCTGGGTTCTTTCTTCATCTGCAGTAGGCCGGACAATGATCACCTATTGTCCAAATTTGGTCTTCTCTTCTTCTTCAAGTTTTCCAATTCTTCCATCAGTCTGACATCTCCAAGAAAGAAGCACCTTCGCTCGACACAACTTCAGCAAATTTATTTAAACTGTCTAACTCATTCCTTAAACTGTTGTTTTCTTTTTCAAGAACCTTATCAATGTCCCGAGAACTTTTTACCTCCCTATTCAACATGAACTCCTTCTTCCTAAAAGTCGACGTGATTTCTTAAAGTTTCTTGTCAAAGCCCTGACCATCACTCAAGGCTTAAAATATGGTCTTATAGTTAGAATGGAGTAAAGACTAAGAGATATTTTGGTCATCTTAAAGTTGCTCGATCATTTCATCGTAGATTGTATTATTCTCCATAACTCTATAAAAAAGAAAATGTAAATGAACATAAGATTTCTTTACTTAGTGTGAAGCATCCATGTCGAGCAACCCTTCCAGCTCAGTCTCAGTCAGACCTACATGTCCAGCACCAAATAAGCTATTACTATGTCTTAATAAATTAGTCTCATCAGATATAATGGCATATTTCCTATCATTAAACTAAAAAATAATAGTATAAGAACAATAAACTTGACCAAGCAGAATGAGCAAATACAATTAAAAGTAAAAGCTAGCAAGTTGACCAAAGAAAACTTTTCATTCATTGCCAAGGAATGTGTTACAGTGGTCTATTCTATTATAATAAAAAATAAAAGGAATAGAAGTAAACATCAAAGAAAAGAGACACAAGATAGAGCGCTTCATTAGACTTGAAAATATTTACACCTTTTCGGTGTCCTTTATTGCTACTCCTGGGAGGATGGGTTCATTCCCAATCACAAGCACTAAGGAGGATTCACCTGTTCTCTCTTCGTCATCAATCTCCTCTTATAAGTTTTGGGGGTAACAGGATCATGAATCTGAAATAAATAAGAGTCGACAACAGTGCCGACTTCCTTTAAGACATAAGTCCATCCATACTTTAAGGACACCTTCTTCATGAACTTTTTTTGAACAACAACTGCTGCAAAGGATTAATCCTAGCCCCTGTTGAAGGCATCTTCCTGTGTTTCTTGCTTTGGGCCTTTAATTCGAATAATTTCTTCTTCTCAGTAGCCGCCTCAATAGCTGAGCTAGCTGCCATATCCTCAGTAGTCTTCACCTTGTCCTCGACTACTGTCACTCTATCTTCATTCTTCTTGAGTTTATCTTGCCATTATTTTTATTCTCTCTCATACGCTTCTTCGGAATCCATTAAAGACTTCTTAAAGACTTCAAAGGGTTCCTCCACATCAGCTGATGATGACCTCAATTGGTCATCCCTAGTCAACAATTGGTTATAGTCGACAAAAAATTACAGGTCAAGGTAACAACAAAATCATTATCACACATATGAAAGGGGAAATTACTGAAAGCAGATAAAGGGTCCAAAAAATTTACCAAGGCTAAATTTTGATTTTCCCTCTATAATTGAAGGGCTCTAGATAGGGGTCTTCCACCAACCTATTTGTAAGAAGAACCCTAGCATGATTTAATTCCCTAGCTATCCTAGGGTTCAGTGACACTGAGGCACATTAGACAATAGCTTGGTCGATTGAGATTTTCTGGACCAATTCTTTCTCAATAGCTGGTCCTCTCTTTAATCGCTTAAACTAATGTTCTGTGGTCCTGAACTCTTCAACATTAAGAACCAGGGGCCTTTTGTCGGTAATAGTAGTCTTCTTGGGTGGTGGAGAAAGAAGACCAGCCATTAGGTTAGGAACTCTTATATTTCCCATTTTAGCAGTGGGTGAAGTCTGGATAGCATTGATGTCAAAGGACTCAAAGGAGGAGGATGTCCCTCCTAATGATAATTCCTTATCTGCTCTAAGAGACTTTGTCGCAGAAGAGGTTGAAACAGGCTCCTCATCTAAATTGATTGGAGCTTGTGGTACAATCTCAGTTGCTCAGTTCACAAAGGATGTGATAGAGCTCTTATATTCTAGCAACATAGAGGTAGATCTAGGGAGTTTTTCCCCTATTCTCTGATGAATTGACGACAAGAACTTAAACTAGTCAAAGTTCACCTCTTTTAGGACACTTCTTCTTACTTTCCTCTCTAGAAATACAAGAAGAGATGTTAGTCGGTATATTATCAAACAGTTAGCAGGCATTGAAGAAAAATATAATTCAAAGTGTTAGACGACCTATGCATGACCTTCCTTGGGTCATTTGGGACCAGTGTATTTTATCCCCCTCAGGAAGGCAGGCATACTTCAAGTTCTTAACCACAACTCCGTAATCTCAATAATCCTTATTGAAATAAGGCAAATTAACTACTAAAGCCCTATTGGCCACCTAGTCTTCAGGTAATATGTATTATCTCCTCTCGATACCCATTAATAACAATGCATCAATTCAGAAATCCCAATGTAGGTTCCATGAAGTTCATTTAAATGATGGACCCCATTAACAACCCTTCAAGTGTTGGGGGATACTCTTGCAGGGACCACACCGAAATACTAACAGAACTTAAGGAATAAATGGTTTGGAAGAAAAGTTATTCCACACTTTGAAATAAATAGAGTTGGGATCCAGTGACCCCCATCTAATGATAATACATCTACACGGCCTCCTACTATTTTTAGAGATACCCAGTTGGGTATTTTTCATTTTCCCCTAAATTCTTCTAAAGAATCCTTATCAACGATGTACACCATTGTCGAAATGAAATAAAATAAAAGAAGGGGATAAAGAAGATGGAAATCTTACAGAGCTCACTAAAAGAACAACAAATAACGAACGACAAAGAAAAGCTTGGAGGAAAGAGATTGCTTAAGTGCGAAGGTTGGTGATGAAAAGAAATGGGGGAAAGCTCTGTCCTTTTATATATTTACCTCGAAAGTTGAAAAGAAATGATTAACTGAACCAACGATTGAACTCTTGACAGCTGCACGCAGCGTACCCTTTGACGTTTCGCTATGTTTCAAATTATTCATAAAAATGCCACTGACTGATATACCGGTGAAAAATTTACAAATCCAGAAGGTAGTTTGTCAACCACCATTATATTGGGACGACGAGAACCTTTTTAGAATAAATCCTCCGTCTTTTTAGTAAATCATCTAGCATGGATCATTGGGGGCTTTTGTTGTGGGTCAAATTATTCATGCCACGTGAATCAATGATATAGGGACACTTATCCTCATATTTATACATCTCAACATTTCATTTATGCTTGATCGGATCAAAAAATACCTGGTCGACGTACCGTCCAACCAACTTAAGAAGATAAATCAGCAGGAAGAAGAAAAATCACTCACATGGAAATTATCAACAGTCATTCCACACCTGCCCCAGAAGATCAATAGTCTCATTCGTTGTGTTCATGTGTAAATGTTTGAGTATAGAAAGTCATTCCACCCCTTGGTTTCTAGGACCACTACAAATACATTATTTCCCTTAGATAAAAAAAAGGGAGTCGATTTTTCACGAGTAAGATTGCCCAAAGTTCTATGTAACTGCCCTCAATAGTAATACCATAACCGTGGACATAGTCTTTCCCTTAGTTGAACCATGTTAAAAATCTTTGATGTCCCTTGTTGTCTTGTTTATTTTTCTTATCATTACTCAAATAATTATCTGTGATCACAAAATTTGTAATTCGTAGCTATGATAAAATCTATACCAATTTTGGACATCAACATTACTGAAAAATAATTTAAACATTTACAAATTACACCTAATGTATTAAAACATTTTGAAAAATACAAAAAAAGAAAGACTCTAGAAAGTAAAAAAAATATTGAAAGAAATCTACAAACGATAAATCAAAAGACATTACGAAAAAAATTCTACACACATCCTCTAACACACAAACAAGAAAAAAAGATCCACAAATAAATCTCCATAAACCCCCGAATAAATTTTCATGAACGAAAAAAAAAGTCCACAAACAAGATCCACAAAGAAATCTCCATATACCACAAACAAATTTCCTTCATAAAAGAAAAAAATCCACAAGGAAATATCCATAAAACCACAAACAAATTTTCATATAAGAAAAAAAAAATATCCACAAACATGATAGAATTCCATAAAAGAAAAAAAATCCGTCCACATCTCTTAAAAAATATATAACCAGATTCTAAACCACAAACAAATATCAAAATATTCACCCAAATCCTCAAACCCATCAACCAATATAAAACCCAATAGCCAATCTCCATTGAAAACACGTTAGAACACAAAACAGAGTGATTAGAGAGCAAATGAAGTTGTGGCACACGAGAAAATGAAGAGAGAGGGAGAGGGAGAGAGAGGATAGAGAGAGTTTATTTTAATTATTATTTTTTATGGATTTTGGGGTTTCTTTGACCAGATTTTGTGCTAACGGGAGGTTATGACTAGAAGTACTCGTGGTTGGAAGTGGCACATGGTTGCCATGTTGGTGGTGGGATTGGGGATAAGGGAGGGGTTGAGAGTGGGAGAGTGAGTCGAGAGAGAGATATAGAGGGGGATATAGGATTTTGAGTTTTTATCGTTTAACCCTTAATTTATTCATAAATAACATCATGTGTCCTCATATGCCATGCACATAACCCATTTACAGTCCAAAATCGGTGTTAAGGATAGGGGGTTACTTGAAGTTGGTCTCCAGAGTTGAGGGGGTTAGGTACCAAAACTGAAAGTTCGGGTGTGAAGTGACATGGAGAGGGGGGGGGGGGGGGGGGGGAGGAGGAAGGTAAAGTTTAGGCGGAAGGTAGAATTAACCCTAAATATTCGTTGAAATATATAATCTTTTTAGTGTGCAATAATTATTTAATAGTTTTATATTATTAATAAGCACAAAATCCCACTTTGGGCGGCCCAAGTTATTATGGAGCTGTAGGCGAATTTTAAAACAAGTCCATTTAATGGTATTGAAATAATATTATAATATTGTTATAATATACAGTGTATATACATATAAATTTTATATGAGTATCTAGATTTTTTTAGAAATAGTTGATAGAACTTAATTGTTCTTATCTTTTGGGATACAAAAATATTAAAAAAATTCTTATATATTCAATATTTTCTAAGAGATAATGTGGTGAACTCACTAAAGACTTATTGTGAAATACTTTACCCCAACTATGATTTTTACTTATTTTAATTTTAGTTTTTATAGCACAAGTTATAAATATTATTCTATAAGTTATATAGGCATTGGAATATGAATTTATTTTTTTAAGGTTCCAATACTTCATTTGTAGATTTTTTTAAGAATTGAACTCCAAACAGATTAGTGCACGCGTGCGCGCGCGCGCGCGCGCGCACACACACACTCACACATGTTTGCTCACACTTGGACAAACAAATAATTTTTAAAGATGTATTGGAGTAAACTCTAAATAGAACATTTTGTTCAAGGACTAAATATTAATTTATCCTATATAGAATCGACTTCAAAGGTTATGTGTGGATGCATAATTTCTACTTTCAATTTTGTGGATTGACTAAATGAGATGCAAAGCTGTGATATGACACCAAGTTTGGTCTCAAATGATTAAACAAGAACTATATTTTCATCTAAAAATTGCCTTTGATCCTGAGTTCACCAACCCTATAAAAAATTTAATGAACATGTTCAAATCGTGACTCAAAATATATCATTTTATGGGCAGAATTCGTCACAAGCCAAAAAAGTGATGAATTGAGTGCCTGAATGGATACATTTTTTTGCAACGCGCTTGATTTTCTTAACATTTTGGATGATAGTTTTTGAAGTCAACATTTCTACACTTACTAAGATTCCTAAAGTTACCATTTTACATTCAAGAGTTTTTTAATAAAAATAATGCATTTAAAATTTTATTTACAAAAATAATGCAGTCATAAAGTGATTACAAAAATATTACATTTCTCGAATTCACGATTGGAAACAAAGTACTCCAATAGAATTTGTGGTTGCCAACTGCAAATTTAGGAAGGATTAACCTATTCATTAATTATTAAACATGATTCACTAATCCAACTGAATTCACGGTTACCAACTTCAGTAGACACTTTAACTCATCAAATAATTTTAAATTGAATTCGTATTTGTGAAATGCGAATTCAGAATGCCTGTAAATTAGAATTACTCCCCAACTTTATTAGACATTTTAATTTATCAAATGCCTAGAGCATTTGCATCTCCCTCCACTTCCAGTCATTTTTCTGCTTTACCTCTGGCCACTTTCACAATATGTTCAATAAAAGATGTGTAAAGACGAATCATCAAGCAAGAATCAAAGCATGTGGAGAAATCTCCACTACCAATGGTGCTTTTCAACGTTATATAGAACAAGTATCTGAAAGACGAAACAAATCATATTATTCCTGGACTAGCAGGTAAGGTCTATAAGGCATCGAAAGAGAAGGATGTCGGAAAAAATGTTGGTACCCTTAACACAATAGTTTATTCGAGAACGCCTTAGTGAGCTCGACTATGATGAGGACTTCTCTAAAGAATCCTGGACAATGGCGCTGGACTATGAGTATAGGGAGTTTGATCATATAACCTTAGCGAAAATAAGAAATCTCCCAAACCCAATTTTCAAGGTTTCTTTTGTAAGTGTTTCAATATATGCATTTTACGTTTGCATAGTTTATATTGACGTTACAAAATCAGGTTGTTACCATTGTTAAGTCACTCCACTCAACTGGGTTGTGTGACTTAACCATTGATTTGAAGGATCTAATAAGTACCGTGTGTGGCTCCATCCAATGCATGATCATGCTTTTAGAATTCCCTATTGTGAATCAAATACGTGTTCGGGCCATTTTGATTATAAAAAATGTTTTGACATTCATGCCTAGACAAACTGCGCAATACATTAAATCTTGTGAATGTTCTGGAGCCGAAGAACCGTGTTGTTCAGGGAATTAATTTATGATATTATCATCACGGTATTTGTGTATTTTACTTTGGTTATTGTTTTTAATTTATTACATTATGGTATGAGAACGACCTTTGAGAATGAATTTTGTTTTAAACTTAGATTACGTCAGTAATATATTATTTTAATAAACGTATGATACATAACCATCAACGATGTAAACAACATAATATTGATATTAATATTATATAAGAGTACCTGATTGCATATATGAAACACATATGTTAAAAATTAAAAATACATCATAGTGAAGTAAAACATCACGCGCTGAGCTACGAGGCTTACTATCGATTTCTTGGAAGCTAAGAACATTGGTCGCAGACAGACCACAACATTTAGATGGGTCAAGTTTCACACCAGGATTCCTCTATCTATCTTTGTGCATCACGAATGCGTTCTTGTAACCCTCATAATTGTCGAAGCATTCAACAATAGAATCCAGTAACCAGTCAATTAAGGGTTTACATTCTTCCTATCTTTCGAAAATACTAATTTTCCAACCTTTAAGGGCCACAAAGTATTTGGTTTTTGGCATGAATAAAACACAATAGTATGGTAACTATATTGGAAAAAATATTTTACTTAGAGGACGTGGAAGAGTGACTATTTAATACTAATTCAGTTGAGTAATATGTCAATCATATTTTTGTAATTATTGAAAATGTAAATTCCACAGTAAATGGAGATGACAATAAATTGGGCATTTGGTACATGCCACATGGGTAATCTTCACCGTATACAGTAGTCGGCATGGAAAAAAAATCTACAAGGTGATGAGGTAACATTGTGTTATAAAAGACAACACAAAATAGTCTACGAATTATTGATTGGATACAGAAGTGTGTGCATGTATTTTGACAAGATTACACTAGTTATTGGATTCTATCCTTGATCTTTTGCAAGCCTTGACTAACTGAAAATACCTCATCTCTATGACAGCCTCCCACGTGCCATTCTTGAAATTGTATGAGCCACATGAGTTATCAGGATCGTATATAGTAGTCGGAATCTAAAAAAATTAAGAAGGTGATGATACAACTCTGTGTTGGATAAGAAAACACAAGCTAGTCTGTGGGGGTATTAACTATTCACAGAAGTGGATGCATATATATGGACACTACCACACTAGGATATAGTATGGGCCATTAATTATTCTACAAGCATTGACTAACTGAAAATACATCATCTCCATGACAACATTCCATGTTCCATTTAGGATATAGTACGGGCCACATGGGTTATCTTGGCCGTATACTGTAGTACGCATGGTAAAAAATAAGAAGGTGATGAGACAACTGTGTGTTGGAAAAAACAACAAAAGCTAGTCTACGGGTTATTATTTTTTCACAGAAGTGGGTGAATGTATTTTGACAAGACCACACTAATCTATTGGATTTTGACAAGACCACATAATATAGTTTGTAGTTTGTGGGCTATTAGTTATTCTGTAAATCTTGACAATTGAAAATACATCATATATGATGTTTGTTTGAGTTTGAAGTCGTTATGTAAGTTGAATCATTTGTGAAGTCGACTTCACTTGACCGTGTCTACTTCAATATCAATGATCGCAGTCCATGTGCCATTTTTGATGTAGTACGGGCCACATGAGATATTTTCACTTTATACAGTAGTAGACATGGAAAATTACAACCTATAAATAGTTTTTCAGTGAGGATTTAATATTAACACATTCAATGTTCATTTGAAGTTATGAATTAAATACACTAATTGAATACTATAAATAGTCGAATGCAGATGACTATTACTTCCTATTGGAATTAATGAACAACTGTTACTACAAGAATACCCAAATGGTCTAGCACAATGGTATACGAACTGTTTTGGATGTTGGAGGAATAACACATGGTTTGGTCACCATTTTAGAAATTTCCATGATTTTTAACATCGTTGGAGGGTCTTAAAATGTAAACTAGACCTGTATCATAAAGTAGTGACTAGTAGAGGATGTGGTTTGGATGCATCAAATTTCATGCTAGTTGTGAAAATGAGGAATTGTGGGAAAGGTTGTGTCAACAAGTCCCTTGCTACAAGGATATCCGTGGAGAACCCTCCTATTTGTTTAATGAATTTAGGGTTTCCCTATACCTCCATCACAGTGTTTGAAAATGGCTTGATGATGGAATTTATTCCATGTGGTTTATTTCGTTCATTAGGCCGTGGTAATTGTGTATACCTCTTTAGTGTAATAAATTACTTGTGCGATTATTTAGTTGACACTGTTGTTAATTATGTTGGTTATTTTAGACTTTAGTTATGTTCATGTGTATTAAGTACTAGTAAAGTCTATAAATTTGGAGATAAATTCACTCATAAATTATAATAACTTAATACTCCCAAATACTCACCTATATACGTGGGAACAATTTGTGGCATGAGTTATCCCACATCTTTAATAGAGTTTATCAACTCACTACCTGAAGAATTGCAATAGATAATAGGTACCAAATTTCTAATACAATAATCATATTGGTTCATCGAACGTTTTCAGCCACTACTAATGAACAATTTAAGTGAGCCAGATCCAAGACAATCGTGGAGTACCTTGGTATACTTTGACATCATTAGGAGATTGTGGATAAACCTCGTTTATACGTACATTTGACATTTAATCTTAACCTATTTCTTTTATGGGATGCGATATTAGATTGTGTAAGCATTGATTTGTTTAATAAATTTTGGCAGAGGTATTTAGTGAATGGCATATTTTCACAAGTGGACAAATCAATACACATACTCTACAAAATATAGATGACCTAGTACTTATAATATGTGTGAAGTGAAATTCAGTTAAGATAAGCATCGGGGAATATACTATGCGTATCATATAATTTAAGATCGAACGGTTTTGAGTTAAGGACAATGAGATTGCCATGGAAAGAACAATTACACTTAATAATCGTCAGCAGAAATAATTTTACGTATTATATTTGTACCAACCAATTTGTCCTTACTTACCGATAAGATATTTATAATAAAAATTCCTCTATTTATAATATGGTTTCTCAATATTAGACATTCTCATGGGTTTTTCGTGTTATATCGGCTAGTCAAGTCTTTCTGCAAATTTAATAATGTTGAAGTTTTTATTGAAGAAAATATTATTAACACATAAATCTAGTTTACCTTCGTTACATGCTATGTCAAATAGTCTATTTGGTAATAATTTATATTACTATATGCCAACATATACCCACAATTATGCCTTTGACGCCACAAAAAAATCATTACAATCCTTAATGGAAGATGTTTGTGGACAAATATCTTAGTTGTATGCACTTCGTAGTGGGGTATTTGATGAGGGAGGTGTACCAAAAAAGATCCAAGTTATTATCAACATGATGAAATGAACTATAATCCCTAAAGTAATGATCCTTAATGTCATCTTTGGTCTTTATTAGTTAGTTTTTATTAATCTTAACACTACACCAAAAATGCTAATCTGGCACGCTGAGACAAGGAGATTCTGGCACGGTTTTAAACCGTGCCAGAATTTAGCACGGTTTTATCATAATCTGGCACAGTTTAAAACAGTGCCAAAATCTGGCACTGTTTAAAACCGTGCCAAATATGAGTACGTTTCATTAAAAAGACAACACTACCAAATTTCAAGCGGGATCAAAATTTCAAGACTTTGTTCTAACCTAACTCTCTCCCTCTCTCCAAGCTACCCGTCGCTGTTCACCATCTCACCCCTTACCTCCACACCACCAACTCTCTCCCTCTCTCCAAGCTGTCGCTCCGTCCACTGTGCATGCACTTCATCATTGTTTCCTTAATCGCTGCTCAGTCCACACTTCCAAACCGAAAACCTCTTTCCTTGCCGCTGCTCCGTCCACTATACGTGTGCCTCATCATCGTCGCATCGTCCACTGTGGGTGCGCGACTACTGCCTTAGCCCATTCAAGTTCGGCGCAGATAAGTTTGGAAACCCAAAAACCCCATTCAACTTTGGAAACCCGTCGCCGCCGCTGCTGCTCACATCACCACTTTATAGGTTAGTTTTCACTTGTTTGAGGTCCTAAGTTTGAGTTGAGGCACAAATCTTACCTTAAGCTGCTCCATAACTTGTTAATCAAAAACTCAAACCGCCCAAAATTTAGGGTAGATGGAAATGTTAATTTATTTTTGCTGTTTTTAACGAAGTTTGAGGAAATGGGGATTTTTTTATTTTTGGATAATTTGATTTGATTTGATGACCTAGTTGGGGAATTATGAATGCGCGTTAGAAGTTTGAATTGGATAATTTGATTTGATGATCTCGTTGGGGAATGGAGACATAAAACCACGATTTGTTTAGATAAAAATGTGTCGCATCACCGACTAATCAAGATTGTAGAGTTTGATATTTAGTTGGATATGGATCTCCTAAGTGCTTCTACCGCGCATATTACGTCGAAAACATATTTAACGTTCTAGAACTAACATTCTTATTTCATAAATATTAGGTCAATACAGATTTGATGCGACAGAGTGACGTATCGCACGGATATTGATTATTATTTTATGAATATAAAAAAATATATACTCGTGCTTGAATCATAAATTTAGGCCTTTTTTTCATTATGCAATTTATTTATATCATTTATTTGTAATTTGTGTGGCCTTCCGGTGGGGGGTAATTCAACTACACCTCAACTAGGTCATCTTATTCACTTTTGGTTAGTGCCTTATCTAGTGACAGTATGTGTTAACTACTGGTTAAATATCTGAAGTGTAATTTTTACATTCTTTATGAATTATTATGTTTTATTTGTCGCCATGATAGTGTTAATTTCCTTTTTATGCCAGCTTATGGTCAACCCTTGGTATGTATTCTAGCATTCATTATCTTTTGGGCCCGCACTCTAATGGAACATAGCACACTTTCATATTCTAATATTTATGTTTTTGTTTTTAATTCTTATCTATAATGCTTAATATTTTTTTCATGAAGGTAATTACTAATGGAATGCGGTACGACACATTTTAATCATGAAGGCCACATTAGATGAAAGTTTATGAGAATAGTAGACTTTCATATTCTAATATTTTTATCTCTGTTTATATCTATGTTTTTTTGATATTTTTATGCTTCGTGTAGATGAAATACACCTTCGGGTTCAGCTCAGTGCCACACAGTGGTTCAGCTCACTGCAACACAACGCTTCATCTCATAGCTACGTAGCACTTTGGCTTACTGCCACGCACCCCTCGCCTCAGCCCTTACACGGGTGAAGATTAGAGATGCGGTGTAAAGTATCTATTGCTTTTTAGATTTATGCTATCTTTTCTTTTCATATTTGAGAATTTTATTTGAGTTTTTTTTAAAGGTTTGCTTTACAAGTTAATTGAATTTTAGTTTATACCATTAACTAATCTTCTTCGTGTTAGTGTATTGGCATGTTTTTTTGGGGAATTTGTGTGTCTATCGAACTATAAACGAAACTTTACAAGTACATGGGGGATACCTTGGTAATTTATTTATCATGAAATTAGTCTAAAGTCTATTAGCCGTTGAAGGGTGAAAACCCAAACCAGCCCCCAAACGACCCCGTAGGAGGCATGAACACCTCGCGCGGGACAAATATAACTTGTAGGAACTGACCGCATAGTCTCGGGTCTTCCGGTTTGCGAATACGACGATAATTTGTAAAAATAGCACTTAGACTTAAAAACAGGCCGTTAAAGGGTGAAAACCTAAACTAGCCACAAAACGACCCCGTTGGAGTCACTAACACCTCATACGGGACCAATGTAACTTGTACGAACTGACCGCGTAGTCCCGAGTCTCTCGGTTCGAGAATACGATGATAATTTGCAAAAATAACACTTAGACTTAAAAACAACCCGTTAGAGGGTGGAAACCCAAACCAGCCACCAAACTCCCCCGTAAGAGGCACGAACAACTCACACGGGACCAATGTAACTTGTAGGAACTGACTGTGTATTCCCGGGTCTCCCCGTTTGAGAATATGACGATAATTTACAAAAATCAACACTTAAACTTAAAAACAGGCCGTTAAAGGGTGAAAACCTAAACCAACCCCCAAACGGACACGTAAGAGGCACGAACACCTTGCACGGGACCAATGTAACTTGTAGGAACTGACCGTGTAGTCTCAGGTCTCCCGATTTGAGATTATGACGATAATTTATAAAAATCTCACTTAGATTTAAAAACAAGCCGTTAAAGGGTGAAAACCCAAACCAATCTCCAAACGACGCCGTAAGAGGCATAAACACCTCGCACGGGAGCAATGTAACTTGTAGGAATTGACCGCATAGTCCCGAGTCTACCGGTTTGAGAATATGATGATAATTTGCAAAAATCACACTTAGACTAAAAAACAAGCCGTTAAAGGGTAAAAACCCAAACCATCCCCCAAATGACCCCATAAGAGGCACGAACACCTCGCACGGGACCAATGTAACTTGTAAGAACTGACCACGTAGTCTCGGGTCTCCCGATTTGAGAATATGATGATAATTTGCAAAAATCAATACTTAAACTTAAAAACAGGCCGTTAGAGGGTGGAAACCCAAACTAGCCCCCAAACGACCCCGTAAGAGGCACGAACACCTTGCACGGAACCAATGTAACTTGTAGGAACTGACCGCGTAGTCCCGGGTCTCCCGATTTGAGAATATGATGATAATTTGCAAAAATCAACACTTAAAACTTAAAAATAAGCCGTTAAAGGGTGAAAATCCAAACTAGCCCCCAAACGACCCCGTAGGAGGCATGAACACCTCGCACGGGGCCAATGTAACTTGTAGGAACTAACCGTGTAGTCACGGATCTACCGGTTTGAGAATATAATGATAATTTGCAAAAATCACACTTAGACTTAAAAACAAGCCGTTAAAGGGTGAAAACCCAAACCAGCCCAAACGACCCCGTAAGAGGCACGAACACCTCACACATGACCAATGTAACTTGTAAGAACTGACCGCGTACTCCCGGGTCTCCCGATTTGAGAATACGACGATAATTTGAAAAAATAACACTTAGACTTAAAAATAAGCCGTTAAAGGGTGAAAACCTAAACCAGCCCCCAAACAACCCCGTAAGAGGCACGAACACCTTGCACATGACCAATGTAACTTGTAGGAACTTACCGCATAGTCTCGGGTCTCCCAATTTGAGAATATGATGATAATTTGGAAAAATCAACACTTAAACTTAAAAATAAGCGGTTAAAGGGTGAAAACCCAAACGATCCCCCAAACGACCCCGTAGGAGGCACAAATACCTTGCGCGGGACAAATATAACCTGTAGAAACTGACCGCGTAGTCTCGGGTCTTTCAGTTTGCGAATAACGACCCCGTAAGAGGCACGAACACCTCGCACGGGACCAATGTAACTAGTAGGAACTGACCGCGTAGTCCCGGGTCTCTCGGTTTGAGAATATGACGATAATTTGCAAAAATCAACACTTGAACTTAAAAACAGGCTGTTAAAGAGTGAAAACTCAAACCAGCCCCCAAACGACCCCGTAAGAGGCACGAACACCTCGCACAGGACCAATGTAACTTATAGGAACTGACCACGTAGTCCCGAGTCTCCCGATTTGAGAATAAAAATCAACACTTAAACTTAAAAACAAGCCGTTAGAGGGTAAAAACCCAAATCAGCCCCAAAACGACCCCGTAGGTGGCACGAACACCTCTTACGGGACCAATGTAACTTGTAGAAACTGACCGCATGGTCTCGGGTCACCTAGTTTGAGAATATGACGATAATTTGCAAAAATCACACTTAGACTTAAAAACAAGCCGTTAAAGGGTGCAAACCCAAATTAGCCCTCAAACGACCCCGTAAGAGGCACAAACACCTCGCATGGGACCAATGTAACTTGTAGGAACTGACCGCATAGTCCCGGGTCTCCCGGTTTGAGAATATGACGATAATTTGCAAAAATCAACACTTGAACTTAAAAACAAGCCGTTAAAGGGTGAAAACCCAAACCATCCCCCAAACGACCCCGTAGGAGGCACGAACACCTCGCACGGGACCAATGTAACTTATAGGAACTGACCGCGTAGTCCCGGGTCTCCCATTTTGAGAATAAAAATCAGCACTAAAACTTAAAAACAAACCGTTAGAGGGTGAAAACCCAAACCAACCCCCAAACTACCCCGTAGGAGGCACAAACACCTCGCACGGGACCAATGTAACTTGTAGGAACTGACCGCGTGGTCTCGGGTCTCCCGATTTAAGAATATGATGATAATTTATAAAAATCACACTTAGACTTAAAAACAAGCTGTTAAAGGGTGAAAACCTAAATCATCCCCCAAACGACCTCATAAGAGGTACAAACACCTCACACGGGACCAATATAACTTGTAGGAACTGACCGCATAGTCTCGGGTCTCCCGGTTTGAGAATATGATGATATTTTTCAAAAATCAACATTTGAACTTAAAATCAAGACGTTAAAGGGGGAAAACCCAAACCATCCCCCAAACGACCCCGTAAGAGGCACGAACACCTTGCACGAGACCAATGTAACCTGTAGGAACTGACCGCGTAGTCCCGAGTCTCTCGGTTTGAGAATATGATAGTAATTTGCAAAAATCAACACTTAAACTTAAAAACAAGCCGTTAAAGGGTGAAAACCCAAACCAGCCCCCAAACGACCCTGTAGGAGGCATGAACACCTCGCACGGTACCAATGTAACTTGTAGAAACTGATCGCGTAGTCCCGGGTCTCCCAGCTTGAGAATTAAAATCAACACTTAAACTTAAAAACAAGCCGTTAGAGGGTGAAAACCCAAACCAGCCCCCAAACTACTCCGTAGGAGGCACAAACACCTCGCACGGGACCAATGTAACTTTTAGGAACTGACCGCGTGGTCTCGGGTCTCCCGGTTTGAGAATATGACGATAATTTGCAAAAATCACACTTAGACTTAAAAACAAGCCGTTAAAGGGTGAAAACCCAAACCAGCCCCCAAACGGACCCGTACGAGGCACGAACACCTCGCACGGGACCAATGTAAATTGTACGAATTGATCGCATAGTCCCGGGTCTCCCGGTTTGAGAATATGACAATAATTTTCAAAAATCAATACTTCAACTTAAAAACAGGTCGTTAAAGGGTGAAAACTCAAACCAACCCTCAAACAGGCCGTTGAGAATATAATAATAATTGTGACTCGTATATGCAATTTTTATGCTTGAATACGATTTTTTTAAAAATGACTTGGTTACTAATATCCTATCTTTTTTATGTCTTATTTTTTTGTAGGATGACATTTGATCGCTAGCTTTTATCCACTTGGAACGCACCAAGAAGTTAATGCTTTACAACAAGGGGATTATTTATTTAGTGTCGTTAATATTCATGATTCTATTTTTTGTGTTATGGACGAGCAGGCTTTAGTAGTTTTATTGTATACTTTTATGGCCGTACTGGCTATAGTAGTTTTATTGTCGACTTTTATGGCCGTGCGGGCTTTATATTGACATATTTTATGTTAGTAGGTTTTGGAATGCTAGAAAAATAGAGGAAACTCTGCCCAATTTTTTTTTGATCTGGGAACTATTAGCTCTTGTAATTTTTTGAAGTTTGTATGCACATTAGTTTATCAATAACATGCGATATTGATAATTTGTGAATTTTCTTAATTTTTTTTGCAAATAATAAATATTTATCCTATCAGATTTGGAATTTGCAGACTTTTCAGATTTGTTTCCTATTATTATTTCGTGCCAATTTATAAAAATGAGAATGCTTATAAAACAATCTGGCACGCTTTATAACCATGCCAAAAGCGTGCTAGAAAATAGACAATTTGGCACGGTTTCAGCATGTGCCAAAAGCGTGCCAGATTTAACATCTAGCACGGTTTAAAAGCGTGCCAGATAAAAAAACTGGCACAGTTTAAAAGCGTGTCAGTTTGGGAAATCTGGCATGGTTTTAAACCGAGCCAGAAAATATTGCACCCTTGATTCTGGCACGGTTTTGAACCGTGCCAGATTGCGTCTGGCATTGTTTTAAACTGTGCCAGTTTCCTATTTTTGGTGTAGTGTAATCAAACTCATTTGTATTTCATTATATGATCAAGTTATTGGTTTGGTAGTAAGTTGTACACCCATAAGAAATGATGGTGGAGCTAAATTAATGCTAAGGGATCAATTAAGTTTCATATGTGCGACAGTTAGTAAAACTATTTCAGAGACGGGGTTCAAGGTCAGTTTGTTGGTAGTGGTGTTATGTTGGTTGTGATATGCTCAACGATGCTCATAACCCCATCAGGGTAACCACTAATAACTGTTACACGTGGTGAAGTTTGAGAAATAATTCCTAATAAAGAACCATATATTTATGGCTCAAGAGTTAGGGAGAGTGTTGTTTTGAAATTGTATTTTTTATTAAATAATCTATCTTAATAATATTGTGCGATAAATTATGTTTGTATGGGTCACTTACTTTGGTAAATGAATTGCAACATTTACCAAGAAGCATAATATTTTATTCCCAACAAATTATAATATGTAGATCTCTTACATGATAATATAATATGACAAAACAATAATTACCCGAAGGAGAAGCTATAATCTTTTCATCACGAAAATTACGCCGATTTCAAAAATAACTGTTGATACCAAATTTAATTTGCTGACATGGATCAATCATATAAAGACACTTGTCCATTCACATGATAAATACAAAGACTTTTGACGAATAAGATCCGAGGAACTCCATAGGTCCGAATAACTCAATTAGTCCGAGTAACTCAAGACTGTCCGAGCAACTCAAGGCGGTCCGAGCAACTCAAACACTTGTTGCGTGCGCGTCAAGTATGCCATAAGACAACTACGCATTAAATGTGCAATTAATGCCATACAGATATATTCGGCTGCCAAAATACAGCGCATCATTCTTTCACATGTACAAACTCAAGGATATAAATACATTGTAACATCCTCATGAAAGGGGGACTCGGAATTTCTTGGTAAACCCCATTATCGAGAATTCCAAACAAACAGTCAGTAATAACAAAAACAGTGGACGTAGGCCATTCTTTCAAGACCGAACCACTTTAAAAATCTTTTGTCTTATTTATTTTATCTGTGATTGGCTACTTAGAGATAATCTAATTTTTTACATCAACAATGACCCATAAAAATTTGTTAATCTTTAAAATCGTGGTTATAGTTAAAGTCATAAACAATACCTCTGAACTCATGATATAAATAACACGGTTCATTGCGTATTAGCCGACGCTTAGGGTTTTGAACACAAAATTGTTCCCAGGCATTATTATCGATGATCATCTTAAAATTAGCATTGTCCCAACTAAACCCTCCAACATATATAGCTGTATGGTATAATTAAAACTTGAGTGCGTGGGTAAATTAACGGACACGATTTCATTTTCCGTATATGCTCGATTTGCTTTTGGTACGGTAACCAACCTGAATATATTATGTGACATTCAACATGCCGGATTGCATGGAAGAAACCTGGTATTGTGGTTGTGTAGTTGTAAGTGTTCATTCACTGACCATTGATGATGATCCATATTGATCGAAATGTGATATGGATTTGTGAGGATTATTAATAGGTCTTAAATAATAATGTGTTATCCATCGTGTTTTAGCTTAGTTAATAAAAAAGGTGTGTATAATAATCACAAATTGTTAAATTCCATGTGAGTGATTACTCATTGCATTAAAGATATTCAAGTTTAACCACAATTACTCTTCATCATCGTTAGAGCCTAAAAATTCATGAGGCAATGCATTAGTGCCACAAACATCCTTTTGGAAGGTACTTCATCTTGTCTGAATGCTTCTCCCGTGTTAAGCGAGTATGCTATCCAAATTTCTTATTGTTATGAGAAATTATATAAAAAGAATATTTAGGGTGATAATGAATTGTCCCATCCTCATTAGTAACCCACCTTATACGAGGGGATTAAAAATTTCAATGTTTTAATTGAATCTTATGTGATTGAATTTCGTTATTAATATGGTTGTCTCGTTTATAGGTTGCGATATCTAGTGAAATAAGATACATTTAGATGATATCAGTGACCTCTTCTCACCGAAAACCTCACACTAAATTTTTTCCAAAATGTATTATTGAAAAAAACCCTCCTCCAGGAATGATATTTATTTGAGGTGAATAAAATTTTCTTGTGGTAAGAGTTGAACAAATGTCACAAATAAACAAAAATTACAGGTAACCAAGGCATCGACATGTAAGAGCACATGGGTGTGTTCCATGGGAAACTAAATTTGGTCACTTGTACAAGAAATGACTGTGCGAGTGATCAGTTCTCAACCAATTCTCAAAACTTGGTATTGGGCATTTCGACCTGTATGCTAATGTACTGTCAAGGATATCATCCTTAATTTCAATAAGAAGATTTGGTATAATATCTAGAATTTTCGGTGTTGTAACCAATATATGTATAAAATAAAATTTTAAAGAGTGATTTTGTGGTATTATGAAACTATATACTTATAGTGCCACAAAGTTATTTATTAATTTTCATTTGTCATTGTTTTACTCAATTCAAGGTTATTAGCTCTTGAAATTAGAATTGATATGGTAACTCACTGCTCGTAGAAATATGGCCAGACTGCTGTGAAGATTAAGAAAATAGTTAATAATCAATATTGTGCAGAAGGATTTAACATGGGATAATGTCATTTTGGGATATAAAAATAGGGACATATTATGCACAATTTTTCTTCATATACCAAACCCCTTGTACCCTACATTTGGAATGAGTTATTCATATGCTATAAATGGTATGGTGACCTCTCTCCGAATATATATTAGGTTAGATCATTGGTCATCATTAAAATTTCATTCGATCGAGACAATTCATAGCACGAGCACAACCATTTTTAGTGGATAAATTCAACTTTAACTTACTTTTGAGTTAGCTTGAGCCTACTCTGCCCTGGTCATACCTAATCGAGTTTGAATTGATATGGATGGGGTGGATCACACTTTTGTAACTTTATATTTTACACTTTTTCAATGCTTATTACTTGTCAAAATATTTTGAGTTTAGGTCCATTCTCATGTGGGGTAAAACAAATGGTCATGTGAATAATGACCTATTCAATAAATTTTGGAATGAAATGTTTGGTCATGACTGAAATAATGTGTCCAGAGGTCTTAATTACACTCATAGGGGAAATAATTGGGGATAATCCGAAGTTATCATAATTTTCCAACTTAATTTTTCATCAAAGGCACCATATCTTGAATGGTTCCTAGTCGAGGATGAAAGAGAAGCTATTGCAAGGGATGGAGTTATAATACCCCATATTTTTGTGGCATTTATTTAAATGTTAATTGATTATTGAATATTGATGTGTTATTTAATATGATATGTGGTATATCATTTTGTGATTTGCGATATTGGATTTTCGATATGTCATTTAGTAGGTTGAGATGTGACTTTGAGATGTTACATATATATTGTATTACGTAATTGAGTTACATGTTGATTGAACTATTATTTCTAGAGATGTTGGCTAACTTATAATAATTCATCAAGGTAAATAATTAAGTGCTTAATATTATAGGCAGATATGGAATGGTCAAGGACTAGGTGTCGGGGGTTTCCTCATTTAGATTATTCCCTCAGCATCGGTCCCACCAATCGTGAAGTAGGTTCTTATACTACCGAGTCACAATCTAATTAATTAATAATTATTATTTAAACTTAAGCTACATATTTTGGATAATGAATTGATTTAATAAGATAATTAATAAATTTATCAAGATAATTGACTTATAGAATATGTTAACTTTTAATATGATTCCTCGGGTGTTTAGAAAGGCCGATTTGAGTTTACAATAGTGGAATTTTGGTCTATTTGGGTTGGTATATGTGTTGTACCAAAATTTAGTCCACTTGAAGCTTGTTTTGGGCTTGGGCCCCTAATGTTATCATGTTAATTGTTGAAAATTCGATCATTCATGTGTAGAATATAAACTTAGGGTTTCTTTATAATTTCTGAGATTAGATCTTAAAACGAGTTGTTAATCATCTAAAACTTATAGAAACTTGTTGCTAAAACTTATATGTTGATGGTATATGGAGGAGATGAATTAATTTTTAGGTATAGATTATTTAGGAGTTAAAGGTTTTTGGTTATGGTTGCAAGAGAAAAAACCAAGAAGAAGGGGAGGGCACTAGGCTCGTCGAATCGACTTGGCCTAGGACCAAATCGATATGACCCTAAGTACTACCTAGGGTCATTTTGGTTTAGGGGTATTTTGATTCGGGTTTTTAGTTGGGTTCAATTTGGAGACTTTTAACCTATTAAGATGAATATAAGGGTATTAGGTTTAAAGAATAATACATTGTTTAGAGACCTTTGGATTTGAGTCAAAATTTGTAATGATGGGTAATGATGATGCTTAAATTCAGCACCACCAGATAAGTGATGATGAGCTCAAACAATAGAAACGATGGCAGCCATACAGGTGCAAGTGTATAAGTGTATAGAAGGAGGTGAGTATAAGAGGAATAAGACAATGATGTATAGTGGTTCATCCAATTTGGCCTATATCCACTGTGAGTGTGTGATCCACTTAGTATGGGCACTAATGGCCTTGGATACAATGCACATAAGCTCACTTTCTCTCTCTACTGTACATACAAGCAGAGTTTTAGCTAGGGTTTTCAATTATCGATCCCCCTGTTGGGTTGTAGGTGACAAGTATATATAGGTTTTGGGGGGTGTATTGTACCCCCCAAGTATGCATGGTGCATGTGAATGATAATTTAGCCAATCTCCTGTTGACACCTGTAGATGCCAATTGATGACATAATATTCCCTCACGTTCGGGGGTGATTCTATTATAACGGGCTTCCACGTGCCCTGTGAACCTCACACGCACTGTTCCACGCGTCTCCCAATCCATGCGCTGTGATGATGTCACCCTCGGCCCGTGATATGAGGCCGAGGGCAAAGTTCCTTCTCATAGTGAGTCTGGCTCCATTTGGGCCTCGTACTGTTGTACCCTCGGAGGGTCATCTCCTGAGGGGTCGTCTGGAGCCTGATGAAGGGTCGGCCCCCTGAGGGGTCGTCTGGAGCCTTATGAAGGGTCGGCCACCTGAGGAATCGTCTGGAGCCTGATGAAGGGTCGGTCGGACCATGATGAGGGGTCGGCCCCTTGGAGGGTCGTATGGTATTGATGATGAGGTCATCCTGACCCCATCCAGGTGTAGGGCGTCCTCGACTTGGCCGTGGGTATATATGGGTATATCAGGTAACGTCTAGAGATTGCGTAAATCTGATAATAAACGAGACTGAAATTCGAAACCCACAAGAATGTTGGTTGGATGTTTTAAGATAACTTATATATAGTTGGTTTGCGAGAATATATCTACTTTTAGACAACCATGGGGTTGAGGTTAAAATGTATAAAATTAGTTAATGTTAAACACGAGAAATAACATCTAAATAAATGAGAAATGTGTATAGACCATGAGTATGGTTTTGCTGTTTATTTATTTTCTTTATGTGTAATCATACCATGTGTGTGTGTGTGTGTGTTCGTGGGTAACCTAATAGTTGGGATTTGAAGGGGCACATACGATGTTGACCATGTGTGGTATTTCAGCACTAAATAGGTTCTGTTTACCCTGATCCTACGTGTTGAGGTACTCGTCTCTTGAGCGAGACAATGGGGAGGATCCTCTCGTATAGCCTTGGGTATGGCGATGAATGTTTGGTGTGATGGCGTAGTGATTTTCTTCGCTATTGCTATTTTGAGGTTATAGGGTTGGGACATCCTATAGCTATAGTTAGTGGTGGATGAGTGATCCCGGAAGGTAATAGGGATAGGCCTTCACACTTTGTTTTCACACTACGGGTGGCCCCATATGATTTGATTTGAGTTTTTACTACACCAAATTAGGCAAACGGTCGCGAACTTGGGCCATGACTAGGCCCAAAGGTCACGGACCTGGGTCGTGATCGAATGGGGCATGACCAAAATTACGGGTCATAGACCAAGTCCTTGACCAAAAGAAATGGTCACTGACCACAACATCAAGGAACACAGTCGCGGACAAAGGCCATGAACAACTGGTAATGGACCAAATCTCTGACCCACGCATAACTAATCTCGTACCTTGGTCACAACCCATAGCCGTGATTGCTTTTCATCCCTCACGATGATGGTCACTACCCAAAGCCATGACTAGACTTTTATACCCACTCCAGTGTAGTCACAGACCTTAATTGAGACAACATATATCACGAAAATAAACTAAAATATGGTCACGGTCTAGAGCCGTCACCATATTTAACTGGCAAAAAATTATGCGTTGTTTGGGCCCTATTCCCAAATAGAGAGTCCAGCGACGACGCGACCAGTTGCTATGTGTTACGTTGGATGCGTTTGAGTTATTCGTTTCACTCACAGTGCCATGGGGTAGGGTGGGGTGGGGGTGGGGGGGAGGGGGTGGCGTAAGCCCCTTCATGACTTATTTTTAAGCCTAAGTGTGCCTTTTTTCAAATTCGGGACCTATTCATAGATCGGGAGTCCTCCGACTGTGCGACCAGTTGCTACTAGTCACATTGGATGTACATGAGTTATTCGTGCCACTCGAGGTACAGTTTAAGGTGCGAGGGGGTTGGTGGCTCCCAAACCCTCACTGAACATTTTCAAGCTTAAGTGTGCCTATTTTCAAATCCGAGTCCTATTCTCAAATCGGAAGCCCCACAAGTGCATGACTGGTTGCTACGTATTATGATGGATGCGAATGAGGTGTTAGTGCCACTTGCAGTGCCATTTGGTGTGAGAGGGGGGGTTGGTGGCATCCTCCCCCTTACGGCATATTTTAAGCCTAAGTGTTACTATTTTAAAATTCAGGTCGTATTCTCAAATCAGGAGTCCCGCATTTGTGCGATTAGTTGCTACGTGTTACGTTGGATGCATACGAGGAATTCGTGCTACTCACGGTGCTTTTTTTTTGGGTTGGTGGGGGATAGGGGGGTGTGGGAGTGGCTTCCACCCCCTTACGACACATTTTCATTCCTAAGTGTGCCTATTTTCAAATTCGGATCCCATTCCCAAACTGGGAGTCCCGCGAGTGCGCTATCAATTGCTACATGTGACGTTAGATGTGCACGAGGTGTTTGCGCCACTCGCAGTGCCATTTATTGGGGTGCATCCACCCCGTCACGACACGTTTTTAAGCCTAAGTGTGACTGATATGCCCTAAATGTGCCTAACTGGTCAGAGACACCAACCTCGTCCTGGAAGATGGCCGAGGTTAGAAGGGCCCTAGATTGGCGATCAGCGATGTCGTCCTAAACAAGGTCGACCATGGCCGACGTTACTAGTTGCCTCACAGCTAAGCGACAGTTGAGGTCCTCATGGTCCATGCAAATAGTTATCCATCAGGCCGGTTGGAGCCGACCTCACGACTACAGCATACATCAACCTTGGCTGGAAGCAGAGGCTACTCAAATCATCATTATTACCCTCGGTTGGGAACCAGCAGACATCCTGCTACTTCACCATCACCTCGGCCCAGGCCGACATTACGACTCCACCTGTCTTACCTCGGCTCTCCTACTGAGCCAGGATCATCGCTGATAACCTTTGATCGAGCAGTTGCCCGACCTCACTAATCTCATCCTCTTCCAGGCCGAGGTTGGTATTGCCCGAGGACAGCCGAGCTTCTACACGTTCTTATATAACTTGGAATACGTGGACAAATCTGTTATAACCGAATTATTCCCTCCACATGAGGGAATATTGAGGTCATCATTACTTAGTTGGGAACAACCATGTGTCACTCTCATGATGGTTCGATGCTCATGCACATGCTCATTGTACGCTTGGGGGGTACATTACACCCCCCAAGCACTATATATAAAGGTCATCCTCTACCTTGTAAAGGGATCCAAAATTACAACCCTAGCTAAAACTCTGTCATTTTCACATTAGATAGAGAAAGCTTGAGAGACTGTATCCATGGCCATTAGTGCCTTATTCTAGTGATCTTACTCACTCACTTGCACAGTGGACGTAGGCCTAATTGGCTGAACCACTTATATATTGGTGTTCGTCCTCTTCTCCTCACCCCATCTCTTATATTTAGTGTATACTTGAGCTGCCATTGTTATCACTGATTCGAGCTTACAAACACCTTGAAGGGTTGTGCTTTTTCCAGCATCATCATTTTGGCACCGTTTATGGGAACGAGAAGCTATCTCTTCCTCATTTTGTGCTTAACCTCATCGGAGACTCTGGTGGTGAACCAGGCCTCACCCCTTGTGTGGATCTGTTTCACCATTGAAGGAGGTTCATTAAGGTACAAAGCTCATTTACTCTACAAGCTCTTTAGTGCTAACACATGACGCTGGAATTATCGCCACCTCTTTCACCTACCGGTGCTGGAGGGCCTAGTTCTAGCCAAACACCGCCTCAGTCCGAAATAGCGGAAGTGGCAGCAGCCTTGAAGTCTTTGCCTGCAACGTAATAAGCAATGAAGGAGCAATTTTCACAACTTAGATAAAATATGATGAGACCACCTGGGGTCTCACCAGATATGATTACTCTAGCGGTTGTTCATCCCTATCCTGATGCCAGGGGATCACCTGAGGCATCACAAAAAGACCAACCTATGCCTCAACGGAGGAGGGACGTTGCTGACCCTAGACGTTTGCATCTGGGTAGGCAAGGACACCCTTGCACTGAGGATATATATGATGATTTAGAGGCTAAAGATGCCCCAGAAGATTGTTGGGAGCCATATGAGGTTTCAAATAACACAGTACGTCCTATCCAGCAGAGCTGAGTTTGTGGAGGTAGAAGAGGTGAAGAAGCCCAACAAAAAGGGTCAGCTTTTGATCGATTAAGTAGAGGGTCGGCCTTTGAAAGGCTCGGCCCAGTAAACGACCTACGACTGAGGCTATCTAGGTCAAGGAGTGTAGTCGGTTCCCAAAGGGAAGAGGGATAACGTAGGCCTCATCAAGGCCAACCTAACACAGGACGATGCAGGGACCGGGAAGAGGTCAACAGCCGATGTTGCGCTGTGAGTGGAGAAGCCTCAGTCCACCCCTTGGAGGTGGTTGGGGACAACCTCGGCTAGGACGACGTTACAAGACCATGAAATGACTCCATATAACGTCTTGAGGATAAGATAGGAGACCTCATCAAAAGCCGGGATCCACTGCAAAGAGGTTCCTCAGAAGGCTCTCCCTTCGTGGCTAAGATAGTGAGCTTCCCTACCCCAGCCAAGTTCAAGCCACCTACGGTGTCTCCCAAGTATGACGGTAGAAACAACCCTGCACATCATATTGATATGTACCAGTTTGCGGCGGACATCTAATCAATACCAGATGAGATGAAATGTCGGGCCTTCTCTGAGACATTGACTAGAGCCGCACACATCTGGTTTACCTCTCTTTCAAAGAACTCAATAGAGAACTGTAAGGGTTTGGCTGAACGATTCATTCACAACTTCTGTTTTGGGATAAGACCTCAAAAGAAGACAACCCATTTATTGTATGTCAAATAAGGTAAGAACGAGAGCCTAACAGACTACATTATCAGATTCAATAAAGAGAAACTTGAGGTTGAAGACTACGAAGAGAATATCGCCATGACCGCCCTCAAAGGAGGTCTGCATAAAGGGAAGTTGTTGTGGAAACTTGCGAAAGACCCTCCCAAGTCTATGGTAGAGCTGTTGGCAACTGCGGGCAGGGTCATGAACGCTGAAGAGGCCATGGATGAAAAATACGAGGATAAGAATGGCGGTAGCAGCGAAAAGTTCCAAAGAAAGAAGGATGGAAAGAAGAGATCAACCGACGATAAGTTCACACGCTATACCCCTCTAATCGTGAGCTGCGAACACATCCTCTATGAGATCAAGAATGATCGATCATTGAGATGGCCAGGGAAGCTAAAGGATCCTCCATATAAGAGAAACAGAACTTGTGGTGCGAGTTCCACCAAGACCATGGCCATGTTACAGATAAGTGCTTCGCCTTAAAGGATGAGATTGAGAAGATGCTGAAATCCAGTAAGTTGAGGAAGTAAGTTGATGGCAAGGCTCTTAAGAGGGGAAGAGATGACCCAAAAAAGAAGAGAAACGACAGATGTCATGACGATACCCCAGCAAGAAGAGATGATGACTCTGGTGGCGATGATGAAGACGATCCGGACCTTCCACCAAAAGATGACAACACCCTAGTGAAGAGGGTTGGTATGATCTCCTTTGGTGTTAACACCATATGCGAAGGACTTGTACGGGTGGTTCTGAAGTGGCTGACCGAAAAGCTCATGTGGCGGAGGCCAAGTCAGTGACCAAACCAGAAGTGGTAAATCTGGCGTCTTCTGAAACTAAGCAGAAGAGAAGGATGGTGGATATGGACAATCTTATAGTTAGGCTCTACCGACTCGACTTCAAAGGCATCCTAGCTCCGCATGATGACCCTTTAGTAATCACAATAAGGGTGCATGGGTGCGAGGTACAGAGAATCCTCGTAGATTGAGGAAGTTCAGCGGATGTGATATTCTGGCCCTGCTTTAAGAGCCTTGGCCTCACTAGAGCAAGGCTGGTACCCTATCATCATCCGTTAATGGGCTTCAGCGGTGAAAAAATCCATCCGTTGAGTATGTATGAGATGGACGTGCGAATGGGCGATGAGTGGCCTAAGAGGTTGACCTGGAAGATCAATTTTATTATTATGCACAAAAACATCTTCTTGGACTACAACCTCATCATAGGAAGAGTGACCCTTAAGGAGTTTGAAGCCGTACCGTCAACGGTCCACCAGATGCTAAAATTCCCGACCCCCTATGGGGTAGGAGAAGTGCAGGGTGACCAGACCATAGCACGGGAATGTTACTTCAACTCAGCCGAAGAGAGAGAGAGGCCCATAAGAGAGAAACTACCATGTATAACATTGATACACTTGACCCCAGAGATGAAACAAAGTTGAAGAAAGGAGAGGCCACGAAAGAGGTAGAATCCATCATCCTCAATGAGGACGAACTAGAAAAAACTGTCCAGGTCGAAAAAGCCTTAGAAGCAGAGATCAAGGAAGAGGTGATAAGTTTCTTGAAGAAGAGGCAGAATGTCTTCGCTTGGAACCACGCAAACATGCCTCGCATCGACCCTGAGGTTATGTGCCATAAACTTAATGTGACTAAGGATGCTAAGCCAATCAAATAGAGACGAAGATTTTACTCCAAGGAGAAGTAAGATGTTATCTGAGAAGAAGTTAGAAAGTTGGAAGAGGCCGAGTTTATAAGGGAAGTCATATATCCGGAGTGGTTGTCAAACACAGTCATAGTGCCCAAAGCCAATGGGAAATGGAGGATGTGCGTAGACTTCACCGACCTGAATAAGTCTTGCCCAAAAGATAACTATCCCTTGCCTCGAATCGACCAGATGGTAGATGCCACTGCAAGGCATGAGCTCATGAGCTTCATGGATGCGTATTCAGGCTACAACCAGATCTTCATGGATGCCGAAGACTCAGAAAAGACAGCCTTCATCACGAACAAAGGGACATATTACTATAAGGTTATGCCCTTTGGCTTGAAAAATACGAGAGTGACATACCAATGTCTTGTGAATAAGATGTTCTAAAATCAAATAGGTAAGACTATGGAGGTGTACGTAGATGATATGTTAACGAAGAGCTTAAAGGCCTGCACTCACGTGTCAGACCTCGAAAAGACCTTCGATACCATAGACTTGTACAGAATGAAACTCAATCTCGTGAAATGTGTCTTCGGGGTAGGAGCTGGGAAATTCCTCGGATTCATTATCAATCAGAGAGGAATAGAGGCGAACCCATAGAAAATCAAGGCTTTGCTGGACATGAAGACTCCAAGGAGTATCAAATACGTTCAGAGGCTCACTGGAAGAGTAGCTGCACTCAACAGATTTGTTTCCAGAGCGACGGATAAGTGTCTTCCATTCTTTAAAGTGCTTAAAAAGGCCTTTGAGTGGGATAAAGAGTGTGTTAAGTCTTTTAACCAGCTCAAATCCTACCTCGGGTCTCCCTTGCTCTTATCTCGGCCCATAGTGGGAGATAAGTTGTATATTTATCTAGCAGTCTCTGAATCAGCTATAAGTGCAGCCATAGTACGGGAAGACGTTGGGGTCCAAAGGCCTGTATACTTAAAAAATAAGGCCCTTCAGGGGTCTGAGCAAAATTATCGTCGGATGGAAAAGTTAGCCTATGCCTTGATACATGTTTCTAGGAAGATGAAGCCCTACTTTCAGGCCCATTCCATGGTTATCCTCACAGACTCGCCACTAAGACAGGTCCTCCACAAACCTGAGAAATCGGGTAGATTGATGACATGGGCCATTGAGTTGGGAGAGTATGACCTTACTTAGCAGCCTAGGGTGGCCATGAAAGGGCAGGCACTTGTATTTTTTATCGTCGAGTTCATATAGGAAGAAGTCGAGGTTGAGAATAACCTAGAGACCATAGAGCGATTAAACATCAATGTCTTCCGAGATCCTGAAGAGGTCGTATCCATGAAAACTAGAAATGGAATAGTCGAGAATGAGGAAGACCGGTACCTCTTCAGGCATGGAGTCATGTCAGAAGGGAGCTTCTCATCAGATATAGACATCTGGAACTTCTTTGTTGATGGGTCTTCTTGTGAAAGTGGAAGCGGTGCAGGGCTAGTACTTTCAGCTCCGAATGGTGCTAACGTTGAATATGCCCTAAGGTTTAACTTCAAGGCATCAAACAACGAGTTAGAATATGAGGCCATGATAGCAGGCCTCTCATTGGCAAAGACCCTTAGGGTAAGACGACTCCTGCTTCATAGTAACTCAAGGTTAGTTGTTAATCAAGTGTTGGGGGTTTATGAGGCCAAGGATAAAAGGATGGCCAAATACCTGAAGAGGGTGAGAACAATACTCGAAGGTTTTGAAGAGGTAAAGATGAAGAGACTATCGCGACAAAATAATAGCCACGCAGATGTATTAGCAAGGTTAGCTTCGGCGATAAGGACAGTAATCAGAAGGACAGTCCCAGTTGAGATCTTGCCCAAGGCGACCATTGAAGAAGAAGAGTTCAGTAACCCCTGCCTCAATTTGAACCTAGGGGACTCATGGATGGACCCCCTTATCAGATATATTAGAGAGGGAGAGCTATCGGAATCAAAACTAGAGAGAAGGAAATTGAGGTACAGAGCTATAAAGTTCTCAATAGTAAGAGACGTCCTATATAAGAAGGGATTCCTATTACCTCTCCTCAAATGTGTTCATCCCACAGAAGTTCCCCACGTCCTACAAGAGGTACACGAGGGTTCTTGCTCCAGTCATATAGGAGAAAGACCTTTGGCTAAGAGGATTATTATGTAAGGATACTGGTGGTCGACCTTGGCCAAGGATGCTGCAGCCTACGTGAAGAGGTGCGATAAATGTCAGGGATTCTCCACTATCCCCCATCAACCTCATCAGCCTATGATGTCGATCAGTTCCCCTTGGCCATTCGCAGTATGGGGAATTGACTTAATGGGTCCCCTGCTAAGAGCTGCAAATAACTACCGATTTTTGATAGTCGCCATTGATTACTTCTCCCAATGGGTAGAGGCCAAGCCGATGATCACGATTACAGAGCAAAAGACCTTCTAATTTATTTGGAAGAACATCATATGCGGACATGGCCTCCCAAACACCCTCATCTCGGACAACGAAACCCAGATCAAGAATTCTCCCTTGGAAAATATTGCGAAAGAGTTGGGATAAAGAATTTTTTTTCTTCTCCTGGCCGACCTCAGGCAAACGGTCAAACAGAAGTCACAAACAGAACGATCCTTGACGGGATCAAGAAGAGGTTAGAAGAAGCTAAGGGAAAATGGACTGAAAAGGTTTATGTTGTGTTATGGGTCTACAGAACAACGACTAGGACACTAACGGAGGAGACCCCATTTATGTTAGCACATGGCTCGGAGGCCGTCATAACAACTAAAGTAGGACTTCCTACTCATAGGGTTCAGACCTATGACCCTGAGAAGAATGGGGAGGAGAGAAGACTTGACCTCGAGTTGATCAAAGAGAGAAGGGAAAATGCAGAAATCAAGCATGCAGCTTACTAGCAGAGAACAACAAAGTTCTACAATCAAAGGGTAAAATCAAGACCCATAGCTGTGGTAGACTTAGTGCTGAAGAAGACGTTACAGAAGGCAAATAAGCTTCACCCGAATTGGCATAGTCCTTACAAAGTGGTTGAGGAAGTTGTGACCAGGACCTACAGGCTAAAAAACCTTGAAGGGAACCTTTTTCTAATCCTTGGAATGTTGATCATCTAAAAAAGTATTACATATGATGTTGCAAGAGTTTCTATGTAAAATGTATCATCTTATGAAGAGATTATTAATGAGAAGATCGGTTCCCATGTCAATTCTTGGTTCATTATGATCTAGTAGTAGAATTTATGGGGATAACATCTTAGTTGATGACCTCAGACCTTATAACATCATAATTTGGTGACAAGGTCTAAGGTGAGACATCATGATTGGATAACCTCAGACCTTAACGTCATTAATTTGGTGAATAGTTTATGAGGGTAACATCTTAGTTGATGACCTCAGACCTTGAACATCATTAATTTGGTGAATATTTTATGAGGGTAACATTTTAGTTGATGACCTCAGACCTTAACATCATCAATTTGGTGAATATTTTATGAGGGTAACATCTTAGTTGATGATCTCAAATCTTAACATCATTAATTTGATGAATATTTTATAAGGAAAACATCTTAGTTGATGACCTCAGACCTTAACATCATTAATTTGGTGAATATTTTATGAGGGTAACATCTTAGTTGATGATCTCTGACCTTAACATCATTAATTTGGTAAATATTTTATGAGGGTAACATCTTAGTTGATGACCTCAGACCTTAACATCATTAATTTGGTGAATATTTTATGAGGGTAACATCTTAGTTGATGACCTCAGACCTTGAACGTCATTAATTTGGTGAATATTTATGAGGGTAACATCTTAGTTGATGACCTCAGACCTTATAACATCATAATTTGGTGACAAGGTCTGAGATGAGACATCATGATTGGATGACCTCAGACCTTAACATCATTAATTTGGTGAATAGTTTATGAGGGTAACATCGTAGTTGATGACCTCAGACCTTAACATCATTAATTTGGTGAATAGTTTATGAGGGTAACATCTTAGTTGATGACCTCAGACCTTGAACATCATTAATTTGGTGAATATTTTATGAGGGTAACATCTTAGTTGATGACCTCAAACCTTGAACATCATTAATTTGGTGAATATTTTATAAGGGTAACATCTTAGTGGATGACCTCAGACCATACATCATTAACTTGGTGAATATTTATGAGGGTAACATCTTAGTTGACGACCTCAGACCTTAACATCATTAATTTGGTGAATATTTTATGAGGGTAACATCTTAATTGATGACCTCAGACCTTAACATCATTAATTTGGTGAATATTTTAATAAAACATTATACGGAGGCTTCAGGCCTTAGCACAATCACATTGCATGACATAAATAAAGGACTATGTCATTTAAAGTACATTCAACAGATAAAGAAATAAATCCCCCTTCAGAGGTTGACATAGAATAAAGTTAAGAATTACAAACCACAAGGTAACAGAGTTTGTCATCAGAGGTTACAGTTTGAAATGGAAATTAAAAATTACAAATAGCTTCACAACGTGGTCAAGTGTCTGCAGCCTCAGGGTTAGTTGCCATGCCCCCATCTCCCTGGCCGTGGGTGGTCACTTCCACCCCGTCATCCTGAGCGCCAACATCTTCAGTCCTGGTGTCATCTTGGGGGGAAATCTCGGTAGGTGCGGCACCTCCCTCCTCCTCTACCTCTTACAAGGCCTGAGAAAATTGAGGATCGGAATAACCCAAACCAATGAAGTCAGAGGCTGCAAAGCTCCCTGATTCCTTCTCCTTCATGGCAGCCCATTTGCCAGTGGCCTTTACACCCCTTTCGAGGTACTTAAAGCCAAAGCTGACAAATTCATCAGAGACCTTGTACTCCTCCAAGATCTTCTCGGAGGAATCATCCAAAGCAGCCTTCACAGCAACGTCAACCTTGTGCTGGAGAGAGTCAGCCTGCGTCTTCAGAACAGAGGTATGGTCCTTTTGGAGCTTGCCCATATCCTTCTCCAGCTTCTTGACCTTAGCTTTAGACTTCTCTAAAAAAGTCTTTAGATGCTCCACTTTAGTGTTCAAGGCAGCCTTGATCTTCTGTGCCTCTTTGCCCTTCTCGATTAGAGGAAGTTTCCTCACAGTCCAGTCCACAAAGTGGTGCAAGGAGAGGAGTCCCTGCAGAACATATGCAGAGATGTCAGTTCAAGACTTTAAAAGTCAAAGACGAGGTTACACTTACTCAGAAAAATCAAAAGCAAAGAGTCTTACTTGGATGGATCGGTGGAGACCAAACTCGACCAGCATAGGGGTGTCTATTGAACGACATAAGCGTTTATCGGAGTCGGTCATGACAGAGCCGATAGCGTTCAAGGCCTTCAGACTTTGGCCGATAATGCTGTCACCAATCTTCAGTTGCTCCAAACGAGCAATTAATACATCCTCAGAGGAGATGGGGATGGCATGATCCCCTTCTGAACCCTTCTTCTTTTGCCTCTGATCCACAGGGGCAGGGTCGACAGTTTTCCTCTTCTTAAAGGCCTCAGCCCTTGAGGTAGTTGGAGGGGGAGGAGGCGCATTTAGACCTGCTTTCTTTACAAGCTTCGTGAGACTAGGGGCTGCCATCTCCCAGAGGTCGTCGAAAATCCCTTTTGGGAACTCTGCAAACAAAAATGTCTGAGTTAAAAAACTATAGATACACAAATTCAGAGGTATAACTTATTGAAATAATAAAGAAACTTATAGAGCTCGGTCAGAGGACTCCCCCCAAGGCCAGTTTTAGAGAGATAGGAGGGAGTCATCAAATGCTCGTACTTGACTAGCAAACCATGCTCTCCCTGATCCTGAAGGTCCTTGACCTCCTGAAGATTATTTTGGCTTAGCCCAGGGTTGGCCCTAGCATCCATTGTCACCTTTCCCCATCTTAGGGGTATTCTCGGCTCTAGGGAGGAAGAGGGGGCACAGGGACTAAACTCCCATGGCCCTGACGCAAAGAAGTAGTGTGGTTTCCAATTATGGTTCGATGTTTGGGTAACCTGCAACATCTTTTTATTTGACTTTCGAGCTAAAAAATGGTAGTAGCTCGGATGATTCCTGGAAGATGAGGGGACGTAGAACCCTGTGAAGACCTAGACGGGAAGGTTTGAATGATGGACTGCTCTCCATAAGACTATTGCTCCAATTATCACCCTCTAGGCATTGGGTGACAACTGGGAAGGAGCCAAGTTGATGTAGGATAATATAGCCCTAATTATGGGATGAATGGGAAGACGAAACCCTAACTTAAACATCTGCTCATATAAGCAGATCTCACCTTCTCGACCGCCGAAGGCCCTCTCGTCCCTCAGAGGCCTCTTAAGCTTTATGGAGGGACTTATAGAATACAGATATCTGAAGTCTAGAAGGTCGACCTCGCTGACAGTGCTCTCTATCTTGATCGCCTCAGAGGTGTCAACATCGCTTTCTCTACCGTCATCCTCATCCGATTTAACGTCGGCTTGAGCAGAGGAAGGAGCACCACTAAGGAACCTATGAGCAAACTCAGCTCCTGTGACTGCCGACAGGGGAATAACTTTAAGTATTGGAGGAACAGCCATGCTAGGCCCTATAATTTCAACGTCAGAGGAAGAGTACGATGTGCTAGAACTCTTGTGAGAAGAGGCACGACTGGAAACCTCGGCTTGGTCAGGGGCTTGGTCCATCCAGACGGAATAATCCATGGCCTCTTTAAAAGAATCAACAGACATGGGGTCTGAGGTTGACGACTCAGACTCAGACATAAGAATGGGTTCTACTAGGACCTCTGCAGGCACAGATGGCTTAGGATAAACCACTTTCAGAGGTGGTGGGAATGTAGGCCTAGGAAGAAATGCCTCTGCCCTACGAGCTTCCTCTTGGGCTCGTTCTATTTGCCTAATTTTATCTAAGGTTTTCTCCCTAAGAGAGGGGAATTCCTCTAAGAGTTGATAAAGGGGTTTGAGCATATGGGGACGACCCTACACTTGATGACTCAAGCTAAAAACAAACAACTTGACCCAACCTAATGAAGGATCAAGCTGGGATTTTAAACTAGAATTATCAAGAACATTCAAGAACAAGGGCCACCGAAAAATGCAAAATAGTGGCCGAAAAACCTAAAAAGCTCACCGAAAAATGAAGAAATAAGAATTTAAGGCTGAAAATGGCAAAGAAGGGTGAATACAATAACTGTCGAAGCATGAAATGAAGGAGAAGAGGAATGGATACAAGTAAACCCTTGAAACGCAGTAGCCAAGCTCTTGTAGAGAGAGAGAGTTGCAGAGATAACCAGATCGTGAGAAAGAGAGGAAGGAGGAAGAAAAAGAAGAAAAATGGGGTTTAAATCCTTAAATGTGAGTTCATGCGTCCCAAGGCCCATCATTTCCTTGGGAGCCAAAAAGACAACCAACATCATCACACTTGTCAGGCACGCTATCCACTTCAGTAGTTGACACTTGTCAAGAAAATATTAGCACTTAAAGAAATCCAACCTTGGACAAACATACCCCTTAGGCACCTGATCACACAGGTAACTAAGGGCTAGGGGGTGATTGATATGCCCTAAATGTGCCTAACAGCTCAGAGACACCAACCTCGGCCTGGAAGATGGCCGAGGTTAGAAGGGCCCTAGATTAGTGATCAGCGGTGTCATCTTAAGTAAGGTCAACCATGGCCGACGTTACTAGTTGCCTCACAGCCAAGTGACAGTTGAGGTCCTCATGGTCCATGCAGATAGTAATCCATCAGGTCGGCTGGAGCCGACCTCACGACTATAACATACATCAACCTCGGCTGGGTGTAAGCCGAGGAAGTAGAGGCTACTCAAATCATCATCATTATCCTCGGTTGGGAACTAGCCGACATCCTTCTACTTCACCATCACCTCGGCCCAGGCTGACATTACAACTCCACTTATCTTACCTCGGCTCTCCTACTGAGCCAGGATCATCGCTGATAACCTCTGATCGAGCAGTTGCCCGACCTCACCAACCTCGTCCTCTTCCAGGCCGAGGTTGGTTTTGCCCGAGGACAACCGAGCTTCTACACGTTCTTGTATAACTTGGAACACGTGGGCAAATCTGTTATAACCAAATTATTCCCTCCACGTGAGGGAATATTGAGGTCATCATTACTTAGTTGGGAACAACCAGGTGTCACTCTCATACTGGTTCGATGCTCATGCACATGCTCATTGTACGCTTGGGGGGTACATTACACCCCCAAGCACCATATATATAGATCATCCTCTACCTTGTAAAGGGATCCAAAATTACAACCCTAGCTGAAACTCTGTCATTTTACACATTAGAGTGAGAAATCTTGAGAGACTGTATCCATGGCCGATAGTGCCTTATTCTGATGATCTTACTCACTCACTTGCACAGTGGACGTAGGCCTAATTGGCTGAACCACTTATATATTGGTGTTTGTCCACTTCTCCTCATCCCCATCTCTTATATTTAGTGTATACTTGAGCTGCCGTTGTTATCACTGATTCGAGCTTACAAACACCTTGAAGGGTGGTGCTATTTCCAACATCATGAGTGCCTATCTTTAAATCCGGGTCCTATTCTCAAAGCGAAAGTCTTGCGAATGTGCTTCTGGTTACTACGTGTTACATTGGATGCAGAAAGAGTGCTTGTGCCACTCGCGGTGCCATTTCGGGGGTGGTCCACCCTATCATGGCACATTTTCAAACCTAAGTGGACATATTTTCAAATTCGGGGCCTATTCTGAAACTAGGAGTCCCGTGACGGCATGACCAGTTCCTACGTATTATGTTGGAGATTCATAAGGTGTTTATGACACTCATGATACCATTTGGGGGGTGGGGGTGGGGTGGCGACCCCCCTTGCGACACATTTTCAAGCTTAAGTGTGCCTATTTTAAATTTTGGGTCCTATTCTAAAACCGAGAGTCTCGCGACCGGTTGTTACGTGTTACATTGATACGAACAAGGTGTTTGTGCCACTCACGGTGTAATTGTTTTTTGGCGAGGGGTGGCGCCCGCCCCGTCGCGACATGTTTTTAAGCCTAATTGTGTCTATTTTCAAATTCGGGTCTTATTCTCAAATCGAGAGTCGCACGATTGCATGACCGGTTGATACGTGTTATGTTGGATGGACACGAGGTGTTAGTGGAACTCGTAGTATCATTTGGCAGGGGAGGTGGCATCCGCCCCCTAACGACACAATTTCAAGCCTAAAGTGCCTATTTTCAAATCCGAGTCCTATTCTCAAATTGGGAATAGGGATCCCCGCAACTGCACGATCGATTTCTCCGTATTACGTTGGACACGCCCGAGGTGTTAATACCACTAGCGGTGCCGGGGGTGGGGGTGGGGATGGAGTCAGACCCCTTGGAGAAATTTGTTAAGCCTAAGTGTTCCTATTTTTAAATCCGGATCCTATTCTCAAACAACGAGTCCCGCGACTGCGCGGAAGGTTGCTACATGTTACGTTCGATGCACACGGGGTGTTTGAGCCATTTTCGGTGCCATTTGAGAGGGGGGGAGGGATGGCTTCCGCCCCCTCATGACACGTTTTCAAACCTAAGTGTTCTGTGACACCCCGCCTAATAAAATATCGGGTGATCAGTCATATACAAAATTAAAACAAGAATCCCAGTTGGTTCATTCTTAGCATCACTGTCGAAAACCTTTTTAAAAACTTACTAACCACCTAGTATTTCAAAAAGCTAGTGCCAAATTTTAACTTTTTATTTAAACAAAACAATAACATGAGGAAATACATATAAACCAATCACAACAACTGAACCAAATCAACTGAATAAATAATTAAGCTACTTGGCGAATAAAGCATCGGCTACCAAAGTAAATAGTCCAATAACAATCATCCAACATCTGAATAAATAAAACTGAAAACTGTACTGAAAAATCTGGGCGACAAGCCTTAAGTAAAACTGAAACTGATAAATGATTCTTACTCTAGGAAAGAATGAATGATGCATCTTATCTAAACTCCTACTAGCATCCACATGTGCCGCCGCTCCGTGTCCCTGGAATAGAATGTCAATCCGGGCGTCCCTATTGCTAGACACCTAAAAGATTTTTAAAATACTTTTATAGCAAGGGTTAGAACCCAAAAAATTTTGAAAATATTTAGGAAGTGAATTAACTGTAGTAATTTAAAATGCATGAATGCGCTTCATATTTAAGTTAGTGTCGCTCTCTCTTGAGGACATACTCACCTCCCCACTAATGTGCACACCTAACAATTACCTTAATCCCACCTAGTTGTACTTACCCGTCCAACTAGTTCTTGTAATCCTCCCTTGCCTTTGTACTCTAAACTGAGTATTATTATCCATGGGTTATAAGTTATCACTCCAATTAACTTAATTAATTCCTTTTAAATAATATCATGTAACCATGACACAAGTTATATAAAGTAAATACTTCACACACTGTATTATTACCAGCATATAATATTTCATACCATTATATACGTATCTTTACTACAACAATCCACACACATTTCATATGTATATCCACCCCTCCGGGTATACCCTCGCCGGATGATTTCCTCTAAAGTGCTATCTTACTAGGTGTGCTCACATAACCTAGTTACCCAAGTTGGAATCGCTCACCAACCTGGCCCAAAATATAAATGTAGTGGAGGCGATCATATTCCTTCCCTAAAAGTGAGATAAACCCCTCAACCATATACCAGACGCTATGACCTGGGGATATACTCACCCTACTCCTCATGCTAGGGGATTCACCCACACCGCACAATCTCCCTTGATAGCACTCGAGTATATAACTTAAATAAATATCTAATCACTGATATTTAATAGCACACACAATATACATACATATATATATATATACTATCACCACATCGTATATATAATATAAACCCCGGCTTTACCGTGTACTAAAATCCGTAACACTAGCATATATATTCCCAAGTCTATGGTCCGACTTGAATTGATTAATTTTCTCCTTGATTAATTTATTACCTTCCCGAGTCTATAGTCCGACTCTAATTTAATTAATTTACACATCAATTAATTTAATACTTGGTGTCGCCCAACCAATATATCCGGACTCGCTCACTTGACCCGTACCATCGTTAATATTCGATTCTATATTTCGCTCCATAATTAATTGACTACACGTCAATTCCTTTAATAATGTAGTGCCACTCAACTACCATACCCGAACATTTTCCCTCTGTCCAAAAATCAATACCTATGAATTATTTCCCGAAATTTATTCATCTCGTGACATATAAATATCACCCTTATAAACCCAATTATAATTGCTAAGGAATATGTGCTACATATGCATTTATCACTAAATAAAAAGCAGGGGAAATTTTTTAAATTAATTTCCCTTATATATATAAAACTGCCGAACCTACCAGAAATCTGGGACCATCGATTGATCGATCCCTTCCATCGATCGATCGATCGAACAGGTCTGCTCCTTCTCCAACCTCCTGTTCGGCCATTGTTTAACTCTCAAGCTTTTAATTTCTTCCCAAACCCTTACCCAATCACAACCAACATTTCATTTACATAGAGATATGCTCTAATCTTTCTAGAAGACCTAAATTATTCATCGATTCATCAAAATCCCAAACTTTTCCCGAATTGGGTTTCACTTGGATTTATTCTACGGAGATATAAATTCTTCATACTGATTGGAAACTTGTCACCACTGCTCACTAATTAAATTCCTACCATTAATTCCAACACTCCCATATCCAAATTCACCGTTAATATAGTCTCAAATCAACATATACTACTCAAATTTGGAAAATCCCTTTTTAACTATTTAACCCATAACCAAAGATAGATTTTTGATACACACACTATGATATGAATTGATTATCACAATTTAGAAATCACAATAGTTAACCACTTGCCTGGAACTGTTCCTAGAGTCTGATCCATTGGTGTAGTTAATGGTTAGATGACGAACACTCAATTAGTCCCTTAATTTGACTCCAAAAGATCCCCAATTGGCTATTGATTAGCTTCCTCTATTTCTCTCTCAATGTCCTAGTTTTAGAATTGTGTTAACTGCCGTTCAACACTCCCTCAATTAGGTTTAAAACTCCTAATCCCGTTTTTGGCCAAATGGGCCTAATTAAAATGGCCCAAATCCCCCCGTGTGGGCCCGACTATTCCTAAAAATGCCCCGAGACCCGATTACTACCCCGGGTACTCTTTTTTGACTATCTCGATCCATTCGAACTCAATCGTGCACTCAGAATTGTCATCTGAAATACTTTATAACATTCTCCAATTTTGACCTCAAAATGCGACACACAAAATTTCGAAAAATTAAACTTAAAGTCGTCAAATATAAATAATTCTTCCCGCTCAAATAAATTCTCGAAATCATAAATTTAAGTTTCTCCAATATAAATATTTTTATATCTTCCAAAAATAATTAAATACTAAATCCTCAAAATTACGGGTTGTTACATACTCCCCCCCTTATAAAGGAATTTGGTCTTCGAAATTAAGATAAGCTTAGTGCTCCAAGTCTCGAATATCACTCCCTAGTCCTGTGCCTCTAAGCTCGCTACATTTATCTCTCCCGCTTCTAACTATGAGTTACATAAATGTATTTTAATTAACCAGGGCGCCTATACACCATGTACCCATGATTAACTGCACAAAAGTTGCCCTGATTTAACCAGGGTGCCCATACACCCTGTCCCCGTGCTTAACCGCACGAAAGTTACCCAATTATGTTAGCCTTAACCCGTAATATAACTTCCAACCCGTAGTCATATCATATATATGAATAAAAACCGGGGTACCCAACCCATGTACTAAGGACCAAATATCTCCCCACTTCAACCGTTGCGCAAAGTTTCATGCGTGGGACGTCTCGCAAGCGAAATCCAAACAAGGAACCCCCCGATACACTACTACCTAAAATTGTCGATCATTGAGATCTGTTAGACCCTCAGTCTATAGCACATACCACAAATACTCGTCTCTTAACACAAAACCATACACGCCTATTCTTATGCTGCAAAAGACAACATAGAATACAGCGCCCTTACTATCACTAGATCTTGTGCAAAATAAACCCCAAGCTATCTCTCCCTGCTCAAAAATAAATCTAACCACCCTGATTTACCTCAGTAGACACCCCTACTTATCGGGATAAAATATGAGAACACAAGACCTCACTTTGTGTCTATCGCACCACACAATACAACATATATACACACGTATATATAGGCTAGACGCCCTCTCAGGTGATACCTAGTAAAAATCATTCATACCCTGGTGTCGCGAACACCAAAAACTTACCCTCACTATACACAATAGTTCAAATCCATCGCTATCCAGCTGGTATTTTAAAAATCATCTATCCTACTCCCATAGTTCTCGAAAGTAGTAAACCCTCGCATAATTCAAATCTTCTCTCTGTGTACACCCCCATTCTCTCGTGGTTAACACCAAAGAAATCCATTGCCCCACATAAATATATATTTGTAATATGGCTGCTATAGACAATGCACCCATTAAACTCGACTTACCCACGAATTCTGGTGAAAGTAATTTTTATATTGTGACACCCTCACTGTCACTCCAAACATTCCCCATGCCCATAGGATAAAAAGATAATTACCTCCATAATCTAGCTGCAATGGCTGATCCTCGAGTTCCTGAGAGACTTCCCCCTGCTCGAACGCACCCATGACTTGTTGTAGTGGATGTACATCCAGGACCTCGTCTTGTAGTTGACCCCTACCTTGCTTAAAACAATGTCTCTTCACGTGTTTCGCTTACCCATAAATGAAACACCTCCTAATAAATTCACCCTGCCACTGATCCTTTCCTTGCTGGCCTTGTCGGAAGTCCTGGCCATCCTGTCAATAGCCTCCAGACCTAAATCGCTTGGCCTGATTCCCCTACTGGAAATCCTATCCCTGATGTCCCCCTGACTGCTGCTGGGATACCCCACGGGCACTGTTCCTTTCTGCTTTATTCGACTTGATGGGTTCCACTCCCGTCCTACTTCCTTTCATGTGGAAGTGATATTCCTGGCAGTGCAGGAGTGCTGCATTAACGATGTTTGTATAAGCTACTAATGTTGGATTACCAATTAAATGTTTCCTAATCCTCTAGACTAACTCATACATGAACCTCAACTTCTTTCTTTCTTCGTTGCTCACCTCATCTGGTATAAAATTTCCCAAACGAGTGAATTCTTCCTCGTAATCGGCCACTGAACGGCCCCCCTGAGTCACCTCACTAAATTTTCTCCTCATTTTAGCCTTAACTACTGGCGGTCGAACCGAACCCAAAACTCTGCGATAGTTAATGTATCCATTTCCTCAACTGTGGTGATCGACTCCCACCACTGTAGCGCTGCTCCAACTAACCTAAAAGTGGTTAGCATTTGCTTCTGCACCTCATTGCAATCTACCATGCGTAGGTGATGTTCAATATCTCTCATCCACTAACATGCTAGCACCGCATCCTAACCCCCTCGAAACTCTAGTGGATGGACTTTTTGAAAGACCTCTCGTACTTGCTGCCATTTCGACGGCCCCGAGTGGGCCTGAACATCTGATACCACTAACGCCTGTGGTGGATCTTGTGTAAAGTACCTTTCCATTGTAATCATCATCGCTTAAACTTCCTATGCCACTAATTCAGTTACCTGTGCAGCCAAAATCATCTCTGGCAGTTGCTCCTGTAACTCTGGCTCCTGATTAGCCTCTCTAGTCTCATCTCCCCCTGCTGCCCTAACTGCACTTTCTCTCCTGAGCGGCATCTGAAATAAGAATCGAATCGTATGAGTTCACCATTAAATGTAAAGCAATTGGAATAAGAACATAAATGCGCATACGTATAAGATCACAACAATCCTACGATAGGGCTCTACATCCAAGGACGCTAAGTTGAAATGTGAAAAGCCTCACAGATCCTAAGGACACTAGAACCTGATGCTCTGATACCATCTGTGACACCCCGCCTAATAAAATACCGGGTGATCAGTCCTATACCAAATTAAAACATGAATCCCAGTTGGTTTATTCTTAGCATCACTGTCGAAAACCTTTTCAAAAACTTACTAACCACCTAGTATTCCAAAAAGCTGGTGCCAAATTTAAACAAAACAATAACATGTGGAAATATATATAAACCATTCACAATAACTGAACCAAATCAACTGAATAAATAATTAAGCTACTTGCCGAATAAACCATTGGCTACCAAAGTAAATAGTCCAATAACAATCATCCAACATCTGAATAAATAAAATTGAAAACTGTACTGAAAAGTCTGGGCGACAAGACCTAAGTAAAATTGAAACTGATAAATGATTCCTACTCAAGGAAATAATGAATGATGCGTCTAATCCAAACTCCTGCTAGCATCCACATGTGTCGCAGCTCCGTGTCCCTGGAATAGAATGTCATTCCGGGCATCCCTGTGGCTAGACACCTAAAAGGTTTTGAAAATAATTTTATAGCAAGGGTTAGAACCCAAAACATTTTGAAAATATTTAGGAAGTGAATTAACTGCAGTAATTTAAAATGCATGAATGCGTTTCATATTTAAGTTAGTGTTGCTCTCTCTTGAGGACATACTCCCCCTTCCACAAATGTGTACACCTAACGATTACCTTCACGCCACCTAGTTGTACTACCCCGTCCAACTAGTTATTGTAATCCTCCCTTGCCTTTGTACTCTAAACTGAGTATTATTATCCATGGGTTATAAGTTATCACGCCAATTAACCTAATTAATTCCTTTTAAATAATATCATATAACCGTGACACAAGTTATATAAAGTAAATACTTCACACACTGTATTATTATCCGCATATAATATTATATACCATTATATACGTATCTTTACTACAACAATCCATACGTATTTCATATGTATATCAATACCTCCGAGTATACCCTCGCCGGATGATTTCCTCTAAAGTGCTATCTTACTAGGTGTGCTCACATAACCTAGTTACCCAAGTTGAAATCGCTCACCAACCTAGACCAAAATATAAACGTAGTGGAGGCGGTCATATTCCTTCCCTGTAAGTGAGATAAACCCTCACCCATATACCGGACGCTATGATATAGGGATATACTCACCCTACTCCTCAAGATAGGGGATTCACCCACACCGCCTAACCTCCCTTGATAGCACTAGAGTATATAACTTAAATAAACATCTAATCACTGATATTTAATAGCACACACAATGTACATACATACATATATATATATATATATATATATACTATCACCACCCCGTATATATAATATAAACCCCGGCTTTACCGTGTACTAAAATCCGTAACACTAGCCTGTATATTCCCGAGTCTATGGCCCGACTCAAATTAATTAATTTTCTCCTTGATTAATTTATTACCTTCCCCAGTCTATAGTCCGTCTCTAATTTAATTAGTTTACACGTCAATTAATTTAATACTTGGTGTCTCCCAACCAATATACCCGGACTCGCTTACTTGGCCCGTACCATCGTTAATACCCGATTCTATATTTCGCCCCATAATGAATTAATTACACCTCAATTCCTTTAATAATGTAGTGCCACTCAACTACCATACCCGAACATTTTCCCTCGGTCCAAAATCAATACCTATGAATTATTTCCCGAAATTTATTCATCTCGTGACATACAAATATCACGCTTCTAAGCCCAATTATATCCCCTTATAATTGCTAAGGAATATGTGCTACATATGCATTTATCACTAAATAAAAAGTAGGGGAAAAATATTAAAATAATTTCCCTTTTATATATAATATTGGTGAACCTGCCAGAAATCTGGGTCCATCGATTGATCGATCCCTTCCATCGATCGATCGATAGAACAGGTATGCTCCTTTTTCGAACAACTGTTCGGCATTGTTGACCCTAAAGCTTTTAATTTCTTCCCAAACCCTTAACCAATCACAACCAACATTTCAGTTACATAGAGATATGTTCTAATCTTCCTAGAAGAACAAAATTATTCATCGATTCATCACAATCCTAAACTTTTCCCGAATTGGGTTTCACCCGGGTTTATTCTACGGAGATATAAATTTGTCATACTGATTCGAAACTTGTCACCACTACTAACTAATTAAATTCCTACCTTTAATTACAATAGTCCCATATACAAATTCACCATTAATATAGGCTCAAATCAACATATACAACTCAAATCCGGAAAACCCGTTTTTAACTATTTAACCCATAACGAAAAACAAATTTTTGATACACACTATGATATGAATTGATTATCACAATTTAGAAATTATAATAGTTAACCCCTTGCGTGGAATTGTTCCTAGAGTCTGATCCGTTTGTGTAGTTAATGGTTTGATGACGAACACTCAATTAGTCCCTTAATTTGACTCCAAAAGATCCCCAATTGGCTCTTGATTAGCTTCCTCTGGTTCTCTCTCAAAGTCCTAGTTTTAGAATTGTGTTAACTGTCGTTCGACACTCCCTCAATTAGGTTTAAAACCCCTAATCCCGTTTTTAGCCACATGGGCCTAATTAAAATGGCCCAAATCCCCCCGTGTGGGCCCGACTATGCCCAAAAATGCCCGAGACCCGATTACTACCCCCGGGTACTCTTTTCTGACTATCTCGATCCATCCGGACTCAATCGCGCACTCAAAATTGTCATCCGAAATACTTTATAACATTCTCCAATTTTGACCTCAAAATGCGACACACAAAATTTGGAACAATTAAACTTAAAGTCGCTAAATATAAATAATTCTTCTCGCTAAAATAAACTCTCCAAATCATAAATTTAAGTTTCTCCAATTTAAATATTTTTATATCTCCCAAAAATAATTAAATACTAAATCCTCAAAATTACATGGTGTTACATGTTCCTATTGTGGAATTTGGGTCGTATTCTCAAACTATAAGTCCCACGACTGTGCGGCCATTTATAACGTGTTACATTGGACGTGCACATGGTGTTTGTGCCACGCGTGGTGAATTTTTTTTTGTGGGTGGAGGATGGTGGGGCACGCCCTCGCGCTGCACGTTTTTAAGCCTAAGTTTGCTTATTTTCAAATCAGGTCCTATTCTCAAATTGGGAGTCCCGCGACTGCGTGACCGGTTATTAAATGTTACGTTGAATGCGCATGAGGTATTCGTATCACTCGCGGTGCCGTTCGGGAGGGGATATTGCGTCCGCCCCCTCGTGGCACGTTTTCAAGCCTAAGTGTGCCTATTTTGAAATTCGAGTCTTATTCTCAAACTGGGAGTCCCATAATAGTGTGGTCGGTTGATCCTTACTACGTTGGATGAACACTAGGTGTTCGTGTTTCTCATCATACTGTTAGGTGGGTTGGTGGCGTCCTCCCCTCACGACATGTTTTCAATCTTAAGTGTGCCTATTTTTAAATCCGGGTCCTATTCTCAAATTGAGAGTAATGTAAGTGTTCGATCAATTTCTATCTGTTACATTGGATGGACATGAGGTGTTTGTGTCACTCGCGATGCCATTTGGGTTGGGGTGGGGTGGGGAAGGGAGTTCTGGGCGCCCAACCTCTCGCGACACGTTTTCAAGCCTAAGTGTGCCTATTTTCAAATCTGGGTCCTATTCTCAAACTGGGAGCAATGTGCGTGTTGACCAGCTGTTATGTGTTATGTTGGATGCACACGAGGTGTTTGTTGCCCTCGCGGTTCCGTTTGGGGGGGTGGGTGGGTGGGGTGGGTTGGGGGGGCGTCTGCCATCTCGCGGCATGTTTTCAAACCTAAGTGTGCCTATTTTAAAATTCGGGTCCTATTCTTAAATCGGGAGTCCCGCGATTGCGCGTCCTATTGCTATGTGTTACATTGGACACGAATGAGGTTTTTGTGCCATTTAAAGTGAATTTTTTTGGTGGGGGGGGGGGGGGGGGGGGAGGGTGGTGGTTTCCTCCCCCTTAGGGCACGTTTTTAAGCCTAAGTGTGCCTTTTTTCAAATTTGGATCCTATTCTCAAACTGGGAGTCCCGCTACTGCACGAGTGGTTGCTACATGTTACGGTGGAATGGCAGGAGGTTGTTGTGCCACTCGTGAAGCTGTTTGGGAGGGGAGGTGACGTTCACTCCCTCGCGGAACATTTTCAAGCTTAACTGTGCCTATTTTCAAATTCGAGTCCTATTCTAAAATTAAGAGTATCGCAACTGCGCGGTCGGTTGCTCCATTTTACGTTGGACACGCACGAGGTGTTCGTGCCGCTAGCGGTGCTGTTTGGGGAATTAGGGTGGTGGGGTCTTCCTCCTCGTAGCACGTTTTCAAGCCTAAGTATGCCTATTTTTAAATCTGGATCCTATATTCAAAACTGGAGTCCCGTGACTGCGCGACCAGTTACCATGTGTTAGGTTGGACATGTAAACAGTGGTCGTGTCATTGGGGTGCTATTTGGGTGGGGTTGGGGTTGGGGGGGGGGGGGGGGGTCCCTCACGGTACGCTTTGAAGCCTAAGTTTGCCTATTTTTAAATTCGGGTCCTATTCTCAAACCGGAAGTGCCGCAATAGTGCAACCAGTTGCTACGTGTTACGTTGGACATGCATGAGTTTTTCATGCCCCTCGCAGTGCCGTTGGGGGAGGCGGTGTCGTCCACCCCCTTGCGACACATTTTGAAGCCTAAGTGTGCGTATTTTCAAATCCAGTACCTATTCATAAACCAGGAGTCCTGCGAATGCGTGACTGTTTGCTACCAGTTACATTGGATGCACACGAGGTTTTCGTGTGACTCGCGACGCCGTTTGGGGTGGGAGGGGGTGGGTGGTGCCCAAACCGCCACGAAACGTTTTCAAGCCTAGGTGTGCCTATTTTCAAATCCGGAACCTATTCTAAAAAACTTGGAGTCCCGCGAGTACGCGACTAGTTGTACGTGTTACGATGGACTTGCACGAGGTGTTCTGCCACTCACGGCGCCATTTGGAGTGGTCTTGGTGGTGTGTACATGTGTGTGTGTGTGGGGGGGGGGGGGGGGAATTGGTGGCATCTACTCCCTCGCGGCATGCTTTCAAGCCGAAGTGTCCCTATTTTCAAATTCGGGTGCTATTCTCAAATCGACAGTCCTGCAACTGTGCGCCCAGTTGCTACTTGTTATGTTCAATGCGCACGAGGTTTTCGTACCACTCGCAGTGCCATTTTTTTTGGGGGGTGGCGTCCGCCCCCTCGCGGCACGTTTTCAAGCCTAAGTGTACCTATTTTCAAATTCGGGTCCTGTTCTCAAATTGGGAGTCCCATAGTTGTGCTCCGTGCTCCCGATTGATACATTTTACGTTGAATGTGAATGAGGTGTTTAAGTCACTCGCAGTGCCATTTGTGGTGGTGGTGATGGGGGGGTGGGACATCCTACCCGTCGCAACACGTTTTCTATCCTAAGTGTGCCTATCTTCAAACAAGGGTCCTATTCTCATACCGGGAGTCCCGCAACTGCGCTCCCGGTTACTACGTGTTATGTTGGATGTGTACGAAGTATTTGTGCCACTCGCGGTGTCATTTTTTTTGGAGGGGTCCGCCCCGTCATTGCACATTTTTAAGTCTAAGTGGGCCTATTTTCAAATTCGGAGCCTATTATGAAATTAAGAGTCTTGCGACGGCATGACCGATTGCTACGTATTATGTTGGATGCGCACAAGGTGTTTGTGACACTCGTGACGCCGTTTGGGGGTGGTGGGGTGACCCCTCTTGCGGCACATTTTCAAGCCTAAGTGTGCCTATTTTCAATTCTAGGTCCTATTATAAAATTGGGAGTCCCGCGACTGCGCGATCGATTGTTACGTCTTACATTGGATGCAAACGAGGTGTTTGTGCCACTCGTAGTGCAATTTTGTTTGGTGTGTGTGGGGTGGGTGGGGGGAGGGTGGTGGCGCCCGCTCCCTCGCGACACGTTTTTAAGCCTAAGTGGGCCTATTTTGAAATCTGGGGCCTATTTTCAAACTGAGAGTCCCGCAATGGCACGACCGATTGCTACGTATTACGTTGGATGCGAATGAGGTGTTTATGACTAGGGGTGTGCAAAAAACCGATCGACCCAAAAACCGAACCGAATCGAAACCGGTGTTTTTTAGCCCGGTTCGATCTACGGTTTACGGATAAAAAAAACGACCATGTCGGTTCGGTTAACGGTTTAGACATGGGAAAAACTGATTCAAACCGACCCGACCCGACCCAAAGCCAATATTTACATTAAAAAAACCAAAATAACTTATATTTTTATATCCAAAACCCATTACACACTCTCAAAAACCAACCAAAATCGAAAACCGACCTTAAAAAAATAAGCCAAAATAAAAAACCGCCGAAAATTGACCCAACCCGAAACTGACATTTTTTTTCATCATCGGTTCGATTTCGGTATGAATTTTTACAAAACCAAATCGATCGGTTCCATTTGAGTTGGGATCCAAAACCAACCCTAACAATCCCGTGAACACCCCTATTTGTGACACTCGTGATGCCGTTTGGGGGGAGGTGGCAACCCCCCTCGTGGCATGTTTCCAAGCCTAAGTATGCCTATTTTCAATTTATGGTCCTATTCTAAAATCGGGAGTCCCGTGACTGCATGAACGGTTGCTACATGTTACATTGGACGCACACGAGGTGTTTGTGACACTCATGATTATATTTTTGTGAGTGTGTTGGGGGGGGGGGGGGGGGAGGCGTCTTCCCCCTCTTGACACATTTTGTATCCTAAGTGTTCCTATTTTTAAATTCGAGTGATATTCTCAAATTGAAAGTCCCGCGACTGCATGACCGGTTGTTACGTGTTACGTTGGATGCACACGAGGTGTTTGTGGGACGGGTGCTGGTGTCCGCCCTAAGTCTAAGTGTGCCTAATTTAAAATTCGGGTCCTATTCTCAAATCGGGAGTCTCATGACTGTACAACCAATTTCTACGTGTTATGTTGGTTGCGCACGAGGTGTTCGTGCCATTCACGGTGCCGTTTGGGAGGGAAGTTGAAAACCGCCCCCTCACGGCACATTTTCAAGCCTAAGAGTGCCTATTTTCAAATCCGAGTCCTATTCTCAAATTAGGAATTGGGAGTCCCGCACTGCGCGGTCGATTGCTCCGTATTACGTTGAACGCGTACAAGGTGTTCGTACCACTAGTGGTGCCGCGGGGGGGGGGGGGGGGGGGTCCGCCCCCTTGTGTTACATTTTCAAGACTAAGTGTTCCAATTTTGAAATCCAGATCCTATTCTCAAATAGAGAGTCCATTGACTACGCGACCGGTTGCTACAAGTTACGCTGGACGCACACAAGGTGTTCGATGCGGTGCCATTTGAGGGGGGAGGAGATGGCTTCCACCTCCTCGCGACACGTTCTCAAGCCTAAGTGTTCCTATTTTAAAATCTGGGTCCTATTCTCAAATCGTAAGTCCCGCGACTGTGCGACCATTTTCAACGTGTTACTTTGGGCACGCACGCTGTGTTCGTGCCACTCGGGGTGTAATTTTTTTGGGGGAGGGTGGTGGCGTATGCCACCTCGCGGCACGTTTTTAAGCCTAAGTCTGCCTATTTTCAAATTCAGGTCCTATTCTAATATTGGGAGTCCCGCGACTGCGTGACCGACCCTCTAACAGATGGGGCCTCGCCAGAACAGAACATGCTACCCCGATGTAGCAATCCCAATAAACTTGCAATACCAGCACACTATCGGTATAATCATATATATCAAACAATAATTAAGATCATATCATACTCGTATAACACAACACTAAAACGAGTAATTTCGATAAAGCATAAACCGCTATTAATATACCCATTCATCCTCCGCGGATGACAATAAAAAGTAACCCCCCCCACACTATCAGGGAAAAATGTTCTTATAAATAATATAATTACTGGTATACTCACTAAACTCGACTTTCAAGTGAGAATAACAATTATAACGAATGTAGCAACTCATTCATGCCACAAATAACATGCATCCTCATCTGAGGATATAACACACACTTCTATCCTAACAATCATCCCGGCTGCTTAAATGGTTCCTGGACTTAGCACACATGTCCGTCCCAAACCGAATATTTCAATAATTGTTGCCCTCGCCAGGCACAATACCTTGATCCCTACTCTTGTACCAGAAAATATTTACAACGCACGGGTTTCACTCCCCACAAAATACCTCTACACATACTCCACTTATCTTTTGTTACACTGATCATGTTAAGGTGGTCCATTTCTCGGACGTTGGTAGTCTCGACTCAGACGACTATCTCCTTTGTTCCCTTAGTTTGATTTACTTAAGGAACACACTACTAGTTTTCCACCTCTCTTACTGAAATTACCATCGCTCGGTAGTAATTCTTCTATCGAATTATTTCAACTGGTTCTCCGTTGGGTCTTCCCATCGTGGTGCTTCACCAACACTGTTTTCCCCCGTCTTACTTTATATAAAGCCTTCGATTCTTGTATCTCCCCACCCGGGGATTTTTACCTCTAAATTAACACTATGCGACAATACCATTTACTTTAACCGTCCAAGCAGAATTCTGCCAGAAGGACTAGCAATTCTTCTATGTAAATTTCCCTTTCATATCCCCTTCTCCGTTTCACCTACTTCACCCAGTGTAGGGTTCACTAAATAATTTTATTTCTTCTCACAAAGTGACCTCTGTTTGGCCCTCTAATGTGAGTTCAGAATAACATTCTCCTTTCAACCTGATCATCTGATGAAGGAACTTATGGTCAAACCATTCGTGTACGCCTTCTCTCGGACGTCCCATTCCACTTATAAGTGTGGTGATTGTTTCTCCCCATTGAAACTCCGTTCTCACGAGACAAGAAATTTTTTTTCCTCAATTTTCACTCTCGATTGTCCATACTCCGACATATGTCCAAGCCTTTGGATACATCGTGTTCGTTTGGCTAGCACATGCCGTCTTCGCCTTTCGAGTATTGCTACTGCTGGTTCTCTTCAATGTTACACTTAACTCTATCTCTCCCATTCCAACCTTGTTGGATGTGTCTAATTTGACCCCATTCCTACTATAGCTGTACCCAGAAGTCTCAAGTCGCACCTTAGCCTTCTATATCATCCAGGACTTCCGTGCCATAATATCGGTGACTTCAACTACGGTCATCCTTCTTTAAATAAATCAATTAACCTCATTATATATATTTGCCTCCTGCTGTTCACCCAACTGTCTTCGCCTGACGCACTACATTGTTCGGCACACGAATACACCCGGTCGTAAATAAGATTCACTACCATATGTATTAAAGCAGGAGAACGAAATTTCACCAAAGATATCATCAATCCTAAACATAGGGCTCTACATCAAAGAAAGCTCAGCGGAAACATAACAAGCCGTACAGATCCTAAAGAACACTAGAACCTGATGCTCTGATACCACCTGTGACACCCCGACTAATTAAATACCGGGTAGCTACTTCTTTATTAAATCAATACAAAATGCCAAGTTGGTCCAGTTAATAGCATCACTGTCGAAAACATTTAATGATTACTAACCACCTAGTATTTAAAAAGTGAGTTGTCAAATTTTAAATTAAATCTGATTAACATGCAATAAATGAATTTATGAAAGAATAACATAACCATTCACAATAAAGTCCCAATAGTGTAATCAACAAGTAATAAAGAGTCTAGAGGAAATACTCCTCACAACAATCCCAATATAGAAAAATAAAACAAGTCTGCATCCTGAATTAATTACAAACCAAAAGTCTGAATAACTGAAATGTAAAGTATCTCTAAAAGAAATGGGTGACATGCCCTACAAATGATGAATCTGAATATGGAATCAAGACAAGAAAAGGAGGCGTCTAATATCAAGGCCCTGTAACTTCCACAACATCTACAGCTCGTCACCTGTATAGAATTCCTATGCATGGTGTCCTTGTGGCTGGGCACCTAAAATGGTTTTTACAAAAAGATAGATTTGAAACCAAACGGGTCAGAGCCCGAAAGTGGAGAGTATTTTAAAAACAACAAGTGATTTAAATTACAATTGAACATCACATATTATAAACACGTTAATTGTGTACTCTCGCATGAGTTCCTTACCTCTCCACTATTGTGCACGTCTAACGTATGCTTTTAACCGATCCTAGTTATGCCACTATCTAACTAGTTTATACCACTCCTGCCTTCGCATTCAAACACAGAGTATCTACACATAACCCCCAATTAAGCCATATATATAACCCATGTTCACATTCGTTAATTTACTTATCTCAAGTGTTAGTTAAATTCTCATTTTTAACCCATTCCAATATCTTAGTCATTCACATCTACTAAGAAACAATGAACCCATCACAAATATTCACAATATGAATTCCCAACGTTATCACTTGAATAGATAGCTTTACTTAATCTCATATTCTCAATTATTAGCATTATCATTTACTGGAGGTTATCCCCTTATTTATCTTCTAAAGGAGTTACTATAAATTATTCTCATAATTAAACATGGAAAGTCTGTTCATTTAATCATATATTATTCACATCATAAATATACAATACAAGCACCCCGAGGCTAAGCTACGGTGCACACATACTCTGCTATCCATCCCGGTACATCACGTACATAAGGATCACAAATTCCGAATCTCTCAGGAATTGTTAAAATAAGCACAACACACAAAAATGGAGGCGAACATAATTCAACATATCCATGGGTCACGTACATACCTACGCTCCATAGTCAGCTGACTTAATAACTCACAATTAAGTCATTCCCTTGAACTATGTCCTCTAGGTACCACTCTAAATCCGGTCACACAAGGATTAGATGGCCCTAAGAGAACGTAAATCTCCCGTGATAACAAGTATGGTAGGTATGTCATACACATAAGAAATCCATACACTAGGCATTCACACAAACTAAGTAATCATATATCAATATAGATGTTCGCACATTTCATCTAGTTAATCTCGTACGTGTCAAATTTACTCCGAGTATGACATATCATATATATGCCGTTTGATAACACTCTCGTCGTATCAATTTGGGTACTTAAACCTAACTCAAAAGGTTACTAGATTTCTTATTAATTTCAAATGTTATCTCAGTACTTAAAGTCCCTCCGTTACTGCCTTTATCTTACATCATCCTCAATTCTCAATGTAGTCCCAATTCGAATGTTTTCTAACCGTACCTCACTCGGTAGACCCTTGCACGTGATATCAATCAATCCCATAAGTTATAGCGTTCTCTGATAACAACTAAGGCCCTACTGACTTTAATTAAGTCCCACACTATCATATTAATCTTCCTAATAACCAACATCGGCTTTGGAATAATCATTAAACCTTGAAGAGGAACAATTTCCAAAATACATCAGGGGTCGATCGATCGATAAAAAGGGGTCGATTGATCGAACCTTCGATCGATCGACATTCTTGAGTCGATCGATCGATCAAGCAGGCATCAGCCCAGAAATCCTTAGCAGTTACGGGTTTGCATCTTTTTACTCTTATTAATCATCATTCTAACGTCCAAAACTCTCAAATGGATACACTAATCATCCTACTAACATGTTTACTTCTTTCCCCACATTTTAGATTCATCAAATCAACATACAACATCACTTTCATGGATCAAATTACCCAAAAATCATATAAAACCTAGTTTTTCCTATTTCTTCAAGAACATCCCATAATTCCTACAAATTTCGAAATTCTCTACTCATTAATCATAAATTCGTAGTTGTTATCATCTCAAATATAAACCTACTTGAAAGTCCTACCCAAATTATGATTTAAACCATTCAAATCCATATAATCTTCATCATTTATGAGAAAACTCCAATTCTGTAGAAACATGTAAAATTATATGCTTTGAATCTTTGCAAGATAAACCACTTGCCTATAAATTTGATGTTCTGATCCGTTGTTGTTGTTTAAGGGCTGGTCCTCTCTCCATCCCGGTCACAATTCCGCCCAAATTGGTGGTGGTGGGTGGTGGTTTTGGTTTGGGGACTCTTTGTAAGCTCTCCTCTAACTCACGTAACTCCCCTCTATGTTTTTGGCTGATCATGGCCCTAATGGCCTAACCAAAAGTAAATAAATCAACACTAAAAATCGTGGGTCTTAATTCCTTAATTTTTAAAATTACCAAAATACCCTTCCGGGTTGCCGGTTTGGCCTAAAAATGCCCCGGGACACAAACTAAACTCCCGGCTAGTGTTTTCTGACTATATCGACCCTTCCGGACACGTTGGCGCACTCAAAATGATCATACGGTTGATAAAAATAAAATTCACTTTTTAGTTTAAATAATTACCCTCCTGACGCGACTGTCACGCGCGTCCCACAAAATTTCCCAAATTGCCGTATTTCAGTCTCGCGACCACTTTAATATTTTCAATATTCATATACTGCCATATATCCACATTATAATCAAATACCAACTCACATCTCGTTAGTATTTTATCCGGATTAATTCTCAATTAATTCACATTTAATTTAAATAATCCCATAAATAAATATCAATAAAAGTACGGGGTATTACATTTCATTGGATGCACACAAGGTGGTCGTGAAACTCGCGGTGCTTTTTTTTGGGGGGGTGGGGGTGGGGGGAGGAGGCGGTTCGGGCGCCTAACCGCTCGCGACACATTTCCAAGCCTAAGTGTGCCCATTTATAAATTTCGATCGTGTTATCAAATTGGGAGTAACACGAGTGCGCGACTGGTTGCTACGTATTGCGTTGGATGCGTATGAGGTATTCGTGCCACTCGTGGTGCCATTTGGGGGGTTGGGGTGGTGGTGGAGGCATCCGCCTTCTCGATGCATGTTTTCTATCCTAAGTGTACCAATTTTATAATTCGGGTCCTATTCTCAAATCGAGAGTCCCGCGACTGCATGACCGGTTGGTATGTGTTACATTGGACGTGCATGGGGTGTTCGTCCCACTCGCAGTGAATTTTTTTTAGGGGAGGGTAGTGGATCCCGTCCTCTCGCGGCACCACGTTTTTAGGCCTGAGAGTTCCTATTTTCAAATTTGGGTTCTATTCTAAAATCGGGAGTCCCGTAACTCGGTTGATTGCTATATGTTATGTTTGATGTGCATGAGGTGTTCTACCACTCGCTAAGACGTTTGGTAGGGGAGGTTGCATCCGCCCCCTCGCGGCACATTTTCAAGCCTAAGTGTGCTTATTTTCAAATCCGAGTCATATTCTAAAACCAAGAGTTCCGTGACCGCACGGTCGGTTTCTTCATGATATGTTGGACGCATTGGATGTGTTCGTATCTCTCACGGTTCCGTTGGGGGGGGGGGGGGGGGGTGAGTGTTGGGGGATTGGTGGCGTCCGCCCCCTCATGGAACGTTTCAAGACTAAATGTTCCTATTTTCAAATCCGGTTTCTATTCTAAAACCAGGAGTCCCGCGACTGCGCAAATACTTGCTATGTATTACGTTTTATGTGCACGAGGTGTTTGCACCATCGCGGTGTCGTTTGGGTGGGGGGTTGGATGGCGTTCGCCCCCTCGCGGCACGTTTTAAAGCCAAAGTGTGCCTATTTTCAAATCTGAGTACTCTTTTCAAGCCAAGAGTCCCTCAACTGCGCAACTGGTTTCTACATGTTATGTTAAACGCGCACGAGCTGTTTGTACCATTTGGGGGGCTTGGTCATGTCCGCCCCTTCGCAGCACATTTTTAAGTCTAAATGTGCATATTCTCAATTCTAGGTCTTATTTTAAAATCGGGAGTCCTAAGACTGTGCGGACAGTTGCTACGTGTTACTTGGACACGTATGAGATGTTTGTGCTACTCGCGATGCCATTTATCGATGGGGAATGGTAGAATCCTCCCCATCATGATGCGTTTTCAAGCCTAAGTGTTCCTATTTTTAAATTCAGATCTTATTCCAAAAATTTAGAGTCGGATGAATTCTACGTATTACGATGGACGTGGAGGAGGTTTTTGTGCCACTCGTGGTGCCGTTTACGGCGGGGGGTTGGGTTGACGACTGCCCCCTCGCGATACATTTTCAACCCAAAGTGTGGCTATTTTCAAATCCGAGTCTTATTCTCAGTCCGTGAGTCCCATAAATACGCGGCCTTGGAAACGTATGAGGTGTTCCTGCCAATCGTGGTGACTTTTTTTTATTAGGGGGTGGGGGGGAGGGGGGGGGGGGTGGCATCAGCCTCCTCGAGGAATGTTTTTAAACCTGAGTGTGCCAATTTTTAAATTAGTGTCTTATTTTCAAATCGGCAGTCCCGCGATTGTGCGACTGGTCGCTTCGTATTAAGTTGGACGCGCGCGAGGTTTTCTTGCCACTCGTGGTGCTATTTGGGAGGAGGGGGTGGGAATCCACCCCCTTGCAGTACGCTTTCAAGCCTAAGCATGCCTATTTTAAAATTCGGGTCCTATCCTCAAACCAGGAGGCCCACGACTGCGCGATCGTTTGCTACGTGTTACGTTGGATGCACATGAGGTGTTCCTGCCACTTGGAATACTATTTTTTTGGGGAGTAGGTGGCATCCTCCCCCTCGCGGCACGTTTTCACGCCTAAGTGTGCTTATTTTCAAATTCGGAGTCCCGTGAATACATGACCGATTGTTACGTGGAACGTTGTACTCGTACGAGGTGTTCGTACCACCCGTTTGCCATTTTTTTTGGGGGGGAGTGTTCTCTCCTCGCGGCACGTTTTCAAGACTAAGTGTGCCTATTTACATATCCAGGTCCTATTCTTAATAGGCAAGTCCCGAGACTGCGTAACATGTTATTATGTGTTACGTGAAACACGCACAAGGTGTTTGTTGCACTCGCGGTGCCGTTTCGGGGGATGGCATCCACCCCCTCGTGATATGTTTTCAAACCTATGTGTTTCCATTTTCAAATCCGGGTCTCATTCTCAAACTGAAATTCCCACGACTGCACGATCGGTTGCTATGTGTTACGTTGGACACGCACGAGGTATGCGTGACACACGTGGTGCCATTTGTGGGGCGGGTGGTGGTGGCCATCCCATTACGGCACATTTTCAAGGCTAAGTGTACCTATTTTCAAATTCAGGTCCTGTTGTCAAATTGGGAGTCACGCGACTTCATGGCCCGTTGCTACGTTTTACATCGGATGCACACGAGGTGTTTGTGTCACTCGATATACCATTGGGGGGTGGGGGCTGGCATCCTCCTCCTCACAACATGTTTGAAAGCCTAAGTGTACCCATTTTCAAATTCGGGTCCTATTCTCAAATCGGGATTCCCTTGACTGTGCGATCGATTGCTACGTGTTGCGTTGGATACACATGAGGTGTTAATGCCAGTCGCGGCGCCGTATGGGGGTGGGGTAAAGGGTTTGCCCTCTCGCGGCATGTTTTTAAGCCTAAGTGTACCTATTTTCAAATTCGGAACCCATTCTCAGACTGGGTGTCCCGTGAGTGCGCGACCAGTTATTACTTGTTACTATATGCTCCTTTTTCTCAAATGTCCTTTAAAAATGTACAAAATTTTTTTTCTTTCAAAACCCTTTTTCCAATTTTAACACTCACCAATTGTGAACTAATTTCAATTAAGTGCATCGTGGTGATTAAATCAACAAAATAAACAAATTCACAATGCCAGATGTACGAGGAAACGACAAAGGGAAAAAATCTTGGACCGCCCAAGACAGACAGTAACTATGATGCGGAGTTTATAAAGGAAGACAAACAGACTTACACAATGACTCAATCTCCACAAACCATGATGCTCTTCTTCATTTTAACCTCTCTTCCACAGTGGCCACGCATAAATCCTTCCACGATACTCGTCCATAGCAGACACGTCCACGAGTGACTCGGTGTCCACCGATGCAACTTGGCAATAGTCTACGATTCAAAACACGAACTCCTCCATTTCTTCATAGCAAAATCTAACGAACAATGTTCAAAGTGATGAACAAACTCGAGATGGTGCAAACAAGATATCTATAGCAATTGTATATGAAAGCTCGTATCTTTAAACTCTAAGGGTGGTTTTAATCTTTGAAAACCTTAGAAAACTTTTGTGAAGAAAAATGAGACTGTTTATACTGTAATTTAGTTCCCCACAAACTGTTTATACTGTAATTTGGTTATGCACTGATCAAACATGGATACGGAATGAAGGGGCGTGAACTACAACAAATGTGTCACAAGAACACATCGAAGCGATCAAGAAGCTCTAATTGATATCTAAATGTCATCAAACTTAGTTTTAGAGATATGTGACAATTAATATTTTGAGATTGATGAACTAAACGAACAACATGCACACAAATCCGAAATTTTGACAATTCAACAAACATTAGCATCATGATGCGATTTTTCAACATGAGGATTCGTTGTGCAAACTCATTGTTATATTTCATCCAAACTCCCTCATATATTTATATTTCTTTTTTCAAGATCTTTTGAGGTTTCTATTTTTTATGACCTTAGAGAAATCCTATTGTCTCCATATTTGGCGTATGATTCTTTTTATTGCCTTAATTTGTTCTTGGGCTCTTTTAAACGCTGACTTTCATGACGAGATTATTATTCTCTAGCACCCCTTTCCCGTTAACACTCATCATTTTTTAATTTAAGCATTCTAAATCCTCACAACAAGTGGTTCTTATGTGCACACCTCACCCTAAGTCTTATTACACAAATATGACAAAATTGAGAGGATAACATCTCACCAAACTCAAATACGCATGATAAGTCAAATATTCATCTAAACTCGTGTATGTGTAAAATTATGTCATATGTACAAAGTCGAATCCAAATGCAAATCAACTTCGAAACAACCCCATTAATCAATGGTTAAGATCATACAACGCATCAACAATTATGACCAAATGTCCTAACCACATGGATAATGAAATGATGGGGGTCAAAGCACACCAATATACGACATCAAATATGAAAACTCACGACACAAAAGAAAATCGAAAATCTTTTTGTGGTTTTCAAAACATATTTTTGACTCAAAAATAAAATCTTTTTGTATTTTGTCAGTAATATAAACCAAAAATCTTTTTGAATTTTCAAAATTTTTATCAAAACAAAATATTTTTGTCTTTTTCAAATAAGACTCAAATAAATGAAAAAAAAATAATACAAAGAGATACTCATATCATAACACTAGAAATATATATATATATATCATGATGAGAAGACTAGCGTATGACAAACATGGCAACATAATTATCCTTTAGATTTAACATGGGAAGAATCAAGTGCAACCAAACAAGAACCATGAAGTTTAATTCCTAAAGTCTCTAAGTCCGATTTCCTAACCCAAGTAGGAGTTTAATTAAGCATGGGGGTTTTGGGAACCGAAACTACTTTATTCCTAAACTTCCTAGGAGCATTTTTAAGGTCATAATAATAACACCTAAGGTGACTCCTCCTACCGCAATGAGAACAAGTGTAAACACGACAAGAAATGTGACCTAAATGTGGACCTCTCCTAATGTTCCTAGTTTGATCTCTCACACGATTGGTATTGGCTTTAGGAATGTGTGCAATATGATCATTGAAGCCTATACCACAATTATCATCCTTGATTGGATGGTGCCTAAAATCCTATCTAACATTTTTGAGCTTGCCTCCAAATGAAACTTCACCTTACTTGAGTCTCTCAATCTCTCCTCAAGATCACTAATGCTAGACTCAAGAAAATTCCTAGACTCCTCAAACTCTAGAATCTCCGTCTTCAAAGTCTTCATCAAACCACGAAGACTCTCTCTCTCTCTCTCTCTCTCTCTCTCTCTCTCTCTCTCTCTCTCTCTCTCTCTCTCTCTCTCTCATTCTCAACGTATTCTAGTTTGTCCCTAAGAGTCTTCTCCCGTGCCCTAAGATTCACAATTAAAGCATCATTATTTTCTACGGCACGCTCATTCAACCCAACTTGTAATTTCATGTTTACCTTTTTCACCTTTACCACTTCCGCATATAAATCATTAAAGGCTACTTGCAACTCTCCCATATCAATCATCACTTCCTCACTAGCTTCACCCTCACTTACTTGGGATTCACACTCAACGACCTCGAAAGTGTCATTCACATGAGAATCTTCATGGGAAGATTTATCATCGTCGCTCACGTGACATTCCATGAACGCTAAAAGTTTCACTCAATGGGGGAACAATCTCCCTCTTTCGGTTTAATATCACTAAAGGTGCCTTTATATGCTATCGATTTCTTATCCTCCTTCAAAAGTCTAGTGGGACACTTCGTTACCTTGTGACCATAACCCTCACAACAAAAACATCTATTCGACTCATCACTTTTAACATTCTAATGTTTATTTTTAAGGGTGGGATCGACCTTTTTGTTCTTGAATTTCTCAAGTATTTTGGCATCTTTTGATTGCTTTTGTAACTTAATAAGCTTTTTGAACTGCTTTTCCAACAAGGCTACATCCTCAAAATCGAAATCAGAATAATCAATTGAAACTTCATCCTCCTCCTTTCGGGTTTTCAAAGCAATGCCCTTTTCTTGCTTTGGTACTTACTTAGAGGTAAACATGTTAAGATCATAAGTATGTAAGTCACCTACAAACTCTTATATTTTCGTTGATTCGAGCATACCCAAGGATTTTAAAACGATCACTTTGGGATCAAATCTACTAGGACACGACCTTAAGATTTTATTTATGACTCGGTTGTCGGGTATTTTCTCTCCCAAGTTAAACGACGAGCTGACAATGTTAGACAATCTAGCATAAAACTCATTAAACGACTTACTCTCTAACATCTTAATCATCTCAAATTTTGTAGTGAGGTTTTGAAGTTTAGATGCCCTAACCGTACTAGTGCCCTCGTGAGTTTGTGCAAGAATATCCCAAGCTTCTTTTGAAGCTTCACACGTCATGATTCTATTATATTCTTTCGGTGTGACATGTGAGGATATAACATGAAGACCTTTAGAATTATAAAGTGAAAGTCTATGTTCGGCATTGGTCCATGACTCAATAGGTTTTAAACTAGTGGCCTCTCCTTCTCGTGTGATCGGTGGTGTCCAACCGTTTTCAATCGCTAACCAAACACGCTCATCGATTGATTTTAAATCACTTCTCATTCGCATATTTCAATAAGCTTAATTTGAGCCATAAAAAATTGGAGTTCTAAAACTATCAAAATTTCCAAAATTCAATCTTAAAAGCACAAGAAATTAACACATACAAAAGAAATGTTTCATGCTCTTATACCAATTTGTAGGCCCCTTTTTCTCAAATGTGCTTTAAGGGTGTCAAAAAATAATTTTTCCAATTTTAACACGCATTAAGTTTGAGAACCAATTTCAATTAAGTCAAATTATATCTTTTTCAATCCTAAACATGCATCTAGGTGATTAAAGCAAGTAAAATAAATAAGTTCACAACGCCGGATGCACGCAGAAACCACAAAGGGAAAAATCTCAGACAACCCAAGCCAGATAATCACTATGATGCGGAATTTAAAAAGGAAGACATATAGAATTACACAACGACTCCATCCCCACCAGCCTTGATTCTCTTCTTCACTTTAACCATTCCTCCACAATGCCCATGCAAAAATCCTTGCACAATACTTGTCCACAGCACACGCGTCCGCGAGTGCCTTGGTATCCACCGATGCATCTTGGAAATAGTATACAATTCGGAACAGGGACTCCTTCATTTCTTCATCGCAAAACCCAATGAACAATGTTCAAAGTGATGAACAAATCCCAAATTGTGCAAACGATATCTCTATAGCAATAGTATATGAAAGCTAGGATCTTTAAAGACTAAGGATGGTTTTAATCTTTGAAAACCTTAGAAAACTTTTGTGCAGAAAAACAAAACTGTTTATACTGTAATTTGGTTCTATATTGCTTCGAAATTTTGAGGGAAACACGCATTAAATGAAAAAGTTAAGTCGACACGTCATTCGAACGAGATGAGGCTGTCATTTAAATGAGATAGCCATGTGGTTTGAACGACAACATTTAAACAACCTCCATATCTCATTTGAACGACAATGAATGTCGTTTGATCCCTCTAAACATAAGGGAAGGATCCATACGACTCTGAACAGTCTATATCTCACAATAAACTAAGTTAAAACATTTTAAAATCATTTTTAATAAACGTAACATCCTTAAAGAATTTTCGAGTCTCATAAACATTATGTATTCATACTGTAGAGATAGAAACATGATGAAGACGTGAAACATGAACCATAAGACACGACATAATGTATCTTTGAAGCTCGACCGCTACATTTTCAATACAAACATGTCATAGACAATATGAAATATATATACGGCTCCAAATCAGTTTTATTACGGGAATAAGTCAAATACGTATAAATGGACTCAATAGGAAATTGAGTCCTCACGGTTACATTGGATGCACACGAGGTGTTCGTGCAAATTGTGGTGCAGTTTGGAGGGGGTTGATGTCGTCCGCCCCCGTGACACATTTTCAACCCTAGGTGTGCCTATTTTGAAATCCAGGTCCTATTGTCATATGGGGAGTCCCGTGATTGTGTAGCCAATTTTTATGTGTTTTGTTAGATGCGCACGAGGTGTTCGTGCCACTCGTGGTTCCGTTTGGGCGGTGGGGGTGGCGTCTTCCCCCTTGCAACACGTTTTCAAGCCTAAGTGTGCGTATTTTAAAATCCGAGTCCTATTCTCAAACCGAGAGTCTTGCGACTATGCGACCGGTTGCTACATATTACGTTGGATGTGAATGATGTTTTCGTGCCCCTCACAATTCCGTTTATGATGGGTGTGGTTGCTTCCATCCCCTCGTGACACATTTTCCAGCCCAAGTGTGCCTATTTTCAAATCTGGGTCATATTCTCAAGCTGAGAGTCCGATAACTGCGCGATCAGTTGCTACATGTTCATTGGATGCGCACGAGGTGTTCATGCCACTTGCAATGCAATTGGGGGGGGGGGTTGTCTACCCCCTCACCACAGGTTTTTAAGCCTAAGTGTGCCTATTTTCTATTTCGGGTCCTATTCTCAAATTGGGAGTCCCGCGACTGCGCGACCGGTTGCTGCGTGCTATGTTGGATGTGCACGAGGTGTTTATAACACTTGTGATGATTTTTTTTTTTGGGGGGGGGGGGGTCAATCCCCTCACGACATATTTTTAAGCCTAAGTGTGCCTTTTTTCAAATTCGGGTATTATTATCAAACCGAGAGTCCCACAACTATGTCGCCAGTTGCTACGTGTTATGTTGGACGCACATCAGGTGTTCGTTCCACTCACACTACTATTTGGAGAGAGGGTGGTTCTGTTTCCATCCACCATCTCGCGGTACATTTTCAAGACTAAGTATGCCTATTTTCAAATCCGTCTCTAATTCTAAAATGGGGAGTCCTGCGACTGCGCGATCGGTTTCTACGTGTTACGTCTGAAGCACATGAGGCATTCGTGCCACTGTCAATGCCATTAGTGGTGGTGGTGTGTGTGTGTGGTGGGGGGGGGGGGGGGGGGGGGGGGGAGGGGGGGCGTCCGCTCCCTCGTGGTAATTTTCAAGCCTAAGTGTGCCTATTTTCAAATTCGGGTCCTATTCTCAAATGGAAAGTCCCACGACTGCGTGAAAGATTTTCCTTATATGGATATGATACGAAATTGAAACTATTTGTGCTGAATTTCTTAAACTCTTTCGAACGAAACCAAGACCTTTTTCTAGGCATTAAAGCCTCAAAGAGACATCACCACACATGAATAAATAACGACACACATAATACGTGAAAAATACCTCTTTTGTTACCCATGCCCCAAAATCAGTTATCGTGCATTTCTCCTTTGATTTTGGGAAATTTCGTTCCCGTACTTCCTACGGATAAATTTTAAAGTTTAGATCATAAAATATAATATACTTATAATCAAAGAATAATAATTCAGTCTATACTCACTCTCACAACTCTTCTACTTTATCTTGCGATTCGAAGACATAATGAGGTGATTGCTCATATTGTGGATTTGTGAGTTTCACCTCTATAGGGTTCCCAAAAGTTAATTCATCCTCAAACTTGTCAAGATCCTCGATCACTCATTCTCCATGTGGATTGAACCTCCCCACCTCTTGTTTTGTTATATGTTCCCTAGTGTATATCGACGATTCCACAGTTACGTATTCTTCAGCCATTGGCCCTCCAATATACCATGTATTTTTTACGTAATCTTTGAAGGTTTTCATCCAGCGCTCAAAAGGATACATCCATCAATACCTAACGGGACAACGTAATAAATCTTTATCACATAAATGCACAAGCATTTCTCTAATACAAGAGCTGCCTTGGCTAAAGTTGATTTCGTAGATTCAATGTGCCATTTGTTTAACACTTTTGCATAAATTAGGGTAAAACACAAACTAATTTGCATAATTTCCCGATGGAGATATTTGTGTTTAGAGAAGCAATGTCAAAATAGTAGAAGGATTAATTGGATGATTACGTGCCAATCGTGAGACTTGCACTGTTTAAAGTCATTTTCTTGGTAGCTTACTATGCTATGTAAATTACCAGAGTTACTAGTTGGAGTCTTCAAGTTGAATAATGTGTCTAAGAGTATCTTCTTCTTACTAGTAGTCAAAGTGAAAGTAGCCCGAGGGATAGAAATTCTTCCTGTTGTAGGATCATTTTTTGACCAGAGTTTCTTCTTTACTTTTACATCCTATAGATTAGGTGGGCATGCTCTCCATCTTTTGAATGAGACCCACCCAGACATGTTTCGATAAGATGTTCTGTATCATTCTTCATTGAGTGCATCACATCAATTACATGACTTACGCGATGATCTTTTCAGTACGGGAAGTAAAAAATTATTGATATTCTAGGTCATGGCTTTGCTAAACTAGGGTCGTTCGGATCCTCCCTTGCTTTACGCTTCAGATTTACAAATTGAGGGTGTTTTCCTATGTACCTATTTCCCTGAGTCGCAGTCGTCTCTTTCTCCTCAATTTTCTGATCAGAAAGCCGAGCAGGTGGCATCCTATGCTCATGATTGATATGCAAAAAGTTACTCTTCGTTCCTGAAAGGGTGACTGGTCGGCAGAAATATATGATGACCCATAAAACTCATCTTACCACTATGATATAGACAACTGGATTCAGTTTCCTCTCTACATGTGGGACATCCATAATAACCATGAACATTACAACCGGACAAGGTCCCATAAGCAGGAACGTCATGGATCACCCACAACACCATTACTTTAAGTGTAAATGCTTCACCCTTATGAGAGTCAAACACCGTCACGCATTCATACCATAATTCTTTAAGTTCTTTGATTAATGGGGCTAAGAATATATCAATATCATCATCGAGAGCCTTTGTCCTGGGTATCAAAAAAGATAACAATGTGAACTCCTTCTATAAAGGCACCATGAGAACTGACTAATAACTCTGATTAGTACTTAAATTATCAATAAATGGTTAGACTTATCGGTTGAGATTGCAATACGGACATTACGCAGTTCCTTTGTAATTTCATGGTGTTGTGCATTTGAAATTTTCCAGATGAGTGAATAAACCAGATGAGGCATCAGATTACTCCCTCCTCACATCGAGTGTGCCATATCATGGCCTTCACTGTCCATGGTACAGTGAAAAATTGTTTTAACTGTTGCATAAGTGGAAAATACTTCAAAACCTTTTATGGGACTTGCGATAGTTTGCAGCTTTGTCCTTTCCATTCTCACAAACCACACATCTAGGCTCATTGCATACATGATACTCATCCTTCTCTTCGTGCTCATTGTAGTACAATATGAAATCATACTTGCATGCATGAATAGATTTGTATTTCAAACCCAAACCCTTCAAGCTCTTCTTCGTGGTAGGATAATTGTCTGGTAACGTGTTTTCTTTAGGAGAATTTCTTTAACCCACTTAAGAATTTTGGTTATGCTATTGCCAGACAAAATAAATTTACTCTACAATTTATGCAAACCAGTCATTGCATATAATACCAAGGGATCTTCATCGCAATCTTTATACAACGGTTTAGCCGCATCAACTTTCAACCGTATGCATTCTCATTCTCCCGATCGTTCAGAATCAAATTGTTCATTTACTTGGTCATATTGTGCGTTATCCGTATCTATAGGTTGGTGATTTTGATGGTTGTGGACTCCGTAAGCATCATCAATTAAGTTGGCCAATGGACTATGAGTTGGTGAATCATGTACCACTTCCACTTGTTGGAGTTCTGTCATGCGCTCGGGTACCGACAATTCTTTAAGAACATAAGGTGCATTTTTTTCTCCATTATATGTCCATATTTATAGTCTTGACGAATTCCCTATTTTATAAAATGCAACTCAACGTCTTATAATGACTTGTATTTTCTATTCATACAATGGGTACACGAGCACCAAATCTTGTCACTTTTAATATTTTTATATGCATATTTAACAAATTCTTAAAAGCCCTTTACATAGTTATTTGTAATTCGGTTAGTCTCATCCATCCACTCTTTATATTGTGGGAATTCCATTTAATAATCTTTAAATTTCAGTCCAGTGTTGATAGATTAAAACAAATGTCACGTTGCATTCATGAAATTATTATGATTACGGAAACATCACAACTTAAAAACTAAATTAAACAATTTTGCCAAGTGATATTATTAAAACTGAAATGAACAAAATTATTATTAAAACTCGAACAAAAAAATATTCTTACAACCGAAACAATTTTTTTTTATTACAACTGAAACAAAATAAATATTAAAAGAACTTTACCAACAGATAAACTGGCCAAGTGGTAAAAGAATTTGCATAATGCCTCAATTCTCTCCCTTCCCCGCTATCAACGTACACAGCTACATCTTTGCAACCATTGTATATTTCATCAACCATTATTTGAGCTTCACCCTTGTGCAAAGGTTGGCTTTGTACTTTAGTTTCAAAAATGACAGAGATGACTCTGCACACGCCAATAATCCTACTATTGGATAGGTCCTTGAAATATAACTATTCACCATAGTTACCATGAGTGTTTGATGAGGATCCATGACTTGTGATACGCGGAGGCACTAGGAAGGGGAATGTGGAAGCAGGCAACATTGGGGAGGGGAATATTGAAGGAGGTTCAATCTGGGAGGGGAATGGTAAAGGTGGACGCATTTGGGACTGGAAAATTCTAGAGGGAGGAAAGGGGAAACATTAAGGAGGAGGGTAAGGGAAGCCTTGAGGAGGCATTGGTGGATGATAACCTTTAGTCAAAAGAGTCAGAAGTTTTCCAATTTGACTCGTCAAGAGTCCAATGTTATTTTTAATCTCCTGGATATCCCTATCGGTCCTGGACTTTTCTTCCTCTTAGTTCAAGATATGATTCCTGATCGAAGAAAATTCATCAACGAGAGGTGCGTTGTGTTGTAATTTTTATTTTTGGCATACGTGATCCAATACCTCTCGTCTTCCCCCTTTTGTCCTTTCCAAAAGTATGGGTGAGGGCATCATTATCCAAGTTACCAAAAGGGCTAAAACTCTACTGCCTGCTAATGGCCTCTATTGATTCCAGAGTCTTAGTCAAGTACAATGAGAATTTATTATCTTTGCCCCGTTGAGCATGAATGTATAAGTTTCCCAAATTTGGTTATTTACCGGCATCTAGACCATCCTTTGTCCTACTCGACCATTCATTCTTCAAATCTTCATAAGATTTGGAGGCCGGCTTGTGGACATTAGTTTTTTTGCCGTGTTTTGTTTATTCTCCTCCCTCTCGACAAGATTCTTATCCTTTGAATCATTCTCTAAAAAATCATTCCACTGCTCCACCGGCATTTCAACATTGCGAGGCACCATGTCTTTCAGAGCCAAAATATCGTAGCTCGTTCCATCCTTCGGGAAATGTCTTTGCTGAAGGTTTTTCCTATATGTCCTCAATTGTTCAGTAACCTGATAATCTTTGACTTGTCGAGAAACGTAACCACTTACAGAGTTGGTCGTAGATGTTATCTTTAATGGATTGATCAATAAGGTTCCAATTGGTTTCTCCCCTGACTCGTACATTCTTTTTTCCCAGCGACAAAACTTGGCTTTAAAGCTCAACAAGTCATTTTTATCACTCGTGGGGTTATTCCTGAGGATGGAGAATTCAATAGGCTTCTTTTCATTTGTGCGGAAGGTGTCAGGAGCACTGTATGGGGGCGTTGTGTACTTGGAGTAGGGGAGTGAACCAAAGGTGGAGTTCTAACTTGCTCAGTAATTGGTGATGATAATTCTTATTACTGTGCATGAGATGAGGGTCCTCGTGGGGGTGTCACCTCGTCACTTAGTAAATTTTGCCCATTTATCTAAAAAAATGAAAAACTATTAGTGACTAAATAATTATAATAATATGAAATTATAACTAACTAATCAAGTTTATATATATACATACACACACCTTTTCAGATCGGACTTTAGAATATGTTCAATGTGCCTAATCTCCATCCATTCTAGTATAGATTTTAAAAACCTATAAATTTTTGCATATAGCCAACTAAGAGGATGCGTATTTATGATTTATGTATAGATATTCGTGACATGAACTCGAAATCCCATCTTTTCCAACTTATTGGAAATATTCAATTTTACGTGCATATAGCGCGAGACATCACAGTCTATGTCATTGCTCTCTATATGCAGTTGTATCCATAACGAGTGAATTTTTTTTCGCCTTCTCTAACAATGTAAGAAAGGTCAGGGATACATCGGGATTATGTGTGTGGAATATGTCCTCTATATCATCATCCCAACTTTCTGGTAGGGAAAGTTGAGTACGATTTAACAGGTACTCTTGCTGGAGATCAACTCCACGATTTGCAAGGTAGTTAAATTTTTTGATCTTCCTAATCCCATACCTATAAATAGGAGTACCCTCTATATGGCACGCACTAATAAAAGAGGTATATATGCGATCCAATTTCAACCTCTCGTGCTCTTCTTGCTAGTGATTATCACCATGCCTCATTTTTCCTATGAAAAATATCTGAGGGCTTGAATATGAGTCCTACAAATAAGGGTTCTAATGAATTAATAACTATTAATTCTAACATATGATGTATAGAGGTATATTAGTTTGATTAAGGTTTTGATTCATCACTACCCTTCTCTTAACCCCATGTATATTGGATCTCACCGATGTGAAATCCCAACAACAACCCATCGCAAATGTTAAGACACATTTTGTTTGGGTTTATTATGAGAGAGTTTAAAAGTATATGTGCATTATCAACCTAAGAAATTCAACATATTATCCAACAACCAAACCAACAACTAATAATTATCTTGTACTCCTTCTATTGTCTACGTGATAAAACACATATCCATAATCACAATATCTCCTTAAAGTAGGGTCATTTATCAGTAAACATATACATGAAGCTTAGGGTTTCAATTTTAATTAGAGTTAAAATGAATACGCAGACATAGACATGAAGATTATGGTTTTAATTTTAGCCAGGGTTAAAATAAATAAACATAAACATATAAATGAAGAATAGGGTTTCAATTAAACTAGTGTTAAAGTTAACACACATTAACATATACTCATAAATTAGGATTTCAATTTTAACCAGGGTTAAAATCAGCACACATTTATATTTGTTAATGCTTCTGTGCCCAGCCTAGTTTTACTAGTCTAATATAACTACTCAAGAAAACTTTGGCTCATCATTTATTTGTAGAAGTTTGGTAGTACAAGTTAAATAAGGCATGTCATCTCATCTTATATAAAAGAGATACTCTTAACACACGTGTCTATCGTAACACCCCGCAATTATACACATACACATACACATACACATACACACAGTGAACAAACACACACACACACACACACACACACACACACACACACACACACACACACACACACACACATATATATATATATACACACACACACACACACACACACATACAGATTATACACACACATATATACACACATAAATGAACAAATACACAATTATAAACAAATACAAAAATACCCAAATACGCAAAAATGTTACCTTTGAGAATGAGAGAGAGAGGAAACAAAAAAAGTTGAGATCGAGAGAGAGAAAGTTAAAAAGTGTTAGGGTTTGAGAGAGAGAGAGAGATATTTCGGGTGAAATGAGAAATATGTCTAGATTTTAAATATAAAGACACTGATCACGGCCCGAAGCCGTGATCAATTATCGTGACCAAATTTTTATCCACGTCATCAGCCATCACCCGGGGCTTTGAAATAGCTATCATCACGGCCTTAGTCCATGACCCACACATGTGACCATCTTGAACTAGTCATGACCCAGATCCATGACCCTATTTGATGGATTTTCGGCATCAGTCATGGACATGGTCATAGTCTTAGTCTGTGACCACACTTTGAGGGAATTTTGGTGCTAATATGGCACCATGTAGGCCTGTAAATGGGTCAGATTCGGACCAAAGACGGATTATCTGTTAGGGTTCTGAATTCGAATCCGTTAATCCGATCCGTTTGTCTGATCCGATCCGATTATAATATTATAAATAATTATTATAAATTTCAAAATACAATATATATTATAAATAACTATTATAATATATATTTCAAAAAATATATTTAAATAAATATTATAATATAAATTACTATTATAAAGAATTACAATATATATTAATATAGGACTATTATAAATAACTATTAAAAGAACTATTTAAAATATTAATAAATTTTTAAATACAATATATATATATATATATATATATATATATATATATATTAATTAAAAATATTATATATATAGATATATATTAATCGGATCGGATTATTAACGGATCGAATCATATGAATCCAAATCCGCTCCATTTAATAAATGGGTAATCGGGTTTCAGGGGTGATCCAAATCCGTGTAAATGGAAAAGATTCGGATTTGGATAAAATTCGATCCGTTGATAGGCCTAGCACCATGATGGTCACGGATGAGGTCCGTGACTCACTATGACCATAGTTCAAGGCCGTGACCAACTCCAAGTACATCCATGACCACACTTCGTCATGGAACAGGTCACGCCTATGGTTGACTTGGTCACGGCTTTGGACTGTGATCCTGACCCCCTACCGTGACTGTTGGGAAAATTTGGTCTTGTGTTTGCATACTCACGGATAATTTAGATTGTGTGATTTCCATTGTCTTGTATCTTTAGATGATTGTACTTAATTACTATTTATACTAGCGATGTATAACCATGAGATTATAATTCATGAATAATGTTATAAAATATACTACAGACGTATATTGAAAGATGAATCATGAATATTAATGTCTGGGACACTAGAGACATACTTGTGGAATCATAACTTGAGATTGTTAAAGTAAGAGCTTAATGGTTTTTGTAAGTGAAATACTCTTAATGTAAAAGAATATGGTATTTTAAGAGATACATATCCAAAATACTAACTTAATTAAAAGATGAAGTTACATCACATGAGACTCATTTGGGATTGGGATTAGAACCTCATACTTATTTAGGTTGGGGATATATTAAAATCAGCTTAAGTAATGGATGATGATGTGTTATTATTATGATGGCCCAAATATGGTTATATTATCTGGCGTTGTAAAGTTTCTAGATTTGATCCTCTATGTGAAACTATTTTTATAGGTCTTAAACCAAAGTCATCCCCACGAATTTGAGCTATTCATTAGAGGATTTTCTTTAGCATCAGTTTTATTTATCATTTTCTAAGATGTAGGTGTTGGCATTGTAGCTCATTTACTTTCATGTACTCCGTTATATTTAAGTTTTTTGACAGTTATATTTATTTAGATTCCCCGAGTCAGAGATTTGTATGAGATGTATTAAATTGAGATGATTATTACTCAACGTTGGATATGGGACTATTGAGATTTTTTAGAATCCAGAGTTGGATTTTTAATATATTATAGTTGGATGGCATCAAATATGTTTGAATGTATTCAAGTCTTTATTATTTTAGCATTACTTTATTTATTTTTATCTCGTTCATGCTTAGAATGTTACTAATTATTTTTAACTTCCATAATTTTTGTATAAGAGTTGATTTACAGGGTGTTACAAGTGTACTCAATCGACGGGGCTAGATATAATCAAATGCTCGAAACTAATGATGAAATCATTAACACACTATTTTATGTTGCACTTTGAACTCAATCTTTTTAATATTATTATGTTGTGCTTGGTTAGTTGAATTATGCCTTTTCAGTGTGTGGAATATAGTTAGATAAAATATGAATTTTCAGTCGAAATGTAATCACAAATAATCACATCATCAGCATGTATCATGGTAATATAAATACACAAAATACGCGAACATTCATCGAAAAAACAAACGAAAAATGATAAATACATAAATGTGTATGTCCCATAAGGGGAAATCTGGGCACACGCTTCGATTTCTAAGTGTCATCCCCATGGTTTGATGTATGTCTGGTGTCTGACGCCATTGTCTTATGAGGATGTAGGGGTAACCCTGTTGCCTTACTGCCACCACATCCTATCGGATGGTCTTTTGAAAGGCCTCCCCTACCTCGACCTATACCTGCCATAGTACTATCCCGGCCCCTCGTCGACGACGTTTGTGACCTCTGAAAAAGCTATGGTGCTCCCATGCGTGCAGATGTGGTGCACGAATGGATATCAATGGTCGTCATCGGTGATGTGAAGTGTGTAATTGTATAAATATTAAAGTCTCCAACCAATTTTATTAAAAATATACAAAACTGGGAGCCACCCACGAAGAGGGAGCTAAAATTATAACTAATGCATGACAATAAAATGAGATATGGTCTCAATGACTAGATTATGGAGTGTGAAGGTGTTAGACATGGAAAATGGTTTCCATATATAAGAAAACCCTAAAATTGAAAAGGACGGTTCTACCCTCCATATACCAACTAGCCGACAGGGTCTGAGACATGCCTAGTGATAGCTTGGCCAAACTTACTGAGAAAGTAAGCCCAATATACCTATATGAAGGTGATATGCTGTGCCTATAGGTAGGAAAAATTATTTTCTGGACGTAATTTGTGAATCTTAAGTCCAATTCGCACATGGATGGAACTGTTATAAATATTATTAAAAGGTCTATGATATTATAATGGAGGACTCTCAGGTTCTTAAGTTTACCAAAGTCAAATAGGCTCGAGTATTTGGAACTGCTATTATTCTTCAATTAGTGTTTGGTGGAGGACTGGGGTTTGGAATGTAAAGTGACTTTCTTTGGACTCTATCGAGGATTGTAAGGGTGATGTAACAGAAAGTTTATAGATCTCGTCGATGGTTTAACTTAGAATAGGAAAAATATTGTCGAAAGATTGACACCTGATAAAGGTTGTGAGAGTTGGGTCCCTATATGTCAGAACTTTACTGGGTATTGGTAGTTAGGAAGATGACTGAGGCTTTGCGGAGAGCCTAAAGTGAGTAACGACCATGCTGGGGGTAGAGGCATAATTCTGAGGGACAAGGTCTATTTTTAAGGTCCGAGGCGATGTACACGAGGGTTGTCACATGATTTTGAAGGCTATGAGTGTATATGAAAATTGTAATGGGGATTTATGATCTAATTCTAAGGGTGGTGAGGATCGTCGCCTGATTTAGAGGGCCTAAAGAATGTGGGGTAAGGATTGTGGACTAATTTAGAGGACTTACAGGGCATGTAAATGATAATAATGAGTTAATTTAGAGGGACAAACGAACGTGTTATGAGAATTTTGGGCCTGGATCTGAGGGCATATGATGGGGGCTAGGCATGATTATAGGGGGCAAGTTTAAATTCTAAGGACCTGTGTATGAGATCAATACGAAGATTGTAAAATAATTCTGAGGGACAAGGACTATTTTAATGACCTAAGGAGTGTGTGCGACCAATACATGGATCACAGTCTAAATTTGACGGCTAAGGTCTATTGTAAGGATGTAAAGAGTGTGCATAACAAACACTAGGTTTATGACCTAATTCCGAGGTCAAGGTATTTTTTGAGGACCCAAGGAGTCTTATGCGACCAATATGGGGATCGCGGCCTAATTTTGAGATCCGATATGTATTCTAAGGACCTAAGGAGTGCATGGACAATTACGGGAATCACAGATTAATTCTAAAGGCCAAAGTCTATTATAAGGTCCTAAGGAGTGTATGCGAGCAATAAGGGGATCACAAGCTAATTGCGAGGACTTAAGGAGCGTATCTGATCCCTACATGTATCACGACCTCATTCTGAGGGCCAAGGTTTATTTTGAGGAACTAAGAAATGTATGATGCCTTTGTAAAGAATGTGTGATGAGAATTGAACTTTTTGAAAAGTTTTATATTTTTTGAGAGAGTTGAGTATTTTTTAATGATTGTGTAATCTTGAATTTTGATGAATTTTATGACTAATGTGGAATTTTGTGGATTTTGAGTTCTTATGATTTTCGGATTTATCGTGGTTTTTTAGTAGAATTATTTTTGGAATTTTTGTAGATTTTTTGTAACAAAAGCTAAGAGGGGGTGCATACCAACAGGTTCTGGCCTCTTCTTACCGGCATGGGAACATAATTCGATGGTTTGCATGGATTTCCAAGGGGTAACTACAGACAGGCAGGCCCATGGGGTGCCGATCGACAGGCTCCTTATCCTTCTTAAAGAGGGGTGAGGGCAACCCATTTTCTCACACCATTCTCTTGCAATCTAACTCTCTCTAAAAAAAAGTTGTTAAAAGCGTTTGTGTGAGATTTTCTTAGAGAAATAGCTTTTTTAAATGCTACGCGTGATGATGATTGGGCCAACATCGAGTTGGTGACCGTGGTGATAGCGAATGTGTATCACAACGCTAGGCCGATGGAGGATGAGGGGATTCTAATAAGGTAGACCTTGAATCATTTAAAGTTTTATTATTAATATCGTGTATAACATTTACTTTTAAGTAAAGGGTAGTCAGTTCATTTTGAAATAATAATCACGATTGCAAGAATTTCTTATAATTGGTTTATATATATATATATATATTGTAGACATGGTTGTCAATAGAGCTCAGGGGGATTTCTTTTAAGTCAGCTTAGGATTAATCACTAAGAGATTGGGATTCCGGTTCTAGTATTATCGAAATGCTCATAACCTAAATAGGGAGATGACATCCTATCGACATGGTTGCGATGAAATCCTCATACTTTATCTCAAACTACGGGAACATGTATGATAGTTTGAGAACTTGTTCAATAGTTCAATAGAGGATTATGATCAGTACATCCAAGTAAAGCGTTGAACTGGGCCACCAATGAGATATATGTCTAAGGTATGTCTTGATTAGACCAAGAAAATCGTACACCATTTTCAAAGGGCTCCTAGAGTTTGAATCCAAAGAATTATGAGTATTAAAGTGCTTGTACAAATGTAATTTTGATTGCAATGGGCGCGATCTGATTTTATTGGGTCCAATAATGCCCACAAATTAGGTAAGGCTTGTGTAAATTGGTCTGGGATCATAATTCGGAGGAATCCACATCCAGGGGATATTGTGGATTGTAATACCCCTTTGATATACTTATATGTTCCCCCCAGTAAAGCTCAACCGATGGATTATTTTCAATCCCTTTGGAGTGGGAAATAAGTTAAGTCTAAGAATTAAGGAATTGATTAGATATTAGTTAAAATCGATTGACAGTAAATTGATTTAACCAAGAGAGTATTAGACACTTAATTCAGGGAATCATATTATATACCATAATCAACTTTTCAAATAAGATCTCTTTATATCCGAGTGATTTCTGAGATAATCAAATTGGAGTGCAGTCATAATTATTTCTTGGAATTAATTATGGTGAAATAAAGAAATGAAATAAATTACGGTAATTATAATTTGGTATTTTTAAGTATTTATTTGGAAGCTAATTTAATTATTTATTTTGGGTCCCTGGTTTAGTTCATATACCCAAGTAATTAGGCACAAACTCTCAAGAAACCCAGTCTGCCCAAGCCCACCTTCTATACTTTTATATAAATATGTGAGATGGGGTTTTAAGGATTATTATTCATCATTAGTGTTTGAGAGGCATGAGATAAAATACTATTCACATTTTTGTGAAGAGTCTTAGAGAGAGAAAATCCTATCTCACTTATAAGGAAGGGTTTTCATCTCAAAAGGTGCCCACACACCAATCCAACTTTGGAGGGGATCATACGTTAGAAGATCCAATCTTTACAGAAGGTTAAGTAAGGTATTTGGAGACCTTAGAGGCAGTAATAATTTCATCATCTTGAACCTTTGTCTCTTTATACGAATCATAACATGATTCTCTATGGTATTGTATTCGTGAATCCTAGGTTTTATGTTTAAACCTTGTTTTTGATTTCTTTTCAATGCATGATTAATCAAAGATCTTTTGTTCTGAAATTTTCCCACATTTTAAAAGTCGACCCCAAGTTGTTTTCCCCATCAGAATCACTGCTTGACTTTCGTGCTAAACCCTAGTGGTTATGTAAGTATTTATTTTTCTGTATTGATTTCATTTTTTTATTTTTTCTTTATGCTTTGAAATAGGTTTATTATGTATTTTGAGAATAGTTTAGGATTATTTGGAGGTGTTCTTCATTGGTGGGGACATCTTCTTCGGCCATCCGTGCTCGAGGGTCGATCGGGGTGAGGAGCGTATGGGATCACTTTCTTAAGAAGGTGCAAAGTTTGGCGAGGGTTTCAGGCTTTGGAGATTTTATGGATGCCTTAAAATAGATGCCATTATATTCAGCGGTCCTATGTGCTCTTGGAGGGAGGTGGTCGGATGCGACCAATACCTCCCACTTTGGAGTGTGAAAGATGACGGTTACGTCAACGGACGTCTAAAATATTTTGGGTTTATTGTACGAGGGGACATAAATGGTAATGGATTGTTCTCTCTGCTTTATAAGCGAGGAGATATAAGCGGCACTAGGGTTGGTGGTGCAATTTAGCTCGGGAGAGTCGGTTAATGTGGAAGATTTGAAAGAAAATTTGATGGGAAGATTACTGGATTTGGAAGACCTGCAGTAGGTACGACAAATCACACATTTATTCAATTTGTTATTGTTGGGGACTAAGTTTTTGGTAAAGAGTGGAGATGGTATCCACTTATGGTCTTTTCCTTTTTTTTTTCGAGACTTCACTTTGATTAATTTATACGATTGGGGGTGTTTGATGTTGTCATAACTTTATTTTTCCATGAATGCCTTTAGTCATTGCTACCGACACACCTTCACAGGGGCACCATATCGTTTAGTGGTATTTCCGAACATTTTTATTTTATTTTATAGTTATGGTTCTATGAGGTGATTGGGTATAACACGTGATTTTTGGATATGAAGGAGTTGGAGGATGACGCTTGACCTCATATGAGGAGATGCAGGAAGGATAATATGTTTTTAAAAACACTGTCGGCTCTCTAGGATGTGATGAGGGTCATAAACTTCCTCACGAATGCTCATGATTGTTATTATAATTATTTTTGTATTTTATGGTTTTTATTTTGGACTGCGTTTTTTATGATTTCTTTGGGCAAGTGATGTTTTTTTTCTTGGGATTGGGCAATGTAGGACATGTTGATCATTGGTCTTCATACAAAAATGCCCCTATTTTTATTGCATGAGTTTGGCTACGACTCCTACGTGGGAGAGAGGGTTGTAAGACAGGTGTTGGAAGGGGAGATGATAGTTCTTTCTACGAATCCTCCAGTCTACATGCAAGATATTGAGAGTATGTCTGGTGGGGCGAGGTCAACGACTATGGTGGGGAAGCACTACTCTATCTATAAAGATACGGTATTTGGATACTTGGATTTTATGACGGGTTAGTGGACGTCATCCTCTATTTATGACGAGGGAAGAGATCTAACCTCAGAGAATAGGGGAGGAGGCAGTGGGGTACATAGTTCATCGGGTGAGGTCTCAGATAGTGGTTCTAGAGTAGCGGATATTCCTCTACTCCATGGATAAGTCATGTTGTATAACTCAGGGGGAAGAAAATGTTATATATTAGAGAAATGCTGACATTTGAGACACGTCTTGATGTATGATGTGAAGTCCTAGACCATGGTAGTCCAATAATATCATTTTTGACTGATTTTCTTAGTGAGAATGTGGCCATTCATGTAGGTTTCATACCCCATTGTGGATTTTCCATATGATCTCTTCCATGCCAACCCTTGCTTTTCACTATAAGTGGTCACTATCGAAATTGCTCTTGAATAAGGATTTGTCATAAATGATGTAATGAGATTTGAGCTTTTGGAGAGTTATACGGTCTTTCTTATCATCCATTTAAGGGTACAGACCGTACTTAATGAGGAACCACACGTCTTATTGCCACTGTCCGACCTTATCTGAATCTTGTTTGATGACGATATCTATGTGGTAGAAATGGATTGTCTTAGAGTATATTAATTTACAAGGGGGAAATTGTTATACCCTCGAGCATATAAAATAGGGATGATAGTGTTGTTAATGCATTAGCGAAGCTATTTTCAGAATGAGAGAGGTAATGGACATATACGTCTTTGAATTCTGAGGCGAGATCCTCTAGATGAGCATGGAAGGGTAGGAGTTTCTTATCTATGACTTTCCATTTATGGAGGAACTGCCCTATAATTAGAGTTGAATCTCCATAGATGTCGAGGTATTAGTTTACCTTTTTGAGAGATTTGAGACCAATTGTGCACGCGTCATATTATATCAGGTTGTTAGTGCAAGGGAAGTCTTTCTTGATGGTGATGGGAGTAGGAAAATCATTGGGTGGTGAGATCAGAAGTATCTCAATGCCATATCCTTTCTTATTGGCAGATCCATCAAAGAACCTCTGTCACCAGAGTTATTTGGGATTATATTCTAAATTCATATGGAAATTATGTGATCCGTACATCAACTTATTCCGTGGGGTAGTCTTCCAAGTAATCATAAATAATTCTTCTTTTGATTGCCTTTTGCATGACATATACAATATCAAATTAGGTCGGTAAAGCAACCATCGGGCCATGCAGCTTGACAAAGTGGTTTTCTCTAATACATACTTCATAGGGTCCATTCAGGACACCAGTTTGATGGTAAACGCAAGCATGCTATGTCAAAGTTTTTGAGTAACCCAAACTTAGGCAACACATGCCTTTTCCAATAGTGTGTAATTCATTTCTTATCCTTCCAACTTCTAACTAACATTATAGATTGATCTCTTTACGCGACTCTTTTATGTACTAGGCTAGATTAGCCCTACCTATTTTATAAGTAATTGTTAGGTATAGAAGGACAGGTAGGCCAGGTTACAATGGGTGGGTAAGTAATTGCTTTATTTTGTCGAAGGTTTCTTGACACGAGCTATACCAAACTTTGGTTGATTTTTTCAAGCGGATCTTAAAGATAGGTTCATAGATGGAATTGACCTGGATGATGAATCTGCTATTTTATTAGAAATTTCCTAATAAATTGCTTACTTCTTTTTCAGTTTAAGGGGGTTTCATTTCGAGTATTTCCTTAAGTTTGGTAGGTTCCCTTCAATCCCCTTTTCACTGACCATGAAGCCATGGAGTTTTCCTTTGGTTAAACTGAAGACGATTTTTTATGGGTTGAGACATATTTTGTACTGTTACAATCGTTCTAAGAATTTCCTCAAGGAAGGGATATAACTAATTGGAAAAAAAATCGAGTGGTCATGTAAGGACATTGTTGTTGATTGGTTTACCACCACAATACGAAAACTTAAACGTTAACTACACTTGTTTTATAACACTACACCATAATGGCTATTTTGAAACTAGTACAATAATTAATTTGAGTATTAGTGATGGAAATTAGGGTTTATTTTTAGGATTTTATTGCATTTTTAATTTCGTTATATTTTTCCTTTATACAGTTTTTCTTATTTTTGTTATTTTCCTTAGTTTTATTATAGGACTAGTATGTGTGGGCTTCTAGAATGGGTATCTTAGGAAAAAAAATGTAAAAGGAGTGTGCCTAGGCCATGTGACATCACATGGACCTTATCTAACTTCCTTATATAAGGTTATGAGTGCCTCCTTCTAGATACTTCCCTATACCCCTATAAATATCCCCTTATGTCATTAATGTAATTCGTTCTACGCTTCTTTTAATTGAGTTTTTACTCTCTCGCATGTGTGTCTCTCTATATTGTCGTTGATGGTTCATTTTATATCAACTAGTATCAGAGCCAAGATACTCCACCCATTGTTGTTGTTGTAAAAAAAATCCTAAAAGTCAATCTCTTAATGGCGCTGAGAAACCTCCCTATGCCAATAGAAGAAACATCCGAATAGAAGAAGCCGTAACAATGTTGGCACGGAAAGTTGATTTACTCCTATATTAGCATCACCACTCCAACACCCTTGAACAGCCCGCGAGTAGCTGCCCCATGATTTGTCCACCTACGAAACCTACCCAGTATCCCACCCTGCTCTCCGATTGAATCCCTAGTCTCAATTCAAGATTATCGTAGGGAAGTCTAAGATTGGTTGCTCCACCTAATAATTCTACCTCACTCATGCACTTAATTGGGTTAAGCCGTGTCGGTTGATTACGAAAATGATCAAAAAGACGAAATTAGGTTGTGCGTTAAGGATTTTTTTGAAATTTTTGTTGAGGATGATTGTTGAACTGCAACACACTTTTGAGAGTTGCAGACCTCTGATTTGGGAGATTTCTTCTCTATTTTTGACGATGGGATTGAGGTGGTGATTGAAGGTGATCTGATTGGTAGTGGGTATGCGGAACCATTTTTGGTAGCATTTGATATGCACTCAGAGGATGTTTTCTGTGGCTTAGCGATGAGTAGGTTCATCAAGAGACTTCAGGATCGAGCTGTAATACCCCGTATTTTTATGCTTTCTAAATTTGGGAATTTATTAAATTTGATGTGAGTTATTAATTTAATATAAATTCGAAAATTAATTATTTTTATAATTACTAACGTGATGAGAGTTAGTAATCATTGGAAACTTATTGAATATTACTAATGAGCAAAGTATTATATAATATTGGTTCTATTAAATGTCACGAGTGAATAAAATGAAATTTGTGGAAATTTAAGTCGGGACGCGCCCGTGTCGTGTCGGGACTAAATATTGATTAATAAAAGTGAATAAATTATAAATCACCCCTATGGTCATTTCGAGTGCGTCAAAGTGTCCATAAGGGTCGAGATAGTCAAAATAATGAACCCGGGAGTTTAGTTTGGGTCTCGGGGAGTTTTTAGACCTAATTAACACCTCGGGAGGGCATTTTGGACATTTTACATTTTTGGGCCTGAAAACCCACGAAAATTCTAAGGTTATATCAGATGCTTAGGGTTGTCTTCTAGGGTAAACACAACAAAAAACAAGAGACGGACATTGGTGAAGGAAAGGAAAAGCTTACTAAGGAGTTCTAGGCCAAGAACTCCTCCGTTTGCACCGCCGTCACCGCCAAACTATAGATCGCGTAACGAGGATCACCACCACACTGATTTCATCCAGAAATCAGAAACAAAAATCCCCAGGAAAGTATTTATCTTGCTTAATTTAGTTAATTCTTCATTCATATTAGTTTAGGGTTGATTAGGATGAATTTTTATGAAAGAAAACCCATGTTGGAGATTAGAAATCGCATATTGTAGAGATATAAACATTATTCTGGAAATCCCCTTCACATGTAGAGGTTGAACCACAAATTTATGTTGGATTAGAAGTAGAAATTCTGGAAAAAGAATGAAAAGAATTAAGTTAAAGAAATTTTTAGGGTTCTTGAGAATTGTATAGATTTTACCCCTTTTAATCCATGATTCTTGATGAAAACTCGCATGCCTTACGTAGCATATTGTTCATTTGGGTTTAGAATGTTTGTGGTATAAATTTCTGGGAGTTCGGGAGTTAAAAACTTGACTTTGGATGATTTTGGATGATAATTACCGTAATTGGTATTCTGTAGATTCTCCATACCTGCTTGATCGATCGATCGACCATAGAGCACCGATCGATCGATGGTTCGATCGATCGAACACCTTCCATCGATCGATCGACCCCTCCTGTATAACTCATATTCCCTTTTTAATAGTTCATTTCAACTTAAATGATTAGACATTCTTGGATATTAATGTTAATACATTTTGGGATATACAAAAGACCAGTAGGACCTTAGAAATATATGAACCCGTTAATGTAATACGAGATTACCATATCACGGGAGGGGGGGGGGGTTGTTTTATACATAAAGGACAATGGGAACTTGTGTTAAAAGGTGAGACTCGTAAGGAAGATATGTTGTAAAATAAATGAGTACCTACTGAAATTACACTTGGAGAGATAGGAACCCATGAGTTTTACGTAGTAAGTTGGAATAATCCCACAAATTAGAATAAGAGACAAACTGTTGTACGTGATAACTAAATAACGAGTAATAAGGATAAATATCATAATTATGGGTCGTGAGAGTGTACCTATATTGATATGGTAAAAGTAGTATATTTATATGACTGTGTTGATGCATATACTATATACGTGTAAAAATCATGCCCGCGCTACTTGCTATCCCTAAGGTTAATGCGCTAGGATAGTCTTATCTCGATGGGACCTTTATACGGGATATTGACTCGTACCCTAGAAGATAGAACTCCTTGGTACAGGCTATCAGATCGATAGTCAGATGGTCCTAAGAGACGTGAGGGTATGTGCTGACCTCTTAGAGACTTGGAACTATGCTTCGCCTCAATATTGTTTGTGTTTTGTATCAATACAGTTCAAGAGTGATTCTGAACTTGTATTTCCCTTAGTACGAGTGATACGGGGACTGGATAGCAGAGTATGCCCGCCCCATAATTGTTATGTGGGGTGCTGTTAGAATATATATATTATATGAATATTTAATATATATATATATATATATATATATATATATATATATATATATATATATATATATATATATATATATATATATATATATATGGAATGTGGGGACTACCTACTGTGTCTATGGTAAGTAGGAAATGAATAATTATTTCAACTTGGAAATGAGTGTTTGAAAAGTATAATATATTACTGAGAAACTTTATTATTAAATAAGGTTTAAGTGAGAACTTTGTTGTTAAATAAAATTAACCTCTTAAACAATTGAATTTATTTGTTTAAAATCTTACGAGTAACCTAAGATAAGAAAAATTAAACCGTTGGGAAGGTTAGTGCGATAGGCGTGCACATTAGAAGAGAGGTGAGAATTTCTCAAGGGAGTGCCGCACAATATGTTGTTGCATTAGCCAGTAAACATTTTAAATACTTGCTAAACTAATTTTAAACTATTTTTACAATCGGGCTCTGACCCGTTTCCATTTTATTTTCTCTTTTGTATATATATATATATATATATATATATATATATATATATATATATATATATATATATATATATATATATATATATATATATATATATATATATATATATTACAGGTGCCCAGCCACAGGGGCATCTTGCATAGGATCATTTGGAAGAAACGCGCTGCAGCTTAGGTGGGAGTTGCAGGCCTCTTGCTTAGACGACCTCATTTTTTATTCCACTCCTAGCATTATTTTATCCAGTTGGGCATGTGTTGTCCTTTTCCATTATTCAGTTGTTTTATTGGATATTGTGATCCGTTTATTTCCAGTATTTACACTTTGGGATTTATTATTGTCAGGATGTTTTCCTTTAAGTTTTAAATGTTGGAATCAATTTGTTGAATGTTTATTTATTTGGATTATATGTTCAATGATAGTTGTTGTGTGATTCTTTAACTATGAATTATGTAAAGTTTTAATTGTTGGTTTATAAAATAAAATTTGGAAAGTAATGTCTAAAATGGTTTTGACACTTAGCTTAATTCTTTCGGGTGTTGAAATTGGATAAGTTATTTTTACGACAGTGATGCTAAGAATGAACCGTCCGTTCACCTTGATTATAATTTAATAAAGGACTGATCACCCGATATTTAATTAGGCGGGGTGTCACACGAGCTTTTTTGGACTGACCGTGGTTGGGTTGTCTGCCTATTCTCCATGGACCTTTCAAAATCCGGTATGAGGGATGTTTGTAAGGAGGGATCCGCTTTTAAGTTGGGGGCATTGATGGTTGCCTTGCCTTGTTTCCTTTCAGCTCTTAGGCTCGGAATGACCTTTTTGAAGTGGAGTAGGGTGACAAAAATTAGGATTTATTTTTTTCATTTTATTGCGTTTTTAAATTCGTTGTATTTTCCCTTTATTTAGTTGTTTTTTATTTTTGTTAGTTTCCTTAGTTGTTTTATAGGTCTAGTAGGTGGAGGATTCTAGAAGAGGCATCTTAGGAATATAGCATAAAATGGGTGTACCCAAGCCATGTGACATCACACAGGCATAGGCCGACTTCCTTATTTAGGCTTGTGAGTGCCCCCTTCTAGATCCTTTCCTACACTCCTATAAATATCCTCTTATGTCATTAATTTAAATCGTTGTTTGCTTCTTTTAATTGGGTGTTTACTCTCTCTTATGCATGTCTTTCTATATTTGCATTGGCGGTTCATTTTACGTAAGTTTATAACACTTACAAAATTAACAAAAGTTTTTTACAGTTACAAAATTTCTAAGTGTTCAAACCGTTGTTAATTTTGTGATTTTATTATTCACCCAACTTAAAGTGTTGCATAGTCATAAAGAGTGAAAATAGATTTTTTCTCATCGATTTTCCCTCCCTCGTCTGCCATAAGTGTTTCGTCTCCCTTCTCTTCTAAAAATATGTAAACCAAAAATAAGGGTTTTCTCTAAAGAAAAAGTGTGAAAAAGTAGTTCGATAGGTTGAAAAGCGAAATGACATGGGCTCTCCCAATAGAGGTTTCAAATCAAGTATGTCTTCATTCTTAAAGAAGGTAGGGTTTCCAAATGGAGCTCTCAAATGACATGGGATCTGACATGGAATTCGAGTCTTTTTTTGCTAAAGCTTCAGCTAGGGATTTCACATAACTTCAAGAAGGTACACCACCACAACTCATAAATGGTTATTGATTATATAAAAAATGTTCACTTTCTTGATTAGTGTTTTAATTTCTTATCCGTTTGTAATAATTAACCTAATCTTAATTAAATCTATTGTCTTTATCTGATCTGCGAAAGTTAAGTCTCATTTAGGGTTTGTTTATGTTGGGGCTAGTTTTTCCTTGCTTAATTTGAAATTTGGGGCTTGTTCATCTTTTAATGGTGATTTAATATGACTTTAGATCACTTCATTATTTTAGCTTATTGTTGAAGAGAATAAGTTTTTGTTTTGGCTGGTTTTTGTTAATTATATTATTTTTTTTACTTGTTTCAGGTTTGATGTTGCGATTTTTATTGGAGAAGGTTCAATTTTATGGTGAAATCTAAATTTATGCAACGAGGAATTGAAGAACCTGGTGATTTTACTATTTTGGCAACTTTTCTTTTGCCATTTGTTTTATATTGATTAAATTATAATTCAATTATGAAAGTAGCTAACCCAACTCTAGTCATGTTGTTCAACAAGCACAACCTTACTTCCATATCATGGGGTGGATGCTATCAAAACCATAGAGGTTTCTCAAATATAATAAATCATAATATTGAATATTTTATTTTCAAAATTGTTACACTAAAATTTACAAGCCTTTTTATTATGAGTGAAGCCAAATAAAATTGATCAAAGTTGTTGTCAGTTGGAATTTTGATGAACCCCACTGACAAAATATGCTTACAAATATAATTTGAAAGATTATTATATTTGATTTTGAATGCAATAGCTTAATTTGTCTCTATATGCAAAACAAATCACACAAACATTATGTGTTGTATATCCATGCTTTTTCAATTTTCTTATGTATAAAAATGTCTAATTTCCACCATGGTAGATCTTATCCATCCTACAAATAACTTGTTTGGTCACGTGTGTCACTATTCATTACGGCACAATAACTTTTTCCATGTGTTGAGTACTGACAATATTCCATAATAAGGTTTTGTAATGTAGTTTCCACCATATTTACATAAATGTTATGTTGATGAAACTTTTTCATTTATGCATAACTCAAGTAAACGTGTAACCCAGATAATTGAGGACCTTATGTAAGTGTCATCGAATAGAAACATACAATAATGGGTTAAGGGTTTTCTGTATTAGCAAAGGTTCGTTTAGATCTTTTAACTATTTGATATTTCATCCTTTATCGTAACCATCATCCGCACTGTCATTTTGGTTTAATGATTTTTTTTAAAAAATCTTAAAGTGTCTGGTGGAAATATTCAAAAATACACAACTGTAGATCTTCATTCTAACATAAAGTTATAAGTTGATCCGTCTTGTAGTTCCATTTACTTTGCTTGCCTAGCATAATATACTAACATGTGTGAATTTTATTCATCCCAATCTACATAAACTAACCAAAGCCCTTATATCAAAGTGTTAAGTGTTGGCATGTCATGTAAAGAAATGGGAGATATCATGCTTCAAATCCTGTTACTAGTAATACATTTTTTTACTCTCGACATACTATTCATTAAATTACAAATAATTTTCTCCAAGCTTCAAGCTCTTTGCACAAGAATTTTTCATATATTTGTATATCTTAAGTTGTAAGTAGTCATCTCACTCAAACAAGCCTTGTCCCAACTACTTAAGGTCAATTACATAAACCCTATTTCATAATTCTTCCCTGCATAGATATTAAATTATGAGTATCATGTGTTTCTTGATTATCTTTATGGTTTACATCCTCTATTAATATTGTCATCAATAGAGATCATATCACTGGTATTGTTGCTTGTCAACTCGGATTTATCAATTAAGAAGTGTGTTCCATGAAACTTAAAGGAGTTGAGGCCTATGATGGAATATACTTATCATGTTTATAAAATTATTTATACTAATTTATCGTGTGATTTAAGTGCGTGATTGCAATGTGGTGAAAGAACATGGTATATTTAAGTTGAATTGAATATGAAAAGTCAAGAGTTTTTTTTTAAAAAGATTGGAGTTCTTTCAAAATACAACTGATCTAGCAGAAGCATAAGGTATACTATTAATAGTGTAATTACTCAAATTCTACTTGCCTTACCTTTTGAGGGAGATCAGTATGCATTCCTGTGCTTATTTTATTACAATGATTTCCCACCCATGTGTGTGTGTGTCCTTTTCATTTTTCTGCAATGTGTTTCGTGTGCATACATATTTATGCATTTTCTATTAATACTCCCTTAGGTTATAAACACTTGTTAATGAATCTATAGGTACATATTTTTAGTAGGTAGAGATACATGTCTTTACACATGAACCACATTAAAATATCTTATACCACTTCTTATACCACACCTTAAAATATCTTTTACCTTTGAATAGTTTTTATAAATCCTGTCATCCCGGGTATTCTTTTATAGGACCCCTTAAGTTCTGTCTCATTTTCTACCGTAAGAATGCCTAGAGTATACCTTAAAGCTATCTTAGTATATCCTAGTAATGGGAGAAGCTTCTTGTATTGCAAGACGATAATCCCATTTTGAAAATATTATTTTTGGCACTAAAATTTGTTAATATTCAGTGTTTGGGTTTGTTATACTACCCACATATCCAACAAGTCCGAGAATGAAGCATTACAATTGAGGTTCCTAGAGAAATCATGCATAAGAAATATACTCATAGAGTGATTCAAACTTGATTTTGATCATACAACAATCAACTGGTGAATATACCCCTTTGCATCCCTCTTGTGCAATATCCAACATTTACTCATAGGTTATTTCATATGGAGAACCACTAACTAATGACCAAGTGAAATATAAATGTCTTGGGCATTAAGAGAGTCCTTAGAGGTTCACTCATTAACGACATATCAATGAATGAGTCGAACTAAAGAGAAAATAAATACAGGTTTGATAGTAAGTGAAACAAAGCTGTAGCATTGTCGTCCATGGGACCTGTTGTGGGAAACTTCATAAAAAGGTACATAATATGCCTGCTTTGTCTGATAAGAATATAAAGCAACTTATTCCTTACAATGATAAACCATTTTTCAACAAGAATATGAAGTGACTTATGGATAATATAAACATCACCCATCACAGTTTACCAGGGTGTACCTCAAAAGGGAAAAATCAATCCAAAGTCATGAACAGGACCATAGTACAAATTTGAGGAAGATAATGGATGACATCTCGAGGATTGGGGATGATCCTTTTCTATTAGTGCTATAAGAGGAAGCCCTCAGGTTTACCCTGTTCAACTTGGTCGATGGAGTAAAGACAGTGCCTTTGATAGAGTTAGCGGTTCCCTAAGCAACAATCTTAATATAAAATGAGTTACTCCTAGAATCAAGATACAACTAGAGGCAATAGATGAATATCGAGATAAAGTTAAGAAACTTTCAAGTGTGCACCAGTTAGTTACCTCAAGCTTACATTGCTCTGATGAAGCAAAATAAATTTGAGGAAAAAGATCTTGTACGTTGGGTAGCCTCTCACATAATGAAAGGGAACATTAGCTGGTAACTCCATGCCTAACTTGGAAGGACCACTCTTAGTCCAGGAATTTGGGGAATTGAAGTATTATATGTTAATTAAGTTGGTTATTTTCTATTTGATGTACTTAAACAATGTATGATTAAACTATTGTTTTATGTGTACACATTTGACAACAGTGGAGAAAGTGGTGGAGGCTATTATTTGGTATTGAGTGTTTGAGATTGTGGAAAATAAATATAGTTAAGATACAACCTTTTACTTTAAACATCTATACTAAACTAAGGTTGGAAAACGTAATTTTCTTAAAAAAATTGGAATAGATAATTAATATTAATAATATGTTTCCCCACCCCTCCCCATATTCCAACATATCAATCAGGTTGTTGTAAAAAAAACACTTGGGAGTTTATGCTCAATAACGTTTTTAGGAAATATTTTAAATACCTTGGAGTTTATATTTTTTTGTTTGATTTTTGTGTATGCTTTTATAGCATGACACACAACAAAGGTTTCAAGGATGGGCATAAGATAATCCTTATTGCAACTCATTTAGTTGAAAGCATACTAAGATCTTGACATGGTTTTGAGAGATATTTTAGCATTTCCTTCCTATTGTGAATCATAATAAATTTAAAATGTATCTAATGGAAGCATCCCTATTTTATGCACGCCAGTTAAAGTGCATGATAATTTGTGTAGCTGAACCACTGGTAATTTGAATTCTATTGCCAGTAACCCTGTTTTGCTATGTTTATGATGCATATTATTCCTTTTTTTGTTGAAATTGAAAAAAAAGAAATGTTTGCCTAATCATATGGCATGGGGTATTTTTGTGAATGAATTTGGATATGATGTGTTCTTCCTATTTTCAATGTAATGTCATCAAATTTTAGTGGGTTTGTTATTAACTATTTTTACCCATCTGATATGGAAATTATCCAGTAAATATACATGTCCCCCACAACTTTTTACATATGTTGGCATTCTTTATACAGACCTTTGAAAATTTTGCCATTTATTGTATACATTATTTTTTCTTTTATTGTCATACCACTTACTATTTGAATCTTGTAGACCATTATGATCAAGAGCTTGCAATGGATCAGATGATAATGGAACTCAATTCGAAAGTTGGCCATTCCAAAACTTTTGTGATAATCATAACATTAAGCACCACTTCATCTCAGTGGCCTACCCCCAAAGCAATGGACATGTTGAGGCTTCTAACAACACAATGATCGATAGTATGAATAAGAGACTGGAGAAAGAGAAAGGTGATTGGGTGAATGAACTTCCCCATATCATTTGGGCATACCGTACTACACCTGATAAGCACCCAAAACTGTACATTTTATACCCCGAATAGACGTACTTTAGTTGCTAATTCTCGACAACTTGGGTCTTAAGTGCTTAAATGTTTATCTTGTAGGTCAAATTGTGCATTGCAAAGTTCAAACGCTTAAATCAAGGCAATTGTGAAAAAATGGAGCTAATTCCCCACCCCCAAACAAATGGCGCTGTTGCCGGGGGGATAAAAAGCCAAGTTGTCAAATGGCGCCGTTGCCATTCTTGGGAGCGTGAAGCACATGGAGCGGATTTCAATTTGTAGTTCATTTATTTTTTATATTTTGTTGCATTTTAGTACCATTTTTTCTTTATTTTAGAAGGCTTGTATTAGGATTATTCTATTCTTGGCTTGTATTGTGGTGCTTAGAGATACCATTTATTTTCCATTTAAATTTGTAATAATAGAAGACAAGCGTGATAGGGAAATCGGACAAGGTAGAGAGAGGGCGTCCAAAGGCGAGGATTCATAAGCCTCTCTACCTTGGGTTGGTAGGACTCCTGGGGCCGACTGAGATAGACGTAATCTCCCCCCGGTCAACTCAGATTTTTTGGCACCCCACGGCGTAAAAACCGTGGGAGGTACATTTCTAAACCCTCGCACCTCTCCTGTTAGCAAGTCAATTATTGTTTGTGCTTTGTGTGCTCTTACTTAATTATATTCTCGCATTTATTTTTGAATGGTGTGATGAATTAATTGACTAAGACTTACACCCGGTCACTCACGAGAAAGGATTTCATCACCCGATTCACTCGCTTATCATTATGTGCTACCCTAGCCATCACTAAATTTAAAATCCATTTACTAGGTAGCCCGCTAGGAGAAAATTTTGCAAAGGCGATCACTCATATTATTCCGTGATTTTTTATCGCCCGCGGACTTAATTAAAATTTGACTACCCTTTCACTAAATCTAAAGATAAAAAATGGCTATGTGCTAGTTACAAAATTTTCTTGACTTGTGTGTGTGTCCAATTCCATTTTTCGATAGTCGGTTTTAGTTGGTTCGTCCAAATCAAAGAGTCCACATATTTTTCCCCACCTTTTCGTCAAAAAATCCAAAAATATGTTCTTTTTATTTTTATAAAAAAAATCCAAAAATATTTTCTTCCATTATTTTTAGAAAAATCCAAAAATATTTTCTTTCCTTTTGAAAAAATTTAAAAATAAAAAAAAATATTTCTCTCCACATGGCCGAAGAACGTCCTTTACAGGACTAGTTTGGTCATTTTCCATTGACACATGACACGTGTGAGAGTGATTTCGAGCCGTCTCTTTATGATATTTTTAGTGGTTTCACCTCTCTCACGAGTGCCCTCGATCCTCTTGACCCGTCCATGCACACACCTCATTTTCCATTACCCTCGGTGTCAAGTGTCGACGTGCCCCATCCTTTATTGTGCACCCACTGTTATTATGCGGATCACATGTCCCATGAGTGACCTTACATTCCATATCCATTCGAAACCACCATGGAACATTTTTATCCATATGACACTGTTCCGGAACCCACCTCGGCCTATTATCCCGATATTCCTAACCCTGAGTTGTGTGAGTACCCCAGTTATTGGTGGAGGCATGGTCACCCTTCCACGCAATATGAATCCCAACCGGATGTTGTGGATCCTCACACGTTCCCACAGTCGTCATGAAAACCTTGTGCACCCGTTCACGATCAGTTCCTTCACTATGCACCCAATGAGTATCCACCATTTGTCCATCACGAAAGCGATCCTTTTGTGTATGATGAGCTTGGACCCACTCCACCCACTTAATTTAAGTATTCTTCGTACAGTCCTGATAGTAGCGAGTTGTGTCCACCTCAACCACCGCCACCACCCGTCACTCCACCACCACCACCATCCACATCCGCTCTCGAAAGCCTCTTGCAAAAGTTCATACTCGAGCAAGAGCTATCCACTCAAATCCAAAATGAAGCCCTCCAACGGCTTGAATAAAGATTAAATGAAATTGAGTGTGAGCGAGAGTTGGAAATTCCCATGGATTCACCCATCGGTGCAACCGAGTGTGACGATGCTGAGTTCTCTTGTGACACAGATTTTGAGTGTGACCAACCCTACCACCCTGAAAATCTCGAAGTTGAAACCATTCCATGGTCCGGGTCCCAAGTCGACAATTTTGCTGACGTACCTTTCATTAGTGATACTGATCCAATCCCACCATGCCCATCGGAACCCACACTTGAGGTTCCCACTCCCAAGATATCCAAAAATATGCCCGAGATTTTACCTTATGCCCCAATTGCATATGTCTCTGGCATGCCCATTTATTTTAGGTTAGCTCCGGCTACGAGTGCTCACCATTGTACCGAGATAGCGTCAGAGACCCTTTCACCATCCTACCCCGTCATATTTGGCTCCCCTTGAGCCAAATATTGATGTTCATTCATCTATCTCGGATCTTTATGCCTCGTTAGACCCTTTCACCATATCGAATGGCGACATAATGGTGGATAAGTTGATCTTGAAATCACTTGATACCACACTCCCTCTTCAAGAGGATATTGAGGATCATTATGTCCCTCCAAATGAGTGTGTGTCTCCCGCTCTTGAGTTGGATCATCTTCCTCCACCATTTATCCCACCCGATCCACTGTTTATTCCACCCTTTACCCCACCCATTGTCCTTTCCACCCAACCACCTGGTTTGGTTATTGATTTTACACATTTCATGTTTCCATCTAAATTTTTAGATCCTCACCTAAAACCATCCTCCACCTTCCACGAGAGTTATGGTGCTACTCTCCACTTCCGTGACATCGAGCTTGTTCCTCCATGCACACCACTTCCTTGTGGTGTTGATTTTTCTTCTCAATAGCTCCCTGGTATGTCACGACGCGACCATTATCATCGCCCATTTATAGAACGGTCGTGTGATTTCTCCGAGGCCCAACCCATTCCACTTACCAAACCATTTTGCCTCCCTCACCGATTAGAGCATCATGCTTATAGGGACCTTGTTTCCCTCACCTTTCGGCTCAATAAGGCCCATTATCGATGCTTCATCACCCATGCCTCCCTCACCATTACCCTAATACCCACCCACCCCTGGTCCATCGATGCTTTGCATCGTGTGATGCACTTTGCCATACAAGTGCTTTGACCACTTTAGCCTGTTTCCAGCAAGACTGATGCTTCAATCTTGTTTGGGGGTGATTCTCATCACCTAATTTTTCTGCCACCCAGTGCTTTCATAGATCTTATCCTTAGGGTGAGATTCCATCGGTCTAGCTAAAGACATTAAACTTAGCGCTATCGGGGAGGCAGCCTCTGATTTCTTATACTAGTCTCATCCTGTTTGGGGGTGATGTTTCATAGTACCCTATGCTTTATCATGCTTATGGACTTGTACACATTTTTTTCTCACTTCTTATTCAACTTTATTCTTGGCTACATCTTTCCACTTCATTAGCAGTTCATTCTGGTAATCTCTTTCCTACCTTATGCTCTCAATTTTAAAAATCATTTCACCTAACATCGAGGACGATGTTCCATTTTGTTATGGGGTGGGTAATTTTATCAAAATCGTGCCTCTTTTGATTTTTTTTTAAACATGATTTTTAAAATTTCGTGCAGTTTCTTTCATCTCAATCACTGATGTGAATTTTTAATCATCCATCCTTTCAAGTCTAGGAATCGAGCTAGAGGATTTATCTTTTCCTAAATAGCTTATGTAATACATAACAAGGCATGTTGCACCATGAATTTCTAGACTCAAAAAAATTTGTGCACTTATCACGTCATTACGTTTAGAGTTGAGGAGTAGTACAATTTTAAAGAGAACCTTAGGGATCACTAGTGGAGCTTTAGCTTGTGAGATTTGTGCCTTTCAATCTTTCAGAGAGTTTTACGCAATCTCCGAGTCACAAGTTGATTCAACTTCGTTTGGGTCCGCACTTTAATTGTTGTATGATCTCATTATTCTTAATTTTTGGCTTGATCACTGAGAATGACATCTTTTTCGATCTTGTCTTGAAATTTGTCCTGAATACTAGATTTTCATCCATATACCTACCACTTTTCCCCATATCATATTCCCATTACATTCCCATGCTTTTCCATATTCCCCACATCATATATTCCCCACACCAACACCTATCCACACCATTCTTCCCCTACACCCTACCACACTACATACCCCCTACTTCATCTTCTACCTCCCACCTCTTTCTCTCTCCACAAACCCATCTCTCACCTCCATTATCAACACAAATCCAAACCCACCATATCCACATACCCACAAACCCATCTCTCATCTCTCAACCAAGCCAAGCCCCAACTGCCCCCGGAATCGCGAGCTTACCCCCTCCGGCACCGGTGATTCCAACCCCGACCCCTATTTCGACGGTTTAACCTGCCAAAGACTCGCCCACCAGCTCCAGCGCGAACCCAAATCGGAGCCCATCGTTGATGCCCTGTTACCAGACCTCCGTCTCACTACCAACCCTCCTTAACCCGCTACCTCTCGCATTCCCTTCTACCCGAAACAACAAGCCGGTGATGCCCACAACCCGCTATCCCCGCCGAAACCCTTGTCCGCCCCGATCGTGATTTGACTCGATCCATTCCGGCATTTTAACCCCAATACAACATAGCTCCATACCCACCATGCCAAACCTTATTCCCATCTTCCATTTCAAACCCATATCCATTTCCATTTTTCTCCCAAGCCACGATTTGTGTCACCTACCAAACCAAATCCAAAAGGACAAAGTCAAAAAGCCCCATGTGCCTAATTAACCAATTTAAACCTTTACCCAAATTACCCCCCAACTACCAACTTTTAACCATTGCTCAAAATACCCCTTTTACCAAATCATATTTTATTTCAATCCCCTCACCCACATGACCTCAACACACTCACAACTCATGCTCCTCTCACCATTTCCATGCACACTCATGTCCATTACCAAAAATACCCCTAACTCCATGCCTATTATAAAAAGAAGATGGAAGACCCCATTAAAAAGAGCTTTTTAGATAGGAATTTTTAGAGAGAGAATTGTAGAGAGATAAATACCATTTTGTAAATAGTTTTTGTTTTATTTTTTTGGTGATATTTAATTGTGAGTAATTGAATTGTATGGAAGACGATAGAGTTCAAATTGCCAATTTCAAGGAGACTTGTTGTATATTTGTTCTCTTTCTCTACTATTTTATTATATATGCCTTTGATTATTTGTTCATCATGTTTAATATCATGTTAGGCTAATCCCCTTTCAAGGGGTGGAGGGGAAACCCTTATTTGATGTTATTTTAGTTTAATTAGTTTGATTACTTGAAAATTCCCTTTGAATGTTAATTTTTATCCCTCACCCTTAGATTTATGCCTCGAGAGAGGGTAAATGATTTTCGAGAGAAAATCGAAATTCTAATTATAATACCCATTTTAGATTCGAACTAGAGATAGGGGTTTCTTAAGTGGGGTATTATAACTTGAATTTCAACTCTAAATTTATTTTCTAAGATTGACATAAATTTTAATTGATCGATCCTAGCGGGTGATTAATTAAAAGGAATGTGGATCTATTTTCTAGAGTTGTGGGGTGTTAAACTTAATTTTCTAAACGGTTACTATTGAAATTATATTTGCAACGAGAGTTGATTTGTAATTTTGATATTAATTTGGGAGAATTCAATTAATTAAATTAATTAGTTAGAATAGCTAAAATTTATGGTGTTATCCCATTCCTTGACTGTTCTCACAATTATTTACCTCACTTTATCTCTTATTTTAGTTTAGACTTTATTTTTCATATTAGTAACTTTCTAGTTAGTTGTTATCATATCACATTTAGTTTAGTTTAGTTTAAATCATCACCTCACCCAATTGTTTTAATATTTGAAAAAGCTAAAAAAAGTTGAAAAGTGAAAAAGCATAAAAAGAAAATAAAAAGTGAATTACAATTGTGTTCCCTTTACTTTACCCCCTTGGAAGTGGATTGATACCCTTACTTACCGCTACACTTGAGATTGTTTTATTTTGTAGGTATCTGAGGATTTTTAATAGAGGAGATTTTCAAGCAATGACGAAAAAATAAATACATGCAAAAGTTCTTTCTATCAACACCCAAAAGATCGACAGGGGAAATACCCTTCGCTTTAACCCGGGGAATGGAACCTTTGGAACTAGGCCTATCAACCATGAAGACCACAATTGTTGACCAAGAGTTGAATGGAGAAATCATAAGGACTGAGCTCGACCTAGCCGATGAATGAAGGGAACAAGCCTTATATAACACCCCGTCTAATTAAATACTGAGTAGCTACTCCTTTATCAAATTAATACAGAATATCCAGTTGGTTCAGTCTTAGCATCACTGTCAAAAAACTTTTAATTAATTACTAGCCACCTAATATTTAAAAAGAGAGATGTCAAATTTTATTAATTAAGCCAACACTTAAACAAGAATTTATTTAATAAACCATCAATCGCATAACCAATCTCATATAGCTGCTCAACGAGAAAAAAATCAAATAAGTCTGGATTAAACACTCTAATATTAAAGATGCCAGAGTAAATAATGTCACAATACAAGAGTCTGAATAAATAATAAATCGAAAACTGAAATACTGAAAGTCTGTAACTACAACCTCTAAATAAGAATGGGAGACATTCCCTAACTGATACAAATGACTCTTAAGGAATCAAGAATAAAATGATAGTGTCTACTACCAAGATCCTGTAACTTCCATTGCAGCTACAGCACATCATCAGAATGGAACTCCTATACTTGGCGTCCCTGTGGCTGGGCACCTAAAATGTTTTTACAGAACAAAAATAGATTTGGAGAAAAACGAGTCAGAGCCCGATGTGAAAACAGTTTAAAAGTTTAGCAAGTGATTTAAATTACAGTTAAACATCACATATTATAAACACGTTAGTTACGTACTCTCACATGAGTTTCTCACCTCTCAACTACTGTGCACCCCTACTGTCTTCCTTTAACCCATCCTAATTATGCCACTATCTAACTAGTTTGTACCGTTCCTGCCTTCGCATTTTAATATAGAGTACCTACACGTGACCCCCAATTAAGCCATATTTATAACTCATGTTCACATTCATTAAATTACTTATCTCAAGTATTAGTTAAATTCCCATTCTCAACCCATTCGAATATTTTAGTCATTCACATCTACTAAGCAACAATGAACCCATCACAAATACATAAGTACATCACTCTCAGTACATAAATACATATATGGCACCCCTAGGCTCAGTTGCGTTGCGCACATACTCTGCTATCAAATCCATGTACATCACGTACGCAAGGATCACGTGTTCTGAATCTCTCAGGAACCGTCTAAATACAAATCACACATATTGGAGGCAAACATAGTTCACATACCCATGGGTCACGCACATACCTACGCTCCCATGGTCAGCTGACTTATCAACTCACAAATAAGTCATTCACAGTACTATGTCCTTAAGGTACCAGTCTAAATCCCTCCTAAGGCACACAAGGATAAGAGGGTCTTTTTCCATAATAAAAACTAACCTCCCGTGATAGCAAGTATGGTAAGTATGTCATACACATAAGAAATCCATACACTGGGCATTCACACAACCTAAGTAATCATATATCAATATAGATGTTCACACATTTCATCTAGTTAATATCGTACGTAGCATGTTTACCCCGAACATTACACATAAAATATATATTCCGTTTGATAACTCTCTCATCGTATCAATTTGGGTACTTAAACCTATCTCAAAAGGTCACTAGGTTTCTTATTAAATTCTTATGTTATCTCAGCACTTAAAGTCACTCCGTTCCTGCCCTTAACCTTACATTATCATAAATTCCCATTATAGTTTCAATTCGAACGCTCTCTAATCGTACCTCACTCGGTAGACCCTCATAAGCAATATCAATCGATCCCATAAGTTATACCATTCTCTGATAATAACTAAGGCCGTACTGACTTTATCTAAGTCCCACAAGATTATATTACTCACCCTAATAATCAACATTGGCTTTGGAATAATCCTTAAACCTTATAGAGAAACAATTTCCAAAAATCAGCATGGGTCGATCGATCGAAGAAAAGGGGTCGATTGATCGATGGTTCGATCGATCGACATTCTTGAGTCGATCGATCGATCAAACAGGTATCAGCCCATAAATTCTCAACAGTTACGGGTTTGCATCTTTTCACACTTCTTAATTATCATCCCATCATCCAAAACTCATAATTAAGTATTCTAATTATCCTACTAACATAGTTACATCATTCCCCACATTTTAGGTTCATCAAATCGACCTATAACATCAGTTACTTGAATCAATTTACCCAATTTTCATATAAAAACCTAGTTTTCCTATTTCTTCAATAACATCCCATAATCCAATCAAATTTCAAAATTCTTTATCCCTAAATCTTAAATTCGTAGTTGTTATCATCTCCAACATAAACCTACATGCAATTCCTACCCAGATTATAATTTTAAACCATTCAAATCCATCCAATTTTCATTATTTAAGAGAAATGTTCAATTCTATAAAAAAACATGTCAAGTATATGCTTTGAATCTTTGCAAGATAAACCACTTGCCTGCAAATATGATATTCTGATCCATTGTTGTTGTTCAAGGGCTGGTCCTCTCTTCTTTCCGGTCATAATTTCGTCCAAATTGGTGGTGGTGGGTGGTGGTTTTGGTTTGGGGACTTTTTGTAACCTCTCCTCTAACTCACATAACTCCCCTATTTGTTTTTGGCTGATAATGGCACTAATAGCCTAACCAAAAATAAATAAATCAACACTAAAAATCGTGGGTCTTAATTCCTTAATTTTTAAAATTATCAAAATACCTTTCTGGGTTGCCGGTTTGGCCTAAAAATGCCTCGGGATCCAAATTAAACCCCCGGCTAGTGTTTTATGACTATCTTGACCCTTCCAGACACGTTGGTGCACTCAAAAAGCTCATACGGATGACATAAAAATAAAATACTTTTAAATCCATTAAATTGGGTCCTGACACAACTGACACGCGCGTCCCAACTAAATTACCAAAACTGCCGTATTTTCAACTCATGACAATTTTAATAAATTCAATGATCACATATTACCATAATCACTCAGTAATATTCAACATCATAATAATAACCAAATACCAACTCTCGTCTCGCTAGCATTTAAATCCAAGTTAATTTTCCAATTAATTATCCCAAATTAATTTTTAATTAATCCCATAATTAAAAGCAATTACATTTAATTAACCTCATAATTAAAAGACATAAAAATACGGGGTATTACACCTTAATCAAATTAGCTTCCCACCAAAAATAATTAGCTATGTAATAAAATAAAGGCGTCAACACATAAGGCTTCAGGTCGAAGACAACGTCCTAAGAAAACTGCTTGACACTGCCAAAAAGCAAATCAGATGGCAAGTTAGGTCCCAACTGGGAAGATTCTATCAAAATATCCAATATTTGGGAAAAACATTCACAGACTATGTGTAGTCATGAACCAAATAATTGAGGGAAATTTATGAATAATATTGTGATGGTAAAAAATGAGTGGCAAAATAAGAGAAAAATTGGCTAGTTATAATTATAAGAGATCCAACTATTTGGTCATTAAGGAAGACGAAAGAAAGTATAAAAAATGTCGATTGATAAAAAATAAATAATTTACAGTATATGATCAAGATTATTAAAGACGATCTCGAGGGAGCCTAGCATTTGAAAACAATGGAGGTCATGGAGATCCAGAGGGCATGGAATGCGACCAATATTAGGGAAGTTTATATTTAGCAAGTTTATTTCTATTTTATTTCTTGCAAGGTCATTCCCTCAAATCTCAATTATATTGGTTGGGTTTCCTAGAATACTTTTTGTTCAATTAATGCAATTAGCTTCATTGTTCCAAATGGAAGACCAATTTTTTTTTATGAAATATAATTATGTTTGATCAATGTTTGTTCGTCGGCATCAATGCCTTAGTATAACTACACTTAATAAAAAAATCAAGGTTACATGTTTCCATCGTAAAAGTACAAAATCATCAAGAATTGCCAATGCAAGAAAAAGACCTAAGGGGGATCCCTAGCCACTAAGCATCCCGACTTTGGTCAGCTAAAAATCCTGAATGGGTGGGCGGCCCTATAACTAGATGCATTTTCATCAAAGTATGTCCTAGCCCTAAGGTTCTGTGATGACACAATCTAAAAAGTAAGACATACAATAAAAACATGTTCGGCATAAGAGGGGAAAATGCAAAATGTGGAGTCCACCAAAAATTTCACAAAGTAATCATTTCACAAAAATCATGTACATTAGAAGAATGATAATATATAGTACTAGAACAAAACATCTATCCCCGCGAGTTATCATCTCAATGAATGTAACTCTTCATCTACCATCAGGATTTTGTCTAAACTTATCGTCGTTATCATGTGTTGATAAGTAGTCTTTCACCAACTGAAGAGGAACAATGTCAAGAGGGATTTAGTTTTCTTCACTTCCAAATAATGAATGATTGTAACCAGGACACTCTACTTGGTACAAATAAAAAATCTTGGAGTCTTTAAGTACCTTCATAACAGTTAGGGCACTAAGCCAACCATGCTTATATGACACTTGTTTGGCTTCATCCATCTTAAGGGGGCATCCACTCATGTGTCCTTGTAACTAGTGGCCTAGACTACGCAGGGATCCATTCAAAAGAGATACTTTGGCTTCATTATGTCACAACCGAGGCCCATATTAATCGCACCATCTCTCTTTAAGTCCTCTTCAGCTTTATCAAGCCTCTCCCTTAATGAAATATTTTTAATTTGCAACATCTCTGCAATGTCGCTTACATCCTTAGTGTCACTCCTTAATTTGGCCGACAAGTGATATTATTCATTGAAGGCATTTAATAATTTTTAAAGAGCTTTCCCAATAGAGAGAAAGATGCCACACGACTGGTTACTGGCTTCTCGACTAAGTACTTAATATACAAGGGTCAACCACTACGGTCCTTTTTTCAAGCTAAAAGAATAAATAAAATCATCCAGACATAAATGAATCGATTTCAAACACCGAGGGATTTTCACTAGAATAAAGAAATGGGGCAAGCCCTTACTCTAATCATAAGAATACAAGGATTTTTTGTATCTGCTGATCCCAACTAACTTTGACCATTATTTTCTTCACCTGCTGTTAAGATCTGGGGGTTTTCTTTGGTCGGTGTCCACTATTTACGATCGACCACAACATCTGCCTGACCACTACTTAAGGCCTTATCTCCTTCTTCCTCCCTTGGTAGAGAACCTGGATCATGCTCCCCAAACATCTCAAATTCTGAAGGGGCATTGGTCTTAACCAAGGCCTCATATCAGCCTTTCTTAAAGTTCAACTTTTGAATGAAAGCTAATTATTTCTTATCCTGGGCAAATGCCTCGTCCTTGGCCACTACTAACACATGGTGATGTTCAATATTATCCTTCTTCAAAATGTCACGCTCCATCCTCTACTTATCAATCTATGTCTTCAACTTTTCAATCTCCAAGTTTGTGGAATACTTATCATCATCGTATGCTCTTTTGGCAGTGATGAAAGACACTTGAGACTTATCTCGTGCCTTCGCCAAGTCATTATTCTTTTGACATGTTTGGAACTTGTGTTAGGCATGGAAATAAAGTCTACCCCAAATTACAAAGATAAAACATCAAGTCAACGCTGCACCAACATAAGGAAAAAATCAAATCAATAATTTTTAAACCTACCGCACGACGTGGGAAAAGAGATGATTGGAGGTAAGCTTATCGACCTTCTCTTGATCGAATGCCAGAATAACCCCCTTAGCAGATCAGGGGCCAAAGATGGGATCTTGGACACAGAGATAGTTTGGTGGCCCTTCTCATATTGGGGGCATCGAACTTCTTGGTTGGAATAATAATGGAAGAAGAGGGAATAGTTTATCCTTATTTTCCTTCCCCTTTTCAAGAGAATCTATTCGAGTAACAAGCTCGGAGGGACCCCCAACCTCCCTCCTTTTGGTGACCTTTGCTTTTGGAAGGTGGGGAGGTCAAAGTCATAAACAAGAGTAAGGTTTGTTTTTCTCGGAGCCATATTGCCCTCCCCAATAGTTAGGATGGTATTCACATGCTCAAAAGAGGATGAGTTGAAGGCTCTGAAAGACTCCTCGCTTGTTGAAGGAAGTGGTATTTCAGAGATGGAATCTGCAGGCTTAGCTATGAAGCTGTACACGGAGTCAGTCTTCTCAAGCAGGAAGGACACTAACTTAGGATGATCTCCACTTGGAACCAAAGGCCTCTTTAACTTTGAAACATTGATAATCTCTTCACATCTAAACGAGAGGGATCTTTCTTCTTTGATCTAGCTGAACAAAACAAATGAAAAAATAGTTGTTAATGACTATTTCAGCCAATAACTGGACAACAACATCATATTTTGAAGAGAAATATGGTCAACTTATTCTTCTCCCCCTAGAAGGACACAAAAATCCCCTACATGGTTCATCACTGTCAGGATTGGGTGGGTGTTGCCAGTTTCTAGCAATAAATCCATGACTCTAGTACCCCTTGTTAGAATCAGGTAGGTTGACATCTAAAACCCTCTTGGCTTTTCTCGCCTTCCAATAAAATATATTTCCAGTCAGATTTAACCATGAATAATAATATCTTGGTTCTAGAATCCCTATTTGGGTTCCATATAATTCGTTTATTCTATGAACACCATTTATAATGCTCTATGTGTTTGGAGAATATTGGGTAGGAACAACATGGAAGAATTCACAAAAATCTAAGAAGAGTTGATCGGGGGAATTATTATACCCCTCTCATCCATCAATATAGTGTGAATCTAGTGTCGGCCTTTGATGTTATAGCAATCGATCGGTCTACCAATATAATTTACAGTAACCTAATTGGGAATGGAGGACTTGTTCCAAAACTCGTCTAAAGTTCTATCATTCACGAAGTAAATCTTTTTTTTTTCTCATGTATAAAAGTAAAAAGAGAAAGAAATGAAGAAATTTATAAGGTTGATGCATAAAAAATTAAAGATGCAAAAAAGAAGAAAACTTACAAGTATAAAAATTTGCCAATACCAATGATACTTTGAATAGTTGAAGTGATGGATAAAAATGGCGGTTATAATTCTTTGATAGTTTGGTTCAAATTTTGAGGTAGCTCATAATTTAAAAACAGAACCCAAGGTTATTAATTAATCGAGGCGCTTTGGTTTTATGGGATATTTTACGATCTTTCCCCTACCAGACACGAGAAATTAGTAGTGCACACTTTGTGGTCCCAATGGGCAAAACATAGCATATTCTTCTTCCAAGAAGTCTTTCCAAGAGTTTGTTGGCATTACCTCAAAAAGCGATAACCACCTTGGGTGATCAACTCACTTCTAGACCTCTACGTCCCATTTTAGCCGAAGAGCTTCAGGATAGATTACGAGAAAATAATACGAACAGCCCGAGCAACTTGGTCAGATGAATACTAGCCTAAAAGGGTTGGACAGAGGATTGTAACTAGATATAAACACGAATAAAATTTCTACCTGTGTGGATCTCGAGAAAGATGATCACAATCATGAGGAAATTTCATTAACAAGTAAGTGATCCCTTTAGGACACCATCTCTTCCACCCCTATAATTGAAACCCTTACCCCACGGAAAAAGGGAGCAAAATTCTTGTTATTATGAAAAAAAATAATAAGAAAAGTGAAACGCCCCATGGATGTAGGCCATTACCAAACCACGTAAATATGTGTGTTATGAGATCAATTTTATTATGTCAGGCACTAGTTATTTAGGATAATTCATTGATGGATAATTGCACCTACAATAATCCAAGGAGGTTTATCTCCAACATTCACAACCTCACTAGGTGGTGGGGAAACCTCTTTACACTTGTTCGCTTCCTATTATCCGTCTTCTTCAATATGTGGAAAAATGGAAGTTGTGTCTTCACAATACTTCTCTTTGAAGTCAAAGGAATCATTATCATCAATGTTGACATTAATGTTTTTCATATTTTTTTAGAGAAACCATTGAAAAAACGATAGGATTGACTAGAGTTAAGCTTTGTCATAGCCAAGAAAATTGCCTACCTCACTACTAGAGTTAAGCTTTGTCATATATTTTCTATCCTTAAGTATGTAACACTTACTTCCAAAGACTCTAAAGTGTTTGAGGGTGGTTTTATTTCCTTTTCTAATCTTATAGGGTGTTGGTTGGTACCTTAAATGTTATAGACTCGGTTGGTGGTGTCACAAGTCATATGAAAATCTTTCACCCAAACTCTTTCGAAACATTCTTTATAATCAACATGGACCTTGCCATCTCTTGGATAGTTTGATTTTCCCTTTCAATTATTCCATTTCGTTGAGGAATTTTAGGGGTCAAAATTTCATGGTTTATTCCAATTTCACTACACCCCTCAAGTATATTTGTTCCTTCTATTTCCCTTGCATCATCACTATGAATTCTAGTGACAGTGCATGCCGTTTCGATTTAAAGTTATTTGCATTTAAGAATAAAAATGTTCTTAGCATCGGACTTTCTACACAAATTCTACAAAAATGAATCTATAGAAGTCATTTATGATCGCAAGAACGTAGTTGATGATGCCCGAAACACCACCACCGGATAAGGTGTTAACAAGCTCAACCAAGAGATAACAATGGTAGCACAAGAGTATATATATATATATATATATATTTAGTAAGAGATGAGGAGAAGGGGATGAACACAACAATATAAGTGGTTCGATAATTTCTTAAGTCCACTGTGCAAGTTAGTGTAAATATCACTATCAAATGAGGCTCTAATGACCTTAGTAATACAATCACTCCTCTTTCTCTCTGTACTATAAATGCAATAGAGTTTTGGCTAGGGTTTATATTTTTTGGATCCTATACAAAGTAGAGGATGACCTCTATATATAGTGTTTAGGGGGTGTAATGTACCCCTAAGCATGCAATGAGCATGTGCATGAAGATCCAACCAGTATAAGGATGAAACCTGGATGATCTTAAGTAAATAATAATGACCTCAATATTACCAATGCATAGGGAATGATTCAGTTATAACAGATTTGTCCACATATACCAAACCATGTATGTGCTTGATGATGCTCGGAGTTCTTTGATTGGTGCAACCTCGGCCTGGAAGAGTAAGAGGTTGGTGAAGTTCAACTATTACTTTTCTCTGAGGTTATTCATAAGGACCTCGACTATCAAGGCTAGCCGAGGTTGGATAGTAACGTCGTCTTGGTCCAATGATGATGTTGTATGATTAATCTTATGTAACATTATCAATCTCGACTGATGATTTTGTAACGTCGTCCGAGGCTGGAACCCATGAGTCCTTTGTGTCCTCGGCTGATGCCCAATCGAGGTTAGTGTACGAGATAGTTGCAATGTCAGCTGGGGACGACCTTCTGACTGACGTGGTTGATATGATTCTGGTCACCTTGGCTACAAGGTTAGACGAGGTTGGTTGCTCTGAGCAAGAGGTTTCATTTTGGGCATATCAATCACCCCTAACCCTTAGTTACCTGTGATTAGGTGACTAAGGGGTATGCATGGTCGAGGCTGAGTTTTCTTGTGTGCCAATATTTTTTTGACACATGTCACTTGCTAAAGTGTGTGGCGTGCCTAACAAGGCATGATGATTTTGATTTGCCCCCTTAGGTTCCCTAGGTAATGATGGTCTTGGGACTCGTGCCAAAATGATGAGGTGGGTTTAAAACCCTTTTTTTCTTCCTTCTTCTTTATTTTCCTGCCTACGTTATCTCTCTACAATTGTCTCTCTTCAAGATCCAACCAGTTGCTGCATTTGAGGGTTTATTTGCTTCCAAACCTCTTCTCCCTTATTTCGCAATCATCCAGGTATCACTTTAATCCTCTTTCTTCCATTTTCATCCTTTTATTTTCCATTTTTGTATTTCCCGGTGAAGGCTTATGTTTTTCGGTGATAGTTTTTGGGTTGTTTTGGCCATCCTTTGCATTTTTCAGTGACCTGTTCTTAGGTGTTCTTAGTGTTCTTGGTTTGAAAACCTTCCAAATTCTAAGTTTGATCTTTAGTTTATATTGAGTTGAGGATTTTGTCTGTTTGTGGCTTTGAGTCCAAGTGTTGTGTCGTCCTTCTTATGCTCAGACCTCTGTACCAACTCATAGAAGAGTTCCCTTCCCGTCGTGAGAAGACTTTAGAAAAAATAGGCAGATAGAGTTAGCCCAAGCGGAAGCTCGTAGGGCTGAGGCCTTTCCTGTTAGACCCATATTTCCTCCACCTCCGAAGGTTATCTACCCTGAGCCAGCCGAGCCTGTTGAGCGCAGAGGCACCAGTGGACCGAACACCCTTGTCTAAGTCTGAGTCGTCTATCTTAGACCCCATGTCTGTAGACTCTTTCCAGGAGGCTATGGATTACTCAATTAGGCAAGATCAGTTCCCTGATCAGGCCGAGGTCTCGATCCATGCCTCGTCTCACCAGGTTTATAGCACCTCACAATCTTCTTCTGATGTCAAAATTATAGGACCAAGTGTGGCCATTACCCCCATTATCGATGATATTACCCTGTCGGCCGCCATCGGGGCTGAGTTCGCTCAGAGGTTTCCTGATGGTCCCCTAGTATTTTCCCAGGACGATATTACTAGGGATGAAGATAATGGGCATGAGACCGATATTGACACGTCTGAGGCAGTCGATATTGAGAGATCCGTTAATGAGTACGATCTTCTATCTTTTTGGCACATTTACTCAATAGGCCCTTACATTAATCTTGGGAGACCTCTAAGGGGTGAGAGGGCCTTTGATGTACGAGATGGGGAGATCTACGTCTATGAGCAGATGTTTAAGTTGGGCTTCCGTCTCCCTATCCATCCTTCAATTAGAGCCATATTATCCCATATAAATCTAGCCCCTTTACAATTATCTCCCAATGCCCGAGGGTGATGATTGGGGCTATTGTCCTTTGAAGGGAAGTCCACCACTCAGACCTTCCTTTTAGGGTCTTCATAGTCTGTTACGTCCCTTCCTCTTCTAAAAACCAACCTAGTTATTACCACTTCTTAGCTAGGAAGTCAGATAAGAAAATACTATTGGTTACCCAGACCTCAAATCATAAATGGAAACCTTGGTATTTCTTCACATTCGGGGCATGGGAATTCGGTCCCCATGAGGCTTCTGGTACGTCAGTTCCAAGGACCCCTCTGAGATGGGGGAAGGTCTCGCTTACTGCAAAAGACGACCCTGTACTTTGCCAGGAAAGTATTCAAAAGGTCAAGGATCTTGAAGATCAGGGGGAGGAGGGTCGTCTAGTTAAATATGAACATCTGATAACCCCCTACTACCTCTCTCAGACAGGGATGGGGGTGGTTCTTTGACAGAGCTTCGTAAGTATCATTTTTCACAAGTTGTATCTCTATCTTTTCATGCCTCTAATTTTCTAACTCAGATATTTCTTTTTGCAGAGTGCCTTGAAGGTATTTCTGTCGACCTTTGGGAAATGTCTGCCCCAAGTCTTGTGTAGTTGATGAAGAAGGTTGTCCAGAATGTACCACCTCCTACCACCCAAAAGAAGGTCGGCACATCCAAGGCCGATGCCACAAAGAAGAGGAAGACTACAACCGATGCGAACCCTCTGAGGCAGAGCAAGAAACAGAGAGTGGACCGTGCTATCCTAATCTCCACTGATGATGCCCTAGATGCTCATCTGGGTTAGCTGAAGATTAGCAATAATCTGATTGGACATGGTCTGAAGGCTACTGATGCCATTGACTCAGTGATGATCGAAGAGGATAAGCGTTTCCTACGCTCTTTGGATATCCCTCTTCTGGTTGAGTTTACCCTCCATAGATCAATTCAGGTACTAATTTCTATTTATTTTCTTTCCTTAAGTGTAACCTCGGCTGTATTATATTAATGATCTTATACATTTGACCTTCTACTGTAGGGTATATTATCCATGCACCATTTTGTGGACTGGACTCTGAAGAAAATTCCCCTGATAGAGAAGGGTCAAGGAGCTCTGAAAGTCCAAGCCTCTTTGAATGCAGAGGTTGATCGTCTGAAGGAAGAGCTAAAGGAGGTTGATAAGATGAAGGAAGCTGTTCAGCAGAGATATAGGGACATGGATAATCTCAATAAATACCATGAGTTAGCTCTGAAAGCTAAATACGATGATCTGTAGGCTAATGTGGTTGCTGCAGTTAAGACCTCTTTAGAGGACGCTTCGGAGAATATTATTAAGGATTACAAGGTCTCTAACGAGTTCATCAGTTTTGGCTTTGAATACCTCGAAAGAGGTATCAAAGAAACTAGCAAGTGGGCTGCCTCTAAGTAAAAGTATTCAAGGAGTTTGACTGTCTTAGACTTTGAAGGTCTAGGCTTTGGTGACCCCCGGTTTGCTTAGGCCTTATAAGAGGTTGAGAAGGCCGATGCTGCTCCTGCTCACACCACTACATTGGAGGTCACCGAGACCGAAGGTGTTAATCCTTAGGATGACACAGCCGAGGTGATTAACGTCGGCCTAGAAAACACGACTGTGGTTGCAGATACATAGGTCTTGTGAAGATTTTTTAATTTTTGTTTCCTTATCTTATACCTCTAACTTTTGTGAGCCCTGATGGCATTTTGGTACATTTGATTTGTATTGTAATCATTAATACCATCTTCTTCAGATTATATTGCTTCTTTCAGTGAATGTCTTCTCTTTCATGTTGTTTTTAAAGTCTGAGGAGACCATGTGGTGATGTTTCACCATAATTTTGACCAAATTAATGTCGAGGGTTTGAGGTCACCATAATATGATGTTACACCATAATTTTCACCAAATTAATGATGTTTAAGGTCTGAGGTCACCATAATATGATGTTACACCTCATAATTTTCACCAAATTAATGATGTTTAAGGTCTGAGGCCATCAAATTATGATGTTACACCTCATAATCTTCACCAAATTAGTGATGTTTAAGGTCTAAGGTTACCAAATTATGATGCTTCACCTTCACTTTCACCAAATTAATGATGTTTAAGGTCTGAGGTCATCAAATTATGATGTTACATCTCATAATTTTCACCAAATTATTGGTTTAAGGTCTGAAGTCACCATAATATGATGTTATGCCTCATAATTTTCACCAAATTGATAATGTTTAAGGTCCGAGGTTACCAAATTATGATGTTTTCCCTCATAATTTTTACCAAATTAATGATGTTTAAGGTCTGAAGTCACCAAATTATGATGTTTCACCCTCATTATTTTGACCAAATTAATGATGTTTGAGGTATGAGGTCATCAAAATATGATGTTACACCTCATAATTTTCACCAAATTAATGATGTTTAAGGCCTGAGGTCATCAAATTATGATGTTACACATCATAATTTTTACCAAATTAATGATGTTTAAGGTCTGAGGTTACCAAATTAAGATGTTACACCACATAATTTTCACCAAATTAATGATGTTTAAGGTCTGAAGTCACCATAACATGATGTTACACCTCATAATTTTCACCAAATTTGTAGGAGGGTAGTGAGACTGGGGTCTATGAATAACTGGAAAGGGTGAGGCGTAACCCACTCCAATGGACGCTGCCTGCAAGGTCTTTAAGGTCTCCTGGTGCAACTTCTGAAGAAAACTTCTCCTTCTGGTAACAATGAAACTCAAGCTTCAACTCACTCCCTGCAAAAAGATGAACTTTCAGAGCAAAAATAGTAATTTTCTCAAGGGGAAACACCTGAGAGTGATGGCTGTCAGTGGGCAGTGAAGGAACAAGACACTCAGCACTATGAGAATGAGCACGGAGAGAATACTTAGGTAGGTCTGGTGATATTTTGGCAGAGTAACAGTGTAATTTTCAATTGTCTCCTTATTGACCTTGCCCAGAGATCTATTTATACAAGGGTATTATGGATGAGTTGGCATTTTTAGGTGCCAAAATTGAGAGGGTTGGTGGGGAACAATGTCTGAAGTGTACCATTTATCCCTACCTGCAGCCAGCCCTGCATGTCCCCTCCTGCAGGCGCTACTTGGCGCCGACCAAAGTCAAAAATCACATATGTCCCCTAATGAGGATAAAATATCAGATTTGGTAGTTATCTTTTGAAACGGTAACTTATGGTGAAATTTTGCAAATCTTAAGAGAGGAGACCTTAAGGACTCCTCTCCTCTAAAATTGTTGTTTTTCTTGAGAGGGACCTTGAGGACCCCTTCTTCTGGAAAAGTCATTTTCTTATAAAGAGTTTATTTTTTATGAGTAACCAGCTCTTTGGCTGTTCACTTCACTTGTGACCAAGTTTGAAGTGTCTGTAGTCTTGAGTGACTTCTGGGTCTTCCTACTAGTATTCTCTCAATCCTATAGTGCTAAGTGGTCGAGCTTGCTCAACATACCTGGTCTCTCAGCCGCCAAGCCAAAACTCCCAAGAGGTCCCAACTAGGCTGCTCGAGCCCTGCTTGCTCAACTAGGCAACCTGTATAAGAAAGCAAAGTGTTAATACTTTTGTTCTTTTTAAAGAGTGACGTTTCATGATGAGGAGTTGCTCATGGTAGCTACTCCATCATCCTGGCCACCCTAGGTGGGTTCCTTCTTAATATGAGTTTCTGTCAGAACCCTTGCAGTGGCACTTCTCGATCTTGGACTTCTGCGGTGGCCCTTGCGGGGCACCTCTCGAATGTCATTGCTGCAGTGACCCTTGCAGTGGCAGTGACCCTTATAGTGACACTCTCAATCTTGGACTTCTGCGGTGACCCTCACGGGGCACCTCTCGAATGTCATTACTGTAGTGACCCTTGTAGTGGTAGTGAACCTTGCAGTGACACTTCTCAATCTTGGACTTCTGCGATGACCCTCGTGGGGCACCTCTCGAATTTCATTGCTGCAGTGACCCTTGCAGTGGCAGTGACCCTTGCAGTGACACTTCTCAACCTTGGACTTCAGCGTTGACCCTCGCGGGGCACCTCTCAAATGTCATTGCTGCAGTGACCCTTGCAGTGGCAGTGACCCTTGCAGCGACACTTCTCAATCTTGGACTTCTGCGGTGACCCTCGCGGGGCACCTCTCGAATGTCATTGCTGCAGTGACCCTTGCAGAGGCAGTGACCCTTGCAGTGGCACTTCTCAATCTTGAACTTTTGCGGTGGCCCTTGCGGGGTACCTCTCGAATGTCATTGCTGTAGTGACCCTTGCAGTGGCAGTGATCCTTGCAGTGACACTTCTCAATCTTAGACTTCTGCGGTGACCCTTGTGGGGCACCTCTCGAATGTCATTACTGCAGTGACCCTGGCAGTGGAAGTGACCCTTGCAGTGACACTTCTCAATCTTGGACTTCTGCGGTGACCCTCGCGGGCACCTCTTGAATGTCATTGCTGCAGTGACCCTTGCAGTGGCAGTGACCCTTGCAGCGACACTTCTCAATCTTGGACTTCTGCGGTGACCCTCGCGGGGCACCTCTCGAATGTCATTGCTGCAGTGACCCTTGCAGAGGCAGTGACCCTTGCAGTGGCACTTCTCAATCTTGGACTTCTGCGGTGGCCCTTGCGAGGCACCTCTCAAATGTCATTGCTGCAGTGACCCTTGCAGTGGCACTTCTCAATTTTGGACTTCTGCGGTGATCCTCGCAGGGTACCTCTCGAATTAATAAAAAAGCATTTTTTATTTTATTTACTTTTTTTTATTAGTAGACACCCTTCTACATTAGCCCCTCGTGCTAATATTTTTTGGTTGGGTAGACTAAAAATACTTTGTACGCCATAAATTCAATTTCAATATATATATATATATATATATATATATATATATATATATATATATATATATATATATATATATATTTAAGGGACCCTAGGATCATTAAGTACGGTGTCCCTTTATCCAAGGTTTTTTAATTCTTGAGAATCCACGCGTCAGTGTGGGAAATGTCATCTCATCATTTATGAAAAAAAGGTCATCACCTTTTTTTACCTTCCTGCACGTTTTCCCATTCCGATGTAAAAATTATAAGACCCTTTTCTTGGGCTCTTTCATCTTCTTCAAAAAACATAAGACCTTTTGGATTTGTAGTGAGAGAAAGTGAGAGAAAGGGAATTTAAAACACCATAGCCTCCCATCCTTTTTTTGCTTTAGCTTTTTTCAAACATCCCATTAATGGATTCTAATCCAACAAATACTCCTTCAAATGTAATCATCCCAAAAACACCCATGAGTTTTGGCTCCAAATCACCTTCATTGGCTACCCTCACCGCCCCTACCCTTGGCACTATGGTAGCCGGCGATCTCAGGTCGCATTTTATTGGTGGCGCCGATGCTCTCTCTGGACAGCCCGCGTCCTCTCCTTCGGGTGGTGGTACTGATTTTGGGCCGAGGACCCTCATGGACTCCTCACCATTTCTCTCAACGAGTAAGGGGGATCCTGTAGTTTCTTCCGCTGCCTATAAAATGGCGTTTTGTGAGGTACAGTTTCCTTCCATTCATTATTGCCTTGCGGTTCCTCGACCGAACCTTTGTTGACAGCCATGGGGGTCTCGACCAGTGGTTCGCCGCGAGTTGACCCTTCATCCAAGGATCCCTATCCAGTTACCTTGGATTCTTCAAAAGCCCTAGTTGCTTTGGGTGGGGGTGTGTCGACTTGTGACAAGTGTCTAGACTCGGAGGGTTCTTCGTCTATTGGAAATAGTGTCGGAGAGAGGGGGGTCTCGTCAGTCGCAAAGGTAACTGAAGAGAGGGGGGTCTCAACCCGTGGTATTTTGATTGAAACGCAGGGTGTCTCGTCTGGATCTTTATCAACCACCAGGGGTATCTCGACCCGGGGGTTTTTGTTTGGAGACGAGGGTATCTCGTCCGATCCGAGCATGAGTTTGAATTTTTTTATCGAGACGGCTGCTGATAAGACCTCGAAGCGAGTGGACCCCCCATCCGAGGGCTCTCATTAGTTACCTTGGGTTTTTTGAAAGCCCTAGTTGCTTTAGGCGGGGGTATCCCGACCTTAGTTCATGAAAATTACCAAGTCGGTTTGGGTCAGGGTGTTTCGAGCTTGGGTAATTTGGGTGGTGGTGTCTCGACGCCTTCGAATTTTTCAGGAAATGGGGTCTCGACTTATGACAGTATGGTGGTCTCTCGTCAGTGGCCGGGGGTTTCACAGTTTGGCATCGCGTCTACGGGTCCCTCGTCAGAAGCTGGGGGTGTCTCGACATCTTGTCATGTCGAGGGTTCCTCGACCCAGGGTGTCTCGACCCCTTGTGGCGTCGAGGGTTCCACAACCCGGGGTGTCTCTACCTCTTGTGACGTCGAGGGTTCCACTTCTTTTTTTTGCGGTAGGGACGCCCACGATCTATTACTCGAAGTCCCTACCAGGATGAGTTCTTTTCTTGAGCCAATGACTCTTGGTAGTTCATCAGCTACATCATCCTCTTCTCAGGCATGGAAGGACTATATGCACATTCGCCAAGGGTGGGATTTTGGTATTTATCGTCAGGATCCTTTTTTTGGTCCTACTGACAACTTCATGGTTTCACTTTTTGAATTTGGGGAAATTTTTTTTGATGCTGTTCCCGAGCCCTCTCATGTGGGGTTAAGTGAGTCTGCTGACCTCCCTACCATTTCTCTGGATTCCATTCTCCAAGTTCGAGTCGACTGCGGTGACTTTCCTTATTCCAATGTTGAAGCTAAATCCTCGGGGGTCCCACGGAGGAGTGCGATTGCTGGGTTGATTATGTTCTGAGCGTTCCTGATTATGTGGCTATTCTAAGGGAGGTGGGACTTTTTATCGCCGTCAGCAGCCTGAAGTCCTGCACCATATCTAAGCATATTTCTTCGCTCAATCTTTTACTGTCTCGGTGGAGCATGGAGTCTCACACATTTATCACAGGCTGGGGCGAATTTACCATCACCCTAGAAGATGTATGTGAATTGTACGCTCTTCCTTTCTTTGGGCAACATGCCTTTTCTGATGACTGCGAGGATTCTTTAGAGCAGGAGATGGTGGGGGAGCTACGGTCATCTCTCGGAGAGTGCTCGAAGTATGTGGCTATAAATATAACTGGTCATTCCAAACATTCCTTTGCCAAATGGCAAAGATACTGGTTCAGAGATTTTGAGCAGTTACAGAAGGGGGAGGCTTCACGCGCAGCCCCCAGATCCCAAGACGGTCCTGAGCTCCACTCTTTTGTACATTTATCCGCTTTCTTCGTTACATTTCTGACTCGGTTCCTTCTGCCAGGTAAGCCCGAAGATTGTCCTCGCGAACTTCTTTTTAGATTAGCTGTACGGTTGTCTCGCGACATGTCGATACCTATGGCCGCCTTGCCTTTGGGTTCTCTTTACACCTGGATGGACCCAGCACACATAGATGTAGAGAGGTCTTGCGGTCGGTATGATGTCGCTAATCATGTGAATTCCGTTCTCTTAATGGCCTTTTTATTTGAGCATTTCCCCCACTTTACTTCGGGGGCTCACGCTTGTCATAGCGATGCTGCGAGACTTCTCCGGTGGCACAAGAAAATTCCAAAGAAATATCTGGGAATGTTGATTGACGATATTGAGGAGTTTCAGTTTCGGCCTTATACCAAGCGCCCTGGGGGAACTTTCAGCTGGCTTTCTTTCCCAGGCGATGGTGGGACTTTCTATTGCCCTTCAGCAGTGGGGTCCGTTTCCACCTGTCCTCATATTAATATGGTGATGATGCTCCTACCATGCCGCCTACCTTCTTGGACCGAGTTATGTCCGCATGCTGAATCTTATCATTCCGAGAGGGCAAGACGACAGTTTGGCTATGATCAGGGCGTTCACATCCCTCCTCTTCCTACCTACAATGATCATTCTAAGGCATTTTCAGAGGCGTGTGCTAGCTTTACTCTTTAGGGTTATTCCGTAGGGTCAGTGGTTTGGGTGGTCTCCATGTGCCTCCCTGCGATTATCATCCTTCATTTACTTCATCTTGGTTCCTTCTTTGGCAGCAGCAGGTTTGTCTTATCCAAGAATGTGTAGTTGGCCCCCCTCATGAGACCAACCCCATTAAATATACCAAAGCCCAGTTTTTTGTCAGGCGAACGCAGAAAGATCCTTGGTTTCTTAGTACCACTTCCACGCCACCCTTGGAGCAGGCCATTCCCGTTTTAGTGAAGCCTCTCCTTGACGAGTCACTTCAGTCTCCACTGACTGAGCTTCCTCCTGTGAAGTCTAGAAGAAAATAAAAAAGTAGAGGGAAAGCGAGCACCTCTACTACGAGCAAAAGGAAACACCCTGACACATATGTATCTAATTTTGTTCCACCTACTACCGCTTCTCCTCCCTTTTCTCCTGTGACGACCTGAGCTGCAAAGAAGAAGAAGGGAAACAGTGTTGGCATGACTGCTTCTTCCACGGTGGGTCAAGAGTCCGATACCGGCGATCTTGGGGTGGAGGAGGAATCCCAAGTAGTGAAAGAGAAAGGTTACTCGTCACCGAGCCTTGCTTCCCAGGAGGCGCGATTCGCGTCTATTCCTATTGTAGAAGGTACTATATCATGACATTCTTTACTTATCGAAACTAGTTCTCTCGGAGTTTCTTTATCTCCCTCCCCTTCATTGGAAGAGGAACTAGTTGATTATGGAAGCACCCCTTCCTGGCCATCGCTTCATTTAAGGTATGTATTTTTACTTTTGAATATTTATTTCCTTTCAGTAGCGAGTCCTAATGGCTTTTGGACTTTATTCTCAGGGAGGGACTCTTCCCTTTCCTGACGCTGTTATCCCGGGTTTATCCTCTTCAGAGAGAATTTCTATCCCTCGGGTCCGCATATCTATGGATGGTAAACCCTTAGTTCAGGAAATTTCTTGTGGCCCAATATTTACTGTGGCTTCAACTAGTGAGCCCACACTTCAGGTCAGGCCTTTCCATTAGAGCATGGAATCTATTTTTCCTGAACATGTGATGAATAACATTTTTTCATTCTTCGCAAGCTATCAGCACAACCTCTACAGCGCCGACCGTCCTTTTCCCCTCTTCCCCTTTGGACGGGGCTCAAGTACTTTCCCATTTTCTTAGTTAAATATTTCTTCTCTATCCAGCCTATACTTATCGTATCCCTGTTTCACTTTGTTGCAGTTATCTTTTGGTGCTGTTTCGAGTGTGGCTCCTGCTATTGTTTCTTCAGCAGCCCCTATACATGGGTTAATTTGCCCTGTTATCGTGCCCCTTCAGGTAGCTAGCTCTGTTGTGCTTTAGAGGAGTTTACCTCTCCCTCTTTTTAATTGAAGTATTTATCATTCATGAGGTAGGTGATTTATTACCTATTGACCTTTTTTTCATTCTCAGCCTCGCCTACCCATTGCGGCTGCCGTCACTGAGGTTGTTCTTCCGAAAGCACCTGGGGTTGAGGTAGCCTCTTCAGAAGCACTGGTCGCTGAGACAGCCCCTTCAGGAGCATCGACCAGTGTGGTGGCCCTTATGGGAGCCCCTTCTCCTCCTCATTTGACCGTTACGGAGGGCGTTATTCAGGTACCGTGATAAGGGTTTCTACTTCCCTCATGTTATTCTTATGTCTTTATTATTTTGTTTAAGTTGTACAAGCATTCCCATCTTCACCTTTATTGCATTGTCTCTAGGTGAGCGAGGTCGCTCCGATGACTATGGAGCCTGATGAAGTTGCTCCGATATTTGTGGAGTCTGAGAGTGGGATGGCTGCGAGAGAGGTATTAAACTAGCATACTCCCTCTTTTTACTATTTCCCTTCTTTTCTTCTTGTGTATACTGTGCAAGCATTCTCATTTCACCTTTGTCTCAATGTTTCCAGGTGCATGAGAGTACTCCGATGGGTGTGGAGTGTGGCAGTGGGGCAACTGTGAGAGAGGTATTAAACTAGCATACCCCCTCTTTTTACTATTCCCCTTTTTTCTTCTTGCGTATGCTGTGCAAGCGTTCCCATTTCACCCTTGTATCATTATTTCCAGGTTCATGAGAGTACTCCGATGGCTGTGGAGTCTGGCAGTGGGGCAACTGAGAGAGATGTATTAAACTAGCATACCCCCCTCTTTTTACTATTCCCCTCTTTTCTTCTTGCGTATACTGTGCAGGTGTTCCCATTTCACCCTTGTCCCATTGTTTCCAGGTGCATGAGGGTACTCCGATGACTATGAAGTCTGTTAGTGGGATGTATGTGAAGGGAGATCATAGTTCGGAGGTCACTCCTTTGGTCGGTGACGCTGATTTTGGTGGAGAGTCTTCTTTCCTTCCTACTGAGGCAGGGTCTCGCCACTCCGATGGCGATGATGAAGTAGAGGATGCTGCGACTATCGCGGGTAGAATATGGCGTGAGGAGCTACCAGTACGATTCAGGGCACACGAGCGTCAGCTCTTGGATCTCATCTTAGAGCACCATCCCGAGACATTCACTTCTCAGAGTATACTTCAGATTAACAGTCTTACGGCCTTCAACGTGAGGGCTCTTGCCGGCCATGTTCATGAGTTCTTGGCTAACTCCCCTGCTAAGCTAACTAGCTCTTCCATTTTGCTATTCTTGGATGCTCTCCCCGACTTGCAGTAGTTCTATCATTTTCGTTTGGATTGGCTTGATGCGGGGGTTCGCCATTTTCTGAGTGTTCCTTTCAGAAAGATAGTGAGATCTCACACTTCTCGACAGTCCAGAGTTGAGCATAGGCAGGCTGAGGCCGCAAGAATTCATAATCAGACCGCGTTACTGCAGGTGAAGCTTGCCAGACTCGAGTCTGGTGATGAGGAAGCTGAGGCTAAATTCATAAGGTTGGAGGAAGAGTTTCTGCGGGAGGCTGGTCCATCGTATGCTGGCGCCATCGCTCGTGATGATTTACTTTTTGTAGTTTCTAGTAGATAGGCTACTTATTGCTTTGTAGTGATCAGAATTCTATGTGTTCATCACTTATCATTTCTGAATGAGACACTTTGTTTCTGTTGCATTTTTCTTTTCCCTTGTTCTCCGCTTAGATTGTGAGTATTTGCTTTATACTAAATGCTCTAATTTCTGGATCTTTTAGCCTACTGATGATGGTTGCCCCATATACTGCAGGGTACTTTCCTTAGCATGAGAAGTTACGTATATATATATATATTATACATATTTTTCAAAAAATGCACCTCTTGTAGCTGTGAGGTATATGCATGTTATTAACTGGGATTGCCCCTCCTGTCTGTAGGGTACTCCTCCGCACTACTACTTATAGTCATAAAGGCTAGGTTGGAGAGGGGGGGTGACCCCTGTCCCCCTTCCCAAAAGCCTGATTTTATTGAAAAAGACTATTTGAATTAGCCAGCCCCTAGTCTTTGGGGCCCTTGCTCTATATTCTCTTTAAGAGTTTCACTGTTCTTTGTAATATTAAAGAGGAGGAATTTAATCTCCCCTCTATATTTCTATTACTTTATGTCTGGGGGATTTTGCTCAGTATACTTTCTCTTAGGATGGACTTACCTCCCAAGTGTAGTGAGCAAAGTTCCTGATTTTTTTGTACTCTCTTCCAACTTAGTTGGGAGTGTATATATATTTATGCATATATATATATATATATATATATATATATATATATATAGATGAGTAAGCAAAGAAAGTGCCAACAATGATCAAAAGTGTTGCTATTTCATTTCTTTACTTTTGTGTGCTGTTTATAATGTAGTATTGCTCTAAAAAAAAATTTACAATTTTTTTTTTCTGGTATAGGAGAAATCCTCGAAATCCATTACAGACATGCAAAACACAAACAAAACTTGTTAGTTGTTACTAAGCATAGTACCTCTTCAGCCACTTGCAGTTGATGGAATGGAGGCAATCACTCTCTGGTTCTGATATTTGGCAGTAGCCCGACTTTCCCACTCCTCTAACGACAAAAGGGCCTTCCCAGTTAGGTTTGAATTTTGATGCCGACATGCTACGGAGATGGTGAGTTGATGATCGCGGGACTAAATCTCCCACCTAGAATTTTCTAGGCTTGACTAAGTTTTCGTAGGCCCTGGACTGTTGCTGAGTGTAGACTTTGAAATTCTCTCTCGCCTTGTCCCTATGCTCATCCAGCGCCTCTAGCTGTACGTGCCTTGGGTCAGGGATGAGCCCATTGCTAAGAGAAATTCTGGCTGAAGGTACCGCCAGTTCCACCGGTAGGACAACTGCGGTCCCATATACTAAATAGAATGGAGTGAACCCTATTGGCTTTCTTTTCGAAGTACGATAGGCCGATAACACCATAGGCAACTTCTCATCCCATGCTCCCGGTTTGTCCTCTAGCATTTTCTTCAAGATGTTTATCAGGGTCTTATTGGTAGCCTCTACTTGTCCATTTCCCTTGGGGTAGGATATGGTTGAGCTATTATGCACAATCTTATACCTTTCTGTGAGGAGGGCCATCCCCTTGCATACAAATTGTTTCCCGTTATCCATTAGGATCACTTTGGGTATACCAAACCTGCATATGATATACTCCTTTATAAACTTAGTTACCATTTGGGCGGTGACTCTCCTTAAAGGAATGGCCTCCGCCCATTTGGTGTACAATTCTATAGCCACAATGATAAAAGCCTTGCCGTGAGATGTCGGGGCGATCTTTCCCACCAGGTCGAACGCCCATGTGTGGAAGGGATAAGGAGCTGCCAAGATTTATAGACTAACGGAGGGAGCGTGCACCATGTTTCCATGCACTTGACATGCTCTACACTTCTTCACTTACCCAATGGAGTCAGCCTCCATGGTCGGTCAGTAGTATCCCAGCGTCATCAGTTGATCATACAGTTTGGCGCCTCCCATGTGGGAGGGATCATGAGCTTCTTTCAGCACCTTTTCGACCTCCTCTTTAGATATGCACCTTAGCACCTTCTCATTGTACCCCTTCCTGTATAACTCCCCCTCGACTAAGTAGAAACGGTCTATCCTTTTTCTAAGGTAAATTTCATCCGCTCTCTCGGCGGGCAGCTCCCCGTTTCTTAGATATGCTAGGTACGGTTGTCTCCAATCTTCAAAGGCTTCTATGAAGTTAGCCTCCGTCGGCTGATCAAAATTATCTTGGCACTTTAAATAACTTTGTTACAAGCGGGCCGCTTCTATGCTCATGGGAGGCTAATAATACCCGCTTCGCTTCAGTCATCTGTAAAGGGGGATATCAGTATCTCCGTAGTGATTCTGGTGCATCTCTATTAACCTCTCCTTGGCTTCTTGCTCCCCTACGCATCTTGCCATAAATCCTCCAGGGCTCTTGAAGTAGAGAGTTCCTTGCAACATATGATAGTTGGCTAACTCTAATATTTTCATTGTCCCTTCTCTGGTTTCAAGTTTCTTTTCCACCAGACGCCTCCAATCTTCTGGATCGTTACTTGGGAATAAGGATTTTACAGTAGTGGGTACCGTTATTTGCCTCACTGTGATGGTTGCTTCTGACTCCTCCATGTCCATCTTTTGTGCTATGGTGGCGAGCGCGTCAGGGTGCCTGTTCATCGTTCGCGTCTGCCTCTCCACAGTTACTTCTAAGAACTGTCCCAGCAGCCTTTGGATAATGTGTCTGTACGGCGTTAAGTTGGCCTGTTTAAGAACAAACTCTTCATTGACCTGCCTCACTACCAGATTGGAGTCCCTTCGTATACACAATACCCTGACCCCTCTTCTGAGTGCTTCTAACATCCCTATAATGAGGGCTTCGTACTCAGCTTCATTATTTGAGCATTTAAAATCTAACTTGAAAGAGAGGGTGATCTTCTCCTTCCCGTCTGACAGTATAACGTCGGCTCCACCTGTTCCTTGAGCACTGGAACCATCAAACTCCATAAACCACTTCTTCACCTCCTCCGCCATGTATGCTTGAAAACTTTCTTCGGGTAGATCTTCACTAGGTGGTTCGAAAACTCCACTTGGGAAGTGGGCAAATAGATCTGCTACTTCTTGGCTTTTAATAGCTTTAGGCACTACACATTTTAGTTCGTATTCCGACAGGATCAAAAACCACCTTGCTGCTCGTCCCACAAGTATAGTCCGCTCGAGGAGGTACTTGATGGGATCACACTTGGTGACTATGTGAACTGTGAAGGCTAGAAGATAGTGTCTCAACTTCTGGGCTATAAATACCAACGCCGGGCAGTGTCTCTCAACGATGGTGTATCTCGATTCTATTCCAGATATTACTCTTGACAGGTAGTAGACCAACTTTTCCACTCCTTCTTTCTCTTGCGCCAAGAGGGCCCCTATCGATCTTTCTGTAGAAGTAAGGTAGATCAGCAGCGAGGCTCCGACTTCGGGGGGAATCATCGTAGAAGGAGAGGCTAGGCTTTCTTTAATCTTCTCAAATGTTTTCTCTTGTCTCTATCCCCAAACCCACTTGGCTTTGTCTTTTAGTACAGGCTCGAACGGATGAGTTACTTCTGCCAGCTCAGGTATAAACCTCCGCAGGTAGGATACCTTTCCCAGTAAGCTGTTAAGTTGCCTCTGACTCTTGGGTGGTGGCATCATCATAATGGCTTTCATCTTCTCTGTATGCACTTGAACCCCTTGTCTGTTCACCACAAAGCCTAAAAATTTCCCTGTAGTAACCCCAAAGGCACACTTTAAGGGGTTTATTCTCATCTTATACCGACGACACCTCTCGAATACTCTCCTGAGATCCTGAATGTGCTTGCTTTCTTTCTTAGACTTCACCACCAGATCATCCACATAGAATTCTAGTATATCATGAAATAGGTCATAAAAAATTACCATCATGGTCCGCTGGTATGTGGCCCCAGCGTTCTTCAATCCGAAGGACATGACTGTATAGTGAAAGTTCCCTAGCGGTGTGCGGAAGGCAGTCTTCTCCGCATCGGCGGGGTCCATTTTAATCTGGTTATAACCAACATATCCATCCATGAAGCTATACATCTCATGTCCCGCGGTGGCATCCACCAAGCTGTCTATGCTGGGTAGTGGGAATTCATCCTTAGGACACGCCCTGTTCAAATCACAAAAATCTACACAGATTCCGATTTGGTTCCTGTCTTTCTTCGCCACTGGCACTATGCTTGATAGCTATATGGGGTGCTGAATAGGCTTGATGAACCCTGCCGCTAACACATTCTCCACCTCAGCTTTTATCTTCAAGTCAAGGTCTGCTTTGTATGTGCGTGTGGCTTGCCTCACCGGAAGGGCATTGGGGAGGATGTTCAATCTATGAGAGCTCACTTCTGCGTCTATTCCTGGCATCTCCGTGTACTTCCAAGCAAATACATCAGTGAAATCCTTAAGTAGCCCAATGAGATCTTCCTTCTGCTTCGGTTCTAGGCACTTGGAGATTAGAATGGGTCTACTCTCGCCCTCTTCTGGCCCCAACTTTATTTCCTCTAATTCTTACAGATGCTCCTTGGGTCCGTCTTGCATGCATTCTGGAGCTTCTTCTGGTTCCTCAACATGCTCAACAATATGGGATTCATCAACGATAAAACACTCGGGCGTCGGGTTAATGCTCTCATCCCAGAACATCACCCGCGCAGACCGTTATATACGGTAGATGATCTTTGCATCGGACAAGACCACCTTCTTGTAAGTTCGAGGGGATCTAGCTACCTCCTCTACCTTCTTCTTGCCTTTTGCCATGTGGGGGATTATTCTCCCCCTAGACGGTCATGAATGAATTTCTTCTGCGGGACCCTTCCCTCAACTACCTTGATTCCTTCTAGTTTTCTTGCAGAGACCTTTCTTTCCTCATCTAACTCGGTGTAGAAGGCGGCATCTACCAGGTGGGCCTCCTCAACGGCGAATGGTCTCTGCGTGGCCTTGATCACTATCTCTGTACCTCTAATGTTTGCCTTCGCGCATTGATGGTAGGTGGAAGGCACTATACTATGAGTGTTAGCATTAATAACATGAAATTTGATGTGGGAGGTGAAATTTCCCAACTTTATTCCCACATTCACGTATCCAATAGACTTCATTCCGACGTTAAATCCGGAAATTACTAGTGGTACCAAAACCACCTTCTCCTGGTCAATTCCTGTTTCATATAACGTACTGATGGGCATGATGTTAATGGATGCTCCTCCATCCATCAACTCCCTGGGAAATGAGACTACATTAACCATGGCTATGACATACAACAGGTGGTTGTGGAAGTAAGGCACCAACCTATCTGCTTCTGAAAACACCACTTCAGAAGTATACTTCTTAATCATCCTTCCGATTGGCCCCTGCCAATTTAGCGAAGGATCTCCCCGTTGCTGCACTGCCTCCAAGACTTTCCTCATGATGGACACCCTTGTATCGTACTTTACCCTTATCTGGTCAAAAAACCATTTGAACTTGGGGCTCCTTGCGATGGCCTCGCATTCGGAATCTAGGTCCACCTCATACGTCTGGGCACTGCAGACATATTCCGCCTCAGAGGTCCCTCCCTCATCTAGGGAAAGAATGACATCTACCTCACCTTCCGAGAGGTCCTCTTCTTCAATTTCCTCGCTTCCATCTTCTTTCTCTGAAGTGAAGAACCACTCCTCTTGCTTTCTTTCTAGCTCAAGTCTGCTTAGTGATAGATTTTCTAACTCATCGCATAACTGCTCTCCACTCTCCCACTTCGTCAGACTTCTTGTAGCTTCTTTGTCATAGGCAACTACCATGTTGGTAGTGCCAAAGTGATGCACAGGAAGTGGGTTCTCGTTAACGTCCACAGGGGGTATCTGCAAGGTACCGCTGGCATCTGCTCGCCAATGATCCTTCGCAAGTAGTAGCAATCTTTGGTAGAGTGCTGCACTCGTTTGTGCAACTCGCAGTACTTTGGATTGGACTTGTCAGCTGCAGTAAGGGTTTCTCCCTTTAGGTGGGGACCTCTTGCTACACCTTCTCATACTAAGGTGCGGTAACAATCCATAGCCTCAGCTACACTGCATGGTAGTGGTGGTGGGACATCTTCCCCAAACTTTCTCTTGTTGCCGGGACTGTCAGTCTTGACCCCGGAGCCTCCCTTTTTCCCTTTGGGATTCTCGTCCACATAGTTAACCGCTTGCCTCCTTGAAACTTAAAACCTCCCAGAAGTCAGTGGGACTTGCGTCCTCCAGCCCGGGGCTCTTGGTTTGATTATCATCGCTATGTTTCTAGAAGCCCTAGTGAATTCTCTGAAAGTTCCATCTCTAGTTTCGTTGATCAAGTGCAACTTATACACTTCTAGAGTCCTTCCATACATATCTGCAGTAACCTGGCCTCCGCCACATCCTCGTGGACATCTAAGGCCCTCTCACGGAATCGCTTGATGTGGTGCATCAACTCTTCTCCTGGCTTCTGGACCTCTTGTGCCAGGTGCCTCAGTGTAAATTCGTGTTCCGCTACAAAGAACTTCTGGAGGAACTGTCTGTGCATCTCTTCCCAAGTAGGGACGCTGTTAGGCGCCAAGTGGGAATACCATGTATAAGCCTTCCTAGTGAGGGTCTTAGAGAACTCCCTGAACCTTAGGTTCTTGTTGCCAGCATGTATTCCCAGGTACTCGACAAACCTATTAATGTATTCTCTAGGGTTCTCCCCCTACCGCCGAACTTGATAAATTTTGGCAGAATATACCCCTCAGGGTATGGCTTCCCACTTACTTCCTGTGGATAGGGGTCTTGTAACTCCTCGTATAGGTGGGAACCCTCCCTCTGAGAGGAGGAGAGGAGCTTCCTCACTTCCTCTATAGTAAAAGCCTTAGAGGGTGACTCCTCCAAACACGTGCTTTTAGCAGCTGGAGAATCTGTTGGTGCCAGAACCTGCTCCAGTGCCGCCTTCCGGGCTGAAATCGTCTCTGCCAAAATCGTAATAGGGGTGGCTACCCCTCCAGAAGGGGAAGCAGCAGGTGTCACACAACCTTGACCCAAGCTTTATAGGTCCACGTTATTTTTCTTCAAAAAATTAAAAAACATTGCCATAAGATTCATACCTGCCATTGGAGCCACTGCCGGAGAACTAGTCTACCCTCCCTGAGGCACAGGGGCCTTGGCTCCGATCACCACCACTTCTTCCTGAGTAGTCTGGTCACTGTGAGCTCCATTACCAGACGTAATGTCCTAAAAAACCAACTTCTTAGAGACATTGAAACCTTCTTTCTCCATTAAAGCAAGAATACCTCCCCAGCAGAGTCGCCAAATGTAGGAGGGTAGTGAGACTGGGGTCTATGAATAACTGGAAAGGGTGAGGCTTGACCCAGTCCAATGGACACGGCCTGCAAGGTCTTAAAGGTCTCCTGGTGCAACTTATGAAGAAAACTTCTCCTTCTGGTAACAATGGAACTCAAGCTTCAACTCACTCCCTGCAAGAAGATGAACTTTCACAGCAAAAATAGTAATTTTCTCAAGGGGAAACACCTGAGAGTGATGGATGTCAGTGGGGAGTGAAGGAACAAAACACTCAGCACTAAGAGAATGAGCAGAGAGAGAATACTTAGGTAGGTCTGGTGATATTTTGGCAAAGTAACAGTGCAATTTTCAATTGTCTCCTTATTGACCTTGCCCATAGGTCTATTTATACTAGGGCATTATGTATGAGTTGCCATTTTTGGGTGCCAAAATTGAGAGGGTTGGTGGGGAACAATGTCTGAAGTGTACCATTTGTCCCTACCCGCAGGCAGCCCTTCCTGTTCCCTCCTGCAGGCGCCACCTGGCGCCGACCAAAGTCAAAAAGCTCATATGTCCCCTAATGAGGACAAATATCAGATTTGGTAGTTATCTTTTGAAACGGTAACTTGTGGTGCAATTTTTTAAATCTTGAGAGAGGAGACCTTAAGGACTCCTCTCCTCTAAAATTTTTATTTCTCTTGAGAGGGACCTTGAGGAACCCTTCTTCTAGAAAAGTCATTTTCTTATAAAGAGTTTATTTCTTGTGAGTAGCCAGCTCTTTGGCTGTTCACTTCACTTGTGACCAAGCGTGAAGTGTGTGTAGTCTTGAGTGACTTCTGGGTCTTCCTACTAGTATTCTCTCAATCCTATAGTGATAAGTGGTCGAGCTTGCTCACCATACCTTGTCCCTCAGCCGCCAAGCCAAAACTCCCAGGAGGTCCCAACTAGCCTGCTCGAGCCCTGCTTGCTCAACAAGGCAACCTGTACAAGAAAGCAAAGTGTTAATACTGTTGTTTTTTTTAAAGAGTGACGTTTCATGATGAGGAGTTGCTCATGGTAGATACTCCCTCATCCTGGCCACCCTGTGTGGGTTCCATATCAATATGAGTTTCTTCTAGAACCCTTGTAGTGGCACTTCTCGATCTTAGACTTCTGCGGTGGCCCTTGCGGGGCACCTCTCGAATGTCATTGCTGCTGTGACCCATGCAGTGGCAGTGACCCTTGCAGTGACACTTATCAATCTTGGACTTCTGCGGTGACCCTCGCGGGGCACCTCTCGATTGTCATTACTGTAGTGACCTTTGTAGTGGCAGTGACCCTTCCAGTGACACTTCTCAATCTTGGACTTTTACGGTGACCCTCGCGGGGCACCTCTTGAATATCATTTCTGTAGTGACCCTTGCAGTGGCAGGGACCCTTGCAGTGGCAGGGACCCTTGCAGTGACACTTCTCAATCTTGGACTTCTGTGGTGACCCTCGCGGGGCACCTCTCTAATGTCATTACTGCAGTGACCCTTGCAGCGGCAGTGACCCTTGTAGTGGCACTTCTCATTCTTGGACTTCTGCGGTGGCCCTTGTGGGGCACCTCTCGAATGTCATTGCTGCAGTGACCCTTGCAGTGGCAGTGACCCTTGTAGTGGCACTTATCAATCTTGGACTTCTGCGGTTACCCTCGTGGGGCACCTCTCGAATGTCATTGTGGCAGTGACCCTTGCAGTGACACTTATCAATCTTGGACTTCTGCGGTGACCCTCGCCGGAACCTCTCGAATGTCATTGCTGCAGTGACCCTTGTAGTGGGAGTTGATGATGCTAAGATTTAGCACCACCGAATAAGTGATGATGAGCTCAAACAATGGCAGTCATGGCAGCCATAGAGATGTATATGTAGAAGTGTGTAGAAGGAGATGAGTATAAGAGGAATAAGACAATGATGTATAGTGGTTCAGCCACTTTGGCCTACATCCACTATGAGTGTGTGATCCACTAAGTATGGGCTCTAATGGCCTTGGATACAATGTACATAAGCTCACTTTCTCTCTCTACTGTGTGTACAAACAGAGTTTTAGCTAGGGTTCTAATTATCAATCGATCCCCCTTGTAGGGTTGTAGGTGACAAATATATATAGGTCTTGGGGGGTGTAGTGTACCCTCCAAGTATGTATGGTGCATGTGAATGATGATCTAGACAATCCCCTGTTGACACCTGTAGATGCCAAATGATGACATAATATTCCCTCACGTGAGGGTCTAATTTTGTTATAACGGTCTCCCATGTGCCATGTGAGCCTCACGCGCACTGTTCTATGCGTCTCCCAAACCACGCGCTGTGATGATGTCACCCTCGGCCTTTAATATGAGGCCGAGGGTAAAATTCCTTCCGGTAATGAGTCTGGCCGAATTTGGGCCTCGTACTGTCGTACCCTCAGAGGGTCGTCCGAAGCCTGATGAAGGGTCGGCCTCCTAAGGGGTCGTTTGGGCCTGATGAGGTGCAGGGAGCCCTCGGCATGGCCGAGGGTATATACGGGTATATCAATCATCCCCCAGCCCTTAGCCATAGATGATACTGAGATGGCTGAGGGATAGAGTTGCTTTTGAGACTAAGTGTATGGTCTGTTTGATGAGTGACACCTGTCAAACTGATGTGACAACTGTCAAATTTTTACCTAATGTAGTTCCAGTTTTCAAGGCATGGCGGCTGCATGCTGCTTAAGGCTTTGTGCCCTAATGATGTCCTCCTTGTGGGTTGTGTTTTGGCTTGGGTAATGGGCCCACTCATTATTAAGGTATATAAGCAATTTTTGAAACCATTCATTCTCTTCTTCTTCTTCGCGCCCAAGCTCTCTCTCTCTCTCTCTCTCTCGCTTCCAGCCTTCTTGCCATTTCTGCAATTTTTGCACCTTCAAGCTCAGCAACCTCGCCATTTCTCTTCAGGTAACACCTTGACCTTAATGTCCTACTTATCTTCATTTCTGTTTGCTTTCTTGTTTTAAGCTCATAGGGCTAGATTTCCTTTGGTTGTTCCATAGATTTTCCGGTGTAACCTCCGGTAAGCTGTTCTTGAATTGTTCTTGATAGAAAACCCTTTAATTCTTAGGTTTTGATCGAAAAGTCCACCCTGGTCAATGGTGAGATTTGTTTGTAGTTAAGTTAGGTTACCCAAATTCTTCCAAGTGTAGGGTCTCCCCCTTAATGCTTAGGAGGCTTTATAATCTAGCCGAGGAGTTCCCATCCTTGCGAGAGAAGCTTTTCATAGAGATCAGACGAATAGAGGAAGAGGAGGAGAGAAGACGAGGGGCCGACCCTAATTGGTTACGACCCATCTTTCCCATCCCTCTTGCCACAGTAAAACCATTTGAGCCATCCGAGTCTTGTGGGTCGTCCTATCGTCCTGCCAAGAGTTATTCAGAGGAGATGGACGAGAGAGCGTCATCGCCCACTGGCGCTGGCCCTTCTGGGAGAGGAGAGACACCTGACCTAAGCCCAGGTCGACAGGCCGAGGGTATGGTTACTTCCGAGGCTGTCCCTGTGACAACCTTATCTCCACATGCCTTCCAGATGGCTTTTCCCCAGAGGGCTCTGGCAAGTGATGAGGCCGAGGGAGAGGGGACAGAGGACGAGGGTGAGGACTCAGATGATGACCAGGTTGACACCTCCCATGCCTCTTCCTATGTCTCCTCAGTTAGGGCTCGTGACCTCTTGCTGTGGAGGCATGCCTATGGAGTGTCCCCAAACATAACTATGAGGGTTACCTCTGAGTCTGAGAGGGTCTTCGAGGGAGAAGAGGGAGAGGTTGCAGTATACAAACAGATGTTCAAGGTAGGTGTCAGATTCCCTCTGCATCCTGCTGTCGTAGATATCCTATCATCCCTCGGCGTTGCCCCCTCTCAGCTTCCTCCCAACTCCTGGAGGACGATCCTTGGCTACATCTCCTTGTGGAAGAATGCTTTCACTGATGAGACATCGGCCAATGTATTTTTGGCCTGTTACAACATCACCTCCTCATCCAAACAGCCTGGGTACTACCACCTGGGGGCGAGGAGGTCTGACAAAAAACTTCTCCACGTGGCACAGACCTCCAACCACGATTGGAAGAAGAGATTTTTCTTCGTTTCTGGGGAGTGGGAATTTTCCGTCGAGTATCAACATTTGGACGACAGTCCGAGGGTTCCCAGAAGATGGTCAAACCCCTCGATGAAGGCCAGGTCTGATCCCAGGCTTAGTCTGGATGAGAAAGATATAGTTGAGTATCTGAGGCAACGAGGGAGAGGGGGTGAGATTACAAAATTTGAAGATCTGATGACCCCCGAGTTCCTCAAAGAAGCTGGTCTGAGGGTCGGCCCCCTGACAGAGCTATGTGAGTTACATTAATTTTTGCTCATTCTTTACTTTTTTCAAGTGTTTCATCTTTGTCTCTGCATCTTTCTAACATATCGTCCTCCTTTCAGGTCGTCCTGCAGGTATATCAGATCAACTTTGGAAAATGAATGCTCCGAGATTATTGTCTGGTTTAGGCAAGAAGAAGGTCAAGGAGCCTCAGCAGGCTCCGAGGAAGACAAAGGTCCTGGGGTCGACACTTGTTGAACCGATAGCCGATGGTCACAAAAGAAAGGAGCCTTAAGTCCCTGCTGACCCTCGGTCGGATTCTAGGACGAGGGGGAGGGTGGAGTCATCTGAGGGGGCTGGTTCCTCTTCTAGCATGGGAGCCTTCTAGTACCAAAACTTGGCATCACTGAAGGCCAAGCCATCTTCCTTGATCATGAACCTAAGGGCAGCCAAGGCGTCCATATTTTTTACCCCTTCGGCTGCTGATTACGAATTTCTATCAAATATGCCTCCGACCAAGGTGTATGACTATGGTCTTCATGCACTGGCTCAGGTACTTATCTTTACCTCATCTAATTTAATTTAATTTTTCACTAACTATTTCCTCAGCCTCTTAACAAGTGTCTTTTTTTGTGCAGTCCGTCTGTGCCTTCACCTTGGCCTATAAGTGGATGGCTGAGAATCAACATAAGATTCATGAAGCTGAGAGGGCCATTCAGCATGAGGCCGACCTGCAGACAGAACTCGAGACATCGAGGGATGAATTGGAGAGTGCTAGGACCGAGCATGCTAGGGTCTTAGATGAGCTGATGAGGCAGCACGATGCCGACCAGCAGGCCAAAGACTTGCTGATAAAGGAGAAGGATGAGGCTTTACTCAACTTGGAGGCTCAGCATAAGGCCGATCTGGAAGTAGCTGTCAAGAAAGCCTAGGCCAATGCTGCGGAGGCCTACAAACTCTGAGACGAGTTTCAAGGCTTCGGCCTTGAATACTTGGAGAGGGGAATTAAGACGGCCTGTCGATGGGTCGTCTTAAAGTTCGCTGATGCAGTGTCGTCTGTTCGACCTTCTCTTGAAGCAGTTCAGCTGGATGATCCCCTCATTGCTGAAGCCTTAGCTCAAGTAGAGTCTCATCATGTCGAAGGCATGGGCACGTCTGAGGGTCGGCCAGTCATAGAAGAATCTCCCATTGATGTCGAGGCCTTTCCCTCTGATTTTTCTCAATAGGGTGGCTGTTTGTAGCCAATACCCTCTTCGTGTAATCCATTTTTGTATTTTATTTTTGTAAAACGAACAACGTTTTGTAATATAATGTCTCTTGTTTCCTTCCATACTCGCCTCTTATGGGATTTGTATTGTGTATATTTTTTTTGTGCTAACAATATCACTAACCCCTCCCTCGTCTGTCTTGAGGACCATGGTGGGGTCGTCCTCTCCATGCGACCTCATTATAGCCGAGGGTTATAATCACCAAATTAATGGCTTTAAATAAAGTTTTTCCCTTGTCTGTCTTGAGGACCATGGTGGGGTCGTCCCTCCATGCGACCTCATTATAGCCGAGGGTTACAATAACCAAACTAATGGTTTTAAATCAAGTGCTCCCTCGTCTTTCTTGAGGGCAATGGTGGGTTTGTCCCCTCCATTGACCCTTATTATAGCTGAGGGTTACAATAACCAAACTAGTGGTTTCTAATAAAGTGTTCCCTCATCTTTATTGAGGGCAATGGTGGGGTCGTCCCCTCCATTGACCCTCATTATAGCCAAGGGTTACAATAACCAAACATGATTTTTAATCAAGTATCCCCTCGTCCTTCTTGAGGGCAATGATGGGGTCGTCCCCTCCATTGACCCTCATTATAGCCGAGGGTTACAATAACCAAACTAATGGTTTTTTAATCAAGTATCCCCTCTTCCTTCTTGAGGGCAATGGTGGGGTCGTCCCCTCCATTGACCCTCATTATAGCCGAGGGTTACAATAACCAAACTAATGGTTTTTAATCAAGTGTTCCCTCATCTTTTTTGAAGATGTTTTCATGCGTGCGTACTAGAACTGAAAAACACAGGATGAGGGGAAACACTGATATTTCTCATTAATTTTTAAAGTGCTCTGTTGGAGAAACTCCTATTACAATTGTGGTCAATCAAGACCTTACAACACTACTGATAGTATTTTTTCAAATGATATGCATTCCAGGGGTTGGAAAAGGGTTCCCCCTCTAGGTTTTCTAGTCTATAGGTCCCAGGGACGACTTCATCGATGACCCTATACGGGCCATGCCAATTAGGATGGAGCTTGTTGGGATTTTTCCAAATCTTTTTGAGGACCAAGTCCCCCACTGCGATTGGCCTCTGTTTCACCATCTGATTGTAAAACCTTGCGGTCCTCTGTTGGTAGATGGCCTGCCTTATCTCGGCGTCCTCCCTCCTTTCCTCAATCGGGTCTAAGTCGAGTCTCCTCTCTTCTATATTTCTCTGGGGGTCATACATTTGGACCCTATGCGTTGGAAACCCAATCTCGGTGGGGATGACGGTTTTTAAGCCATAAGCTAGCATGAATGGGGTTTCTCCGGTAGAGGTCCTCACTGTCGTCCTGTATGCCCACAGCATGGCATATAACTCATCGACCCATCTTCCTTTTGCCTCCTCAAGCCTCTTCTTGATTCCATCTAGGATTGTCCTGTTTGTAACTTTTGTTTGCCCATTGGCCTGTGGTCGTCCTGGGGTGGAGAAAAATTATTTGATACTCACCCTTTCACAGTACCTCTGTAGAGAGGTATTCTTGAACTGAGTCCCGTTATCTGAGATGAGGGTGTTAGGGAGACCATATCTGCATATAACATTTTTCCAGATGAACTGGAAGGTCTTCTGCTCTGTTATCGTGACCATCGGTTTGACCTCCACCCATTTTGAGAAATAGTCGATAGCTACGATGAGGAACCGATAGTTAGTGACCGCTCTTGGTAAGGGTCCTACGAGGTCGATACCCCACACTGCAAATGGCCATGGGGATGTAATGGAGGTAAGAGGCTGATGGGGTTGGTGAGGGATGGTGGCAAATCTCTGGCATTTATCGCACTTTTTTACATATGCCGCGACGTCTTTACCCAAGGTCGGCCACCAGTACCCTTGGGTGATCACCCTCTTCGCTAAGGATCTGCCCCCGATGTGGCTTGAGCACGATCCTTCATGCACATCTTGCAAAAGGGATGAGACCTCAGATGGGTGCACACACCTAAGTAAGGGGAGTAAAAATCCCCTTTTGTACAAGGTGTCCCCAATGACAGTGAACTTTGCAGCCCTGTATCTCAACTTCTTCCTTTCTTGCCTTGCTTCTGGCATCTCTCCCTCTTTAATGTACCTGATCAGAGGGTCCATCCACGAAGCTTCCTGAGAAAAATTTAGGCAATTGCTAAGTGTTCCCTCAACGTTTTCAATAGTTGGCCGAAGCAAAATTTCTACTGGGACCGTCCTCCTGATGTCTGTCCTAGTTGCCGAGGCCAACCTCGCAAGGGCATCAGCAAGACCATTGTCGAGCCTAGGTATCCTCTTTAACTTCACTTCTCTGAAGCCCTTCAGTATCGACCTCACCTTCTCAAGGTTCCTAGCCATCCTCTTGTCCTTGGCCTCGTAGGCGCCTAGTATCTAATTCACCACTAGCCTCGAATCACTATGAACCAAAATCTGGCCGATACTAAGAGATCTGGCCAAGGAGAGGCCTGCTATCAAGGCCTCATATTCGGCCTCATTGTTAGAGGCCTTAAAGTTGAACCTCAGGGCGTACTCGATGTCTGTGCCGTCGGGTGATGATACTATTAATCCAGCTCCGCTCCCGCTTTCGCAAGAGGATCCGTCGACGAAGAGACTCCACGGGGTGTGTTCTTCTAAGAAACCTCCCTCGGTGAGTGACTCCTGTCTGAAGAGATATCTTCCCTCTTCATTTTTAACCACTTTCCTTCTAGCGGTGCTCGCCTCCACCTTATCTGTAGGTGTGTCGGTGAGCTCACCCTGTCGAGTATCTATCTTCCCGAGGCTCTCATCCTCGGCTTCATCATCTTCCCAAGTAAACTCAGCCACAAAGTCTGCCAATGCTTGCCCCTTAATGGACATCCTAGGCTGATACACTATACCAAACTCCCCCAGTTCTATAGCCCAGGCCATTAACCTCCCTGATTTTTCAGGCTTTTGCAAAACCTGCCTAAGGGGTGAGTCAGTGAGGATGACCATCGTATGGGACTGGAAGTATGGCTTCATCTTTCTTGATGCATGGATCAAGGCGTAGGACAACTTCTCCATCCGTGGATATCTTTGCTCTGCCCCCTGGAGTGTCTTGCTGTTAAAATACACAGGCTTCTGTATTCCGTCTTCGTCTCTCACAATGGCTGACTCTGAGACAGCGAGGTACACATAAAGTCATTCACCCTGCACGAGTCATGACAACAGCAAGGGAGACCCCCGGTATGATTTTAACTCCTTGAAGACCTCATCACATTCTTCACTCCATTCGAAGGCTTTTCTGAGAATTTTGAAGAATGGTAGACACCTGTCTATGGCCCTAGATACGAACCTGTTCAAGGCAGCAACTCTCCCTGTGAGCCTCTGAACGTCTTTAATGGACTTGGGGGTCTTCATCTCAACAAGGGCCTTTATCTTTTCGGGATTGGCCTCGATGCCTCTTTGGTTGACAATGAACCCCAAGAACTTCCCTGCTCCGACCCCGAAGACACACTTGGCCGGATTAAGCTTCATCTGGTATTTGTCCATCGTATTAAAGGTCATCTCCAGGTCTTCCACATGATCCTCTGTGTTCAAACTCTTAGTCAACATGTCATCTACATAGACCTCCATAGACTTCCCAATTTGGTCTTCGAACATTTTATTTACGAGGTGCTGGTACGTGTCCCCCACATTTTTTAGGCCAAAGGGCATGACCCTATAACAGTATGTCCCCTTGTCAGTAATGAAGGATGTCTTCTTCGAGTCTTCAGGGTTCATGAAGATCTAGTTGTACCTTGAATAGGCATCCATGAAGCTCATGAGCTCATGGCCTGCGGTAGCGTCTACCATCTGGTCAATGCGGGGGAGAGGAAAGTTGTCTTTGGGATAGTGCTTGTTGAGGTCGGTGAAGTCCACACACATTCTCCACTTCTCGTTGGGCTTTAGGATAATGACTGCATTGGACAGCCATTCAGGGTAGATGACCTCTCTGATAAACTCAGCGTCTTCTAATTTCTTGACCTCATCCCTAATGACCTCATACTTTTCTCTAGAGTAAATTCTCCTCTTCTGCTTTACCGGCTTCACTCCTTCTACCACATTGAGCTTGTGGCACATGATTTCAGGGTCAATCCCTGGCATATCTACATGACTCCACGCGAAGACGCTTTGTTTTCTCCTCAACAGTTTAATGAGGTCTTCCTTTATGTTGGGCTTTAGAGACTTGCCGACTTGGACGGTTTTTTTCGGGTCATCCTTATCGAGGAGGATGGATTCTATCTCTTCCACGACCTCTCCTTTCTTTAGCTTCGTCTCATCCCTGGGGTCTAGGGTATCAATATTGTAAGTGGTTTTAGCCCTCTTGTGTGCCTCTCTTTCTTCAGCGGAGTTGTAGTAACATTCTCGCGCTGTCGTCTGGTCTCCCTGAACTTCCCTCACCCCGTAAGGGGTAGGAAATTTAATCATCTAATGGACCGTAGACGGCACAACTTCAAACCTTTTGAGGGCCACACGCCCCAGTATGATGTTGTAGTCCGAAAACACATGTTCATCCATCACAAAGAAACTGACCTTCTTAGTATGCCATCTCGGACACTCGTCCCCCATCCTGACATCGGCCTCATACACTCCAAGGGGATGAACCTTTTCCCCGCTGAACCCAATCAATGGATGATGGTATGGGACGAGTCTAGCACGGCTGAGACCTAAGGCTTTAAAGCACGGCCAAAACATTACATCCGCAAAACTGCCCCCGTCGACCAATATCCTCTGCACCTCACACCCATGCACCCTAGTTGTCATGATGAGTGGCTCGTCGTGTGGGGCTAGGAGGCCTTTAAAGTCCATTCTTGAGAACCCCACTATCAGAGTGTCCATATCGACCTTCTTCCTCTTTTCTAACTTGACCTCCAGGGAGGTTGAGTGTACCGTCTTCGTTACTGCCTTGGCTAGACACATGGGCCTTCCTGTCAGCGACCTCAGACCCTCCTCCTTCTAGACCCCCGGAGATCATTCCCACTCCGAGTGAGATCATATTAAGCCTCTTGATAGGACCTTGGTCGTCTCTTGGCGGGAGGTCAGGGTCGTCCTCATCATCATAAGGGTCGTCCCCTCTTTTTGAGGTCCTTCTCTACATGCATCGCCTCGCTTCTTTCTGGGGTCGTCCCCTCGGCCCCTCTTAAAGGCACCTTTGTTGACGTACTTTCTGAGCTTCCCTTCTTTCAGCATCTTCTCAATCTCATATTTCAGAGCAAAGAATTTGTCTGTTATGTGGCCGTGGTCTTGGTGAAATTCGCACCACAGGTTCTTGTTCTTCTTGTTGGGGGCCGCCCTCAACTTCTCAGGCCACTTCAGGGATCGGTCACTCTTTATCTCATTGAGAATTTGTTCATAGCTGACCGTTAGAGGGGTGTAACCAGCGAACTTTTCGTCCGTAGACCTCTTCTTCCCCTCTTTTTTCTTCTTAGGGTATTTACCCCCACTAGCGCCTCCTTTTTCGTCTTCACATTTTGCGGCCATCGCCTCTTCGACGTTCATCACCTTTCCTGCTGTTGACAGCAATTCATCCATCGTCCTAGGGGGGTCTTTAGCAAGCTTCCATAACAGCTTCCCCTTTTGGAGTCCTCCAATCAGGGCTGTCATAGCTATGCTCTCCTCATAGTCTTCCACCTCCAGCTTCTCTTTATTGAATCTGGCTATGTAGTCCCTCAGGCTCTCATTCTTCCCCTGCTTAACATAAAGCAGGTGGGTGGTCTTCTTCTGTGGCCTCACCCCAAAGAAAAAGTTGTGGATGAACAGGTTTGCCAACTGCTTAAAGTTTTCAATGGAATTTTTTGGAAGAGACGTGTACCAGACATGTGCAGCCCCAGTCAGGGTATCAGAAAAGGCACGACACCTCATCTCATCTGAGATAGAGTATATGTCTGCTGCTGATTGATACATCTCAACATGGTGGACAGGGTTGGTGCTCCCGTCATATCTTGGGGTGACCACAGGTGGCTTGAACCTTGATGGCGTTGGGAAGTTGACTATCTTCGCCACAAAGGGTGAGCCTATGGTGTATCCCTTCTGAAGAGGGTCCCGGCTCTTCATTATATCACCGATCTTATCCTCTAGTCGCTAGATCGAGTCATTCCAGGGCCTCGCAGGGTCGGCTTGGCCGATGTTATCCCATGCCGCCTCTTTAAGGTGGACGGACGGTTCTGCTGCGATAGGCCTGTGTCGGCTATTTACTTCCCTTTGACCGTCATCCCGTACTTGGGGTCGGCCATCTGCTGCCTCCCTCCTGGACCTCGCAACACTCCTTGACCTGGACAATTTTTCCCGCAGGTCATTTATTGGGCCCAGCCTCTCAAAGGCTGACCCCCTACTCAAGCGATAAAAAATAGAGCCTCTCGGGCGATCATCAGGATTTGGTCTCCCGCACTTTCCTCCACTGTCCCGGAGAGGTCATGCAGTATTTTTGGAGACCTCATATGGTTCCCAGCATTCTATAGGGGCCTCCTCTCCCTCCAGGTTGTCTTACCTGTCCTCAGGGCAAGGGTTCCCTTGCCTCCCCAGGCGTAGACGCCGGGGGTCAGCAACATCCCTACGCCGCTGAGGGGGTGGTAGGTCTTTGCGTGGTGCCTGGGGTGGTCCCCTGGCTTCATGCTGTCCCGGAGCTGCTGCCGCCGGGGTAATCATCTCAGGTGAAACCCCTGGTGGTCTTAGTATGTTCTGGCTTAGAGCTGTGAACTACTCCTGCATCATCCGCTGGCTTGCTGCCAGAGACTTTAAGGCTGCCGCCACATCAGCCATCTCAGACTGAGGTGGTGGCTGACTGGAACTGGGTCCTCCCCTATCATCCGGTGGGGGAAGTGGTGGTGGTGGCATCTCTGGTGCCATGTGTTTGAGCTGTGAACAGCTGAACTGGAAAAAAGACTGGTGAGCTTGAGAACCTTAGTGGGTCTCTTTCAATGGTGAAACATCTCCTCTCAGGGGGAGAACTGGTTCACCGCTAGAGTGCCCAGTAATGTCAAGCTGTACAATGGAAGAGATGTCTTCTCGTTCCCACAGACGGCGCCAAACTGATGATGCTAAGATTTAGCACCACCGGATAAGTGATGATGAGCTCAAACAATGGCAGCCATGGCAGCCATAGAGATGTATATGTATAAGTGTGTAGAAGGAGATGAGTATAAGAGGAATAAGACAATGATGTATAGTGGTTCAGCCACTTTGGCCTACATCCACTATGAGTGTGTGATCCACTAAGTATGGGCACTAATGACCTTGGATACAATGCACATAAGCTCACTTTCTCTCTCTACTGTGTGTACAAATAGAGTTTTAGCTAGGGTTCCAATTATCAATCGATCCCCCTTGTAGGGTTGTACGTGACAAGTATACATAGGTCTTGGGGGGGTTTAGTGTACCCCCCAAGTATGCATGGTGCATGTGAATGATGATCTAGCCAATCCCCTATTGACACCTGTAGATGCCAAATGATGACATAATATTCCCTCACGTGAGGGTGTGATTTTGTTATAACAGTCTCCCATGTGCCATATGAGCCTCACGCGCACTGTTCCACGCGTTTCCCAAACCACGTGCTGTGATGATGTCACCCTCGGCCTTTGATATGAGGCCGAGGGGAAAGTTCCTTCCGATAATGAGTCTGGCCTAATTTGGGCCTCGTACTGTAGTACCCTCGGAGGGTCGTTCGGAGCCTGATGAAGGGTCGGCCTCCTGAGAGGTCGTTCGGAGCCTGATGAAGGGTCGGCCTCCTGAGGGGTCGTCCGGAGCCTGATGAAGGGTCGGCCCCTGAGGGGTTATATGGGCCTGATGAGGTGCAGGGAGCCCTCGGCATGGCCGAGGGTATATACGGGTATATCAGCATTGACCCTTGCAGCTACACTTCTCAATCTTGGACTTCTGCGGTGACCCTCGTGGGGACCTCTCGAATGTCATTGCTGCAGTGACCCTTGCAGAGGCAGTGACCCTTGCAGTGGCACTTCTTAATCTTGGTCATTGCTGCAGTGGCCCTTGCAGGGCACCTCTCGAATGTCATTGCTGCAGTGATCCTTACAGTGGCACTTCTCAATTTTGGACTTCTGCGGTGACCCTCGCGGGGTACCTCTCGAATTATTAAAAAAGCAGTTTTTATTTTATTTACTTTTTTTATTGGTAGACACCCTTCTACAAAATTAATGATGTTTAAGGTCTGAGGTCATCAAATTATGATGTTTCAACTCATAATTTTCACCAAATTAATGATGTTTAAGGTCTGAAGTCACCAAATTATGATGTTTCACCCTCATTATTTTCACCAAATTAATGATGTTTAAGGTCTGAGGTCATCAAATTATGCTCCAAATTTTCACCAAATTAATGATGTTTAAGCTCTGAGGTAACCAAATTATAATGTTACACCTCATAATTTTCACCAAATTAATGATGTTTAAGGTCTGAGGTCACCATAATATGATGTTACACCTCGTAATTTTCACCAAATTAATGAGGTTTAAACATAATGTAACAAAAGTATTAACACTATAAATGCTTTTTTCATTAACATCCTCTTCATAAAATGGTACATGTATTACAGAGAAACAACTGCAACGTCATATGTAATATTTCTTCAAGTGGTCTGCATTCCGAAGATTGGAAAAAGGTTCCCCTTCGAGATTTTCAAGCCGGTAAGTACCAGGCACAACCTGATCAACTACTCTGTAAGGACCATGCCAGTTCGGGTGGAGCTTATTTGCCTTCTGCAACATCTTCTTTAGGACTAGGTCTTCCATAACTATAGGTCTTGATTTCACCCTTTGGTTGTAGAACTTTACTGTTCTCTGCTGGTAGGCTGCCTGTCTGATCTCTGCATGTTCCCTTCTTTCTTCAATCAAATCCAAGTCAAGTATTCTCTCTTCCCCATTTTTTTTAGGGTCATATGTCTGAATCCTATGAGTGGGAAGTCCTACCTTTGTACGGATGACAACTTCTGAGTAATGGGTAACATAAATGGGGTTTCTACCGTTGGTGTCCTTGCTGTCGTCTTGTAGGCCCATAGCACTGCATATACCTCTTATGTCCACCTCCCTTTGGCCTCTTCTAATCTCTTATTAATCCCATCAAGAATTGTTCAGTTCATGACCTCCGTTTGACCATTTGCCTGGGTCGGCCAGGAGACGAAAAGAACTACTTAATCCCCACTCTTTCAAAATATTTTTCTAAGGAATAATTCTTGAACTGGGTTCCATTATCTGAGATGGGGGTGTTTGGAAGGCCATATCTTCATATGATGTTCTTCCAGATGAACGTGAAAGTCTTCTGCTCCATAATCGTGATCATCGTCTCAGCCTCTACCCACTTAGAAAAGTAATCAATTGCCACCACTAAGAATCGGTAGTTATTTGCATCTCTTGGAAAAGGTCCTACTAAGTTAATACCCCATACTTCAAATGGCAAAGGTGAGCTAATTGACGTCATAGGATGATGAGGTTGGTGAGGGATGGTGGAGAATCTCTGACACTCATCGCATCTCTTCACATAAGCAGTTGCATCTTTAGCCAAGGCCGGCCACCAGTACCCCTGAGTAATTATCCTCTTAGCTAGAGGTCTTCCTCCTATGTGAGTGTAACAAGAGCCCTCATATACATCTTTCAAGACGTGAGGAACCTCTGAAGGGTGGACACATCTAAGGAGAGGGAGTAGTAACCCGTTATTATACAAGACATCTCCTATAATTGAGAACTTAGTAGCCCTGAACCTCAGTTTTCTCCTTTCCAACTTGGTTTCTGGAAGCTCTCCTTGTCTGATGTATCTGATAAGTGGGTCCATCCATGAGGCTCCCATATTCAGATTGGTGCAAGTTCTGGCAATCTCTTCTTCTTCGATGGTTAGCTTGAGTAAGATTTCAACTGGTACCATTCTTCTTATATCCGTCCTCATTACTGAGGCCAACCTAGTGAGTGCATCGGCTCGACTGTTGTCTTGTCGAGGTATCCTCTTCATCTTCACCTCCTTGAAGCCTTCTAGCGTCGTTCTCACCCTCTGTAGGTATTTTTCCATCCTTTCATCTTTGGCCTAATATACCCCTAGAATTTGGTTGACAACTAACCTCGAGTCACTGTGGACTAGGAGTCGTCCAACACTAAGGGCTTTTGCCAAGGAGAGTCCTGCTATCAATACCTCATACTCTGATTCATTATTTGTTGCCTTGAAGTTGAATCTCAGCACATATTCAATGTCGATACCATCCGATGCTGACACTATCATCCCTGCTCCACTCCCGTGTTCACAAGATGACCCATCAACAAAGAGGTTCCAAACATCTTCATTTGAAGAGTAGTTACCCTCTAACAGGTGTAATACCCCGTATTTTTATGCTATATTAATTTGGGGATTTATTAAATTTAATGTGAGTGAATTATTTAATAAAAATCCGGAAATTAATTATGTTATAATTATTAACGTGACGAGAGTTAGTAATTATGGGAAATTTTTTGAATGTTACTAATGAGCAAGTAATATATTATATTGGTTATATTGAATGTCATGAGTGAGTTAAATGACAATTTCGGAAATTTAAGTCGGAACGTGCTCGTGTCGCGTCGGGACTAAATTTTGATAAATAAAAAGTGAATATTTTATAAGTTGCCCGCATGGTCATTTTGAGTGCGCCAACGCGTTCGGAAGGGTCGAGATAGTCAGAAAAGTGTACCCGGGGGTGTAGTTTGGGTCTCGGGGCATTTTTAGGCCTAATTAGTACCCCCGGAGGGCATTTTAGTCATTTTACATATTTGGGTAATTAAACCCACGAAATTCAGCAACCTATATCAGCCATTTAGGTTAGTCATTTAGGGTTAGAATATTCATAACCCTAGAACGGCCATAGGAGAGGGAAGAAGAAAGCTCCAAGGCAATCCAAGGCCCCAAAAGCCACCCGTTTGCACCGCCGTCACCACCACCGCGTAGATCGCGGAATGGGCTACGCAACCACACCAAAAATATCTGGAAATCAAAATACCAGAAATCCCAGGCAAGTGTTTAACTTGCTATTTTCGTTGGTGCAATCTCCATATTAGTTTAGGAATGATTAGGGATGAAATATATAGAAGAAAACCCAATTTGTGATAGAAAAATCCATGTAGTATTGGTTTATATGATGATTCTGGAAACCTTGCCATGTAGAGGACTTTAACCACAAAATTTTGATGATATTAAGAAGGAAATTCTGGAGAAAAATTTGTTAGAAATCTGTTAAAGAAAATTTTAGGGTTCTTGATAATTAGATATAATTTTGGGTTGAAAATCCATGTTTAAATGATGAATATGTACATGCCTTACGTTAGAAACATCTGGTATATTGTTATAATATAAGTAGTAGAATTCTTGGACGTTTGGGGTTGGAAAACATGTATTTGGATGAAGAAAATTGGTAGAACCCGTAACTGCAATTCTGTAGAAAATCAAAATACCTGCTTTATCGATCGATCGAGCATAGAGCTTCGATCGATCGAAGGTTTGATCGATCGAGCCCCAGACCTCGATCGATCGACCCCTCCTGGCAGACTCCTATTTCCCTTGTTTAATTAGTTCAATTAAATTTATCGTGAAATAATTCTTGGGTATTCTTAATAAAATGTTTTGGGAGATAGGAAAGACCATTAGGTCATATGAATAAGTGTTGGGAACTTTATTATAAGACGAGAAGTTTGCTTTTGGGATAATTGTATAATGAACAATGAAACTACGTATTTCAAGTGAGAGATTATGATAAATAGCTACGATAGTGAATAGAGTTATACCTACTGAATTTTCTACTTGGGAGGATAGAGTCCACGAGTGTCACGTAATAAGTGAGAAAAGTCTTCGAGTTAAGGTTAGAGATGAAACCTTATACGTAATACTAATAATGTGAAATTAAGGATAAATGTTGTAATTATGGGTGACGAGAGAAACCTATATCAATATGATGGAAGTGGTATATTTATATGATTGTGTGTACATATATTATATACATGTGAAAAACATACCGCGCTACTTGCTATCCTTGAGGTTACCGCGCTGGGACAGTCTTATCTCGATGGGACCTTTATGGGGGATATTGACTTGTACCCTAGAAGATAGATATCCTTGGTACAGGCTATCGAATCGATAGTTCAGACGGTCCTAAGAGACGCGAGTATGTGCCATCCTCTTAGAGACTTGGAATCTATGCTTCGCCTCGATGTTGTTTGTGTATGTGTTAATACAGTTCGAGAGTGATTCTGAACTTGTATTCGCCTTGATATGAGTGGTATGGGGTTTGGATAGTAGAAGTATGCAAGCATCATAGTTTTATTTGGGGTGCTGTTATTTTATATATATTATACGAGTAGTTAATATATATATGAGATTTGGAAATTTGAAACTGCCTACTGTGATTTGATAACTAGGACATGGTTGATGACTCAAATAGTCAATACTTGCTTTGTGAAGGTATAATATGGCACTGGAAAACTTTATAAATTAATAAAGCTAAAACGAGAGTTGTGCTGCTAATTGGAAGTGTTTTTTTTAAAACAATGATATTGTTCGGTTCTGAAATCTTATGAGTAAGTTAAGATAAGCTAAATTATTGGGAATGCTAGTAGGATAAAATGATAAGATAACCGTTGGGAAGGTTAGTACGATAGGCGTGAACATTAGAAGATAGGTGAGAATTTCTCAAGAGAGTGTCGCTCTAATATGTTGTTGCATTGGCCTGTATCAATTTAAATACTTGCTAAACGTATTTTAAATCAAACACACTTTCGGGCTCTGACCCGTTTTCTCTCTCTCTCTCTCTCTTGTATATATATGTATGTATTACAGGTGCCCAGCCACAGGGGCGTCTTGCTTAGGATCTCTTGGAAGGAACGCGCTGCAGCTTAGGTGGGAGTTGCAGGTCTCTTGATTAGACGACTTCGTTCATTCGGATCCACTCTTAGTACTTTCATTTAGTTGAGCATGTGTAGCTCTTTCCATTATTCCGTTGTTATTGGACATTTGTATTTCGGTTATTTCCAGTATTGTTACTATGGGTTTTATTCAGTTTGATTGTGTCACTTTATATTTCGCATGTTGACATTCGAATGACGAATGTTTTAAATTAATTGGACTATGTTGCAGATATTTAATGTGGTGTGAATTCTTGCTTATTGAATGTTATTAATCAAATAAATGTTTTTCTTTAAATAAAATTTGGAAAGTTATGTATGAAAATGGTTTTGACACTTAGCTTAATTATTTAAGGTGTTAAATTGGAAAATTTATTTTATTGACAGTGATGCTGAGAATGGACCAACTGTTTACCTTGATTTAATTTAATAAAGGAGTGATCGCCCGGTATTTAATTATGTGGGGTGTCACAGGTGGTATCAGAGCATCAGGTTCTAGTGTCCTTTAGGATCCGTGCGGCTTATTATGCTTTCAGCGTTGCTTTCTTTGATATAGAGCCCTAATACTAGGAATGTTGTGTTTATCTCTATACATTAGAAATTCGTACTTCTGCTATTTGTTCATTTGAATGATGAACTCATCCAAATTACTTAAATTTTTAGATGGATCGTCAAGAAGAACTAGCTAAGATGGTTAAGGGAGTCATCGAGCAAGATCGACTCACACCTCAGGTATCCCCAGGGAGAATATCAACCGCCGAGTTAGCAGGTATCGTGGCACAAGCAGTTACCACTGCAGTTCTCAAATACCAAGAACGCAGCCTACAACTTAAAGGAGGCAAACGACCTAGAGAGGTTAACCATATGCATGTAACTAACGTTGAGAATCGTGCGAAGGCCCCGAATCTGCGACAACAAAACAATCAAGATCGAGTCAGTTCCAGAAGTAACGGGATTTATGTACAGGGACAAAAGTGTCAGGGACAACGAAGTCAGGTTCAGAATGAAATCATCAAGAGATGTTTCGGTTGTGGAATGGAGGATCACAAACGTAAATCTTGTCCGAATCAGAATGGGGATAAACTACAATCTGATCAACAAAGAATTTTGAAACTCTGTTATAAATGTGTACAACCGGGTCACAAGTGGATGGATTGTCCTCGCCCTCACATAGTTTTTCCGCAGATATCCCCTCAAGTCCAGCAAGACCAGGGAAAAAGCGAGACTAGTCAATACCGTAAGGAAGGGAAGCAGTTTCGAGGGAGGTGCTTCCAATGTGGCAGGAATGGCCATAGGCGTCACGATTGCCCAGAGAAGAATAGGGCCCCACGATAGGAATGTGCTAACAATGAACCTCAGAAGCCAGCTCCACCACCCTTTCCAACAGCCTCAGTTCAGCAGAGAAAGCTACAGGGCGGACGTGTCTATAACTTCCCACAGGCAGCAACTCCGCAGGCACCACCCGCGATTGAAGGTATGTTTTTCTATCCATGTTACTATGAGTCGAGTTTTTCTTGATACTGGGGCAACGCACTATTTGATAGCTACCTATTTTTTGAAAGCCTTAGGATTATTAGTCACAGCAGAGAGCACTGTGACATATGTAGACTCACCACTGGGGAGTGGGTCACTTATTTTCTTATATTTCGAGGAGTGGGGGTAGAGATGGGTAGCTTGGTATTACCTGTAGACATGTTAGTCTTAGATATGCATTAACATGATGTTATATTCAGTACGGATTGGCCCGCCGCTTATAGAGCCATGATTGTTTGCTTCGGTGGGAGCATTGTTTTTGCCATTCCAGGGCAAGAGATGTTTGTAGTGGCGATGCCTCGCCCAGAGTGAGGCTCGACCGCTCATTTGTATTACATAGAGGAGGATACCTCTAAGGAGGTTGTGATTCCCTTAGATTCGATCCCAGTTGTCAGGGAGTATTCTGATGTGTTTCAGGAAATACCAGGCTTACCCCCCAGTCGAGAGATAGACTTTGTTATAGACTTATTGCCAGATACGAGACCTATAACACGCGCACCGTATCATATGGCTCCGGAAGAGATGGGAGAGCTACGAGATAAGATAGAGCAGCTATTAGGTCAGGGCTTCATTCAAAGGAGTACCTCACCTTAGGGCGCTCCAGTTTTGTTTGTGAAGAAGAGTGATGGTTCACTGAGATTGTGTGTGGACTACCGGGAGTTGAACAAGGTCACGATACGGAATAAGTATCCGTTGCCTCGAATCGATGACTTGTTCGACCAGTTGAGGGGAGTAACTTTCTTTTCGAAGATAAATCTGAGGTCAGGGTACCATCAGCTACGTATTAGGGAGCAGGATGTTTCGAAGACTGCTTTCTTGATGAGATATGGGTCTTATGAGATTCGGGTGATGCCGTTCGGACTCAAAAATGCTCCAGCCATTTTCATAGACTTGATGAACCGAGTATTCAGAGAGTTCTTGGATCAGTTTGTCATCGTTTTCATAGATGACATTTTAATATATTCACACTCCGAGGAGGAGCATGCCGAGCACTTGAGGCAGGTTCTTCAGGATCTACGAGAGCATCAGTTGTATTCTAAGTACGAGAAGTGCGGATTCTGGTTGCGGGAAGTACAGTTCTTGGGGCATGTTATTTCTGAGTAGGGGATAGCAGTTGACCCGAGTAAAGTATCAGCGGTGAGGGAGTGGGGACAGCCCACGACACCGATGGAAGTGCGTAGTTTCCTGGGGTTAGTTGGTTACTACAGGAGATTCATTCGGGGATTTTCCAAAATAGCGGGTCCATTGACAAATCTGACTCACAAGGGAGTACCATATGTTGGGGATGATGCTTGTCAGTTGGCTTTTGACGAGCTGAAAGACAAGCTTACTTCAGCACCAGTCCTTGCGTTACCGCAGCCGGGTATGGAGTACCTGGTTTACACCGATGCGTCCTTACGGGGACTTGGGGGAGTACTTCAGCAGGAGGAGAAGGCGATTGCTTTTGCCTCCCGCAAGCTTAAGCCGCATGAGATGAATTACCCCACCCACGACCTGGAGTTAGCAGCGGTCGTTTTTGCATTGAGGATATGGAGGCACTAATTATTGGGGGAGAAGTTCCGTTTGTTCACAGACCACAAATCACTGCAGTACCTGTTCACTTAGCGAGAGCTGAATATGCGTCGGCGCAGATGGCTAGAGTTTGTGAAGGACTACCAGTTCGACATACAGTATCATCTGGGAAAGGCCATCGTAGTTGCTGATGCGTTGAGTCGTAGACCAGTAGATGAAGTAGAAGACGTCTGGAAAGCGAAGTGGAAGGAGTTAGGCCACCAGGATGCAGTAGCCCGTTCTTTCATATTCGTGATGTCAGTCACACCCGAGATTGTTATGAGGGTGATACAGGCACATACCCGTTTTGCCAGGAGCAGATTGTGCGACTTCTAGCCGAGGGTGCTGAGTCATATTCTGTTAGTTCTGATGGAGGTTTGCGGTTTAATGGGAGATTGGTGGTTCCAGAAGGAGCAGAATTACGTCATGCAGTGATGACTCATTCTCATGGGTCCCAATTTGCAATACATCCGGGAGGCGATAAGATGTACCAGGATATGAGGAGGCAATACTGGTGGAGTGGGATGAAGAAGGACATTGCTGAATTAGTGTCCAAGTGTTCTACCTGCCAGCTGGTGAAGGTGGACCATCAGAAACCGTCAGGATTGCTTCAGCCATTGGAAGTACCTGCGTGGAAGTGGGAGAGTATTTTCATGGATTTTATTACAGGATTGCCTACATCACAGCGGGGCCACGATTCTATCTGGGTGATTGTAGACCGTTTGACCAAGGTGGCTCATTTTCTGTCGGTGCGGACAGATTACACCACGGGTCAGTATGCTCAGTTGTTCATCGCTGAGATTGTCAGATTACACGGGGTGCCCCTGAATATTGTGTCAGATAGAGACAAGATTTTTGTGTCACGTTTTTGGGAAAGCTTTCAGGAGGCTATGGGTACTGAGTTGAGGCTGAGTTCAGCTTACCACCCATAGACAGATGGATAGACATAGCGTACTAATCAGATGTTATAGGATATGCTACGCATGTGTGTTCTCGATTTTGGAGGAGGTTGGGATCCACATCTTCCACTGGTAGAGTTTGCCTGTAATAACTCTTATCAGTTCACGATTGGCATGGCTCCATTTGAGGCTTTGTATTGCAGGCCTTGTCGTTCCCCAACTTGTTGGCTCGAAGTAGGGGATAACAAGTTGCTAGGACCAGAGGTAATTCAGGAGACCTCCGCGAGGATTGAGATAATCAGGAGTCGCATTCGGATAGCCCAGGATAGGCAGAAGAGCTACGCCGATGCGAAACGGTTCTTCAGGAAGTTTAGTGTGGGGGACCAAGTGTTATTGCGTGTATCTCCTATGAAGGGAGTGATGAGGTTCGGGAAGAAGGGGAAGTTGTCTCCGAGGTATGTGGGACCATTTCCCATCATCGAGAGGATTGGGCCGGTTGCATACAGGTTGGGACTGCCAGAGCATTTACATCGCATTCACGATGTATTCCACATCTCGTCGTTGAGACGATACCTTCGGGATGATATGTCCCATACTCACATTGCGATAGATGAGATCGACTTACAGCCTGATAGCTTTTACGAGGAGAGACCGGTGGCTATCTTAGACTATAGTGAGAGGAGATTGAGGTCGAAGATAGTTCCACTTGTGCGGGTCCAGTGGGAGCATCATAATGTTGAGGAATCCACTTGGGAGTGCGAGGCAGATATACGCGAGAGATATCCAGAGTTGTTTTTACCAGGTATGCCTTATTTTCCTAATTTCGGGATGAAATTCTGTTATTAGGGGGGAAGTATGTACTATGTAATACCCCGTATTTTTATGCTATATTAATATGGGGATTTATTAAATTTAATGTGAGTGAATTATTTAATAAAAATTTGGAAATTAATTATGTTATAATTATTAACGTGACGAGAGTTAGTAATTATGGGAAATTTGTTGAATGTTACTAATGAGCAAAGTAATATATTATATTGGTTATATTGAATGTCATGAGTGAGTTAAATGACAATTTCGGAAATTTAAGTCGGAACGTGCTCGTGTCGCGTCGGGACTAAATTTTGATAAATAAAAAGTGAATATTTTATAAGTTGCCCGTATGGTCGTTTTGAGTGCGCCAACGCGTCCGGAAGGGTCGAGATAGTCAGAAAAGTGTACACGGGGGTGTAGTTTGGGTCTCGGGGCGTTTTTAGGCCTAATTAGTACCCCGGGAGGGCATTTTAGTCATTTTACATATTTGGGTAATTAAACCCACGAAATTCAGCAACCTATATTAGCCATTTAGGTTAGTCATTTAGGGTTAGAATATTCAGAACCCTAGAATGTCCATAGGAGAGGGAAGAAGAAAGCTCCAAGGCAATCCAAGGCCTCAAAAGCCACCCGTTTCCACCGCCGTCACCACCACCGCGTAGATCGCGCAACGGGCTACGCAACCGCAACAAAAACATCTGCAAATCAGAATACCAGAAATTCCAGGTAAGTGTTTAACTTGCTATTTTCATTGGTGCAATCTCCATATTAGTTTAGGAATGATTAGGGATGAAATATGTAGAAGAAAACCCAATTTGTGATAGGAAAATCCATATAGTATTGGTTTATATGATGATTCTGGAAACCTTGCCATGTAGAGGACTTTAACCACGAAATTTTGATGATATTAAGAAGGAAATTTTGGAGAAAATTTTGTTAGAAATCTGTTTAAGAAAATTTTAGGGTTCTTGATAATTAGATATAATTTTGGGTTGAAAATCCATGTTTAAATGATGAATATGTACATGCCTTACGTTAGAAACATCTGGTATATTGTTATATTGTTAGTAGTAGAATTCTTGGACGTTTGGGGTTGGAAAACATGTATTTGGATGAAGAAAATTGGTAGAACTCGTAACTGCAATTCTGCAGAAAATCGAAATACCTGCTTGATCGATCGATCGATCGAGCATAGAGATTCGATCGATCGAAGGTTCGATCGATCGATCCCCAGACCTCGATCGATCGACCCCTCCTGGTAGACTCCTATTTCCCTTGTTTAATTAGTTCAATTAAATTTATCGTGAAATAATTCTTGGGTATTCTTAATAAAATGTTTTGGGAGATAGGAAAGACCAATAGGTCATATGAATAAGTGTTGGGAACTTTGTTATAAGACGAGAAGTTTGCTTTTGGGATAATTGTATAATGAACAAAGAAACTACGTATTTCAAGTGAGAGATTACGGCAAATAGCTACGATAGTGAATAGAGTTATACCTACTGAATTTTCTACTTGGGAGGATAGAGTCCACGAGTGTCACGTAATAATTGTGAAAACTCTTCGAGTTAAGGTTAGAGATGAAACCTTATACGTAATACTAATAATGTGAAATTAAGGATAAATGTTGTAATTATGGGTGACGAGAGAAACCTATATCAATATGATGGAAGTGGTATATTTATATGATTGTGTGTACATATATTATATACATGTGAAAAACATACCGCGCTACTTGTTATCCTTGAGGTTACCGCGCTGGGACAGTCTTATCTCGATGGGACCTTTATGGGGGATATTGAATTGTACCCTAGAAGATAGATATCCTTGGTACAGGCTATCGAATCGATAGTTCAGACGGTCCTAAGAGACGCGAGTATGTGCCATCCTCTTAGAGACTTGGAATCTATTCTTCGCCTCGATATTGTTTGTGTATGTGTTAATACAGTTCGAGAGTGATTCCGAACTTGTATTCCCCTTGATATGAGTGGTATGGGATTTTGATAGTAGAAGTGTGCAAGCACCATAGTTTTATTTGGGGTGCTGCTATTTTATATATATTATACGAGTAGTTAATATATATATGAGATTTGGAAATTTGAAACTGCCTACTGTGATTTGATAAGTAGGACATGGTTGATGACTCAAATAGTCAATACTTGATTTATGAAGGTATAATATGGCACTGGAAAACTTTATAAATTAATAAAGCTAAAACGAGAGTTGTGCTGCTAATTGGAAGTGTTTTTTTTAAAACAATGATATTGTTCGGTTCTGAAATCTTATGAGTAAGTTAAGATAAGCTAATTATTGGGAAGGTTAGTAGGATAAAATGATAAGATAACCGTCGGGAAGGTTAGTACGATAGGCTTGCACATTAGAAGAGAGGTGATAATTTCTCAAGAGAGTGTCGCTCTAATATGTTGTTGCATTGGCCTGTATCAATTTAAATACTTGCTAAACGTATTTTAAATCAAACACACTTTCGGGCTCTGACCCGTTTTCTCTCTCTCTCTCTCTCTCTCTCTCTCTCTCTCTCTCTCTCTCTCTCTCTCTCTCTCTCTCTCTCTTGTATATATGTATGTATTACAGGTGCCCAGCCACAGGGGCGTCTTGCTTAGGATCTCTTGGAAGGAACGCGCTGCAGCTTAGGTGGGAGTTGCATGTCTCTTGATTAGACGACTTCATTCATTCAAATCCACTCTTAGTACTTTCATTTAGTTGAGCATGTGTAGCTCTTTCCATTATTCTGTTGTTATTGGACATTTGTATTTCGGTTATTTCCAGTATTGTTACTATGGGTTTTATTCAGTTTGATTGTGTCACTTTATATTTCGCATGTTGACATTCGAATGACGAATGTTTTAAATTAATTCGACTATGTTGCAGATATTTAATGTGGTGTGAATTCTTGCTTATTGAATGTTATTAATCAAATAAATGTTTTTCTTTAAATAAAATTTGGAAAGTTAAGTATGAAAATGGTTTTGACACTTAGCTTAATTATTTAGGGTGTTAAATTGGAAAATTTATTTTATCGACAGTGATGCTGAGAATGGACCAACTGTTTACCTTGATTTAATTTAATAAAGGAGTGATCGCCCGGTATTTAATTAGACGGGGTGTCACAACATGGTCCCTTATTTGAAGAGGTACATGTCTTCCTCATTCTCAGCTACACTTTTTTCGAGCCTGCTTGACCCAACCTCGTTCGGATCGCGGAAGACGTTTTTGTTTGGTTCGTCAGCAGCTCTTTGAATAAATTCAATCTCAACCTCTTCCCATGTAAACTCTGCTACAAATTCTCCAATTGCCTTCCCTTTTATGGAAACTCTGGGTTAACTTTTCAGGCTGCTTGACTTTTCAGGCTTATTAAGGACCTGTCTTAGCGAGGAGTGAGTGAGGACAACCATAGAGTGGGCTTTGAAGTATGGCTTCATCTTCCTAGAAGCGTGTATCAGAGCATAAGCTAATTTTTCCATTCGAGGGTACTTCTGTTTAGACCCTTGAAGAGCCTTACTATTGAAGTATACTGGCCTCTGCACCCCATCATCTTCTCTTACTATAGCTACGCTAATGGCTGATTCTGAAATAGCTAGATATACGTACAACCTTTCCCCCAGAATGGGCCGTGACAGGAGTAGAGGGGATCCGAGGTAGGACTTGAGCTCCTTCATAGCCTTATCACATTACTCTTCCCATTCAAAAGCCCTTCTAAGCACTTTGAAAAAAGGAAGTCACTTGTCCATAGCTCTATAGAAGAACATGTTCAGCGCAGCAACTCTTTCGGTTAACCTCTGAACGTCTTTAATGGTTCTGGGTGTCTTCATTTCCAGTAGGGCCTTGATCTTATCAGGGTTAGCCTCTATACCCCTCTGATTGAGATGAATCCCAAAAACTTTCCAACTCCCACTCCAAAGACACACTTGGCTGGGTTGAGCTTCATCCTATAGCTGTCCATGGTGTCTAAAGTTTTTTTACGGTTGACCACGTAAGTGTCGTCCTTCAGGCTCTTCGTCAGCATGTCGTCCATATACACTTCCATGAACTTGCCTATTTGATCTTTCAAACATCTTATTTACAAGACGTTAGCATATAGCCCCTGCATTTTTCTGTCTGAAAGGCATGACCTTATAAGAATAGGTCCCTTTGTCTGTGATGAACGTTGTCTTCTCTGAGTCTTCCGGGTTTATGAAGATCTAATTATACCCGGAATAGGCATCCATAAAGCTCATAAGCTCATGTACAGCTGTGGCATCCACCATCTGATAAATACGAGGAAGGGGGAAACTTTCTTTTGGGAAAGATTTTTTCAAATCAGTGAAGTCTACGTACATCCTACATCTACCATTTTCCTTTGGCACTATGACTACGTTGGATAACCACTCGGGGTATATGACCTCCCTGATGAACTTGGCTTCTTCAAGATTTCTAACCTCTTCTCTGATAACGTCATATTTCTCTCTTGAATACACTTTCCTCCTTTGTTTGATAGGCTTTGCGTATTTTATAACATTTAGTTTGTGGCACATGACCTTAGGATCAATACATGGCATGTGTGCGTGGCTCTAGGAAGAAATGCTTTGTCTCTTCCATAAAAACTTCACCAGCTCTTCCTTGATCTCAGGTCTTAGGGCTTTACCGATTTGGACACTTTTTTTTGGCTCTTCCTCTTGAGGACGATGGATTCTACCTCTTTCGCAGCCTCTCCCTTTTTGAGCTTTGTCTCATCTCTAGGGTCGAGGGTGTCAATGTTGTAAGTGGTTGTTGCCTTCTTATGAGCCTCTCTCTCTTTCACAGAGTTTAAGTAGCATTCACGCGCCGATGTTTGGTCACCTTGCATTTCCCCTACCCCATATGGGGTTGGGAATTTTAGCATTTGGTGAACTGTTGAAGGCATGACCTCAAATTCTTTCAGGGCTACTCTTCCTATGATGAGGTTGTACGCTGAGAAGACGTTCTTATCCATCACAAAGAAATTGATTTTTCTGGTCAACCTCTTAGGCCACTCATCTCCCATTCTTACATCCATCTCATACATGCCCAAGAGATGAACCTTTTCTCCACTAAAACTGATCAAAGGGTGATGATAAGGGACAAGCTTAGCTCTGCTGAGGCCTAGGTTCTTGAAATAGGACCAAAACATTACGTCTGTTAAACTTCCCCCATCAATGAGGATTCTCTGTACCTCATATCCATGCACCCTTGTGGTGATTACCAAAGGTTCATCGTGTGGATCTAGGATACCTTCGAAATCAGGTCGTGAGAATCCAATTATGAGAGTAGGCATATCTACCTTCTTCCTCTTCTTGTGTTTAACCTCTGATGATGCCAAATTCACAACCTCTACTTTGGTCACTGACTTAGACTCTACCACATGAGCCTTGCGGTTGGCTACCTCTCAGCCACCGCCTGCTAGTCCTCCACAGATGGTGTTAACACCAAAGGAGATCGTACCAACCCTCTTCACTGGGACATTGTCTTCTTTTGGTGGTAGGTTATGGTCATCATCATCATCATCTGAGTCCTCAGCTCTTCTGGTTGCGGCATCTTCCCAACACCTGTCATTTCTCTTTTTTTTAGGGTCGTCTCTTCCCCCCATAGAAGCTCTACCATCCACATACTTCCTGAGATTTCCAGACTTCAACATCTTCTCAATATCATCCTTCAAGGCAAAGCACTTGTCAGTCAGATGATCGTGGTTTTGGTGGAACTCGCACCACATGTTCTTATTCCTCATATGCGGAGGTGCCTTAAGCTTCTCAGGCCAACGCAGGGACAAGTCATTTTTTATTTCATTGAGAATGTGTTCGCAGCTCACAGTTAGAGGAGTGTAGTGTGCAAACTTGTCATCTGCAACCCTTTTCTTTCCATCCTTCTTCCTTTGGAATTTTCCATTGCAAATTCCGTTCTCATCCTCATACTTTGCGGCCATTGCCTCTTCAGCATTTATAACCCTACCATCCATTGCTAACAACTCGGCCATGGATTTTGAAGGGTCTTTAACAAGCTTCCAAAGTAACTTCCCTTTCTACAATCCTTCTATAAGGGCTGTCATAGCTATATTCTCTTCGTAGTCTTCAACCTCTAACTTTTCCTTATTGAATCTTGCAATGTAGTCTCTGAGGCTCTCATTCTTGCCTTATTTTATATAGAGTAGATGGGTTGTCTTCTTCTGAGGTCTTACCCCAAAATAAAAGTTATCTATGAACCGCTCAGCCAAACCTTTAAAGTTTTCCACATAATTTTTAGGAAGGAAAGTGAACCAAATGTGCGCAGCTCCCGTCAAAGTGCTTGAAAAATCTCGACACCTCATCTCATTTGGGATTGAATAAATGTCTGTTGCAGATTGATACATCTCAATATGATGCACTGGGTTGGTACTTCCATTATACTTTGGAGACACCATAGGTGGTTTGAATTTGACAGGGGTTGGGAAGTTGACAATCCTTGCCATAAATGGGGAGCCCTCTGAGAACCCCCTTTGCAGTGGGTTTTGGCTTTTGATGAGGCTCCCTATCTTCTCTTTCAGGCATTGGATGGAGTCATTCCATGGTTTAGCAACGTCGCCCTGGCCGAGGTTATCCCCAGCCACCTCTAAGGGGTGGACTAAGGGTTCCCCAGTTGTAGCATAATATCGGCTCTTGACCTTTTGGCCATAATCTCGACCATGTAGGGGTCGACCATGGACGGGTCGATGTTCACCATCTCCCCTTTGAGAGCCAGCTACACTTCTTAACCTGGGTCGAGCCTTTCAAAGGCCGACCCTCTGCTCAAGCAATCAAAAGCTGGTCCTCTTGGCTGGGCATCACCAACCTCGGCCCTTCTTGCTCCATAACCTCTGCTCTGCTGTATAGGATGTACTGTGTTGTCTAAAACCTCATATGGCTCCCAGAAGTCTGTTAGAGCATCCTCTACTTTAATATCATCGTACATATCCTCAGGTCAAGGGTTATCTTGCCTTCCCAGACATAAACTCATAGGGTCAGCAACGTCCCTCCTCCGCTGAGGTGTAGGTTGGTCCTTTCGTGGTGCCTGAGGTGGTCCCATGGCCTCTGGATGTGGTTAAACAGCCGTCGGAGTAATCATTTCTGGTGAGATCCCAGGTGGCCTCATCATATTTTGGCTTAGCTGGGTAAACTGCTCCTTCATTGCTTGCTGCGTTGTAGCCAACGACCTCAAGGCTACTGCCAACTCAGCCATCTCGAACTGGAGTGGTGCTTGGATTGAACTGGGTCCTCAAATGCTAGATGGTTTAGGAGGTCGTGGTAATTCCGGTGCCATATATTAGGGCTAAAGAGATTATGATGAAAATATGAGAAAGCTTAAATACCTTATAGGACCTCTTTTAATGGTGAAACATCTTCTCACGAAGAGTGAGGTCTGGTTCACCACCAGAGTCTCCGGTGAGGTTAAGCTAGAAAAGTAAGAGATGAATCTTCTCGTTCCCACAAACGATGCCAAAATGATGATGCCAGAAATAGCACCAATTGATAAGGTGTTAACATGCTCAAACAAGAGATAACAATGGAAGCACAAGAATATATATATATAGTAAGAGATGAGGAGAATGGGATGAACCCAGCAATATAAGTGGTTTGACAATTGCCTACGTCCACTTTGCAAGTGAGTGTAAATATCACTATCAAATGAGGATTTAATGGCCTTAGTAATATAATTGCTTCTCTTTCTCACTCTACTATAAATGCAAAAAAGTTTTGGCTAAGGTTTATATTTTTTGGATCCTCTACAAGGTAGAGGATGACCTCTATATATAGTGTTTATGGGGTGTAATGCACCCCCTAAGAATGCAATGAGAATGTGCATGAAGATCCAACCAGTATAACGATGGCATCTAGCTGATCTTAAGTGATAATACAAGTATAGCACCCTGCCGTGGTAGTACTTCCACATTCTCACAGGCCACACAGGCCGCGGCAGTTATCTCACTCAAGGCGCGGCCACAACAACTGAAGGGTGCGACCCTCTCCATAAGAGGCCGCGGCAGCCCAGCTTAAGGTTCGCGGTCCCCCTTCAACAGCAGCGCTGCTGCTCTGGGCCGCACACCCTCATCCACATCTACTACAGACTTGGTGTACGCCACGTGCTTAGGGCACGTGATCCAACACACTACCTTATAAATAGAGGTTCACACCTGAAAGAGAGGGATCGGTTCCAGACACACCCGAGGCACTACAACACAGATTCTCTCTGCATCACCCCAACATAAGATTTGGAGGCCTGGAATCTACATCACAGCCGCCTCACGGGCACATTGGAATCTCTAATACTATCATGTACTCTCCTCTATTCTCATGCTTGTACGCCTCTATAGGCATGATAATATTATACAATGCAACGCACATAATGAGAAGGAAGCAACACAGTGGATGTAGGCCCATTTTTGGGGCTGAACCACTCTATATCTTGTCTACTCTCTGTTTGCTTGCTTTATCTATTTATTCTACACTTCATACTTGATTTGTTTGCACGAGATCTACCTGTGTACGATTTCTCGTATCATCAATTTGGCGCCGTCTGTGGGAAACGAGACATTTCAATCTTGTTTCTCTGGATATATGAGTTCTTCAAACACCTTATTCGATCCCGGGGGGTCCTTTGGGTCATCTCCTCACGGGTCGGTTACTGGTTATTAGACTCCGCATCATGTTCACACTCATAGGTGGGTACTTCTTATATTCAGATATACCCCATCTTATGGCTTTAGATCCATCTTTCATACCCCTGTGATATCATTCTATCTAGCTAGTATCGAAAAGCATGACGGGCTTTTGCCTCAAAAAGATGAATGATTAGGGAGGAATTGTATCTACTCCTTTTTTACTGTTCTTGGCCTATTATCTAGGGTTTATCATTGAAACTGTGTCGTGTGTGCACCGAGAGGTTATTTACTCATGGACAAACCCTAGTAGGTGCACTCCCCATAAGTTTCGGGAGAAAAACTCAGTTCCCGAGCTTCAGGTTTGGGATTGCTCCTTGCTGCCTAGGAGGGGATGCGGCCAGACAGTAAATATGTCTTAGGGCCGTGGCCTCCACTAGGATAGTTACAAAAGCTTCAAACGTTGTTGAGCGTAATCAGTCGGGCTCTAACTCTACCATGGTGTATCATATGAGGCCGCGGCAGTGCATTCGCGGCCGCGGTGCCCCGTAGCAGTGAATGCTGCATCCCCATTTCCTACTTGGTTACTTCAGTATCTCTGAAATTGGTCGTTTCTGTTAGTTTGTTCTCAGATTATATATATACATTGTAAAGACTAACAAAAGCAGAGATGGAAGGAGAATCCAGTCGGAGTGCAAAAGTCAAGGATGAGATTGTGCAACTATACAATCACCTTAATCACCTCTATGACAGCCACGCCTCGCTTCAGACCCAGGTCAATTTTCTCACTCAGAGGGTGCTAATGCTGGAGGCCGCGGCATCTAAGAACATAGGCACAAAAGTGGAGGAAATAGCAAAGCCAGCCATGCCTGCCGCGGCGGTAAATGAAGCCGCGGAATCAACTGTCAGAGGTCAAAAAAGGCAGAAAAAGTCGGGTGTCTATACTCAGTTGAACCTCCCGATTGAAGAGATCTTGGAAGTCATCAAAGGGGACAAGATTTTAAGGTGGCCAGAAAAATTGAGAGCTCCACCCCACAAGAGGAACAAAGCTACCTGGTGTAGATTCCATCAGGACCATGGCCACGACACAGAGCAATGCTATGCTCTGAAGGATGAAGTTGAAAGGCTAATCGGGCAAGGGATGCTGCAGCGATTCCTGAAGAATGCATAAGGGATTCATCCAGACCTAGCAGAGGCTGCATACCGCATCTCATCCTTAGTCTTTCTAATTTCAACTATTTCTGTTCATGTTTTATGAAGCTTACTGTAGCCTTAATACTCGAGACTTTTTGTTTTGTTAACAAAGTCATTAGCTGCAGCATACATATATAAATATATGAACTAGCAAGTTTATATATATCTGATATTTCTCTTGGTTTCATAACCTGCTACCTCACAAAAAGACTTTTTGTCTCAAACAAATTTCAGAGGAAATATAACAAAATTATCTCGAATGATTATTCTACTTCGGGATGCACTTATGGATGGGTTACGACCTTCATTAGCTCAGAAGTTCCCCTCGCAATGTGCAACTACATCTTATCATATGATGACCATATTCACAAAAGCATCTCAGGATTCAAGGAGCTTCTATCAGCCATCAGGGCCTACAACGCCAACTCAAGTACCCGGGGGCTTATAATGCCCATTCTTAGCTTTTGGGACTCGTCATCGAGATGGGAGGTTTACAATGTCTAGCCAGGGATGGATTAATATATATCATTAGCTGTGGGTGGCTTAATAACATAACCCAGCCTGGAGAGGCTTGATAGTATCTCGCATATTAGCTGTGGGTGGCTTAATAACATAACCCAGCGTGGAGAGGCTTGATAGTATCTCGCATATTAGCTGTGGGTGGCTTAAGAACATAACCCAGCTTAGAGAGGCTTGATAGTATCTCGCATATTAGCTGTGGGTGGCTTAAGAACATAACCCAGCCTGGAGAGGCTTGATAGTGTCTCGCATATTAGCTGTGGGTGGCTTAATAACATAACCCAGCCTGGAGAGGCTTGATAGTATCTCGCATATTAGCTGTGGGTGGCTTAAGAACATAACCCAGCCTGGAGAGGCTTGATAGTGTCTCGCATATTAGCTGTGGGTGGCTTAATAACATAACCCAGCCTGGAGAGGCTTGATAGTGTCTCGCATATTAGCTGTGGGTGGTTTAACAACATAACCCAGCCTGGAGAGGCTTAATAGTGTCTCGCATATTAGCTGTGGATGGCTTAATAACATAACCCAGCCTGGGGAGGCTTCATAGTGTCCCAAGATCGACTAAAGGAAAGCCATGAAAGAAAATTGAAGCGGTTATAGGAGGTTGTGTTACTATGATCATGAAGCATGTCAAACCTACAGAAGGATGGCCACGATTTTCCAAGGGCAAGGTTCTACAGCCTCTTTATCTTGTCAGCAGTCAAGTAGATGCCGCGACATCCTCATCCACCGCTGCCCTGGCACTAGATGGCAACCTTCCACAGCTGAATGGAAAAAGCGACAGAGTCGCTGAGGTGGACTTGAATTCAGAACATTTGCCCTCGTTCAAAATTACCGCGACATCAAATCGATCTATTCATTATTTATACATGGCAAACGAGTAGATGACCAAAGGGTCCGCGACTTCTACGAAAAATTGAAGAAATTAAGCCACAGCCCCAAAACCATACTTCATTGGCACCGCGGCTTGGGGGATCACAGCCCTACAGTGAGGCGCAGGGGCAAAACAAAAAAGGGCCAAAGTGACAAGGACACCGCGGATGATTAATAAGAGCAAGATTGCATCGAATCATACTATCTTGCCGTGGACCTAGCTACAAGTCCTACAAGTTCATTCAATACAGGAAGCAAGTTGCAAATATGAGGCAGTAACGCGCAACCATTCATTATAGCAGGCAATGTAAAACATGCAATATTGAAAAGCAAGGAATATTAAGTAGGCAATCAGTGATAAAAATATAACCGCAACCTTTGTATTAATAGTCATAGATTACAAAATGGAGGCCGCAGCCACAACGAAAATCTAAGATTACAAAAAGTTGATGCAAGAAATCAGGAATTTAAGAGGCTGCGTCATCATCATCGTCAGCCTCTTCTCCGCCCGCGCAGTCTCTGTCTCACCCTCCTCAGCCGCTGCCTCTGCCTCTGCTTGGGCTTTCAGCCTTGAACTTTCTTCAGCCGTGGCCTTCAGCTCAGCAATGCAATCTTGATGTTCTGCATCACTTAATTTCCAAGCGAGGACCGTCTCCTTGGCATCAGGGAAGCTCTTAATAATTCTCTGCCGCAGCTCCTGGTAGCCGCGGAGGTATGCCCTGTTGTTAATGAGGAAGAAATCCTTGGAGCCTTTGAATGACTCCACGGCATGATCTATGTCTAGCTGGAGGGCGTCGCCATGATCAACTTCCATTTTTTGTATGGCCGCGGCATGGGCTTCATCCTACTGAACAGACTTGACTTCTAGCTCTTGATATTTATGCTGGAGGAGGGCGAGCTTGGTATTTGCAATCTCTACAACACGGGCGGCTTCGGCTGTTTGGGCCTGTGATGATTTCAGAGATTCTGCGGCTTGATTGAAATTCTCCTCCGCTTCCTCTCTGGCCTTGTTGGCCTTCTCCAAGTCCATATGGGCTGCCTGGAGGGCCGCGGCAAAAGAATCTTTCCCTGCCTCAAAAGAAGATGCCCGTGCAGACTGTAGGTCCGCGGCATGAGCACTCTTCTCGGCCTCTTTCAGCCTGTACAAAGCCTCATATTTCCTCTTCTGGACCATAATGACATCGGCGTCCTGTATGAAATAAAGGACATTAGCAAAAGTACAGAAAAATATGAGATGCAAAGATTAAATGATTAGTACGTACCCTCAGAAGGCTGTGGAGGCCACAGTCCTCCACATCTTCGTGGTCCTCCCTAACCAGCCTGTCGAGGTCCGCGGCATTCAAGGCTCGCTTCATTCTCCGCGCAGCCTTTGCAGTAGTGTCCCAAGAGGAGTTTGGGTCAGGCTGCCTTAATTGAGGCCTTGGCCTACCGTCTGGACCGGACTCTCTGTGTAATTGGGGAGGTAGCAAATTCGCGTTAATCGCCACTAAAGTTGGCGGCGGAGGAGAGGACGATTGAAAGGGGACTTCAGCTGACATAAGACCAGCAGCGGCCAAATTTTCCCCTATGTCGTCATCAAAGTGTTCATGATGCGCAGGGTTTTCATGAACCACCGGATCCGCGACAGGATCAGTGGCCTTATCTCCAGCCTGATCCGCGGCAGGATCAGTGGCCTTATCTTCAGTGGGGGTCGCGGCAGATACCTTAGCTCTGGACCTCTTCCTTTTTCTGCTTCGCGCAGTGTTATTTAGGACGACCGCGTCCTCATCCATCTCTGCCAGCTGCGCATCCAGCAGCTCCCTATCAACTTCTTCACCTGAAAAGGAATAGCATGAGTTCAACAAGTTCAAGAAAATAAAATGACCGCGGAATAAAAATAATGGCACAGTTAATTACCCTCTGCGCCCATCTGTTGAGGAATTGATTTGTTTGGGAAGAATCCCGTCTCAAATATAGTTGCTGACGTTACAAGTATGCTGAACTTCTTATTCTCAGCAGGAACTTCCGCGGCCTCAGCAACTATTTTTTCCTGCCTCGCGTTCAAGTGCATATTGTCAAGGGCTGCAGAAAGAAAAGACAATTCAAGTTAGTGGAAGTTACGTGAAATTAAAGGACGCGGCTATAATCTTATACCTAGTTTTGAGGGTGAACCCCACTACCGCGGCATTTTATATGATCTCTCTCTCTCGTTCTCCTCGGGGTGCATCTCCCAGCCTTCAGCGGAGATGTAAAAATATTTCCCCTTCCAGTTTTTCACACTGGTCGGTCTCCCAGTGTCGAGGGTCTCGTCCCTGCCGCGGCTAGAAAAATAGTAGTAGCCCGCGAACTTTATTGAGTTTTCCTTTGGGCGGTAGAAATGAAAGAACTCCGCGGGAGTAATGTCCTTTTTGAACAGCTTCTCCCAAAGGACAACTGCAGCAAGAACAGCTCTCCAACCGTTGGGATCTAACTGAGCTGGGGCCAGTTTCATTATCTGGAAAATGCGACGGATGGGAACAGGAACAGGCCGCCGTAGCCCATAGATGAAGGCGTGCAAAGGGAAGCAAATTCCATCGTCGGACAGAACCGTGCACGGTCTCTGGTTCGTGGCAGGGGCTGAGCACGTCAAATTTTCTAGAAATTCGAAAGCCTCAGCAACCTGCTCAACCCAATCTTGGTTCATCGAGCCGCGGATATCAAGTGCAGCCAATGGTCTCTCAGCCATCCCAGATGTGCCTCCTGGGTTATTTCTAGCAGCCGCGACATTGTCTCCTACACCCATTGGATGTGTACTTGAGTTGGCTTCCTCTTCCATCGGCTGAGATTGGGAATCCTTCCCAGATGCAGAGTCCGTGGAGTCTGAGTCAATTATCATGCAGTTCGGGCAATCTTTCAGTTTGCAGGGCCCAACTGATCTCAGAGGGGGCACGAAAGTAAGATCGGGGGGAGAGGTCCCAAAATGCTTTGCCCAAAAGCCTCTCAGGAACTCGTCTGGGTCAAAGCTCATATGGCTGCAGCAGTACCTAAAAAGAAGAGTTCGCAGTTAGGCACCGCAACCAGTATGACTTGTAAGACTTCAAGTAGCCGTAGAAGGGTATTTTTAAGTATTAAATGTTTGGAATTACGTCCCTAACACAGTTATATTAATGGGCAAACTATATTGCTTATGGGACCGTATGGTCCCAACTCGTCGCGGCCACATCCATATTTGTTGAACTTGCGCTGCCATGGAAATAAGATAGAATTGCTTTAAGGCATTCCCGACCACGGCCATTCCTAATTCTTCAGACAATTCGATATGCTCTAGTAGAAACTACAGTTATTTTACATGGATGTCTTGGGTTCATGAAAGTTTTAAGGCTGTTCCGAGATGACCAAGGGGGATGATGGTTGAGGGACCGCGGCCAGTTAGCACGGTTTGATGCAGAATTGCAAGTTCAGACGATTATTATAATCCTATCAAGCCGCGGCATTTATCCTAAACAGTTGATTATCCAATTTTTAACCATTCTAAGATCAAATTCACAGAATGTAGAGGGTTCGACTATGAACATCAAGAACAATGATATGTGTGTTATATGCAGCATATGTGGGAAAAAGCAAAACGAACAAATAAAACCCTAAGATTTCTAGCAAATGAACCAGGGAAGGCATAAACAGGGAAGAAAATTGTAAATAGTGGTTGAAAAATCACCTGGGAACGAAGAGAATGGCGAAGACCAGCTACAGACCACCTTGAACTGCCACACACCGCCTCGGAGGGTCGCCGGAATATGCAAGAAGAAATGTGCAGAGTTTCGCTCTCGATTTTCTCTCAAAAGTTTTGGAAACGTAATGAAGTCCACATCCAGAAACAATTTATATAAGGGATCACGAAAGATGAATCATCGCATTGGAAGCATCGCGGCACCTAGGCTACTTAGCCGCAGTCCCAATATATCTCCCTTGGCACTACGGCTTGGGGGCTTATTGATAGTACAAGTATAGCACCCTGCCATGGCAGTACTTCCACATTCGGACAGGCCACACAGGCCGCGATAGTTATCTCACTCAAGGCGCGGCCACAATAACTAAAGGGTACGACCCTCTCCATAAGAGGCCGCGGCAGCCCAGCTTAAGTCCGCGGTCCCCCTTCAACAGCAGCGCTGTTGCACTGGGCCGCACACCCTCATCCACATCTACTACAGACTTGGTGTACGCCACGTGCTCAGGGCACGTGATCCAACACACTACCTTATCAATAGAGGTTCACACCTGAAAGAGAGGGATCGGTTCCAGACACACCCGAGGCACTACAACACAGATTCTCTTTGCATCACCCCAACATAAGCTTTGGAGGCCTGGAATCTACATCACAGCCGCCTCACGGGCACATCGGAATCTCTAATACTATCATGTACTCTCCTCTATTCTCATGCTTGTACGCCTCTATAGGCATGATAATATTATACAATGCAACGCACATAATGAGAAGGAAGAAACACAGTGGACGTAGGCCCATTTTTTGGGGCTGAACCACTTTATATCTTATCTACTCTCTGTTTGCTTGCTTTATCTATTTATTCTACACTTCATACTTGATTTGTTGGCACAAGATTTACCTGTGTAAGATTTCTCGTATCATCATTAAGTAAAAAATAATGACCTCAATATTCCATAACATGGAGGGAATGATTAAGTTATAACAGATTTATCCACTTGTACCAAACCAGGTATGTGCTTGCTGATGTTCGTAGTTCTTTGATTGGTGCAACCTCGGCCTGGCAGAGTACGAGGTTGGTGAAGTTCAACTAATGCTTTGCTCCGAGGTTATTCATAAGGACCTCGGCTATCAAGGATAGTCGAGGTTAGGTAGTAACGTCGGCTTGGGCTGATGATGATGTTGCATGATTGATCCTATGTAACATTATCAATCTCGGCTGATGATTTTATAACATCGTCTAAGGTTGGAACCCATGAGTCCTTGGTGTCCTCGACTTATGCCCAACCGAGGTTGGTGTACGAGATAGTTGCAATGTCGGTTGGGGATGACTTTCTGAGTGACGTGGTTGACAGGCTTCTGGTCACCTCGGCTATGAGGTTAGCCGAGGTTGGTTGCTCTAAGCAAGAGGGTGTACTTTGGGCTTATCAGTAGTTTCTACCACCTGTGATCTCCATACACGTTAGAACTATAAGGTCTATGTGTAAATGTTCAAGCATACGCGAGATAAAAATAATTTTCAACTTTATATGTGGACTACGCATTTGTTCGACCATTTGACAAGTCCCACACACAAGAGAAGAAGTTCACTCTAAAGTAGGTAAATCACGGACAAGTTCATTCCTTGCAATTCTAATACGATCTCTAAAGTTCACATTACCTAGCCTCTCATGCCAAATATTCGTCACATCTTCCTTAACACTATTACAAACCATACTCGGAGATACATTGATTATATAACAATTCTCCATAGTTTTAGTACCCTTCAAAAAGAATTTACCTTTATAGTCAAGAACTTGTCATTCCTTGTTGGTAAATAGCACGTTATGATGGTCATCGCATATTTGACTTATGCTAAGCAAGTTAGAGTTTAATCCATTCACCAAAAAAAACATTATCTATACTAAGAAAGCTGTGAATTTCTATGATACCCTTCCCAACGATGTTATATTTTCTTCCATATCCAAAAGTAACCGACCCAGATGCCTTCCTAACAAGTTTGGAATATAATGAATGGCTTTCGGTCATATGCCTAGAGTAACTACTATCAAATTATCATTTTGAATAATTTTGGGAAACTAAAGTAGTGTTAATAACAAGACATTTTTCTTTCTTATTTCAAATAATTTTGGTCTTGTTGTTCTTCCCTAAAACTTTCAAACTCTTGTCAAAATTTTTAGGTTTTGAAACATTTTTAATTTTTGACAAAATAGTTCTTGATTATTGATAAATAGAATTAGAATCACTCTTAAAGGTAGACACTTCATCCAAGCGAGGTTTTTTATTCACCTTTGATTTTTTCATAAGCCTATAATAATAATAATTTTTAATTGACCATCGCGATTGCAAAAAGTGAATTGATACACAAAATGATGTCCAATTTTCTTCAAATGATTTGAAACAACTTTCTTCTCAAGAGATAGTGAAGACTCTTCAAGTACATGAGTCTTTTGAGAAGATTTCATAAGAATAATTTTCTCCTCAGATTTTGATTTAGATTGAGTCTTTTTAAAACCAATTCACATTTACCCACAAAAGGTGTAGTATGGGCCAAAAGCTATTTTCCCATGATCTTGGATTCATCTTCAATGGTAACCTTAACATCCTTATCCTAGAGCAACTCATTATCAAGAGAGGTTATTTTCTTGTTTAAAGAGTCGTTAGAACTTTTACATTCTTTCAACTCACATTATAAAACTTTTAACCTTTCTTGGAAATCTTTACGCTCATTCTCCATTATAAGGAGACTTGAACTAAGATATTGACATTGAGATTTAATAATTCTCACAAAGGACCCTTTCATTTTTAAAGAGGATTTTTTTTTCACAATTTTCAGTTATATGGAAGTTTTAAACAAGCTTTTTTTAATTCTAGTATTTAAAAAAAAACGTGTATTATAAGCATGTTGAAGGCCACTATCTTTTTCACCTAAAGAATCATCACTAGAATAGCCAAAAGAGGATTAAGTATCTATCTTAGAATAATATTTGTCATTAGTGGATAAAGATTGCCAAAACTCTTTATTATTTAATGAAACACCATCTAAAGAGACAAAACTATAGGAACGTTTAATAATGTCTTAAAAAAGGTCTACATCTAAGAACATTATGGTATTCTCAATATTAACACAAAACACACGATTTACCTCTAAACTTTTCAACTTTAACAAAAGAGGACCAAAGTCTGATACTAGCTGAGAATGCGTTTTGCGTACCAAAATGGAGACCCACCAAAAATTTATTTTGCACACCAAAAAGTGTAAGTTAAAACTTTTAGCCAAATTTTAGTCAACTAATTTTAAGTTTTATCTTGTTTAAGCATATAGATGATAAAAGATGCGGAGGTGGTAATAAGAGCATAACAACAGATGTACGAGGATAAAAACCCATTAATGGGAAAAACCTCGGCCAGTTCAATAATATTAATAAACTTGGTCAAGACTTACAAAGGGTAGTAATGACTCACACTCCTTTCCCGCTAACTCACTCCTTCACACTTTTTCAATGAAATTGTAGCGAGTCAGCAATTCCTATATGTCGATGGAATGTCTCAGCATCTTAATGTCGTGACACACATTAACAATGTTGCATAAACCTTTGTCTTCTAACTTGTGAGATCATAAGATATGTATCCCAATAGAGAAGCTTAAATATCACAATACTTCTTATTGAGAGAAATACCCAAAGTGTATAGAAAGTTTGATTTATGAAAATGAGTTCTTGGTGAAAAGCTTCATCTTCATTGTTATTAATTAACCTTCTAAAAACGGAGGTGATTAAATGTAAAGAAGATAATGCGAAAAAGATGAACTAGATTTTGAAAATGGGTTCACTCTTTTTCTCAAGTGTGTTCGTATATCCTTAGAATTGAAGAATAAAAGAATGCACAAAAAAGCCCTCTAGGTATTTTGCTCTTGAAAGATATTTTTAAGTGAAGAACATTGATGATTTAAATAAGGAAAACCAAAAAAATGGGTTTTCTCATTACCAATAAAAGCTGTTACAAAAAAATCACGTGTGAAAAAGTTGTTGAGGCTAGCAAGTTCAACCAGTGACCAAAAAGGTGGTTTTTGCACAAACATCTGAACTATCCTCAAAGATCTTTATGACATATTCGCGAATCTCTACGTGTCGTTAGAGATGTAGCGGCAGCGAGGAAGCTCGTCGCTGGAACAAGACTATAGCGAAGCAAGTCGCGTATTTATCCAGAGATCGTTGTTGGAGCCTTCAAGAAACTTGACGGCCAACAAGGAAGTATCACTACAGTAAAAACCATCGTTGCGGTGATGCTTTAACGATGATGCTGCTATGATTATTTTTTGATTTGTGTATACATTTTTTATATAAGAAAGATCAAGACAACAAAACCAAAAGTTTCTCACGTAAAAGTTTTTATCAAGAAGTTTTGAAATATATTCGTAAAAACACATGACGTATGTGAGGGAATTCTCCAATATACTTTCATCCAATGATGTGATATATGAGAGAATGAGGATGATTAAAACCATTCTTCAAAGTATTGAATGTTCATGAAGATTTTTGTAGAGGTAAATGAAGAACTCAATGCGTTTTTAAAAACCGGAATAAGACAACTACCTAAGAGGGCACAAATGAGTATGTGAATACTCATCAAAGTTTTTGGATACTGTTAACCTCATGTCCTTGTATCCGCATATATAGGCCTTGTTACGAACTAGCCAAAAATCCTATGATGTTTTAACAGAGGCTACAACACCCTCATTAGACTTCATCAAGGCCACGACATGATCATCCATAGTCTTCTGCATGTATGCGGTATGGTTCTGTGTTAAGGAAGAAATTTTCAAGAATAGACACCTTTTCTACATTATCTGCATCGTTATTCGCTTATCAAATACATTTGGCCTCAGATAATTTAAGAGACTTAGAGGACTTCTTGTTGTTTCCCTCAGCATCATTCCTTGCTTTCTTAACTTCGTTCACTTTGGCCATAGCCTCGTGTTTTTTAACTTAAAAGGCAGCAGTCACGAACTTCTTTTCAACTTTAAGGAAAACTTCTTGATAGTCTCAACGTCTGACTTATGAGTAGAGTCTGTGACCTAAAGCGTGAATAAATCTTTTCATATGTTGTCTATTGGATGATTGAAGCCTCAATAGCCTGAAGAGGAGAGAAATAAATTACTAAAAGGAATGCAATTCAAAGTAAAAGTCTACAGACATATATACTTACCATTAAAAGGCAGTAGAGTTGATATCTCTCTAGGTTCTCAGAATCTTCCTCCACCAAACATTTAAGATCAAAAGAGTTGTCGATCCCTTTCATCACTGAGATCCTGGTAGCCTCAGTGTACCAGGGGAATTCTGGATCATTTGGCCTAATCTGAGGCCTTTATTGCGACATAAGCACCATGCTCTGAGGTGTGGCAACACTAGCATTAGCTGGAAGGCTAGTTCTAGGAGGTGTGTCACATGAAGAAGTAACACGACCATAATATTCTGGTCTATAATCTCTCTCCCCATCATTTGAATAGGTTATGTTCACATTAGCAGTTATGGTTGTGACATTATTGCCTACAATAAGTCTGAACCATTCTCTGCCACCTCTATTGGACCCTAATCTATAGGGGAAATAGTTTTATATGTTGCCCTCTTTCTCTTCTTTCCCTTTGCCTCCTTGGGGAAACCTTCAAGTCATTGGAATTTTCCTCCAACTCATTAAGTTAGGAAAGAAATAACTCCTGGTTGATCTCCATTAAAGGCTCACTGTTCGAGAAAGTACCTTCACAGACAAATGAAGAATAAAAAATGTGGATAAAATAGGATGCGTCCTACTTAAGTAAAAGCCTCATATTTATTGTTACCTTTTTGTGCTAGATTTTTTCATGCATTGTGTACTGGGCAGTAGACAAGTCTATACAAGGTTCACAGCGTGATAATAAATTCCTTCTTTATGTTTGGGATATGGTCCACGACCTCTATCCTATCTCTTTGGCATTTGTCCAGAACCAAACCAGCACGAACTAAAAAAAGCAAAGTCAGGTTAGTAAAAAAATTATCGTTGATAAAAGCCACAACCTGAAGAATAAATAATAGTCTTACCTTCCTATTGGGAATGTCCCCAGACCTACAAAATCCTATGTATCCTCTCAGGCTTAGATTTCGTAGAGTGAATCTCCCAATTATCCCAGGGCACAAAGACGAACTTTCCCATCTTGTTTTGGTACTGAAAGGCATCCTAGTCATTAGATACCTATTGTCACTCCATATAGCCATGTACTAGGCCTATTGAAGTCAAACAACTTCGAGGGAGTGATATCCTTACAAAACTTCTTCTTTTAGACAACTAAAAACCCAATCATGACCCTCCACCCAATAGGATCAAGATGGGTCGGGGCCATGTTTAAGGACTTGAGTATTTTCCTGACAAGTACATAAATAGTAAGCATAACTCCAAGGACAAAGGCGTGCAAAGGAAAGCATACCCCATCATTTAGGACCGTAAAATAGGCACGTTGGTCCACGGATGGAACAAAGGAGATTATTCCTCCAGGAAATTCACAAGCTTTGAAAACACAGGCCGGCCACTTCGAGGTCATCTCACCAGGATATTTTAATGCCCAAGAGTTCTCTCTGCATCATCACCGTTGCCTGATGGCATGACCTCATTATTCCTCATTTCTACGGAAGTATTTTTTACAACTCCCCTTGAAGTTGTGGCCTAATCTCGTGTGTTTGATCTCAAATCGCTTTGATTGTTTGTAGAACTAGTATCCTCCTTATCCATAAGGCTCGTCTCGGCTATCTCTATTGAATTCCTACAATCACTAGATGTCACGGAAGAAGAAGAATCAACACAACCTGTTGGGTACTCTAGTAGTTTATAAGCCTTCGCAGCTTAAAGGGGTTTATTCCAGAAGTTTTCCAAGTATTCCTAAGTATTTGAGCTCATATAAGCCGTGATAAGAATCTGTAAAATTTAAAAGAATCCCCATAATTAAAGGAACACGACTATTATGAACAAATACTTTAGAAAGACAATGTATGACTTCTAAGAATTCTCAAAGACCAAAACCTCATGATAAAGTCCGAGGAATTATCTAAAAAAAATTGGTTGTCCATTAAAGTGATGCAAAGTTTGGAAAAGGCACGACCAAACTTAAAATTCTTTGTCTTAACTCAAAAAGCTAAAGCCATAGTTATAAGTGCATATCAAATACCCGCCGCATCAAGTGAAAAACCAATGGAATGAAAAATATGGGCAAAGTACACGACCTATTCTAAATGGTTATGATCAGACTCCAGTATCATGAGGTCATGGAGTTCAACCCCTAAAGCTAAAGTCATTGACCAATGGACTGCAGTAAAGTTGAAAAATAGTAACACTAATCAGCAAAGGTATACTGAAGCCCCGACCAGTAGTAGAAGGTCGCAAACACCTTTAGAAACACCCAAAATAATGGATAAAGCATTGGGAATGATATAAACCTCAAAACCCTAACACGCCATGAACAACATGTCTTCTTGGCCAAAATTGGCTCAAATCCATCACCCTAAACCTCAAATCTCAATTAAAATACAAACCAAGTGTATAATATACTTCTACATTCCATCGCCAGCAACAATCAAACCAAAATATCTATCAAAAGCCATAAAATCCAAGACATTTGCCCAAAATTGTAAATAAGAAATGCAAATTCTAGGGTTACCAACTTTTAATTTCCAATTCATTAATCGAGTGAGCAATTAATCCAATTTTAAATTAATCATAGATTAAAAAAAAGTTGTGTAAACTATCAGTCCTATTTTTAACTAAGAAAGGATGAATCTAGATGAATAAGAAAGAGTATCAATCACATAACAATACAATATATGAGGAAAACTCACAACGGGAAAAATCTCGAATGGCCTAACCTACTCCAATTCACTATGATATATGATTTATATAATAGTGACAAACATACTTACTTCACTTGACTCGACCTTCAATACTTGATGCAATCTTCACCACTTGAACCTTCTTCATAACAACACTGTAGGAATCCACCAATGGCCTTCATAATGCGTGCGCCTCACACGGCTTAGAGCCCACCGATCTTTGGCTTGCATACCGTCACCCGCCACAACCATGAAATGTACCGCACAAAACCAATATTTGTATGATGAAGAGTAAGCGATTTCGGTGCAAGAAACTAGAGATCTTAGACTAGCATATTATAATGATTCTTGGATCTCAAACAATGGTGTAAACTAGGGTTTAAGAAGCTATAATTTGTGTATAGAGAACTGTTTTCGAAACCCTTAAACTTAAAAACACTTTATCAGACCTTGAATTTATAGATTAATATGAAAAGGTGATGGCACAAACTTTGAGACACCTCGTTATAATGAACTTTGAATTCGATCAAATGAGATAGTCCATATCATTCAAATGAGACTCAAGTTCGTTCGAGATAAAAATATGATCTCGATTGAACAGGATTTCAACGAGCACTATACAAGAAATTTATATCAAGAAAAATGATCTCATTTGATGCTCGTTTAGCCAACTCTTTTAAACAAGTTCTGAATGTCGTTCTAACACGACTAGAAATACAAAATATTTTAATTTAAAATTACTCTCCGAAAATGATCCTCAATAAACTTTAAAAAACATAAACACCAAAAACAAAATCTAGGGATCAACATAATACATTATTCATACCTTTTTTGATATCCCATGGATAAATATGAAACTTGGCACAAAAGTTGATGTCGTTTTAACTCGACCGCTATGTGTCTTCAAATGCATAGGATTGAAGGAGAAAAAGAACGCATTCCTCCTTACAAATACCCCCTTTGGCTTTTATGGGATAAAAAAAACAAGGCTGTCAAGCTTTCTAATACAAAATCCCCAACCCCCAAAAGGAAAAAGTAAAAACTAACACTTGATTGACTTTATGTCTTGAGTATCTTTGCTCTTGTGAAACTTTGCTACTTCGTTGCTAAAACCTACACACTTAACACCCCTTTCAAATGCAAAGATAATATGAAATATATAGACCATATATGGAACAAAATCCTTCCCATTTGTTAAAATATCCTCCTTTAAAGAATACTTCGCCCCTTTTTTTTTATTTGGGAATAGCCAATGGCAAAGGTGCATAATATGAAACACCTTCCCCCCCCCCCCCCCCCCCCCAATGTGACACATACGATCATAAAGGAAATAAGCATATCATGCGATGTGAAGTGAAACGACAATGATAAACAAACTTGGAACAAGGGATCACAAATAATCCAAAAAAATGATACCAATTTGAGACAAACGATGAGCGTGGACTAAATATATCCACAGACTCAAAACAAACATAATATATATATATATATATATATATATATATATATATATATATATATATATATATATATATATATATATTCACACGTAATAAGAACGCACATGAATATAAACGTATAACACCATGAAAAACATAAAATAATAAGTTTTCCTCACTCGTATGGCATACATATGTCTAAATTAAATGTGGCATGGAGTAAAGGGACAGGAACTAGAAAACAAAATAAATATGTCCCAACCACTGAAGATAGTCCAAGGAGTTATATTTCATCACATTAATTTATCAAACTTAGATTTAGTCTCATGTGACAAATAATGTGAACTCATAATGAACAAGCGTACTAAATGCACACAAGCCTAGAAAATATCGATGATTCTCAAATCAATAGCATCAAACCTTAATGAATTACTAGGAATCATTATAAAAACCCATTGATCTTCAACTTATAGCACCTTCAAAATATAAATATTCAATTTTGTTGCTCTTTTTCAAGATATCACTTTTAATGATCAATTCTAAACTTTGTCCTTGGCAAACATTTTTTTTCTTTTATCATTTGTTTCTCTAAGGCTCTTGCTAATGGTGGACTTTCATGCATTGGAAATTTACTCCCTTCGTCTCCCTTTTCATTGCATACTCTTATTTTTTTATTCCTAAGAGAAAACTCACCCAATGGTTCTTACATGCACAAATCCCCCAGATATATAAATATGTATATAACAAGATTGGTAGGAAAACACCTCATTTAGCTCATTACATATAAGTGGTGAAATTCTAGAAGAGTTTGTGAAGTGTGTTCGAAGGCATATACTTATATTAAATACATTAAGAAAACTAGATTCGAACAACTACATGCAAGGCATGATTAAGAATCAATCCAAAGCATTGTAAACCATACTATAATATTCTAGCCACATAGAAAATGTGGAGTTAATGGGATTCAGACATACCAATATGCCACACAAAATGTATAAGACTAACTACACAAATAAACCAAAAATCTTTTTAACATTTTCATAAAATTTCAAAAACGACTGAAAAGAGAACCAATATATCATAAAGCATAAAAACTAGTGTATGAAAAACATGCAAACACAATCACTCATAAGATATAACATGTGATGAATCACATGAAAACATGCGAGAATAAACAAGTGTAATATTTAATGTCTCCAAATCAGATTTTCCTCACCCAAATTTTAGAAAATTTAATGCCTTGAGTTTTGGTATCCATGGTGACACGAGATCTAGCCTTCCTAAGACCACTTCTAAGATCGAAACAAAACCTCCTAAGGTGACCTTTTCTACCACAGTGTGTTCATATATAGACATGAGGAACGCTACCTTCAAGTTGAATTTTTCTAATGTCCTTGGTAACATGTGAATCTCTCAAAATTTTGGTATTGGCTTTGGGAGCGAAAGCATTTTGATTATTGAAGACAATATATATCTTATCATTTTTTTATTTGGGCGGTGCCTAAAATCTTATCCATCTTCTCCCTAGATTCCAAATAAAATTTGACGCGACTTGAGTCTCTTAATTTTTATTCTAACTATAAAATCCTAGACTCATAATACTATAGGGATCTCTTTCCAAAATTTCAAACAATCCACGAAGGTTATCTCTCTTTTCCTCAATGTATGCGAGCTTCTGCTTAAGAGTCTTCTCACGTGACCTCAAATTCTTAATAAATTTGAGGTCACACTCTTTTAACTTAAACTCTCACTTTAATTTATCCTTCTTCAATTTCAATGACTCCATATACAACTCATGAAAGGCTACTTGAAGCTCACGCTACTCCTCTCCATTCTCCTTTTCTTCCTCCTCCTCATCACTGGATTGTGAATCATAAGATCGAGCCTCAAAACTATCATGCATATGATTACCTTCAACATTGGAAGACTCTTTAGTTAAAGTTACATGACTAGCCATGATTGCGGTATAGTTTCACTATATGGTAGAATTTGGTTCCTCTTCTGACTCAGTATCACTAAGGGTTACATTGTAAGCTTTGGGCTTCTTACCTTCCTTCTTTAGTTTAGGGGGACACTCATGCACAATATGTCCAATCCCTTGACATTCATAAAACGTATCCCGATCATCCTCCTTCTTAGTAGTATCCTGCTTCTTCCTCTCACGATCATTGTTAAATTTGTTTGATTTATTATTAAAAATCTTGTCTTCTCTAAGCTTAAGAAATTTAGTGAACTTTTTAGAAAACCTAGCGATCTTTTTGGGATCTAAATCACCCTCACTATCGGAATTCAACCCATCCTCCTTATGAATTTTCAAAGAAACACTATTCTTTTCATATTCCTTCCTAGGAGGGCATATATTCATCTCATAGTTTTGGAGATCACCAACAAGTTCTTAAATTCTCACAGTGAACATCGCTAAAGAAATCTTAGAGCATGCTTTGGCATTAAATCTTTTCAGCAATAACCTTAATATTTTTCTCACAACTCTCAGTTCAGGGATAGGCTCATCTAAGTTAAATGAGGAGTTAACAATATCCGAGAATTTGGCATAAAATCCATCGAACGACTCATGCTTTCCCATTTTAATTATTTTAAATTTAGTTGTCAGACAATATAACTTAGAAACCTTAACTGTATCAGTGCCCTCGTGTGTGGATTTTAAAATTTTGCAAGCATCTTTAGTACTCTTACTAGTCATAATACATCTAAACTATTCTGTCGTAACAAATAAAAAATAGCGTTCACACCCTTGAATTTAAATTTTGAGTCATCGTTTTCAGCCGTAGATCAAAGGGAATATGCTTTGATTAAACCATTCTCAATTGGAGGTGACTACCGTTGATCCACAGAGTTCCAATTGTTCTCGCCTATAAATTTCAGGAAAAATCTTATTGAACCTTCCAATGGGGATAGTTTGGACCGTCAAACATTAGAGGTTGAGCTGTGGAACTACCCTCACGATTAAAATCCAAAAATTTAATCAACACAAAAATTTAACCCTGAAAGGCACTAAACAAGGATCAACACAAAAATTTAGTGCAACCTACTCTGATACCAATTTGAGAAAGGCAATTACTAGGGTTACTAACTTTTAATTTCCAATTCAATCAACTCAGTGATAAATTAATTCAATTTTAAATTAAGCACCGACTAAACCAAAGTTGTATAAGATATTAGTCAAATTTTATCTTTCCCTAAGCATGCATCTAGATGAATAATAAAGAGTAAAATAGTCAAATCACAAAACGCCGTAATGTAAGAAAAAATCCATAATGGGAAAAAACCTCAGATGGCCTAGACTATGCAAATCAACTATGATATATGATTTATACAATAGTGAGAAACTGACTTAATCCACTTGATTCGACGCCTTTCGACCTTAGTTCAGTCTTCGCTACTTCAACCTTGTTCACAACAACACTACAGGAATCCACCAATGGCATTCACAACACGTGCACGTCATATGTCTTGGTTTCCATCGATCTTTGTCTAGCAAACCGTCACCAAAACAAACACATAATCCATTGTGTAAAGCAAATCTTCGTTTGATGAAGAGTAAACAATCTTGGTGCAAGAAACTTGAGATCTCAAACTAGAATATTATGATAATTCTTGGATACCAAACATTGGGTTTAAACTAGGGTTTAAGACGCATAACTTGTGTATAAAAAATTGTTTTTGAAACCCTTAAACATAAAACACTTTTCCATACCTTGTATTTATAGAGAAAACATGAAAAGGTGGGGACACAAACTTTGAGTTGCCTCATTCAACGAACTTCGAAGTCATTTGAACGATGTGATCTCGTTTGAATGGGGTTCTAGAGAGCTTTGCGCGATATCTGTCTGTCAAGAAGAATGATCTTGTTTGATGATCATTTGAAAGAAATGTGCCAACTCGCTTGAATGAGTTCTGAATGTAGTTCGAACTAAACTAAAAACAAAAAATATTTTATTTGAAAATTATTTTTCGAAAATGAGCCTCAATAAACTTTAAAAAACATAAACACAAAAAATGAAATCTATGGATCAACATAATACACATTCATACTTTTTTAGAATCCCTCGGATGAATACAAAACACAACATGAAAGTTGATGTCAGTTTAGCTCAGTTGCTAATTGTGATCAAAATGCATAGAGATGAAGGACAAACATAATACAAAAGTAACCTATGACTCCAGTAGTTTTCTCCAAATGAAATAAAACTAAAATTACAAAAACAAAATAAACATATTACAAACTTGACACATTATGAAATTTGTCCTTACAGTTAAAAACCCAGAAACATTTCTTTAGAACTCGAGAACCTAGAAAGTGTTGAGATTTTAATTTGGGGGGATTGTGATTTAGGAATTCACAAACCACGACTTCAGTTTAATTCAGGGTCTGATTACAATTCAATTCAGGGTTCAAATCATGGTGAGGATTTATTATTTACAAATGTAATTCAAGATAAGGGTATAAAAACTCAAAACCGAAAAGCCCTAGCTTATATGAAAGAGAAATGGTAATAAGCTATATAATTTGCGCAAATGCACTTTCTAGATTTAGTAGAGAAGGAAGTGAAAAGTCCCATAAAACCCTAAAAAGATTCTTTTGGAAATATCTTAAGAAGATATTTTATTTTGTTGAAAACTAGAAATCAAGTTGATTTTGTCTCTGCAGCATTTGAAAATGTCGCTAACGCGAGGAACCCGCGAAGTAAGTTCACAAGATAATCCAACGATTTCCACATGGTAAAATATTGATTGCGCAAACAACAACAAATCATCGTCGAGGTAGTGAACCACTCGCGAGGGAGGTCGCGTAATTGACCAACACAATTTTACCTTAAACAACATGACATTCGCAACCAACGAAGGAAACTTTCACTACAAAGAAAATGTCTGGACCTCCAATATGCCTTTTAAAAATAGATTTTCATAAAAAAAATAAAAAAGCACTTAAGCACACATCAAGGTGTTGAAAAAGATTTGAACAAATTAAAATTAAAAAAGTATGAATACTAAGTTCTCTAAGTCACACTTACCTTCATCCTAAAGTGATCAATGTGATGTCAAGATGAATGAAGTCAACTTTAAAGTCTTGAATGTTCCTCTTGGACACAAATGGTTTTAGAATCCAGAATAAGACAATCTTTTAATTGAGGGAACAATGAGTATACTATACTCTTATGAATGCCATTGGCAATGACATATAACTTGTTACACCTATATTATCCTCTTTTGATTGTATACGTTTATTATTACCAATTACACATGGATTGCATAAATTACATAATCTCATTCACAAGCACATATATAATAATTAAGTAATTCGTACAATTTCTTATTCAGTTTCATATGACGTTTCATCAGTTCAAAGCATATTTCAAGACTAGAAAATAAATAATAACAATTCTATAAGACATGTTAGAATCTTTAATCATAATCCAACTCCATTTTTAAACCTCATAAACAATAATGACTAATACATGTTCTCACTCAATAACATGTTGGATTCATAATTTTAATAATATTACATAACCTAACAACATAGTTCAATTCTCAAAATGCTACAATAATCCAAGAGCTGGATAAATTCTCTTAACTTATGTAAATAATAGAAAAGGATTGGGTTTATTTTTCACTATTTAAGTCTTTAAACAATTTTAATCAACTTTAATCATAGTTTAGGCAATACTGAATTCAAAAAACACATAAGGGGAAATGTAGAGGATATTGTTGCTTTATTGTGAATTTCTGAAATTTGGATTAAAATTTTTGGTTCTCCTTCCTAAGATCTACAATATAACTTATTATCTTTTCTTCTAATTCCAAATGCAAATGCTCGCAAATCGAGGCTTGAAAGATTAGTTTTAATTGAGTTTTTGGGTTTATAAAGTTATGGAAGGGGAGAAAATATTCGATATAGGTTAGTTTGGGAGAAAATAACGTAAATAGATGAAACCCTGAGCATGTGTCCCTATTTATAAACATCAATGTAGAATAACTCGGGGCTGAGCCATGAGACAACCGCGAGCCATAAAGGTCGCAATTGTGTGCTTCTCCTTGGGCCAGATGTCACCATCTCTCTCTCTCTCTCTCTCTCTCTCTCTCTCTCTCTCTCTATCTATCTATCTATCTATCTATCTATCTATCTATCTATCTATCTATCTATATATATATATATATTCACAAATTAATATCATACATTACTTTACACGAAATTCGAATGCTTTTAAACCCTAACTTGGTGCCCATGACTACCTAAAAGACTATTATGCCCCTAGGATTTCCGTCTAATCTCCGCAATGTCCCTTAAATAAATAAATAAAACCATTTTATTCATCTAATTAACATGATATTCACAAAAATTTATAGGTATTAAACTTTGTTCACTCACTTGAATTTCTCCCATCATAATTCATCTGCATTTATATTTTCACTTGAAATTTTACTTTCTCATTTAGTAATTAAAATTATGGGGTATTACAAAATCTTAGAAACCAAAGTTTACAATGTTTGGCTCGCCTTTTTATGCGACACCCAAGTTGGTACTCAAGAAATTCCAGTATTTAGTCCTTTTTTGTGTGATCGGCACCAAATTACAAGTGCAAATGAGAAGGTACCGTCATACCCCCGTATTTTCTATAGAGATCACAATTATGTGCTCGAGTAATCTCTAAGTACACACCCTTCTTAAATACCTAAAGCGAAACCCAGTTTTAAATGTGTATGACCAATGTCTTATACCTCTATAAATTTGAACAACCTAGTCTATACCTTCCTTAGAATAAGACCCCACGGATTTTACCCTCCTTTATTTATAGTATGAAATATAGAAAGTAAGTGTTGAAGTAAAAGAGACTTAGAAAGCATTGAGCATTGAATGATTAAAGTTCTTTCTTTTATATGAAGTATGACTCCAATATATGTTTATATTTTGACTCATCAACAGGTTTCTAGCAAGAAACCAATTTAATATGTGAATCATCAACAGGTTTCTATCAAGAAACCAATTTGATATTATTTTTTATGCTCAAAGTTACGTTCTTAAATGGTTTAGGCATGTATTTATACTTCACAAGTGAATATAACCATTAGGGTCATCTTAGTAAAGTTGGGAAAACATCAAATTAGAGACTAGTTGTTATTTTTCAAAATCCAAACATATTGAGGCACCTCAATTTTTAAAGTAGTAAGCTCAATTGATATACTAGTTAATTATAAGTTTCACTTAGGTGCCTTTATTAGATTACTAGGTAAAGTGAGAGAATGAAACTTCTTAACAAAAGTGAGTTAATAATCTGACTTAAAATTGTTAAAAACTTTAGGGTGTGCTTGTTGAGTTGTTTAAAGTGTTTTTTGTAAATGTTTAATATTTTACATTAGTGTGTTTTTTTAAGACAATTCTCATCACAAGTTGATATATATACATTTTTATTTAATCATATATCTTTCAAACTTCATTTTCTTAATGGTGTGGTCTTCATGTTATTCGTTCTCTTATTTTTATAATTTTTAACTTCGTCAAAAGTTTTTTATCTTGTTGATCTTAATTGTGAATGCTTGTAACCTTATTTTCTATAAGGGTTTGCCTCTCCTTATTGTAATGTTTTGTATTTTGTTTGATTGCTTTAAGGCTTGTGTATACTTGTTGAATTTTATTTCACTCGTTCTTACTTTCAAAGCTTGTGTTTTTTCAGTTTGATGCATCTTCCACTTGTTCTTTTTTACAAATCATGTTTTTTCTTTGTTGAAGGTTGTGCATTCGGATCATTGATTTAACATGTACTTGAGTCCCTTGGCATAGTATCTTCTGATTTCATCTCCAAGTTCTTGAATTATTTTGTGCGCTTTTTTAACTATTAAATGATGTGTCAGTCTTGAATAACCTTTAAACTAATATTCACTCAAGAGCAATATAATGAGTTTCAAACATTTCAGATTAAATTGTTATCATGAAAACTGATTTTTTATTCTTTGAAAACATATTTGGATTCATACTTAGAGTAAAGACATATGTGATATATAATTCGATTAACAAGATTTATAATGGTACAAATTATTCCTTGGGCTTAACAAACTTTGTATTTAGAATGATCTATTTTCATTACTTGAATTGAAGATTACTTAAGGATTATTATTTATAAACAAATGCAGAGCTGAACTATCTAAAAAATCTAGAAGTACCTGACTAAACTAACTAACCGTCGAACTTCAATTGCACTGCACGTGTGTTGATATGTTGGATGAGCTGATTCTTTGTAATTCCCACTCAAAATAATGGGGAAAGAAGTCACCATAAGGTTCAATGTTAAGAACTAAATGCGATGAGATGGCAGTACTTTCATAAGTATGGCAGCTAGCTTCTCATGTGCAGAGACATGATGGATGATGACCTGTTTGGAAAGGACTTGCTATCTGATATAATGATAATAAACCTCAATGGGTTTTATTTTGGAATGGAATACATGATTAGAAGCTAAGGCAATATCTGATAGAATGTCACACAACGGTGTTTTTTATTGAGGGGTAGTAATATGTAGACCATGAAGTAACATTTTGACCCAAGATAGTTCAGTTGTGGGTGGTCCAAGAGCTCCATACTTCGCCTTTGTATGTGATCGGGACGCAATAACTTATTTCTTTGTAGACCGTGATATGAGATTTGAACCAATAAAGGTACAATAACCTATTGTGGTTATTATATCGAGAACATAACGAGCCTAATTTAAGTCAGCATAGACATTGATTTGAAAGGAGCAAGGAGTGAAGTTGAGACGATGGAAATTATGTTTTTCATGTATCTCAGAATTCATTTAATAGTGAAAAAAAATCTATAATTGTGGGAGTTTGCATATGTTGGCATGCTTTAATGTCTGAGAAAGATAAATCTTGTCTAGTAATAGTTAAGTATTGCAAAGCTCCTACAAAACTTCTATAAATAGAAGGTTGATTAAAAGGAAGAAATGTTTGAGGGGTGATAAAATACTTGGTAAGAAGAGGAGAAGAGGCTGGTTTGCAATTGGTCATGCCTGATTTGGTGATAATATCAAGAGCATAATGTTGTTGGGATAAGGGGTAGACTATAGATTTCTAAGTAATAGAGAGGCCCAAAAAAATAAGAGACTTTACCCAATTCTTGCATACAGAAGTGAGTATGCATTTGAGAAATCAAAGATTGGATGTGATGTGGATTATTTCTTGTTAAGAAAATGTCTTCCACATACATTAGAAGAATAGTGATGGTATGGTCAATTTTATGAATGAATAAAGAGTTATTATAATGGATATATTTGAACCCAATGGACCAAAGAAATGATTAGAAGGTGGAGATCCAAGCTCTGGGATATTGTTTGAGACCATATAGAACTTTTTGTAGTTTACAAACATGTGTAGGATTAGAGGTGTCACTGAATGCTAGGGGTTGATCCAAAAACACTTTTTTGTATGTTTGTCATGGAGAAAAGCATTAGATATATCCATTTATTTGATGTACTAATTATAGTGGAGGGTTATACTAAGTACAATTCTAGTTATAGGGTATTTGGAAACAAGCCTGAAAGTTTCTTGAATGTCCAAGTTTGGTTTGGTTTTGTACTTTGCTATGGAGCCATCGAAATTTCTTTCAATGTTAAAATCAATTTGCAGTCAATGGAATTGTTCCTTGGGGGAAATAGAATAAGAGTCCAAGTGTGTTGATGCTAGAGTGTTTGATATTCTTCTTGCACTGCTTTTTTTTACTGAGAATATTGAATGGAAGCCTTGACAGGTAGGTGGGTTTTCTAGGTTTGACAATACCAACTTTGGAGTGAGTAATCATATGATGGCCATTTTGGTGATGAGTGATGGGAGTGGGAGATAGAGTGGGAGCAATGTGAGAAGTAAAAATATGACTGGGGAGGGAGAAGATGAAAAATGAGGTTGGAAATCATGAATAGGAAATAAGGGTGATGGTATAGTAAGAGAACTAGAAATTACGTGTGTGGGAATAAGACTAATGGAATGAGAAGTGAACACTGGGTTTTTATTAGTGGAATGGGAGGGTGACCAAAAGAAATCCTAAAGAGATGATAAATAGAGCTCTGTGGTAGGTTCATGGTGACTATTATAAGTGTGATAAGGAAATATAGTCTCATCAAAGACTACATGTCTTGACAAATATATTTTTCCTGTAGGTGGATGCAAACATATGTATCCTTTTACAGTAGGATGATATCCAATTAAACTGCAAGGGGCAAACCTTGGTTTAAGTTCGTGATGAGTGTATGGTTTAAGCAATGGAAAACATTGACATCCAAAGACTTTCATGACTAAGAAATCAGAATATTTATGAAGAAATTTTTCAAATGGTGTTTAATGATTCAATTTAGAACTAGGCATTTTGTTCATGAGAAAAAAAAAGTGGCAATAACATTAAACTAGTAATTCAGGGGAACTTTCACTTGGTGAAGCAATGTGATAGTAGTCAATATAACATGTTTATGTTTCCTCTTAGTGACTCCATTTTGGGAGGGTGTATGAGGACACGATAATTAATGAATGATTCCATGCGAATATAGGAACTGTTCAAAATATTTTCCAATAAAGTCACCACCACCATTTATTCTAAGTATTTTCAAAGAAATAGAGAATTAATTTTCAGCACAAGCCTTGAATTCAAGAAAATTTTCAAATAGTTCAGTTTTATATTGTAAAGGATAAATCTAAGTCAATCTACTATAGTCATCAACAAATAAAACATATTATTTAATTTTGGAATTAAAATGAATGAATAGGGCCAAAACATCACTATAAATTAGAGACAAAGGGGAATACATAAAATAACTTGTGTATATAAGAACTTCACAATTAGTACACAAGGATTTATTCTTAGTCTTAACAATTGGAAGTTGAAATTTTTTTACGATTCGAGAAAATTTGGATTCTAATGAATGCCCCAATATTTTATGCTAATGATCATCAGTGATATATGCTACAAAATATATTTTATTTGAGGATTTTAAGTGAACTGATGGAGTGAATAAGGGAAGTTGATATAGACCTTGTGAGTGATTGCCTTGACATAAGACTTCATTAGTGATTTTGTCCTTAACCACAAAGGATCTTGAATCAAAAGTCATATTTCAGTTATTATCAGAAGTAACTTTATGAACTTGAACAAAATTTGAGGGAATTTTTCGAAGATGAAGAATATTATAGAGTTTGATAGAAGAGTGGGGAGTAGGGATAATGCCATCACCAGTGTTGTGAATAAGAAGTAATTGAGTCAAGATCTTGATAAGGTTGGTTAATTTTAAGATTATAAAGATCTTTAGTCATCTGGTCTATTGCAGTTGAGTCAATATACCATTGAATAAATTCTATTAGAACCAGTGTAGATCCAATAATGTAGCCAAGCAATCCATATGCCTTCATCAAACTTGGAAACTGACTTTTCTATATAATATCATTTGTAAAATCAAATTTCACTTTTAATAGTGAATTCAAGTGTGGTATAAGAAATGACAGCGAAGTTTCTTGGCAAGAAGGATCAATGGTGATTTGTGAATTTGCTAAAGAAAAACTCGTGTTTTCTGCCATTATTATAGGATCGAGCTAGCTCATTAGAGATTTTCATGCTTTGATACCATAAAGAACTTTGCTTTTATAATGATCTATTTTCGTTGCTTGAATGGAAGATTACATAGAAATGGATATTTATAGACAAATGGAGAACTGAACTATCTAACAACTCTAGAACTAACTGACTAAACTAACTAGCTTCCTAACTGTAGATGCGTTGTACATGTGTTGATCTGTAGGCTGAACTAATTCTTTTTCAGGGCTTACGTTCACTCTCCAAGAAGAACACCTTTTCTTTAGTTCCACCATTCCAATCTTCTTCATTGGTGATGAACAAGCCATTACAAATGGATTTGAGGGTCCTCCAATGATTTAAAATTTATGGGCTTTCATACACCTAAGATTTAAGGAATCACAATAGGCCTTTTTGAGTGCGCTACACCACATTCTCCAAGTAAGATGTAACTGTCACTCACAAACTAGGACAAAAATCTAGTTGTTGTAATGACTATAAAAATTTATATATAGGGAAAATTGTTCCTTGATGCAATATATTATATTTCAAGAACAATCGATAAAATAAGATATCAAAGAAGAGTGGTAGTTTGAATCATTCTTAATATTTTCTATGTTGGTTGATATTCTTGAAGATATATTTAAGATAATGATGTTTGACGCCTTTTCATCATCGAGAAGATCCACACTATATTTAACTCTAAATGTTTAATGTGTTTTGTCATGAGAGTGAATGATTAATTTATTAATTGAAGAGAGTAAAAAAGCTCGAAAAAAATCAAATTTTGAAGTCCTTACATAAGGTTATTCACAACAATAATTGCTAAACCTAAATGACTAGTTTTAGGCCTTAAACAGTTGTCTGCTAGAAAAATTAACCACCATCAGTTCTCCAAATACAATAATAGTTATTTTCCAACAACTCCGAGAATGATAAAAAGTTAGCCAATTTTATTAATTATGAATTTTGACCCATTAACCTTTTGAGAAACATTATAGCTTGATCGTAAATAGCTTGTTCTAAAATCGAGATAAATATAAGAGACTTTTAACGTTGTAAAACGTTTTAAGTTTTTTTTTCACTTTTTTATATATTAAGTTGACCAGATATAATGTTTGAAGTCTTTTTCCCCATCTTAATATCCCATCAAAGACTTGAGTGAAACACATATATTACTCCATTCACCGCCACCCTTATTCACGATTTAGTTCTCATCTCTCTCTCTCTCTCTCTCAATATATATATATATATATATATATATATATATATATATATATATATATATATATATATATATATATATATATATATATATATACATATATATATATATATACTATCTATCTATCTATCTATCTATCTATCTATCTTCCCTTATTTATCCATAACATTTACATTTTGGTACATCTAGGGATGAAAATAGTCTTATTATCTCTCATTCCTTTTCATCAAACTTTTTGAGATTAGTCTTTCCATATACTGATTAGTTTCTTTATCTATCTATATATCTATCTATCTATCTATCTATCTATCTATCTATCTATCTATCTATCTATCTATCTATCTATCTATCTATCTATCTATCTATCTATCTATCTATCTATCTATCTATCTATCTATCTATCTATCTATCTATCTATCTATCTTCCCTTATTTATCCATAACATTTACATTTTGGTACATCTAGGGATGATAATAGTCTTATTATCTCTCATTCCTTTTCATCAAACTTATTGATATTAGTCTTTCTATATACTGATTAGGTTTTATGTCAGATATTGGGAGTGGTCGTCAACAGAATGACTCTCGTTCTTATAATCAATTATTACAAACTCTTTAAAAATTAGTTAATATTGGTTACAACTGATTAGTTATGCCTTTAACTTGTAGTTCATTCATTTAATATTAATCAAAGATTTCTTTCTTTCTCTAATTTCTTTTCCCTCTCTTAATCTCTTATATTCTAATCTATACTCTCTTCTCTTAATTTTGTAATCATAGTCCATTTCTAATTGTTCCCTTTTCATGGCATGATAAGAATTAGTATAGGAGCTTGAGTATCCTAAATGGTTAAAGGAGGAAAAATGAATGAAACCAAATGGCTAACAACCGAACCAAGATTACTAGATTTAGGGAAAACACAGGAATTAATGGAGGAAAATATAGGACAACTGAAAGATTAATTGAAGTATGAAGTCAAAACAACTACGAAGGTTGTGATCAACAACATGCAACAACAGTTCGATAATATATGAAGACAAAGAGAGGGTATAAGCATCCTGGGTACACCTCAAGGTGTAATTATATCCCTAATTCATGGTGAAATAGATAGAAGAGGTGGTAATATTTGGATTTCCCTATTGTAAAGAAACAAGATACCAAGGTGGGGTGTCTAAAATTTCACGGGGATACCCTAGGGACTGGTTACAAAATCTACAATGGTTCTTTATATTGAATACCATTTCAGAAAAATGAAAAGTCTTATTTTTTGCACTATATTTGGAAGGAACGGTCAAATCATGGTTCCAGGATGAGTTCTTGGACCCCAAATCAGTGAAATGGGATGATTTTCAAGCAAGGGGTATGGGAGATTTTTTGAGTTGGGAATTAAAAATGTTAATGAAGAATTTAACAAACTTCAGTAAAACATCACAATAATTGAATATCAACAAAGATTTACAGAGCTTAAACCCCTGATGATAACACAGGTACTTGGATTAACTTAATCTTATTTTTTTTCAAGCTCCTTGAGTGGATTGAAGGAAGATATTAGGATCCTAGTATAGATGTTCTTACCCTAAACTATCAATCATGCCATTAGGTTAGCCAGATTACAAGAAAATCGGTCTAAAATTAAGAAAACCTCTACCCAAATTGACAAACCAGAACCCCAGATTTAATAACCAAACAACTAATAATCTAACCGAAGACTAAAAACCAAAAATCCAGTTTCCAATCGAAGAATCCTATAAATCCACCACCTATCAGGAAAATTTGATCTGTAGAAATGAAAGTGATGAGACATAAGGGACTTTGTTACTTCTGTGATGATCCTTATTTTTTTGGCCACAAATGAAAGGAATTAAACATTCATATGTTAATAACTGGGGAGGGTGAAGATCAAGACTGTCAAGGAGAAATGGAATCCCATAAGGTAGCTACTGAGGTATAAGGAGGGTTCAAGAGTCAAGAAGAAAATATGCCAATCACTTTACAAGCCAGAACTATAGTGTTGAAGGGCCAAGACAAAGGAAGAGATTTAACTAGTCTAGTTGATTCTGGTGGTTCACACAATTTTCTTGATAGTGTGACTGCCAAAATCATTGGGTGCAAGTTATTACCTACCATGAAGATGAGTGAAACAATGGAAAATGGAAGAAGATACTATAATGATTCTAAGGGTAGTAAATTTAAATGGGTGATACAAGGTAAGAGGTTCCAGAGGAAAGTGAGAACATTAAGCCTAAATGGATGTAATATGGTGTTAAGTGCACAATAGATCATGAAGGTGAACCCAATATGGCTAGACCTTCAGAAAATCTAGTTGGAATTCAAGATGGATGGAAAGATGATTAATCTCCAGGCCATAAAGGGCGTTGTTCAATTGTATATGATCTCTGGGAAGGAAGTTGAAAGTCTACGTGATGATACGCAAATATTGCGTATTTCATCCTCCGAACGAACGCATTTTATCCCCCTCGGGTATCTTATTCCCTATATTTATGCTCGTCAACCAGACAACCTCGAATTTCTACGTTGACATGTTTTTTAGGGGTTAATTGAGATTTTATAGGTATTTGGATGTTAAGTGTGAAGTTCGGACGCATTCCGCTCAAGTTCCGTACGCAACCGCACGTTCAAGGGCATTTTAGTCAATTCACTTTTTGGGAACGTGGCCCATCATCTTCACAGAAGTTGTAGCCCTCCTCACAAGCTTCGTGTGATAATGAACGGTGCACAATTTCGATTCATAACGAAGAAGTTACGTCGATTTCAGCGGACGAGAAAAGCTTGGAAACCAAAACAGCAGTGCATTGGCTGATACCTGCTTGATAGATCGATCGACCCTTTTGGTCGATCGATCGACCCTTTTGGACAGCTGAAAAGTGTCCTTGATCGATCGATCTACCATTTTGGTCGATCGATCGATCCCCTGTTTTCTGCAGATATTTTGCCTTTTCTTTTCTATTTTTATTCCAACTTACTATATAAAGCATTTTTGATGTAATAAACATAGATACACGATTTTAGGTTAGTTTAGCTTAGGGTTTGGGTGATTTGGAGAGTTCTTCTTCAATTGTTCTTAGATCGACACCCCATTTGGGTTGAATGTTGTACTATTCATCATCCTCTCCATTTATATAGTTTGTATTTCTTCATTTCTTGCTTTCTAGTTAATTTACAAGCTTTCTAATTTAGGTTTACTTTCTTTCTTTACACGCTTTCTAGTATAACTTTACCGCATTTTTAATATTCTTTCTAGGTAATTTAAATTAGGTTGTGTTTGAATGGAACTCACTCGGGTTAATGCGTTGCTTGGCTTAGTGATAGTGTTTACGAGTTTATTTTGGGTGCGTTGTCCTAGTTATTACGCCTAGGATATTTGACGGGAAATATCATGTATGTCCTGTGCTTATGACCTTTCGCGCGTAATTTTTGGAATATTTGTTGACGCCAAAATCTTATTAGGATTTTATGATGATTTAGGGGCGTGACAACCCTTGGTTTAATTAACTGTCGAAACGAGACGCATTTGTAATAACTCGTCGAACCATGTAACCATTTTACAATAATTAACTCGGGTGAGGGATATTCGACGTAACCTATAGTTTTACTCGCTTTCATAATCTAGTTTCAATACCCTTGCCTAGTTAAACATTTCCTTTTTATGCATCTTTTCCTTTTTAGTTTGTAATCACCTTTTACACTTTTATTTTGGAATATTAAATCACTTAAATTCAAGTGTCTTGTCCCTGTGAATTTTTGATACCCGACTTATTGTTGTGCTTGCCCTGCAAGTGTAGTAGTAACTTAGGTTTGTTTGTATAGTCGCGGCGAGATAGAGAACAATGACTGTGCACTTTACACGCGCACACCTCTCCCGCGTTATCAAAATGGTGCCGTTAGCGTGGATGAGTTTTCTTTAGACTTTATTTGATTTAGTATTTCATAGTATTTTCTTTCTATTTGTATTATTTGCTAATCTTTTGCAGGACTTCCAAATTTGAGCACTTAGAAACGCTCGAATTTTTCCCGCGCGCACTTACTTTGTGGAATCCGCCACTTCGAGCCATTTTTGGGGTGAGTATGTCTTATTATAATTCTTTCGGTAATCATTGTTATAATTCTCAAAATTCTCGCAAACCTATGACTTTTGATGAATACTTAGAATCCCAAAGTATAACAAATTCAAATATGACTTTGGGCTAGTATAACAAAAGTCAAAATTTAGGTTATTGGAATTTCGATGATCATGACAATGATTTTGGGCCTTTACCTCCTTATAATAGGAATTTTGAAATGAATTCGAATAGTTTTCAAAATTCCTGTCATAATGAGTTTTTGTTTAAGTCCGATAGTAATTTTCAAAATTCTCATTCTCATGTATCCGCACCTCGACCCATGACATTCAGTGAGGGTTTGCGTATGTATGATAATGAGAAAATTGAAACTCGTTATCGGGAAGAAAATCGTTCGTGGGAACATGAGTTGGATTTATTATTTGAGTTTGACGACGATTTTGCTTCCGAGACTTTCGAGGTCGAGGAATGTTTTGAACCAAATGAGGTACTTGTACCTACTTTAGAACAAACCATTCACGACTTCGCCCATTGCATAATAGATATTGAAAGTGAGGATGATAATGACGTAATATCTATTTGCAATGAAATGATTTCTTCTTTGGCCCCAAAAGAAGAACATTTCATTGAAAATGATATTATTTCATTCGAAACTCAAACTTCACGTGATGATGATTCATCTCATGAGTTTGAATTTCTTTCATCCCCATTTTCATTCTCTATTATCCCTCCGGAACAAATACCCGATGATTCGGTTTCAAACTTTTTAAATCCTATCACCGATGAGGAGTACTTGCTCGAGTCGCCCCCCACGATCGCATCTTTGCCTTTGTGTGAACCGCCTCCCATTCCAACTTCAAAATCATTGGGAGTATATTCGGCTTTTCTCGGTCCTCACTTGTTTTTGTCACCCATTCAATCCAAACCCCCTATCGTCCCACCAAAAATTTTAATTGGCGATGGTTCCTTTCTTACGCCTTACACATGCCTTCCGTTATTAAAATGAAATTCATATTTTTCGAAAGGCATGCTTGTATGTTAGTGTACACCGGTTATCCTCCAAAGTCAAATCGTTCTTATGGTGGACCCTCGGCTATTTAGACTTCTAGTGTATAGTTAGTGTGAAGCCTAAATAGTAGGTTGTATATAGTTAGCTTTTTATTCTTTTTTATTTTTATTTTAGTCTAGTGTAATTAGTTAACTTTTTATTATTTGTTTTTGTTATGTTCGGTACTAACTTGTTTTGTAGATTCTTTGGACTTGTTCTTATGGGGATCGCTCCAATTTTGGGTAATATCGCTCTTTTACTCTCTTTGACTTGGTTCTTAATTTACATTGAGGACAATGTCAAGTTTTAATTTAGGGGGTGTGGGATAATCTATCCATTTCATTATTTAGTCCATGTTTTGCTCATATGTTAGTTACTTAGTATGCTTTTCTTAGAAAAATTTGAAAATTTTCAAAAAGATTTTCTTTCTTTTTTCTCTTTTTTGGGCATTTTGCCTTTGTTTCCGATAATAAATTTTAATAATTGCCCAATCCAATAGACAGCCCAATGATGCATGTTCTCGATTTTAGAAGTTATTAGACTTTAGTCTCACTTATTGATATTATGAATAACTTCATGAATTAAACTTTAATCCCATGAGCACAAGCACTTTTATGGTTATATTGATTTGGTTTAAGATTTTTATAACTCAGTAATCTTTTATTGCATTGTATATACTTACACTGAGTAAGCTTTGTACCTTTCGTCATTTGTGAGTGTATACACTATTCTTTTCTCATTGAAAACATTGAATTCGTCGGTAATCTCTCTATCTTTTCATTTGAACGTTAATTAATTGAGTTCATACTTGAAATGTGTTACTTGATCATGATTTTCATGTATTGTTTTGACTCGAGAATTGCGTAAACTTTGTGAAATGATCATAGGCATTCTTTGTTATATCACCCATATTAGCCTTGACCTCACCCTTATATGTTTACCCTCGTTAACCCCTTTGAGCCTAAATATTAGCCTTTCGTTTCATAACCCCAATCCCATAACCAACTTCGCATTGGAGTTATATACCATACATACACTTTCCATACCTTTAGTTGGAATGTTGCTTGGGATTGAATGATGATGTTATTATGTCGATTGCAATTAGGCATATGAGAGTATGAAAAGTAAAGAAAAGAAAGTAGTGAAAAAAGTGATGAAAAAGAGAAAGTAAACAGCAAAAGAAAACAAAAGAAAAAATGAAAAAAGAAGAAAAGAAAAGAAATAGAAAGAGAAAGTTGTAAATGTTGTATATAGTTCAATAAGCTTTGATTACTCTCCCTGATGATATATCTAATACCTTTTGGAACTTGTTTTCCATTTTTGCCATTGACCATATTTTCCCATTATCCAGAGTTTTCATCCCCGAACACTTTGAATCCATACATGCATATCCTTCATTTCGTACCCTAGCTAACCTACATTACAACCCTATTAAAGTCCTATGTAATCTTAGGTTGATGTAATTTAAAAGTCATAATAGTTTTGATAATCTGTTAAAATGCATTTCTCCTCTTTTAATGTGCGGTATCTTTCATTGAGATTACAAGTTTTTCATCTATATAGAGTTCTTCATTTGTGACATGTGTGCGGCCTAGTTTCCATTTACATTTACTCTTTAGCCCTCATGTTCCTTGTGTTACCTCCCTGTTTCGAGTGAATTCACTTGATGAGCGTAATGCATGTGAGGATTGAATGTATGTTTACTTTAATGCTTATCCGATTTATATAAGTTTTTATCTAAATCACACTTTGCATGTGCGCACTCCCCTCCCACATTTTAAGGTTTCAATTCTATGAGGTGCATTCTATAATGTTAATGATTTGGAATTTTGTTTGAATTCATTCAATGTGCTAATAATGTGTATGAAATCCTTTTCGCCATTGTTGGGCTTGTCGCATGTTGGGTTGCGCATATTTTGAGGAAAGCATGTGATGTTTGTGGGTATCATCCCTGAAAACCCTCACGAGACGACACTCGTCCACTAGGGTGACCTAGGGATTTAACGGCTTATTGCATATGCTAAATGCAATTGAATCACCCGTGAAAGTGGCATTTTTCTTTTATACCATACTTTTGTACTATCTCCTGTTTTTGGTTTGCTTGTAGTTCTTGTTTCATCCTATTTCATTGCTAGGGACAAGCAATGTGTAAGTTAGGGGGTGTGATGATACGCAAATATTGCGTATTTCATCCTCCGAACGAACGCATTTTATCCCCCTCGGGTATCTTATTCCCTATATTTATGCTCATTAACCAGATAACCTAAAATTTATACGTTAACATGTTTTGTAGGGGTTAATTGAGATTTTATAGGTATTTGGATGTTAAGTGTGAAGTTCGGACGTATTTCGCTTAAGTTCCATACGCAACCGCACGTTCAAGAGAATTTTAGTCAATTCACTTTTTGGGCACTTGGACCATCATCATCACGGAAGTTGTATCCCTCCTCACAAGCTTCGCGTGGCAGCGAACAGTGCGCGATTCCGATTCATAACGAAGAAGTTACGGCGATTTCAGCGGACGAGAAAAGCTTGGAAACCAAAATAGCAATGCATTGGCTGATACCTGCTTGATTGATCGATCGACCGGGTCGATCGATCGACCCTTTTGGACAGTTGAAAAGTGGCCTTGATCGATCGATCTACCATTTTGGTCGATCGATCGATCCCCTGTTTTCTGCAGATATTTTGCCTTTTCTTTTCTATTTTTATTCCAACTTACTATATAAAGCATTTTTGATGTAATAAACATAGATACACGATTTTAGGTTAGTTTAGCTTAGGGTTTGGGTGATTTGGAGAGTTCTTCTTCAATTGTTCTTAGATCGACACCCCATTTGGGTTGAATGTTGTACTATTCATCATCCTCTCCATTTATATAGTTTGTATTTCTTCATTTCTTGCTTTCTAGTTAATTTACAAGCTTTCTAATTTAGGTTTACTTTCTTTCTTTACACGCTTTCTAGTATAACTTTACCGCATTTTTAACATACTTTCTAGGTAATTTAAATTAGGTTGTGTTTGAATGGAACTCACTCGGGTTACCGCGTTGCTTGGCTTAGTGATAGTGTTTACGAGTCTATTTCGGGTGCGTTGTCCTAGTTATTACGCCTAGGAGATTTGACGGGGCATATCATGTATGTCCCGTGCTTACGACCTTTCGCGCGTAATTTCCGAGATATTTGTTGATGCCAAAATCTTATTAGGATTTTATGATGATTTAGGGGCGTGACAACCTTGGTTTAATTAACTGTCGAAACTAGACACATTTGTAATAACTCGTCGACCCATGTAACCATTTTTACAAATTAACTCGGGTGAGGGATATTCGAGGCAACCTGTAGTTTTACTCGCTTGTATAATCTAGTTTCAATACCCTTTCCTAGTTAAACATTTCCCTTTTATGCATCTTTTCCTTTTTAGTTTGTAATCACCTTTTACACTTTTATTTCGGAATATTAAATCACTTAAGTTCTAGCATCTTGTCCATGTGGATTTTCGATACCCGACTTACCGTTGTGCTTTCCCCGCAAGTATAGTAGTAACTTAGGTTTGTGTGTATAGTCGCGGCGAGATAGAAAACAACGACTGTGCACTTTACACGCGTACACCTCTCATGCGTTATCACTATGCACTAAATAATAATATGGCATCATATCCCAATTATATTCAATTATCGAAAGTGGGGAGCAAATCAACAATATTCCAGAATTGTAAATCATTCTTGACCAATAGAATGGGCTATTTGAGGAACCTAAAGGTATGCCTCCTAAGATAAATGTAACCACCACAACCCTCTAAAAATGGGTTTGAACCAGTGAATTTAAGTCCGTATAGGTATCCCCACATACAAAAGGCTGAAATTGAGAAACTCATTAATGAAATGATACACTCAGGAGTTATAAAAGTTTCTAATAGGCCCGTTGCTTCTCTTGTTCTTTCAGTTAACAAAAAAGATAACTCATGGAGGATATGTATTGACTATAGAGATATTAATAATCCCTTTACAAAAAATAAGTTTCCCATTCCTATAACTAATGAACTATTGGAAGAGTTGCATGGATCCACCCTATTTTCTTAATTGGACCTTAGGTTGGGCTATCTCCAAATTAGGGTGTATGAGCTAGACATTCCAAAAACTGAATTTAGGACCCACGAGGGTCACTATGAGTTCTTCAAAATGCCATTTGGGCTAACTAATGCCCCAACTTTATTTCAGTCATTGATGAATGTTGTGTTCAAGTCTTACTTGAGGAAGTTTTTTATGGTTTTCTTTTATGATATATTGGTATATAGTACCAATATCAGTGAACATAAGGAAAACGTTAAGGTCATACTAGAATTGTTGAGGCAACATCAGTTGTATACTAAATTTTCCAAATTCTCTTTTGGACAACAACAACTTAAATATCTTGGCCACATTATATATGGCCAAGGTGTCTCAGTTGATCAAATTAAAGTAACATAAAGGCAATGATTAATTGGCCACTACCTAAGACCATTAAGGCTTTAAGAGGCTTCCCAGGGTTTAGTGGTTACTATAGGAAGTTTATAAGAGGTTAAGGGGTAATAAGTAGACCACTTACTATAAGATTTTAAGAAAGGATAAGTTTAATTTGTCATCAGAGGCTACAAGTGCTTTTACAAGATTGAAATATGCCATGGCCAGTACACCAGTCCTAGCTCTTACAAATTTTAATAAAACTTTAATTCTAGAGACAAATGCTAGCAATGAAGTTATAGCTGTTGCATAAATTCAAGAAAGGAGGCCAATAGCCTATTTGATCAAGACCCTACCACCTAGAAAGAACAGACTGTAAACCTATGGAAATGAGTTATGGGCAATAGTGTTTACAGTAGATAAATGGAGGTCATACTTCTTTATCCACAATTTTGTCATCAAGACCAATCATCAAAGCCTCGAATACTTATTGGAATAAAGGGTCTCAAATATACTTCAAAAGAAATAGCTCACTAAGATTCTAGGCTTTGATTATGAAATTCAGTACAAGAAGGGCACTAAAAATAAAGTGGCAGATTCTCTTTCCAGAGTGCAAGGAGAAGAGGCAAGCTGCAAGGCTATATCCAGAATGCAACCATCATAGTTAAAGGAAGAATTTTAGAGTATATAATGTGATTAATGGGCTCAAAACATCGTGGTTGAATTAATTTGTGATAAAGAGTTGGTGCAAGGCTACGACCATAACTATGGAACTCTCCGATATAATGCCAGGTTATGTGTTGGAAACTAAGGCAATCTCAGATCTAAAGGTAGAAGAAATGCATTCCTCCAAAATCGGTGGCCATTCTGGAAATAAGGCTACTATTAAGAAAATTGAATCCTATTTATACTAACCAACACTTAAGAAAGATGTTACTTCCTTTATTACTTCTTGTGATAATTGCCAAAGGAATAAGGTGGAACACATACCTTATCCAGGGCTGCTACAGCCCCTACCAATTCCTTCTAACCCTTGGACTAATATAACAATGGATTTTGTAGAGGGATTGTTTATATCAGAAGGCAAGACTACTATTATGGTGGTGGTGGTGGATAGATTGGCTAAGTTTGGTCACTTTCTACCCCTATCTCATCCTTATAGTACCCAAATTGTAGCCTAGCCGTTCTTTGACACCATTGTAGCAGATCGAGACACCATTATCTTAAGCTCATTTTTGGAACCACCTTTTTTCTCTATTGGGAACCAAATTGCATTACTTATCCTCCTACCACTCCCCAAACTGATAGACATACAAACAGGTTGAATCAGTTCCTTAAAAATTATTTAAGGGTAATGACAAGTTACAAACTCAAGAAATAGATGAGCGATTTATCCTCTGATCAATGGTATAACACTACTTTCTAAACCTCAAACCTTTTGAAGCATTATACTGCTAGCTACCTCCTAACCTAGCTATTCTCCAATAACTCCATCCTAGAGACCCATCACTGACCCAATTTCTAGATGACGGAAGAGAAATACTAAAAGTCCTCAAAGAAATATTGTAGCAAGCCCAATCTTGAATGAAGTTTTATGATGATAAAAAACATACTGAAAGATCCATGGAAATTGGGAATTGTATGTACCTGGAACTCCAACCGTATCTCCAAACAACTATAGAAATGATAAGAAATCTTAAGTTGGTAGCCAAGTACTATGAGCCTTATCAAATTTTACAAAAGAACGAGAAGGTAGCCAACAAACTAGACCTACCTACTACAACTCAAGTGTATCCAATTTTCCATATCTTATTTCTAAAAAAAAGGAATGGGATTGGGATCGTACGCATGACAAACCTTTCTTGCACAAATTACCAAGGTCAGTTCATGGCGGAACACATTTCAGTCCTGAATCACAATCTGATTTGCTGAGGTGATAGACCCATAGCCCAAATTTTGGTTCAGTGGTTTATTATCTAAAGAAGATTTGACATGGGAGGATTTTGAGGTTATTACAACTCACTTTTCAGATTTCATGCATTAATGACAAGGACAACTTCAAGAGGAGGCTATTGTTAGATATTACGACTGCTCGTTAACAGAATAACTCTCGTTCTCTTAATCATTTGAATCAAACTCTTTAAGTGCTAGTTACAACTAAATTAAATAGAAATCATTAATGGTTTCATTCGTAGCATCACTGTCGAAAACTAATTTGTACTACTAATACCTACCGACCCAGTGTAAGAATTTTAATCTTTTTATTAACGAGTACTAAATTAAACTAATAAATTACATTCACCATTCCAGTAAACAGAGTAATAATGATAAAACCACAAGATAAATAAATGTTCATGGAATAAACACCCTAGACTGGAATCCAAATACAATCATCCATAATATAAAACCAAATCTAACACTGAAAATAAAATATAAGTATAATGTCTCTGAAAATAACTACGAGCTAGAGATGGGTGACATGCTCGACTGAGACAGAGAAATTCCTAATGTCTTTTAGCCAATTTTGAATTTCCCAATAGATATTAAGTTTTCACATACATAGGTTATATTAGATATCACTATATATCTCATTTACTAATGCACACACAACAGAATAATTCACACGTATATATTTATACACTACTCTTATCATATATATGAATATGGCATCCCTAGGCTGAGACTTGCGATGAGCGCATCCTCATCTATTGAGTCCGGGTACATCTTGTACTAAGTAAAGGATTATCTATTCGAAAATACTCTTGGATCCTAAAGGTATAATTCACATAAATTGGAGGCGAACATAGTTCTAAGCCTTTGAGCTACGCACACGCCTAATGCACCCAGATGACCGGTCACACTATCACAAACATGAGTAGTGATCAATCCCTAAGTTCTATGTGCATAGGTAGAAGTCTAAAATCGTGCAAGATGGCTCATCAGGCTAGGTTCGTTTAGGTGCGGAACCTCCCGTGATAGCAAGTAGCGTCGGTATGTTCATTACACATAATAAAACAAACAATATGTATTCACACAACACACACACACACACACACACACACACACACACACACACATATATATATATATATATATATATATGTATACATGTAACCTATAATATATCCCTTACCTAGCGTATAACCCTCGAATATTCTACGTATCATTAATTTACCATAATAGCTCTCATCGAATAATCCTGAGTGGTTTTCCACTACTCAAAAGGTTACCAATTTTTCCTTAAGTCAATTCAGTAGATACCTACCTCATACTCTATTGGCCTAGGTCATATGTTCCCTCGATTCTTCGTGACACGATATTATTCTCCAAATTAGGTCTTTATTATCCAATTATACCTAATTAACTTTAGCCCTAAATTACCTCATGCGATTAAGTCTCAATCCCAACGTAGGCCTACTTGTAATTAAAATATCTCCTATTATATTTAAAATTACAAAAAAAAATGACTCTGATCGTTTTCCACAAGTTCTAAGCAAAAAGGGGAAAAATTGTCCAATCCTGAGAAACCGAATCGATAAGGCCAAGGAGCCGAATCGATTCGCTGTAACAATTATAATCTTCTTCCCTTAACTGTTATGGGATTTTACTATTTTCAAACCTCGAGGCCTCCATTACATAATACCAAACTCCCAACTAAGTGTACCAAATATCATAGTAACATGTATAAACGATATCTAACGTAATATGTTCCTTCATTCATTAAGGAACACCTTTAAATTGAATTAATTCAACAACAATTCCTAAAAACCTTAGGTTATCAAGAAGAACCCATATTTCTTGACATGTTCATACTACAAATTCGTTTAATTCGCTCTACATGATAAGGGATTAAACTTAACATGATTCCTACCCAAGAACGTTATTTAAATCTTCTAAATTTACCCCAATATTCATATATTCATGATATTAATCATCCTACACTAACATGGATGGTATATCTATTCATAATTTTAGCAAGATAAATACATGCCTCAATTAGTAGGTCCTAATCTCTGCAAAAGAAAGGTATTTTTGGTTTCCTTTCCTCCCGATTTATGTTCCGGTGGTGGTTGTGGTGCAAAACGATGTAGAAAGCCTTAAACGCCCTTAGAACTCTCCGCATTCCTTCTCTGATGGCCTCTTTTTGGTTTTGTAACAAATAAACCTAACTTACTGAACACATATACTGATATTCATTTATGAAACTCGTAGGTCTCTTTTTCTTGAAAATTAAATTGACCAAAATACCCCTCCGGGGTGCGATGCGGCCTAAAAATGCCCCCGGACCCAAATCAAATCCCCGAATAAACTTTTCAGACTATTTCAACCCTTTCGGACACATTGGCCCACTCAAAATGACTATTTGGATGACCCATATTTAAATTTCATTTTAACTCATAATTTTAAATACCGACATGACAGACACGCACGTCCCGACTAAATTACTGTGACAGTCGTATTTCTCACTCACGATAATCGTAATAGATTCTTATTAATTTATTACTCATTCACTAAGTAATATCCAATATAAATAAATATTAACCCTTATCTCATTAATTAATATTTATTTTAGCTTGAATTACTTTCTCATTTTTAATTTAATTGATCCCAATATAAAAATCATTATAAATACGGGGTGTTACATACTTTCGCCCTAATAATATAATTTCGTCCTGAAATTATAAAAAATACCTGGTATGAATAACTTTGGATGTTTGTCTCGCACCTCATCCTCACGATCCTAAGTAGACTCGTCGGCATTATGATGCCCCCACTGAACTCATATAAGTGGAACTACCTTCGACCTCAACCTGCTCTTACCATGGTCTAGGATAACAACTGGCCTCTCCTCGTATAAAATATCGAGCTGCAAATCAATCTCCTCCAATGCAATATGAGTGTGAACTAACTTATCTCAGAGATATCTCCTCATCGAAGAAATGTGAAACACATTATGAAACCGATGCAAGTGCTCCGGCAACCCGAGTCTATATGCAACTGGACTAATCCTCTCAATGATTGGGGATGGCCCCACATACCTTGGTTCTAACTTCCCTTTTTTTCTAAACCTTATTATCCCCTTCATAGGAGATACACGTAATAACACCTGGTCCCCCATATTAAACTACAAGAAGAATCGCTTGGCATCTACATAACTGTTCTATCTATCCTGACCTACCCGTATACGACTCTGAATACACTCAATTTTGGCCAAAGTATCCTAAATGAACTCCGGTTCGAGAAGCTTGTTATCCCCCACCTCCAACCAACAAGCGTGCGAATGATAAGTTCTACCGTATAACTCCTCGATGGTGCCAGGATAATCGTAAACTTGTAGTAGTTATTATACGCAAACTCGACCAGTGAAAGATATTTCTCCCAACCTCCCCTAAAATCAAGTATACACATCTATAGAATATCTTCCAACATTTGGTTCATGCTCTCTGTCTGACCGTTCGTTTGGGGGTGATAGGCCATACTCAATCGCAACGTGGTACCCATGGCCTCCTGAAAACTCTCCCAAAATCGAGACACGAAGATCTTGTCCCTGTTGGACATAATATCGAGTGGAAATCCATGTAATATCACTATCTCGAGGATGAAAATCTGGGCATACTGTCCCATAGTATAATCCATCCGGACCGATAGAAAGTGGGCTACCTTGGTCAATAGATCTACTATCACCCAAATAGAATCGTGATCTCGCTGTGACATAGGCAACCCAGTGATAGAATCCATGTAAATCCTCTCTCATTTCCACATCATAATCTCTAGTGGTTGTAGAACCCCAGGCGATTTCTGATAGTCCACCTTAACCAGCAGACAAGTGGTATAACTAGAGACATACTCAACAATGTCTCTTTCATCCCACTCCACTTATACTGGCATCTCATATCTTGTTACATCTTATCCCCTCCAGGATGTACCATACACCGTGACTCGTATGACTATGCCATCACCGCATGTCGAAAGTCCTCCCCCTTCGGGACAATTAATTTCATGTTAAAGTGTAAGCCTCGATCTGAACTCATTGAGTTAGACTCTACACCCCCCGGCTAGAATCTATCTAATTCAGTCCTAACAAAATGAATCCACTTCCTAGTCCTGTACAACCCACGTGACCATGGTTATTATTGACATGAATGACCTGGAAACAAAATCTTGGTGTCCTAGCTCCGTCCATTTTGCCTTCCAATCTTCACCTACATCCCCCACTTACCTGCTTCTCAATGCAAATTCCCCCACGTTAGCCTTCCCAGGGTGATACTGGATGTCAAACTAATAATCTTTCATAAATTCCAGCCACCTGCGTTGATGCATATTCAGCTATATTTGAGTGAACAAGTACTGTAGTGAGTTATGATATGTGAATAGGTGAAATCTCTCCCCCAACTGGTAATGTCTCCAAATATGAAGCGCAAACACGACTTCTTCTAGATCCAAATTATGGGTGGGGTAATTCCTCTCATGAGGCTTAAGCTTTTGGGAAGCATAAGATATAGCCTGGTCCTCCTGCTGTAGCACACCTCCAAGTCCCTGTAGGGACTTGTCAATAAAAATAGGATAATCCACTCCTGCCCTGGGAAGTGCAAGTATGGGTGATGAAGTCAGCTTGTCCTTCAGCTCATCGAAAACCAACTGATAAATTTCATCCCAGATAAACGATACCTCTTTGTGAGTCAAATTTGTCAACGGACCCGCAATCTTTCAGAATCCCCGAGAAACTACGCACCCCATCGGTGTCATGGGCTGTACCCACTCCCTCACCTCTAACACCTTGGAATCCACCGATATCCCCATGTCAGATATAATATGCCCTAAGAATTGCACCTCACACAACTAGAATCGGCATTTCTCAAACTTAGCATATAAGTGATGCTCACTAAAAGTCGCCAAAACTCTACACATATGCTTTGCGTGCTCCTCCTCCGTCTGAGAATAAATCAGGATGTCATCGATGAAGACAATGACAAACTGTTCTAAGAACTCTCTGAACACCCTATTCATCAAGTCCATAAACACAGCTGGTGTGCTGGTTAGCCCAAACGACATAACCCAAAATTCATAAGATCCATCTCATTAGAAAGGTCGTCTTAGATACATGTTGCTTTAAGATGCGCAACTGGTGATACCCGAATCTCAAATCTATCTTAGAGAAGTAGGTGTCTCCCCTAGGCTGGTCGAATAAGTCATTGATTTGAGGAAACATATATTTATTCCGTATCGTGACTTTATTCAACTCCCGATAATCCACACACAGGCTTATAGATCCATACCACTTCTTTACATACATCACTCGAACACCCCAAGGTGAGGTACTCCTACGAATAAAGCCATGCCCCAAAATATTTTCCATCTGATCTCATAGCTCCCTCAAAGCTATAGGACTATAGAATAAGGCGTACGAACTATCCGTCGAGTGCTCGATGCTAAATCAATGAACAACCCTATCTCACTTCTAGGCGGTAATCTCGGTATCTCCAGAAGCACATCTGGGAACTCACATACAACTGAAATGGAGTCTAGAGAAATCGAAATCACTACCCCTTTATAGGTATCCTCCTCTAAATATTATAAATGAGTGGACGATCCTCCTCTGGGATAAGGCATAGCCACTAAGAACATCTCCTAGCTCGGAATCGCAAACACTATGCTCCTACTGTAGCAGTCAATCATGGCCCTAGATGCTACTAGGCAATCCATGCCAATAATGGCATCATACCCTGACATATCTAACACAAGCATATCGGCACGAAAAAAATTCTCCCAATGTTTATACTGACACCTCGACAAATAAAGTATATAAGGGTCCCGTCACCCAATGACGAGTCTAGACACGTGACTGTACTATTAGTTTTGTCTAATAACCTTGCGACTAGTGAAAATCTAGTGGCTATAAATGGGCGTGAAGCCCCTATTTCAAATAATATAATCCCCAAAGTCCCGTGTATGAGAAACGTACCCTCAATTATGGGTGGTGCCTAGAGAATTGTGGCCTAGTGGACGTTGTACACACGCACGTACTATGCCTTCCCCCACTTAGGTGGAGCTGCTAAGATGGCTGGTGTGGTAGGCAATGGTGGCACTAGTGCTGGTGCTAGAAGGGTGACGGGAAAGATAGGCCTCTAGGGCTCCTGGTAAGCGCCCTGCTGTTGTGAAATCCTATCCTCATCAGGGCAATCTTGACGTTTATGGCCATTCTTGAAACATATGAAACAATTGCCAGTAAAATTTCCCCCTCTATGGCCCTACTAGCCATTACCACCCCTCCCTTGACCCTACTGTCCATACTGAAAGCATTTTGGCCCTACTGGTCATGTTGGCCCTATTAGCTAGGCCTGAATCCACCCTATCCCTGCCTGTAATCTCCTGAATGAAATTGCTCTGAAGCATCCCCCTGATGGGAACCTCGGTTGACTCTGAGACTATTATGACCCACTAGCACTACTAACTCATATCCTGCCATGCTAGTTGGACTCTATTGAGTACTTGATTCCTTTCACATGGAAGCGGTGGCCTTGAAAGTGCAATAAAGCAGCATTCGACACATCTGTATACGTCTTCAAAGCAGAATTACCCAACAAGTGTTGTCGAATTCTCCAGGTAAGACCAACCACAAAAAGTTATACCCTCTTCTCCTCTGTGCTCACCTCCCCTGGTACGAAATTAGCCAATTAAGTAAATTCCTCCTCATACTCCGCGACTGTCCTCCCTTCTGAAGAGAGGTCTAAGAACTTTTACCACATCTCTATATGAATGGAAGATGGAAAGTACTTACGATCGAACCACTCCCAAAACTCCTGAATCCTCACGGTGTCTCTCTCTTATGCGGTGTTAACGAATTCCCACCACTGCAAGGCTGCCCCCACTAGCTTAAAGTTAGCTAGTGTATGTCTCTGTAAATCAGCATACTCATACATTCTCAAATGTCGCTGGATATTCTTCTTCCATTGGCACGTCGTAACTACATCAGAGCTCCCCTGAAACTCAGGAGCATGAACCTTCTGAAAGGCATCCCTGAATCAGTTCCAAGCAGAAGAAAATGAGTGTATCTGGGCGGGTGCCACAACCTACGGCTGAGGCGGCACTTGAGGTGTCACCTGCGGTGCCTGTTGAGCATCGGTAGTCAAGGCTGGGTTAACCGCCTATGCAACAATAGTGGTAACCTCGGCAACATTCATCGACCCCTGTGCCTGAGTTGGATGTTGCTCGAGCTGTACTTCTTCGGTGGCTCATGGTGCACGCCTGGGAGGTGTCTAAAACAAAAAATAATATATATAAGTCCATAGTTCAATAAATGTCAAAATAGCGGAAGACATAAATTCGCAATCTTGAATACAATAATCCTAATTGTAGGGCTCTACATCAAAGAACGCTATGCTGGAAACGTGACAAGTCCGTACAAATCCTAAGGACACTAGAACTTGATGCTCTGATACCATCTGTGACACCCCGCCTATTCTAATTCTGGGTCATCAGTTCATTATTAAATTAAACAGGAATCATTAATGGGTTCATTCTTATCATCACTGTCGGAAACCAATTTATTTTACTTATACTCTACCCGTCCACTATCAAAATTTTAATCTTTTTATTAACAAGCAATAAATTAAACTAATAAATTACACTAATAAATTACATTCACCATTCCAGTAAACATAGTAATAATGATAAAAACACGAGATAAATAAATTCTCCTAGAATAAACACTCCAGACTGGAATCCAAATACAATCATCCATAATATAAAACAAAATCCAACATTGAAAATAAAATAGAAGTACAATGTCTCTGAAAATAACCACTAGCTAGAGATGGGAAATATGCCCGACTGAGATAGAGAAATGATAAATTTGGAGGTGTCTACTACCAAGGTCCTGCAACGTCCCCAAAAGCTACAACACATCAAATGTAAAGGAACTCCTAAGCCTAGCATCGCTGTGGATGGGCATCTAAAAGGTTTTTACAAAAATAGATTTTAGACAAGCAGAGTGCGAGTAAAACAGTTTAAAAATATTTGCAAGTAGTTAAAATGAAATAAGAGCTGATATTGTATACACGTTAATTCCACGTGCTCTCACTTGAGATCCTCACCTCTCAACTATTTGTGTACGCCTATCGAATTCTCCTAAACCGTCCTAGTTATGATACCCCGCTTAACTAGTTCGAACCAAGTCTCTTCCAACATATTACCTCGCTCTGCCCACCCGTATTGCCCATACAATACGTTACTAAATTCCCAATGTCTTTTTAGCCAATTTTAAATTTTCCAACAGATATTAAGTTTCCACATACTTATGTTATTTTAGGTATCACTATCTAACCCATTTAGTAATGCACGCACAGTAAAATAATTCACACATATATATTTATACACTGCTTTTATCATATATACGAATACGGCATCCCAAGGGTGAGACCTGGGATGCATGCATACTCTGCTATTGAGTCCTAGTACATCACGTACTAAGTAAAGGACTTCCGATTCAGAATCACTCTCGAATCGTAAAGGCATAATTCACATATATTGGAGGCGAACATAATTCTAAGCCTTTGGGCTACACACACACACCTAATGCACCCAAATGAGCGGTCACATTATCATAAACACGAGTAGTGATCAATCCCTAAGTTCTATGTTCTAAGATACAAGTCTAAAATCCCCCAAGATGGCTCATTAGGATAAGACCGTCCACAGCGCGGAACCTCCAGTGATAGCAAGTAGCGTAGGTATGTTCATTACGCATAATAAATCAAACAATAGATTTTCACACCACCTATATGTATGTATGTATGTATGTATGTATGTATGTATGTATGTATGTATGTATGTATGTATGGGGAGAGGTTCAAAAGAAAACATTTTAATGAACATTAAGGAAAAACACACAAAGCCCGTTAATTTTAACTCCTATATTGAAATTGGTCAGCGTCAGCGGGACCCGAGACCATTCCGGCCAGCACCCCCCACCCACCCCCCACCACCACCATGGCAGCATCATGACATCAGGTATTGCAGCCTTGGCAGCAGGTATGACAGCCTTTATGGTGGTAGGGGTGGGGGTGGGTAGGTGGGGGTGGGGGTGCTGGCCGGAATGGTCTCGTGAGCCACTGGCGCGAACCAATTTCAACATAGGAGTTAAAATTAATGGGTTTGGTAGTTTTTTCCTTAATGTTCGTTAAAATGTTCTCTTTTGAAACTCTCCCTATATATATATATATATATATATATATATATATATATAGACACCCCATTATGTTACCCCCAAACTCTCCTTAGGTCCCTAGCACCTCCCTTCATCATTACGAACCCAGGTCATACCCCGAGTACTGACCTAGAAGCCATCGGGCACTCCCAAGCTCCGCTTGACCAAAATTCAAAGTCTCCATCTCGACCGAGGCTGAATGAATCTTCAAAGGTCACTGAAACCCCTTTCCAACGATCCATCCCGTGCGCGATTCTGACTTACCATGCGGACGAACGACCCATTTTCCCCCAAAACTCATTTAGGAGGCCACCGGGTGCTCCCGGGGATTGTTTGACCTAAGTAATCTCTTTAACTCAACCAATAATAAATGAATCTTCTAAGGGCACTGAAACTCCTTTCCAACGGTCCGTCTCGTGCGCGATTCTGACTTACGGTACGGACGAACGATCCGTTTTACTTCGAGAGGTCGCTGAATGCTTCCAGGGCCCGATTGACCAAAGTCTACTCCCCGAACTGGATAAAACTCATTGTAATGTCGAATTACATCTCCTAACCATTCTAACGGTCTGCCCCATGCGCGATTCTGACTTACCATGCGGACGAACAATCCGTTTGCGTCCGACGATTCCCCGTCCAATGGACTGACGAATGCTTCCTATACATATTTGACCCAAAGTCAACTCTCGAACCCGGGAGTAGTCCAAAGGACTTTCGAAGGTCTCTGAATTAACTTTTGAATGGTCTACCTTGTGCACGATTCTGATCAACGGTTTGCGTTCTGCGATTGATTTTCTGAAAAGGCCTGAAAGACACTGCCAAACGGCAGGTCCCAGACCCTGCCTATCGGCAGTGTGCCTAAGCGCACCTGCCGATTGGCAGGAAGAGGTCTATGCCGATCGGCAATGCCCTGGTCCTATAAAAGGAGGCCTTGACCTCACTTGCAAGGAGAGCCCAGATCTGATAGATATTACTCTCAGCAAACCCAGAATACCTCTTTTGAAGCGTGATTTCCACACCCAAATCCCTTTCCAACCTTCACTTTTCATCATCCTTTTCATCAAACTTGGTGAATTCACTACCCTCCATCATCATCAAAGACTAAGGGTTGCTCTCCAACATTCAAGATCAAGCTCAAGATCTTCAAGAAGGTCTAATTTTCTCAACTCTCTCCTTAAATTCTCATAAATTCGCAATAGCTTGTTTTATTACTTAACACTTTCATTAGCTCATATCACACATCCTAATATACTTTTTATTTAGTATTATTGCACATCTCTTATTTTAATATAAATAAAAACCCAAAAAATAAGAAAAAGAGGGTTTTCTCATAAATTCCAAACGGGAATTATTATACTTTTCTTACACTTTTCTCACAACTCAAACACTTTTTCTACACACACCCACACAGACAAATAAGAGAATCCCCCGGTTGGATTTATGGGATAAACCCCACCCCTCATTTTCCATGCGAACTATGTGGACTTTGATGCCTCTATAGGCTACGTAGGCATCTCGGGGTAAAACCCGAGACTCGAGTCCTATTTATACTTTTTCTCTCATTTTCTATTTTCTCTAAACTCCACTCTCTTATATTATATATATATACATATATTTGTTCATAGTGGCGTATTATTCCAAATGTGTTATCGTTCCATCATAACGGTCAACGTAAGGATAATCACTTAAATCCTATTTCTAATATTTTTATACCTTCTTACGGATGACTCGCTTTACCTCTTCCATGGTACAAATCGATGATTCCTATCTCCAATATATATACACATGCACACATATCACGGGGAAAATAAAGGAAAATAACAAAAACCCATGAGAGACCAAAAGGGTGGAATGGGTGCCTAACACCTTCCCATTTCGTAACTTATCCTCCGAACCCTTTTTTAAACATTTTGGTTTCGTATGCATCAGTATGTCTTTGGATGTTGTCCTTCGGGATGGCTCCCTTTCTTTTGTCTGTTTTGAGTAAAATAGACTGGCGACTCTATCTCTCTACATTTTTCACCTCACCCAAATGATGCAGGTCGAAGAGCTCCTGAGAGGGATGCGCGGGACCTAGGATCCTCCATCACGCCTCCCGCCCGCCGCGAGGATCCGGGGGGGATGGACACAGTGGCGACTCTGCTGGGGAGATTCTTTTGAGGGCTAGACTCTATTTACATGGGTGTCATGTTTGTCCATATTTCCCCCCTATTTGCATGTTCCCCATTTATTACTCATGTGTACCCCATGCTTATGCTTCTATTCACACACCTGTAGAAAATTCTCCATGTACACTTCACAACACGTGCACCTAGGATCACATATATCCATATGTTGCACGAATCACCCATCCATACTTGGTGTACCATTGATACTTGTACTTTGCTCCCTGTTTGGCATAATCAAGAAAGACATCCTCATAAGATACTAATAAGAGGATCATGTATGATTCACATGACATCACCAAAGAGCATTATGATTGACCAAATTTTACCCAGTAACTGGAGGGTCACTTCTTGATGGGAGCTGGTCCAGTAGGGCACAGTTAGCCTAAGCGATATGACTCTCACCTTCCCCTTGCCAAGTACCTTTGACATATATCGAATGGTTCCCCCGCATATTACCGCTTGATCAACGTCATGACGGGAGGTATATCGTAGGGAACTCGTTCACGTACACCGAGTATATCGAATTCGCTCTCACACGTATCGTCCCCATGAGGTATATAGTGAGGCCATTCACGTACACTCAGGTATATCAAATGGCTTGTCCACACGTACCGATTGCCCACACGATAAAAATGTATATAGTGGAAGTCACGCCAAAGGGGGGACCCATTTCCGACTCACCCAACCAACTGCATACCCGCATATAGGTGTCAAGCCTAGGACACACATGTTAGATTTTCGGTTTCAAACCGAAACTCTGCCGAAATTCTAGGTCGGCCTACCGCCCGAATTTTCGCGTATTTTTAAAATAGGACCCTATCCATGAGCCTGGTCACAAGTCCATCCATAGCTTTGCATATATTACTAATCCAATTTTTGCAGTCTCGGGTCCCGTCCGGTATTTCATTTTGCATTTAGGAGAATTAATACTAGAGAAAACATAATAATTATAATAATTATACTGAGACTGTCTTCCAAAAAGAAAATTCTCCTTTTTCTTAATCCAAAATCCCAAAAAAAATTCTCCCCTCTTTATCAAAAATCCAAAAATATTATGTCTTTCAATCTCGAAAAAAAAATGTCAAAAAATATTTTCCCCCCTTTTTCTCAAAAATAAATCCCATTTTACGCCTTCTCAGGTCGATCGCAAACCCTTGGCCTGTCTCCTTATTGACTTTGATCTTCAGTAAAATCATCCCGGAGTTTCGTCCGTTCCCCTACTACTTCTTCCGAGTCTTAAATCCATCCGCCTTCGATGGAGAACACAGATCAAGTACCCGTTGTGCCGCCAGATCTGACGGCAGTCCTAGCTCAGCTTGGGTCCAAGATTGATAACCTCCAAACTGACGTCCGAGAGATGAAACTAAACCAGTTTCCTATCCCTCAAGAGCTCGAGACCCTATTCCCTCATGATATGGATCCACCCGAGCCCATTTGGGTTCCCGAAGAGTATCAGCATGCTCCACATGCCCCTCCTGCTAATGGGTCGTCGCCTGCCCAAATTCCTATGTCGAACCTTGCCCATCATGGGGCTAACTTGCCTCTGATCATTAATCCGAAGGAAGAAGACTGAAAAAAGTCAAAGAGGACCTCAAGATGCTCATTAAGAAGTTTGACCAAGTCAGAATCTCAGGAAATTATATGGAGTACACCCACATGTCTCCTTATCCTAAAGCGAGGTTACCCGAGAAGTTTAAGATGCCAAATATCAAGAAATTCAGAATAAGTGGACCCCCGATTGTTCATATCCAAAGTTATTACCATTCCATGACTCTACTAGGGGCTTCTGAAGAAGTGATGGCCCCATTGTTTCAGTAAGCCTTGAAGGATAGCGCCCTCCAATGGTTTTTGTCTCTCGAAGAGTCCAGAATTCGTAGTTGGGAGGATGTAGACTGGGAATTCCTGTCACAGTACAAATACAATGAAGAGCTTGAGGTCATTCACCGTGATTTAGAGCTACTCAAATAGAACCCTGGAGAATCAGTCAGTAACTTCATCGTCTGATGGAGGCAAAAAGTAGCAACCATGACCAATCGTCCTTACGAGGAAGAACAAGTCAGCATAGTGAAGAAGAACATCTTACCCCATGTCCGAGAAACGATGGGAGGATAATACTATCCCCTCTTCCGAGCTCTCAGAGAAGAAGGAGTAGAAATCGAGGAAGGTCTTGCCAAAATAGAAGATGACCCAAAGAAGGTGTCCAGACAATTCACCCCCAGCAAATATGACAAACCTGCTAGTGCTTCAGTCTCAACCATTAACAACATCTCTCAACCAGCCACTTCATGGGCACCGAAAAGCCACCCTATCCCAGTGTAAAAGGAATACACCGAGCTCAATGCTCCACTTTCCAAATTTTATCAAGCCTTGTTAAGCCGAAACCTTATCAAACCTTTGGATCCCCGTCCATTGCCAAATCCACTCCCAAGAAACTTCAAGGCAGATGCCGATTGCGCCTTTCACCAAACTGCTGGCCATACCACTGACCAATGCCTTCACCTCCGAAACATAATCCAAGGTCTAATTTACCGGGGTACCATCGCCCCACCAGCCAATCCTAAGCCAAACACTACTCACAACCCACTTCCAAATCAAGCCAATGCCATCTTTCTAGAAGAGAACCCATAATTTGATCCCTCAACTTAAATCACACCCATACACTCTCCCAAACCTCTCCAAATTTGCCCATATTTTATCCTACACCCTATAAGCCTCGCTAATCAGGCACTGTCACTGCTTACCATAGCATTCATTGTTGTCCATACCCGTTCTAAAAATGCAAGTATGGAATTGTCAAAAGTGTTAAACCAACTCCTAGAGTTCGGGCTGAAATTGCCCTCACAAATGATCCTTGATTTCCAGAGATTCAGTACGCTGTTCTTGGAAGCACGAAAATGGGCTCGAGAGTTATATAGTTGGGTAGTACCAACCGATGAAGTCAGTCTGGATGATGTTGCCCGGATCTTAGTAGAATTATTCAGCCAAACCAACAACATTTGCAGTATGACCGAGTTACTTGATGCTCTGAAGCTACAAGGGTGCCTGGTCCCTTCACCCTAACACATCCCCACAGAATGGGATGGCATGTATGAATAAGCCGTTGAAGTTATGGAATGCATCGACTTTACATGGAATGAAAGAATTGTTGCCACCGGATGGGGGGAAGAATTCGGAGATTCGAATGAAGAACAAGCTTTTGAGAAAATTGGCCCAATAGCTAACATGTGTGGAATGATGTCATTTGAAGAACTCCTCGGAGAAATAAACAAGGTAACAGAATAACCCAAGATCGACGAGGAAACGGGGTTCATGTTCTTGTAACACCCCGTGTTTTTATTAATTAATTTAATTAATTAATTAGAAAATTCGAGAAAAATAAATTTTTGAATTTAAAATTTTTTATTGGCTAAATATGTTTGTTATGATTTTATAAGAAAAAAACTTTAAGCGGAATTGAAATCGGAGTTAAAACGGATTTTATATGAATTTTTAAATATTTGTTCCTTATATTTTTTAAGCAAAACTGTCAGTTTTTCGGGGTGATTGATCGATCGACGTCTGGGCATAGATCGATCGATGCCTTCAGAAAACGTGCACTGAAGTTGTTTTTTAATTAGAGTTTGTATAGGATTAGGACTCCTAATCACTATATAACCTTGTTAATACGTAGGGGGACTTCTCATAATCACTTTTTCTCCAGTTTTTCACTAGGTAACACTTCCAAATATTTTTCCTCTCACTCATAATCATCAACCTTCTTCATAATCAAGTTTTTATCCCAAGTTTTGGGAAGCTTAAGTGGGGATTAATCAAGTTTGTTCAAGAGCAGTTCTTTGCTAATTTTTTGAGAGGAACCCATATTTCTAATCAGATTTTTATCACGATCTTCACATGAATGAATACTCTATTCTTTTCGTTTAGTATTATGCGTTTTAAGTGTCACCTAAATACTTAATTACATTTTTTCTTAAAAATAATTAGTAACTTATTTAGAAAAAGTGGACACTAACTATGGGGCTGTTTTATAAAATCTTTTAATCTGAATAATATTCATAATCCTTTGGGTACGTAGGATTTGTGAGTGATTTTGGGTTTTATTGGTGTAGGTTGCATGTAGAAAAATTCTAGTTTTAAAATAAATGGATTTTGGGGCATATAACTCATGTAATTTGTGTTGAAACAATGAAATTTAAAGTTTGATATTTTAAATGATGAAATAGCCGTATATTTTATCTTACTAATTAAATGAGATTTATTGGATGTTTATAATGCGGTGATAATTAAATTATGATTTAATTGAATTGGACTATCATGCGTAGTTTTAAACGTTGATTAATTATGCTTGTTTGTGTGACTTATTGGTATTACTATATTGCCTTTGTGACGATGAATTGTGGGTAATTTTGCTCTCCCTATATTTTAGGATGCCTTCTAGGTATGGGACTAGTGGGTAGGCCTTTTAATAATTTACGCCTTCTAAGTATGGGACTTGTGAGGGTAGATTATCGCATTTTTATCATCTTGGGGGTGGGTTAATTTTTGGTACTTTTTCATCGTTACACTAGCCTAGGCATGAGACTAGGTCGAAGTTTAGGATAGAAATTCTTCCTATACATAGGGTAGGACGTAATAATAACTTGGTCACCCTTAGTTATAGGACTAAGGGGTATTTTGAGGATCTCACATCGATTAAAAGGGTGGGGTGATTATAATTTGAGAAATTGAGAAATAATGCTTAAGATAAAAACATGTAGTAAAATTTGTGGCGACATAATGTGTCGGGGTGTCATGTCGTGTGTGGAACCTTGTCATGTGTTGGGGCTGACAGTTTAAACGGGTCAGAGGGCGATTGACAAGAGGAAGTGTGACACTTTATTAAAAAGTGAGAACTATAATAAAAAAAATTGGTTAATTTAATAAATTAACATCGCGGGACTTGGAAATTTTAAAATCTTATTGGTGTGCCCTTTAAATGGGGATTCCTACGGGTAGTTAGTAATTTATATTCATCGCGTTTAATTATCCCGTTTAATTTAAAATATTCTATTGTGATATTTATTGCGTATAATGCTACTGTCTGGATTCAAGGATCCTATTTGAGGGGAGTAGTGTGTATTCTTGCTTGGGGCTTTGGCTCTAACCCATGCGTTGACTAATCTTTTTCGGATTAGAATTGGAGAAGCTGCATAAGTTTATCGGAGTTATCACTTGGAGGAGCAACTGGAGTTATTTATTTTATGGCATAGTTTAGTTAGACTTTCTTTTCCAGTCGTATTTAATTATGAGACTTTATTGGAGTTTTATTAGACCATTCGGTTCCAAAGTTTTTTAGAGTATTTATGTTGGATTATTCAGATATTTATTATTCAGGTTTTATTTAATCATTTTTGGAGATTGGATTTATTCGGAGTTAGCATGTGATGGATCTTTTATCGCTTTGTTGTTTATGATCATTTGAGATTGATTCAATTTTTATCTTATGGACTAATTTATTTATGTCTCATATTTGTCTCATGCTAAGAATGGTATTTATTTAGATCACGTACGGCGTAGTTCGGCGGCGGTGGCTGGCCACCCCGTCTGTCGGATTTTGCAGGGTGTGACAGTTCTTCCCTTATTCAGTAAATCACATGACCAGATCAGGAAGGCATTACCAAATTACAAGCTCACTACCAGCCAATGACAAGGGGAAGGGTGTTGAAAACCTTCGTATGCCTGAGATGACCCTCGAGGAGAGCAAGATCCTCGATCAACTAAAGAAAACTCAAGCTAACATCACTCTATGGGGGCTTTTCATGTCTTCTCAGCTACACATAAATGCTTTGATCAAGTTGCTCACTGGACCCACAGTTCCTCCTTCTACCACACCAGAAGAAGCGATAAATTTGGTCAGATCCTTGACCTCTACCTGAATACTATCATTTTTCGAAGAAGAAATCCCCAAGATTGGGCCAAACCACAATCATGCACTCAACATCTCCATCGAAGTTATGGGGAAGGTTGTGCCACTCTCTCTTGTTGATAATGGATCAGCCTTGAACGTCTGCCCACTGAGAACCTTCAAATGTTTAGGATTGAAAGAAAGCGACCTCGCTCCAACCTCTGCTGATGTGTGTGCCTACGATAATACCCGTCGGGAGGTAATGGGATCCATAAAGCTTGTAATAGGGGTTGGCCCTATAAACCTTGTCGTCGAATTCCAAGTTAGCGACATCCCAGTCTCTTTCAACCTGTTGCTAGGATGACCTTGGCTCCATAGTATCAAGGTTGTGTCTTCATCACTCCATCAAAAATTAAAGTTCTTCATTGACGGATGGGTCATTACCGTCTTGAGCGACGACATCAATGCCGATGGTGCAAGTACCAGTAGTCCAATCCTTGAGATAGAACACGGGTCAAATGATATGCTTCTATCAGGATTCCGAGTTGAACCACTTGTAGTCCCGACAGGGGACAACTTCAAAGAAAGGGTTTTTCCAGAATACAACCCTCGTGGCAACATCAATGTGATTCAGATGTTCAGAAATATGCAGTTCATGCCCGGACTAGGGCTAGGGAAAAAACAATAAGGGATACTTGAGCTCATTGAACTAAATAAGGCTTTCCCTCCTTATGGTTTGGGGTATTAACTGTCAGAACAAGAGCTTAGAATGATCCGCCTGTCTCGACCAAAGATAGGACTAGACTGCATGCCGACTATCCCAGGTGACTCCTTAAATGGACAATTCATCAAAGAGGGCGAAGGCTTCCCCCTTTGAGGCTTTATAGAACCATGGTATGACCATACAGACAAGAAGATAAATCCCGGAATGGAGATATTTTTCCAAGGCAGCTACCCATGGGTCGAGAGTTCCCAACACTATGTACAACCGCTCATCAAAGATACCAAAGAGACTGAGGAAAGTAACTCTGAAGATTCATTCAACTTACAGACACTGGGGCTGACACTCTCCATGGTTCATTCAGGCACTACATCACTGGATTCGTCCCAACTAATTAAAGTTGTTGATATACCTCTCCTCAACTAGCATGCTGATCCAGTTCTACCTGCTGAAATCTTCCCTATTCCCAATGTTTACCCCATTTCTTCTTCTGTTGTCTATCCTTGTTCAAATATAATCGAGTCCTCTTTTGATGATGTTCTCAATGCTATTTTTCCTATCAATGAAATAAACGAAGATTTTGAGTACCTTGATGTGCCTTATATTAACTGTTCGGATTATAATCAAACTTTTGATGATGGTAATTTTGCAAATGAACAATTCTTAACTAATCTAAATAAGGTTAATAATAAACAACATAACTGCGTTCAAATTAATGAAAAAGAGACTGTTGTGATTAAACTCAGTTCTAGTTGCCAACTGCGCGAGATTAGGATAGGGGCTACCCTCGACGAGCATGAGCGTGCACAACTCGAAGAATTTCTAAAGGAATTTATGGATGCCTTCGCATGGTCTCACGACGATATGCCCGGCATTGATCCTGAAATAGCTCAGCATGAGATTCCCACTCTCTCAGATTATAAACCAATAAAACAAAAGTTGAGAAAGCTTCGCACTGAATGATCACTCAAGGTTAAAGAAGAGGTGGTCAAACAGTTGAACGTAGACTTAATTCGTGTGATCGAATATCCCACATGGCTAGCCAACATAGTGCCCGTGCCGAAATCAGGAGGAAAAGTTCAGATGTGTGTAGACTATCGGAACTTGATCAAAGCCTCTCCAAAGGATGATTATCCATTACCCAATATCCACATGATCATGGACAACACAGCCAGTCATGCTCTCAAGTCATTCGTCGACGGGTTTGTCGGATATAACCAAATCAAAATGTACCCAGACCACCAAGAAAAAACAACATTCATCACCCCATGGGGAACCTTTTGCTACACCGTTATGCCATTTGATCTCAAGAACGCTGGGGCTACCTACCAGAGGGTTGCCACAACCATCCTGCATGATCTGATTCACAAAGAGATTGAGGTCTATGTAGATGATATGATTAGCAAGTCCAAAACTAGAGAAGGTCATGTTCCTGCCCTTAAAAAGTTCTTCGAACGACAATGACAGTATCAGATGTGACTCAATCCGTAGAAACGCGTCTTCGACGTTACAAAGGGAAAAATCTTGGGATTCATGATCAGTGAGAAAGGGATAGAAGCAGATCTTGCCAAGATGAAAGCCATACTTGAGATGCCACCTCCCCGAACAGAGAAAAAAGTCTGAGGTTTCCTTGGGAAATTGCAATACATCAGTCAGTTCATCAACCAGTTAACCTCTATCTATGAACCTATCTTCAAACTCCTCCGAAAGGATTCAACTAAGATTTGGATCGAGGCATGCCAAGAGGCCTTTGACCAAATCAAACAATATTTATCCCAACCCCCACTACTCATGCCACCACAACCTGATCTCCCTTTGCTCCTATACCTAACCATAATTGACACTGCATCTGGGGCTTTACTAGCCCAATACCTTGAAGATTCCCGCAAAGAAAGATCCATCTATTATGCTAGTCGCAAATTGGTCGGGTATGAGGTTAACGACACTACTTTGGAAAAGGTGTGTGTCGCGCTTGTCTAGGTCACCCAAAGGCCGCAATACTACATGATCGCCTTCCCCATCAAATTTATATCCCCAATGGATCCCATTAAATACCTGCTTGAGAAACCCGCCTTGTCCAGCCGAATGGCTCGATGGTTGATGCTCCTAGCAGAGTTTGATATCATATACATCACGCAGAAAGCCAGGAAAGGAAGATCCATCTCTAACTACCTCACTGATTACCCTATGAATGAAGCCGATGCCTGGATCTCCAAATTTCCAGATGGAAACATCCTTTGCACTGCTCAAGATGACCTTCGATGGTAAATGTTCTTTGACGGCGCTTCCAAAAAATAGGGATATGGCATTGGGATACTTATGATCGCCCCAGATGACTCCCACACTCCAATCGCCATCAAGTTGGATTTCCCTTGCACCAATAACATGACTGAGTATGAGGCATGCACAGTAGGCCTTAAAATTGCTTTCAAGAAAGGTATTCAATGCCTAGACGTCTACGGGGATTCCGCCATCATCATCGATCAAGTGCTCAGAAAATGGAGAATTAAGGACGAGAAACTCCAACCCTTCCATGACCACTTGGAAGAACTAGCCTCCCAATTCCAAGATATAACCTTCCATTACCTACCTCGAGCAAAAACTAACCTAGCCGATGCCCTTGATACCTTCGCCTCCATGGTCGACATGCCTGAAGGAATAACAATGACCCCCTTTTAGATTCAAAAGCAAGACAAACCAACCCACTATTACCACATGGAGCTCGTCACCATAGAAGATCCCGAGCTAGTCAATTGTTGGTACTATGATATTTGGCACCTCCTTAAGATTGGTAGGTATCCCGAAGGTTCCAACAAGAAAGATCGAGCAACCCTTTGAAGACTGGCTGCCCAGTACATCATCTGTCACAAAGCACTATTCAAAAGAAACTTCAATGAAACCCATTTGCACTGCATCGCGGGGGCTAACATTGAAAAGATAATGCAGAAGATTCACAGCGGGGAATGCGGACCCCATATGAGTGGTCACATGCTTGCCAAGAAGATCATTCGATAGGGTTTCTACTGAACTACCATGACCCAGGATTACACCGCCTATATCTGAAGATACCTCGAATGCCAATAATTCTCCAACCTTCAGCATCTGCCTCCACGTGAATTATACAACATGACCTCTCCCTGGCCATTCTCCACCTAGGGCATCAACATTATAGGGAAGGTTACACTGAAGGCTTCCAATGGGAATGATTTCATCCTAGTTTCCATTGATTACTTCACCAAATGGGTCAAAGAGGAGTCATACGCAATGCTGAACGCCAAGAAAGTGGTCAAATTCGTCAAGAAAAACATCATCTGCCGGTATGGGGTCCCGCACGAGCTGGTGTTAGATAACGGGTTACATTTTGAGGCAGAAGTCATAGAGGTGGTCAACAAGTATGGGATTCAGAGACATAAATCTTCTCCCTACCGACCTCAGACCAACGATGTAGTTGAAGCCGCCAACAAGAACCTTAAATCCATCATCAGCAAAATGACTGAAAGCTATAGGGATTGGGCCGACCGAATCTCGTACGCCCTCTGGGGATACCGAACCTCAATTTGAACCTTTACTGGGGCTACCCCTTACTCTCTAGTTTACGGTATGGAAGCATTCCTACTCGTAGAGCTGGAAATACCCTCATTGAGCGTTATGCTTGAAAGTAAGGTTAGGGAAGAAGACTGGTGCCAAAGCCGTCTTGACGAGCTGACCCTCCTAGACGAAAAGAGATTAAAAGCATTATACCACATACAAGGGTACCATCACAGAATAGCACGTTCATTCAACAAGAGAGTCAAGGATTGCGATGTCCTAGAAGGGGACCTAGCCCTCAAAGAAATGATAGAACCCATCTGGGACCCCAGAGGGAAATTCAAGCCCAATTAGAACGGCCCCTACATTGTCAAGAAGATCCTTTCAGATGGTGCCGACATACTTACCGACTTACACGGGGAAGAGATGGCTCGTCCATTAAACTGAATCGTCTCAAGAAGCTCTACCCCTAGATCGAAATATCGGCGCGCTACGACTCTTCTCGTCTCCCTTCTATTCTAAAAAAAAGAAAAATTCTCTTCATTTCCTTCTACCCAGAACTACTTGGGTCTGATCCTCTGCAAATAACCATTTTCAAAAAAAATTAAAAATCTTTAAAAACCCCAGAGGTACGTAGGCAGCTCATACGCCTTACATGAGCACGGCCCTTTCTTTTTCACAAAATACTATTCTTTTCTTATCTCCGAAAACAACAGTCAATTCCAACATATACTTTAACAAAAGGATTATGTATGCCTTAGAGATCGGTATAGATAATTCAAAAATACAAAATTCATCAAAGAAATTAAGGTACAGATTATATAAGAAAAGGAACGGATAACTCCATTTCCCCCTACCTTCCTAAAAAAGCCAAAATAAAATCCCCACATTTATCCCCCATTACACAATAAACTCTCCAGGAGTCCTACCCACAGCTACCAGAGGAGCCCACTCCGTCATCATCATCTGCATCCTGGAGTCCCCAAGTTTCCCCTGCCTGAACAGAGTGTCCCAGACACTCTATGGATCGATAAGCTCGAACTAGCTTCGAATAAACCACAACACCTCCTTCCATGGTGTCAAAAGAGACAAGCCACCTTTGTCCAGTCTCCACTGCCAACATCTTGCTAACTACTCTCCTCCACAACCACTTCATAAAATCCCCAGGGATATGCCAAACTCTTCCAACAGACTGAGAGGGACGAGTCGACGAATGCCGACTCTCCCACGGAGAGCCAAGCTGCAGGTGCAGATGCTCAGTCAAATCCTCTATCGGAAATAAATTTAGTGTCTGAGGTGGCACGACCTGTGCCCAGCCAAATTGGTGCAGAAGCCGCCAAGGGAAATAAAAAGAGGTATGTCTGAGACCAACCAGCCGCACATACGGGTATTCTCCTAGCTCCAGAACCGGCAGCAACTGTCCCCACCGAGGCATTGACCAGTATAGATTCTGAGACCCATACTCCACAAGACAATTCTCCCATCTCTCAATATCCAGGCCAACGCTAAAAAAGTTCCACGAAAAGAAGTTGGATACAGCCGACAAAGGATATTCTGGAAGAGTCACCAGGCGGAGTCCTTCAGGCAACCACATGAACAGCATCATGGGGCTACCCCGCAAGAAGTCAGAATGACATTTTCGCCAGGCATCCAGACCGTTCAGGGTCTTCGCTAGTATCACTGCAGCAGGATTGCGATGGTATGACATCCATGAAGTAATGGCTGCAAGTTGCGGATCCACCAGCAGTTCCCGATTCACCAGCAGCAATTTTGAAACCTGGCCCAGAGCCAGGGCACCGACGTATCCAACATCACTAGTCTCCTGCAAATGCACGAACTGTAACACCGCCGAAAAGGAATCCTACCCCCACAAAGTACCAAAAGGCTAAAGAGGGCATTAATCAAAGCTTTGAATTGATGAGACTGGACTTGACTGCGGATAGGTAGGACAAGGGGCTTGCCGATCGGCATCCCCCTATTTTTGGAAGTTTTCCTTTTATTCCTCTAGTGTCAAAATTAGAAGCTCAATAAAAATAAATTAATATTCTCAATAGAATTTGAAAAATCCCTTTCCACCCCTATATAATTTCCCGTTCTTAAAACTTTCCTCAAAATCCAAAAATATCTCTTTTTACGGTCTTAGCAGCAAAGTAAAAAGTGCATGTGCATGCATTCACTCATTCATCATTAACAAAGGATAACAAAAAATCCCATTGCATTGCATTGCATATATATATATATATATATATATATATATATATATTCTTCTGTGTTACATCAAATTTTGTAGGGAATAAAAAAAAGAAAAGAAATAACGGGACTCAACCCGAACCCACATTCTCTCTCACCTAGCCCTCCTCCTCTCTCTAAGAGCTTCCACCCCTACGACGATCTCTTTTTCCCCTACGACGAGACGACACACCACCACTACCTGAGCCAGAGTCCTCCCCGAACGAAGCAGACAGCACCAAGAAAAAAAGGAACCGGGACTGCATCCCGAATATGGGTTGTCGTTGAAGATATCCAGTCTCTAATATCTCTCAGTCAAGTGGTCGACACCAGGACTTGCTACAAGTAAAAGACAAAATCAATATCAATGCGAAAAGGATCAAAATAGAAAAGAAAGAAAGAAAAGAACAGAAAGGTATACCGCAGGACGAAGAACCTCCTATGTTAAACCCAACTCCTTCGGATCCATCGCGTGAGGACGGTGTAACATAGGCACCATCCCTCCATCAGCCCGCCGAATGTTGTATGAAGGGGTATGAAATCGCACAAAGGGGACCTCTAAAGTCACCACCGACGCAAATGCCGATGAACTACCACCGCTGTAGGAAGACCCCACTGCCCGACTCGAACCCGCAAGAGGGAAGGGCAAGGAATCATATATACTGGGCGCCATTAATCATCTCGCCACAAAGTCCATAAAGTTATACAGCACAGCCGTATCAGTGTACAACAGGTAGGACTCACCGATCATCGCCTTATAGACATAGGAGGCTCTCGCCTCATAGACATAGGAGGCTGCGCAGGTGGCACCACCACCTCCTCCTCAGCAATATGCCAGACCACTCGCTCCCCCAGATACCAGGAATAGCCGAACTCATGCGCCAATAAATGCCTCATCTGCGCATTCACCCCGGTTACCCCCGTGTCCTGAATGGCTATCCCCCAAAGGTAAAAGGTCACCTGAAAATCCTCGGTAGGCATAAGTCAATACAAAATCAAAATGTGCAAAAATCAAGATTGAAAAGAAAAGAGTCTTACCGTACCACTAGTCAGGCCATTCAAGACCTGAAGCACCGCCTTCAGAGAGAGAGATCCCTTCGACTGTCGATTGGCCTTGCGCCATCGACACAATAGATAGAATTCTCCAACAGTCTCGTCCTTCAAGGCAATCAGATGGGTATCACACCCAATCACCTCATAGAACCACGTCTGCCAAAGATAGGAATTCACAACAAAAAAGAGACGCATAAGGAAAATGTGAATGCATGAAAGGAAAATGCGCAAATTAAATAATACCACAAGGAGATACGTGGCTCCAGTAAAAGTTTGTCGGTAACACTGGTTGAATGCGTCCAAAGAAAAATAAAAGGTCGCCAAAGTCAGGCTCCCCCAATCATAGAGAGGGATGTTCGAAAACATCCTCAAATACGGCAAGAACCACAAATGGATGACCTCGCCACTCGACGCCACCATAAAACCTCCTAGCACCAGCAAAATGAAAAACTGGGCCATCTGCCTCACCTGCAGCCCGCCCTCCACATCAACCTCCCTACTCAGCAAAATATCCTCCAGTAAGGACAGTAGGATGGAATCCCCAGAGACTATCCTCCCTACGTCACCAAGAACCTCCCTCATCGCCTCTGGCCACACCCTCAGAGAGCCATTGACCTCTATCTGTTCCCCATCACAATCCAGCCCAAGCAGCTACTGCACGTCTATGGGAGTCACGATAATCTCCCCAAAACCAAAAAGGAAGGTGTGGGTAGTATCCCACCATCTCTCCCTCAGAGCGCACAAGACCACTGTCGAACGAAGCGTCTCATCCAAGGCAGACACCAACCTTCCAAAACCCACTGATGATACCACCCAATGCACCACAGGTGGAAGATGCTCCCAGATGTCATTAATCCCCATCGCCCCATGGGCACGCATGTTCTTCAAAGAGATATCAGACTGTCAAAAGAAGAAACCTTGTCAAAATTCAAGAAGGAAGGAAAAATCAAGAAAGAAGAGAAGAATGCCAAAAGTTAGGTTACTTACATAACCGCCAGGGCTCACCACCCTCGAAGAGCGATGACGCGACGGATACCGTAGCAAGGTCCTCTCATTCGCAATCGGCTCGAACGAGTCCAAGGAGTTATCACTCCCCAAAGTAAGAGGCGCCCTGGCCCTCCACTCCACGTTCGCCCAGTCATCAACAGTCAACCATTCCCTATGCGCTGCAGTGCTCAGAAAGGCAACCATTTCTTAGAGATCGAAATGCTAGAACGATTTGCAGAGGAAAATCGCAAAAAAAAAGAAATCAAGAAGCTGTGAAAAATGAAAGGAATTCGCCCCCTTTATATAGGATGCCAAGGGTCATGTCGATCGGCATTACCCCCCACCCACCTATCGGCACTGACCCCTTACCTTCCCGAGGCAGTCCTAAAGTTTGTGCCACTGCCGAATGGCACCCTCTGAACCATGCCCATTGGCACCCCCTTTAAATTTCGTACAAAAATTCCCAGAAAATACCAGAAAGCCCTAAAAAAAGCTCAGAAAATTCTTAAAATTCCTAGGAAGGATTTAGAACATTTTCACCAAGAAAATTTCACACTTCCTCAAGCGGAACCCCCATTTCCCCAGTGGAACTCTCAAAAAACCAAGTAAAACTCCTCCCGACAACATCCTCGGAGGATCTCTAAAGATCACCCCCTATGCCCCAAATGTCTCAAGCAATACATCCAAACCCTGGACCACCTAATCACTTCCTCAATGGAGTTTATGGCATCAAACTTGCCTTTCCTCCGCAAAATCCCCAAAATCACAAGGATTTCCCCAGTAGAACTCCAGGGGACACTACATTTTCTCGAGCTCATTTGTTATTCCCCAGTAGAATCCAAAGTCTAATCTTTACCCCCAGCAGAATCCCTAATTTTCCCGAAGGAAATGTAGGTCAGAATTGACCTCGGTCTTGGATCGTCACCTTAGTTAGGACAGAATTGACCTCGATCCTCGGTCGTTACCTCTCTTTGGTCAGAATTGACCTCGTTCTTGGATCGTCACCTTAGTTAGGTTAGAATTGACCTCGGTCCTCGATCGTCACCTCTCTTAGGTCATAATTAACCTCGGTCTTGGATCGTCACCTTAGTTAGGTCAGAATTGACCTCAGTCCTCGATCGTCACCTCTTTTAGGTCAGAATTGGCCTCGTTCCTCGGTCATCACCTCTCTTAGGTCAGAATTGACCTTGGTATTGGATCGTCACCTTAAGCCCGCAGAATTGGTCATCTTTATTTAAGCCCACAGAATTGTCTTCGACCCGAAGAATTGGTCATCTCTACATAAGCTCGCAGAATTGGCTTCGACCCACAGAATTGGTCATCTCACCTTAAGCCTGCAGAATTGGTTATCTCACCTTAAGCCCGCAGAATTGGCTTCGACCCATAGAATTGGTCATCTCGACATAAGGCCAGAGAATTGGTCATCTCAACTTAAGCTCGCAGAATTGGCTTCGACCCACAGAATTGGTCATCCCAACTTAAGCTCACAGAATTAGCTTCGACTGGAAGAATTGGTCATCTCAACTGAAGCCCGCAGAATTGGCTTCGACCCGCAGAATTGGTCATCTCTACATAAGCCCACAGAATTGGCTTCGACACACAGAATTGGTCATCTCAACTTAATCCCGCAAAATTGGCTTCAACCCACGAAATTGTTCATCCCACCTTAAGCCCACAGAATTGGCTTCGACCCACAGATTGGTCATCCCACCCTAAGCCCGCAGAATTGGCTTCGACCCGTATAATTGGTCATCCCACCTTAAGCCCTCAGAATTAGTTTCGACCCGCAGAATTGGTCATCTCATACTTAATCCCGCAGAATTGGCTTCGACCCGCAGAATCGGTCATCCACAGCACACTCCACAGGTCCTCAAAATCGACCTCGACCCCCTAAATTAGTCATCCTCGTTTCCTTAGGTCCTCAGAATCGACCTCGAACCTCGGAATTGGTCATCCTCATTTCCTTAGGTCCTTCGAACTGGATAAAACTCTTTGTAATGTTGAAGTACATCTCCTAACCATTCTAACGGTCTTCCCCATGCGCGATTCTGACTTACCATGTGGACGAACAATCCGTTTGCGTCCGACGATTCCCCGTCCAATGGACTGACGAAGGCTTCCTATCCATATTTGACCTAAACTTAACTCCCGAAACTGGGAGTAGTCCAAAGGACTTTTGAAGGTCTCTGAATTAACTTTCGAACGGTCTGCCCCATGCATGATTCTGATCAACGGTTTGCATTCTACGATTGATTTTTTGAAAAGGCCTGAAAGACACTGCCAAACGGCAGGTCCCAGACCCTACCTATCGACAGTGTGCCTAAACGCACCTACCGATTGGCAGGAATAGGGCTACGCCGATCAGAAATGCCCTGGTCCTATAAAAGGAGGCCTTGACCTCACTTTCAATGAGAGCCCAGATCTGATAGATATCACTCTCAGCAAACCCAAAAAACCTCTCTCGAAGTCAGCGTGATTTCCACACCCAAATACCTTTACATCCTTCACTTTTCATCATCCTTTTCATCAAACTTGGTGAATTCACTACCCTCCATCATCATCCAAGTCCAAGGGCTGCTCTCCAACATTCAAGATCAATCTCAAGATCTTCAAGAAGGTCTAATTTTCTCAACTCTCTCCTTAAATTCTCATAGATTTGCAATAACTTGTTTTATTGATTAGCAATTTCATTATCTCATCTCACACATCCTAATATACTTTTTATTTAGTGTTATTGCACATCTCTTATTTTCATATAAATAAAAACCCAAAAAATAAGAAAAAGAGGGTTTGCTCATAAATTCCAAACGGGAATTCTCATACTTTTCTTACACTTTTTCTACACACACACACACACAAATAAGAGAATCCCCCGGTTGGATTTATGGGATAAACCCCACCCCTCATTTTCTATGTGAACTAGGTGGACTTTGATGGCTCTATAGGCTACGTAGGCATCTCGGGGTAAAACCCGAGACTCGAGTCCTATTTCTACTTTTTCTCTCATTTTCTATTTTCTCTAAACTCCACTCTCTTATATTATATATATACATATATTTGTTCATAGTGGCATATTATTCCACATGCGTTATCGTTCCATCATAACGGTCAACGTAAGGATAATTGCGTAAATCCTATTTTCTAATATTTGTATACCTTCCTACGGATGACTCGCTTTACCTCTTCCATGATATAAGTCGATGATTCCTATCGCCACTATATATACACATGCACACATATCACGAGAAAAATAAAGGAAAATAACAAAAACCCATGAGAGACCGAAAGGGTGGAATGGGTGCCTAACACCTTCCCATTTTGTAACTTAGCCTCCGGACCCTTTTTGAATCATTTTGGTTTCGTATGCATCAGTGTGTCTTTGGATGCTATCCTATGGGATGGCTCCCTTTCTTTTGTCTGTTTTGAGTAAAATAGACTGGAGACTCTATCTCTCTACATTTTTCACCTCACCCAAATGACGCCTGCCGAAGTGCTCCTGAGAGGGATACGCAGGACCTAGGATCCTCCATCATGCCTCCTGCCCGCTGTGAGGATCGTGGATGGCCACAATATATATTCAGAATAGGTATACACGTAACCAATAATATATCCCGTACGTAGCATATAACCCTCAAATATTCTACGTATCATTAATTTACCATAGTACCTTTCTTCGTACAATCCCGAGTGTTTTTTCACTGCACAAAAGGTTACCAATTGTCCCTTAAGTCAATTCAGTAGATACCTCACTCATACCGTATTGGCCTAGGTCAAAAGTTCCCTCGATTCTTCGTGACACGATATTATTCTCCAAATGAGGTTTTTATTACCCAATTATACCTAATTAACTTTAGCCCTAAATTCCCTCATGCGACTTGGTCTAAATTCCAACGTTGGCCTACTCGTAATTAAAATATCTCCCATTATATTTTAAAATTACAGGAAAAATGAACCCGATCATTTCCCGCGAGTTTTAAGCAAAAAGGGGAAAAATTGTCCAATTCTAGGAAACTGAATCAATTCGGCCTTGGTCCAAATCGATTCACTATAACAAATATCATCTTCTTCCTTTAACTGTTACGGGATTTCACCATTTTCAAACCTCCAAACCTCCATTACATAATCCCAAACTACCAAACATCACATTAACATGTATAAACGATTTCTAATGTAATATGTTCATTAATTCATCAAGGAACACCTTTAAATTGAATTAATTCAACAATAATTCCTAAAAACCCAAGGTTATCACTTTTGTTCAAGAACATCAATAAGAACCCATATTTCTTCACATGTTTATACTACAAATTCATTTTATATGCATAAGGGATTAAACCTAACATGATTCCTACCCAAGAACATGATTTAAATCTTCCAAATTTACACCAATATTCATATATTCATGATATTAATCATCTTGCACTAACACGGAAGGTATATCTATTCAGAATTTATCAAGATAAATAGTTGCCTCAATTAGTAAGTCTGAATCCCTGCAAAAGAATGATATGGTTGGTTTTCTTTCCTTCCGATCTACATTCCGGTGATGGCTATAGTGCAAAACGATGTAGAAAGCCTTAAAACTCCCTTAGAACTCTCCTCCTTCCTTATCGGATGGATTCTCTTAGGTTTTGTAATTGATAACCCTAACTTCCTTAACACATACAATGATATACACTTACAAAATTCGTAAGTCTCTTTTTCTTAAAAATCCAAAAGAACAAAATACCCCTTCGAGGTGCAGGGGTGGCCTAAAAAGGCCCCGAGACCCAAACCAAACCCTTGAGTGCACTTTTATAACAATTTTGTCCCTTCTAGACACATTGGCATACTCGAAATGATCATTTGGATGACCCGTATTTGAATTTCATTTTAATTCAAAATTTAAGTTCCGACACTGCTGAAATGCGCTTCCGGACTAAATTATCGAAATTGCCATATTTCTCACTCACGACAACCATAATACATTCTTATTAATTTATTACTCATTCACTAAGTAATATCCTATATAAATAAATATTAACCCTTATCTCTCCAATTAATATTTATTTTAACCAGGATTAATTACTCATTTTTCATTTAATTAATCCCAATATAAAAATCATTATAAACACAAGGTGTTACTTACTTCCCCCCTAATAACGTAATTTCGTCTTGAAGTTCGAAAAATAAATGGTGTGAACAACTCTGGATATTTGTCTCGCACCTCATCCTCGTGCTCCTGAGTAGACTCGTCGGCATTATGATGCCCCCACTGAACACATACAAGTGGAACTACTTTCGACCTCAATCTCCTCCCACTATGGTCTAGGATAGCAATTGGCCTCTCCTCTTATGAAATATAGGACAAAAAATCAATCTTCTTCAATGCAATATGGGTGTGAACTAACTCGTCCCAGAGATATCTCCTCAACAAAGAAATGTGAAATACATCATGGCTCCGATGCAAGTGCTCCGTTAACCTGAGTCTATGCAACTTACCTAATCCGCTCCATGATAGGGATTGGCCCCACATACCTTGGTGCCAATTTTACTTTCTTCCCAAACCTCATTATCCCCTTCAAATGAGATACACGTAATAGCACTTGGTCCCCTACATTAAACTTCAGTAAGAACCGTTTGTAATCGGCATAACTTTTCTACCTCACCTGAGCTACCCGTATACGACTCTGAATCAACACAATTTTGGCCGAAGTATCCTAATTTAAATCTATTCCGAGAAGCTTGTCGTCCCCCACCTCCAACCTACAGGCGTGCGAACGACAAAGTTGACTGTACAACGCCTCGAATGGTGTAATTGTAAACTAGTATATTATACGCAAAATCCACCAGTGGAAGATATTTCTCCCAACCTCCCTTAAAATCAAGGATAAACATCTGTAGCATATCTTCAAACATCTGGTCCGTCCTCTCTGTCTGACCGTCCGTCTATGGATGAGAGGCCATACTGAATCGCAACTCGGTACCCATGGCCTCCTGAAAACTCTCTTAAAATCGAGACACGAAGATCTTGTCCCTTTCAGACACAATATCAAGTGGCACCTCATGTAATCTCCCTATCTCGACAATAAAAATCTGGGCATACTGTCCCGTAGTATGATTCGTTCGGACTGGTAGAAAGTGGGTTGCCTTGGTCAACCGATTAACTATCACCCAATTAGAATCATGACCCCAGTGTGATGTAGTCAACCTGATGATAAAATCCATAGAAATGCTCTCCCATTTCCACATCGAAATCTCTAACGGTTGTAGAACCCCAGAAGATTTTTTATGGTCCACCATAACCAGCTGACAAGTGGTACACCTTAAGACAGACATGGCAATGTCTCTCTTCATCCCACTCCACCAATATTGTCATCTCATATCTTGGTACATTTTATCCCCTCCAAGATGTACCAATAATCGTGACCCGTGTGACTCTTCCATCACCGCATGTCATAATTCCTCCCCCTCTGGGATAATCAATCTATCGTTGAAACATAAGCCTCCATCTAAACTCACCCTTTAACGACTTATTTTTAAGTCTAAGTGTTGATTTTTGCAAATTATCGCCATATTCTAAAACCGAGAGACCTGTGACTACACGTTCAGTTCCTACAAGTTACATTGGTTCCGTGCGAGGTGTTCGTGCCTCTTACGATGACGTTTGGTGGCTGGTTTAGGTTTTCACCCTTTAGCGGCTTGTTTTTAAGCATAATCTAGATATTTTCAAATTATCGTCATATTCTCAAATCGGGAGACCCGAGACTACGCGATCTTGTTTTTAAGCCTAATCTAGATATTTTCAAATTATCATCATATTCTCAAATCGGGAGATCTGTGACTACGCATGTAGTTTCTGTAAGTTACATTGGTCCCGTGTGAGGTGTTCGTGCCTCTTACGGGGCCGTTTGGGGGTTGGTTTAGGTGTTCACCCTTTAACGACTTATTTTTAAGTCTAAGTGTTGATTTTTGTAAATTATCATCATATTCTCAAATCAGGAGTCCCGTGACTACGCGATCAGTTCCTATAAGTTACATTGGTCCGGTGCAAGGTGTTCGTGCCTCTTACGGTTAGGGGTGGGCGCGGTCCGGTCCGGTCCGGTTTTTGGTCATTTTAGGGGTCGGACCGAATTATTCGGTCCTATATTTGAGAAGACCGTATTTGGACCGATTTAATCGGTTTAGCCTATTTATTCGGTCTAGGCTATTTTCGGTCCGGTTCGGTTAATAATCGGTCTACATTTACATTTATTTACTTTTTTTTTCAATAAAAACTTGTTAATTTTTTTATGTTTGTACTATTTAAAGGCTGTTTTGACACTGAAATAATGCTGTTTTGGCACTGAAATAATGCTGTTTTGCACTATTTAAGGTGCTGTTTTGCACTATTTAAGGGTGCTGTTTTGCCACTTCAAATGTGCTATTTTGCACCATCTAAGGTGCTGTTTTGAACCATTTAAGGTGCTGTTTTTTCCCTTCAAATGTGCTGTCCTGTTTTGCCCAATTTTAGTAAAATAAAACATGCTGTTTTGCACCATTAAATCTGTTATTTTGCACCTCCAACATAAACAATGATATGCAAACATTAAAATAGCTTCAAAAGTAATACATGTCCACCATAAGAAAATATTAAATGTCCAAGCAAGCACCATAAGAAAATATTACATGTCCAACTAAGTTCAAACAAGAAACATAAGAAAATATTACATGTCCAACTACGCCCAAGCAAGCAACATAAAAAAATATTACATATCCACCATAACCAAAAGTAAGGTAAAACAAAGTTCTCGAGTCTCCTCCAAAAGGTGCATCAATCCACCACAATAGTTGAAATTGAGGTCTTGAATCTTTCTCCCAATATTTCTAGAAAAAATACAAAACAAAGATTATGTCAAATAAAAATTCAATAACAAAAGTTTAACATTTAAATTATGAAAAATATATATTAAATTTAACTATTACCTGCATCAAGTTTCTCCATTTCTTGAATTTCATCCATGGCATCTCTAATGTTGATAGGTTTTGTTGAAGATTTGAGCCAATTTTGTGCACAAACAAGTGCCTCCACCGTTGTAGGAGCTAGAGAGCTACGAAAAGGATCAAGCACACGACCACCCGTACTAAAAGCGGATTCGGAGGCAACGGTAGACACGGGAATAACTAATACATCTCGTGCCATACGAGATAGCACTTGATACTTGCCTTGATTATTTTTCCACCACCCAAGAACATTAAAGTTGTCATTTTCCACTTCACAAGTTTCCAATAAATACTTTTCCACCTCCGATTTTGCACCTAAATTATCCTCCGACTCTAAATGCCTTTTAAATTGAGATGTTAAAAATGCACGACCATCCTCATCCTCATCAACCCCAACCACATTAATTGGTGGATTCATATTGTGTGAAGATGCATTAGATGATTTCTGACCATCATACCACTCAAACAAACGAATTAATGCATCTTTAACTCTTCTTGACAACTCCATTGATTTAACACAACCATACAACTCACTAAACCAAAATTCAACATACTTTAACTTGTAACGTGGGTCAAGGACAATGGCAATAAACAACAAGAAGTTAATTTTCTCTACATTCCAATACTTTTCAAATTTGGCAATCATTTTCCCGGCCATTGAAGATAAAAAATCATCACCATAATTTTTCAAATGCACCAACTTACTTTCAATAATCACAAGTTCATGAAAAAAAGCATTGGATGTAACATATAAAGACCCCGAGAATTTTAGGGTAGCATTATAAAAGATTCGAAGAAACTTCACAAAACTCTTAGCTTTTTCCCAATCCTCAAATTTTGGAGGTCCTAAATTTCTTCCAAACACCGACCCTCTTCCCCTCTCATCACCATCACCATCATTTTCCTCCTCTAAACCAAAGTAGGACAAATAATCATTGTCATCTTGCTCCATCCTTTTAAATGCTTTCTCAAATTTAATGGCCGCCTCCAACATCATAAATGTGGAGTTCCATCTCGTTGGAACATCAAGACATAACAAACCATTTGATTCTATCTTTTGCTTCTCACAACAATTTTTAAACTTTACTAACCTAGAAGGTGACTATTTCACATATTTTACCGCCCTACGCACTTTTGCAATTGATTCATTCAAATCCCTTAATCCATCTCCAACAATAAGATTGAGAATGTGTGCCCAACATCTCATGTGTAAATACTCATGGTCCAAAATGGTACCATTCCAATGTTTTGTCATTCTTTTCAAATAACTAATGGTACCATTATTGGAACTAGCATTATCAACCGTGAGAGTGAAAATACTATCTATCCCCCAATCACACAAACAATCCTCAACAACTTGTCCTAATTCCTCACCCTTATGAGTTTTGACTTGACAAAAGTTCAAAATCTTTTTGTGTAGGTTCCATTCTTTATCAATATAATGTGCGGTGAGACACATGTAATTTACATTTTGAATGGAAGTCCATGTATCGGTGGTGAGGCAAATCTTTTGACCTTTTAAATCTTTTTTCAACCTTTTCTTTAAATCCACATATATGTTTAGGCAATCTCGTGCAATTGTTCGACGACTAGGAATATGCAATTTTGGTTGTGCGAGAGCCATAAACCTCCTAAACCCCTCATTCTCCACAAATTTATACGGTAGCTCGTCAATTATAAGCATTTCAGCTAGCCCTTGACGGCAAGCTTCCGCATTAAAAGAGATAGCCAATAAATTTGAACTTGGCTCATTTCCGTTTGGTTCTTTTTTCAACATAAATGACAACTTTTTTTGCCCATTTTCCTCTAATAATCTCTTATTTGCGGGTAACTCTCTACAAGAAGGAGTGTGTTGTTTCATATTTTTAGTCCCATTCTTTTTAGAGTCGCACGCATAAGAAATGCCACAATAATTACAAATAGCTCTAGGCTTTTTTACATCATTATTTTTATGGAAGTGAACCCATACCGTAGATGCATTTTTCCGTTTTTGTTGCACGGGATGAGTTCTTGGCGACGCTGGCGAACCATGTAAAGTAGCATTCGCCGGATCTTCACTCACTCCATCCATCTACACATGGAAAACAAATAACAGAAAATATTTATTTAATGTAAAGTCTAAATTTTAGAAAAGAATAGAGTAACTCTAAGGAATATTTTCACACAACTCAGATAAGATCATCTAAAACCAATGTTTTTATAAGAATTAGTTTAAACATGTATTAGGTTTCTATAACCAGTTCTAATAAAATGATCAAAAGGTGTAGGAGTATAACTCAACTCATAAACAGTTAGAAATAGTTTTAAACAGAACAGTTAACTAAAATGGGACGAAACTTAACATGTATAGGTCCCAAAAATTCTCAACACCAGTTTAGTGATAGTTATAATCGAGTGTACATCTAAAAACAGTCAAACTTAAGATGTGAAATTTTTTGACAGTTACCAGCAACACATACACATGGATTTGCTTAAAACAGTTATAAACCAATTTTTTATTCTGAAGCAAAGTTTGGGACTAACAGAACATGCGCATATCCAAAATCAGATTCAACAAAGATAAAAGTCCCTAAAGTCCCTAAAAGTCCTCTCTGAAACCTTGGAGGCAAAAACTGATCAGTTTTTATACACCCAAAATCAGTTTTATACACCCAAAATTTGATCTAAATTATTGAGTTGCAGTTTGGAATATGCATAGATGAGATGAGGTGTTTTGGTGTTGTCAGCGTGGAGGCAAAAACTGAAGCAAAAAAATCAGTTGGAAATCAAATCAGAATATTACCGTGGGCGTGGAGGCGAGCAGCGTCGGCGTCGGCGTCGGATCGGCTGCGAGGTACGTCGGACTCGGATCAGCGACTGAATCCATTTGTTTTGGGCTACCGTGGTGGCCGTGGCTCTGTTGATGAGATCTTGTGTTCATGGTGGACCGATGGTGGCGTCGGACTCGGATCAGTGATCGATCGGAGAGTTGGAGTGGAGAGAGAGAGAGTGAGGAAAAGTGAGGGCTGCTATTTTTCTTTGTTAGAGAGAGTGAGGAGCGGCCGTGTGTGTGAGTGATATGTTGAGAGGTTAAGTGGTAAGTTTAGGGTTTGGTATTTAGTATATGGTATATGTATATAAAATTAATATATATTATATAATATTAAATTAAACGGTCCGGTCCGGTCTTAAGACCGAATTTATAATGGATTTTTTGGACCGAACCGAATATTTCGGGTCTCTTAATTTAGGACCGAATTAGGACCGATTTATAAAAAAGCCTACAAAAATGGGTTCGGTCCGGTCCGGTCCAATCGGGTCAATCGGGTCGGTCTTTTTTTTGTCCACCCCTACTTACGGTGACGTTTAGGGGCTGGTTTTAGTTTACCCCCTTTAACGGCTTGTTTTTAAGCCTAATCTAGATTTTTTTAAATTATCATCATATTCTCAAATCGGATGACTTGTGACTATGTGATCAGTTCCTACAAGTTATATTGGTCCTGTGCGAGGTGTTCGTGCCTTTTATAGGGCCGTTTGGGGGTTGGTTTAGGTTTTAACCCTTTAACGGCTATTTTTTAAGTCTAAGAGTTGATTTTTCCAAATTATCATCATATTCTCAAACCGAGAGACCCATGACTACGTGGTTATTTCCTACGAGTTACATTGATCCCGATAGAGTTGTTAGTACCTCTTACGGGGTCATTTGGGGGCTGGTTTGAGTTTTCACCCTTCTACGGCATCTTTCAAAGCCTAATCTATATATTTTTGAATTATCATCATATTCTCAAACTGGGAGACCTGGGATTATGCGGCCAGTTCCTACAAGTTACATTGGTCCCGTGCGAGGTGTTCGTGCCTGCTACGGGGTCGTTTGGGGGCTGGTTTGGGTTTTCACCCTTTAACAGCTTTTTTTTAAGTCTAAGTGTTAATTTTTGCAAATTATCATCATATTCTCAATTCGGGAGACCCGTGACTACGCGGAAGTTCCTACAAGTTACATTGGTCCAGTGCGAGGTGTTCGTACCTCTTACGGTGATGTTTGGGGCCTTGTTTAGGTTTTCACCCTTTAACGGCTTATTTTTAAGCCTGACCTAGATTTTTCAAATTATCGTCATATTCTCAAACCAGGAGACCTGTTGAGAGTGCAGCTACAGCGGAAATATTGCGACTTCTCATATAAAATCCAGTTTTTAATTAAACCCAAATTTTAGTTAAACCCTAAGACATGCATCTAGATGATTTATCAAATAAAATATAGCATGCAGGATAAAACAAACAATTTCAGGAAAAATCCCCCAAAGGGGCAAAACCTTTTATTTCACTATAATTTGTAAGAAAATGGCTTACAATCGGATTACAATGAAATACAGTTTGACTAAGAATTACCCTTAGGTATCGGATTCTGTAGTCGCGGCTGGAAATATCCCTTTCCAGGTGGGCTGCAATGAAGAAGAGAAACGGCTTCTCCACAAGTGTGTGACACAGAAATACCCGCAGGTGTCGGTTCCTATGTCGGCGGCTGGAATTTTCCCTTTCCAGGAGGGCAGCAATGAAGAAGAGAACGGCTTCTCCACAAGGGTTGAACAATAGCAAAGCTTGTGTTCTAGGGTTCCAAAAGATTCACAAAAGTAATTGGGATTTTTTGGTGTGAATCAAAAAGAGTCTTGGAACTCAAAAAGGTGAAGACTTAGAGTATTTAGGACTCTGAAAATCGTATTTAAAAGTCTTAAAAAATAACTCCCCGAAGTTGGCTTTAAATAGGAAAACTTTGAGCCTAAAAAATCTGCAGCGAATCTGGCCGAATTTATCCCAGTCGGACCGGTCCGGTTCTGAGGCGGATCGGTCCGGTCAAGCGGATTGGTTCTTTTATTTTTGGCCTCCATCGGTTCGCTTGCGGTCCGGGGTATACTGGATCTGCAGCAAGCGGATCGGTCCGGTATGGGTCCGGATCGGTCCGGTTTTCCCAGAAAAATAAAATCATTTTAAAAGCCTCATTTTGCTTTAAAAAACTTACTTCTTATTTTTATAAAAAACATTTTATAAAAATTTCGCAATACTAAATATGAACTTTAAGGAACGTAAAAACAAAATTTTACCAAGTTCATTCTCGCAGAGGCTATGATGTTGAAGATGCTTTGATATTCGGATCCGTTGATGTAGATGCGATATTGAGTTTCTTCAACGGTGTAACGGCGTACGACATACAAATTGATAATGGACAAAAATGTCCTTACACCTGTGACTATGCGGTCCGTTCCTACAAGTTACATTGGTCCCGTGCAAGGTGTTCGTGCCTCTTACGAAGCTGTTTGGGGGCTGGTTTAGGTTTTCACCCTTTAACGGCTTGTTTTTAAGTCTAAGTGTTGATTTTTGTAAATTATCGTCATATTCTCAAACCGGGAGGGAGACCCGTGATAATGCGATCAGTTCCTACAAGTTACATTGGTCCCGTGCGAGGTGTTTATGCCTCTTACGATGATGTTTGGGGGTTGGTTTAGGTTTTCACCCTTTAACGACTTATTTTTAATCCTAATCTAGATATTTTCAAATTGTCGTCATATTCTCAAACCGGGAGACCCATGACCATGCGGTCTTATTTTTAAGCCTAATCTAGATATTTTTAAATTATCATCATATTCTCAAACTGGGAGACCTGTGACTACACGGTCAGTTCCTACAAGTTACATTGGTCATGTGCGAGGTGTTTGTGCCTCTTACGGTGCCGTTTGACGCCTGGTTTAGGTTTTCACCCTTTAACGACTCGTTTTTAAGTCTAAGTGTTGATTTTTGTAAATTATCATCATATTTCCAAACTGGAAGATCCTTGACTATGCGATTAGTTCCTACGAGTTACATTGATCCCGATAGAGGTGTTAGTGCCTCTTACGGGGTCATTTGGAGGTTAGTTTGGGTTTTCACCCTTCTACGGCATCTTTCAAAGCCTAATCTATATATTTTCGAATTATCGTCATATTCTTAAACCGAGAGGCCCTTAACTACACGATCACTTCCTATGAGTTACATCAGTCCCGTGTAAGGTGTTAGTGCCTCTTACGGAGCCCATTTGGGGACTTGTTTGGGTTTTCACCCTTTAACGACTTGTTTTTAAGTCTAAGTGTTGATTTTTGCAAATTATCGTTATATTCTCAAATCGGGAGACCCGTGACTATGCGATCAGTTCCTACAGGTTACATTGGTCACATGCGAGGTGTTCGTGCCTCTTACGGGGTCGTTTAGGGGCTAGTTTAGGTTTTCACCCTTTAACGATTTGTTTTTAAGCCTAATCTCCCGTCACTACACACATGTATTCTGGCCTACCAAAAATGAAAGGTGCCATAGTTGTTTAACTTGTGTGATTGCTACTGCCTTACCCCTAACTCTCCATTTGGTAATGCTAGTTGTCTTGATTAATAAAATGTTCATCAAAAGTTATCCTATTTGTGATCACATCGATGTTGTTGCCCTTATATCCATTGTTAACTTGTAGACATTTGAACTAGGTTTGTAAATTGCTTGGCTTAGCTGGTCATTTTAAGAATCATTTTATTTTAGAAAAACAACACTAAAAGAAAAGGAGAAAGAAGATTATACTTGAGAATTTCAATTCTAAGAAGCAAAAAAGTATATTTGATAAAAGAAAAATGGAATCATTATAGTAAATACCTGAACTCTCTGAGCTTCATCCCTCAAGGTCTGAAAAGGTATCACAGCTTCTTATTGACTCTATAACAACAAAGCATCCCCATGAGTCCCGAAATAGAAAATAATAAGCAATAATTTCTAAAATATAAAGAATAAGCAAGATTCAGCATAGACAGCTAAATTTTTGCAAGTTAAGATCAAAACAAATGTACCAGCTTATACAACACTCTAGCCTATATTTCACAGACTGCACACACAATTTCACATACATACACACAATTTAATACTGCACAAAATTTCATGCACACAAAGTTACAAATTGAATTAATTACAACACAAAAATGAATTTAGAGTCCCATAAAATACCAAATAAACTCCACAACATAACCAAACAAAATTCTAACATCGTGGAATTAGAATTCTTTAATGAATTCCAATTCTAGGCATCCAATTCTATGAATTCCAATTCTATGCATCCAATTCATGATTTTCATTAACTAGGTACTGGTTGAAAAAAATATGTGAATGTGATTTCTAATGATAGTTAAAATGATTTAGCTATGATTTTGATAATGCTCTACAATATCAGTTTTACCGTACAATAGTGTTCTTTTGTTGTGATCTTGACGTAATATCCTGCAAAGCAATACGAAAAAACAAAAAGAATATCCCACAGCTAAGGGTAAAAGAGTGAAAGAAACGAGATGCGCACACACAAACTTCCAACTGTGAATATAAAGTAGAGATGTGTTGTGTCTCCTTGAGTTTTTCATTTGCATACTTTTCCATTTGGTAAACAATTGTATTTTATTTTGGGAAATTATATTTTGTTCACTTCAAATATATCATCATACATAGTAGCTTCATCAATATTGTATTATTTATTCAATGGAATATTGCAGGTCATCGTATTTACTAAGGAAAATAATGCAATTTTGTTTACCTATCCTCCTGCTGGATCCTTCAATAACAATGGTTTGGTAGTTTCTTCCAAGTTGCCAAGATTCTCTGATATGTATACACTTAATTTAACACCTTCCTAATTTAAAATCTCGATATATCACCTTCCTAATTTAACAGAAGAAAAATTAATTCAACAATATGTACACAAGTATCTTGTTCTCAATAAAGTTGAAATTCTCAAGGTATTGCCGCTAATGACTTATGGTATAAGAACAAAAATAGTTGAAATTTTGTTCACTATTTTATCTAAAACCACATAGCTATAGTGTATACACTTATTATCATTGGCATTAGTCAACTGAATGAAGTAAACTATATATCATGTAATAAAAGTAATTGATGATAAGTGATTACAACTAATGGTAAAAGCCCATTATAGGCTAAATAACTATAGTACTAATTATAATTAAAGACGGAAAGATAAAGTATGAGACAAAAAGGTAATTCTTAAACAAAATCTAATAACTAATAACAATTATATTATAATTAATTATCTACTACTACTAAAAGGTAATTCGTAAGATGGTAATAGAGTAGATTCTATACAATAAACAAAACATAACATGGATGTACAATATACACATGGTAATAGAGTAAATTCACTTATGTTTTGTTTTTTTGATTAGAACAGAGCATACAAATATGATCAAAGATACAATGCGAGCAAGGTAAGAACAAACTGCTTCTTTGTTCATCAATAGGATTCAATTTCTTAATGAACTTCTTACGCTATTATAACATATAAGAGAAATATAAATACACTATGGTTCTTGTATTATACTTTTTCACATTATACTGTTATACTGTTTGGATCTTATCAGATGACGTAAGAGGAACAAACTATTGTTTGGATCTTATCAGATGACGTAGGCCACAAATCCTAAATTCAAAGTGACAAATCTATTTTTCGGTAAAAATGAAAGAGTATACCTGATCTGATCTAATCAAACCAAAAATATATGGGTCGATCTCCAAGATCTGACTCCAAACTTTGTCGATCTGAAACACAATCTAAATCAAATACAAAAATCACAAACAATAGACTAATATCGAAATCCAAAAAAGGAAATGAAAAATTATCTCAAGATCAATACAAAAGCTTAGTTTCCAAACGCTAATGGTCCGTTTGGCAACCTAATTCCAAGCCACGGAATTGGAATTGGAAGACCAATTTTAATTTCTTGGAATTAAAATTGGCCTTCCAAACAGGCCCTAAGGAAATATTGATTCTCTAAATATATTATATACTTTTAGGACTTAAAATAATATTGATTATGGATATAGGACAATAAACATTTCATTTTCATTTTTAGTCCCTATTTTCAAATTAAAGGGACATGTGGCATGCTGTGATTGGTTAACGTGTTATGAATATGGGTCCGCGCCAGTGGCTTTATTAAAAAATAGGGACTACAACTGTAAATAAAATGTTTCTTGTACTATTTCCAAAATATATATTGCAAGTAGTCCTAAATTTACAAAGCCCCTTCTCTAAACTCTCATGTCAAAAAAGAGGGAATTACCTCAGTGTTAAAACAAAGGGAATTACCTCACATAAAAAACTAGCAGGTAATATTAAATTTGATAATCGAAAGCCCTAAAAATTTATATATAAAACCCTATGATCAATAAACTCATAAAAGCATAGCGACAACCCAATAAAAACTTAAGAAAATATATATATAAAACCCTAAAAATGAAAAAATGAGACTTCAAAACGTATATTACCTGTGTAAGAGTCTAGCGGGACCAAAACGTGGGAGACTCCAAAGTTACGAACTCCAAAGTGACCAAAAGTGACGAACACCAAAGTGATGAGCTCCAAAGTGACCAACTCCAAGAGAGAAAGAGACGAGCGGGAGACTCGAAAGTGAGAGGAGAAGTGAGCGGGAGACTCTAAAAGTGAGAAACTGGATTTTTTTTAGCATTTTATATTTTAGTCAAGTGTACTCTATTTTGGCACACTTAAAAACAGTGCTAAATTTTGGCACTGTTTTAAAGTGTGCCATATTGTCATTAAACCGTGCTAGAATTTGGTACAGTTTAAAACTGTACCAGATTTTTAATATCAGGGTATGCTAAATTGCTATTTTTGGTGTAGTGTCTCCAAATTTGTAACGCAAACACGACTGTCGCTAACACCAAGTCGGGGTGGAGTAATTCCTCTCATGAGGCTTAATCTTGTGGGAAGAATAAGCTATAGCCTGGTCCTCCTACTATAGCACACCTCCAAGTCCCTAGAGGGACGCATCAAAAAATACAAGATACTCCATTCCTTCCCTAGGACCTGCAAGTACGGGTGTTGAAGTCATATTGTCCTTCATCTCAGAAAAATCCAACTGACAAGCATCATCCCAGATAAACAGTGCCCCTTTGCAAGTCAAATTTGTTAATGGACCCAAAATCTTCAAAATCCCCAAATAAATGGTCGGTAGTACCTGACTAACCCCAAGAAATTGCGCACCTTCGTCGATGTCATGGATTGTCCCCACTCCCTCACCGCTGACACCTTACTGTGATCCACCGATATCCCCATGGCAGATATAATATGCCCCAAGAACTGTACCTCACACAGCTATAATACGTATTTCTCAAACTTAACATATAACTGATGCTCACGTAAAGTCTCCGAAACTCTATGCAGAAGCTCTGCGTGCTCCTCCTCCATCTGATAATAAATCAGGATGCCATCGATGAAGACAATGACAAACTGATCTAAGAACTCTCTGAACACCCTATTCATCAAGTCCATAAACATAGTTGGCACGTTGGTTAGCCCAAATGGCATAACCCATAATTCATAAGACCCATATCTCATTAGAAAGGTCGTCTTAGATACATCTTGATCTCGAATCAGTAACTAGTGATACCCGAATCTCAAATCTATCATAGAGAAGTAGGAGGCTCCCCTAAGCTGGTCAAATAAGTCATCGATTCAAGGAAATGAATATTTATTCTGTATCGTGACTTTATTCAACTCCCGATAATCCACGCACAGGCATAGAGATCAATCATTCTTCTTTACAAACAGCACTGGAGCACCCCAAGGTGAGGTAATCCTACGAATAAAGTCATGCCCCAAAAGAATTTTAATCTAATCTCGTAGCTCCCTCATCTATATAGGAGCCATACGATAAGGCGTGCGAGCTTTTCACCGAGTGCTCGATGCTAAATCAATGACAAACTCTATCTCATGACTAGGCAATAATACTGGTATCTCCCTAAACACATCTGCGAACTCAAATACAACCAGAATCGAGTCTAGGAAAATCACTACCCCCTTAAAGGTCTCCTCCTCTATATAGTATAACTGAGTAAACCATCCCCCTTCGGGATGAGGCATTGCCACTAAGAACATCTCCCAGCCCTAAATTGTAAACATTATGCTCCTACTGTAGTAGTCAATCATGGCCCTATACGCAGCTAGCCAATCCATGAAAATAATGGCATCATACTCCGACATATCTAACAAAATCATATTGGTAGGTAAAACAAGTCTCCTAATGTCTATACTCATACCTCGATAAATCAAGAATATAAGGATCCCGTCACCCAACTGTGAGTCTACACACGTGACTGTACTATCTTCCGTGTCTAATAACCCTATGGCTCATGCAAATATAGTGGCTATAAATGAGTGTGAATCCCCCATGTCAAATTATATACGCCCCAAAGTCCCATGTATAAGAAATGTACCCTCCACTGCGGCCTGGTGGATCTTGTACACACGCACATATTATAGCTATCCCTGTTAAGGTGGAGCTGCTGGAATGGTTGGTATGACAAGCAATGCTAGCACTGGTGCTGGTACTGGAAGGGCGGAGGGAAAGATAGGCCTATGAGGCTCCTAGTGAGCGCCCTGCTGTTGCGAAATCATGCCCTTATAAGGGCATTCCTGAAGTTTGTGGTCATTCTTGCCACATATGAAAGATATACCAGTAAAATTTCCCCCTCTCTGAATCTGCTGGCCATTACCACCCCTCCCTTCGTCCTACTGGCCTTGCTGAAAGCACTGTTGGCCCTATCGGCCCTAATGTCCGTGCCTGAATCCACGTTGTCCCTACATATAATCTCTCGAATGAAATTGCTTAGCAGCATTCCCTTGATGGGAACCCTTATCTTTCTGCCTCGGCTGAATTTGAGTTGATAGTGCCCCACTAGCACTGCTATCCCTTATCCTACCCTATTGGCTAGACTCTCCTGAGCGCTTTCTTCCTTTCACGTGGAAGCGGTGGTCCTAACAGTGCAATAAAGAAGCATTCAGCACAAGTGCTATCGAATTCTCCAGGTAAGACCATTCATAAGCAAAAAGGGGGAAATTGTCCAATTCTGGGAAATTGAATCAATTCGGCTTTGGTTCGAATTGATTCTCTTTTTGAATCGATTCAGCCAAGGGGGCGAATCGATTCGCTATAACAGGTATCGTCTTCTTCCCTTAACTGTTGCGGGTTTTCACCATTTCAAACCTCTAAACCTCCATTACATAATCCCAAACTCTCAACTAAATCTACCAAACATCACGGTAACATGTATAAAAGATTTCTAACGTAATTTGTTCATTAATTCATCAAGGAACACCTTTAAATTGAATTAATTCAATAATAATTCTTAAAAACCCTAGGTTATCACTTTTGTTCAAGAACATTAATAAAAACCCAGATTTCTTCACATGTTAGTACTATAAATTTGTCAAATTCATTCTACATGCATAAGGGATTAAACCTAACATGATTCCTACCCAAGAACATGATTTAAATCTTCCAAATTTACACCAATATCCATATATTCATGATATTAATTATCCTACACTAACATGGATGGTATATTTATTCAGAATTTCGCAAGCTAAATACTCGCCTCAATTCATAGGTCTGAATCCCCGCAAAATAATGGTATGGCAGGTTCCGGTGGTGGTTGTGGTGCCAAACGGTGTAGAAAGCCTTAGAACTTCCTTAAAACTCTCTCCTTCCTTCTCTGATGGCTTATCTTAGATTTTTTAACTAATTGCCCTAACTTCCTCAACACATATACTGATATACACTTAAATAATTGGTAGGCATCTTTTTCTTAAAAATTCAAAAGACCAAAATACCCCTCCAGAGTGTTGGGGTGACTTAAAAATGCCCCGGGACCCAAACCAGACACCCGAGTACACTTTTCTAACCATTTTGACCCTTTCGGACATATTGACACACTCTAAATGACCATTTAGATGACCCATAATTAAATTTTATTTTAACTCATAATTTTAAGTCCCGGCATGACTAACATGCGCGTCCCGAGTAAATTACTGTAACTATCGTATTTCTCATTCACGAAAATCATAATATGTGCTTATTAATTTATTACTCATTCACTAAGTAATATCCAATATAAATAAATATTAACCCTTATCTTGCTAATTAATATTTATTTTAACCTGGAGTAATTTCTCATTTTTAATTTAATTAATCCCAATATAAAAATCATTAAAATTACGGGGTGTTACACTTCTTTTCTTTCTCTTAATCTCTTTTATTATGATTTGTGCTCTATTCTCTTAATTTTGTAATCAAAATCCATTTCTAATTGTTCCCTTATCGTGGCAATGTAGTTTTCATGTGTAGGATATGCTTTGAAAATCTATGTTATGGGGGTTGAAGAAGTGTTAATGGGTTGTTTTGAATAAACTTCTCTATTTAATTTTATTTTTTCGTATATAAATCAGTTATACTTTATTTATTATTTGAGATCCCTTTAACGTGGGGCTTCTTTAGGGTATTAAAGGTTTTATAACTAAGTATAATATGTTCAAACAACTAATTTATCACTTCATATATAAATAGAGAAAAATAACTTGTTGCATCTCAATAACATTTTATGGGATTCAGGTCAAATACGTTATATTAGGTTTGGATTTATTTGTGCATTGAACTGATTTTTCATACACCATATGTTCAAGTTGTTAGGAAATTAAACGCTACTAAATTCCGTTGATATTATTTCCAGGACCTTGGGAATCAATGGTTCAAGAAAATAATGCAAAAAATAATAATCCACACACGACACAAGAAATTTACGTAGTTCACCAATATGGCTACGTCCATGGCTCACACCCACTTTCACTATAGAAAAATTATAGGAACACTTTTACACACTCTCTTGTAAGCACTCTTGCACTCACTATTTTTGTGGATGTTAACACTGCCTTCGACACACTCTGACAAGTGCTAACAATGCACTGTCTTTCTCCCTAACTATTCTCTCTTCTTTTGCTCTCTAATTGCTCTCAAGCTTAAGAGTTTTGGGATGATTATAATGAGGGAATTCAAGGCATATTTATAGTTGTTTGGGAGTCACCATGACTATTAGATCAAAACAAGATTGGATGGTTGAGATTAATGGTGTGCCACCAACCATTACTATTCCTTTGGTAGGCTACTAAACATATGTGGTAACTATTCCTTTGGTAGGCTACTAAACATGCGTAGTAACTATTCATTTGGTAGGCTACCATGTGTGTTAATTATGATATTTAAATGGTAGAAATTCTTAAAATTCTCCATTTGCATTAAAAATCTCCCACTTGGAGACTTTTGAACTACAACCTAACTATCGCATCTATCAGTGAGCTAGGCGTGAGGTTTTCTTGTCTTCTATCTTTGAAGACTCACTAAAGCTGAGCCCGGCTTCAGTTTTTCTATAGTAACTGCCTTGGTTAACATGTCAGTTGGATTCTTGCTCTCTTGGATCTTCTCAAGTGTCAGCACCCCATCTTCTAATAGTGATCTGATGAAGTGATAACGAAGTTCGACGTGCTTGGTCCTCGAATGAAATGCTAAATTCTTTGCTAGATGTATTATACTCTGACTGTTAGTGTGTAGAACATTCTTTTCCTGTTTGAAGCCCAATTTTGCTAATAATCCCTGTAACCAAATCATCTCTTTACTGACCTCGGTTATTGCTACGTACTCTGCCTCTATGGTGGATAACACTACAATTTTCTGTATCTGTGAAATCCAACTTACTGCAGTAGTTCCGACTGTGAATACATAACCTGTATTACTCCTCCTATTGTTTACCTCACCAGTAAAATCTGAGTCTACAAAACCTTGTAGTCTCAACTCACCTATTTTGAAACACAGGCATCTGTCAGCGGTGCCTCGTAGATACCTTAGTATTCATTTAACTTCTTCCTAATGTTGATTTCTTGGATTGGTCATGAACCTGCTCACAGCTCCCACTGCATGAGAAATATCTGGTATTGTGCAAACCTTAGCATACATGAGACTTTCAATGGCTGAGGCATATGGAACCTTAGTCATAAAGATCCTCTCTTCCTCCGTCTTGGGTGACTATTCCTTAGATAGCCGAAAGTGACTAGCCAATGGTGTTCTAACTGCCTTAGCATCACTCCTGTTGAACCTTTTCAGGAGACGCCCAATGTACTCTGTCTGAGATAACTCTAAAGTACCTTTAGGCTTGTCTATGTTGATTCTTATCCCAAGAATTTGCTTCGCTTCACCCAAATCCTTCTTGCCGAACTCGCTCGACAACTTCTTCTTTAACTTCTTGATTTCGCCCATGTTTGAACCGGCCACTAACATGTCATCAACATAAAGTAGAAAAATAATGTAGCTGGACTCAAATCTCTTGAATTAGCAACAATGATCAGAGTTGCACCTATAATAACCATTTGTCTAGATAAATTAATCAAACATCTTCTACCACTACCTTGGAGCTTGTTTAAAACCATGCAAGCTTTTCATCAATTTACACACGAGTTTCTCTTTTCCATGCTTCGAGAAACCCTTCGGCTGCTGCATATATATCTCCTCCTCAAGGTCACCATGGAGGAAAGTAGTTTTCACATCTAACTGCTCAAGATGTAAGTCTTCTATTGTAATGATGCTCAAAACTGACCGACCGGTAGTCAGTTTCACAATCGGTGAAAATATGTCGGTGTAGTCGATTCCTTCCTTTAACTGGAAACCTTTGACTACGAGCCTCACCTTGTATCTCTTAGAACCATCATGTTCCTCTTTGACTCGATACACCTATTTGTTGTGTAGAGCCTTCTTTCCCACGGGTAATTCATCCATCTCCCATGTCTTGTTAAAGATAAGGGACTTCATCTCATCATTCATTGCAAGCTCCCACTTACTAGCATTCTCCACCTGACATGCTTCATCATAGCATTTAGGTTCTCCAACATCAGTGAGCAATAAATATTTTATGTGCTTACTGTTTGGTACATGAGGTCGGTAAGATCTTCTTAGTACAGGAGATGGAGATGGAGAATGTGGTTCATCAGTCTCTTATTAGTTGTTCTGCAATATGGATTCCTCTGGCTGAGGTCTCTTATTTGTCTACTTTGCCACACTACTAATTGGAATATTGTCTGGATCAACGTACATAGGGCCGCCATGTGTTGCACCACTAGACTGTAGTGTATATCTATCCCTATACATCACCTTCTCATTAAATATATCGTCCCGACTTTTGATTATCTTCCTAGTTTTGTCATTATAGAACTTGTACCCAAACTCATCTCCGCCATATCCGATAAAGGTGCATTTTAGTTATTTAGGGTCAAGTTTATCCCTAGCATGATAATTAATATGCACATAAGCAATACAACCAAAGACTTTAAAATGGGAGAGTTTTACCACTTTTTCGCTTCACACCTCCTATGGTATTCTGTGCTCTAGCGATACTGATGGTCCTCTATTAATTAAGTAGGATGCGGTATTGACTGCCTCTGCCCAGAACTGCTTGGGCAATCCTGCATGTATACGCAAGCTTCTGGCCCTTTTTGTCAATGTTCGGTTCATCCGTTCTACTATGCCATTCTGTTGCGGTGAACCTTGCACAGTCCTCTCTAGTTTGATGCCATTTTCATAATAGAATTTCTTAAACTCGGTGTCATTATACTCGCCACCGTTGTTGAATCTCAACTTCTTTATCTTTATTCCTTACTCATTCTCCACTATGTCGTACACCTAGGAATTGTGTCTCAAAAAGTAAACCCACGCCTTTATGGAGTGATCATCAATGAAATTCAAAAGTAAAACTTTCCGTCGATGGATGAGACAACAGTTGGGCCCTATACATCTGTGTGAATCAGCTCCAGCTTTTCTTGCTTTGGTGGTCTGCCACTCTTTATAAAGCTAACTCTCTTCTGCTTCCCAAAGTTGCATCTTTCACATAAGTCAATATCAGCTGATTATAGATCTGGTAGTTTCCCCTTAGAGTGCATGATCTTAAGCCCCTTATCACTCATGTGACCAAGTTTTTGGTGGCATAGGTTTGGATCATCTTTGATTTTTTCAACTGCAATTGACCCATAACTGTTCGTTGTCATATAGAGTGTGTCACTCTTCTTATCACGAGCGACTATCATTGCTCCTCTAGAAACTTTCCATGAATCGACATTGAAGGTTATGACATAACCTTCAGTTGCTAACTGGCCCACCGAGATCAGATTCTTTCGTAAATCAGGGATGTGTCTCATATCCTTTAGTTTCCATACACACCCGTTCAACTTGATCTGTACATCTCCCTTGCCAACCATGTCACAAGGCTGATCATCACCAAGGTACACATTGCCAAGGTTGCCTGGAGAATAACTCACTAAGAGTTCTTTCTTAAAGGTCGCATGAAAGGAAGCTCTGGAGTCTAGCACCCATGCCTCCGACTTACTCTCCAAAGAGCATATCAGTGCATCGCCTATCACTTTTGCTGCGATGTTTGCTTCCGTCTTCTCTTTTTCTTTCTTCGGGTATCTACACTGATTTTTGTAGTGCCCGGTCTTGCCGCAGTTCCAACATTCAATCACCTTCTAGTTCTGATTTTGGTTGTTGGAATTTCTAGGATTTCGAGATTGCGACGTGCCATTTATGGATCTGAATCTATTGCGCCCTCCGCTCCTGTTTGAATCTCTGCCTCTACTTTCTACGTTTAAGGTTGACGCTGAGGTGGAAGCACCATTTAACTGATTTTTGATTTCTTCAGCCATAATTGTGCTGACTACATCATCGAACTTCAGTTTTGTCTTTCGTGCAGATCCGTTGATTGCAGTAACCGTGCCTTTCCAACTATCAGGCAACTGCCCAAGAATTAGACAGACTCGTATCTCATCAGTGAAAGACATGTCCACCGCCTCTAACTGATCCGTCACTTCTTTGAACTCACAGAGATGTTCTTTGAATTACGCTCCTTCTGACATCGTCATAATAAATAACTTCTTTATCAAATGAATTTTATTTGCTATAGAAGGTTGTTCATACATATTGGAGAGGGCCGCCATGAGAGACGTAGTTGTCTTCTCATTTTTTATGTTGTAGGCTACTGACTTTGACAGTGATAGCCTATGGTTCTGATAGTTTTTCGATGCAGTTGCTCCCATTCCGAATCTTTCATTTCCGTTTGCTTAACACCTAAAGGTAAATAAAGATCCTTTTGGTACAAGCTGTCTTCTATTTGCATTTTCCAGAATCCAAAATTTGTGCCGTCAAACTGGAAAATTTTGGACTCCTTTTCAGACGCCATTACTCCCACTCGAACAAATATGATGGATACAAAAAAAACTTTTTGGAGTAATTTTTATAAACGCCTGTTGTGCCTTTGGTTCGCCAACCAAAAGCTCTGATACCAATTGTTGGGAAATTAGATGCTGCTAAATTCCGTCGATAATATTTTCAGGATCTTGGGAATCAATGGGTCAAGAAAATAATGCAAAAAATAATAATGCACACACAACACAAGAGATTACGTGGTTCACCAATTTGGTTACGTCTACGGCTCACACCCACTTTCACTATAGAAAAATTATAAGAACACATTTACACACTCTCTTGTATGCACTCTTGCACTCACTATTTTTGTGGAGGCTAACACTACCTTCTACACACTCTGACAAGTGCTAACAATGCAGTGTCTTTCTCCCTAACTACTCTCTCTTCTTTTGATCTCTAATTGCTCTCAAGCTTGAGAGTTTTGAGATGATTACAATGAGAGAATTCAAGGCCTATTTAGAGTTGTTTAGGAGTCACCATGACCGTTGTATCAAAACAAGATTGGATGGTTGAGATTAATGGTGGGCCACCAACCATTACTATTCCTTTGGTAGGCTACTAAACATCTGTGGTAACTATTCCTTTGGTAGGCTATGATGAGTGCATTATTTTGTATATTTTATACCCAAATTTATACTTTGTTAGTCCCATTTTAGTGTATTTAATAAGTTCTTAGGACTATTTTATTAAAAAGAGAAAAAAATACGAAAATGATTGAATTCATATTGAAAATGGCAATTTTAAGTCAAAAATGGGCACTTCAATAATTTTATAATATTCTTGTGCTTATTTGTGAAAAAAGTTGCCTAGTGAAATTTTTGCAGATAATAATGGAATTTGGTGCAAATTGATGATCAATTCAAAAAAGGCGCGAAAAAGTTGATTTTTGCGGTCATTCGAAAAAAGCTATTTTTTACACTAGTGAAATCGTAAAAAAGTCAAAAATTTTTATTCCCCAATTTGGCCGAAACTCGGCATGCGTGTTCAGCAAGAAAAGATAAGAGTTTTGAGTGGGGAGAAATTTCGTCCCTTATCACGATCTAAAGATTAAAGAGGTGGAGAGATAACTACCAACACCATTCGACCAATCAAAAAGAGTCCCACCACAACTCAAATACCTTACCACTTGTCCTATAAAAAGGACCCTTGGGCTCATAATTTCGTAGACAATTAGAGAGGAATTTCGGGGAGGATTTCGGGGAGCAACTTTGAGTGATTGTAATCAATTTGAGGGCCAAGTTTTTATCATTTTTTTAGAGGATTGAAGATTGTTGTGAGAGAACTATTTGTAAGTTTGATTTATTCATGAAGATCTCTACTCATTCTTGCAATTTATCTTTCATTATGGTAGCTTGATTCTTATATTAGGAGTAGGGTGAAGTTTATCATAGCTAGCTAATATTATCGCGTTAATTTTATCCTTGTTTATTCCCTACTTGTTTTAATTATTATTAAAGATTCGGTATTCATTTTAAAGCGACACGAGACTGTGTTTTAGAACCTTCAAGATTGTTTTGTCAAATCAAGTTTTGAGATTTAAAAATAGTAATTTTTGATGGATTATGCTTGCACTTTGATTGTTTTGATAGTCCATGCTTAAATACATTTGAGAATTTTAAAACCTGTATTTTCTAAGGTAATAGGGATTTTAGCCGTCTATTAGAGACGTTAAAAATATTTTGATCATAATCGTCATATTTTTCGAATTAAATGCGACGAGAGTCGGTTTAATTTGAGTTATAAAAAGGGAATGACAACATTAAATTAGTGTGCAATATTAGTTACGTGATAAATGGACCCTGAATCCTAATTATTTTATAATTGTTTACATATATCTTGTGTTACTTTCATTTATCGTAGTTTCTTTTATTTAGTGTAGTTCATAATCATTCTCTATCCCATTTAGTCTAGTTGGACAGTCACAATTAATTTGAATGAAAAATTGACAAATCTCTGTGGGTTCGACCCGTACTTACACTCGCTATTCTATAATAGCCCGTGCACTTGGGGTATTTTATAAAATTGATAACAGGCTACTAAACATGTGTGATAACTATTCATTTGGTAGGGTACCATGTGTGTTAATTATGGTATTTAAATGGTGGCAATTCTCAAAATTCTCCATTTGCATTAACACAAGGGATGCTTTTGATGTGTGATGTGTTTGTTATTGATAGTTAAGCAATTTAATTGTGAAGTTTTTTTTTAATTTATATTGATACTAATTTCCTCCCCACTCGCAAACTTGAGCAATTTTGGAAATGAGTGTAAATTGAAAAGTACAATAAAAAATGGCATGGAAAATAAACCAATTCAATCTGTGTTTTTACTTCCTTTTTTATAATTTTAATGTTAAAGACTTATGGTCATATGCAACAAGTTACTATATGCATACAAACACTTTTTTCTTTCTTTCACCGCATTGAATTATTTCTTCTAGATGTAAATGCCTTACAAGAGTGAAGTGGACAAGAATACTTTGTAGTGTTTAATGTCACCCATTTTAGTAGCTTTTGTACAGGTTATTAGGGAACTAATACATTGACACAATTATTTCCCTCAAAGATTAATTCTACGTTAACTCGAAATTGTGACTTAAATAATTGATTCTCTCACATGAAATAAATGTATTGAATGGTGTATGGGTTTCACTATTTCTCATTTTAAATCCTTATTAATGTTGCCATGTCAGCAAGTTACTTGCTTTAAGTCAAAATTTCAAGTTGAGCTTGAATTACTCATTTTCAAAATGTGACCAAACCATAGCCTGCTCTAACCTACTAATAGTTCCATCTCTGGGTATAAAAACATATATTAACCTCAAATGTCCAATATCTTTTCTCAAGGTTTATCTTCACTTATCATTTAATGAATACCTATTATTTCCAGCATAAGGAAGTGAGAAATCATGAACACTACTGTGATGAATTTTTGCGATGGGTCATGATATAGAAGCATTTTTAATGCACTTGTGTATGTGTGTGTATGAGAGTGAGATAAAGATAGGTAACTAATTACCTCGAACGTTTTTATCGCATGTAGTGACAGTCGAGAATTGAGAGGGTATAGACTCAAATATTATGTTCATTTATCTTTTAGATCCCCAAAGTTTTTGTTGTTACCGCTTCGCAATTAAAAGAAACATATAAGGAATTTACCTTTAATTTTGAACTAACTTTTTATTGGCCTGATTTTGATTGTTAAAAGTGTGGATTAATCTCCAATAAGTATTTTGGGGGGTCAACCCCTATTAAACCCAAACTTGTGAGGGCCAAAAGGCAAATCACCTTTAATTTTTTAGTAAGTTGCTGAAATAAAAATAAGTACAATCACATCATTAATCTCTCTCTCTCTCTTAATGAAATAAAAACGAGTGTTGTTGAACTAAACTTTTAAGTTTACCAGATACAATTAAGTCTAATTTTCATGTGGGTGCAATATGAATCATTGCTGAATTAAAATCATGCACACACACATAAAGCAACACTAAATTAAAGAGTGGAAACCCCCGCGAAAAAAACTACTGACGGGGCTTAGCCAACCCAATCCCACTAGTACTATTGAATGTTTATATGACTTAAAAAGAACATACTTGAATTTCAGAAGGCTCAATTCCATCCATGATGTATTTCCATGACACAATGATCTAAGGCCTTTGTCCATACTACCATTCAATTTCTCTTGTCAATAACAACTTGCCTAACTCGCAAATCCCGGTATCCACCGATGTCGACTGCGAACACGATACGCCCACATGATATCTCGTGCTATTCAACCCACATGATCATTTGTGTTGATATCTTCATATGGAGATTCAAAGATATTTGTAAACCAAAAGCTCCATCGGAGTGTTAATATTGACATGATCTAAACTCTCATAACAAATATCCCCAAAGTGGGATTATGTAAAACTAAATTGCATATGAAAAACTGTTTGTCATGAACTTATTTATACATTACTGTAGAAAGAGGGTTCAATAAACACATTTTCCAAAAAAGCGCCCTCTCGTATGAATGAGATGGTCCTTGTTTGAGCAATCGACTTTGCACGAGGACCTTTTACAAAGTATGAATTTTCTTATAAGAATTTCTGAATTCAAATATGACTCTCGTACAAAATTTCACCTAGTACAAAAAACCTTTTTAGGAAACACTTATAATACACTTGAATTGAAAAACATCCCTCGCATGAAATAAAATTCGTACGACAATGTCATCGCATGAAAAGGTTTCCTCAATTTGGAAACTAAAAATTCTTACCAAAGCTCCAATGCAATGATAGTCTTCAATTTGGTAATGCAATGGCTTGATCCTTTATCTGTCCTTAAATCTTCAATTTACAACTTAAGACTCAAAAGATACCTACAGCTAATTTTTTTAAGTTCCAGAATAAGGTGAAAACTAAAAGGATATAAAATATGTCCTTGTTTTATATCTCATATATTTTCATCAAATAATGTCATAAATTTTGAAAACAAAACGCTCTAAATTAATAAAAATATCCAATCTTTTGAAAAAAATCATAAATAATCATCTAAATCCTTCTTTGAGTTTCATCAGATTGAGATACATTAACGATTTTAACATGTAAATCCTGAAATCTTAAAAATGGTTCTTTATTAGTATTCAGGTTTAAAAATTTTACAACTCTATGATACATCTTCGCAATCCTTTCTTGTCCTGGTTCAAGGAAAGGCGGGGAGACGGGATTGGGAAATAATTGTGATAAGATTTATTTGATCCGTCGTAAAACAAAAATAAATATAGTGTGATATATATATATATATAAAGGTAGATTTATGAATTCTCATAGTTGCGCCAATAATAGATTTGTTTATAGAGAGGATGTCAATTGAGGAAGGGCATAATGATTAATGGGGAATGGAGTGAGGAGCTGTAAGGGAAGGCTTGAGGCAATGGGAAAAAGGGAGGGGATGGTGATGGTGATGGTGATGGAGGCTGGGTGAAGGTGCCGGAGAGGGAGATGTTTTAATCCACAATTTAATTTTGGGAGGGGTCAATTCTCAAACGGCCAAATTTTTTGGGTACTAAAACTCACATAATCTAAAAATTAGCGGTCAACTAATGGCCGATCTGAAATTGGAGGTTAATCCGTAATACATTTTTTTTCGAGGATCAATCCCCAAATTATCAAAAATTTGGTGGGTCAAAAATCAAATGACCTTTTTTATTATAATAAAGGATGAACATGAATGAAAAATCAAGATAAGTTTACTATAAATGTATGATTAATTAATATTATGGATAAAGATATAGGAATACATTGATTTTTATCAGTCAAACTCTCAACATACCTACGAGCATACTCATTTTTTAAAAATAGTAAAAAATATATATTTTTCAACCAAATGTGGTAACATGATCTCATAATGAGGAGATCGTCTAAAACATAAATCATCCAAAAATACAATTTGAAAATGGTGATTTGAAAATTGGATGAATGCGTACATTTTTAACCATTGAAACTTATTATCATCATCTCACCTTCTTCCAAGTTATATTTTTGAATGATTTTTTTTTTATAAATGATCTTCTCATTATGGATATATATATATATACTATTTTTAAATGGGTATATTCATAGGTATAATTTATTAAGTACGTTGGAGAACTTCACTCTTATTTTTTATAAGGAAAATGATATGTACCCCAAACTTTACTTCAAAACATATTTTAAAGTGCATTAAATATTTGCATATTGGGTGAGACCTACGTAATGTACAAACACTTAATGAATTTTGTGAATATATTAAGTGATGTTTCAAGATGATAACATTACTATTTTTATAAAATATTGATAGTCCGTCATGCATATAGTGTTTAAACTTCTGATACTCAAAATTACTTTATTTTTTTAATACATAAAAAGGCTATTTGAATTTATCAGTTCGTACATAAATTCAAAGATTAAACTTTGAATTCAAATAATAAACAAATTAAAATATTGATATGTTTGTTTGCTCTCTACTCATAATACATCGGTTTCTAATATATTAAACGCATACGTGGAAAGATAGACAAGGTGAATACTCACTTTACTCTTGTTTAATGTCGTTTTCTAGAAAAAATTGTAACGCATGCCTTCAATAGGTGGGCACTGTTTTAATAATTTAACAATATAATTATATACTAACAAGATTTTCCAACTCATTTATCTAACACTTTAAGTTGTCATACAATATAAGCAACTGCTAGTATTTTTTTTGGATTCCATATGTATTACAAATATTACGAATATGAATTTGACATATAAAGGTCTCATAATAAAAGTTGATAAAAAATATGATCTGTGTAGAATTACATAACTCATTATTATAATAGAGTAATTTTATAGGAACACCCTTTTATTGATACCATTTTAATAACGTTTTAATGTATGTTTAATGAATTGATTGATTTGTGAGTTATTCGTAATTATTATACTTTGACTAGTCAACACGTTAATGACGTGTCAGGGTGTCAATTAAAGGGTATCAACAAAAAGTGTGTCATACGATTATTCTTTGCCATAAGGTTAGCCAAAATTTTTGTAACTATATATCTTGAAATAGGGGTGCATGCGCATGTATGTGTGAGGGGGAATTATCTTCCTTATACCATCTTCAAGACATTTGTGTACTTTTACACATTAAAAATGATCAAATACATTTTATTTCTCCTCTATAGTTGATTTTCTTCAAGGCAGTAATCGTATTTTGGTAGCAAGTGAAGTACCGCAAAAAAAGTGAAAAAAAACTTTAAACAAAATGCCGAAAACACCAAAGGACAGAAAGAACAAGGCTCGAGTGGTAAATGAAGTGCCACAAGAGTCTAGTTTTGTCACTTCCGAATTAGTAAAATTGGATTAGTTCCAATATTGTGTTTAAAAAAAATTCACAATTCGTGACACTTTATTTGCTACGAAAATACTATTTTACTTACTGTCTTGAAATTACTTAACATTTTGAGAGAGCAAAAATGCAGGGTTGGCACTGGCCATGTGCCAAGTGGACAATGGCACAACGCCCATTTTAGAACAAGCACTAATATATATATATATATATATATATATATATATATATATATATATATATATATATATATATATATTTTAGGAGTCCAAAAATATTTTATGTATATTCTTAGGGCCCATTTTAAAATGAGTTTAATTTTTTAGGGATTCATTTTATCAACTATAAAAAAAATCTGTATAAAGAATGGTTCAACTATCCAAAAAAATTTGATCCAACTCATTTAAGATTTCCATTTTTCTGGGGACTCGTTTTTTCAACTCCCTACAATCTTTTTGGTGTTCACTCTCTTTTTTTCATTTGCAATTTCCACCGCCTCACTCCCCCTCTTTCGCTCTCTCTCTCTCTATTCTCTCCAACGTCCCTCTTTCTCTCTCTGTACAAATGCACTAGATTGCTTCTATTCTTTTTGTACTATTATTATTTTTGTTTTGATTTTTGCAGGAGGTCTAAAAAAGACATAGTCAACAATCTTGAAGGCAAATGTAAGATTACGACCTCTTTATATTTTTTTTATGAAAAAAAAAATAGATTACTAAAATAAACAATAGTTTTTTAATCTATTTTCTTTTAAGTATGAATAGGTTTTTAAAATAAATGTAGATTGTTGTTGGCTATTTTTTTTTATACTAATTTGTTTTTTAATTCATCAAGGTCTTACTTATTAATCTTTTTTTTATGTAATTATTTTTTTTGTTATCAGGTTCTTACTTTCTACACTAACCAAGTAAATGAAATTGGAGAGGGAATAATAAATGACTCAAACCAAGTGACATTTTTTCATATTTTTTTTGTATTCAGTCAATTAAGATATTTATAGAATAAATTATCTATTAGATTCATTATTAATTGCGTGTTTAATCAGTGATTTTGTAAGTATAAATGTTAGAAGAACTATTTTTCAATGAGTTTTCAGATATTTAATATTTTTTGATAATATTTTTTTGCAAGAATCTTAAATTTAGTTTTGCACAGGGCATTCCAAATCTCAGGACCGCCCTGCAAAAATGTATTTGCACAGTTTGAGTATGCCAAAATACACAAACGCCTTGGAGGTGATGGGTCTTAATTCTTGATAATTTTAAGTTTTGCCCATCAGATTGGTTATTTTATAAGTGTTTTCCAACATGACCATCGGAGAAAAAAGGCAAAAAAAAAGGGCGAGACTTAAAAACTAAACCATTTAATTAAGCCCCAATGCGATCAACTTTGAGGGAGTTCGGGTCACCATATACTTAAGAGGGACCCTTAGCCAAATCTTCCACTTGTTGGAAAGTTTTCTGATAGTGACTATGGATGCATGTTTGGGACCACTTGCATTATTCTTTTAAGTTTGCAAGAATAAATAAATAAAATACAATATTTGTAATGAAAAAGTTAATTGGATCACAGCCCATCCCTCGGTTTAAGTTTAAACATGTCTGCTTAATAAGTGCACAATGGCAGGTGCCTTCATCTATCAAGTCCGTCTTCAACAGTACCATCATTTTGGATATACCCGAATATTTTGATAGTAAAAAAATAACGGGTGAAATTGCGTTTTAAACTGCGTTTCAATTATAACGGGTGAAATTAGCTTGCAGGTCGTATGATCATAAAAAAATATTTTTTTAGAGGTTTATATTATAAAAGGAAATATATTTAAAACATGTTAAAAATATATTTAATATAGTAAAAAATATATTTTAATAAAAAATAATGTACTTGAATATTTAAAATTATTTTAAATAAATGAAAATTAATATTAAATTAATATATATAAATTGTTTTCAAAGAGACTGTTACGTTTTAAAATACATAAAAAAAACAACGTAAAATAATCATAAACTATTCAAGATGAACTCATCAAATAAATTAGAAAATCTTAATATGTAACATTAAACATTTTATATAATATATGTCACGTTATAAATTTATATAAAACATACTTTAACAAATCTAATAAGCACAACATATTGGTTTGCATAGTTGAAAAATTATAAGTATAAATATAATGTACTATTAATGCGTGAAGCAAATATACAAATTAAGAAACCCACTAAAGCATTTAAAACCATCATCATACAGGAAAAAAAAAAATCATTAGAGCCTTCATTCAAATAGTTAAAGGATTCATTCAACTTGAGAACACCTCCGTAAACTCTTACATCCAAATACATAACTCTCAAGAATAAAAAAAAATATTTGAGAGATAATAAAATACATTAACACACTCAATATGAGCAGATAATTTTTCTTCACTACTCATACAATATTTTTGACTTTTTATGACTTCACTTCAAATGCGAACATTACATGAATATTTATACGATCTCTAAAATATATCTGCTCAAATACATGTATATATTACATTTAATGTAAAAATGCACCATTTAGACTTCTATACATGAACATCCTAATACATGAAGGAACTAAATGTATGTATTGACCAGATACATATGTGTCTGCATTAATCTAGATAATACAAAATTAATAAATGGTTTAATGAATTATACGTGTGTCATGGTGTGGGGGCGACAAATGTCGATGTTGTGTTCTAATGACAAATTTACTTATATACTATAATGCATGAAAGCATCCTTTAATGTTAAAAATATGTAGTTAATTAGGCTTTTGGTTGTTATAAAATAAAGAGAAAAATATACGCACTGCACTTCAAATGCCGTTGAGCTAATGTATCATAACTAGCGTAAAATATACAATGGACAATTGGTAAATGAGAGATAAATTTACTTAAAGCTCCTATTGTTTTTGGAATTTTAAACACGTCATCTTATTTTCTTAAATGTTGAGGTTTTTCGTTAGGAATGACAATTTAACCCGACCCGTAGGAGTCCCGGCCCGATCTTAACGGGGCGAGTTTTAAAATTCGATTAATGAACTAGGAGCGGGTATGTGTTTTAAAATAAGACATGTTTATTAAATGGGGCGGGTCAGGAGTTCATTTAAATAAAATTGCCCTGCCCCGTCCCGTTTAACTTATACCTACATAAATACCCTTTATATGCATGCTAGTTACAATTAAACCATATATATATACTGCTTTGAGTAATTTTAAGATTTTTTTTAATGAAGTTTGAAAAAGATCTATGTGAAAACATGGATTCACAATTGGGAGACTGTCTCACAGATTGAAACATGTAGGAGACCCGATTCGACTCTACTCTAATGGGGAGGGTTTTAAAACTCGATTAATGAATTAAGAGTGGGTATAGATTTTTAAAAACTTTGTTTATTAAATGGGACGGGTTAGGAATTGAATTTAAATAAAACTGCCCCGCCCTGTTTATTAAATGGGGCAGGTTAGAATTTTTGAAAAATCGCCCCAAACTCGCCCCGTTGGCATCCCTATTTTTCGTTTTAAACGTCAAAACTATTTCTTATTTTTTTTCACTGAAACTTACAAATTAAATTTCTTTCAAAATATGAATTCAATATTATGGTATTGCAGGCCCCGAGCGAGCTGGCGCTGCGCCCGGGGGGGACTCTTGTGTATCGGTGGACGCAGGAGTACTTGTCCCCCGTTCCATCGTGTCCCTCCGAGGTTGAGTTATCGATCTGAGGTTTGGGCTCGGTGATTTTATCCTAAATGTAGTTTTACACCATTTCCAGTTTTTGGTGCACGTTCCTTTGGTAAGTGGTTTTCTTGCGAAAGAAGGGAGTTTCGTTGGTTGTTCAGAGTCGCCAGTTTGTTTTGTATAAAAACAAAAAAAAAGTTTCGTCTAGCCCTTTCGGGCTAATTCTAAGGTAGGTTTTAAAGTTTGTGATTGGTCTAAAGATTCTTGTTGTGTGGGTTCAGGAACCGAGTTATGAATGGAGAAGATGTTAGGCACCCCACTTATTTTGTGTGCTTCCTTAATTCTATCTTTATTATTTCTCTTTGCATTGATTGATTACTTTTTAGTTATTTTTAGAATTTATTTAGAGACCTTAACGAGAAGGTCCCTAAAAAATGTAGATAGGTGCTTAGGTTCAAAAATGGTATGAGTGAGAGGTGCATAACGTCACTTCATCTAGTGCAGATACATAAGATTTGCTTTCGCGTGATTCCGCGCTTTGTAGTACATAATAAATGACCGTTATTAAGTATGTGGATGTACGAGAAAGATCGACTTTTCTAATGGGTGGCCATCAATTTATATATAATTGTGCGAGGGAGATTGATAGAAAGAACTTTTACGTGTATTTCTTGTCGTTGCTTGAAAAGCCCTTCTAATCAAAATCCTTATGTACCTACAAATATAATAAACTCAAGTATAGAGGTAAGTAAGGGTATCAATCCACTTCTATGGAGTAAAGCAAATGGAACAAATTCAAATGTAATTCACTATTTATTTTCTTTTTGTGCTTTTTCACTTTTCTAATTTTTTTTAGCTTTTTCAATATTAAAATAATTGGGTGAGGTGAGATCTAAAATAAAGTAAACTAAATGAAAATAACTAACTAGAAAATGACTAAAATAAAAAATAAGGTCTAACACTAAAATAAAAGATAAAGTGAGGCAAATAATTGTGAGAGTAATCAAGGAGTGGGATTACACCACAAATTTTAATTATTCTAATTAATTAATTTAATTATTTGAGTTCTCCCAAATTAATATTAAAATTACAAACCAACTCTCGTTGCAAGTGTAATTAGAATAGTAATATTTTAGAAAGTTAAAATTAACACCCCACAACTCTAGAAAATTATATCTACACTCCTTTTAATTAATCACCTGCTAGGATCGATCAATTAGAATTTATGTCAATCTTAGAAATTAAATTTAGAGTTGAAATTCAAATGATAATACCCCACTTAAGAATCCCCTATCTCTAGTTCGAATCTAAAATGGGTATTATCACTAGAATTTCGATTTTCTCTCGAAAATCATTTACCCTCTCTCAAGGCGTAAATCTAAGGGTGAGGGATCAAATTTAACATTCAAAGGGAAATTTCAAGTAACCAAACTAATTAAACTAAAATAATATCAAATAAGGGTTTCACCCCACCCATTGAAAGGGGTTTTAGCCTACCATGATATTAAACATGAGAAATTAGTAATCAAGGCATAAACAAATAAAATAGAAGGGTAAGAGGACAAATCTTCAAACAAGTCTCCTTGATTTGCAAAATTGGACTCTAATCCTCCATTGAAATTGAGCAATATCCATTCCAAATAAGCTTTCCACAATATTCAATTACATACAAACACTCATTTGAATCACTCAACAATTAATTTCTCACAAATATCTAAAAAGATAAAGACAAAATTATTTACAAAAATATTCTACCTAATTTATTTTCTACTCTAACCTCTCTCTCTCTCTAGAATTTTCTTCCTATTAGTTGATCATAGATAAATGGCCTTGAGGTCTTCTTTTATATGCAATTGGAGCTAAGGGGTTAAATTAGTAAAATAAGGATGTGCACATGAGGGGTGTGAGGTCATGTGGGTGAGGGTGGTGAGGATAAAATCTGATATGGTTTGAGGGTATAATGGGTATTGGGGTTAAAAAGGTAGTTGGGGGGTATTTTGGTAAAATGGGGACAAGTTGGTTAAATGGGCACATGGGCAATTGTTTGGTCTTGACTTGGTTTATGTTTGTTACAGATGGCAAGAGCGTGGCTTGGAGAAATGGGAAATGGGTAAGGGTTGAAAATGGGTTTTTGGGTTTACATGGGTATGGATTCTGGATCGCAGCTCATGGCTGGTCGGAGGTTGTTGCTGGCCGGAGTGGAGATGTGCCGGCGAAGAGGGTATCGCCGGAGTAAGTTGGTGGTCGCCGGCGGGAGGCTATCGGAAATGGGGTCGGGGGACGGAGATCGGAAATGGGTCCGGCGGTAGGTTTAGTTGGGCGCGACGCCGGCGAGGTGGAGGTCAAAGGTGAGAGAGAGAGGCGGGTTTAGTGGTCGCCGGCATGGGTCGGTTTCGGCAGGTCAACGCCGCCGGAGTTAAGGAACACCGGAGGGGGGTGTAGCACTGGTGGCAGCGCCGGGGTGTTTGGGTTTTGTGGTGGTGAGTTATGGAGGTGGAGAGAGAAGTTGTTGGTTATGGTGTGTTGGTTTGATGGGGGTTTGGAGTTTAGAGGAGAGAGGGTTAGGATGAAGAAGATGAACAGTAAAAAGGGAAATTGGTTATGTGGGTGAGGGTATAGGTTAGTAGTATGAGGGTGAGGGTTGTGGTGAAGGTGTGAGAGTTAGTTAGGTGTAGGATAAGTGTGTATATGGGATAATGTGTGTGTGTTTAATTTGACCCCTTAAAATGACACTAACAAAAACAAATTAAAACTAATAAAATTAAAAATCTAAAAAGTAAAAATCCTACTTCTAAAATAATAAAATAAAATTCAATTAAAAATAAAAAGAAAAAGAAATGAAAAGAAAAATAAAAATGTAAATCTATTAAACTTTAAAATTAAAGTCCTAAAAAAATAAAATCTAATAAATAAATGAAATCCTAAATATTAAAAATCCTAATAAAATAAAATAAAACTAAAAACTAATCAAAATCAAAATAAAATAAAATAAAATTATACTAATAAAAATAAAATTAGAAAATAAATCTAGAAAATATTAAATAAATCTAAAATAAATCCTAAAAATAAAAAAGGACTCAAACAAAAAATCTAAAAAATAATAAAAAGACACAAACAAAACACACATAGGTTTGGGGTAAGTTTGGGCTAGGTTTAGGCTCGGGTTAGGGTACAGGAGAGGTATTTAGCTCCAAATAACGCGCAATTGCCTTGAAATATAGCTTTTGACACCGCAACTGACGTTAAGCCTGCATGATAAACATTTAAGCACATAAGACCCATATTACCGAGAATTAGCAACTAAAGTACGTCTATTGGGGGTATAAATTGTATAGTTTTGGGTGCTTATCAGAGATCAACTTTTAAGATAGTTTGATATCTCATTCATGTTATGAGGAGGGATAAAAAGGTGAAAGATGGGTGCATCATTGGTGTGCTTAGTGTATACGTGTTTACACGTTTGTAAGTAGGAGTATGTTTGAGAGGTCTCGTCTTAAGATAGTATGATATCTCATTTGCATTGGATAAAGATTAGAGATGGATGCATCCCAGTGAAATAATATGTCAAGAGATATATTTTCGAGGCTCGAGTTCATGAGAAGAACTCGATGGTACGTTTACGTTCTCAAGGGGACTTAGGATAAAAGCCTACATAATTTGGCTATAACATGTGTTCGAACGTGATGTGTGTGCAAGTGCAGGACTTGTGTTGAGGGGGGGGGGGGGGATGGTGTATGGTACATCAGAACGGGAATCAGCCCGAAGATATCTAATACTGGAACATAATCTAATAATAGTCGGGTGATTGCTAGCCAAAAAGTGTGGTCCTTTAGACTAGTTTGAGGGCATAGTACTGGTAGGAGTTAGGCCAAGAAGTGGGGATGTTATGTTAAGGATATAATGTTCTACTGCTGAGAAGAGAGTTAAACACTACATCTTGGTATTGGGGTAAACCAAGAGAAGTCAGGGGAGTTCAGGACTAGGGATGGATGCATCCTTAGTAGATAATATTCCATGAGGCATATTATAAGGCTTGGGATTCATGAGTTTAGCTCGGTATAGTTTTTTACGTACCTAAGGAAACTTGGGACCGAAGACAATGTAGTTAATAGAGAACGGGGCTGGATAATATATAAGGGGTATTGTGATACCCCGCCTAATTAATTACCGGGTGATCAGTCCTTAAATAATTAATTTCAGAATATCAAGTTGGTTCAGATAATGCATCACTGATGAAAACTCAAATTTTAATTTAATAAAAACTAACCACCTAATATTTAAAAAGGTTGGTGTCAAAATTTTATCTTGTTATTAACCATCAACGATAAGGGAAATATCTAACCATCACCATACATCACAATAGTATAAGGTAAGAACTAACTGAATTTAAATAAAGTACTGGAATAAACACATCCAGTCAAAATCCCATACAATAATCCAATAACATAAAATCAAAGTCTAATGATAGAATAAAACAACTTTAAATATTTGAATGTAAAATAGGAGGGACGATATGTCCAACTAAAATAAATAACTGATAGATAAGGAGAAATAGACTCAAAAGTGTCTACTAGCAATATCCCATAGCTTCCACAGCAGCTACAGCTCGGAAAATGAATGGAATCTCCTAAGTCTGGTGTCCCTGTGGTTGAGCACCTAAAATAATAGAACAAGAAAAGGGATTTACAGAAAAACGGGTCAGAGCCCAAGTAGAAAAACAGTTTAAATATTACAAGTGCTTAAATTGATTTAATTAGCACATATATTATCCATGTTAATTTAGCGTACTCACTTGAGATGCTCACCTCTCATCTAATGTGCACACCTAGCGAGTCTAACTAGTCATACTAGTCTCGTCACTCTACCTGACTATTTGTAGGATAACCACTATGCCGGATACAATATCTAAATAACCCGAAACCAATATATTACTGTTATTTAGGAATAGGTTTAAGGATGTTATAACTCATTCTCTTAGCATTCTTTATTCCCAACTGGTAACCAAATAAGTATTTATTTTAATAAAGTAGTCAACATGAAATATAGAATAGGAACTCAGTATACATGTATAAAATCTCACTATGTATAGATACAAATATATCAATATTGTACCCATTGTTAAGAAACCCCTGGTGCTAGGCATACTCGACTATCTAGTCCAATTGCAACGCTCGCGCATAAAGGACAATAGGTTCAATCTATCAAGAACCAATAAAATATATACACATATTGGAGGCGAACATAGTCCCAAGCCAAGGGGCTATGCACATACCTATGTACCCATACGACCATCATCACTATCATTCTCATAGATAGCTCGTACCTGGAGTCCATGCTCTAGTGGTACGACTCAAAATCCCCCAAAGGCACACAAGATATGGTCGTCCACAATACGCTAACCTCTGTTCCATAGCCAGTAGCTAGGTATGCCATACATATAATATTCCAAGTAATAAGCATGCACACAACTTATATAAGTCAATAGGCATTCACATAACTCAAATCCCATAATACGTAAGTAGTATTTTTTTATTTGTACTCTCTCCTTAGATCATATATAGACGTATATATTCTCTAGAACCTAACTCTCCTCGGTTCTACTAACTTTCTACATCTCGAGAATAATCATACTCTAAATTCAATATTTTTTTGGAATTTAGGTCACTCGTCATTCACGTAGGTTAACTCTCTCACATAGATAACCCTAAAAAAAAAATTAAGCCGAGCAAACCCTAAAAAGTCATTCTGGAATCTCGTTTGAAGTCAAGGTAATCTCATTCGAACGAGGTTGTTCGAACGAAGTTCTCATTTCAAACGAACTCACGAAATATCATTAGAAGGGTTGTTGGATTTCTCGTTAGGAGGTTCGTTCGAACGAGGTTTCGTTCGAATGCGGCTGATATTCGAACGAAAAATCTGAATTGGCCCTGTTCTTCCCCAAGCTCATTTTTTCTCCAATTTTCATACTTCAATCCCATTCGAAACTCAACCCAATCCTAATGTAATGTTCCTCCACTACTCCAAATCATCCTAAGATACTTTCTAATACGAATTAATGGTCAAATCCTTATATACTCAATTGGAATTTAACAATCTCTTTAATTTTAGATAAGTCTTTTAAATATGAACCCATAATTTTAATTGACCAAAACTCTTATTATAATTCGTTATTTATACATAAAATTCCCAGATTTTAACAGTCCAACAAAGGGCAAAAACCTCTACATGCATACCCATCTCCAATTCATAACGTTTCTTCAGAATTCAGTCTACTTAAACCTAAGTTTTTATTGCACCAAGTTTATATCATCAAGCTTACATTAATAGGAACAATATATGCTAAAAGAGGAGCAAGATAAGCACTCGCCTCGGAATGAACTTCTGATTCTTGGACTGAAATTAGTATTGGAACAATCATCTTGACACGATCTACGCGCTGGTGTAATTTTTGGTGTGAAAGCTTGAGTTCTTGGCTTAGGGCTCCAGTAGAGTCTTCTTCTTCCTTGGTTCTCTCTCTTTCTAATGTAAGTAGAAACTAACAGACCACTAACCCTCAATGTTATTAATTAAACCTAATTTTCGTCCATTTAACTATCCAAAAAGCCCAAAAGCCCAAAATACCCCTCTGGGGTGTCGTTTTGGGCTAAAATGCTCCGGACTCCAAATAAAATACCCGAGTAGTGTTTTCTAACTATTTTGACCCTTCCGGACACTTTGGCGCACTCAAAATAGTCATTGGAATTATATAAAAAGAATTTACCTTTTTAACTCCCAAATACATACCGATGACGCGACTCATACGTGTGCCCTAAATAATTATATCATCACTGCCGTGTATCTCATCCCGACCATAATATTATTTCCCAAACCCTATTATGTTACTCACTACATAATGTTCAACGTAATTATTAGTCAACATGATTTCAACATAATCATTTCCGATAACTACTAACTCTCGTCGCGTTAGTAATTATTACCATTAAATGGGATTAATTACAAATTAAATTTTCTCTCTTAAATTAATTAATCCAAATTTCCATAATTTCATAATAAAATAAATATACGTAAAAATACAGGGTATTACATGTACGACTAGAGATGGAGACCCGATAGGCATATTATGAGGCCTAGGGTTCAAGAGTAGGCTCGGTATAGGGCCTACGTACCCAGGTGATTTGGGATCAAAGACAATGTAGTACTAAGAAATTGGGGTTGGATAATATATAAGGGGTAGGACTAGATAATACATCAATAGATGTATTATATGGGTTAGGCTTCACGAGTTTATCTCGGTATAATGCCAACGCCCCAAATGACTTGGGATAAAAACCAATGTAGTCCTTAATATATCATTTCTTTTGTGATGGATTGGTATATTTATATGTTAAAGTAATATGTTGATCAGATGTAGATGTGTAAAGAGTATTAAAATGAAAACACATATTCGGGGTGTCGTGTAGAGACGGACTTTGTTTGCTCGGAGAAGTGGTGAATGTAGCTTAATGAAAACAAAAATTCGTGTTGAACGTAACTCAATGGTACTCTCGTGAGAACGGGGTTTGAAAGAAATTTTTTCATGTTTGTATTTTTTAATCATGGCATTTGATTTGTATTATTTTAGTATATGAGTATGTCGACTCATACCCAAATAGAGGTGATGGATTATAAGCCAGGATTTAAATAAATATAAAAGTTATAAATTACATATCCAGTACCCTAAACGGTGTCCGAGTTAGATAGATTAACCAAGTAAATACAATTTATAATAATATACAAATGTCGGCTATTACCCCGAAATTTGGGCATAGCTTATTTACCCTTGCGGAGAAAGCCGACTTTTTGCTTTGGGAGAAAACTCCACTTTTTTTTTGCTTTTTAGTCGGGTAGAGTATCATCTAGGAAGGCCGACTTTTGTATAATGTGTGCAAGGTTTTGACTCATTTTTCCATTTTGAGGCAAATTTTTTGAAGTAAGAACCTCCTTTTTTGGAGCGACTCCGTGAAAGTATGAGCATTTCCTTTCAGAAAAGAGTCGTGTGGGACTTTTCTGACACGAGCTCGAGTATCTTGGTAACTTGGGACTAAAAAGGTTGAAAAACCGAATCAAAGTTAGGTTTTGGATCCCTTTTTAAGGTTTGTGGAGAATTTTTTTTATAGTGTCTTGGAGGCGAATTTGGTCGATCGTCATTGGTTTATTACCGTTAATTTTTTATCAATGACACAAAAGAGATTTGGATAAGATCTGGTGTCAGAGAGATTCGTCCGATCACTTAAAGACTTTAACCGATAGGCTATTGATGTAAACACTTTTGGCCGATCGGCTAAAGCCACCAGAGGGCGGCCCGTTTCTTAGTTTTTATAATAGATTAAGTGTTTTTTATCTATTTGAATTTTGACCATATATACTTCAATTTTTTATGTTTTTGACACCCTAAACTTTAGTATAGGTACCTAAAGTAAAGTTTTCTCTCGGGGTTAATGCCCTGGGATTATTGGCAATAGTACAAAGCCTCCCAGAACTTAAATTGCAAATCGAGGTGTCCACAGAGGCGATCGACTTAGAGTGTGTGCGTGTGGATACTCTTCATCGAAATAAGATCTCAATAAAATAGGTTTGCCTATTTTTGAAATTTTTGGGGCCTATGGGTGATGTCTTGAAAGTCTAAAGGAGAAAAGTGAGATTTTTGGAAAATCATAGTAGTTTAGCTGATCGGTTGAAGGGGGAGAGGAACAGATTAGCAAATTGACCAACTATTGTAAATTATTAGACGATCGGTTAAACATTTCAGTTTCCCAAACCTTATGTAATCCTGCGGAGCTTGCTATTTTGAGAAAGTCATCCCTTTCCTTTTTTATCTCTTTCATCCGAGTCCCGCTTTCGCTCGCATTTTATGACACTTGCATATATTAGCCTCATTAGTTCTTTGTCTGTGATGTCATGGATCATGGTAGTGATACCTATTTTGGCATGCCTGTCATGTCATTCCTATTATCTATGTCGGGGAGTATTCCTGTGGGTTCCCATGTATCTACTTCCGTACTAGTGACTCCTATAATCACGAAAGAGACTATTATTTTATCCCTGGGTATAGTTTCCCCATCTCGATCTAGGGTGGGTAGTTTTCATCTTTCGGTGTTACTATCAGCCTTTACCGTGGTCTCTCGGGTTGAGGACCAATTCGTGCACATCTTTTAGCGTGATGTCACTTTGGGGGTATTGGAATCGGCTCTAGACCCAACCCTTTTGTTGTATGATGTGAGTATCCCTTAGATTCTTTTATTGTATTTTGCATAATCCCTTTACCTTAATTTATAATATTTGATGGAATTCTTATTTTATGTTTTTTAGAAAGTATTACTCGATATGAGTCACCTGAAGGAGATACTCTTGCGGTGGTCGTATAGGTATCTGGCGTTGTGTCAACTAGCATCGGAGGTTGCCTAACATATGGTAAAAAATTATTTATTGTTGTCCACCGAGTTGGCCTAATGCCTAGTTGGGGTTGCTCCTCCCATTGGTGTGCCTATTTCTGAGGAGGTCTTCCAGTTGCCTGACACGAGGGCCTCGTGGGAGCTATGAGGGCAGACGTCCGAGGAAGAGACCCTATATATGATGGGTGATGGTGATGGGGTTTTTGGTAAGTCTTTTTAGTGAGATTTGATCTAACCTCTTAAAAGACGTCTTTTGTGGTTTATTAGATATAAGTATATAGATAATATGTTCCTTCTGGAGAAACACGAGGAATTCTCAATACATTTTTATTTTGTATGGGGATTCTCGTTTTATGCATCGTGTACATAAGTAAAGATATTCCCCCTTGCAAGGTTTGGTTATAGTATATGTTATTTTTTTAATATATGCATGTCGTACCTATGGATAGAGTTGGGCCCAAGACCTCTTTACTTTGGAAATGGTAGATATACATGTTAATACACTTTTTGTAAAGGTATCAAAATAAAATGAAAGTAAAAGTGAAACTAAAATAAAAGTCAGAGGAGGACAAATTAACACGGGGAGAGAAAGATGTAATAATAAAGGTGCTCTGTCTTTTTTAGACTTCTACCTCGGGGGAGAATATTTCATGCGTCTTACTGAAGAGACATGTTATTTTAATAGGAGTGGGAGTAGGAGAGGTAGGTCCCCCTTTTTCTTCTGACTGTGTTAAGGAAAGGGTCTTTGGATATAGATTTTGGACATAAGAGCACCATCGTTTAACTAAGAAAGTAGGGTACCTTTTAGTGAGCAGACCTTTGATAGTTTGTTCGCCTCAACAAGTGTCCCGAGTTATAGGGTATTTTTTAGGGAGAGGGGTGAATAAGTGTATACGGGTAGCGTAAGATATAGGAGCATCATACTTTTACCAAAAATAGGGTGCCGATTAGTAGGGAGCCCTTAGAGAGTCTGTCTGCCTTGATATTTTTCCCGAGTTGCGGGGTGTTTTTAAGGGAAATGGGTGAAGATGTGTATAGGGGTAGCATGTTCTCACTTTTAGTCTTCTTTTTTTATTTTTCTCATAGTATTATCCTTTGTGTATAGTTTAATAAATATGACCCTTCGGAGTCTTTTAAAATGCCTTTGGGCATTATTTTTATTTTCTTGAATTTTAGTCTACTTGGATGGTGACTGTCTTTTTTAGAGAAAGGGCACAACGACCATAGACAAGCTTTTCCCATTAAATAAGGTTTTTGTTGTTTATTTGGACAGGGCCCTAGGTGATGTCTAGGGCTGCCTATGTATCTCTGATTCAAAGACAACTGGGTGCTGTTTGGAAGTTTGTGATAAAACTATATCGAAGAATCAGATCCTCGTTGTTACCTCAAATGAAAAAGCTGGTGGTGGTGGGGGGGGGGGGGCTCAAAGTGATTTAGCTGACTTCAAATGAAAGGTAATTGGATTAAGTGGGATTTTTTATGTAGGGCTAGGGAATATGTATGGGCTTGCATAGTCTTCCCTTCATGTTACGACCGATTATTTTTTTCGATTTTCCTTTTCACCTCAAGTAGGCATAAGTAATTAATTTATTTAATCAATAGAGATTGAAGAATTAGGAAAACATGACTCTGTCAAGATCAGCTAAGGTAGCCCACCTGCTGGAGTTTATTTTGGTAATTAGCTAGGGTCCTCCCCAGTTGGATGTAAATTTACCGTTAGAGTCCGGGATGGTTTGATGTCTTCTTTGAGGATGAGCTCGCCCTGTTGGATGTTTTGCTTTTTGACTCATTTGTTAAATACCCCAAAAATGTGCTATTGATAGCCCTGATTTTGATAAGCAGCTTTTAGCTTCCTCTCGTCAAGAAGAGTTAGTTCGTCTTAACGGTCTTGAACCTAGTCGAATTTTGCTACTTGAGTCTCGAGCATAACCCTTAGAGAGGGTACCTCGAGTTATATGGGTAGAACCGCTTCCATGCCATAAAATAGTGGGCGGGGGGTGTACTCGATGGAGTTATGCTCTGTGGTATGGTAGGCCCAAAGGGCGTATGTAAGTTTCTCTGACTAATCGATGTAGGTTTCAATAATCTTGCTAATATTTTTTTTGACATTATTATTAGCATCTTCGACCGCGATGTTATTTTGAGGTCGATAGGAGGATGATTTATGATGACTGATACCATACTTGTGCAGTTGGTTTGATACCTCTTTCTCTAAGTGAGACCCATTATCTTATACTATTTCATGGGGTACACTAAAATGGAAAATGACGTTGCATCGTATGAAGTTGACCATTTTCTTAGTATTCATAACTACATAAGATTTATCCCTGACCTATTTAGTAAAATAGTCGATGGAGACTAAGATAAACTCATGCCCCATGGAGGCCTTGGTAGTTACCTTCCCTATGATGTCGATACCCCAAGTGGAGAAGGACTCGGGGTGAGGTCATACAGTATAGCTCTCGAGGAGGTATATGTTTTTGGGGTGCATAAATTTAGCACTTGAGGAACCTCTTGATGTAATTTGTATAATTTTTTGCATGGCGATACAGTTGTATGACTTCCGTAGTATTTTCCTGGATAGGGTGTGCCAACGCATATGTGGGACACATTCGTCTCTATAGATTTTGTCCATGATTTTGAAGGTTTCTTCCTCCTTAATGCATCGTAAGTATATTCCGTCGAACCCCCTCTTATAGATCCAATCCTCGCAGGTAATGAATTGGGTTTCTAGTTATGTCTGGGTAAATCGATCATTAGAAGAGGCATATATCGGGTAGTATTTTCTTCCAAGCAAGTTCTAGATCTCGTAGTACTAGACTGTGGGTCCTATGACTGTTTCTTCGATGGCCTCGATCTTAAAAGCAGTATGACAGGGTGTTCCGATTGGTTACGATGAACTTGATTTTTGTAGTGCCCTCCAGCATGTCTATCAAAGAGGCTGGAGTGGTAAATGCATCCGCGAAGTTACTTGTAGCCCTTGGGAGGAAGTCGAAGTCGAAGTCGAGGTGTTTGATTGAGAAGCTACGTTTTCTAAGTAGGTGTGATATGGTTGCAAATTTTTAACCCAAATCTTCCATTTGCCTATTATTTGGATAATAACTAGGCTGAAATATTTCTAAGCCTTCAGGTTAGTGATCCCCATCTTAAGGGAAATTTCAAGACCTTTGATACAATCCTCGTACTCATCTACGTTTTTAGTGAACTCATATGTGATCTTGATGGTTGTGGGGAGTCATCATGATCGGGGTATATGAGGAGCATCTCGATGCCAAATTCCCTTTTATTGGAGGCTCTAGTGAAGTATAGTTCCCAAGTTTCTCTATAGATTAGAGCGAAGAGTTCCTCGTTTGGGAATTTTGCCTTATTTTATTCCTTGTCTTATCGGGGTTGCCCTACAAGGAGGTCGGAGATGGATCGTACATTGGTATTTTTCTGTGTGACATACATGATCTCAAACTATGATAGCATAAGCATCCATTTGGACATTATGCTGGAGAGATCTGGTCTCTCAAATAGATATTTGGGGGATCCATTCTCCAGATGAGTTTTATGATTAATGGCATAACATAGTGCGAAAGTTTATGAGTGATCCATATAATGGAAACTCGAGCCTTTTCCATGGAGATGTCCTTGAGCTCATAAGATATTAATTTATTACTGACATACTAAATGGCACATTCTTTCGGGGAGCTTTCAACGTACTCTTCTAATATGTCTATAACAATCGTGTCGATTATGGTCATGTAGAGCATGAGAGGTTATCCTGGCTGAGTGGGAACTAGCACTGGTGGGTGAGTGAGTTATTTTTGTATCTTCTCAAATGATTTTAGGCATTGAGAGTTCCATTCTTTAAAAGAGTCATTTAAAGTATTTGTAGGATGAATTGGCAAATGCTAGTGAGCTAGTTGATTAATCGACTTATGAACTATACTTAACCTAGAGATCCTCATACTTTGTTTTTCGTTATAGGTGGTGGAATTTCCCTTATGTCTTTGACTTTGGCAGGCTCTACCTTTATTATATCTTTACTAACTATGAATACGAGCACTTCTCCCTTTGTAACTACGAAGATGGATTTCTGTTGGTTTAGCCTCATATTGAAGAGGCGCAATCTTCAAAAGAATTTTTAGAGTGAAAGAACATGTCCCTCATGATCCTTAGATTTGATTATAATGTTGTCCACATATACTTCCACCTCGTTGTATATAAGGTTGTAGGGGGCTTGTAGGTAATTTGAGAATTATAGAAAGCTTCTTTATTTAATAAAAGAGACTCAAGAGAAGGAGCCAGCATGAAGACAACTAAGTAGCTCAACGAGGATAAGTTGAAATGGAGACGGTCATAGCTCAGATATAACGGAGAGAATTCTCGATACTAGGGTCTAACCTGTTGAAAAAGGCCCCTCACTAGGAGTTCACTCAATGGTGGAATGAAATGAAACAGATTAGGGAGAAATTTTCTCTTTTAATCCATCAGAACGATGACAAATAGGACCCATAAGTACTTTGGGAGAATTATAAACAAGCAATGAAGAAGGCAGAATGGTTGAGATCTAGCAGTTGGAAAAATCTATGATGTCCCATCGCCATATTCTTAGGTATTGTGGAGCTTTAGTTCAGTACATTGGGGAGAATTTAACTTTTTTCCAAACAGAAACAACAACAGAGATTGCAGCGAAGGTGGATAAAGAAGAATTTTTACTTGTCTCCAGAAGATGGTCCGTCGGATTGAGAAGTTTTTCGTGCAGACATTTCTTGTTCTCATAACAAATCTCTACACTAAGGGGGAAATATACGTGGATTAAAGGTAATATATAAATTAGAGAAAGCTTCCCTAATTAATAGAAGAGACTCATGAGAAGGAAGTAGCATGAAGACAACGAGGAAGCTCAGCGAGGTAGCTCAATAAGGAAACTTGTCGAGAGAGATCTTCTTTATCTTTCATTCTTATTTAATCAAATTGTATATTTTAAATACATTGATTATTATGATGTAACGATTGTAATATTGAGTATGGGGTCAAATGGTACTCGCGAGAGACCAGGCCTGGGAAAGCTCACATGCTCTATCAAATGACCTCTCCATGGAAGCTTCAAAGAGACTTGGTTTAGAGGATTGAGAAGTGAGGTAGCGTTAAGGCTTGTCTTGACCATCTTAAATACACCTGGTAAAACATCGAGAGATGTTTCACCGTGGAATCTTGTATAGAGTAACCTTGAGTTCCATCGCATATTGAGTTTTTATCTAAAGAGTCTTGTACCAAATGTCACATCAACTTTATAGGTGGTGTTACTAGCCACCTACCCGCTGTCCAATCCGAACTTGGGTAAACCACTGTGGTATTAGGGCTATCAGATGATTTGGTGAGCCATCTCTGTTACGACAGTCCTCTGACGCGCAGTGTGTATGCAAAAGGCATGTCCTAGAATTTAATGTTTATGATGTAAGGTGTGCTAATCCATCAGGCATTTAATACTTGAGAATTAAAGTGCGAAAGGTAGGTCTTTCACATTAATGAAGACTGAGACACCTCGAGAGGGATGTGGGGATATTTATTGGCCTCGACCACTTCTTAGAACGGGAGTTCTCTTCTAGAGAATTTATTGCTAGAGAGAAAGATATTTTTCAGAAGTTATTATAAATCGGAGAGAGTTTACTCACCCACTATTGTCATTTAATATGAAGCTTTTAATAGCTAACTAAAGATATATCAGAGGTTATTGGTGTGTTGGATGCCTGCTAAGGTGTATCCAGGGTGCTTACTTCTCTCTCCCTTTAAAATAAGTTGCTTCTGAATTTCCTTGATTATTATTTGAGTTATACACGAGAGACTTGTGTGTTCAATCTGAGTCTTGATTATATACAATATTGTGTGTTCATTTGTATTTGTTAAAGAGTACTTGGGTTATCGCTCATTACCGTACCTATAAGGTTTACGCCTCTACTAGTATTAATATACTCCCAGGCTTCAAGGGGACTACCCTCTTACAAAGGTCATGTACGATGGTTGTCGTCGTTCTTGGGTAAGTTACACTAATGCTTTTTAGATCGAATGACATGATTGTGCAACAGTACGTCCCCCAGGGGGTAATGAACTTGGCCTTCTCCTGATGAACAGGGTGCATCTTAAGTTGATTATAGTCTGCAAATCCGTCGATAAAGGACTTTAGTGTGTTGTTGGTTGTATTATATACTAATAGGTCGATATGGAGTAGGAGAAATCATCTTTAGGGAAGGCCCCATTGAGTTCCTTATAGTCTATGCACATTTAGACTTTTTCCATTATTTTTAGGCACTAGCACAATATTGGATAATCGAGTGGGGTACTCTACCACTCGAATGATGCCAGTGCCAAGTTATGGGCTTACAAAGCCTTTATATTATGAGTTTGGCATCAAGGGGAGTAGGTATGTAATCCATGATGATAAAGCAGTTGATGCTAATCATATCGTCATAGGACCAAGTGAAAACATCCACAAAGCTGGCAAGGAGATTTGTGATCCCCTTATGTTCATTATAATCTGGGGAGAACCATATTTGTAATTGTTTCGATATATAGGAGTACTCAATTTTATGATAATTGTGCCATCCACGTTGGGAGACATACGTTTATTTTGACTTTGGTCCAGTTGTGCACAAGTTTTAAGTATTTTAAGTTTATAGAGTTATTATTATTAGAGGTTATTCCTAATCCGTTATTGGATTCATTATCATCATAGGTAACACGCACAGGCAAATACTGGAAAACTTCATTTATTATGACATTAAAAGGAGGAAAGAAAACATTGATAATAGCAACAAATTTTTCTTTATAGAGGGATACATTAGGAAAGGGATAAGGGGGGAATCCTTTAGATAACATGACAGACTCAGAGGGTCTTCGTATGATGGGATCTAGGGTGCATCCGGTAGAGGTCCAGTTCTTTAATACCTCAATTTTCTTGATGTTGGAGATGAGGTGAGCTGGCTCCTGTAGAAGTACTGAAAGTGACCTTAGTACTAACTACAGGCTAGTGCATGTGGTGTTTCTTGGGCTGGTCCTTTCTTCCTTTAAGGAGAGGTTTAGGGTCTTTAGTCGCATTCAAGGTAGTGTTGGTGTGGGGAGGATCCTTGAAAAGGGCTTTTAGCAAGCGCTGGTGATTTTTCTCGTTCCATTGATAGTCCCATGGGGGTTCACTGGGTGTCTCCTAAGGTTTGATCAAATGCATTATTTCAAGTGGGGGAATTATGGAGTTTAGCACACGGAGTTAGAGATTGAATGAATGGATACTTATTAATCTCCCTTTCTCTATAGTGGTGTTTTAGTTGACCGAGGCAGTGTACCAATCATGGAAGAATTTTGTTGGGGTCGAATCGACTGAGATCATCATAATTATCAAGACAGTCTCATAAAAAAATAATGTTGATAATCCCCATTCGGACTGTGGTTGAAGGGTTTCTATCTTCTGCAGTAACCCATGATACGTTCAGTTCTCCGTCGTCGACTGTGTGGATTTTCTCATAATCCATACAAAATATCTCCTTATAGAGGATCTCCATTATGGCTCATAGGTATTTTTGGGTCTCATCCCACTGGGTTTTGGGAGTCCGTGATAAGGGAAGTCTTCTCCTTGGATATAAAAGTGACCATTCCACCCTTGATGAGGGTATTTGGGTCTATCTGTTAGGGCTTTTCCATTGGGGGTGTACCTAAGACATACCTTTCCCTAATGTTTTATAGTGGTAGCGGCTTCGAAGGTTCACTATTATATCTTTTCAAGTTCGAAACCTGGCTTGTATCCCATCTTTAAAATGATTCTAGTGGATAAATTATGAATGCGAGTGGGACAGCTCGAAATTCATTGAGGTGGATGTTGAAACTGTTATGGTGAGTGTCTATGAGAGGGGTAGCGTTTTTACTGGCTATAGTGGCTTAACCATCATCTCTTTGTATGGTTATAACCAAGACATCAAATGGAAACCTGACTTTCATGTGAAGTGATGAGATTAGTGCCCTAATGGAGTGTATCCAGACCCTCCCGAGTAAGAGGTTGAAGCTAGCTGAGACATTAAGTACTTAGAACTAGACATTGCATTTGATTATCCTTTTGATGAGGGTGAGGATGATGGCCCCTAGGACCTCTAGGTGAGTGTTATCATAGGTCCTGATGGTCGTAGAGGATCGTGTAAATTCTGAGGTGGTGTATCTGAAATCAGTAGTAGTGCGAAGATGACATATGTTGATGGTGGAACCATTGTATACTAGGACCAAGGGTACTATCTCTCAGGGGGTCTCAGTAGTGATGTGTAATGTGAACCAGTGGTTGCGGTCATGCATGGGGAGGTCCTCATTAGAGAAGTTGATGTTTTGCTGCGTGGTGATGGAGCCGATAGTGTCCAATATTTTAGCCAAAGTTAGATTTGTAGACAGAGAAGACTAAGACAATAGGCAAATGAGAGCATCTCTGTGCTCACGAAATGTAGCTACCAATTCCTAGATGGTGATGTTGTATGAGGTTCTTCGGAGTTACTCCTAGATTTTATAGTTTTCCCAGGGAGGAGGTACGATGGTCACTTCGGGGGAATATTTGTCCTTTTGGGCAAGGTTCAAGGGAGAGGCATCTCGACATTACTTGGTGAGGAAATCGAATTCTTTGTCTGGGGTGAGGATAAGTTTTGCTTACAAGAGGTCAGTCAAGGATATGGAGTTGATGGCATGAAGTGTTGGTTTTGCATGAATTCTGTCTAATCCAAGATAGGGTTTTTCTTTGAGATTTTAGAAGCCTAATTTTGGGTTTTTGATGGAGCTTGGGACATGGAGTTATCAATCCAATGTACAGATATATATGAGTTAAGAGTAGGTGTGGGGATTTCTGCCACTGTCTGGGGCTTAGCCATATATCTAGTTTATTGCCCATGGTGAGAGTTCCATGGAGATGTAGGATCCCGACCAGATTTCATCATCTAACGCAGTTTCTTATTATTATTTGTCATCATTAGGGCGTGTTTCGAGATAGTTTCTTGGTTCTCTCTTTTATGGGAATAGGGCTATGGTTCCCATAAATCCATTTCTTTTACGATGTTGGTGGCTTCGCAGAAGATGTCGCCATAGTAGTATTGACACTCTACGTATTCTGGCCCCTAGGGTGAGATTTAGTAGATAAACCTATCTAGAGTTAACATAGATACAACTTAGTGCAAAATGTCGAATTTTCCCTGAGTCTAGTCATTAGGAGTGGGGTGGACAAGTTTCACTCTAGTCGTACACGAGTAACTTCGTGATGGAGGATCTTCTAGTGGGGGCATCCTCAGTGAGTAATCTTATCTTGCAATTCGATGATACCAATGTTATGGGTCGCGTCTAGATACGCATTCCCATAACTACATCCCATGTAACTGTAATGGTGGGACCATAGTGATGTTTTGAGGATAAAGAAGTCGTATGCTAATTGTGAGACTAGCAGATATAATTCATCTTAAGGACTAATGAGGTCTTCCTTGGGTGGGGGAACTCAGGGGGTTTTGTTATCTTTCCATGAAGTTACACACAATATCTTGTATTTTAATTGGTAGGTTGTCCTACTCAGTGGTTTGGATGCTCTGATATACATCAATGCTAGGATTCCAGAGCGTTCCCTTTCTATAAAAAAATTGGAGAGGTGGTCCCCCGTATGAGAGGCTAGACTGTAGGCAACAAGTCCAGTGTGCATGCTGCTATAGTAGTTGAGATGTTCTATTATAGATTTGTAACCTATACCGAATCTAAAGTCTCGGAGGTTAGGGGTTACTAAAGACATGGGTCCTTGCTCATGTAAACCGAGTTATTTTCTTGGGGAGTAGTCCCACTGTGTCATCCTTTACCAGACCTGAGCGTTGAGGGTGAATTCATCTCTAGGACCCTAGGATATACTTCCTTCTGTGATAAGGAGATGGTCGAAGTAATTTGTAATTCCTTGTTCTGATGGGTCAATATAGTAGACACGAAAGGGATTGGGAGTTGTCACCTTCAATATAATCCTTGACAAGCCGAAGGCAATGTTTTACAGGGGAGATTTCGATGTGGGACTATGATCCACGAAGGGTCGATGTTATCTTCGGAGTCGATCTGTATCATATGGATTTTACTCAAGGTGTATAACTCAATTTTTGTTCCATGGGGAGTACTCTATATTGTCGGTCGTATTTTTACCCGACTAAGACTTGGGCGACCACGACCTTTTGATTCTCACGGAGTTGGTTCCACCTTTATTTTTTTGCTTTAGGTAAGTACTATACTTTATAGGTCCGGGATTAGCCCTCTGCTTGGCTTCCCAAGCGATGTCTCTTCGGATGTAGTGGTCTCTTATCCTTTCTTCCTTGTCGTATAATAGGTGCTGACAAGATCTATGTCTCTAGTAATATGATCGTTAGCTCAGAGCTGTAGATCTTCCTCACTTATCTGCACTAGGGACTTGGGTATTGGGGTGGCTAAATCTTAGGTTCCCTATTTCGATGACTGGCAATTTTGGTACTTTTACTGTTTATTGGAATGCGGGGTGAGGGGGTACTATCATTGGTTTTGTACCCAAAAGGATCAGCAAATGCGCATTTGGGTGGATCCTTCCTATTCGGTGGACTAGATAGGTACTACAATGGTGATGTTCTCAATTTCCTGGAGGGTTTCATGGTACATATCCTCTAATTTGGTTGAGTGATCGGTCTCTCCTAGGAAGGGGCGATAAGTCCTGGCTTTTTAGAGAGCATAAATTTCATAACTAAGAGGAGGTATGGACTGTAATGGTTAGTCTCTAGGAAGTATGTGGCCATTATGAATAAGGTTATGTGGTTTATGGTGGGCTTAGTCTCGGTGATGATTTATATGGTGCACGATGGCATGCCTATGGGGAGCTATTTGAAAGGGGAATGTGTCCTCATCTTTGTCTTGTGATGGATAGGTACTACCAGGGTAGAGGGAATTGGTGTCAGGGTTGGGATGATATGACAAGGGGTTGCGATCGACATTGGGACTTGGATGAATAAGTCTCTCAGCATCGATGAGGTCTTGAATGGCATCCTTTAAGACCCTATAGTTATCACTGATGTGACCGGGTCCCTAGTAATATTCGCAGTGCGAGTCTGTTTTCCTATTTTAATCTGTAGTGGCTGGGAGTAGTCTGGGGTTGGTCTGGGGTTAAGTCATTTGAGAGAACCATATAACTTTAGAGAGATAAAGACCCAAATGACGGGGTCTTGGAAATCAGTGAAGGTTGTTAGTCGAGCCTGTAACTCTTTGGGAGGAGGCATGGTGTGATAATTTTTTTTTTTTGGGGGGGGGTCTCGATAGGAAAGGTGGAATAATGGCTACCATGGCTAGGGTACTATGAAATAATGAGCATGATCCCAGTGGTGGAATGACTACGAGGGTTGTGAGATGAGATGGGAAAGCCCCGAATGGGTTCTTTCGGGGGCAAACTGATTGGTAGTGTAGCGAGATTCCTCGATGGTTTTAACAGCTTCAACAACTAGATTTTCTTTGATCCTACACCTTATATGGCTGGGGGATTTAAAATACCGGATCCAAGTGAGCCCAAGTTCATTTTTCATTTTCCCTTGGAGGTTTCCAATTGCGATCTCTATCTGGTCCCATTCTACGAGACGATTGACGATCTGGTTGGATTTTTATCTCTAGTTAGTGACTAAGATGCCAACTAATTTTCCTTCACCTATTTGAACACTTCCATATACTTACGAGTAACATCGAGTTCTTCATTATGTTTGTACTGCTTCAAGAAACCACAACATGCGTCGTCCCATGTGTTAGAAGTCATCTCACATTTAAAACCTATGTACCAGGTGAGGTCTCCTCCGTCTAGGGTGGATGATAACATCCTTTACATACCCATAGGTTGATGTTTCATACCTGTATCTGGAGGGTCTAGTTTGATAAGTGAGCAGTTGGAGAGCCTACCCCTTTGTATGTTTTAAAGATTGGCATTTTAATTTTTTTCGAGAGTCGGGCTTCAGGATAGAGAGACATCTTCTTGATATTGGTAAGTTCATCTATGGTTTACATTATATTCATGGATTCCTAGAGTAGATGCAGTTTTATTGAACTTGCGTTATCTCCTGGTTTAGTGGTGGGGGAATGATATCTTTGATTAGCGGGGGGGGGGGGGGCATAGATTCATCCCGTGAGGGGATTGGAAAGCGGTGTTCAAGTTCTCAGGGTACTAATGGTAGTACTCGAAGTAACCATGCAGGGGAAACGGTACTTTAAAGAGTGGAGAACTGATGCTAGCAGGGGGATCCAAAGATGGAACTAGGGCAGGAGGATCCTGGGGGTTGGTGGGCATGCCCTCAACATCCACTGCAAATGACTTAACAATGTTGGTTATGGGAGGAGGAAGGACATTCTCTCCTGTTATGGTATGGATTCCCTACATACGGGCTTGGGTTTGACCAAGTGCCCTGATCTCTGACTATATGGTGTTTTGGGAAGCAATGATGTTCCTAAGCCTCTCAGGATCTGATCCATTACTGATGGGACTTGTTATTCTTCGATAGATATGGGGTGTAAAATGTTATAAACTTAACAATTGTGGGCCAGGATTTCACTCATGAAGACTAAAGGACCACACGAAATGCATGCTCATGTTTCTAGGGTAAGAACTTAGTGGGATTCGTTTATTGATAATGGTAAGTGCTGAAAAAGCCGAGACACTTTTGTTCTGCACTTACAAAAGGATAATACATAGGGGGGAAGGACTCACATATGTAATGACTTAATCTGATGCAATTCTTTTATCTATTTTTTTACCGTATTTGGACAATATTTTATTTTTTGAGTTCTTTCATATGGTAGTATTTTCAAAGGATGAGAACCTTAATAGAGTCCTGTTAGATTTGGGTGAACATGGGTGATCTCTCATTTTATTAGAATGAGGAGCGAGGAAATAATAAATGGTTATCTAGTATTTTCTCAAAATAAAATGCGGTTAGGAGAATCTAACGCAAGGTATTTCTATTTTGGCAATGACTTATGAATTCATACCGTTTTATCTCCATTATTGAAGACAAAGACATTCAATCTAGAATCTGAGGGGTTTGGGACCAGCCTTAGGCCGTCTGGAAATTTTTGAAAATTTAGTCGTGACGATGCCCATAAGTATTAGTTTTTTTTGTGCAATAGGGTGTATTCCAAGATCTTTTTCTATATACAAAGGGGTGATGTAACTCAATTATCGGAGGATCAGCTTTTATTTTCCATGGGCCACGAAATACGAGGCTCTTTGGATAGAGCAACCATTAAGATACGTGTAACACCACTTTACCCTAGTACTAAATAACTGTGAAATACTATTTAATATACACCAGTACTAAATAAGCTTCCAACGTTCATTATCACCGAGACCTTGGGATCAAGAGAGAAGTTGTTCTATATACCAGATGGGTGAACAAAAAGAGTGAGGATGCTCATTGGTGACTGACCTTTTGGGGAAGTGACTTTTGAAAAGTACGAGCTTTATCCAGGGAAGTGACTTCTCGAAAGTACGAACCTCTCTTTTGGCAGAGGTGACTTTTTTGAAGTACGAACATTCATTTGGATAAAGTTACTTTCCTAAAGCACAAACTTCTTTCGACTAGTTGCTTTTGGGAGCCTCGAGGTCATATGGTTTAAAAAAATATATGAAAATCAAGACTATGCATTGCGTGATGAAAATAGGTGAACTATAATTTTTACATACTTTGATGTTTAAATTTACCGCGACATCCTTCGTGAATACCTATGTATTTGGTAAAATGTACAATCATGCACATGGGGACCTAAGCAGGTATCTACATTCTGAGGGACTCTAAAACTAAGGCCGCTAAATAGTTCTAATATAGATGTAAGTAGTCACATGAAGAGAAATATTTAGAATAGTAGAAAGAAAGCATATAAATAGTTTAATTCTCTTGATTTGTCTTCGGTGGAGTCACCATTGTGACATAGATGGCTTTGTTCAGCTATGATACATAATGTTATATTTCGATAGAAGAAAAATGATCCATAATAGAGTCGCCACTATGGTATTTCTGGCCCCGAGAGAGCTGGCATTGTGCCCAAGGGGAACTTTTATGTAACGGTGAATGCTTGAGTGCTTGTCTCCCATTCCGCAACGTCCCCCTGAGTCGGGTTATTGATCCGTGGTTTGGGCTCAATGATTTTCCCTTGGATGTAGTTTGACACAATGTCTAGTTTTTGGTGTACACCCTTTTGGTAGGTGTGGCTTTCGTGCAGAAGAAGGGGGTTTCATCGGTTATTCAGAGTCGCTGCTTATTTTATATAATGACAAACAAAAAGTTTTGGGATAGACCTTTCAAGTAAATCCTAATAGATGTTTGAAAGTCTAGGGTTGGTCTAGATATTCTTATTGTGTGGGTTCCGGAACCGAGTTACGACTGGGGAGGGTGTTAGGCACCCCAGTTGTTATCTATACTTCCTTAATTCTATTCTTATTATTGCTCTTTGTGCTGATTGATTAATTTTTAGTTTTTGTTAGAATTTCTTTAGAGACCATAATGAGAGGGTCCCTCGAAAATGCAGATAAGTGCTTAAGTTGGAAAATTTTATCAGTGAGAGGTAGAGAAATATCACTTCAACCAGTGCAGATACACAAGTTTTTCTTGTGCATGACTATGTGATTTATCATATATGACCGTTGGCCGTTATTGAGTATGTAGGAGGGTACTTTAGATTATATATGGAGGCGTAACCCCTATTGAGTATGGTAATGACAAGTTAATTGGCCAAAGCTTTGGATTAATGACAAAACACATAAACATGAACCCAATGAAGATATACTCAGCCTAAACTCACAAAGTCTCTCGTGTATAACTCAGGGAATAATAATGAACTTTAAAAGTGGCTTAGCTAGAGGGAGAGAGAAGTAAGCACCCTAGATACACCTTGGTAGGCAGGTAAAACCACACCAAATACCCTCAGGAATCTCTATCGAATATTGAAAGCTTTATAATAAATGATAATGGTGAGTGAGTCAACTCTCTGGTTTGCAATAACTCTCTCTCTGGTGTGTATTCTCTTTCGCAATAACTTCTAAACTCTCCAAAAGTCTCTGTCTTCCTCCAAGGTGGTTGGGGTCCTTAAATAGCCCCCCACACCACCCCCGAGGCAACTCAGTCATTAAAACTATGAAAGACATCCCTCATACTTTATATCACAACACTAAATACCTGATGTACTAGCTGTCTCCACGTCATAAACATTAAATGCCAAGAAATGCCTTTTTGCCTAACCACCGTGTGTCAGGGGACTGTTGTCGCAGAGGTGGCTTACCAACTGCCTGACAGCCCCAAACTACCACGGTGGTTTACTCATGTGCATGTCTGACATTGTTTAGATGGCTAGTGACATCACCCACAGCAGATGTGACATTAAGTAGAGGGCTGTTTGGTCAACAACTCAATGCCCAATGGAACTCCAAGCTGCTCCGCTTGAGGTTCCACGGTCAGGGTCCTTCGGTGTTTTACCAGGTGTATCTAAGATGGTCAGGACAAGCCCCAACGGTGCCTTACTTCTTAATCCTCCAAACCAAGTCCCTCTAAAGTTCCCACGATGAGGTCATTCGATAGAGCATGAAAGCTCTCCCAGGCCCTGCCAAGCCTGGTCTCTCGCAAGTACCGTTTGACCTCATACAAACTCTTTTGTTATTATCGTTATGTCATTACAACCGTTAAAGCTTACGGTCATCAATAATGAAAATATAATATGACTAATACAACAAGATAAAATATGAGCTGCCACGTCGAGCTGCCTCGCTGAGTTACCACGCTTGAGCTGCCTCGGTTGCTTAATCTCAAACACTGTTGCTAATTGGGAATTTGTCCCTAATCTCAAGATTACCTTCAAGCCCCCTCTACATTTGCCCCCTCGTGGAGAGATTTGTTGGAACAAGAAATGTCTGCACGAAATGTCTCAAACCGATGGACTTTTCTTTGTGTGAAAATATTCAGGCCTTTTTCCTTTATGCAGAACCGTTGGGACATCTTCTTCGTTGGGGCTTTAAGGGATAAGTCTGACAAGAAATTTTATTGGCGCCAAAACTCAAGCTTGTATAGGAAGGCAACGATTAGTGTTCCCCAGACGTCACTTCATTAATGAGGTGGCGCAGTCCTCTCAACTGTCAAAGCACTTCCCAAGGTGACATGTGTTCATGTGAAATGATTATAGCCGTCCATGCACGTGCGAGGGTGGGGAAATCTAAACGCCAAACTCGAGATTTTCAAACAACCATATTCAAAATACTTTGAACCTTCTCCTTTGTTTTTTCCTTACTCTGGTATTATCTTCTTCAGACTGGTGTTTCTTTTTTAGAGAGAGAGAGAGACTCCACTGTTGCAAGAGCTTCATTCTTCACCTTCTATACCACCACTTGTGATCGTGTTTCTCCATTCTCGCTCTCAATCCATTTTTTCTCGAAGCTTTGTCTGTTACGGTTTCATTATTTGCCATAGCGTCTTCAAGCAACCCCACCGTGTCTGCCACCAGTGTTCCGTCTGCCACCACCACTGCTGCCTCCGCCCTAGGTGCTGCCCGCCAGGGACAGCTGAGGTTTTATCGTCGCTCTCCCATTTTTGGGGAGGGTGATGACTTTGCTGTTGCCTGTAAGACTGTCTGTTTTTCTTCTAAGTTTGACGCCCTACTGTTGGGTGATGAGGACGAAGAATTGTCTAAGTGGGGATTTCTTCCCCCAGAAGGAACTCTCAGATTTCGCTTGGAGCGAGGGGACTTTCCATGGTCCCACATTGACTTCGAAGCACCCGGGGGATCCCCTGCCCACTTTGCTGCCTGGAACTCCCACATGGAGAGTTCCTATGATGATATCCTCACCAAGATTGGGCTACAATGGGCTAAATGGTTTGGTGAGTTCACTCTCTCAAAGAACAATGCTGCCCTTCCTGTCTTGGCCTCTCGGTGGAACGTGGCTACTCATACGTTCATCGCTGCGTGGGGTGAGTTCACGATAACTCTGGAGGACGTGTGCGAGCTCCTGGGCCTCGATGCAACAGGCCATGAGCCTTACACCGATGAGGCTCTTGATGCTCAAGAGACTGCAGATCGTTTGGAGTTGGATCGCATATGCCGAAGTTGCATCGGTTCTTCCAACAAAGTTACTTTTTCTCCCTTGATCAATTACTTCTTCAAAAGTTCTGGTAAAGGCAGTTCCTCATCAACTGCCCCTGGTCAAGGTTTGTCATTGGAGCTTCCCGCCTACATTCTTGTGATTCTTTCCCGTTTCCTCTTGACGGGCAAACCCAATGACCAGCCCCGAAGAGACCTTATCAACCTGTCCCTTCGCTTGGCTCGAGGCATAAAACTTCCACTGGCTGCAATTGCCTTGGGATCCCTCTACACCTGGTTGGATAGGACTTTGTTTGACATGGAACGTTCTCTTGGCCGTTATAACTTGGCCAATTTTTCCAACAGCGTTCTTCTGACCAGCTTCCTTTAATTCCGCTTTCCTGTCATAGCGGCCAAACCCAACAGTCCCCCTTCGGGGGAAACAATTCTGCCTCCACGGTCTTTCATTTATCATAATAGACAAAGCCGAAAGGAGTTGATTTCTGTGATTGACCGTTTCGAGAGCTTCGTCATGAGGCCTTATCAGGAGGAGGTCTTTTTTCACACTTGTGAATTTTTTCATCAAGATGTCAGGGTGATACAGGACCCTTCTCCCGATATTGAGGATCCCTCGCTTGCCGTGGTTTTTCTATTTTCTCCAGGATTTCTGCCCTCCTACACCGAGTGGGGATATACGAGCGAGCATTATAATCCCAACTGATGTAGCCGCCAGTTTGGATTTGACCAGGGGGTGCCACGTCCAGTGTTTCAATCGTCAAAGCCCAAGGTCTCCTTTGGCGAGGCATGCTCCCTATTTTCTTCGACCGCTGTATGGGGGATATGTTCAACAATGGCTGGGCGTGTCACCATTCCCAGTATTACTATACATGGGGATGTGACCCCTTTATTTTCCACCAAGTACTGGCCGAAACAACTAGCTGCAATTGCTGAGTTCGTTGAGGGAGAGCCGGTGTATCCTCCCGTTTCTTCATTTTCTACCCTAGAGTTGGGGCTAAAAGGCAACTCTGTACTCGGGATAGAATTCCCCTAAGTTCAACCCACAAAGCACCTCATACCGAGCTTCCCCCAGTTTGCCCCATGGTCCCAGTTGCAACGCCAAAACCGAGGACTCCTGCTGTTCCAAAGAAGGCTGCCCCCCTCTACTGCAGCTACTACCCACGAGGGGGCTTCTCCACCACCTGCCAAGAAGGCAAAAACGTCCAAGAGTGGGTCATCAAAATCCAAGTCCCAGAAGCCCCAAACTCCCGTGGCAACTCTTCCCATAGCCTCCGTTCCACCTCCCATGCCTGCTGAGATGGCTGAACATGTAAGGAGGGAGGCCCAAGCAGAACTAGACCGAATAAATGCCGAGTATCAACGGCATGCAGTCATTGTCCCTTCTTCCGTTGCTTTCCCCACGGTGGTGGTTGATCCTACAGAGCAAACAGCTAGGAGGAGAAAGAGCTCCAGGGTTCCCCAAGGGGTCAGTACCGGTGCAGCGGGATCGAGGAAGAAGACTCTGGGTACCAAGTCCCAGAAGAAACGAACTCCTGAGGTGCACCAAACCCCTGAGGTGCATTACACTCCTGTCCCTTCTGTTGCTGTTACTCCTCCTTCTTCGCCCGTGGTCGTGTCTTCTCGTTCTCCTTCTGAAACGGAGGTATGTATGCCTGATTTAGTTATTATCTCCTTTTACTTAAGGATGACTGTCCTTATTATATATATATTTTTCTCTTTTTTTTTACAACTGTGGTGCAGGGAGTTGAAATAGAAAGACCAGACCCCTCTAGCCCTCCCGTAAGCCCTTTTGTGGGGGGACGCTTCGGTGCATCTCGTACCGATGTGACTCCTCCCCGTTCCCCCATGACGGGGCTTACCTATTCTCGACGTGCAGGCGGTCAACGTGCAAGGGAAGTCGTTGGGGGAGGTGATTCCTCGCCTGAAGTGGTAACACAACCCGAAATAACACAATCCGACATATCACCCTCGGTCCCCTCTGATTTACAGGCCTCACCTGAGGTGCCTCTCCCCATTGTTCTTGTTGAGGAGAGTGAGCCCGAGGTATGATTGCCTCCATAATTTATTTGTTGTAGTCTTTTCGGTCCCACTCTTTTCTTATTTGGCTTGCTGAATTCTGATATGTTTTGGGTACCCCAGGTTGAAATATCCCCGTTGTTGGCAAGCGTTCTTCTTCCGACGACGCTGATGAGACCGCTGTCTGCCATTCCTCTCTTTAGCACCATAACTGAGGTAAGTAACACGTAAAGATATTTCTTCATATTTTCTGTGCCCATTCTTCCTTTCTAACACTTGCCTTTGTGCCACAGTTTTCTCCTGATCTTGCACCAACTCCTGAAGTCAGGGCCGAGGTTGGTGCTTGTAGCCAGCATAGTGGTGTGTTTACACCCCATCGTGTTGTGCCTTTGTTTGGGAGCTCAGTGTCTTCACTTGATGAACCCCGTATGCTGGCCCTGGTGCCTTATACAGGTGATAGAGTTTTGCGAAGCATGGAGGCTTCTGCGCCCAGGGAGCCCGTTATGGCTTCTGAGGTAATAATCTTCCCCCCAACGGTTCCTGTCCCTGCGGCTTCCCCACATGCTCCCGTTGTGACTGAGGTATTTTTGTTAACTTTAAGATTCTCCATAATCTCCATCGTATGATTTTTTCATAGAATTTTTCTTAAACTTTATCTTATAACGATGACTTAACAATCGATATTCGATAAACTCCACCTTATAACGGTGACTTAACAACGAAAACACTTGTTAAGTTTTTTTTCATAAACTCCACCTTATAACGGTGACTTAACAACGAAAACACTTGTTAAGTTTTTTCGTAAACTCCACCTTATAACGGTGACTTAACAACGAAAACGCTTGTTAAGTTTTTTCGTAAACTCCGCCTTATAACGGTGACTTAACAACGAAAACGCTTGTTAAGTTTTTTCATAAACTCCACCTTATAACGGTGGCTTAACAACGAAAACGCTTGTTAAGGTTTTCCATAAACTCCACCTTATAATGGTGACTTAACAACGAAAATACTTGTTAAGTTTTTTCATAAGTTCATCATGTGCGTTATTTCTTTTCAGGTTGCTCGGGAAAATTCGCCCCCAGTTCTTTCGCCTGTAGGCTCACCCTTCCGAGAACCTGATGTTTCGGAAAATTATATTCATGATGATCAAGGTTCCACGACTGGTGCTGCAGCCGAGAGCGAGTCTGGGTGCGAGCTGCCTCTTCCTGACCTGGCTCCTCACGCATTCTGCCTAATGGTGCTTCGGCAGTCTCCTCAAATGCCTGTTAACCATCGCTTGGTGATCGAACAACTGGTGAATCGCCACCCTAAGACCTTCACACCAGATTTCCCGCGCTCTAATATTCACGTGATGAGTCACAGACTTCAAGGCATGGCGATCGTTGTTGCTGAAATTGCCAGTACCCCTACTACAAGTGTTACCAGATCCCTTCTTAACCAATTTATGGGTTTTCTGAAGGAGTTGGGGCGTGATGGTTTCCGTTTTGACTGGCTTATAACGTATCTGAAGACTTTGAAGAACCAGCAACTGATCGGCCAGAGGGAAGTGTTGCGAAAGAACCAAGAGGACCAGCAAGCTGAGGAAGCTAGGTTGGTCGCATTGGCACCCCTTTTGGAAGCAGTGGATCAAGAGGTAAAGGATGCCGAAGAAGCTTTGTGCCTGGTCAAACTGAAGCGCGAGAGACTCCTGATCGAACGTACACAAGTGCAAACGAGGCTGGAGGTTTCTATTAACGCCCAACGGTCTTTCACAGCAGCTTCTTCGGGCCTTCCTGGAGATTTTTTCTCTTCCTCAGATTTATCATTTCTTTTAGACTAGTTACTTCTTGTATACAGATCCTTTACTGCTCTTATCTATGTAATTCTTGGGCGATAGCTCCCAAAACAAATTTTGTAATGCTCTATTGTTTATGAATGAAGAATATATACTTTTCAATCCCTTCGTGTGTTGTGACTGTTGTTGTATGCTATAGAGTTTTGTATTTCTGCAATTCCTCCATTATGCTAAAAAATGTCACCCAAAACTTGTATATTTATAACAATAGCTAGTCATAACATGAGTTCAAACTTGGTTGTTTACACATGATAAACCTTCAGCCACTTATTGTTAATCTTAAATGGCTTGTCTTCCTCTAACTTCGAAATTAAACAATAACCTGAGTCATGAGCTTCCTTCACAGCGAAAGGTCCCTCCTAGTTGGCTGCGAACTTTGGTAGAGGAAGTCCTCTGATGTGCTTCACTGCCGCTTTCAATACGAGGTCTCCCTCCACGGACTTCCTTGGTCTCACCAAGTTGTCATATGCCCTGGAGAGTTGTTTCGTATATATTTGAAAGTGTTGCATCGAGTTATCTCTGTGTTCATCCAACGCTTCCAGCTGTAAATGTATACTATGAGGGAGCATGCTACTTCTCAAGGCATAACGAGCAGACGGAACTTCCAATTCTACTGGAAGGATTGCCTCAGCCCCATAAACAAGAGAGAACGGCATGTATCCTGTGGGTTTTCGCTTGGTTGTTCGATAGGCCCACAAGACAGTTGGTATCTTGTCATCCCACGCCCCTGGAAAGTCTTCCATCATTTTGGCCAAAATGTTAACCAAGGTTTTGTTAGTTGCTTTGGCCTGACCATTTCCCTTTGGGTATGCCACTGTTGAGGTGTGATGGATAATGGAGTACTTGTCCGTGAGCATTGTTACTTCGGAGTTGACGAAGGGGGTCCCGTTATCTGAGAGAATAACTTTTGGGATCCCAAAACGGCAAATGATGTATTCTCTGATGAAGTTGCTCACCACCCCAGTCGTTGCTCGTCTGAGTGGTATCGCCTCGGCCCATTTTGCGAAACCAGAGATTCTGGGTTCGATCCCCAGCAGAGTCGCCAAATGTAGGAGGGTACTTTAGATTATATATGGAGGCGTAACCCCTATTGAGTATGGTAATGACAAGTTAATTGGCCAAAGCTTTGGATTAATGACAGAACACATAAACATGAACCCAATGAAGATAGACTCAGCCTAAACTCACAAAGTCTCTCGTGTATAACTCAGGGAATAATAATGAACTTTAGAAGTGGCTTAGCTAGAGGGAGAGAGAAGTAAGCACCCTAGATACACCTTTGTAGGCAGGTAAAACCACACCAAATACCCTCAGGAATCTCTGTCGAATATTGAAAGCTTTATAATAAATGATAATGGTGAGTGAGTCAACTCTCTGGTTTGCAATAACTCTCTCTATGGTGTGTATTCTCTTTCGCAATAACTTCTAAACTCTCCAAAAGTCTCCGTCTTCCTCAAAGGTGGTTGGGGTCCTTAAATAGCCCCCCACACCACCCCCGAGGCAACTCAATCATTAAAACTATGAAAGACATCCCTCATACTTTATGTCACAACACTAAATACCTGATGTACTAGCTGTCTCCACGTCATAAACATTAAGTGCCAAGAAATGCATTTTTGCCTAACCACCGTGTGTCAGGGGACTGTTGTCGCAGAGGTGGCTTACCAACTGCCTGACAGCCCCAAACTACCACGGTGATTTACTCAAGTGCATGTCTGACATTGTTTAGATGGCTAGTGACATCACCCACAGTAGATGTGACATTAAGTAGAGGGCTGTTTGGTCCACAACTCAATGCCCGATGGAACTCCAAGCTGCTCCGCTTGAGGTTCCACGGTCAGGGTCCTTCGGTGTTTTACCAGGTGTATCTAAGATGGTCAGGACAAGCCCCAACGGTGCCTTACTTCTCAATCCTCCAAACCAAGTCCCTCTAAAGTTCCCACGGTGAGGTCATTCGATAGAGCATGAAAGCTCTCCCAGGCCCTGCCAAGCCTGGTCTCTCGCAAGTACCGTTTGACCTCATACAAACTCTTTTGTTATTATCGTTATGTCATTACAACCGTTAAAGCTTACGGTCATCAATAATGAAAATACAATATGACTAATACAACAAGATAAAATATGAGCTGCCACACCGAGCTGCCTCGCTGAGTTGCCACGCTTGAGCTGCCTCGGTTGCTTAATCTCAAACACTGTTGCTAATTGGGGATTTTTCCCTAATCTCAAGATTACCTTCAAGCCCCCTCTACAGAGTATGTAAGTGGGCGAGAAAGCTCGGCTTTTCTAACGGATGGTCGTCAATGTATATATAATTGTGAGAGGGAATTATACTTTTGAGTTAGTTTAATATCTCGTTAGTGTTGTGAGGAGATATAAAAAGTTTAGAGATGTGTGCATATCTATTGTGATTAATGTACATGTGTTTGCACGTTTGTATATAAGAGTATGTTTAGGGCGTCACGTCTTGAGATAGTTTGATATCTATTTTGCACCGGATACGATTAAAGATGGATGTATCTCGGTGAAACTATATATCGAGATATATATTATTAAGGCTCAAGCTCACGAGAAGGACTTGATGTTGTGCTGATGTGCCCAAGGGGAATTAAGATATGAGCCTATGTAGTTAGGTTGTAACAAGTGTTCAAACGTAATGTGTGTGAAAGTGTAGGAGTTGGCTTGGGAGCGGGAGGGCTAGTGTATGGAATATTATAATGAGAATGGACCCAAAGATGTTTCATATTGTCACATAACCTAACATTAGCCTGATGATTACTAGTCGGAAGGTGTTGTTTTTCAGATTAATTTATGGGTGAAGTACTGGTAGAAGCATGGAGGTTATGTCAAGGATGTAATTTTCTACTACTGAGAACCATAGTAGGATTCTACATCTTAGTTTTGGAGTGGACGAGGAGAAGTCGGGGGCAGTTTAGGACAGGGGATGGATGCATCCCTAGAAGATAATATGCCAAGAGATATATAATAAATATTGGGATTTGAAAGTTTGGTTCAGTATAGTGTCTATGTACCCAAGAAGAATTGGGATCAAAGCCAACATAGTTCACAGAGAATCAGGTTGGATAGTATATAGGGAGTGGGACTAGAGGCGAAGGCATCCATAGGAGATAATACACCGAGAGACTTATTATGAGGCTTGGGATTCACGAGTTTAGCTTAGTATAGCCCCTACGTACCCTAGGTGACTTGGTATTAAAGCTAACATAGTTCCAAGAGAACGGGATTGGATAATATATGGGGGTAGGACTAGAGATTTATGCCGAGAGACATATTATGATGCTTGGGATTCATGATTTTAGATCGATATAGCGCCTACGCACCCAAGGTGATTTGAGATCAAAGTAAATGTCTATTCACGAGTTTACAAATCGAGATGTCCATAAATGTACACAAAAATTATATATTTGGACATCGAAGTGTCCATATATGGATTTTCAATCTAAGGTCCCAAATGCTTCATCCTATTCCCAATAAACCCCAAACGGGGGCCAGGTTAGAGAGAGTACCCAAGTATCTACCGTTTATAACAATATATAAATGTGGGGTGTTGCCCCAAAATTTGGGTAGAGGTTGTTTACCCTTCCAGTGAAAGCTGACTTTTTGCTTTGGGGGAAGTCCCTCTTTTTGGATCCTTTTCACTCGGGCAGAGCTTCCTTTATGAAGGATAACTTTTTTGAATTTTTTACAGGGTTTCGAGTCAATTTTATATTTTGAGGTGACTTTTTTGAAATACAAACCTCCTTTTTGGGGGCAACTTCGAGAAAGGACGAGCTTTTCCTTTTGAACAAGTGACTTTTCTAAAGTACGAGCCCTTCGGGACATTTCAAACACGAGTTCGATTATCTCGATCGCTTTGGATTAAAAAAGTTAGAAAATTGAATCAACATTTGTCTTTGGCTCCTTTTTAAGGTTAGTGGTCAACTCTATTTATAGGGGTATCCGAGGTGGATTTGGTCGATCGGCCATTAGTTTATACCCCTTGATTTTTTTGTCAATGTTTTGGAAGAGATTTGGATAAGATCTGGTGTCAGGGGGACTTTGGACGATCAACTATTTCTCTAAAGACCTTTGGTCGATCATCTAAATCCACCAGAGACTCTGTTAATTGGTTTTATAATGGATTAAGTGGTTATTTGAATTTTAGCCCTTTATACTTAGGTCTTTGGTGTTTTTGACACCATAAAATTTAGTGTAGGTACTAAAAGTTGAGTTTTCTTTCGGGGTTCATGCTCGGGGTCTATTGGGAATAGGATGAAGTGTCCCGATAATTAGATTGCAAATAAAGGTGTCCACAATTGTATGAAAAATTATATATGTGGAAAGATCTCAACGAGATCTATCAAAAGAATTTCATGAAATAGACGTAATAATGAAGTATCAAAGCTTCATTTTCACCTCTAATGTGTTATGTTTTAAAAAATTTGAAATTAAATATTTCTCAATGTACAACTCCAATTTACACAATTTTTATCTCGAAATCTATTGACTAGATCAATGAATAGATTACATAACGCATAGATAAATTCAAAAATTTTGAAATTTTATTTTCACAATCAACGTTTGTATTTTGCAAATGTTTTAATGACACCACTAGGTTCCCTAAAAATTTAGTATAGTCGTGTTTATTATGGCTCACTAATCCCTATATATGGTTTTAGTAACGAAACTTCCTTTAAGTGGTAATATTTTGAGAATACATGTATTTTTATTAAAATGTGGGATTTGTATTTTACAAAAGTACATGAATTTTTAGTGAACTTTTTTTTAGGGAAATATTTTAAATATTGTAAGTATGATTATAACAAAAGTATACATATTTATATTAAAAAAACATGAAATTTCAAGGAAAGTATGAAGAATTTTCTATTAAAGTACATGCGTTTTCCCATGTACTTTACAATGTACATGCCTAATCTTGCATATACTTTATGAAAGTACACACACTTTTATGTGTATTTTATAAAATTACATGTAATTTTGTGTGTACTTTACCAATTGCATGCAAAGTTTTGCATATGATTCTATGAAAATACACTTATTTTTTACGAGTACTTACGAGGTGCATGTAACATTTTGATTATATATGTGTGTAGTTTTTTTATCAATGCGTATACTTTCTTTTCTTATATGTGTACGTATATCACTTTAATATGATTATGTATAATGTAGGTGGTACTTGTTATGACTTAACACAAAATAGCTGAACAAAACAAGTAAATCATGCACACACTCATAAGAACAATATGTACATGGTTTGGAAATGTACCTACGTCCATATAAGGTTCTTCTTTTCTATTATTAGAGCTTTAATAATCGTAGCTACATTTCTAGGTTTACATTTATAGGAACCGGTAATTGAGTCCTAGAGAACTCAATCACCGTGGTAGATATCCCCAACTTGATTATCCATGTCTCTTCCCTTGATTCTCCCAAATTGGTTATCTCCCTCAGTATTTATCTTAATGAATGAGGATGATTGACTGGATTAATGAGGCACGTTATCTCATTCCACATTTGGTGGGTCATTTATCTCATAATTTTCCCAAAATCTCTACAGTTGAGTGAGGTCGGAGAGGTTTGTCCATATTTTTTATAGAATCCATATTATGGTCGCGGATTGTCCTAATCGTCCAGTTGTGCTATCATCTAAGGTCATGGAAGTAATTTTACTCTATAATGAAGAGTAATTTTTCTCATTAGCTTGTGGGGGTACACTGGTATTTTTATCCACTCATCTTAGAGGTACGCTAGTCATTTAGATGCCCTAAGTTGAAAGGGCGGTTGAGTGCCATCCATCATTTGGGGGCACATGTGTTTAATGATGGGATTATTTCTTGAAACTCATTCTAAGAATTTAATCATTACTTGTGTCTCTGGTTGAGATTCACTTCTCAAAATTCATTTGTCTTCAAGAGTTCTAGAGCCTCTGTTTTCCTTCGTCACTCGTAAGTTTTCTTCTTCCTCTTGGTTAAGAGTTTCTCTATTTTCTTTAAAGATTTTGTGATTTCTATGTACTTTCTTTCCCATATTTTACTTTCATTAACTACAAAAAATGGTGTATGTTATTATTAAAAACACCATTAAATCTTTTGAACAACATTATATCCCCCCATGGGTGACTGCTGAGTTAGATTTTGGCCCTATGAACAACAGTATGGACGGTGGTCACCAGATTTTCTCTCAGTTTGTGACTAAGTCTAGAGTCAATTTTCCCTCAATCATCTTTTTCTAGAAATTTATAAGCATTTCAATGTTATTACAGATCAGTGCTTGCCTAATACCTGGAGAATCGTTAATGGTGTCAACCGTCTGAATGAGATTTATGGGATTCGTCTAGGGATCCTAAAAATATGTTTCCACTATATATGGGTAATGACCTCTAAGAAAAAAAGGTATATAACCTGAAAGCGTGGAAGGCTTAAAGGGACATGGTCGTCAACTTTCTATATTCCAACAAGGAATACTGGGCTCATCATTTTGTGGTAAAAAAGGGAGCACTTTCCCATACCATAGGGAGGTAAGCCCTATAATGACCCCAGATGACCCAAAAGGGGGCATAAAATAGGTTTACTTTTAGGGTACAAATTACTTTATTTTGTTGTGCCTTTTGATGTTTATATCTCCTACATTACTGTTACCCTTTTGACTTTTGTTGCACAGTTCCTCGGAAGACCAAAGATCCAAAGCTAGAAGACGTTAATTTTTTGCATTAAAATAAGATCTAATCGTTCAGACAAGGACTCAATGATCTAGATCATCCTAGATCGGCTACTTTCCTATTCTCCTACACTTCATCAATAACTTTCTTTGTTGTTCGACCCGTGGATGGGGACCTAGCTATCCCAAAAGGATTTTCTGACCATAACCCTTCTAATGTTAGTACTTTGAGTTCCTTTGAGTTCGTTAATATCTCCATTTTACAAACCATCATCTCTATTTCTTTCGAAGAAGATATGGATCCTCAGAGGAACATTCTAAACTTGATGGGAGATGCAATATGCCTGACCTCTCCCACAACCTGTCCAACAAAATAAAGGAGATTGGGGGTCCATTTGACCCCGTTACTGTGGGGGATTCCATAAAAAAGATGTCGGACAGCCATGTAAAAAAAGAACAAGCCAAACCACAGTGTTATTATCCACCTGCTCGCCTCTAGGTTAGTAGATACCTTAGTAGGTAAAGGACCCTATTGAGAGATTAGTTGCAAAGTAACCCAAGCTGGTTCTTAATCTTTTGAGGGGAGGTTGTCTCCCCATCCACCAAATTTTTTCCATGATCCTAACACCTTAGAGGTTAGACATGCACATTGCCCATGTGATATCTTTTGTCAGTTTTGAATTCCCTCTATGTGACTGATGATAAATTTGATTTTTATGAATAATTATAACCTGTCATCTCTATTTATATTGTCTTTTTTCATGGACTTCATCAACTTGCTCGACATAAATGCCGACCATAAAAAGGAGGTGTGTGAGCCAGGGGTCACTCTCACTGAGGCATAAAACTCCTTTGATTCTTCCACGGTCAAAGTGGAAAGAACAAGGTCTAGATGAAGGCCAATGATGATGAGATCCTTAATTTGAAGGCCAAGTTTGAGAGCTTGGATAAGGTAAACTGAGAGTTTGCCAAAATCTTGCAGCATGGTTGGAGGCCAACAATGGTACTTTTGATAAATGTTGGGTTAAAGCCTTTGTCAGTGATGAAAATTAATAGGGCATTGTTAAAAAAGACTTTTTAAAAAATAGAAATGAGGCCTTTAAGGTGAATTTTTTATCAACTCTAAGTTGTTCATTGAGCACAACTATGTCTTTCCTCCTACGTTGTAGGGAGAAGCGAAAAAAGAGCTACTAACCAGACGAAAGTCACCTAAAACCCCAAGGAGAAGACTCCAACAATTTAGAATTTTTAAGGTATTTTCTAATTTTCATTGTCCTTTTAATTTTAAATCGAGACATTGGGCTCCGATCTCAATTAATTTTATCTTGTATGAGTTTTTTGCCATTGGAGAGGCTTTTTCTCCATTATTTTAATAAAATGTGTGGGGGGTCTGTCCCTCTTCCATAAAAAAATGTCCTTATATTTTTCTTTATCTATGTAAGGGGATTTCACAACAATATTTTATTAATGAAATAAAAAAAAATATTCTTGCTTTTTTTGCTCGATTATTCATCGATACTTTATTTGTGAATGTCTTGTGTCGTTGCTCTTTTTTGAATAGTAGACTGGCATCGTTTGTTCATGCAGTCTGATGATCTCTCGTCTCTTATGCCATTATTTTAAGATAATGAAGACTTTGACTTTGTGCTTGGGGTTAAGGCTTCTGACTGAGCTTGGATGTCATTTTTGGTCATTCGCTTGGAACTTCACAGGATGATGGGTCTTTATGGTGACCACACAAGGAAGGTTGGAGTCTTCAGAATGAGATGGAGGCGATAAGGAATATTTCCAGTCCACTCCACAATTAGAACATTGGAACAAGCAAGGACGAGTAAGGCGATCAGACGAGGGCCAAAATAGAGGATTATGAGGTTGAGATATCAATTCAAAAAAAGCCCCAAGAAGTTTAGATCGATGGATATGATAAAGGCTTGCTGAATGCTCCAATCCATCTGAATGAAGCTAAGAACCTGTACTATAAACATAGATAGTTTAACTCTCTATCACTCCTAAAGGCTCATCATGACTATGAGTTATAGTACTGGTATGCCACGAACTCTCCTTACTACAAGCTTCCTCCTTATGCAGGTGAGGATTCTTGGGTGTCGATTGACGCACTTCCTCTGTTAATGATCGAGGATTATCTTTCTAACTACAATAGTGACAATGATACATGTCATTGCATCCCGTAGACTTCCCATATGGCATCCAAAGATGGGTTGTCTAGTGGCACTTAAAGATGACGTAGTCATTTTGTAAATAGCTTTTTTAATTAATGGATGAAGTCTTTTTTACTTTCAATTTGTATTGGAATTTCCCCTTTCAGTTTACCTAGCATCTATTTATTGGTATTACATTTTAGGAGGTATCATCACACTATAACTTAGTCTTAGTACCAATTATTAGTGAGAATGCACTTTTTTATCGGGCTATTTACCCATTCAGGATATTATCTGACCAATATGGTCAGATTTCCAAGCGCCTAAGGCTTACCCCGTAGGTATTTTACTCCCCATGGGCAAAACTTTAAGCTTTTGTGATAAAATAACGAACCATTTAACCTTAGGATATTGACTACTGCGTGTAATCAATCTAATAAGGAATCAAGACAATAATCTAGTCGGATGCACCTAATAAGATAACTTGTTGTAACATCGGCCTGTCATTTGAAACAATCAATGCTAACTGTATTAAATAAATAAGCAAAAACTTTGAGTACCAATGCTAAGAATTAATGACAAACTAAAAATTTCACTTAAAACTAAAATAAAGCTTAAAAATATAATCTTTTAAGGTTGGATGCATTCCAAGACCAAGGTATCTCCATGCCCTCCATTTTTCCCAAGAGATAGTCCCTTTGGAGGTCATCTTCAGTGAGTTTGAATGGAACTTTCTAGTTAGGTCCTAATTTTCCATCTGATGGCTTCCTCTCACTCCCGACGATCTTTCTTAAGACATATTCTTTGACATAAAACTTCATCGGATGAACACATTTATTATATTACCTTACTGATTGCTGATGGTAGGCGGACAATATGATCTGTTCTTGCTCCCTCGTTTCCCATGCTATATGAAGTTCTGCATTGATTATCTCATTATTCAGGCTTTAATGGGATATGTTCATTCTCATATTTGGCAACCCTAACTCTAGTGGGATTATGGCTTCCATCCTAAAGGCTAAGGCGAAGAGCGTTTCCTCGATCATCCTTCTTAGAGTTATTCAGTATAACTAGAAGATGTGAGGGAGCTCGTCTACTCATGCGCCTTTTTCATTTTCCAATCTTTTATTTATTCTATTAAGGACTATTTTGTTGGAAGGATACGATTATACATTAGTGTGAGGGTAAACCATTAAACTATAGTAGTGCTTAATAGAATGGTTATTGTAGAAATCTTAGAAGGGATGACTCTCAAATTTCCTTCCTTTATCGGTGACTAGTGTTATTAGTTCACCAAAATGGGTTATGATGTTCCTCCTCATGAACCTGATCATATTCGCATCCCTGATGTTCGCCAATGGATTTGCTTTAATCCATTTCGTGAAATAATATGTGCCGACCAGAAGGTACTTCATGTTTCTAGGTGTAGTAAGTAGTGGTCCCATAATTTCTAACCCATACTGAGCCGACTATGGGTCGGTTAGAGATTTGAGGTCGTTGTCCGTCTTGTGGAGTAGTGGTGAGAATAACTGGTACTTATTTCACCATTACAAATAGTGCGATCTAGGGTAAATAGTATTATCCTAACTTTGTCCCCCTTAGTATTGGATGCTCCAGTTATATGTATAATACATCTATTATGTTGGTCAAATCCTTCTATATTTTTTTATTCGTCGACTCAGGTTCGATCTCAATTTAATGTTCCTTGATGAACTTAACGATGAAATCCGCCAAAATATGCCATTTTAACACAGTTCTGGGCTGATAATGGATATCAAGCCTCCACGTTTCTACTGACCACTTAAATATTATACTTATTAATATTATATGATGATCTTATCACTTTACACTTGATTTTATGATTTATATCATTTATAAATCTCATTGTTTTTTCAAATTATTACCAAAGCATGGGGAATTACTCTTTGTGGGTGTTAATACTGCGTGATCTTGTCTTTATTGCTTCATGTGTTTCAGGTAAAGACATGCTGATACAGCTCACGGGCATTACATTTCAGACTTAACTTTGATATGTTGTTAATCTTTTGGACGATATGTGCATTACGTCTTACTATTGTCATTATATAGACAATGTGGAGTAGGTTTGGTAGGAGTAATAAAGAGATTTTTGGGGTTTGGGAGTTTTTCCACGTAATACCCAAAGCGAGAGACTAAAATTGTAAACATTTGTAATTATATAAAATTTGGCTAAATTATGTGTTAAAGCATTGAGTTATTGTGTCATTCAAGATATATAGGCTTGAATCGTGGTAAGATGTTTTAGTAGCTCATTCATTTTAAAGTATATGAACATTTGGGAGTTTAAAGACCTACCAAAACTACTCTACTTCACAAGACTTTCATTACCAAATTGAAGATATATCATTTTGATAGTTTTTTTATTGAATGTTATTGGCTTTGCACACTTGCACATTTTTATAAAAAAATATTTTCTAAAGGTCTGAACAACTCATTTTGATTTTGAGATGTGTTGTGTATACCTTTGGGAAAAGAACTAATTTTTAATGTGCTTTTGTTTGAAGTGTTTGTAATTTGGCTTTAAACTGTTCGAAGGATCCCATTTGGATACATGTACACTTACTCGTGTGCTTGACCATACATGTTTGGCTTAGGTTGCATACAGGCCAAAAGTGTGCGCATAAGAAAAGTCAATATTGCACACGGTGGTCCAAAATTTTAAAAATTGTTAAAAATAGGTATCTTTCTCTCCTTTCTAAAAAAATCTAAAATTCCCATTACTCACTTATCTCAAAGAATATTTTCGAGGTTGGGAGATTTTACTTTATTTAAGAGCTTTTACTTTGTCTGTATATTTTCAAATTCACTTTTTATCTACAAATTAAGAGAAAACCCTCGGTCTATACTTGATATATGGATTGAGAGCAAATTGAGAGCGATTTGATTTAAATCCACACCAGCCAAAGTTCAATTCAAACTATTCTTCACTTGAATTGGTTGATCATGATTCCTAGATCTAAAAGGTTAGCGTCTTATTCTATTGGAGTTATCGATGCATGATTCAATTATAGAGAAGAGTGTGTACTTTATCGTTCACCTTGGAGCTTAAGGTTGGTCTCTTATCGTCAATGGGGAAAATTCCAATGTTCATAGGTAACTACTCGGGAGTGCATGTATGAGAGGTATCTTTTTGCATTGTATAAAATCTTTTCAATTTGAATTAAAGATTAGAGTGCATTGAGATTTCTTACCCCTTGTTGGGGGTGTTTCCTCCTGAAATTTATGTTATGGATTTCTTGTATATTGTGCGTGCTATTTTGTTCACTTGCATCACATACTATATCTATGTCTCATATAGATTTTGTTGAATCCAAAAAAATTGAATTAGGTTTTGTATATATACTGAATTACCTTAGATTACCTAAATCACTACTTAAATTTGTTTATCCATGCCATATATGACTTCACGTAGTTGATTCATGCGCTAGGTTGCTTAAAATTGAGAATATAAGTAAAATGGTAAAAAATTGGGAAAAATTGCACATAAATCTATTCACCCCCTCTATTTTTGGTGGAGTTGAACACTTACATGAAATTCACACATCCTTAATTGGTATCACAGTGGTTTCTCTTGTTTGCATTCACGTTTTAAGAGTTTAGATCTTGTTTTTGTTATGTGTCCATTGCATCCGTTACTTATAAATCTTATTTGCTTGTGAGTAGTTTTTTCTTTGTGATTGGTGAATAAATATGGGGATAGTATCTCTATTAATTAGCCACCATATTTTGATGGATCAAATTAAGGTTATTGGAAGGTTAAAATGATAATTCACTTGAGATCCAAACACGAAAGAGTATGGATGAGTGTGTAAGATATTTAGTCATATCCCATTATTGAAGAGGATGGATAAAGAGTGAAAAAATCGAGAGTATTATGGACTGTTGCAGAGTTTGTGGATTGTAACTACAATTACATTTCTTTGAACTCTTTTTTAGCATCCGTTAGTACTAAAATATATAGCCACATTTTCAATTGTGAACTTGCTAAGGAGGCTTAGTATATCTTGCTTATGACACAAGAGGACACTTCGAGTGTTAAGCGAGCTAAGTTGAAAATCATTATGATAAAGTTTGAAATGATGAGAATGAGTGAAGATGAGAGTTTTAACAACTATCATACGATATTAACCGAAGTTTTCAATGCTTATTTTAAACTCGACGTGAAAATATAGGAAAACAAAGATGTTAAAAAGTTTCTTAGGGCGCAAGCTTATAGATTTAGTTCCAAGGAAGATATCCTAAATGAGGTTAAGGAATTTATGACCAACAGGAGCATGTTGTTATGTCAAAGTCTAATAAGGACCTAGCTTTTGTGGTAGAATCTAAGGAGAATGTGTTATGTAATAGTGAGGAAAAACCTAAAGAAAATGTTAAGATGGGCATGGATATTTTATGAAAAGATCTAGCTAATTCTACAAAAAATAATAGAAATAAATCAAAAATGGTAGCAAATTAGAGCCAAAGAAATCCAAGTCCTCTAAACATGTTTCTTACGGTGAGAAAAGTGATTCCAATAATCATAAGGATAAGGATGACGACCATTGCTATGGTTTTGGAGGTGTAAGACACCACATCAATGTGCGGCCAAAACATTTGAGAAAGTTAGAGAAGCACAAAGATGAAGACATGAAGAAAAGGTTTACAAGGCTAATTTAAGTGACTCTGATAATGAATCCGAGGAGATCATTAATAGTCGAGAAAGTTGAAGTAATATTTCTTTCATGGTGAGACTAAATAAGAGTGAGAAGTCCAGTGATAATAATGTGTATTTAAAGAGTGTGGTGTGGAAGAATATGATAAAAATTGTAGTGATAGGTTGTTTAGTGGTTCTTTATCATACAGTAGAAAGGGTTCATGTGCCTCTATTCCTAGATCACTTAAGGATAATGATGATGATAAAGCTAACAATATCTAAGAGGCCTTTGATGAAATATATCAAGAGTGTTTAAGCTTTAATAATCAAACTTCAAGCTTTTAAACAAAATGAAAACATTTTAAAGTGAACATAATGATAAAAATGAAAAGATTGAATGTGTTTAATTGGAATGTTTAAAAATTAAAGAAAACGTTGATATATTGAAAAAGGAATGTGATTCTTTGAAAAAACAAGATGATACAATTTTGAAAGAAAAAGAAGAGATAGAACTTAAAAATAGGATTTTGAAAAGATGAAACACGAATTGCAATATGCCAAAGAATTAAAAATTAATGTGATTTAAAAAACTTGTGTTCTAGATAATATTGTGATAAATTATGCTCAAATAGAGAATGATGAGCATGATATTGGTTATGTGAAACCAATGAATAAAAAAGTCATAAATTCAAAACCAAAAGTTGAAGTTTATAGCATTGAAAATATGGATAATAAACAAATTCCAGTGAAGAAGAAGAAGAAGAAGAAGAAGAAGAAGAAGAAGAAGAAGAAGAAGAAGAAGAAGAAGAAGAAGAAGAAGAAGAAGGAAATTGATTCTAAATCTAAGTTTGTGAAAAATAGTAGTGGTTGCTCATTTTATGGGAAATCAAATCACATTGACCATTTTTTTAGCGGGGAGAAACTTTAAAGAGTTGAGATGAAGGATCATGAAGCCAAAAAAATTTGAGAAGGAAGATTATTTTTGTACCTTTTTGAAGATGCAAGGTCACACGAATCAAGCTTGTAGATGATTGAAGGAGAGAAAATATATGTTCATAAACAATAAGAGGAAAGTATTCCATAAGGATCCCATTAATGAACTTAGGGGTAATATTGGTGAGTTGGTGAAGATAGTGCATTTTATAATGAAAGGTAGAGGTAAGGGTTGAAGAGATATACCGGGACCTAGACCTAGACAATTTTCTCAAATTCAAAGAAGCAAGCATAAGAATCCTATGAGGAATGTGAGGTAGATGCCAATATTTGTAAGATTTCTACCTAAGAATGCTCTAAGGAATAGGATTGAGCTTAAAATTCCTCAAAATAAATTTGCCAAGAGGGAATTTAATTTTTTTCCTCCCATTGATCCAGGAAATGTCACACCCATCATTATCTAGGAGATACTTTTCTTCGGATGCCTAGGGTCTTGTTTGTTTGTAAACTCCCTTTTAGGTATTCTAGATTTTTTCATTTATATGCATTTTTCTATATGATTGGTTCCTTAATTTACATGTTGTAAATATGTGCATCGTTATTTTATAAAAATTCCACAATGATTTTTCATTTTGTTTCTTTTTGTGATTATGTGATTAAGTCCTTCGATTCATGAGATTTGATTAATAAACTTAACTTTAATGATGATCGAAATGTGTCTTTTTAACCGTTTTGATTACAAATGTTAATAATGTCAATGTTTAGGTTAAAATTCATTTGAATAATCATTATAGTCAAATTTGTTGAAATCTTTGGTGTTGATTTCACACTACTTGAGAACTTGCATATCATTTTATGCGTATGACTATAATTATGTATTTTTTTCTTTTATTGATTAACTTAATCATGATCAAATCCTAATATCTCTTATTAGTTTTGAAAGCTTCTCTGGTTCAGGTGTGAGATTTGCGTGTTTCATACTTATCAAAGTTGAAAAAGGACAGTTTTATATGCGTTGATAAGAGCTACCATTAGAGTGATTACACCCGATTTTGAATATAAACATCATTGGATAGGTGTCATCTAGGTGTGTGAAAAGACAATCGATGATAGAAGACAATATGTTGGAAAGAGCCACAAGCTAAGTTCTTAACTGGCAAAAAAAAAAGATAGGGCCATAGATTTTCAAATGAAAATTGCTATTTTAGTTTGGCTTTAAAAAAATTCAAAACAACATGTGATTGAAGGAGTTTTAATGGTTAGATACTACCATTTGTTGAGATCTTGAAAGGATATTGATGTAGTGATAAAATTAAGAATCATTTGTAATTTATTACGACTTGGTTAATGAGTATTTGTTTGATTTTGTAAATCATAGTCGTCATGAATCATACATTGATTGATATACAAAGTTGCTTGAATTGATTTGAAATGAATTTTAAACCTTATATGTTGAATTGATTGATATTTGAATTGAATGTGTTATCAATTATGCATTAATCAAGATTCAAAGGAAATTTATTTGTGAAATCAAGTTTGTTATGTTATACCCAATCACTATCACATACTTTTTATTTTAGAGATTGCATATCTATATACGTGTGTGTGAGTTTTGATTGTAATGCATTTATCTTAAAATTATTCTTTTCAAGTCATATATGAATGTTTTACATGCCTTTGCATTCATTTATATCATAGTTTTTTTTTAGTTATTGGGTTTGTGGGTTCCATACTCTGTCTTTTCTAGATTGCTATTTCCCGACTAAGTATGCTAGTTTGAATCGTATACATGGTTAAAAAGGAGTCGTTCACATGGTTGCCCGTACGCACAGTAGAACTACCCCATGCACACAAATTTTGATATTTGAACTAAGGTTTTTGTGTTTAGTTGTCCATTTGTCATATCCAACACTCCAGGGAAAAAAACCTAGTCGAATTTTACTCAAGATCATTTTTTTTCTCAGGCCTTCATTATTTTTAAAGAGATTTGGAGATAGTATTCTCAAGTTCAAGTCCAAATTTTTCAGATCCATTTTTTTTTCTTTTAGGTTTTACTCTTGTAAGTCATAATTATCTTATTTGGTAGTTGATTTACTTTGTTTAGAGTTTATCTAGGTTGGATTCATAGTGGAAAACTTAGGCAAGAAGATTGATGGGGGTAATGTCTTAATTAAATTAGACATGGAAAAAGTCTATGATAGAGTTAATTGGGGCTTTCTTATATCAGTGCTCAGCAGTTTTGGCTTTGGAGAATGGTGGATTTATTTAATATGGATAATTATCTCTTCTAATTGGTTTTCTAGTCATTTCAATGGTCAAAGCTATGGTTATTTTAAATTTATTAGAGGTTTGAGACAATGGGACCCTATCTCCCCAAGTCTTTTCATTCTAGCAGCATATTATTTGAACAGGGGCCTTAATAAGCTTATGGAGATGGGAAAAGTGAAGTCTTTTTATTTAACTTGTGGAAGCCCTATTATTTCTCATTTGGATTTTAGAGATGACCTTATTATCTTTTGTAGAGGGGATAAAATAGAAATCTCATGGGCTTCTTTAATTAGTATGCTTCCATTTCTGGACAAAAGATTAACTATTCTAAAAGTAGTTTTATAATGGATTTCAAGTGTTTTCCCCAATTCAAATCTAAGGTTGCTGAAGGATCAGGTCTGAGATTTAAAGATATCCCCATAAAATATCTAAACTGTCCTATTTTTAAAGCGAGGAACAAGCTTAAATTCTATGACAGTCTGCTGAATTCATTGAGGTCTAAACTGGCTTGTTGGAGATCAAAACTCTTGTCTATAGGTAGGAGGCTTATTCTAATAAAACATGTTTTGTCTTCAATTACTCTTTACCTATTGTCTTATTTCTCTCCTCCTAAAATTATAATTCAGATAATTCATTCCCGCTTCAATAAATTTTTTTGGGATGGTAATATTGAGCAAGGTTAGAAATTTCAATGGAAGAAATATGAGTTTCAAGGACTTCAATATTTTCTCTAAATCAACAATGACACTCTTCTGGAAGCTTAATAAAGAGCCCTCTTTATGGTCTTCATTCATGTTCTACAAGTACAAGAAAATTAGTGCATATACTGTAGGAGAATCTCAAACTTAGAAGAGAATTCAGGCACTGAAAGAGATCTGCTTAGATAATATGGAAAAGGTAGAGGATATTTGGATCTGGAAACCTCACTCATCTTGGGAATTTAATTTTTCATCTGCTTATGCTCTTTCTAGAGATCACTTCCCTTCATTTAGAATTTTTGAGCAGATATAGGATCCTAAAATTCCTAAAAAGTGCTCTATTATTGTGTGGAAGTTTTTACTGTGTTCCTATTGATGATTGTATTAAAGATGTGGGAATTAGGCTTTGTTATAGATGTAAGGCCTACAAAAATCATGAAGAATCTATAAGACACTCCTTTATTTATTGTCCATTCATTCAACCTATATGGACCATTTTTGTTGATTTGATTGGAATCTCTTTGGATAAAACTTTAATTTCTTCTATTATGCATAGCTGGTGGATGAAATCATGATCCAAGTATTACTATAGATTTGTTTGAAAATGTATTCCAGTAGTAGTTTGTTGGGAGATATGGAAAAGTATAAATCTCTCTACTTTTAAAGATGTCAACATGGATGCTCACGTTATCATCTCTCAATCTATTTCTTTAATCTCAAATATCTGCTCAGGCATTATTTTTAATAATTCCTTCTCTGAGTTTGATGGTGGATTAAAAGAGGTCTTTCATATCCAATCCAAAAATAGAATTAAAAAATTCAAGTCTTTTAAATAGTCTTTTCCCTCTCTAAATGTTTGAAACTTAATATTTATGGTGCTTCAAAGGGAAATCCTGAAATTAGTGGTTGTGGTGGCATCGTGAGAGATAATAAGGGAGATGTTATTCTAACCTATGTTGAGTCAAATGATATTAGTTCACATTACTTTGCTAAATTATATGGTCTCAAATTGGGCATTAATTTTTGTATTGAATATCAAATTAAAGATATGCATATTGAGGCTGATTCTTTGTTTTTGGTGAATCTTATTAATAGGAATTGGAAGTCCCCTGGGAAATTGAAAAGCTATGTGATTGAGATTCAAGAATAACTTAAAGTTCTCAATTATTCTTTATCCCATTGCTTTAGGGAGTCTAACATGGTGGTTGATGCTTTAGCTGACATTAGAATTAATTCTCCCTCTTCTATGATCTTTACTTCTGCTATGGATCTCCTTCCCATGGTTAAAGGTGTTGTTAGGCTTGAAAAGTTGGGATGTCCTTACATTAGATCCTCATTTTCTTTTCTATAGTTGGTTTTAGTTCTATTTTTGTAATGGGATTTGATAAATCCCTTTTTTTCTTTTGAAATTTCCTTTTGCTTATAAGACACTATAGAGAGGCTCTCTCCCCTTGAAAAATACATGTACGGGGGATTTTTCCCTCTTCCATAAATAAAAAAAACACCACTTTCTTTAATGATATTCTCTGCAACCTGGTGTCCTTTAAGTAGTTGCCCCAGAGAGTAGTCAAAATGCCAGAGTGTAGTCAAACTTTTTCATATAATAGTTTAGGCGAAACTAATTAAAGAAACCCGAAAGTGATTTTAGCAAAAAATCGATCAGGGTTCCCCCATAGATTTCATATCCAAGGACCTTCAGTTATCCTATAATAGACATAATATTTAGAACATGGTCCATAATCACAGGACCATCAATTATATTTTTTGTACCAACCTTGCCATAACATCCAATCATATGACGCGATTTTTATCCTCAAACATGTCCCGGTGGTTTTGAATCATATTATAAGCACTTGACATATTTGATGTTGGTGTTGCAATACATTGGCAGATGCCAATATATGAAAATGAGCCATTTGATCAACTTTATGCGACTTTTAGTAAGCTCATACATCTGACTCGGATTCCTCATCACTAGGCTTGAAAGGGAATTTAAACAAATTTACAATCCTCAGTTGTGAGGACAATGTCCATATTTCTTTTACAGTTTATGGAATTAATTTTAGTTAATAAGTTTTCCTTTAAGACTGATGCAAGTGAATTTATAGTTGATCCCATTCTTAAATATGAGAATCCTAATAGAAAAATAATTCAATTAAATATGTGAGAATTGATATGTTGATTAAATTTTAATTTAACTTCGCACTACTGCTAATTAGAATTAATTAGGTCGAGCATCGTAATTCCCTTGAGAAATGAAATTTCTTGTTGGGAGCTTAAATCATTTTACCCTAGATTAGGTAGAAATTACATCTTTCAATTATGTTATTCGGGAATTTTAGGAAACCTTTGTTCAACATAATCAAATATCCGACACCTTTTGGTCCCACAATTAATGAAAGTGATTCCATTGGGAAGGATACCATTACTTGTATTCAAATGTATACCATCTGTCCATTTTAAAATTAAATCCACTCATTTTCAACTTCATCTTCGGGCGGATAAAATACACTCACATTTAATTTCAAAGAACTATTATTTAAGATTGTTAAAATAACGTTACGTCATGATTAATTCCCTTCATTGGGGAGGACAATCAAGCTAACACAAAAAATCAATCACATCACCTTTTAAAATACATATGGAGATCGCAAGATTTATTTTGAAACTACTCTCCCACTTAATATTTAAAACTTGTGTTTTGTAAAAAAAATTCCAAATATGAATTGACAAATTAAATAAATGAGAAAAATTCAATTTTGCACTGATTAAATTATCGTGATGTCCATGTTTAAATTTTGAAAAATAAACAAATTATTTCAATTAAAATAATTACTAGAAATCAAATTTATTTTTGCGCAACAAAGAAATTTTGTAACTCAATTCAATTTAGAATAAGAATAAAATTTAAATTTACTCAAAATATCGCGATCTAGGTCAATCACGTAATTAATGATGTGGCCCATAATAATGTGGGTTCCTAATTAATTTAATAATAGCACACAAATTATCAATATATTAATATGAGATGATAAATATATACTTAATAACAAACACAAGCAATCATATATATATATATATATATATATATATATATATATAAGTATGTATGTATGTATGTATAAACATAATTTTCTTTCCATTATGCCGAAAACTTCTTCCTTGTGTAGATTCTTTGAAGTTAAAAGAGCTCAAAAAAGAGATTATCATGAACTAGAATTCTATATAAATAGTATCTAAAATCCACCAAAATCCCATTGTTCACGTTAGAACCCACCAGCATGGTGTGGAGGGATGTGGGTGCACCAACTAGGGCCCGCGATCATGCTCATACTGATTGTGGTCTCGATCACGGCTTATTGTCATGTCTGGTATGACTTGGTCTTCTTTTAGGATTCGAAACTCTGATAAAATATAAGTCGTTTTGAACCCTTATGCAACTTCAAACACTCCATTGTTTAAACTTTAAACTTGAGAAGAATGAAACCACATTTCATGGAATTTCTACCATGATCAAACTCCATCAAAATATATGATTCAAGAAAAAAAAAACTATTTCATCCCGCACAAACTTCTCCATATACGTCAATTCTTGTAATAATTAAAATAGCTTAATTATTACAACCATATAGAATCTAGGAAGAATAACTATGATAAAAACATCGTAGGATCCATGAACAAAACAAAATCATGTGATCATGATAAAGTGAATAATCAGAATCCAACAAAACCATGTTAGTAAAAAAGATACACAACCATGCATATATTTTCAAAAGTGAAAAACTAGGGTTTTTATAGTTAACAACATGGATCTTTTAAAACATGATCATTCCTTAACCGGGATTATTATACCAAATTATTGGGGAATGATAATAAAAAAAATTGGTGCCCAAAGGACTTTGATTGAACATCTTTCAGAACCATATCTTTACGAAGTTTGTAGATGATCTAATATAGGAGATAAAGTTGATTAAGAATATGATATCATTGTTCAACCACTGCCACATTTTTTATTGGATGTGAAAAATAACTTGGATTTTCTCATAAATCGAGATAAAATCATTATAGCAACTAACAAAAGTATCTAAGCAAATTATATACACAATCAGAGAGAATTACTAGAATTTTATAGCCATTTACAAGTTTTAATTACCTATAACGTCAATATAAATTTTGATTCTCAATTTTCACAACTCAAAACTCACCAAATCTTTTCGCGTAAATTTTGGAAGACAACTTAGTAAAATTTAATTTTTATTTTATTTTGAAAACGTGAAGGCCCCCCAATTTTAAATTCTTCTACATCAAAACGAGTAATTTCCTTTTAGAGATGCGGAAGCGTAAGATAGTTCAATTGAACAACAAATTTTAATTTCTTTTCAAATTAAAATTAAACAAAGTGAAATAAGATTAAATCCAAACAAATTAAATTTCACTTAAACCAATTAATTCAACCCAAGTCCTAGAAATTTTCCTAAGTCATATTTTTAATATTTCCAAATTAGGCTAAACCAATTTTATCAAATTAAATTAAATGACTTGAATTAAATTAACATAAACATTACCCAATTAATTTATTTAGCACCAAATTAAACATAAGTAGTGATTAAACCAAATTTTATCTTTTTACTTAAGCATGAGTTCTAGGTGAGTTTTGCGAAAGATAAAATAAACAATGAATCACTACGCCACGATGTACGAGGAAAAATTCACAACAGGAAAAAACCTCGGACGGCCCTAGCCTCAAATCCACTAAGTATGGTTTTACAATTACAAGACATATGACTTACTTCCTCGACTCGATCCCTTTCAAGCCTTGACGTGTCTTCTTGTAAATACCTCCACCTAGCGAATAACCACGGAGCTCCACCGCGGTCTCGGAATCCACCGATCGGACTTTATATGATCCCCGTCACCCGAACAAAGAGCCTTTCTTCAAGTGGGTAAATCAACGCAAACTTCTTCTTCTTTGTGGGATATATAAGCAAACCCAAACAATCTATTCTTCAATATGTAGAGATAAATTGGTACTAAACTCCAAGAAAAGTATAAATATATGGATAAACTTGGATAAACAATCTTTGGGTGTAAAACAAGTGTTTAAAAGATTTTCTTGAAAAACAACAAAACTTAAACCATGAATTTTTTTCTTTTGGAATTATGCTCTCAAACTCTCTCTTGGAGATGGAAAGGTGTGAAAAAGTTAAGTTAAAAAAATTGGTTCCCGCACTTAGATATTCAGGAAAAGAGTTAGTGGAAAAAGTAGTGGGAAAGAGGGAAAAAAACTACTCAAAACTGTCAATTAATTGTTCCCGCCAAAACTCGTTCGAACGAAGTCTCGTTCGAACGAGCCTTCTAACGAATTTCCAGTGTGAACTCGTTAGAAAGCTCATTGGAAATATCGTTCGAACCATCATTCTCGCTCGAACGATATTTCGAACGACATTCCAGTGGCCTTTTGGGGAACTCGTTGGCAGACCTCGTTCGAATGATATTGTTGTTCGAACGATAAACTCGTTTGAACGACAATTCGAAAGAACTTCCAGAAAGTTGAAATTTTTTTATTTTAGCCCAGAAACTTTATATACTTTATTTTAAAGTTTTAATAAAATCTTTCTGAAAATAAACAACAGTTTTCAAAACAAAGTACACCCAATATAAATTGTTCCAAGCTCCTATATATATATATTCAAATGCATTCATACCTTAGGAGCAAGGGAACCATGTTGATGACGTAGAAACGAGGCACATTAAACTCGGTATTTTGATAAAGCTTTAAACTTGGCCGCTACGTCTTCAACTTTATCATGTCATAGGCTTGAAGGATGGTCAATAACACTATCTTATGACACAAACGTTTTTGTCCGGAATTGAGCCAAAACTACAAAGGACTCAATTGGAAATTTGTGTCCTTACATATTTTTATCTTATTCATAAAGCTATAATCCTTATTCCCTTGAAAAGTCTCAATTCTATGAATTTTAAGATGAAAACTAAGGATTGACCATCAAACGATCAAATGTAAGCATAATCCATCAAAATTAAACATTCATAAAATTATAAGATTAATAGATCTAAGTTTAAAAGGGTAAAATATTAATCTCATAATATTTTATATGACTAATGAATCTTTAAAATGTTTAAAATAATTTCGGGAATGCGAATTTTAATTGAATATTAAATACTAACTAAGCATTATAAACATTCCTAATTCTAGAAATTAAATTTAAGATAGCATAATGAATAACAAAATATTTCGAGATGAATATTGAATTCTTATTATAAAAATCAACTTACAGGATTTTGGTTCAAAATGGTATTACAATCACGAACAAGCCCTCTCACAAACACTTGTTATATTTCGATACAAAATTTATGCTAAAAAATTCTCCACGATAATTGTTCTTCAAATCTTCTGCCTAGCCTTCAATTTATAGTGGTGTAGTGGTATAAGTTAAGGTGAATTATGTCTCTCTTTGATTTACCAATAAATCTTTTGGATTTACGCAAATAGACAACTTGAAAACAAATACTCCACGTCCTTTAATTTTGGATTGGGACGAGATACACGTTTCCCCCTATCAAGGACTCTTCTCGCTTTGATTGGCCAATATGCTTTTTTTTAATGATTTTCTCCAATTGATCTTCAATTCTTCACAAATTTCATGAGTGCCTATAAAATGGATACTTTGCGACTTTTTCACAAATTTTAGCACAATTGAATTATACAATTACCAAAATTCCCCCTTTGCCTTAAAGTTAACTCTTTGACCCTAAATTTTATTCTTCTCTCATTTTTTCCCTTTCTTTATTAAAATGACCCTAAGACCTTATTAAATCAAATAATTGGGTCTAACAAAGTATAAATTTTGGTATAAAATATACAAAACAACTCATTTACCACATAGAAAATCAAATAAATAATCATGTGAATATTCTAATCCTCGTGATTAAGAATCTATATACCATTTTACAAATATGTGAGATTGTGTAAGTTTAGTCTAATCAGCACTTAGATTTGAATCTCACCCTTGATCATGTTAATTACATTCATGATGTACCAGTATGATCCTCTTTGAAATGTCATACAATTTCTTAAACTATTAGATAGGCTCCCATACTCAAGATAAACTACTAAGATTGTACACATAGTTTTACCAATGTAATGTTAAATTGTACTAAAACTAGAATTTTGGTCTTTTGTGCTCGGGTCGGACCGAACTCACCAGAGATCCTACAAAGTACAATTGACCGATATATATATAATATATTTAAAATAAATATAAGGCATTCCCATAAATATGATTCACATCTCGAAATGAGCTAATAAAATCCTTTAATAAAAAATAAATATCATTTAAACATGGTTTTAGGAATAAAATTTCAATAATTATATGAAAAAAAATCAAATTATTTCTACTAGGTGTCCACATCGTTCATGCCAGTATCATAGCCTTCATCGAAGGGATTGTTGGCCTTTTCCTCACCATTCTTCTTCTTTTGTTTCAACTAGGTAGCAAGGGTGTATCTCTCTTCTTAAAGGAAAATATCCTATTCATTAATAAGATCTAAGTCCCTATTTATCTCCATGACCTCATAATCGTCCTTGATATAGGCCAATTGGAGGTTGAACCCCTCCTCAACCATCTCCTCCTTCTAGGCGGATATGGTCTTAGCTTGTCAACTAAGAAAATAATATTGTCGTCCTTGGTAGCTAGTTGGTTCTTCATCTAGTTGGAATGGTTGTGAAGGATGTTATTCTTATACTGTAACTGATTATATCAGTCAAAGGACTTTTGGAAGGCTTGCATGATCTAGAGAATCCCAAGATAATGAGATCAATTAGAACTAGTTAAAACTTTTTTTTCAACTTTGAGTTAAAATAAACAACAAAGGGGCTTACCAACACAATGTGTTACTAACCTTGCTTAAGAAGTTGGTCCCCTATAAAGCTTTTGAGGGCCGACATATCCATGAGCATCACTGTAACCCTAGTTATATTATAAGTAACATCGATATCTCAGTACATTTAATGGTCAATAATGATGGTATCGTCACATTTCACAAAGGGCATCACCCAAGGATGACCCCCGGATTGTCAAATGTGAGAATTTGAGGCCATGCCCTTAAATGGTTAAGAGAAGATCTCCATTCCTTACGGGTATTATTAGAGGATGAGGAATTTCGTATTTCTTATCTTCTCTCTCTCTCATAGATGAACATCCTCTTATTATAGACCTATTAGATTTAAAATAGGGTTGGTAGATTTTTTTTGCCAAATTAGCCCTAGAGGCCCCAAGATTAATGGGTTGTTGATGATGGTTGATCATATCTTTTAAATCTGAATCAAGCTCTGTTATCTCATATGAGTTGGCCTTAGTCCTCTTAAGGCCAACTTAAATTCATGACTAGGTTCTCTAAAAAAAGAAAAGAGGTTCAAGTTCCTCTTCCTCTTGGTAGTCTTAATATTTGACGAACCTGGTAGCCTTAGAATTAGAGGAAACGACATGAGTGGGGGAATCAATCACTACTATATGTCCACCTAGCATATATGTTGATGATGAGAATGAAAGTTGGTGTGTTAGAATCACCAATCATTGTGTAATCGGCAATGGTAACTTTTGGTACCGCTATGAAGTTCTTAGCCTATATAATTAGTAACTCATAGTTAAGAAGCACATGTGCTTCCCTCTAAGAATACAAGACGTTTGGAAGTCTTCTTCTTTTTAAAACTCTCTTTAAATCATCCAAGTTTATTTAGAAGTCTTTTAGTTTACTTGTATTGTGAGAATATTCAAAAAGAAAGACCGATTACATATTTTCTCATTCGATATGGAGTAAAAATAACTTAACAAAGATTTACCAGGGGTACCAATTGATACAATCATGGTACAACCCTTGTAATCTACTCCCTCAGTGTAGAAGGACCCAGAGAATATCAACACATCTTTGACCATGTATTTATAGGACTTGGAGAACCCATTCAACTAAGTTGTAAGATTTATCTCAAGCATCAACTGTCTCTATAAGGATACGTTATAATCTCACATTCTCGTAGAAAGGCATTACCCCATAGTATTGGATAGCCTTAACCAATAATGGGTGAAAGGGGAAATAAACTCCCTCTTCTATTACAATGATGGTAAAACATTACGATATGACTATGATCAAATAAATGCTTTCCTCTCTAGGGTAAACCCTTATTTTGACTTCTTTAGGGATATTTACTTACTATGAAAATCTCTAAACTAATCATCCGAAGAAACCTCATATTTCCTCAATCCCCTAGTTATAGAGATATAAAAAGGAAAGAGAAAAGAAAGATCGTCATAAAATATGTGAAGTTTCTAGAGAAATGATTTGAGGAAAATAAGGTAAAATAAAACCAAATGAAGAATACCGAATGAAATGAACAAGGAAAAGTGGGATAAAATAATTTATACCCCTTATATCTTTTTGCTACAAAAGGAGGCAAAGAGACCACTCTTAAGAAGAGAGAGCTTTATTCTCACTCTCCCCACATTGCGCACTATATGCGTAATGCTGATCGAGGGTAAAGATAAATATGGCAAAAATAACCCTAACCCTTGGGAGTATATGATATAGTTCACAATGATATGGTCCCACTTATTCCAAGTTGGTCACGTGTAAACTTCACAAGACTAAGCTTAACATTACATGCATGTATTAAAAGTTAACCATTATAATTAGACCGACTTAGTCTAAAGAACAACCACCCAAATTAAGTGGTAATTGAAGGAAAATAAAGACGACATGTCCCACTTAATAGGACATGTACAGAGATTTCCTATAGTACCCATATATCAAATCAGCCACCGACTTAAGAGGAGACCAATTAGGCCAGAACTCTTTCAACACATTTGGATAAGAATTAATCAAGCTCTTAAGAAAATAAATCCCATTCTAGATCAATTACACCAGATATGATCAACTCAAAAGAAGGTAGATTATAGCAAACTCAATCACTCTAATGGTGTAACCGGACATGACTCGTTATGTATAAATAAGACCCTATATTATGAGGAAGGCATGAGTGTCAATAATCAGTCCACATAGTGCAATTTTTACCCATATATTGGACTCTTATCTAGAAACCCGAGCATTCCAAGTCGCTTTTCCATTAGTGAAAATATTCCACTATCTTTCCTGTGGACGTAAGCATGATTGACTTACTAAACCACATAAATACTGAGTAATTTTACTATTTTGCATAAGACTCTAGGCGTATTGGGAGAATTATCACTATTGTATATCCAATTCTCGTGGAAGTTTGTTTTCGTTGTTTGAATTAAAGATTTAAAAGAATAATGTTACCAGTATTTAATTTTTTTTTAATGTTTATCCTTTTATCATTGTCTTAGTAGTTTCATTTTAAGCTTTTGGATAGTAGTTTGGGTAGTTACCGCCAATTCAAATTAGTTATTGTATATACATTGTTATGTCAATCTTGAATTATATAGCATGTGTATCACCCCATAAAATCTAATCTAAATTGATCAAGTCTAAAATAAATAAAATTGGAGTCTAAACATTTGGGTATAATTCTAAGCATGACTGGAAATAAAACTGAATGTATAATGTAAAAAACTAAACATAACTAAGTGAACCACAATACTCTGATACCAAATCCATCTTAAAGTAATGGAACCCTTGCTAACTATCATTGATATAATACGTGCCAATACTAAATAAAAAGTCACTATCCCTAATATAAATATGACATAAATAATAAAAGGAATATAAATAATGAGCATGCAGTCTCGATACCTACATCCTATAAGATCAACAACGGAGAGGAGATCGAGACTGGATTAGAGGTGTGGCTACACTACTGGTTTATATCCTGAATTGATTTTGGGTTACAATATAACTACATACCTTCTTTTAGTTATTTAGTTGCTTTTAAGTTAACCCAAACCAAAATAACCCTAAATATCATATGAGTCTACTCCCAAGCTAATATGTTCCACATGATTAAATCTTAATCATTGCAATAGAGTTTTATGTACAAATTCCAATTTTTATTCATCTATACATCACAATTGTATAATGTCGTGGGGAAAAGTGGCCTCCACATCTACGTCCACATAATATAAGTATGGTCCCATACGCGTACCTCATAAAAGGTCCCCATCATAACCCGCACATAATGAAGGCTTATCCTAACATCTTTGGGGATTGCTTGTGCGTACTAGGCATGGTAATAGGTTGTCCCACACCTATAACCACTCAAGCATCTACTAGGGATAATCACTACGTCTTCATACCAATTGTATATCCCCATAGCCAAAGCTAGATGAAAGGATCATCCTACAAACCTTACATGGATACAACAAAATTTTCAACATGTAGTGTCCGAGGTCATTATAACCAAGTCAAACCCATCATCATCGTATTAGGGTACCAATCTCTGTCACTAAGACCCCATATCTAGTACGTATCCCATGAGTACACACGCTTGGTATGTCGCACATAGTATACAAAATAAGTAGTCCTACACAACTTAGGTTTACTAGTCTTAATTCTAGCTTTAACACCTTAATTATCCTCTTTTAATTAAGAATTACTATTTTAGATTAAATGTCATTTGATCTCCTTGTTCGAACGAGAATACACAGGTCGTTCGAATTAGTTCCCAATGTCATTTGAACGAGAACCTAACCATCGTTCAAGCGAACTCCCATTTTCATTTGAACAAGAACCCCTTCATTTGAATGAGTCTACAATCTCGTTTGAACGAGATTAGCCCAGAATCATCATCTTCCCAGCCAAAATCATCCATTTGTGACCCTAAAAATTTCATTCCAAACCTATGAACGTCCATAAACTTCAATCTGTAGATGTATAATTGTTCAACATCATTCCTAACCAATCTCTAATGGTTTTAAACTAATCTTACATAAATTTAAGATAATTCTCGATTCTCGTCTCAAAAACCCTAATAAGTGATTTGATCATAATTTAACCTAATTACAGGTTATCCCGCAAAATTTACAAAGGGCTTTTAATGATCTATCATGAGTTTTCATATTATATATATATATATATATATATCAATTGAACAAATTCTAATCTGAATCATGATAAACCAAATCAATTTCATAATATTCTGAGAACATGTATTTCACCTAATTACCCAATTAACATAATTCTCACAATTGTGAATTAAATTATCTAGTTTAGATTTGTAAGAGAAAAAATGATCATTTCTCATTTTATTTATATTTGTATTATCCCGTTATATCCTATTACACCTTTATGACTATTCTCAAGTCTTCGAAGAGAAGAAATATTGGTGACATTTAAAGGATTGAAGATTATTCATCACAACTTTACCTGAGAAGAGTTATGGGTGGTTTGGTAAAGTTTAAATTTTCAGGCGTTGTTTTAAAAGACTTTGCATTCAAAAGTTTTCAAAGTATTTTCAAAAGAATTTTTAAATAATTTTTGATAAATTCGCTAACTCGTTAGAACGGTATTGATACGTTATTTGAAAAATTTGTGTAGGGTCATTAGAACGAGGTTCCCACGTTCGAACGAGATCTGAAACGATGGATTTTTTGTCAGCTCTTGGATGCCGATTGAAGTTTTGTTGGAATCCGTTAGAATGAGATTAGGTAAATAGTTTGAACGGGGTGACAGTTCGTTCGAATGAGTATGCGTGTTTTTTATTTTTCTTTAAATATTTTCAAAATATATATTCCTTATCTCTTTGCAATAACTATCCTATATCTAGAGATGCGGGATTAGACTTTTTAAAAATCATTTTTAGAGTTCTTTTTATGATCGAACTCTATAATTTTTTCAATCAAGCCCCTTGAATCTTTGAAGATCACTTTTCCAAACCAAGAAAGACACAATCCAAAGTTTTAAACTCTTATAGAAAAATTCTCTACTGATGATTTATGGAGTCGAGGGTTTACTGCTGAAAAAGATAGGAATTGCGTATTCCTGAGGTTGATCGGTGGATACTGAGGCAAGATCTGCATGTTGTGCTGGACTGCTATGTTTTCTCTTGAATATTTAAAGACATCAACGCATTAAGAAGAAAGAAAAATGTATGAAAGGTGGTTTACATTGAGAATTGATTTGAATCAAAGTTGGTATAATGTATGAAAGGTGGTTTACATTGAGATGAATGTGGAATATTATTATTCAAGAGAATATAATAATAACATGTGAATTATGTTGAGATAGTGAATTCATATTAAGAAATAGATAAAGTTCTATTATTGTATAATGGATCATATAAATTGAGCATGTGAACGAGTATTATTGTTAAGTAAATCCAAAATAATTATAACGCATGATATATATGATGAAATGTGATGAAAAAGTAAACTAAATCTATGCATGATTGTGAGCATGAGATGTGTAAGAACCTTAAGACAAAATAATCTGTAGGAATTGAAAAGGATGTTATCTTAAGTATTATTTTGAGTAATGTGGAAATGTTTGATGATTATTCTTATGAAGAATTTAAGTAAGGACCAAGTTATGTGAATAAGATTTAACATGAATGAATGGTGAAATTGTCATGATGAGTAACATTATATAACATTGAATATGTAATTGAATATATCTATATTAATTTAAGATAAATGTTAAGTAATACATAGAGGATGGTATTAATATCTATTGAGAATCATTTTCTAAATTATTGTTAATATTGAGAACTGTGAATTAGAAATGTTGCGATTGTTCAAGCATGTGAATGGTAAATGATAATGTTTATATTTATTAAAGGGATGATGAAAAAAATGTTAGGTAAAGAATATCTGAAATTGCATGTTAAAAGATATTTTAAAATGTTATGAATGTGAAATAGGAGATGTTGTGCATGTGAATATATAATTTTGATGTGGACAAGTATGGAAAGAATAAGTGGCATCTTATTTAATAATTATGTTATTACTAATAAAAGTGAAAGGATAATACTACATCATATATGTGGAATATTGAAATTGAATTTCGTGTTGTGGTGATGGTACGAGGTAAGAGATTTTATGTAAATATGCGTATTATAATATTCTTCTTTGGCATTGGAGAGGATTAGTAATCATATATTTCTAGAAAAGAGTTGAAATAGTATGAACTAAGATTATATAGGGTGTTATATTAGTTTGATGGTGCATTGAGTCATGTTAGATATAAATATCATTCTATACTCTGGTCTGGCTTTTACTAGAGTGACAAGCTACCTGAAGAGATAGTGTAGCATGAATTTTGTTGATATATATATATCATCTCGCATACAACTTGAATATGTCAAGTATTATGGATATGCCTAGTCGTAAATATAGTATATTGAATACGCTTGGATGCTAATGAATATTATTGATGTTGTGTATATTATGAACTTCTTATAACACATAAGTTTAATGAATTTCCATGATATTATACATTATAACATGTGTAGAGTTGATGAATGATGGCTAATGTTTGAATATGTAAGAGTTATAAATGTGTATAAGTATGATTAGTTGAATATATAGTATATGTAGACATGCGGTATTAAAAATATAATACTACAATGAAGTGTTGTGTGAATTTTATAAATTTTGAAGGAAATAGTCAAATTGTGCCAGAAATATGCATGTGGTTAATGAAGGAGAAATAATATGATGACTAAGAATATAAGTATGAGCATAGAAGATTAAGTATGTAGGTAAATGAGAATACTATCTGAATAAAAATAAGAAAAGGAAGTAGTGATTAAACCTTAAAAACAAAACTTAGATTTAATTGTACATAAGTGTGAAAGAGAATGAGACAGATTTGATGAATATGTGTAATACCGGCAAAGTGAGTAACTAATGAAGTAATAAAGTATGTTTGTTAAAAGCTTACATATGGGGATTACGAATGAAATACAAATTCATTATTATTAGAGAGCATGATGGGTAGTTAACAAAAAAACAAAGAAGTGTTTAATTTGTGTGGGAATTTAATTTATTAAATCATTTAATTATAATGAAAAGAATGTGCACGTGTATGTTAAATTTAGGAGTTAAAAAGGTGGTAATGCAAGGTAGTATTAGTAAAACATATGGTGTTATCATATGAAGTTGAATTAATGTAGATGTGATTGCATTATAATTGTGGTTACATTAATAACATAATTGAGAAGTAGGAAGATGATTGTATAATTATCTAAATACACTTATGTATGAAAAATTATGAATGGAAATAAAAAGATTGCGTTCTTTTAGAAATTTTAGTAGCAAAGAGTATAAATTAGAAAAATAATTTGATACGCTGTAAATTATGAGTAAGATGATATTGTGCTATAAGGACATGAAGCTGAAGTTATGTATTCGTATATAACTAAGAATGAGATTGAATTGATTGGAAATTAAATCATTTATGAAATATATTGGAATGAGGAATTCTCAGTGTTGAAATGTGTGTTAGAGAATGATAATTTACCCTTCTTTGTCGTTTGAAATTAATTTTGTGAAACCTATTAATAATAATTGTTAAGTGAAGGGTATTTTGTAAGTGATACGGTAAAAAAATTTATTGTGCTATGAAACATTTGAATATGAATTGGTTGCTAACGTTCTCACTATATAGATGTAAAAGGTAAGAAGGTGTGATGGTGGTAAGTGATCATCATAATTTTGCAAACGAAATCCTCTAAGGGGGAAAAATGTGTCCTCCCGGGCTAAATTTCGATATTATTATTATTATTATTATTATTATTATTATTATTATTATTATTATTATTATTATTATTATTATTATTATTATTATTACTATTATTATTATTATTACTATTATTACTATTATTATTATTATTATTATTATTATTATTATTATTATTATTATTATTATTATTATTATTATTATGAAATGATGGAATTAGTTATTAACAACAATTTAAAGTTGATTTTTATGCTTGTTTGTTTATTTCATCCGGTAAGTATTTATAATTTCAGGGATGAAATTCTATATGGGGGAGAGATTGTAACATCTCGTCTTGAGGTAACGTGTTTTATATAATTGAATTTGTGTTGAGTTGAATTACTACCATACTTAGAATGATTTGGGACTAATTTACATGCTTTTGTGATTTATTATATAACTTCAAGGACCAATGTGTAATTTTCCTAAAATCATAGTATTGCTGTAGCATGTATAATTAAAGAGATATATGTAGTATATGTGAGAATTAAACACGTTTTGGTAAATATCCTCTGGAAGATAAATTTCCTTTCATTCTCATACTTAGCACCAAAAAATTACAATTTGGGGAGCCTGAGAAAGAAAAGCCCTAGGAGAGAGAAAGTGAAGAATTGCTTGGGTCATGAAAAATTTGTGAAGAAATATTTGGTAAGTGTATATACTTATGATATTCATCATCTCATATCTTTAATCTGTGATGAAGTAAAATTATAAATTCCTGGTATGAAACCTCAACATATGTGTTTGTGTATATGTTTTGTGTGTGCTAGTGTGTATAGAGATGGGTTTTAAGTAGAATTCTTCAAGATTATTAACCTAGGTGAAATTATGATTTATATTTTATACTATCAACTTTGTGTGAGTGATATAATGATTATTTTAGCAGCAAGAATTCTTATTTGTACTTAAGTGTGTGTGTTCTTGGTGTATTACTAGGTGTAATCACCAACACACTTCTTGGATGCCTTAAATGGTATTCTTTAAAATTGTAGTTCTTACTAATGATTTATAATTATGATATGAAAATTTTGTTACCATTATATACATGTTTGAGTGGTGAATTAAATGTATTGGCGAAGAAGGTTTGATTTTAGAAGTGGATAACAACTTTGCACCACTTTACGAAAATGGTCACAAAATGTTGTAGAAAATTCGTAAATTTTAACCTTTTGATGTTTTATAAATGTGATTCTTAGAGATTTCTAGATATGTATCAAGCCAAACCTAATTATATACCAGCTAATATATATATATATATATATATATATATATATATATATATATATATATATATTTAGCTATCAGGTTGACCCAAAAGCAAGGACTGTTTTTGAGATAGTCCAAACCTACTATAGTAAAATGTTAATACCTCCTAAACCGTAAATAATATTGAGGTAATTCAAGTTGGATTATAAAATAGACCCACTAAAATATTTTGTTTCCAAAGATAAGCCTGTAATTCATTGTATTGTTGTCTAGGTTCATGTTTGAATTCAGAAAAAAGGTGTTATCCAAAACAGGGGAGCTTTGCGATCCTTTACAAAAATGCGCACCCTGAACTCTTGGAAATTCAAAATTGTCCACCGTCAATTGATTTAGAAAGTAGACACCCATAATATTTTAGTGGTATAAGGTATAAAATTCAATTTTGTGTATATTTATACATATTTTAATTTTAAAATGACCTAAAAAATAGGGACTACAATTTTGGGACATACTTGATATCCTATGAAATGATGATTATAACTCCTTCGTAAGAGTATTTTGAAATCATGAACTATGCATAGAAACCTTGATCAGTCTACTTTAATGTGGTTTTAGTTTTACTTTCAAATTTCTTGTATATATTCCTTTTCTCCTAAAAGAATATGACTATGTCAAATTATTATGTCACCAAATCTTCTTATGAACTTTTAGAAAATTGTTAAAACTTTGAGTATGTCCTGAATTATGAATTAATATTAGAATTGTTATGAAAGAATAATGTTAAATATGATGATATAGTTGGATTAGAAAATTGAACTGGATCATAGTATCAAATTTTAATTTATATGTTTAGTTTAGCGCTATGAATGTGGTTATACTACTAAATTGCTAGGGAATGCGATGTAAGATATATGGACTTTATGATATGAGTCTATGTAAGTGTGTTTGAAATTAATGAATGGATTGAGATATCTAATTATTGAATGAATTATAAGTTTGGAAATTCGATTCATTACCGATTCTTAAATATTGACATTAAATTGATTGATAGGAAATGGAAAGATATGGACAAGGAGGAAGGAAACCGATCGAACAGTGAGTATTATTCAAAAATCTCATGATGAATGTATATATGTGTTTGAATTTCATATTATTATGTGAATGATATTTATGATAAATTATCTAATGGGTAACCTCACCAGGGTTTAAGCCCCAGGATTCAGGCTTTAAGATTGTGAAGTTGTGTGATATGAGTCTCCATCATAGACCAACGGAACTATTTGATTTTGGTCTTAGAGGTAGATAATGTGAAATGTAAGACCCTATAGAGGGATTTATGAAAGGGCTTTTAAGACCGATAAAGAGAATGATATTGTGTATGCATAGTTACATATTTTTATTTTAAATCAGGCATAACTGATAGTAAACTGAGTGTGGGTGAGTACATTCACTAGGCAATTCCCTAATGTACTTTATTTTTAACATTTCAGGTTATTGATGTCCATTGCCAATGTCATGCCCGGAGGGAAAAGTAGAGATGAAGGGAGATGGAAAAGTCTCATTTTAGGATTTTAATTATATTCCATTGTATACAATTAGGAATGATTCATAAGTATTTACTTTGAGGTATGTACTAGTAGACTTCTTGAGCTAATTTTATAAATATCTTAAATTTTTCACTATGTTATTTATATGATATTAATGCATGAGTTAGTTCATTGTGGGGTTAATTATAGTTTGATCACACTCGCTAGGTTATTGTATTATATATTAGGATATTAGTGGAGGGGGTGACAGTTCATGTGACTTGTGCATAAGATTAAATGAGAAGGAATATTTCTAAATAATAGACAATTAGTAGTCCTTAGCTGACATGTAAGGGTCTGCGGCCTATACTTCTGGACTCAATATTGAGGTTAAGTGGCCGTATCTTATTACATAATAGGTCGTAGCCTTCAGAGGTAGTCTATTTTAAGAGTTTGCAGCCTTTGAGATACTAGTTCGTGATATTTATGTATTTAAAAGACAAATAGAGTAATATAGTTTGCGATCTCGTAAGGTACCATGTTGTGGCCTTCTTTATATACTGAGGACTTTTGTTGGTCCTTAGAAATATCTTCATGTGGTTGTGTGGGCTTCCATGCCACATGTCTCTTGATCATTGGATGACATATTTAGGCTAAAACAGAAACCCCTCAAGCCTCAGTGCTTAGAGGTAAGCGATTTAGTGTCGTGGCTTTGTTCCTATCTGCAAACTGTTATCCTGGGGTCGAGAATTTTTTCTAAGAGGATGGGGTTTTATTGAGACTGGAGCCTTGTTGAATCTTGAGGATTGGTTGATGTTGTGGCCTATTATTGATGTGTTTAAAGCTCTACTGTATTTCAAGTTCTGAGACCTCTTATATAAAGGGTTTAGGGCCATGGCCTTATCTACTTTACAGACACTTGAGAGAAAAGGGTTATGCATTATTTGGCAACACTTTGAGCATTTTTCAGAAGGCATTCGAAGCTTATTTCGGTGACCTTTTTCTTCAATTTTAGGTCAGTTTCCCCCATTTCTTATGTAATTTATTAATAGATTTGCTTCCATTTGAATTTTCTTCATATTGTTCTTAATTTGCATTCTCTAATTTGTTTTTAAATCTTATGACATCGAAGTTGAACATATAGAAAATAAAGCTAGGGTTTTATGAGTTTTTAGGGTTTTGAAACTCACAATTTCATTCGTGACTCTAACCCTGTTAAAAATATATTAATTTGAACTCACTGCAACTTGGAATTAATTCGAACTTATTGATCTTGTAAATTAGAACATTAATCTCAAAAAATTAATCCCAAATAGTGCCAAAATTATTTGTTCTATATTTTTTGGGTTTTCGATTTCTTTTGGGTTTTTTCGAGGATTTTTGGGATTCAATGGTTTTTAGTGGATGGTTTTTTAAGTTGTTGTAGGCGAACTATTCGTTGGGTTAGTTTAGGATTATTTTGGACCAAAATTATATGGTGTGTGTTAGTTTTGAAGGTTTTAGGGTTGGTTTTTGGCTAAGAATGTGAATTATTGCTCGTGGTGTGTTCTTGGTCTAAACCCTAGATTTTCCTCTTTTGATTTGGACAATCCATTGAATAATTAATATAAGTGTTTGTATGTTATGGCAGCATCCTTGAATAATTGGCTACAACCTAGGAATAAAAATCATGTTTTTACATATGATACCCTAGCCTTAAACATGCACTCCTAGATTGGCACTCTCAGAACCGTTTTAGGTATTTGAATATGGTTGTGGTTTTGTAAGTTAGGTCGTAGTGTTTTCTAGATTTGCCTCATATTGACCATATATGTTGTGAACTTATATAATTAACTCATAGGAGTCCATGGCCTTATGTGTTTTTTAGTCTTGCCATACTTTTGCATGCTGTCGCAACCTTTGTGCATGAGGTCGTGGTACTTAAAACTTCTGAGTAGTTACCTGGTATTTTTTTCATAATGGTAGAGGTCCTCTAACTATGGAGCTCCTTTTTATTTTACACTTGTCGCATCCCTATGCATTGGAAAACCTAGGAGTACTTAGAAGACTTTTGAAAAAGAAACCTTGGTGTACATCCTCCCACGATGTTGAATATAAAACCTCTAAAAATCCTTGGACCTTATAACTTTTAGATTTTCAAACTTGTATTCATATTCACACTAAGTTTGTGGATTCTAACTACAGGAGACCTATGGAGACTGTTAGGATAAGCCATAGTGATGAGGCGGACACTAGTTCAAAAAATAATCACACACCAATGGAGAGAAATACTAGGGAAGATGTCATGGATTCTAGTGAAAAAGTTCAAACCACAACGTAGATGAGGAATACTAAAGTTGGGCCTTCAAGCTATGGCACTGTTCCAGAGAGGGAATTCGCGACGTTAAATTACCCTTTTATTATCACACAAGAGTAGTTTGTCCATCTGGCTGAGGCTTGTGAATATTCAGAGGGTGCTATATGCATTGTTCCCTCCATGAGCGTATTCTGTGGTCCCTGATGGTGGTGTTTTCCATTCTTTGGTCCCTGGTGATGGATTTTTATTTCCCCTTCACACTTTCCTCCCCGGACTAAAGCTGATGGTCCCAATTCCAGTTATGAAAAGTATCAAAGTGATGAACCTAGCCTCAACCCAAGTTGATCCGACTAAGCCAAGGGATATTTTAGCCTCTTTGATCACCTAAAGAAAGATATCTAGAGGGATATAACATCTGCCGAGTTATTTAATTTTTATAGGCCAAAGGAGGATAGAGTGAATAATCATTGGTACCACTACATGATTATGCAGAGTGCTAGTAGATATCTCATGATTTCTAGACTTCCAACACCGAAAACTAGAAAGGAAAGTATTTTTTTATCTCTGAGGATAACTAGGGAATACCCTCAGCAGAGTTTGAGCAAGAGAGGTCCTATAAAAAATTTCAATCCTGGGACGTCCCCCTTTAAGAGGTAGTAACATATTTCTAATATAGTCCTGGACTTTATCTTTTATACTCGATCTTAGTTTTTAACTTTCATGTTTATTTTTGTAGTTCGATCTAGTTTTTCTCCTTTGAAAAATCAAAGGGAGAGAATTGAGGTCACGGTCCTTATATCTGACAGTAAAAAGGACTTCACTTCCGTGGTTAGCTTGCCAGCCTTGTGCATGCTTGGCTATTACCTAGTGCATATTTCACATGTCAGGCCAGCTCTAGAAGGTAAAGATGAAACTATAGGCCGTAAACTATTTTTCTTGCCATTATTTTTGTTTTATCTTTAGACTTCTTTAAATGTTGTTCTAATATTCTCTTGTTGTGTAGGTTATACCGTGGAAGGCAATACAATCATGGAGATTAACAAAGACTGTCTTCTTTCCCAGCTTGATGAGTTGGGGAAAAATTTCCACGGCCTGAAGTGGCCTCCAAGGAGGGTCAAAATCAAGAAAATAAAAAGGGTTGCATGCAAGGATGTTTCTCCAGCAGCTGAGGTTTCCTCTAAGTCCCAAAATAAGGTTGTGGTTGTTGAGTCCAACTTATCACCAACCGGTAATAACGCAACCATAGATGCTGAGGTGGGATTAAGTTCTCCTACTATCTGGAGAAAGATATTATTACAAACCTTCCACACACATTATGTTGAGCGATATGCCTCCATTGCCCAGTCCTCCAGCTAATGCCACTGTTACCACCCCTAACTAGTAGGGTGTTGTTTCTATGACCAAGGCTATATGTTAGGAAAGTTGATAAAGAGTCCCCCTCAGACACTGAGGCCGCTGTAGTCTCAGTGATGAGAAAGGTTGCAAACTCCTCCGACCTTAAATATTTATTTAAGGAGGATACTGAGGATTTGGAAAATTAACAACTCCATTTCTTTCTTAGGGTAAGCTTACATTTTGACTGCCTTTAGTTGAAATTTTACCTATTTTTTGCTAACTTCTTTTTCTTTTTCCCTACAGGCTGCTGAGGTTGTAATGATCCAAAGGGCGATATATGAAGAGATATATGCCAAGCATATGTCCACACATCCTACCAAAAATATTAAGGCAAAAAAAGGCCAAGACTTCCTCTTTTGAAGCAGACAAGAATTTCACGATTGCATCTTTTAAAGATGCTCAAATTGAAGTCGAGGATGAAGTGGAGGCTTTTAAAAAAAGTCAAGAATGATGCGAGCGATAATTTCAAACAAGGCACGAAGGCTCTTAAGGTGTTTGAGGTCAAGTGTTTGGAATTTGCTAGTCATACTGTGGCTAGTGAAGAAAAAGTTATCAATCTTGAGGCCCAGATCTCCTCATGTTCTCAAAGTTATGTCATGGCCATGCAAAAAATACTTGATGATCATGTTGTGGCCCTGTAGAAGACGGTTAATCACCATATCATAGCTTTGAAGGTGACTGACAAAGATGTTGTGGCTAACTTTAAGACTTCAAATGATTTTTGTCTAGGTCAAAATGGGGCTTATATCCGTAGTTATAAGTAAATAAGGTACATAGTTGCCAATAATTTTCCAGAGGCTAGGGAAATAATCTTCCCTTGGAGGTTCTCTGACGCAGAGCTCACCCAGTGTGAGGTGGAGCTAAAAGAGGCTGAGGAGCTGGAAAACAAGCAAAAGGAGGCCCCGACTACTGCTTTAGAGGCCAAAGAGACAGAATTAGACCTGGAGGTTGAAGAGGGTGATGAAGAATGGGGCGCGGAGTCTTAGATCTTTATCCGCGACTTTTTTCTTATTTTTTGATGAAAATTGTAACCTTTTGATTATCTGTAATGAAACACTTGAAGTTCTCTTTGATGAAAGAGTTTTGTTTTTAACTCCGTAACCTTATAACTTGTATGATTTTGCTTCATTTTCCTTATATTTTTTCTTTCTTAGCTCTGCTTGTAATAAACATCTGTAGCCGTGATTTTTCTTAAATTGCATTTAAACTAGCAAATTTCCATGCTAGGTGATGCTACCGAGTATGTCATGCTTAAAGTCTTTAGGATAAAACTTCATGGCCCGTAGGGTATTGCAAGCCCCACCAAATCCTTTAGACATGAACTGCATCCACGTCTACGATAGGTTATAATCAGTTTTGACCATCCGTTATCTTATATTAATGGTTGCGGTCATCTTACTTGAAATCTTTAAAATATAATGAGGAGTATTTAGAAGCCCATTATATATCAAAGGTTATAAATAGACCCTTAAGGCTCATAGGGTATAAGTATCTCCCTAAGGCTCATAGGGTATAAGTAGCCTCTAAGGATCATAAGGTATAAGTATCCCCCCAAGGCTCAATCCCACTTGTTGATAAATGAGGGTGTGCTATTCTGAAGTCTACGCCGAGCCTAGTGAAATAGACTCACTATAATCAGGGTATCCCAAAACTATGAGCATGAAATTCTTGTCATTTTGATCTCTGTGTGAACTAAGTCTGAGGGCTATGATTGGAGTTTGCATTTTTATGACTTATGTTTTATTGCTAGGACTAAGTCTGATTGCTATGACCAAAGTATGAATTTTTATGACTTAGACTAAGTCTGATAGCCATGACCAAAATCTGCATTTTTATGACTTAGATTTCGTTGTTGGAGATGAATCTGGATCCGTCTCTCAACTCCTAGGTTTATAGGCACCTATGCCTCCAGAGGGGTTTATGGGCATGTGCCATTTGTGGTCGCGGTTTTCTCTTTTAACCTTTTTATCCAAAACCTTTGTAGCTATGTTGAGATGTGATTGGTGTTAGGTTTTTCATTAAACCTACTGAACAAAAAATGCAAAGGAATTAAGGAAGACTATGAACTTTTCATTAATATGAATTCGAGGGGATATAGAATTTGTTTTTCTGGTCTAACTATGGCCTTGTAATAATTCTAAAAGTAGAAAATTAGAAAAATCTCCTTGAAAATAACTTTCAGATTGTGGCCACCTTATTTCTCAGATCCTGACTATGGTCTCTACGAACCTTCGCAGCATCCCTTTCTTGGCGAGTCTTTCAACCTTATGCTTTCGGTCATGTCACTTCTTGGTTGTATGGGTGTGGACATTGTAGAATTCAACCCACTTAATTTTCTCTCTCTTGGTAGTGGGAGTATTCAACTTCTCTGTCCATTTAATGACCTTTTTAACCTTGATGTTGTGCAAGATAGTCTCGAGCTCATAGTTGAGAAGAGTAAATTCTTCACATGATTTCCTTGCATGAGCCCCATAATTTCTTTTCTTCACCTATGCCGCATCTTCCCTAGACTTGCTTTTAGGGTCCGCGACCCCTATCTTTATTTCAATGTCTTCAGCCTTCAATGTATTAGTGAAGGCCGCAAACTCTCATATTAGGATTCTTTGGCCGAGGAGATTAATTTGGCCCTGGAGTGAGTCTTATCCTTCTTAGAGGTGATTGATTCATGACATCAAGTGTGCTATATCCCCAGTCTGTTGGTATCCTAATCATGAGTTGCCTTACATGTTATCTTCTCTTTAAATAGTTAGTTCTGTAGAAAAATCTTTCTTGTCTCTGAGATGAACTAAACATAGTGAGAAATTTAAGAGTTATAGAGAAAGAAAAACCAACCATTGAGCAGATAGTAACAATAGGATGACGCCTGTTCCACTAGTCCGCATTCTTTTAAGCTAAAAATGGATGAGGTCATGGCTATTTTCCTTCAATAGAAAATTTTGCCATTAAAATGATCGAACACGATTTTCTCATGGGGGCGATTCCATCCGGATGAATAATTTATCGAATACATGCCCTTGGATGGAACGGTAATGTGATAACTAAAAAGTTACTAATAAATCTTAGCCTATATTGAGTGATTTAACAATCCTTAAGTCTATATCCCTATTGGATTTTGTCCATAAAATCATCGATTTTAATCTTACGACCTAGCCTTATGAAAGTTAACCCACCCAAAAGTCATAAATCGTGTCATGTTCTTTTTTAAGAATTTTGTGGTATCTTTGATATAAAAGAAAACAATTATTTAGTAAGAAATGCTAAATATGCCAAAAATAGAAGTTTTTGGTGTGAGCAATCATTGTAAGGCCATTGCTTATTACAGACAATGTGTAAGGAAGTGGACCCATGGGTGTAGAATGCAGATTTTAGCCCTAATATTTCCCAAATGTGATTTTCTACCCTAAGAATTAGACTAAAAAGTCGTTGAGGTGTGTGACACCCCGCCTAATTAAATACCGGGTGATCATTCCTTTATTAAATTATAACCAAGGTGAATGGTTGGTACATTCTTAGCATCACTGTCGCAAATTAAACTTTTCAATTTAAACACCCAAAATAATTAAGCTAAGTGTCAAAACCATTTAAACCATTATTTCTATTTTTAATTTAAGTCCAATAATAAAAATCTTTCATAATTCACAGTTTAAGAGTCACACAAATAACTAAACTAGAAAAGATCAACCAAGAAATTTAAGCATTCAATTAACTAATTCCAACTTTAAAACCACGAAGGAAAAAAATACTGACAGTAACAAATCCCAAGTAAAAATACTAAAAGTAAATGGATCACAATCTCTAACAAAACCCACTGAATAAGGAAAAAAGGCAACACATGCCCAACTGGATAAAACAGAACTAAGAGTGGAGTCAATAATGAGGTCGTCTAAGCAAAAGGCCTGCAACTCCCACCTAAGCTGCAGCACGTTCCTTCCAAAGAATCCTAAGCATGACGCCCCTGTGGCTGGGCACCTGTAGTGTGTATATATATGTACAAGAGAGAAGAGATAACAGGAAATGGGTCAGAGCCCGATTGTAAAACAGTTTAAAATTTTAGTTTAGCAAGTATTTAAAATACTTACCGGCTAATGCAACAATCATATTAATATGCGGCACTCTCTTGAGAAATTTCTCACCTCTCTTCTAATGTGCATACCTACCGCACTATTAATCCCCACAAGTTTAGCTTACCTTAAATTTATTATAAGGTTTCATGCCGACAATTTCAAGGGCTAAGATAATTAATTTCTGAAAGCAAAGTTTTCACATAAATCTCATTTTATTACAAAGTCTTTCAGTATTGTCTCAAACATTGCAAACACTTATAAATTCGGAATATTTATTCATTACTTAACTACTTTTAGTCATAGTAAAAAGTTTCCAATTTCAAGTCTATATATATATTATTCACCCATATAATATATATACTAACGGCACCCCACATAAAATTTATGGTGCTGGCATACCCTGCTATCAAGTCCCCGTCACTCGTACTAAGGTAAATACTAGTTCAGAATCACTCTCGAACTGTATTAACACAAAACACATACAAATTGAGGCGAAGTATAGTTCCAAGTCACTCAGAAGTCATCACATACCCTCACGTCTCTTAGGACCGTCTGACTATCGATCAGATAGTCTGTACCAAGGATTCCAATGTTCTAGGGTACAAGTCAATATCCCCCATAAGGGTCCCATCGAGATAAGACTGTCCCGGTGCGGTAACCTCAGTGATACCAAGTAGCGTGGGCGTGATTTTTACACGTATATAGTATATACACAAACACAGTCATATATATGTATACTACCATTCCCATTTCCAAATTAGGTATGCCCACGACCCATACTATGATATTCGTTCTTAGTACATGTTACTAGATTATCCCGTATAACGGCTCGTCTCTTTTATTCTTAATTGTAGGTTATTCCATACATTCCTCATTTCACTAGTAATATTCTATTTCCCAATGTATAAATTCAGTATGTACTCTCTTATTTTCTAACTTAGCTTTCTTACGGGTCTTACTCCTTTAATTACACATTTCCATAATTTTCTATGAATAAATTACTCCCCGTTAACTTTAAATTCGCCATACTTTAAATCCCCCCTTTTTACTAAGTCCTACTGATCCTCTTTATGTCCCAAAATGTTCTATTAATAAGGTCCAAAGGTTACTACTCATTTCAATCGAAATAACTATTTAAAGGAGGAATATGAATTTTCCAGGAGGGGTCGATCGATCGATGGAAGGGGGTCGATCGATCGATCAAGCAGTTATGACGAAAATGCAGAAAATTCAGTTACAAGAATCCTATTCCAAACTCATCCAAATCACCATGTTCCACTCCCAAACTCCCAACAAATGATACTACAAGTGTTATATACCCAAATAAATAATTTTCTACGTAAAACATGTGAGTTTTCATCGAGTATATCAAATTAAAAAGGGCAAAAACTATATCAACCTCAAGACCCCTAATTTTCTTCTTTATCTTAATTCTTCCAATTCTTTTTCCAGATTTCTACTCCTAACTCAAAGAAAATTCCTAGTCTATCCTCTACATGTGAATTTGATTTCCAGAATATGATTTCTACCTCTACAACATGCAAATTCTAGTCTCCAATATATGCTTTCTTTCATGATAACTACTTCTAATCAACCCTAGGCTAATATAATTGAAGAATTAACTAAAATAAAGCAAGATAGATACTTGCCTGTAAATATTTGTTTTTGATTTGTGGAAGAAATTGGTGTGATTGTGTTCCTCGTTGCACGATGCAAACGGTGGAGTTTTTGGCCTAGAACTCCTTGGAAAGCTTCTCCTCTTCCTCTCCAATGGCCGTTCCTGGTTTTTGTTTATGCTAACCCTAGAAGACAACCCCTAACATCTGATATAACCTTAGAAAATTCGTGGGTTTCCATGCCCAAAAATAAAAAATATTTAAAACACCCTCTCGGGATGCTCATTAGGCCTAAAAATGCCCCGAGACCCAAACTACACCCCCGGGTACATTATTTTGACTATCTCGACCCTTCCGGACACATTGACGCACTCAAAATGACCATACGGGTGACTTATAATTTATTCACTTTTAATAATAATTTAATCCCGACACAATACAAGCGAGTCCTGATAAAATTTCCAAAATTATCAAATTATATTCTCATGATAATTTTACTAAATTTAATTACACATCTTACTTTACCCATAAAGTAATTTACAACAAAATTTCAATAATTACTAACTCTCATCACGGTAGTAAATATTTAATGATTTTCAGATTAATATTAAATTAATATCTCTAATTAATTTTAATAAATTCCTAAAGTTAAAAGTCATAAAAATACGGGGTATTACATACTTCCCCCTAATAACAAAATTTCGTCTCAAAATTCGAGAAATAAGGTATACATGGTAAGAATAACTCTGGGTATTTCTCAAGCATGTCTGTCTCACGCTCCCAAGTGGATTCCTCCACATTATGATGCTCCCACTGGACCCGTACAAGTGGAACTATCTTTGACATCAACCTCCTTTTGCTATGGTCTAGGATAGCCACTGGCCTCTCCTCGTAAGAGCTAACGGGATGTAAGTCAATCTCCTCAATTGCAATGTGGGTGTGGGATATGTCATCCCAAAGGTATCGTCTCAACGATAAAATGTGGAATACATCGTGAATGCGTTGTAAATGCTCTGGCAGTCCCAATCTGTATGCTACCGGCCCAATCCTTTCGATAATGGGAAATGGTCCCACGTACCTTGGGGCCAGTTTTCCTTTCTTCCCAAACCTCATCACTCCTTTCATAGGAGATACATGTAGTAATACTTGGTCCCCCACATTAAATTCTCGGAAAAACCATTTTTCATCGGAGTAGCTTTTCTGCCTGTCCTGGGCTACCCTAATGCGACTCCTGATAAGCTCAATCCTAGCGGAGGTTTCCTGAATCACTTCTGGTCCTAGCAACTTATTGTCCCCCACCTCTAGCTAAAAAGTTGGAGAATGACAAGGCCTGCCATACAATGCCTCAAATGGAGCCATACCAATCGTGAACATATAGGAGTTATTATAAGAAAACTTCATCAGTGGAAGGTGTGGCTCCCATCCTCCTCTAAAATCAAGGATACACATGAATAGCATTTCTTCCAACATCTGATTGGTATGCTCTATTTGTCCATTTGTCTGTGGGTGATAAATTTAACTCAACCTCAACTCTTTACCCATGGCCTCCTGAAAACTCTCCCAGAAACGCGACATGAAAATCTTATCTCTATCTGGCATAATATCCAGGGGCACCCCATGTAGTTTAACAATCTCAGCAATGAACAACTGAGCATACTGGCCCGTGGTATAGTCTATTCGTACTGACAGAAAATGAGCCACATTGGTCAAACGGTCCACAATCACCCAGATGGAGTCGTGACCCCGCTGTGATGTAGGCAGCCTAGTAATGAAATCTATGGAAATACTCTCCCACTTCCACGTTGGTATCTCCAATGGCTGAAGCAAAACCGGTGGTTTTTGGTGGTTTAACTTTACCATCTAATAAGTAGAGCACTTGGATATGAATTCGACAATGTCCTTCTTCATCCCACTCCAATAGTACTGTCGCCTCATATCTTGGTACATCTTATCTCCCACCAGATGCACCGTAAATCTGGACCCGTGTGACTGTGTCATCACTGCATGACGTAAGTCTGCTCCTTCTTGGACCACTAATCTCCTATTAAACCTCAAACCTCCATCAGAACCAACTGAATATGACTCAGCACCCTCAGCTAAAAGCCGTACAATATGCTCCTGGTAAAATGAGCCTGCTATCTGTGCCTGTATTACCCTCGTAACAATCTCAGGTGTCATTGTCATGACAAATTTGAAGTAACGGGCTACCGCGTCCTGGTGACCCAACTCTTTCCACTTTGCTTTCTAGACGTCCGCTACGTCGTCTACCGGTCTACGGCTCAACGCATCAGCAACCACGTTAGCCTTCCCCGGATGGTACTGTATATCGAACTGATAGTCTTTCACAAACTCTAACAACCTGCGCTGATGCATATTCAACTCTCACTGAGTGAACCGGTACTGCAGTGACTTGTGGTCTGTGAACAAGCGAAACTTCTCCCCTAATAAATAATGTCTCCATATCCTCAATGCAAAGACGACCGCTGCTAACTCTAGGTCGTGAGTGGGGTAATTTATTTCGTGTGTCTTAATCTTACGGAAGGAAAAAGCTATAGCCTTTTTCTCCTACTGAAGTACTCCCCCGAGTCCCCGTAAGGAGGCGTCGTTGTAAACCAGATACTCCACTCCCGGCTTGGGTAAAGCAAGAACTGGTGCCGAAGTCAGCTTATCTTTCAGCTCATTGAAAGCTAATTGACAAGCATCGTCCCAAACATATGGTACCCCCTTGCGAGTCAGGTTTGTCAATGGATCCGCTATCTTGGAGAACCCTCCGATGAATCTCCTGTAGTACCCGACTAACCTCAATAAACTATGCACTTCCGTCAGTGCCGTGGGCTGTCCCCACTCCCTCATTGCTGACACTTTACTCAGGTCAACCGCTATCCCCAATTCGGATACAACATTCCCCCAAAACTGCACCTCCCGTAATCAGAATCTGCACTTCTCGTACTTAACATACAACTGATGCTCTCGTAGAGTTTGAAGAACTTGCCTCAAGTGCTCAGTATGCTCTTCCTCAGTGTGTGAATATATCAGGATGTCATCTATGAAGACGATGACAAACTGATCCAAGAACTCTCTGAACACTCGGTTCATCAAGTCCATGAATACGGCAGGAGCATTTGTGAGCCCAAATGGCATCACTTTGAACTCATAGGACCCGTATCTCGTCAAGAAAGAAGTCTTCAAAACATCCTGCTCCCTAATACGTAGCCGATGGTATCCTAATCCCAAATCTATCTTCGAAAAGAAAGTTGCTCCCCTCAGTTGGTAGAACAGATCATCGATTCGAGGCAACGGATATTTATTCCATATCGTGACCTTGTTCAGCTCCCGATAATCCACGGATAATCTCAGTGAACCATCTCTCTTCTTCACAAACAAAACTGGAGCACCACAAGGTGAGGTACTCCTACGAATAAAGTCCTGACTTAACAGATGTTCTATCTGATCTCGTAACTCCCTCATTTTTGCTGGATCCATACGGTACGGAACGCGTGCTATCGGTCGAGTATCCGATAACAAGTTTATGATGAAATCTATCTCTCGACTTGGGGGTATGCTTGGTATCTTCTGAAATACATCAGAATACTCACGAATAACTGGTATCGAGTCTAAGGGGATCACGACCTCCTTAGAGGTAACCTCCTCTATGTAATACAAATAAGCGAAAGAGCCTCCCTCTGGGCGAGGCATCGCCACTAAAAACATATCTTGTCCTGGAATGGCAAAGATAATACTCTTACCGTAACAATCTATCATGGTTCTGTATGCTGCGAGCCAATCCATGCCAATAATAACATCGTGCTCATGTATCTCTAAGACTAACAAGTCTGCTGGTAAAATTAAGCTACCAATCTCTACTCCCACGCCCCAGCATATAAAGAAAATCAACGACCCATTCCCCAGTGGTGAGTCTACATGTGTCACAGTGCTCTTTTCTGTGGCTAATAATCCTAAAGCCTTCGCAAAATGAGTAGTTATAAATAGTTTGTCGCTCCAGTATCAAATAAAACTTGACCCATAGTGCCATGGATAGAAAATGTACCCTCAATCACGGGTGGTGCATGAGGAGCTGCTGCCTGGTGGACGTTATAGACACGTTCGTACTTTAACTGCACTTGCTGTACAGGAGCTGGTGGGATGGCTGGTAGGGATGGTACCTGAGATGGTGTTGGGAGGGCGGCTGGAAAAAGTGACCTATGTGGCTCATTACGGGTACCCTGCTGCTGTGGGGCCCTATCTCCCTCTGGACAATCCTGGCGCCTATGGCCATTCTTGCCACACCCAAAATATTGGCCCCTAAAATTTCCTCCCCTCTGTCCCTGCTGACCACGGCCCTGTTGGCCGTTACCACCCCGCCACTGGCCCTGCTGGCCTTGTTGGAAACGCTGTTGGCCCTGATGGCCCTACTACTGACGGTGTTAGTCCGACTGGCCCTGCTAATTAGACTGGCCTGCCTAAATCCCCCAAATCACTGTCTAGAGTCACCTGATCGAAACCGCTTGGCAGGGTCCCCCTGATGGGAACTCTGCTCATTATGACGAGTCTGCCCCTGAGATGCCGGCGCCCCACCAGTATTACTACCCCTTGTCCTGCCTTGCTGGCTGGACTCTCTGGCTTGTTTGCTTCCCTGCAGATGGAAGTGGCGGTCCTGACAGTGTAACAACGCAGCGTTAAGTACATTTGTCTAGGTACTCAGTGACAGATTGCCTATGAGGTGCTGGCGGATCCTCCAAGCCAATCCGTCCACAAACAATAATATCTTCTTCCCCTCAGTGGATGCTTCATCTGGCACTATAGTGAGAAGTCTAGTGAACTCCTCCTCGTACTCGGCAACAGTCATATTCTCCTGTTTTAGATTCAGTAACTTTCGCCTCATCTCTGTCTGCACGGAGGATGGAAAGTATTTGTGGTTAAACCGCGCCCAGAATGACTGAATAGTGATAATGTCCCTCTCCTCCAAGGTGGTGGTGGATTCCCACCAATGCAAAGCGTCCCCCGCTAACTTAAAGGAAGTCAACAACTGTTTCTGCACGTCTGTGCACTCGTACATGCGCAGATGCCTCTGAATATCTTTCTTCCATTGGCTGGCTACAATGATATCCGAACTACCCGCAAACTCTGGGGGTGTGCCTTCTGGAAGGCACCCCTAACCCACTCCCATGCAGATGGAAGTTGTGCTGGTACTGTTGCCACTGCCTGAACCAGGGGTGGAGCCTGTTGCATTACCGATAATGCGACATTCACTGCCTAAGAAACATTATCGGCTACCTTGATTGCGTTCATCACTCCCTGAGTCGGAGCTGCTGGCTGCTCGGCTTGGGCACGTTTATCCTAGGGTCCGCATCTCGGAGGCCTCTGAAACGAGAAGTAAGTTTATTAGTCTATAGTTATTAAAAAATCTTGAATAGCTGAAGACGTAAGTGTAAATGCAAGAATACAACAATCCTAAAAATAAGGCTCTATATCAAGGACGCTAAGTTGAAAGCGAAATAAGCCATACAGATCCTAAAGGACACTAGAACCTGATGTTCTGATACCACTTGTGACACCCCGCCTAATTAAATACCGGGTGATCAGTCCTTTATTAAATTATAACCAAGGTGAACCGTTGGTTCATTCTTAGCATCACTGTCGTAAATTAAACTTTTCAATTTAAACACCCTAAATAATTAAGCTAAGTGTCAAAACCATTTAAAAAATTATTTGTCGTAAATTAAACTTTTCAATTTAAACACCCTAAATAATTAAGCTAAGTGTCAAAACCATTTAAAACATTATTTCTATTTTTAATTTAAGTCCAATAATAAAAATCTTTCATAATTCACAGTTTAAGAGTCACACAAATAACGAAACCGAAAAAGATCATCCAAGAAATTTAAGCATTCAATTAACTAATTCCAACTTTAAAACCACGAAGGAAAAATATACTGACAGTAACAAATCCCAAGTAAAAATACTAAAAGTAAATGGATCACAATCTCTGACAAAACCCAATGAATAAGGAAAAAGGGCGACACATGCCCAACTAGATAAAACAGAACTAAGAGTGGAGTTAATAATGAGGTCGTCTAAGCAAAAGACCTGCAACTCCCACCTAAGCTGTAACACGTTCCTTCCAAAGAATCCTAAGCATGACGCCCCTGTGGCTGGGCACCTGTAGTGTATATATATATATGTATAAGAGAGAAGAGATATTAGGAAACGGGTCAGAGCCCGATTGTAAAATAGTTTAAAATTTTAGTTTAGCAAGTATTTAAAATGCTTACCGGCTAATGCAACAATCATATTAGTATGCGGCACTCTCATGAGAAATTTCTCACCCCTCTTCTAATGTGCACACCTACCGCACTATTAATCCCCACAAGTTTAGCTTACCTTAAATTTCTCATAAGGTTTGATGCCGACAATTTCTATGGCTAAGATAATTAATTTCTGAAAGCAAAGTTTTCACATAAATCTCATTTTATTATAAAGTCTTTCAGTATTGTCTCAAACATTACAAACACTTATAAATTTAAAATATTTATTCATTACTTAACTACTTTTAGTCACAGTAAAAAGTTCCCAATTTCAAGTCTATATATATATTATTCACTCTTATAATATGCATATACTAACGGCACCCCACATAAAATTTATGGTACTGGCATACTCTGCTATCAAGTCCCCATTACTCGTATTAAGAGAAATATTAGTTCGGAATCACTCTCGAACTGTATTAACACAAAACACATACAAATTGAGGCAAATCATAGTTCCAAGTCACGAAGTGATCAGCACATACCCTCACGTCTCTTAGGACCGTCTGACTATCGATCAGATAGCCTGTACCAAGGATTCCTATGTTCTAGGGTACAAGTCAATATCCCCTATAAAGGTCTCATCGAGATAAGACTGTCTCGGAGCGGTAACCTCAGTGATAACAAGTAGCGCGGGCATGATTTTTACACGTATATAGTATATACACAAACACAGTCATATATATGTATACTACCATTCCCATTTCTAAATTAGGTACGCCCACGACCCATACTATGATATTCGTTCTTAGTACATGTTACTAGATTATCCTGTATAACGGCTCGTCTCTTTTATTCTTAATTATAGGTTATTCCATACATTCCTCATTTCACTCGTAATATTCTATTCCCCAATGTATAAATTCAGTAGGTACTCTCTTATTTTCTAACGTAGCTTTCTTACGGGTCTTACTCCTTTAATTACACATTTCCATAATTTCCTATGAATAAATTACTCCTCGTTAACTTTAAATTCGTCATACTTTAAATGCCCACTTTTTACTAAGTCCTACTGATCCTCTTTATGTCCCAAAATGTTCTATTAATAAGGTCCAAAGGTTACTACTCATATTAATCGAAATAACTATTTAATGGAGGAATATGAATTTTCCAGGAGGGTCGATCGATCGATGGAAGGGGGTCGATCAATTGATCATCGATCGATCGATGCTCTTTGGTCGATCGATCGATCAAGCAGTTATGACGAAACAGCATAAAATCCAGTTACGGGAATCCTATTCCAAACTCATCCAAATCATCATGTTCCACTCCCAAACTCCCAACAAATGATACTACAAGTGTTATATACCCAAATAAATAATTTTCTACGTAAAACATATGAGTTTTCATCGAGTATATCAAATTAAAAAGGGCAAAAACTATATCAACCTCAAGAACCCTAATTTTCTTCTTTATCTTAATTCTTCCAATTATTTTTCCAGATTTCTACTCCTAACTCATAGAAAATTCGTGGTTTATCCTCTACATGTGAATTTGATTTCCAGAATATGATTTCTACCTCTACAACATGCAAATTCTAGTCTCCAATATATGATTTCTTTCATGATAACTAGTTCTAATCAACCCTAGGCTAATATAATTGAAGCATTAACTAAAATAAAGCAAGATAGATACTTGCCTGTAAATTTATATTTATGATTTGTGGCAGAAATTGGTGTGATTGTGTTCCTCATCGCGCGATCTACAATTTGGCGGTGACGGCAGTGCAAACGGTGGAGTTCTTGGCCTAGAACTCCTTGGAAAGCTTCTCCTCTTCCTCTCCAATGGCCGTTCTTGGTTTTTGGTTATACTAACCCTAGAAGACAACACCTAACATCTGATATAACCTTAGAAAATTCGTGGGTTTCCATGCCCAAAAATACAAAATATTTAAAACGCCCTCCTGGGATTCTCATTAGGCCTAAAAACGCCCCGAGACCCAAACTACACCCCAGGTACATTATTTTGACTATCTCGACCCTTCCGGACACATTGACTCACTTAAAATGACCATACGGGTGACTTATAATTTATTCACTTTTAATAATGCAAATTTAATCCCGACACGACACAGGCGCGTCCCGATAAAATGTCCAAAATTATCAAATTATATTCTCATGATAATTTTACTATATTTAATTACACATCTTACTTTACCCATAAAGTAATTTACAACAAAATTCCAATAATTACTAACTCTCATCACACTAGTAAATATTTAAATAATTTTCAGATTAATATTAAATTAATATCTCTAATTAATTTTAATAAATCCCCAAATTTAAAAGTCATAAAAATACGGGGTATTACAAGGTGTTAATCCAAGGCATCGTAAGTCCTTATGTTCAAACAAGCATAGGTTTAGTCGTAAATACCTTTTATATAGGTCACAACATGGCTAAATCACCATAAAATGTGGAGGAAGCAGTAAATATGTTCATACATGGTTCCTAGTCCTTATTGGATCATGGCCATTTCAGCAACTTAAGCAAATTTGGACATAAAAACATCATCGGGGAAATAAATTTGCCCAGAAAATCCTAAATAGGCTTGTAAAACAGATCTAAAAAGTTGATGAGACCCTAACAAAGGTTTATATGAAAATATAGTCCTAACCACCAAAATCTCACCCATAAGATGTAGATCTAGAGACCCCCTATGGATAAAATAAGGCATGATCACCCCAATTTATGAGAAACTCAGTAGAACACCTCATTTTCCACAGACGTCGCCAAACCGTTGTTACACAAAAAAGGTATTACTAATGTAAACCATTCCATCAAAGCTATACTCAATAGTAAAAAGTATAAAATATAGTAAATAGATATAAACACGAGATTTAAAGTGGTTCAGACATAACAATGATCCTACCTCCACTATGGAGCCTTAGTCTCATTAGATAGTTACAGTTAGTATAAGATTAGGGGCCTATTAGGCATATAAGAGTAGAGAAATAGGCTAGATACACAGACATACATGTGTTTTATTGTAGAGGTCGTGGACTTGTAGTGTAAACTGCTAAGAGGTCATGGCTATTGTTGTCTGGGGTTACCAGAGTAGGTGACTGAAATGTGATCTTTGATGTATAGAGAAGATAAAGAGAATTGGGCAGAGCTTTGCTGCCGAGTTATTTCCTACCAAACAAGAGGGTGTGCACCTTTATTTATAGTAGTTGGGTTAGGACCTCATGTGCACTGTTCACGTGATTTATGGATAAGTATGGATGAGAAGGAATCTTTTTAGAAGGTGGACAACTGAAAGTCCTTGGTTGATGTGTAAGGGTTCGCAACCTATACTTCCGGAGTCAATGATGAAGTTAAGTGGTCGCATTTTATTACGTACCAGGTCGTGGCCTTTTCGAGGTAGTCTGTTTTTAGAGTTTCGACCTTTGAGATACCAGTCCGTAATATTTATATGTTTAAGGGACAAATGGAGTAACTTAGTCTACATCTTGGTAAGGTACTAGGGCCTGGCCTTCTTTATAAGTTGAGGCCTTTTGCTGGTCCTTAATCATATCTTTATCTGGCTGTGTGAGCTTCCATGCCACGTGTCTCTTGATCATTAGATGGCAAATTTAGGGTACAACATTGAGTCACACAATTGAACTTTTATGTATTGGTATCTATCTTATTGTTGAATTTTACCATACTTATGAATCTACTATATTATTTGTGATAAATTAGATTTTAATATTATATCTACAAAATGACAAATACAATTAGTTTTAGAGTTTAAATTTAGGAATCCTCTTCAAATAAGGTCATGGCAACCCTCTCATCCTATTGTATAAAACATTAAAGTCATCAATGCACATGTGCTTCAAGATCCATAATTTTTATTGATTCACCTAATAGGGTGAGAGGGTCACCATGACCCTCTTTTAGAAAGGGTCAATAAATTTAAATTCTTAGTTTCAATAGTAAACATAATTATAAACGCTATTCGTCATGAATTAATAATTTTATACTCTCCTTTTGAGGTTATTCCAGATTTAATTTTAAACAAATAAAGTATTAAATTCCATAATATATAAGTAAGCTATAATTTTAAGAACCCCGATAATATATCACCTAAGACCATCTCAAAGGCAAAGAGAAAAATAACATAATATTATTTTGCTCCCTTGTTTTTGTGGTTTTGCATCTCTAAGGAGTGTAGTATATCAATAAAATGAGTCGAAACAAGCATATTCAGGAGAAAAAAATTCTCATGAATACGCTTGTTCAGTTCCATCATGTGTGAGATTTGCGCGATAGATCAACTACTGTGGCAGTGTCTCGCAATAGTGGTACTTCCGCAGGAACCCCTTTTTTTCTCTTTTCTTCATTTAAATAAATAAACTTATATAATAATAATAATAATAATAATAATAATAATAATTATTATTATTATTATTATTATTATTATTCCATAAACTGAGATAACAATTTCAGTAATCGAAGTACTAACAATTTAAAAAATAAATTTAAATGCTAACGATTTAATAAATAAGTTCATAAAACAAAAAATATACTCTAAATACTATCGCTCAAACTCCACATATGCTCTTGTAAGTTGAAGTGCAATGCCACATATGTCATAGAGTCAAACATACAAGATTATGAAAATAATTAAGCCTCACTGTTCATGTTATTAGGGTTAAGAACTTCACGGGCTTTGTCGTGCCTTTTAGGCGATCAGGTTGCCACGATAGAAGACCAGGTATCTTCCATTTGTCTTCCATGATCTTGTTGTGGATAATGATACAATTCATCATAATGAGCCTTAGATCATCTCGGTACCAAAGTCGAGCAGGGACTTTTATAATGACAAAGCGAGATTTTAAAACACCAAAATCCCATTCAAAATCCTTTCATGCAAGTATTTTTATTTTGAGGTCGTGGAATTATTTGGATAAAATTAGACCACTTTGGGTAGATGCCATTCAACGAGATAATAAATTGTTTCATACGAGTGTCCATTGAATATGTAATTGCATTTAGAGTCCCTGCCATGTATAACTCCTCGAAAACATCTAAATGGTTGAGCATAATCAAGTCATTATTTGAACCAAACATAATGTAAAATTCATGTTGAAACCAGACTCATGGTTAGATACGACCTCCACTATAGTTGTGCCCGTCTTATGGTAACCTATATGTGTCCCTTGCTAATCAACCGAATAATTTTTCTACTCCCGGTGCATGTCGTCTATGCTACCTAGCATCCCTAGAAACTTCGTTGATAATTTTTCGAGTAATCAAACAACATCTTGGGTTCTGGGTGTCTTTAAATATTGAGTAAAAAATATGGTGTAGACCACATCACAAAACCTCTTCAGCATCTTAAAAGAAGTTCTCTTTGTAATTTTATTATACTCGTCAATTGAATCAGTTGAGAACTCACATGCCAACATTCAAAGAGACACATTATTTTCTACATGCTAAAAAGATTCTATTTTGAACGTGCATATTGCTTCCTAACGAAATAGTTATCGTAAGATGATATCATGTCGAGAATACGGAGGAAGGATGATCGCCTCATTCAAAAACGACTCTAGAAGATATCAAAATCGCATGTTAGGTCCTCGTCAACATAATCTTTCATTAGTCATTAATGCCCTCCTTCCCAATCTCTGTCAACGACATTTCCGCTAGTTATGGAGCCCTATCAACGACACCGCATCAGCTCCTTATCGATATTAAAAATTATGGGAATTACGCTCCCCAACATATACAAAAATTGTTTATCCCAATCTTTATCATACAATGATTTGTAAAGAAGTTTGGCTAGGGAGTCGTTGGATGAAGAAGACATCATATAAAAAAAAGATAGATAAAAAATCAAATATATATAATTTACTACAAGTCAAAATTGGCGGTGAAAATTGTTAATTTACAGCGTATTTATACGAGCGTGAAAACTAATTATTAAAATAATTGTTGGTCTCGCGAAAGTTGGACTGTTGCGGGAATTTAAATGGACAGAAGTTGGATTTCCACGAGAAGCCTTAGTTCCCTACATGCATTGGAGTAAATAACCTAATCTGATGGAGATAATAATATTGGATAATTTAGTGAAGCAAAATGCTCTAATGCCTTGGAGATGGTCTAAGAGAACACATTAAGAACCAAAAAAATACTAAGGACAAAATTTTGATATGCAATTTGAGGTTGAATACATGTGTCCTTGGGCCCATGTTATCGTTATCCTAATTTTAATCATTAATTACATCAAAATAAAAAAAAATTACGTTAAATATTACAACAAGTTTAAATTACGAGGGTTGTTGTACAGATAATAAAACAATATTTTAAGCCTGAAATTGGGTTAATTTCAATTTAAACTTGTGACTCTTTGCCTATTTTAATCACGGGTGATCGGTTCTTTACCAAAATAAAGAGGAATCTCGTTTGGCTCATTCTTAGCATCAATGTCGAAACTGTTTAAACTACAAACCACCTATGTTAAATTAATCCGGTGCCAAATTTTATCTTTCATTAATCATACAGTAATATGCGGAAATTAAAATAATAAAAAGCATCCACACAATAATAGAAGTTTGAAACATCGCAGGATAATATAGATAAATGATAAATGACTAATAAACCATCAGCTCAAAAACCAACATCCAATGATAAGTATAACTGAAATGAAAATGATTCTAAATATAGAGTCTAACAAATAAATCTGAATAAATGTCTAAATTGAACGGGTAACATGCCCAACTGAAATAACTGATTATGAATCCTAATCTACGAATGAAATAACTGAAGTGTCTACCCAAGTCATGCATGCCTCCACAAGTAATGAAGCTACGCATCCTAAGAATGAATTATCATGCTTGGCGTCTCTCTAATTGGACACCTAAAAGTTTTTGGAAAATAGATTTGATACGGGTCATAGCCCAAATCCTTTGAAAAATATTTTGCAAGTATTTAAATTGCTGTTAAAAGCAGTTATTTGATACACACGTTAATTTCGCGCACACTCTTTTGAGTTCCTCACCTCTCAACTATAGTGCACACCAAACGTATCTTATTAAACCCACCTAGTTATGCTACCCAGCCTAACTAAACATCATAAGTATCTAACTAACCACAACAATTTTAGCTCACTCGTACCACCCATACGATACGCTACTATAAAATCAATAATTAATATTAAACGAATATTATTATTTAAATGTTAATTAAGTTGCTCTTACTTAAGTTACTTTTAGATATACATTATCTATCTTTTTCTATTATCGCACAAAAGTAGAACAATCATAGTTGTTATATATATATATATATATATATATATATCACTATTATATGTACAACTACATCATCTCTGGAATGGCCACCGCGATGTATGCATACTCTACTATCGGTTTGGAATGCCACCTCGAACCACAAATCAAATAACACGCAATGGAGGCAACGTAGTTCTAAGCCTTTCGGCCCGTCCTACTATTACAGTCTCAAATAGTGAGTCGCCCTAAGTTCTATATTTTTGGGCACACATCCAGACCTCGCTGGTATTGCCATGGTGGGATCTCCCACTGCGCGGCACCTCCCGTGATAGTAGGTAGTGTAGGTATGTTCACACATATAACAAAGCACATAATATGTATACACACAACCTATAAATATCTTCGGTATAAGTATCCACATAACCCATAATATGTCCAGTACGTAGAATATAATCTATCGAATACCCAACGTACTAAAGATTCACATTTAATATTGTTTTCTTATATTCTGAGTATCACTCGCTACCCAAAGGGCTGTAGTTATCCCTAGGTAATTTTAGTAGTTATTACATCACTAAACTACTGGTATACATCGTGGGGTCCCATTTATGCTTTCGTAACTCGATTTTAAATCCCCAGCACTTAACATAGTCCTTTAACCCCTTAGGCTCTAGTCTCATTTTACACTCATTAGGACTAACTCAAGCTTTAACTATAGGTATGTTGACATTCTCGAAGTCCTCATATAGTTAATAAATAATCACCTAAGTCCCCCATAATCGTTGGTAAAGAACGCTACTTAAATTAAATAAAGACCCCTTTTCAGCTTTGGTCGATCGATCTGTTGGAACTGATAGGCCCCCAATTTTTAAAATATTAATTTCCTAAAGTGCGGAATAAAGATGGTTCAATTAAACACACACAAACACTAAATTTTAATTTCTTTCAAATTAAAATTAAGCCAAGTGAAATTAGATTAATCAACAAATACTTATTTCACTTAAACAACTTAATTCAATCCAAGTGCTAGAAATTTTCCTAACAAATAATTAATTCAATTTTGGAAATTAGGCCCAACCAAATTTTATCCAATTAAAGTAAATGACTTGAACTAAATTAGTTAAGCATTACCCAAATTAATTTAGCACAAAATTAAACAAGTAATGATTTAAACCAATTTTATCTTCTTACCTAAGCATGCATCTAATGTGAGTTTTGCAAAAGATAAAATAAACAAATAACCACTATGGTGCGATGTACGAGAAAAAACCCACAGCGGAAAAAAACCTCGAACGGCCCTAGCCTTAAGTCCACTAAGTATGGAATTTACAATTACAAGCAAGATGACTTACAACACTCGACTCGACTCCTTCAAGCCCCGACGCGTCTTCTTGTAACTACCTCTGCCTAGTCGACAATTCCGGACTCCACCGAAACCTTGGAATCTACTAATAAAGCTTTAGGAACAATCGTCAACCACACATGGTGCCTTTCACCATGTGAGAATGCCGCAGCCAAAACGAGACTTCTTCTTTGAGGGATGTAAAAGTAAACCCAAACTTCTCTTCTTCAAGGTGTAGAGATAAACTGGTGCCAAAAAAACTCTCCAAGCAAGATGTGTATATATATATATATATATAGAGAGAAAGAAACTTGGATTAAAACAAACAATTGGGTGTAAACTTAGTTTCGTTATTTGAATAAATCAATTTGACTAACAAACACCAAGGGAACTTTTTATGAAAGGATTAAGCTCTCAAAAACTCTCTAGGAGATGGAAAAAGGTCTTAGAAAAATTCTGGTCCCAAAGTCATTAAATTCTATGAAAGAGTAGTGGGACAAAGTAGTGGGAAAGTGCCAAAAAACTGCTAAAAATAGTTCCTGCCGAAATTTCGTTCGAACGACATTTCGTTCGAACAAACTATCTAACAAAGTTTCAGTGGATAAAATGTAAATTCGTTAGTAAACTCGTCAGAATTCTCGTTCGAACAACATTCTCATTCGAATGACAATTCGAAAGATATTCCAATGGCCAAATGGGGAACTCGTTGGCAAAACTCGTTCGAACGATAATCTCGTTCGAACGAAAAACTCGTTCGGGTGACAATTTCGAACGAACTTCCAGAAAGATTAAAATTCTATTCTTAGCCCAGAAACTTTATTTTAAAGTTTTAAAGAAACCTTCTGAAAATAAACCTCGATTTAAAATAAAAGTACACCCTTATAAAATTATTCCAAGTCTCCTAATATATATATATATAAATGCATTAATAACTTTTGGAGACTATGGAATATGATGTTGATGACGTAGAAACATGACACTTGAAACTCGGAAAATGATGAACCTTTATAAGTCTTGGCCGCTACATCTTCAACTCTTGTGTGTCATAGGCTTGGAGGATACTCACTTAATACTATACTATGACACAACTATTTTTGTCCGGAATTGAGCCAACACTACATTAAGACTCAATTGGAAATTTGTGTCCTTACAAATCTCCCCCTTTGTCTATTCCGCGACAAAAAAAAAAAACAAAATCCTAAAGGGACATCAAGCGCTACTAGATTTAAAACATATCCCACCCAAAATAAAAAAATTCATAGCTTGACTCAAACAATCCAAGGATCAATATCTTTGTCGATGATGAAAGTTTCCATTTAGAAGAATTCCTGCACACTTAAGAAAACTATCAAATGCACAAGGAATAAGAATATTAAATTCATATAAATTAAATACTCCCCCTAAATTAATTCTTCCCTTTATTAACTATGATCAACCTAAGAAGGTAGTGCTCTCCCCCTAAGTTAAATCTCCTAAACTTAGATAAGATAACAATAAGATTAAATACCATTTCTCCCCCTATCATTCTCCCCCTTTTTGTTCAGGAATAGACAAAGGATAAAAGTAATTTAAACACGATGAAGCTTAAAGTGACAATAACATGAAAGCATATAGGCAACAAAATAATAACTAATTCATATAAAGAATAAGGATACCAACTGAGATACAAGAAAATAATACCAATATGATACATAAGGTATTAAGCATGTAATATCAACAAAAATGCAACAAGATAGATACCAATCATGAAGTAGAAGCATAGATGGACTAGAAAGCAAGGCAAAGACAAATATAATACCTCGTATATGAGAACATAATAAATATCATTAACGTACACGCACATATACTAGGTATAAATACCACACATGACACAAAATAAAATAAGCTTTTCACACTCGTATGATAAAAATGTGTCATATGGAAACGGAAGTGTTGAGGTGTGAACTAGAAACAATTAAATTTAGACCCAATCATTTAAAATATGTTCACGGAGTTCTCATTTGATTGCAGACTTAATCATATTTGAATATAACCTCATGTGACAATATAGATTGAACTCAATGAACACACATACACAATGCATACAAGCCTAGACTTTTGATGATTCTAAAAACCAATAGAGTCATGACATTGAAAGTACAACTAAGATAAACGGACATTGTGCAAAACGTTGATATACCATCCAAACTCCCTCAATTTAAGCATATAGAGTTTAATCTTCTGAATGAATAGATCAACTAAACAAAATAGGCCTTGGAAAATATTTTCTTTTAATGCCATTATTCTTTTAGGCCTTTGGACCATGTATTTCTTTTAGGTCCAAAAAAACAGTGGCTTACTCGCAAAGGATGATTATTACTTTTGGAGCCCTTCCCCATGCACATTTATATACAACATTTTTATATCTCACACAAATCTCACGTGCAATGGATTTTAACATGCATTAGTCCTCCTAGGTCACATAACATGTAGATGACAAGATTAGTAGGAGAACACCTCACAAAGCTCAAATATAATATGTGAAGTTAAGATTTCAAGTTAGCTCGTGCATGTGTGAATTGAGGCATATAAAAATAGAATCCATTATATCAACACAAAATCCAACTACTCCATGTAATCATGCTAAAGAACATAATAAGGATTGACAATCTAAACCAAAAGTTCTAGCCACATGGAAGCGAAAAAGAATGGATTCTAACACAAGTGTATGCTACATAGAGTGTGTCAAACTAAAATACACATACAAAAAAATCTTTTTGAGTTTTTGAAACTTTTTAACTAAAAATAAAATATTTACTCAAAAGACACCCAAAAATCGTTTGTATTTTTCATTAATATTAAATTACTAAAAAGGTAAAACACAAATGATAAACAAAAATCTTTTTGTACTTTTCATTTAATGCAAACTAAAATGAAAGAAGTATAATACAAAAGATACACAAAAATCATTATTCTAGCATGTGATTAAGCGTGGAGCATAGACTAGAAAATGATTAAACATGCATACACCTAGAAATGATATATAATATGAAGCACAAAAAGCTAGAGTATGCAAACAAAACTAACACATTCAACCTTTAAATTTAGCAAGGGAGGTTTCATGTGAAAGCAAATGAGAATCAACAAATCTAATATCTAGTGCGTCTAAAAATGATTTCCTAACCCATATAGATGTATATTTAAAATGATGGGATTTGGAAACTAATGAAATGCTAGACATAGACTTACTAGAACTTCTTTTAAGATCAAAACAAAATGACCTAAGGTGACTTTTCCTACCACAATGCAAGCATGTGAAAACACGAGGAATGATACCTAAGGTGTGACCTTTTCTAAAGTCCTTGGATAAAGTTAACCCTTTTAAACAAACAATGGTCTTAGCTTTAGCAACAAAAATATTTGAACTAGATGAGCTAGAACCATTACAACTACTACTCGAGTCTTGTAAGTTATTTTTCATTTTTAAGATTTTGAACTCAAGTAATAAATTAGACTCCTCAATTTTACGGGACTCCTTCTTTAAATTTTCTATAACTGCTAGAAGGTTATCACGCTCCCCCTCAATGTGAGCAAACTTTTCTCTAAGAGTCTTTTCTCGACTATCACTCTCTTTCTTGGACATATTTAAAATATTATAATTGTAATTTATGTCCGTGAGCTTTTCATGAAAAATATCTTTTTGAGATAGTGAGGTTTGCAAAAGTTCAATTCTAGATTTAAAACAAAAAATTTCATTTTCAAGAAACTTAATTTTTTTTGCAAATCTCACATTTAATTCTCTTAAATTTTCATTACACTTATTAAGCCGATTAAAATCCTCTCGAATAGCAAAAACTTCATTATCATTAGAAATGGACAAATTATCATTAAGACGTCCCATTGAGAGATACAAAACAAAAATGAGAGTGAGTAAAAAATGAGCCACCAAAAAAATAAGGAACACAAAAATTATAAAAGTCGAAAAACGGATCTTTGACGCGATAAATTAACGCTCCGGCTCTGATACCAACTGTTGGAACTGATAGGCCCCCAATTTTTAAAATATTAATTTCCTAAAGTGCGGAATAAAGATGGTTCAATTAAACACACACAAACACTAAATTTTAATTTCTTTCAAATTAAAATTAAGCCAAGTGAAATTAGATTAAACAAAAAATACTTATTTCACTTAAACAACTTAATTCAATCCAAGTCCTAGAAATTTGCCTAACAAATAATTAATTCAATTTTGTAAATTAGGCCCAACCAAATTTTATCCAATTAAAGTAAATGACTTGAACTAAATTAATTAAACATCACCCAAATTAATTTAGCACCAAATTAAACAAGTAGTGATTTAAACCAATTTTATCTTTTTACCTAAGCATACATCTAATGTGAGTTTTGCAAAAGATAAAATAAACAAATAACCACTACGCCGCGATGTACGAGAAAAGAACCCACAAAGAGGAAAAAACCTCGGACGACCCTAGCCTTAAGTCCACTAAGTACAGAATTTACAATTACAAGCAAGATAACTTACAACACTCGACTCGACTCCTTCAAGCCTCGACGCGTCTTCTTATAACTACCTCTGTCTAGCCGACAATCCCGGACTCCATCGGAACCTTGGAATCCACCAATGAGGCTTTAGGAACAACCGTCAACCACACATGGTGTCTTTCACCATGTGAGAATTCCGCAGCCAAAATGAGACTTCTTCTTTTAGGGATGTACAAGTAAACCCAAACTTCTCTTCTTCAAGGTGTAGAGATAAACCGGTGCCAAACAAACTCTCTAAGAAAGATGTATATATAGAGAGAAAGAAACTTGGATTAAAACAAACAATTAGGTGTAAACTTGGTTTTATTCTTTGAATAAATCAATTTGACTAACAAACACCAAGGAAACTTTTTATGAAAGTATTAAGCTCTAAAAAACTCTCTAGGAGATGGAAAAAGTTCTTAGAAAATTCTGGTCCCGAAGTCATTAAATTCTATGAAAGAGTGGTGGGACAAAGTAGTGGGAAAGTGCCAAAAAACTTTCAAAAACTGTTCCCGTCGAAATCTCGTTCGAACGATATTTTCGTTCGAACAACATTTCGTTCGAACGAACTATCTAACGAAGTTCTAGTGGATAAAATGTAAAGTCGTTAGTAAACTCGTCAGAATTCTCATTCAAACAGCATTGTCGTTCGAATGAGAATTCGAACGATATTCCAGTGGTCAAACAGGGAACTCGTTGGCAAAACTCGTTTGAACGACAATTTCGAACGAACTTCCAGAGCGCTTAAAATTCTATTTTTAGCCCAAAAACTTTATTTTAAAGTTTTAAAGAAACCTTCTGAAAAATAAACCTCAATTTAAAATAAAAGTACACCCTTATAAAATTATTCCAAGTCTCGCAATATATATATATATATAAATGCATTCATACGTTTTGGAGACTATGGAATATGACGTTGATGACGTAGAAACATGGCACTTGAAACTTGGCAAATAATGAAGCTTTATAAGTCTTGGCCGCTACGTCTTCAAATCTTGCATGTCATAGGCTTGGAGGATACTCACTCAATACTATCCTATGACACAACTGTTTTTGTCCGGAATTGAACCAACACTACATTAAGACGCAATTGTAAATTTTTGTCCTTACACGATCTATCGATCGACATCCCTCGATCAATCGATCGACACCTGTTGAACAGCTTCGTCCAGTTACGCTTTTCACCATTATTAACCCATCAAACCTCAAGAAGACTTCCCAAACTCCCAACCAAACCAACTAGACCTCACATTGGATTATTTTAACAGTTTCTTATTAATTTTTTTTACAATTCATCATTTAATTTACATTAAATAATATCAAAATTCTACTTTAATCATAAACCCCTAGTTTCTCTTTTCTTGCATGTTCAACTTCACGAAACCAGAATTTTATCATCCTATTCCCATCCAATCCCCTGATTTCATGTTATTATAACAGTAGGATGATTATAGCCATGATGTCTTATCAAATCATTAATTCAATCCTAATATCACATCCCCAAAGCTAGTTTTTTCATGCATTATTAACCCTACACTATCATGGATATTATAACATGCTCAAAAGATTGCAAGATAAACATTTTCCTTATGTTTATAGGTCTAATTTTAATTGTTTGATAATAGAGTTATTCTTCCATTGCTCCGATCTTGATTTCGGCAACGTCGGTGATGAAAAATGGCGTGGAATGACCTAAGAATCCTCTATTCTTCCTCTCGTATGGCCTCTATTATCTCCCAAGTATTGTAAACCTAGCCTCTATCCCAAAGTGGCTGATATAACACTTAAAATTTTGGAGCTTTTCCAACCTTTGACTCCTAAATGTTTAAAATACCCTTACGTGGTGTCAGGTTGGTCTAAAAATAACCCGGGACCCAACTAATACACCCGATACTCTATTACACCTATAGCAGCCCATTCGAAATCAATCGTGACCTCGAATCACCATTCGAGTCACTCTACATAAATTTCCTATCTCAATCTTAACATAGCCTACACGCGACTCCCAATTGAGATATAACATATCTCCATCGATATTACGCGCTACGACGTATAAAAATTACCTCATGTTATTTACTACACACTTAGTAAATTTATGCCATAAATATTAATCATAATATCTCCCGATCAATATTTAATAAACATATGATATTCTATTTTAATTAAATTACTACACGTGTAATTTAAAAAAAACTGAATTAATTAAATTCTAAATATTAAAAAATACGGGGTGTTACAAATTTCCCCCCTATAAGGGAATTTTGTCCCCGAAATTCGAACGTACCAGTGGTAAATAGCTCCGGATACTACTCACGCATATCATACTCCCTCTCCCATGTCGACTCGTTTACATTGTGGTGCCCCCACTGAACTCGAACTAAGGTCACTACCTTAGACCGCAACTTAAGCTCACTATGATCAAGTATAGCAACTAGTCTCTCCTTATCAGAGATATCTATATCTAAGTATATCTCCTCTAATGGAACGTGCCAAAAATCCCTCTCTCTCCTCTGGTACCCCTTCAATGACGATACATGGAACACATTATAAATCCGCTGTAAGTGCTCTGGTAAACCCAACCTATATGCAACTGGTCCTACCCTCTCGATAAATTGAAAAAGATCACACAGACCCCGGTGCTAACTTCCCTTTGTTTTCTAACCTCATGACTCATTTCATAGGAGACATACGTACCAAAACCTGATCACCATCCTCTAACTCTATGTGTCTTCTATCTGCATCAGTAACTCTTCTTCCTGTCCTGAGCTGTATGGATGCCCCCCCCCAAATTAACTAAATCTTGACAATCGTATCCTGAATCATCTCTCTCCCTAACAGTTTGTTGTCCCCAATCTCTAACCATCAAGCAGGAGAACGACAAGGTCGTCCATGCAATGCCTCAAATGATTCCATGCTGATGGTAAACTAGTAGGAGTTATTATAAGCAAACTCCACCAATGAAAGGTGTTTCTCCCATCATCTCCCGAAGTCAAGTATACACATCCTCAATATATCCTCTAACATCTGATTAACTTGCTTCATCTTCCCATCCATCTATGGGTGATACGCAGTACTCAAATGCAAATATATGCCCATAGCCTCTTGAAAACTCTTTCAGAAGTGGGACACAAAAATCTTATCCTAGTTCGACACCATGTTAATCAAAACCTCGTACAACTTCATTATATCAGCAATAAATAACTGCGTGTACTGCCTCATCTCAAAATCTATACAAACTGGTGGAAAGTGGGCCATCTTAGTCAAATGATCCACTATCACTCAGATGGACTCGTGGCCCCTCTATGATGTCGATAAACCGATAATGAAATCTATAGAGATACTTTACCACTTCCACACTGGGACCTCTAGTGGCTGCAACATTCGTATCGATCTCTGGTGGTCTACCTTCACTAGCTAATAGGTAGGAGGGAACTTTAAGATAAACTTCGCTATGTCTCTCTTTATCCCCGACCACCAGCATTTCCTATGTATATCCTGGTACATGTTATCCCCATTGATATATACGGTAAACCTCGACCCGTGAGACTCTATCATCACTGTGTGTCTCAAATACTCATCCTCCGGAACAACGAGTCTCCTATTAAAGCACAAGCTACCCTCAGAACTAATAGAATAGGAATTTGCACCCTATGTTAGTAACTGGCGTACCCTGTCCTCACAAAATTGATCTTCTGCCCGTGCTTTCACCACACGCATAATAATAGCAGGAGTGCTAGCCAAAATGGACATACAATCTCTGGCCACCTCGTAATCATGTTGAATCTCCCTCGACTTCACCTTTCAAACCATAATTATCTCCCCAACACGCCGTCGGCTCAATGCGTCTGCCACTATGTTAATTTTCCCAAGATGATATTAAAAATCAAACTAGTAATCCTTTATGAACTCTAACCATATCCTTTCCCTCATATTCAGATCCTTTTTTGTAAACATATACTGAAGTGATTTATGGTCCGTGAACAAGCTGAACTGCTTCCCTAGAAGGTAATGCCTAGAAATCCTCAAGGTAAATACAACCGCTACAACTCAAGGTCATGCGTGAAATAATTCTTCTCGTGGGGGCTTACGCTTATGAGATGCATAAGCTATATCCCTTTCCTCCTGCTGTAGTACACCCCCCAAGTCCCTGTAAGGATGCATCTGTATAAACACAATCCACTCCTTCCCTAGGCAATGCAAGCACAGGTGCAGAAGTCAACTTGTCTATTAGCTCATAGAAAGCTAACTAAGAGTGGTTTTCCTAAATAAACAGCACCCCCTTACGAGTGAGGTTCATCAACGAACCCGTAATATTCAAAAAATCTTTAATAAAGCGATGATAGTATTCGTTTAACCTCAGAAAAATTATGAACCTCGATCGGTGTCGTGGGCTGTCCTCACTCCCTCACCGTCGATACCTTACTCGAATCAGCAATAATTCCTCTATTGGACACAATATGACCCAAAAACTATAACTCGTGTAGCTAAAATCCATGTTTCTCGAATTTAACGTACAATTGATGGTCCCGTAATGTCTGTAAAACCATACGCAGATGCTCTGTGTGCTCAGAACATCATCTATGAATATGATCACGAACTAATTAAGGAACTCTTTGAAAACTCGGTTCATAAGATCCATGAACACTGCTGGTGCATTGGTTAGACCAAATGGCATCACCCTGAGCTCGTACGATCCATACCGTGTTAAGAAAGTGATATTAGGAATGTCCTCCTCTCTGATGCACAACTGATGATATTCTGATCTCAAATCTATCTTAAAAAAGTACACGACTCCCTTCATCTGGTCGAACAAGTCATCGATCTGAGGCAATGCATACTTATACCGAATCGTGACCTTGTTCAGCTCCCGCTAATCAATACACAAACAAAGAGACCCATCTTTCTTTTTGACGAATAACATCGATAAACCCTACGGTGATGTACTCCGTCGAATGAAACCCTGCCCTAAAAGATGTTGAATCTTATCCCTCATCTCTGGAGTAGCCAAGAAATAAGGAGATCTGTCAATCGGCCTCGTACCCGATGATAAGTCAATGACGAACCCAAAATCTCTACTGGGTGATAACCCGGGTATCTCCTAGAATACATCCTCGAACTCCCTTACCACTGGAATTAAATCTAAAGAGACAATAACCTCATGTGAGGTCTCCTCCTCAGTATAGTTTAGGTGTGTGCTCGACCCTCCCCTTGGAAAGAGGCATCGCCACTAGGAATATCTCTTGTCCCGAAATAGAAAATACAATGGCCCTCCCGAAGAAATCCACCATCGCCCTGTAACCTGCTAACTAGTTCATGCCCAAGATGACATCATAACCCTATAAATCTAACACTGGAAAGTCTGCGGCTAAACATAGTCTCCTAATGTCAAAATCTACACCCCTACATATCGAGTGTATAAGCGACCCACTGCCCAAAGGTGACTCTACACACATAAGGAGGCTGCCGACTATCTCTAATAGACCGATGGTGCGTATGAATATGATAGTTATAAATAAGTGTGACATCCCCGTATCAAATAAAATCCTACCCTCAAGCCCATGAATAGGAAACATACCATCTACTACTGGCAGCGCCGACGGTTCCTACGGTAAGATTGCATCCCAAACATTATAGACATGTCCATACCATAACTTCCCCTGTTAAGGTGGGGCTGGTGCTATAAGGGTAAGTGAGCCTGCTATCCCTGTAGGGCAGTCTATCGTGGTGCTTTATTCTGTTGTGGGAAGTCTCTCCACTTGTGACCTGTCTGTCCACAAGAAAAGTAATGACCCGAAAAGTCTCTTTGCCTTTGGCCCTGATGACCCTATCGAGGTTATCCTTGATGCTGGCCCTGGTGTCCCCGACCCTGCTGGATTCTCCCATTATTCCTTTGGCCCTAATGGTCCTGAGGAACATGATGCTGCTACTGTTAAGGACCCTACCGACACTGCCTAAATCCAGTACTCTCTAATCGGTAACTCCCAATCTGAATCTCTTAGTCGAACCCCCTGCCTGGAATTCTGCCTCTGGTGCCTATTCATCTGCTACTACGGTGCCTCACTAGCATCGTTCCCTCCTGCCTTACCTGACTGACTAGTCTCCCCCCTCTCTTGCTCCCCTTCAGATGGAAGCGATGATTTTGATAGTGAATAAATGTTGCATTGACGACCTCAATATAAGCCCTCAATGCTGGGTTGTCAATCAAGTGTTGCATGATCCTCCAGGCAAGTCCATCAATGCTTTCAACATTTTCTTCTCCTCGTTGTTCACCTAATCATGCATAAAGCTATCCAGATAGGTGAACTCCTCCTCATACTCTGCTACAGAATGATCACCCTGAACCACCTCATTAAACTTCTTTAGCATCTCTATCTCAACAGTCAGTGGGAAGTAATTGTGGTCAAACCGCACTAAAACTCCGTGGAATAACATCTCTCTCCTCAGAAGTAATAATATACCCCCACCACTATAAACTGCTCCCACATACTTAAACGTGGCCAACATCTGCTTTTGAATGTATTTACGCTCAACCATACGAAGGTGGCGCTGAATTTCTTCCACTAACATTCAAGGATCACATCGGCGCCGGATGTACCTGGACCATCAGCGCCACTGGTTGCGGTAGTTGGGCCTGAGAAAAATGAAGTGCTATGGAAACCATAGCAGCATTAACTGCATGCGCCACAATAGCGGCCACCTCTGCGATCGCCACTGTCCCCTGCGGTGGCTGTGGGTATGGGTGATTGTGGCTCCTGCTGAGCTTCTCCCTCATTAGCTATCGCCGCTCCCCTAGCCGGTCATCCTCTCTTAAGTGGCATCTGAAACCAGATCGAATTGTTTGAGTTCATAGTCAATACAAAAATAATAGCAAAAGAATGAAATCTCAAATACGTAATAGTGAATGCAACAATCCTAATAATTGGGCTCTATATCAAAGGACGCTATGCTGAAATCGAATTAAGACTCACAGATCTTATGGACTCTAAAACCTAATGCTCTAATACCATCGGTGACACCCCGCCTATTTTAATCACGGGTGATCAGTCGTTTACCAAAATAATAGGAATCTCATTTGGTTCATACTTAGCATCACTGTCAAAACTTTTTAAATTACTAACCACCTATATTAAATTAAGCCGGTGCCAAATTTTATCTTTCATTAATCATATAGTAATATGCGAAAATAAAAGTAATAAAAACCATCCACACAATAATAGAAGTCTGAAACATCGCCGGATAATATCGATAAATGATAAATGTTGAATAAACCATCGGCTCCAAAACCAGCATCCAAATCATAAGTCTAACTGAAATGAAAATGAATCTAAATACAAAGCCTCATAAATAAATCTGAATAAATGTCTAAACTGAACGGGCAACATGCCCAACTAAAATAACGGATCATGAATCCTAATCTAGGAATGAAATAACTGAAGCGTCTACTCAAATCCTGTATGCATTCACAAGTGCTGCAGCTACGCATTCCTGGAATGAATCATCATGCTTGGCGTCTCTATTGCTGGACACATAAAAGTGTTTGAAAAATAGATTTAATACGGGTCAGAGCCCAAAACCTTTTTAAAATATTTAGCAAGTATTTAAATTGTAGTTAAAAGCAGTTATTAGATACACATGTTAGTTTCACGCACACTCCCTTGAGTTTTTCACCTCTCAACTATAGTGCACACCTAATGTCTCCTATTAAACCCACCTAGTTATGATACCCAACCTAACTAGATATCATAAGTATCTAATTAACCACAACAAGTTTAGCTTACCCGTACCGTCCATATGATACGCTACCGTGAAATCAATAATTAATATTAATCGAATATTATTATTGAACTCTTAATTAAGTTTCTCTTACTTAAATTACTTTTAGATATAAACTATCTATCTTTTTCTATCATCACACAAAGTACAATAATCACACTTGTGTGTGTGTGTGTGTGTGTGTGTGTGTGTGTATATATATATAGATATGTTATAAAAAACCCGTCTAGGCTCCGCCTAGGCACCCCTAGGCTTGAGGCTTGAGAGAAACGCCTCGCCTTAAGCTTTTGATGCCTTATGCTTGGTAAAAACCTTAAGGCGCACTTTTTCTCTAAAAACAACCATGCTTTAGTGTAACGATATCGTCTTTTAAAGATTTTTTTACAAATCAGACCATTATTTCATCCAAAATAATTAAATAGTATTTTAATTTGCAAATATTCAGACATATTTTTATGATATGTACAATTTTAGTATTTTAATAGCCTTGTTATGGTTAAAAAAATATTAAATATATTAAAAAGGCCTAAATGCCTTTTCACGCCTTTTTACGCCTAAGGCCTGCCTAGGCTTTCAAGGCTTAAAGCTTGGCCTCTATGTCTCGATCATGCCCCGCATTTTTTAGAACCTTGATATATATATATATATATATATATATATATATATATATATATATATATATATATATATATATATATATATATATATATATCATCTCCGAAATGTCCACCGCGATGCATACATACTTTACTATGAAGTCCATGTACCTCTCATACCAAATCAAGGACTATCGATTTGGAATGTTACCACGAACCAGAAATCAAATAACACATAATGGAGGCAAACATAGTTTTAAGCCTTTGGGCTATGCACATACCTAACGTACCCAAATGACATGCCAATCCCACTATTACATTCTCAAATAGCGAGTCTACGTAAGTTCTATGTTCTGGGGCACACATTTAGACCTCGCTGGCATCACCATGGTGGGATCGCCCACTGTACAAAACCTCCCGTGATAGTAGGCAACTTATGTATGTTCACATATGTAACAAAGCACATAATAGGTATACACACAACCTATACATATCTCCGGTATAGGGATACACACAAACCATAATATGTCCAGTACGTAGTATATAATCTCTTGAATACCCAACTATTTAACTATTCACATTTAATATTCTTTTCTTATTTTTCGAGTATCACTCACTACCCGAAGGGACCTAGTTATCCCTTAGGTAATTTCAGTAGTCATTACATCACTAACCTACTGGTATAAATCTTGGGTTCCCATTTACGCATTTCGTAACTCGATTCCAAAATCCCTGATACTTAACTTAATCGTGTAAACCCTTAGGCTCTAGTCTCATTTCACACTCATTAGGACTAAGCCGAAGCTTTAACTATAGGTTTGCTAACATTCTATAAGTCCTCATATAGTTAATAAACAATCACCAAAGTTCCCCATAATTGTTGGTAAGGAAAACTACTTAAATTAAAAAAATATCCTCTTTTCAGCTTTAGTCGGTTGATCGACCGACCGATTGACATTTCTCTATCGATCGATCGACACCTGTTTGACAACTTCGTCCAGTTACGTTTTCACCATTATTAACTCATAAAACCTTCAAGAAGACTTCCCAAACTCCAAACTAAGTCAACCAGACCTCATATCGGACTATTTTAACAGTTTCTAACGAAATATTTTCACAATTCATAGTTTAATTCAAATTAAACAATATCAAAATTCTACTTTAATCATAAAACCTAATTTCTCATTTCTTGCATGTTCAACTTTACGAGCCCAAAATTTTATCTTCTTATTCATACCCAATCTCCAGATTTCATGTTATTATAATAGTAGGATGATTATAAACATAATGTCTCATCAAATCATTAATTCTATCGCGATATCACATCCTAAAAAGTAGGGTTTTCATGCATTATTAACCTTACACTATCATGGGTATTATAACATGCTCAAAATATTGCAAGATAAACACTTGCCTCATGTTTGTAGGTCTGATGGGGTTGTTCTTTCCTTGCTCCGATCTTGATTTCGACAACGTTTGTGATGAAAAACGGTGTGAAATGGTTTAAGAATCCTCTATTCTTCCTCTTCTATGACCTCTTTTCTCTTCCAAGTATTGTAACCTTAGACTTCATCCCAAAGTGGCCGATATAACACTTAGAATTTCAGAGCTTTTCCAACCCTAGACTCTTAAATGACCAAAATGCCCTTACGTGGTACCGGGTTGGTGTAAAAATGCCATGGGATCCAGTTAATACACCAAGGTACTCTATTCCACCTATCTCGGCCCATTCGAAATCAACTGTGACCTGAAAATCGCCATTCAAGTCACTCTGCACAAATTTTCTATCTCGACCTTCAGATAACCTACACACGACTCTCGGTGTTGAGATATGACATAGTTCCATCGATAATACTCGCTACGATATATAATAATTACCACATGTTATTTACTACACACTTAGTAAATTTATGCCATAAATATTAATCATAATCTCTCCCGCTCAATATTTAATAAATACACAATATTTTATTTTAATTAAATTACTGCACACGTATAATTTAAAAAAAATCAAATTAATTAAATTCCAAATATTCAGATATACGGGGTGTTACAAAAGTATACTCAAGTAGCATAACAAGTGTATATTTCTTATTTGCAAGAGTAACGCTACACTTACTAGAAATTCTTGTCCCCATCTCATTGGGTTGTTTTAACATGTTTGTACCCTTGACTTTTCAGTCGAATGTACAAGCATTTAATGGATCCGGTAAGATATGGTGCTAAAAATATCAATTTTGTATTTACAATTCTCACCTTTTAGCAAAAAATGACAAAAAAACAATGTATAAAAAATCTTGGTAGACTTCCTTACCAACGAGGCCGATGGAGAATTTATAAATATCTTAATATTTTAGTGAGTGATCATGGTACAAAAATAACTAAAATGTAAAACTGAAAAAAAAAACTTAGTAGGACATTTTTTTTCTTTCTAAAATCATTTTTTGCTCATTTAACAAGACATGATTTTTTACTTTATTCTCCATCCTCTCAAATTAAGAATTCATGTTTGAAATCCAAACATTTTAACAATAAGATTATTTTTAAAATTTATTCTCTTAAAAATGATGAATATTTCTTAGTGATAAAATGAATAAGGGTCATTTAACATTTATCGCACAGCATAAATAAAAAATTATATCGATTCATTACAAAATTTTCAATAATATTTCATCTAATAATGACATTATTGAACAAGGATACATTTATTAGAAATATTAACTCTAGAAACTAAGCCATGTTGAGACTCATCAGTGTCTAGCAACATATCCTTGACATAATATTATTGAAACATTTGTTAGTTATGACATAAGACTCATTTAAAATTAAATGAGCTATTATCAATGTAATAGCATCTTTTGTTAAAATAAGCGAATAATTTGAAATAGTTATTTAACATCCATTGATTTCGGAAAAAAAATCACTTTGACCCTATTACTTTTCTTTAAGTTTCAGCATATTTTATAAGGAGAACATATTATCGCCTGGAACCGGGTGAAAATGAAAAATTATTAATAAATTAATAACGATTATTTAGAAAGTAATATATACATTAGGTTTGTAAATTTGTAGTTATGTTAGAGCATTATTCGAAGCCGAAAAAGATTGAGGAGGCGTTTTCTGTAATTTTCCAACCTAAAAAAACCAATTATGATCGCACCCAATGTCTGTGATCCCTGGTGCAAAGGTGCCACGTGGTAAGCAATATAGCACATCGATCTATGCATGAGCAACTTTCTGTGATTCTCCAGTGTATCAACCAATGACAAACAACAGAACAATCAAACCTATTCTCGTAATTATAAAAAAGACCAAAGGGTACTTATAATCCTAAACCTCATCCGCTGGTGAGTATCAAAGGGCCCCACATTTGTCTGATAATATTAGGTAATTAAGTACTACTTAAAATGGCACATTATGAGCAATTAATAGTAATACATACGATATTTGTTCGGAGATTAACAAAACGTTAATACTATCAAGTTTGTTGGTGCGAGTCATATACAGTTGGATAGTTTTATATGGTAGATTAATATCTGTACTAAAAGCAAGGAAGCTCTAGAAATGGCCATATCTTTTCATTTCCTGAAAAACTCAGAAATTATTAAATAGATAATGAGATCATAAGACGAGAGAAGTGAAGAAAAAGCATAGAATAAAAAGAGACCGGATGTTGACAAATTTTATGTCACTGTTCTCAGAGGGTGGTTCGTTTGTGTGAAGATTTCTTATCTGGGATCTCTCTCTCTCTCTCTCTCTTGAAAAGAACTCTTCTTTCTATCTTTCCCTCTCTCTAAAAATTCCTTTCTTTCAGAGAGTGGCCCAGCAGATCGAAATCTCCGTCTTTGCTTCCGATCTTAACTCCTTCAATGGTGTTGCAAAAACACCCACTTTCTTGTTCATTTGTTTTTCACTCTTAATTATTACCCTTTTTTTTTCTTTCCTTTTTACCTTTTTTGGTTTTCTCATAGTGCCAGTCTAAATTTTGTTGCTTCTGAGTTATTGGGTGCTTCAGATACCATCCAACGATTCAATCCATGTGGGTGTGAGGTAATTATTTTTTTGTTATTTACTTGGGTAATTAGATTTATGTTTTTTTTTTCTCTCTAATTTCTTGTTTTGGGTAATTGGGTTATAATTATTTCCATGTTTCTATTTTTGAGGTTTTAAGATTATTAATTACAACAATTGGGTTATGCATTTGCTGTTTTATATCTACTTGCTTACCTATGAAAGTATGTATGGATTTGATGGTGATCCATCTATATAGGATGTATCCTAGTTTCTATTACTAATTGGATACTTCCTTTTTGGCAAATGCAAAAAGGAATATATATACATACATATTTATCTTTCTAATGATTGGGGTCTTAAAGCTCAATTATGTTAGGTCTAGTCATTAGATTATTTGAGATTGGGAGGGTATATTACTCAGTCTTTACTCTGCTGCCTTTTTTGTTGCAAAAAATTGATTACCTTAATGTTTGACGGAGTAGATTATTAGAGATGTTGTTTTCTCAATTACAAATACGGGTTTCAATATCTTGACCCACATTAGATTGAATTTGGTTCTGTTGTGATACTTATTCCATTTATCTTGTATCATTATCTTATATAGCTGTTTAGGAATTCAGTGTTCTTTCATTGTCTTAAATGTTCCTTAGGAGTTTTTGCAATGACTGCATAATAATGGTATATTGTTTTATTTAGCTTTTATCTGTTTATTTGACGAATTGACGTGTATCCTATTCGTATGGTTCATAATATGGTATGACTTGAAAATATGCTGATATTGAACTCAATAAAAATTCAGTATTGTTATCTTTTGATCAAGGTATAAAATGCGTTATTTCTTCATTCACTCAGCATTGTTGATGTACTCATGCAGGTCGGTTCCTGAGTTCTATGGCGCATGTTATGAGGAATTGTGTTTTTAGTTATCTCTGTAGAGCAGAAAAGAATGTTTTGAGATTTTTTTTCTTTTTTGCTACACATCAGTGGCTTTGGCCATCTGTATATAGAGTTGATAATGATGTACTCCTAACCATAAGCATTTTAGTTGCTATTTTCCTAGTGAATTGCTTATGTTCATCTGACATTTCATGTCTGTTTAATCAAATTTTGGTGTGTTTCCATATGTTGTTCTCTTATCATTTGTCGTAATATGTGAGATATGTAAAATGATATCACACAGAATGAAGAACAAATTTCTTCCACATAAAAGAAGTAGCTTTCATTGTGTTTTATAGTTGGGGCTGATTTATGTGACCTGTTCACATTTGAAATGCATCTCCATTTATTGGCAGAAATGGGAACAAAAGTGCACTGTAAAAGTTACTTGCCCGGATATTACTCGATGAGGGATATTAACGAGGAGTCTAATAGTAGTAGCTGGCCTCCATTTTACGGAGATAAAACTGTAACAAATGGACAGTACTACAGTGGCTTCATCCCTAGAACTGTCACAGATGCGTATCCGGGGTATGATAAGGATGTGCTAAAGCAAAAGATGCTTGAACATGAAGCCATATTCAAAAATCAGGTATATCTAGTCTCAAATATTTATGTTTACTATATCTCACATTTGAATTCAGATACATCCAGCCTCTTTGCTACTCTTTTATTAAAATGTTCTTCATTTTGAATGGGTCAAATGGAGTCGATCCCTTTGTTGGCTGAAAAGCTCCATTCATATTTCACCGCTGTTTGGATCTGTTTTTCGCTTGGATGAAAAGTATTTTCACCTACTCAAAGTTCAACTTTTGCCCATATGAAGTTTAAATAATTGTGCACACTGTAATATTGTGTTTTTGGACAGAACAGTGAACAAAATTTAACTCCAAAATGGTGCCCAATTACTTTTCATGTAGATGAAAAATATTTTGTTGATATTTAGCAATGAAGCATGGACACTTCCCCGAAGGCAGAAAATTCTGTTTGACATGTGTCGGATGCGGGACATTCTCGGACACGTTGGGGACTCGTGCCTTCTAGAGTATCCTTTTTTTTACGCTGGACACGCTTTTTTGGACATGCAGGGATAGTTTTTAGCATTTTGACAACCTAAAATGGGATAAAATATTTAATGACATAAGATTTATTGTAAAACATAAAAAAAAAAATAAGAGACCATATTCATTTACAAAAAGAACAATTTGGAATAAAATGTTTCAAACAAACCCTAACTTTTCCAGACCATATTCATTTTCATGGTCGGCCCTGGCCATGTGCCATATGGGCAATGGCACAGGGCCCATTTTAGAGTATGCACCTGTATATGTATATTTTAGGGGTCTAAAAATATTTTATGTATATTAAAAATGTCAATTTTTAAAATAAGTTTAATTTTTTAGGAGCCCATTTTTTTAACTACCCAAAAACAATTTGTACAAAGAATGATTCAACTACACAAAAATCTCACCCAACTAAAATGGGCCCCTAAAAAATAAGTTTAATTTTTTACGGGGCCCATTTTAGGTATTTAATATCTTTGTGCAATATTTTTTTAAAGGGCCCCTAAATTGATTTTCGCACAGCGCACTCCCAATCTTAGGACCGGCCCTGTTCATTTTGTTTCGCAAATTTTCCAAAATGTAGGATACAATACACTAGGATATATTATATGTATCCTAGTGTATTGTATCCTACATTTTGGAAAATTTGCATAGCATGTATCCCAAGTCGTGTCGTATCTCGTTACGTGTCAAGTCCGTGCTTCATAGATATTTAGTCATAGGTTCTGATCAGCTTAGAAAAATTCTGTGTTTTTAAAATCCTTGTGTGTTGCGTCTGTGTTGAATTCTAGTGCGGTTCCGGTTAAAATATCTTCGGTGCGTTAATATCAGCTTAATCAGTAAAATATCAACACCAGCAGTAAAATATTTTTGTGGAGTGTAAAATATCAACGCTAGGAATTGCACACGCTAAAGTTCAAAACATTGTTTTTTCACTAAAATATCTTCACACTGAAGACGGGGACCTACAGGCCCCTATATATTTTTTCGAACCACTCTTAACTTTTGAGCGCTTGACCATTTGATCTTGTGTTGTTGCCCAGGTATCTGAACTGCACCGTCTTTACAAAATACAAAGGGACATGATGGAAGACGTTAAACGAATGGAACTACTTAAACATCAGATATCGATTGAGCCATCATCATCATCAAGTCACTTACCATCTCAAATGCTATCCAAAGATGCTTATAAGTGGCATATTCCTAGTTTACCATTACCAAACTCGAGTTATGCTAAACCATCTGTAGTAGGTGCTCATGAAATAATTAATTCTCCTTTGAGTTGTACCAAAGGGTACAAAACACCAGCTGGTCGAGTTCCATCCCAAAACGGATGTTTTTCTGATGATTGTGAGGTGTTGGAGTCAAGACCCTCAAAGGTTAGAAAAAAGTTGTTTAACTTCCAACTCCCAGCTGATGATTACATTGATACCAAAGAAGCCCAACAGTTACATGTCAATAAGATATCTGAAATTCCGTGTTATACACCTAATGGAACTCATAGAGTTGCAGCTGAGAGGAGCTCTCTTGGGTTGGCTGATCTCAATGAACCCATTCAAGTTGATGAAGCAAATGGTCCAACATCTGTTGACTTTCTAGGCCGTTCTGCTACCCATGGAGACACCGGGGGTCCCAACAAGGCTATTAAACCCAAATCACCATTTCTAGGCTTGCCCCAAGAATATGTACAGAATTTTCAACATGGAAGCAATGATGGGACTTTAGGCAATCTCACTGTTGAGCATAAAGGCAACAGGAGAGAGTGGTTGTCTTATATGTGTGAAAAAGGTAACTCTTTTTTTTTCAGAGATCCTTTTTTATTTTTTAATGAAATTCTGTAAGTTATGTCTTTCTTTATTTAAAAAGTATTTTTTTTTCTCATCTCTCCAACAATTTCCGCTTGAACTATACGTGGAAAAAAGATATTTGGACTTACTATACCTTTATATAAGGGCGTGTTTGATTGGTTTACCTGCATAAGAATGGTTTTGCTCGGAACTTTTTTACATGGAAAATGCGTTTTTCACTATATTTGAATGTTGTGTGTTGCATTGTAGTGGTGGAAAGTGATGTCTTTTTTTTTACCTGAAAAATGAGAAAGTAGCCATCACCAAGTTTTGCGTACAAGAACACATCAATGGAAAATGTATTCTATCAAAGACTACCAATGTTTGGAAAAAAGAAAATGACTATTTTCCGTGGAGAGTGTACTGTCAAACACTCCGTAAGTCATGTTTTTAATCTTAGAAATATATTTACTTCTGCATGTTTATAGGGGAATTTGTAAGACATAAATAAATGTGGTAAGATTGTAATAGGTTTGTGGTGAGAAAAATTCATTTTGCTTATATTCACTTGCCTTTTTGACACACAACCACATGAGCTTCATTTCTTTTCATTTTTAGTAAATGTTCTAAATTTGGCAAAGCAATACTTTTCAGTTTTGTTGTATTTAAAAAATTTAATATCATGTTCAATTGGGTTTAACATTATCTATTTTGGGTGCGCTATGTGAATTTTACTCTCTTAACAGGGAACAGTAAAAGCAACCAGAATTCTAGCCCTAAACATCTCCAATCAGATAAGCTGCCTATCCCTTCGCATCCATCGCAACTTATGTTTAGCAAACCTCATCAGCCACCGGGATTTTTTTCTACTGATCGTAGTAAGGGAGAGAGCACAGGTTGTGGTATAGAAATTTCTGATAGAACTCATGATCACTCCAATTATAATCGACCAGAACCAGTTTTGAATACCCGTTTATCCAGCCCATACCCATTTGCTCATTCGTCTGATTATTCAGCCAATTCTTGGTCTGGTAGCTTGACTCAGAAGTTTTCGGTTCAAACACACCCATCTTTTAACTCACCTGCATCATTGAGTAGGAATTCTCAGTCATCTAATCAAACCTGTGAGATTTTCAGAGACAAGTGGCACATTAATGGCAGTTCTAGATCAAATCCAGGTCTTACCAGCGAGCTCCCTTCCCAGAATGGAATTAACAATGGGTCATCGTCGGGGCCCAAAGAACTATCATTTTGCTTTCCTTCGTTTGGCTTTGATAATCCTAACTACAATAAGGGAAATAACATGATTAATCATGTTTCTGAAAAGTCCTTCAAGGGCTCCAATATCATGGATTCGAAATCTTTAAAAGGTATGAACTTGAATGTGATCCCAAAAACTTCAACTAATGATGCCATGGATGAAAAAAACAAGCGCGATGATCCGCTAGTAGTGTTACCATGGCTGAGGGCCAAGCCAGTTTGTAAGGATGAGGTCACTCAGTTACTAAAAAATGGAACTCCGAAGGATTTTGATGATATTTTTACTCGGGATGTTACATTGGCTTCAAGTGGCTGTAATTTTGAGGCCAAGAAAGAGATAGGTGACTGTTTGGGTAAGAGAAGAATTCTAGGGTTTCCCATTTTTGAAAATCCTTGCAGTTCTAAAAACGACACCTACTCGTTTGTCTCCACATCTGCAACCCTTCGTTGCCCTCCTGAAGATGAAGGCTTCAGAATTGGAGGCAAACATAGATTAATTGATATCAACGTAGCTTGTGATCCTACAGAAGCTTCGGCTTTCGATAAGGGGACAGATGCAGAAATTATCAATTTCAGAAATCACATCGATTTGAACTCATGTGTGAGCGAGGAGGTTGAAGATCCATCACCACTGTCCGTTGTGAGCACGATTGCCGATGTGAAGAATGTATTGGAGATAGATCTCGAAGCTCCTGTTTTCCCTGAGACTGAGGAATCTATACTTCATGCAGAAGAACATGAGCAGAATGACGCACTCTTGCAATCACCACAATGTAGAGCTGAGCACCCAGGGGATGAATTTGCGAGGACTGCAGCAGAAGCAATAATTTCCATGTCGTCATTCCGCCAGCACCGTGATATTGAGGACCCAACATGCCACCCGTCTGAAGATGAAAACACCCTTCTATGGTTCGCGGAGGTAGTTTCCACTTGTGTGGAACCCGTTCTTGATGGCAAATTCGGCAGAGAGTCCAGGGGGGGAGATGGTGAGATCGATGATTTTGAGGCGATGACATTGCAACTTATTGAGACCAAGGAAGAAGACTACATGCCTAAGCCTTTGGTCCCTGAGGTCGGAGAAACAGAACAAACAGGACCCGCTTCATTACGAAATCGATCACGAAGGGGACCGGCAAGAAGAGGGAGGCAACGAAGGGATTTCCAAAGGGACATCCTTCCGGGTCTCTCTTCTTTGGCTCGGCATGAGGTGACCGAAGATCTTCAGACGTTCGGGGGGTTAATGAGGGCCACGGGCCATCCTTGGAAATCAGGATTGACTAGGCGTAACGTGGCAGCAGCAAGACGGCGGCAGCGGGCAGTGGTGGTTGAAACTCGAGTCTGTGCTCCGCTGATGCAGCATCTTAACAATTTCGAAATGGGACTGGAGGATAGAAGCCTAACAGGGTGGGGGAAGACAACAAGGCGGCCCCGTCGCCAAAGGTGCCCTGCAGGTAATCCTGTTACTGTCACATTAACCTAATTGCAAACCCATGTTTTTATTAATAGGATCTTATAGAGGAAAGTGAGGAATCAGGCCAGCTGATTTTTATGGCTTTTGGGAGTGAGGTTGTTATTGTGTATGGGGGTTGCCTTTGTACATGTTTTTGGTAGCCCGTAATTTGGGTTCCCCGTGATATTACTATTCTTCTATCTTTTGAATTACAAACTTTTTGTTATTCAGAAATAATGTTTCATGGTTTCTTCTGGATGTATAGAGCATTCCTTCAACTGTGTGTTTACTGCAGCTTTTAATTACAGTTTCATGGCTTCTGTAATATCTCCTCGTAACCTCAGGCGTCGATAATAGATATTCCTTTTCGTGAGATTAATTGATTTATTTACTTGGTAGATGAAATTCCTTTGCTTTGTCTTTATTAGAGAATCAAGATTGTGCACTAATGAGATTATTTTCATTTTCTAATGCTAATAATGTCCGTTGGAGTATAACAATTTTTATAAAAAAATAGAAAATTACAAAATCATCCTATTTTACAAAATCATCCTATTTTATCATAAAAGATTTTCCAAATTGATCTAGGAAAAAATGATGCAGAATTTTGGAGTCCTACAAGCCATCCTCGCTAGAGGCACTTGAATAAGCTAGAGGCACTCGGAGGAGATGTGCCAAATTGATCATACATTATGCATTGATTTTGTACAGTTTTTTTGGAGGTCGACTTATTTGGTAAAAATATTTTGTGCAAAGATTGTTTTGAATATCCTTAAAACAATGTACGGGAACAAAGGTTATTTTGAGTTTAATCCTTACTTTTATGATCAGTTTTGAGTTGAGTTCGATATGAAAGTAATTTGCATTACATGTGCATTCAGGTTTTTTATCGAGATTTTGTGTGGATCTTTTGTGAAGCTGTTAGGTTATGTGACACTTTTGAGGCTATTTTAAATTATCTTAACTTTGGGGGTGTAATACAAATCTAAATCACTAAAGTGGTGGTTAAACTCAAAATGGCCGCATAATAATAATAATAATAATAATAATAATAATAATAATAACAATAATACTAATACTAATAAATTAAAAATCCAAAAGCTACATATTACTCCGAACTTTCAAAGCTTTTAAGCTTATATCTATAACATTAGTGATTTCAATCTAGTGAATCTGTAACAACTCACTAGTTTGGAATCGCATGAAAAATACATTTGATTGTGTGGTAAAATTTTATTATTAAGATGTCCGCGCTAATGCATAATAGCACTCCCAAAACTGAATTAAGGGCTTGATTGTCAGAACAGCTTTTCTAAAGCTGTTAACGTTTTGATGCAAAACATTGAAAATGGCAAAGTATTGTTTTGGTTGTCCCACATCGGTTTGGAGCTTAAAATTGAAGTGGTATATTTACAATTTATTTGGAACAAATGGGCAAGCCCTTGGGGCATTAACAGTTTTGTGTGTGTGGATGGAAGACTTATTGGGCCAAGTCACATGCGCGCGCTACCGCCGTCCGTCCGCTCCGGGAATTGGGCTCATTAAGTAATAATTTTTTGGACAAATAAATTAACGGTTTTGGGCTTTAAAAATTAATTTTTAACGGTAATTAATTCCGAAAAAACGTGGGCTTTTACTGTTGAATTTTTCCACACGTTTCCAGTTTTCTTTCCACGTTTTTAATTTCTTTTTTGCATGAAAGGAGGTTGAGACCTCCGTTTTTCAGAAGAGTTCCAACACAAGAAAAATTCCATACAGTTCGTCTTCAACCATTGATACAGTTCCGAATTTTTTTTTCTCCCAGAATAATTAATCTCGTTTCACAGATTAATTATATTGTTAGAATCGAGCAATTATAAAGAATGGGTGTACACAGACCAGGTTGATTTTTGTGCTTTATCGATCCGTATTTTCTGATTTTGGAGGCTGTTATATCCTGGGGGTGGCGAGGCTTTCTGACTGTCAGCACACATTGGGCAGAGCCGCGAAACACCTTAAAGAGAGCGACATTGTCTGCAACTCAGCCGTGTTCTAGACTGTACCTGCTTTCGAGATTTCTTATATTTTCTGTCCCAGATTTATTTGCTCCAAAATTGGATAATTTCATTCCTTAATTCTGCATTTAATTTACTGCTGCTACAACAATTTTAAGGTGGTTCTGAAATTCTACCATGGACGAAATTAACTCAAGCAACCTTAATAAGCCTTTCAAATATGAAGACACCCATTTTAAACATTGGAGCAAAAAACTGCTATTTTATTGAACTACGAAAAAAGTCGCATCGTGTGTTCAATTTGACAAACCCGTAGTAAATAATCCACCTACTGTTGAGGAAAGCAAAACAATTAGAACTTGGGAGGAAAATGATTTTCTGTGCAAGAATTATATTTTGAATGCTCTAAGTGACAAACTTTATGACTATTATGCCAATTATGAAACTGCAAAAGATGTTTGGATTGCTTTGTTTAAAAAATATGACACGGAGGAGGCGGGTGCTAAAAAATACGCCGTCAACCGTTATTTGAAATTTCAAATGACGGATGACAAATCTGTTGTTGCTCAAATCCATGATTTGCTAATGATTGCCCATGAAATTATTTTCGAGGGCATGGCCTTAGATGAGCAATTTCAGGGGGCTGGAATCATTGATAAATTGCCTCCACTGTTCAAAGAATTTAAAAATGTTTTGAGGCATAAGTCTAAAGAATTTTCACTAGAGTCACTCATTACTAAATTGAGAATTGAGGAAGAATCCCGAAAATAGGACTATAAAGATGAAATTCTTGTTGTGTCTAACAACAAGAATCAGAAAAAGAACCACACTCCAGTTGTTTTAAAGGCAAACGTAAAAAATATGAAAAATCAGAAAAAGAGCCACAACCAGAATTTTAAAAATCAGACTCAGACTCAGAATAAGTTTAAGAACCCTGGAAATGGACAGTCTAGCAACTCGGGACAGTTTCTCTGTTTCAAGTGTGGCAAGCCTGGCCATATGGCTCGCAAATGTCACAATGTGCCAAACGCACAAGCGAATTTGACCGAAGATGACCTATGTGCTATGATTTCATAAATCAACATGGTTAGCGGTGCCGAAGGGTGGTGGTTGGATACTGGCGCTTCCCGCCATATCTGTTATGACTGTAGTCTGTTTAAGACTCATTTTGAGACTGCAGATAAGAAGGTGTCGTTGGGTGATTCTCACTCCACTGAGGTTGCTAGTACTGGAAATGTGGAATTGAAGTTCACTTCGGAAAAGACTATTATCCTCAAAGAAGTTCTTCACACTCCCGAGATAAGGAAAAATTTGGTTTCGGGTTATCTTCTCAATAAAGCTGGCTTTACTCAAATTATTGGTGCCGATTTATTTACTTTGACCAAAAATGGAATTTTTGTAGGCAAGGGTTATGCCACTGATGGGATGTTTAAGTTGAATGTTAATGCAATGAATAAAATTTCTCCTTCTGCTTATATTGCTTGTTCATTTAATATTTAGCATGCTAGGCTTTGCCATGTTAATAAACGACTTGTTAAAAATATGAACACTTTAGGATTAATTCTAGAATTATCATTAAACGATTTTGAAAAATGTGAATGGCGTAGTCAAGCAAAAATCACTAAGATACCACATAAATCTGTTTTTAGAGAATCTGAACCACTTGATTTAATTCATTCGGATATTTGTGAATTGGATGGTGTCACAACTAGGAATGGCAAACGTTGTTTTATAACTTTTATTGATGATTGTTCCGATTATTCATTTGTGTATTTAATGAAAAATAAAAGTGAAGTGTTTGACATGTTTAAAATTTTCCTCAATGAAATTGAAAATCAATTTAATCGGAAAATAAAAAGGTTACGTAGTGATAGAGGCACCGAATATGATTATGGACCATTTATTGAATTTTATAAAACCCATGGTATTATTCACGAAAAAACTGCCCCTTATTCGCCCGAAATGAACGGTAAAGCCGAAAGAAAAAATAGGATATTAATTGAATTAGTTGTGGCTATTTTATTAAATTCAGGGGCTGCCTCACATTGGTGGGGTGAAATTATTTTGACTGTGTGTCACGTGCTTAATAGAATTCCTAAGACTAAAATGAATATATCTCCTTATGAAATTTGGAAAAATATTAAGCCCAACGTGTCATACTTTAGAACATGGGGGTGCTTAGCCTATGTACGTATACCCGACCCTAAAAGGTCTAAATTGGCAAGTAGAGCATATGAGTGCGTTTTTATAGGCTATGCTATTAATAGCAAAGCATACCGATTTTATGACTTGAAAAATCAAGTAATTATTGAATCAAATGACGCCGATTTTTATGAAGATAAATTTCCTTTTAAATTGAGAAATAGTGGGGGCGAGTCATCCACTAATATTTCTTTAAATAAAAATAAAGAAAATAATGAATCCATTTTAGAAATTCGAAAAAGTAAAAGGGCTCGTGTAGAAAAAGATTTTGGTCCCGACTTTTATGCTTACACTTTAGAGGAGGATCCTAACACTATTCAAGAAGCTTTATCTTCTTTAGATGCCGATTTATGGCAAGAGGATATTAATGATGAAATGGATTCTTTGGAAACAAATAAAACTTGGCATTTAGTAGACCTTCCTCCTGGATGTAAAACAATTGGGTGTAAATGGATTCTTAAAAAGAAATTAAAACCTGATGGCACTGTTGAAAAATATAAGGCACGTCTTGTTTCCAAAGGTTTTAGACAAAGAGAAAACGTAGACTTTTTTGATACATTTTCACCCGTGACTAGAATAACGTCTATACGTGTACTATTTGCTATAGCTGCCTTAAATGATTTAATTGTACACAAAATGGATGTTAAAACTGCATTTTTAAATGGAGAATTAGAAGAAGAGATTTATATGGATCAACCTGAAGGTTTTATTGTACACGGTCAAGAAAATAAAGTATGTAAATTAGATAAATCTCTTTATGGACTCAAACAGGCACTAAAACAATGGCATGATAAATTTGATAGCCTAGTCATCTCCAATGGGTTTAAAATAAATGAAAGTGACAAATGCATTTATTATAAATATGTTGAGAACATTTGCACTATCATATGTCTTTATGTTGATGACTTGCTTATATTTGGTTATAATATTCATGCCGTAGAAAATGTTAAATCATTATTGTGTGCCAACTTTGATATGAAGGATTTGGGTGAAGCTAGTATAATATTAGGAATTAATATTACTAGGTTAGAAAAGGGACTTTCTTTGGATCAATCTCATTACATTGAGAAAGTTCTAAAGAAATACAATTACTTTGACTGTAAACCTGCTAGTACTCCATTTGACCCTAGTGTAAAGTTATTTAAGAACACTGGCGACAATGTAAATCAAAATACTTATGCAAGCATTATAGGTAGCTTACGTTATGCTACAGATTGCACTAGGCCTGACATAGCTTATGCTGTGGGAGTACTATGTAGATTTACCAGTAGACCTAGTATGGAGCATTAACATGCTATTGAGAGGGTTATGCGGTACCTTAAAAGGACGATGAACCTCAGATTACACTATAATAAGCATCCCGCTGTCCTTGAAGGATTTAGTAATGCAGATTGGAACACCCTATCTGATGATTCTAAGGCTACTAGTGGATCTATATTTAGCATCGCTGATGGTGCAGTTTCTTGGAAATCTAATAAACAAACTATTTTGGCTCAGTCCACTATGGAGTCTGAGATGATAGCGCTAGCTACTGCTAGTGAAGAGGCAGGTTGGTTAAGAAACCTCCTGTCAGATATCCCGCTGTGGGAAAGACCGATTCCAGCGGTTTTGATTCATTGTGATAGTACCGCCGCTATTGCAAAAGTTGAGAACCGTTATTATAGTGGTAAGAAACGACAAATACGTCGTAAACATAGTACTGTTAGAGAATTCATCTCTACGGGTGCTGTGAGGGTGGATCATATACGGTCTGAACAAAACTTAGCTGATCCTTTGACGAAAGGACTAGCTAGGGAGAAGGTGTGGAACACCTAGAAAGGGATTGGACTAAAGCCTTTGGATAAATGAGTCATTTGTGATGGTAACCCAACATATAGACTGGAGATCCCAAGAAATATGTTCAAAGGGTAATAACAAATCACAAGTGATATGGGTTGAATCATGCTATAATTAATTAATATAGAACGGGGTTTTACTCCGAGTCCAACCCTATGGAGCATGATATCCTGAAGCGAGTTAAGGATGAGTTATTATAACTCTTAATGAGATCTATAACTCTATTTTGAGTGGGGTACTTAGCTACAGGAGTATTCTTGATAGACTCACCTATGTGAATGTGGAAGTGCGGCCGCTTCCTATAGATATTTTGGGGAAATTCCTAAAGCGTTCACTATACTGGGATAGAAGCACATGGCCGTAATGTGCTACCTATTAGAATTACATCCAAGTAGGGTTGTGTGTGGGATGTTGTCAGAGATAGAGTTCAAAACTACGGTTACTCTAGTATATTCTGAATCATCTTTACTACGTAAAGGTTCAAGTCGAAAGACACATTTGCTTATGCACAACTCTATCGATCATTGCTCGATAAAATGTTTTCAAATTTTGCAAGTGGGGGATTGTCAGAATAGCTTTTCTAAAGCTATTAACATTTTGGTGCAAAACATTGAAAATGGCAAAGTGTTGTTTTGGTTGTCCCACATCGGTTTGGAACTTAAAATTGAAGTGGTATATTTACAATTTATTTGGAACAAATGGGAAAGCCCTTTGGGCATTAGATGTTGTGTGTATGGGTGGAGGACTTATTGGGCCAAGTCACACACGCGCGCGCGCCGCCGCCGTCGTCCGTCCGGCCCGGCCTGTGCCCTTGTCCGGGTCCTGGGTCTTGGGATTGGGCTCATTAAGAAATAATTTTTTGGACAAATAAATTAACGGTTTTGGGCTTTAAAAATTAATTTTTAACGGTAATTAATTTTGAAAAAACGTGGCGTTTTACTGTTGAATTTTTCCACCCACGTTTCCAGTTTTCTCTCCACGTTTTTTCCCACTAACGTTAATTTCTTTTTTGCATAAAAGGAGGTTGAGACCTCAGTTTTTCAGAAGAGTTCCAACACAAGAAAAAATTCATACAGTTCGTCTTCCACCATTGATACAGTTTCGAATTTTTTTTCTCCCATAATAATTAATCTCGTTTCACAGATTAATTATATTGTTAGAATCGAGTAATTATAAAGAATGGGTGTACACAGACCGGGTTGATTTTTGTGCTTTATCGATCCGTATTTTCTGATTTTGGAGGCTGTTTTATCCTGGGGGTGGCGAGGCTTTCTGACTGTTAGCACACATTGGGCAGAGCCGCGGAACACCTTAAAGAGAGTGACATTGTCTGCGACTCAGCCTTGTTCTAGACTGTACCTGCTTTCGAAATTTTTTATATTTTCTGTCCCAGATTTATTTGCTCAAAAATTGAGTAATTTCGTTCCTTAATTCTGCATTTAATTTACTGCTGCTATTGATTGATAAAAAAGTGGGAAAATGCATTTTTTTAGCTAAAACTTGCCTGGCTAAGTTTTCCAGGACACAGCTGAATTTTTGCCACTTTTATATTTGTTTGATAGAATTTTGAAAATCATACATTTTCCAACTTTTTGAACTTTAAATCTACATTTAATATATACATATATATATATGCCCTCTCCTGTCAGGACTCCTTATGGTGTAGATCTCGGTACATACCATTTTTTTAAAATATTAATTTTTTTTATATGAAACTTCATAGATATGATCTCCACGGTGAGAAGATCATCTCTAATTTTTTTCATCAAAAAATTTAATAAAAAACCCGTTGTGTTGAGGTGATAGGTAAAAAACAATGGTATAAATATGCATTTTCGACCGTTGAAATGTTGGCGATCATCTCACCCACTTTTTGATTGAATGTTTTGACGAAAATTCATGGATATGATCTCGATAGTGAGAAGATCATATCCATGAAGTTTCATAAAAAAATTAAATCAATAAAGCGGATGGCGCCGACCCAACATTTCAACGGTTGAAAATGCATATTTATACCACTTTTTTACATATCACCTCATCTCAACGGGTTTTTTTATTGATTTTTTTGACGAAAAAAATTAGAGATGATCTTCTCACCGTAGAGATCATATTCATGAAGTTTCAGCAAAAAAAATCATTTTTTACTATTTAAAAAAAATGGTATGTACCGGGGTGTGCACCATAAGGAGTTCTTACATGAGACTTTCTGTATATATATATATACTTATAGAAATTTATTGCTCTATAATAGAATAATTTAATTTCTGTAAAATAGCGAATTTTCCCCAAACATTTTATTGCTGAAAAAAAGTTTAATTTTTGGAACGTTATTATTAGTGGAATGTTAATTAGTTAATTTGTAGAACATTAATATTAGCAATAGCGTCAATATTTTAGTGAAATGTTACTATTAATAATAATGTTAATATTTTAGTCACTGTTCTAAAAAATCCGTTTAGGCTTGACGCTTGGGAGAAACGCTCCGCCTTAAGTTTTTTACGCCTTATTCTTGGTAAAACCCTTAAGGCGCACTTTTTTCTAAAAGTAACAATTCTTTAGTGAAACGATATCCCCTTTTAAAGAATTTGTTTACTAACCGGACCATTATCTTATCTAAAATAATCAAATAGTATTTTAATTTGCATATATTCAGACATATTTTTATGATATGTATAATTTTAGTATTTTAATAGCCTTGTTATGGTTAAAAAATATTAAAATATATTAAGAAGGCCTAAACGCCTTTTTACGCCTAAGGCTTGCCTAGGCTTCTAACGCTTAAGGTTGACCTCCACGCCTCGATCACGCCACGCATTTTTTAGAATCTTGATTTTAGTGGAACGTTAATATTAGTAAGGACGTTGTATTTTTGTTAAGGAGTTATTAAAAAATCTAGAAAATATATTTTACTATTTAGTGGAATTATTATTCTGGAATAAAATTATTTAATTTCTATAAAATAGTGATTTTTGGAAAGTATTTTAGATCTGGAAACAGTTTAGTTATGGAACGTTAATATTAGTTAAATGTTAATTTTTAATGTGTGGAACGTTAATAATTAGTGGAACATTATTATTAATAATAACATTAATATTTTAGTGGAACTTTAATACTTAATGACAACGCTAATATTTTTATTAAGGGGTTAATAAAAAGTCTAGAAAATATTAATTAATTAGTGGAATGTTAAATTATGAAAAATAAATAATTAACGTTTCGAAAGTATGCCATTAGAATTAATAATAACGTTAATATTTTTTTGGAATATATTATATACATATACATATATAAAGAGAATAAAAAAATAAAAAAAAAACAATTCACATTTCCCAAACCCTACCTATTTCGAAGAAAATGTTGGATGGCAAATGTGCTTTTAAGGGTATAATACATTGACATTCCTTATAGGTGGAAAAAAATTTCAGAGTGAATTTGTGTGACAAACACAACAAAGTAGGCAAAATAACCGTTTTCTTTGACAAACCTCCATTTGCCAAGCTATCAAACATGGCCTAATTACTTAGAAACCTGCCCAAAGCATTGACAATGGTTATACGAGAACATATTTAAGAAAACCTCCATTTGTCTATATGTTTTGTAAACTAGTTGACAGGATCTTTGTTTGAAATTACATCTCGAATTTCGAATTGTTCTCTCTCCATGACCATAAAATAGGAGATAGTGTAGAAATATAATTATATGCATATGTTATTAAGTAGATGCTATGTGTATACATTTTAGTTCTTTTATTACCCACTGTTGATGTAAAAAATTAGATTACTCTAATAATTCAATCACAGATAAATACATGAGACAAAAGATTTTAAAGTGGTTCAGCCTTATAGGAATGGCCTACGTCCACTGTTGTTTTATTGCTGAGTATTTGGGAATTCTCGATTACAAGAAATTTCGTTCTGGATCCCAAAGTTTGGATTCAGGATCCGGTCCTCCTACAATGAGGATTGTACAACGTATTTATAGCCTTGAGGCGGTCATCTGAAAGGGTGATACATTAAATGATATACATATGAAAGGGTAGTACATTTAATGCCCTTTAAGCGTGTGCGTCTAAATGATAAGCATTTAATGAACCAGTTGAACTGTTGGTTATCCAGCTATTAATGCTTTGTTCGAGATGCAGCTCGGACCGCCAGAGTTGCTCGAACCGCCTAAGCTTCCTGGTATTCAAGAGTTCCTCGGAGAGGTCAGTTCCTCGGAGCGTATGAGTTCCTCGGAGAGGTCTGCTCCTCGGAGCGTATGAGTTTCTCGGAGTAACATGGTTCCTCGGAGCGTGCGATCATCTCGAAAGTGATTGTTGTTGCCATGTAGATAGCCACGTGTCTTCATATGATTGATCCAAGCCAGCAGATTAAATTTGGTATCAACAACATTAGGAAATTAAGGGGTCCATTTAAGTCTAAATTTTGAATCATATAGAATCAAGAAGTATAAAAAGTATTTGTTTTTTTAAATAATTAAGATATTAACGACTATAATTATTTTCTAGAATGATTAAGAGGTAAAGCTACCTCTGAATCTGAACTTCGAATATGAACTTGTCTAAATACATTAATTCAGAGGTTTATTTGGACATAAAAACAAACATATGTTTCAAATTCATATTTTACACTTCATACTTAGACTTCGGATTGAGATGAAAAAACAAGGGACAATTAGATACCACCCCCTCTTACAGGATAAATATACATTTAGGCCCCTCATATCTACAATTAAAGAAATCGGCCCCTCAGAGTATTTGTCCATCGTAAAAGATTTTTCTCACTTATCAATTTTACATTTATACCCTTTAATCATTAGATACCCAAACTGTTCTGTGCCTCAATTTAGAAATCCAAACAACCATCATCGCACATACATAACACTCAAATTGGAGGATCCAAACTCATAGGAACATGTGGTATCTTCTTTGTGAGTATCTGTTGAACAATCATACAATAAACATGATGTTAGCTTCCTAAATAACTCATTGTCAATAACGGAAGCTTCCCTAAATCCATCCAAATAACATTCCACAACTATAATGGCTTTCTTCTTTGTGAACAGTATAGTTAACATAATGGTTATTAGTATAGAAAGCTTTTATAATGCAGCACGAGGAATGAATAATGGCTTTTGAAGGCCATAAGCAAGATTGGTTCAACTTAATTAATTATCATGTTGGGGATTTTAGCTACAAAATATCTCCTGTAACAGAGATAAAGTAAAAAAGTAAGCCCTACTACCTTATTTTCTTGTTAGGATATATATATATATATATATATATATATATATATATATATATATATATATATATATAGAGAGAGAGAGAGAGAGAGAGAGAGAGAGAGAGAGAGCCGGTTGATTATTTGGTATCTTAGAGATCACCCACAAACATGGCAAAATTAATGGAAACGATTAAAGGGCCGATTTACGCAAATGATTTTTAAGTGGGTTTTGCTATATAAATACTTTGAACGAGGGGGTGAAATATAGTTATCTAAAAAAACAAACGCAACCTAAGTTTACAAGTTTATATATTACAATTCTTGACCATACGAGTCAATAATATTCTTGAATACAGATGTTATTACTTAAAAATTTTATCCTTTTAAAAAGAATCTTACACTAGATTTTTTATAATATATACAATAGTATTAAAAATAGATAATTGCTAAAATTTTAGTAATTTAATGTAATATACGCATATAATGATGTAAAAAGTCAATTTATATATAATATTAGAATAAACTTATGTGTACCCTTATTTGGTATCCTCATTGGTACCCTCTAATAAGACAAGACAACAAGAGGATGTACTTGTTGTTGTGGGCTCCGCTAGGGCAACAAGTACAATCTCTTATTACCTTGTCTTATTAGAGGGTACCAAATGAGGATACATGTAGCATAATTATATGACATAATTGGATTGAATGCTAAATAGTCTCTCCCTTCGATCAACACCCATCGGGGTGGACTAGTAATGATTTAAAGAGAGAACAATGTTGTATTGTCTCGAAGAACTTGAGGAATATCATGAATTAGGGAATTTTATAAGCGGACAATCCTCAACAGATAATGGAGGTGCCAACTCTGTAGTCATGCAACCTTTTAGCCATCCTACGTGTTAAAAGAAAACCTCCTCGTTGTCAAATAAAAATGAAACGATGATGTGGTATGGTAGATGTTTTTGTTATCAATTTACTTTATGCTTCAATGTAACACATCATGAATTTAAATTAAGTATTATGTACATGCCATTGGCTATCTGTTTTTTTTGGTAGCATACCATGAGGTGTCCGGGATAGCTTACGCGCACCTCGACTAATTTCCATTCACGGTTCGTGGCTTCCCCTAGCCAAGCATTATTTTGACAGTGCCAAGAATCGAACTGGGGACCAAACCCAATCGTCTTTAAAAATATGATGATTTGCACTTGAACCCTCTATGTTTTTTTTAAAACATAAAACCCTCTATGTTTGAACAGTACGCAAAACTTAAATTAATAGTTCTTTATAAATTTGGTTCCTATGCATAGTGTAAAGACATTATAGATATCTGTCTTTTTAGGGGCGGATTGAAAAATTATTTATAAGGTGGACGAAAAATATAACGTGTACATTTGTTTTACTAATGACCATAAAATTATACCTTCAATGTTTTATTAGTTCATATACAAAATTTATAAGAGAACTTTTTATTACTTTCAACAAATCAAGGCAAATGATATATGGCAAGTAATATTTATTTTTTGTTTCAATAAGAGGACAAGAGTTAATATTTTTAGTTAATTAAGGGGGGCAAAATTGATATATCAAGTTTTCCTAACCTTGTTTCTCTCTCACTCCAAAAGCTGAGGTGGGCAACTGCGCACCTTAGTCTCCAAGTAGATCCGCCACTACCTTCTTTTGGCTTTGACTTTATTTTGTAACTTGACAAAATTAGGTCTATTTGTTTTGAGTTTTGAATTGTAATTGAAGGCTTGAAGATGAGGACATACACTGAGAGATCAATTTACCTTTACCTGACCAACCGATTCATTTTTTAGTTATAGAACTGACATAATTATTTTTTCCATAACGAAGTTTTAAAAATCGAAAGAGATTTTTGAAATCTCAAACGAAGTTGATTTCGTACAAGGGGATCCTCGCAAGAAGCTAGTTTCGTTCGTATGAGGGACCACTCTTTGATTCAGAAGCCCTTGTAAGATTTATTTTTTCATACGAGAGAGGGCTCATACAAATTATTTTTCGTAGGAGGTTCTCGTATGAATTTCTCGTTCGTACGAGGTAGTCATCGTTAGTACGAGAAAGCACCTTCCGATAATTATGTTTTCAATCCTATTTTCTAGAGCACCTTATAAATATGACTGAGAAATATAATTTTAAAAGGCAACACAGTTATACAAAATCATACTTTTGGTTTTGAGAGACTTTAGATTCCGTCAAGTTTTGTAACCTAAGAGAGATTTTGCTTTTTAAAAATTCCTTCGATGTTCATCTGAAGACATACCATGAGCTAATTGCGGCTCTAATTGATATTGGTGGATAACGTGTAAGATAAATTTTCAGTAGAGTCAATTTGTTTGTATTTTGCCTTATTTTGTGTTTAGACAAAACCTTTGAGTCATAAATTAGGACTTGTATGTATTTACCTTTCAAGTCTGGGACGTGTTTGATTGAAGACATAACAGACAAGATATCATGTTCATATTTTCATGCTGAGTTTTGTGTCTTGTTTTCGTCATCATGTTCTAAGGATTTCTTAAGTATGAATGTATATATATTTTGATCCTTGGATTTTTCATTGAGTTTTGTTTTTATAAAAGTTTGTTTGAGGGACATTTTTAAAAGATTTTTTATATGAAAAATATTTTTATTCTTTAAGTCATTCGAATGTCTTTATGTAGTCCATTCAAATAAAATGTCCATGTCTTTGGATAGACGTTCAAACGAACATCAATCGAAGTTTCTCTATTCCCAAATTAAAGTTCGTTTGAAGCTTATTCAAAATTGGTCCGAATGAGAATGGTTGTCGTTTGAAAGAACTCCTATTTTTGTTCGAACGAGCCCTCAAAATTTGTGTCGCATTGAAAAAGGTATTTTCTTTATAAAGGGGGTCATGACATTAGTTGTTGAGAGGACATTTGGCAAAAATCAATTTCCTATGTAATTCCAAAAGGCTTCTAAACCCTAGTTTCACCCATCTTTTTTAAGATCAAAGTTTCAGTATATATGTGATGACCCGGATTTGATTATGATAAACCATGTTTAAATCATGATTATCGTATGGGATGTGGGCAATGTGTTATTAGAATATATAATGTTAAATTATTGTGTTTAGTCTAATCCTACCTTCATAACTTATGAAATATTGAATTAGTTGCAAACACAAATTTGTGAAGTCTTCGGTAGGAATGTTCAAGTTCGGGACTTATTTTGGTCACTATAATATTATAATTGACTTGAGGTGAAAGATATATAGTTGTAGATATATGAGTTAAGTTTTTAACACAACAAACGGTGTGTAAAACAAAGGTCCGAGGAAGGAGTTATGCCGAAATTACGAACAGGGGGTAATGTAGTCATTTAGCTTTAAAGGATATTTTGTCTTATATGGCGACACTGTCTTATTTTAATTGGACCAAGGGGGAGGTGACTTATGCCGACTTATAACTCTTGAAATAATCTCTTCCTTCAGCATATTTCAGAAAGGAATAGTTTTAGCCTAAGGTGAGAGAGTGAGGAACTGCGGGAAGAAGAAAATGAGGAGAAAAATTGAAGAAAAATCTGAAGAAATTACATAAACGTGCCTTAGGTAATTCTATCCATAAATCTTGTTTATTTTTATGATATTACTGATTTAAAGGATATAAATCATCAATATGTTATTAAACTTTCATGCCTTTGTGTGTATGCATGGATGGATACACGTTGAAAGAAAGTCGAAGGTGTAAATCATTTATATGGCCTTGTTCAGAACCCTTATGTGTTCAAATTTCTATATATTTTTGTATAATTGTTGGAATTTAATAATTCTAGTTGGAAATAAAAACAGACTCATATATGTATAACATATCCAAAAAATATGTGAAAATACCAATAAATGAATCTTTGGTGATAGTTTGAAGTTCAAGTAGAAAATCAACCCCAAAAGTGTAAGTATGCACACCATGTGTTCGATGTTTTGCTTGGCATAGTAAATGAGCCTTAAAAATTATAAAACCTTAAATTTGTATTTTTCAATACGTTTATTGATGTTGGGTGAAATATCATAGAAAGTTATGATACATAAAAATTATGAAAATTCCTGGAGGTTGACAGGACGATAGAGGAGCCTATATGGCAGATTTGCTACGTAGCAAGGAAATGGGCATATCTTGCTCTAGGAAACTTGAAATGATATGTCGTCTTTTGAATTTTGAACCCAATATGTTAAGGATAAAACTAGTAAAAAGAAATTAAAATATATTTGGCCTATGATTTGGGTACGGTAAATATCTTACCATGAAGTTAGATTGGACTTCATTTACGATATATGATTGGAATGGGATTATATGATGCTTATGAATTGGGTTAAGTTTAAATTTTCTTTGGATTGTTAACATACTTATAATGATACTAATATTTTAATAATGAATACGTGGAAGGGAAGAAGAACTGGTTGAACCAGTTCCAGACAAAGGCAAGGGAAAAACACATGAAGTGGCCAAGGCGAGTGTACTCACTGGTAAGATGCACTTATAGATGATTATGGATATTATATGTTGTACTTACCAACTTGAGTATCAATATGAGATGTTGTGCATATTGAGATGATTATGGATATCATATGTTGTACTTGTCGAGTTTATTATAAATATGAGATGTTGTACTTATCAAGATGGTTATGGATATTATAGGTTGTACTTACCGAGTTGATTATAAATATGAGATGTGGTACTTATTGAGATGATTATGGATATTATATATTGTACTTATCAAGTCGATTAAAAATATGAGATGTCGTACTTACCAAGTTGAATATGGATATGATATGTTGTACTTTTTGAATTGATTATGGTTAGGATATGGCGTACTTACTGAGTTGATTATGGATATGATGTGTATGTATTATTAACAGCCAAGAGATGTTATGGCTTATTAACAGCCAAGAGATGTTATGGCTTATCAATAGCCAAGAGATGTTATGGCTTATCAATAACTAAGAGATGTTATGACTTAATAACAGCTAAGAGATGTTATGGCTTATTAACAGCCAATATATATTATGGCTTATGAACAACCAATAGATGTTATAGCTTATCAACAACCAATTGATGTGGCTTATTAACAACCAAGAGATGTTGTGGCTTATTAACAACCAATAGATGTTATGGCTTAGCAACAGCCAGGAGATGTTATGGCTTATCAACAGCTAGGAGATGTTATGGCTTATTAACAAGCAAGATATATTGAGATGTTATATATTATTATATAGATATGACTTATTGCATTTAATTTTATCCACTAGTGTAGTAGTAATGCATTCACTGAGCTATTTTTCTCATGATTCCTATGTTTATGTTTTTTTTCAGGTAATGAAAAGTCACTACCAAATCTAGGAGATCGGGTTAGCAAGGGATGCGTTAAACCATGATTTTGGTCAAATTAAAAAAGGTAATTTAATCCTACTTATCCTTTGAGGAAGTTTGAATAAGAACAATTACTTTCAAAATTTTGAAAAGCTTTTAGTGTTATGGCTTCATGCTGATACTGAAAAAGGATACTCATGTTTATAGTTTGGTTAAGGCAATTATGGTTTGACTCACTTTGACTTTCAAACTCAATTATAAGTAACTAGGTTGGATTGTGTCAACTTTGGTATCAGTGCCTAGGTTTTGGAGGTTCTGGGGTGAAGAGCGCCTAGATTTGGCAGTGGAAGAAGAAGTTGGGTTAAGTCATAAGTAAATTGGCTTTTTTTTACTAACATTTGTTAGTTATACATATATATTGTTGTGCGAAATATGAAATTTAAGGATCTTGCAGGAAAGGAAATGAGATGTTAAGATTTATTTAGGTACGACAACAAATACAGGTATTTTAATATGAATCATTGCATTGTTTTATTTGTGGTATGGACAAACATGTCAATTAAGAAAATTTTTTAAAGACAAAATGTGGTATACGAAAATTGTGAAGTATTGGAAGTAATCTCTTCTTATACTGGAATATATAGACTTGAGTTGTGTCATTTATTAAGCCATGGTTTTGTGTGTGTCCATTAATGTGGGAGAACGAGGTACGGGAACCCATATTTCATTAAAGGATGAGATGGTAAATTGTTAGAGTGTGAATAAAATGAATATTCACATGGTAAATGTGAAGTGAAAAGATTAATAGTTCTATATGTTTAAATTTAATATGTGAAATGGTTTGAAATTCAATTTCTAGTCAAAGTATCACAATTGATCCGAATATGGGTTCATATCGAATTATGATAAGTAGAAGAAAAGAGTAATAAGAATTGAGATGTACTTCTTTAATAGTATGAGTATATGTAGTGGATAGTGCCCTTATGATGTTTTGAAATGCTTATATGAATAGTAAAGTTGAGACGAGGTGTTACAGAGTTGGAAGTTTAAAAATATCGAGGAGCCCTTTTAAGAGTATGTGTTTTGTATGAGTATAGGAACGATGTTAATCGAGTTGGAATATCGACAAATGGTTTGGGTGGATATTGAGTTGTATTTGTCATTTTACATACGTGTTATCACTAAGAGTATAACATATAATGAATATGATTGTCAGTATATGGGGTCACCAAGAAGTATGTGTAAGGATAATGTTATATGTGAGATACCATAATGTGATTTATTAAGGTATTTGTACAGGTTATTTGAAAGAAATACGATATATAATAGTTAGAGAAGTATTATGGGGTTGGTAAGTATGGTTAAAGTTTTAAGTGGTGATGGTACGTTTAACATCCATGTTACCAAATCGGTAAGATGAGTGTATTAATGATATTGCATAAGAATATCATGTTAATAAACATTGGGATAAGATTACGATGGTAAAGTTATTGTGTTGGATAGATGACTCGCTAAGGTCATTGTATGTTTAGTTAAAGAACAATAAAATGATAATGAAAAAGGGAATATAATGAAAAGTGCATGACTGCACAATATACATGAAGGTGAATATGAAATCTTGGTTAAGAATAAACATTTAGTGAATGATTGTTTAGTTTTGATATATGAATAGTAGTGAGGCTATATTTAAATTAAGAAATTATAAGGATGATATTTAACATACTCCTAAACTTCAGAAATGATACAGAAAGTAGTTCAGGTCAAACACATGCATTTAGTGTTGGATGGAATATGGAAATGTGATGTGTAATAAGATAGTATGATAATATAATATTTATGATTTGAAATATTACACGATGATAAGGATATACTATATGAATGAAGGGAGAAAGGTAAAGAAGATTTGTTAAGAATGTTCACTCATTGTGAATATATGCTGATACAACTGATAATCTATTATATGTGAATGCTCGACATACATATATAAAGGTCTGAAGTAATCTATGTGTTGGGAACTGGTTTTCATTGATAAGAAATCATTAGATGATTATCCTTACGTGTAAATCATAAAGAAATTGAAGATATTATAAAAGAAGATTTGTCGTACATCAAAGAACCGGTGAAAATTATTGATCGAAACGAGCAAGTATTAAGGAATAAGGTTAGTCCCATAGTTAAAGTGTCACAGAGGATCAATGAAATTAAAGAATCAACTTGGTAAAGGGAAGATAAAATGAGAAAATAGTATCCCCAATTGTTTGATAAGTGAAATTCATCCTAAATTTCGGGGACGAAATTTTCTAAGGGGGGAAGGTTGTGTTGACCTGGATTTGATTATGATAAATCATGTTTAAATCATGCTTATCGTATGGGATGTGGATAATTTGTTATTAGAATATATAATGTTAAGTTATTGTGTTTAGTCTAATCCTACCTTCATAACCTATGAAATATTGAATTAGTTTAACCACAAACTTGTGAAGTCTTCGGTAGGAATGTTCAAGTTTCGGGACTTATTTTGGTCACTATAATATGCTAATTGACTTGAGGTGAAAAATAGATAGTTGTAGATATATGAGTTAAGTTTGTAACACAACAAATGTTGTGTAAAACAAAGGTCCGAGGAAGGAGTTATGCTGAAATTACGAACAGGGGGTAATGTAGTCATTTAGCTTTAAAGGATATTTTGTCTTATATGACGACACATGTCATATTTTAATTGGACCAAGGGGGAGGTGGCTTATGCCGAATTATAACTATTTAAATAATCTCTTCCTTCAGCATATTTCAGAAAGGAAGAGTTTTAGCCTAAGGTGAGAGAGTCGGGAACTTCGGGAAGAAGAAAGTGAGGAGAAAAATTGAAGAAAAATCCGTAGAAATTACGTAAACGTGCCTAAGGTAATTCTATCCATAAATCTTGTTTATTTTTTTGATATTAATGATTGAAAGGATATAAATCATCAATTTGTTATTAAAGTTTCATGCCTTTGTGTGTATGCATGGATGGATACACATTTAAAGAAAGTCGAAAGTGTAAATCATTTATTTGGCCTTGTTTAAAACCCTTATGTGTTCAAACTTCTATATCTTTTTGTGTAATTGTTTGAATTGAATAATTCTAGTTGGAAATAAAAATAATCTCATATATGTATAACATATCCTAAAAATATGTGAAAATACCAAGAAATGAATCTTTGGTGATAGTTTGAAGTTCAAGTAGAAAATCTGCCCCAAAAGTGTAAGTATGCACACCATGTGTTTGATATTTTGCTTGAGATAGAAAATGAACCTTAAAAATTATGAAACTTTAAATTTATATTTTTTAATACGTTTATTGATGTTGGGTGAAATATCATACAAATTTATGATACATAAAAATTATTAAAATTCCTGGAAGTTGACTGGACGATAGAGGAGCCTATAGGGTATATTTGCTATGTAGCAAGGAAATGAGCATATCTTGCTCTAGGAAACTTTAAATGATATGGTGTATTTTGGATTTGGAACCCAATATGTTAAGGATGAAACTAATAAAAAGAAATTAAAATATATTTTGCCTATGATTTGGGTATGGTAAATATCTTACCATGAAGTTAGATTAGACTTCAGTTACGATATATGATTGGAATGGGATTATATGATGCTTATGAATTGGGTTAAGTTTAAATTTTCTTTGGATTGTTAACATACTTATGATGATACTAATATTGTAATAATGAATACGTGGAAGGGAAGAAGAATTGGCTGAACCAGTTCCAGAAAAAGGCAAGGGAAAAACACATGAAGTGGCCAAGGTGAGTGTACTCACTGGTAAGATGTACTTATAGATGATTATTGATATTATATGTTGTACTTACCGACTTGAGTATAAATATGATATGTTGTGCTTATTGAGATGATTATGTATATCATATGTTGTACTTGTCGAGTTTATTATAAATATGAGATGTTGTACTTATCGAGATAGTTATGGATATTATAGGTTTTACTTACCGAGTTGATTATAAAAATGAGATGTGGTACTTATTGAGGTGATTATGGATATTATATATTGTACTTACCGAGGCGATCATAAATATGAGATGTCGTACTTACCAAGTTGAATATGGATATGATATGTTGTACTTATTGAATTGATTATGGTTAGGATATGGCGTACTTACTGAGCCAAGTGATGTTATGACTTATTAACAGCCAAGAGATGTTATAGCATACTAACAACCAAGAGATGTTATGGCTTATTAACAGCCAAGAGATGTTATTGCTTATTAATAACCAAGATATGTTATGGCTTATTAACAACCCAGAGATGTGGCTTATCAATAGCTAAGAGATGTTATGGCTTATTAACAATGAAGAGATGTTATGGCTTATCAACAGCCAGGGGATGTTATGGCTTATTAACAGCCAAGAGATGTTATAGCTTATGAACAAGCAAGATATGTTGAGATGTTATATATTGTTACATAGATATGACTTATTGCATTTAATTTTATGCACCAGTGTAGTAGTAATGCATTCACTGAGATATTTTGCTCATGATTCCTATGTTTATGTTTTTTTAGGTAATGAAAAGTCACTGTCAAATCTAGGAGGTCAGGTGGGGTTAGCAAGGGATGCGTTAAACCATGATTTTGGTCAAATTAAAAAAGGTAATTTAATCCTACTTATCCTTTGAGTATGTTTGAAAAAGAACAATTACTTTCAAAATTTTGAAAATCTTTTAGTGTTATGGCTTCATGCTGATACTGAAAAAGGATACTCGTGTTTATAGTTTGGTTAAGGCAATTATGATTTGACTCACTTTGACTTTCAAACTCTATTATAAGTAACTGGATTGGGGTGTGTCAATATATATGTGCTTTGAGATCTTTGTTTGGGCGCCAAGGTTTAATACTTTTCACATTTGAGTATTCATTTGGTGCAATGGAATCCGCACTTGTTATTTTTTACACATAGTGGGCGCTGTGTTGTTGTGTTGTGGTGAAGATGCAGTGGACTACGTGTTCAAGATTCATAGATGGTTGCTGAGCATTATCGATGGATACCAAGGTGTGTGTTGACTCACACGTTGTAGCAACTTTATGGGTAGACTCCTATACATGTCACGGTGCGGAGGTTGAGGAATGAAGAGCGTCAAGGCTTATAAGGGCATCGAGTCTATATTTTAAGTCTACTCTCATGTCCTTTGTAATTCCCTACATAGTGAATTTGCATGACTAGACTATCTGAGATTTTTTTCGTTGTGAGTTTTTCTCGTACATCAGTGTATTGTGTTATTGATCTTATTTTATTTGCTGTCATTTAGATGCATAATTTAGGATAAAATAAAATTGGTTAATATCTTTTATCACAAAAATTTATTTTAAATTGGTGCGTAGTTTATTTAGGTTAATTCATTTGAATTGAAAATTAAAATTGGGGTATTTTTTTCTTAGATGATTCATATTAGATTCTAATAGGACTTTCAAGTGGTATCAGAGCAGGGACACTAAGTTATTGTGTTAGATCCCTGTTTAGTTATGAACCCTAGCGATTCTTATATGGAGGGTCAATCATTTTCCAAACCAACTTTATTTGAGGGGTGTAACTACACATACTGAAAAGCTCATATGAAATCAGCACTTAAGTCGATAGATGAGCGGGTATGGAAAGAAGTTGTTAAGGGTTTGCTCATCCTCACTCAAAAAATATAAAGAAAGATAATGGCATTGCTTTAAAAGCCCAGAAGGAGAAAACATGTATTTCAGATGATGAGTCTGACATCAATTCTAATGATATGGATATGTTTGCTAAGAAGTTCAGAAAATATCTTAAGTTAATAAAGAGAAATCAATTTATGATGAAAATAAATTGGAGAAGTCTAACTTTACCAAGGCTGTGAATTTCCCTAAAAATTGTAGTGACAATTTTAAGAGGGATGAGTGAAATAGATATTTTGGGTGTAAGGATTGTGGTTATAATGCAGTTGAGTGTACCACTAAGATAAGGAAGGGGGCAAGAAACTGATTGCATAAAATTTTACCCTCAGTGATAGTGAACTGGAAGAGGAACCAAATTCCCCCATTGAGCGCAACTACACTGCGTTTATGGCTAATCATGTGAGCCTTAATAAAAAATCTTCCAATGAAGATAATTCTGAGCCTAACAATTTTGGGGCCATTGTTTGTAATTTCCAAGTGAGTGGTGGTGGAGAGAGAGAAGAAGAAGAAGAAGAAGAAGAAGAAGAAGAAGAAGAAGAAGTGAACTTCAAGTTACCTTCTATGAGTTGTATGCGAAAATGATAAAATTAAAAAAGTCTAACTTGAAGTTAGAAGCTAGGTTGAAAGAACATGCCATAGCTTATGATGATAGGATAGTGATTGAGGATCTTAGGGCACGTAAGAAGACTCTTAGGGAAAATGTCATATTTGTTGAGGGAGAGCGAGATAACCTTCTTAAATTAGTGAAGACTTTGCAGAATGATTCCATTGTTATTAGTGAGTCTAGTCATTTGCTCAAGTATAGAATTCTGGAGTTAGAGGATAGATTGAAAGACTCGAGTAATGTCAAATTTGATTTGGAGTCTAGGTCGAAAAGTTGGATAAAATGTTAGGAACCGTCTGAATTAAAGACGATAATTATGTGATTGACTTCGATGACCCAAATGCTTTCACTATTAAAGCCAATACCATGCTTTTGGGAGAGTCAACCATTGATAGGAATGTTAGAAAAGGTCAACTCAAGTGTAGCATTCCGTGTGTCTACTCATGCACACATTGCGCTAGGAAAGGTCACCTTAGGTGTTTTTACTTTGATATTAGAAATGATCCTAAGAAGTCTAAGTCTAGAACCACCGAGGTTCCCAAAATCTAAGAGTGTCATGTCACACCTACAAGGGCTAGGAAATTATATTTGGAGTCTTTACATGTTAGACTTGTTGATTCTCGAGTGCTTGCACATGATATTTCTCATGCAAAATGCAATGGTTGATTGTGTTCACATGTTTACATACACTAGATTTTATACATCATGTTAGACGTGCGTGCTAGGTGTACGATGTTTGAGGCTCTTGTAGTTTGATTTTCTCTTTTAAGTCTTATTGTGAAAAAATACAAAAAATATTTTTTTTTATCTTTTGAGTTTTGTTTTCATGTGATGTCTTTGGAAAAATGTTTAAAAACTCAAAACGATTTTTATTTTATGTGTAGTTTAGTTTTACACATTTTTTGTGGCATATTGGTGTGTTTGAATCCACTTCCTTCCATGTTTCCACGTGTCTATAACATTTTATTATAATTTTCAATGATTAAATTATTCTTAATCATGCTTATACGGATTTATTCGAAAATGACTTGCTCAATGGATTCACTTTACATTTGCCTCCTCGCGTATGCACGAGCTCTTTTGGATTTTAACTTCATATATTACATGAGATAAGTGAGGAGTTCTCCTTACAATCTTATCATATGCACATATATTTATTTGGGGGAATTGTTCATGTAAAAACCATTACTCGTGAGTATTTTCTTTATTAAAATATGAGTGTGCACGGGAAAAGGCTATGAATGGAGAAATATTCCTTGCTTGAAAGGCCGCCATTGGCAAGAGCCTACAAAATTAAGAGGTGAAAGAAAAGAAACATTGCCAAGGCTAATTTTTAGCATTGATTCTTTAAAAGTGATGTCATCAAATTATGAGAGTGGAAAAAAGATATATCTATAATTTTGAGGATGTTTAGTTGAAGATTAATGGGTTTGCACAATGTGTCCTAGTATTTCATGTTTGAAGTTGCTGATTTGAAAATCATCTATATTTTATAGGCCAGTGTATATTGTACTTGTTTATCCTTTTATGAGTTCACTTTATCTATCACTATAAGGCTAAATCTTTGTTTGATAAAGTTAATGCAGTCAAACATAAATCCTTGGAAATTTTTGAGTAATTATGTCATAATTCCTTTGTTTCAGGTATGCCCCTTCACTCCGTTTACTACACATTTAGACACATCAATACTATGCGAGTGTGGAAAGCTTATTATGTTTAGTGTCTTTTGTGGTGTTTATACCGATATATATGTGCCTATGTGTTATTGGTATTTTTTGCATATTTATATATACGGCATCGTGTGTTTTGAGTCTTTGCATTTGAATTTAATCCATATATTTCATGTTCATCTTAGTTTCAAGTGATTTCAATTGGTATTCTATATGATCTCCTTGATATTTATTGTTGTGTTGTTTAGATTGGTATTATACGCCTCCATGTGTATTCAAGTTGGCATCAATTTTTGCATCAAAATGGGTATTATTCATCATTGTTTGGATTATTTGTGCTTGTGTTGCCGAATTATTTATCGTTGCTTGTTTCATTACACATAATTGTATGATATATATGGTTTCCTTATATTTTACCCTGTTTTCATTTAGGGGAGACTTGGTTATATTAGAGAGAAATGATTTTATTATGCAGCTTTATTCTTTCTTTATTCCTGAACAAAAATGGAAAAAAGGTATCTCAATCTTTATAGTCCGGGGGAGATTTTTGCCTCAGGGGGAGACTTCCCAACTTAGGTAGAGACTGTTAGACAAAGGGAGAGGGTTTATTCTTAGTTAGTTTTCTCTTTGCATTTGACGATGTGTTTAAATGTGCATATTTGTAACGATGCAAAAAAGTTTACACAATAGCAAAGCTACTTAAAGTATGTGTGTATCAAGTTGTACTTTTTCCTTTTTGGGGGTTGGAGTTGAGTCTCTTAGATGAGCTTGATGGCCCATAGTTTTTTTTTGTGTGTTATTCCCGAAAAGCCAAAGGAAGAGATTTATAAGGACAAATTTTTTATAATTCAATTTGTATGTAATTTTTCTTATTCCGCATTTAGATAAAACCTTTGAGTCATAGTTTAGGACTTGAGCGCATTTACCTTTCGAGCCCGTGACATGTTTAATTGAAGACGTAGCGGCCAAGATATCATGTTCACATCATCGTGACGAATTTCATGACTTATTTTCATCTTCATGTTTAGATGATCTCTCAGGTGTGAATGTATATATATTTTGATCCTTGTATTTTTCAATGAGTGTTGTTTTTATCAAAGTTTGTTTGAGGGTCATTTTCAAAAGAATTTTTAAATGAATAATATTTTTATTCTTTAAGTCATTCGAACGATTTATGTAGTTTGTTTAAACAAAGTGTTCATATCATTGGATTCATGTTTAAACGAACATCCAACGAAGTTTCTCTGTTCCCAGATTAAAGTTCGTTTGAAGCTCGTTCAAAGTCAGTTCGAATGGTATTAGTTGTTCGTTCAAACGAGATATACTGTTTCGTTTGAACGAACTCCTATTTTTGTTCAAACGAGCCCTCAAAATTCACGTGGCCTCAAAAAGCATATTTTTTATATAAATGGGTCATGGCATCAACTTTTAGAGGACTTTTGGCAAAAATTAGTTTCCTATACAATTCCAAAAGACTTCTGAACCCTAGTTTCACACATCTTGTTGAAGATCTAAGTTTCAATACATATATGCTTTGAGATATTTGTTTGAGAATCAAGGTTTAATACTCTTCACATCTGAGAATTCATTTTCTGCGGTGAAATTCGTACTTTTGTTGTTTACACACGGTGGGCTTCGTGTTGTGGTGAAGAAGCGGTGGACTCCTTGTTCAAGATCCATAGACAGTTGCTGAGCCTTATCGGTGGATACCGAGGCGTGTATGGAACCCTATGTGTCACTGTGCAGAGGCTGAGGAACAAAGAGCATCAAGACTTGCGAGGGCATTGAGTCTGTGTTGTAAGTCTACTGTCATGTCTTTTGTAATGCCATACATAGTGAATTTTCATGACTGGGTCGTCTGAGGTTTTTCTCGTTGTGGATTTTACTCGTACATTAGTGTTTTGTGTGATTGATCTTATTTTATCTGCTCTCAGTAGATACATGCTTTAGGATAAAGATAAAATTGGTTAATCTATTTTAACACAACGATTGATTTAAAATTGATGCGTAGTTTATTTGGGTTAACTAATTGTTTAATTAATTTGAATTGAAAATTAAAATTTAGGTTATTTATTTCTTAAATCATCCATATTAGATCCTAATAAGACTTTCATAACGAGACATACAGGTTGTGCAAGTTGCTGGGGTGTATAACAACTGATTGCTAATACGACCAGAGGTTTAGAGTGAAAAACGTAGAAGATTTAGGTTGCAATATGTTTCGTTGGTGTAATTCATGTCATACTTTTGTAATACATGTAATTTAACATTCAGTATTAGCGAACTTAAAGGGTTAGGGAGTGATAGTGATTTTTCCTCAAGGGTTTTCACTTTAAAATCTAGGTGTTTATTTATGTGTTCTTCCTTTTTGTTTTTTTTGTCATTGTTAATTTTCTATCACTACACACGAAAACGATTCAAACAATTTATTTAGGAAAGTTAAAGTTTTGATTCAATTGAACTTGAAATTTGTCATTTCAAAGAATCTAAAAAGTATTTTAAATTACGAGTTATTTTGAGGATGTAATTAATTTTTGAAATTAATTATTTAAACGTACATAGACCTTTATAACAAAAATGTAAAAAGTATCAAAGCTGATTTAAAAAGGGGCAGCACTGCTTTTCGATGGCAATAACTACGGATATTAAAAGAAGCACGACATATTTTTCTTGAATCTTAATATAAGAGGATATTATTAGTCGTAGAGAATCAATGTAAGCATCACACGATAAAGCAATGTGACATTGTTTTCCCTAAATTCGTAGAGACCATGACTAAGTTTGGAACATTTTTCTAGGATAAGATCCTATTTCTCTTGTTTCAACTTGTGTCATCCTACCTTGACATGTACTATGTGTAGTATAGGTTGTTTTGTTTTGTTTATTCGGTTAAACATAACTCTACTAAAAGATTTTGTTGTTTGCATCATTTAAGAATAAATCCAAAAATATTTTTATTTTATTTTGTAATTTTTTAAAAAATATAATAGCTAGTTTTGAGATGATTGAAAATTTGTAGAACACATATTTCTATCTATTTCCCCGTTCTTCGATTAGAAATTTAGGATGATAATGAGAATCAATTAATGTTTTTCTTAATCATTCCTAAAAGTTCTCTAAGAATAACTCAATGTTAACTATCCAGTGTTTTTTAGCATATTGTGCGCACTTAAATAAGTTAAACCAGGGTATATATTCTATTTATGTTTGAAAAGATTTCTTTGTAATTATTTTTACTCAATGAAGTCATATTTTCTTTGTTGGACTTTATAGTATGTTTCTAGGAACCATTGCTTATGAGGATTTCATAGTTTGTTTAAAGCAATGGTAAGAGCTACTTAAAGAAGGTGATATCCACAGTTAGGAAAAAACTTATTTTTGTGTTGAGAGAAAAATATAAATCTGTTCAAAAGAATAATCTTATGGTTAAAAAAGAATTTAAAAAAAATACAAATTTGACGGAGAAATAAGTTTTAGTCTTAATGAACTATTAATGCAAGGATGTTAGATATACGTATTTATCAATGTGAAACTTTGTAATATAAATGTGGCCATCCTAGGACCTCCCTTTTCAGATTTCTTTCGTCGTACGCGTGGGGTTTGCGCCCTTCCTCAGGGCGCTCGACCATCGTCAATGTGGGGTAATATGTATAGATAAAGTCGGCATCCTATTTTTCACAAAACGGGAAAAAATGTAACTTCCTCGAGAGAATGACATCAAGGACAACACTGATGCTTGCAAAACCAAGTAGTTCAAAGGTTCGGGGACTAAGTTATGACATGGGAAGGCGTTAGACACCCATCCCGCCCTTTGGGTCTCTCATAGGAATGCGTTAATATTTTCCTATTAGACTCCGTGAAGTGTGTGCTCATGTGTATAATATAAGCGAAGAATGAAATCATTTAAATCATGTCATGGAAAAGGATGGAGTGAATTCATCCTTAGGAGTTCCCGAAAATAATAACTCAAATATATAATGTGAGTGTTTATCGGATCACAAGTCACTATGAAAGAGCGAATGTGTATATTAGACAAACATAAGCATGTAAGAATATAAACTAATAAAGAATACATACACACACACAGTGTGTGTGTGTGTGAGAGTGACAATAGGGAAACATATAAACATGCATAAAGGAGGACTCGAATCTCGAGATTAACCCAAGATGCCTACTAGCCCATGGAGCATCAAAGTCCACGTAGTTCAAAGATAACATAGGGTGGGGTTTAATTCTTAAATCCAAACAGGGTATTTTTCTTATGTGTGTGCGTAGAGAAAATGTGCTTCTAAGAGATAGAGAGGGTGAGATGAGAATCCTTTTTTTTGGAATTTATTGATAAACCCTCTTTTTCTTATTTTTTTTTATGGGAAATGGACTATGTACAAATACTACTAATGAAGGTTTAAGATTAATATATGTGATGTAATGAAACAAAATACTAAAGGAGAAATAAAGCAAATAATACTAAAATGAGAGGACTAGAGAAAATAATGTAGAATTGAACCTCATAATGAACTCTTGATGTTGATCTTTGATATGCTAATATTGCAATGGTATTAAAATGGTATTGAGAGGTTGGGGAATTTACCAAGTGGGGTAAGAAAGTGATAGAATGGAATGTGGGAAAATGGGCTTTTTAAGGAAGGGAACAACACTTAATTCGAGGGAATGTTCTCTGAATTACTGAGAGGGGGTGTTCAGGGGTACTTTTCAAAGAGAGTTAATGGCCTATATTTATAGGGCCAAGGGGGGTGCCGATTGACATGGTCTTGGACCTGCCTATCGGCATACCACCTTAGGCACATTGCTGAAATGTAGGGTCCCTGGGGTGCCATTTGGCAATTCGGAACATATTTTTTTAAAAAATGGTCGTAAAATGCAAATCGTAAGTCAAAATCATACAAGATCTAGACCGTTGGAAAGGATATTCGAGCGCTTCAAGAATCCATTGAGCCACTACCGAGTTTGGAAGTTGACCGAGGTCAATTGGGGCACGGAAGCGCCCATTGGTCACTAAACGAGAAGTGTTTAGAGGAAAACAGAATGTTCATCCGATCTGTAAGTCCGATTCACGCATGGGACAGACCGTTGGAAAGGGTATTCAGTGACCTTTGACATTTCATTCAAATTTTTTCAGTTCAGAGAGTTGATCGAGTTCAAACGGGGCACAGGAGTGCCCGTTGACCATTCTGAGTAAAATAGGTTGCTCCTCCATACTATAAGGTTATTTTGTGCACGGGGAAAACCATTGCAAATGGGATTCAAAGCCATTTAAAGATTCATTGAGATTCCCTCAAGATAGAGAGTTGACCGAAGTCAAACGAGGCCCGGGTGTGATCAAGGGCCTCCAAATTAGTTTTCACAATAAAATGGATCATTTGTCTGAACCGTGAGGTCGATTTGTGCATGGGGAGAATCGTTAGAAAGGGGATTCAGAGCCCATCAAATATTCATTGATCTTCCACTCAGGCAAGAAAGTTGATCGGAGTTAATTGGGGCTCGAGAGCGCTCGATGGCCTCTAGATCGGTATTCAGAGTATGACCTAGGGTTTTTAATGAACGAGTGAGTGCTAGGGGCCTTAAGAGGTGGTTAGGGGGTCCTAAGATCGAATGTCTACATAGATCCCCTCAATGAATGATCTTGAAATAAGTGAAGGTCATCATATGATAGATACCACATTGATGTTAGGGAATAGGATTTTAGGTCAATTTGGCAGACCTAGAGGATTAAAGTGACCGATTTAGAGGGTCGAGGTTAATTTTGAGGACCCAAGGATTCGAAGATGATCGATTCAACGGGTTAAAAGGTGTTAAGATTGATTATTAGGGGCTAGAATAACCAATTCAGCGGGTCGAGGTAAATTTTGAAGGCTTAAGGAGATGAAGATGGTCGACTAAATGGGTTGAGGCCAATTCCGAGGACCTAAAGAGATACAGATGATCGATTCATTGGGTCGAGATTAATTTTGAGGACCTAAAGTTATGCTAAGGATGACAAATTTTAGGGATTGAGGTCAATTCTGAGGACCTAAAGTCGGGGTGACCAATTCTACGAGTCGATGTTAATTTTGAGGACCTGAAGTAGGGACGACCAATTCTAAAGGCCGAGGTCATTTCTGAGTACCTTAAGTTATGATGACCAATTCTGAGGACCTTAAGTTGTGATGACCAATTCTGAGGGCCGAGGTTAATTCTGAGGACCCAAAGTTGTGACGAATGATTCTAAGGGTCGAGGTTAATTCTGAGGGATAAGGTCAATTATGAGGAGCTTAAGTCATGAAGATGAATTTTGGGAGTCCAGGTCATTTATGAGGATCTTTAGTTATGACGACCAATTCTAAGGGTCAATCCTGAGGACCTTAAGTTGTGATGACCAATCCTGAGGGCTGAGGTCAATTCTGAGAACCTAAAAATGGGACAACTAACTCTGAGGGCCGAGATCAATTTTGAGGACCTAAAGTCGTGACGACCAATTATGAGGGCCTAGGTAAATTTTGAGGACCTTAAGTTGTGATGACCAATTCTGAGAACCTTAAGTTGGGGGAAATTAATTCTGAGGGCTGAGTTCAATTCTGAGGATTTTAAGTTGTGATGGCCAATTCTGAGGGCCTAGGTCAATTTTGAGGACCTAAAGTTATGACGACCAATTCTGATGGCTGAGGTTAATTTCAAGGACCTAAAGTTATGACGACCAATTCTGAGGGACGAGATCAATTTTAAAAACCTTAAGTTGTGGCGACCAATTCTAAGGGACGAGGTTAATTCTAAGGACCTTAAGTTATGACGACCAATTCTGAGGGCCGAGGTTAATTCGAAGGATCTACGATTGTGAGGACCAATTATGAGGGTCAAGGTTGATTTTGAGGACCTTGAGTTATGACGACCAATTATGAAGGTCGTGATCAATTCTAAGGACCTAATGTTGGGATGACCAATTTTGACGACCGAGGTAAATTCGGCCAATTTTAAGGGCTGAGGTCAATTCTGAGGACCTATAATTGTAGTTTGGAGGGGGATAGCTCCATTGGGGAAGGCGTGAATAATTTTAGATGCAGGCGTACTTTTGGTTTCATTGGGGAATGGGTTGACTTGAAATTTCACTGGGGGAATGTTTAGGTTTGTGTTTCTTATTGGGGAATTGCAATAGACTTGGATACAGGTGCATCATTGGTTCCATTGGGGGAATATGCTGACATAAGAGTTTAAGGGTGATCGTTCTAGGAATTTTGTAAAGGGGTTTGGTGTTCCAAAATGATTTTATTGTGAGAAAATAAGGTTAAATATTTTTCAAGGATTTTTGGGAATATTTGGGATTTTTTCGCGCAATTTATTGATTTTTCTGGCATTTTCTGTACAAAATTTAAAGGGGACTACCGATAGGTAGGCCTGGGGAGGTGCTAATCAGCATAGGGCATGAACTCCTGGGCTTCTTTAGGAAGAGGAAAAGGCAGTTGCTGATCGATATGATCAGGGGGTCATTGATCGGTAGACCCCGTAGACTTTTATAAAAAAGGCCCCCTATACATTTTTCACACCTTTAAGTGTTTGAATCTCTTGCTTTCTCTCTATAAAAGTCTTTCCTGAGTCATTTCTTCTTCAAAACTCCAAATGGATGGAACTTCAGGTGATGCTTACAACAACGAGTGGCCGGTTGTTGATGATTAAGCGGGCTTAGAGTGACGGTCTGTGGTGCCCCTTGCGCTGGGCAATGAGAATGTCTATGACTCATTTGAGCCAGTTGCTAATGATCATACTTTGTTGCGCGAGCCTGTGCACCATCGTTCGTCCAGGGTGAAGAATCCTAATGGATATGTAAATAGGGTGGCTTTATTCATTTTCTCTTTTCTCTTTGTGCGCTAATGAATGTTTTTTTTGCAGAATGACATGGCTCCTTCTAGAATTCAGTCCCGTGGAATGATCGGGTTGAAGTATGTTTGGGACAAGCACCATGGGGCTGTGCATTGGACGGTATCGTATGTCGGGTTAGGCCCGTTGGAAAAGGCTTTGGATGAGATGCTGTATTCTACTGCGGTGTTGTGCGCTCTAGTGGAGATATAGTGGGACACTACCCACACATTCCATTTGGGGTTCGGGGAGATGATCGTTACTCCCATTGATGTCCACCAGCTGACGGGGCTAGATTGCAAGGGGTGTCAGATTTTGGTGGACCACACTTTGAGGTTACCACCAAGGCGGTGCAGGCTATTTTTGGAGACATGGATAAAATTGTGTCGGAGGATTTTATTTGAATTTTTGCTTAAAGGGAGATGCTTTTGAGGAGGATGGTGGATGTGACTGACGAGCGACAGGTGAGACATACGACCCGTTTGTTTATTTTTCTTTTGCTTACGGGTTTCGTGGTGGTGACGAGAAGTGACGTCATCCATCTTTAGTTTCTGCCATATCTGAGGATGATTTCTGACGTCCCGATGTATGACTAGGGGAGACTTACTTTTACGTCCCTTTATTCTTCTCTGGATGCATTCAGCCGGTGTTACCGACAGACCTTTACGGGAGCCACATACCTTCTGGAGGCAAATCTGGATTTCCCTTTTCTTTTTATGCATTTCCTTACATTCTTCTTTTATTATTTTTTGTTGATTTATGTATTCTTACAAATGTAGTTCTATGAGGTGATTGAGCACAATGCATGGTTGTTGGATTTGAAGGATGCTGATTATGGGGACTGGCATGCGTGTGCAGTTGTGATGGTTGATTGCGCACAAGTTTAGGTACACCTGGTACTAGGGAGAGAGGGTGGTGAGGCAGAAAATGGAGGAGATGTTGGCGGTCCTACCATGGGAACCCCTATGTCTATGAGGCGTGTGGGAGATGTCTGATGATGTAGGGTGGGAACGATGATAGGCGAGCCCTATACGCATTACATGGATATAGTGGCCAGTTACGATTATTTGGTCTTCGTGACGAGCTGGTTGATGCCCTTCTGTATCTATGATGTGGAGAATATGCTTCCACTTGCCACGACTTCGGGTAGGGCCACCCGTGTATAAGTGGGATCGACCCACAGTACGGGTGGTGGTACGTCGACGACAACAGTTGCGACATAGGGGGCTTAGATCATTCAGGTTATTCCCCCTTCTTATAATTTTTGACTGAGTAGAGTGGAGTCGTTGAGCGCGCCACACCGTCTCATGCGTCAGTGTCTGGGTTAACGGGGCTTATAGATGCGGCCCTCCAACTTAAGGTATATTCTTTTTCTCTTTTCTTTTATATTTTCGTTGATTATTTTCTTACGCTTTATTGATTGATTTGTCTTTTTTATTGCTTTTTGCTCACAGTATGTATGGGTGCCGACCAACTGGCTGTGAGACATCAAGGACTGAATGTTCTCCATGTCTGATTATTTAAAGAAGTCAGTCCTTTCTTACTTGATGCCATCTGCCACCTCATATGAAGGATTTGACTCTGGGAGTGGAGGATCCACCAATCGTCACCGAGGAAAGTGTGTGCACCGCGAAGTTGAGGGTTTGAGGGGAATATTGAGGATTTTTGGGATGGTCGAGGGTTTGGGTGAAGTCCTGTTTGTATTTTTTTTTATTTTCCTACAAAAAAATAATCAAGCAACAATATATATAAAAGATATACTTTTTCTTTTTCGGTATTTTTAGTGACCTATCTTTTTTAGTACTTTTTCTTGTGAGATTGTTTATTTTATGCAAAGATAGAGGTAAATATGGAAATGATAATGAAAGATAAAATGTTTATTTTTTTCCTAAAAAAGGGATAATAAAAGTAATTAACTCGAGGGTCAATATTTCTTTTCAAAGAAATAATTTTTGAGTAAGAATTTATTTTAAGAATTGAAATTATTTTGAGGAAAATTTTAAAAAAAGGAGTAATAAAAAGGGATGACTCGGGGGTAACTATTCAAAATAAGGATTTTTGAAAATTAATTTTCGCCAAAAGAGGGAGCAAGGAATTTTCTAAAATAGGGGGTTGCCGGTCGGCATACCCCTTGACCTTCCTATCGGCATGGGGGTCTAGTCAAATCACTCCTAGGCTTTGATTGCAGTTTCTTGCATACTAGTGTACTTTTGTAGGGATGGGGTTTGAACGAAATTCCAGAATTTTTTTTTGCATGTATTTTGGGTATAAAAAGAGAGTGCATGGGGTGTGATTTTATCACTGTAAACGTGACGGCCCCTCTATATGTGTCCTTTAGGTGAAAATAATTTTTCTTTTCAAAAACTTTTTTCAATTTTATTTAACAACAATTTTGTGAACTAAACTTTTTAAGGCAATTTTTTCTTCTTAACCCAAAACATGCATCTAGATTGATTAAGCAAGATAAAGTAAAAAATACTCATAAAACACACCGATGTATGAGGAAACCACAATGTGTAAAAACCTCTCACGTCCCAGGCCAGATAATCACTATGATATAGGACACGGACTATCAAATGTAGGACGACCGATGAGCATGAATTGTCTGAATGTGATGTAGTCACAAAATCTCGAATCTCGAATCGCTGAAGAATCACTACACACACGAAGAAAACAAATACCATGTGAAGTATGTAGGAACAAATTATATGTAAACAATATGATACCAATATAAAAATACTAGCAAAAATCTTCCCCTACATCACATATCGATCTCTCCACCTTTTTGTCTCGAATAGATAACTAGTGAGAAAAATAAACATATAAACAAATATCTAGCATGAATATAACATGAGAATCATATCTAGATAAACGTGAGCGACTAGATAATAAAGGATCAATATATGATAAGGCATAACTAGTAAACGGCCACATAGAATAATCATTAATATAAAATGATGTGACTAAACAACATCAATGCAGTGTAATAATCAAAGCATGAATAATAAATATCGATTGCATATAAACTGTTCAAAACAACCCATAAGTACCAACTCAGTTCAATATCATAATATATAATAAGCAGGCACTGAAACAGATCAAAGAGCCAAAGGTCCAAACAGGTTGTTCAAATGACAATGCAAGGTCATTCAAACGATTGAATCACGTCGTTCAATCCATATAAGTAATGACCCAAAACAGTGTGATGTCGTTTGAAAGGTCTATTTAATGACCATACCTGTATGTCGACTTAGCTCATTTGATACGTCGTTTGATCCACTCATCTAACGATAGGGACATGTCATTCAAATGACAGCCCAAAGTCATTCTAACGACTTATCAAAACCTCAATTCCAGCAAAATTTATGTAACATTTGCCCAGCGAAAAAATTATCAGATAAAAGCAAATGGAAGTATGAAAATAGTGGCAAAACAGACTCAAAACAAAACTTGCGAGTTACGCATTAATATAGTATCAATGTTCTTAAACATGTAATGGAATGTAGGGGTGTAACAAACACAAATAGATCATAATCCAAACATAAAGATACGTTCAAAAATCTATAATTGATTCCTAAATATCACCAAATTAAATTTTAACCATATGTGACAATTAAACTTTGAACTTAATAAACTAAACAAGCATCACACACACAGGTCTAGAAATTTTGACAATTCTACAAACAATAGCATCATGACACGAGTTTTTTTAATATAGGAGTTATTTGTGCAAACCCGTTGATCTTCAACTAAAACTCCCTCATAATTGAAAATTCTTTTCAATTCACTTTCTCTTTTGAAGATATATTTCTCTTTTTTAAGAGATTTCCCATTGACCCCATTTTTGGCATATTTTTCTTCTTATTGGCTTGGTTTTTTCTTGGGCTCTATTAAACGACGAGTTTCACGATGAGTTCACAAGCCTCTCTCATCCCTTTCCCATGCACACTCATCATTTTTAAAATGCAATATTAATCCTGATGGGAAACGGTTCTTATATGCACAACTCCTCATATGTCTATTATGCCCGTAGATGACAAAACCGAGAGGAGAACGTCTCACCAGACTCAAATATGCATGAGAAGTTAAACATTCAATCAAGCTCATGCATGTGTGCAATGACATATACAATTCGAATCTAAATTTAAGTCAACTTCGAAACAACCCCATTATAACAATGGTTAAGATCAATCTATGTATCCAAATCATGAACAAATGTACTAGATAGGTGGAAATATGAAATGATGGGGGTCAAAGCACACCAATATGCCACATCAAGTGTAAACTCACAACACAAAAAGTAAACTGAAAATCTTTTTGTGTTTTTCAAAAAAATAGTTTTGACCCTAAAACAAAATATTTTTGTATTTTTAAAAATATTTGAAATAAAAAATCTTTTTGTATTTTTTTTTATCAAAGTAAAATCTTTTTGTATTTTTCCAATAAGACTCAAATAAATAGAAGAATATATGCAAAAGAGATAAACATGTCATATCACTAGCAAATATATATCATGAAGCAAATCTAGCGTATGACAAACATGCTAAGACAAGCATCCATAAGAAATATCATGTGCAAGTAAACGAGAGTTTTGAAGTTTAACTCCAAAAGCCTCTAAGTCCTATTTTCTAAACCAAATAGGTGTATAATGACGCATGGGGGTTTTGGGAATCGAAACAACTTTATTCTTAAACTTCATAGGAGCATTTATAAGGTCATAACATAATGCCTAAGGTGACCCTTCCCACTGCAATGAGTGCAAGTGTAAACATGGCGAGGAATGTTACCTAAATGTGGACCTCTTATAACGTTTCTAGTTTGCTCTCTCACATGATTGGTATTGGCTTTGGGAATGGGTGAAATATGATCATCGAAGTCTATAACATGCCTATCATCTTTGATTTGGACGGTGCCTAAAATCCTATCCAAATTTTTCGACCTAGCCTCCAAATCAAACTTCACCTTACTCGAATCTCTCAATGTCTCTTCAAGCTTACTAATTATAGACTTGAGAAAATGCCAAGACTCCTCAATATCTAGAATCTCCTTTTTCATAGCCTTCATCAAACCATGAAGACTATCTCTCTCACCCTCAATGTACTCTAGTTTCTCCCTAAGAGTCCTCTCCCGTGACCTAAGATCCTTAATCAATGCATTATTATTTTCTACGACGCGTTCTTTCAACTTAACATGTAACTTCAAGTTTGCCTTCTCCACCTTCACTATTTCCTCATACAATTCATGGAAGGCAACTTTCAACCCACTTTGCTCTACACCTCCACCCTCACTCTCTTCACCCTCACTCACTTAAGACTCATAAACTTTGGCCTCAGAAGTGTTAGTCACATGAGTATCTTTATGAGAAGATTTATCGTCATCACTCACATGACAAACCATGAACGCGGTGTAATTACGTTCAATGGGGGTATCCTATCCCTCTTCCGGTTCACTATCACTAAAGGTGGCATTATATGCAATCAGTTTCTTGACCTCCTTCTTAAGTCTAGTGGGGAACTCCGCTACCCTATGTCCATAACCCTCACAACCAAAACACCAATCCGACTTATCCCTCTTATCATTCTCACTATGATTCTTAGGGGTGTGATCGGCCTTGTTGTTCTTGAATTTCTTAAGTCTTTTGGCATCTTTCGATTTCTTTTGGAACTTAAGAAATTTATTAAACTTCTTTGCCAATAAGGATACATCTTCGAAATCGATATCGAATTCATCATCCTTCGAAACTTTTATTTCCTCCTTCCGGGCTTTCAAAGCTATGTAATTTTCTTTTTTTGTCACTTTCTTGGAGGTAAACATGTGAATATCATAGGTTTCTAGGTCAATTACAAGCTCTTAAAGTTTTGTTGAGTCAAGTAAACCCAAGGAGTTCAAAACGTTCACATTTGGATCGAATCTACTAGGCAACAACCTTAAGATTTTCTTTATGACTCAGTTGCCAGGTATTTTCTCTCCTAAGTTAAAAGATGAGTTGACAATTTGGCACAATCTAGCGTAAAACTCATCAAACGTCTCACTCTCTAAAATCTTAATCGTCTCAAATTGGGTAGTGAAGTTTTAATGTTTAGACGCCCTAACAGTGATAGTTCCCTCGTGATTAAGTGCAAAGACATCCCAAGCCTCTTTCTATGTCTCACATCTTGATACGATTATACTCTTCAGGGGTGATAGACGAGGAGATATCATTTAAACATATAATTATATTGTGCAAGTTTGTGTTTGGCTTCGGTCCATGACTCAACAGGTTTTAAATGTGTGGCCTCACCCTCCCTCGTGACTAGTGGTGTCCACCTTTTTCTATCGCTAACCAAATATGCTCATCTATGGCCTTAAATGTACTATTCATTCATATCTTCCAATAAGAATAATTCGACCCATTAAAAATAGGTGTTCTAAAACCTTCATAAATCCCAAAATTCATACCTAAAGACACTTGGGATCACTTAGACAATACAATAGTGTTTCTAGCTCTGATAACAATTTATAAACGCAGCGGTCCCTCTATGTGTGTCCTTTCACTACACTAAAAACAGGAAACTGGCACGGTTTAAAATAGTGCCAGACGCAATCTGGCACGGTTCAAAACAGTGCCAGAATCAGGGGTGCCAGATTTTCTGGCGCGGTTTAAAATCGTGCCAGATTTCCCAAACTGGAACGCTTTTAAACTGTGCCAGTTTTTTTATCTGGCACGCTTTTGATACGCTTTTAAACCGTGCTAGATGTTAAATTTGGCACGCTTTTGGCACATGTCAAAACCGTGCCAAATTGTCTATTTTTTGGCATGCTTTTGGCACGATTATAAAGCGTGCCAGATTGCTTTATAAGCGTTCTAATTTTTATAAATTGGCACGGTTTTGGCACGGTTTAAAACCGTGCCAGATTTTTCAATTAATAAAAAATAATAATAATAGGAAATAAATCTGGAAAATTTGCAAATTTGATAGGATAAATATTTATTATATGCAAAAAACAAAATCAAGAAAATTCACAAATTATGAATATCGCATGTTATTGATAAACTAATGTGCATACAAACTTCAAAAAATTAGAAGAGCTAATAGTTCCCAGATCAAAAAAAATTGGGCAGAGTTTCCTCTATTTTTTGAGCATTCCAAAACCTGCTAACATAAAATCTGCCCATATAAAGCCCGCACGGCCATAAAAGTCGAAAATAAAACTACTATGGCCAGTACGGCCATAAAAGTAAACAATAAAACTACTAAAGCCTGCTCGGCCATAACACCAAAAATAGAATCCTGAATACAAACGACACTAAATAAATAATCCTCTTGTTGTAAAGCATTAACTTCTTCGTGCGTTCCAAGTGGATAAAAGCTAGCGATCAAATGTCAACCTACAAAAAAAATAAGACACAAAAAATATACGATATTAGTAACCAAGTCATTTTAAAAAAAATCGTATTCAAGCAGAAAAATTGCATATACGAGTCACAATTATTATTATATTCTCAACGGCCTGTTTGAGGGTTGGTTTGAGTTTTCCCCCTTTAACGACCTGTTTTTAAGTTTAAGTGTTGATTTTTGAAAATTACAGTCATATTCTCAAACTGGGAGACCCGGGACTGCGCGGTCAGTTCGTACAAGTTACATTGGTCCCGTGCGAGGTGTTCGTGCCTCTTATGGGTCCGTTTGGGGGCTGGTTTGGGTTTTAACCCTTTAATGGCTTCTTTTTAAGTTTAAGTGTTGATTTTGTAAATTATCGTCAAATTCTCAAACCGGGAGACCCGGGACTACGCGTTCAGTTCCTACAAGTTACATTGGTCCCATGTAAGGTGTTCGTGCCTCTTACGGGGTCGTTTGGGGGCTGGTTTGGATTTTCACCCTTTAACGGCTTATTTTTAAGTCTAAGTGTTATTTTTGCAAATTATCATCGTATTCTCAAACCGGGAGACCCGGGACTACGCGGTCCGTTCCTACAAGTTACATTGGTCCCGTGTGAGGTGTTCGTCCCTCTTACGGGGTTGTTTGGGGGATAGTTTGGGTTTTCACCCTTTAACGGCTTACTTTTAAGTCTAAGTGTGATTTTTGCAAATTATCATCATATTCTCAAATCGGGAGACCTGGGACTACGCGGTCAGTTCCTTCAAGTTACATTGGTCCCGTGCAGGGTGTTCGTGCCTCTTACGGGGTCGTTTGGGGGCTGGTTTGGGTTTTCACCCTTTAACGTCTTGTTTTTAAGTTCAAGTGTTGATTTTTGAAATTATCGTCCTATTCTCAAAACGGGAGACCCGGAACTACGCGATCAGTTCCTACAAGTTACATTGGTCCCGTACGAGGTGTTCGTGCCTCCTACGGGGTCGTTTGGGGGCTGGTTTGGGTTTGCACCCTCTAATGACTTGTATTTAAGTGTAAGTGTTGATTTTTATTCGCAAACCGAAAGACCCGAGACTACGGGGTCAGTTCCTACTAGTTATATTTGTCCCGCGTGAGGTGTTCGTGCCTCCTACGGGGTCGTTTGGGGACTGGTTTGGGTTTTCAACCTTTAATGGCTTGTTTTTAAGTTTAAGTGTTGATTTTTGCAAATTATCATCATATTCTCAAACCGGGAGACCCGGGACTACGCCATCAGTTCCTACAAGTTACATTGGTACCATACGAGGTGTTCGTGCTTCTTACGGGGTCGTTTGGGGGTTGGTTTGGGTTTTCACTCTTTAACGGCTTGTTTTTAAGTCTCAGTATTATTTTTGCAAATTATCGTGGTATTCTCAAAACGGGAGACCCGGGACTACGCGGTGAGTTCCTACAAGTTAAATTGGTCCCGTGTGAGGTGTTCGTTCCTCTTACGGGGTCGTTTGAGGGCTAGTTTGGGTTTTTACCCTCTAGTGGTTTGTTTTTAAGTGTAAGTGTTGATTTTTATTCGCAAACCGAAAGACTTGAGACTACGCGGTCAGTTCCTACAAGTTATATTTGTCCCGTGCGAGGTGTTCGTGCCTCTTACGGGATGGTTTGGGGGCTGGTTTGGGTTTTCACCCTTTAACGGCTTGTTTTTAAGTCCAAGTGTGATTTTTGCAAATTATCGTCGTATTCTCAAACCGGGAGACGCAGGTTTACGCGGTCAGTTCCTACAAGTTACAATGGCCCCGTGTGAGGTGTTCGTGCCTCTTACGGGGTGGTTTTGGGGCAGGTTTCGATTTTCACCCTTTAACGGCTTATTTTTAAGTCTAAGTGAGATTTTTACAAATTATCGTCGTATTCTCAAACCAGGAGACCCGGGACTACGCGGTCAGTTCCTACAAGTTATATTTGTCCCGTGCGAGGTGTTCGTGCCTCTAACGGGGTCGTTTGGGGGCTGGTTTGGGTTTTCACCCTTCAATGGCTTGTTTTTAAGTCTAAGTGTTATTTTTGCAAATTATCATCGTATTTTCAAATCGGGAGACCCGGGACTACGCGGTCAGTTCCTACAAGTTACAATGGCCCCGTGGGAGGTGTTCGTGCCTCTTACGGGGTCGTTTTGGGACAGATTTGGGTTTTCACCCATTAACGGCTTGTTTTTCAGTCTAAGTGTGATTTTTGCAAATTATCATCATATTCTCAAACCGGTAGACTCAGGACTACGCGGTCAATTCCTACAAGTTACATTGCTCCCGTGCGAGGTGTTCATGCCTCTTACGGCGTCGTTTGGGGATTGGTTTGGGTTTTCACCCTTTAACGGCTTGTTTCTAAGTTTAAGTGTTGATTTTTATTCGCAAACCGAAAGACTCGAGACTACAAGGTCAGTTCCTACAAGTTATATTTGTCCCGCGTGAGGTGTTCGTGCCCCCTACGGGGTCGTTTGGGGGCTGGTTTGGGTTTTCACCCTTTAATGGCTTGTTTTTAAGTTTAAGTGTTGATTTTTGCAAATTATCGTCATATTCTCAAACTGGGAGACCCGGGACTACGCCGTCAGTTCCTACAAGTTACATTGGTCCCGTGCGAGGTGTTTGTGCGTCCAACTCCTACGGGGTCGTTTGGGGGCTGATTTCGGTTTTTATCCTCTAACGACTTGTTTTTAAGTGTAAGTGTTGATTTTTATTCGCAAACCGGAAGACTCGAGACTATGCGGTCAGTTCCTACAAGTTATATTTGTCCCGTGCGAGGTGTTCGTGCCTCTTACGGGATGGTTTGGGGGCTGGTTTGGGTTTTCACCCTTTAATGGCTTGTTTTTAAGTCTAAGTATGATTTTTGCAAATTATCATCGTATTCTCAAACCAGGAGACCTAGGACTACGCGGTCAGTTCCTACAAGTTACATTGGTCCCGTGAGAGGTTTCGTGCCTCTTACGGGGTCGTTTGGGGGTTGGTTTGGGTTCTCACCCTTTAACGGCTTGTTTTTAAGTCTAAGTGTTAGTTTTGCAAATTATCGTCGTATTCTCAAAACGGGAGACCCGAGACTACGCGGCCAGTTCCTACAAGTTACATTGGTCCCCTGTGAGGTGTTCGTGCCTCTTACGGGGTCGTTTGGGGGCTGGTTTGGGTTTTCACCATTTAATGGATTGTTTTTAAGTCTAAGTGTTATTTTTTCAAATTATCGTCGTATTTTCAAATGGGGAGACTCGGGACTACGCGGTCAGTTCCTACAAGTTACAATGGCCCCGTGTGAGGTGTTCGTGCCTCTTACGGGGTCGTTTTAGGGCAGGTTTGGGTTTTCACCCTTTAACGGCTTCTTTTTACGCCTAAGTCTGATTTTTTCAAATTATCATCGTATTCTCAAATCGGGAGACCCGGGACTACGCGGTCAGTTCCTACAAGTTACATTGGTTCCGTACGAGGTGTTCGTGCCTCCTACGGGGTCGTTTGGGGGCTGGTTTGGGTTTTCACCCTCTAATGACTTGTTTTTAAGTGTAAGTGTTGATTTTTATTCGCAAACCGAAAGACCCGAGACTACAAGGTCAGTTCCTACAAGTTATATTTGTCCCGCGTGAGGTGTTCGTGCCTCCTACGGGGTCGTTTGGGGGCTGGTTTGGGTTTTCACCCTTTAATGGCTTGTTTTTAAGTTTAAGTGTTGATTTTTGCAAATTATCGTCATATTCTCAATCTGGGAGACCCGGGACTACGCCGTCATTTCCTACAAGTTACATTGGTCCCGTGCGAGGTGTTCGTACCTCTTACGGGGTCGTTTGTGGGCTGGTTTGGGTTTTCACCCTCTAACGGCTTGTTTTTAAGTGTAAGTGTTGATTTATAGTCACAAACCGGAAGACTCGAGACTACGCGGTCAGTTCCTACATGTTATATTTGTCCCGTGCGAGGTGTTCGTGCCTCTTACGGGGTCGTTTGGGGGCTGGTTTGGGTTTTCACCCTTTAACGGCTTGCTTTTAAGTCTAAGTGTGATTTTTGCAAATTATCGTCGTATTCTCAAACCGGGAGACCCAGGACTACGCGGTCAGTTCCTACAAGTTACATTGGTCCCGTGAGAGGTGTTCGTGCCTCTTACGGGGTCGTTTGGGGGTTGGTTTGGATTCTCACCCTTTAACGGCTTGTTTTTAAGTCTAAGTGTTAGTTTTGCAAATTATCGTCGTATTCTCAAAACGGGAGACCCGGGATTACGCGGCCAGTTCCTATAAGTTACATTGGTCCCCTGTGAGGTGTTCGTGCCTCTTACGGGGTCGTTTGGGGGCTGGTTTGGGTTTTCACCCTTTAATGGCTTGTTTTTAAGTCTAAGTGTTATTTTTGCAAATTATCGTCGTATTTTCAAATCGAGAGACCCGAGACTACACGGTCAGTTCCTTCAAGTTACATTGGTCCCGTGTGAGGTGGTCGTGCCTCTTACGGGGTCGTTTGGGGGCTGGTTTGGGTTTTCACCCTTTAACGGCTTGTTTTTAAGTTCAAGTGTTTATTTTTGCAAATTATCATCCTATTCTCAAAACGAGAGACCCGAGACTACGCGGTCAGTTCCTACAAGTTACATTGGTCCCGTGTGAGGTGTTCGTGCCTCATACGGGGTCGTTTGGGGGCTGGTTTGGGTTTTCCCCCTCTAACGGCTTGTTTTTAAGTGTAAATGTTGATTTTTATTCACAAATCGGAAGACTCGAGACTACGCGGTCAGTTCCTACAAGTTATATTTGTCCCGTGCGAGGTGTTGGTGCCTCTTGGGGGTTGGTTTGGGTTTTCACCCTTTAACGACTTATTTTTAAGTTTAATCTAGATATTTTTAAATTATGGTCATATTCTCACATCGGGAGACCCGTGACTACACGATCAGTTCCTTCGAGTTACATTGGTCACGTGCGGGGTGCTAGTGCCCCTTACAGGACCATTTGGGGGTTTGTTTGGGTTTTCACCCTTTAACAACTTGTTTTTATGGTTAATCTTGATATTTTCAAATTATCGTCATACCCTTTAATGACTTGTTTTTAAGCCTAATCTAGATATTTTTAAATTGTCAATAAGAGGTACGCTTTTGTTAAGTCTTCTAAACATATTTAGAAACATCTTCAAACCCTAAGTGAAAAATCATTATTTAACTAAATAAAAAGTACTCATTATATGCATAGGATATGGAAATTAATATTTCATAATTATGTTCTTTCATATGTTACCTTGATGAATTCTTGATCAAGTATAACCCCTACCTCAAAATCTGGCACTGGATTTCCAACTAGTTGAAGTTCACCCTCTACAAAATAATTAGAAAATTCAACATGAGCACCGCAACAACATACCAATAGTATCTACTAAATCAATCATATGTAACTATACTATCCAAGTGTAGAATAACACGTATTAGCACAAACAAGAGGGGGAAAATGCATTCTTAAATGGAGTTGTGTCTACCCTTCACGTTCGCGGTGGAACTAACATTAGAAGTCATCACCACCAATGCATACTTAAATTCACATCATGTCGCTCCATATATTCACTCATGTCCAGTCTTAACATAACTTCCTCCTGAAACAGTTATATCAAGGATAAATTAATAAATTTCATGTATGGCATCTCATAAAGGGAAAATTGGAACGTAGCATAACCACTATAGCAACAATCCTCTAGCATCTTAGTTATATCAAAACCTGACCTATATATTTTTCTCATAAAAAAATTACATTTTCCCTTCATCTTGTCCTATGCACGAAGGATCCCTCTAACAAGATCAAAATACCCCTTTTCCCTACCCTAGCCACAGGGCTTTGTTGCAGATAGCGAAACCATCTACATCAAATTTCTTACTATGAAGAATGGATACTTCGTTAGGTATCGATGAAAACGATGTATTATTTAATTTTAGTAATGCTCATTCTATTTTATATTTCTAAAAACATACATAGAATCTCATAAGAGCGTTTCTGAAAGAAGAATTCAAATTCAAACCAAAACAAAACATGTTATCTTCAATCGATCCAAACAACGATTTCTGCTCTAAATTTGATTCACATTCCGATTCTCTATCTCGCTTTATTGTCAATTGGTGTGATTATATCTCCATTGAGTCTGTTGAGTTCGGATTCAGAGATTTCTCGGCAATAATTATAGGTACAAGGTTGAAGATTTGTATATAAAATGATATATATATATATATATATATATATATATATATATATATATATATATATATATATATATATATGAAACAAAAAGAAGAATGAAACAAGTTCAAAAAGCAGATGATACAATAACTAACCTTGGCAAAGAGCTGCAAAAAAACTGTAAAAGAGCAAGAAGCAGACCTGCTACTGTCTAGTTGGTTAAAAATGCCAACAGAAGCAACAATTGTGATATAACCTTATAAGTTGCATTTCTTCCACATAATAACCCATAAAAGCTTCAAGTAAATTCATTATACGTGGAAGAGGCCATAACATGCAACATGAGTGCAAAGAGATCTATATGACAACCATGACTATTTGTGTACATTAAGTGGACGATGTCAAAAGAGATATGGGTATGATTTTCCTGTGGGTATCTCTCGAAAAACCTCCTTCAAAATATCATCAGGTCTCCGGACGATCGACAACATGACCTGGGAAAGTGGCCTCAGGCTCATAGGGAATGTGCAAAATATGGGCAATAGTGTTTGGGGTGACAATGACCTCAACCCTATGCATGTATGAATGTAAACTAGCAGAAGAACCTAGTGCCCTAAAGAAGAATTTTTGAACAATGTCGAGAATAATAACATCATACATAAAAAATATAGGGTCCCAACCTCTACACGCTAACCAACCCGGGACAAGGGATAAACCAAACTCCTCGACCATAACAAATTTAGAACAGACATACACATCCCATTATGAGGTAGGTCTACCTACCGTTATTTTTCAGCCAAGCATGATCATTCAGAATTCCAATTTAATAGCACCATTTTTATCTGGGATAATAACAATTTCATACATTCATAATAACAAAAACAGTTATAATAAGATTTAATCTTGAGATATCTGACAAACATCCTATCTAGTTATAAATTATATTACTAACAGGAGCATCATCTACCTGATATTGTACAAAAACCCAAACCCAAACATATTGCCCAAATTTCCTACATATAATTTCTTCTTACAAGCACAGATATATCAATAACACAACAACAGAGAAGAACAACATTCACATCGTGTTACCTCCATACTATCTAAAATCATATAAGGGAAATATATAATACACTACAATGAAAGATATCATACACTACAAAGGCCATTCATCGTCATTTTTGGTAAAAAAAAAAGAAGGCAAGTGAGATATTGAAATACCTGTGTTGTTTGATTTCTTGGAGGCAGCAATGATGGCAGATGAGATGAGAGAAGCGATGATGATTGCTGAGGATGATGGCAGCGGCGATGACAACTGATGATGGTGGCAGCGTGGAATCTTCTTTGGGCCCGCCAGTAGAGTAGAGGGAGGGGGAGAGCGAAGGTAGCGTGGAATCGCCTTTGGGCCCGCCGGTAGAGTAGAGGGAGGGGGAAATCGAAGGCGGCGTGGAATCGCCTTTGGGCCCTCCGGTAGACTAGAGGGAGGGGGAGAGAGAGATAGGAAGACTTAGGTTAGAATTATTTGGGCTCATGAAATTTTAGTCCCGCTTGAAATTTTGGGGTGTTAGTTTTTTAATGAGGCGTACCCATATTTGGCACGGTTTTAAACCGTGCCAGAATCTGGCACTCATTTAAACCGTGCCAGTTTATGCTAAAACCGTGTCAAATTCTGGCACGGTTTAAAATCATGCCAGAATCTCCTTGCCACAGCGTGCCAGATTAGCACTTTTGGTGTAGTGTTTAGGTGAAAAAGAATTTTCTTTCAAAAAGTTTTTCCAATTTTGTGAATTAAACTAATTAAGCCAATTTTATCACGAAACTAATTAAGCCAATTATATCTTCTTTACCCTAAATATGTAACTAGTGTGATAAAGCAAGAAAAAATAAAGAATGATCACAAAATACGCCGATGTACGAGGAAACCACAACGGGGAAAAATCTCAGACGACCCAGTCAAGACAATCACTATGATACGATTTTATAAAGGAAGATTATAGTTTTACTGAACGACTCGATCCCCCAAAGTATTAACACCCCTTCTTCTCTTCAATCGCTCCTCCACAGTGCAATGCAGGAGTCAACCTATTCCAAGTCCACAACACACGAGTCCACGCATATCTCGGTATCCACCGATAAAGCCTCTGCAACCATCAATCAACAAGTACGAAGTCCACCACACGAAACAGGTTCTTCAAATGATGAAGAATGAAATCGGGGTATAAATATAAAATCTCTATGACATATGGTATGTAAATTTGGATCTTGTGAACACAAAAGATTCTTTTAGACTTGGAAACCTTTGGTAAATAAATGCAGAAGACGTATGGTTTTTGTGTAATTCTATATATTCTGCACCACTATTTTTCTAAGCAAAATACGACTTAAATAAAAAAAATTGAAGCGGCGCGTCGTTAGAACAAAATCAGCATATCATTAGAACGAACTAGGCATCTCATTAGAACGAGAAAGCCATGTCGTTAGAACGATAAGCCAATGTCGTTTGACCGACTGTTAAAGTCGTTTGAACCATACAAACACAAGGAAGTGTTTCATACTACTCTAAACAAGAGTTATCTCAGAAAAATCATTTTAAAAACATTTTAAAATTCGATTTAAATAAAATAACATCCTTAGAAAATATTTTCTGAGTATCCTTAAACCTATATGCATCCATACTTGAGAGAATCTCGAAAAACCAAGTGAAGATATGAAACGTGCACTAAAACAATGACATGATCTATCTTTGAAGCTTAGCCGCTATGTCTTCAACACAACGTCATAGACTTAATGCGAATCGTGACAAGTAAAATCTATTCTATGACTCAAAGTGTTTTTATAAAAAATAATGCCAATGCATACAGATTGACACTATTTGAAAATTTGTCCTAACACTCACCAACATCTATATTTATTCTATTGCTTTTTCTTTCTATATTCTCCAAGTGTCTCTTCAAATGTACGAAGAATTCTCTTCGTATCTTGAAGTCTTAGAGGACATGTGCCTCTACAATATTGATTACGATACTTTCAGCTTATGTCAGGTTTCTTTATAGTGCAATCGAGCCATAGACTAGAACTTGCTAGTAACGGCGGTAAAATTTTGGTACCTTGAGGACCATGTCTTCCAGTTTGGCCTGGATGAGGCTTGTTCTTCCTACGAGGCTCAGCAATGTTGGGGATGACTCCCATTGTTGTGGAAACCATTCCTAATTATTCTCGTTCTTTGCGAGCATTTTTGGTTGAGTTGCTCCATATTTTCCCTTTATCTGCTCGATCGTTGGTTAATGGAGGGACTATTTCTCTTCTGGCAGTTATCCATTCGGTACGTCAGAGGGGTTTTAATTATGTCGACTTTGCTAGAGCTGTTGCTTTGGGCTTGACTACGTGGTTATTACTAGTGATAGGGGACTTAAAGAATGATTTATAAGTGGCTACGATAGCGACATGGATGTATTACCACCATAGTCCAGCAGCAGTGATGCTGGCGGAGACCCTAAATGGTCTCGATTCTTGGAAAAAGGGCCATTCAATTTTTTGAGTGGGAGCCCGATGATCTTGTCTATGTGTCTTGTAGAGAGTTTCATCTGGTGTCCCAGCCTGAATATCCCCTGGAGAGTGTACCTAATTTCTTCTTTCGGCCTTTCTTTAGTTTTAGCTTATCGACAGATAACTTGGTCAACTGGTTTGTGGAGCACGGAGCCGAGTGTCTTCGTTGGTTGGTGCCATGGTGGGGAGACTTGCAACCTATTTTGTAACTAGGAGAGTATCATTATTTGCAGTTGGTTGGACTCTATCAGACCTCCTTTTATTTCCCTTGGAGAATTTTATGCCAAGTTGGGTGGGAATAAATAATGCCTCCTCTCATAATGAACTTCTTCCCGGTGGAGGACCTGACTGAATCATTGTAGATAATATGAGGTTCCTTGTGGTAGTGCCGTCAATCGTCTGCTCGTCCATCACAATCTGTAGGAGGTGCTTGGCATGTGTTTGGGAACTACCTAAAGTGGTTGTGGAAGCAGGTAGTGGAGAAGATTATGGAGTAAGAGACTGGACAAAGGTAGATTGTTGCCTTCGACTCCATGGAGGTGGGGATTATAGTTTCATCCAAACTTGTCAGGGCGCATCGTTCCATGGAGTGCATATGGAGTGTTATCCAGGATTATGAGACTCAGAGACCTCCGAGTGTGGGGAATGATGACGAAGTAGGGTCTTCAGGCAGTTGAGGACAATGTCTGTGAAGCTGGGGTAATATTTAATGAAGCTAGGGTAATTTGTGTTAAGCTGGTAGGGATTAGTTTTTTTTAAGATGGTTTTGTCAATGAAAGGGGGGTGTTCTGTTTTGCTCCTTTCATTGATACTTCCTAAAATGGTTATATCCCTTTAGTAGAAAAAATGATTTTGATCATATTTTATTGTGCCTCTTGATGAGCTTTCCATTTTGAACTATTTATACCAATCTCTAAGGCATACATATTCCTTTTTTTCATATAAATGATAAGATGGACCTCCTTTCTCGAAGGTTAGAAAATAATAGTATTTATGAAGTAGAAGGGGAATGTTCCCATGTATGGCTTATAGATTGCCTACATACCTCTAGGGTTTTGGAAATTTTCACGAGTTTCATTTTGAAAAGAAATATTTTTTAGAGGATTAGGTCCCATGTGGTTCTGGGTAGGAGGAAATGAAGAAAGATTATTTATTTATTTATTTTTAGAATAGAAGGGGGATGAGAAGAGTCATAGCACCTTGAGAATTCAGATTAAGGTTAAAACTTCTTGAGATGATCCAGGTTGACTGGACACGTAATTTCTTCTCCGTTGAGGTCTATGAGCATAGCTATGCCGCCTGACAAAATTTTCTTCACAATGTGTGTTCCACTCCAATTCAGTTTGAATTTACCTCTAGTGTCCCAAACGGGTACTACGATATCCTTGAGCGCAAGGTATTCTTTTTGGACACCTCGGTCCTTGAATTTTTTGATTGAATGATAGCGCTATTCGATGATGATACCCCTGTATATGGTATAGAGCCTTAAGTCTCAATAGTGATAGCTCATCATAGTGGCTCTGATGCCAATCTTTTTCGCTAACCCTGCTTTCAAGCATGATGCGGAGGGATGATATTTTTATCTCAATGGGTAGGACAGTCCATGCTGTATACTAGAGAATAAGGTATAATCCCAGTAGGTTTTCTGATTGAAGTATTGTATGCCCAGAGGGCATATGTGATCTGATATGCCCAATATCTGCAACTCTCATTCATCTTCCTGCTGATGGTTTTTAGGCTCTTGTTAGAGGCTTCGATAGCACCATTGGTTTGGGGTCGGTAGGGAGAAGATTTGTGTCTTTGAATATCCCACTCGTCGACCAGTTATGTGGCCTCAACTTCGAAGTGGAGTCCATTATCTGGGAACCCCATATCAGCAAATGATGTTCTTTCTGATGAACTTAGCCAGTTTGTTCCCATTTAACACTGCGTATAATTCATCTTCGACCCATTTGGTGAAGTAATCAATGGTGAGCAGGATGAATTCGTGATAGTTAGAAGCTTTGGGAGTGACCTTCCCTATGATGTCATTGCCTTAAGTGGAGAAAGGCCGAGGAGAGGTCATGTTGTATAATTCCCAAGGAGGTCAGTGTTGGAGATTGGTTAATTGTTGTCTTTTGAGGCATCTGCGAACATAGGTAATGCAATCTTGAACCATGGTGGTCCTATAGTAACCTTCATGAATGATCTTCTTAGCAAGCATATGACCGTTCATTTGGGACCCACATGCCCCACTGTGGATCTTCTGTATTATTCCTTCAATATCATCCCCTGCTATGCTATGCAAATGGGTTCCATCAAAGTTTCTTTTGAAAAGCTCTTTATCACAAACGATGTTTTATGTAGCCATTTTACAAAAGGTCGTACGGTCTTTCTTATTTGTGTATTAGGAATACCTACCTTATTTGAGGACGTGCTAAATGTCATAGTACCATAACACGTCCATGTCAAAATCTTCCTCAGTGACGAGTTCAATATGGTAGTAGTGGGTGGGCATAGCATGTTTCTGAACCAGAAAAGGGGTCATTGTTATTCCCTCGAGCATGTCGACCATAGAGGCCAGGGTTGCAAGGGAGTTAGCTAGACTATTCTTTTTATGTCGTAGGTAGTGAAAGGTAACATCTTTGAACTTTGAGGCTAGATCTTCTAGGTGGGCGTGAAAGTGTAGGATCTTCTCATCATTAACTTCCCATTTTTGAGGATTTGACTGACAATGTGGGTAGAGTCCTCATAAATGTCTAGGTTCTTGATACCTTTCTTGAGGGTAATTTTAAGGCCTACAGTGCATGCCTCATACTCAGTCATTTTATTGATGAAAGGAAAGTCTAATTTGATGGCAATTGGGGGGGGGGTGAGAGTCATCAGTAGTGATCAAGAATTTCCCAATGCCGCATCCTTTCTTGTTGCTAGCTCCATCAAAGAACATTTATTCATCTGGGAATTTAGATATCCAGACACTGGTTCTTTTCATGGGGTAATCAGCAAGGTAGTCAGAGATGGCTCTCTCTTTCATATCTTTTAGCGTGACATACATAACATCAAATTCATCTAATAACATCAACTAATGGGACATTCGGCTGGACAAATCTAGTTTTTCTTTGTACTTGATGGGATCCATTTTAGATACTAGTCTAATGGTAAAGGTAATCATATAGTGTCATAACTTTTGCGTGACCCAGATTATTGCGATACATACTTTCTCAAAGCAGTGTAATTGACTTCTTACCCAGCTAATTTTTTACTAGCGTAATAGATGGCTCTTTCCTTGCCAGATTCTTTAATGTATGGGCAATTAAAGCCGCTGCTGTGGTATCTGTGATGGTCAAGTATAAAAGGAGGGAGAGACTTGACTACGAAGGCATGAGAACCGGAGGTCGGGTAAGGTATCGCTTGATTTGGTCAAAGGCTTCTTGGGAGTCCTTATTCCCAACTTTAGTTGAATTCGTCTGGAGAAGTTTAAAAATGGGTTCGTAGATGAAAAGGAAGTTGGATAATGAACCCATTGATGTATTGTAGTTTACCCAGGAATCCTCGGACTTCCTTTTCCATACGTGGTGGTGATATCTCAAATATGGCTTTTAGTTTTGTAAGGTCCACTTCAATTCCTTTCTCATTGACCATGAATCCCAAGAGTTTTCCTTTCATGATGCTGAAAACACACTTTTGTGAATATTCACATCTGGTATTATCGCGATCGGTCGAAGAACTTTTGGAGGGTGAGAATACGACCTTACCAAGTCTTGGACTTAAATGATCATGTCATTCACATAAACCTGAACTTCTTTATTAGTAAGATCATGCAAGATGGTTGTGGCATCCCATTGGTAGGTAAACTCGATGTTCTTGAGTCTGAATGGCATGACACTATAGCAGAAAGTTCCCTATTGGGTGATGAAGGATTTTTTCTCCTAATGGTCAAGGTGCATATTGATCTGGTTATATCTGGTGAATCCATCGATAATTGACTTGAGGGCATGGATGGATGTGGTGTCCATGATCATTTCGATGTTGGTAACGAGCAATCATCCTTTAGGAATGCTTTATTCAAATCCAGGTAGTTGACACACATGCAAACTTTTCCTTTCATTTTTGGCATGTGTATGATATTGGCAAGCCATGTTGGGTATTTGACCACGTGAATGAAACCCATGTTTAACTGTTTGACCACTTCCTCTTTGACTTTGAGCTACCATTTGGTAACTAGTTTTCTTAGCTTCTGTTTATCCAAATTTCATTCTAAGAATATCAAGATATCATACAGAGATATTTTCGAGTCCATACCGGGCATGCTATCATAGGACCATGTAAAGACATCCATCAATTCTTCTAATAGTTCTTCAAATTTCTCACACTTATACTCGTTAAGGGTGGAACCTATCCTAATCTCGCACTGGTGGCTACTAGAATCGAGATTAATAACAACAGTCTCATCATCATTAATTTGAACGCAGTTATGTTGTTTGTTATTTTCCTTATTAAGATCATTTAAGAATTATTCATTTGTAAAATCATCATCATCAAAGGTTTGATTAGAATCAAGACAATTAATATACTGCACAATAAGATACTCAAAATCCCCGTTTATTTTATTTTCAGGAAAAACAACGTTGAGAACCTCATCAAAAGAGATTTTAGTTAAATTCATATCAGGAAAAGGAAAAATAGGAATATATGAAGATACTTTAATAGGGTAAACAAAAGGGTTGGGTTAAATTTGTGTAGGTTGGACTGGTAGGACGTTTCAGTTGAGGAGAGGTATGTTAGTAGTCGTGATCTTAGCGGACAGGTCCAACGGTGTAGCATCTGAGAAAATCATCAGAGACTAAGCTCCAGTGTTTATAAGTCAAAGGATTCTTGGAAGTCAATTTCCTCAGAGTCTCTAGTAATTGCCATGGTTTGCTTGGTGGGAGTTCGCACTTCATGTTTGCAGTCTTTGACCAAGAGTTACTATCTTGAAAGAGTAATTCCAGCCCCGGTTTCATCTTCTTGTCAACATGGTAGTACCACGGTTCGGGGATCCACAGAAGGGGAAGTTTTCACCCTCATTGACAAATCTTTCCTTCAAAGAGTCACTTGAAACAGTCTTTTCATCTTCCAAGCTTCTTTTCGATGAAGCTTGAAACAGTCTTTTTAATTTCTATCGACGGAGTTCTTTGAGTTCATCCGATGAAGGTTAGTAACCTAGGCCAGATGGGGGATATACCTCTTTCAGTATTATGGCCTCAAGGGTTCCTTGTTGGCATTGCCCTAGCCCCATCCCAGGCATTGATGTTGCCGTGAGGGTTATGCTCTGGATGGGCACGATCTTTGAAGTTGTCCCCTGCTGGGAGGGGGAGTGAATCAATTCTAAAACCATAGGGGAGCATGTCATTGGTCCTATTCTGAATCTAAAATACTGGGTTGCTAGATCTAATGCTGTTTGTACTGTCTCCGTCTCCTATAATGGTGATGACGAGACCTTTGGCAAAAAACATTAATTTTTAATAAAGTAAAGAGGATAACCCTCGGATTTGGTGGAGCCCTGGACGACTAAGGAGTAGATTGAAACATACAGGTATGTTAATGACTTGGAATTCTAGTGTAAGTATTATGGAACCCATTACTTCTCAGTAAGTGTTGTCATAAGCATTCACAACGATAGAGGTAGGAGTGAGATAAATGACTTTCATTCCTAGACAGTTGAAGGTTTTGAGTGGACATACATTGAGAGAGGATTCATTATCGATAAGTGAGAGTCAGACGATTTTTCCTAAGACTTAAATGGAGTTGTTGAGAGCATAATTGTGATCAAGGATGAACTTCGGTATTTCTTCTTCAGAAAAGGAGATGTGTCTAAAAGAAGTCAGGGATCTAACCATATTTATAGCTTTTTCAGGAGTAGTGGAGGGATAAACTGTGGGTTCGGTGAGGAGTTTTATCAAGGTATTCTGGTGTAACTGAGAGAACATGAAAAGTCCCCCGCAGGGTGATATTGGCTTGGGTATTTTTGAGTTGATCGATGACTTTTCTCTCCTCAAAGGTCATCTTTAGCATTGGCGGTTGTTCGGCCACACCCTTTCCTTTGTTTGTTTCGGGGTCAAAAGGCATCAAATCTTTGTAGTACCGCCCTAATCGGGTAATGTAGTTAAATAAGGAGGGGAAGAATAAGAACCTTATGGCTTCATCTATTTCGGGATGAATTTTCACTTCTACCATCAAATCCTCAAAGGATATCATTACACACAAGCTTGCAACTGGTTTAGCCTCTTCATGATTCAACTCATCGTCTGAATTGTTAAAGTCACCACCCCATCTGGTGGTAACTATGTCTTCTAGCCAAAAGTAATCAATACACTCGAAAACCTCAATGACTTCAGCATATAAGTCATCCCACTCAGTGAGGAACTGAAGGAGTGAAGGGACCAACCGTCCCTGAAGTTTTAAAGTAGTGAGATCCTCAGAGATGATGTAGATTTCCTTTGTCTGGTGAAACATATTGGCCATGATCTATACACCATCATCTAAAATGAATTCTTCAACATGCACTACCCATTCGTCTGAATCTCGAGCCCACTTTTGGTCTTCCATAAATGGGCTGCTGATTTTTTAGTAATTGATAGACATCTCGGTGGGCAATTTCAGCCCAAATTCTAATAGTTAGTTCAAGGCAGCAGGTAGCTCCATGTCTCCCCACTCAAATTGGGTACGAACGAAAATGCAAGCACTTATAAGGAGTGACAAAGATTGATTAATAAGACATATGGGGTGTAAGAGGAAAGACAGGCAAACCTTGAGAGGTTTAGGTAAGGTGGTGGGGTTGATGGGTGCTTTGATGGGCACAATTTGAGTAGATGGGTGAAATTCTAGGACACTTTCTAGAAACATGGAATTTGTATGTGCTGGAAGTGGGTTTTAAATGGTATTGGGTTTAGGATTAGCTAGTGGGGTAATGATACCCCGACCAATCAGGCCTTGGATCACATTTCTAAGGTGAAAGCATTGGTTGGTGGTATGACCTGCGGATTGGCAAAAGTCACAATGGGCATCGGGCTTGAAGTTTTTAGGGAGTGGATTTGGTAATGAGGGAGGTTCTAAAGGTTTTAGGAGATTTTGACTTAACAGGGCCTAGTAAAATTTGGACAAGGGAGAATGGAGCTCGGTGTACTCTTTCCTGATAGGATTGGGGCAACTTTCGGGTTCCCAAGAGATGGAGGGTTGGGAAATATTATTGATGGTTGAGACTATAACACTAGTAGTCTTCTCATACTTTTAAGGGGTGAATTGTCCGATCACATTCTTCATTCAGATTCCTCTTTGATGACACCTTCCTTGATTTCCACACCAACCTCTCAGAGGGCTCGAAAATACGGGTAATATTTTCCTCCCATGGATGCTCGGATATGGGGTAAGAAATTCTTCTTCACAATGCTAATTTGTTCCTCCTTAGAGGGACTATTGGTCATAATGGCAAATCTCTCTCTCAATCTTCCAATAAAGATACTAATTGATTCCCCAAGGTTTTGCTTGAGAAGATCTAGGTCTCGGTGCGCGACCTTTGACTCTTCATTGTACTTTTACTAAGACATGAATTCTTGGGCCATATCTTCCCAACTACGGATTCTGGATTCTTCAAGAGATATGAACCATATGAGGGAACTTTCTTTCAAGGTTTGCTGAAACATTTAGACCATTATTTCTTTGGAGGAACCAAGAAGGGTCATGGCTCAGTGATATCTTAGAAGGTGCACAATTAGGGCCACCTGCCACTAAACTTCTCGATGTCTGGCATTTTGAACTTCTCTGGAAATCTAGCTTTGTGATAAGGAGACATATGGGCATAATCCATGTAGTTCCTAAATATTTTAACTTGTTCAAACTTCTTTGACAAAAAACTGAGGTCCTCCTTGACCTTGGTCAGTGTTCTCAATGTAGATCTCGTGGAGCTAGATCCAAAATTTGAATAAAGTAGTAGAAAAAGCGGCGGAGCTTCGGGGAGGTTGACGGAAGACCGAAGCCAATATGGAGCTAGACCAAAATCAAGAATGCGATTGACTTAAGAGGGATAATGGTTCGTATTTATTTTTTAAAGGAGGCAAAATATTTTTTGGTATTTTAAAAAGGAGGAGAAAAATATTCTTGGTATTTTGGTTTTTAAAAAAATGAGGGAAAAAGGAAAGAAATTTCGGCATGATTATTATTAGTAGTATTATTAGGTTTTCACTTGTATTAGGTTTGCCTAAATGCAAAAAAATGCCAGACAGGATTCGAGCCTGGGAAAATAGGGTTTGAGAATATGTAAGACACGGTGTGACTTATTTTCAGGCTCACATATAGGGTCCTATTTTGAAAAAGGTGAAATAGCATGAAGATTCGGGCAGTATGTCAACCCAAAACTTTGGCAGAGTTTTGTTTGGGAACCGATGAACTAAATGTGAGTACCCTAAGTTTGACCCTTATGTAAGGTTTATGTACTTGTTGGGCTAGTGGAAGGGTTCCACCATTTGGCATGACTTTCATGATATACCTCTTATCTATAAGGGCAATCATTCATCGGTACGTGTGGACAAGCCATTTGATATACCTGAGTGTACGTGAATTAACTCATGATATACCTCATGGGGATGGTGTGTGTGAGAGCGAATTCGATATACTAGACATACGTGAGCGAGTTCCCTGCTATATACCTCCCTTTTTGAGTTAAATCAAGTGGTACGATGCGGGGGACCATTTGATATATGTCGAAGGTACAAGGCCAATGAAAGGTGAGAGTCATATCGTTAAGGTTAATTGCGCTCTGCAGGACCAACATGCATCACAAAATGACCCCTCAATATGGGATAAAATTTTGGTCAATATTGCCATGCTCTTGGTGATATAGTGTGCAAAAATGCATGAGTCTTAATTAGTATAATATGGAAAGAGAGAGTCTTTCATTTAGATGATTAGTAAAGGGATTACTACTTTAATGGGGGACTATATACAAGTATTGTGAAAAGTAAACCTGGCATGAAGCATGAAGATTATGCTAGGACTGCTGATATGAAAGCATGGGGATACATATGAGTGGGTGATTTGTGAACATTTATAAGTGTGTGTGTGTGGTAGTGAGCCTATACATAAATAAACTACAAGTGGCGTGTAAAATGTATAAGTAAGCATGGGGATATATACAAGTGTGAGAAGTGTGGGTGTATTCTAATGAAACATAATCATGGATAATCTAAGTGGTGTGTGGAACATGTGAGTAGAAGTGAAGCTAAGCGTAAGTATGTGCAGTGAATGGGGAGAGTGTATACAAGTGTGTAAAGTGTATGAGTGAGTGAAAAGTGATACATACATGAGAAGGGAGCATGATAAACATAAGCATGAGGTAGATGTACAAAAAAGTAAGTAGAGGAGTAAAGGGAACATACATGTAGGAGCATATGCACACATATAGAAAAGACTAATACCCATGTAGAAATAGAGTCTAGTCCTCTTAAAATACTTCCCCAGCAGAGTCGCCAATATGGCCGTCCCGGGGCCTCCCTTTTTGGATTCCCTCCGAAGCGCATGCGGGGTTTACGCCCTCCCTCGGGGTGCTCGACTATCGTCAATGTGGGGTAATATGTATAGATAGATTATCCATCCTATTTTGCACAAATAGGCAAATGAAATATCGTCGCCTCGAGAGAACGAAATCAAGGACAAGACTGATGCTTGAAAAATCAAGTAGTTCAAAGGTCCGGGGACTAAGTTACGGAATATGAAGGTGTTAGGTACCCATCTCACCCTTTAGGTCTCTGATAGGCATGTGTTAATCTTCTCCCGTTAGAATCCATGAAGTGTGTGCTCATGTGCATAATATAAGTGAAGAATGAAAGCAATTAACTCGCGTCATGGAAAACGATGGACTGAATTTATCCTCGGGAGTGTTTTCGAAAATAATATTTCAAAATATAATACGAGTGTTTTCCGGATCACAAGTCACTATGGAAGAGGGGATGTGTATATCGGATGAAACACAAGCATGTAAGAATACGAACATATATATATATATATATATATATATATATATAAAGTGGGAAGCATATAAATAGGCATAAAGGATGACTCGAATCTCGGGATTAACCCAAGATGCTTATGTATCCCATGGGGTATAAGTTAGAATATAACATAGGGTGGGTTTTAATCCATAAATCCAAACAAGAGATATTTCTTATGTGTGTGTGTGTGGAGAAAATGTGCTTTTAAGTGAGAGAGTGTGATGAGAATCCTTTTTTTTTGGAATTTATAGATAAACTCTCTTTTTCTTGTTTTTGGATATTTTTATGAAAATTGAGTATGATCAAATACTACTAATAGACGTTTAAGATTAATGTATGTGTTGTAATGAAACAAAATGCTAAGGCATAAATGAATAAATAATTCTAAAATGAGAGGATCAGAGAAAATGATGTAGAATTGGACCTCCTTATGAACACTAGATGTTGATTTTGAATGTAGTTATGCTGATCTTGCAATGGTATAAAAGTTGTATGGAGAGGTGGGGGGACTTACCAAGTGAGGTAAGAAAGTGATGGAATGGAATGTGGGAAAATGTTTTTTTTTGGGAGGGAACAACTTTGAATTCGAGAGAATGTTCTTTGTTTTGCTAAGAGGGGTATTTAGGGGTTCTTTTTAAAGTGCGGTCATGGCCTCTATTTATAGGGACAAGGGGTAGCCGATAGGCATGGTCCTGGACCTGCCTATCATCATAGCACCTTAGGCACACTGTCGATAGGCAGGGTCCCTGGGTGCCATTTGGCAGTCCGAAATAGTTTTTTCGAAAAAGTGATCGTAAAAAACAAACTGTAAGTTAGAATCACGCATGGGGTGAACTGTTGAAAAGGGTATTCAGAGACCTTAAAGAATCTTAGAGCCAATCCCTAATTCAACAGTTGACCGAGTTCAAATGGGGCATGAAAGCCTCCGTTGGTCACTAGACAAGAAGTTTTCGAAGGAAAATGGATTGTTCGTCCAAAATTTATGGCCGATTCGCACACAGGATGGACCATTGGAAAGGGTATTCAGTGCCTGATGGTCCCTGTTTATTTCTTAAGCGGAAAGTGTTTTAAGTATGACAAAACAAATTTCTCTTTTTATGAAAAAAATATTTTTCCAATTTTTATTTCGCACCAAGTTGTGAACAATTTTAACTTAACCAAATTTTATCTTGATTAATACTAAACATCCGTCTAGTGATTAAAGAAAGTAAAATAAAGTAAAGGATGCTCACAACGCCGGATGTAGGAGGAAAACCACAACGGAAAAAAACTCGGACGACCCAAGCCAGACAATCACTATGAATGTGGAATTATAATGAACATACACAAGTCTTACTCAATGACTCGATCCCCTCGAGACTTGACGCTCTTCTGATATTCAACCACTCCTCTCATAGTTCCCACACAGAAAGTCCTTCTTCCACGATACCTGTCCACAACACACGCCTCCATGTATGTCTCGGTGTCCATCGATATGACTTGTAATGTCTACGATGTTAAAATCGGTCTCCATCGAATCTTCACCGCAAAACCAACAATATTCAAGTGTGAACAACTCTTCTTGGTAACACAAAGATCACTATAGAGTATATTAATGATAACTCGAATCTTTGAAATTCTAAGGATGTATTTACTTTAAAAAAACCTTAGAAAACTTGCGTGCAGAAACATACTGGTACAAAAACATTTTTTCGAAAACGCACACTGACAAAATCTAAAGGAAACATGCCTATAAATACTTTTGTTAAAGCGGTGGCTCGCTCGAATGAAGGAAGATGTTGCTCGAACGAGATGACCATGTCGTTCGAACGACAATGGCATCTCGCTTAAAAAACAGTGAATGTCGCTTGACGTCATTTGAGCGACGTGCGAATTAGAGTCCCAATAAAACTCTTCTCTAATCCGTCCTTATCAGATTTAAACGAAGTGTCAAACATTTCAAACACTTGTAAAACATTTTAAAAACATTTTGTTTAATAAAATAGCATCCTTATCTTTATAGAAATTAAATTTTGAGTCTCATTAAATTTATGCATTCATACCCGAGTGATCTCGGAAATCAATTGAACTTTGAAGACGAATGAACTTGAACCAATTAAACTTCGGCATAAATATTTCTAGGAAGCTTTGCAACATCGTCTTCAATAAACTTTAACACATGATAGTCTGCGTGGGATCGTGACAATAAAAAATATGACCTATGACTCAAACGTATTTTGTTCCAGGAATAAGTCAAAACTATACAATGGACTCAATTGGAAATTTTATCCTTACAAATATCCCCCTTTGACTATTCCGGGACAAAACCAATAGTGAAATGCCTAAGACGGACCATCAAGCCGTATGATGCCTAAATCCCATCCTATAAACCCAAAATAAAAATTACAAGACAAGACTAGTAGACAATGGACCGACAAGCATGAAACTGTCTCTGAATGTTTGAATGTGATGTAGTCTTGAAATCTCGAATCTCTTAAAGCATACCAACACACATGTAACAGAAAAATACCTAGTGAAGTACGGAGGAACAAATGATATAAATCATAATGAAATATGTGTGCAAAATATTATGACACCAAATTGAAACAAAATAATTTGTAAATCCAGACATCAAATATGCACATAAACTAGATATCAATGTAGAAACAAATGTGTGCAACAAATAAACACAGTGCTTAAAAAATCTCCCCTACATCACATACATCTCTTCCCCTTTTTGTATCGAATAGACAACCCAATGAGAAGATAAACATGTCTAGAATGAGATAAGTTAACGAAATATATCGAGATAATCATGCAAACAACCAACTAAAAATGATCAATAGTAACAAATCCATAGCTAGCAGACATTAATCACACAATATGAATTAATCAATTTAAGCAAGTGTGACTAAACGCACTCAATGCAATAAAAAATTGATCTATATGAATCAACATATAACAATTTTTCCAGTAGCAACTCATCAGTGTCGAAAATATGACTATAAGCAGAAGGGTACTGGAACAGGATGAATTGCAAAATATAGACGTCGCTCGAACGAGAAAAAGGCGTCACTCGAACCATTACTTCGCGCGATATATAGATGTCGCTCGAACGAGCAAATAAAAATCCCAGTTCTAGCTCAGAAGGTTAAACAGTGTTAGCCAGTGAAAAAATTGCATAAAAAACTAACTAGAAAGGGAGCAAAACTACAAAACTGTACGAAAACTGTAGCTAAACTAAGAAAACTCAAAACAACTAAATGCGAGTTACATGCTAACATAGAACCAATATGCTCAAACATGAACATGGAATGTATGGGCGTGAACTACAACAAATGAATCGTAATTCCAACACATCAAAATGATTAAGAAGCTCTAATTGATTGCTATAAATAATCAAACTTTATTTTAGCCATATATGACAATTAAAGTGTGAGCCAAATGAACTAAAAAATGAAACATGCATACAAATCCGGAATTTTGACGATTCTACAAATAATAGCGTCCTGACACGATTTTTCAACGTTTGGATTGGTGGCGCAAACCCGTTTAATTTGATCCATCCAAACTCCTTCAAATATATATCATATTTTCTTTTGAATGGACATAAACTAAATGTCCCATATTCGCGTATGATTTTTTTAATTAGCGTTATTTTTTTCGGGCTCTTTTAAATGGTGGCTTTCACGAGAAGTCAATTTTACACTCTCGCAGCCCTTTCCCTTGAACACTCATCATTTTTTCAATTACAATCCTCATGGTAAATGGTTCTTACATGAACACCTCCACCTTATGTCTAGTGATGCATAGATGACAAAATTGAGATAAGAACGTCTTACCAAACTGAAATATGCAAGAGATGTTAAACATTCATATAAATTCATGCATGCGTGCAAGGATGGCATATATATAAAATCGAATCAAGATGCATATCAAATTAGAAACAACCCTATAATACAATGGTTAAGATCATTCTAAGCATCAATAACTATGACCAAATGTCCTATCCATATGGATAATGAAAGGTAGGGGGTCCAAGCACATCAATATGCCACATCAAACATGTAAACTCAAAAATAAAACAAATCGCAAATATTTTTGGTTTTTCACCATATTTGACTCAAATAAATGCAAAATCTTTTTGTATGTTTCAAAAAATATTTAAACCAAAAATCTTTTTGTATTTTTCAAATCAGACTCAATAAAAAAAAAATATAATACAAAATGATATACATGTCATATCACTAGCAAGATATAAATCATGATGCAAAGACTAGCGTATGACAAACATGGTAACACAATCATCCATTAGTTTCAGCAAGGGAAGAATTAAGTTCAACCAAATGAGAACCATGAAGTTTTCGACCTAAAGCCACTAAATTCATTTTCCTAACCCAAGTAGGTGTAACATGACGGGTGGGGGTTTTGTCAACCAAAAGGACTTTATTCCTAAACTTCCTAGTAGCATTCCTATGGTCATAGAAAAAACGTCTAAGGTGACCTTTCCTACCGCAATGTGTGCAAGTGTAAAGACGACATGAATGATTATCAAAATATCGACCTCTCCTCACGTTCCTAGTGGGATCTCTCACATAGTTGGTATTGGATTTGGGAAAGGTAACAACTCTATTTTCGTAGCCTATAGCACACCTATCACTTTTAACTTGGACGGTGCCTAACATCCTATCCAACTTTTTTGACCTAGATTCCAAGTCAAACTTAACCATACTCGATTCTTTCAACTTCTTCTCCAACTCATAAATCCTATACTCAAGCACAAGCCTAGACTCCTCAAACTCTAGCAACTCCTTTTTCAAAGTCTCCATCAAACCACGAAGACTATCTCTCTCTCTCTTTCTCAACGTACTCTAGCTTCTCCCTAAGTTTCTTCTTCCGTTCCCTAAGATCCTCAATCAAAGTATCATTATTTTTTATGACACGCTCATTCAACCTAGCTTGCAATTTAGAGTTTACCTTTTTCACTTTCACCGTCTCTCCATATAATTCATTAAGTGCAACTTGCAACTCTTGCACATCTACCTCCTCGTCCTCACTAACTTCTCCCTCACTCACTTGGGATTCAATGGCCTCGAAAGTGTCATGCACATGAGAATATTTGTGGGAATATTTATCGTCGTCGCTCACATGACATGTCAAGAAAGAAATAAACTTTCTCTCATTGGGGGAACTCTCTCCCTCTTCTGATTCACTATCACTTAAGGAGGCACTATAAGCTGTCGATTTCTTTCCCTCTTTCTTAAGTCTAGTGGGACATTCATCAACTTTTTGACCATACCCCTCACACCCAAAACACCCATCCGACTCAACCCTATTAAATTTCTCATTCTTATCCTTAGGGGTCGAATCTACCTTGTTGTTCTTGAATTTCTCAAACTTTTTGGCATCTTTCGATTGCTTTCGAAACCATGGAAATATTTTGAACTTTTTAGCCAACAAGGTGACACCCTCAAAATTAGAATCGGAATCGTCTTCTGAAACTTTAGTTAACTCCTTTCGGGCTCTCAAAGCAATGTCCTTTTCTTTATTTGGAACTTGCTTAGAGGTAGACATATCGAGTTCATAGGTTTGTAAGTCACCTATAATCTCTTCAAGTTTGTAAGGACATATTTAATAAGTCATGTTTACATTAGAGTATGTCGTATACCGCTACAACCATCGAAGAATTATTCAAGATCATTCAAGCATCAAGACGAATCCGAATATCAAAGTTCTTCATCAAAGAAGCCCCCGCAAGATAAATTTGGTAAATGTTGTGTTTTTATTCCTTTACATTTCACTTAAGTATTGGGATTATTTTTCATAAAATATTTTCTAAGTGTTGGAGCGGAGTCTTTAAATGTTTTTAGTCAAAAATATAATTTTCGGAGTTTTTGAGGCGGTGTAATAACAAGAAAAATAAAAAGAAAAAATATTGAATTTTGTTGTTCTCGTTCGAACGACACCGTATGTCATTCAAAAGACATGGTCTGTCGCGTGAAGTGCTGCTATAGTTCAAACTACATTGCATCTCATTCAAACAGCATGCTATATTGTTTGAGCGACCTACCGCCTTAAGTTTTCTATTTAAGGAACTCTTCAACTCCATTTTTCATAAGAAGTCTTTCTTATTTTTCATTCTGCAAACACTGCGAAATCAGCATAATACATTTGGCTTCTTCTTTGCTTTCAATTCACAAAAATCCCATATGTTGTGGTGAATTGTTTTGGAACCTAAGAACATACATCTTGTTCAAGTTTGATCTTGTAGGGAGGATAACATATTGCTGACAATAGGTTCCACTTGAGGGAGGTACTAGGATGATTGACTGCGTGTCATTAGGGAGTGCTGCAGTATTCCTGGGCTGAAGATAGGACTGCGGTTCTTGAAGGCTCGCTGCATGTGGATCTATTACTGACGACACCGACTGACAGCTGCAGGTATTCATGTGTCAAAATCCATTTCATTGTAACCGTGTAAGTTGCGATTTATAATTATAGTGACACAAAAGGTTTTTCCCTTCGGGGATTTAGCCTGATATTGGTTTCCTTTGCATGCTTATTGATTTTATGTTATCGAATCACCTAGTTGCATGTGTTAGGGTTTAACTAAAATTTGGGTTAATTAAAATTGAATTTATTTGAGAAGTCGCATTATTCCGCTATAGAACATTTCTTACAAATTGGTAGTAGAGTAGGCTGCTCTAAGTTATAGAGTGATCTTGATTTTAAATCTTTTCTCTGATACAATTTGACTACTCACGTCGTTAAATTGGTATCAGAGCGGGTTACGCTAATTTATCGCATTTGATCTTGGTCTTTCAAAAAATTGTGTTTGATTGTGTAAAATCTTGTTTTATATCTTCTGTTGAAAATGTTTCTGAGAGGTATTCGGGGTGTGTGGGTGTTGGTCACACGATAGATGAGTGTCCCACATATTTAAGGAATCAATTGAAAAAATTGGCATCTCATATTTCTACCCTTAGTGATAGTGATTCGGAAGAAAAAGTTTTTTATGCTTCTAGGCGAGAGCTTCCCACCCGTGTGATTAGTGATGATAGTGAGGGTGATGAGAGTGAGGGTGGGAGTATAAATGAGTGTAACTTGCAAACGGCTTTCAATGAACTTTATGCTGAAGCGTTGAAAATAAATAAAGAAAATTTGAAATTAAAAGCTCAATTTAAAGAATGTGCCGTAAAAGATAATGATGTTTTAGTTAAAGATCTTAGGGCACGTGAGAAAATTTTGAGAGAGAAGCTTGAGTACATTGAGGTAGTGAGAGATAGTATTCAAGGGGTGATGGAGGCTATGAAAAAGGAACTTTTAGAGTTTGAAGATTCTAGACATTTACTCGAGTCGAGGATAGGTGAGCTTGAGATGAATTTGAGAGAATCAAGCAAGGTAAAATTTGATTTGGAGTCTCGGTCAGAAAAGCTAGATAAAAGTTTAGGGACTGTCTAAATTAAAGAGGATAGGGTTGGTATAGACTTCGATGAGAGTGTCACACCCATTCCCAAAGCTAACCCCACATGTGTGAGAGAGCCTCATAGGGTTGTTAAGAGAGAGACACCGAGGGTTATCAAGTGAGATCCACCTAGGAACATATTGCGAGAGGCACCTAGGAATTTGAGGAGAGATACACCTAGGAGTTTGAGTAGCGAACCACCTTTAGGTAACATTCACCGCCCGATTTACACTTGCACACATTGCGGTAAGAAAGGGCATCTTAGGCTTTTTTGTTACAAACTTTTAAATGGACCTAGGAAGGTTACTAAAAGAATAAATTCGATTCCTCCTTGTTACACATCAATTTGGGTAAGGAAATTGGATTTAGAGGCTTATGGTGTAATTGTTCACGACTCTCGTTTTCTTTCACGTGATTCACCCCATATGAGATCGTTTGGTTGATTATGTTAATAGTTGTCATACGCTAGTTGTGCTCCATGACGTACTCTTACTAGTTTTATGACCCATTTTGTTATAGATTACATTGTTTTATGAGTTTTAGCTACTGTTTTAGCACTGTTTAAGATCTACAACACCTTTAGGTATTCTTTTCTGGAAATTTTTTCACTGGGCAACACTGTTTAAAATTCTGGTGAATCTTTAAGTATTAGTTTTCTCATTTAAACGATATTGGTTTTTGTTCTAGCGATTTCTGATCTTGCGCGAAGTATTCTTACGAGATACTATGTCGTTCGAATGACAGGCAGTCTCGTTCGAGTGACTTGGTTGATTTTTGACCATTCTGTTTGCAGTACCCTGTGTTCATTGGTTACATTATTTGGTATTGCAGAGTTGCTTCTAAGAGTTTATATGCTGTCATTCTTAGTATTCATGCTTAATTGCTCATACTGCATTGTTTGTTTAATCACACCCACCTTGATTATTGATTCATTTGTGTGATTACTGTTTGCTAGCATATGATGATGCTCATGATGATTATATCTATTGCTAGTATGTACCATGTGTGTATTTATGGTTTTTTGTTTTTGAAAATTTTTGGAGAAATACAAAAAGATTTTCATTTTTATTTAAAAAAATTGGAAAATACAAAAAGAGTTTTGTATTTTGTTTTACACCATATATGAATGAACACTTAGGATGATTAAGTCACTATTTCATTCCATTTATCCATGTGACTATTTGATAGTGTTTTGAGACAATATATCATGTCATCCATGTGCTTTACAATATTTGGAGTCATTGAGATGCTATTAGTTGATACTTCCTACATGTTTGACTCACTATTTCCTTTAATGCACACATGCACTAATTTGTTTGATTATTGTACTTGTTTATAACATATTGGTCGAGTGTTTTCATCCCAATTATGTCCTTAAAACGAACCAAGTGCAATAATATGGGAGTAATAAATGTAGTACATGTAAAACCCATTGCCCGTGAGGAATTTGTTTATATTTCAAAAAATGATGAGTAACACGAGAAAGGGATACGAGAGTGTAAAATTGACTATGCGTGAAAGCTACCATTTGAAAAGAGACCGCACAAAAAATTAAGGCAATAAAAAGATGAAATATGCCAAACTTTGGGCCAATAGGTTTTTCTCTAAGTTGAGAATTTAGTACCTCATTAGATCTAAAAAAATTGCAATATTTTATTTGAAGGAGTTTAGTTGGAAAGTAATCAATGGGTTTGCACATCCTTTGAAAAATTCTCGAAACGACACTAATAGTTTTGGACGTTATTGGTGTGAAAATCACTTAGGCTTTAATTTGTTGATTTGATTTAGTCGATATCATCTAAATTAAACAATTTTACGCCAAATGATATTTTTGATGTTCAATGAATAGGAGTACACTTATGCATCGTGCAAATATGCTTGATTGAGTTTTATTACCTATTGAATTTGTTTACACCCATTCATTCCATATCCATGATTTGGTTGTCTTAATGTTATTCATGGTGTGATTTTTATAAAAAAAATTTGTATGAAAAATTGAAAAATAAAAAATAGTTTGTGGATATTTTGAGTATTTCCTCTGCATGCGCGTAGTTTGATCCCTTATTGTTCTGTTTGTCATGACACTCCATGGTTTGATTGTTTATTCTTTTCCTTGTCTATTTTGGACAAATAAAAAGAGGGAGAACGAATTATGGGGGAGTTTGTATTATAGAGGAGATTTGATTATATTGATGATTTATTCTTATATCATTTCAAACTTGATGCATCACGAAGGTATTTGCTTTATCTCATGTGTGTAAGTACAAAAGTGAAGATCATTATGTTGCACAACCTGATGAGAAAAGTTTTGATTTTTGAAGATTGATGAAGATTTTTTGAAGAAAAGATTGAATATTTGCATTTCGAGTACCTTTTCACTTTTGGGTTCATGGGAGGGTATTAGATTTATATAGTCATTTTGATTTGATAATGCAGATTGTTTTTATTTTATACCGGCATAGAGATAGGTGGAGATTTATAAGGATATATTTTATAAGTCCTGTTTACATTAGAGTATGTCATATACCGCTGCAACCGTCGAAGAATTATTCAAGATCATTCAAGCATCAAGGCGGATCCGAATATCAAAGTTCTTCATCAAAGAAGCCCCTGCAAGATAAATTTGGTAAAGGTTGTGTTTTTATTCCTTTACATTTCACTTAAGTATTGGGATTATTTTTCATGAAATATTTTCGAAGTGTTGGAGCGGAGTCTTTAAATGTTTTTAGTCAAAAATATAATTTTCGGAGTTTTTGAGGAGGTGCATTTAACAAGAAAAGGAAGAAGAAAAAATATTAAATTTTACTGTTCTCGTTCGAACGACACCATATGTCGTTCAAACGACAAGGTATGTTGCGCAAAGTGCTGCTGGCGTTCAAATGACATTGCATCTCGTTCAAACGACGTGCTATCTCGTTTGAGTGACCCGCCGCCTTAATTTTCTATTAAGGGACTCTTTAAATCCATTTTTCACAAGAAGTATTTTTCATTTTTCATTCTACAAACCCTGCTAAATCAGCAGAAAACATTTGGCTTGTTCTTTGTTTTCAATTAAAAAAAATCCCATATGCTGTGGTGAATTATTTTGGGACCCAAGAATATACATCTTGTTCAAGTTTTCTCTTGTAGGGAGGATAACCTATTGCTGACAATAGGTGCCACTTGAGGGAGGTACTAGGTTGATTGACTGCGTGTTATTAGGGAGTGATGCGATATTCCTGGGCTGAAGATAGGATTGTAGTTCTTGTAGGTTCGTTGCGCGTGGATCTATTACTGATGACACCGAGCGACATCTGCAGGTATTCGTGTATCAAAATCCATTTCATTGTAACCGTGTAAGTTGCGATTTACAATTATAGTGAAATAAAAGGTTTTGCCCTTCGGGGAATTTTCTTGATATTGGTTTCGTTTGAATGCTTATTGATTTTATGTTATCAAATCACCTTGTTGCATGTGTTAGGGTTTAACTAAAATTTGGGTTAATTAAAATTGAATTTATTTGAGAAGTCGCATTATTCTGCTGTAGCGCACTTCTTACAAAGTTTCGTCGAATCATGCATACTTAAGGAGTTTAAAACAGTCACTTTTGCATCAAACCTACTCTAAAAAGATCTCAAAATTTTCTTTATGACATGGTTGTCGGGAATCCTCTCTCCTAAGTTAAATGAGGAGTTGACAATACTAGACAACCTAACATTAAAGTCGTCAAACAACTCACTATCTAACATCTTAATCCTCTCAAGATGTATAGTGAGGTTTTGTAACTTAGACACCCTAACCATGCTAGTGCCCTCGTGAGTAAGTGCAAGTGTATCCCAACCCTCTTTTGCATTTTTACAAGTTATGATTCTATTATACTCTTCTGGTGTGACATGTGAGGAAATAACATGCAAACCTTTAGAGTTGTAAAGTGCAGACCTATGTTCAACATTTTTCCATGACTCAATGAGTTTCAAACTAGTGACCTCACCCTCTCGTGTGACTGGTGGTGTCCAACCTATTTCAACTGCTAACCAAACACGCTCATCAATTGATTTTAAAGAACTTATCATTTGCATTTTCCAATAAGCATAATTTGTGCCATAAAAAACAGGAGCATGAAAACTTTCAAAACCTCCAAAATTCATTCCAAAAACACAAAGGAGCAAACATAATAAAATTACGTTTTTAGCTCTGATACCAATTTGATGGTCCCTGTTTATTTCTTAAGCGAAAAGTGTTTTAAGGATTGATATGCCCAAAGTGTACCCTCGTACTCAGAGTCACTAACCTCGGCCTGTCTCATAGCCGAGTTGACAAGAAGCTCACAACTGCCATCAGAAAGATCATATTCTTCAAAGGTCGGCTCTCTACTACCAACCTCGGCTCTGCAGAAGTTGAGATCAGCAACGCCTTATGGGGACAGGTTATTGTTAACATCCTACTCTGCTTGAGCCAACGTTACTTCTCACCTCTTGCCTAACCTTGGCCGGTATTCCCAGTTGAGGCCATAATAGGTATTGAAAATACAAAGCAACACAATCGGACTTCACCAACCTCGTACTCGTACGAGCCGAGGTTACATAATTCAAGGGCGCAAGTCCGAGCATATGCAAGCACATGTAAGGTTTGGAACATGTGGGCAAATAAGTTATAACTGAATTATTCCCCTCACATGAGGGAATATTATGGCCATTATTATCTACATAAGATCAGCCAGGTGTTATCATTATACCGGTTCGATCCTCATACACATGCTCATTGCATGCGTGAGGGGTACACTACACCCTCCAAGAACTATATATAGAGGTCTTCCTCTACCTTGTAAAGGGATCAATAATTGTAACCCCAGCTAAAATTCAGTTGGTTTACACAGTAGAGAGAGAAAGCTTGAGAGATTGTATCTATGGCCATTAGAGCCTTCATTTAGTGAAATTACACACACACTCATAGTGGACGTAGGCCTGATTGGCTGAACCACTTATATACTAGTATTCATCCTCTTCTCCTCACCTCCCTCAACTAGATATTTACTCTTTATGCTACCATTATTATTGCTAGCTTGAGCTTACCAACACCTCATCTGGTGGTGCTGTTTCCAGCATCATCATTTTGGCACCGTCTGTAGGAATGAGAGGATTTATCTCTTCCTCTTTCGCTGCTTAACCTCACCGGAGACTCTGATGGTGAACCAGGCCTCACCCTTTGCGTGGAGCTGTTTCACCATTAAAAGAGGTCCCTTAAGGTTTCCAATCTCTATAGTCTTTTCATAGAAAGCTCAAACATATGGCACCAGAGTTACCACCATCTCCTCTACCATCTGGTATTAGAGGACCCAATTCCAGCCAGGCACCACTTAGTTCGAGATGGTTGAGGTGGCAACAGCCTTGAAGTCCTTGGCTACAACTCAGCTAGTGATGCATGAGAAATTTTCCCAGTTAAGCCAAAACATAATGAGACCACCTGGAGTCTCACCGGAGATGATTACTCTGACGACTGCTCAACCACATCATGAGGCCAGGGTACCACCCAAGACACCACGAAAGGACCAACCAACTCCTCAACGGAGGAGGGGTGTTGCTGAACCTAGGTGTTTACACCTGGGGAGGCAAGAAAACCCTTGCCCTGAGGATAGGTACGATGACATTGAGACAGAGGATGCCACGATAGATTTTTGGGAGTCATATGAGGTCTCAAACAACACTGTACATCCTATACAGCAGAGCTGAGGTCAGTGTGAAAGACGAGATGGTGATGCATGATCGTGTGGAAAACCGAGCGTCCGTGTAATACGCTAATCGTTGTTATCGGCTTCCAACCACAATACAAAAACCTAAACTATAACTACACTCTTGTGGAATATAGTGGCTAGTCTGGGTATCGAATCCTCAGGGAACTAGGACGAGTGAACGTACCGACGTTAGATAGACAGAGAAATCCTAACTTTGACTCTAAAAAGGAAAGGAAAAATTGATTTGGTTTTGAGATTGATTAAGCTAAATGCGATAATGAAAATGAGCAAGGATGCAACTAAATTACTCTACCGAAATGGAGGATGACTGATGATTTCAATAACTTTTTATTTTAAATGATGAGAGAAACAGGTCGGGAATACAATCCCCCAACCCTAGTGTAGTGCGGTGATAATATTAATCGTAAATTTATCTGATTGATCTGATTCGTAATTTAGTACTCCCAAGCATTATGTATACGAGGTTCAAGCCCGCGTCATACCTAATCTGAGGATGAGTAAATCGGTATCGCGATAGTGACACTCAAATTGTACTCTAAATCATCACGAGTACCCAGAGGCAAACGAGATATAAAGATCTACAATTGTTGTGTAACTACGCAATACGGTCATAATCAATCACTAAATTCAGAGGATTAATTTTATACACATGCAATTACCACATCCGGTTGGGTTCATGCATCCCAACCTTTAAAACCTAGCCGGACATGTTAAATGGACTAATGCATGAAATAATAACGTTGCATGTGTATGAATTCATGATGAAACTAGATTTAAACATGTAAATATATATTATAAAGGCAGCAATGAATTGAATCAACTACGGAAAATACGCATGCAAGAACAATAACAAGAATCTTGAATTAAAACGTGAAAAACAAACCCGAAACAATGAAATCTTGAAGCAATATAATCCCTTGATGTTCCTAGATGTTCCTACTTGTTATGGAGCTTTTACATGAATGAAATATGAATAAAAAGAGTCCTAATGACTAAATATATAGGCTAAGGGTCGTTTAGAAGAGTCCCCAAAACATAAAACTCTTTTGGTTAAAAGATAAGCACAAAATAAAAATCACGTATCTGCCAATTTGTCACACTTGGAAAGCGTGACTAATCTTGTAACGGATCTGGAGCGTGACTAATTTAGTAACGGATCTGGTGCGTGACAAATGGGCGGTCCGATTTTTTTCTCAGCTTCGGTTCGGTTTGGGTCTAACAGCTTTTTTCCTTGAATTTCTTCTCAACTTCAAATGGGCATAACTTCTTCACCGTAACTCGGATTGAGGTGCCGTTTTTCCAATGTTCTTGTCATTGAAAGCTCTTCAACTTTCTAGTTGGCCCTACTTCCGAACTAAGGCTGCAAAATTACGAGAATGCCCTTCAACTCCCCGATTCTTGGTTTCTTTCACTATTTTGAGTTCTCTTTGGCACTAACTTGCATGAAATATCTGTAAAACACATAGGAGATACACAAAATACGAAATACTTGCCAAAAAGGGTTAGTAGCATAGATATGAGATAAATCCAAGCTATTTACACAGCACGGGATCATAAAAATACCGAAATTAAGGGGATAAATATGAAGAATTTATGCCTAATCAATGCACGACAGAGAGGCTAAGCTTTTGATCGCTTAAGTAGAGGGTTGGACTTTGAAAGGATCCACCCAGTTAATGATCTGAGGCAGAGGCTATCCAGGTCAAGGAGCATAGATGGCTCACAAAGGGAAGGTGGTGATCATCGGCCTCATCATGGCCGACCCCCACATGGCCAAGACTGTGGCTAGAGGGAGGTCAACATCCGACGTTACGCAACAACTGGGGAACCCTCAGTTCACCCTTTAGAGTGGCTGGGGACAACCTCGACCAGGCTGACGTTTCCAGACCATGGAATGACTCTATTCATAGGTTGGAAGAGAAGATAGGGAACCTCATAAAAAGCCGAGACCCATTACAGAGGGGGTACTGAGAGGGCTCACCATTTGTATAAAGGATTGTTAACTTCCCAACCCCTGCTAAATTTAAACCTCCGGTGGTGTCTCCCAAGTACGATGGTAGTACTAACCCAGTCCATCATATTGAAATGTATGAATCTGTAGCAGACATTTATTCAATCTCTGATGAGATGAGGTACCGAGCTTTCTCAAGCACTTTGACTGGGGATGCACATATCTGTTTCACGTCTCTTCCTAAAAATCCAGTTGAAAATTTTAATGGTTTGGCCGAACGGTTTTTTTATAACTTCTGTTTTGGGGTAAGACCTCAAAAGAAGACGACTCACTTGCTTTATGTAAAGAAAGGGAAGACCGAAAGCCTTAAAGACTACATCGCGACGTTCAACAAGGAAAAATTAGAGGTAGAAGATTATGAAGAGATCATAGCCATGACAACCCTTATTGGAGGGCTTCAGAAGGGAAAACTACTTTGGAAGCTGGCTGAAGACCCTCCCAAGTCTATGACCGAGCTGTTAGAAACAGCTGGAAAGGTCATGAACTCAGAAAAACCAATGGCTGGGAAGTATGAGGATGAGAATGGAAGTAGTAGTGGGAAGTTTCAAAGGAAGAAGGATGGAAAGAAGAGAACTGCAGACGATAAGTTTGCACACTACATTCCTTTAACCGTGAGCTGCGAACATATTCTCAACGAAATAAAGAATGATAGATCCCTGAGATGGCCGAAGAAGCTGAAGGATCCTCCACATAAGAGAAACAAGAATCTATGGTGCGAGTTCCACGAAGATCACGAACATCTAACTAACAAGTGTTTCGCCCTGAAGGACGAGATTGAGAAGATGTTAAAGTCTGGAAAGCTTAGAAAGTATGTGGATGGTAGAGCTTCTAATGGGGGAAAGACGACCCTAAAAAGAAAATAAATGTTAAATGCCGGGAAGATATCCCAGCTAGAAGAGCTGATGACTTAGATGATGATGACGATGACCCTGACCTCCCACCAAAAGACAATAGTGCCACAGTGAAGAGGGTCGGTATAATCTCTTACGGTGTGCACACTATCTATGGTGGACTAGCAGGAGGTGGCTCAGAGGTAGCTAATCACAAGGCTCCTGTGGCAGAGGCTAAAGTAGTGGCTAAAGTCGAGGTTGCGAACTTGTCATCTACGGAGGTTAAGCGCGAGAAAAGAAAGAAGGTAGATATGGACACCCTCATGGTCGGCTTATCACGACTTGACTTCAAGGGTATCTTAGCTCCCCACGATGACCCTTTAGTCATCACCACAAGGGTGCATGGGTGTGAAGTTCAAAGGATCCTCGTTGATGGGGGTAGTTCTACAGACGTTATGCTTTGAACTTATTTTAAGAGCCTGGGCCTCAGTAGGGCTAGGCTTGTCCCTTATCATTATCCCTTGATTGGCTTCAGTGGTGAAAAGGTTCATCCATTGGGTATGTATGAAATGAATGTTAAAATGGGAGATAAATGGCCTAAGAGGTTGACTAGAAAAATCAATTTCTTTGTGATGGATGAGATCAATTTCTCAGCTTACAACCTCATCATAGGCCGAGTAGCCCTCAAGGAATTTGAGGCCGTTCCTTTAACGGTCCACCAAATGATAAAATTCCGACTCCTTATGGAGTAGGGGAAGTGAAAGGTTACCAAACATCGGCACGTGAATTCTACTTCAACTCTGCAATAGAGAGAGGCTCATTAGAAGGCAGCAACCACGTACAATATTGACACACTTATTCCTAGGGATGAAACAAAGCTTAAAAAGGGAGAAGCCATGTAGGAGGTAGAATCCATCGTCCTCAATGAGGACGAGCCGAAAAAACCATCCAAGTCGACAAAGCCCTAAGACCCGAGGTCAAGAAGGAACTAGTAAAGTTGTTAAGGAAGAGATAAAGTATTTTTTCCTGGAGCCATACAGACATGCCGGGTATTGATCCCGAGATTATGTGCCATAAACTCAATGTTATAGAAGATGCCAAGCCCATTAAGTAGAGAAGAAGAGTATAGTCAAGGAAAAAGTATTCACTACACCAAAAGCAGCAATTTGGCACACCCTGATATTAAAAATCTGGCACAGTTTAAAACCGTGCCAAAATTTGGCACTGCTTTAAAGTGTGCCAAAACTGAGTACACCTACTTAAAATATAAATAACCTAAAAAATCATCTCCCTCCAATATTTTCATCTCCCGCACTCTCATTTTCACACAAGAAAAAAAAGAGTCGTGGACTCTCTCCCTCTCTCGTCTGGCTTGGAGAAAAAAAAAACCTAATTTTTCACCACCGTCTAAGTCCACCGCTTTTGACCACCATTGATCCACTCTCATCTGGTATAATTTTTGTTTTTTTAACCCTAATTTTTTTTCCTGATTTGTGTATTTTCTTCCTCACAAAAGGGGCTTTGTTAGATGAGACTTAAGGTCCGTTTGATAGCGTCTCAATTCCAGGGCAAATTCAGAAAAGTTGGAAAATTCTGATCTTTTCCAGCTTTTAGGCTGTTTGATAGCCTTCATTTGCCTTGGAATTTGTTTTCTATGTACAACACCCCTTAAGCACAATTTGACACCCTAGGGTGGAATTCAATTCTTTGGGGGGGGGGGGGGGGGGGGGAAGGTTTTTGTTTGCCACCTTTGGATGGCAAATCACTCAAAACCATTTTTTTTTGTAAACTCTATATATTTCATAAATATATGAATATATATTGTTAAAAAATATGTAAATATATATATATTTCGTATATTCTTATATATATATATATTCGTATATTTTATATATTTTAGCACATATATGTATATTTCGTATATTTATATATATTTCATATATTTATGTATTTCGTATATTTATATAATCTATATAATTCATATATTTTAATATATATTTATATTTCGTATATATATATTATATATATACTGAATATATATTATTTACAGAATATACACATATATTACATATATACTGAATTATATAATATATGGATATATTCTGTAAATAATATATATTTAGTATATTCATTATATAATATTATTTACAGAATATACACATATATTATATATATACTGAATATATATATAATATATGGATATATTCTGCAAATAATATATATTTAGTATATTCGATATATAATATAATATAATATAATATAATATAATATAATATAATATAATATAATATAATATATATATTCATATATATATATATATATATATATATTTAAATATTTAATAATATAAATATAATTATATATATATATATATACATAATATATTATATTATATTATATAATTATATAATTCAGTATATACGTATTTATATATATAATTATATAATATATAATTCAGTATATATATTCAGCAATTAATATGTATTTATATTATATATAATTATATTTATGTATTTATATATAATATGTATTTATGTATATATAAATACATATGTATTTATATATTTATATATATATATAATTATATATAATTATATATATATAATTATATTATTAAATATTATTATATATATATAATAATATATATAACAAAGAAATAAACGGATTCAATTTCCTACACATAGGATTAATACAAGTAGCAGTCAAACCATTAACCAGTAAAGGAATAAACGCCTCTATCCTCTTGTGTCTTAGAGATGCTAGACATACTAATTACAATACAAGTATTTTAGGAATGATGGAATCAAGCCTATTTAATGGTCCAATACATTTTAACTGCTTTCCTGATTTTACATTAAGTTTAACAGACCCTCACATATTAAAAACTATGACACTGAATATTAAAACATCTGGTTATGAAATGTTAGAAGGAAGTAAACCACTTGCTTTAATTTATAGAATTTATTACAAATGTTTAAGGAAAAATCTAAATGTCCACGCTTTAGTAAAAAGTCCGAAAGATAAAACCCTTTTAATACAAAGCAGTACAAATGATGCTAATATTCAAGTCCCTAGGTCAATAAATTGGAAAGATATTAATTTACCAAACGATTGGTTATTAGAAAATGAAAATCATCCCAGAAAAGTACAAAACAATGCTATTAATCTAGAACGAATCCAAGAATACCTTGATGGATCAGTTAGGATAAGTTTTGACCAACCACGATTTAGAAATCTCCATATTAGAGATGATAGTAAATCCAGAGATGATAATAAATCCCAAACAAGTTATTCAACAAGAAAAGATGATGATTTAATACCCAGACGTAATCTTAAGTTAAAAGAAATAGATACAACCTCCCAAGTAAGTAAACCCTGTTATACAGCAACATCTAATTTTAATGATGATGAAGATCAACATTCCCCAACTCAAACGGATTTTGAAACAGGTTCAGTAAATCACCAATTATTAACAATCAATAAAGACTATAAAACTGACATGATTAAATTAGCAGAAGATTTTGAGTCAAAAGAAAACCGTATTAAAAGACGAGCATATAGAGAAAAATACTCCCAAAGTGAAAAGGCTAAGATACTAAGAAAATGGAAAACTTTAATGAATGAATTAAGAACAGACATAAAATTTTTCGATTATTTAGATAACTATTATAAAAAGATAAATGTCCTTACAAAAGTAAAGTGGACAAAACAAGACAAAACAACAATATCATCTAGTCACCCTCCACTAGAAACCATTTTAGTAAAGCACATGGGAACAGAAGTTATTGCTACACCTTTTAAAGTTACTTCTACTAATGATGAAATCAAAAAGGTTATTGAACAAAATAATTACACTAATCAATACCTAAATACTCTAGGAAAACAACTAGAATCTATTGATAATAAGTTAGATAAACCAAACCTACCATATAAAAAAGAAATACCTTTAATTCAACTTCCTGAAGTCCGAAAAGGAGTAAATTTACAAACAAAGTCTGAAAAAACTCTAGATAAAATAGAAAAAATGCTTAAAGATATCAAAGCGGAAGTCAAAGCAGAGTCATCAAAAACTGTTACAACTATTAACAAAAGCACCTATACAGACTCATCCCAAGAAACTACTACAGACGAAGATATCCAGAGTATTGAGAAACAGTTTACTAATGTTGAATTAAAAAGAATAAAAAACTCTAGAACAACTCCTACCACATTAACAAAAAATTGGTATACAAGACCAACACCCCCAGATATGCAATATGAAGAAAGAAATGTCCACAATCAATTTTCAGTTTCTTCAGATAGACTTTATGAGTGGAACATAGATGGATTATCTGAACAAGAAATTTTAAATAAAATGCAACACATATCTATGGTTGCCAACAATTATTTAAACAATCAAAACATTCCCCAAACAGAAATAGTTGAGCTATTAACCATGGGATTCACCGGAACATTAAAATCTTGGTGGGATAAACATCTTACCGAAGAATCAAAGGAACAAATTAAATCTGTTGTCCAACAAGATGCTAATGGCCTCCCAATTTTTGATGAAAACATTGGAATGGGGATTCCAGATGGAGTTAACACTTTAGTTTTCACAATAATAAAACATTTTTTAGGAACACCAAGTAATATCACCTCAAGGATTCATGATCAACTAAGTAACCTTAGATGCCCAACTTTAAGTGATTTTAGATGGTACAAAGATGTTTTCACATCACGAGTAATGCTTAGAGATGATAGTAATGAACCATTTTGGAAAGAAAAATTCATTAATGGTTTACCAAATTTATTTGCTCATAAAATAAGAGAAGTCCTAAGTAACACCAATGGACACATTGATTATAACAATCTTACATATGGAGACATAATAAGTACAATCCAGAAAGAAGGATTAAAAATGTGTATAGATATGAAAATAAGTAAACAGGCTAATAAAGAAAAATTAAAAGCAAAATACGAAATGGGAAATTTTTGTGAACAATACGGCTTAAACCCTGTTGCACCATCAAGAAATAAAAAATACAAGTCATATCCAAAACGATATGAGAAACATAGAAAAAACTATTTCAAAAACAACAAATTTTACAATAAAGAAAATAAGGAATTTTATAAAAAACACAAAAAACCACAAACTAATAAGAAAAGTGACAAGAGTAAAGTAAAATGTTATAAATGTGGAAAAACGGGTCACTACAAATCTGAATGTAAAGTAAAATCCCAGATTAACCAGTTACAATTATCATCTGAAGTAACACAGGAAATATATAAAATTTTTGAACTAAAAAATTCTTCTAGTGAAGGTGAAATAAACACTGATTACGAATCATCAAGTTACTATGAATCCGGTACAAACTCTAGCTCTCCAGATATAACTTTAGGATGTAAGGACAATTGCTGTAAAACTATTAATGTCCTCACTAAACAGGAAGAACAGGAAGAACTATTAATTGATTTAATTGGAAAAATAGAAAACCGAGATTTAAAATCACAATACCTATCCAAATTTAAAAAATTATTATCTACAGAAGAAGATGCTGGAAAGAAACAACACAAGATAAGTCTTGATAATACTCTAAAACGATTTAAAACTCACAAAGAAATTACATTGCAAGATCTTCAACGAGAAGTTAACATAATTAAACAAGATATCAAAGACATCAAAATAGAAAGTAAAGAGTTAAAACAAGATATCACTATTTTAAAAGTTGACCAAACCTTCCAAAAGCAAAAAGTTATCTCCTCAGAAAGTGAACCAGAGGATGACAAAATAGTAACAGAGGAAGAAACAGATCAACAATTAAATATCATAAACCAAATTAATTTGCAAAAGTGGCATGTACAAGTAACTTTAATTATTGACAAAGAATATGAGATAAAAGTCGTAGCATTAATTGATTCAGGTGCAGATTTAAATTGCTTACACGAAGGATTAATTCCAACCCGGTATTATCATAAAACATCTGAATGATTAAACTCAGCCAATGGAAGTAAAATGCAAATCAAATACAAATTACCCAAAGCTCATATTTGTCAAAATAATGTTTGTTACAAAACACCTTTTGTTTTAGTAAAAAATATGACAGACAAAGTAATCCTAGGAATCCCTTTTCTTTGCCTTTTATATCCATTTACAACCAGTGATACTGGAATAACCTCAATAGCTTTCGGACAACAAGTAAAATTCGAGTTTCTTTCAAAACCGGAAATCAGAGATTTAAAAACCCTCAAAGAATTTTCAATATCGATAAAACGTCTTCAATATAAGAGAAAACAATTAAATTTTCTAAATGAAGAAATAAGGTACAAAAGAATTGAAGAACAACTTACTAATAAAACTCTCCAAGATGAAATAGAAAAATTCAAGATAAAAATCACAAATGAAATATGTTCTGATCTACCAAATGCCTTCTTACATAGAAAGAAACATATAGTAACCTTACCGTACACTAAGGATTTTAGTGAAAAATTTATTCCTACAAAAGCAAGACCTATTCAAATGAATCAAGAAGATATGGAACTATGTAAAAATGAGATTTATGGGTTATTACAAAAAGGAATTATAAGAAAAAGTAAATCTCCTTGGTCATGCCCCGCATTCTATGTCAGAAAAAATGCTGAGTTAGAAAGAGGAGTTCCCAGGTTAGTCATCAATTACAAACCACTTAATAAAGTTTTAGAATGGATAAGATATCCAATCCCAAATAAACGCGACCTCATGAACCGATTAAACCAAGCAACTATTTTTTCCAAGTTTGATATGAAGAGTGGATTTTGGCAAATACAAATCCATGAAAAAGATAGATACAAAACCGCATTCACAACCCCCTTTGGTCACTACGAATGGTGTGTCATGCCGTTTGGCCTAAAAAATGCACCTAGTGAATTCCAGAATATCATGAATGAAATTTTTAATCCTTCATCCCATTTCACGATTGTCTACATTGATGATGTCCTCATCTATTCCCACACACTCGAAGAACCCTGGAAACACTTAAAATTATTTTTTGAACTAATAAAAATTAATGGTTTAGTAGTTTCAGCCTCAAAAGTCAATCTATTCCAAACAAAGGTTAGATTTTTAGGACCTGGTGGTATACTTTCGATTATTAATAAAAGATAAGGTGAATTCACCTTTTTAGGCTGTTGTTCGGCTATTGCCTCTTTTAAACATTTTGGAAAGTTGCAATTAATGTTATCCCATGGAGGAGGTATTAAAATACTACTAACCATTGCATATTCTAATAATAAACTTATAGTAACTTCTATTGCAATCTCAGGATTAGTCTGGAATATTACGTTGGGTCTAGTTATTATGAAATTTTTAAATTTTTTATAGTCTATTTCTATAAATATCATTGTTTCATATTTATTTATAGCATTTAGATGGACATGTTCATATTTATATGTACATCCCAAAGGTTCGGGATTAAAACGGAAATAATTTTGAATAAATAGCCAATGGAAGTAAAATGCAAACACAATAACAAGGAAACTTGGCTGGGTATTAAATCATCATCTTTTCTTGTTGAATAACTTGTTTGGGATTTATTATCATCTTTGGATTTACTATCATCTCTAATATGGAGATTTCTAAATCGTGGTTGGTCAAAACTTATCCTAACTGATCCATCAAGGTATTCTTGGATTCGTTCTAGATTAATAGCATTGTTTTGTACTTTTCTGGGATGATTTTCATTTTCTAATAACCAATCGTTTGGTAAATTAATATCTTTCCAATTTATTGACCTAGGGACTTGAATATTAGCATCATTTGTACTGCTTTGTATTAAAAGGGTTTTATCTTTCGGGCTTTTTACTAAAGCGTGGACATTTAGATTTGTCCTTAAACATTTGTAATAAATTCTATAAATTAAAGCAAGTGGTTTACTTCCTTCTAACATTTCATAACCAGATGTTTTAATATTTAGTGTCATAGTTTTTAATATGTGAGGGTCTGTTAAGCTTAATGTAAAATCAGGAAAGCAGTTAAAATGTATTGGACCATTAAATAGGCTTGATTCCATCATTCCTAAAATACTTGTATTGTAATTAGTATGTCTAGCATCTCTAAGACACAAGAGGATAGAGGCGTTTATTCCTTTACTGGTTAATGGTTTGACTGCTACTTGTATTAATCCTATGTGTAGGAAATTGAATCCGTTTTTTCTTTGTTTTGTAATAGCTTCACTAGTTAATAATTGAATTCTATCATGTTCTTTATTCAAAGCATAAACATGTTCAACTGTTTTAACATTGTAATTAGTATTAAAGGATGACTTTAGAAAACTGGTTTTGTAAATTTCTTTTGTTGGGACTTTGGGAATATTCCAATCATTTAAATCTAAATTTACTTCTTCATAAACGTGTTCTTCCTCGTTTATTATGTCTGGGGGAAAAGCTAAAGAAGATCTAGAGCTAGAACTAGCCAAAGAATTTGACCTAAATAATCTATTCATTTTTAAAGCTTCTAAGGAACCTATTTTCTCCTCACAATTTTCATGTTTGTTTTCTCAAAATGTTTCGATACATACCCTCTCATACCTATCCGCTCAGGCCACTCACTCGGGTCTTACTGTTTGGATACCGGATTTACTGTTCAGGTGATCTAACAAGTTTGGGATGTGAAAACACAAAGGGTGTAAGAATCAAACTGGCTCAGAAATTAGCTCTAAAAGGGAACTGGAAATATAGATCAAACACAATAACAAGGAAACTTGGCTCTGATACCAAAAGGGAAGCAGCGCATATAATAAAAACAGAAATTACTAATACTGAAAACTGAAGAACACGAAGAACATAAATTACAATAACTGAAATAACTGAAAGTAAACTTACAAATTACTGATTAATACAGTTGGTTGAACCGGATGAACTTGAAAGCATAATGTTTAATACAGAATATAAACTGTGAATGTAATAGAGAGAGAAAGTTTAGAGAGTGTTTTAGTTCCAGAGAATTGGACTCTGGTTAATGACTGGAATGAGCTTGGAATTTATAGCTGCAGATTTCAATGGGGTAATTCCATTTACCGGGGGTAAATAGGACGGGTAAATGGGTAAACTGATATTAACCTGGGGTAACTTTGACTTTCACATGGGGTAAATCGACGAAATGATTTTCACCTGGGGTAAATAGGACGGGTAAACTGATATTAACCTGGGGTAAACTGATATTAACCTGGGGTAACTTTGACTTTCACCTGGGGTAAATCGACGAAATGATTTTCACCTGGGGTAAATAGGACGGGTAAACTGATATTAACCTGGGGTAACTTGTTTCACCTGGGGTAAATCGACGAAATGATTTTCACCTGGGGTAAATAGGACGGGTAAACTGATATTAACCTGGGGTAACTTTGACTAATGATTTTCACCTGGGGTAAATATAATTTCACCTGGGGGTAACTTTGACTGGGGTAAATATTTTCACCTGGGGGTAAACGGATTTAATTTCACCTGGAGGTAACTTTGACTGGGGTAAATATAATTTCACCGAGGGTAACTTTGACTGGGGTAAATAATTTCACCGAGGGTAACTTTGACCTGGGGGTAACTTTGACTGGGGTAAATATTTTCACCTGGGGGTAAACGGATTTAATTTATTACAGACTGTAAGGGTCTTGAGCATCTTGGAATAAAGAACTTGAATATGGATCCGATGTGTTAACTTGGTGACTGTTTGTTGATTCATTAGAAGAAGTGGGAGAACAATAATTTTCATCTTCGGCTTCAGCTTGAAGAAGGAGCTGTTTCGCTAGATCTTTGAGCTGCTGGGATTTCTTTGACTTGATGTATCCATAGAATTTTGACTGGATTTCTTTGTTACTTGAACTTGAACTTTGACAGGATTTCTTTGTTACTTGAACTGCCTGAGCTGGAATGATTGGCTGGCAAGGAAACTCCATTTGGTAGAGCTGACAGATTTATTGCATCTATTTTTAGGGTTCCGTCATATTATCAATTTTGTGCCTGGTTACTGAGTCCATTGAGTCGTTATCTGAGTCGGTGTGTCTATAAGCCAAATAATGATAATTACTTTCCCTTTCATTAAATAGTGCTTCTTCAGTGTCTGTAGAATTTTGAGTTTTGTTAAAATAAGTTACATTTCTATTAAAAGGATGTTTTGCTATAAATATTCTTATGTTAAAATTTTCTTTAATCATATACCAGGGGTCAGCTGGAATTTCATTCATTATATTATAAACTTTATACATTAATAATAAATCAGCTGTTGCCTCTTTTCCTTGAATTAATGAGTCATCGTTACTTGCTTGAGCATAATAGTTTGAAATTCTTTCTTGCCTATGTTCAATAAATATATTGTGCCTGCTATGAATTATTTGACCAGTTCCTATCCATTCTGGTGGTATACTTTCGATTATTAATAAAAGATAAGGTGAATTCACCTTTTTAGGCTGTTGTTCGGCTATTGCCTCTTTTAAACATTTTGGAAAGTTGCAATTAATGTTATCCCATGGAGGAGGTATTAAAATACTACTAACCATTGCATATTCTAATAATAAACTTATAGTAACTTCTATTGCAATCTAAGGATTAGTCTGGAATATTACGTTGGGTCTAGTTATTATGAAATTTTTAAATTTTTTATAGTCTTATCTTATTTTATGAGAAAATAAATTTGGTAAACCATTAATGAATTTTTCTTTCCAAAATGGTTCATTACTATCATCTCTAAGCATTACTCGTGATGTGAAAACATCTTTGTACCATCTAAAATCACTTAAAGTTGGGCATCTAAGGTTACTTAGTTGATCATGAATCCTTGAGGTGATATTACTTGTTGTGAACTAAAACACTCTCTAAACTTTCTCTCTCTATTACATTCACAGTTTATATTCTGTATTAAACATTATGCTTTCAAGTTCATCCGGTTCAACCAACTGTATTAATCTGTAATTTGTAAGTTTACTTTCAGTTATTTCAGTTATTGTAATTTATGTTCTTCATGTTCTTCAGTTTTTTTCAATATTAGTAATTTCTGTTTTTATTATATGCGCTGCTTCCCTTTTGGTATCAGAGCCAAGTTTCCTTGTTATTGTGTTTGATCTATATTTCCAGTTCCCTTTTAGAGCTAATTTCTGAGCCAGTTTGATTCTTACACCCTTTGTGTTTTCACATCCCAAACTTGTTAGATCACCTGAACAGTAAATCCGGTATCCAAACAGTAAGACCCGAGTGAGTGGCCTGAGCGGATAGGTATGAGAGGGTATGTATCGAAACATTTTGAGAAAACAAACATGAAAATTGTGAGGAGAAAATAGGTTCCTTAGAAGCTTTAAAAATGAATAGATTATTTAGGTCAAATTCTTTGGCTAGTTCTAGCTCTAGATCTTCTTTAGCTTTTCCCCAGACATAATAAACGAGGAAGAACACGAAGAACTATTAATTGATTTAATTGGAAAAATAGAAAACCGAGATTTAAAATCACAATACCTATCCAAATTTAAAAAATTATTATCTACAGAAGAAGATGCTGGAAAGAAACAACATAAGATAAGTCTTGATAATACTCTAAAACGATTTAAAACTCACAAAGAAATTACATTGCAAGATCTTCAACGAGAAGTTAACATAATTAAACAAGATATCAAAGACATCAAAATAGAAAGTAAAGAGTTAAAACAAGATATCACTATTTTAAAAGTTGACCAAACCTTCCAAAAGCAAAAAGTTATCTCCTCAGAAAGTGAACCAGAGGATGACAAAATAGTAACAGAGGAAGAAACAGATCAACAATTAAATATCATAAACCAAATTAATTTGCAAAAGTGGCATGTACAAGTAACTTTAATTATTGACAAAGAATATGAGATAAAAGTCGTAGCATTAATTGATTCAGGTGCAGATTTAAATTGCTTACAAGAAGGATTAATTCCAACCCGGTATTATCATAAAACATCTGAACGATTAAACTCAGCCAATGGAAGTAAAATGCAAATCAAATACAAATTACCCAAAGCTCATATTTGTCAAAATAATGTTTGTTACAAAACACCTTTTGTTTTAGTAAAAAATATGACAGACAAAGTAATCCTAGGAATCCCTTTTCTTTGCCTTTTATATCCATTTACAACCAGTGATACTGGAATAACCTCAATAGCTTTCGGACAACAAGTAAAATTCGAGTTTCTTTCAAAACCGGAAATCAGAGATTTAAAAACCCTCAAAGAATTTTCAATATCGATAAAACGTCTTCAATATAAGAGAAAACAATTAAATTTTCTAAATGAAGAAATAAGGTACAAAAGAATTGAAGAACAACTTACTAATAAAACTCTCCAAGATGAAATAGAAAAATTCAAGATAAAAATCACAAATGAAATATGTTCTGATCTACCAAATGCCTTCTTACATAGAAAGAAACATATAGTAACCTTACCGTACACTAAGGATTTTAGTGAAAAATTTATTCCTACAAAAGCAAGACCTATTCAAATGAATCAAGAAGATATGGAACTATGTAAAAATGAGATTTATGGGTTATTACAAAAAGGAATTATAAGAAAAAGTAAATCTCCTTGGTCATGCCCCGCATTCTATGTCAGAAAAAATGCTGAGTTAGAAAGAGGCTGAAGAACACGAAGAACATAAATTACAATAACTGAAATAACTGAAAGTAAACTTACAAAATTACTGATTAATACAGTTGGTTGAACCGGATGAACTTGAAAGCATAATGTTTAATACAGAATATAAACTGTGAATGTAATAGAGAGAGAAAGTTTAGAGAGTGTTTTAGTTCCAGAGAATTGGACTCTGGTTAATGACTGGAATGAGCTTGGAATTTATAGCTGCAGATTTCAATGGGGTAATTCCATTTACCGGGGGTAAATAGGACGGGTAAATGGGTAAACGGATATTAACCTGGGGTAACTTTGACTTTCACCTGGGGTAAATCGACGAAATGATTTTCACCTGGGGTAAATAGGACGGGTAAACTGATATTAACCTGGGGTAAACTGATATTAACCTGGGGTAACTTTGACTTTCACCTGGGGTAAATCGACGAAATGATTTTCACCTGGGGTAAATAGGACGGGTAAACTGATATTAACCTGGGGTAACTTTGACTAATGATTTTCACCTGGGGTAAATATAATTTCACCTGGGGGTAACTTTGACTGGGGTAAATATTTTCACCTGGGGGTAAACGGATTTAATTTCACCTGGAGGTAACTTTGACTGGGGTAAATATAATTTCACCGAGGGTAACTTTGACTGGGGTAAATAATTTCACCGAGGGTAACTTTGACCTGGGGGTAACTTTGACTGGGGTAAATATTTTCACCTGGGGGTAAACGGATTTAATTTATTACAGACTGTAAGGGTCTTGAGCATCTTGGAATAAAGAACTTGAATATGGATCCGATGTGTTAACTTGGTGACTGTTTGTTGATTCATTAGAAGAAGTGGGAGAACAATAATTTTCATCTTCGGCTTCAGCTTGAAGAAGGAGCTGTTTCGCTAGATCTTTGAGCTGCTGGGATTTCTTTGACTTGATGTATCCATAGAATTTTGACTGGATTTCTTTGTTACTTGAACTTGAACTTTGACAGGATTTCTTTGTTACTTGAATTGCCTGAGCTGGAATGATTGGCTGGCAAGGAAACTCCATTTGGTAGAGCTGACAGATTTATTGCATCTATTTTTAGGGTTCCGTCATATTATCAATTTTGTGCCTGGTTACTGAGTCCATTGAGTCGTTATCTGAGTCGGTGTGTCTATAAGCCAAATAATGATAATTACTTTCCCTTTCATTAAATAGTGCTTCTTCAGTGTCTGTAGAATTTTGAGTTTTGTTAAAATAAGTTACATTTCTATTAAAAGGATGTTTTGCTATAAATATTCTTATGTTAAAATTTTCTTTAATCATATACCAGGGGTCAGCTGGAATTTCATTCATTATATTATAAACTTTATACATTAATAATAAATCAGCTGTTGCCTCTTTTCCTTAAATTAATGAGTCATCGTTACTTGCTTGAGCATAATAGTTTGAAATTCTTTCTTGCCTGTGTTCAATAAATATATTGTGCCTGCTATGAATTATTTGACCAGTTCCTATCCATTCTGGTGGTATACTTTCGATTATTAATAAAAGATAAGGTGAATTCACCTTTTTAGGCTGTTGTTCGGCTATTGCCTCTTTTAAACATTTTGGAAAGTTGCAATTAATGTTATCCCATGGAGGAGGTATTAAAATACTACTAACCATTGCATATTCTAATAATAAACTTATAGTAACTTCTATTGCAATCTCAGGATTAGTCTGGAATATTACGTTGGGTCTAGTTATTATGAAATTTTTAAATTTTTTATAGTCTATTTCTATAAATATCATTGTTTCATATTTATTTATAGCATTTAGATGGACATGTTCATATTTATATGTACATCCCAAAGGTTCGGGATTAAAACGGAAATAATTTTGAATAAATAGCCAATTTGAGACATCTTTTTCTTGTGCAAATCTAATTATTTTATCGGATATATCATTTGGAAATATGGTTTCTACTTTTGTTTTTAATATATATCTATGATAAGGGTCAAAGGAAGATAAAAAATTATTATTAGAGTAGAGGTCAACAGTTTTCATTTTCTTTTCATTTTCTTGATTTTTAAGATTTAATACTTTATAATATTTAATAACAGTTTCATGGTCCTTAATGAGTTGTGGACTGCTTTTGCTTTTATAATATTTAACTTGTGCTTCTAGAGTTTTCACGTAATTATTCATATTGTGAAAAAAAGTATTTACGTAGTTCATTGTGTGGATAAAAGAACCTTTATTGTATTCTCTATTGAACCAGAGGTTATCTAGCATCCTTTGCTGGTCTTCATTGACTGGTAGCTTTGACCTAAATTTTTGTTTTGCATTAAGAACAGTAAACAATTGATTAGTATGCTCTTGTGTTCCTGAGGAAGATCCTTGATAAGACATCTGCAGAACATTAAGAAGAGTTAGTAATAAAGTATCGGCTAATTGATTATCTTTACCTTTAATATGTTCAAATTGTGGTGTAAATCCTTGATAAATGTTACGACCTAAAAATCTGACCTTTGTTTGGAAAAAATTGACTTTTGGATATCTTATCCATTCTAAAACTTTCCTTATAATTCCTTTTTGTAACAACCCAATAATTTCATCTTTACATAGTTCCATATCTTCTTGATTCATTTGAATAGGTCTTGCTATTGTAGGAATAAATTTTTCACTAAAATCCTTGGTGTATGGTAAGGTTACTATATGTTTCTTTCTATGTAAGAAGGCATTTGGTAGATCAGAACAGATTTCATTTGTGATTTTTATCTTGAATTTTTCTATTTCATCTTGGAGAGGTTTATTAGTAAGTTGTTTTTCAATTCTTTTGTATCTTATTTCTTCATTTAGAAAATTTAATTGTTTTCTCTTATATTGAAGACGCTTTATCGATATTGAAAATTCTTTGAGAGTTTTTAAATCCCTGATTTCTGGTTTTGAGAGAAATTCGAATTTCACTTGTTGTCCGAAGGCTATTGAGGTTATTCCAGTGTTACTAGCTGTAAATGGATATAAAAGGCAAAGAAAAGGGATTCCTAGGATTACTTTGTCTGTCATATTTTTTACTAAAACGAAAGGTGTTTTGTAACATACATTATTTTGACAAATATGAGCTTTGGGTAATTTGTGTTTGATTTGCATTTTACTTCCATTGGCTGAGTTTAATCGTTCAGATGTTTTATGATAATACCGGGTTGGAATTAATCCTTCTTGTAGGCAATTTAAATCTGCGCCTGAATCAATTAATGCTATGACTTTTACCTCATATTCTTTGTCAATGATTAAAGTTACTTGTACATGCCACTTTTGCAAATTAATTTGGTTTATGATATTTAATTGTTGATCTGTTTCTTCCTCTGTTACTATTTTGTCATCCTCTGGTTCACTTTCTGAGGAGATAACTTTTTGCTTTTGGAAGGTTTGGTCAACTTTTAAAATAGTGATATCTTGTTTTAACTCTTTACTTTCTATTTTGATGTCTTTGATATCTTGTTTAATTATGTTAACTTCTCGTTGAAGATCTTGCAATGTAATTTCTTTGTGAGTTTTAAATCGTTTTAGAGTATTATCAAGACTTATCTTATGTTGTTTCTTTCCAGCATCTTCTTCTTTAGATAATAATTTTTTTAAATTTGGATAGGTATTGTGATTTTAAATCTCGGTTTTCTATTTTTCCAATTAAATCAATTAATAGTTCTTCCTGTTCTTCCTGTTTAGTGAGGACATTAATAGTTTTACAGCAATTGTCCTTACATCCTAAATTTATATCTGGAGAGCTAGAGTTTGTACCGGATTCATAGTAACTTGATGATTCGTAATCAGTGTTTATTTCACCTTCACTAGAAGAATTTTTTAGTTCAAAAATTTTATATATTTCCTGTGTTACTTCAGATGATAATTGTAACTGGTTAATCTGGGATTTTACTTTACATTCAGATTTGTAGTGACCCGTTTTTCCACATTTATAACATTTTACTTTACTCTTGTCACTTTTCTTATTAGTTTGTGGTTTTTTGTGTTTTTTATAAAATTCCTTATTTTCTTTATTGTAAAATTTGTTGTTTTTGAAATAGTTTTTTCTATGTTTCTCATATCGTTTTGGATATGACTTGTATTTTTTATTTCTTGATGGTGCAAAAGGGTTTAAGCCGTATTGTTCACAAAAATTTCCCATTTCGTATTTTGCTTTTAATTTTTCTTTATTAGCCTGTTTACTTATTTTCATATCTATACACATTTTTAATCCTTCTTTCTGGATTGTACTTATTATGTCTCCATATGTAAGATTGTTATAATCAATGTGTCCATTGGTGTTACTTAGGACTTCTCTTATTTTATGAGCAAATAAATTTGGTAAACCATTAATGAATTTTTCTTTCCAAAATGGTTCATTACTATCGTCTCTAAGCATTACTCGTGATGTGAAAACATCTTTGTACCATCTAAAATCACTTAAAGTTGGGCATCTAAGGTTACTTAGTTGATCATGAATCCTTGAGGTGATATTACTTGGTGTTCCTAAAAAATGTTTTATTATTGTGAAAACTAAAGTGTTAACTCCATCTGGAATCCCCATTCCAATGTTTTCATCAAAAATTGGGAGGCCATTATCATCTTGTTGGACAGCAGATTTAATTTGTTCCTTTGATTCTTCGGTAAGATGTTTATCCCACCAAGATTTTAATGTTCCTGTGAATCCCATGGTTAATAGCTCAACTATTTCTGTTTGGGGAATGTTTTGATTGTTTAAGTAATTGTTGGCAACCATAGATATGTGTTGCATCTTATTTAAAATTTCTTGTTCAGATAATCCATCTATGTTCCATTCATAAAGTCTATCTGAAGAAACTGAAAATTGATTGTGAATATTTCTTTCTTCATATTGCATATCTGGGGGTGTTGGTCTAGTATACCAATTTTTTGTTAAGGTGGTAGGAGCGACTTTAGAAGTTTTTATTCTATTTAATCCAACATTAGTAAATTGGTTTTCAATAGTCTGGATATCTTCATCTGTAGTAGTTTCTTGGGATGAGTCTGTATAAGTACTTTTGTTAATAGTTGTAATAGTTTTTGATGACTCTGCTTTGACTTCTGCTTTGATATCTTTAAGCATTTTTTCTATTTTATCTAGAGTCTTTTCAGACTTTGTTTGTAAATTTACTCCTTTTCGGACTTCTGGAAGTTGAATTAAAAGTATTTCTTTTTTATATGGTAGGTTTGGTTTATCTATCTTATTTTCAATAGATTCTAATTGTTTTCCTAGAGTATTTAGGCATTGATTAGTGTAATTATTTTGTTCAATAACCTTTTTGATTTCATCATTAGTAGAAGTAACTTTAAAGGGTGTAGCCACTACTTCTGTTCCCATGTGATTTACTAAAATGGTTTCTAGTGGAGGGTGACTAGATGATACTGTTGTTTTGTCTTGTTTTGTCCATTTTACTTTTGTTAGGACATTTATTGTTTGATAATAGTTATCTAAATAGTCGAAAAATTTTATGTCTGTTCTTAATTCATTCATCAAAGTTTTCCATTTTCTTAGTATTCTAGCCTTTTCACTTTGGGAATATTTTTCTCGATATGCTCGTCGTCTAGTACGGTTTTCTTTTGACTCAAAATCTTCTCCTAGTTTAATCATGTCAGTTTTATAGTCTCTATTGATTGTTAATAATTGGTGATTTACTGAACCTGTTTCAAAATCTGTTTGAGTGGGAGAATGTTGGTCTTCATCATCATTAAAATTAGATGTTGCTGTATAGCAGGGTTTACTTACTTGGGAGGTTGTATCAATTTCTTTTAACTTAAGATTACGTCTGGGTATTAAATCATCATCTTTTCTTGTTGAATAACTTGTTTGGGATTTATTATCATCTTTGGATTTACTATCATCTCTAATATGGAGGTTTATAAATCGTGGTTGATCAAAACTTATCCTAACTGATCCATCAAGGTATTCTTGGATTCGTTCTATATTAATAGCATTGTTTTGTACTTTTCTAGGATGATTTTCATTCTCTAATAACCAATCGTTTGGTAAATTAATATCTTTCCAATTTATTGACCTAGGGACTTGAATATTAGCATCATTTGTACTGCTTTGTATTAAAAGGGTTTTATCTTTCGGGCTTTTTACTAAAGCGTGGACATTTAGATTTGTCCTTAAACATTTGTAATAAATTCTATAAATTAAAGCAAAATAGAAAGTAAAGAGTTAAAACAAGATATCACTATTTTAAAAGTTGACCAAACCTTCCAAAAGCAAAAAGTTATCTCCTCAGAAAGTGAACCAGAGGATGACAAAATAGTAACAGAGGAAGAAACAGATCAACAATTAAATATCATAAACCAAATTAATTTGCAAAAGTGGCATGTACAAGTAACTTTAATTATTGACAAAGAATATGAGATAAAAGTCGTAGCATTAATTGATTCAGGTGCAGATTTAAATTGCTTACAAGAAGGATTAATTCCAACCCGGTATTATCATAAAACATCTGAACGATTAAACTCAGCCAATGGAAGTAAAATGCAAATCAAATACAAATTACCCAAAGCTCATATTTGTCAAAATAATGTTTGTTACAAAACACCTTTTGTTTTAATTTCAGAGTGACATTTTAAATCAAAAATTTTTAATCCGTGTAGATTGTAAAAGTGCTAAATATGTTTTAGAAAAGGATGTCCACAATATTGCTTCCAAACAAATTTTTGCTAGATGGCAATCTATATTAAGCATTTTTGATTTTGATATTGACTACATTAAAGGAAGTGAGAATTCAATTCCTGATTTTCTCACACGAGAATTTCTACAGAGCAACAATGACGGAGAAAAACCCCCAGAAGACACCTAGAGCTCTTGCTCTACCCACCAGTCAATCTCCTACTAAACTTGCATCCCCTCTCCAAGTTACAAACAGATACCAAGTCCTTGGAAACATCCCAAGACCAAATTTTAGTTACAGTTCCACTCTTGCAACTCCTGCAGAGTTTGGACCTTCTTCCAGTCAATACTTAGTCAATGACCCATTTGCTCCTCAGCCTATTCAACAGATTACTAAAACCAAATTTTATAATCATCCTACTAGAACTGATTATGTGCTCAAACCAAAATTTTCAAATCTATTTTCTATTGAGCCAAATCACAACCATATTAAAAATCCCATTGATTTAATAAAAAACTTTTTTCCCCCTTCTTGGCATTTTATTCCCCATCATCCTGCCAAGACTTTAAAATTTTACATGGATATCCTCTACTCCTCAGAATCAGTTCGTATTAAGGCCATCACCGATCGCAACGATTCATCAAGGATTCTTTACCATTCCTTGCATATTAATAATATAATCTCTCTTCAAGATTGGGGATCTCATCCCTCCATTCTAAAATCACTTCCAAGTCACCAAATTCAGTTCAGTCATTACGATTATATTGAAGCATGGTTTAAAGTTCTCCTTTACCAAAATGAATCATTCACTCACTCTTGGTTTCTTTGTTTTGATCAAAAATTTAAAAGTTAAATTCCTTCCTGGTTTTCCCGTTGGTAGACCGTGATGTGAAAACATCTTTGTACCATCTAAAATCACTTAAAGTTGGGCATCTAAGGTTACTTAGTTGATCATGAATCCTTGAGGTGATATTACTTGGTGTTCCTAAAAAATGTTTTATTATTGTGAAAACTAAAGTGTTAACTCCATCTGGAATCCCCATTCCAATGTTTTCATCAAAAATTGGGAGGCCATTATCATCTTGTTGGACAGCAGATTTAATTTGTTCCTTTGATTCTTCGGTAAGATGTTTATCCCACCAAGATTTTAATGTTCCTGTGAATCCCATGGTTAATAGCTCAACTATTTCTGTTTGGGGAATGTTTTGATTGTTTAAGTAATTGTTGGCAACCATAGATATGTGTTGCATCTTATTTAAAATTTCTTGTTCAGATAATCCATCTATGTTCCATTCATAAAGTCTATCTGAAGAAACTGAAAATTGATTGTGAATATTTCTTTCTTCATATTGCATATCTGGGGGTGTTGGTCTAGTATACCAATTTTTTGTTAAGGTGGTAGGAGCGACTTTAGAAGTTTTTATTCTATTTAATCCAACATTAGTAAATTGGTTTTCAATAGTCTGGATATCTTCATCTGTAGTAGTTTCTTGGGATGAGTCTGTATAAGTACTTTTGTTAATAGTTGTAATAGTTTTTGATAACTCTGCTTTGACTTCTGCTTTGATATCTTTAAGCATTTTTTCTATTTTATCTAGAGTCTTTTCAGACTTTGTTTGTAAATTTACTCCTTTTCGGACTTCTGGAAGTTGAATTAAAGGTATTTCTTTTTTATATGGTAGGTTTGGTTTATCTATCTTATTTTCAATAGATTCTAATTGTTTTCCTAGAGTATTTAGGCATTGATTAGTGTAATTATTTTGTTCAATAACCTTTTTGATTTCATCATTAGTAGAAGTAACTTTAAAGGGTGTAGCCACTACTTCTGTTCCCATGTGATTTACTAAAATGGTTTCTAGTGGAGGGTGACTAGATGATACTGTTGTTTTGTCTTGTTTTGTCCATTTTACTTTTGTTAGGACATTTATTGTTTGATAATAGTTATCTAAATAGTCGAAAAATTTTATGTCTGTTCTTAATTCATTCATCAAAGTTTTCCATTTTCTTAGTATTCTAGCCTTTTCACTTTGGGAATATTTTTCTCTATATGCTCGTCGTCTAGTACGGTTTTCTTTTGACTCAAAATCTTCTCCTAGTTTAATCATGTCAGTTTTATAGTCTTTATTGATTGTTAATAATTGGTGATTTACTGAACTTGTTTCAAAATCTGTTTGAGTGGGAGAATGTTGGTCTTCATCATCATTAAAATTAGATGTTGCTGTATAGCAGGGTTTACTTACTTGGGAGGTTGTATCAATTTCTTTTAACTTAAGATTACGTCTGGGTATTAAATCATCATCTTTTCTTGTTGAATAACTTGTTTGGGATTTATTATCATCTTTGGATTTACTATCATCTCTAATATGGAGATTTCTAAATCGTGGTTGGTCAAAACTTATCCTAACTGATCCATCAAGGTATTCTTGGATTCGTTCTAGATTAATAGCATTGTTTTGTACTTTTCTGGGATGATTTTCATTTTCTAATAACCAATCGTTTGGTAAATTAATATCTTTCCAATTTATTGACCTAGGGACTTGAATATTAGCATCATTTGTACTGCTTTGTATTAAAAGGGTTTTATCTTTCGGGCTTTTTACTAAAGCGTGGACATTTAAATTTGTCCTTAAACATTTGTAATAAATTCTATAAATTAAAGCAAGTGGTTTACTTCCTTCTAACATTTCATAACCAGATGTTTTAATATTTAGTGTCATAGTTTTTAATATGTGAGGGTCTGTTAAGCTTAATGTAAAATCAGGAAAGCAGTTGAAATGTATTGGACCATTAAATAGGCTTGATTCCATCATTCCTAAAATACTGGTGTTGTAATTAGTATGTCTAGCATCTCTAAGACATAGGAGAATAGAGGCATTTATGCCTTTACTGGTTAATGGTTTGACTGCTACTTGTATTAATCCTATGTGTAGGAAATTGAATCCGTTTTTTCTTTGTTTTGTAATAGCTTCACTAGTTAATAATTGAATTCTATCATGTTCTTTATTCAAAGCATAAACATGTTCAACTGTTTTAACATTGTAATTAGTACTAAAGGATGACTTTAGAAAACTGGTTTTGTAAATTTCTTTTGTTGGGACTTTGGGAATATTCCAATCATTTAAATCTAAATTTACTTCTTCATAAACATGTTCTTCCTCGTTTATTATGTCTGGGGGAAAAACTAAAGAAGATCTAGAGCTAGAACTAGCCAAAGAATTTGACCTAAATAATCTATTCATTTTTAAAGCTTCTAAGGAACCTATTTTCTCCTCACAATTTTCATGTTTGTTTTCTCAAAATGTTTCGATACATACCCTCTCATACCTATCCGCTCAGGCCACTCACTCGGGTCTTACTGTTTGGATACCGGATTTACTGTTCAGGTGATCTAACAAGTTTGGGATGTGAAAACACAAAGGGCGTAAGAATCAAACTGGCTCAGAAATTGGCTCTAAAAGGGAACTGGTAATATAGATCAAACACAATAACTGGGAAACTTGGCTCTGATACCAAAAGGGAAGCAGCGCATATAATTAAAACAGAAATAGTTTTTATTCTATTTAATCCAACATTAGTAAATTGGTTTTCAATAGTCTATATATCTTCATCTGTAGTAGTTTCTTGGGATGAGTCTGTATAAGTACTTTTGTTAATAGTTGTAATAGTTTTTGATGACTCTGCTTTGACTTCTGCTTTGATATCTTTAAGCATTTTTTCTATTTTATCTAGAATCTTTTCAGACTTTGTTTGTAAATTTACTCCTTTTCGGACTTCTGGAAGTTGAATTAAAGGTATTTCTTTTTTATATGGTAGGTTTGGTTTATCTATCTTATTTTCAATAGATTCTAATTGTTTTCCTAGAGTATTTAGGCATTGATTAGTGTAATTATTTTGTTCAATAACCTTTTTGATTTCATCATTAGTAGAAGTAACTTTAAAGGGTGTAGCCACTACTTCTGTTCCCATGTGATTTACTAAAATGGTTTCTAGTGGAGGGTGACTAGATGATACTGTTGTTTTGTCTTGTTTTGTCCATTTTACTTTTGTTAGGACATTTATTGTTTGATAATAGTTATCTAAATAGTCGAAAAATTTTATGTCTGTTCTTAATTCATTCATCAAAGTTTTCCATTTTCTTAGTATTCTAGCCTTTTCATAAAAGATAAGGTGAATTCACCTTTTTAGGCTGTTGTTCGGCTATTGCCTCTTTTAAACATTTTGGAAAGTTGCAATTAATGTTATCCCATGGAGGAGGTATTAAAATACTACTAACCATTGCATATTCTAATAATAAACTTATAGTAACTTCTATTGCAATCTCAGGATTAGTCTGGAATATTACGTTGGGTCTAGTTATTATGAAATTTTTAAATTTTTTATAGTCTATTTCTATAAATATCATTGTTTCATATTTATTTATAGCATTTAGATGGACATGTTCATATTTATATGTACATCCCAAAGGTTCGGATCAGTTAGGATAAGTTTTGACCAACCACGATTTAGAAATCTCCATATTAGAGATGATAGTAAATCCAGAGATGATAATAAATCCCAAATAAGTTATTCAACAAGAAAAGATGATGATTTAATACCCAGACGTAATCTTAAGTTAAAAGAAATAGATACAACCTCCCAAGTAAGTAAACCCTGTTATACAGCAACATCTAATTTTAATGATGATGAAGATCAACATTCCCCAACTCAAACGGATTTTGAAACAGGTTCAGTAAATCACCAATTATTAACAATCAATAAAGACTATAAAACTGATATGATTAAATTAGCAGAAGATTTTGAGTCAAAAGAAAACCGTATTAAAAGACGAGCATATAGAGAAAAATACTCCCAAAGTGAAAAAGCTAAGATACTAAGAAAATGGAAAACTTTAATGAATGAATTAAGAACAGACATAAGATTTTTCGATTATTTAGATAACTATTATAAAAAGATAAATGTCCTTACAAAAGTAAAGTGGACAAAACAAGACAAAACAACAATATCATCTAGTCACCCTCCACTAGAAACCATTTTAGTAAATCACATGGGAACATAAGTTATTGCTACACCTTTTAAAGTTACTTCTACTAATGATGAAATCAAAAAGGTTATTGAACAAAATAATTACACTAATAAATACCTAAATACTCTAGGAAAACAACTAGAATCTATTGATAATAAGTTAGATAAACCAAACCTACCATATAAAAAAGAAATACCTTTAATTCAACTTCCTGAAGTCCGAAAAGGAGTAAATTTACAAACAAAGTCTGAAAAGACTCTAGATAAAATAGAAAAAATGCTTAAAGATATCAAAGCGGAAGTCAAAGCAGAGTCATCAAAAACTGTTACAACTATTAACAAAAGCACCTATACAGACTCATCCCAAGAAACTACTACAGACGAAGATATCCAGAGTATTGAGAAACAGTTTACTAATGTTGAATTAAAAAGAATAAAAAACTCTAGAACAACTCCTACCACATTAACAAAAAATTGGTATACAAGACCAACACCCCCAGATATGCAATATGAAGAAAGAAATGTCCACAATCAATTTTCAGTTTCTTCAGATAGACTTTATGAGTGGAACATAGATGGATTATCTGAAAAAGAAATTTTAAATAAGATGCAACACATATCTATGGTTGCCAACAATTATTTAAACAATCAAAACATTCCCCAAACATAAATAGTTGAGCTATTAACCATGGGATTCACCGGAACATTAAAATCTTGGTGGGATAAACATCTTACCGAAGAATCAAAGGAACAAATTAAATCTGCTGTCCAACAAGATGCTAATGGCCTCCCAATTTTTGATGAAAACATTGGAATGGGGATTCCAGATGGAGTTAACACTTTATTTTTCACAATAATAAAACATTTTTTAGGAACACCAAGTAATATCACCTCAAGGATTCATGATCAACTAAGTAACCTTAGATGCCCAACTTTAAGTGATTTTAGATGGTACAAAGATGTTTTCACATCACGAGTAATGCTTAGAGATGATAGTAATGAACCATTTTGGAAAGAAAAATTCATTAATGGTTTACCAAATTTATTTGCTCATAAAATAAGAGAAGTCCTAAGTAACACCAATGGACACATTGATTATAACAATCTTACATATGGAGACATAATAAGTACAATCCAGAAAGAAGGATTAAAAATGTGTATAGATATGAAAATAAGTAAACAGGCTAATAAAGAAAAATTAAAAGCAAAATACGAAATGGGAAATTTTTGTGAACAATACGGCTTAAACCCTGTTGCACCATCAAGAAATAAAAAATACAAGTCATATCCAAAACGATATGAGAAACATAGAAAAAACTATTTCAAAAACAAAAAATTTTACAATAAAGAAAATAAGGAATTTTATAAAAAACAAAAAAAACCACAAACTAATAAGAAAAGTGACAAGAGTAAAGTAAAATGTTATAAATGTGGAAAAACGGGTCACTACAAATCTGAATGTAAAGTAAAATCCCAGATTAACCAGTTACAATTATCATCTGAAGTAACACAGGAAATATATAAAATTTTTGAACTAAAAAATTCTTCTAGTGAAGGTGAAATAAACACTGATTACGAATCATCAAGTTACTATGAATCCGGTACAAACTCTAGCTCTCCAGATATAACTTTAGGATGTAAGGACAATTGCTGTAAAACTATTAATGTCCTCACTAAACAGGAAGAACAGGAAGAACTATTAATTGATTTAATTGGAAAAATAGAAAACCGAGATTTAAAATCACAATACCTATCGAAATTTAAAAAATTATTATCTACAGAAGAAGATGCTGGAAAGAAACAACATAAGATAAGTCTTGATAATACTCTAAAACGATTTAAAACTCACAAAGAAATTACATTGCAAGATCTTCAACGAGAAGTTAACATAATTAAACAAGATATCAAAGACATCAAAATAGAAAGTAAAGAGTTAAAACAAGATATCACTATTTTAAAAGTTGACCAAACCTTCCAAAAGCAAAAAGTTATCTCCTCAGAAAGTGAACCAGAGGATGACAAAATAGTAACAGAGGAAGAAACAGATCAACAATTAAATATCATAAACCAAATTAATTTGCAAAAGTGGCATGTACAAGTAACTTTAATTATTGACAAAGAATATGAGATAAAAGTCGTAGCATTAATTGATTCAGGTGCAGATTTAAATTGCTTACAAGAAGGATTAATTCCAACCCGGTATTATCATAAAACATCTGAACGATTAAACTCAGCCAATGGAAGTAAAATGCAAATCAAATACAAATTACCCAAAGCTCATATTTGTCAAAATAATGTTTGTTACAAAACACCTTTTGTTTTAGTAAAAAATATGACAGACAAAGTAATCCTAGGAATCCCTTTTCTTTGCCTTTTATATCCATTTACAACCAGTGATACTGGAATAACCTCAATAGCTTTCGGACAACAAGTAAAATTCGAGTTTCTTTCAAAACCGGAAATCAGAGATTTAAAAACCCTCAAAGAATTTTCAATATCGATAAAACGTCTTCGATATAAAAGAAAACAATTAAATTTTCTAAATGAAGAAATAAGGTACAAAAGAATTGAAGAACAACTTACTAATAAAACTCTCCAAGATGAAATAGAAAAATTCAAGATAAAAATCACAAATGAAATATGTTCTGATCTACCAAATGCCTTCTTACATAGAAAGAAACATATAGTAACCTTACCGTACACTAAGGATTTTAGTGAAAAATTTATTCCTACAAAAGCAAGACCTATTCAAATGAATCAAGAAGATATGGAACTATGTAAAAATGAGATTTATGGGTTATTACAAAAAGGAATTATAAGAAAAAGTAAATCTCCTTGGTCATGCCCCGCATTCTATGTCAGAAAAAATGCTGAGTTAGAAAGAGGAGTTCCCAGGTTAGTCATCAATTACAAACCACTTAATAAAGTTTTAGAATGGATAAGATATCCAATCCCAAATAAACGCGACCTCATGAACCGATTAAACCAAGCAACTATTTTTTCCAAGTTTGATATGAAGAGTGGATTTTGGCAAATACAAATCCATGAAAAAGATAGATACAAAACCGCATTCACAACCCCCTTTGGTCACTACGAATGGTGTGTCATGCCGTTTGGCCTAAAAAATGCACCTAGTGAATTCCAGAATATCATGAATGAAATATTTAATCCTTCATCCCATTTCACGATTGTCTACATTGATGATGTCCTCATCTATTCCCACACACTCGAAGAACACTGGAAACACTTAAAATTATTTTTTGAACTAATAAAAATTAATGGTTTAGTTGTTTCAGCCTCAAAAGTCAATCTATTCCAAACAAAGGTTAGATTTTTAGGACATAACATTTATCAAGGAAAAATTAGCCCTATAGATAGAGCCATTCAATTTGCTGATAAATTTCCTGATGAAATCCTCGAGAAAACGCAACTTCAAAGATTTCTAGGATCATTAAACTACATTGCTGAATTTTATCCAAATCTCCGCAAACAATGCAAACCATTATTTGAGAGGCTACAAAGTAACCCTCCCCCTTGGACTTTAGAACATACCGCGATAGTCCAAAACGTAAAAAAACATGTTAAAACCCTGCCTTGTCTTGGTCTTTCTACACCTAATTCATTTAAAATCATTGAAACTGATGCCTCTGACATTGGCTATGGAGGTATTCTTAAACAGAAAATCAACCCTCATTCCCCTGAGCAAATTGTTCGATTCTATTCCGGAGTCTGGAACAAAGCGCAAAGTAATTATAGTACTATTAAAAAAGAAATATTATCCATTGTTTTATGTGTTTCGAAATTTCAGAGTGACATTTTAAATCAAAAATTTTTAATCCGTGTAGATTGTAAAAGTGCTAAATATGTTTTAGAAAAGGATGTCCACAATATTGCTTCCAAACAAATTTTTGCTAGATGGCAATCTATATTAAGCATTTTTGATTTTGATATTGACTACATTAAAGGAAGTGAGAATTCAATTCCTGATTTTCTCACACGTGAATTTCTACAGAACAGCAATGACGGAGAAAAACCCCCAGAAGACACCTAGAGCTCTTGCTCTACCCACCAGTCAATCTTCTACTAAACTTGCATCCCCTCTCCAAGTTACAAACAGATACCAAGTCCTTGGAAACATCCCAAGACCAAATTTTAGTTACAGTTCCACTCTTGCAACTCCTGCAGAGTTTGGACCTTCTTCCAGTCAATACTTAGTCAATGACCCATTTGCTCCTCAGCCTATTCAACAGATTACTAAAACCAAATTTTATAATCATCCTACTAGAACTGATTATGTGCTCAAACCAAATTTTTCAAATCTATTTTCTATTGAGCCAAATCACAACCATATTAAAAATCCCATTGATTTAATAAAAAACTTTTTTCCCCCTTCTTGGCATTTTATTCCCCATCATCCTGCCAAGACTTTAAAATTTTACATGGATATCCTCTACTCCTCAGAATCAGTTCGTATTAAGGCCATCACCGATCGCAACGATTCGTCAAGGATTCTTTACCATTCCTTGCATATTAATAATATAATCTCTCTTCAAGATTGGGGATCTCATCCCTCCATTCTAAAATCACTTCCAAGTCACCAAATTCAGTTCAGTTATTACGATTATATTGAAGCATGGTTTAAAGTTCTCCTTTACCAAAATGAATCATTCACTCACTCTTGGTTTCTTTGTTTTGATCAAAAATTTAAAAGTCAAATTCCTTCCTGGTTTTCCCGTTGGTGGACACAACATGGTTCTATCCCTGAAATCCTGCCCGCCGACCTCCAAGATCAAGTCAAACATTTTTCCACAGTTTTTAAAATAAATGATCATAACTCCCAGTTCCCAGTTTTACTTTTATTTTGCAGCAAATACAAAGTTCCATGGATATTCAAGTGTCAATATGCCGTACAACAGCCAACAATGATTCGTCAATTTTATGTTAAATGGTGGGACTCTTTCAATCATCAAAGGATTATTAATGCTGTCCAAATGGAGTTTCCTTGCCAACCAATCATTCCAGTTCAGGCAGTCCAAGTAACAAAGAAATCCAGTCGAAGTTCTATGGATACAACATTAGCCAAGTCAAAGAAATCCCAGCAACTCAAAGATCTAGCCAAACAGCTCCTTCTCCAAGCAGAGGCAGAAGATGAAGATTATTGTTCTCCAACCTCTTCTAATGAGTCAACAAATAGTCACCAAGTTAACACATCGGATCCATATTCAAGTTCTTTATTTCAAGATGCTCAAGATCCCTACAGTTTGTAATAAATTAAATCAGTCTTCCGAAGTCAAAGTTACCCCTAGGTGAAAGTATTTTTCCCAGTCAAAGTTACCCCCGGTAAAAGTATTTACCCCAGTCAAAGTTACCCCAGTCAAAGTTACCCGAAGGTAAAATCAGTTACCCCGCTCGAAGTCAAAGTTACCCAGGTGAAATCAGTTTACCCCAGGTGAAATCAGTTACCCGTCCTATTTACCCCAGGTGAAAATCATTTCGTCGATTTACCCCAGGTGAAAGTCAAAAGTTACCCCAGGTAAAAATCATTTCGTCGATTTACCCCAGGTGAAAGTCATTACCCATTTACCCGTCCTATTTACCCCCGGTAAATGGAATTTACCCGTCCTATTTAAAATCATTTCGTCGATTTACCCCAGGTGAAAATCAAAAGTTACCCCAGGTAAAAATCATTTCGTCGATTTACCCCAGGTAAAAGTCATTACCCATTTACCCGTCCTATTTACCCCCGGTAAATGGAATTACCCCATTAAAATCTGCAGCTATAAATACCAAGCTCATTCCAGTCATTAGGCAGAGTCCAATTCTCTGGAACTAAAACACTCTCTAAACTTTCTCTCTCTATTACATTCACAGTTTATATTCTGTATTAAACATTATGCTTTCAAGTTCATCCGGTTCAACCAACTGTATTAATCAGTAATTTGTAAGTTTACTTTCAGTTATTTCAGTTATTGTAATTTATGTTCTTCATGTTCTTCAGTTTTCAGTATTAGTAATTTCTGTTTTTATTATATGCGCTGCTTCCCTTTTGGTATCAGAGCCAAGTTTCCTTGTTATTGTGTTTGATCTATATTTCCAGTTCCCTTTCAGTTATTGTAATTTATGTTCTTCATGTTCTTCAGTTTTCAGTATTAGTAATTTCTGTTTTTATTATATGCGATGCTTCCCTTTTCATTCCAGTCATTAACCAGAGTCCAATTCTCTGGAACTAAAACACTCTCTAAACTTTCTCTCTCTATTACATTCACAGTTTATATTCTGTATTAAACATTATGCTTTCAAGTTCATCCGGTTCAACCAACTGTATTAATCAGTAATTTGTAAGTTTACTTTCAGTTATTTCAGTTATTGTAATTTATGTTCTTCGTGTTCTTCAGTTTTCAGTATTAGTAATTTCTGTCAATAATTATATGCGCTGCTTCCCTTTTGGTATCAGAGCTAGAGTTTAATCGTTCAGATGTTTTATGATAATACCGGTTTGGAATTAATCCTTCTTGTAAGCAATTTAAATCTGCACCTGAATCAATTAATGCTACGACTTTTATCTCATATTCTTTGTCAATAATTAAAGTTACTTGTACATGCCACTTTTGCAAATACTGAACCTATACAGAATTTTGACTGGTACTGAACCATTTTTATTATATGACACTAAGTATATTTGCTCCTTCTTGGAAAGTATATTTGCCTTTGACTTGTTCAGATAATACTAACAATGGAGTTAACACTCGTGATGTGAAAACATCTCTACCTATCCTATGTGTAGAGACGATAGTAATGAACCATTTTGGAAAGAAAAATTCATTAATGGTTTACCAAATTTATTTGCTCATAAAATAAGAGAAGTCCTAAGTAACACCAATGGACACATTGATTATAACAATCTTACATATGGAGACATAATAAGTACAATCCAGAAAGAAGGATTAAAAATGTGTATAGATATGAAAATAAGTAAACAGGCTAATAAAGAAAAATTAAAAGCAAAATACGAAATGGGAAATTTTTGTGAACAATACGGCTTAAACCCTGTTGCACCATCAAGAAATAAAAAATACAAGTCATATCCAAAACGATATGAGAAACATAGAAAAAACTTTTTCAAAAACAACAAATTTTACAATAAAGAAAATAAGGAATTTTATAAAAAACACAAAAAACCACAAACTAATAAGAAAAGTGACAAGAGTAAATTAAAATGTTATAAATGTGGAAAAACGGGTCACTACAAATCTGAATGTAAAGTAAAATCCCAGATTAACCAGTTACAATTATCATCTGAAGTAACACAGGAAATATATAAAATTTTTGAACTAAAAAATTCTTCTAGTGAAGGTGAAATAAACACTGATTACGAATCATCAAGTTACTATGAATCCGGTACAAACTCTAGCTCTCCAGATATAAATTTAGGATGTAAGGACAATTGCTGTAAAACTATTAATGTCCTCACTAAACAGGAAGAACAGGAAGAACTATTAATTGATTTAATTGGAAAAATAGAAAACCGAGATTTAAAATCACAATACCTATCCAAATTTAAAAAATTATTATCTAAAGAAGAAGATGCTGGAAAGAAACAACATAAGATAAGTCTTGATAATACTCTAAAACGATTTAAAACTCACAAAGAAATTACATTGCAAGATCTTCAACGAGAAGTTAACATAATTAAACAAGATATCAAAGACATCAAAATAGAAAGTAAAGAGTTAAAACAAGATATCACTATTTTAAAAGTTGACCAAACCTTCCAAAAGCAAAAAGTTATCTCCTCAGAAAGTGAACCAGAGGATGACAAAATAGTAACAGAGGAAGAAACAGATCAACAATTAAATATCATAAACCAAATTAATTTGCAAAAGTGGCATGTACAAGTAACTTTAATCATTGACAAAGAATATGAGGTAAAAGTCATAGCATTAATTGATTCAGGCGCAGATTTAAATTGCCTACAAGAAGGATTAATTCCAACCCGGTATTATCATAAAACATCTGAACGATTAAACTCAGCCAATGGAAGTAAAATGCAAATCAAACACAAATTACCCAAAGCTCATATTTGTCAAAATAATGTATGTTACAAAACACCTTTCGTTTTAGTAAAAAATATGACAGACAAAGTAATCCTAGGAATCCCTTTTCTTTGCCTTTTATATCCATTTACAGCTAGTAACACTGGAATAACCTCAATAGCCTTCGGACAACAAGTGAAATTCGAATTTCTCTCAAAACCATAAATCAGGGATTTAAAAACTCTCAAAGAATTTTCAATATCGATAAAGCGTCTTCAATATAAGAGAAAACAATTAAATTTTCTAAATGAAGAAATAAGATACAAAAGAATTGAAAAAAAACTTACTAATAAACCTCTCCAAGATGAAATAGAAAAATTCAAGATAAAAATCACAAATGAAATCTGTTCTGATCTACCAAATGCCTTCTTACATAGAAAGAAACATATAGTAACCTTACCATACACCAAGGATTTTAGTGAAAAATTTATTCCTACAATAGCAAGACCTATTCAAATGAATCAAGAAGATATGGAACTATGTAAAGATGAAATTATTGGGTTGTTACAAAAAGGAATTATAAGGAAAGTTTTAGAATGGATAAGATATCCAAAAGTCAATTTATTCCAAACAAAGGTCAGATTTTTAGGTCGTAACATTTATCAAGGATTTACACCACAATTTGAACATATTAAAGGTAAAGATAATCAATTAGCCGATGTTTTATTACTAACTCTTCTTAATGTTTTGCAGATGTCTTATCAAGGATCTTCCTCAGGAACACAAGAGCATACTAATCAATTGTTTACTGTTCTTAATGCAAAACAAAAATTTAGGTCAAAGCTACCAGTCAATGAAGACCAGCAAAGGATGCTAGATAACCTCTGGTTCAATAGAGAATACAATAAAGGTTCTTTTATCCACACAATGAACTACGTAAATACTTTCTTTCACAATATGAATAATTACGTGAAAACTCTAGAAGCACAAGTTAAATATTATAAAAGCAAAAGCAGTCCACAACTCATTAAGGACCATGAAACTGTTATTAAATATTATAAAGTATTAAATCTTAAAAATCAAGAAAATGAAAAGAAAATGAAAACTGTTGACCTCTACTCTAATAATAATTTTTTATCTTCCTTTGACCCTTATCATAGATATATATTAAAAACAAAAGTAGAAACCATATTGCCAAATGATATATCCGATAAAATAATTAGATTTGCACAAGAAAAAGATGTCTCAAATTGGCTATTTATTCAAAATTATTTCCGTTTTAATCCCGAACCTTTGGGATGTACATATAAATATGAACATGTCCATCTAAATGCTATAAATAAATATGAAACAATGATATTTATAGAAATAGACTATAAAAAATTTAAAAATTTCATAATAACTAGACCCAACGTAATATTCCAGACTAATCCTGAGATTGCAATAGAAGTTACTATAAGTTTATTATTAGAATATGCAATGGTTAGTAGTATTTTAATACCTCCTCCATGGGATAACATTAATTGCAACTTTCCAAAATGTTTAAAAGAGGCAATAGCCGAACAACAGCCTAAAAAGGTGAATTCACCTTATCTTTTATTAATAATCGAAAGTATACCACCATAATGGATAGGAACTGGTCAAATAATTCATAGCAGGCACAATATATTTATTGAACACAGGCAAGAAAGAATTTCAAACTATTATGCTCAAGCAAGTAACGATGACTCATTAATTCAAGGAAAAGAGGCAACAGCTGATTTATTATTAATGTATAAAGTTTATAATATAATGAATGAAATTCCAGCTGACCCCTGGTATATGATTAAAGAAAATTTTAACATAAGAATATTTATAGCAAAACATCCTTTTAATAGAAATGTAACTTATTTTAACAAAACTCAAAATTCTACAGACACTGAAGAAGCACTATTTAATGAAAGGGAAAGTAATTATCATTATTTGGCTTATAGACACACCGACTCAGATAACGACTCAATGGACTCAGTAACCAGGCACAAAATTGATAATATGACGGAACCCTAAAAATAGATGCAATAAATCTGTCAGCTCTACCAAATGGAGTTTCCTTGCCAGCCAATCATTCCAGCTCAGGCAGTTCAAGTAACAAAGAAATCCTGTCAAAGTTCAAGTTCAAGTAACAAAGAAATCCAGTCAAAATTCTATGGATACATCAAGTCAAAGAAATCCCAGCAGCTCAAAGATCTAGCGAAACAGCTCCTTCTTCAAGCTGAAGCCGAAGATGAAAATTATTGTTCTCCCACTTCTTCTAATGAATCAACAAACAGTCACCGAGTTAACACATCGGATCCATATTCAAGTTCTTTATTCCAAGATGCTCAAGACCCTTACAGTCTGTAATAAATTAAATCCGTTTACCCCCAGGTGAAAATATTTACCCCAGTCAAAGTTACCCCCAGGTCAAAGTTACCCTCGGTGAAATTATTTACCCCAGTCAAAGTTACCCTCGGTGAAATTATATTTACCCCAGTCAAAGTTACCTCCAGGTGAAATTAAATCCGTTTACCCCCAGGTGAAAATATTTACCCCAGTCAAAGTTACCCCCAGGTGAAATTATATTTACACCAGGTGAAAATCATTAGTCAAAGTTACCCCAGGTTAATATCAGTTTACCCGTCCTATTGTGGAATTACCCCATTCAAATTGTGGAATTACCCCATTAAAATTGTGGAATTACCTATAAAGTTACTTGTACATGCCATTTTTGCAAATTAATCTGGTTTATGATATTTAATTGCTGCTCTGTTTCTTCTTCTGTTACTATTTTGTCATCCTCTGGTTCACTTTCTGAGGAGATAACTTTTTGCTTTTGGAAAGTTTGGTCAACTTTTAAAATAGTGATATCTTGTTTTAACTCTTTATTTTCTATTTTGATGTCTTTGATATCTTGTTTAATTATGTTAACTTCTCGTTGAAGATCTTGCAATGTAATTTCTTTGTGGGTTTTAAATCGTTTTAGAGTATTATCAAGACTTATCTTATGTTGTTTCTTTTCAGCATATTCTTCTTTAGATAATAATTTTTTAAATTTGGATAGGTATTGTGATTTTAAATCTCGGTTTTCTATTTTTCCAATTAAATCAATTAATAGTTCTTCCTGTTCTTCCTGTTTAGTGAGGACATTAATAGTTTTACAGGAATTGTCCTTACATCCTAAATTTATATCTGGAGAGCTAGAGTTTGTATCGGATTCATAGTAACTTGATGATTCGTAATCAGTGTTTATTTCACCTTCACTAGAAGAATTTTTTAGTTCAAAAATTTTATATATTTCCTGTGTTACTTCAGATGATAATTGTAACTGGTTAATCTGGGATTTTACTTTACATTCAGATTTGTAGTGACCCGTTTTTCCACATTTATAACATTTTACTTTACTCTTGTCACTTTTCTTATTAGTTTGTGGTTTTTTGTGTTTTTTATAAAATTCCTTATTTTCTTTATTGTAAAATTTGTTGTTTTTGAAATAGTTTTTTCTATGTTTCTCGTATCGTTTTGGATATGACTTGTATTTTTTATTTCTTGATGGTGCAACAGGGTTTAAGCCGTATTGTTCACAAAAATTTCCCATTTCGTATTTTGCTTTTAATTTTTCTTTATTAGCCTGTTTACTTATTTTCATATCTATACACATTTTTAATCCTTCTTTCTGGATTGTACTTATTATGTCTCCATATGTAAGATTGTTATAATCAATGTGTCCATTGGTGTTACTTAGGACTTCTCTTATTTTGTGAGCAAATAAATTTGGTAAACCATTAATGAATTTTTCTTTCCAAAATGGTTCATTACTATCGTCTCTAAGCATTACTCGTGATGTGAAAACATCTTTGTACCATCTAAAATCACTTAAAGTTGGGCATCTAAGGTTACTTAGTTGATCATGAATCCTTGAGGTGATATTACTTGGTGTTCCTAAAAAATGTTTTATTATTGTGAAAACTAAAGTGTTAACTCCATCTGGAATCCCCATTCCAATGTTTTCATCAAAAATTGGGAGGCCATTAGCATCTTGTTGGACAGCAGATTTAATTTGTTCCTTTGATTCTTCGGTAAGATGTTTATCCCACCAAGATTTTAATGTTCCGGTGAATCCCATGGTTAATAGCTCAACTATTTCTGTTTGGGGAATGTTTTGATTGTTTAAATAATTGTTGGCAACCATAGATATGTGTTGCATTTTATTTAAAATTTCTTGTTCAGATAATCCATCTATGTTCCACTCATAAAGTCTATCTGAAGAAACTGAAAATTGATTGTGGACATTTCTTTCTTCATATTGCATATCTGGGGGTGTTGGTCTTGTATACCAATTTTTTGTTAATGTGGTAGGAGTTGTTCTAGAGTTTTTTATTCTTTTTAATTCAACATTAGTAAACTGTTTCTCAATACTCTGGATATCTTCGTCTGTAGTAGTTTCTTGGGATGAGTCTGTATAGGTGCTTTTGTTAATAGTTGTAACAGTTTTTGATGACTCTGCTTTGACTTCCGCTTTGATATCTTTAAGCATTTTTTCTATTTTATCTAGAGTTTTTTCAGACTTTGTTTGTAAATTTACTCCTTTTCGGACTTCAGGAAGTTGAATTAAAGGTATTTCTTTTTTATATGGTAGGTTTGGTTTATCTAACTTATTATCAATAGATTCTAGTTGTTTTCCTAGAGTATTTAGGTATTGATTAGTGTAATTATTTTGTTCAATAACCTTTTTGATTTCATCATTAGTAGAAGTAACTTTAAAAGGTGTAGGATCTGTTTCTTCCTCTGTTACTATTTTGTCATCCTCTGGTTCACTTTCTGAGGAGATAACTTTTTGCTTTTGGAAGGTTTGGTCAACTTTTAAAATAGTGATATCTTGTTTTAACTCTTTACTTTCTATTTTGATGTCTTTGATATCTTGTTTAATTATGTTAACTTCTCGTTGAAGATCTTGCAATGTAATTTCTTTGTGAGTTTTAAATCGTTTTAGAGTATTATCAAGACTTATCTTATGTTGTTTCTTTCCAACATCTTCTTCTTTAGATAATAATTTTTTTAATTTGGATAGGTATTGTGATTTTAAATCTCGGTTTTCTATTTTTCCAATTAAATCAATTAATAGTTCTTCCTGTTCTTCCTGTTTAGTGAGGACATTAATAGTTTTACAGCAATTGTCCTTACATCCTAAATTTATATCTGGAGAGCTAGAGTTTGTACCGGATTCATAGTAACTTGATGATTCGTAATCAGTGTTTATTTCACCTTCACTAGAAGAATTTTTTAGTTCAAAAATTTTATATATTTCCTGTGTTACTTCAGATGATAATTGTAACTGGTTAATCTGGGATTTTACTTTACATTCAGATTTGTAGTGACCCGTTTTTCCACATTTATAACATTTTACTTTACTCTTGTCACTTTTCTTATTAGTTTGTGGTTTTTTGTGTTTTTTATAAAATTCCTTATTTTCTTTATTGTAAAATTTTTTGTTTTTGAAATAGTTTTTTCTATGTTTCTCATATCGTTTTGGATATGACTTGTATTTTTTATTTCTTGATGGTGCAACAAGGTTTAAGCCGTATTGTTCACAAAAATTTCCCATTTCGTATTTTGCTTTTAATTTTTCTTTATTAGCCTGTTTACTTATTTTCATATCTATACACATTTTTAATCCTTCTTTCTGGATTGTACTTATTATGTCTCCATATGTAAGATTGTTATAATCAATGTGTCCATTGGTGTTACTTAGGACTTCTCTTATTTTATGAGCAAATAAATTTGGTAAACCATTAATGAATTTTTCTTTCCAAAATGGTTCATTACTATCATCTCTAAGCAGTACTCGTGATGTGAAAACATCTTTGTACCCTCTAAAATCACTTAAAGTTGAAAAGGAAAATTATCCTTACATCCTAAATTTATAATTTCTGATAACTTTTTGCTTTTGGAAGGTTTGGTCAACTTTTAAAATAGTGATATCTTGTTTTAACTCTTTACTTTCTATTTTGATGTCTTTGATATCTTGTTTAATTATGTTAACTTCTCGTTGAAGATCTTGCAATGTAATTTCTTTGTGAGTTTTAAATCGTTTTAGAGTATTATCAAGACTTATCTTATGTTGTTTCTTTCCAGCATCTTCTTCTTTAGATAATAATTTTTTAAATTTGGATAGGTATTGTGATTTTAAATCTCGGTTTTCTATTTTTCCAATTAAATCAATTAATAGTTCTTCCTGTTTAGTGAGGACATTAATAGTTTTACAGCAATTGTCCTTACATCCTAAATTTATATCTGGAGAGCTTGAGTTTGTACCGGATTCATAGTAACTTGATGATTCGTAATCAGTGTTTATTTCACCTTCACTAGAAGAATTTTTTAGTTCAAAACCTGGGGTAACTTTGACTTTCACCTGGGGTAAATCGACGAAATGATTTTCACCTGGGGTAAATAGGACGGGTAAACTGATATTAACCTGGGGTAACTTGTTTCACCTGGGGTAAATCGACGAAATGATTTTCACCTGGGGTAAATAGGACGGGTAAACTGATATTAACCTGGGGTAACTTTGACTAATGATTTTCACCTGGGGTAAATATAATTTCACCTGGGGGTAACTTTGACTGGGGTAAATATTTTCACCTGGGGGTAAACGGATTTAATTTCACCTGGAGGTAACTTTGACTGGGGTAAATATAATTTCACCGAGGGTAACTTTGACTGGGGTAAATAATTTCACCGAGGGTAACTTTGACCTGGGGGTAACTTTGACTGGGGTAAATATTTTCACCTGGGGGTAAACGGATTTAATTTATTACAGACTGTAAGGGTCTTGAGCATCTTGGAATAAAGAACTTGAATATGGATCCGATGTGTTAACTCGGTGACTGTTTGTTGATTCATTAGAAGAAGTGGGAGAACAATAATTTTCATCTTCGGCTTCAGCTTGAAGAAGGAGCTGTTTCGCTAGATCTTTGAGCTGCTGGGATTTCTTTGACTTGATGTATCCATAGAATTTTGACTGGATTTCTTTGTTACTTGAACTTGAACTTTGACAGGATTTCTTTGTTACTTGAACTGCCTGAGCTGGAATGATTGGCTGGCAAGGAAACTCCATTTGGTAGAGCTGACAGATTTATTGCATCTATTTTTAGGGTTCCGTCATATTATCAATTTTGTGCCTGGTTACTGAGTCCATTGAGTCGTTATCAGAGTCGGTGTGTCTATAAGCCAAATAATGATAATTACTTTCCCTTTCATTAAATAGTGCTTCTTCAGTGTCTGTAGAATTTTGAGTTTTGTTAAAATAAGTTACATTTCTATTAAAAGGATGTTTTGCTATAAATATTCTTATGTTAAAATTTTCTTTAATCATATACCAGGGGTCAGCTGGAATTTCATTCATTATATTATAAACTTTATACATTAATAATAAATCAGCTGTTGCCTCTTTTCCTTGAATTAATGAGTCATCGTTACTTGCTTGAGCATAATAGTTTGAAATTCTTTCTTGCCTGTGTTCAATAAATATATTGTGCCTGCTATGAATTATTTGACCAGTTCCTATCCATTCTGGTGGTATACTTTCGATTATTAATAAAAGATAAGGTGAATTCACCTTTTTAGGCTGTTGTTCGGCTATTGCCTCTTTTAAACATTTTGGAAAGTTGCAATTAATGTTATCCCATGGAGGAGGTATTAAAATACTACTAACCATTGCATATTCTAATAATAAACTTATAGTAGCTTATATATAATTATATTTATATTATTAAATATTTAAATATATATATATATATATATATATATATATATATATATATATATATATATATATATATATATATATATATATATATATATATATATATATATATATAATAGATGAATATATATATATATATATTCGAATGTATATATTCCGCACATAATAATATATATATCCGAATATATATATTAATAATATATACTTAATATATGAATATATATTACAAAATATATGAATATATATATATCCGAATATATATATTCCGCAAATAATATATACAAATTATATATATTACGCAAATAATATATATATATATATATATATATATATATATATATATATATATATTAATAATATATACAAAATATATGAATATATATATCCGCAAATAATATAATATATATTCATTCCGCAAATAATATAGTATATATTCATATATATATCCGAAATAATATAATATATATTCATATATATATATATATATATCCAAATATATATATTTCGCACTAATATAATATATATTCATATATATATATATACACGAATATATATATATATATATATTCCATAAATAAATTTTCCACATTTATATCTATTTTCCAACTTTTGCGTTTGATAGAAAATGTGAAAAATTGATGATTTTCCAACTTGTATCAAACAGACACAAGTTGGAAAATATTCATTTGCCTTGGAATTGTTTGCCCTGGAATCAAATGTCCTGGAATCATTTGCATTTTCCCAGTTTTCTATCAAACGGACCCTTAGTGTTGTTACCTACAACAATTTGTGTCGATGGTGTCATCGAGTCCTGCTTTACTCTTGATCGCTATTGTGTGGAGCTCAGTGTTGCTGCCTACAAGAATTTTTGGCGGCTTGATGTAGAAGGCCTTCCTGTTGATCTTCTTCAAAGGTAAACCCTAGTGATTTTTACCATATTTTCTAGGGACATTTGATTCTATCCAGAAAAAGTGTTTTGTATAACAACTTCGATTATGATATTTCTCTTGGACTTCATATAAGAGTTTCTGAATCTTTATTCAAATGTAGACAACTTAAATTTTTTAAATATTTAAAATCTAATCTCATTTTTTTTCCTGAAAAATCTGAAATAAAAAACCTATAATCTTATCTCTACCGTATTATAGGTGCGTGTGTGTGAGTATGGGTGAAAACATGTGTGTGTGATGGTGATATATATATATATATATATATATATAAGGTTTTATAGGTTTTTGTATATAATAGGAGGTGTTATACATATATATATACAAAATGGGTATTAACATGGAAACAGATGAAGTTGAAAAACCCCCAGTAAATTTCATTTATGACGTGGTATATTTAGCATGTTAACGCAACTAAACAAGTGGTCCGATAAGTGGTCCGGGTACTTAAAAACAATATTCATATATCAATAACACATAACGGTGGTACGGGTGTAATTTTGGGATCGTCGGAATGGGTTTCGGGACATCCGAAGTTTTGTCGATGCTAGTCGTAACGAAATGACAACTTTGTCGAGCCATCTTTCGACTAATTTTCGACACACCTCGGTTAGTCAAAAATAATATCCGAGATAACCAACTTGTTTTCCATACATTGGATAACACATACGGGTGGTAGGTACGTGTGCGTGTTTACCGAGGTGCAGGTTTGAAGTGTCAAAAGTTTAACAAAAATAAGCACTTTTAGTGAACTTTGCAAACAAAAAACGACATTGAACTGCTTTAGCCAATTGAAAATGGCACAAGCTTAGAGTTAAGTAGTGATCCATTTGAGATATAAGCTTACATTTGATACCCTATTTAACAAATGCCCAAATTTTTCTGTTACAGTTACTCTCAGCTATATAGAATCCCAATTTAAACATAAATTCTCCAAAGAACAACCCTCACAATATCATAAGACGATACCAGCACCTATAATTTGCAAGTAAAATCAATTTCTCTTTCAGACTAATTTCTATGGTTCCATTTGTACCATATGTTTTTCTAGGGTTTCCAATGAAATCACATCTAAATGAAATTTTATTTCTAGTATGTTTTTGTAAAGAAATTTGACCCCAATTTGTATTATCTTACTCACAAAGTTTCATCTTTGATTGCAGATACAACTCAATCCTCTCAACTCTCAACTGTGTTCGATTTCTGGTTAGTAGTGATGTATTATTTAAATTTCTTGTATATATGTGTATTTTTTCTATTTTAAAATGGGTTATGTTGCATTTTGTGTTTTCTCTACTTTGTTTCAATTTTTTCAATGTTGCCAAATGTGGTTTCATCATAATGCTAAGTCCAAATATAGATTTGTATTGTTTATGTATACCGGTAAATGATCATGGAGATGAATAATACTTGATCGATTGAAATTTACACTTAACAATGTTCATAATTTATGTTGACGTTTGTAATTTAATCCATTGAATAGAATCGATGGCATTTATCCAAAGTGTAATGTTATTCTAAACGCATACTGATGCGATACTCTTTATAACTTCCCTTGTTGTAACCCCTTAAGTCTTGGCATTATGTGATGTCGTGCATCATACTAAGAGTTTTTGCTTTTAAGCTAGACTGCATGCTAAATTGGTAATAATAAGCCAAATTGACTGCCTTATAATGATCTTTAAGAAGACCCCCTCCACCCATAATACCATCAGAACCCATAATGATACCATCCACATTAAGTTTCATCATGTTTTAGGTCGGTCTATCCCAGGAGCAAGCGACAAAAGATCCTTCATTTCTTCACACCATAGGGAAGATAGAGAGGTCCTGAATAGAAAGTTGTAATTTGAGTTTGAGCTGCACGATTTGGTCAGTCATTTCGGTCATATACCGGATGATTCTAGATGCAAAAGGTTTTTTACCCTCAAATATGTGATTACTCCTAGCCTTCCATATATGCCAGAGAATAATAAGCGAGATGAATACTTAAATAGTACCTTGAACAGATCATGCTTGCATTTAGCTAAATAAGGGAAGTCCTAGAGATCATGCTTGCATTTAGCCAAATTGAAATTTATGGTTAAGTTCAAGACCCCCCCCTCCCCCCTACTGTAGGGCATAATTCCAACAAGGTAGTGCAAATTAAACCAACACAAACATCAGGGTTCTTAGTTTTACCTTCTTCCCAGTCCTGCGCAACATCATCTGTAAAAGATAAATTCTAAACCAAAACTGCAATATGATCATCTGTGTCAGGATTCTCAACTACAATAACCATCTCATCCAATGTCTTCTCATTATTCCCAGGTAGATTAAGAGACACTCGTATATTAGTTATACCACTAGCTAGCACATTACAGTTATTAAATTTACCTCCTTCCTAGACTTGTTCTAGTTCTGTAGTATGTGGAGCATTCCCATAAAAAATAACAACCTTCTTAGAAGTTTTAGAAAACTCAACCATCCCTGGAATTTCCTCCGTAGTATATTTTGGAGGCGCGAGGAAAAGATTAGACGCAGGTGTATTAATAACACTATTATCGCCAATACTGTCTAAAATAATGCGGCTCTTAGTTGTATTGACATTTGTTATAACATTCTTCTTAGGAGAGGGAAGTAACTGTAGTTATTCATCAATTGTATTAAGGTTATAAAATTTCTTAGTAACCCATACTTTAGTTGATGTACTACATCCACTGGCAGCGACCAATTTGAGCGGTGATCAGTTTCAGGAGGAACTACTGAGATGCAATGTTTCAAATATTTATCAAAAAATTTATCGGATGAACTATCATGATAAGATTTGTCTTTTTCAGAAATTATCGAAGAAGTTTCGTGTTGATTAGAGATTTAGGAACCAAAAACTATCCACTGATATATTTGGATGGATTGAAATCATCATCGTCACTATCTCCTTGACCATGTACTTCCTTGACCTTTTCTATAAAAGATTCATATACTCCCTCGAGAACAGATGTAATTTCTGACCCAACTTCAAATGATGCTGACTGATATAATTTCTTATACCTTGAGATTATCCAACTTCTCAATGACATATTTTTGCCAAAAACCATTCCTAACAAGCACTTCTTCAAAATAGGAAAAGCAACCTCTGAAACGTGTGATCATAATTCCACATCTCGATGTGTTCATAACTCCACATCAATTAGAAAATATGGGGACCATTTAAACACTCAGAGGGGAGTTGCCCACATACTAAACATCTTTGATCCACAATCAATCATAGTCTTCATTATTAGTTACTGTTTCAAAAAATAAAGAATATTAATTATTGTTTCAAATTTTACTTTCAAATGGATAACAGTATCACTTCGATAACAATATGCTCTTGATTAGCTCGACATTCTTCTATAAAGACAACTTTATCCCCAAAGTTTCTGATTATATACCTTAGACCTGAATCCTGATTATAGATTGATAAGTCTATTCTGATATCACACCACACGACACCTTATATACATGTGTTATATATATATAGAAGCACATATATGTGTGCTGTTATATATATAGAAGCCTTATATATATATGCTATTATATATATATAACAGTAGTAACACATATATGTGTGCTGTTATATATATAGCAACCTTATATATATATGCTGTCATATATATAACATCACACATATATGTGCTGCTATATATATATATATATATATATATATATATATATATATATATATATATATATATATATATATATATATATATATACAACACTGCTGCTAAGCACAACGAAAGGCACCGATCTCATCTCCAAATGAAAAATCAAGGGTCATTTGATTTTTTTCAAGGAATCATCAAGGCGTGTGACTAATGGACACTAATAAAATCATCACGGCGTCCTAGTTCATTTGTACACTAGCTTTAAGATTGCAATAGATTCATATACCTTCAGACATTGATTACACAATATTACTTGTATTTTTTGTATATGCATGCATGTATATCTGAATATAAAGTAGGTTTTAACCCCTAATTTATTTGACTTTCGTTTTTCCAAAATTGTATTTTAGGATTAATTTGTATCTGTGACTATTGTGAAGTTTGATTTTGAAATGATGTGTTGTTTCTTGGGTACCTAATGGTATGTAGGATGACTATCAAAGTGTGAATTGAACAATTGATTTGATAGAGATGAATATAAAATTATTGCCATGAGGTTTTGATTCTTTTCTCTATTAAGAAGTTGAGCATAACTTTTTATCTTTATTTATTAACCTTTTGACTAATTTAAATGTAGGGTTTCCAAACTTCAGTACTAACATGTTGGATTGAATTGAACCACTACATTTATCGAGGTAAAGTTTTGAGTATATATTAATAGTTTTGTTATGCGTTTACTTAGTTGAATTGTTTCATATTGACTTTTTGAAAAATCTACTTCATGCTATTCTCAGATATGTTCAAAAGCAATTTCTCTTAAAAGTTGCAGTAGCATTTAATAGAAAAATGGTCTGAAATAGGCACGAAAAGTAACCAAACGTAAAATGGCTTTCTTTATGAGCTTATTTAGTTAAATTGGTGGAAGGGATTTGGTGCTGGGTTTGGTTTTGGAATCTGCTGTTGCTGTTGAGTTTATTTTAAATGTTAAAACATGTTGGGTTTAATGAATAAACAAACGAAACTATGTCAAAATTTTTTAAAATCAATAAATGTTCTAAACTGATTAAAAACAAGCCGTTAAAGGGTGAAAACCAAAACCAACACCCAAACGTCCCCGTAAGAGGCACGAACACCTCACATAGGTCCAATGTAACTTGTAGGAACTGACCGCGTAGTCCCGGGTCTCCCGGTTTGAGAATATGATGATAATTTGTAAAAATCACACTTAAACTTAAAAACAAGCCATTAAAGGGTGAAAACCCAAACCATCCCCCAAACGACCCCGTAAGAGGCAAGAACACCTCGCACGTGACCAATGTAACTTGTAGGAATTGATCGCGTAGTCCCGGGTCTCCCAGTTTGAGAATACGACGATAATTTGCAAAAATCAACACTTAGACTTAAAAACAAACCGTTAAAGGGTGAAAACCCAAACTAGCCCCCAAACGACCTCGTAGGAGGCACGAACACCTCGCACGGGACCAATGTAACTTGTAGGAATTAACCGCGTAGTCCCGGGTCTCCCAGTTTGAGAATATGACAATAATTTGTAAGAATCACACTTAGACTTAAAAATAATCCCATAAAGGGTAAAAACCCAAATCAGCCCCCAAACGACCCCGTAATACAAGAACACCTTGCACGAGACCAATGTAACTTGTAGGAACTGATCGCGTAGTCCCAGGTCTCTCGGTTTGAGGATATGACAATAATTTGCAAAAATCACACTTAGAATTAAAAACAAGCCCTTAATGGGTGAAAACCCAAACCATCCCCCAAACGACCCCGTAAGAGGCACGAACACCTTGCACGGGACCAATGTAACATGTAGGAACTGACCACGTAGTCCCGAGTCTCCCGATTTGAGAATGTGATGATAATCAGCAAAAGTCAACACTTAGACTTAAAAACAAGCTGTTAAATGGTGAAAACCCAAACCATCCCCCAAATGACCCCGTAGGAGGCACGAACACCTCGCACGGGACCAATGTAACCTGTAGGAACTGATCACGTAGTCCCGAGTCTCCCGGTATGAGAATATGACGCTAATTTGCAAAAATCACACTTACTTAAAAATAAGTCGTTAAAGGGTGAAAACCCAAACCCTCCTCCAAACGATCCCGTAAGAGGCACAAACACCTCGCACGGGAAAATGTAACTTGTAGGAACTGACCGCGTAGTCCCGGGTCTCCCGATTTGAGAATACGATGATAATTTGCAAAAATCAACAATTAGACTTAAAAACAAGCTGTTAAAGGGTGAAAATCCAAACCAGCCCTCAAACGACCTTGTAAGAGGCACGAACACCTCGCACGGGACCAATGTAACTTATAGGAATTGACCGCATAGTCCTGGGTCTCTCGGTTTGAGAATATGACGATAATTAGCAAAAATCAACATTGAGACTTAAAAACAAGCTGTTAAAGGGTGAAAATCCAAACCAGGCCCCCAAACGACCCCGTAGGATGCACGGACACCTCGCACGAGACCAATGTGACTTGTAGGAACTGATCGCGTAATCCCAAGTCTCCCGATTTGAGAATATGATGATAATTTGCAAAAATCAACACTTAGACTTAAAAACTAGCCGTTAAAGGGTGAAAACCCGAACCATCCCCCAAACGACCCCGTAGGAGGCATGAACATCTCGCACGGGACCAATGTAACTTGTAGGAACTGACCGCGTAGTCCCGGGTCTCCCGATTTGAGAATATGACGATAATTTGTAAAAATCAACACCTAGACTTAAAAACTAGATGTTAAAGGGTGAAAACCCAAACCATCCCCCAAACGACCCCGTAGGAGGCACGAACATCTCGCACAGGACCAATGTAACTTGTAGGAACTGATCGCGTAGTCCCGAGTCTCCCGGTTTGAGAATAAGACTATAATTTTCAAAAAACACACTTACTTAAAATAAGTCGTTAAAGGGTGAAAACCCAAACCATCCTCCAAACGCCCCCGTAAGAGGCACGAACACCTCGCACGGGACCAATGTAACTTGTACGAACTGATCGCGTAGTCCCAGGTCTCTCAATTTGAGGATATGACAATAATTTCCAAAAATCACACTTAGACTTAAAAAAAAGCTGTTAAAGGGTGAAAACCCAAATCATCCCCCAAAGATCCCGTAAGAGGCACGAACACATCGTACGGGACCAATGTAACTTGTAGGAACTGACCGCATAGTCCCGGGTCTCCCGGTTTGAGAATGTGATGATAATTTGAAAAAATCAACACTTTAAAGGGTGAAAACCCAAACCATCCCCCAAACGACCCTGTAGGAGGCACGAATACCTCGCACGGGACCAATGTAACTTGTAGTAACTGATCGCCTAGTTCCGAGTCTCCCGGTTTGAGAATATGACTATAATTTTCAAAAATCACACTTACTTAAAAATAAGCCGTTAAAGGGTGAAAACCCAAACCATCCTCCAAACGACCCCGTAAGAGGCACAAACACCTCGCACGGGACCAATGTAACTTGTAGGAACTGACCGCGTAGTCCCGGGTCTCCCGATTTGAGAATACGACGATAATTTACAAAAGTCATCACCAAGACTTATAAACAAGCTGTTAAAGGGTGAAAATCCAAACCAGCCCCCAAACGATCCTGTAGGAGGCACGAACACCTCGCACGGGACTAATGTAACTTGTAGGAACTAACCGCATAGTCCCGGGTCTCCCGGTTTGAGAATATGACGATAATTTGCGAAAATCAACACTTAGACTTAAAAACAAGCTGTTAAAGGGTGAAAATCCAAACCAGCTCCCAAACGACACCGTAGGAGGCACGAACACCTCGCACGGGACCAATGTAACTTGTAAGAACTGACCGCGTAGTCCCGGGTCTCTCGGTTTGAGAATATGACGATAATTTGCAAAAACCACACTTAGACTTAAAAACAAGCCGTTAAAGGGTGAAAACCCAAACCATCCCCCTAACGACCCCGTAAGAGGCACGACAATCTCGCCCGGGACAAATGTAACTTGTAGGAACTGACCGCGTAGTCCCAGATCTACCGGTTTGAGAATATGACGATAATTTTCAAAAATGACACTTAAACTTATAAACAAGCCGTTAAAGGGTGAAAACCCAAACCAGCCCCAAACGACCCCGTAAGAGGCACGGACACCTCGTACGAGACCAATGTAACTTGTAGGAACTGACTGCATAGTCCTGCGTCTCCCGATTTGATAATATGACAATAATTTGCAAAAATCAACACTTAGACTGAAAAATAGGCCGTTAAAGGGTGAAAGCCCAAACCAGCCCCCAAATGACCCCGTTGGAGGCACGAACACCTCGTACGGGACCAATATAACTTGTAGGAACTGACCGCGTAGTCCCGGGTGTCCTGGTTTGATAATATGACAATAATTTGTAAAAATAAATTAGAGTTAAAAACATGTCGTTAAAGGGTGAAAACCCAGACCAGCCCCCAAACGCCCCGTAAGGGGCACGAACACCTCGCACGTGACCAATGTAACTTGTAGGAACTGACCGCGTAGTCCCGGGTCTCCAGATTTGAGAATATGACGATAATTTCCACTCCTATATGTAATTTTTTAGTTTGAGTAAATTTTTTTTTGTAAATTATTGGGTTACTAATATCGTATCTTTTTTGTATCCTATTTTTTTTGTAGGATGACAGTTTATCGTTAGTATTTATTCACGTGGAACACAGAGAGAACTCAATGGTTTACAACAAGGGGTTTATTCATGATTCCATTTTTTGTGTTATGGCCGTGCGGGCTTTTGTAGTTTTATTGTTAACTTTTATGGCCGTGCGGGCTTTTGTAAGTTAATTATTATATTTTGTGGCCGTGCGGGCTTTATGTTTTGCAGGTTTTGTATTAGCAGGTTTTGGAATGTCCAGAAAATAGAGGAAACTCTGCCCAATTTTTTTTGGCCTGTGAACTATTAAAGACTTGTAATATTTTGAAGTTTGTATGTACATTAGTTTATCAACAACGTGCAATATTTTTAGTTGTGAATTTTTGTGCTTTTAAATAATTAATTTTTTTTTTCTTTTTATAATTTTTTTTGGCACAGTTCAAAACCGTGGCAAAAGTGTATCATATTTTGGCACGGTTTTGAACTATGCCAAATTTTTTAAAACTGTGTTGAATCTGGCACAGTTAAAAACTGTGCCAAAAGTGTGCCAGAAATATCAAATTCTGGCATGGTTTAAAAGTGTGCCAGAAGTGTTCCTGTTTGGCCAAATCTGGCACACTTTTGAGCCGTGCCAGAAAAAAAATGGCCATTTTGGAACACCTGATTCTGGCGCAGTTCAAAACTGTTCCAGATTTGATCTGGCACAGTTTTGAACCATGCCACATTCCTATTTTTGGTGTAGTGATTATGTCATCCGAGACGAGGTTAGAAAGCTTGAGGAGGCCAAGTTCATCAGATAGGTCATATACCCTAAGTGGTTGTCTAACGCTATCATTGTGCCCAAAGCTAATGGGAAATGGAGGATGTGTGTCGATTTCATTAATTTAAACAAATCTTGCCCAAAAGACAGTTTACCATACCTCGTATTGATCATATAGTGGATTTCATAGCAGGACATGAGATCATGAGCTTCATGGATGCATATTTCGGGTATAATCAAATCTTCATGGACTCGACAGACTCAGAGAAGACAACCTTCATTACAAACAAAGGGACCTATTGCTACAAGGTCACGCCCTTTGTCCAGAATAATGCAGGGGCTACATACCAACGTCTTGTAAATAAGTTGTTCGAAGATTAGATAGGAAAATCCATGGAAGTTTATGTGGACGACATGCTGACGAATAATTTGAAGGCCGACACTCATGTAGCCGGCCCTTAAAGAACTTTCGACACCATGGAAAAATACAGAATGAAGCTCAATTCGGCTAAATATGTCTTCGGGGTAGGAGCAGGAAAGTTTCTGAGATTCATCATCAACCAAAGGGGAATAGAGGCTAAACCTGAGAAGATTAAGGCTTTGTTGGAAATGAAGACACCTAGAATTATCAAAGACGTTCAGAGGCTAACCGAAAGAGTTGCTGCACTTAATAGGTTCGTCTCAAGAGCCACATATAAGTGTCTTCCTTTTTTTAAAGTTATTAGAAAGGCATTCGGCTAGAATGAGGAATGTGACATTGCTTTTAAAGATCTAAAGTCCTACCTCAGGTCTCCCCTACTACTATCCCGGCCAATTCAAGGGGAGAGGCTATATGTATACTTAACTAACTCAGAGTCATCCATCAGTGCTGCGATCGTAAGAGAAGAGGATTGAGTGCAGAGACCAATTTACTTTAATATCAAGGCACTCCAAGGGTCTGAGCAGAAGTACCCTCAGATAGGAAAGTTAGCCTATGCTTTGATACACGCTTCTAGGAAAATGAAGCCATACTTTCAAGCCCACTCCATGGTCATCCACACTATTCCCCACTCAGACAGGTCCTCCATAAGACTGAGAGGTCGAGAAGGTTAATGACCTGGGAAATCGAGTTAGGGTAATATGATATTGTTTACCAACCCAGGGTTTCCATTAAGGGATAGGCACTCACAGATTTTGTAGCTAAGTTTACCTGGGAAAAGGTTGATGTTGAGGAGATTCACGGGGCCCCAGATGAACCAGAGAGAAAAGCCTTTCGAGATTCGGATAAGGTTGAGTCAATTAAAGCCAGACAAAGAGCAGTTGAGAATAAAGAAGAGAGATACCTCTTCAAACTGGGACCCTAGCCGAGGGTAACTTCTCTTCATGTAAAACCAGCTGGAACCTCTTTGTTGATGGGTCGTCTTGTAAAAGAAGAAGTGGAGCAGGGCTAATAGTGTCAGCACTGGATGGTACCAATATTGAATATGTGTTGAGGTTCAACTTCAAAGTTTCCAATAATGAGTCAAAGTATGAGGTAATAATAGCAGGGCTCTCTTTGGAAAAAGCCCTCAATGTCGGCCAACTCCTAGTCCACAGTGACTCCAGGTTAGTTGTGAACCAAATTATGGGGGTGTGTGATGCCAAAGATGAAAGGATGGATATATACCTGAAGAGGGAAAGAACGGTGCTAGAGAGCTTCAAGGAAGTCAAGATGAATTGGATACCTCAACTAGATAACAGTCAAGCTGATGCACTCGCAAGGTTAGCCTCAGCAATAAGGACAAACATAAGGAGAATAGTGCCAGTTGATATTCTGCTCAAGCCGACCATCGAAGAGGAAGAGGTTTCTAGACCTTGCCTAAATCTGAGTATGGGAGCCTCATGGATGGATCCTCTCATCAGATACATCAGAGAGGGTGAACTGCCAGAATCGAAGTTAGAAAGGAGAAAGCTGAGGTTCAGGGCTGCTAAATTCTCAATTTTAGGAAATATCCTGTATAAAGAGGGATTCCTGCTCCCTCCCCTCAGATGTGTCCACCCTTCATAGGTTCCACACATCTTGCATGATGTGCACGAGGGATCTTCTTCCAGTCACATAGGGAAAGTCCATTGGATAAGAGGATAATCACTCAAGGGTACTGGTGGAAGACCTTGGCCAAAGATGCAACCGCGTATGTGAAGAAGTGTGACAAGTGCCAAAGGTTTTCCACCATCCCTCATCAGCCTCACCAACCTATGACTTCAATCAGCTCCCCTTATCCATTTGTAATATGGGGCATTGATTTGATAGGACCCTTGCCAAGAGTTGTAAACAACTATCGGTTCTTAATAGTAGCAGTTAATTATTTCTCCAAATGGGTAGAAGCTGAGCCAATGATCATAATCACTGAGCAGAAGACCTTCCAGCTCATCTGGAAGAACATGATATGCTGGTATGGTTTTCCAAACACCCTCATCTCAAACAATGGAACCCAATTCAGTAACATATCCTTAGAAAATTACTCCGAAAGAGTGGGGATTAAGGAGTTCTTCTCTTCTCCTGGCCGACCCCAGGCAAATGGCCAGACTGAGGTCATAAATCGAACAATCTTTGATGGGATAAAAAGAGGTTAGAAGAAGCCAAAGGTTGATGGACATAGGAGGTATATGCAGTTCTTTGGACCTATAGGATGATGATGAGGACACCAATAGGGGAAACTCCATTTATGTTAGCCCATGGCTTAGAGGCTATAATCCTAACAGAGGTAGGGCTTCCTACTCATAGAATTCATACATATGACCCTCAGAAGAATGGGGAGGAAAGAATACTTGAACTTGATTTAATTGAAGAAAGAAGAGAGGATGCAAAGATACGACAGGCAGCCTATCAGTAGAGAACTGCGAGGTTCTGAAATCAAAGGGTGAAGTCAAGGCCTATATTTGTGGGAGACTTAGTCCTAAAGAAGACATGGCAAAAAGAAAATAAGCTCCATCCTAGTTGGTATGGTCCTTATAGGGTAGTTTATGAGGTTGTGCCGGGTACCTACCAGTTAGAAAATTTTAAAGGAGAACCTTTCTCCAGCCCTTGGAATGCCGATCACTTAAAGAAATATTACATATGATGTTGCAGTTGTTCTTATCTTTTTGTAATACATGTACCAGTTTATATAAAGGATGTTAATGAAAAGATAGCAATGTTCTGCTGATGCTATTATTATATGTTTTTAACATCATTAATTTGGTGAAAATATAAGTTGAAACATCATAATTTAGTGACCTCAGACCTTAAAACATCATTAAGTTGGTGAAAGTATGAAGTGAAACATCATATTTTGGTGACCTCAGACCTTAAAACATTTAAGTTGGTTAAAGTATGAGGTGAAACATCATAATTTGGTGACCTCAGACCTTAAAACATCATTAAGTTGGTGAAAGTATGAGGTGAAACAACATATTTTGGTGACCTCAGACCCTTTTTTTTAAAGAGAGGGACGGAACCCCCACACGTATTATTGATTATAAAGATGGAATAGCCCCATCTAGGTATATTACAAACGAAAAATAAAATCTTATAAAAGGAAAATAAGGTTTTTTATACTAAAGTCCTTACAAACCAACTACCAACTTAAAGAACACCAAACAAATCATAGAATCCTTACTGCAGGCAGCCTCCACTCTTAGCTTCTTTAGGAAATCATTAATATCAATAGATAATGTTGAGATTTGATTCTCAGCTCCATAAGAAGCTAACAAATCAGTAGGGAAATTCGCTTCTCTATAAACAAGAACAAATGAAATAGCAATGGCTTGACTGATACTCCAAATCTTCTCAACCACACCTTTAATTCTCCATGGGCATCTTGTTTGATTATTTAGAATATCAACTAGAACTTTAGAATCAGATGCCACAATTAAAGAGTAAACATTGAGATCAACATAATGAATTAGACCTTGAAGAATAGCTAAAGCTTCATCTTCCACATTTGATTTCTCACCAAAAAAAGAAGTAAAAGCCCCAATAAAACCCCCTTTGTTATTCCTTAGAATACCTCCACCACCACTTAATCCTTGATTTTCTAAGGAGCATCCATCTGTATTCAGTTTCAACACCTCTTTCGGGGGATGAATCCAATGGACTAGCATGAATCTAGTTGTTGGATGGGGAAAATCAAGAACATTATAAATAGAGCATAATCTAGAAACATTAGGAACAAATTTCAAGATGGACCTGCAAAGGCTATTAACCTTATCAATCAATATATTACTATTTGTAGAGCTGCTATTAAATCGACTGTCATTTCTCTGAGTCCATAAAAACCAACAAATAATACTTGGAATTATCATATGAAATATGCCAACAGTAGATTTGGGAGCATTAATCCACCACTAAATAAGCCTCCTTCTCACTGTGGACCTATTTAAAGTTATACCCAAAACACCACTAAAATGGATCCTTAAATGCCTGGCCAAATCTCCTTCTACAAACACATGATCAAAGGTTTCCATTTGAGGATGAATATAATAATTACATTTTGAAGGGCCCTTGCAGTCAATGGAATATAACTTGCAGTCTAAAGGAAGATAACCTCTTAAAAGTTTCCAGGTAAACACTGACAGATTAGGAGTCAAGTATTTATTCCAAATATAACATCTGCCCAAGAATTGCATGAATTATATCTGATAGCATCCCAAACTGATTTAACAGTAAAATTTCCATTCGAAGTACCTGACAATTTCATCTCATCTGTGTAACCTTCGAGTCTTATTTTTTCTTCCATTAAAGTTGAAACTACCTCTTTAGAGAAAAAAGCCTATAGGTTTCCCTTGTCCCAATGCCTATTTCCATCCCACATCTCTCTCACGGTAATTTAATCAACTTTAGATGTGTATTGATGTAAAGGACCTAATCTGGACCAATTATCCTATAGGGCACTAGAATTACCATCTGTAATTCTCCATTTGATCCATTGCTCAGCTTCACTTCTAATATCCAACATTCTCTTCCAAGTATTCGATCCCCTCCATTAAGACACTTTGCAAGGATGAGAATTTCTGCAGTATTTAGCTTCCATAAAACTTTCCCATAAAGAACTTCTACTCTTGAGTTTCCTCCAAAGCTTCATAGCAAATGCTTTACAAATATCCTCCATATTTCTGATACCGATACCTCCTTCTTTTGTAGGCCTGAATAAATGATCCCACTTACTCTAATGATGTCAATTTTCTCCCACGTTAGAACTATAGAAGAAGTTGGAAAACATTTTCTCTATAGATTGTAAAAAAAATTTCGCAGGCATAACATCAGACACCAGATACAATGGCATGGAACATAGCACAACTTTTAAAAGAGTAATATTACCACCTGTAGATAAGGACTTAACTTTCCAACAACCAGTCCTCCCTCTAATTTTAGCAACCATAGATTCAAACATAACACTTCTTTCTACCTAAGTAAATAGGGCATCCAAGATAAGTAATGGGAGAGGACTTCCCATTCATCCCACACAAATCAGATATTCTTCTAGCTGCTTGATTATTAAGTTTGTTAGACAAGATCAGTGAGCTTTTTTGTTTGTTGATAAGTTGGCCTAACACCTTTTCATATCTATCGATCACCTTCAATAAAAGTCTCAAAGATCTTTTATCCCCCAAAGAGAATAAGATAATATCATCAGCAAAGGCTAAGTGGTTTATATATGGGCATCCAATGGGAGTTTTGAATCTTTTAAAAGCATAAGGTGAATGAAGACTATTGAGGTTTCTTGAGAGAGATTCAGCCATAATAATAAATAGCCCTGGAGATAGAGGATCACCTTGCTTAAGGCCTCTATCGGACTTCAAAAAGCCTTTATGGTTACCATTGAAAATAATTGAAAAATAGTTATTAGAAATCACTCCCCATACCAAGTCAATCCATCTTTCACAGAACCCAAACTTCCTCAGAACTTGAATACGAAAAAACCAGGATACTTTATCATAAAGTTTTGTCATGTCAATCTTCATCACCATATTTCCACTATAGTTTTTATGATTAATCATATGCATCATCTCTTGGACAAGAACAATATTATCAGTAATATCTCTCCCCTTAATAAATCCACTCTGGTTTTGAGAGATAATTAACGGAAGGATTTTACTAAGTCTATTAGCCATTATCTTAGTGAAAATTTTGATGAAAAAATTACACAAGCTAATAGGTTTAAAGTCAGAAAAGTTTTGGGGATCTTCCTTTTTAGGCACCAGAGTAATTAAAGTGCTAGTAACTACCTTAGGAAGAATCATACCTGCAAAAAAACCATTCACATCTTTAATGATATCTCCTCCTAATACATCCCAATAAGAAAGGAAGAAAGCTCCTATAAAGCCATCCATCCCAGGAGAATTATCCTCATTCAAGGAATTAACTACTTCTAATATCTCAGATTCTTCAGGGAATTCTTCAAGACTCTTGTTTTCATCTTCTGAAATAAGAGATGGAATACAATTAATGAAATCACCATCCTCTCTATTCCGATTTCCTATTTGGAACACTCTTTTGAAGAACATGATGGCTTCTCTAGCAATATTCTCTTCACTTTCCACCCAATTTCCTTCCTCATCTCTAATTTTGTGAATCACCAACTTCTTTCTGCTACTCTTGACAAAATTTTGAAAATATCTGGTGTTTTTATCTACTTCTTCAACCGATTTATCTTTAGACTTCTGTCTCCAGTATTGTTCTTCTAGAGATAATTTTCGAGCATAGATAGCACTGTCTCTAGCCCATTTTTCTATATTTTCCTCTGATTAATCACCCTCATACTCCAACTCAGAGGCCAAAAGAATATCCTCAGCATCCCTAGCTTCTTGAAAAATATCCCCAAAGGTCTCTCTACTCCAGAAGCTCAAGTGTTCTTTCAAATTATTAAAGTCAAGAGCAACTGTATAAATAGGGTTAATAGAAACATTTGAATTCCAATGCTTCTTTATAACATCTTTATAACCATCCTTCTTTGTCAAAAAATTAAGAAATCTGAATGGCCTCTTAATCAGATCCATAGAGATCTTTAATTCTAAGACCATAGGAGCATGGTTAGAATTTGATTTATTCAGGTGATTAACTTTGATAGAGGGACATAAGTTGATCAATTCTTGGTTAGTTAGACATCTATCCAATATACTCCAGATTTTAGCATTTCCATCCCTCCTATTGAACCAGGTGTATGAAGATCCATAGTAACCCAAGTCCACCTGGCCATTATTTTCCCAAAATTCTAGAAATTCCAGAGAAGATTCCAAATCAACTGGGTTACCTCCTGCCTTTTCTCCAGAATAAGCTACAGTGTTGAAATCTCCACATACTAACCAAGGCTCAGTAATCCCCAAGGAAGTCATATGATGCCATAATTCTCTACTTTCAATCTTAGTACATTTAGCATAGATAAAGCTACAGGTAAAAGACTGCACAAATTGCTGAATTTTAACTGCCATAGTCAGACATTGATCCATATTAGAAATACTCTGCACCTCAATATCCTCCTTAGTGAAAAGCCAAATTTTGTTGTTGTTGTTGTTGACATTAGCTATAGCTCTATAAAAACCCAACTTTAGCTTAAACTTCTCCAAATTAGCCACTTGCTGCTTAGGCTCAACCACTACTAAAATGCTTACTTTATGAATTTTCACTAATTTTTTTTAACCTTCTTAGAGAACCTTTTTTAGAAATCCCCCTTATATTCCAAATCCAACTATTAATCATTGGGATTGGGCATTAATAAAATCTTTTGTATTTGATATTAGAATCCTTTTCTGACTAGAATCCTTTCTAAGAGGAGATACTGAAACTGATCTGTGTAGGTACTCATATTTATTTTTTTCTCTTTTTTCTTCAAACCTCCTGAAAAGGCTCCTCCTCCTGATCTAATAGCTCCATCTGACTGTTGTAGTCTTCAGAATCCGTATCTTCTTCTTCTTGAATATTATATTTGTTAGCTTCCATAGTTGAGACACTAACTTCATTTTTCTGATTGATTACTTGAACAGTCCTATTAGTAGCAATTTCTCCTCCTTCTTGAATTTCTTCTCAAACAGCTGAACTATTTGGAATAATTTCTCCTTCTTCCTTAGCTTCTTCTCTATGACATTGGCTATCTTAAATCACCATCCCAGAATTATTATCTACAATCTTCTCTTCAATATTATTAATCTTACTTCCATTCCCCTTTTCTACACCTTTTAGAGTATCCTTCCAAGATTCCTTCATTTCAGAAGGTTTTTCTGTATAATCCTTTCTCACTTCTTCTACACTGACATGAGACTTGAAACTTTGTTGAACCCATTCTTTTGTTGCTTCTTTCTTCTTGGTCACTTCTACTACCTGATTAGTATTTTTTAAAACATAATTTTCTCCTTTAATTGATTCACTACCCTTCTTGAAAATATAATTCCCAAAATTATGACCCTTCTTAGCACAGTATTGACAATACTCCGGTAGCTCTTCATAGACTATATATTGCCAGTAGATGATCTCCTTATCACTATTCCCAATCATAACCCTTCTTGGATGATCATTAACAAGGTCCACTTCCACACAGATTCTTGAAAGTCTAGGCTTAGCAAGAGATGCTGTAGCTATGTCAAGCTTAAGAGGATCACCCACAACAATAGCAATAGAGAAGATGCTCTCTTTGTTATATAAATGAATTGGAAGTAAAGGCATATTTATCCATACATGCACAATGGATGATTACACATTAGGATGGAATTCTGGCGTCCATTTAAAAACCCTCATAGGGTATTTATGAATGAACCATTTCTCTCTTTACCAAACACTGTGGAAATCTTCTTAATGATACAAGCGAATAAGAACATGTTTATGATCAATGAGACCTATATTGAATGTTGTTTTAAGTCCAAAGGAAGAAAAAACTTTCCTTATATCATTTATAGCAAGTTTCCCATGAGAGAACTTACCCACCAAAGAGGATTTGAATGGAGCTGCAAGTTTATTGATATCTTCATTAGTAAAGAAAATAGCAGGTTCACCATTAAAATTTCCTACAGCTTTTAAAGGTATCGAAGATGAGGGCTGATTGGCCACTACATCAGCAAAGGATCTAAAAGGAATAGAAGTCTTAAGATTTTTATCTTAAGGTTGATCAAAATGCAGAGGGGGTTGAGAGACTGCCTCCACGTTGGAGGCAGCGACAGTAGCCATGCAAACCCTAGAAGGAAGAGAGAGAGAGAGAGAGAGGAAACAAGTTTATCTTAGTGGTAATTGAGACCTCAAAACATCATTAATTTGGTGAAAATATGAGGTGAAACACCATTAATTTTGTGACCTCAGACCTTAAAACATCATTAAGTTGGTGAAAATTTGTGGTGAAACATCATAATTTCGTGACCTCAGACCGTAAAACATCATTAAGTTGGTTGGTGAAAATATGAGGCGAAACACCATAATTTGGTGACCTCAGGCCTTAAAACATCATTAATTTAGTGAAAATATGAGGTGAAACACCATTAATTTGGTGACCTCAGACCTTAAAACATCATTAAGTTGGTGAAAATATGAGGTCAAATATCATAATTTGGTGATCTCAGACCTTAAAACATCATTAAGTTGTGAAAGAATAAGGTTAGACATCATAATTTGGTGACCTCAGACCTTAAAACATTATTAAGTTGGTGAAAGTATGAGGTGAAATCTGAATAAGAATTATCTTAACCATCCATTTGTTGGGGCTAAACTAAACGAGGCCGATTATTAGTCGTGGAGAAATGGAGGAGTTGGATGATTAAGATGATGACCAATTATCCCTCAGGGTGAATTTAAAATAATGTTCGAATAATATATGATCATAACCGATGATATTTTTTCTTAGATAAAAGTAAGTTCCTTATACAAACCGGGAGAATAATATCAACACTTGATCGAGCTTAACCGAAACTTCAGTGCCAAGATTCAGAGAGATAATATATGACATATCTTGTCATCATTTTATTTTTGGAGCATATTGACAATGAAGAGGACATCAACCTCATCTTGAAGGTTTCAGTTAGTGGTTTCTAAGACCTTTCGTTTCATGAATTGTAAAATCAACTCTATCGGTTGGGATTTAATTCACACATTTGAGTGGGGTCCTGTGATTGCCTAAGGAACTGATGTGGATTTTTTTATCTTATCTGCGGTTGGATGCACAAATCGTCCGTTTTCAGGTGGAATTTCACAGCGCAATAAAGTGAACTTTGGAAATGAAGTGAATTGCCTCGTTTTGTCCATCCTGTATGTTTGCATGCATTGGTGGAAGGTCACCCCATACCAAACTCTATTGTGGGGCATATTCTCAATCCCATTTCTATTATGTTTAGAAATTTTTTGTTATGATTATTTTATAGTCTCATTAGGTATCCATTTATCGATTTCGATCCTTTCAACGAAACTGGGTACAGACCTCAACAGTAATTCAGATTCGTTAAGAGAGTTGTGCTCGGATTGGTGGCGATGGGATGAAATTTCATGGGTTGTTCACTGTTTCATAGTGAGTTGGGGAAGAAATTACAAATGGGATTAAATCACTGATTCACTGATTGATTCACTAATTCACGAATTGAATCAGTGATTAAATCACCAGTGGTTGAATCACGGATTCGTTGTGAGTTTGTGCAGTGCTTGGCCGGAGTACCTTGATGTTTTAACTTAGTTGATTTCCAGCCCCACTTACTTGTCCATTCCTTTCAATCTCAATTCTGAATCTATGAAGCCACTCTCCCGTTTTCAGTCCAACTCCTCAATCCTGTCCTCTCCATTATACTGCCACCACCAAGCAGCTCCATACCAGTTGGGTTAGGGTTCAAGTTTCGAATAACTCTCACTCATCTACTTTGTTCCCATCTCTATTACGGATGTTGCCGTTACCCCCCTCTCCCTTACGGCGGACCCTCTTTGCTCACCTCCTCCTCCGCACGCAGCAAGCAACAAAGCAGGTGGTTGCTTGCTCCTCCGCACGCAGAAGGTGCTCGGGGAAGAAAGAAGCAGAAGCAAAAATGGAAGGAGGTCTGCAAATGTCTCCACAATTAGCGTATCCTGTTGACAGCTCTGATGAAAAATATGTCTCTGGGCTTAGTACTATACTGGTCACCATAATTCAGGAAGCAAAAGACAAAATTTCTCAGATAGAGTATATTTTCTGCGGCCAGCTCTGTCAAAATGATTCTATGGTTGCTTGTGAGTCAACAAGAAAGAATAATAAACAAGAAAACTTAGAGGGTGACAGAGAACTTGGATTAGTTCAACAATCAAGATCTTTCTCACCTTATAGTTTCAGTTCCCTTCTCTCCCTAAAATACCCCACTAATGCAAAACTTGCCCCTCTAGCTGGAGCAAAGCGTCTTGTTTCTCATTGGATAGAGACGAGGTCCCACCAGAACCGAAATGATCCCGACCCCCACAATGATTTTCTTGACACTCCCTTGGAGAACATTAGAGGAGACCTAAAGAAGTCCACCAAGGAAGAAGTTTTTGATCTTCCAGAGCCCGTCCCAAAAGACATGAATATTGGCAGCTCTGATGATGAAACACAGGACATAAATGCAGATCCTGGCCCCCCAAAGCAGTAAATGCCCCCTCCAAGGTCTGGGACGAGGGGTTTTAAGTATGTAGAACCAGTTAGGAAGAAAGCTGAGAGGGATAATTTGAAAGGAATTGAGTGCAAGCAGTGCAAGAAATTTTACGATGTTGTTCTCCCCGATGGAGACGCTGATGGTAATAAACAGAATTTACGCTATAAGCATCATGATGGAGTTTCGAGGCATCGGTACAGGTACGCACCTCCTTTGACCCCCGAAGGATTTTAGAATATTGGATTTGAATCAGAAATGTGAGAACTTCGAGTTGTAGACTGATGTCTTTTCAATTCAACCACAGTTGAATCTAAACTGTAAAATCATTATTGTTGCTTAAATCAAGTTTGTGTTGTTGTTAAAAAAAATTAACACCAATAGAAGCTTGAATGAAAATCCGTGGCAGCAATTTTGGTGGCCTTGTTAGAAATTTGGCGTCCCTTCTACTTCTCAGCAATTGGCTCACCATATGTCTTTCCATCTGAGCTACTGCCTCAATAGCAAATGACAAATGAAAATCGTCAAAATAATCCTCTTCTCCTATTGTATCATAATAAAAAATGGATTCTGATCAAAGCCTAGCAAGTTCAGAAAATCGTTTGCACAGATTCTATAACATAATCAAAGATATATGATTTCTCCATCTTGTCTCCTTTATGACTCAATTTAGTATTCATATTGTCTTTTTCTTCAAGAAATATACTTTTATCTGTTAAAGAGTCCATAGCTACTGATTCAGAAATCGATAGGTTATAAAAAAGGATTAAAAGTCCTCACTTGTTGGTTCTTTGGTGTCTCCACCACGATTTCATCTTTGAGATTATCATTATCTTCACTAATTAAATTAGTCTCATAGTCACATCAATAAACATAATATTTTATGTTTATAGAGAATCAATCAATCAACCATTGAGTAGTATTAATTTTGATCTTTGATCTATTTAATTAATTGTTCTGCATTGCATATCCCTCATTATTCTGTTATCTTTATTGAGTTTACAGTAGTAAGTAATACAGATAATGGATTTTTGCTCCTCATTTGTAATTTAAAAAAATTACAATAATAAGTAATATAGATAAGTAATTTAAAAAGTTATCTTTACCTAAATATATATCTGCTTTTTTTATTGGTTGTTTTCAGCGTTTCTTTCTTTTGAATTACACTTTCAAATGGACGCAAACAAGCATTTCTGGATTGGAGTAATCGTATTAAAATTATTGAAGGGATTGGTCGAGTCCTCTTATATCTTCACAGAGATTCAAGATTAATGATCATTTATGGAGATTTGAAGGCAAGTAACATATTATTGGATGAGGATTTAAACCCGGGGGTTTCAGATTTTGGCAAGGCAAGGACTTTTGGAGGTGACCAAGATCATGCCCATACTAAAATGGTTGTTTGAACTTAGTAAGTAGAACCTCCTTTGTCCAAATTCTGCATTTTCTTCAAATGATGCTAATCCCTTTTTTAAAATGGGATTATTCATTAAGATTTGGGCTGATATGAAATAATGCAGTAGCATGTCTCAGTTTTGTAGCGACATTACTCCTTACCAATTATCAACGAATTGTATGATAATTGAAAAGTAACATGTATTTGTTTATATCAGTGTGAAAAGGAAAAGAGGCTCGTCGTCTGATGCTTGATGTCTGTCAAGGGATATGTACAACTGAAAGAAAATCAATTGATATACTCGAGAGATTGTTTTTTCATATTTATTTTCACATTTATATTGTTTATGAAAAATTGTAATGTGTATGTCGAAATGCATGCTTTGGTGGATAAATATGGAGATAATGTTTGGTATTTGCCTTCAAAAGTAATTTAAATGATCCAAAAAGCTGAGTTTGTTGGGCTGTCTTTGTTCGATAAGTGTCACGTCCCAACCCTGCCCTCATTAAGCTACAGTGTGACACAATGCCTCGACTCACACTAAAACAAGATCTCGGCTTACTTTATAACCTGAGATAGAATTGAACACATTATGTATTACCTCGAATATATTCTCATTAATAAACAATCTATGTTCATAGACAAGATGTGTTCATAGTTACATTGAATATCTATGAACATAACACTTAAATACACATTTGTTGGATATTGATGAGAAATTTCTTACTTATGCTCTAGAGGATGATTTCAAAGACATGTTTTTAGAACTTGTCATTGGGTACTCGACCATTATATATAATCTTTCTTGATTATGTTTATGCCCCTTTTATATACTTAACAACAGATATTTTAGACATCAATCCTTAGCCAAATAAATGAGAAAACTAATGTTTTGTTTTTGTTTTTGTATTTTTAACAGATATGTTATTTCTTTTACAAGAATATTGCCTTTAGTTTGACTCTTTTCTTCTTCGAGGCATATGCGTACAACGATTAGTATTCAACACTTTATAATGTCTTATTCACATCATATCCTGTAATTTTCCTTAGAGTATTTGATCAGGATGTATCCGCACAATTCTGTCTCAAGGTTGATTTCGAAAATAACTCCCCCCCTTCTCATTTCCAAATCAATAATAGTGATCACCGCAACACGAAAAGTAAATGATTCTTTGTGTGAATGACGTAGTAGTTTTGATCTCATTATGTTTTTTTTCCTCTAAATTAATTCACTCTGAATGTCGTAGTAGTGGTCTACCAAGGCAGCCTTTATTTCATCGAAAAATCAAGATGTGCTCAAGGACAGCAGTGCAGATCCTAATGTGGTCTACCAAGGCAGCCTTTATATCATGTCACATTGTGTTTGGTTTATTTCATGTTGCAAAACAATCTTGTGATGGCCACACTTTTAGGTTATCTATATACTGTCACCATATCTGCATGTTTAGAACTTTATATCATATCATTTAAGGTATTATTTCCCAATGATCATAATCTATGAGTTCACCATCTTGTTACTTTTTTAGCAGCAAGTGTGACAGTGTTCTCTTTGGTTTTAAAGCTTCATCAATTATGTCCTCCATGGTCCTATAGTGAATAACCCAAACGTCATTGGTTTTCTTTCCGAATAAAATAGTAATTTTTTTTTACTAAAATGGCTCCTAAAAAGTGTGGGTACTAGGTTTTAGTGTAGATTTTGTTGACATTGTTTTATGGCATTTCAATGTTTTGGCTGCTGTTGTTGCAGTTCACTCTGCTCTTCAACTACTGATTAATGCATCAAGGCCGCTGCAAAAGTCTCTGACATCCCTGCCTATGTACGACTCTTCAGCAATGAATTTTTAACTCAAGTGTGGGATTTCTTCACAGACGTGAATATGGAAATAAACTCATTTGTTACGAGAGCTGAAATTAATGTTGTCATAACCGACTTCCCTATGGCATGCTCTAAGTATAGAAGTAAGTGTTACAGCTACTCATATAATGTTGAATCTGATAATCATTCTATTAGAGTGCATTTAATTGGCTTACCTAGAAAGAGAAATTAAAAATAACTTACATGGATACTGAAAATTTGGGAAACAAAAATCTGTGGGGGTGGAGTAGGAAAAAATTTACAAGTTTATATTCTCTGCTTCCTAGGATGGCAAGTTTCTAGTAATATCTACTTCATCAGATTTAGTGTCTGAATAGTGTCTGAACTTTGAGTTAGTAGAATACTAGTAATATCAACTTCTCGATTTGATTTGGCTCGATACTACCAAACTTCTTTCTACTGTGAATTGCTGGCTCAAGTGTATGTTGCTAGATCCTTACAATTAAACAGACCACCCAGAATGCAAGAAGCATTAGGATGTTCATTCATGTCCGATGCATTTGAGATAAATCTATATATTGTATCAATAATATAATCCAAATGCATTAATTTGCATCAATTAGTGTATTCTCATATGGAGCTAGGTTTATAAACTAGACGAGTTGGGTGGTGCGTTGATCCATGCTTGGTTCATGAAAGTTATCGAGTTTTAAAATATGATTGAGGTTGGTTTCTTAATCTCTTGAGCCATTTTAAATGAGCATATAACCGAATCAAGTTCGGGTAAAAAAGTGAATAGTTTGGTATCCGCCTTGTTTACTCTTGCTCATTATATAATCAATTGTCTTTTTCTCTAGCATCTAAAAATTTATCACTATTGATCTAACAAATTTACTATTCGAGCTCTGTTTTTTTTTTTTTGCAAACATATTAAGCATTGGACACTCGTGAATTTTTTTTGACAAAGCTCCTACGGTTGATAAGGATGCATCAACACTTCCATTTTTTTAGTTTTTTTTATTCGACGTTCATCTTGTATTTGGCGCCCGAGATGGGTTTATTTGATGTTAAATTAAGTTTAAACAAATTTTATATGTACATGATATTTGTAATGTTTGAAATATAAATGAAATTTCTTGAATTTTTTAAGACTTGTATATTTTCGGCATCAATATTTTTAGATTTGTCACATGTTCATGTCATTTCATCTACTCTTCTATTTTAGTTCACTTTTTTATTCTATTATTTTTTTTAAATATAAAGATATTTGTAACCGCTGCGAGCGGTTACAAATATTAGATTCGTAACTGCTGACAGCGGTTACGAATCTAGTATTTGTAACTGCTCGTAGCGATTACAAATATAATATTCGTAACTGCCCACAGCGGTTACAAACAACAGTTACAAATTAGGGTCGCAAATCCTAACCCCTATAGGGGTTATAAAAATTTGTGACTGCTATTAGCAGTTACAATATTTCTTTTGTCACCCCCTAAATTGTGACAGTGAATAGCAGTTATAAAGGTCATTTGTGACTACTAACAACACTCACAAACGACCTTTTTTTGTGCAGTGTATTGTGAAAATTCTTGAGTCTTAATTAGTATCCTTATGCAAAGTATGATGTATGGTAAAAGGGACATGTAAAACTACTATCCATGAAATAAAATAGGGAAATATATTCAAGTGGCATGTGATAAATAGATAATATAAAAGGTAAGTAAAGCTTATGAATATGTACAAGTGATATAAAGCATGTGAATATATATAAGTGAAATGAATCATGGATGTGTACAAGTGAAATGGATACTATGATATAAAAGGGGGATATAGATGTGACGAAGAGATAAGTATGTACATGAGATGGAGATAAAGTATAAATGAATGGCGTAATAAGAGCATAGTATATGAGTATGAGAGAAAATGAGAGAAAATAGTGTTATCGTCTAAAAATGGATTCAAGCTTGTCTTAGCTAGATGAGATCTAATACAAGATAACAAATAAATAATAGACATTATATATGAATGAATAAAGATGGAGATGAGGTTAAGAAGACTAACACTTGGAGATATATTGTTCATCCCTGAAGAATGAACTTCCATCCATGAGCTGCTTTAGTATTAGTTCTGTATAATGGTATAGTATCTTAGTACCAACAATAAGAATGTCAAAAATATCTCTTCTAGTTAATGAGTAGGATAGACAATTGCTTGTACTGATCCTTGTGGGGGATCTGATCTTATATAGTGATTCCTACAGAGGGAACGCTTATGAGCTATATGGGCCAAATGGGAGCATCTTGTTAATGGATATTTCAAGTATACTTTAATATTTCTCCCATGATAGGAAGGTTCAGAACATTTTGGTTGTTTGGCATGCCATGCACATGGTGTTGGCTAGGACTTAATGCTATAAGTTGTTGTTTGCATTGTTGGCGTTCACCTAGTCTGCCCAGTTAGAAAAGAGGTTGAGCGCTTACTGAGCCAAGGTCCTTCCTTAGTCTCACCTCGACTGGGGTCGAGATAATTTACATTATAAAGTCGTAGGATATGATTCTCTTCAATACACAAGTTACAAACATGGTTGAACAAAAGTCCCCAATACTTTGCTCATAACTGCCAAAAAATGAGTAAAGTTTATTATAAATAGTCATGGGTTAACATTTGCTGATCCACACGTAGATAGTTATTCGGCTCAGCCAGACGAGCTGATTGACTTGTACACTTTCTGGATAAAATTTCAAAATTACTTAAGTTTGCCACCTATTAGCAATCCGGCAGGCCTACTTTTTAAAGCGTGTTAAGTGCACGTGCTTTTGTCTTACATAAAAGCAAGGGAAATTTTCCATTTTGATCACCTAAAAATCAAACACTTCAACTTCTTCGAGAAAGAAAATACTGAACAATTGTTGCGTCTTCGAGAGAGAGGGGAGGACAAATCTTCCGAAAATAGAATTTCTTCTGAAAATCTTCAAATATTCTCCCTGTATTTCTTCTTATTTTTCTTTTACTATTCCTTTAATTTTATTTTTCATGTTGGGTTTTTAGGGTTTTCCATCTAGGGCTTCTTTCTCAATTCTAGAGTTTACCTAGGGTTATATTGAGTGTCATGTATGAGTGAGTCAACAAAAATATTGTAAACAATATCTCAGTGATTTTTCTGATAGGTTTTACGCTCCTATCCAAGTTCTTAACCCTGAAGATGATCTTGAAAACCCTAATTTCACCCTTAAGTTAGCTTCTTCTCCTACGTCAACTCCGAAGCCCCAAAGTGTTGAGTATAGTACATTGGACTTACACACCTCAGAGATCCTTAATAGTGCAAACATAAGAGTTGGGGGTAAAAATATGCTAACACTAGTAATACCATTTTTCCTGTCCAACTTAATTCTGAAGAGAAAGCCATGATGGATAACCATCCCCCTCCACCAAACCAGTAGAGGTCCCTTTGGCAGATAATGAAATGGACTTAGGAGATGTACCCACCTCTTCTTATGACCTAACCATCTCTGATTCTAGGTGGTATAAAAGTTATGTTAAAGACGAAGACCTGACTGACCTGAGAGTCGTGTATTCCATTCGTGATGATGTGACCATCTGGATTCCTAACCCATAGGAGAGGACTTATGATAGGAGAGATGTCGTTGAGGTTTATTTCCTTCTTTGGTCTCTTCAATTTGGAGTTCGCTTTCCATTTAATCCTTACATAAGGTCCATATTAAAATGGTATGGGTTGACCCTTACTCAGCTTCCTCTTAATTCATATAGGTCAATTGTTAGGGCCATGATCTATTCTAAAAAATATGGGTGGTTTGATATAAACAGGGATATATTCAGGTTCCTGTATGGTCTAAAAGATAACCATGAAATCCCTAGGTACCCATTTTTCTCCCAGGAAGTTCAACACTAAGATGGTTTCGGTTTCCCAAACCAACAACCATAATTGGAAAACCAATTTCTTATATATTTATGGTGCATGGGATTTATTTCCTAATAACGCAGAAAGAGGGATTAACATTTTTAGGGACAGTAGTTCCTCCGACCTAATTGCCAAAAAAAAACCTCATTGGATAAGAGTTTGGTGAGTATGATTAGACTAGTTTGCATCTCAAATCCCATGTATCATGAGGATGTATACATCCCCAAGAGGTTTGGGAGGACGAAAAACTATCTGAGTATCATAACAATTAATCCTTACACATATGATCCACCCAAGCCCTCTGATGATTATGAAAAGAGTTTTGAGGCGAAAGATATAGTTGAGGTGGAGGTCGGCCAAGTAGGAGATGATGATGAAGTCGACCAAGAGGTCGAAGAAGGTAAAATATTCTCATAAGTGTTAGGTCATCCTTATTTTATTTTTATTTCATGCCCATGTACTTCATACCTTACACGTTTACTAATTGAGTATTACCGATATTTTAGTGCACCTTTAACTCTAAGTACCGACTCATTTATCATGGCACCGTCAAATGTTTCCAAAGAGAAGATAAAGGAGATCGGAGCTAAAAAGATCAAATATTTGTCTAAAAAGGCACCTACTAAAAAGGCTAGGGAAGAATCTCATACCAAGCAGCGTAATGACAATCCTCCTACGCTTTTAAATATTAAAAAATGAAGCTGGCCAAGAAGAAAAAGGCTACTGGCAAGGTCAAAAGTAAACTCACTGAGGAGAGGAAAGGTGGAAGAAAAAGGTCTTGGATGACTCAATATCTAAGGATACAAACTTTCCTAAATATATTGCTCAACGAAAATCCAAGGAAGGTAACTCATCATCCCCACATGGTCCGTGTTGATCCCTATGAGCTTGACCATCCAGTGACCAAGGACGAACTTCTGGTAGACCCCAATTCCATACTTCTTAATTTTTCCTATAATCCCGAGGTCCTGGGTTATATGGGTTACAACCCTGACTTCAGGTTCATGTGAAGCTTGGATGTTGATAATCTATGGAACTTTTCTTCCAACAAGGCCTTCGCTGTAAGTCGAATCAACTCGTCTTCAATTTTTCTTTAACTAGCCGACCTTTTTTCCTTTAGCTAATTTATTTTATTTTTAACTTCACAAAGTAACATGGCTACTAATAGCTTGAGGGAGACTTGAGATCAAGTTATCATTATTTATGAGTCGGGGATATAGAATAAGTATCCATGTTTGCAAATCGATGATTTTTTTTATCAGATAAGAGGTGCTTTATAATTCTCAAATATATACTTGAGATAAAGTTATCATTAGTTGTGTGTCGGGGAAGAGGATATACCCAAGACCACATTTCTTACTCTCTATGGAACCTATGAGTTTAAAGTTATGCTATTTGGTTTAACCAATGCTCCATCAGTATTTATGAAACTTATGAATTGAGTTTTCAGACCGTATATTGACCAGTTTGCCATTATTTTCATTAATAATATATTGGTTTATTCGTGGACTCCTTATAATCATGTACAAAACTTGAAAGTTTTTTGTAGGCAGTACGAGAGCATTAGTTGTATGCTATGTTCTAAAATTTGGATTTTTGTAAAGAGATATTTAGTTTTTAAGACACGTTATTTTTTAGGTTGGAACTTTGGTATATCCTAGTAACAGGTTTGTAGTGGTAGAGTGGGGATACCCCACAACATCGATAAAATTTGAGACTTTTATCGATTTTAAATAGTACTACAGAAGGTTTATCCATAGGTTCTCTAAGATCGCAGGACCGCTGACACACTGACCCGAAAGGGGGTACCATTTGTATGGGATGAGCATTACCAACAACCTTGAATGTTAAGTTGACTTTGTGCCAGTAATTTCATTGCCATGTAGTGGGATAGACAATTCGGTATATATTGACACATTCTTACAGGGTCTTGGAGGAGTATTTATACAGGAGGATAAGCTTATTTCTTATGCATCTCGTAAGCTTAAGCCTCATGAGGGCAATTACCCACACAAAATTTAGAGATAATAATAAAGATTTGTTGCATTGTGCATCTGAAAACTCTATTTTTAGGGGAAAGTTATTCGTTTTTTATTGATAACAAGAGTCTTAATTATTATTCAATCAGTGAAAGTTGAATATGAGGCAATCATATGGTTAGAGTTTTTAAGGTCTACTAGTTCAGGATGTAATATAATATGGGTAAGGTGAATTTGGTAGCACGTGCTTTGAGCTATAGTCCGACACTAACACTATCAGTGGTGTGGAATTTATAGAGGGTTTCACTTCAAAAAGTATATGAGTTAGTTAATTTTTTCATGGTCATCTTATCAGTCACCCCTAATATTATTCTTTGGGTGGTGAAGCCCTAGACTATGGACACTTCTTGTAAGGAGTCAGATTATAGTTGTTATTAAAAGGTAATTATAAAGTTAAAAAATGGGTTTGTGTCATAGGTGTTGAACAATCTACTCTACACAGGTGTGGGCTTAGAAGGCTTTGGCTCAAAAACCCATATTTCATTCATCAATAGGGCCCTGATCGGTCACTTTTCTATATCGAGATCTATAAATGGAAGTCATAAAAAAGAGGATGTTCACTAACATCCATTCTTAGCTACTCTAATATAACACGATTCCAGGATGAGTCGGTATTTGGGCATTAGATCCCTTCAGACCATGAGATCGTGCGATGCTAGGTCGGTTTTTGGTGAACTAACAAGATGATCCTCTAGTTAAAGTATCGAGCCCTTTTTCATTTCCTAGGTTACAAATTTGAAATACCCCACAAGGGAATTTTGCTCAACTCACCCAATCTCCTCTTTACGCCACACCGGCTCCCCTTTCACCATAAGGTGTGTAATTCATGAAAGGAGATGAAGAATTTAAGGTAAAAAAGCACCTTTTTCTACCAACATAAATCTCATTATTAGGGACTATCTTACGGAGCTATATACCAGAAAAATAAAAATACTAAAACTAATGATTAATTCGGTATTTATAAATTCAATGATAATTTAAAACTTTTTAAACTCTTATTCCTAAAGATTAATTGCAATGGAATTATTCAATTAATAATTAAGCAATTAATAAATAAAGATAAAAAGTTAATAATAATATCAAAGAGGGAGTTTAAAGAAACATTGCAAACTGAGATTTTAATGTGGTTCAGCCTTGCCTACGTCCACGCTCGTGATGATACTTGAGAAACTTCACTACATCTGATTCACTAAGGTAAAACCAACAACCTTAAAAGGATTTATCACACCTTGTGAACCGGAAACATCAAGATATTATACTTGTCCGTGCCTAAATGATACACGCGAAAGAGCCCAAGGTCCAATCCCACATTGACTCCACACAAATATGGAACTATCGTTCGTGAATGTATAATGAAGCAGTAATAAGTTTCTTAACCAATGTGTAAAATAAACTTTTCTTCAATAAGAAAAAATGGTGAAATGGGTTTACTTTATCTCTCAGAAAAAGTAGGCTATGAATTAATCACAAGTACAATGCTCACAAGGGTTAAGCTTTGTATCTTTAGAATAAGTGGGTAAGGCATTGGGACCTTTTCTTAGGGGGATTTGAGGTGGAAATTTTCTAAAGTGAATTTTCCTGAATCTTGGTCTTTAATGGAGTTTTTGGGTCTAAAACTACCAAGTGGGTTTAGGACCTAGTTTTTCTCCCTAAAAACTTAAAGATGGATTATACAAGCTTGCTAATCGAACTTTTAATATTGGAATGATGTTATAATAGCTTGTGTGTTTAGAATAGAAGCCAAAAGGCTCCTTTTATGGAGTTTTTAAAGACCTATACATTGTACGGTATTTGGTAATTTTATGGGCTTGAGAAATTTAAATTTTAAACAAAGTTATGAAATTTTTTGTCCAAAATTTCCTTGAAGTGCATCTCTCTTAGAGTCAACTAAGTGTAGGAAAACTTGAATTTTACTCCAACAAAAAAGCCCCAAATGTCCTAAAAGAGTGGGCCCTAGAGTTAGCTATGGAGTCAACTCTAATCGTGTAGAGTGACCTTGGAGTCGACTCAAAGAGATAAAAAATTATCTTTAAATGAAATAAAACTTTAGGGGAATGCCAGGATATTTTATAACCATGGCTTGAGGTTTTACTTCCTTTTGTGAGATGGTTTACTTCTTTACAAAATATATTAAACCTTTGGAGATTAGGAAGAATTTGTTTATTCTTTTAACCACTTGGGTTGGTATGTTGCTCTTAAAATTTTAATTATGCTTAGTTTCTCTTGATCATGGTCTTTTTCTTGGTTGGCATTCTTCTTTTAAATATGGAACTTTTTGCTTGTTCCTATATGGCTGGAGAAGGTTGTATATGCTTGGTATTGCTTTTCATATCTTTTCTTTGTTTTGTTTATGACCTCATGGTATGGATGATTTCATGACTTTTGATCTCATGAATTTCTTTGATTGGTAGTGGCTTTCTTAAAGTTGGATTCAGAGAAAAATATATCCCTTTCATGTTTATATTCTTTGGTTACTTATGTGAACATGGATTGGCTTGGATGCTGTACATCACTTCTTCATTGGTTGGCAACATGTTTGACTTGGATTATTTTTCATCTAATGTAAGGCAAAATTACTAGTCGAGTTAATTTGTATGTATTTTAACTTTATTTTGTTCGAATAAAATCATGTGAGTCATAGGTTAGGATTTGTGTTTGTTTGTTCTTCAAGCCTAGGATGCATGATTGAAGATCGTAATGGTCAAGTAAAGAAATTTCAACGTGGTGTCATGTTTTCGTCTCGATTTTCATCTTCAACGTCCATGGGATCCCAAGAGGTATGCCTGTGTATTATTATTTGATCACTGGATAAATTTGGGTGTTGTTTTAAAAAATTATTTGAGGCCATTTTGTTAAAAATGATTTTAAAAGAAATTTTTTATTTTTACAAGTCGTTCGAACGAAATACTACTTTTCTTTCAAATGGATTTATTAAAGTCGTTTGAACAACTTGCTTCAAAAGAGAAGTAGTATTTCGTTCAAACGAGGATCAAACGCAATTTTTTTTTATATTTTTAAAGCTCATTTGATGGTTATTCAAATGAGAAGTATTTCATTCAAATGATAATGTACAACTCGTTGAACAAATTTTCTTGATTTTTATGTCGCCGTATGTTTTGTGTTTTCTATAAATACAAGGTATATTAAAGAGTTTTTTTATTTCCAAGGCTTTCAAAATATGTTTTCCAAGAAAAATCCAAGAGCCTCCAAACCCTAGTTTACACCCAATCGTTTGATATCCAAGTTTCATCTTAATATGATAGTTTCAGATCTCGTGTGTGAGTACTAAAGTTTGATTCATGTTCATATTTGCTAATTATTGTATCTTGTATGATTTCCCTTTCAATTTAACGATAAAATCATCCACATAAAATTCTACTAGGTTGTGTAGTATATCGTGAAAAATGGAAACCATTATTCGTTGATACGTTTCTCCTGCATTTTTTAGCCGAATGGTATAACCATGTTGTGGAAGTTGCCTAGTGGAGTTTGAAAGGATATTTTTTCATCATCTACTTTGCTCATTTAATCTCATTATATCTAAAGTAATCGTCCATAAAATTATACATATCGTTTCCAGAAGTGGCATCCACTAGACCGTCAATGATGGGCAAGGGGATGGGCAAGTTTGGTTGCGATTTTGAGAGTCGACATATACTTTGATCTTCCCATTGTTCTTCTTCATAAGTATGATGTTTGAGAGCCACACTGAGTGTGATATGGATTTGGTAAACTCAGTTGCTAGTCATTTTTTCACTTTGGGTTTGATTTCAAGCTCCAGTTCTTACTGAAGAAATCTCATCATCATCTCACAGGACATGCATTTGAGAAGTCATTCAAGCTATGGGATGTCATGCTTTCATCAAAACCTAGAATTTTGATATAGTTCCATGCGAAATAATTTGAGTACTCTTTGATCAGATGAAGTAACTCACTTCGCTGCTTACCTCAAAGCTCCTTAGAGATGAATATTGGTCAGGGGTCTTGGCCTTTTACTGCGATATTTACCTCTTCAATTCCTCTAATATTATCTTCAACCAGTCTTGCATGCATTTGGGTGCCTCTTCTGGCTCATCCATGTAATCGTGATCCTCAGAGTTATCCACTACACAAAATTGATCAATCGGTTCATCATTCTCCTTCCAGAATGCTTCCCGAGCACCCCTATCATAATCATAACCTCATTTCCCAACTAACTGTTATATACTTCTTCAATTGTCGGATTAGAATTGACTCTAGATTTCCCTTTTCACCAACTTTGGTAAAAAGTTTTTCTTCTGTTCTATCAGACTCATCTTTGATCGTATTTGTTTTGGTAATAGGAATGGAGTTAGATCCTATGATCTTCTATTTTGTCCTTTGCTTGTATTTTGGTAGGTTGGTATCAATACCACTCAGTCCAGGTGTTGCGACCTCATAATTTGGAGTTAAATTATTAAAGTAGGCTACATTGGATAAATGTACTTCCTCTTTTGAAAAGGCGTGTTTAGTACCCTTGATAATGATTTCTCGTCCAATCACGGTGGCTTTTATGTATTGATGATAAGTGGATGACACCACTTTATACTTATGCATCTAAATTATCCCAATCAATAGTTATTAAGAATGATATGCATCGATCACGAGAAGCTTAATCGTAGAGCAAATCTTTCCCATTTCGATTAATGTGTGGATGAAGACCCTTGTCGGTATTTTTCATTGATGAATCCATAAACATCAATGGTTCTAGGCACTAGATGGCTTGGTGGTATCCCCGAAGCTTCGAATGATGTCACCGGCATGATATTAATGGAAGCCCCACCATCCTGCAGAGATCTCGTGAATTCTATAATATTCACCAAAGTTGTGACGTAAGATGGAAAATTATGAAAAAATGGTACCAACTTATCTTCATTCGAAAATGTAATTATCGATGTTAACCTCCTTATTAGTTTCCTCATAACACCATTCAAGTTGAGAGTTAGTTCTCCTTTGGCTTCGATGATTTTGAGTATTTTTTACACGATCTATCGTCTTGAGAGTGATACGTACTTGGTCATAGAACCATTTGAACTTAACACTGCATGACACCTTTGTGATCATTTTTTTCTCAGAATCATCATCTCCTTGGTTTTTTTTCATCCATGTACACTCTTTATGCTTTAATTATATCCATTTTATCATCGGTAGCGACTGAAAATGATGCTCCTTTTCTCTCATGCTTTCCATCCTCGGTTCCTTCATCACTCCTCCTAACTTTTCCACTTATGCCTGTGGAACCTCGTCCATGATTTATTGAATTGCATCTTTCATGGCCTCTTCATCCACTTGTACAAACATTGCTCCTCAATACTGATGTTTCGGCACCGAGTTGTGATGTATATTTTTTTTATCTCCACAATCCCTTTTTCTACTTATTCATCAACTATTTTCAAATTTCTACACACTGCTTAAAAGAATACCCCACGTATTGGTGGTGCATATAGTAATCGGTGCGAGCTCTATCAGGGTACGTTAGTGGCCCTTTAGGATTTTTCAAACGATTCATGAAATGATTGTTTACTTGCCCATCATATATCACTATGACTTTTTCATATGTACAATGTAAAGGCATTTGTTGGTGAGCTTTTCTTTGGGTCCTTTGGCCTTAGTAAGGCCTGTAGGGTTTCCCTTTGGGACCTCTCTTTGCTCTGACTAGGTTAACTATTTTCTCAAGTATCCTCTAGGATCTAATGAGGGGATTATTGATGCCTAAAGTGGCACTCCATTCACCATCGGACTAAAAACCCGATGACTGGTTATTGGGTCTTTAGTCTCTAGTTTTTATAAGCCAGAATATATTTGATTACATCCGGTACACTTCTTGCCTTATGTGAAACTGTGCAAAACTTGATTATGCATGATTGAGCAGATGGACTTTGTATTCTGACAACATTTCGCTGCCACACATTTTCGTGAGTTGAATTTCAGCCAAGGCCTCTCTACAATCGAGGAATCGTTCAAAGAACCTGGAAATATATTCCATCAAATCCTCATTGAAGCCATACTTCACCTAGGCCAAATCAACTGTTGTGGTTCTGGTCTCTGTCATGAAGAACTTTCAACAAAATAGCTCGTTCATTTGGAACCAAGTATCAACCCTTCCTATCGACAAGTCTTAATACCACGGTTGTAACTTTGTGGTGAGAATCGAAGACAAATCGCATCCTTGGTACAAGAAGTTTTGCTGCAAAACTGCCAACAGTGGGCTAGGGTCAGTCGGTGATGTTGTTATCGGTGTTGGCATCGACATCATTTCTTGTGCGGCCACTGTGGAAACTGCAGCATTGAGGTTTTGGGGTATGATAGCTAGGGATTCAAATTTTATTGGAAGTGGGGTATTTTTCAATGATGATAAGACTAGAGAAAGTAAAAGCTACATGTGGGTTTAAGGTTGACGGATCGAAAAGGTATCCATTGAAATGAGAATACCTTTCCATCCCGAGTTTCCTTTATAGGAGGGTTGGTGGTGGTAAGTTGGGGTATGGAAATTTTTCCCTTAAGGACCGAAATGTAACCCGTCGAGGAGAGGTCTTGACCAGAGACACGAGAGATAATAAATGACATTGATAATAACAAAAACAAGTAATAAATCAATAATGAACAACAATAATGGGTCTCATGGGTGCGATGGAATAGAGGGTGAGAGAGCAATCATCCCTTTTAGAAAACAAAACTCGGGGAGACAGCCTAGAAAATCAATAGTTTTCGAAGTATTGTTTATGGTGGTTATGGTTCTTACTTCTGAAAGTAATGATAAAGATATTTTTATGAAGGTGACAAAGGAATGTTTGGGGTATAAAAATTTCAAGGTTGATGCCATTAGGGGATGATTAATAGTCTCTAACTGGAGTAAATGGGGGTGACTGTCTTTATATAATGATAGTGGAAATAATCTCATCACTTGATCGTAGACTATGGGTGTAAGTTGTACAAAATTTATGAGGCATGGACTATCATTAAATGGGGCCATGGTACATAAATAGGCAGTATGAAATATCAAGTTTGATAAAGAAGGTTTGTCAGTTGGCTCATATGGATAACCTCAACTACCTATTTTCGAAACTATCAATCCGTACAAAGATGTGGTAGGATTATATTGGGTCTAAAAATGGTAACAGGTGTTTGTCACGTGGGGGTGGTTTTTGAGTTTTTTTTATGCCTTTTGTTCTCGTATTAGGAGAGTTGGCATGTGGGAGCCCAACAATATTACTCTCCAGCCTCCAAACCAGAATCCTTGAAAATCCCAAAATGCTATCAATGGAATTCTTCAATTCCTATGGGTTCTTCCCAACTCATTCCCCAAATTTTTGGAGATCGATAGATATAAGAGACATATACATTCCTTCGCCTTTGCTACTTATCTTGATCATCGAACTCCTCGGAATAGGATGTTTCTACTAGCTCATACTATGGATTGTTGATGCTTTCGAGAAGTAATAGGTGTCGATGGTGGTATATGATTGGTGACTTCTTGGTTTGATAGGTTGCTTATTATCGATGATCCTTATTCTGATCGTGGCATTTTTTTCGATTGGCTCCTAATTACGTATTTTATGTTATCAATGGTGACGAAAATTATACCCCTCCAAATATCTCCTCGAGCACGTCCATTTCACGCAGTGAGTGTACATGGGCAAAGAAAATTATGGTATCCATGTCATTTCAGACTATAAGTTGAATTTAATGAACAAGCATGCTGGGTTATTATGTTAAAAAAAGGCGTTGGTTTAGACGTGTTTGACTGGCATTTGTCGTTTCTTATGCGACGGTGGTGGGGATATACTTCACTGTGATCATTGCCTTGTTTGGTGTCTCTTTGGTTTTCGTGTTTTACTTAAGCTTTTGTTGGAAAAATAAAGAAAAACTTCATCTTCAATAATTTCTTCTTTGTTATTTCGGATAGTTTATGGCGGTTTTACATCGATATTGTTAGCATCGCGTCTTTTTCCCCTCATGTGGTGATATGTTTTAACTGTTAGTGGTTGTGGTTTTTCCCCATTTGTCGTGGTTCTGGTTAGGTCATGTTTTTCATTTCCATCATCAATGGAGATTGAGTTCCAAAAGAACGAGTCTGACACCGTTCATTTCCAGAAAAGCGTTGTTCTGTCGGAGTTGGACGAGTATTTTTTATGTGTTCTTTGTACCGGAGGATCGATTTCACTATTTGTTTAAGATAACAAGTCCCCAAGGCCCTTGCATGGTTTCTCAAAACTCTAATCTTGTGTGGTCAGAAGCGTCCAGTGTCGATATTGATTCGATTATGAGGTGTCGAATCGACCGTGGTAACTTTTTATGGAGGCTTATTGATTTTTCATCATCAGTCGAGGCTCCGATTTTTTTATAAGTGGACCCAACATATAGTTTCGGTAGAGAAGTATACAAGGATTTTATCGGAGGTGGGTCTGTTAAGTTGTGTAGAGGAAATGTCTAATTTTGAGATTGCAAAACGTGTGTTGTCTCTTTGTACGCTTATTTCTCGATGGTCTAGCGATACTCATACCTTTGTGTGTGGGTGGGGTGAGTTTTTGATAATCTTTAAATAAATTTGCATTTTTTTATCCTAGAGCCTTTGGTAGAAGTTACTTATGACGGTGCTATGACTCGGCCTGAGAAAGCTATAATGGAAACTTTACAAGCACAGCATACAAAGTGGGATTTTTAAAAAAATTCTCTATGGACTGGGACAACAAAAGTATCGAAATCCACTTGGATGAAATATTATTTTAAGGATATTGGTGTAGTGATATAGGGATCGAGACTTCTGAGGTTTTTTCACCCGATGTGTCCATTAATCATCCTGCTCATTTAGCAGCTTATCTTTTGGCCTTTATCGAGATTTTTACTTCTCGAGAAACCCCATAGCTATACGAATAAGATGATTTTTTTGGTGTCTACTCGATTGTCATTAGTTCAAAAGATTTTATAAGCTTCTTTGATTCTGGGTAATTTGTATGCTTAGATAAATCGATTACATTTGAATTTGGAACGTTCATTTAAAAGATATGATATTGTCAACTTTTGACCTTATGTTGTGCTAATGGCCTTTTTGTTCGAATATTTTCCCAACTTTATTTAATCCAAGAAGTATAAATGTGTATTATTATTTGATTGCTGGATACATTTGAGTTTTATTTTTTATTTTTTGAGGCCATTTTTTAAACAAGGATTTGAGAAGAAAAAAATTATTTTTACAAGTCGTTCGGATGAAGTAATGCTTCGTTCAAACGATTGTTTTAAAGTCGTTCAAACGACCTGCTTCAAACGAGAATTAATGTTTTCCTCAAATGAGGATCAAACGAGATTTTCCTACTTTATAGAGTTCAAGAACTTTGTTCAACCATTTCGGTTAGGGACTATTAGAAAGAGGTAGGTGAGAAGATAATAAAGTGGCTTTTGATTTTTAGCCGTTTTAAGTGGTTTTAGAGTGTGTGGCTTAGGATGCCCTAATATTTGGTTTATGGTCTTAGTGTTTATGGGTCGTGTAGTATGTTTAATATTGTGTTTTTTGTTTTGGCTTTTTATGGGCCTTTTATTTTATGCTTGGATATTTGTACTCCATTTGTTTTTTGGAGCTAATATATTTACAATATACCAAACATTTTGAAGGCCCTATATAGAGCACACCTAGGATTTGCTTTTCGTGCTTTAGCTATATAGGACTTCATCTAGTTGGACTTGAAATTTTGACAAAATATTTTTGTAATATTAGGATTGTGTGTCCCCACATCGACTCCAAGCGCTCCTTGTCCATCTACATCAAATGTGATCTCCAATCAGTCCGCCATCTCAGAAAAAGGTAAACTTATGGCTCATAGGAATTATGTCACATAGGACACAACACCACGTTGCATTTTGCATTTTTATCATATCTTATGATAATGTTTTATTTTATCATAATAAAGTTTTTTTTGAGTTCAATATTTTAATTTGAAGCTTTTATAAAAATAAATATTTCTGTGAAAATAAAATTTTGACACAAGATATTTATTTAAATAAAATTTTCGGAATAAAATATTTAACGTTAAAAATATGTTTTTTTTGTATATTGCATATGCGTGTATATATATATTAGTATATATATTTCATATTGAATGCGTGTATATATACATAATATATGTTGTGTGCGTGCGTGTGATATATTAGTATGTTATATATCTTATATATGCGATGTGGCACTATGGCTTGTACCTGCTTCCAATTTGATTTGTCTATTAGTATGAATTGTAGGTTTTGTCCTTATTATATTTTATTAGATGCTGCCTTTAGCTTGTATAACTCTTGGCTGCGTGTTCCCCATGCCTTAACAGGCCTTTTAAAAGACCAGCCTTGCTGGCTGTCATCACATGCTAGCGTGTCCCCGTAATTTTATATATGATTATTATATATTATATATATGTTGGCATGAGGCAGACGTGACCCTACACTGGCAAATTTTTGACCACAGCCCCTGTATTATCTCTGATGGCGTGTGTCAGTTGATCTGTTTTAAAAGAGAACCGTCCCACGGCTTTTTGGTTGCCACGTCTGTTGGCGTGTTCCCCAACTATACCCATAACCGCCCACGGTTTTTGTCTATACCGTAACTGGTAATTTCTAAAACGACGCCGCGGTATATTTTTTTTCAGAAACTATTTTTTGAAAACGACGTCGGTATCATTTTAGTTTTAAAAACCGGAAATAGATATCCTTAATACGACGTCGTGGTGTTATTATTTATAACGGTAAGTTTTTAGTGCGTTCCAGCTGGCTCCCTTTACTGCCTTTTACCGCCCGCGGTTTTACATAAAACCGAAAATGGTTTGTGGTTTTTCATTTAAAACGACTGCGTTTTATATAACAGATTGTTTCTTGTTCAGTTAGTGCGAACAACTTGCTTTACACGTGTCTTAATTTTAAAGGAACATTTTGTGTTTCTTTCTCAGCCACAAGATCTACTTCTTATCAACGGTTCTGTGTAATTTGTTAGTGATCCTTGTGATTTTATTTTACACCAATCAGCACACACTTGTGCACTCTATAAATAGGGACATTGTGTCTTCATTTTTTTAACCCGAGAAAATTCGTTTTTGAGCATAAATTCTGCCAAAATTAATTCTGAGAGAGAGAGACTAAACACCAGTATTTTCAGTGAAATCTTGTGTGTATTCTTTACAAAACATTGCTGAGTCTTCAAGACGTTTTGTGGATTCAAGAATGGAAGGTTTTTAGATCTCAGAATTTCTGCATTTCCAAATCAATTGATTTTTCATTCTGAAAAATCGTTTTGTAAGTCTCTCTACCATTGTTCTTGTTTTCTTGTAATTTCAGATTTGTTATGTGCTAGATCTAAAGTGTTTATGCAAGTATTGTGCTGTTATATATTTTATAAACACTACACACACTAGAACTAGTAGTGATCTTACTTCATTTAAAACACTTTGTTTTAAATTGATTTTTCTGGAAATCTGATTTACACTAAAGAACAACTGATTCTAGGTTTAGAGATTTAAACCTAATACGAGTTGTGAACCGGAACAGAATTACCTGATACTGGATATATGACCTTGGACTAAACACATTTATACCTGATTACATGACCAAGGACTTGGACTGAGAACTTGAACATACTGGACCTAATCAAGAACCTGAACTGTTCAGACTGATTGGAACTTGAACTAAACTGGATTAAATCATTTTAATCTGAACTAGTTATAAACAGTTTGTATTATTTCTGACTGTATGCTTGATATGATTTATTTCTGTTCAGTGTAGAAATATATCTGTGTGAACTTGATTACTTGATTGTGTTGGTGATTTTCTGAAATTGTTTGCATCTCATATCACTCACATATCACTCACGTTGTATTCACGTAGACACTTTGTTTGTGTAATATCTGAACAAGTCTAGTGTTCGAGATTTAAAGAAAGAGAAAAGAAGTTTTTCAAAAGTGTATTCAAAGTCAAACTGATTTGATTTGAATAACACAAGACTTGCAAAGATATAGGTGAAATATATTCTGTTGCATCACACACACTTCACTAGAAAGTAAATAATAGGCACTGAGCCAACCTGCGCTTAAAGAAGTTAAAGGGGAGGCTGAGAAGTGAAGAACGCAAAAAACAAGTGAGGACAAGTTAAAGAGAGAACTGAATAAGCAACCAGGGTAGACTTGGTCGTGTGGGATAATAGCTAGATCATTCTTCTTTAATTGTTAAGTTTGTTGTTTGTAACTCGTACCTATTCTTTTATTGTTTTAGTGGAAGTAGTTTAGGTAACTCCTAGAGGAGTTCGTCGTTTTTCCCGGGGAAGGGTTTTTGCGACGTTAAATAAATACCGTGTGTTGTACATTTCTTGCATTTCACTTCATATGAAAAGGTAGGACTTAATAATTAGAAACTCGCCTAAAAATTGAATCTGTTTTGGACTTTAATTAACTTTGAAAATTAAAACTATTTTCATAAAAGTTAATCAAATTAAGTAAAAGTTTAATTTGGTCCCCCTTGGAATCATTCATATAAACTCGTAGGTTTAAGGTGTTTACTCAAACAATAGTTTACTTCCGCACATAAAGTCTTTGCGCACCGACCCGCATTTTCGGGGTAGCCTCAAGTGGTATCAGAGCTAGACTTTTAAAGATCGTTTTTAAAACTTTTGTTAAACACTTTTCACCTTGTTTTAATGGATGATTCAAGTCAACTTCTTAGGCTAGGCAATTTTAGCAGACCTCCTATTTTTGATGGCTCAAATTTTTCGTATTGGAAAATTAGGATGGTAGCATTTATTCAAGGCACACTAGGAGATGACGTGTGGGATTTAATTGAAAATGGTTATAAACATCCCACCACTCCTATAGCAGAAGGCAGCACTATCTTTAGAAAACTTAAAACCACTGAATTGAATATTGATCAGAAAAAGATAAGCAATTTCAATAATAAGGGTAAGAATGCCATTTTCATGAGTGTAAGTGAAAATGAACTGAAACGTATTTGTCACTGCACCACCAGTAAGGACGCATGGGATACATTAGTAATAGCACATGAAGGCGATGCTAGGGTAAAAAGATGTAAAACTCAAATGCTTATCCAACAGTACAATATGCTTGTTATGAAAGATAACGAACCATTTGACGATTTCTATATGCGTTTGACTGATATTATTACCCTGTTGCATGCTAATGATGTTGAGTATACTGATCAAGAAGTATGTGCTAAGATTTTGAGATCCCTTGCCCCTAGATTTGATCATAAACGTTATATCATTGAAGAAATGGATGATCCTTCTCTTACGCCTGAATTGCTTAGTTCTAAATTGAGAACTATGGAACTTGAAACAGCTTTTAGAAAGACTCTTACCTCTTATGCTAAGAATGATCTGACCAGTTCTTCTAAAGTTGCATTTAAAACTGCCTGTCCTAATAAATACAAACATGAGGCAGTTAGGCAACTATCTGAGTCTGATAATGAATCTGATGTTGAGTCGGATGACATTGATAAGATTGACAATCAACTTGCACTTATGTCTTCTCAATTTAAGAAACTCTTGAAGCATAGAAACTCTATTGCTAAAAGACGTATGCAAGAGAATAATCAATCTCGTCAGGCCAATCGACCCCATAATAGAAATTCTAAAGTAAAGGCGGATCATGATAGTTCTACTAGTAAGATTGATAAATCGAAAATGGCTTGTCATAATTGTGGTAAACTTGGACATTTTATGGCTGAATGTAGATCCAAACCACAGTCAAAGTATCCTAAAAAGCTCAAGGCAAACATTACAAAAACTTGGGATGATTCCTCTGATTCTGAATCAGAAGAAGACCAAGCTGAAACTGAATCAAATTACCTTGCGTTTTTTGGAGAAGTTTATGACTGTTGTGGAGATGTATATCTTGCTGGAATGTCTGATTCTGAAGATAATTCTGATTCTGATGAAGTGTTTGATTTAATTGCTGCTGCTAAGTCTTTACTAGCTAGTCAACCATCTATGCTAGAAATAACTGCTCCGTTTGATGCTAAACGTGCCTTTAATGATGCTGAATTTGATGTTAGCAACAATTCACACACGGACACTAATGAGCATGATAATAGGGTTGCTTATGATGATTATGCTGAACTGTATGTGAGAACATTGCAAAATAGGCAAGATTTATCTAATCTGGTTAAATTGCTTAGTGAATCACTAGAGAATCAGTATAAGATAACTCAACAAAATTCCGTGGAAATGTGCAATGTCAAAATTGATTTTGAAAAACAGTCACTTGAATTTAAAATTCAGATTACGACTCTAAATGAAAATCTGACTTCTTTAGAAGACAAATATAATGCTGCACTTTTGCAAGTTGAGAAGTCTAAAGAAGTTTGTGAAACTGCTTTTAAAATGTGTCGTAGTCGTGACATAAAATTCTTTGACCTTGAAGAGTTGATTGCTGTCCAACGTTATCATGGTGATACAAGAGGGTTTGGTTATGATGGTCCTATTACGAAAATAAATGATTTTTCCAAACCAGTCCTCTTTGTTAAAGCCAAGGAAGAAATGGCTCTTCTGTTGGAAAGCAAGTCAAATGAAAAGGCCAAAGGAAAACAAGTTTTAATCGAAAATGATTTTGAAAGTGACATTGATTACTTCATTGAAAATTTTGTTGAAACATCTTCTTCTAGATACTGTCCCCCTGCTAAGAGACCTTCTAGACATGTTAACTCCAATTGTGGTGAGAAATTTGAAACTTGCTTTGTTAGAAAACATTGTATTTCTGGCATTCCTACAACTAATAAATTCTGCACTATTTGTGATGTTTTTGGACACCAAAACTTTGAGTGCCAATGGTTTCAAAAGAAAAATGATAATTTTTACTTTAACCCAAAAAGTGGGAGATTAGGTTGTAAAACCTCAAATCGCAATGGATCATTTCACTACTTTAGTAAGCCTAGAACTTGGACTAATCACAAATCTCGACCATTTGGTAAATCCTTTCTCAGATCCAAAATTATTGCACAAAACAAATTGGTGCCTATTTGGATCAGATCTGATGATCTAAGACCCCAGCTCAAACATTCGAATTTAAAATCTTTTGTAGTCTTAACAGCCCTACGCTGTGAGATGCATAGTGCTGGTTGGTACTTAGACAGCGGATGCTCGCGTCATATGATGGGTGATGTTACCAAACTTAAGGATGTTGTTCATTATAAAGGTGGCAACGTGACCTTTGGAGATGGTAAGACCTCCCAAGTCATTGGCAAAGGTACTCTTAATGAAGAAGGTTTACCCAATGTTAATGATGTGTTATTAGTTCAAGGAATGAGAGCTAATTTACTTTCTATCAGTCAGTTTTGTGATAATGGTTGCCAAGTTAAATTTTCCAAAACCTCCTGTGATGTTTTGACTAATAAGGGAGAAAATTACATAAAAGGCAATCGTACCACGGATAACTGCTACAAAGCTTCTGGCTCCTTGTCTTGTAATGTAACTCTTTTGGATGATACTGACCTATGGCACAATAGGTTGGGGCACATCAGTTTTGATACCTTAAATCGGTTATCATCACAAGACATTGTTAGAGGCCTACCTAATATAAAGAAATGCCCCTCTGCTGTTTGTGGTCCATGTCAAGTGGGTAAGATTACCAAATCTCCTCACAAAAAGGTTAAAGACATTAACACCTCGGCACCTCTTGAACTTCTCCACATGGATTTAATGGGTCCAACTAGGACTGTTAGTTTAAATGGAAATTCTTATATCCTAGTTATTGTGGATGATTTTTCTCGATTTACTTGGGTTGCTTTCATGAAAGCTAAGTCAGAAACATTTAACAATTTCTTGAAAATTCTGACTCGGATAGAAAATGAGAAAGACACCCAGGTAACTCGAATTCGAAGTGATAGAGGTGGTGAGTTTAAAGAAACTGGTATCATTGAGTATTGTGAGGCTAATGGTTATTCTCATGAGTTTAGTGCTCCAAAAACTCCTCAACAAAATGGAGTTGTTGAAAGGAAAAACAGAGTTGTACAAGAAATGGCTAGAGTCCTTATCCATGCTAAAAATTTACCTCTATACTTTTGGGAAGAAGCTTGTCTTACTGCTGTTCATATTATCAATCGTGTATATCTTAGGAAGAATACCAAAATGACCCCTTACGAATTTTGGTTCAACAAAAAGCCAAATCTTAAATATTTTCGTACTTTTGGCTCCATTTGTTATGTGTGCAATGATCGTGATAATCTTTCAAAATTTGAAGCCAAAGGCGATAAATCCATTTTTCTTGGCTATTCTCAGAATAGTAGAGCTTTAAGAGTTTTCAACTTAAGAACCAAATCCATTGTAGAGTCTATTAATGTTGTTGTAATTGATAGCACTATTGAACCTGTTAGTAAAGATCCACCTGTAGAAACTGATTTGGATATAAATATTTTAAATGATTCAGTTTTGACAGAAGATGAATCTTTACCAGCACCAACCCTTGCCGTGCCTAACTGGGTTTCAAAAGATCATCCCTCCGCTGAAGTTATTGGTGATATTCGTGCGCCCGTGAGGACTAGAAATCAATTACGTCAAGTAGCTCATATGGCTGCTTTTGTATCCCTTGTGGAACCAAAATCAGTAAATGAGGCACTTAATGATTCATATTGGATTGATGCAATGCAAGAGGAGCTAGCTCAATTCACGGATCATGACGTATGGTATTTAGTTCCAAGGCCCAAGGATATCAAAGTAATCGGTACAAAATGGATTTTTAAAAACAAGACCGATGAAAAAGGGATAGTCATTCGAAATAAGGCTAGACTTGTAGCACAGGGTTACTCTCAAATAGAAGGAATAGACTGTGACGAGACGTTTGCCCCGGTTACCCGTCTTGAATCAGTGAGATTGCTTCTAGCTGTTGCTTGTCACTTACAATTTAAACTTTTTCAAATGGACGTAAAATCTGCTTTTCTTAATGGTATTCTTTCCGAAGAAGTATACGTTGAGCAGCCCAAAGGTTTTCAAGATCCCAAACTCCCTAATCATGTTTATAGACTTAAGAAAGCTTTATATGGTTTAAAACAGGCCCCTCGTGCTTGGTATGAACGTTTGACTGCTTTTCTATCCTCACATGGGTTTGTTAGAGGAGGTGTTGACCAAACTCTTTTTGTTAAGAAATCTAATAAAAATGAAATTTTGATTGCTCAAATTTATGTAGATGACATCATTTTTGGGTCTACCTCACCAAATGAAGTTAAACAGTTTTCAAAAGACATGAGTAGTGAATTTAAGATGTCACTTATGGGGGAGCTACAGTATTTTCTAGGACTTCAAATAAGACAGCAAAGTGATGGCCTCTTTATTTCACAATCCAAATATGCTAAGGATTTACTTGTTAAATTTGGACTTGAAAATGCTAAAATTTCTTCTACACCTATGGCTCTAAAAACTAAATTATCCAAATCCGATAGTGGCCCAGATGTAGATCCCACATTATACCGTAGCATAATTGGTAGTTTATTATACTTAACTGCTTCTAGACCTGATATTCAGTATGCTGTTTGTATCTGTGCGCGATTTCAATCCAGTCCGAAAGAGTCTCACCTCACTTGTGCTAAAAATATTTTAAAATATGTTAAAGGCACAATTGAGTTTGGACTTTGGTATACCAATGACTCTTCTTGTGAGATAATTGGATACTCGGATGCGGATTGGGGTGGGAGCACGGATGATTGTCGTTCCACCTCGGGTGGTTGCTATTATTTAGGACAGAATCTCGTTGGATGGTCTAGTAAAAAGCAAACTAGTGTAACTTTATCAACTGCAGAATCTGAATATGTTGCCGCTGGTGCATGTTGTGCTCAACTTATTTGGATTAAACAAATGCTATCAAATTATGGTATTATTCAGTCCAAAGTACACCTTTATTGTGATAATGAAAGTGCCATTTGTATTGCCAAAAATCCTGTCCAGCATAGTAGGACTAAGCACATCAACATAAGACATCATTTTATTAGAGAGTTGGTTGAAGCAAAAGAACTTGTAATCGAACATATTCCTACTGAAAATCAACTAGCTGATCTGTTCACTAAACCGTTAGATAAATCCCGGTTTGAGAAATTGCGACATATGATTGGAATGACTGTACTCGACAATTAGTTGTGTTTACTCTGCTTTCTGTATACTAGATCTCCGAGGTTTTAGGATAAGGGTATCTACTAATAACCGGTATCTCTTAAAGCCATGTGTAATGTAGGAGACGCTTATTTTGCAGATTATTAACACTCATTTTTTTTCTTTCTTTTCCATTGTCTAATTTAGACAAAATGGGGGAGAATTGAGTACATGTTTTAGTCATTTGTTGTTGTTTTTCATACATTACCTGTCTTATAATTTCTGCACATTTAATTCTGTCATATTAATATTTTGGTAGAGCATATGCTACTAACTTGATTTCTTGGCAGATTGTGTATTTATGTTTTGCAGGTTTTTCTTAACCGTGCATCCGATCGAGTTCTGTTTTTTTTCTAGGATGGGTGGGTAGTTAGATACTCTTTTGTATAGGACATATTAGGTTTTATTTTTCCTTAGTATATCATTTGATGTACTCAAGGGTTTTGTCAAAATTAGTCCAATGGGGGAGTTTGAAGGCCCTATATAGAGCACACCTAGGATTTGCTTTTCGTGCTTTAGCTATATAGGACTTCATCTAGTTGGACTTGAAATTTTGACAAAATATTTTTGTAATATTAGGATTGTGTGTCCCCACATCGACTCCAAGCGCTCCTTGTCCATCTACATCAAATGTGATCTCCAATCAGTCCGCCATCTCAGAAAAAGGTAAACTTATGGCTCATAGGAATTATGTCACATAGGACACAACACCACGTTGCATTTTGCATTTTTATCATATCTTATGATAATGTTTTATTTTATCATAATAAAGTTTTTTTTGAGTTCAATATTTTAATTTGAAGCTTTTATAAAAATAAATATTTCTGTGAAAATAAAATTTTGACACAAGATATTTATTTAAATAAAATTTTCGGAATAAAATAATTAACGTTAAAAATATGTTTTTTTTGTATATTGCATATGCGTGTATATATATATTAGTATATATATTTCATATTGAATGCGTGTATATATACATAATATATGTTGTGTGCGTGCGTGTGATATATTAGTATGTTATATATCTTATATATGCGATGTGGCACTATGGCTTGTACCTGCTTCCAATTTGATTTGTCTATTAGTATGAATTGTAGGTTTTGTCCTTATTATATTTTATTAGATGCTGCCTTTAGCTTGTATAACTCTTGGCTGCGTGTTCCCCATGCCTTAACAGGCCTTTTAAAAGACCAGCCTTGCTGGCTGTCATCACATGCTAGCGTGTCCCCGTAATTTTATATATGATTATTATATATTATATATATGTTGGCATGAGGCAGACGTGACCCTACACTGGCAAATTTTTGACCACAGCCCCTGTATTATCTCTGATGGCGTGTGTCAGTTGATCTGTTTTAAAAGAGAACCGTCCCACGGCTTTTTGGTTGCCACGTCTGTTGGCGTGTTCCCCAACTATACCCATAACCGCCCACGGTTTTTGTCTATACCGTAACTGGTAATTTCTAAAACGACGCCGCGGTATATTTTTTTTCAGAAACTATTTTTTGAAAACGACGTCGGTATCATTTTAGTTTTAAAAACCGGAAATAGATATCCTTAATACGACGTCGTGGTGTTATTATTTATAACGGTAAGTTTTTAGTGCGTTCCAGCTGGCTCCCTTTACTGCCTTTTACCGCCCGCGGTTTTACATAAAACCGAAAATGGTTTGTGGTTTTTCATTTAAAACGACTGCGTTTTATATAACAGATTGTTTCTTGTTCAGTTAGTGCGAACAACTTGCTTTACACGTGTCTTAATTTTAAAGGAACATTTTGTGTTTCTTTCTCAGCCACAAGATCTACTTCTTATCAACGGTTCTGTGTAATTTGTTAGTGATCCTTGTGATTTTATTTTACACCAATCAGCACACACTTGTGCACTCTATAAATAGGGACATTGTGTCTTCATTTTTTTAACCCGAGAAAATTCGTTTTTGAGCATAAATTCTGCCAAAATTAATTCTGAGAGAGAGAGACTAAACACCAGTATTTTCAGTGAAATCTTGTGTGTATTCTTTACAAAACATTGCTGAGTCTTCAAGACGTTTTGTGGATTCAAGAATGGAAGGTTTTTAGATCTCAGAATTTCTGCATTTCCAAATCAATTGATTTTTCATTCTGAAAAATCGTTTTGTAAGTCTCTCTACCATTGTTCTTGTTTTCTTGTAATTTCAGATTTGTTATGTGCTAGATCTAAAGTGTTTATGCAAGTATTGTGCTGTTATATATTTTATAAACACTACACACACTAGAACTAGTAGTGATCTTACTTCATTTAAAACACTTTGTTTTAAATTGATTTTTCTGGAAATCTGATTTACACTAAAGAACAACTGATTCTAGGTTTAGAGATTTAAACCTAATACGAGTTGTGAACCGGAACAGAATTACCTGATACTGGATATATGACCTTGGACTAAACACATTTATACCTGATTACATGACCAAGGACTTGGACTGAGAACTTGAACATACTGGACCTAATCAAGAACCTGAACTGTTCAGACTGATTGGAACTTGAACTAAACTGGATTAAATCATTTTAATCTGAACTAGTTATAAACAGTTTGTATTATTTCTGACTGTATGCTTGATATGATTTATTTCTGTTCAGTGTAGAAATATATCTGTGTGAACTTGATTACTTGATTGTGTTGGTGATTTTCTGAAATTGTTTGCATCTCATATCACTCACATATCACTCACGTTGTATTCACGTAGACACTTTGTTTGTGTAATATCTGAACAAGTCTAGTGTTCGAGATTTAAAGAAAGAGAAAAGAAGTTTTTCAAAAGTGTATTCAAAGTCAAACTGATTTGATTTGAATAACACAAGACTTGCAAAGATATAGGTGAAATATATTCTGTTGCATCACACACACTTCACTAGAAAGTAAATAATAGGCACTGAGCCAACCTGCGCTTAAAGAAGTTAAAGGGGAGGCTGAGAAGTGAAGAACGCAAAAAACAAGTGAGGACAAGTTAAAGAGAGAACTGAATAAGCAACCAGGGTAGACTTGGTCGTGTGGGATAATAGCTAGATCATTCTTCTTTAATTGTTAAGTTTGTTGTTTGTAACTCGTACCTATTCTTTTATTGTTTTAGTGGAAGTAGTTTAGGTAACTCCTAGAGGAGTTCGTCGTTTTTCCCGGGGAAGGGTTTTTGCGACGTTAAATAAATACCGTGTGTTGTACATTTCTTGCATTTCACTTCATATGAAAAGGTAGGACTTAATAATTAGAAACTCGCCTAAAAATTGAATCTGTTTTGGACTTTAATTAACTTTGAAAATTAAAACTATTTTCATAAAAGTTAATCAAATTAAGTAAAAGTTTAATTTGGTCCCCCTTGGAATCATTCATATAAACTCGTAGGTTTAAGGTGTTTACTCAAACAATAGTTTACTTCCGCACATAAAGTCTTTGCGCACCGACCCGCATTTTCGGGGTAGCCTCACATTTCGTTCATTGGTTGTTCAAACGAGTTTGGCTATCTCATTCGAATGAGATTTATTTTATTCAATCGAATGACCCTATTGATTTAGTTCGAGCTAGTTTTCTTGATTTTTTTGTCGCCTAGTTGTTCATATTTTCTATAAATATTATCTCTGGCGTATATTTTTTTAAGCTTTAAGGCTTTTAAATTTTGTTTTCCAAGAAAATCCAAGAGCCTCCAAACTCTAGTCTTCACCCAATCATCTGAGATCCAAGTTTCATCTCAATATACTAGTTTGAGATCTCGTGTGTGAGCATAAAAGTTTAATTACACATCATCCTTGTTGATTATTATTTCGTACGCTGGACTCTGTGTGTGTTGAACTTTGTAGCGGTGGATTCCATGTTCTTTCCAATAAAGGTTTTCTAGCCAAGATTAGTTGATCTCAAGACGTGCAAGGACCATGCAATTTGGCATTCGTTGATGGATTACTATGTGTTATTGTGAAGAAGATCAAGGAGTAAACATTGTACCAAGGATTTAAGGAGTCGAGCGAAGTGGGGTAAGTTTCTTTGTCACTTTTATGTAATTCCTATATCATTGTGAATTTGCATGGTAAGGTGGTCCGAGGTTTTTCTGGTTGTGATTTTTTCTCATACATCAATATGTTGTGGTTTGTTGATTTATTCTATTATTACTTTATCACTTAGATGTACGCTAGGATAAGATGAAATTAATTAATTATTTTCATAACCCATGTATAAAAGGTGCTTAAGTACAATTGGATTAATTTTTTATTGGTTTAATTTTAACTGGGAAATTAAAAATTGGTGTTGGGTGTTAATCTGTTTAACCCTTGCATAGCAGCATTTTCATCTTCTGCACTTGATGTCTTGGTTGCATGGATGATAAGATCCTTGTAACATATATCATCATCTACTGAGTAGTTATTTGTATCTCAAGTACATTAAAGACAAGATAGTGAAGTATGATAATCTACCATTGTATTGTTATCATGAAAAATATTTTTCTTTAAAAAATTTAGGTTTCACAATCTCTTCCTTTTTGTTGATAATAATACAATTGTTATAGTTTGAGAAAATTATTTTGATAAGATTTCCCCTTTGTTACAAACTCCCTTTTGTCGCGACGTTATTTAATTACCCCCTTAATTATTCATTTTGCCTTTTCTTTTATTTTTCTAAAATATAATATATTCTCTCCACCTTTGTCATTATAAAAAATGCGGATTTTGGGATAATGTATTTATTTTTAGAAAACATCATGGGTGGTTGTATCATATTCATGGTCTTATTGTGGGATAAGTGTGTAGTCCAGCCAAACAACATTGATAGTAAAAACTAGAAATTTATTGATATTAAAAATTAGAATTTAATATCATAATGTATTACATTAAAACATGCTCTTACAATTATTTTTGAAAACAGGGTGATAATCGGGATTTAAAGGTTGTAGTAAGGATAGTTAGGGAAGGTTCCCGAGTAAGGATTGAGAGTTTATCCTTCGCGTGTTGATCCTCCACATTGGTAGTGGCTTAGATACACATATTCCATTGGTATGTCTGGATGAGGTAAGGTTAATAGTGTCCTGTGTAGAAGGATGTTATAGGTGTTCCAAAAGGTGGTATTATAAGTGGCCTCATTTTGAGCAAACCATTTGGTCCATCGTTATATGTTGAGATTTTCGGCATTTTACACATTTTGGATGTTAGTTTAGTGTCCAACCACTATATGATAATCTTTCTCCAAATTATGTTGCCGACGATGTGCATATTTGTCATTTTGTTCTTAAGTTTTTCCATTATCCACAAGATGGTCTTAACGACTTCTAAGGTATGGAATATCTTTACGCATAAATTTGTTTGCGATTGAAAATTAACGTGTTAGATTTTTTATTGAGGAGTGGATATTTACGTGGATAGGGCTGGAGGAAGTTGCAAGATTGACATTATCTCCTCCATCTTCATCATCTTTATCATCATTATCATCATCAACACATGCATGCATGGCTTCTTCTTCATAATTCATGCCAAGATGTTCTTGTCCTTGGGTGTACCATGTCCAGTTTTCCTTTGTGAGTTTCATCAAATGAAGAATGCGAGCAGAGTAGATTTCAGTTAATGCAATTGTTTTTTTATCATGGGCTTTTGATAAGTTGTTATTTGCAATTTTAATAATATAGGTTATAATCATTCCATTAGGAAGGCTCCTATTTTATCTTCCTTGCAATCTATCATATGGTTAATCATGAAGACGAAAAGAATAATAATGCTCCCTCCATGGATAAAATGCCAAGATATATTATCTTGCTTCGAATACCATTACATGGATTAAACTAGTAAGATATAAGATTGTGGGTGATACGGGAAGTGGTGGTGACCTCTCCGAGAGAAAGTTTATAGTCATCAGAGGTAGTAGCGTTTATTCTGACTGAAAAATTCATATCTTCGATGGGGAAGAAGTTGGGATAGTTGGTCCATTGACGAGAGAAATACACATCAAATCCTTATTTACGGAGATGGAGGGCTTTTTGGATATTTGTATATGAAGGAGATTTGAGTTTTACCGACATAGGAGAAAAGTGTGTTATTATTCATGGTGAGATTGGTGAAGAAGACACGAACGAACATGGGACAAATATCATGAGATATTTCAAGAAATTTTAACCATCCTTGTTGATTAAACATACCCCAAATGTGTCTGGGTTAGATGGGTTTTTTTATGGTTTTATGGAGAGGATTAAATTTTTCATACAATTTTTTTAAGGTTAGTTACCTAAACAAAGCATTGAAGGTATAGTTGTTTTGAAAATTTTGAACTGTAAAATAGATTAGAGTAGTTCAAGGATTATATAAAACTTTGATGAAGGTTTAAAGGCTCCCTTAAAATTAGTTAAATCTGACATAGGAGTTGGGAATGGATAGGGGCAAGGAATATTTTTGAATACGCATTTTTTGTTCTAAAATAGTTTTATTTGGCCAAAAATAGCTCACATTGCAGTCGACTACATCGATGATTCTATTATGTTTAAAAAACTTTCTTAGTTTACTTTCTTGTATTTCTAGGTGATGTGATGTGTGAAGATTTCAATATTATAAGAGATGGATGGGCTTTGGAAAAGAGGACTGAATAGTTCTTTGTGAAGATTGGTTATTCATGGGGCGTCGTAGGTCGTACACCACTAGTTATGAGCTTTAATTTCTAGATTTGAATAAAATATTTATCCTTGTTTGACAATGCATGCTTTATTCAAAATAATAATATCAAATATTGAGATGACTAAAAACTTTACATACATTCCCAATATAGATTTTATTCTTCTTGTCTTCACAGCCTCTTTATTTTCTTTGCATGAACTTTGACTTAACGAGGCCATTTTACTTTTATCAATGAACATTGGTTGAGGAATATGGTATGGCCATGCGGGGGGTGGGGGAATGTGTAGGGCATGAGGAAGTGAATTTTAGGTAGAACTTAGGTCCATTTCTTCTGATGAATATTTTTTTACAATTCTCCATGAAATCCTTTGATTTTGTTTGCACAATCTGGTCATGTGAGATAGATTTTAGGATGATAATAAATTTGTAGGGGGGTGTTGGTGGTTAGTTGGGGTTTGGGAGTTTATCCCTCAAGGACCGTGGTGTAACCTGTCTGGGACACGTCTTGACCAGAGGCACATGAGATAATACATGACAATGATCATAACATAAGCATGTAAGAAATTAATAATGAATAGCAGCATTGGGTGTCAAGGGTGCAATGGAATGTAAGGGGAGAGAGAAAGTATCCTTTTTAGAAAACAAAACTCAGGGAGACGGTCTTGAGCATCAATAGTTTCCCAAGTATAGATTGTGGTGGTTAAGGAGCTTTCTTGTGAAAGTAACGATGAAGATATTTTGTGAAGGTGATAAAGGGAATGTTTGGGTTATGAGGCTTTCAAGGTCAATGCTTACAAATGATGATGATTAGTTTATAACTAGAGTAAATGGGGGTGAGTGCCTTTACATAGTGATGGTTGAGATAATCTCAGCCCTTGATCTTGTACTCTAAGTGTACGTTGTATGGAATTTATGAGGCATGGACTATCACTAAATAGGGTGGTAGTGCATAAATAGGGATCATGAGATATCATGTCTAATGAAAAAGATTTGTTGGTTAGCTCATATGGACAACCTCAAGTGCTTATTTTAGAAAGTATCATTTTGTACAAAGATGCGGTGGGAAAATATTGGGCCTAAAAATGGTAACAATGTATTTCACGCGGGGATGGTTTTTGTGATCATAGATTCCTTTTGACCTCGTAATAGGACAGTTGACATGTGGGATCCCAACAACCTTACTCTCCAATATCCAGACTAGAACCCTTGAGAATTCTAAAAGAACATCATTGGCATTATTCTATTACTGGGTTATGCTCAACTCATGCCCCAAAGTTTTGTGGATCAATAGATAGAAGAAATATATACACACCTTGACTTTTGTTACTTGTCTTTATTATTGAACTCTTTTCGCACATGATGTGGCTATTGTCTCCTGTTATGGATTATTGTTGCTTTCAGTTAGTAATGGGTGTCAATGGTAGTATCTATTTACCTAATGCTTAGTTAGATGTGTATATTATTATGAACAATCCTTATTCCGATCATGGCATTTTTTATGATAGGTTCCTAACTATTTACTTTATGTTATCGATGGTGAGGGAACTTATACCTTCCTACACAATCCATACAACATAATAGTTTCCTTTTCCATTTTTAGGTTTATAAGTTCTCCAAGAGAAAATAAGTATATATATATATATATATATATATATATATATATATATATATATATATATATGGTTTGATAAGGGCACATGCATAGTAATTCATTTGATGTATTTTTTTTATCTTTGGTCATGGTACAAGTATAGACAAACTAGTCCCTAATAATGAAAAGGATAATTAAAAAATTTACTATCGTTTGGATTTTTGAAGGGCTAGTATCTTTTGTCAAATCTCATTCATTTTTTAGAATCTTCTCTTGTTGCTTCACTTCATTTCTTATTGATATTTCAAAATGAATAAGAAAATACTTTTATTAATTAAAATAAACTCTCATTACATGGTTTTAAGAATAAAACTCCAACAATCTCGCATTTAGACCTAAAACTATGTGGCCACCACTTGACAGGCATTACCTCTACATGACTCTCAAATGTCCTAGTTGGTAAGATCTTCCTAAAAGGATCCTATAGGCTATCCTGAAATGCAATCTTGGTCATGATGGCATCTCCCCTCTACACGATCTCCCAATCAGATGATACTTGCGCTCAATGTGCTTCACGCTCTTATGAGTTAGTGGTTCTTTCGAATCTGCAATCGCACCGCTATTATCACAATAAAGTGTAATAGATGACTACACTAAAGCAATTGCACTTGACCCACTTAGGAAGTTTTGGATCCAAATAGCTTCTTTTGTTGCCTTCTAAGCAGCTTACATGGCTGAATAACCAATACATGATTGTTTGATGCTTTTTCAACTTATGGCTCCACCTCCCAAGGCAAACACATAAACCGATGTCAATCTCCTAGAATCCCTATCCAAATGAAAATAAGAGTCTATGTACCCTAAGGGTATTAGATTTTCTAAATCAACACATAATCTCTAGTCCTTTTAAAATACTTGAGAATGTGCTTAACAGAATTTGAGTGCTCCTCACAAAGGCTAGATTGGAACTGACACTGCCAAAAGTATAGCAGATGTTTGATCTTGTACAAACCATAGCATACATGAGGTTTCCCACTTTCGAAGCATAAATTTCATTCCCCATTCTCTCTATTTGATCCTGTATCTTAGAACACTAATCCTTAAATAAATAAATCCAATGCCTGAAAGGAATGAATCACTTTTTAGAATCTTGCATGCTAAATTTTGTGAGAACATTATTGATATAAGTGGTTTGGGACAAGTCTAACATCCTATTTTTTATCATGCATAAGCTTGATGCCAAGGATGTGATCAGCTTATCCTGAGTTCAAAAGTGACTAAATAAGCACAATTGTATCCTAGACAATATGCCCACATCGTTCCCAATTATGAGAATATAATCCACATAAAGTATTAGAAATACCATCATGCTTATGTCATTCTTCTTATCCACACAATTTTCATCTAAACTTTGATCAAAACCAAAAGATTTCTTTGTTTAATCAAATCAAATGTTCTAAGACCTTGATCCTTTTTTAAGTCCATAAATGGATCTCTTAAGCTTGTACACCTTGCTTTCTTAGCCCTTGACTATAAATCGTTGGGTGTTTCATTATATAGATGCACTTGTCAAGATTATCATTCAAGAATTAATTCTTAATGTAAATTTTCCAAATCTAAAAATCGAGATGTGCCATAATGGATGATAGAACCCGGATAGACTTTATCATGGTTATTGACGAAAAGGTTTCCCCATAGTCAATCCCCTCTTTCTGAGTAAATCCTTTCGTATAAATCCTTGCCTTTAAGTTTTCCACCTTCCTATCTACCCATGTCTTCTTCAAATAGATCCACTTGTAATCAATGTGGTTTGTCCCATCATTTAATTTTATAATTTTCCAAACTTTATTCAATACATTGAATCCAACTTTGTATTTATAGACTTAAGATAAAGCTCGAAATACTTGTCTTTGAGTGCCTCATTTTAATTGTTGATATTCGGCTCGTGTTCCCTTCGATTCTCACTAAAGTGTTCGCCCATATGCACTAACATGTTTGGTTGGTACCATACTTTCCCAATATAACATGAATCCACTTATGGTCCACTATAAGTGACACATATATCCTGATCATCGGTAATACTCTCATTACCATTTGGTAATATACTATTGATATGAGTTTGCATTTCATCATGCACAAGAGGATAAAAAGCAATTACTTGGTCTAGCATTATCATCTATTAAAAGATAATCATTCTCTAGGACTTCTGGTTTATTAAATAATCTTCCTCCAAGTATCGGGTGTTGGTACTAACCAATACCCTCTAGTCCTTAGGATTATAAAACAAACCAAATTTGGTTCCTTTAAGGTTACCTACAAAGATACAAACTTTTGTCCTCAATTCCACTTTATCGGTCTCCTTCCTCAACACGTGTGTTGGGCAACCCCAAATCTGAGCATGCCCTAGACTAGGTTTTCACCCATTCCACAATTCTGTGGAAGTTAATAAGATTGACTTAGAAAGAACCAAGTTCAGTAAATAAGTAGTCATCTCGAATGCATAACCCCAAAAGGAAATCAAAAGGTTCATATAACTCGTCATGGATCTAACCATTTCCAAATATTCCTTATTTTCTCTACATCATTTTGTTGTGGAGTTACTAGTAAAGAAAATTGGTATGTACTTCTAATCTTTGATAAGTGATCCCAAAACTCTTCCAAGAGGTACTCTACTCCATGATTAGATCGTAGAGTTTGGATTAGTTTACCATGCCTACACTCCACCTCAGTCTTATATACTTTGAACTTATCAAAGGCTTCAGACTTATGATGCATAAGGTAAATATATCCAACCTTGGAGTAATCATCAATAAAAGTGATGAAATACTCGTAACCACCACTTACCTGGATAGTCACAGGGCCTCACAAATCAGAATAAACTAATTCAAACACATTGTTGGCTCTATAGCCCATGGTCGTGAACAGCCTCTTGGTCATTTTACCCTCTAAATAGGAAATACAAAATGGAAGTTACTCCACTTTCAATGAATTTAATTGTCCATTTGAGACCGTTCTTTTTACACTAATATAACCAAATCATAAGTTCCAAAGATATGTTTGGTTCAACTTATAAGGTTCTTTTCTCTGAAAGTTATTCCATTTTAAGCTATTCAAATCTGTATTAAGTAGTAGTGGTGAGATATACCTTATAATATAAAGATCATTTTTTAATGCACCAAAAAAGATAAGATATTTGTCCTTTTTAATAAAAACATCATCATTAAAATAAACCAAATATCCATTCAAAACCAGTTTAGGAACAAAAATCATTTTTTTCTAATTCTAGAAACATGGAAATAATTAACCAATACTAACTTATTGACTTTACCAAAATTTTAAACTAAATTTCCTATTGCTACTAATACTGCCTTGTGATGATCACCCATAAATAAGAACATATCTCCATCACTGAGCTCACTAATTATGTGAAACCCTGCAAGGAATTTAAAACATGATTAGTGGTTCCCGAATCTACACACCGGGTGCCGGTAGATTGCATTATAAAGCATGTATCAAGGACTGAGAAATTTCTGTTTCCATTCTCTCTCTAAGAATATCGAGCATTTATTCTTCCAGTGTCTTGACCATTTATACAAATAATAGTTGCCTTTCGGCTTCATAACTGCTCCAACGGATTAAAGTCAGTATTGATGACTACAAATTGTGCCTGAGACTTTTCCTTCTTCTTCTTCTTCTTCTTCTTCTTCTTCTTACCATGATGAAAATAAAAAGATGAAACTTTCTCAGTAACCTGAACCGCACCCTTATGCTTGGTTATATTCTCCAAAATATAGAGTTATTTAAGAAGTTACACCAAAGAGTAATCAAACTTATTCATATATTAGTTAGATAGAACTGTTTAAAGGACTCCAACAATCATTAGAGTATAAAATCGACTTGGGTTTCCCCATCGATTTCAGATCTAAGTACCTCTAATTATCCAAATATGAACATCATCTTTAGAACATACTCGTGTACGGGATTACTTTCTAGAATCATGGTATGAACCCTCCATGCAACATGATTCTTATCCTCAAACATATTCCTAAGGTTCAGATCATGTCATAAGCACTTGATTTGAGTTGATGCTAGTGTTGATATACATTGGTCATAGAGGCCAATATGTAGTAGTGAGCCATTTGATAAACCTTTTGCCACCTATGATAGGCTTAGACATCCCCTTCGGGTGCCCCTTCCTCAGGCTTGGCAGATCAAGTTTCAGTTAGGGTAAAATTATAGTCCTTAATAGTAAGGATAATGTCCAGGTTTCTTTTCAATGAAATGTAGTTCATGATAATGAGCTTGCTATCCTTTAAGATAGAAGTATATAAGTTGAATAAATAACCCATTTTGAAATCTTAGAATCATAAATTTTGAAAACAAAATTAATTTCAGAATAGCATGTGAGAATAAAATTTTGATTTAATTTTAGTATGTCATATGATAGGGCATAAATATTGTATATTTATCCCCCTAATTTCGGTACCTTTGTGAACCCGAGTGGTGCAATTTATATCGATTTAACTCGTAATTACGCTACTAACCTTCTTTGACAAGTATTTCATGTTTTGTGTTTCTCTTATGTGTTTTACAGATAAAGTATGCAAGCGGTGCGAAAGAGAAATCAAAACGACGAAAGAAAATCTAGCAAGGCAAGTTTAAGGGCATTTTCATAATTCTTCAGCCCGATCCCATAGGTGGAAGCTGCTGGAAAGTTGAAGAGCTCGAAACAATGAGAATACTGGAAGAAACGTCACCCAAATCCGAGCTACGGGGAAGGAGTTATGACCCCTTGAAGTTGAAAAAAATCCATAGAAGAAAGGAAGAGAAGCTGGAAAATATTCTAAGTGTTGGAAAGAGGTCTGAAACCAGTAAGATTTCCTGAACCACACTAGGAACCGGTTTGGGGGCGAACTGGTTTGGGGTACCTGCAAACCGTTTCAAGGTCTCTGATGCGCGAATTTTCCCCTTAATGTTGATTGGTCCAAAGAGTCCTATCATGTTACAACTTATTCTAAAACGTACATGTATCATTGTATTGGCTTATAAAACATAGTTTTGAATAGTTGTTTATAGAGAGACAAGTAGGAGAATACCCTAGGAACATAGCTTTGATTTGGTGATTCAAGATTGATTATTTTCGAGTTTGATCTCAAGTTTTAATTCAAGTTTCGCTCTCTCTATTATTGTTTTGCATGTTATTCTTCTTGCATGATTCAGTTTGTTTCTAAGTTCAGAATAATTCCTTGCATGTTTCAGTACACTTCCATAATGATTTCTTTCACATGCAATATATTTAATTCATGCACGGTTAGGTTCAACATGTCTAGCTAGATTTTTTAGTGTTGGGATGCATGAACTCAACCTGATGTGATAGTTGCATGTGTATACACTAGGGTTGAGGGATTGTATTCCTGACCTGTTTTTCTCATCATATAGTTCAAGTTCTAGTTTAATCATTATCAGTCTTTTGGGTAATTTAGAGTAATTGTATTCCACTCATTCCTGATTTCATTAATTAATCATTTTCAAAACTGTATCTAATTATAGTTATTCCACCATTCAAATCACCTTTTCCTTCTTTTTAGAGTCAAAGTTAGGTTGATCGTCTGTCCTTCTGTCATCACGATTTTCTCATCCTATTTCCCTGTAGAGACGATCCCGACTTACCGGATTTATTACTAACGCGACAGGCTTGCACTTGAGCCTAGAGAGTATGGACTTTAGAGACACATTCTCAGTTGCGTCATCATACCTCACCACCAGATAAAATAAAATCCCATCGAGCGTCCTAGTTCCCTTATGAATTTATATATCTCGATGGGAGCTTAAACCACTTCACTTTGAACTAGACAAACTTTTTTCTTCTAAGTATGTACCCCAAACAGTTCAGGAACTTCATTCCAACATAATTGAATAATTAGCATATTTTAGTCCCACGCCTAATGACAGTGACTCTGATGGGGAGGAGATCATTACTTGTGCCTAAGCATATACCATTAGTTCACCTAACGAAATTAAACCAGCTCGTGAAGAACTTCCTTGATGGGAGGACCGAACACACTCACATTTAATTTCAAATAAACTATCACTTAAGAATTTTAAAATTTGGGTAATTCTATAATTAAAATCATATCATGAGGGGCTAGATTAAGCTTGCATGAGATATTAATCGCATCATAATTTTTAAATTTATATGGAGACCATGGGTCTTATATTGAAACCCCTCTCCCACTTATTGTTTAAAAACTTTAGGATTTTAAGAAAAATAAAGTATTCAATTCTAAAAGACTGAATAAAATCCTTGGAAATTTTCTAATTTACTTGTACAAGTTGAATTCCTCGATCTCACAATTTTTATTTTCCAGACATAAAAATATTTATACTTAAAATAAAATCCTAGAGATCTCAATATAACTAAAACAAAATTTCAAGAAAAACGGTGATCTAGGTCGGTCATAATAATATCCATGCCGTTCATAAAATTGTATATTCCTAATTAATAAATTAATTAGCACAGAAAAATATCAACATGCAAGATAGAAGAATTATGATAAAATAGAATAGTCAAAGAATAATAATTCAAATAGGAAATCGATTCCCATTCCATCATGACCTAGAACTCTTTTGGAAGTAAAACTCTTCAAGACCAAGAATCCTTATTGGATAAGACTTCCTTTGATTTTGAATCCTACTTGAAATATACTTCAATTAAAAAAGGAGTGCTTGATTTTCTATTCTTCTAGTAACAATCCATTATGGTCTGGGAAAAATATGGAAGAAGAACCACCATGCAAACCGATCAGAAAAACCACAAAAGGAACAACCTGATGCATACAGTCATCATTAGATCAATTTAACTTAGAAAAAGATCGATCGAACACTCTTCTCGATCAATTTAACTGGCCTTCAGATCAATCTGGCCCTGTAGTCAAGCAGTTTCATCTTATTTACGAAAATTGCATGCAAAAACGACCATAACTCATTCGGATCTTCATGAAACTTCACAAAACTTTTTTCAACATCCAAAACCACATAAATACATTTTTTTAAACATATGTAAACATTACATCCCCTCACAATAGCCTCCAAATACATCGATAATGAAATAATTACAAAAACCTAATTATTACAAATATGTCGAAAATAGGAGCGAAATATAACTACGGATAAACCACCGTAAGATCCATTCATACTGAAAAAACATATGTGATGTGATGATATTTATTAAAACATAGAATCTTTACAAAACCAAGTTATTACGATACCATACATAAGCATGTACAATCCTACAACATAAAAAATAAGGGTTTTTACAGGTTGGACAACATAGACCTCCTCTTTCTTTTGAGTGAGATATGGCCCTCTCTCACTTGGCCTCTTCATAAAACTGTGAATATTATTTTCTCTCCCCACTTTCAAACCCTAATTATGAGTTATGTATCTTAAAACCCTAATTTAGACCAATATATATTGGTATAAGTGGTGGGTTTGGGACAAACTGAGTTTCTTGAGAATCTAGGCCTAACCACTTAGGTATATGGAGTATACTAGGGACCTAAGATCAATTTTTAAATTTCCTTTTAGATAGATGCTCAAAAATCCTAAATTACAAATTTCGTAGTCTATTTCCTTTCTTTATTTATTATAACTAATTTCATTAAATAATTATGGCTGCACTTTAATTTAATTATCCAAAAATTCATTCGGATATAATGAGGTCTTATTTGCAAAGTTGATTATGGTACATGATGTGATTTCCTACATTAAGCTTATGATACCCGCTTACTCGAATCAATTTTCTGTTAATTGACTTTAAGCAACATCTAATTAGTTCCTTGATTCTCAGACATAACTTTTTTTGCTACTCGATTATTGGTCAATTCGTATAAATTATTGTTTGATAATTTAAAATTTCGATATTTAATGTAATATTTTAACAATTTAATGTCAAATAATTTTAAAGGTTTAAAACACACTCTCGTGTCGATTTAAGTAAATACCGAGTTTTTATTTCAGTTAACGCACGTCGGGAATTAATGTTGGATTAAACCCACACACAAAATTAATTGATCATGATACACTTCACCTAGTCTTAGTAATAAAACTACTTTAGCATCATAATTGAAACACAAATTTTAAGATCAAATGATAATTTTCATTTTTTAAATTCAACTTACAAAATTTCGACTCCAAAATTTGAGGACTAATACACAAATCCCTCCCAAACTTGCACAAAAACAGTCTCACAAACAATCAAAAATAAAACACAAGGTATAGAGAAATCTTTCTCCTCTTTTATACCCTACACAACTCAATCGAGTGTGTTCAAGACAAATGAACAACCTGACACAAATGAAATTAGGGACAAAAGAAGACAAAAGGTACAAAAGCGTGGGAAACAGTCTTGGAGTAAAATAAGGGGAGAAATAATAAAAAAAAAAGAAAAGAAAAGGAAGAAACATTGATAAGGAATCTCATATAGAACAAGAATTGAAAAGGGGAGAAAAAAAATAAAAGAAAAATAAACAAAAGACAAACCTATTAAAAAGAATGTGTGGGAAGAAAATAAAATAAAATTAAACAAACAAAAAGGAATAAATTTCAGTTGAATGGATTTAGGAAGAAAACAAAAAAAAAGACAAAAAGGAATGGGCTCTTGGAATTGGGAAGAAAACAAAGAAAAGGGACAAAAAAAAGGAATGGGGTCCTAGAATTCTCTGCATAAACAAATGACGTGGAGGACCGCGCATGGGGTTGATCGGTCAAGGCCACGCACATGCACTGGCCAGAAAAAAAATGAATTTTGGGGTTGGGGGATTTAAACCCACGATCTCTAACGAAACAAAACAGCCTTTCTCTCACCACTGAACCAACAATTGTTCTTATTAAATATTATGAAACAATAATTATTTAACCCCTTAATCAGTCCATTTTCAAAAATTTGCAAATCGAACCCGAAATCCATAACTTCCACATACGACCTTGGATCGTTGCACTGCAACAACCTATGTGACCCATATTGCATGAAAAAAATATTTCATCAATGTCCGGGTCACGGGGTCTGACTTCGGGTTTGACTCAAGTCTTTGACTTTGACTTTCTTTCGGTTTTAAATTTTTAACGATCATAATTTCTTATTTTTAAATCGGATTGACATGATGTTTGAATGCAGGCATTTCTTGATTCGAAGTCTATAACTTCCTTGAATAGTCTGAGTCTAAAATTGATCCTTTGACTTTACCATTTTGCCTTAGAGGGTGCATAAGTGATAGTTTCTTGCCTAAATTGCTCTGAGACTTCTCCATTAGCATCGTAAAACCCAGTATATAAACAAAATAAACCTTGCATGAGCGATTGACGATGATTATTTAAGCTTATAAGTATTAAATGTGAGTTAAACTTGAATGGAATTTCAAAATTGCACTATTAACTCGAATTATGTTCAATCTTGCATTTTTCTTCTAAATAACACAAACGACTCTAAAAGTTCATTATTTATGATGCCACGTGCCTAATAAGTCCTAGATTTGGGTATAAATAATACAAATAAAGCACTCATCAACCGTATTATAAAATAATCTATTAATTCGATTTAACTGGCGAAGATAAATTTTATAAGTCTATCAAGGGGTATCGCAACCCAAGGTATCCCAGGGATGCGGATTCCTCTAAATTATAATCTTATACCTAATCATACAATTGTTATCCAATATGCATGGTTTTATTAAACCAATACAAAATCATACCGCACTTGTAAAAATTATAGTAAGATTTTTGAAATCATGCCAATCCCCATATTTCTCGATATTAAGAATTTATGTACCATTTGCAAATGGTGTGAGATTACCTAAGTTTAATCAAGACAATCCTTAGACTTAAATATCATATGTGGTCATGTTCAATGCATTCCTAAATGTACAGATCACAATCTTCTCTTGAACTATCATATAAGTTCTGGAACAATGAGACAGGTTCGTGTAGTTTGAGCTAAACCTCTAGGATTGTATCCTAACCATTCCGATAGGATGTCAGTTCCCTATCTAGGGTGTGAGTCAAACCCAACTCACCAAAATTCCTTCTAAGCATGATTGACTAACATGTCAAAAAATATATTTAAGGAACATAAATAAAAAGCATTCACAAAAATATGATACTAATTACAAAATTAATAATAAAATTCTTCTATTAATTATAAAATGTCATTACATGATCTTAAGATCCCAATAGGATGGGCAAGAACAGTAATAAATCTCACCAATGCAATTCTTCTATATATCCAAATAAGGCAAGATTATGTCATACTTTTCCCTGTTAAATCTACATGATAATAATGTGTTTAGGTAAGATTAATATAATTTTGATTTAATCATATTGTGAATAATTCACGTATTTGGACTCTAACTGGGTAACTGGACTAACTTAGTTGGTATTGAATTAGGTAAATTGTAACTTTAAAATATATTAATACTACAACAAAATAAACATCTAAACTTCAACTTATTAAATTTCTAGAAACTAAATATAAAAGATGACAATTATTATATGTTAATTTAGGTTTCAAAAAATTAGTGCTCATATTGAGTATATTAAATACTAAAAAGTATTGTATCATCTCCTAAACTCTTTTGTCCAAATTGATGTTATGTTATGAATTGGAGAAGTGGAATATAATAATAACCATAATGGTAGATGTAATTCATAATAGAATGTTGATAATCCATGTTAGAATCACGCTTTAGAATTTGATTTTTTCATAATACTTACGCCTAATTATGTAGTTAATTTTAGTATAGTTTGAAAGTTCATGATATAGATTGTTTAAAAGATTGTTTTATATCCTTAAATGATTATCTAAATATTAGAAACTATTATAGATTTATAACTTATTTAGATTGAGTTTTAGGATGAACTATGCAACAAAGCAAAGTAAAAAATGAGGTTATAATTAGGGTTCCCAACCTGGGATTAACATGGGTAGGGGTTGGATACAACCATAAGAGTTGGTCAAATATGGGTTTTGATGCTTTGGATATTGGATTGGTTTCGAGTTGATTCTGGGTGATTTTTAATAATGTAAAATAACACTTTAACATGTTAAGTTGGATTTACAGGTCGAAAATGTGTAACAACCTAAATATTAAGACAAGTTAATTACTGGTTATTATGGGGTATACCTTAACAATGTTAACAAATTACGAAAGAAAATTATATTGGAAGACTCCTAAAATGATAATTTTCACCGGTAGTAGACATCCTTGCTGAGGAAATATTTTAGTCTCCTATGAGATCGTACTGTGTGTTTAGGATATTAATATATGGATAGGAATTTTTGTATATATTGGTGTGTGTAAGTTGGATGTCAGTATGTGGATAGTTATTTTTCATAGATAATGTGTATTTATTTTGATTTGTTATTTAGATACCTTATGTGAGTGAGCATATAGGAGGTGGGTGTGTAGGATCATTTCGAATCTTCCAGTCAAGGATTTGATGGAAATGTGTGCAAGGTCGAGTACTAAATAACAAGTTGACTGCATGCATGTAATCAAAATACCAAAATATTTTGACTTACTAGGTTTGATTTGAGTCTATACTATTTGGTTTTTCAAGATGGTTGGATATTTAGAACAAAACTTTTTGAGTTTCGAGAAATTATCTACAATACATCGTTTTGGGGTTTTACCAGGTAAAAATCATCTTATTATTTGGATGTTTATTATACTTGCTTACACTCTCTGATAGGCCATATTAATTAGCATATTTAAGTTTTAAATTTTTAAAACTTAATATAAAGAATTTTTTTAACTAAAACTGAAATTAGGTTATTGGTGAACTGATTAACACATCTTGTGTTATTTCAAAATTGTTCTAGTTTTAAATCAAAAGAGGTATTTGAAAAGGATTTTCGGATTACACTGTGGGACTTTTAACTTTGTTAAAACGATCCAAGATAATTTCATGTGGTATTAAAGCTTTGTTTCTTACCTAAAATATGGATGAGAAAAATGGAAACCTGAACAGGTCCCCTATTTTTATGGAAGAAATTTTCCTTGCTGAAAAGTAAGGATGATTGCATTCCTCCAAGGATCTTTAGGGGGTTATGTTATTGACATGATAGTTAATGTCCATACACCCCTACTAGTCAAGGTAGTGATCAAATAGTTAGGAATCTTATAAGTGAAAATATAAAGGAAGGGACATTGATGTCATAATATAATAATAAATGTAAGAATATAATTTTCATGGCTTTTAATGAGACTTAGTTTAACAGAATAGATTTATATTCCACTTTTAAACAGGACTAGGAAACGTTAGTTACTTCTCATTAAGGTGGCCAACGTGTCAAGGCTGGCAACACTGAACTTCTCAGGCACTAGTTTAATACCATAATGATGTTTGAGGAAGAAACTTTTGACAAATTTTGCATGAAGATCGCAGACATAATTAATATACTGGATGCTAATGGAGTGAAATTTTCTAGGATTAACACTGTCATGAAGAATCTGAGGTCCTTACCCCCCATATTTTGACTCTAAATTCTCTGTTATTTAAGAGATGAGTGATCCAAATTTGACTCCTAAGTTGTTGTGTAGAAAATTAATACCTATGGAATGGAACTTGAATATAAAAATTTTTAAAGTATGCCTCTGGTTCTAAAGGTGTAATAATTCAAATCTGGTCTTCTCATCTAAATTGAACACACTTGACTTAGAAGACCCTGATATGAATCATGAAACCCTTGACCAAGAAGTACCAATGCTTAGCAATAATTTTAAGAAAATTATTAAATTTAGAAACATTGTTGTTGCTAAGTAAATCCATGTCAATGATCAATGGAGCCAAAATAAAATACTATATTAACGAAACTTTTATCTCCCAATTAATAAGGACAAAGACATCACGAGACCAAAAAAGGACATGTCTAAATTATGATGTCACAAGTACAATAATTATGGGCACATACTAATAACTGTAAAGCTAAAGTTAAATCCACACCAAAATCCCATTTCAGTAAGACGTGGGATGATTCATCCGATCTGATGATGAGTTAGTACCATTGGACAATAATGAATCTTGCATGTCTTTCTTTGCTAAATTGATTAAGAATGAATATGATATATTCACCTATGAATGTGAATCAAATGTGTAAGAAAATAATTTTATAAATGTCTGGGGTAGAATCTAGGAATTTTCTATGTGTTCTAGATCACAATATGTATGTCTGATACTGCTACATTCGGCACGTTAACACGATCTTCCACGACGGACTTGATCCGAATCTATGCATCCACCATCTTCACACGTGCATCATGTTAGATGCGACGTGCTTCTCAACCGTTCCCACTACTCCACGATCCGTTATTCGTAAAATGGTTTATTGGAGTTGTTAATATTTCCATAAATATTTGGGAATGTTTTAAAAAAACATTTTTCGAAGTTTGATTTATTTTTAACAAAAAAGCATAAATGTTTCTTAGTGTAGAAGCGAACTTTTCTCTGTCGTCGAGCTCGTTCGAACGAGATCTCTATGTCGTTCAGGCGACATGAGTATGTCATGCGATCTCATTCGAGCGACACGTGACCTCGTTCGAGTAACATTCCTATCTCGTTCGAGCGACGGTGCCGCCTCGATTTTTGTATAAATATTTGTACACCTTCTGCACATTTTTCCAAGTCTTTTTCGCACACGTTTCTGCGATTTACAGCCCAAAAAGTAGACTTCAAGTTTTTAAGGTTTCATGCCTTTTTTATTCACAACACCATTCCCATATATGTGTGTGAATTTTTAAACCTTCAAAGGATCGTTTTACTGATCTGGAGTAACTTGTGGAGAAGCCGACTCTTTTCCATTGCTTCCCATCTAGAGTTCTTACGGGAGATTTCAGCCGACGACATCGGAACTAACACCTGAGGGTATTTCGTATGTCACTCATGTTTTTAGTATAATCCGTGTAAACCGTTCTTTACAAATTATAGTGAAAATAAAAAGGGTTTGCACGTTTGGGGGATTTTTCCTCATTTGTGTGTTTATTTGTGATTGAATATTCTTGCATGATCATATTGTCGTCAATCACACCTAGATGCATGTTTTAAGGATTTAATTGAAAAATTGAGTTTAATTTAATAATTTATTTGTTTGAACAAAAGAGCACTCTCAAAATGGTAGTGTTATTTGTAATATTGTGGATGATTGTAGTGTGATGTGTGTTATCTGTTGATAATGGGTGTGTAAATCAAACTAGTATGGACCACATTAGTCAAGAATTAAATGGGTGTATGAGTCCCATATAATTTCAATGTAAAATTATAAGGGACACTATTGCACACACCTCACTTAGCGGTAAGGATAATGGTGATGACACACCAAACTATCAGGAGCTTTATGTTGAAACTTTAAAAAGATGTTCAAAATTTAACAAAATGATTACGAAGTTAACTAAAAAGGTTTATGAGTTAAATAAGTAACTTTGGCAAAATGCTGAGGAATACAACAGTCAGTGCCAAAGCTTTGGACTGAAAAACTAGATTTTCAAAAGAAAATTAAAGACTTAATTGATTCAAACCCCATTTTGGAATAAAAATATAAAGACACATTGGCACAACCTAAGGAATCCAAAGAAAAAAATTGAAATGTTTTAAAAAAGTGCCAAGGGATTAAATTATTTCCAATAACTAAATCATATCTGAAGTGTTGGGAAGTATGATAATGATAAATGTGGATTAGGTTTTGAATATACTCACCAAAATATTTCGAAAACTAAAATTAACACTTTCGCCAAAGCCTCAAAGAATTTTGGAAAAAAAATTGAAAAGTGTGAACCTTTACAAAAACAAATTTTTCAAAAGTCAGTTTCAATGTTAACACGACTTGTTGGACTATAATAGGATAGTGCCATAGTTGATTTGGTATCTTACATCCCATATCTCCTGGGTGAGGAAAAGTAATGGTTCATATATGTATATTTTCACTCTTTTAACACCGAAGCCATTTCATCTCCACTAGTAAGGCATGTGGTTTATGACATCACATGTCAGGGGTTCAAATCACCATTGTCACCAGTTTGTGGATATGAGCTGGAATAAAATCCTATACTGCTATGAGAAGTGATTAAATTGTACCCAACATCGATGGTGGTAGAGTGGAGTATTATTATATAATGGTATTGGAGCTAGAATAAAACCCCATACCACTATGAGCAGTCACTACACCAAAAGGCTAAATTGGCACCCTTTAGCCAGCCAACCTTGTCACGGTCATTGACCATGACAATCTTATGAACTTGTCACGGTCAATGACCGTGACATGTCCGTGACAATTTCTTCAGTAAAAAAAATCCTACGCTTTCTTTTTTTCCCTCCCTTTTGGTTTTCCCTCTCTTTCTCTCTCTAAGAGATTTCGAGCTCTCTCTCTCTCTCTCTCTCTCTCTCTCTCTCTCTCTAAGGTATGTTTTTTTCCTCTCTTTCTCTTTAATTTCTATATGTGTGTGTATGTGTGTGTGGTGGTGTGTGGTGGGGGGAGGAGTCAGGGGGTGGTGGGGGTGGGGTGGGGTGTGTTTGCACGTGTGTGTGTGCATGTACGTGTGTGGTGGGGGAAAAGGACAGGGGGCTGGGTGGGGGGAAGGGGGTGGTTGTGTGTGGGGGCTGGGGGGGGGGGTGTGCAGGTGCGTGTGTGTGTGGTGGGGTGGTTGTGGGGGTGGTGTGGGGGGTGTGTGTGGTGGGGCAATATCAACAATTGTATAGATTTAATTAATAAATTGTATAGCTTTAATTGTAACTTTAATTGTATAGTTTTATATAAAAGTAAATTAATAATTAGTGCCCATTTCATATGAAAGTAGGATTTCCCCTCATTGTAAATTAGTAAATTAATAATTGTATACTTTAATTGTTAGTTTAATTGATGAAATTAATTAATTGAGCAGATGAATTAGAAGGAGTACGGGATACACATTTGTTGTTGACATTGTTGTTGGATTATAGTGGATCAATGTTGGGTTGGTTAGTTTTAAAAGTGGCATGACCACTGGATTATTGTCCATATGGGGGTGGGATTTTTCAACTTTTTTAAAAAATTACTTTGTATATCGAACAATAAATATATAGTATGATAATTAAATGAAACATACTTGAAATTACATATAGTGCGCATAGATACTAGTCTTCTAGTTCTTATGCGTACGCATTCAATAGCCCTTAAACCCGTTTCGAGAGTCATTACCCCTGTAATGAGATCTCTCGAATTGTGCCGTTTGGACAGTTTGGGACTGTATAATTTTTGTATAATATTCTTAGTGGCTTAAAGTTGTGACTTTTGAAGGAAGTTCTGCAGTCGTATCCTAATGTTCTCTGGGTACATACTAGATTGACAAGTGTGACTGTTATTTCAATTGATCAATTGAAATAACACTCACACTTGCCAATCTACGTCGTGTACTTGGAGAACTACTGTGATATGCTGCCGATTTTTTTTCAAATCGTAACAATGTGCATGAGCCGTTAAGTATATTACAGAAAAATGCGGTCTTGAATGGGTTAGGATCACTCACCCTTTAGAGGAGATGGAGGAAATGGAAATTTCAATTATAAATTAAATTTGAATATAAATAAGACATAATTAAATGAAACATACTATAAATCTAAGTTTTGTTTATACTAATCCATGAATATACGCTTCGTACCTTTAATAGGTGATTAGTTGTGGTATCTATGATGGGATATCCAAAATACAATGAGTGGATGGGTGAGACAAGTAGAATGGGGGATGTGTTTCGCAGAGGTGCTAACGAATTTGTGAAATATGCAAAGAGATGTCATAATGATGAAGAGTTTCCGTGTCCGTGTGCTAGGTGTAAGAATGGTAAGGTGTTTTAGTAGAAAACAGTTGAACTACATTTGTTAAGATCGGGTATGCAAGATAGTTATCAATTTTGGAGTTTTCAGGGTGAATTGAAAGTTCCTTTTGTCCCCGACCAACCTTCACAAGAACCTTCAACAAGTAGGATAGATGTAGAAGGGGACGATGTAGATCATAATATGTTAGAAGATTTAGTTGATGATGTGTACAGAGTTTATGAAGCAGAAGAGAATGAGGTTATAGATGATGTAGAAGGTTCAAGTGCTCGTGAAGATATCACGATAAAACTTGATGATGACTACCAAAGTTTAAAATTTAAGGTGACCCAACCGTTATACTCTGGTTGTGAGAAAGATCAAATAATTTTACATGCCATGGTTGGTTTGCACAGTTTGAAGACGCAATACGGTTTGTCTGGCAATAGCGTGACAGGAATTCTGAAATGAGTGAAGGGCTTATTACTCAAAGAGAATACACTTCCAAATAACTATCATGTTATGAAGAACAGTTTGAAAGGTTTGGGAATGAAGTATAAATCGATTTATGCTTGTGTGTATGACTGCATACTATACCGAAAGGAGTATGAAAATCTCGATCGTTGTCCGGTATGCGATGAACCTAGATATGTCCAATCTACTAGTAAGGAAGACATAAGCTCAAAATTGCCTCAAAAAGTATTGAAATATTTTCCCGTTGGGCCTAAATTAAAGCGATTTTTCACAATACCATGGATAGCGAAGGCAATGACTTGGCATGCTAGGGCAGAAGTAGGGGGTAATATCATGCATCATCCTATTGATTATACTGCGTAAAGGAGGATGAATTATGAGTATCCCGATTTTACTCGAGAACAACGCAATATTCATTTGGCTATATCAATAGATGGATTTACGGAGGGCTATTATGAAAATTAGTATTACCTTCTCACTCTTGTGTGAGAAGGTAGTCAATCGATAACACATAGTGTCCATAAAATTAGTGGTGATCGAAGCGATTTGTGTGTTGGAGAAGTACTTTCCCCCCGCATTCTTTGACATAAGTGTTCCCTTGTTGTTACACCTATGCGATGAGGGACTTCTTTGTGGTCCAGTTAGATATCGGTGGATGTATCCGTTTGAAAGATTAATGAAAGTTTTTAAAGATTACGTCAAGAATACGCAATACATTGCAGGATCAATTGCAGAGGAATACATAACCGTGGAGTCATTAATCTATACTCGAGAATATATGCTTGACTCGACTAGCGTTGATGACACTGATGAGTTCGTCGATGATGGTGGTTATGTGATAATAACACGAGTGAAATTAACGAGTTTGCAACATGAACAAGTAGCTCGTTATCTATTTGACACACATGAAGATGTCGAAGAATGGAAAAGGCAAGTTTTGATTATTATAATGTTTAACATTATTTTAGATTATTTTATACATGATTAATTTTGTAATATGCAGAAAATATGAAGCCTGTGAGAATAATAAAAGACAAAAAATAATGGTACAATCAGACAGTGAATTTGGGTTGTGGTTGACACAAGATGTAATTATAATGAAAATGGATGTTATATAACGTTACATTACACTCAAATTTTACAACTAATATAATTAATTTATCTATATTCTCAGCTCTTAAATACGGGTGATGCGACATCAAGGCTTGCTCGTCTAGCCACTGGACCCTTGTTCATGGCACAAGAGTACAAAAAGTATCGATTGAACGGTTACATTTTCGGTGCTAAAGTTTACGAGGAAAGTACAAATGTACAGAAATCGAGCATTTCATACAAGGCTATTACTTTTTTTTGAGCGAGCGCAAAAGATAAAAACCTCGTTGAACCTGAAATGACTCACTATGGTGTAATCCGAAATATATTTATTTTGGATATAAGCTTCAAAGAGGTTGTATTTTACTGTGACTGGGTAAGAGTTGAGGATAAAAATGCTTCTAAAGTTGATTTTGTCACCAATTTGATCATGGTTGACTTGTCCAAGTTGAAGAGCAACGACCGCGATGAGCCGTTTATTTGTACATTTCAAAAGGTTAACCAAGTGTTTTACTCGGAGTATATCAACAATGAGCCGTAGTCAATTGTCCATTACATGCCAAAACGTCTAAATATGAGTGTGGATGACTTGGCTACTCCTACCGAATATCAATCCATTTTTTATGATAACCCAAATTTTAAACAATTTTTCAATTTGTAATAAATATTTCAATTTGTAACGAAATATTCCAATGCGTTTGGACAATTTGGGACTGCATAATTTCTGTATAATATTCTTAGTGGCTTAAAGTTGTTACTTTTGGAGGAATTTTCTATTATAAATTAAATTTGAATTTGAATTTGAAATTTAAGTTTTGTTTATACCAATTCATGAATATACGCTTCTTACCTTTAATAGGTTATTATTACATAGTTATTTGGGGTGTCCTATTTGTGGAGAGGAGACTGAATCTCTTTGTCTTTCCTTTATATCCAAACACTAAGAAATGTGATAATCCTATGGAGTGATGCTCTGCAAATTCCTTCCAACCGTTGTGTAGCCAAACATCACCAGTTGAAGTTGTCAATTACACTTTCCATACCCCACCACTTGGAACCTCTAGCAAAACATGGGAAAATATGGAAAGTGGAATTGATAACTTCAACTGGTGATGTTTGGCTACACAATGGTTGGAAGGAATTTACAGAGCATGACTCCTTAGGATTATGGCATTTCTCAGCGTTCAGATATGAAGGGAATTATATTTGACACGATTGCCCGGGGTACATTAGTTGGAAGGAGGTGCCATATGAGCTCAAGTTAGCTATTTGGGAGGCACTACAGGTAATGTATTTATATTTATATTTATATGAATATGAATATGAATATTTAAATTTCAATTTCGATTTCGATTTCAATTTTTATGAATATTTGCTTATTGGGTGGCACTACACTCTTGTGCAGTGGCTGATTCTTATAGTGGAACTGGAACTATAAATGGTGCTGGATTTTCTTAAAAGTTGTCCTCTTCTAGAGGTTCTTATCTTTGAGGTACATCAAGTGTTCATAACATCACTTCCAACTAAATAGTTTGTAGATTTGAGATAATTGATGGTGATGTTGTTTCTTCTTATATTAGAGTTTTTCATTTTGTTGTGAACAAATCGGGACATCATGGTTGGAATGGTATGTACCTGATTGTTTGAGATCACACCTAAAGGCAATCGAAATTACGGGATTAGGGTCGAACAATGGAGTTGAACAGTTGAGGTACTTTGTGGATAATGCCAATGTTTTAGAGAAGACTATAATAAAGTTTAAGGGTGGTGTTGAACAATTAAAGCTTCCAAAGTGTTCAAAGCACATGATTAGTAAAATAAGTAAATTAATAAGAACATTGAAACGACAAAAATATAGCATGATGCGAAGTTGTCCCGTTTGCATATTGTTTCTATTTTGAATGTATATTTGCACTATCTCTATTTTATCTAGATATATAATGTTTGAACAGGTACAACGTTGCTATAACGGGTACATATATACTGCTGGGCAGTGGCAGTGGCCATACTGCCCCAGCAGATTTTTTTTCAATGCTGCCCAGAATTGTCACGATCATTGACCATGACAAGTCTTTGACAAAGGAAGTTGTCACGCACTTGTCTCTGGTCGTTGACCGTGAATTTTTTTTAACATTGTCACGAGTTTGTCACGATCCTAAACCATGACAAAACTTGTCACAGTTAGGGACCGTAACATGACCGTGACAATTCTAACTAACTTGTCACGGTCTTTGACTGTGAGATGACCGTGACAAAAATAGTTGACTCGCCCAGAATTATCAAGGTCATTGACCTTGACAAGTCCAACTTGTCAAGGTCAAAGACCGTGACAATTCGATAGATTTGGTGTAGTGAGTGGTTAAATTAGGGATAATATCAATGGTGATAGAGTGGGGTATCACATGGACCTCCAAATGCATGATCTATTACAAACTGCAAAATATAGTTGTTCTCCAAGTAGAGACATTGAGAATAAGCCAAGCATAGTAATTAAACCTTTGATGGAGAATAAAGTGAAACCTATTTTTCAAAATCTATCCCATAGAATTAACCCAAGTTCGGCTAAATACTATTTATATCGCCATCTATTTGGCCCATAAAAGAATAATGTTTTTAAATAAGGATCAATACTCTTATTTACAAAATTTTCAATTACTCGCGAGTGACGTGAAATAACTATGCCTTTCCCAAATAGAATTCGAATTAAATAAAAACTAGTAAATCCAAGAATAAGTCCATAATCAAACGAAAACCAGAATGTAGGACTCCAAGGCCCTTTGCTAACCGAAAAGGCAAATTTTTTTTAAAATTAGGACTATTTGGGTTAGACGAGATGAGCTATTACGCTAATTGAGGGGCAATGTCATTATTACATCCCTAAAAGATGAAAGTAACTCGGTTGGATGGTATTTATACTCGAGTTCTTTCAAGCGTAACTAACTACCTTGGAGGAAACATTATGTTTGGAGATGGTGAGTCCTCCCAGATCATAAGTAAAGGAATTATTAAAGAGGGATAATTCCCATTGTCAAGTGATTTTTTTGGTTAAATCCATCAAGGCTAATCTTCTTAATATAAGTCAGATCTTTGATGCAGACCATGCCGTTAAATTTTCTAAATTTCACTCCAAGATTTTTTATAAAAATGGTCAGTGCATCTTAATTGGAAACAAAACTAAGGACAACTATTATGTAGTTATCCCTAGTCTTAAACCCCATATATATCAATTGACTAGATCGTATGATGAAAACCTATGACATAATAGGTTAAGTCGTAAAAACTATGAAAATCTAAGTAGATTAAGAAGCTACGAACTAGTTCATGGTTTACCCAAAATAAAAAGTGGATGAAATGTCGTGTGTGGCCCATACCATGTGGAAAAATTGTTCGAGCGCCTCACAAGAAATTATAAGTTCTAAATATCTAGACCTAATCCACATGGTTCCCATGATTCTTGCCAAAATTATTTATCTTTGTGGAAATAGCTAAATTCTAGTCATTCTGAATGACTTTAGATGGTTTACATGGGTATCCTTTATCAAGCACAAGTCTCAGACATCTAAAGAGTATTTGAAAATTATTTTAAAGATTGAAAATAAAAATAAAAAAGATTCAAGTAACCCGAATAACAAGTGAAAGAGGTGGAGAATTTAAGGAAACATGAGTTATTGAGTATTGTGTGGGTAATGGGTACAAGCACAAAGTTAGTGCCCCAAGAATAACATAGCAAAACGGGATTGCCAAATGATTTAACTATATAATACAAGAAATATAAAGGGTAAGGATACATGATAAGAACCTCCTAAAATATTTTTGGGTTAAGGAGGTTCTAACAACATATCACATAATCAATTGTATCTATCTCTGTAAAAAATTTAAAAACACCCCATATGATATTTAGTATAATAAAAATCCAATTTAAGGTGCCTTCTAACCCTTAGGAGCATCTATTACATTTGCAAAGGTAAAGAATCCCTTTCCAAATTTGATTCTCGAAAGAAAAGGAGTGTTTTCTTGGATTTTTCTCAAAATAGTAGGACATGTAGGGTCTTTGATACTCATATCAAATCCATTCAAGAATTCATTAACGTGGTTGTAAATGACATGATTGAAAATCCTGCCTATACTGATTTATCAGTTGAAGTTGAGGTTGAAACTATTTTTTTAAAAATAACTTAACTTATGAAAATGAATCAATAGTAGCAGAAGAACCTACAGTACCAACCTGGGTTTCTAAAGATCACCTCAGCGATAAAGTTTTGGGTAATATTATAGAGACTATTAGATATAGGTCCTAACTATGTCATTTTGTAAACTTTGCGCGTTTTGTTTCTCTTATAGAATCAAAAAACGTAAATGAAGCTCTTAATGACTCATATTTGATAAATGTGATTCAAGTAGAGTTAGTTCCTCGGCTTAGTAACACTATATCATCAAGACCAAATGGATTTTCAATAAAAATCTAATGAATCTGGTGTGATAATTAGAAATAAGGCTAGACTTGTAGTAAGGGTACAAAAAAATAAATGGTACTTATGTAGATAAGATGTTTGCCTATATCACATGTCTTAAGTTAGTACGTCTATTATTAGTTGTCAAGTGCCATTTACAATTAAAGTTATACTAAATGGATGTCAAATCATCTTTTTTAAATGGGATTTTAACAGATGAAGTATATGTTGAACAACTGAAAGGTTTTGTCGACCCTCACTACACCAAACATGTCTTTAGATTAATGAAAGCATTATATGGCTTAAAGTAATCCCCAAGGGCATGGTACGATTGACTTTTAAGTTTTTCAGTTAATAAAATATTTAAAAGGAGTGGTAGTGACCAAACATTATTTGTCAGAAAAATTAAAACAGAAGTTTTGATTGCACGAATTTACGTAGATCACATCGTTTTTGGATCCACCTCTAAATTCAAGTTAAATATTTTTCTAAAATTATGCACGGTGAATTCTAAATTTCATTAATAGGGCAGTTGTAATACTTTTTAGGTTTGCGAGTAAAATGAAATTAATGTCTTGTTTGTTAGAAATCCAAATATGTGAAAGAATTGATTAAAATATTTGGTTTAGATAATTCAGAAATAGCCTGCATTCATATGAGTACCACTATAAAATTGACAAAAGATTGTTTTGGTACACCCATAGACCCCACATTGTACCATAGTATGATAGTGTAGATGGTATAATCTTACAAGTAATGATATCTGATGCACAAAAGCGAAAAAAAAATAATAATTAAAGAAATCTATTAGATTACACACATAACATGAGAAGTAAGTGGTTTGTAAACGTGCATACGTCCATGGGGTGTTAGGGTTCGTTCTTTATTATTGAGAACTCAAGTTAGCAAAGTTATAGTACTGCTCGATGTTATGATATTTCATGCCCCTCTCAAGTGGGGAGGATTTACATTTATAAGGTAACTTAGGAGAGTCTTAAGCCCCATGAATAGTTATCCCTAAGAGTTTGGACTTATCATATATCATGATCAGGTGTTATAAGTGCTTTAATTTAAGGATTGTTCTTTGACTTATAGTCTTTATCAGTTATAGGCACAAGTGGACTGAGCACACATGGCCGAACACGTGTTAGCGTGACTCTTGACCCCATAATTCCCCCAAAGTCTAGGCTTTATTTTATGTCCCTAGGGTTTGTTCCTAGGTCAGCTGTTGATATGAAAAATCTTCACTATCTGCAGGAGTGGAAAGATTCCTCCTCTGGTCCGAGGTCTACAACTATTTAATGTCTTTGCGCGTTGTTCGTAGGGCAACATCATAAATACCATAAAAATTAAAAAGTTTAAATCTGTTGAGTTCCCAAGGGGCACACTCGCAAATATTGCGTCTTTACTTAGCTATGGGGAAATGTTGAAGTAGCTCCGATTGCCATGACACACATGTCATAATTCATTTTGAGGAAATAACAAAGTTATTTTCCACTATAAAACAGCCATTCCTTCTCTTTCCTCCTAATTTTAAAACCTGCGCATTTTAGAGAAAGGTTTTCACGACTCCATTTTTCATTGTAAGCCCACTTAACTTCATTTCTATTGTTTTTATACATGTCTTTAATTTCTTTCCTTTATTTTTTCTCTGAGTTGTCAACTTTAGAAATGGTGTACATTATTAATGATAACTCTATTGAAAGGTTCAAACTTGACCATCATATTCCCCAGTGGGTCACGGTTGAACTTGTAGAGGGCTTATGTGAGCTTTGTTTGCTTCCTAAAGGCCATTAGAATCCTTTAATATTTATAACTTAATGGGGGTAACCTTTCCCCCAAATTGATTATTTTTAGAGTTTTGTCAATACTTTAACATAACCCCAGCCCATGTCACTCCAAATTCTTGAAGGATCTTTAAGAAGGTTCACCGCATTAATGAGTTATATGGGATCAGTCTTGGTATTATAGACATTAGGTATTGCTATTAGTGGGTGAAAACCCATGAAGGTATTTACTATCTAAAGCTGATGGTGGCCAATCAGGACCATATTATGAATTTTCTGATTCTAATAAAGATTATTGGGATCATAGCATCACTGTGAAGAAATGGCAACACGTTACCCTCCCTGAGGGAGAAGAGTATGAAGGGCCAGGCTGCCCCAGGAGGGGAAAGGGATAGGTTACGTCATAATTGGGTCTCTAATTTTTCATTTTTTTCTTAAATTCCTTTCTTTATTCTTTGTAGTCGACATCAAGAAAATCCCCTTGCTCGAGAAGTTAATTTTATTAATCTTCGACGAGTTTAGGCTATTCAACAGAGGATTGGAGTTGCTAATCACCCTAAGTCTAATGTCTTTCTTCTTGGCTATAAGAGATCGACCACTTCTTTTGTTGTTAGGCCAATTAAGAAGATTCCAGTTATTCCCATCGACCTGGATGACCCAGAAGCTTCCACCTCTAATGCTCGGGTGGAGAGGAAACAAATAAGGAGGAAACATATTCATCCTTTGAGTCTCTAGAAGTTTTAACCCTCCAATATGCTGTTGATTTTTCTTTTTCTCGGGGTACCATGGCCCCTAAGAGAAAGGTCGTAAACTAGATTATAGCAATTGTGGGCTTAAAATTTTCTCACGCCCACTCGACAAGGTAAGATAAAGAGCATGCTCAACCAGCGAGCAAAAAAGATGAAGCGGGGCCTTGTTAACCCGTTAAACATTGGAGATTATCCATCTATATATCATGAGTGTCTTTCTAAGAGTATGAGTAAGGATCACACTCTTCCTTCCCATCCTTCTATTAGGAGTAAGAATATAGTTGACATGGGAAAATTTTTACACCATTCCATTATTTTTTGCTCCAAACTTTCTCGGGACTTGATCCTATCGGTGCTCTTTCCTACTAATAAATCACTTGTTATTTCCTCATATCATGAACAGTTGGTGGAATGAGCCAACCATGACTTCTCTCTTATAAGTTGTTTCTTTATGTTATCTTCTTCTTGAATTCTTTTCTTACAATTCATTGAGATTATTTTTCTCTGTTATCTTTTATTTTATGGTCGATTATGACCGATTGTTGGAGAGAGATGATGTGCTGAAGAAGTAGTCCCAGGATGTAAGGGCTTTAGAAGTTTCTCGTTCAGTTGGTAAAGCTTCTATCTTCAAGAAGGAAAATCTTAATCAGAAGGTTAATAGCTTAAAGGTCAAGAAGGTTTCTCTTTAGAAGAACACCAATGAGTGTGACATCCTAGTTGCTGTTATCGAGAAGGACTCAAAAGATACTGAGAAGCCTAAGGTCGAGGCTAAGAATTCCAAGACTAAGGCTAATGAAGCCGAGGCCAGAGCTGATAAGGCCTTAACTAGAGTTGTGTTGGCCAATAATGATGCATATGCTCACGGCTGGGACAGAGCCTTTGTCAATGCTGGAGATCAGGTTGACTTGAAATGGTATTCTTTGCGAGCAATTGGGATGGAGCTCTTATCAAGGACAACATTAATGGGGGACTTCAACTTATTTTAGGAGCATGAAGTCGATCCTCCCCTATAATGGAGGTGGCAGGAGGCGGATTTAGTCGGTGGACAAGATAATCCTACTAGGGCTGACCAGTTGGCAGTTATTGTGTCCATTTAGGCTATTGAGAATGAGAAGGTCAATGATAATTTAGGGCAAGTGTTTATTACTTGCTTTATTTTAGCAATAATCATCCTCATATTGGTGTAGGTGAAATTAATCATAATTTACATATGAATTAGGTGAAAATTGGAGATTTAAATTACGATTAAGGATTGGTTTAATTAGTGGTTGAAATTCCTTCATGTATGTAGAGGATTAATCACGTAATAGGATTGTATATTGATGAACGAATCTGGGTTGATTAGGTTCTTTAAATGAAAATTTGGAAACTAGAATTCATATGAATTAATTTGGGGATTTTAAATAATTATGATTATTAATGACGAATTAATGATCCTAGGATGTTGGGAATGATTTATAATCCATTAGGTGTTGATGGGTATTGATGATGAGGCGTAGGGTGTTGAATCTTAGAGATTTTTAGGTCCAAACGAGATGGGGATCTCGCGCGAAGTGGTTCAAACGAGATGGGGATCTCGCGCGAAGTGGTTCAAACGACATGTCATTGTGGTTCGAATGACATGTCATTCTGGTTCGAACAACATGTCATCTGCTTCGAGCGACAGAAGGAATTTTTGGGAATTTTCTTAGAGTCCAGTTTTGAGTTTAATGGCTTATTGGAGTGAGAGAAACTTCCCAATAGTAAATTTAAATAAGATGTAATTTTGGGAAAGTATGTGAGAGTAAATACTTTAATTATTTCTGTATAGAGAGAATATACCTTGGAGATTACGAGAGAGATAATAATCTAAATATTTATACTATACATAGAGATGAGATTAAAATACATATGAGGAGTATATATGTAGGTTGGAGAGATACCTATAAATTATAATAGGATGTGTGTATGCCTATTATGGGAAATTATTTTTATGAGCACTAATGGGTGATAACCCGGGGGTGCAAGAATTTTATAGTAAAGCGCACTAATGAGTGATAACTAAGGGGTGCATAAATTCTATTGTTAAGTGTACTAATGGGTGATAATCCGGGGGTACAAGGATGACTATTGTTAGGCACACTAATGGGTGATAACCCGGGGGTGCTGGATTATTATTGATAGGTGCATTAATGGGTGCTAACCCGGGGATGCAAGATTCTATCGTTAGGCTCACTAATGGGTGATAACCCGAGGGCGCTGAATTATTATTGATAGGTGCATTAATGGGTGTTAACCCGGGGATGCATGATGTTCTGGATAGGTGAACTAATGAGTCTTAGCCCGGGGGTGCAGGATTAGTATATATATATGTATATGGATGATGTGACTATATATATATATATATATATATATATATATGAACTTGTGAATATTTCTACTGTGTGAAATTAGTAGACTTGGTAATAATAATAATCATTACATTGCACCAAGTGGTCTTAACCTAAGGGTGCAGGATTAGTGTATATATATAGGGATGATGAGACTATATGTATGAGTGTACTTGGTTAACTTTCTACTTTATGAGAATAATATATAAAATGGAATTGAGAAATGAAATAATCTTAGTGGATAAAAGATTAACCATTCATACGGTGAATAATGAAACTTAGTATGTGAGATAAACTATCTGAATAGCGTATTGTATGGGCGATACGGGAATACTACTAGTGAGCATAGTTAGTATTAGTATGGTTCCTGACTAGTTAGACTGGGAGGTATAACTAGGGGGAGATTAGATGTATGTTAGGCGTGCATAATAGACGAGAGGTGAGAAACTCATGTGAGAGTTCGATAAATAACATGCGTATAAGACTTGATTTAAGAACCAGTTTTAAATACTTGATAAATCATTTTTACACATCGGGCTCTGACCCGTCTCTTATATTTCTTCTCTCTTTTGCTATATATATGTATTATATCAGGTGCTTAGCCACAGGAGTATCAGATTTAGAGATTTGGATTGCTTGACGTGCTGCAGCTGTTGTGGAAGCTGTAGGTCTTTGTAGTAGATGCATCTATCTTTCCATTCAGTTTCATCTAGGCTTCTTATTTAGGGCATATGTCTCCCACTTCTGGTTCCTTCATCAGAGATATTGTATTCAGTTTAGTTTATGGTTTGGAGTTTTGAACTGGGAGTTTGACCCAGTCTTATTTAGTTTAGTATTTGATTCTTGTTCAGTACTTATTATATTCCTGTGTATGTTGATGGTTTATAATTTATTCTTGGATTGTTATGGAGTTAAATGGTTTATATTTTAAGATTTAATGAAAATCGAATTTACTTGGTTTTACTAAATGGGAAATGTTTTGACACCTAGCTTAATTTTATATTAGGTGATTAATATGTTAAAAAAAATTCGGCAGTGATGCTAAGAATGAACCAACTGAATATCCTGTTTTGAATTGATAGAGGACTGATCACCCTATATTTAATTGGGTGAGGTGTCACACTCATCACATTTACCCCTATTGTATTTCTTGGCCAACTTCTGCTGGTGGGAGGCAAGATTTATAAGGGATAACTCCCTCTTTTCATCAGCTAGGTCAAGCTCTACTCTGATTGCTTTGATGTTGAGATCATGGCCAACTAAGGAGGACCTCATGTTCCACAAGCCTATTTCCACTAGAATGATGGCCTCCATTCTATATGCTAAGGTAAAAGGTGTTTCCCTCGTTGATCTCATAGGCATAGTTTGAAATGCCCAGAGAGCGTGGGGGATTTGGTCGACCCATGTGTCTTTCACTTTTTCCAATCACTTATTGATTCTATCAAGGACTGTTCTATTGAATGCTTCTATTTTCTCATTGCTCTAAGGAAATAATACTGAACTTTATTAATGCATAATCGTATTCACTTTGCTGAAACTTTAAAATAAAATTCTCTCAAATTGAGTATCATTATCTCTTATGATGATCCGAGGAATATCAAAATGAGTTATGATATTCCTCCATATGAACCTAGTCATATTAATGTCTTAGATGTTCACTAGTGGATATCCTTCAATCCACTTAGAGAAATAGTTTGTGCCAACCAGGAGTACTTGCCACTACCCAATATAAGGTTTAGTGGACTAACAATGTCCAATTCTCGTTGCGTAAAAGTCCATGGTCTCATAAAAGTGGGCAGTTTTTACACTTTTGAACGTCAGTGACTACATCATGTTGCATGTATATCAGCTAATATCCTTCTTTTATAACTCTGAATGCTAGTAATTTACCCCCAATATGGCTTGTGCATATCCTTTTATAGATCTTGTGGAGGGTTTGGTTTACTTCATTCCTGTGAACACATTATAAGTATGGCCCAGAGAAAGAAGGTCGATAAAGCTTCTTATCAGCTATTAAATGAAATCGAACAGATTTTACTCGAATATTATGCGCCTCTTTCTTATCATCGGGCATAATTTGGGGCCATATTTATGGTCATTGCCTTATCGACTAACCTCCCACTGGGTTTATTAAGGTATTTTACTTGGATTGTTCACTTCAAATCTCCATTTATAGTTGATGCTAGTGTGGGTTAGGCATTCGCAGGGTTGTTGTTCCCTCTTAGGAAATGTTATACTCGTACCTACTCAAACTTCCCTACAACTATTGGGCTTCTTATATGTATGCAATCATGCACTCGTCTTTGGAATTGTAGTTTCCTGATATTTGATTAAATAGTAGCCTTGAGTCAAAAAAGATGTCAAGGTGATGGGTTCCCAAGGAGAGTGAATTCTTCAACCTAGCGATCAAGGCTTCATATTCCACTTCATTGTTAGAGGCTTTAAACCCCCAGCATGTTGCCTAATTGAGGGTGGTTTTTTGGTACACTAGTACTATCTCCACATCTACCCTTTGGAATTATAGTCTCTACCAGCATAAAGGGTACATCATTCCCCTTCTTCGACCAGTTATTGAGTATCTTCTTCATTCTCAGTCTCAACCTCTACTGGTGCCTGGTCGCTATATAATTCACCAACAAAGTCATCTAGGACCTTCCCCTTAATTGCAGTCCTAGGATTATATTAAATATCAAACCTCTCTAACTACACTGACCATTTGGACATTCGTCCAGAAAGGTCGGCCTTTTGTGTGACTTCTTTCAAAGGGAAAAATTATAGGAGTATTATCATGTGCACCTCGAAATAATTCTTTAACTTACAAGAGTCTCTCACTAGTGCATAATCAACTTATTTAGCGACATGAATCTCTTATCGGTGTCGAGAAAGGTTTTACTCACATAATAAATGGGATTTTGACTCTCATTCTTCTCATAAACTGGGGATGAGATGATTACTTGACTGGATACTAATAAATGGGATCGTCAGCAATGGTGGTCGGCTCAAATATCTCTTTATCAACTCAAGTGATTGGGGACCATATCTCCTTCCTTTCCTTCCTCGGAATTTGGAAAAAAGGTAAGAACTTTTATAAAGACCTTGAAATAAATCTATTGAGTGAGGAAAACTTGTTCTTTAGCTTTTAAACCTCATGCACAGTGCTTGGTGGTTTCACATTTTTGATTGCCTAGATATGGTTGGGGTCTGCCTCAATCCCCCTCTAACTGACTAAATATCTATTCCTGATGGTACTCTGAAGCAGCACTTGGCTACATTCAGCCTTATTCTATAGAAGAATATGATTTAAAATTCTTTTCTAGTTTTTTAAGGTGATCCCCTTTTTCTTGATCTTCACAAGCATATCGTTTACGTATACCTCCATTATCTCTCCCAACTTTTGCTTTAACATTTTCATCACAAGTCTCTGATAAGTTTCCCCATCATTCTTTAATCTGAATGGCATCACCTTGTAACAATACAATCCTAATGTGGTGATGAAAGAAGTCTTCTCCTGGTCGGGGATGAACAGTGGGATCTGATGGTATCCTGAGTAGGCATCAAGAAAACTCATGCGTTCATGCTTAACTTTGTGTCAAAAAATTGATCAATTTTGGGCAAACAACACTATCCTTAGTGAAGTCTATATATACCCCCCCCCCCCCCCCACTTTCCCTTACTCTACTTTATGACCACAGGGTTTGACAGCCACTTAGGTAATTGAACTTCCTTGATGGATCGTGCCTCCAGAAGTTTCCCCACTTCCTCTCCAACCGCCCTTGCTTTTCAGGGGAAGTTAGTTGAGCCTTTTGAAGTGGAAGTGATATATCCACTTGGATCTTATGGCACGTGACTTTCCAGTCTATCCCTGGCATGTCATATTGTTGCCAGGAAAAGACATCTTGATTTATATTAAGGAAAGAAACCAGATCTTCCTTCTCTCTGCCAGTAACTGAGCTACTGATGAAAAACTTTTTCACGGGCTAGTCGTCATCAAAGACCACCGAACCCATTAGACAAAGGGACCTTGGCTTCCTCAATACTGAATCGCCTATACTTTAGCTATTACTTGGAGGGTAAAAAACCCACTGTTTGTTCCGTAATTTTCTATTTCTTCTTCTATTATTTTGGTCATATGGCTTCTATAATGCATTATCAAGTTGCAGCCTAGTTCCTTCGATCTCTATTATCTCCTTCTCAGTGATGCACTTTAACTTCGAATGGTAGGTAGAAGGCACTACCTTGATCACATGCACCCACCATCTATCAAGTATAGCATTATAGGGGGATTTTATGCCTACCACGAGGAATTCGATGAGTTTGGAAACCTATCCTACACAAACTGGGAGAAACACCTTCCCTGAGGGTAAATTAATTTTTCCTGTAAAGCCAACAAAAGGCATAGTAAATTCCTACACTTCTTTTGGTTGCAAATTAAGTTAGCTGAAAATCTTGATGTACATCACCTCTGAGGATCTGTTTTGATCCATCAGTGGATTGTTCACATCCCAGTTAGAGACTCTGATAATGACTACCAGGGCATCTTGGTGGGGAGTCATTCTTCGACTAAATAGTCATCAGTGAACACTATACCCTTCGGGTAATCAATATCTTAAGATCGACAGCATTTTCCCTTAATGGGCATGGCTAGGTCAATTTGTAATGCCTTCATTACCGCTATAAGTGATTATACGAGAAATCATCAACTTGTCATTCTCGTACCAGCAAGCCAAGTATAAAGTGCATAATAAGAAAATAGAGCAAGTAAAGAGAGATAAAGAGAAGATATAGAGTGGTTCGGATATTAAAATGAGCTTACGTCCACTTTTGTGCCACACTCTCATTATATGCGTTGTTTGGTACATATTAATTAGGCCTAAAGAGGCGTACAAGCTTAATAATAGAAGAGAATACATGAATATCATGACTCCGGGGATGTCAGGGCAATAACTGTGATGCCAGAGAGTAGCCGATAAGCTATGCCAAACGTCATAGAGAGAATAATCAGCTCTGACCTAAGTGTTGGTGTAAGAAATAAACCTGGACCTCTTATCTCGAGGTGTAGTACTCTATTTATAGGTGGTGTGGATGTTGTGTTACTATGCTGGTGAAAAGGGGTTGCGGCCTGCTAGGTGAGGAAGCTTGGGCGGCACCTTGTTACGTATAGGCCGCAGACTACATATGATAGACTACGGCATGTTAAACATATGGAAAATATAAATGAGGCCGCAGACAATGGGTGATGGGCTACGAAAGGGACCTTCGACATTACCATTGTCATCCTGCCGCGGTTGGGTGCCATATTTGTGATATCAATAATCCCCCAAGGCATAGTCCCAAGGAGTAATTTGGTGCTACGTCTTGATATTATCATACCATGGGATGTTGTCTCTGTAGTGGCTATTTTCAACACGACGTTTCATCTTACCGTGAACTCTTATATAAATTGAACCACCCATGGACTTCATTAAGTTTTTCAAACCTTTGAGAGAAAATCAAAAGCCAATCTATGTCTGTTCCTTGTCTTAACTTTTTTGGCAACCTTTTAAGGCAGTGTGTGGTGGCTCTGAGGTGGTTTAAAGCTGAGCAACTAGTTTTCACCCATTTTCAGGTAATTTTTTCAATAAAAAACTATTGTGATTGTAATTTTTTCAATCAACAACTGGCTTTATAATTTAATTCCTCAAACTTTTCGTGATGTCTGATTGTAAATGGCCCATTTAAACTCCTGACTTTGCAAAATAACTACTGTGATTGAATGATCCGTCATTATAATTCGTATCTTGCTAATTTCACCATGAATTTGACTCATTTGAATATAATTGCTCGAGTTGTAATAAATAACCAATCTTGCATTTGAATCAATCCTTAATTGATAAATTAGGCTATTAACATCCATGTTAAACCAATAAATTAAATCTACTGGCTTGAATTAGTCTCTTAATCTTCCGTTATTGACTCAAGAAATGAATGTGGTTACGGAATATGAAACTAACCCACGAAATGTACTTGTGTTGGATTGTATTTGCTGGTTTTAGAGTGGTATAAGCATTGGAAACATACCACTGTTCTTGATGTTCTTGAACAAAACTTTCACATTCTAGGGCTTCAATCTTCAAGCTAAAAGATCTAACCTATTTGAGTATATGGCCGCGGCATGGGGAATACTTGGCTGCAACATAATAAAACCCCTTTTTCCATTTAGGGTCTTAGGTCAATGTTCGCAGAGCTTAAATATTGGCCTGTTTAAGAAATATGGTTGCGGCATGTACATATCTAGCGGCGACATGTGTCAATACTTGTATAATGAATATCCCCTTACCTTCAAGGTTCTTAGGTTAGTGTCCTCAGCATTTTGCCAATAATCCAACGACTACGGCATGTATTTCATTTAACTCACACCTCCTTCCCCAAAATAATATTCCACGGCAGAAGTTAACTTCTAGGACTTTAGATCCCAACACTTAGTGTGGTTAGACAAATTTTCTGACATTTCTACTTTAACCTTTATTCCTGTCGCGGCCTCTAAGAGGCCTGTGTGACCATATTGGCTGCGATACCTAACTGCGAACCCTTTCTGCTTTTCAGGTATTACAGCAGCCATATGAGTTTTAATCCTGACGAATTTCTTAGAGACTTTTGGAACAAATACTTTAGAGCCTCACCCCCTGAACTCCCTTCAGTACGTCCTTTGAAGACCATAGGACCTTGCCAGCTGAGAGATTGCCCCAATTATGTAGTGCTAGATTCACACTCTGTGGACATGAAGGAAGAGGCTAACTCAAGAAATCAACCAATGGATATTGATGATGCGACAATGGGTCCGTATGAGGTTAGGGACGCACCTGCTGGCCCATCTGGTAGAGTTGAGAGACCTCTTGTTTCTCTTAATGTCTGCAGCATTATGACCCAATAATGGATTGATCAGGTGGCTAAAGCTTTTGAATTTCCTGATAATGTGGTTTGCACGACACCCTCTGCAGATAAAAGATCGTGTTCTATAATCGTTGATGATGGGGTATGATTCCCCCTCCATGCATTTGTATACGGGTTGCGGCTACCTGTCCCAGTTACTGTTAGGAAAATTTTCCAAGCTATAAATTTAGCCCCAGCCCAAGTAGATCCCAATGGCTGGAGGGCAATTCTTGCAGCTATAGTGCTATGGAAGAAAGAATTTAAGAGAGACATTAATCCCACGAATGTTTTCTACTTCAACAGTCCAAAGGAAAACTCCGTAAAATTTATGGGGCATTATTACTTTTCTGTCCGCGACAAAGATAAAACCCTTTTATTCTGGGAGACCTACCAGTGTAAAAAACTATAAGGGAAAATACTTTTACATTTCTGGAGAAGCGTGGGAAATCCACACACAAGAGACTGGGAGAGAGAGAACCTTAAGGATGTCACGGCAATAGGGATGTCCATCAAGGTTTAGTAATTAGGGGTGCAGCCCCCTTAGATTGTAGCCAAGTTGTTCTTTCTTTTATCAACCTTGCTCCTTCTCAGCTTTCCCCCAATGCCTGGAGGGTCTTGGTTAGGTCCATTATACTCATAAAGGTGGTTCATCATACCGACCTTCCAGTTAGGGTATTCTTATCTTGTTAGATACCCTCATCTGCTAAAAATCACCCTAGCTACTATCACTTTGTAGCCAGGAAGTCTGAGAAGAAGATGTTTCTTATGACTCAGACTTTTAACCACAATTGTAAGCCTCGGTTCTTCTTTGCCTCAGGGGATTGGGAGTTTGATCCTAATGAGGCTTGTGGAACATCTATTCCAAGGACACACCTGAGGTGGGATAAGGTCTCCTTCTCGGCCAAAACTAACCCTGGATTGAGCATAGACAATCGTAAGCATGTTGAAGATATTTGTAATCAGGGAGAAGGTAGTAAACTCGTCAAGTACGAGCATCTAATGACCCCTTACTATTTGTCTCAAACAGGTCTTGGGAGTGGCCCTTTGGCCGAGCTTCGTAAGTATTCTTAGAAAAAGAAATTTTACAAAGTCTAGTCTTGTTAATTTCATGTGTCTGATCTACTCCTTTCGATGTTTTCTTTTTGTAGAGAAGCCACAAGGAGTTTCTGAAGACATCTGGAATATGTCTGCTCCCAGCATCATAAGACTACTAGAGAAGCATGGTGGCAAGAATGTGCCACCCCCTTCCCATACAAAGAAGGGAAAAGCTCCTGCTGAGACATCAAAGAAGAGGAGGGCACCAACATACCCTTCCCATACAAGGCCTAGCGAAGCACAAAATACTGAGCGTGGTATACCAATCTCCTCAGATGACGCCTTATCAGCTCAACTTGCTCAGCTAAAAATTGGTGACAACCTCATAGGCAATACTTCCCGGGCTTCTGATGACCTCAGCCATGCAATAACCGAGGATGATAATGACTTTCTTCACTCTATGGACCAGGGATGATAAGAACTTTCTTCACTCGATGGACATCCCTCTGCTGGGAGAGTTTGCTGTTCATAAGGTAGTTCAAGTACTTATTTTCTATTCATAAGTGTTACCTCTGCTCTTAGCATTTCATTATTGCTAATGTTGTTTCTTCTTTTTACAGAGTGCCCTCTCTCTTCATCTCCTAGATAAATATACTCTGATGAGGTTGCCTCTGATCCAGAAGGGCAGGGACGCTGAGAAGCTTGAGGAGGGCCTGAATAAGAAAATTGAAGATTTAAACAACAGTCTGAAGGAGAAGTGTAATGATATCTCCCAGATGAAAAGTGATCATGCCAATGCTTTGAAGGCAAAGGATGATAGCCTCCAGTCTAAAGTTGATGATGCCATTAAAGCTGCCTTAGAGGATGCTTCAGAGACAATCATCAGGGAGTATCAAACTTCTAATGAATTTGTTAGTTTCAGTCTTGAATACCTAGAGAGGGGCATTAAGGCAACCAGCAGATGGGCTTCCATAAATCAAGAAAGTTCTTCCAGTTTGTCTACCGAGGACTTTATTAGCCTCGACTTTATAAATGCCCATCTTGCTAAGGCCCTACAGCAGGTTGAAGAGGGTGGCCCAGCAGAGATGAGCCAGCTTTAGGTGACTAAGACTAAGGATATTGGACAACAAGGTGAAGAGGCTGAAGTTACCAACCAAGCTTAAGAGCAAAATGACCCTGCCGCTGGTAGGTCGGTTGAAGCCTGAGTGTCTCTTTTGCATGTCTGAATTTTTGTGAAGCTTTTGTATAACCTCTTTTATTTGATGAAATGTAACCTCTTATCTTAGAACAATGTAACACTTTTGGATCGAATGAATGGAGTTCCATTTTCTTTATTTGTATTGCTTTTCTTTATTTATTGCTTTTCTACTTCATGTCTATGATGTTTCCTTTATCCATCATATTACACACTTTAAGTAATAGGAATCAAAGTAAGTAATAGCAGACGCACATAATGATTCTTCACCTCATATTTCACTATATTAATGATGTTTAAAGGTTTGAGGTCACCAAATTATGATGTTTCATGACAGATGATCCACTTTATGAATGGTGAGACATGATTATCACTCAACCCTCTCATTTCAGCCATGACAGATGGTCGGATATGATATTTATTATTCAATCATCTTGATTATCAATCATAATAGACTTCTTATGTTCAGACGCTCATAATATAGCTCCTCATCACTATCGCCCCTTTAACAAGATCACTTCACTACTAATTGCTTTAGAGGAATCCCTCCACAACAAGTTGTAGGACTGACTCATGACCAACAAAATCTTTTTCTTTTCTAAAACTATGGACTGAGAAGGAAGAATGCCTATATATAGTCAGATCTATATGGAAAAAGGTGGAGTGCAATAATCAAGGAAGGAACACGGATACGTGGGAAGTAAAAGAATTCTTATTAATTTGTCTTAATCCTAACAAATTAAACAAACTTTTGATTCTGATTTAACTTTTTCTTGTCTTAATCCTAATAAATAGTACCAATAAAATTGATAACCAAAGTAAACAAACCTCTGTTTCTGCTTTAATTTTCTCTTGGCGCACTTTTTCTTCTTGAAATGCCTTATCTTTGCTCTTGGCTTCTTCAACAACGGCATCATCCCTTATTCTTCTTTCTTCTATTTGGGATCTGTGTTCGTGGTCCCTCTAGATGGCAGTCAAGTGATTATCAAGTTCCTCTGCACTATAGTAATAATTCAACAAGTATATCAATAAGTTGTTTCAATAATTCCAGCAAGAACTGTAACACCAAATACTAGAACAAAATATAACTATTCACTGTTGTAATGTTCAAAAGGATAACACCTTACTTTTTAAGAAACCAATTGATGTTGGATCCACTAGTAAGAAGTCTATGGACCATACCCACCTCTCATGCTCCCCTCATTTCTATGAATACTTGACTTCTCGTAACATCCCAAACCTGAACAAGTTTTAGACAAACTAACTGATTTTTCCTACGCAAGTAATTGGAAGCTTAACAATTCAGGTTCCTTTAGTTTAGAGTGAAGAGATTTTCATATATTTAGAATTTTCACTATTTTTGTCCAAACATATTCAAATATTTTAATCTTCTTATTATATACACCAATTGTCACAAAAAAATCTTCATTACGATAAAAAATCAGAGAGCCAAATGCAATAACCCTCCACATTATAACTATACTGATGAGACCAGGTTCATGGAAACACAGATCAATAACCAACCTATAAAGACAAAACAGATAAAATACCAACATATCCATAATCGAAAATAACCAAACCTAGAGTTGTGTATTGTCTATCCCTGAGATAATTAAGGCTAACTGATCGATAAACTCAGTAAAAAATATGTACCTAACTGATTGATAAACTCATTAATTGAACAACATAAGATATTGATCCAACAAAATTAAAACAAAATTGTTTAAGACTACTATTAAGTATAACTGTTGGTGTAGTGTTTAAGCCTACTAGTTGTAACATATTGATCCTTATGACATGCTGTCAGAGCAACATACATTCAAATCAGAGTACGTTCATATCAACATACATTAAAAAATGATTACAAAACACCAAAATAGTTCCCAACAATACTAATTGTTCACTTTCACAAATTATTCAAAATAATTTACTCCGGATCACTTAAGGCAAAGACAGAGCAAGGGCCAAAACACCCAAGATTTCTCGACGTCCTTAGATAATGTATTCTTAGTCGTTTCTTTACTTGAGGGTCATATGAAAATTACGCCTCAGTTCGAATATACTTAGTTGAATATGCAGTACTGGACCTATATTGTCAAACATACTTGTAGAACGTTAATATCAACCTAATTTGAATTCAGCTAACACAGTACAAACATACATAAAAATATAAACCTAGTTAAAAATCTAAGACTTAGAGCACAACTGGGGAATTTCAAGTAACTTTTATCTACCAACAGGCACATAAGCACAAAAAAGTTTATGTATAAAGGGCACGAAAAATGCCCTAACATCTTATCCAAAAGCTTATATATTGTACTTTGCAAAAAATCCCTACCAACATTAACCAAATGTGACACCCCGACTAATTAAACACCGGGTAGCTACTCCTTTATAAAATTAATTCAAAATGCCAAGTTGGCTCAGTTAATAGCATCACTGTCGAAAACATTTTAAAGATTACTAACCACCTAGTATTTAAAAAGTAAGTGCCAAATTTTATTAAATCTGATTAACATGCAACAGGAGTAATGAATAACTAAATAACACCATTCACCATACTGAAGTAAAATGAATAACCATCACAATAACTAAATAAAACCTGGAGGAAAAACTCCTCAATACAAATCCCACAACTGATAAGTAAACTGAAATAAATAACTAAAACTGAATACTGAGCAATACATGCTAGAGTCTGAAAACTGAAATGTAAAAATGTCTAATAGAATTGGGCAACATGCCCTACAACTGATAGATGCTGAGACTGGAATCCAAATGAGAGAAGCGTCTACATGCAAATCCCTGTAGCTTCCACAAACAGCTACAGCTCGTCACCTGAATGAGAATCCTATGCTTGGTGTCCTTGTGGTTGGGCACCTAAAATGGTTTTACAAGAAAATATATTTGAAAGCAAATGGGTCAGAGCCCGAAAGTGTTATATTTTAAAAACCTGCAAGTGCTTTAAAAACATTTAAAACATTAAATGCAAAGTACATGTTAGGACGTGCACTCACATTAAATTCTCACCTCTCGACTAACTGTGCACTCCTAATGTAAGTACCCATCTATAACTACCCTTTCCACTAGCTAAGTGACAACGTAAACTAGCTAGACAACCAAAGGTTCTACCCATTTACTCGGTTCCATATAACATAACAACTCTCGTAATTAAATAGAGGTTTAATGTGAACACAGTTACTAAATATGCCAATGATATAACTATCAGTTAACTCATTATATAACTCGAAACAATACCGTAATATTTTTACAACATTAACATGAGGATTTCCATTAATTTAATGTATATTATTCACTACATAAATATACGATACAAGCACCCCACAATCTAAGCTGTAGTGCACACATACTCTGCTATCCATCCCGGTACATCACGTACATAAGGATTACATATTCCGAATCTCTCAGGAATAGTTTACCGATAACAACATCACAAATAATGGAGGCGAACACAGTCACCATCACATGGGTCACGCACATACCTACGCTCCCATGGTCAGCGGACTTATTAATATCACAATAAGTCTTTCAATGACCTATGTTCATCAAGGTACCAGTCTATATCCCCCCCGTAGGCACACAAGGATTAGAGGGTCCTAAGCGAACGAAACCTCCCGTGATAGCAAGTATGGTAGGTATGTCATACAAACAATCCATATACTAATACTAAGTAAACACACGTCTTAGTAATACCGTATTTTAATCGTAGTACATATCGCATTCTTGTACTAACTAATTATCACAACTTATTTTATTCCGGTTCATAATTATACGCGCTATAATTCATCCTCACATCGTAGTAGTTACTCACGTCTCACCCAAATGATTCATTGAATATAACTCTCGTATATGATTTACTCATCCCAACAACCCAAAAGTCCCAAATAAGTCACTATATTATCAAAGGGATACTAACTCTACCCTTGAACCATCTCCCGGAACTCCAAAAGTCAAAACAGTCCAAAAAGGGTCAAACTGTCAACTCGTTAGAAGTCTCGTTCGAACGAGGCTTCGAACGAGTTTGGACTGTCAGGTCGTTAGAAGTCTCGTTCGAACGAGGCTGTTCGAACGAGGTCCCAGTTCGTTCGAACGAACTGACCCTTCTAACGATATCTCGTTCGAACGAGATATCGAACGAAAACCCCACTCGTTAATAACGACTGGTCAACTCGTTAGAAGCTCGTTCGAACGAGCTCGTTCGAACGACCTGGGGGCTGCTTCTAACGAGATGCCAGTTTCGGCCCAGATTTTTCCCCAATTCGTTTTTCACCATTTATAACTCTTCTAATCTCTCCCAAAGTCCATCCTAACAACGTTTTAGGGTCTATAATCAATACTAAACATATATAGTCACATCCTAACATGTTTCTAAGGGATCAATCCATCCAAATATTAATTTAATTTACACCTTTCTACACTTTTTCCAATTTTCTCAAGAACATGAACCCTAACTACATATCATCATCAAATCCCAGAATTTAATTCGTTTTCTTTCCTTCTTCTAATCACAATTATAATAAGGGAAATCATTTACCTATCATACTACATGCAATTCTCTTCACAATTTTTAAGTCTAAACCTCAAACTACATGGGTTTTCATTATCTTCCAAGAACAGTTGAAATTTATCAATTTCTAACATGGAGGAAACATTCTACGAATTTAAATGCGAGTAAAACACTTGCCTTGGTTTGATTTCTGGTTTGGTGTAGGTTTGGTGAAGATTCTGCAGAGTTTCTTCTCTCCCAAGCTCTATCTCCAATGGTGGCTCAAGGTGGCTAGGGTTTTGATTTGGGGAAACTTAGAAAACCTAATGACAACCTACGTAGCCTTCTAGGTTAATATGGGTTGGCTAATGGGCTTAATGGGTTAATATCCACATCAGATTTAATCTCTAATTTTCGTCACTTTTTAATTCCTCAAAATGTAAAATTACCAAAATACCCTTTAAGTTACCGGTATGGCCTAAAAATACCCCGGGACCCAAACTATACCCCCGGCTAGTGTTTTCTGACTATCTCGACCCTTCCGGATGCGATGGCGCACTCAAAACGACCATACGGATTATAGATTTTAAATTCACTTTTAATATTAAAATATTATACCGTGACGCGGCGGTCCCACGCGTCTCAACAAAATTTCTAAAATGCCGTATATAAATCCCACGACAAATTTTATAATACCAAGTACATATATAATCATATATGCACATACTCAAATACCAATTCGCATCACATTAGTATTATTATTAACCCGGATTAATTTCCAATAAATACGCATTTTACTAATTAATCCCCAAAATAAATATAGACAAAAGTACGGGGTATTACATACTCCCCCCCTAATAACTGAATTTCGTCCCGAAATTCGAAACTAGAAAGTACCTGCTAAAAACAGCTCTGGATAACGTTCGCGCATCTCATCCTCGCGCTCCCATGTGGACTCCTCGACATTGTGATGTCGCCACTGAACACGCACTAACGGGACTATCTTTGACCGCAGTTTCCTCCCGCTTCGGTCCAAAATAGCAATTGGCCCTTCCTCATAAGAGCTATCCGGCTGGAGATCGATGTCCTCCACAGCAATGTGAGAATGAGCCAGATCATCCCTAAGGTATTTCCTCAGCGAGGAAATATGGAACACGTCGTGAATCCGATGCAATTGCTCCGGTAACCCGAGTTTATACGCCACCGGTCCGATCCGCTCAATAATAGGAAACGGCCCCACATACCTCGGTGCCAACTTCCCCTTCTTCCCGAAACGCATAATCCCCTTCATAGGAGATACCCTGAGCAAAACCTGGTCCCCCACTTGGAACTCCCTGAAAAACCTCTTCGCATCAGCATAACTCTTCTGCCTGTCTTGAGCTACCCGAATGCGACTCCGAATCAACTCAATCCTTGCCGAAGTATCCTGAATTACTTCTGGCCCAAGTAGTTTGTTGTCCCCCACTTCTAACCAACATGTTGGGGAACGACAAGGCCTACCGTACAATGCCTCAAACGGAGCCATGCCAATCGTGAACTGATAGGAGTTGTTGTAAGCAAACTCCACCAGTGGAAGGTACTGCTCCCATCCACCCCCGAAGTCAATAATGCACATGCGTAGCATGTCCTCCAACATCTGATTGGTGCGTTCTGTCTGCCCATCGGTCTGCGGATGATAAGCCGTACTCAACCGCAATTCAGTGCCCATGGCCTCCTGGAAACTTTCCCAAAACCGCGAAACAAATATCTTGTCTCTGTCAGACACGATATTCAGGGGCACACCGTGAAGTCTCACAATCTCTGAAATGAAGAGTTGGGCATACTGTCCCGCAGTGTAATCAGTCCTAACGGGTAAAAAGTGAGCGACCTTGGACAACCTGTCCACAATTACCCAAACGGAGTCGTGACCCCTCTGCGACGTAGGCAACCCCGTGACAAAATCCATGGATATGCTCTCCCACATCCATACCGGAACCTCCAACGGCTGTAGCAATCCTGCTGGTCTCTGATGATCCACTTTTACAAGCTGACAAGTGGCGCATTTCGAGACAAACTCAGCGATATCTTTCTTCATACCGCTCCACCAATACTGCCGTCTCATGTCTTGGTACATTTTGTCCCCTCCGGGATGTACCGCGAACCGTGAGCCGTGCGACTCTGCCATAACATCGTGTCGCAATTTCTCTCCTTCCGGAACTACCAATCTCCCATTGAAGCGTAATCCCCCGTCTGAGCTAACGGTATAGGACTCGGCTCCCTCTGCTAGCAACCGAACTATCTGCTCCTGACAGAACGAATCATTAGCCTGTGCCCGTACTACCTTTGTGACAATCTGCGGTGTAACGGTCATCACAGACATGAAAGATCGGGCCACTGCATCCTGGTGTCCCAATTCCTTCCACTTCGCTTTCCACACCTCTGCCACCTCGTCTGCTGGCCTGCGGCTCAACGCGTCTGCTACCACGTTAGCCTTACCCGGGTGGTACTGGATGTCGAACTGGTAGTCTTTCACAAATTCAAGCCACCTACGCTGCCGCATATTCAATTCCTTCTGCGTGAACAGATACTGTAGTGACTTGTGGTCCGTGAACAGCTGAAACTTTTCCCCCAAAAGATAGTGCCTCCAAATCCGTAAGGCAAATACTACTGCTGCCAACTCCAAATCATGCGTGGGGTAATTCTTCTCATGAGGCTTAAGCTTACGGGAAGCATAAGCTATGGCCTGTCTCTCCTGCTGCAATACACCTCCAAGTCCTTGCAAAGACGCATCGGTGTAAACTAAATACTCAACTCCCGGTTTCGGCAACGCTAACACAGGTGCTGAGGTCAATTTGTCCTTCAACTCATCGAATGCCAACTGACAGGCATCACTCCAGATATATGGCACACCCTTACGAGTAAGATGTGTCAAAGGACCCGCTATCTCCGAGAAACCCCGAATGAACCTCCTGTAGTATCCTGCTAGACCCAAGAAACTACGAATCTCCGTTGGTGTAGCGGGCTGTCCCCACTCCCTCACCGCTGATACCTTTCCCGGATCGACAGATATTCCCTGATCGGAAATAATGTGACCCAAGAACTGGACTTCCTTCAGCCAAAACCCGCACTTTTCATATTTTGCATACAGCTCGTTCTGACGAAGTGTCTGCAAAACCAACCTCAAATGCTCGGCGTGCTCCTCCTCTGTCTGAGAGTAAACCAGAATATCATCAATGAAGACAATGACAAACTGATCTAGGAAATCTCTGAACACCCTGTTCATCAAGTCCATAAACACTGCTGGAGCGTTGGTCAAGCCGAAAGGCATAACCCGAAACTCATAAGAACCATATCTCGACAAGAACGCAGTCTTCGAGACATCCTCCTCCCTGATACGCAACTGATGGTATCCCGACCTCAAGTCAATCTTCGAGAAGAAAGAAGCTCCTCTCAACTGGTCGAATAAGTCATCGATTCGAGGCAACGGATACTTATTCCGTATCGTGACCTTATTCAACTCTCGGTAGTCCACACACAACCTCAGTGAACCGTCCCTCTTCTTAACAAATAAGACTGGAGCGCCCCAAGGTGAGGTACTCCTACGAATAAAGCCCTGTCCTAACAGCTGCTCTATCTGATCCCGTAACTCTCGCATCTCAGCTGGAGCCATACGGTACGGTGCACGTGCTATAGGTCTCGTACCCGGTAGCAAATCAATAACGAAGTCTATCTCTCGACTGGGTGGTAAGCCTGGTATCTCCTGAAACACATCCGAATACTCCCTGACAACCGGGATCGAATCTAAAGGAATAATAACCTCCTTAGAGGTATCCTCCTCTATGTAATACAGATGAGCAGTCGATCCTCCCTCTGGGCGAGGCATCGCCACTACAAACATCTCTTGCCCCGGAATGGCAAAAACAATGCTCCCGCTGAAGCAATCAATCATGGCCCTATATGCTACGAGCCAATCCATACCGATGATCACATCGTGAACATGCATGTCTAACACTAACATGTCTGCAGGCAATACCAAACCTCCAACCTCTACCCCGACTCCCCGGCATATAAAGAAAATAAGTGACCCACTCCCCAATGGTGAGTCGACACACGTCACTGTGCTCTCTGCCGTAGCTAACAATCTTAAAGCTTTCGCGAAGTGTGTAGCAATAAAACAGTGTGTAGCACCCGTATCAAATAACACCCGACCCATAGTGCCATGGATAGGAAACGTACCCTCGATCGCGGGTGGTGCCTGTGGAACTGCAGCCTGGTGAACGTTGTAGACACGTCCATACTGTAGCTGCCCCTGCTGAGCTGGGACTGCTGGAATGGGTGGCAATGCTGCCATCTGTGGCGGTGCAGGAAGGGCTGCGGGAAACATAGGTCTCTGCGGCTCCTGGCGAGCACCCTGCTGCTGCTGCTGTGGGGCCCTGCCCCTATCAGGACAATCCTGCTTCTTATGGCCAGTCTTGCCACAAGTAAAGCACTTCCCTGGGAAGTTCCCTCCCCTCTGCCCCTGCTGTCCCCGGCCCTGGTGGCCGTTACCATTCCTCCCTTGGCCCTGCTGGCCCTGATAGAACTGCTGCCCATTCTGCCCCTGCTGGCCCTGATGGCCGTTTGGACCCTGATGGCCCTGGCGGAAACCTCCCTGTCCCTGCCTGTAGTTCCCTGACCGGAACCTCTTATTGTCCCCCTGCTGGTTACCCTGCTCAGTCTGTCTCTGCCCTTGACCGGTCTGTGCCCCGCTGGCACCATGTCCTCCAGTCCTGCCCTGATGGCTAGACTCCCCTGACCGTTTGCCCTCGGCCATATGAAAGCGGTGGTCCTGGCAGTGTAGTAATGCAGCGTTAACCACATCAGAATATGTGGCCAACGATAGGTTCCCAAGCAGATGCTGACGGATCCTCCAATTCAACCCGTCGGTGAACTTCTCTTTTTTCTTCTTCTCTGTTGGAATCTCGTCTGGAACGATATTCAACAGGTTAGTGAACTCGGCCTCATACTCGGCCACTGTCTTGCCCTCCTGCTTCAAACTCATCAGCTTCCTCCTCATCTCTGTATGAACTGCAGACGGAAAGTACTTGCGGTCGAACCGCACCCAGAACTCCTGTATCGGGAGGGTATCCCTCTCCTCTGCGGTGGTAATAGACTCCCACCACTGTAGTGCAGATCCAACTAGCTTGAAAGTAGCTAGCACCTGCTTCTGAACATCTGTGCACTCATGCATCCTCAAATGCCTCTGCATGTCCTTCCTCCACTGGCTCGAGACCACTACATCTGAGCTTCCAGCAAACTCTGGCGGATGCGCTTTCTGAAAAGCGTCTCGTACACGCTCCCAAGCAGACGGGAATGCATTAACCTGTACTGGCGCGGCAACCGGCGCCTGCGGTGGTGCCTGCTGAATCACGGCAATCGCAGCATTTACCGCTTGGGCTACTATAGCAGCAACCTCAGTGGCGTTCAACATGCCCTGAACTGGAGCGGGCTGGGGTTCGGGCGTTGCATTCCTGGGAACTCGTCGTGCACGTCGTGGAGGCATCTGAAATAAGAACAAAGTTTATAAGTTCACGGTTTATAAACTTAAAATAGCTGAAGAACGAAGCATACACAATAAGAGTACAACAGTCCTAAAATATAGGGCTCTATATCAAAGAAACGTAGCGGAAACATAATAGCCGTACAGATCCTAAAGGACACTAGAACCTGATGCTCTGATACCACCTGTGACACCCCGACTAATTAAACACCGGGTAGCTACTCCTTTATAAAATTAATTCAAAATGCCAAGTTGGCTCAGTTAATAGCATCACTGTCGAAAACATTTTAAAGATTACTAACCACCTAGTATTTAAAAAGTAAGTGCCAAATTTTATTAAATCTGATTAACATGCAACAGGAGTAATGAATAACTAAATAACACCATTCACCATACTGAAGTAAAATGAATAACCATCACAATAACTAAATAAAACCTGGAGGAAAAACTCCTCAATACAAATCCCACAACTGATAAGTAAACTGAAATAAATAACTAAAACTGAATACTGAGCAATACATGCTAGAGTCTGAAAACTGAAATGTAAAAATGTCTAATAGAATTGGGCAACATGCCCTACAACTGATAGATGCTGAGACTGGAATCCAAATGAGAGAAGCGTCTACATGCAAATCCCTGTAGCTTCCACAAACAGCTACAGCTCGTCACCTGAATGAGAATCCTATGCTTGGTGTCCTTGTGGTTGGGCACCTAAAATGGTTTTACAAGAAAATATATTTGAAAGCAAATGGGTCAGAGCCCGAAAGTGTTATATTTTAAAAACCTGCAAGTGCTTTAAAAACATTTAAAACATTAAATGCAAAGTACATGTTAGGACGTGCACTCACATTAAATTCTCACCTCTCGACTAACTGTGCACTCCTAACGTAAGTACCCATCTATAACTACCCTTTCCACTAGCTAAGTGACAACGTAAACTAGCTAGACAACCAAAGGTTCTACCCATTTACTCGGTTCCATATAACATAACAACTCTCGTAATTAAATAGAGGTTTAATGTGAACACAGTTACTAAATATGCCAATGATATAACTATCAGTTAACTCATTATATAACTCGAAACAATACCGTAATATTTTTACAACATTAACATGAGGATTTCCATTAATTTAATGTATATTATTCACTACATAAATATACGATACAAGCACCCCACAATCTAAGCTGTAGTGCACACATACTCTGCTATCCATCCCGGTACATCACGTACATAAGGATTACATATTCCGAATCTCTCAGGAATAGTTTACCGATAACAACATCACAAATAATGGAGGCGAACACAGTCACCATCACATGGGTCACGCACATACCTACGCTCCCATGGTCAGCGGACTTATTAATATCACAATAAGTCTTTCAATGACCTATGTTCATCAAGGTACCAGTCTATATCCCCCCCGTAGGCACACAAGGATTAGAGGGTCCTAAGCGAACGAAACCTCCCGTGATAGCAAGTATGGTAGGTATGTCATACAAACAATCCATATACTAATACTAAGTAAACACACGTCTTAGTAATACCGTATTTTAATCGTAGTACATATCGCATTCTTGTACTAACTAATTATCACAACTTATTTTATTCCGGTTCATAATTATACGCGCTATAATTCATCCTCACATCGTAGTAGTTACTCACGTCTCACCCAAATGATTCATTGAATATAACTCTCGTATATGATTTACTCATCCCAACAACCCAAAAGTCCCAAATAAGTCACTATATTATCAAAGGGATACTAACTCTACCCTTGAACCATCTCCCGGAACTCCAAAAGTCAAAACAGTCCAAAAAGGGTCAAACTGTCAACTCGTTAGAAGTCTCGTTCGAACGAGGCTTCGAACGAGTTTGGACTGTCAGGTCGTTAGAAGTCTCGTTCGAACGAGGCTGTTCGAACGAGGTCCCAGTTCGTTCGAACGAACTGACCCTTCTAACGATATCTCGTTCGAACGAGATATCGAACGAAAACCCCACTCGTTAATAACGACTGGTCAACTCGTTAGAAGCTCGTTCGAACGAGCTCGTTCGAACGACCTGGGGGCTGCTTCTAACGAGATGCCAGTTTCGGCCCAGATTTTTCCCCAATTCGTTTTTCACCATTTATAACTCTTCTAATCTCTCCCAAAGTCCATCCTAACAACGTTTTAGGGTCTATAATCAATACTAAACATATATAGTCACATCCTAACATGTTTCTAAGGGATCAATCCATCCAAATATTAATTTAATTTACACCTTTCTACACTTTTTCCAATTTTCTCAAGAACATGAACCCTAACTACATATCATCATCAAATCCCAGAATTTAATTCGTTTTCTTTCCTTCTTCTAATCACAATTATAATAAGGGAAATCATTTACCTATCATACTACATGCAATTCTCTTCACAATTTTTAAGTCTAAACCTCAAACTACATGGGTTTTCATTATCTTCCAAGAACAGTTGAAATTTATCAATTTCTAACATGGAGGAAACATTCTACGAATTTAAATGCGAGTAAAACACTTGCCTTGGTTTGATTTCTGGTTTGGTGTAGGTTTGGTGAAGATTCTGCAGAGTTTCTTCTCTCCCAAGCTCTATCTCCAATGGTGGCTCAAGGTGGCTAGGGTTTTGATTTGGGGAAACTTAGAAAACCTAATGACAACCTACGTAGCCTTCTAGGTTAATATGGGTTGGCTAATGGGCTTAATGGGTTAATATCCACATCAGATTTAATCTCTAATTTTCGTCACTTTTTAATTCCTCAAAATGTAAAATTACCAAAATACCCTTTAAGTTACCGGTATGGCCTAAAAATACCCCGGGACCCAAACTATACCCCCGGCTAGTGTTTTCTGACTATCTCGACCCTTCCGGATGCGATGGCGCACTCAAAACGACCATACGGATTATAGATTTTAAATTCACTTTTAATATTAAAATATTATACCGTGACGCGGCGGTCCCACGCGTCTCAACAAAATTTCTAAAATGCCGTATATAAATCCCACGACAAATTTTATAATACCAAGTACATATATAATCATATATGCACATACTCAAATACCAATTCGCATCACATTAGTATTATTATTAACCCGGATTAATTTCCAATAAATACGCATTTTACTAATTAATCCCCAAAATAAATATAGACAAAAGTACGGGGTATTACACCAAATTCAGGAATGATAATCCAAACTCCTTGATCCAAGCTTATTAAAACATCCCTTCCAAACAGATATGACCCATCGAGGTATAAGACCAACTAATAAAAAAAAATACAAACATAAAATTGTAAAAATACAAACTATAAACTGAATCTCAACACAATTGATAGAACCATTGAGCATAGAAACATTTTGAAAAAAGTGTAAAAACAAATAGAGCATACAAATAGTGTCACTATACTCGATAAATCCAACTAAAGTTATAACCCTCTCATATATCACTTGGCAAAATACCATAAAGCATATAAAAAAGTATAAAAAATGTACCCTTGTTAACAATTGTTCAAGCTGTTTGAATCCAAACGTATCCCTGTTAGCAAAATCGTTGTATAGTCGTATTTAGGGCTTAGCAAATTATCCTGTTAGCAAAGTATAAAAAATGTACCCTATTAGCAAAGTATAAAAAATGTACCCTATTAGCAAAATCATTTTTGAAACGTATTTAGGGCTTACAAAAATGGAAATGAAGAATAACATTTAGGGCTTACCAGTGAAGAGAGATTGAGGTTGAAGGGAGATTGAAATGGTTCCAGCAAAATGAAAGAGAAAAGGGTGGGAGTGGGAAAAGAGAGAGAGGAGAGAGGAGGGAAATGAAAGTTATGGTCGAAAATTTTGTGGCCGCCAACAGCGGTTACAAATTAAGTATTAGGCGAAAATTTGTGACTGTTGGGAGCGGTTACAAATTTTTGACTGCCAATAGCAGTCACAAATTTAGTATTAGAATAAAATTTGTGACTCCTGAGAGCGGTTACAAATTTATGACTGTCAATTGCAGTCGTAAATTTTGTATTAAACCAAAATTTGTGACTCCTCATAGCAGTTATAATTTTGTGACTTCTTATGAGAGTTATAACTTAGTCCTACTGATAAATTTATGACTGCTTGTGATAGTTATAAATTGGTGACTGCTTATAGGAGTCATAAATTAATTATATGATAACATTTTGTGGCTCTCATTAGCGGTGACAAACTAATTGACTCAAATTTTTTATTACCCATTGATTTTATCACCCCTAATGGGAGTTACAAATGGTTTTGTGACTCCTCCCGGGAGTGATAAGTTTGTCACCCCCATTAGCAGTCGCAAAAAGGCAGTCACAAAATTAGCATTTTGGTGTAGTGATACTTTACACGAGCATTGAGTATTAACCCTATAATTGTCCCATACTGGGGAGTCACTTTCTGATGGGTTTCTAGTTATGTGGGCACAGTTAACCTAAGAAATTAGCTCCCACCTCCCATTGTCCAAGTTCCCTCAGCTTATATCTAATGGTTCCCCCACATCATACTGCTTGACCAAACTCACGTAGGGAGGTATATAGTAGGTACTCATTCACGTACACTAAGTACATTTAATTCACTCTCCTATGTATTGTCACCACGAGGCATATCATGAAGCAATTCATGTACATTTGGGTATATTAAATGCCTTCTCCATATGTATTGACGAATAATTTCCTTAAAAAGCAAGAGGTATATTGTGGAAGGCATGCCAAAGGGGGAACCCTCACACTAACCTCCCATGCATAAACCTCGTATAGATGTCTTCCCTAGAATAATCATATCTAAATTGTCAGTTTTAATACAAAAATATACTAAAATTTGGAATAGTCTTACCACCCAGTTTTGCACTTTTTTGCACGTTTTCAAAATATGATCGTGTCGGTGAGTTTGGAGACAAGATAAATCGCGTCTTTCATTATGTACCCTAGTCTCTCCAAGATTTGGGTCATGTCCGACATTTCACTTGCACCCTAGGCAGCATGTAATACAAGTGGAACCTAATAATAAAAACTACACGAAGGAATCCTTTCCCCTTTGTTATCCTTTGTTTTTAAACACCAAAAATATTCTCTTTTAAAAAAAAACACCTTTTTGTAAAAATAAATCGATTCCCTCTCAAGTTCGACCCCATTACCCCTAGCTTGTCTTGGCTCCCTATTGATTACGATCTGCCATCCTAGCACCTTAGAGTCCTACTTCATCCTACTATAGTCCAATTTCATAAGGAACAGAATAGTCTTATCATAGATTCGTCGTGGATAACCCTAATAAGGAGGAAAACATTGCTTATTGCCAAGATCAATAGCTTGCAGCCAGATCTCCATGAGTTATAAAGGAATAAGGCCCAGATTCCAACAATCCCTAAATTAGTAATCATGCCAAATAGAATGATGCATTTCCTCCCATTTTAGGCTAAGGAATGATTGAGTCCATACGAGCCCATGAAGAGTAACATCATGTTTAACACATTTCAATGCCTTCATACATCACACATATCAATGGGTTACCCCAGCTTATTTGCCTATGTTGAATCTTCCTCATCCAGGGGATAACTTACCCTGCCCATTCTAGCAGATGCTAAAGAAGAATAACTTAGCAGGGTGAAGGAGTACCTTAAGATGCTATCTCGAAAGTTCAATTAGGAAAAAATTCTGAGAACTTTGTGGGCTACACTCACATGTCCAATTCCCCATAGCTCGTCTAATCGAGAAATTCAAGATGTCGAATATTGAGAATTTTGAAGGAAGTGGGAATCCTAACATGCATTTACGCAACTATCACTGACCTATGAGTTTAGTGGAGTATATAAAAGAAATTATAGCCCAAATGTATTAACAAACCCTTAAAGAAAGTTCTCTCCATTGGTTCACATCTTTTGAAGAATCTCGAATCAAAATTTGGGAGGATATCACTAGATAATTCACGGCTCAATACAAGTAGAATATAGAGTTGGAGGTAACTCGCCATGACATTGATCTACTCAAACAAAGATCAATAGAATCTATCAATATCTTTATAGCCAAATGGATAAAAAAAATCTGCTACCATGACCAATCTCCCAGTAGAGGAACATAAAGTCAATATTGTGAAGAAGAACTTTCTGTTGCATATCAGAAACACCATGGATAGCCAAACTACCCTCATTTTATAGTTCATCGAGAATAAAGGGTAAAGATTGAAAAGAATACCGCTAGCCATAATATGAAGAAAGAGTTAGAAGAAAAGAAAACAATCAATCACTTTACTCCCCGAAATATAAGAAACTCGCCACTAGTGCCATCAACAACATATCTTCCCATTAGAACCCACCTTGCTATCGTAATAAAGGAATACATCGATCTCGATGCTACCCTCTTCAAAGTATATCAAGACCTTATTTACCGCAGTCTTATAAAACCTTTGGACCTTTGTCCATTACCTAATCCCCTTCCAAGATACTTTAAGCACGATTTATATAGTGAGTTTCACAAAGCGTGGGGCATATCGATGATCAGCTCCATCATCTCAAAAACATAGTGCAAGGATCATTAATAAAAGAACCATCACCCCTCCTATAGGCCCAAAGTCCTCTACAAGTTGTTCACACCATATTTTACCGGGTTCATCTTCATAATGCTTTTTGACACCTGGGTAGATGACGGGGCAAAGTTAGTGGCGATTATATAGTGGTTATTGCAGGCATTTTTGGTGGAAGAAGTGGGTAGTTAAAAGAGGTTATTATTTGAATTTGAATTAGAGGTTATTTGGAGGCAAGGGTGGGTGGTTATTTCATAGATTTAATTTTAATTCAAAGTGGAAGTTACTTAGAGATAAAAATAGTTAGGTATATACGTTATTGTAGAGAATTATTTCGAATTCAAATTGGAAGTTACTTGGAGCAAAAAATAATTGGTTATTGTTAACAACTAAAAATTTATCCCTTAATGAACACAAAAAGAGATCTTCAACTAATTAAATAAACCTATGTTTGTACATTTTATCCTTTAAAATTTCAGCACTTTTTTACATTTTATCCTTTAATTTTCAATAATTTAATCTTACTTTTATTTAAATCAATGCAAGTTTATTTATATTTTAGCCTTTACATTCCAAGATTTACATTTCAGCCTTTACTTTCAACCAATTTACACTACTCATTTTGTCCTAAGGAAAATTGCCATTAAGTTTGTTACGAACATGAACCTACAATTATTGTGCATGGACGACTTCATTTCCAAGCAACCAAATCTACATCAAGATGGCGTGAACACTATACTCATCGATAAAGATTATGACTTCGATCATCAACTAAAATTAATCCTATAAACAGTTCCACTTCACCAACCAACCCAGAAAATCCCTAGCTCCGCTCCAAATATGCCCTGCCTATCTATTACACCCTGTAGCTTCTCATGGACGATCTCTCTCACTGATGAAAAGATCTTGTATAGCTTTCCTTACCAAATAAAAAATGCAGAGCATGTATTTGCCATCCGTCCTTAAATAGTTGAAAGAATTCAAAATGAAGTTTCCTCCAAAACTAACCCTTGAAGAGGAAAAATATACGAGAATGAGTGATCTTTATATGGAAGCTAAAAATGGGTTGTGCCGTCCCATGATTGGTTTATGCTTCCCAAAGAGTTCAAACTAGACAGCATTGTTCAAGTCTTAATAGAGGAAAGTATCTAGAAAGGAAGCATCTGTCAAGCTCATGATATCCTTATCGGTATCAAACCTCAAAGATACTTGGTTCACTTCATAATGATTTCTCTTTAACATGGGAATAATTATACTTTGAAACAATTTAAGTGGTAAATGCATAGAACTCTTAGGGAACAACCGGATAGCCTCCATAGAATGGCACGATAACTTTGAGAACCCAGAAAATTTAGATGATGATCCTAATAACAAAACCAATAGTATGCATGTTACATTATATAGGGTAATCTTTTTTAAATAGCTCTTATTAGAAATCAACGAAGTCTCGAGTATCCAAAAGTGGATAAATAAACTAGTTTTCTCTTTTACCCTTCTCAAGTGAATCACATGACCCGGTCGAGCCATTATTACAAAGATTTAGTTTCTCCTGCTGATAGTGCGCCCACAGACAAAGGGAAAAGAGTTGTTGAAGACCCACCAATGCTTAAAATGTCCATTAAGGAAAGAAACATTCTCAAGAAATTGGATAATACACAAGCAAATATCACCCCATGGGGATTGTTCATGTGTCCTCAGCTCCACAAGAATTCCATGAACTCCCTCATCAACTTTATCACACAAGTTATAGTTCCTCCTTTTACCTATCTCGATAAGGCCATTCATATAATTGTAAATTTGACCTCAGAGAGGCTCATTTCCTTCGCTGATTAAGAAATCCTTAAAATTGGCCCTGATCATAGTTATGCCCTCAATATCTTCGTCGAGATTCTACAGAAAATGGTCATATTGGTATTTATTAATAATAGTTCCACCTTGAATGTGTGCTCGCTCTAAAAATTTCAATCCCTAGGGCTATAATTCAATGATGTCACTCCTATGTCAACAGACATTGAGAAGTTATGGGATCAATTCTCCTCACACTTAAGGCTATCCCGATTTCCCCCCATTGATTTCTATGTGATGAACATCTCATCCTACTTTAATCTACTTTCTGGTCATCCATAACTTCGTAGTAATAGGGGATCTACTTCTTCTCACCATCAGAAACTCAAGTTCTTAGCAAATAATTAAGTCATCACTATTATTGGGGATGCTGATAATTTAAATGGCGTTGTCCCTAATAACCAAATCTTGGAATTCTAACACAATACTAATGACATGTTTCCTTTAGGCTTCAAGATTGATCCACTCCTTCTCCCAATAGGAAATTATTTCAAAGAAAGGGTGAGTGACAAATACATCCCACATAGAAATGTTAATGTAATTTAATATTTAAAGAAGATTCACTTTATGCCTGGAATGGGGCTCATTCACAAACAACATCGGGTTCTTAAGACAATTGTTCTGAAAATGCTTATCTACCACACGGTCTATTGTATCATCCATCCTTAATATAACTTATGACCATTCCTCAACCACACTAAAATAAAGTGTTGAAGAGGAAGGGATTCATCTTCGGGGACTTCTTAAATGGTCATTTCATCAAAGTGGGTGATGACTTCCCTTTTTGTGGTTTCCCCGAGCCATGGTATGATGTTATTGAAAAGAAGACGAAATTAGGTTATAAAATATTCTTTGAGGATAAGATCATCTGGATCAAGGGATCCAAATAAGAGGAAAATTCATTTTCCATCAAGTCTTATAATTCTAGTTCCTTCGACAGTGAAAACACAGAAAGCACAAACAATGATGGATCTTTTGGCCCGCTAAACTGGGGATGGATAACGACAAGATCCACACTGAATGGGAGTTATTTGACCCAACTGAGAAGATATATCCTAATAAGAAACCCCTCTTCAATTAGTGGATCATCTCGGGCAATCCGAACCAGCCAACTATGAACCTTATTGTTTATAAACTTAAGATCAAACCTATTTCTACTTTTTATATTTAACATGTCAATATAAATGAGGCCTCTTTTGAAGAGGTCATCACTACTATTTTTCTAAAAAATGATATTAATAAAATAAATGAAGATTTTGAGTATGTTGTCATGCCTTATATTAATTGCTTTGATTTTGTTAATAAAATAATTCATGAAGATAATTTAATGAATGAAAAATTCTTTGCAGATCTCAATAAGAAAAAAATAAAGGAAAATAACCACATTCAAACTAATGATGAGGAAACTAATGTCATTAATATTGCTTTTAGTTGAAATCCAAATAAGATTAGGATAGAATCAACCCTCGATGATCAAGAGAGATCAGAATTTGAAGAGCTTCTGAAGGAGTTCGTAGATGTATTCACATGATCTCACAGTGACATGATTGGGATTCACCCCGAAATCGTGCAACACAAGATCCTTACATACCCTGAATGCAATCTTGTCAAATAAAAGTTGAGGAAGCTCTGAACAAAATGGTCCCTCACAGTGAAAGATGAAGTGGTCAAACAACTGAATGTGGGTTTCATCCATGTAATTAAGTACCCCATTTGGCTCGCCAATATAGTACCTATTCTAAAATTAGGAGGGAAAGCCCAGATGCGTGTCAACTATGGAGATCTGAATAAGGATTACCGAATAGATGACTATATGCTTCCCAACATCGAGTTGACCATTGACAATACTGCCAATTACTCCCTCAAATCATTCATCGATGGATTATTTGGGTATAATTAGATGAAGATGTATCCTAATCACTAAGAGAAGACTACTTTCAATACCCCTTAGGTAACCATCTACGACATCATTATGACTTTTGGTCTAAAAAATGTTGGTTCTACATGCCAAAGATCAGCCACAACTTTCCTACATGATGTTATCCATAAGAAAGTCAAAGTCTACGTGACATTATAATCATTAAGTCAAAAACTTGGGAATATCTCATCCTTACCCTAAGGAAATTCTTAAAATGGTTGCAGCAATACCAAATGCGTATTAACCTACAAAAATGTTTATCCGGTGTCACAAAAGGGAAACTCCTAGGCTTCATGGTTAGAGACAAGGTAATTGAGCCAGACCTCACTAAACTTAAGGAAATCCTCGATATCCCACCGCCTTGGACCAAGAAATAAATACACGATTTCTTGGGAAAGCTCAAGTAAATCAATAAATTCATTATTCATATGACTTCGACCTACTAACCCATCATCAAAATCCTCCAAAAGTTATCAACTTAGGTTTAGAATGACGCACGCTAAGAATCATTTGATAAAAACGAATGATACCTTACCCAACCACTGGTGCCCATGAAACACAAATTGTCCTACCCCTCCCCATGTACTTAATCGTGACTGACACTATAACTGGGGCTATGTTATCCCAATACATAGAAGATTCAATCAAAGAGATAACCATCTACCATGTCAATAAAAAATTAGAAGGATGTGAAGTGAGCTACACTACATTGGAAAAGGTTTGCATCACTTTGGTTTAGGTTACCCATACACTTTAAGACTACATGATTGCATTCTCTATCAAATTAGTGTCTTAAATGGATCCAATGAAATATCTACTAGAAAAGCCCAATTTTTCAAGACGTATGGCTTGATGGTTATTTTATTTTCCAAGTTCGATATTAGATATATCACGCAAAATACTATCAAAGGTAGGGCCATTTCTTATTACTTAGAAGATCACCCCATGGAAACCGAAGTATGGATCTCTGAATTACCAGATGAGAATATTATATGCACTACTCATAAGGAACCTTGGGGGAAAATTTTCATTAACGGAGCCGCCAACAATATATGATATGGCATTGGGATACTTTTCATCGCGCCTAATAATTCTCATACTCCCATTATTATTAAGATACACTTTCCTTACACCAACAACAAGACTGAATATGAGGCATGCATTGTGGGACTCAATATTGCTCTTGTGCAAGGAATTAAATACCTCGATGTCTACGGAGACTCGATCCTCATAATAAGACAAGTCCTTTAAAATGGAAAGTTAAATACAAAAAAATCTTACCCTTACATGCTCATCTAGAAGATCTTATCTCAGAATTCATGGATGTCACCTTCCATTATCTCTTCCGTTCAATAAACATCTGTGTCTATGCATTAGAAACTCTCACCTCTATGGTTCACATTCATGAGGGAATAATGATTGCCCCCTTATAAGTTCAGAAGTAATCTAAGCCAACTAATTGCTACCTCATCAAGGTTTCCATAAAAGAAAATTTAGTGGTATTATGATAGCTGGTACCACATCGAGGTCGTATTGTGGTATTATGATATATGATACCTCCTCAAACATGGTCGATACCCTCAAGGACTGACAAAAAAGATCGCATGACTTTACGGGAACTCGCAGCCCAGTACATTATTTGTAATAAAGCTTTATTCAAGAGAAATTTTTATGGCATATAGTTGTAATGCATATCTAGGGATGACACTAAAGAGATCATGAAAAAATCCACATGGGGTATTGAGGATACCACATGAACGGACACATTCTTGCTAAAAATAATGTCCAACAAGGATACTATTGGGCCATAATGGTTTAGGACCTCATAACATACATCAAAAGGTTTCTTAAAATAGCAACAATTCATCAATCTTCAATATTTGCTTCCCCATAAATTTTACAATATGACCTCTTAGTGTCCCTTGTCAACTTGGGGCATCAACATCATTAGGAAAGTCACTCCGAAAAAATCTAATAAGCACGGTTTATCTTGGTCGCTATTGATTATTTCACTAAATGGGTGCAAGTCTAGTCCTATATCGTGTTGAATGGTAAGAAATTGGACAAATTCATCCAAATTAATATCATTTGCTGCTATGGGGTCCCTCATGAGCTCATATCAGATAATGGCCTCCATTTTGAAGTTGAAGTCACAGAAGTGGTCGAGAAGTATGGGATTCAGAGACATAAGTGTTCATGTTACATACAGCAAACCAATGGGGTTGTCGAAGCTACAAATAAAAGTCACAAATCCATCATCAACAAAAAAGACTAAAAGCTGTAGAAACTGGGCTAATAGAATCCCTTACACTCTCTGGGGCCATCACACGTATATCAGAACACCCACTGGGGCTACCTCATATTCCTTAGTCTATAGAATGGAAATATTTTTTCCCCGTTAAACTTGAGATACCATCCTTGTGAGTTATGCTTGATATCCATGTAGGATAAATGGATTGTCACCAAAGCCTCTATGATGAGTAATCTCTCTTAGATGAGAAGAGGCTAACATCTTTATACCACATACAAGGGTATCGTCGTCACAGTGCACGGTCATTCAATGGGAAAGTTAAAGACCGCAGTGTGTGAGAAGGCGACCTCATCATCAAAGAGATCGTAGAATCTATATGGGATCTTAGAGGTAAATTTAAGCCCAACTAGAGTGGAACATACCTTGTGAAAAAAATCTTACTAATAGGTGCTGTTATACTCACTAATCTCATCGAAGAAGAATGACACGCCCAGTTAACCTTCATCGTCTCAAGAAATTCTACCCTTAATTCATCTTTCGTCGCGGAATGCAATTCTCACTTATCTTCCGTTATAGAAAAAACTCTTCTCATATTCCTCTATAAGAACTACATAGGACTTAATTATCAAAATATTTCCAAAAAAACTACAAGACCCTTTTACCCCACAGAGTTACGTAGGAAACCCATGAAGTGACTTTGGATATATTCCTTTATTTTTCATAAAATTATTTTACTTTCTCCCATCAAGAGGAATAAGTATCACTCATAATTTTAATTGGACAAAAGGATTATGTATTCCTTAGCGATTGGTATAGGCATTTCAAACACAAAAGACTCTTCCACAAAGGCACAACAAAATATAATAAAATTAGCATTTATTTCAGTGCTTTTATTCAAAGTACAATCTATTACATGATGCATTACAAACACTATTTTCCCAACCAACTATAGTAACCAACAAACAAACATTTACTAAAATCCATTCCAAACCTTATTCAAACCTGCACCAAACACTTAACTAAAAGAGCTTCTTAAAAACCTTCCTCAACTGCGAGAGAGGATCGCTTCATCATATTTGACACCATCACCACCTTATGGAGTCCCTAAATAATCCCCGTTCTAGGTTCGTATTTGCATAAGTTTAACATGGCGGTACATCATAAAGATCTTAGTTAGGACCACAATGCCCTTTTCCATAATCTCAACTACCATGAGTCATATCTAATTGAACTCATCTACGCATGCCTTCAGAACCAAATCCTTCCTCAACCATTTTAAGTAATCACCCGAAGCCTCTGAAGTATCTCCTTCATAAAAGTTTGGATGAAAAGCTAGCCAATGATGATGCTATATACTCCCTAGTGATTCCTCACAGACTCAATCAAATCCTCTATGGGGAATAAATTACTTATGGATTGAGGAACAATATTCTCCAAACCGACCTGATGTAAAAGTATTCGTGAGAGATAAAAAGAGGTCCAACGAAGGCCTACAAGAGGGACATATTGATAATCGTATAGCTACAAGATAAGTGATATCACACCCCACTAAGGCACATACCGAAAAAGAGAACATGACCCTATTTAGGAATAGTGACAGGAACTTGATGATAAATACCCATTATAACAAATAATTCGTTGTAGGCTGGACACACCTCGTCAAGTACAAAACGGAACATGTGGTCCTCACTACACCAAAATAATAAATCCTCATTTATAAGGCTTCAATTAATCGAATGATTGCACAATCAAGTGATTGGGTGCAAGTTGAATGCAATGTACTCAACATTATACAACCGTATGTCTTGTAAATTGTCAAGATAGTCAGAATATGATTCGAACATGGGAATATCCATTGAAATAATTGAAGTTGAATATAAAGAAAGAAGAGGAAGTGAAGCTACGTGATTAAAAAGGCCATCCTTAAGACCCTTTCATACCCAATTTTTCCACAAAACGTTGTAGCAGTTGAGCTACCACCACTAATGCAAGAATCAAAGGACCAAATTTATAGCCAGAGAGTACCAAGGCTTAAAAGACAAGGACCAACCTTTACATGCTGATAGGCCGGCTAGGGGCTATGCCAGTTAGCATCCCCCTATTTAGGGAAAAATAACTTTTTCCTTTTTTGTATCCATTTTCACCAGTAAGTCCCTTAAATAAATGATTTTATTTTACTAAAAAGCCTCTCGATCATTTATTTACCAAAAAAACATCCAAAAATATTCAATAATTGAAAATACACGACACACTTTTTCAAAATCTCGCGAAAAGTCCTTAGTGGAAAATTAAAAAGTGAAATTAGAATAAGTCATTAACTCAAAATAATAATATAAAATGAATAATTTTATAAATACTCCCTTTGAGTTTTTCCGGTACATAATAGAAAAAAAATAAATAGAAACAAACTTACCGAGACACAACCCTAACTTTATTCCTAATCCTAAAAAAACTACTAATGATCACAATGGGGATGCTTGTCATGATGGCGTAAAGTAGAGTCCCCACCCCCAAATCTCAAAGAAGTGACATAATCACCAGTCACCGGAGGAGAAGCATAAGCACGAACCATCACCCAAATTTGCTCATCCACAGAGGCCATCCATTCTCGGATATCCCGTGCATCGATGATTGCATGGTTATGAATTGTAAATAAGAACTAGAAGGAATATCAAAATTAAGAAATGCAAAACAAATAGAAAACAAAATATAGAAGTTAAAAAATGAGGTAAGAACACTTACCCCCAGATGATTGTCCTCCGCTGACATAGGAGGAAGATTGTCTATTATCACACAAGGGGGATGAGGAATCTCTATCATGTCTCCCCCTTCCAATCACAGATAACATGAGAGAAAACCATACTCATATAGTGGTTAAGCCTCCGCTGCCTTTACCCCCCTCCCTGAGGCATAACTTGATGATACAACACCCCATTACCTCCTATCCTCACCGACAGAGGTAGAGCTCCCTCCATATCATAGATCGATGATGCCATCAACTAACTCATCATGAAGTTTAAGTAGTAATACATCACCATCATGTTCGTATAGGAGGATTAGTACTTCTATCATGGTCGCTGCTCTCACTTTCTCAGATATCTTCTTCGGATCTCACATATAACAAGGGAGATTTTTCGGAGAAACTACATCCTTGCCTATAATAATCGGCCTCACAACACGCTCTCCCTAGTACCAACTATACCCAAACTCTTGCGATAGTAATTGGTGCATATGTGTATACATGTCGATGACCTCATTTCCTCCACCGCCTGACTTTAGGGAAAGAACGTAAGAATGTCTCTCTCGACAATAAATACCCAAATTAAAATTAATTCATCTAATTCAAGAATAAAGAGTAATAATTTGTTATTATCAATAGGATAAAAAATCCAAAAGTCTATGTGAAAAATTATTTTACTAAGCTTTAGAATCCAAATTTTATCTTCTTTAATCAAGATAATGATTTTAAAGGATGCAAAAAAGTAAAATAAGCACAAGACCTGATGTACGAGGGAAAAACCCACAAATGGAAAAATCTCGAAATGATAAAAACTAAAAATGAAATATGGTAGAGTGTTACAACTATAAGTCAAATACTTACAAACACAAAATGGAATGACCGACTATAAATGCTTCCCCACCATATTCTTTGAGAAAAGCACTGACAATTAAAGAAAGTTGCACAACTGCCACCGATTTTGGTTCATGACCAATGTCTTCAAATCCTATTGACCAAAATTTCTTCTTTAAAGTTGAAGAAATTTTTTAAGAATGGAACATTCGAGCAAACAAAAAATCTACACCAATAATTATGAGGGAATCCTAAAAGGTTATTTTTGTGTATTACAAGGGTATGGTTCTCTAAATCTCACAATGAATTTTTCAACCAAAGAAGAGAAATTATTTACTCACGAACAAAAGTTTTGAACATAAAGATGAGTAAATAAATATATAAGGTTTTATCAAAGAGAAAACTCCAAAATCAATGACTTGAAAAACTCAAAAAAGAAGAGTGAAAAATATTGTGTCAAATATATGGTGGCATTTTCAGCGAGGAAATTTTTTGATATAGTGAACTTGAAGCCAGTTTAAGTTTAATGCCAGTTTCAAGAGAAAAAGCACAGGGACAAAAAATTCTAGCAAAGAACTTTCGCTATAGTGAATTAAATCTTTGTTGCAGTAAAGTTCCAATGAGCAGTTCACAAAAGCGTAAGGTGATTTTGTTCAGGTTTGCCTAAAAACGATTTTGAATATATGTTTTGGTAAAACCTTAAGGTTCCATTTGATAGAAACAATTTACATGGAAAATAAAGAGTTTCTAGTTGTTAGTTGCATTTGATAGCACTTATTTGTCCTGGAAAATGTTTCCAACTTAAAAATTATTGGCATTGGAATTAAATTTACTAGGGGGGATTAAGAATTGAATTCAAGTAAACCACGTAAACATTAATTCCGCCTTGTTCTATCAAACATGGCCTAAGTACGTTTGTTTAATTCAAGCCCACTTCAAAACCTTTATTTGAGACCCATTTGTTCATGAGATCGTAGAAGTCTACCAATAAATTTCATAGATGCAACTATCACAAATCTGACTTATTTTAAACTAAAATATGTAAATAATGATTCTGAAATTTAACTCATCAATAAACTTAAACTAAGATTAGTAAATCCCACCTTAAATGAGATCTAACAATAGTGGAAATGGTGAAGAATATGGAGGACCCCCCAACTCCAAAGTTGGCCTCAAAGGGGTCTCTAAAAGTAATCAAATTTAGATATAAGTATGCTTTATGCATTTGCTTTTTGAACCTCAAGAACACCCCCTTCACACACCCATCAACACATAACTAAAACAATTTCTTCAAATACCCATAAAAACATGAAGAACTTTATCTTATACCTTGATACAAGGTCATCTATGGTTTATTAAGGTATTACAAGATGGTTAAAGGCATTCTATAGTTGGTTTACATGGTTTATATCATAATGTGAGAGGGTGGTTTCAACCCAAACAAGTTTTGGCCTGAAATATTTCCATGGGAGCTTCATCATAGAGAGAGAGAGAGAGAGAGAGAAAGAGAGAGAGAGAGAGAGAGAGAGAGAGAGATTGCATTACGGCTGATGGAGAATGGAAAAAATGCATCCGAACCCATTTCTCTAGACATATATACTAAAACCCTAGGAGCCCTTCTTACCACATATGGCTAACCCACCAACCATCCCTTATGTTGCCAGCCTAAAATAGGTAATTCGGAGTCCCTTAAGATGTCGATAAGTGGTGAAATCCAAGGCCACAAAAGAAAAAATTCTTAGCAGTTTCCCGCCTACACCAAATAAATTTTGGGCAAAAATTGACACCAAGAAGGTGCATTTGCATCACTTTCTCTCTCCTGCCCATTTTTTTAACTTTTAATTTAAGATTCATATTCCTTGAATTTTTTTGCTAAAAAATCATATTTACGATAGTCGTTTGGCCTCCTGGATTGTCTTATACAAGGCGCGCAAGAATCGGGACCTCCGTACAAAATTATTTTTTTCGATTTTTCTCTTCATAATAATATTCCTTATATTTTTATGAGTCAAAAAAAAATATTCAAAATATTTTTTTAACCTTCCGAGACGTCCTGAACAATATGTGCAAGAAACATGACCTCCATGCAAAACATATTTTTTTCAATTTTTCTTCGCATGGTAAAATTCCTTATATTTTTATGAGTCAAAAAATATATTCACAATATTTGTTTGATCTTTCGAGACTTCCTAAACAATACGCGCAAGAAACAGGACATCCGCGCAAAATATATATTTTATCGATTTTTCTTCGCATGGTAATATTACTAATATTTTTATGAGACTAAATATATGGTCAGAATATTTTTTGACTTACCGATTGTCCTAAACAATTCGCGCAGGACTGGACTTTCGCTGTGTTGCGCACCGTAATACAATTAGTACTCATGCTTGCGTAGCATTCGTTGCTTGTCAGAATCGCATGAAACTTAACAAAGTACTTAAAATCATTATATAAACACAAAATAGAACTCATGTTAACCATGAAACGTAAAACTTTCTCGTTTAATCCATATTACGGTACTTCGCTATTCGTACCATTTAAATGTCGCGTCGTATTAACCTTGTCCGTGTCACATCCATTCCTTGATATTTTTACCTCAAACTTAACGGACATCCTAGCTAATACTATTAGAAATTAAACACGCATTTAGGCAATGCATGTATACTGTATTTTTTTCCGATTAAGCCATTTACATAATACGCCACCTTAAGTATTACTTGACGTGTTACACTTGAAGTATTTATTCCTCAAATTTTTCTTAGAGAAAATACTTCAATAACATTAAATACATATTTTCTAGGGAGGGGTATTACAACTAACCACCGATTGTATCGGGAAAGAGATGCCATTGAGTGTGCAAGTGGATTAGAGTACTAATGCAATGTGCCTTGGGGCTGGAGAGATTAAATCTCCAAGCCTTGGGGGGTTATAAAGGAGCCCCTTGGGATGATTTGAATACTTCACATTTCACTCTAGTTATCTTTCTTTTTTTTTGAACAACTATCTTATCTTCTTTCTACTGCAAAATTTTCTACTAAAAACATCTCTCCTTCTAAGGTTTTAGACCCCACACCCCTCTCGGTTGTAGGGCCTCATGTTTCCCTTCCTTCGATTGTGGAGTAAGGGGCCGAGGCCTCAAGTCATCTTCCTAAATAGACATAAATTTTGGCTCGGTGGTGATCAACTACCTGGGCTCATGACCCTAACTTATCTGGTTGGACTCATTTTAATTCTCACATCACTGAAGAAGATTTGGTTCTTCAAGTAGTTTATTTTTAAACTGGAATTGCGTGCTAACAAGTGAAATGTTAAATAAAATAAAAGTGGAATAGTAAGATTATGTAGGTTATTCCACTTTACTTCACACCTAATGCTCGGATTGGATCGGGTCGACTTATGGGTAACCTATAAATTTAGTCGGGGTGTTAAAATTAGAATCTATAAGGGAATTTGGGCAAGAGAGTCTAAGGTCCCTGTGGCCTTTACCACTAATCCAAATGACCTTAAGAAGTAACTGATAGACTTATCTAAGGACTCCTAAGCGTTAATTCAGGAATCAATAAGGAATATAATAAGTAATATAGCAGGCATTGATCCAAGATATGATTTTTTACTCACAACAGTGGGTTGAGAGTGTATGCAATAGTTAAAAAACACTTTTATAAGCTCAAACTCTTTTTTATTCTAGTTTATGATGATTTGAACATGTCTTCAACCGTTTCCAAACTCCCCGTACATAATCATTCTCTTGGAGAGACAATGAGTGGACTATCACAACACGACTATGGTGTTTTTGAGGTCAGACGACATCAGCTGGGCAGTAGAGTGTGAGCCAAGGTTTTGCAGGTGGTAGAAGGTAGTTTTAGGGTGCATTTAATATGGATAGGAGTCATCAATGCAAGTGGAACTGAGTGGTGGTGGTGGTAGGTGGAAAATTTTTGTGCTTTTTACCTACCATCCATACAACCTACAAGAGTGCAGCCAAATATCTAGGATGTTTATAACTATTAATGAGTTGCCATGTGATGGTTTAGATGTATGCTGCGATGATATACCATTGGATTCAGGGTTAGATGACCTCTAGAAGTCATTTATCTTCAGTCTGAGGTTTGATCTATACGTCAAACATCGATGGATGATGGTGTTGATGTATCTGAGCTTGGTTACAAAGATATATTTGAACAACTAAACATTCTAGTACAATGAAGAGTTTCCTGAGGCTTGTGGTACTTTTGTGGTACTTATGTGGTTCATTATTGAAGGCAATGAAGGTCTTGAGGATTTAGTAGTGTTATAGACAAGGTTAGAGGTTGACCTTAGGACCTTAGTCCTTATATGACAAAAATTGGGGGGGGGGGGGGGAGGGGGGTTTAAAAGGTCTTAGAATATAATGGTTGGATATGGTATCATCGCAAAATAAGGAAAATATGATAAATATGAAGATGTGGATATAGCAATAAGGACATGTGAGTATCATATCCATTTAAAATAAGTCCCCCTCAAGTACACAACCCTCTCAATAAACATGATGTAGAAATAAATAACTCTAAGCAACCTAACATGCTTTGAAAACAATACCCCTATCTAAAAACATCTCTCCCTTTTATCACAGAAGGGGACATGTGAAAGAACTAAGCATATAATGAGATAAATTATAGGAAGCATTTTAAGAGACTAAAACATGCTAATCAAACCAAAAAATACATAATCAGTCATATACTGAGTGAATAATTAAAATGAAGTCTAGATAAGATATAATCATGAGAAAAATAGGCCTAAGATAAAAAAATTGAACTACACATGGAGAGATAAAATATATCATGCAAAGATATAAAAGGTATTCTAAAACGGAGTAGGCATGTCATTAAATGATAAAAGTGACAAGGATTATAAGAGATATAGTAAATACATGTGAAATCCAAACTCTCAAATAAACCAACCCCAAAACAAAAACAAATACATCATTTCTTCTTCTTCAGATTCTTCATATCACACAAGTCTATAATACCATTATTAACTTCCTATAAGTCATCCACAACATTCTTCACTTAAGTGTCAAAGGTGCGTTAAAACTTATCACAAAAAAAAAAGAATTCATCAAACTAAAGGAAGAAAACTGATTCCTAAAGTCCTCAAATACAAGTAGCAAACTAGAGTGAAATTGAGTAGATAACCAAGAGACGATAGAATCCAACTCATCTTCATTCAAGTAGCGTACACTAGAGGCTTTCGATGCATGGTCAGTACAAGGAGCAGATTGAGGAAGAATTTGGGTGGCATGGGTAATCCATTGTGGTCGCCATGTTGAGTAACAAATCGATAGTAGGATTGGATGGTCAATGAAGACTCAGACATTTCGTCAACTCAGGCATTTCGTCAACTTCATTTGAAAGAATAGGAATCCTAAAACCCTAAAATTAAGTGCACCGTTAAATGACCGAAGGGCAAAGCGCGAATTTTCTTACCATCCAAAGTGTGAGCAATGTAAAGACAAGTTTTCTCTCATTATCCCTAGAATCTGGAACTCACCCATAGATTCAAGTTTACATCGAGTATGGTATATCCCGTTACTTCCATCATGGCACTTCACATTCACATGTTCAAGAAATCAGATCCAATTATCAAGAAACTTCAATAAGCTCTACGACTTTATGTATATTTGGTATGGATTTTGTTTTGTGTTTCGTGGATTTTTTACTAAGTATTGAGATAATTTTATAAACTGTTATTTCTCAAAATGAGGTGTTTTCAAAAAGTTTTTCGGACAATTTTTTAACTTAAAAATAAATTTTTACTTTAACAGTATCGTTCAAATGAGATTGATATCTCTTTAGAACAACTGCACATGTCATTATAAGGGTTGTTTGATGGCCTGCATCAAATTTACTTCAAACGAGGTCTTACTATCTCGATTTTTTTCATCTCGTTAAAAGCGACTCACATGCCTTTCAAATGACATCTCTATGTCATTAGAATGCCTACTGCTTCTAGTCTGAACGAGAATGTGCCACCTCAATTTTTGTGCCTGCCTATAAATACCTATTTTATAGACGAGACTTGTTAAGACTTTTGATTTACAAAAATTACAGAATTGCTTCTTTAAGTCTTCACTTTTTATAGGGAAAAAACACTTTTTAATTCACACAATCCTTTCCAAATACGTTGGTGAATCATATTTGAAACCCAAAGCACTTTTATATTGAAGTTACTCTTGTGAGGAGTCTTCACTACTGAACTTATAGAGAAGGAATCCCTACAACTGATCTTGTGATTCTTATGGGAATCATTGCTGACGACTGCAGCCTTTGTGGGTTCTTGTGGGAATTCGTTGCTAAAGGAAGATTGCAGTCTTTGTAGTTCTCATGGGAACTATTACTGAAGAAGATGAGAGTCACCCGAGGGAAATTTGTCGGGTTGTATTTCTCTGCTGTATTTGTAAGTATGCAAAATAAAAAGGTTTTCAATTTGGTTTTTATTTCTTGAAATTTTGTTTTCTTTACATGCTCGTACGGTCCTTCCTAAATTGGTATCAGGTTTGCACATTAAATTATTATGTTTGTGATCTCGTGTCTTTAGGTATGAATTTCGTAGGGGTTGATGATCTTAGAGCACATTTGTTTGAATAGTCTAATTGGAAAATGCGTATGAAGTCTGCACTTAAGACTTTAGTTAAAAATGATGACTTTGAGAGATGTCTTAGTTGTGAGGGGTCATGTCGTTGGATAGATGAGTGACCCACTAATGTAAGGAAGGATGGTAAAAAATAGATAGCTCTTAATGCCACCCTTAGTGATAGTGATCCACTAGAGGGAAACTATTCCTCTAAAGAACGGAACCTTACCACATTTATGTCTAGTCATGTGAGTCATGACGAAAAATATTCCCATGAAGATACTTCTTTACATGACTCTTCCCTTGCCATAGTTACTGAAGCCTAAGAGAATGAGGGTGATGTGAGTAAGGATGAAGAGGTGGAGGAGAGTGAGTTACAATTTGCCTTCCGTGAATTGTATGTGGATACTTTCAATGTGTAGATGGGAAACTTAAGGTTAGAAGACAAGTTGAAAGAACGTGCCATAAATGATGATAATAATAATAATAATAATAATAATAATAATAATAATAATAATAATAATAATAATAATAATAATAATAATAATAATAATAATAATAATAATAATAATAATAATAATAATAATAATAATATTTTGATTGAGGGTCATAAGGACATGAGACAACTCTTCGAGAGAAGCTAGAATATATCGAGGGAGAGAGATAGTCTCCGTGGGTTAATGAAGGCTATAAAAAAGGTTCTTTTGGAGTTTGAGGACTCTAGGCATTTACTCGAGTCTAGGATGTTGAGCTTGAGGACAGGTTGAGAGATTCGAGTAAGGTTAAGTTTTATTTGGAGTGTAGGTCGAAAAAGTTATATAGGATGTTAGGCACCGTCCAAATCAAAGATGATAGGTGTCGAATTGGCTTCGATGATCATGTTTCTCCCAGTCCCAAATCTAAGACCATGCATACGAGAGATCCACCTAGGAACAATAGGAGAGGTCCACCTTTAGGTAAGGTTCACCGATATATCTATACTTGCACTCATTTTGGTAGGAAAGGTCACCTTAGGAGAATCTGTTATAAACTTAAGAATGCTCCTGGAAAGTTTAAGAATAGATTCACTTCGGTTCCCAAAACCCCCATGGGTCATTACACACCTATTTGGGTTAGGAAATCAAACTTAGTGGCTTTAGGAATTATACTTCATGACTCTCGTTTGCTTACACGTGATAATCCCCATGTTAAATCTTTCGATTAATCGTGTTAGATTTTTTTCATACACTAGTTGTTTTTCATGATATATTTTTGCCTGTGTTATGACATGTGTATCGTTTGCATTCCTATTTTCTTTTATTGAGTCATATTTGAAAATTTCAAAAAGATTTTCGATTTATTTAAAAAAAATTTGAAAAGTCAAATAGATTTTATTTTGACAAATTTTTTTGAAAAACATAAAAAGATTTTTGTATTTATTTTTACACCATATATTGATGGAATTTTAGGATTGCTAAGTCACAATATCATTCCATTATCCATGTGACTTTTTGATAGTATTTTGATACACAACGTCATTTCATATATGTGCTTTATAATGTGTTGGAGTCATTGAGATGTGATTAGCGATTACTTTCTACATGTTTGACTCATTATCTCATTTAATGGACCCATGCACCAATTTATTTGTGCATTGTACTTGTCTATCACATGTTGGTCAAAATATTTTCATCTCAATCTTGCCATTAAAATGAGCCAAATGCGATAAAACGAGATAATGAAAGTAGTGCTTGTAATAACCATTACCCGAATTGAAAAAATTAAAAATTATATCTCCGATAAATGTGTTAGTCTAATTCAATGGCTCAGACTATGAAAATAAAAAGATCTTTACGTGAATAGCCACCATTTGCAAAAAGAAAATGAGTCTAAAAGATTTAAAACACTCAAAAGAAAAAAATATAAAGTGTTAGGCCAAATTCAAAGAACATTGATGCTTCGCTACATATGAGCATCGATTTCTTCAAAATATAAGAGTTGAGTAAAATATTCTATATGTGAGTTTTGAGGGAGTTAAGTTAAAGATCAATGGGTTTGCATGTCCTGAAAAAGTCTTGTAAAAGCATCATAGTTTTTGGTGTTATTGGTGTGAAAATCATTTTAGACTATTTGTTGATTAGATTGAGACGATATCATACGAATTCAACATTTTACACCTAAGAATGATTTTGAGTTCAATTGTTAGGAGTTTCCAAAATGAATCTTGCACATATGTTATGATTGTTTGATTTGATTTTCCTATCGACTTTTTTCACACCCATTTATTCCTTTTCCCTGATTTGGTTATCTTAGTGTTATTCATGGTGTGTTGTTATTGTAAAAAAAATTCGCTTGAGAAAAAATATTAAAAAATAGTTGGTTTTGATTAGTTTATCATTACTTGATTATTATTTCATTATATTTGTGATGATATTCTATGTTTGATGTGACACACTCCGATTTATTAATTTTTGTTTCTTTTCATTGTCTATTTCGAAAAAATGAAAGGGTGTGAACGAATTATGGGGGAAAACACATAAGATGAATAACTCGATACATCACGAAGGTATATTTCTTTATCTATTGTGTGTAGGTACGCTTTGATGAGCATATGAAAAGTACACATAAGACGAAGCTCCAAAAGGAAGATCAAGAGAAAGCTAGAAATTTGAAATTTTAAAAGTTGAAGATTTTGAAGACTTGTACATGTTTAGTATCTTTACATTTTGGGGTTTATAGGAGGGTAGTAGATTTGTATAGGATTTGTTGGATAATTCGGATTTTTTTTATTTTATACTGGAATAGCCATAGGGGGTGATTTATAAGGGAAATTTTTTTTATCACTGTCCCTAGCATCTAGGACTTGCCCATATATTATAGCTTACATTGGTTACGGTGTATCCCATTACTTAAGTCATGTCACTTCACGTTCACACGTTTAAGAAGATGGATCCGATTGTCAAGAAACTTTAACAAGCTCCACAACTTGACGTAAATTTGGTATGGATTTTGTTTTGTGTTTTATGGATTCTTTACTAAGTATTGGGAGATATAAATTGGTTTTTGTTCAAACGAGGCCTTTTCAAACAATTTTTCGAATAATGTTTAATATTAAAAATATATTTTTATTCTAACAGTCTTGTTCAAATGAGATTAATATCTCGTTAGAATGACCTGCACATGTCGTTAGAAGGGTTGTTTGATGGCCTGCATCAAACTTACTTCAAATGAGGGATTACTGTCTCAATTTTTCATCTCGTTGGAAGAGACTCACATGTTGTTCGAACAATATCTGTATGTCACTATAAGGACTGTTGTTTCTCGTTCAAACAAGATTGTGCCACCTCGATTTTTATGTTCGCCTATAAATACGTATTTTTTGATGAAATTTTTTAAGGCGTTTGATTTCTAGAAACTACAGAACATCTTCTTTAAGTATTCACTTTTTATAAAGAAAAATCACTTTTTGATTCATACAATCCTTCCCAAATATTTTGGTGAATCATCTTTGAAACCCAAAAAACTTCTATATTGAAGTTACTCTTGTGAAGAAGGAGTCTTCACTACTAACCTTGTAGAGAAGGAATCTCTACTACTGATCTTGTGATTCTTACGGGAATCATTGCTGATGACTGCGGTCTTTGTGGGTTCTTACAGGAATTCATTGCTGAAGGAAGATTGAGATCTTTGTAGTTTTCGTGGGAACTATTTCTGAAGAAGACGAGATTCACCTGCAATAAATTGGTCGGGTTGTATGTCTCTATTGTATTTGTAAGTTACGATTTGCAAACTATAGTGAAATAAAGTTTTTTGCCTTTGGTTTTTTCCCTAAAATTGTGTTTTCTTTACATGCTTGAATTGAAACATATAGTTGCATGTTTAGGATTAATAAGATAAAATTGGGTTAATTTAATTGCTTCACATATTTGGTGCATAATAAAATTGGGAAAATTTTAAAAAGATTGTCTTCGCCTAAAGCACATACCAGTAGGGGCTTTCTCAAATTGGTATCAGAGCTAGAATACTAAATTATTGTGTCTTTGATCCCATATATTTAGGTATGAATTTCATAGGGTTTGGTGATCTTAGAACACATGTTCTTGAAGGGTCTAATTGGAAAATGCGTACGAAGTCTGTACATAAAAATTTAGTTAAAAAGGATGACCCTGGGAGATGCCCTAGTTGTGAGGGGTATGGTCATAGGTTAGTTGAGTTCCCCACTAATATAAGGAAGGATGGTAATAAACCGATATCTCTTAAGGCCACCTTTAGTGAGCATGATCTAGAAGAGGGAAACAATTCCTTTAATGAGTGAAACCTTACCATATTTGTGGCTAGTCATGTGAGTGATGATGACCAATCTTCCCATGAAGATACTTCTTTACATTCTTCTGTGGCCATAGTTATCGAATCCCAAGAGAGCGAGGGTGACGTGAGTGAGGATGAAGAGGTGGAGAAGAGTGAGTTTCAAGTTGCCTTCCATAAATTGTATGTGGAAACTTTGAAGGTGAAAAAGGCAAATTTGAAGTTAGAAGGTAAGCTGAAAGAATGTTCCATAGATAATAATAATAATAATAATAATAATAATAATAATAATAATAATAATAATAATAATAATAATAATAATAATAATAATAATAAAATGATACTTTGAAGTTATAAGATTTTCAAAATTGAGGGATGCCGTGTGCATAGTTAGATCTGTACCTACCCAGGGGATCACTTTGAAGCCATTCTCACAAACTTATTTCTGAGCCGTGCGAAAGATTGAAGCATAAAATGAGTTTTCCAAAAGCCTTAATTGTTCAAAGCACAGGACCAACTCACAAAATAGTTTCAAAAAAATTCAATAGTTCTCTGAGACTATTTTTAATCACTTGTTCAACATTTTTCAAATTCTTCACACATTTTTAAAAATAAAGTGCAACATTTTTAGAAACAAAGTGCACGTGTGTTTTTAGCCTTGTAAACTTCACAACCATATCAAAGGATAGAATTTTCACTTCAATGAGAATGTATGGAAACAAAAGTCCTCAATGGGAGGTACGCAAGATCTTCAAGCTTTAAGGTTAACCTAAGTCTAATCTAAGACAAATGTTTGTGCCTCACTTAAAACGAATTAAGTCTCTATGACATGAAAGACTTAATGACTCAGACATTTTGACACATGAATCTAGCGAACAAAAATATATTACAAAAATACATTTTCTATCTTCCTTTTTGTCTATTCGATGGAAAAACTCCCCAACACACAAAATAATCTCATTACCCCTATAAGACTCACATCACACTAGACATATAGTGAGTGTAGTTGAAGGTAATATAGAACAATCCATAATACCAATGATAAAGCAAAATTTGAGTCTAAAAATGATAAATGATAAGCCTAAAACCAAATGAAATATCAAAAAGCATCATGCATGAAATAACATTGTGGCATTACGGGCCCCAAGCGACATTGAGAGCACTCTAGGGGAGAGAATAACTTGTGTGAGTTCATTCAATGGTGGATTCCTTGGAGTTCTTAACTTCGGTCCACCTTGTTCCCCTGAGGTCGAGTTATCAGTTTGAAGTGGGTCGAATGGACTTTGCCCCTGGAAGATGTTTGACGCCATATCCAGTTTGAGTTTGAAAAATGCGTTACTAAAGTCATTTATTGAAAATAAACTATTTAAGTAACTCCGAGTTATTTTTTGAAGAAACTCTTTTCTTAAATAAAAAAGGATTAACCACAAGAAGTGTTTAATAAAACAGTATGTACGAGATCTTTTTCAAGATTTGGGTAACAAGTTTAAAAGATAGTTTAAACAAGTTTTAAACACAGCACAACCAAGAGTGAGATGAGAAAATGTAGAAAGATTCTGTTCACAATTTTTTACGTGGTAAAACCTCACCAATTGAGGAAACATCCACGACTCCCTCTACGGAGTAAAATGAAAAATCCACTAAAATAAATTTATGAGTTACAAACTATATAGCTACAATGCAAACAACTCAGACCTATATAAGTTTAGGAATGTACCCTCTGGTGTCCTTATAACTTCTCTGCAGTTCTGATTGTATATGTAGTTCTCTCAGTTTGTCAACTTCTGATTTGTTCCAGCACTTTACGTCGACTTATGATCACAAGATCTTATTACCAACACTTTTCGTGTTGTAGGGTGTAAGTGTTTGTGGAGGTGCTTTCTAATACATGCATGCACACACACACACACTTATTAAGTACAAAAAGTCCTAACAAATTACAGTTACACTATATGCTGCGATCTTTTCTTTTCTTTCTTCTTACAAAACTTGGAACTTATTTGACCTTTCAATTAATCCCAGAATCCACGGATACCTTGCTAGGAAGACAAACAAGGTCTTAATCAATCTCAAAATTTAGAGAAACTTTTCGAGATTGAAAACCTCCAAGTGAGATTCCAAACTAGGTCAAAAGTTTAGTTTTACAAGAACAAGAAACATAAAGCATTTATTGTTGATTTCAAAGTGAGAAAACGTTTTAGAGAAAATAATCAACAATATATTTCTCAAGATGAGAAATAAAATGAAACTAAGTGTAATGTAACATGAATAACTCAGATATGAGATTTCTATGAAATCAGAAACTGGATCTAAGTGAAAGTCTAAGTTGGAAACAAGATCTCACGAACACAAGGTTACAGCAACAAAAATAACTCAACTCAAACTCTCAAACACTCAAGAACACTCAGGGTAGTGTTTATGGGTATGGTGTTTGGGTTAGGTTTGAAGAGTATTTAGACGAATGAAGTTAGGGTTTCTAACTTTCTTTCTCTCTCTGGTTTCTCTCTTCTCTCTCTACTCTCTTCTCTCTCTGTTCTCTCAGAAGAATGCAAATGGCAAAAGTCTTCGAAGTCTGAGGGAAGGGTCCTTTTTATAGTGGGAGGAGAAGGTTCGAGATATCTGATCAAAACCAAGGGCTGAGATCGAGTCAATTTAAATTGACTTGAATCTAAGGGCTCACACAAGGCGGTGCTAAAACGAACGCTGATTGGCTTAAAAAGTTACACGGGGATCCATTAAGGCAACATACAGACCATTGATAAGAGATGATCCAAGGGCTGATAACACACGCGTCTATTGTCTCAGTAAAGAAACACACTCTTAACCAATCAGAGGGCAACAGGTGTTGGCCAGTTAAGGGATATAAAACGCGCGTCGAAACTAATTACAAAGTATACCCTGAAGTCTCTGCCACTTTTGGATTCTACCCAAGGTAACATTAGGCCATGATACACAACAAATGATATTAAGAGATTGACCCCAAAACTTTTAAATCAAGTTTTAATTAATAAAACATTGTCTAAAAAATGTTTTAAAAAATCCCCAAAAAATATTAAAAATCAAACTTAGGGATTTAAACACACTCAACACGTGTACACACATTATAATGCAATATGACATGCATGACTTGAATTCTAAGTGTGTGAGTGTTGGCAATAGTCTCTTGATCACTACAAGTAAGATAGATGAATAGGCAATCCAACTTCTGAGGCTCTTTGGTTTCTAGGATGGACATAATTTTGTCACAATTTCCAAACTAGATGATCACTTATACAATATAGACTCAAGTGAGTCAAAAGTATAAGGGCTTCAATCTGCCCCTTTGGAAATATGATACAAAATCTCCTTTGAGTCAACTAGGACTCGTAGGGCAACAAAAAAAAACTTAGTCCTATCAAAGTTCTATCTACCCAAATCCTAGAAATCAAAAAGTACATAACTCAACTATTTACAATTTAATACCCTAAAGCATCAGTTGAGAATGACTGTACAAAAAAAAATACCTGCAATGAATCACTAAGATCAAGCTGTTTAGTATATGTAAAAGATTAGAAGACTCAAATTTCTCGCCCATTTTGTCTCAAATGGTCAAAGGGAAAAACTTGGACAGGCAGCAAAGGTATTTACTCAGCACAAACCATACCAATAGATTTTCGTAATGAAATGAATCTACTATAATCTAGAGGTTTGGTAAACATATCTGCTAGTTGTAGATCAATAGGAAGATAATTGATTTCTAATTCTTTAGATTCAACTAATTCGCGTATAAAATGATGTCGTATTTTTATATGCTTTGTTCGCAAGTGTTGAACAGGGTTTTTAGAAATATTAATCGCACTTTGATTATCACAATAGAGATGCAATTGGTTTTCTTGAATACCATAATCACTTAGCATTTGTTTAAGCCACAATAATTGAGCACAACAGCTACCAGCGGCTATGTATTCAGATTCAGCAGTCGAGAGTGATGTGCAGTTTTGTTTTTTACTACTCCATCCTACCAAGTTATTACCAATATAATAACATGCTCCTGAAGTGCTTTTACTATCATCAGTACATCCAGCCCAGTCAACATCAGTGTACCCAATAATAGTGCTTGGTGTGTCATTAGTGTACCAAAGTCCTAAATTCAGAGTGCCTTTAACATATTTAATTATACGTTTAACAGAATTCAAATGGCTCTCTTTAGGGTTGTTTTGATAACGAGCACATACACACATAGCATACATGATATCAGGACGCGAGTCAGTAAGATAGAGTAGTGTGCCAATCATACTACGATATAGAGTAGGATCTACATATTTTCCATTTTCATCTTTTGATAATTTTACCGTAGTACTCATAGGTGTGTTAGCATCTTTAGCACTCTCGAGGCCGAATTTCTTAACAATCTCTAAAGCGTACTTAGATTGCGAAACAAATAATCCTTCTGGATTTTGTTTGAATTGGAGACCTAGGAAGAACTGCAACTCCCCCATAAGGGACATCTGAAATTCCTTACACATAATTTCAGAAAAGGATTTTACTTCTGAGGTAGAAGTTGATCCAAATATAATATCGTCTACATATACTTGAGCAATAGTAATGTGTTTGTCAAAATGTTTGACAAATAGAGTTTGGTCATTTCCACCTCTTTTGAAACCTTTATCCAAGAGAAAACTGGAAAGACGCTCAAACCAAGCTCTAGGAGCTTGTTTAAGACAATATAAAGCCTTTTTCAGCCGAAATACATGATTTGGATATTTAGGGTCAATGAACCCTTTAGGTTGTTCTACATAGGTTTCCTCAGCCAGTATTCCATTAAGGAACGCAGATTTGACATCCATTTGATATAATGTAAAACGCATGTGACAAGCTATAGCGAAAAGCAGACGAACTGATTCTAAACGAGTAATAGGGGCAAAGGTCTCGTTAAAATCAATTCCTTTTATTTGGGAGTATCCTTGAGCAACTAATCTAACTTTATTTCTAATTATTATCCCATTTTCATCAGTTTTATTTTTGAAAATCCAACGAGTACCAACAACCTTTTTGTGATCAGGATGTGGAACAAGATACCATACGTCATGAATGGCAAATTGTAAAAGTTCATCCTGCATAGCAGAAATCCAATGAGAGTCATTCAATGCCTCATTTACATTCTTTGGTTCCACAAGGGAAACAAAACTTGAATAATGTGCATAATTTCTAAGTTGGGATCTTGTACGCACTGACTCACTAGGGTTGCCAACTATGTTGTTTATGGGATGATCTTTAGAAACCCAGTTAGGTACTTCAGGTGTCTCAATAGGTATTGAATTATCTATTTCAGAAGGGTCATTTTTTAAAATATTTGAAGACTCTTATTCAATAGGTAATTCACCAGTCTTGCTTTCTACAGTAGTGTCACTAACAATTACATTTATGGATTCCATCATGGTTTTAGTGCAAAGATTATACACTCGATAAGCTCTACTGTTAGGCGAGTATCCTAGAAATATGGCTTTATCTCCCCGGCTCTCAAATTTAGATAAGTGTTCCCTATCTTTGCATACATAACAAGTACTGCCAAAGGTTCTAAGATATTTGAGATTAGGCTTTTTATTGTACCAAAGTTCATAAGGGGTTTGTTTGGAATTCTTTCTAAGATAGACCCTATTAATGATGTGACACGCAGTACGAATAGATTCAACCCAAAAATATTTAGGTAAATTCTTGGCATGTAACATGACACGTGCCATCTCTTGCAAGGTACGATTCTTTCTCTCAGCGATTCCATTTTGCTGAGGAGTCTTAGGAGCACTGAACTCGTGTTTATAACCATTATAGTCACAGTATTCTATAATGCCAGTGTCTTTGAATTCACCACCTCTATCACTACGGATTCTATTTACTTGAGTGTCCTTTTCATTTTCAATCCTAAGAAGAATTTTTAGGAAGGTTTGAAAAGTGTCAGAATTTTATTTTAAAAAGGCTACCCAAGAAAATCTGGTGAAGTCATCAACCATAACTAAGATATAACTGTGTCCACAAAGGCTAACAGTTTGGGAAGGACCCATTAGGTCCATATGGATGAGTTCTAAGGGATTAGAGGTGAGAATATCTTTGACTTTCTTATGAGGGGCCTTAACAATTTTACCTTCTTGACAGGAACCACAAACAATATTACGAATGGGTTTAATTTTTGGAATTACTCTTACTATGTCTTGAGTAGACAATTTACTAAGATTATCGTAATTTATGTGACCCATTCTGTTATGCCATATCTCATTGTCATCCATTCTGGCAACATTACAAATTTCAGAATTGTTCTTTATAGTGTAGCAATTGTCAGGAGTTCTGAATCCAGTAATTATGCATTCACCTTTTTCATTTAAAATCTTACAATTGTTCTTTGAAAAGGTAACAGTATGGTGTGAGTCACAAAATTGCGAAATACTAAGTAAGTTCGCCTTTAGACCTTTAACTAGAAGAATATTTTTAAGAATAGGAAGCCCATCTTCTTGGAGAGTTCCTTTGCCTATGATTTGAGATGAAACTCCATCACCAAAAATGACTTTACCACTAGCAAAGCTGGTTTTGTTTAAAAGTTTAGATTCATCTCCAGTCATGTGCTTAGAACATCCAGAGTCTAAATACCAACCAGATGATGTGTGTTCGGCTTTTAAAGCAGTAACAACAATATTACACTTCATCTGAGGTAATAGATCATCTTTTTTAATCCAAATTTCTCTAGTTTTCATCTTGCGCTTATTAGCTCTCAACTGATAAAATTTGCGAGCATTAGATTTTTGCTGAAAAATGTTTTGCGCATGATTTTGAATTTTGTGAAAGACTTGAGCATTTGGTTTAGGAAAGTGCTTAGGATTCCTTCTAGGAAATGTTCTTTTAGGTTTGGTCTTTCTCTTTCTATAGTTAGAGTTTTTATCTGGCTGTTTAGGAAGTATATAATTGTTTTGACTCCTCCTAGAATAGTTAAAGTTCTGGTAAGTACGAGGATTATAGATAGGTTTGACAAGTCTCCTAGCATAGCAACCATCGAAAGAGTGACCATATATGTCACAGTAGGAGCAATAAAGATTGCTCAAGATGGGGGTCTCCTTAGGAAAGTCTCTAAACAGAGGTTTTGAAAAGTTTCCAGTGTGAACTTTATTCCTGGGTAGTACAGGTTTGAAGGTAGGTTCACTCTTTCTGATAAAAGGGCAGACGTATTTAGCCTTAGGTGAACTTTTATGCTTAGAGCAACTTGATTCCCCAATGTTGAAGTTTTGATGTTTTAAATCAAACTCAGTTTTTTGGGAATGAAAATCTGGGCACGTTTCAATAGGTCTTTTGCCTCCTGACACAAATTTGATAGGTTCAAAAGGTTTTGTCTGTGTTTTCAAATTGGGACAAAATCCTATACCAGTTCGATCATCAGAATTGGTTTTAGATTCAGCAACAAAATCATCAAAACAGGTAGAATTATTTTCAAATTTTGTAAATTTTTTGAAAACAGTTGTTGTCTTTTCTTTGGTTTGTGCCAATTCTAACAATGTCCCTTTGTATTTTTTTCTCCAGAATTTCATTTGTTTCAGTCAAATTTTTCAGTTTTTCATCAAAAAATTTAATTTCACTTTCATGAGTTAAACATTGGGTAGTGTACTCTTCAGCATTCAGTTTAACCATCAGGCTTAGATCTTCCAATTTCTTGGTAAGATCTTTAATAGTCTTTTCTAGTCTAACGCTTTTCTTGAGAGTCTTAGTGTAAAGTGTGTGAATGTCTGGGAGGTCTTCATTGTCCGAGTCATTAAGTGTGGTGTGTGAAGTGACCCCTAAGGCTTAATTCTTAGAACCCACACACCCATTAGCATCGTCATTATCGCATTCCCTTTGACTCACACACCCCGAGGTAGAACATGCAACATTCTCAGTAATCAAAGCATCTAAACCAGTAATAACTACATTCGAAGTATCAGTCATAGAATTATTTGGTTCATCCTCATTAACAAACATAGGCATGTCATCATTATAAATAATCTTGGCAAAGAAAGACATGCAAGGATAAAAAACATCTGATGACTCAGGTTCCTCATTTTCAGAGTCACTTGAATCATCCCATGTTTTGCAGATGTTAGCTCTAGTGTGTTTGTTTTGAGTGTTCAAATTAACTCTACAGTCTTGTGCAATGTGCCCCATTTTACCACATCTATAGCATTCAGTCTTCTTAAGGTCTCTATTAGGTCTGATATGAGAGTCCTTGTGATTTTTGTCATTGATTTTCTCATGAGGTCTGTGACTAGAGGGAGTTGGATAATTTGACTTGCCTTGTTTATTTGCCACTTTGTTTCGAAACTTAATGATTTTCTTGAACTGTTTTGTCATTAAGGCAATCTGATTGTCCAAACTCTCTATATCACAGTCCTCATCAGATTCATCATTGGAAGTATTAAACTCAGGCTTAATCAATTTAGAAGAGAAGCTTAGATTGGAACTAGTCTGTTTCCTATGTGATTGGATTTTTTGTTTCTTAAATTCCAGTTCCATTTCCACAGTTCTTAATTTACTACTGAGTAATTCAGGGGTGAGATTTATATCACACATTTCCTCAATAGCATATCTTTTGTTATCAAACTCCTGTGGTAATGATCTCAGAATTTTAGATACAATTTCTTGTCTATCATAGGTTATCCCATTAGTATGCAGTTTGGTCACAATATCAGTCAGGTTCATATAGAAGTCATCAAATGATTCAGTCTCAGACATAATTAAAGAGTTATACTACTCGATAAGCATTTGGGTTTTAGCAGCCTTAACTCTAGTGTCTCTTTCATGAGCAGTGACTAAGGTGTCCCAAGATTCCTTAGAAGTGGTACAGGATGGGATTCTTTTGAACTCATGTTCATTTATAGACATAAATATGGCATTCTTTCCTTTGTTATTATTTCGAGAAACTTGTTTCTCTTCTTGAGTGAACTCACTTAAAGCTTTCTTAACTCTCTCATTACTTCCTTCGTTGGCTGGTTTAGTAGGAAAATTATAACCATTTTCAACAATGTCCCAGAGATCATCTCCCAAAGTTCCTTAAATGAAAGCAATCATCCTTACTTTCCAGTAAGCAAAATTGGTTCCCTCAAAGATTGGAGGTTTGGTCAAGCTACCAAATCTTTCATTTTTCTCGTCCATATTTGATTTTCAGAAAATAATTTCAAAAACACAGGATCTCTTTAAAAGCAGTTTTACCACGCTCTGATACCAATTGAAAAATGCGTTACTAAAGTCTTTTATTGAAAATAAACTATTTAAGTAACTCCGAGTTGTTTTTTGAAGAAACTCTTTTCTTAAATAAAAAAGGATTAACCACAAGAAGTGTTTAATAAAACAGTATGTACGAGATCTTTTTCAAGATTTGGGTAACACGTTTAAAAGATAGTTCAAACAAGTTTTAAAAACAGCACAACCAAGAGTGAGATGAGAAAATGTAGAAAGATTGTGTTCACAATTTTTTACGTGGTAAAACCTCACCAATTGAGGAAACATCCACGACTCCCTCTACGGAGTAAAATGAAAAATCCACTAAAACAAATTTATGAGTTACAAACTATATAACTAACAGGCAAACAACTCAGACCTATATAAGTTTAGGAATGTACCCTCTGGTGTCCTTATAACTTCTCTGCAGTTCTGATTGTAGATATAGTTCTCTCAGTTTGTCAACTTCTGATTTGTTCCAGCACTTTACGTCGACTTATGATCACAAGATCTTATTACCAACACTTTTCGTGTTGTAGCGTGTAAGTGTTTGTGGAGGTGCTTTCTAACACATGCATGCACACACACACACACACTTATTAAGTACAAACAGTCCTAACAAATTACAGTTACACTATATGCTGTGATCTTTTCTTTTCTTTCTTCTTACAAAACTTGGAACTTATTTGACCTTTCAATTAATCCCAGAATCCATGGATACCTTGCTAGGAACATAGACAAGGTCTTAATCAATCTCAAAATTTAGAGAAACTTTTTGAGATTGAAAACCTCCAAGTGAGATTCCAAACTAGGTCAAAAGTTTAGTTTTACAAGAACAAGAAACAGAAAGCATTTATTGTTGATTTCAAAGTGAGAAAACGTTTTAGAGAAAATAATCAATAATATATTTCTCAAGATGAGAAATAAAATGAAACTAAGTGTAATGTAACATGAATAACTCAGATCTGAGATTTCTATGAAATCAGAAACTAGATCTAAGTGAAAGTCTAAGTTGGAAACAAGATCTCACGAACACAAGGTTACAGCAACAAAAATAACTCAACTCAAACTCTCAAACACTCAAGAACACTCAGGGTAGTGTTTCTGGGTATGGTGTTTGGGTTAGTTTTGAAGAGGATTTAGACGAATGAAGTTAGGGTTTCTAACTTTCTTTCTCTCTCTGGTTTCTCTCTTCTCTCTCTACTCTCTTCTCTCTCTGTTCTCTCAAAAGAATGCAAATGGAAAAAGTCTTCGAAGTCTGAGGGAAGGGTCCTTTTTATAGTGGGAGGAGAAGGTTCGAGATATCTGATCAAAACCAAGGGCTGAGATCGAGTCAATTTAAATTGACTTGAATCTAAGGGCTCACACAAGGCGGTGCTTAAACGAACGTTGATTGGCTTAAAAAGTTACACGGGGATCCATCAAGGCAACATGCAGACCATTGATAAGAAATGATCCAAGGGTTCATAACACACACGTCTATTGTCTCAGTAAAGAAACACACTCTTAACCAATTAGAGGGCAACAGGTGTTGGCCAGTTAAGGGATATAAAATGCGCGTCGAAACTAATTATAAAGTATACCCTGAAGTCTCTGCCGCTTTTGGATTCTACCCAAGGTAACATTAGGCCAAGATACACAACAAATGATATTAAGAGATTGACCCCAAAACTTTTAAATCAAGTTTTAATTAATAAAACATTATTTAAAAAATGTTTTAAAAAATCCCAAAAAAATATTAAAAATCAAACTTAGAGATTTAAACACACTCAACACGTGTACACACATTATAATGCAATATGACATGTATGACTTGAATTCTAAGTGTGTGAGTATTGGCAATAGTCTCTTGATCACTACAAGTAAGAGAGATGAATAGGCAATCCAACTTCTGAGGCTCTTTGGTTTCTAGGATGGACATAATTTTGTCACAATTTCCAAACTAGATGAGCACTTATACAATATAGACTCAAGTGAGTCAAAAGTATAAGGGCTTCAGAGTTCTAGTCTTAGGCGTAAGTGTTTTTTCGTGCAATAATGGGTTTAGTTAGTTGCTCATAGTTTCTAGTTTTTTATATAACAACAAATAAAAGGTTCGACTTAGCCTTTTTGAGATAATCGTTAGTCATGTTTAAGTCCGTGGTTGGCCTAGAGATTCTTGTTGTGTGGGTTTGGGAATCGGGTTATGAGTGGGGAATGTATTAGTCACCCACTTGTTCAATATGATTCCTTAATTATATGCTTATTATCACTCTTAACATTAATGGATTACTTTTTAATTATTTTTAGGACTGGTTTAGAGACCTTAGGTTGAAAATTCCTTAAACGTAGATTGGTGCTTAGGTATGAAATGGTATGAGTGATAGGTGAAGGAACATAACATCAAATGGTGCAGGTAGACAAGTGTACATGTGCATAACCCCATGATTGTGTGATGGGTGCCCGTTAATATGTATGTAAGTGTGCGATAAAGCTTGGCTTGAGATAGTTTAATAATTCTTTCGAGGTTTGAGGATAGATCGAAGGGTAATGTGAGATATGGGTGCATCCTTATTATGATAACATTTTGGGAGATATCTTTTCAAAGGTCATGTTTATGATAAGGACTCGACATTATGCCTACATACCCACGAAGACTTGGTATCAAAGTCTATGTATTTCAATTGTATATAATGTGCACGTGTGTATCGAGTGCACGAGGGATCATGGATTCGAGATTGTTCAATATCTCATTTGAAGTGTTCAAGATGGAGTGTGGGGACAATATATCATGATACATATTACTGAGGCTTATGGTCACAAGGTGGACTCGGTGTTTCACCCACGTACTCATGTAGCCACGTGATCAAAGCCTATAAAATTTTGAGTTCACTTTTTTCAACATGATGTGTGTGAAAGTATAGGACTTGGCTTGGAGAGGAGGGAAAGTTATATGTAGGACAAAGGGTAGTTTGATGGAGGTCAGAATGGGGGTGGTCCTGAAGTTTCTGATAAAGATATCCATCATGTATTGGGTGATCATTGACTCAAAGGTGTTATTGAACCTTCGAACCAGTTTCAAGGTGTAAAAGGGTGGTTGTGTAAAATATGTAATGTTTTATGGTTAAGATGCTGACCAAAACACCACACCTAGGGCTTGGAGTGGACTAGAATGGAAAAATGGATGGGAGTGGTCTAGGGACGGATGCATCCTTAAGAAATAATATGATGAGAGACGTATTCTGAGGCTTGGGCTTCACAAATCTAGTTTGGTATAGCACCTACATACCCAAAGAGACTTGAGATCAAAGTCAACGTAGTTCTAACAAATGGGAAATATTTACGTGTGTAGGCGATGGGATATCAGGTATACAATATATAACATTATGATATTTATGGAGCCTAGTCCTTAATATAACATTTCTATTGTGGTTTATTCATATATTTATATGTTTAAAGTATGTCTAATCAAAGGACGATGTTTGACAAGTATTTGATGTGAAAACATATATTCGGGATGCCTCCACGGGGATGGTATTTGATCTTTTGGAGAAGTAGGGGGAGTAGTCGGATTTTAAACTCTGGCTTATGCAAATTTTCAAATTGTCTCGGCACACAGACACTTTCCTCAGAATAGCTTTGAAAATTATGTTTTCATGTTTTCAATATTGTCATTGTGGCATTTTATTAACATTGTTTTAACATCTGAGCATGTCAAGTCAATTAACAAACGTGTTGGATTAAAAACCATGCTTTAAAATATAAACATTGTAAAGTGCATACTTGGTCCCATAAGCGGGGACTGATTTAAAAGAGATAAAAAGATATGGACATTTTATCACAATATATGTGGGGTCTTTGACCCAAAATTTGGGTAGAGTTTTATTACCCTTGTAGCGTGAATCGTATTTTTCCTGGAGGAGTGTCTCCACTTGAGGTGCTCGAGGTGGGTAGAGCTCTGTTTTAGTCAGGAAAATATTCATTTAGAAGCGGATACTTTCGTAGAATGTGCGTAGAGGGTTGACTCTATTTTTCTTTCGACATTGACTTTTTAGAAGTACGAACCTCTTTCGCGACTGAAGCGACTTTCTAATAGTACAAGCTTTCCCATGGGGTAAAGAGACTTCTACAAAGTATGAACTTATTCAGGAATTTCCAGAGTGAGCTCCAACATCAAAGACAGTCGACGAAGAAGAAGTTAAAAAAATCAGATCGAATGTTGTCTTTTGGGGTTATTTTCAGGGTTGGTGAGGACCTCCTTTTATAGGGGTTAGAGTCGGGCCTTTGAGTGAACAATAGAAGGTCCTGGGTTGTTGATCCGGGATGAGGTGGCATGTTGATTTTCGGGGGGAGATATGCTAGATTTTGTAATCATTACTGGGAAGGGGATGACCGAACACCAGAAGGTCTCATTGACCAAACAATAGAAGGTCCTTAGTCCCCCCCCCCCCCCCCCCCCCGGGAGAGATTACGGTCCTTCTTTCAATTTGATATTTTTTTACAAATTAACCACTAAGTTTTTTTGGGGGGTTTAGTACCCTTTCATTTCCCCTTGGGGTAGTTTATCTTAAGAATTATTGTGGGTTAGGGTCTAGGGTATTATATCGAGTAGGATATAATGAGGCCCACCCTGATTATAAATAGGGGTGTCCACAAAGGCGGTCGACTAAGAATGTGCACAGACGGACACTCTTATCCAAAGGTGAAGGACTTTAAAATGGGTTTGCCAACTTTGGGAAATACTGGGGAATGGATGTGAAAGATAAGAAACCTTAAGGGTCAAAAGTGGGTTTTTGGAAAATGGATGGGGGTCTAACCAAATGGCAGAAGGTCTGGTCGGGTTTGCCTAGGGATTTTACCAAATGGTAGAAGATAAAGGAATGTTTAGCTAAATGTTTAAATTATGTAGACTCTAAAACCTATTAAATGCAGAATGCGTTTCCATTTTTGGAAAATAACAAGCATTCGTTTTTGGCGATGCTGCATCCCAAACCGACACTACCACTTTATTTGGACATACATTACATACGTCATTCTCATGGTCCTATCATCAATAAAATTATCATGGATAGGGGAAGTGGTTCGAGTTTGGGGATTTTGGACGTCTCGTTTTTGTTGTCATTGTTAGTAGTCTCTTGATGAAGATGAGAGCATCTTCTTCTGTACTGATTGTCCTAGTGGTTGTACAAGATGCCACTTCACTTTTATTGGGTTCTATTATTCCATCTTCATTGGAGACGAGAGTCAGGTTGGCCATTTCACCCTTTCGGTGTTACATACATCTTTCATAGTGGTTGTTGTTGCAGTAATAAACAATTAAATGCAGAATTAAATTCAAGAACGAAATTACCCAATTGGAGCAAATAATTCTGGGGCAGAAAAATAATATAAGAATTCCGGAAACTGGACAGCGAAGAACACGGCTGAGTCGCGGACTAGGTCGCTCTCTTTAAGGTGTTTCGCGGCTCTGCCTCTAATTGTGCCGACAGTGTGCAGCCCCGTCACCCCCAGGATAAAACAGCCTCCAATTAAATTACGGATTGATAGCACAAGAATTAATCCGTTCTGTATACACCCATTCTGTATTAATTGCTCGATTCTATAATTAATCTGTAATGAGATTAATTATTCTGGAAATAGTATTCTGGGAGAAAGAAATTTTTCAGAACTGTGGAGAAAATTTTTCGTGTTGGAAGAAGATAACTGTGTACCAAAACCGGAGGCAACCAGCTTTTTTATGGGGCAAAAAGAAAAGAGACGTTGGAAACAACGTGGAGAAAAAACTGGAAGAAGTGGGCAACTCGGTTGAAGAAATCAACACGGAGTAAACCACGTTTTAATTTTTTTCGGAATTAATTACCGTTAAAAAATAATTTTTAAGGCCCAAAAAACGTTAATTTATTTGTCCAAAAAATTAATTCTTAATGAGCCCAAGCCCAAGCCCAAGACCCAAGACCCGGACCCGGACACGGGCACGGGCCGAGCCGGACGGACGGCGGCGGCGCGCGCGCGCGTGTGTGACTTGGCCCATTGGGTCTGCCCCACATACCCACAAAAACTTGAATGCCCAAAGGGCTGAACCTTTGTTCCCAAAAAATTGTATATTAACACACCACAAATTTTCCTTCCCACCGATGTGGGACTGCCTTAAAGGCTTTTCAAGTTCTTGCAACAGCTAAAGGTAACAACAGCTGTTAGAGGATAACAGCTGTGTTCCAACAATCCCCCACTTGCAAAATTTGAAAACATTTTATCGAGCAATAATTCATAGAATTGTGCATAAGCAAAGGTGTCTTTCGACTTGAACCTTTACGTAGTAAAGATGATTCAGAATATACTAGAGTAACCGTAGTTTTGAACTCTATCTCTGACAACATCCCACACACAACCCTACTTGGGTGTAGTTCTAATAGCTAGCACTTTACGGCCATGTGCTTCTATCCCAGTATAGTGAACGCTTTAGGAATTTGCCCAAAATATCCATAGGAAGCGGCCACACTTCCACATTCACATAGGTGAGTCTATCAAGAATACTCCTGTAGCTAAGTACCCCACTCAAAATAAAGCTATAGATCTCATTAAGAGTTATAATAACTCATCCTCAACTCGCTTCAGGATATCATGCTCCTTAGGGATGGACTCGGAGTAAAACCCCGTTCTATTTTAATTAATAATCGCATGATTCAACCCATATCACTTGTGACTTGTTATTACCCTTTGAACATATTTCTTGGGATCTCCAGTCTATATGTTGGGTTACCATCACAAATGACTCATTTATCCAAGGGCTTTAGTCCCATCCCTTTCGTGGTGTTCCACACCTTTTCCCTAGCTAGTCCTTTCGTCAAAGGATCAGCTAAGTTCTGTTCAGACCGTATATGATCCACCCTCACAGCACCCGTAGAGATAAATTCTCTAACAGTACTGTGCTTACGACGTATTTGTCATTTCTTACCGTTATAATAACGGTTCTCAACTTTTGCAATAGCCGCGGTACTATCACAATGAATCAAAACGGCTGGAATCGGTCTTTCCCATAATGGGATATCTGACAGGAGGTTTCTTAACCAACCTGCCTCTTCACTAGCAGCAGCTAGCGCTATCATCTCAGACTCCATAGTGGATTGAGCCAAAATAGTTTGTTTCTTAGATTTCCAAGAAACTGCACCACCAGCGATGCTAAATATATATCCACTAGTAGCCTTAGAATCATCAGATAGGGTGTTCCAATCAGCATCACTAAATCCTTCAAGTACAGCGGGATGCTTATTATAGTGTAATCCGAGGTTCATCGTCCTTTTAAGGTACCGCATAACCCTCTCAATAGCATGCCAATGCTCCATACTAGGTCTACTAGTAAATCTACATAGTACTCCCACAGCATAAGCTATGTCAGGTCTAGTGCAATCTGTAGCATAACGTAAGCTACCAATAATGCTTGCATAAGCATTTTGGTTTACACTGTCGCCAGTGTTCTTAAATAACTTTACACTAGGGTCAAATGGAGTACTAGCAGGTTTACAGTCAAAGTAATTATATTTCTTTAGAACTTTCTCAATGTAATGAGATTGATCCAAAGAAAGTCCCTTTTCTGACCTAGTAATATTAATTCCTAATATTACACTAGCTTCACCCAAATCCTTCATATCAAAGTTGGCACATAATAATGATTTAACATTTTCTACGGCATGAATATTAGAACCAAATATAAGCCAGTCATCAACATAAAGACATATGATAGTGCAAATGTTCTCAACATATTTATAATAAATGCATTTGTCACTTTCATTAATTTTAAATCCATTAGTGATGACTAGGCTATCAAATTTATCATGCCATTGTTTAGGTGCCTGTTTGAGTCCATAAAGAGATTTATCTAATTTACATACTTTATTTTCTTGACCGTGTACAATAAAACCTTCAGGTTGATCCATATAAATCTCTTCTTCTAATTCTCCATTTAAAAATGCAGTTTTAATGTCCATTTGGTGTACAATTAAATCATTTAAGGCAGCTATAGCAAATAGTACACGTATAGACGTTATTCTAGTCACGGGTGAAAATGTGTCAAAAAAGTCTACATTTTCTCTTTGTCTAAAACCTTTAGCAACAAGACGTGCCTTATATTTTTCAACAGTGCCATCAGGTTTTAATTTCTTTTTAAGAATCCATTTACATCCAATAGTTTTACATCCAGGAGGAAGGTCCACTAAATGCCAAGTTTTATTTGTTTCGAAAGAATCCATTTCATCATTAATAGCTTCTTGCCATAAATCGGCATCTAAAGAAGATAAGGCTTCTTGAATAGTGTTAGGATCCTCCTCTAAGGTGTAAGCATAAAAGTCGAGACCAAAATCTTTTTCCACACGAGCCCTTTTACTTTTTCGAATTTCTAAAATGGATTCATTATTTTCTTTATTTTTATTTAAAGAAATATTAGTGGATGACTCGCCCCCACTATTCCTCAATTTAAAAGGAAATTTATCTTCATAAAAATCGGCGTCATTTGATTCAATAATTACTTGATTTTTCAAGTCATAAAATCGGTATGCTTTGATATTAATAGCATAGCCTATAAAAACACACTCATATGCTCTACTTGCCAATTTAGACCTTTTAGGGTCGGGTATACGTACATAGGCTAAGCACCCCCACGTTCTAAAGTATGACACGTTAGGCTTAATATTTTTCCAAATTTCATAAGGAGAGATATTTTCATTTTAGTCTTAGGAATTCTATTAAGCACGTGACACACAGTCAAAATAATTTCACCCCACCAATGTGAGGCAGCCCCGGAATTTAATAAAATAGTCACTACTAATTCAGTTAATGTCCTATTTTTTCTTTCGGCTTTACCGTTCATTTCGGGCGAATAAGGGGCAGTTTTTTCGTGAATAATACCGTGGGTTTTATAAAATTCAATAAATGGTCCAGAATCATATTCGATGCCTCTATCACTACGTAACCTTTTTATTTTCCGATTAAATTGATTTTCAATTTCATTTAGGAAAATTTTAAACATGTCAAACGCTTCACTTTTATTTTTCATTAAATACACAAATGAATAATCAGAACAATCATCAATAAAAGTTATAAAATAACGTTTGCCATTTCTAGTTGTGACACCATCCAATTCACAAATATCTGAATGAATTAAATCAAGTGGTTCAGATTCTCTAAAAACAGATTTATGTGGTGTCTTCGTGATTTTTGCTTGACTACACCATTCACATTTTTCAAAATCATTTAATGATAATTCGGGAATTAATCCTAAAGTGCTCATATTTTTAACAAGTCGTTTATTAACATGACAAAACCTAGCATGCCAAATATTAAATGAACAAGCAATATAAGCAGAAGGAGAAATTTTATTCATTGCATCAACATTCAATTTAAACATCCCATCAGTGGCATAACCCTTGCCTACAAAAATTCCATTTTTGGTCAAAGTAAATAAATCAGCACCAATAGTTTGAGTAAAGCCAGCTTTGTTGAGAAGATAGCCCGAAACCAAATTTTTCCTTATCTCGGGAGTGTGAAGAACATCTTTGAGGATAATAGTCTTTCCCGAAGTGAACTTCAATTCCACATTTCCAGTACCAGCAACCTCGGTGGAGTGAGAATCACCCAACAACACCTTCTTATCTGCAGTCTCAGAATAAGTCTTAAACAGACTACGGTCATAACAGATATGGCGGGAAGCGCCAGTATCCAACCACCACCCTTCGGCACCGCTAACCATGTTGATTTCTGAAATCATAGCACATAGGTCCTCTTCGGTCAAATTCGCTTGTGCTTGTGGCACATTGCGACATTTGCGAGCCATATGGCCAGGCTTGCCACACTTGAAACAGAGAAACTGTCCCGAGTTGCTAGACAGTCCATTTCCAGGGTTCTTATACTTATTCTGATTCTGAGTCTGATTTTTAAAATTCTGGTTGTGGCTCTTTTTCTGATTTTTCATATTTTTTCCGTTTGCCTTTAAAACAACTGGAGTGTGGTTCTTTTTCTGATTTTTGTTGTTAGACACAACAAGAATTTCATCTTTATAGTCCTGTTTTCGGGATTCCTCCTCAATTCTCAATTTAGTAATTAATGACTCTAGTGAGAATTCTTTAGACTTATGCCTCAAAATATTTTTAAACTCTTTGAACAGTGGAGGCAATTTATCAATAATCACAGCCACCTGAAATTGCTCATCTAAGACCATGCCCTCGGAAATAATTTCATGGGCAATCATTTGCAAATCATGGGTTTGAGCAACAACAGATTTGTCGTCCGTCATTTGAAATTTCAAATAACGGCTGACTGCATATTTTTTAGCACCCGCCTCCTCTGTGTCATATTTTTTAAAAAGTGCGTCCCAAACATCTTTCGCAGTTTTATAATTGGCATAATAGTCATAAAGTTCGTCACTTAGAGCATTCAGAATATAGTTCTTGCACAAAAAATCATTTTCCTCCCAAGTTCTAATTGTTTTGCTTTCCTCAACAGTAGGTGGATTATTAACTACGGGTTTGTCAAATTGAACACATGATGCGACCTTTTTCGTAGTTAAATAAAATAGCAATTTTTTGCTCCAACGTTTAAAATGAGTGCCTTCATATTTGAAAGGCTTATTTAGGTTACTGGAATTAATTTCGTCCATGGCAGAATTAAGGAACACCTTAAAATTGTTGTTGCAGTAATAAACAATTAAATGCAGAATTAAATTCAAGAACGAAATTACCCAATTGGAGCAAATAATTCTGGGGCAGAAAAATAATATAAGAATTCCGGAAACTGGACAGCGAAGAACACGGCTGAGTCGCGGACTAGGTCGCTCTCTTTAAGGTGTTTCGCGGCTCTGCCTCTAATTGTGCCGACAGTGTGCAGCCCCGTCACCCCCAGGATAAAACAGCCTCCAATTAAATTACGGATTGATAGCACAAGAATTAATCCGTTCTGTATACACCCATTCTGTATTAATTGCTCGATTCTATAATTAATCTGTAATGAGATTAATTATTCTGGAAATAGTATTCTGGGAGAAAGAAATTTTTCAGAACTGTGGAGAAAATTTTTCGTGTTGGAAGAAGATAACTGTGTACCAAAACCGGAGGCAACCAGCTCTTTTATGGGGCAAAAAGAAAAGAGACGTTGGAAACAACGTGGAGAAAAAACTGGAAGAAGTGGGCAACTCGGTTGAAGAAATCAACACGGAGTAAACCACGTTTTAATTTTTTTCGGAATTAATTAACGTTAAAAAATAATTTTTAAGGCCCAAAAAACGTTAATTTATTTGTCCAAAAAATTAATTCTTAATGAGCCCAAGCCCAAGACCCGGACACGGGCACGGGCCGAGCCGGACGGACGGCGGCGGCGCGCGCGCGCGTGTGTGACTTGGCCCATTGGGTCTGCCCCACATACCCACAAAAACTTGAATGCCCAAAGGGCTGAACCTTTGTTCCCAAAAAATTGTATATTAACACACCACAAATTTTCCTTCCCACCGATGTGGGACTGCCTTAAAGGCTTTTCAAGTTCTTGCAACAGCTAAAGGTAACAACAGCTGTTAGAGGATAACAGCTGTGTTCCAACAGGTCCTTCATGGGGAGGACCAAGTTATATACATTCGTCAATACGGTTCTACGTTTGACTTGCTGGCACCGTCTTCGGACCTGCCCTTTTATGAATGGAATTTTTCACATATCACGTTTTGTACATCTTAACTTATTTCATTGCTTTAAAGTTTAATTGTGTTTATGACTTTACAAACTTTCAGCAAGTACTGGTTGACGCCTCCCAACTGCGAGAGTTGTTGACGTGCTGATCATTGGTGCACTTGGCCTTGCGCTAACTGATAGCGGAGGTTGCGAGAGACATTGTTACTGATTATGTACGACTATCGATGAACCTCTTCAAGTGCCCGGGTGATCAGTCATATCCAACTGAAGTGTCTTTATTAGGTGTAAGGGGCTAAGTGTTGAGTTCGAGGAGCGTGGACAAGAGTTGTGTGGATGATCATCCTAGGAAGAGGTCTGGTTCTTGATAGTATGGTGGGGTAATAATTTTATGTGACCTTTGGGGTGGAATTTGATGTAACCTTCAAAAAAGGTGTTTTGTGGTTTTTGGTTGCGGCAAGACCCCGTTGTTTTTATGCAGTTTGTTCATTTTTAGGAGGAAGAAGATGAATCCTCAATACACTTTCTGTCAAAGCACCGCATTGAGCGTGTTTTAGACTTGAGCAACGTTGTTGTGTCTACGTATCCATCTCGTTGCGTAATCAAAGTTTGTATAGTTTGTGGGTCCACCACACGATAGGCCTAAAAACTCTTTTTTTTGTGTTTTTGGTGGTTTTAATGGTTTTTTATGCGCGGGGGATGCCAAATACAACTAGCCACCTCCAAACGTCCGTGTACCATAAAACTCGTAGTGAAACTATTCTTGTCACTATTGAACCCATGACAGAGCTCAAGAGGTTCATGGAGGAGAAGAGTTAGATTTCCTCTCCTACTGTTGCACCCAAGACTATAATCCATCAAATGAGGGGGGAAACCCTCTTTTATAGCAAAAATGCGTCAAGTGAGCTTGACACATGTCATGAATCTGTGGAACCAAGTGTCCAATATTTATGGTGTCACTTGTCACAATATATGTAGTGGCATATTTAAATGAAAAAATTAAATCATTACTTGAGTATTGTCTATTGTAATTTATCGAACGCGTAGTATAGGCAATATATTAAATCGCGCGTAATAATATCTTATCCCGTGTAGGGTCTGGATTGTAGTAAAACTTGATAAATCATAAACAAATATCTGATCACATATGTGGGGTTAATTTATTAGAGTTAGTGGTTAATTTATTTAACCCCACTCTACAGGGTGTGTGGGGATTCTCGTTGTACATCACTTACATAAATATATGAACTCTTTTTGGATGATGAATGGCTTTGTATTTTTGTATTCTTTAATTTCATGCATCAGAGTGAACAACATGCATATGGACTAAACCTAAGCTCTTTTTTAATGAAAATAGTGGAAATACACATGTACATAAAAGAAGAAAAATTAAAAGGGACACACATGTGTATGAAATTAAAAGTGAGTCTATGCTCTTTTATTAAAATGGGGGTGACACATTACAAATAAAAGTCACATATATACAAGGGAAAAAGTATCCCGTATTTTTGAGAATTTTCTGTTGGATAGAGATTACTTTAATCTTCTCATTAGAGTGTTACTTATTTAAGCTGATGTCCGAGTTATGAGGAAGGAAGTTCCCCTTTCTTTTCTTGGTGACTAGGTGAGAGTTTTTTTACATAGCTTTGGAATCGGAGCATCGTCTCTTGTTCCAGATAAGGTGCCATTTTTTTAGGAACCCTCAATGAGTCTTTCCGTTTGATGTTTAGTCCCAAGGTGCAGGGTGATTTGAGGGGAGGGTATTTGGTATATATCTTTCTGGGAATAAGTGTATATGGTTAGTTTATTCTCCCCTTTTGGCTTATTTTTGCCATTGATTTCATGGTATTATCCTTCATTTGATGTTTCTTAAATAAATATGACCACGTGGAGTCTTTAAAATGCCTTGGGGCATAGTTTTATTTACTTGATGTTTAGTTTATTTAGATGGTGCTGTCTCTTTTAGAGTAAGGGAACAATGACCATAATCAGGGTTTTCTCGTAAAATGGATTTTTTGGTGTTTATTTAGAGTTGTATTGAAGTGATATCTCGGATCGCCTACGTATCTCCATTTCCAGGAGAATAGGGTGATTGTATTAAATGACTGCGATAAAAATATAGTGAAGAATCAATAGTACTTAGTTCTCTCCAACTGAAACATTGGGGACTCAAAGTGTTTTAACGAACTTCAAGAGGAAAGGTGGGTGGCAAAAGTAGGATTTTTGATATAGGACTAGGAATGTGTATGGGTTTGCAACCTGTTACGACCGATCATTTTGGTGTTTAAACCAGTCTTTTCTATTTCACCACCGGTCTGCTTAAGAATATAATTTCTTCAATTGGTTAATATTGAAGGATTGGGAAAATGTGACTCCATCGAGATCAGGTAAGTTCTCCACCCTACGGAGTTTATTTTGGTGATGAGGTACGCTCCTCCTTAGTTGGGTTCAAATTTTCCTCCGGGAGTCCGAACAGTTTTGAGATTCTCCTTTGGGACTAGGTTTCCCTCTGGTACGTTTTTCTTCTTGGACCTATTATCAAATGCCCGGGTGATACATTGCTAGTATCCTTAATTGTAATAAAAAAAACCTTCAGTCTCCTCCCATAAAGAAGAGTTAGTTCGTTGTAATGGTCTTGGACCCGGTTAGTTTTGGACACTTGGCTTTTAAGCATGACCCTTGAGAATGGTATCTCAAGTGTTATGGGTAGAACTGCCTTCATGCCATAAATTTAGAGTTGGGGTGGCCCCTATTGACTTTTTCTTTGTATTGCAATATACTTATAGGGCGTATGGGAGTTTATTTAACCAATCGCTCTGAGTTTAAGTCATCTTATTGATGATGCTTTGACATTTTTGTTAACATCTTTGATTGCTCCATTGGTTTTTGGTATGTACGAAGATGACTTATGCCAAGTAATACCATAGTCATGAAGTATATTTGATATATCTTTCTCTAGGTGAGACTCATTATACAATACCAGCTCATGGGGTATGCTAAAGCGACAGATAATGTTGATGTATAAATTTGGTCACTTTCTTAGCATTTAGCACTCTGTAATATTTAACCTCGATCCATTTGGTGAAATAGTTTATGAAAACTAGGATAAATTCATTCTCAGTAGAGGCCTTAGGAATTACCTTCCTTATGATGTATATCCCCATGTGGAGAAAAGCTATAGTGAGTTCGTGCAATAGAGTTCTCGGGGAGGTAGATGCTATCGTGGGAATACAATTGACATTTAAGGAACCTCTTGATGTAATCCATGGATTCCTTTTGCATGGTAGCCTAGTATTATGATTGTGGTTCCTACTATTAGGTAGAATCAATCATTTGGAGAAACATTGAATGGGTAGTGGTTCCTATTGAACAAGTTTCATATATCGTAGTTTAATATTATGGGTCCTACATTTATCTTCTTGATGGGATCGACCTCAAAGAAGTAAAAAAGGGTTCTCTGAGTAGTCATGGTAAACATAATTTCCATGTTTCCTTCTAGCATTTCTATCATGGAGGTTAGGGTGGAATTTGCGCATGTGAAATTATTTTTATCCTTTAGGAGGAAGTTGAATTCAAGATGTTTAAATTAAGAAGATACCTCTTCTTAATAGGAATGGTATGGTTGCAGTTTGTCATCCTGGATTTTCCATTTTCCCAATATCTGACTTATGACTAGACTGGAATCACCATAGGCAATCAGGTCGGTGATTCCTATTTCCAAGGAAATTTCGAGACCTGTGATGAAAGCCTCAGACCCGGCCATGTTTTTAATGTATTCATAGATGAGTTTGATAGCAGTGGGGATCCGTTGTGAGTTGGTAGAGATGAGGAGCATTTTAATGCCTTATCCCTTTTTGTTGGGGGAGCCGTCGAAGTAGATTTACCAAGTTTCTCTATCATTTAGGGAAAAGCGAACCTCGTCAGGTAATTATGCCTTATTTTGGTCTTCTTCATTTGTTAACGCTTGTCTTGTGAGAAGGTAAGAGATATCTTATCCTTTGGTGGCTGTCTATTTGACATACGTGATTTCGAACTCGATAGCATCACAATCCATTTGGCTTGAGAGACAGGGTTTATCAAAGAGGTATTTCAGGGGATCCATCCTCTAGTTGAGTCATATTTTGAATGACATCATGTAGTGTCGTAGTTTGCGGGTGATTTATATGAGGGATACACAAGCGCTTTTTAAGGGGGTGTTTAGCTCATAGGAGGCCATTTTTTACTAATATAGTAGATGGAACGTTCCTTTAGGTAACTCTCTACATATTGGGGGGAAATGGCTTTAGCAGCCATGCCAATTATAGTCATGTAGAGTAGAGGAGGTTGTCCCGATTGGGGAGGTTCTAACACAGGTGGGTGGGTGAGGTACTCTTATATCTTCTCGAATTCTTCTTGGCATTAAGCGTTCCAATGGGTGAGTCATTCTTGAGTATTTTAAAGATGGGTTTATATATGGTGGTAAGTTAGTTGATGAACTGTCTTATGAACTGTATTTGTCCTAGGAACGCTCTGACCTCTTTCTCTATTTTGGGTGATAGCATTTCTCATATGGATTTGACCTTAACAGGGTCTACCTCAAATCCATCCTTGCTGAGAATAGATATGAGAAATTTTCCTTTAGTGATTTCGAAGACACATTTATAAATATTTAGCTTCATTTTTAAGAGGCGTAACATTTAGCAGATTTTTCTGAGTGCCAGAATGTGCCCTTCTTAGTCATTAGATTTGATGATCATGTAATATACATTGACCTCCATAACCTTATGTATCAGGTCACATAGCATGGTTAAGGATGATCTTTGGTAAGTTGCACTTTCATTTTTGAGAATGAAAAGCATTACTATATTCAAATACCTCCCTTAGGGGGTAATGAACTCAGTTTTCTCTTGGTGATGAGGGTGAATGTTTATTAGGTTGTATCCTGCAAATTTATCGACGAAGGACTTGAGCGCTTTACTGGTCATATTAACTACCAATAAGACGATTTGAGATAGAAGAAATTTATCTTTAGGGCATGACCAATTAAGATCCCTATTTTCTATGCACGTTCTGACTTTACCACTGTCTTTTGGTACTGGTATGATGTTGACTAGCCAAGTGGGATATTTGATAACTCGGATGAAGCCGATATTGAGATATTTCTCTACTTCTTCCTTAACTTTTAATGACCATTTGGGTATCATATGGAGCCTTTACTTTATGGGTTTTGCATTAGGGAGACTGGGTATCTCATGCATGAAGATAGTCGGATTGATTCGGGCATGTTGGCATAAGATCGAGAGAATACATATACAAAATTTTCAAGGAGACCTTGTAATGTCCTTTTGTTCATTCTCATCTAGGAAAACCCAATTTATAACTGCTTGGGTTTGGGGGAGTGACCAAGTTTATGGTTATTGTATCATCCCTATTGGGATACATATGTCTATTTTGAGTTTGATTAAGTTTTTGTAAATGTTTTAAGTATTTTAAGTCCACAGAGTTGTCATTATTAGGTGCGAGTTTTAATCCATTGTTAGATTCATAATCATCACGTGGAACACACACAGGAAAATACTAGAAATCACTATTTAGTATGCCACTATATAAGGGAAGGAATTTATTGATAATAGAAAAAATTCTTCTTTATAGAGGGATTTATTAAGAGAGGGGATATGGGGACTCTTCTGTAAACATGACAGACTCAAAGGGCCTATGGACAATAGGCACCGGGATGCATTTGACAAAAGTCCAGTTATTGAGTACCACATCTCATACGATGTTGGTGATGAGGTGTGTCGAATTATTTTGGGGTTCCTTTGGAGTAGTCTTTGGGGGCTCAAGGACCTTAGTACAGACTGTTGGTTAGGTAAGGCGGCGTTCCTTAAATAAGATTATTTCTTCCTTAGAATTTTTAGCGGGATACTTTGTTGTGCCTACCAAGATATCCGTGTAAGGAAATGCCTTAGAGAGGGCTTACAATGAGAGATAGTGTCTTTCTTCATTCCCTTGATTGTTCTAAGTGGCCTGGTAGGTCAAATCTTGAGGCTCGACCAAAGGTGGTGTCTCAGCAGGTGGTGATGTTGAGTCTGGTACTCAAAGGTAAAGATTGAGTTCGGGGATGCTGACTAATCATACCTTTTCATTAGTGATACCTCGGGTGTCCGAGGTGGTGTACTCGCCATGGAAGTGTTCTTTAGGGGTGAGGATCCCAACATGGATAGTATGAAATATTCATCAGTAAATAGTAAGGGCAATCCCCATTATGTTTTTAGCTCAGGGACATTTTTGTCTTACTCGATAACCCATGATATGTTTAGCTTGTTCTGGATGACCTTATGGATATTACCTTAGTCTATGTATAGTCCTTCCTCCTATAATATTTTCATTACTAGTGGTAAGGATTTCTTTGCTTCATCCCACCATGGTTCGGGGAGTCCATAATAAGAAAATATGCTCTTTGGAGACAAAAATGAATATTCCACCCTTGATGGGGGTCCTTAGTACTAGAGGTTGGAGGCTTGCTATTAGGGACATACTTGAGGCTCAACTTTTCGTTATGTTCCATGTAAGTGACAACTTTAAGGGTTCCTTCTTGATTCTTTTCGAGGCAAAATCCAAGCATGTATCCCATTTTTGGATTATTTGTGTGGTTACGTTGTTAATACTAGGCTCTTTTATATCATTCATGTAAGTGGGATGAATCAAAATTTGATGAGGAAGATGTCGCTACTGTCATAGTGGGTATCCAAGAGGGTAATAGTACTAGTTCTAGAAATTGTGTCCCAGACGTCATGCCCTTAGACTGTGATGATCTCTGTTGATGTAAAAAACTAGATTATATCTAATTAATCAATCACGGATAAATAAGACAAATGATTTTTAAAGTGGTTCAGCCTTATGGAAATGACCTACGTCCACTGTTTTGTATTGCCGACTGTTTGCCTTAAATCTTGATAATAGGTTTACCAAGAGATCCAAAAGTCCCCTTCTTATGAGGAGGTTACAATGTAGTTATAGCCTTGAGGCTGTACATATGAAAGGATAATGCGCTGTTATCTAGTAGACATATACATCTGTACGATAATAATGCGCATTTAATGCGTAGTCGTCTTTTGACTCTCTTGATTTGGATGATCTGCACGCTAAGTAGCTCGGACATTTTAAGTTGCTCGGTATGCTTAAGTTGCTCGGTATGTTTAAGTTTCTCGGAGCGCCTGAGTAGCTCGGTGACAGTATGTTGTTCGGTGAAAGTATTTATATTTGCCACGTAGGTTGACACGTGTCTTCAAGTGATTGGTCCATATTAGCAGACTAAATTTGGTATCAATAGAAGCCCCCAATGTTTTACAATTGAGGTTGAAGGAGAGTGTGGAACATTTTACTTGAAAACTGCTTGGATTACTGGTCTTCATGAATTTTAGGAAGATTTTCATTGCATATAATTCCTTTTTGAGCACATAATATCAACCTTTATAAATATTTTGAATTTTCACGATCACTTCGATATTTGTGCCCTTTTCTTCTTTTAGCCATCGGAAACGCAAACGTCTTCCCTTGTAATCATGGATTTTCTCTATTCTCGAGGTAAAGTATTTAAGTGCGACAGAAATCCTATTGTCTTTCACTTTTCAAATATGTATCTCTAAACTCTTCATTTTCTCTCTATCTTGTGCCTTCGTTCTTTCCATCGTTGATTGTCAACTGATCTCTCTTTCTTTTGTAAGATTTTCTTCCCTCTTCTTTATTTACTTTATTCACCATGGTTTATCTTATTGAATCGTTGGATAAATTTTGGTCTGAGTTTTCAATCCCTTCGTGGGTTATTTTGGAAGAACTTTCTTGTCCTTCTGATTTATTTTCTTTGGCTGAGGGACACTGGTTCCCAAGTCTTTTTGTAGCCGAATGTGGCTTTTCTTTCCTGCCAAATCCCCTGTGTTTGGAGTTTTTCTAATATTTCGATATTGTACTTGTAAGAGTAGCTCCAAATACATGGAGGGTAGTTAATGACGTACATAGGTTGAATCAACTTCATGGAAGTCCCAAAAATTATATATTGCTATAGATGGGTTACAAGTGATACTACATTCTATTTAAAAACTAGGTTTTCAATAGAGCTTTAGTTTTCAATCTTTCTGATGCCAATAGGGACTATTTTGATCATGGGGTTGTGATGAAAAATTGACAACACCCTCCAATAAATGGAAATGATGTGTACCAAGGTCCCAGGTGTCCTCTTTATGGCAATGGGATAGGTTGTTTTCATTTTTGAAATCTTATTTTCTTTGTATTCGATGAAATGCATCACTGACATTAATTTTGTTTGTTACAGTTGACAGTAAAAGGAAGCCTCCAAAAGATACTGATGTTAATATAAAACATTTAAAACTTATCTGGGGTTTGTATCAATCAATTGTTGGGGAGAACATTAGATCTGCTTCCTATTTGTTGCGATATATAAGCTCTACTTCATCTTTCATTGCTCGTCCTCTAGTGGTTGATCTTGACCGGATACCAACCTCTGAAACCAATGTGGAAGGTTCTTCTTCTAACTTAAGTACTCATATTACTGATCTAATGAAGAAGAGGAAAGCTCCCGCATTTTTTGACAAGTCTTATTTTGCCACTGAGGAGGCAAAGAAGAATAAACAAGATGTCCCAGATGAGGGGACAAAGAATATAGATGTACCCCCTCCACTGCTGCTAAGGAAACTAGCAAGAAGCCCCATGTGCCTCCCAAAGAAACAGCACCTTCGAATGAAAATGTTGTCATTTCTCACATAGAGACAACATCTTTAATTCAAAGTGTTCCTGCTCCTCTGAGGGGATTGAAAAGAAGTTCTACTGAGAGACCTGTTGACCCTATCTCTCAACCTTCAAATGTTGAAGGTAATGTTCCATATCTTGTTCCTCCGAGCTCTGCTATGGGCTTGATCAAATATTGGACTGTCCCTGAATTCCAAGGCACTGAAGATACCTTCTCTCGTGATAGAATTACTACTTTGGCTGCTCAACACATTACGTCAGTAAGTATCGTTACCCTGAGTCTTTTATTTTCTAGTACTATAATCATATATTGACTCAAAATTCTTCTTTTTTCATCTCGTGATGTGTTTTAATAGTATTTTGAAGAAAGATAAAGCCATCAGGGCTTCCACCTCCTCGGGTGGGGTAGAAGAAGCTTTTGCTGGATTAACTCAATATTTGAAGGAATCTCGTCAGAAGTACGAGGAAGACAAAAATGCTTGGGAGAAGCAATTCAAATATGTTGAACTAAATAGAGATCAAGTTGTTACTGCCTCCAAAGAGTTGGAGAAGAAATTAAAGGATGCTGAGCAACGTAAAAAGAAGCTTGAGATCAAGCTTAAATCTACTGAGGAAAATGTTTCTAAGCTTCAAGATGTTGAGCGACATAAGACAGAGGTAGAAGAAAAATTGAAGTCTGCTGAAGAGCTCCTTAGGGTAAGGACCTCCTCGGAGAGAGCAAAAAGGGAAGTTGTTGTTAAAAAATAGTTTAGTGCTAGTTGGGACAAGGGTTGGAATAAGGGCCTGGCTGTTATGTCTTCTCAAATGGAGTATGCCAATGTTAAATATTTTAGGGATGGATGGGTAGCAGCTTTGAAGAAATTGAAGGTTGTTAAAAATTTTGAGTTGTTCCAGGAGCATACTCATGGCCCTCCTCCCTCTCCTGGAGAAGAAGAAGAAGAAGATGAAGCTTCTTCAGATGAATCTTCTATGATGACAGGAAAGCAGGTTCCTATTATTGCTGTTGTTCAACCTTTCGAGCAAGTCCAACAAGCCGGCACATCTGTCGAGCAACTTCCATTGCTCTTCGAGCAACCAACCCCTTCATCCAAACCGTCCGAAGAAGTCATAAGAAATAAGGAGAGGTGTAAAGTTGTTCGGGTCTTTTATTTCTTTATTTTCCTGGATGTAACCCTGATCTGTGTTTTTCCTTATCATGATGATTAAAAATTGAACTTTTATTGTTCGTCTGGGATTTCTCTCTTACTTGCTCTGTTTGTATTATTGTTGATTTTGTTTTTCATTTTCTCTTTGCTAGTTTGTGGCCAAGATGAAACTTTTATCAGCTCATGATACAGAGTTAATGAAGAAATGCAATGACTATTTCAAAGCTGGTCATGCAAATTTTACTGAGGCTCAAATCATTGATATCCTCGGATCAGATTCTTCTGAGCGAGCCATTGATGCTTAACAGTACTTGAAGTGCCTACTTGATCGTGATGTAGCCAACAATATGGCTTACTACAAAATGATTGAAGATCTTTAAGGAATGATCGAGGAAATTCAATAGCAGTATAAAGAATCTACTACACTTTTGCATCAAGACTATGAGAAAAAAGTACCAACAATTGAGTGCTGACACTGGATATGACAAGTACATTTCAGCTCATGAGAAAAAGGAGAGTGTGCTAAAGCTTGATATTGAAGAGCATAGACATATTGCCAAGCTACTAGAGCAAGAGAATATCGCGTGCAGGAGGAAATAAAACAACTCAAATCTGCTGCCTTTTCTTATTCGGGAGCCTTGGTCCCAATTAATGATGATGGTTTTTCCTTTTTAGAAGTTGAAAATGCTAATTTATGGGATGAGTTAGAAACTTTGAAACGAACTGGACCCTCCACACCTTCTCGTGGAAAAGCAAGATCTTCTTCTCGTGGATGAGCAAGGGCTGGTCGGGTTACTATTGATGAAATGAGAACTCAGTTGGCCTTAGAGAATCAAGCCGTTCAATTGATGGCAAAGAATCAAGCCTTGGCAGAAATGTCTAAGAAGATTCTGAGTTTCGCCGACCAACTCTCCAATCAGAGTTCTTCTCTGTAAAGTAAAGAAATTCTGGTGAAAAAACTCCACGAGGAACAGGAGAGATTAACTTATCAATTTCACAAGCAGCCCAGGGAATATTGGATGACTGGGTATAATGAAGCTCTGTATCATCTTGATGCTCGTTTGTAGCAGTCGAATAACGAAGGATATAAGTAGGGGTGGTTGAATGCCTTATGTGTTCTAAAACTTGAGCAAGGTCATTTCTTATGGGATTATTATGAACCTGGAGTGCTTGATTTACCTGTGCCTCCCTTAAAACTTGACCTTAATTGGATCCTAGCCCGTTCCATCCCTCGAATTTTGATCTCCAAGTATCTCGGGGATTATAGCCTTCATTCAAACTTTGAAATATCTCGTCCAGAGCACTTGCTTGATCGACCATCCACAAGTAATGTCAAAATGCTGCGAGATATGAACTTTATAAACTCTCCTTATGCATTAGACGATCCTCCAGCTGGGGTGGAACCTATTTTAAAAGCAGAGGGAAAGAAACCCATAGACTAGGGCATTTTTATGTAATGAATCCAATTTCACATGTGTAATCTGTTTTGTTTTAATACAGAAAAATTTAGAATTGTCCAATTTCATTTTCTTCGAAATAATTTGTAGAGTGACCTCGTTTATTCGTTGGTGAATATATATATATATATATATATATATAATAATAATAATAAAGCAGGAGGGGGTTTCGCCACATCATATAACTTTCGCCACATCATTTCACCACATCATACAACTTATATACAAAACCATTATAAACAAATTTTGTATCTACGTCTATATAATAAAGAAGGAGAGACTTTGGCATTTTCTGTCTAACGTGTGCCTTGCTCCCACCGACTCTTGATTTTGTACCTTGAGCCTCTAAATCTCTCACCTACTTCCCACCCTCTTTTGCTGTCTTTCACCCGCCCACTACCCGAGGAATCAGAGCACAAGGCTCAAGACACGGTACTTACCATTCATTCAAATTCAATTTCCAGTTTAAACCCATATCTTCTCTCTGTATTGGCCAAATAAAGGGGCAATGGAATGAGAAGGAGAAACTAGGGTAAGTTTTGAACAAAATCTTCCTCTATGATTTACAACAAAAATTTTCTCGATTATATAGATGTATTCTTTTAATTGTTTGGTTGGTTTGTCGCCGTCACCATGTACCTCTTAATATTTCATTTACTTTTTATTTTTTTTTTCTAGATCTGAACTTGGGGTACCTCCATAAGAAGGAGAAACTTCCATGGATGGCAATGGCAGAGGACGACATGGTGGTCACGCCTCAAACTACAACTTTTGGCACAGAAGGTTTATGAATGTGTAACTGTCAATCCCTCAAGTTTTGTTGCAAGAGGGACCAAGTGGAGAAAATAGGGTCATTGGACTGAATCTTAAAAATTTGTATCCAATAGTCCCATATGAATCTACGTATAAAACCCATGTTGTATAAGCTAAGAACGCACAAGGCTCGAGATGATAACCATGGGCTACAAATACTGGATTGACTCTCCACTATTTACTCCCCACTCTCTCCGAACTCTCTCCCCGCCTCACACACACCCATAACAACCAAAGTTTGGTTTGGAAACTCTATTTTTTTTTATCTTTTATTGTTCAAATAATGTTGATCTTGATTTTTATTTATTTTGAGTAACGGTGTACTGTAACCTAATGATGGTGTTTTTATTTGTTTTGTTCAATAGAAAATACACGTTGTGGATGAACGGTAGAGAAAAGTAAGGGTGGTAAAAAAAATGCTTGGTTGTTGGTTGTTGTTATTGTTTTAGGGGTGCTTAGGTAGAGGTGTGCACATTTTGCGTGTGGGAGTGGTTTTTTGTGTTGCTGTGTTGAGAGAGAGAGAGAGAGAGAGAGAGAAATTGTTGTGTTGGTGAGAAAACAGAGCACATGTACATGAAATTTTTGGTTTGAGAAATTTTTGTTTTGCCCTATTTTTATGTTTGCAGAGGGGAACTTTTCATCTCTTTTATTATTCTTTCATTGTTTTTTCTTTGGGCTCTTCACTCAACGGCCTCCACCATCCGTGGTGGAGTAACCCCATACACACAACGCCCACTCCCAAAACAACAGCAACAAAAACACCAAACCACTACACCCCACGCCCAAATCAGCACCAACAAACCACCACAAAGCATAGGTTTACTCAATGCAAGGCCGCCGGAGAAACCCATCGCCAAAAAACCCAACACCGCCGGAGAAGGCCATCGCTACCACGTACATAACTAAAATTAAATCCAACTCAGTTGACCATGACCTGATGCCATCGTTGGAAAAAATATCACTTACCCAACACCGGTTTACTATGGCCTGATGCATTTTTAACATTCGTACAATAAAGATGCCTTACCCATTCAATAAGGATGGATTAGCCACATTTTGGTGTTTACCCATTTTGAAGATGGCTTACCCATTTTTTTTATGCTTACCATTTTGAGTAGGGGTGGACAAAAAAAAGACCGACCGGAATGGACCGAACCAAAAATTAAGGCAATTTTAAAACCGGTCCAAAAATCGGTTCACAAAAACTAAAAACCGATTAAACCGGTCCGGTCCGCGGTCCACTATATTAAAAGATCGATTTGGACCGGACCGGACCGATCCCCATATATATATAATAAAAATAACGTTATTTTGTTTCTTATGTATAGTTTTTGAATTAATGTATATAACTTATGAATTTAATTTGGAATATTTTATATATGTATAGACATTTTTTTATTTGGGTTAAAAAAACCCATGTAAATATCACTTGGAGTTTCGAGTATCATTTTTTTTGTATATATATTTGTGAGAAAAATAGATAAAAACATTCATAAAATGTACGTATATATAAAATAGGGTTAGGACCGAATTTTACCCCGGACCGGACCGAAAAAAGCCTAGACCGAATTAGTAGGTTAACCGAATTAATCGGTCCGGTCTCGGTCCAAAAAAATTGAGGACCGAATATTCTGTCCGGTCCAAAAAATAGGCAAAACTCGGACCGGACCGGATCGTGCCCACCCCTAATTTTGAGAAGAGTTAAATTGTTGTTGTTGCGTTTCTCCGTCATAATATTTGTGTTAAAAATTATTTTGATTTAAATAATTTTTAATGGTGGGTATTATCCTTTTGTCCTCGAGCCTAACGAAGATTTTGAAGAAACATATCTATGATGCCTATGATAGATGACAATTGGACCATTTAATAAGATGGTATTGTCACAATAAAGTGTCGTTATCCTAACAAAATTTTTCAGAAATACCCCCCACACTCTACACAGAACGTACATGAGTTGAGTATGTACTTCATACCAATTAAGAATTTAAATAACAAAAATTAAATCATTACAAAGTAAGGTTAAAATTATATAATTTAGCATGTAACATTTCCTTCTGTTAATATTTATGTTAATATTTACATTGTTTAAAACAAATCAAAGGACAAAATATTTTTTTAATTAACATGTGTGACACAAATAACATGTGGCATGATACGAAATTTATTTTTTATTTTTTCAAAAGAAAACTTGATCTAATTAAAAGATGATGATAACATTTTTTACGTAACACACATCTCACAAATAAAAGCGACATGTGGCGATAAAATTTTGAATTTTTGTACCAAATGTGAACATGAAACGACGCAATCTATTTATTTTTTTACCAATACGACACGACCGATCTTAATTTTTTAGCAAAATACGGAACTTATTAAAATGTGGCAGGACATTCTATCTAATTTTTGTCAAACATAAGAATGACATGACTTTAATTTTGTATGTAATAAAACAAGAATATTTTTACAACCGTGCCATCGGTCAGGGTATCCCCGTACCATAGTCACAAATAATCAGGAGGAATTTTTACATATAACCACAAATACTTGAGAGAGTTTTTCACTATGCCATTGGCACGAGTACACCCGTATTAAAATTGTAACCATGCCGCAACCATTGGATCAATATAATAACCGTTCAATCAACATGAGTTACACATTGCCATGACGAGTAAGTATACCATGCGATGACCAACAGTATTTATATTTGCCCTATTGGCGAGACATTTAATATACAAAATATCACAGGAACAAATTTATCGCTGTGCCATCGGCACGGGTACACCCTAGTATATATATATAGGGAGAGGTTCTCTAGTGGACCAAAAGAATGGACTTTTTAATGGACCTTAAAAAAACACATAATAACACATTAATTTTAATTCCTATAGTGTAATTGGTCCGCACCAGTGGCACCAAACACGCATGTCGATCGATCCCCCACCCCCTACACGCCCCCCACCCACCCCACCCCACCCGCCACCCTCCCACCCCCACCCCCATGGAAGCGCTGCTGTCATAAGGGTTGTTATGGTGATGGTGGTGGGTGGAGGGTGGGAGGGGGGTAGTGGGGTGAAGGTTTGGTCTCGGGTGCCGCTGGCGCGGACTAATTACACTATAGGAATTAAAATTAATGTGTTATTATGTGTTTTTTTGTTAAGGTCCATTAAAAAAGTCCATTATTTTGGTCCACTTGTGAACCTCTCCCTATATATATATATATATATATATATCATTTGTTATTTGATTATAGTGACTTGTCACTCTTTGGGCCTAAGCAATGGAATGATTTTCATCCCATATTCCTGCTTAGTTGTAGTAATGTTGTCTCGATTACCTTGTTTCCTAGGCAGTGGATGCCCCGGGAGGTCATCCATCTTCTTGCCTAGTTTGGTACCAACCAACCGGAGTTGGTGGTTATTGAGTTACCGACCAACCAGAGTTGGTGGTAATGAGTTGCCGACCAACCGGAGTTGGTGGTAATGAGTTGCCGACCAACCGGAGTTGGTGGTCAATGAGTTGCCGACCAACCGGAATTGATGGTCAATGAGTTACTGACCAATCGGAGTTGGTGGTCAATGAGTTGCCGACCAACCGGAGTTGGTGGTCAATGAGTTGTCGACCCTCCGGAGTTGGTGGTCAATGAGTTGCCGACCAACCGGAGTTGGTGGTTGCTACACTGAATGTATACTTGTGTAGTGTGTAACACTAATATTTCGGGAAAAAAAATCAACAAAGGAGGAAATATGGGCGAAACATCACTTTATTCATATTGAAAGAATTGTGTTACATAGGGATTTTAACTATTGATAGTACTTGCGCAGATGCTCTGCATTCCATGGGTTCTTGAATTCTTCTCCCTCCAAAGTTTCAATTCTGTACGTCCCCGGACGAACAACTTCAGTTACTCTGTAAGGTCCATGCCAGTTGGCCTCCAGTTTGTTATGCTTTTGGATCACTTTCTTCAGCACATAATCCCCCTCTATCAAATCGCACTTTTTTACCCTTTTGTTGTAGAACAAGGCTGTGCGTTGTTGGTATGCTGCATTCCTGATTGCTGTTTCTTCCCTAACTTCTTCGAGCATATCCAGGTCTAAACGTCTCATTAAGTCACTTACAGGAGAATTGAAATTAAGCACCCTATGTGTGGGTAGACCTAATTCAACAGGTATGACAGCTTCACTACCAAATGTCAACATGTATGGAGACTCTCCAGTTGCTATTCGTGGTGTAGTGCGATAAGCCCACAACACAGAGTGTAGCTCATTAATCCAAGTTCCCTTTGCATCATCCAAACGTTTTTTCAAACCATTAAGTCGTGTTCTGTTCGTCACTTTAGTTTTCCCATTGCTCTAGGGATGGGCTGGCACGGAGTGGATCTTCAGTACATTGGATTGATGACAATAAGCAGTGAATTCCTCATTGTCAAATTGGGTTCCATGGTCAGTAATGAATGCGTGTGGGAGACCATACCTCCAAATAATACTCTTCCAAATAAACTGATAGACCTTCTCATATGTCATATCCATGATAGGTTCAACTTCCACCCATTTGGTAAAATAATCCACAACAACTACGAGGTATTTGAATCTCCCTTTGATTGTTGGAAGTGGCCCGACCAAGTCTATCCCCCACATGGAGAATGGCCAAGGGGACGTAATGGGTGTTAACAATTCTTGGGGAGTTCTTCGAATGGAAGAGAAATGTTGGCATTTATCTCATTTCTTAGCATAAGTTGCGCAATCATCTCTCATCGTTGGCCAGTAATACCCCTGCATTGTTATTCTTTCCAAAAGCGTTTGACCTGCTACATGGGCTCCACAAGACCCTTCGTGAACCTCTTCGATCAAGTCTTTCACTTCTGAGGGATGGACACATCTTTGTAGTCCTGCGATAATGCCTCTTCTATATAAAATGCCACCGGTTAATACGTAATGAGCATCTTTAAACTTCAGTTTCTTGGCTGTAACTTTATCAGGTGGCTCAATCCCTTCTTCGATATAGGCCCTGATGGGATCCATCCAGGATGGTCTTTAGTCGAGGGCAATGAAGTTCATTATCAAGTCTTTATCTACACTTCGATCCACTAAAATTTTTATTGGGATTGTTCTTCGTAGCTCGGTACGTGTTGTTAATGCCAACTGAGCTAGGGAGTCGGCTCTTTCATTCTCCAATCTCGGTATTCTGATCAATTGAATTGCGGTAAAAGTCGAGAAAACCTCCATAGCCTTTGCATGATACCTGACCATTAGTTCTCCCTTCGCTGCATACAATCCAAGAATTTGATTTACGATTAATTATGAATCACTGAATACTACGACCTGCTTTGCCTTCATGGTTTTGGCCAAACTTAGACCCACGATCATAGCCTCATATTCAGCTTCGTTATTGGAGGCTTTCAACTGAAAAACGTAGAGCATATTCTATATCAATCTCATCAGGACTGTTTAAAATAATTCCTGCTCCACTGCCCGTAGTGCATGAAGAGTCATCCACATACAAATTCCATACAGGTACCTCATTATCAAACTCTTGGTCAGAAAGAGTTCCTCGATGAAATATTTTATGCTTCCTTTTGTCTTCCCCAGATAATTCTCGCTTCTCATTGATTATTTTCTCTTGATTATCCACGAAAGGAAATTGGTCGGGTGTTATTTTCGATGATCCCGTAACATCCACGAGTTGGTCTGTATTAAACTCATGTTCTTCGGATGTATCAGAGTGAGTAAACTCTGCAATAAAATTCGCTACTTCCTTCCCCTTAAGTGATGACCTAGGCTCATAAACTATGTCATATTCACTAAGTTCTACTGCCCAATACATCAATCTTCCCGATTTATCCAGTTTATGCAGAGCTTGTCTTAATGTCATATCAGTAGACACCACTATAGTATGGGCTTGGAAGTATGGCCTCATCCTTCTGCTTGCTTCGATCAGTGCTAGTGCCAACTTCTCCAACCTTAGATATCTGATATCTGCTCCTCGGAAAGCCTTGCTGGTGTAATAGACCGGTTTTTGTTCTTCGTCCTCCACTCTTATCAACGCCGAGCTAACTGCATTCTCTGAAACTGGCAGATACAAGTATAATTTTTCTCCCATCACTGGTCTAGATAACAATGGAGGTAGCCTAAGATATTTCTTTACCTCTTGAAAGGCCTCCTCGCATTCATCATTCCACTCAAAAGTTTTTTGGAGTGTTTTGAGGAATGGGAGGCATCTGTCTGTTGCTCATGACACAAATCTGTTAAGTGCTGCAACTCGCTCTATGAGACTTTGCACTTCCTTCTTCGTAGTTGGAGATCGTAGTTCCAATAGGGCCTTGATCTTCTCAGGGTTCGCCTCAATACCTCATTGGTTAACAATATATCCGAGACCCAAATATGCATTTGGTGGGATTCAACTTCATTTGATATTTCTCCAGTTAATCAAAGGTCTGACCTAGGTCAACTAGATGATTATCAACTTTCTTGCTCTTCGTTAGCATATCGTCGACATAAACCTCCATGTTATGATTGATTTGCTCTGCAAACACCTTATTCATCAGTCGCTGATATGTTGCACTTGCATTTTTAAGTCCGAAAGGCATAACATTATAGCAATAAGTTTCCCTTGGGGTGATAAAAGAGGTACTTTCCCATTCCTCGGGTTTCATTTTAATCTGGTTGTAACCAGAGTAAGCATCCATGAAACTCAACAATTCATGCCCCGAGGTAGCATCCCCCAGTTGATCGATTCGGGGGAAAGGAAAATGATCCTTTGGGCAGGATTTAGTAAGATCAGTGAAGTCCACACACATCCTCCACTTATTATTTTTCTTCTTTACCATCACCACATTTGCTAACCAATCCGAAAACTTGGCATCCTCAATAAAAAAGGCTTTATGTAGTTTCTCTACCTCTTCCTGTATAGCTTGATTCTTTTCAGGGCTGAACACCCTTCTTCGCTGCTTCACTGGCTTGATCTCCTTGTACACGTTGAGCTCATGGCACAGGAAACTCGAATCTATCCCTGGCATGTCCTCGTGACTCCATGTAAAAGTCTGTTTTTCGTGCCTTAAAAATACTATCAATTCCTATTTTATCGATACATCTAATGACGCACCAATTTGGGTTATTCGTTCTAGGCGTTCATCGTCCAGAATGATACTCTCGGTAGCTTCCATGACCTGGCCCTTCACGAGCTGAGACTCGTCTCTAGGGTCTAATATTTCAATCTCTGCATCTTCTATTTCATCCACTTGATAGGTAGTAGTCTTCTTCCTGGATTCTTCTCGTTCCTCCTGTTCGAAAGATGAATAGTAGCATTCCCGAGATATTTTCTGATCGCCTTTCACAACTCCCACTACAAAGTTGGTTGGGAATTTTAAACATTGATGTACCATAGATGGTACTGCTTCAAACTTCTTCAGACCTACCCTTCCCATGATGATGTTGTAAACTGATTAGACATGTTTATCCATTACGAAAAAGCGTACTCTTTTTGTTCGACAAGCAGGCCATGTACCAATAAGCATATCCAACTTGATCGTCCCAAGTGGAAAAACCGTTTCTCCAGTAAAATCGAGGAGGGGCCTATGATATGGCTCCAACTGGGCTAACTTCAGATTCAAACTGTCGAAGCATGGGTAGAACATGATATCTGTCGAGCTACCATTATCCACTAGTCCTCGCGAAATCACCACTTCCTTTATTCTTATCTTGATCACCAGTGGGTCATCATGAGGATATAGTACACCTTCCAGGTTATTCTTAGAAAAACCGATGACCACTTTGTCCCTATTTACCTTTCTTGGGCGATCATTTTCAGCCAAGTTTATTCGTTGTATGTAAGAGCAAGCTTGGGCCTCATTGAGGTAAGCTTTCCTCTCCGCAGTCAGATCTCCACCTCCTGCATCTCCACATGTAATGACGTTACATTTAAATGACCCAAAATGGATTGAAAATACCTCGCGCTCTATCTATCTTGGTCTTTTAAGGAGGTCGGGATCATCTTTTGGATCATCTTCGTAATCTATCTTCTTGTCTTTTTTTGCTCGACGAGGAGATTTAGATCTTTGCCTTCCTCTGTTGCTGGTTTTTCCACCATTCTGGCGATCAACGTACTTACCTAGTTTTTCTCGCTTGATGAGAGCTTCAATTTCATTCTGAAGAGTTATGCATCGTTTAGTCGTGTGGTAGTGATCTTTGTGGACTTCACAGTATTTAGACATGTCCCTTTTGTTAGGATCTGCCTTCATTTTCTCTGGCGAGGTTAGCTCCTCGATGTTCTTGATCTCTTCCAGAATGTGATTTATGTATACTTTCAAGGGATTATAATTTCCATACTTCCTCATCTGCTCCATCGCTTGCTTAGCTTTCAACTTCCTGTTGCCACCATTGTTCTTCTGATCCTTCTTCTCGGTTTTACCAGCCTCAACCTTAGTCTCCTTAGTGTCTGTATTCTTCTTCGCAGCCATGGCTTCCTTGACGTTCATGATTTTGGTTGCCTTTTCCATCAGTTCTGTCATAGTTCAAAGTGGATCTTTGGCCAAAGTATAGTACAACTTGTCTGGTAAGAGTCCACTCATCAGAGCAGTAATTGCTTTCTTTTCCTCATAATCAATTACTTTAAGTTTCTCGTTATTGAAATGAGTAATATAGTCCCTGATACTTTCGCCTGTCTTCTGCCTAACACTCAGTAAGTGTGCTACTCATTTAACTGGTTTAGCTCCAAAGTAGAAATTCCCTATGAAAAGCTCTCCCAGTTGAAGAAAAGTTACGATCTTCCCCCGAGGAAGGTTGTTGTACCATATCTGGGCTGACCCGATGAGTGTTCCTGAAAATGCCCTACATCTCATCTCATCTGGAATCACATAAATATCGACTGCATCTTGGTATTATTCTATATGAATGACATGGTAAATTTTTCCATCATATTTAGGCATCACCATAGGATCTTTGAACTTTGATGGTGTGGGAAAATACGCAATCGCCTGTACGAATGGTGTCCCTTGGATAAAAGTTCTTTGTAGAGGATTCTTGGCCTTAGACATTTCCCCTAATATGTCCTCCAGCCTTTGAATAGAGCCTTTCCATGCATCATTTCCCACCTCGGGTCTATTTTTTCGAGCAACTGATCGCGTTGAGTTTTCCTCTTGGTATCTTTCATTACAAGCTGTTGGGTGTGATTAGGCAGAGCCTTCCCTTAGATCAAATGGTCGTTGAGAGTTCCTCAACGCAATCCTAGGAGGACTTCTATTCCTCCTCGGGCCCAATCGATCAAAAGGGGAGACTCTACTCAACCTTTCTAGATCACGAGTCCTTTCTGGAGTTAGAGTGATGTTACATTGAGAATCTGTAGCTCGTACTGATGAGGTCCGGCCAGGTTAATATGAAGGATTATTAGATCTATCAGTACAATATGAGTCAAAACGTCTAGATTGAGAGACCTCCGGGAATAGTGTTCTTCTAGTTCTTGAAGATGGAAGATGAGTGTTTCTCTGAGCATTTCATTGTCCTGATTGAGTCGGCACTCCATCTCGAACAGTTTGTATAAGTTGACGCATGGTTTCTTGCATGGACATTTGCCCTTAGGCTAAATTAGCCATTATGCCAGCCAGATATTGAATATTTGGTGGATTAGAGGGGTTTGGAGGGAGCCCAGTGTTTCACTCACTGGATTTCGAAATCTCAGCCATAGATGGTGAGTTATTTGGTGAAAACTGCTAAGTACAGTCGTTTCTCACAGACGGCGCCAATCTGTTGATGTAAAAAACTAGATTATATCTAATTAATCAATCACAAATAAATAAGACAAAGGATTTTTAAAGTGGTTCATCCTTATGGAAATGCCCCACGTCCACTGTTTTGCATTGCTGACTATTTGCCTTGAATCTCGATAATAGGTTTACCAAGAGATCCAAAAGTCCCCTTCTTATAAGGAGGTTACAATGTATTTATAGCCTTGAGGTTGTACATATGAAAGGATAATGTGCTGATATCTAGTAGACATATACATCTGTATGATAATAATGCACATTTAATGCATAGTCATCTTTTGACTCTCTTGATTTGGATGCTCTGCATGCTAAGGAGCTCACACCAGTTAAGTTGCTCAGTATGCTTAAGTTTCTCGGTATGTTTAAGTTGCTCAGAGGGCCTGAGTAGCTCGGTGACAGTATGTTGTTTGGTGAAAGTATTTGTATTTGCCACGTAGGTTGACACGTGTCTTCAAGTGATTGGTCCACATCAGCAGACTAAATTTGGTATCAACAATCTCCATATCAAATGGGAACCGAAATTTCATATGCAGTGATGAGGATAATCCCCCCATGGGGTGTATCCAGGCTCTCTCGAGTAGCAGGTTGAAGATGGATGGGATGTCGAGTAAATTAAAATCCACATCACACTTGATAAACCTTATTATTAGGGTGAGTATGATGGCCCTTAGGACTTATCGGCGAGTGTTATCATAGGCCCTAATGGTTGTAGAAGATGGTGAAAATTTTGAGGCAGTGTATCCTAGATCGCTAGTGGTACGGAGGGTGCATACATTGACAGTGGACTCGTTATTTTTCAGTATTAGGGGCACAATCAATCTCTAGGTCTCAATGATGATGTGGAGTACAAATTGGTGACTACAACCTTGCATGGGGAGATCCTTGATGATGCTGGAAACAGCACCACCCTTCAAGGTGTTTGTGAGCTCAATTCAATGTTAACAATGGCAATATAAGGGTATATACACACAGTAGAAGGAGGTGAGGAGAAGAGGGTTCACACCAGAATATAAGTGGTTGAGCCAATCAGGCCTACATCCACTGTGCAAGTGTGTGATTAATATCACTGTATGAGGGCTATAATGGCCATAGATACAAACTCTCAAGCTTTCTCTCTCTACTGTATATTTGAACAGAGTTTCAGCTAGGGTTGCTAATTTTGGATCCTTTTCAAGGTAGAGGATGACCTCTATATATAGTACCTGGGGGGTGTAATGTACCCCCCATGCATGCAATGAGCATGTGTGTGTTGATCTAGCCAATCTGACGAAGACATCTGTCACTGTCACATGTAGAGAATGATGATGAAATATTCCCCCCACGTGTGGGGAATGATTTGTTATAATTGATTTGTATCCACGTGTCCTTATCCACATATCAATAAGTACTCGTCCTTCGTGCTTGGTCGTGACCTCGACCTGAGAGAAGTCGAGGTTGATAATTTCTAGCTGCTCATTCAATCCGAGATGAGCCATGAAGGTCTCAACTTAAATGAAGCCGAGGTAAGGACTCGAGGTCGGCCTGGGCCGAGGTTAAGCTGGCATATGCCTGGTACATCGGTCGAATTATTGATGAGGTCACCCTTGGTATTAGTATGGTTCCTTGTAACCTCGGCCTACCCTCGGCCGAGGTTGTCATCACCCGTTTGATCATTCTGACTGTTGGTCCCCCCTGATTCATACAGCCCTGAAGAGGTTGGTAATGATGTCGGCTAGGGCTGACCCTTATATGGACGAGGGTGCTGGTCACTGACCCAAGGCTTTTCCAGCGTCATCCATAATCTCGGCCGAGGTTGGTGTCTCTGAGACGAGGTGACACTTGGGGCATAACAATCACCCCATAGCCCTTAATTACATGTGGGAGCAGGTGACTGTGGGATCTCTACACCTCCGAGGTCTTTCTCCTATGTGCCAATGTTCATTTGACACTTGTCCATTGCTGAAGTGTGGCTTGCCTGGAAAGCATGTGTTGTCAGCCGTCCTTTGGGGCTCCCAAGGCAATGATGGGACTTGGGAAACGTGCTTCCCTATTTAAGGGTTTAAACCCTATTTTCCCTCCTCTCTTCTTTATTTCTCTCGTTTCTGGCTTGATTCGTTTCTGTAGCAATTTCTCTCTCTAGAAAGATCTTTGCTCGAAGCTTTTGGTGGTGATTCCTCGCGTCTTCTTCCTTCTTCCTTACCATTTCACTCTCAGGTATCCTCTTCCATTCCCTTTCCTTCATTTCCCCTGCTTTTCCCCCTTACTTTTGTGTTTTTTGGCGAGCTTTGGAGTTTTCCTGCGAGTTCTCCATACTTTCAGGCGAACTATTCTTGCTCTAAGTTTGGCAGTTAGATCCTTAGATTACATTATTCCATTAACCAGTCTTATTTGTAGTTTAGGAGAGTTGTGCAAGTGTAGGGTCTACCTTTGATGCTCAGACACCTCTACCAACTTCGAGAGGAGTTCCCTTCTCTCAGAGAGAAGACTTTAGAGAAAATTAGGCAAATCGAGAGAGCAAAGGAGGAAGCTCGTACGTCAGAGGAATTCCCCCTCAGACCTATCTTTCCACCTCCTATGAAGGTAGTATACCCTGAACCATTGGAACCTGTTAACCCAGCAGTCGTCCCTGCTGAACCCATACAGATGTATGAGTCTGAGTCTTCCACATCAGACCCTATGTCTGTGGATTCCTTCCAAGAGGCCATGGACTTCACGACTCAGCAAGATCAGGAGCCTGATCAAGCCGAGGTCTCTAGTCGGGCCTCGTCCCATAAAAATTCAAGCACTTCGTCCTCTTCCTCAGAGGTTGAGATTATTGAGACGAGTGTGGCTATTCCACCAATACTTGACGCTATTCCCTTGTAGGCCGTCATCGGGGCTGAGTTCGCTCAGAGGTTCCCAAGTAATCAATCAACGTCTGCTCAGGCCGACGTTGAGTTAGACAATGACGATGATGATGACGTTGAAAGTGATGTCGACGTCTCTGAGGCGACCGAGATCGAGAGTACCGTTACTGAGGTATACCTCCTTTGCTTCAGATATCTATACTCCATTAGCCCCTCTATAAAGCTCAGGAGACCTCTGAGGGAAGAGAGGGCTTACCGCGACCGAGATGGTGAAATCTTCTTGTACGAGCGGATGTTTAAGTTAGGGTTTCGTCTGCCCATCCATCCCATTATTAGGTCCATCCTAGCCTACATCAACTTGGCCCCTTCCCAACTATCACCTAATGCCTGGAGGGTAATAATTAGGGCCATCGTCTTATGGAGGGTTGTTCACCACTCAGACCTTCCAGTCCAGGTCTTTGTAGGTTGTTATGTCCCCTCATCTACCAAGAATCATTCGAGCTACTATCATTTTGTAGATCGGAAGCCTGAGAATAAGATGCTCCAGATAACTCAAACTTCTAACCATAACTGGAAGCCTCGATATTTCTTTGCTTCGGGGCTATGGGAATTTGGTCCATATGCTCCATCTTCCCTGCTAGAGCCGAGGATGCCCCTAAGATGGGGTACGGTCACAATGTCTGCCAAGGCCGACCCTGGTCTGAGCCTGCAGGAACTTCAGAAGGTCAAAGACCTTCAAGATCATGGGATGCATGGTCTTCTCGTTAAATTCGAACACTTGATGACCCCTCACTACCTCTCTGAGACTGGTTTAGGGGGAATTACCCTTGCCGAGTTTGGTAAGTGTTTTTTATTCCAAGTTGTACGTCTGAGTTTATGCATGTCTGATCCTCTAACTCAGACCTTTCAATTTTCCAGAGCATCCTAAGGATATCTCGGACGAGCTTTGGGAAATGGTTGCACCGAGTTTAACAAAGCTCGTGAAGAAGGCTGGTCTGAATGCTCCTCCTCTAGCTCCCTCAACCTCGAATCCTCAAGCCACTAAGAAGAGAGGTTCTACCGAATATGCCCCTGAGGATCAGAGGCAGAAGAAAAAAGGTGAGGATTCTTCTATCCCCATATCCTCTGCAGATGCGTTGGCGGCTCGTATAGAGCAATTAAAGATCAATGATAGCATCATAGGCCACAGTCTGCAGGCGCTGGATGCCCTCGGCTCCGCCATGATCGAGGCCGATAAACATTTCTACTGGTCAATAGATACGCCCCTTCTGGTTGAATTTGGTCTCCACAGGTGCATTCAGGTATGATTTCAAATTTCTTTATAGTTTCTATGTGTAACCTCTGATTTGACTTTCAACTCACATACATGATCACAATTTTTGCAGGGCTTGGCCGCTATGCATCATCTTTCCAATTGGACTCTAAGGAAGTTACCCCTCATCCAGAAGGGTCAAGAGGCCGAGAAGGTACAAAGCACTCTGAACGCCAAAATAAACTGCCTAAAGTCTGAGCTGGGTGAGTCTGAGAAGAAAGTGAATGGGATGGAGAAAGAGATCTCCAAACTTAAGAAAGACCATGCTATGGCTCTTAAGGCAAATGACAATGTCCTCCAACAAAAGGTTGACTCTGCAGTAAAGGCAGCTCTCGACGACGCCTCTGAGGGGATATTGGCTGACTATAAAACCTCTGATGAATTTATGAGCTTCAGCTTTGAGTACCTTGAAAGAGGTATCAAAGCTATTATCAAATGGGTGACTATCAAGGAGAAGGAGGCAGGAAGTTTGAAGGCCTCTGATTTCATAGGTCTCGGCTTTGTTAACCCTCAGCTTGCCCAAGCCCTTCAGGAGGTTGAAGAGGAGGTTGTTGCGCCTGCAGAGACTAACACATTGGATGACACGGAGCTAGGAGATGACCACAGAGAAGATGGGGCCGAGGTGTCAAATATTGGCCAAGAAAATTAGGCCGAGGATGCCAGCACTCTTCCTTCTAATCCTTAGACTTAATTATGAATCTTTATTTTGTAACCCTTGACTGTTTGTAATCTCTGAAGAACATGGTTAACTCTTATTTTTTGAATCTTAACAATGTATGACGGCCTCTGAGGAGGATTATTCACTTCATTTATTTGTTGAATGCTTCTTTATCATGTGATGTTTTAACTCTGAAGTCTTGTTGCAATGATGTCTCTTTAAACTCAATCAATAGTCTTACCTCAGACCTTGTCATCATAGTGGTGTTATAAGGTCTGAGGTCATCAACTAAGAGGTCACCTTTATAATTAACTTCACCAAATTAATGATGTTATTTGTCTGAGGTCATCACCTAAGATGTTATCCTCATAATTAATCTCACCAAATTAATGATGTTAAGGGTCTGAGGTCATCCAATTATGGTGTCTGACCTCAGACCTTGTCACCACTGAATGATGTTATAAGGGTCTGAGGTCATCACCTAAGATGTTATCCTCATAATTAATCTCACCAAATTAATGATGATAAGGGTCTGAGGTCATCCAATTATGGTGTCTGACCTCAGACCTTGTCACCACTGAATGATGTTATAAAGGTCTGAGGTCATCACCTAAGATGTTATCCTCATAATTAATCTCACCAAATTAATGATGTTAAGGGTCTGAGGTCATCCAATTATGGTGTCTGACCTCAGACCTTATCACCACTGAATGATGTTATAAGGGTCTGAGGTCATAACCTAAGATGTTATCCTCATAATTAATCTCACCAAATTAATGATGTTAAGGTTCTGAGGTCATCCAATTATGGTGCCTGACCTCAGACCTTGTCACCACTGAATGATGTTATAAGGGTATGAGGTCATCACCTAAGATGTTATCCTCATAATTAATCTGACCAAATTAATGATGCTAAGGGTCTGAGGTCATCCAATTATGGTGTCTGACCTCAGACCTTGTCACCACTGAATGATGTTATAAGGGTCTGAGGTCATCACCCAAGATGTTATCCTCATAATTAATCTCACCAAATTAATGATGCTAAAGGTCTGAGGTCATCCAATTATGGTGTCTGTTCTCAAGCCTTGTCACCACTGTGATGTTATAAGGGTCTGAGGTCATCACCTAAGATGTTATCCTCAAAATTAATCTCACCAAATTAATGATGTTAAGGGTCTGAGGTCATCCAATTATGGTGTATGACCTCATACCTTGTCACCACTGAATGATGTTATAAGGGTCTGAGGTCATAACCTAAGATGTTATCCTCATAATTAATCTCACCAAATTAATGATGTTAAGGGTATGAGGTCATCCAATTATGGTGTCTGACCTCAGACCTTGTCACCACTGAATGATGTTATAAGGGTCTGAGGTCATTACCTAAGATGTTATCCTCATAATTAATATCACCAAATTAATGATGTTAAGGTTCTGAGTTCATCCAATTATGGTGTCTGAACTCAGACCTTGTCACCACTAAATGATGTATAAGTGTCTGAGGTCATCACCTAAGATGTTATCCTCATAATTTCTTACATTAGAGCACAATGAAGCAAGAATCGACATGGAAACTGATCTTTTATTAATAACCTCTTCATAATAAGATGGTACATTTACATGACTCTTCGCAACATCATATGTAATACTTCTTTAGGTGATCATCATTCCATGGGTTAGCGAAAGGTTCCCCTTCTAGGTTTTCTAGCCTGTAGGTCCCGGGTACAACCTCTTCTGTCACTCTGTAGGGGCCATGCCAGTTTGGGTGGAGTTTGTTTGTTTTCTGTAAGGTCTTCTTCATTACCAAGTCTCCCACAGCAATGGGTCTTGACTTCACCCTCTGATTGTAGAATTTCGCTGCTCTCTGCTGGTAAGATGCTTGTCTGATCTCTGCGTCTTCTCTTCTCTCTTTAATCAGATCTAGGTCTAGCCTCCTCTCTTCCCCATTTTTATCAGGTTCATTGGTCTTAACTCTATGAGTTGGGAGCCCCACTTCCGTTGGTATGATGGCCTCTAAGCCATGGTTTAGCATGAACGGGGTTTCTCCTGTTGGCGTTCTTGTCGTGGTCCTGTAGGCCCATAACACAGTGTAAACCTCTTCAGTCCATATTCCCTTTGCTTCTTCTAACCTCTTCTTTATTCCATCGAAGATTGTTCTATTCGTGACTTCGGTCTGACCGTTTGCCTGAGGTCATCCAGGAGATGAGAAGAACTGCTTTATCCCAACTCTTATGCAATATTTTTCTAAAGAAGAGTTCTTGAACTGAGTTCCGTTATCTGAGATGAGAGTGTTTGGGAGGCCATGTCTACATATGATGTTCTTACAAATAAATTGGAAGGTCTTCTATTCTGTGATCATTATCATCGGCTCTGCCTCTACCCACTTTGAGAAGTAATCAATGGCTACTATTAGGAACCGATAATTGTTGGCAGCTTTTGGTAGGGGTCCTACTAAGTCAATTCCCCATACTGCGAAGGGCCATGGAGAGGTGATCGATGTCATAAGTTAATTAGGTTGATGATGAATAGTGGCGAATCTCTGACATTTATCACACCTCTTCACGTAAGCTGTAGCATCTTTGGCCAAGGTTGGCCACCAGTATCCTTGTGTAATGATTCTCTTGGCTAAGGGTCTTCCTCCTATGTAACTGGAGCAAGAACCCTCATAAACTTCCTGTAAGACTCATGGAACTTCGGTGGGATGCACACATCTGAGGAGAGGTAACAGAAATCCCTTCCTGTACAGGACGTCTCCTACTATGGAGAACTTGAAAGCCCTATATCTCATTTTCCTCCTCTCTAACTTGGATTCGGGTAGCTCTCCCTCTTTGATATATCTGACGAGGGGGTCCATCCACGAGTCTCCTAGGTTCAAATTGAGGCAAGGGTTGCATACTTCTTCCTTCTCAATGGTCGCTTTTCCTAAGACCTTGATCGGAACTGTCCTTCTGACGTCTGTTTTCCTCGCCGCGGCTAACCTTACCAATGCGTCTACGTGGGTGTTACTTTGTCGAGGTACTCTCTTCAGTTTTGCGTCCTCAAAATATTATAATATCTTTCTTACCCTCTTCAGATACTTGGCCATCCTATCATCTTTGGCCTCATGGACTCCTAATACTTGATTGACAACTAACCTTGAGTCGCTGTGAAGTAGGAGTCGTCTTACACCCAGAGTCTTTGCTAATGAGAGACCTGCTATCATGGCTTCATATTTCGACTCATTGTTAGATGCCTTAAAGTTGAACCTCAAAGTGTATTCAATGTTGGCACCATATGGAGCTGAAAGTATCAACCCTGCACCGCTTCCGCTATCGCAGGAAGAACCATCAACGAAGAGGCTCCAAATCTATGTATCGGATGAGAAGGCCCCTTCTGACATGATTCCTTATTTGAAGAGCTACCGACCCTCCTCATTCTCCATTACTCTTCTCCTGATCTTATTGGATACGACCTCTTCCTGATCTCGGAATACGTTCGGTGCCACCTCTTACTGATCTCGGAAGACGTTTGGTGTTGCCTCTTCCTGATCTCGAAAGACGTTTGGTGTCATCTCTTCCTACTCTCGGAAGACATTTATATTTGACCCTTCAGCACCCTCTGGGTCATACCTTGCCTCGACCTCTTCCCATGTGAACTCAGCAACGAAGTTTGCGAGGGCCTGCCCTTTGATGGCTGTTCTTGGTTGGTAGTTAAGGTTATACTCCCCTAAATCAGTGGCCCAGGTCATCAATCTCCCGAACTTCTCATGTTTATGTTGGACCTGTCTTAGTGGGGAGTCGGTGAGGAAAACCATGGAATGGGCTTGGAAGTAGGGCTTCATCTTCCTTAAAGCATGTATCAGGGCGTAGGCTAACTTTTCCATACGAGGGTAATTTTGTTCTAACCCCTGAAGGGCTTTACTGTTGAAATACACAGGCCTTTGGATTCCAACGTCTTCCCGCACTATGGCTGCACTGATAGCCGATTCAGAGACTGCTAAATAAACATATAATTTCTCCCCTGCTACAGGCCGAGATAACAATAATGGAAACCCCAAGTAAGACTTGAGCTGGTTGAAAGCTTTTTTGCACTCTTCGTCCCATTGGAAGGACTTTCTAAGCACTTTAAAGAATGGAAGACACTTGTCCGTTGCCCTGGAAATAAATCTGTTGAGCGCAGCCACTCTCCCTGTGAGTCTTTGGACGTCCTTGATACTCCTCGGTGTCTTCATTTCAAGCAAAGCCTTGATTTTCTCAGGGTTTACTTCAATTCCTCTTTGATTGACAATGAATCCTAGAAACTTCCCAGCTCCTACCCCGAAGACACATATTGCTGGGTTGAGTTTCATCCTGTATAAGTCCATAATATAGAAGGTTTTTTCAAGGTCTGCCACATGAGTATAGGCCTTTAAGCTCTTCGTCAGCATATCGTCTACATACACCTCTATAGTCTTGCCTATTTGCTCTTCGAACATCTTATTCATGAGACGTTGGTAAGTTGCCCCTGCATTTTTCAGACCGAAGGGCATCACTTTGTAACAGTAAGTCCCTTTGTCGATAATAAAGGTTGTCTTCTCTGAGTCTTTTGCATCCATTAAGATCTGGTTATAGCCTGAATACGCGTCCATGAAGCTCATAAGCTCATGTCCTGCAGTAGCATCCACCATCTGATCTATCCAAGGTAAGGGATAGTTGTCTTTTGGGCAAGACCTATTCAGGTCAGTGAAATCAACACACATTCTCCACTTCCCATTGGCTTTGGGCACGATGACCACATTTGATAACCACTCCGAATATATGACTTGTCTTAAAAACTCAGCCTCTTCTAATTTTTTAACCTCCTCTCGGATGACATCGTACTTCTCTCTGGAGTAAACACTTCATTTTTGTTTGATAGGCCTGGCATCTTTGGTCACGTTGAGATTGTGACTCATAACCTCAAGGTTGATGCCAGGAATGTCCGCGTGAATCCAAGCGAAGACACACTGCCTCTTCCTGAGGAAGTTTATCATCTCTTCCTTAATTTCTGTCTTTAGGGCTTTGCCGACCTGGATGGTTTTTTTCGGCTCGTCCTCATTGAGGACGATGGATTCTACCTCTTCCGCGGCCTCTCCCTTCTTAAACTTTATCTAATCTCTTGGGTCAAGTGTATCAATGCTATAAGTGGTGGTTGCCCTCTTATAGGCCTCTCTCTCTTCGACCGAGTTGAAGTAACATTCTCGTGCTATGGTCTGGTCACCTTGCACTTCCCCTACCCCATAGGGGGTCGGGAATTTTAGCATCTGATGGACCGTCAATGGCACAACTTCAAACTCCTTAAGGTCCACTCTTCCTATGATGAGGTTATAGGCCGAGAAGACGTTCTTGTCCATCATAAAAAAAATTATCTTCCGGGTCAACCTCTTAGGCCACTCATCACCCATCCGTACGTCCATCTCATACATGCCCAATGGGTGGACCTTTTCGCCGCTGAAGCCCATCAAAGGATGATGATAGGGTACCAGCCTAGCTCTGCTAAGACCTAGGCTCTTGAAGCAAGGCCAAAACATTACATCTGCTGAGCTCCCCCCGTCCACGAGGATCCTCTGCACCACGCACCCATGCACCCTTGTTGTTATTACCAAAGGGTCATTATGGGGGGCTAAGATACCTTTGAAGTCGAGTCGGGAGAACCCAATTATAAGAGTGTCCATGTCCACCTTCTTTCTCTTCTGCGTTGTGTCAGAAGATGTTATATTTACAACTTCAAGTTTGGCCACTGACTTGGCCTCTGCCACATGAGCTTTCTTGTCAGCCACTTTAGAGCCACCTCCAGCGAGTCCTCCGCATATGGTGTCAACACCAAAGTATATCATGCTAACCCTCTTCACCGGGGTGTTGTCATCTTTCGGCGAAAGGTCCGTATCGTCTTCATCATCGCCTTATGAATCATCATCTCTTCTAGTTGGGGCATCATCACGGCGTCTGTCGTTTCTCCTCTTCTTAGGGTCATCTTTCCCCCTTTAGGAGCCTTACCATCAACATACTTCCTCAACTTCCCGGACTTTAACATATTTTCAATCCCATCCTTCAAGGCAAAGCATTTGTCTGTAACATGGTCATGGTCCTGGTGGAACTCACACCACAAGTTTTTATTCCTCTTATGAGGGGGGCCTTCAGTTTCTCTGGCCATCTTAGAGTCCTGTCATTCTTGATCTCATTGAGGATATGCTCACAGCTCACATTTAGAGGAGTATAGTGAGAGAACTTGTCATCAGCTAACCTCTTCTTTCTATCTTTCTTTCTTTGGGACTTCCCACTACTACAGCGATTCTCATCCTCATACTTGGCGGCCATTGCCTCTTCGGCATTCATGACTTCTCTCGCAGTCTCCAGTAGCTCTGCCATAGACCTGGGAGGGTCTTCCGCTAGTTTCCACAATAACTTCCCTTTCTGAAGACCTCCTATGAGGGCGGTCATGGCTATATTCTCTTCGTAATCTTCAACCTCAAGTTTTTCTTTGTTGAACCTGGCGATGTAGTCTCTTAGGCTCTCGTCCTTGCCTTTCTTAACATACAGCAGGTGTGTGGTCTTCTTTTGAGGTCTTACCCCAAAGCAGAAGTTGTGGATGGACCGTTCAGCCAGACCTTTGAAATTCTCAATTGAATTCTTCCAAAGAGAAGTAAACCAACTGTGTGCTGCTCCTGTCAAGGTCCCAGAGAAGGCCCTACACTTCATCTCATCAGGTATTGAGTAGATGTCCATCGCCGACTGATACATCTCAATGTGATGTACAGGGTTGGTGCTACCATCATATTTAGGAGACACCACGGGTGGTATGAACTTAGTAAGGGTCGGGAAGCTCACTATCTTAGCCAAGAATGGAGAGCCTTTTGAGTAACCCCTTTGCAACGGATCCCTACTCTTGATGAGGTATCCTATCTTCTCCTCAAGACATTGGATAGAGTCATTCCATGGTCTCCTACCATCGGCCTGGCCGAGGTTATCCCAAGCCACTTCCAAAGGGTGGACTGAGGGTTCCCCAGTCGCAGCACGATGTCGGCTGTTGACCTCTTCCTAGTCTTTGCCCCTTCCTTCACGGGGTCGACCTTGGTGAGGCCGACCCTGTCTGTCTCCTCTTTGAGAGCTGGCCGCACTTCTCGACCTTGATAACCTTTGTCTTAGGTAGTTCACTGGGCCCAACCTCTCAAAGGCTGATCCTCTACTCAATCGATCAAAAGTTAATCCTCGATGTTGGGCCTCTTCACCTCTTAGGAAGATATAACCCCGGATCTACTGAAGAGGACGTACCGTATTATTCGAAACCTCATACGACTCCCAATAATCTTTTGGGACCTCTTTTGCCTCTATATCGTCATACATGTCCTCCGGGCAAGGATTTCCTTGCCTCCCCAGGTGTAAGCGCCTAGGGTCAGCAATGTCCCTCCTCCGCTGGGGTGCAGGTTGGTCCTTCATTGGCACCTGGGGTGGTCCCCTGGCGTCAGGATGAGGCTGGACAGCCGCCGGAGTGATCATTTCCGGTGAAACTCTAGGTGGCCTCATCATGGTTTCGATGAGCTGTGCCAATTGCTCCTGCATAGCTTGCTGCGTTGCAGCTAAAGACCTCAAGGCTGCAGCCACCTCCGCCATTTCGAACTGGGGTGGTGCCTGGCTAGAACTAGGCCCCCCCACCAGGCGGCGAAAGATGCGGTGGTAATTCTAGTGCCATGTGTTAAAAATAAAGAGCTTGAGTAGCAGGTGAGCTTAATACCTTAAAGGACCTCTTTCAATTGTGAAATAGCTCCATGCAAAGGGTAGTGCCTAGTTCACCACCAGAGTCTCCGGTGAGGCTAAACGAAATAAGAGGAAGAGACAGCTTCTCATTCCCACAGACGGTGCCAAAATGATGATGCTGGAAACAGCACCACCCTTCAAGGTGTTTGTGAGCTAAATTCAATGTTAACAATGGAAATATAAGGGTATATACACACAGTAGAAGGAGGTTAGGAGAAGAGGGTTCACACCAGAATATAAGTGGTTCAGCCAATCAGGCCTATGTCCACTGTGCAAGTGTGTGATTAATATCACTGTATAAGGGCTCTAATGACCATAGATACAAACTCTCAAGCTTTCTCTCTCTACTGTATATTTGAACAGAGTTTCAGCTAGGGTTGCTAATTTTGGATCCTTTGCAAGGTAGAGGATGACCTCTATATATAGTACCTGGGGGTGTAATGTACCCCCCATGTATGCAATGAGCATGTGTGTGTTGATCTAGCCAATCTGATGAAGACATCTCCCACTGTCACATGTAAAGAATGATGATGAAATATTCCCCCCACATGTGGGGAATGATTTGTTATAACTTATTTGTATCCACGTGTCCTTATCCACATGTCAATAAGTACTCGGCCTTCGTGATTGGTCGTGACCTCAGCCTGAGAAAAGCCGGGGTTGATAATGTCTAGCTTCTCATTCAATTCGAGATGAGCCATGAAGATCTCGGCTTAAGTGAAGCTGAGGTAAGGAATCGAGGTCGGCCTGGGCCGAGGTTAAGCTGGCATATGCCTGGTACATCGGTCGAATTATTGATGAGGTCACCCTTGGTAGTAGTATGGTTCTTTGTAACCTAGGCCTACCCTCGGCCGAGGGTGTCATCACCCGTTTGATCATTCTGACTGTTGGTCCCCCTGATTCATGCAGCCCTGAGGAGGTTGGTAATGATGTCGGCTAGGGTCGACCCTTATATAGCCGAGGGTGCTGGTCACTGACCCAAGGCTTTTCCAACGTCGTCCATAATCTCGACCGAGGTTGGTGTCTCTGAGCCGAGGTGACACTTGGGGCATATCAATCCTCATCAGATAATCTTATGTGTTGCTTCATGGTGATTGACATGATGGTAACTGAAATCTCAACCAGAGTTAGGTCTGCAAGCATAAAATCTTAGGACAATATATGGATGAGGGAGGCTAAATTTTCTAGGGATGTAGCTAATAGTTCCCAAATAGTGATAATAATTGATGTACGACTGAGTTTCTCCTGGATGTTTTTAATTTCCCGATGAGGTGGCATGATAACTTTCTCAGGGGGCTTTCTCCTTGTGAATTGGGTTTGGAGGAGTAGAGTGTCAATTTGAAATAGTAAGGAAGTCAACCTCTTTATCTGGCAAGAGTAAGGGTTCTTCTCGAGCTTCGTCTTTAGCTTTCTCTAAATAGTGTAAAAGGCCAACCAAATATGCGATGCTGGTGGAAGGAGGTATCTACTTTGGGCCATCACCTCGATTTAGTTGAGTACAAGGGCTAGTTTTAGGATTTTAAGAGCCTCGTTTTGAGTTTTGGAGGGAGTTCGAGACATGAAGTCATCTATCCATAGTGTGTCTACGTCGAAACTCTAGGTGGGAGTAGGGATTTATGCTACCATATCTAGGACTTATTCAGTTGTCGAGTCCGACATATCAAGTGACGATTCCATAGACATGGATGATCCCGACCAAATGTTGTTATCTGAGGTGGTATCTTAGTTCTCTTCCTTGTCGGAGGAGGATTCAGGTTCTTCTAGTCTCATTTATTTCACGATGTTGGTGACCTCACAAAAGGTGTCTCTGAAGTAGTACCGGTATTTTTCATATTATATCCCCCATTGCAAGAATTTTTTAATAAATTTGGCATGGACTAGTGCGGACACTACATACTGCAGGCTTTCAAACTTTCCCTCTGCTTATCCATAGGGAACGAGGTTGACAAGTTCCATTTTACCAGTGTATGAGTACCTTCAGGAGGGGGAACCTTCTGGTATAGGACAACCTCGGTGAGTCATCTCGTCTTAGTGTTCGATTATGTCGACTATATGGGTGGTATCTATGTAAGTGTTCTAATGTCTACGCCCTACATCGCTGTAGTGATGGGTCCAGGGTGACGCTACAAGTACAAAGAGACCAAATGTTAGTTGTAGAATGAGAAGATCGATCTCGTTCTAGGGATCAATGGAATCTTCTATAGGCTTACTGGCTTTGGAAGGGGTATAATCAATCTTTATGGCCCTCAAATGGTGTTCTGTGCTTCCTAGGGCAAATCGTCACATCCAGTAGGTTGGATGTTCTGGTATATTTTGATGTTGTGGCATCTAAGTTCTCCCTCACTATTAAAGAACTGGAGTGGTGGTCCCTCGTACGGGAGACTTGGCTATAAACTTTATGTAGTTTACCCTCGCCTTTTCATGCGAAAGGTCCAGTTCCCATGCTTCTGAAGTCAGTCAATCTCTTATGAGTTATCTTTTTACCTAATCATAAACTTGTAATCTCGAATGCTAGGGTCCTCACAGGACGTAGGTCCTTGTTTATGGAGTTCGATTCCATTCTCAATGGAGTAGTCCCTTTATGTTATCATCTACCAGATCTTTTGGTTGAAGAACCAATCATCTCTAGACCCAGGGGAGGTGTACCTTCATTGATCAAGGGGTGGTCGAAGAAGTTGGTAATGCCCTACTCTGTCAGGTGGGTGTAGTAAATTTGGCCAGGCTTGGAAGCTGAAGGTCTTAGAGTAGGCTCTAGTCTGTAAAAGGTGGTGTTTCTCATGGGGGAGTTTGCCCAAGCTTAAACCTATCAATCAAGAAGTATCTGTGTCAGCCTTTATTTTTGTTCTCATCATGTGGATGGTACCTAGAGGGAAGTTTTGTGTCTCAGGTACTCGGGGAGGGACTTAGGCAGTTATTCCATAGTTCCTATTATACTAATCTTATAATAGAATCTGGGCAGCCATGACCCTTTGGTTCTCGCAAAAAAGGTTCCATATTTCTCTCGGGAGACTTGGGTGTGGGACGTTCTCGACTGGACAAGGGTTGGACTTTAGATTGGCTTCCTAAGTGGTGCCTTTTTGGGTGATGCCGACTCTCCACATTTCTTCTTCTTCTTCATATAGCAGTTGGTAAAGAACTCAATATTTAAATGTAATATGATTGTTGTCCCTGAGCTATGGGTTATTCGCACTCAACTGTACTAGGGGTTAAGATATCCGGTTATCTAAACCATGAGTTCTTTTGTCTGTCAGACTGGTAGATATAGTGCTATTACTATTTCCCGGGGACTTTACCAAGAACACATTTCAAGTAGAGGGTGAGTGCGTACCATTATTGGTTCTTGAATCAATGAGGGAAAACATGTTTTCCTTAGGGGTGGGCCCTCTCCATCTGGAGGATTGGATTAGTACTAAAAATGAGATATGCTCAATAGATTGAAGAGCTTTATTGTACATCTCCTCCTTTTTATCTGAGTGATTTATTTCTTTTGATAAGGGGTAAGGAGTCTTGGTTCTTTCGAGAGCACGAATTCAGTGACCAAGAGTAAGTTTAGGTTGTAGTGGTTAGTTTGTAGTAAGTGTTTGGCCATGATGAAGAATGTCATATGCTCACTGTTAGGCTTGCTTTTGATGATAATTTTCAAGTCGGTGATGGTGTGCCTAGAGGGGTGACTGTTTGAAATTGAGAGTGTGTCCTCATCCTTGGTTTGTGATGAATGGGTACTATGAGGGTACATGGGTCGATGTATCCTATGGAAGTTTCTGATAGGGCGTTGGTATCAGGGTTGGGATGATATGTTATGGGGGTTTTGGTGACAATTGTCTTTAGCGGGATGAGGCTTCCAGAATCAATGAGGTCTTTGATGGAAAACCTCAGGGCCAAACAGTTATTGGTAATGTGATTAGGTCCTTAAGGGAACTCGCAATAGGAGTCGGCCCTCTAATTCTTATTGGTAATTTCAGGGTGGTCTAGAGTTGAGAGGTCACAAGAGACCATCCATTATTAGGTCAATGTACACTCAGTTAAGGGGAACCCGAGGATCTGCGAGATTTTTGGGCTGGGTTCTAAACTCTTTGGGAGGAGTCATGGTTTGATAGTTTTTGGGAGGGGGTCCTGGTTGGAAAGGTGCAACGGTGGCTACCATCGTTTGGGAAGTATTAGCAACCGGGCATGATTTTGATTATGATCTCACTATGAGGCTGGTGATGTGAGATTTATAAGCTCTAGGTGAGTTCTTATGGGTAGATAAATGATTTGCAGCTCGACGAGGTTCCTAAGTAAATTTGATAGATTTGGTAGCCAAAATTTCCTCAATTTTTCTCCTGGTGTGGTTGAATGATTTGAAGTCAGGATTTCAGGTGAGCCTAAGTTCATTCATTACTTCCTTTTGAAGGTTCCTGATCACAATATCTATCTGATCATTTTTCAGGGGGCAGTTAACCATCCGACAAACTTTCTCTCTTCAACAAGTGATGAAAGTGGAAACCGACTCTCCCATTTCTTGATTTAACATTTCTAAATCTTTATAAGTTATTATAAGTTCTTCATTGTATTCGTAGTGCTTTAGGAAATCAAAACATACATCATCCCATATTTTGTCGGTTCCCTCACGTTTCAGCCCCATATACTAGGTAAGGTCTCCTCCAGAGTGGAGGAAAACATGCTTTCTAGCACTCCTAGGCCTACATTATAGACTTGCATTTGAAGGTGGTAGTTGGAGAAGTGGGCGGTTAGGGAGCCTATCCTTTTGTAGATTTTGAGGACTAGCATCTTGAATTTTTTCGGCAACCGAACTTCAGGATAAAATTAGCACAATATTGTTAGATTAATTTACTTTAACTAAACTACCCAAATTAATTTATTAAACACATTATTAATTTTATTAAATCAATTGGCACATAAGAATATTTAATTCAAATAAGTAACTAACACATGCATAGAATATGCAAAGCCAATGCTAACTTAATTGTTTATTTTTTCCAATAAAGTTAACAGGTCGATCTCAATTTTAATTAAAATATACTTATTTAACCTTTTTCCAAATTAACTTATTTATTTAAAATTTTGGGGTACTGTACATATGAGTGGTTGAAATTCCATACATCATAATTAGAAAGTTAAAAAACATAACATTAAAATACAAATACGAAAATTTTGTTCAATCTATTTTCAATTGCAATAATTTCTCGCACAAATGGGAGCCATATTAAGAACATATTTTTGTGTACCACAACAAGAACCGATATTACATTATTCTTTCGCAAAAATGTTAAAAACACAATGTTTAGCATTGTTTGTATAAATATCACATCCACTTATTTTATACTACAATCTCTAATAGTTATCAAAGTTCTTAGGGATACTTTGTGATTCCATATATAAAATTTTGTTAATAATTTAAAATAAATAATCAATTAAAAATTAGTGTGTTGTGAGTGGTTATCTTACTAATTCAATATTTTTATGGGAGAGTAAGTTATGTATGCCATAGGATTATTTTATACAATCTAGTACCAAAAACGAATAAAACATATTTTAATGAAAAAAGTAATTCCAATCAAACCATAGTGTTTTGCAAGATTAGAGTACACATAATTGAAAATACGAATTTGATGGGGCTAGTTTATATTATCCAATTTTATTTGTTTTTCAAGCATATTTTTTTTGGATATATTAGTAAAACATATATCTATTTTATGGATTATACTCATTAGTAAGTCATAAAATCCTAAAAATATACATGTAACTAAATTCCATTGCAGAAAGAAAAGAAAGATATTGTGCATAAGCTTTAAAAAAATATTAGCACTATGGACTTGGAATAAAATTTTGTCCAATTATGAACCAAAAACATTGATTTTGTAGAATATATAAAAATAGATATGTTATGTTGTGTGCTAGTCGTCACAGAAATGGATATTAAATGGGGTGTAAAACAATTCCATATGGAGATATAAAATTAGATGGAACCCAATGAGATAATAAATAATCTTAATGAATAAAATAAAATTTCATTAGAGTATGAGTCTTACCAGACAACTAATGCTTGTATCTACGTGAAAATTATGAAAGTTGGAGCGCCAAAGTTTTAAACCGGTTAAAGTTATATGTGTGCTAGAAAATTAAAACATGCATGAAGATTAAGCGAATGTGTAAAGTGAGGGAGAGACATGTCATGAGAGGTGATAAATGATAATACATTTTGAGACCTGTGGTATTTGAAATTGGCGTTAAAAATAACTGACTTATAACAAATTTAGTTAGATCCATAAAGTGAGTGGAGATCGTGAATAAGACTGGTTAAGGAATTGGAAAATCTAGGGAGTACTTCAAAGGGAGAGAGTAATGACCTTATATCAATTTAGCTGGAAGAATTCTCTCATATTCATCATATATTTACTATGTTATCAGACTTAACTAGAAAACTAAATTATTTATATAACATTGTGTTATTGATAATTTTTTATATTGGTACTTACCACCACTATTTAATTATTTAAATTAATAGTTCACTTTTAACATTGATGTTAATCTTATGTTTTTTAACAAGCATAGAGGTATAAACTAAAATTATAAAAAAAATTCTTTGATTAATGAAAATTTTAAGGGTTGTTTTGAGGAAATCCTAGTTTGATAATATGATATTTGATTTAAAAAAGTTTTTGCAATTAATTAGACATCATAAAATATCATGGGAGAACTATTTATTTGAATGGAAAAATTGTCGACTTGAATTCAAGTGTGTATTTTTCTATGAAAAACGTGTATATAGTTGCCGATTTTTATAAAATATATGTCGATTTGCATGAAATTGGTGTTATGTCTAATTATTTGAAAAAAAATGGGGTTAAGTCAAATATCATATTATTAAACTGGCATTTAGTCAATATAGCCCAAATTTTAAAGTATCTTAAATATGAAAAATGTAAGATAAAAAAAATAGGTTTTCCTATGGGTCAAAAATTAAATTATGACAAATTAACTATTTTCAATTTTAATTTTGATTAATAATTTTTCAGGTCAATTTATTAATTTAATATGAATTAATTAAAATATTACAGATATGGTTCACACAAAAAATAAACGTTTAATTTGTTCCTATTAAAATTAATTAAGTCAATTTTATTAGTTTACCGAATTAGTTTTGTCCAAATTACATATGAGGTGATAACGATTAACAAATGAGGAAAATAAATGCAAGCACATACACAACTTTAACTACATACATTTTAATTTAATCTCCCTAACAACTTTGATTATAGGCTCACTAGTTTTGGAAATGTCTCTCGAATCTCAACCATTGGCAATTAGTTCATAGATTTTCATAAACTTAGCAAGCGTTGATCACAACCAAAGCCAAAACCTCCCCAAATTTATATAGTAATTTGTGAAAAAATTTGATTTAAGAAAGCAACAGTTTGATCTTAATTTGGTTGTAAAATGGTTTCTTAAATCATTAAAAACAATCAAAATACTAAGTATTAGGCTTCAAGATTTCTAGAGTTTTAAGGCTCACAAAAAGGATGTGTAGAAAAGTAAAAAGATTTCATTCACAAAACTCCATAAAATTTAATTTTTATAAAAATTATAGATAAGTTTTTAAGAGTTTTTTGATAAGAAAACATTTAAAAAAGAGTTTAAAAGAAATTAAAAATGTATGTCGAAGTCCAAGAAAATTAGTCAAACCAAGAGACCACTAAAACACATAACTGCAGACCAACCGTAAAAGGACACTTTCATAACCCACGATTGCGGGAGGAAATGCCGCAACTGTGGCTTGCATGACCATACCCTTCGGGTGCGCATATGCGGGTGTCAATCCTTGTAGCTTGGTCCTGGACTCTTCGTAGGAGGCTACTCGGTGTGTCTCTCTTTTTCCCTTTTAATCTTTTATGAAAGGGGCTATACATTTTATTCGTTTATGAACATTTTTAACTATTAGAAATAGTATGTCGCTAATATATCTTTACATAAACACTTTAAAAACTTGTAAACTTCTTTAAAACATTCAAACAAATATTTTTTAAAATTCGACCAAAGCTAGATTAATTTTAAATTTCAAAAAATTAATTTTTCCACTTGTACTTCCTGTTATTTGGCCTGTATTTTGATGCTTGATGGATGTGTTAATGTCATTTTGATGCCGCTTTGTCACCGATGTAGTATCTAATTATATATAAAATCTTCCAACAATATGACACACCTAACCTAAGTTTTATCAATCCGGAATTATGACAACAAGAGAACTTTGTTCTTACTAATATCCTATTTTGTCAATTCGGGGATAAAACAAAAAGTGACTCGACATAAAATACAATACGATACAAGTTAAAGAACGGGATATAAAATATCATTATATACATCAATTTCTACCTAGTTTCTAACCCCTCGAGACGTGATATGCAAGATAGGCTTCAAAAGCTTAATATGTCTTCATTATGTACCCGTGTCATAGTCACCTGCACATATATTACATCGCGTGAAGTATAAAAGATATAAGGGAGATAATAATAAATAATTGAGAGGCGTAAATAAATATGCAATGATTGAAAATATAATATTTTCTCACCCTAAATTTATTGTCCTTCGTAAACAAAAATCCTCTAACCCTTAATTTAAAAACTTCTTATCCTTTACCCCATGGATAGATGAAGGTAAAATTAAAAATGCAGCGTATCTCGATTAAATAAAGAAACTAAATATAAATAATAATTGCTAAACGAAATATATTCCACTAACTCAACTAAATCTAGAAACACTAACGATATTATCATGCAAACTTAAATGTGTTAGAATGGGAGTAAGTGAAATATATGCATGGAAATATGAACCATAAAAAATATATAACAATTATGATATAACATCAAATATAATTGTATAACAATTTAAGCATAAAAGATTAAAATTCTATCTTTTAAAACAATAAACAAAACATAATAAATAAAATGATAGAAACACGAGGGTTTCCCTAATGTGAAATATATATATCCAAAATCGGCAGTCCTACATAAACTATCTAACGACAATGATAATGATGTCAAAACTCGAAAAAATATGTTAACCCATCCACGCTTTCATAAGAACACGAGATTTAACCAATAGTTGAACACATGAAAAATTCAACCATATTGATAAAAGATTGAGTTCATAAAGAGTTCACACCAATTAAGACCTAATGTTAACATGCAAAAGTTAAGAAAATCCATAAGGCCAACATAAAATATGCTATATAATATATGTGCACACCCATTGTTATTTAACTTAAAAATCTCTCAAAGTGCTCTTTTACTAATATTATTATGTAATTTTTATTTTGCGTTTTGTATGAGCACATGCATGAAGTATTGTTCTAATGGAGCCTTTACCACACTTTTTGCGGCACTTCCCATTGCATCCCTCATCATTTTTTACATTCATGGTCACATGAAATGGTTCTTACATAAACAATTTTAAAATCTAGCAACAAAAAAATATGATGTGGTCGAGTGCAAACACATGCACTGAAAACTTTTCGAATGAAAATTGAGGTTTCACCCTAGTTCAACTCGTGTCAAGTGCATGAGATATGGAAATGACTACTACATATGAAACATGAGTTGTTCTTGATGAAATCCTAATAAGGTTAAGCAAAACATGAGTAAACTCTCTCCACCCTCTTCAATTTTTAATCAAGAATATGGTATAAATAGCATGATATGTTCCTAAACTTTTTAATCATCCCCAAAAAACGAACAAAAATAACACGCAAATGATCCAAAATAAAACATAGTACCTATAGTACATATTTCGGTAGTATATGGATATTATTCGATCAGTGAAAAACACAAAATCCTAACATAGAAAAATAAACGGCTTAAGTGGCATCGTGATCGAAATGAGCTACCTTAACATTCTTCCTCCTTATCCAATACCTAGTCCTTCTCCAAACTTAACCCAGTATGATTTTTTTAACTCACTCACGAGTCGTTGGGAAGTCTTAAATGGATATTTTACGTGCTCGTGTAGATTTTCAAACCTTCTAAAGAGCAGATCGAGAGATTTACTTATGTCCACCTCTATCTTGAAACAATACACTTTAAGGAGACCCTTTATTTTATAATGGGTGAAAAAATATGGTTAATGGGCAATCACCTTCATTTTCTTAGGGACATCTCTAGGTGCGGGATGAGATGATTGTCAAATTGGAACCTTTGACAATGTTAACCTCGAATTTTAAAATATACCCTAAATTATTTTCATAGTAAAGGCCAGTCTTGTTCTTTAATGATTGGAATGTTTCTCAAATTATCATCACATGATTCTCTAATTTATGTTCAAGGTCAACATTTAATTTTAAATACCTATACATCTAGGTATTTCTTTGGCCTAACATTATCCTCTTCAAGCAACATTTGAACCCAAGATGAGTGAAGTAATGCTTTCTTTAGACTAACGACATTCTCATATAAGAAATATATCTTTTTATCCCCTTCCTAAAGATTCTCAATAATATTAGCCTCATGTGCATGTAAAGTCCCTAAAAATGTCACTTTCTTCCTTAGGACACAAATATTTTATTTATACATCTTAAGCGGGGAGATTAGCTTAAGATTCACCTTATCCAATTGGAAAATCAAATCATAAATCTTAAAATAAGCCTTTTCGATGTCAAAATCATTCCCTTGATCTTTTTCTAAAGTGTTCTAATCATGGGTGCTAATGGAGTGGTATTCCTAGCTAACATCCTCAACCTTATCTTTAATAAGGTAATATTAGGAACTAGTTACTTCTAAGTACAAAGTGGTGGTAAAAGAAATAAATTTATGGTCACGGGGATGACTTAGTGGCATCGGACTCCGACTCACTATCACTAAGGGTAACATTTAATGCCTTTTACTTGCCCTCATCTTTTAGTTTCATGGGATATTTAAACGAACTATCACCTATTCCCTCACACTTAAAAAACCTGGCGGAATCCTTATCATTTCCATCCGGTTAACCATATATTTTTCCTATTATAATGGTTTGATTTTTCTCAATTTTTTTAGATTTAGAAAAATTAGGGTTTTGTTTGAGAATTTTTGTAAATTTTTTTAACAAAAAGAGTAAAATCTTCCTTTTCACTTTCAAATTCATCATCGAAATCGGTTGCACACGCTTTATGGGATTTCAAAGAAATTCCCTTATCCTTTTTAAGTGGACTACAATTTTCCTCAAAGGTTTGTATATAACTTATGGGTTCCTCAAGTTCATCCTATCGACCTTACCTAAAACATTTAAAGTTATGATGCGTGGAAGGAACCTATGACGCAAAGGATATAAGGAAAACCTTTCATGACTCAATTTTGTAAGATATTTATTATCAAATTTGTAATTATGGCATTATTCCATTTATAAAAAACCATTTGAGTCATAGGTTAGGATTGTGTTTACTTTTTCCTTTAATCCTATGCATTTTGAAGATACAAAGCAGCCCAGGGTAAAGAGAAACCTACATTCGTGTCGAGTTTCATCTTCAACCTTGAATCTAAAGAAAAGTATGAATGATATATTCCGTTAATCCCAGGGTTTCCATGTTTGGGATTTTAAAGTTTGTTGACTTCATTTTCGAAAGTTGGTTTTTTAAGAAAATATTTTTGGTTTTGGAAATTCATTCAAATGAACTTTATTTTCATTCAAACGAGTTTGATGGTGTTTTTTGAATGAGTTGGTATCCTGTTGAAATAAGTTTGAGGTGTTCACTTGAATGAGCTTCAAACAAGCTTCAAATAAAACTTTATGCGAAGTTAGTAAGGTCTCATTCAAAGCTCGCGCGATCTCTATTTTAACGAGATTTTATATTTTATTTGAATGACATCGGGTCTTGTTCAAATGAGATTGCCGAAGTCATTTGAACGATACTGAACTTCATTCAAATAACTCACCTAAAATTTCATACCATGTCTTTTTGTAAACATTTGTATAAATAAGGCACAATAAGAGTTTTTAAGTTTAAGAGTTTTGAAAACTACTTTCCAAAGGGAAAATATAAGCCTCTTTTAACCCAATTTACGCCCTCAGTTTGAGATCCAACAATAAATATAATATGCTAGTTTGAGATTTCAAGTATCTTGGATCAAGATCATTTACTCAACATCATTAGAGTATTAATTTTTCATAGTGGATTATGTTTTATTGTGGTGATGGTTTGCTAGCCAAGATTGATGGACACTAAGATATGTGAGGTCCTGGCATTGTGAAGATCGTGTGGGATTCCTATAGTGTTATTGTGAAGAAGGTTCAATTTGTGAAGACTGCCTCAAGTCTTGAAGGCGTCAGTCAAGTGAAGTAAGTCTGTCTGTCACTATTATATAAACCCTATATCATAATGAATTTGGGCAAGCTAGTCCACCCAAGGTTTTTCTCATTGTGAGATTTTCTCGTACATCAGGGTGATGTGGTTGATATTTATTTTATACTTGCTTATTCACTTAGATGTATGCTTAGGGAAAGATAAAATTGGTTAATAGTTTTCACAACGTATGTTTTAATTTGGGCTTACTTAAAAATTTGATTAATTCCTCATTCGATTTAAAAATTGGAATTTGTCAATCCATATATCCTAGAACTTGCAACAACATTTTCTCAAATTGGTATCAGAGCGGGTGCACTAAGTTATAGAATTGATCCATAGTTTTCAAAGTTTTTGGATTTTAGATAGATTTTATGTGAGAAGAAAGCTTAATTACCCGGCCTCCTATGTTTGATGGGTCAAACTATCCCCATTGGAAGGCATGGATGATATATTTCCTAAAATCTATAGATAAGAATTCTTGGAACTCCATAAATCAATTATGGTATCCTCCCATTAAAGGTGGTTGATTCAAAAGCGTACTTCCATTGGATAACAGTTGAAATGAATGCATCCACATTTGATTCCAAGGGTGTGAATGCAATTTTTTATGTTGTCATGATGTAATAATTTTGATGCATTATGACTAGTGAGAGGAGCGTAAAGGATTCTTGGGAAGTTTTAAAATCCACAGACGAGGGTACTGATGCATTTAGAGTTTCTAAGTTACAAATCAAATAACTAAATTTAGAACGATTGAAATGGGAGAGAATGAGTCGTTTGATGAGTTTTATGACAAACTATCGGATATTGTTAACTACTCATTTAACTTACGTGAGCATATCCTGAACCAAGAGTTGTGAAAAAAATCATAAGGTCGTTGCCTGAAAGATTTAATGAGAAAGTCATAGTCCAAACCTCCATTAGTGGTGTCGATACTATGAGAGTCTGAGAACTTATACGTGATATACAAACATATGATATGAACATGCGCCCTCTATAGAAAAAAAGGTTTAAAATTGAAATATTGTAAGGAGTATGTGTCGGATTCCGATAGTGAGGGTGTTTTAGAGCCCGAACTTATTGCTAGGTTTGATTGAAAGTTCACAAAATTTCTTAAGTTTATAAAATATAAGAACATTAGTAAGAAATATAAGGACTTTAACAACGATCGTGGTTGGAAGAAGAGGGATAACCCTAAGAAGGTGGATAATCGAGACAAGTGTTATGAAAGCCAAGGGTTTGGGCATCATGCTTGTAAATGTCTCACTAAACTAAGGAAATAAGACAAGAAGCCCAAAGCTTATAATGATACCCTTACTGATAGTGAGTCAGAAGAGGAATCTAATTCCCTCGTAAAGCATAATGAAACTGCTTTCATGGATAGTCATATGACCCTAAGTGAAAAGTCTCCCATCGATGAAGATAATCATGTGCATAACAGTTTTGAGATTCGGTCTTGTGATTCCCAAGAGTGATGAGGAGGAGAGTGAGCTTCAAGTTTCCTTCCATTATTTATTTACGGAATCATCAAAATTTAAGAAGGCCAACTTGAAACTTTGGGCTAAATTGAAAGAGCATGTTGTAGGAAATGATAATAATAAATTGATCGAGGATTTAAGGGCACGGGATAAGACTCTTAGGGAGAAGCTCACATTCGTTGAGGAATAGAGATATAACCTTTTAGGAACGATTGAACATATTAACAAATAGTACCTAAAATTTGATGAGTCTAAACTTTTTCTTGAGTCAAGAATTTTAAATTTAGAAGAAAAATTAAGAGACTCAAGTCATGTCAAATTTGATTTGAAATCTAAACCGGGGAAGTTGGACAAAATTTTAGGAACCGTCTAAATAAAATTGATTGAATAAGTATAGGCTTAGATGATACCATTACTTCAAATCCTAAAGCCAAGACCAAAATTTTGAGAGAGTCTACAGATGCCAAGGACGTTAAAAATGGTAAACCCAAGGGTATCTTTCCATGTGTTTATGATTTCACACATTATGGTAGGAAATGCCGTCTTAGGAGTTTTTTTTTCTTAGTATGGGTCTTAATAAGTCAAAATCTAGTGTCAATAAGGTTCCCAAAAACCCTTGGCTTTAAATCATCATTTATTTGGGTTAGAAAATCCAATTTGGAGGCACTTAATATTAGACTTGTTGATTCGCGCATTCTTTCAAATGATTTATCACATGTTATATCTTATGAGTGATTGTGTAAGAATATTTTTCATACACTAGGTTTGTGCTTAATGTTATATGTTATGACTAGTGCTATGATGTTTATGTTTGTTGTATTTTGATTCTTCATTTTTTAGTTTATTTGAAAGATAAAAAAATTATTTGCCTTTTGAGTCATTTGTACAAAAAAATTAAAAAAAATAAAAAGATTTTTTTCTTTTGTATGTGTAGTTGGTTTTACACTTTTTGTGTGGCATATTTATGTGTTTGTATCCCATTTATTCCATGTTTTCCATCTTGCATGAACATTAGGTTATGGTTTATAATTCTTTGGATTGTTTCTTAATCATACCTTGCATGGAGTTGTTCGACTTTTGTTTGCTTAGTGGATTAATATAAGTATATGCCTCCACCCACACTTTCACGACCTCTTTTGAATTTACACTTCTTATGTTGCATGATCTAAGTAACTTGTTCTCCTATCAATCTTGTCAATACATATCTATATATCTAAGGGTTTTGTGCATGTAAGAACTATTGCCTATGTATGCTCTTAAGAATGAAAAAAATATGAATGTGCAATGGAAAGGGATATGTTGGGAGTATGTCTCCTTTACAAGAAAGTCTGCCATTGATAAGAGCCTTTGAAAAGAAAAAAAAAGGAAAAGATAAATGTTTTCCAAGGCCAAAGTTCAGAAATTAATGATCAAAAGTGATATCGTGAAAAAGAGAGAAAAATTAAATATTTATAATATTGAGGGTGTGATAATTTCAAGATCAATAGGCTTGTACAATCAGTTCTAGTTCATCATTGATGTTTAGCACCATTTGTTTGAGAATGATCAATAGTTTTTAGGCTCGTGTGCATTTAGTCCGTTTATCTGTTTGATTTCACTTTATGTGCCACATGAGTCTAAATCCAAGTTTGATAAATTAATGTGATCAAATATAACTCCTTGGACAATCTTGAGTGTTTGTGACATGTTTATTTTGTCTTGTAATTCACTCCTCTTCACTCTATACCATCTTCGTTTAGACGATTGTGGAAAACTTATTTTTATCTGTCTTTTGTGGTGATATACCTATATACTTATGTGTGTTCTTATTACATGTGTGCTTATATATACATGTATGTTTGTTTGAGTCTTTACATTCATTTAATCCACATTCATCATATATGATTACATTGGTATCATTTGTATCCTCGCTTGGTTTATTTGTACTTGTGTTGCCGTGTGTTTCATCGTTTCTATTTCATTTCACATTGCATGATATGCTCGCTTACTTTATGTTCATTTACGTCAAATTAAGAGGGAGAAGTTTTCATATTATGTACCTTTGCCTTTGTCTATTACCGAACAAAAATGGGGGATAAGTTATCCCTAATGGGGAGATATTTCAATAGGGGGAGGATTTTTCATATGAGGTTATATATTTCATATTATCTTCTCAATTGAAAGTGTTTTAAATGCAGGTTTAAGAGACAATATAAAAAAGTTTCACAAGAGCAAAGCTACTAAAGAAATAGAGTCAGTCAAGTGCCAGTTTGCACATTTTCCTTTTGAGGTTTGGGATTGGGTATTGGATCTTGACGTGCTAGTTTTATTTTTAGTTTTGTCCCTAAATAGCCAAACGAAGAGATTTGTAAGGATAAATTTTCATGTCTCGGGTTTTTAGAATGTTTATTGTAAAATTTCTAATATTGGATTTATTCCATTTGGACAAAATCGTCTGAGTTATAGGTTAGGATTTTGTTCAGTTTTTCCTTCAATCCTTTTCATTTTGAATACAGAAGCACCCTAAGTTTAAAAGTCATCAACTATAGTGTCGAGTTTTGTCTTTAACCTTGGGATCTAAAGAAAGGTTTGCATGTTATATTATTTTAATCCCTGGGGTTTCATGTTTAGGTGTTTAAAGTTTATAAAGGCAATTTTCGAAAAAGGTTTTTTAAGAAAATATTTTTGGATTCGAAAAGACATTTGAACAAACTTTATTATCATTTAAATGAGTTTGCTAGCAGCATTTAATGATTTGGTATCTCGTTTAATTGAGTTTGAGGTGTTACTCGAACGATCTTCAAACAATATTTTTTGTCAAGTCATTAAGGTCTCGTTTAAGCTCGCAGGATATCCTTTCTAACGAGATTCGATATCTCATTTGAATGACTTAGGGTCTCATTCGAATGAGGTTTCCAAAGTCATTTGAATGATACTAAACTTCGTTGAAACACCTCTCCTCGAGTTGCGTGTCAATATATTTTTTAAAAAATCTATATAAACAATGGCTCAAAAAGAGTTTTTAAGTTTATGGATTTCAAAACTTCTTTATAAAGGAAAACATATTCCTATTTTAACCATGTTTACATACTAATTTCGAGATCCAAGAATCGAGATAATATTCAAGTTTTGAGATCTCAAGTTTCTTTCACTAAGATTGTTTACTCAACGTCGTTCGAGTGTTTGTTTTGCTTGGTGGATTCCGTGTGACTGGGGTGATGGTTTACTAGTCAAGATTGGTGGACACCGAGACGTGTATGGTGCATGCACTGTGAAGATCGTGGGTGGATTCCTCCAATGTTTCTATGAAGAAGATTTAAGTAGCGAAGGATGCATCAAGAATCGAAGCCATCGAGTCAATCTAAGTAAGTATATCTATCATTATTGTATAATTTTATATCATAATAAATTTGCCTAGGTTTTGTCGTCCGAGATTTTTTCCCATAATGGGCTTTCCTCGTACACCATGACATTATGGTTGATCATCATTTTATTCTTAATTATTCATCTAGATGCATGCTTAGGACAAGATAAAATTTCTTAATAGTTTTCACAACGTATGTTTTAATCATTACTTGCTTAAAAATTGGAAGAATTAATTGAAAAATGGAATTTAGCATGCCATATACCCTAGCACTTGCAACGGTGTTTTCTAAAAGGCCTCAAAATCTTATGCTCTACCTAATAAACTAGAATTCTATCTCCCAAATTAAAATAATAGTTCACGATATTAGACAATTTAGTGTAAAACTCATGAAAAGTCTCATTCTCGTGCATCCCAATATCTCAAACCGGATGGTGAGATTTTGGAAATTTGAGACTCGTACGGTATGAGTACCATTATGGGTAACTTGGAGTATCTCCCATGACTCCGTAAACTTTCACACATCATAATCCAACGAAACTCCTCTAAAGTAACCGCATAAAATAAAACGTTAAGACCCTAGGAGTTTTATGATAAGAAAACATTTAAAAATAGTTTTAAAGACATTACAAATGTAGGTCAAAGTCAAATAGAGTTAGTTAAACCAAGAGGCCACAAAACACATAGCCGAGAATAAACCGTAGAAAACAACTTGATAACCTATGACCGCGGGAGTAAATGCCACAACAATGGATTATGCGGTCGAACCCTTTGGGTGTGTTATCCCGGGTGTCAAGCCTCGTGGCTTGACTACGAGCTTCTCATTGGGGCTACTGGCTCCTCTTTTTTCAATTTAAGTTTTTATGAAAGCACATGTAGGTTTATTCTTTTTAGGGATGTTTATGATTTCTAAAAAACATATGTCACAAATATAGCTCTCTATAAACACTTAGAAAAAACTTTTAAAATCGTTTAAAACATTCAAAAATATTTATAAAATTTTCACCAAAATAAGATTTATTTCTCCACTTGTACTACATGTTGTGTGGCTTGTACATTGTTATTTGATGGAATTTTTATGTCGTTTTTATATCACTTTATCATTGAAATAATATCCGGTCGAGTCACCAAACTTTTGTTTTGTCAACTAAGAATTATGACAATAAGAGAACCTTGTTCTTACATTCAACTAAATACAAAATAACTAATATATAAAAATAAATTTTCCACTATTTAAACTCTAAAATCCTATTTTTAGTTCATAATCAACAATAAGGGTGAATTTTTTTAGAACAACATGATAACATGTTTTACTTGTCATGATAACATGTTTTATCGTGTCAATAAGGGTGAATTTATCGTGTCAATTTGTGTTTAATGGGTCACATTTATGTCAGGTAAGAAAAAAGATGGCTAGAAATATATGAAGAATGTTAGAAGAAACGTATAACTGAGGATAAATTGGGAGTAAGGTGTAGCACAACTTTTTTTTTTGGGGGGGGGGGGGGGGGGATGATAATAACACAAATCGGCTTTGAAAGTGAGGGTAAACACAAAATAACATTTTATAGTTGAACATTTTTAAGCTTTTGTCACCTTCAATAGTTTTATTAGATAACGATCCCATTTTTTTAATGTAATCAATCAAATGCCTATAACATCCCTCAGCAACAACTATTTTTCAGTAAATCCATTTCTTTAAAGAATGACAAATGTCCCATATTATTACAACATCCTCCATTAAAGTTACATTACATTAAACCCTCTATTTTGGCATTTTCTTTAATTTTAAAATAAATATTCACATTTAACAATTAAGAATTATACTGTTATTTTGTGTGTATTTATAATAATTTATGCGGATATGGTAGAATTAGAACTTGTAATATTAGTGATTATGTTTTAAGATACTCAACGTTTTTTTAATATAAAAATGATCCCTATTATTCATTTTCCTTAACCCTCCTTTCACCGATGAGGCGAAATAGTTACTTCCCAGAATGTAAATATTTATTTTTTAGAGACCAAAAGGGGAATGAAAATGTTTCTTGTCCTATGTGAAATAAAATTTTTGAGAAGTCCTAAATTCATAGAAATCCTAATTTCTATCATATTTTATTTATAAGAGTACCTTTTTTAATTTATTTAATATTTATATAGCTCAAAAATAAAATTTAGAAATAATGTAACTGGTTAGTTAGGCGAATTAATTCTCTATATAAAGAGAGCGAGACATAATAAATATGGCAAGGGAATTCTAATACATTGTATACATCGTTAAATGGTTAAATTGTTATTTTGTATTTGTGGAGGGTAATGTTTTTCGAAAAGGCAATAATATATTTAAGGTACTTTTTAAATAGTATAGATATTACTCTTTTATACACAAATATTACTGTTGTGAGTCAAATTATTCATGCCACGTGGACCTATGACATTGGGACACTTTTCCTCATGAGCATACATATTAGCATTTCATTTACACTTGGTCAGCTCCAGAACTACTTGGTTGGCATACTCGCCAACCATCTTAAGAAGATGAACCATCGTGAAGAAGAAGGGTTATTCATATGGGAATTATCAAGAGACATTCACATGTGCCTTAGAAGATCAATAGTCTCATTCATTATGTACGTGCAATGCTAAAATATATAAAGGCATTCTGCCCCTTGGTTTTTCGCGAGCAATATTAATATATTATTTCCATTAGCTCAAGGGAAAAGTTTAGCACACACAAGGAAGACTATCCAGAATTCTATGTAACTACCTTTTATCGTAATACCATAACATTGGGCGTAGGCTTTCCTTAAACTGAAGCACTTTAAAAATCTTTGTTGTTCTTTATTACTTTTTTACATTAGTTAACTAATTATTTGTGATTATAAAATTGGTGATTTCTAGATAAGATAAAATCTTTACTAATTTTGGACATCAAAAGTTTGGCACCGTTTGTGGGAACGACTGTTGGTCATCGTTCTCTACCCATCCTACTCACTTATTCCCCTAGAAAGTTTTCTAAGAAATGATGAATGTTACTGAGAGCAGCCTTGTAACTGTAAGCAGCACTCTAGATCCATCTGCTCCTCCTATTGTTGCAGATGTTCAAGCAACACTCCTGAGGGAGATGTCCCCTCTCCTGTCAGAAATGAAAGAAGTGTCTATTCCAGGTCTTCCCATGACAGATCTTATCGCCTAGGGACAAAATCATCAATTCGATCTACCAATTACTATGATGGTCAGTCCTTCCCCTCTGAACGGACGAGCGTGTTAAGACGCTTGACCAAGGCATCTTATTTTGATGGTGTTGTCCCCCCAATAACCAGAGGTCATCATAGAGAGCCAGTCTTATCCTGAAATCATAGGTAAGGGCCAGTTAGGTCCAAGGATAGCATCAGAGGCACCATGCATGTTGAACAGATTTCTCAGGAAGGGATCTCAGCACAAATGCATAGTAAGTCCACCAAATCTGCTTAACACAAATTACAACCAAAAGATCACTCTTATAAGGTATCTATATAGAGATTGGAAGACCGTTTGGGAGAAATGTCTAAGACCAATAATCCTTTGCAGATGAATTTTATGAAAGGATATCCTTTCATCCTTCCAAGTTCAAACTGCCTATGGTCACGTCTAAGTATGATGGTAAAACTTATCTTGTCCTACATATTGAACAATATCAAGTTTCTTTTGATATGTATTCCATGCCTGGTAAGATGAGATGCATAGATTTTTCAAGTACTATCACTGGTCTAGCTCAGATATGGTATGATAATCTACCCCAAGGACAAATTGCCAATTTTTATCAGCCCCCGAACTATTTATCAGAAATTTTTACTTTGGAGAAAAGACAATTAAAAAAGTATCCCATTTAGTCAGTGTCCGCCAGCCACCGGCAGAAACTACCCGGGAATATATCACTCGTTTCAATAATGAGAAACTAAAAGTTGTTGACTACGAATAGAAAATGGCCATCACGGGTTTAATAAGCGGGTTGATTCTTAAAAGGATGTATTATGCATTAGCAAAGGAGCCTACGAATACCATGGCTGAACTAATGGGAAAATCTCAAAAGATCATGAACGCCAAAGAGGGTATGGCTACTAAGAAAACTCCCAAAAATAATCTGAGGGCTAGGAGAATTCTGATAAGAATGACTAGAAAGATAAAAAAGTTGACCAACCTAAAAATTATGAGGAATATACCCCTCTTAGCATACGTGTGCATCACATTTTAGAGGAAATAAGGGGAAATAAGGACTTGAAATGTCCTGGAAAATTGAAATTCCCGCCAAGCCGGAGAGATATGTCTAAGTATTGCAACTTTTATAAAGGCCATAGACATTCCACTAGTAACTACATTGCCTTAAAAATGAAATTGAATCCCTCATCCGTCGAGGAAAAGTACCCAAGTTTTTTTATTGGACTGAAGGTTGGGACATGAAAAGAAGGTAAGAATCCCTTTATAAATATAAATATGACAAGAAAAGAGGACGAGATGATTATTCTCAAGATGACCCTGACTTACCGAAGAAACCTAGGGAGCCTGAACTTGAGGTAGGAATGATATCGTTTGGATGTCATTTTATTGATAGAGGGAGGGATGGATGCGGAGATGAAGTCGATGAGAGAAAGGCCTATTTAAATGAGTCCAAAGCTTGATATTATATTTAGTAAGTGAATTTAACATACGAATTAGATGGTCAGACCAGAAGGGTCAACAAAGACAACGTAGTCATTGTTTTCTTCAAGACTGACTTGTAGAGGGTGATTTACCCTCATGACGACCCTCTAGTCATTACATGTCGGGTGAATCATGCTAAGATAAAAAGAATTCTTGTGGATAATGGTAGCTCAGCAGATGTCATGTTCTAAAATTGCTTTCATAGTTTGGGGTTACGGAACAACAAACTAGAACCTTACCATCGGCCTTTAATATACTTCTCTAGAGAAAAGGTGTATATTGTTAAACTAAAAGGGTTGGTCGTCACTTGTCCAGCCAGCAGAATAGAGAAGATTCGTTTCTTCATCCTAGACAAGAATGTTCCCTCAACCTATAATATGATCCTCGATAGAGTTAGATTGAAAAAGTTCAAAGCAATGGCATCTACAATTATCAGTGTATGAAATTTCCCACTCATTATGGGGTTGGCGTGGCAAAGGGTAATCAGATGGAGGATAGGGAATGCTTTTATACCTCTAATAATTAACAAGAAGTTTTAATAACACCACCACTTACCAAATCGATACTTTGGACCCCCGTGTAGAAGCTGATTTAGTCAAAGGGCAACTTGTGGAAACCACAAAAACCATTGTACTGGATGATGAAAGGTCAGAGAAAATCACCCAGATTGTCTCAAACCTAACACCAACCCCTAAAAAAGAATTAATTTCCATTCCTTAGAGAGCGAAAAAATGTGTTTTCTTGGTGCCATTAGGATATGCCTGGAATGGATCCTAATTTTATATGCCATGGACTCAATATCAACAAGTATGCCAAGATAATCAAATAGGAAATGCAGGGTATTTAGTCCCGAGAAAAATGTGTCTATCCAAGAAGTAGACAACTTGCAAAAAGCTAATTTCATTGAAGATGTCAAGTACCCTAATTGGTTGGCCAATGTAGTAATGGTTAAAAAAAGTATGATAAATGGCGAATGTGTGTGGATTTTACCGACCTCAATAAAGCAAGATCAAAATATCACTTTCCTCTACCAAGGATTGATCAATTGATAGATGCAATATTAAGTCACGAGTTGCTAATCTTCGTGGATGCCTACCCTCGTTACAACCAAATCAAAATCAAATTGTAAGACAGAGAAAGCACATAATTTATCACTAGTATAGGTACTTACTACTACAACGTTATGCCTTTTGGGATTAAAAACTATGGAGCAACCTACCAAAGGCTTGTAAGCAAAGTTTTGGAAGAGAAAATTGAGAATGACATGGAAGTATATTTGGATGACATGTTTACTAAGAGAAGGGTAGCTTCCCACCACATCAAAGACTTGAGTCAGACATTTTATCAGCTAGAAAACATCAAATGAAGCTCAACCAAGCTAAGTGTGGGTTAAATATCCAGGATGTAATGTTCCTAGGCTTCATTGTGAATCAAAGAGAAATTAAGGCCAACCCAGATAAAATAAAGTCATTACTTGAGATGAAGTCTATAACATGCAAGAAAGATGTGCAAAAATTGACTAGAAGAGTGGCCGCCCTCAACCAATTTGTGTCTCGAGATACTGATAACTGCCTCCCAGTCTTCAAAGTACTTATGAAAAACTTCAAATCGAATGAAGAATGCGAAAATGCCTTTCAGAAGTTGAAGAAGTAATTGGGATCTCCACGACTGCTCTCCTGACCATTTCGAGGAGAGAAATTATATCTATATCTGGTTGTTTTAGTGTCTGATGTTAGCTCGACATTACTCAAGTTGGAAAATGGAGTTCAAAAGCCAGTGTATTACACCAGCAAAGAATTCAGAGGAGAAAAAATTAAATATTCCCTCCTGGAAAAGATAGCCCTGGCTCTTATTGAAGCTTTAAGGAGGATGGAGCCCTACTTTCAAGAACACACCCACAGATTTACATATGTGCCAGGCACTTCACAAACTAGATAAATTAAGGATATTGATGTAGTATGAAATAAAATTGGGAGAATACAAAATCCTTTATGAACTTAGGATAGCACTAAAGGGACATGCCATAGTAGATTTCATTATTGAATTTACATATCCAGAAGCGATCACTACTCCAAGTTTGTCTACAGAGCAAACTTCTTTAGAAGAAAGCTCCGCTCCAAAGCAAACTGAAAAGATCACCGACCAACTAAAAATGTCTTCTTCCCAAGAGATGTCTCAAAGGCACAATGTACAGAGAAGGAATATATTTCAGCAAGGTATAGTGTCTGAGGAAACCATTAATAACGATGTTCCAGTTTGGAAGCTGTATGCGGATGGATACTCATGTTCTACGGGCACTGGAGCAGGTCATAACATTAATACTCTGGATGAAATTGATGTGAAATATGAAATTCATTTTTAATTCCAAGATTCCAATAATGAAGCAGAGTACAAAGAATTAATTATAGGCTTGGAGTTAGCCTTATCATTAGGAGCCAAGCAGGTTAAGGCGTATAGTGATTCCCATCTCATTATTTACAAAGTGCTTTAAATATATGGAGTCAAAGGAGATATCATGATCAAGTATCTGTCCAAAACCATGGAAGTCATCTCCAAGTTTCTTGTATTTAAAATGGTGAGAATTCTAAGGATAGAGAATGTCTAAGCAAATGCACTTGCTTGGCTCGCCTCAGCAAGAAGGATAGAATTCGGGAGAATCATCCTCGTGGAAATTCTTCCACACGGAATTATAGACTTGGAATATATGGTAAGTTTTATTATGATGGATTTAGGACCCTCATGGATGAACCGTATTAGAAACTACATTGATAAAGTTATTTACTTGTTGGTTCAAAAAAATCCAAGAAATTAAGGTTCAAGGCAACCAATTATGTGTTAGAGCGAGAAGTCATATACAAAAGGGGACACACTGTTTCAATAATTTGTTATGTTTACCCAACCGAGGTGCCAAACTTGATCAAATAAATACATGAAGGTTCATGTGGGGCTCATTCAGTCGGTCGATCATTAGTGTGTGGGATAGCTATTTAAGGATACTATTGGCCAACTATAAGAGCAGGTTGTATTTCATTTTCTAAGAAGTGTGATAAATGTCATAATTTTACCATAATTCATAAAAGATTGGGGGCTGCCTTAAATTCCATTACTTACCCATAGATTTTTGCTATTTAGGGAATTGATTTGGTCAACCGGCTGCTGAGGACTGAAGGAAGGTTTAAATACTTGGTAGTGGCAATGGATTACTTCACCAAATGGGTGGAATATTCCTTCATCATTAATCATGGCACTTAGTTCGATAATGAAGAATTTGAACAGTATTATACCCAGTCCAAGATCTAGAAACTTCATTGTGCCCCAGACACCTATAGTGCAATGTCCAAACAGAGGTCACCAACGAAACTATACTTGATGGGCTAAAAAAGAGGTTGGATGATGCTAAGGAAAACTAGATAAATGAGTTGCACACTGTTCTTTGGGCATATAGAACAATGCTGAGAACAGCCACCGATGAGACTCCTTACTAATGGTACCCGTTGAGATAGGTCTGTTGACTTATAGGGTGTTGAAATTTCATTGCCCCAAAAGTAATCTCGAGAGGAGGTTGGATTTAAACATGATTGAGGAATTCAGGGAGGATGTTACACTTGAATGGCTGTCTATCAACAAAGGACTATTAGATTCTACAACAGGGGGGTCAAGCTGATCGACTTGAAAGATGGAGATTATATTTTTAAGATGGTCATCCAACAAAGAAACAAGTTATAAGAAAATTGGCACGGTCCTTATCGCATCTCAACACTCATCCGACAAAGAACTTTTCGTCTGAAAACATTTGAAGGGGAAGAATTTAAGAATCCATGGAACACTGACCACTTAGGAATACTATCACTAATTCTATTATGAATTTGATATAATTGTTTCTTCCGGATTAATAAATTTATGATTTCATACAATTTATGCTTCATTTTTTTTTTCGGAGTACGACGATGTACATCCCCCAACAAACTAAAAAAAATTTCTAGCGTTAAAAAAAATTAAAAAAAATAGACTTCATGTATGACTTCATCATTAACAAGTCACAAACTAGAAGTCCTTCTCAACCCAATAAACTTTTCCAACTTCAAAAAAGAAAAATCTTTTAGACTTTATGTATGACTTTATCTTTGACAAGTCATAAACAAGAAGTCTCTTAAACTTCATGTATGACTTAAACTAAAAAACAAATGGTTTTACTCGACCACATTAAATTCAGGAAAAACCTACATTCCTAACACACTTGGTCGCCAAGGTTAACTAATTCCAAAACTTAGCCCTAAAAATGTTTTAGCTAAGTCCATTAGTGGAACCTAATGCCCTATAATTCATGTTCCTAACTTGACTAAACACATATCAATTAATCTATAAGTTGGTTGCATAGCCAATACACTAATTAAGAAGTTTAATTATGAATCAAAGGATAAAGTACATAGATAAACATGTATGCAAAAAAAGTCTTTTATTTCATTAAACTTTATAAATGGTAGACATGCAATCAGAAATAAGAAAGAAAAACAAGTTTATTCTTTAGGACATTTTCCTTCAGCTTTATCCATCCCAGCAAAAGGAACATCAAGGGTACTGGGCAAAGTTATGGTTTTAAAATCTCTCAACATATAACGACCACTACTGCTCGGTTGATCTAACAAATTAGCATGGAGGATGCAATCATCTTCATCATGAAGACCATAATCCCCAAAGTATTTTCTCACTAAGCTTCGGGGAATGGCGTCTGTTGTAATCCACTTGGCATTAATCCTGAATGGAGGATCAGGATAATCCAGTATGCCTGGATCATGCCAATTCCATAACTCATTCTTGTGATCCACCCTTAGCAATCCTCTCACGTTCAACCAGCCCCATTTATATCCATCCTGATGAGCTTGCTCTGTATGATCGTCCATGTGAGTTAAGGACTCATAATGACCATCCATCCATGTAGCCTTGGGTTATTTGTGGAAGTGAAAAGTTAGTCGGTCCACCTAGTCTTAGAGATTTTTTATGGTTTTATATTTATCTTTTAACATTGTTGTCTAGTCGGATAAGGTTTTCTTAGTTCTTTCCTCATCCTCAGTTGGCCGAGAAACAACCACTTGTCTAGAAGGCTGGCTATATTTGGTCTTCTTCTTCAAGTTTTCTAGCTCATACAATAATCCATGATTTTAAAGCTCTAAGGAAGAGGCACCCTCGCTCACTCAACCTCAACTGACTTTTTCAAGCTCTCCAACTCATTCCTTAAGTTGTTATTCTCCTGTTCAAGGACGGTAACAATATCTCTAGAACTTTCCACTTCCCTGTTCAACATTAATTCTTCCTTCCTAAAGGCGGATGTGATCTCTTGTAGCTTTTTAACAAAATCCTAACCTGCACTCAATGCCTTATATATGGCTTTGTAGTCAAAATGTAGTAGAGCTCGATCAAGATTATAATCATCCTGAAGCTACTCAATCATCTAATAATATGCTGTATTATTTTCTATAGACATGTCAAAGAGACCATGCAAATGTACATAGGTCTCTTTTACTTGGTCGAATGCATCTTTACCGAGCAACCCCTTCAATTCAGTCTCAATTAGACTTACATGGCCATCTTCTAACAAGTTATTGCTATGCCTTAATAAGCCAGTTTCAATAAAGATAATTGCATTCTTCCTGGCAGTAAACTAAAGAGAAACTTTTATCAGATCAATATGTCCAACCAAGCAGAATAAGCAATTGTAATTAAATGTTTACACTAGTAAGTTGGACAAAGAAAATTTTTCATTCATTACTAATAAATTTGTTACAAAGGATTGTTCCATTACAAAGTTTAAAAAGAAGAAGTAAAGGTAAACATCAAGTAAAATAGACACAGGAGCAGGTTATCAGACTGGAAGAAATTTACACCTTCTCGGTGTCCTTTGATGATGTATTTGGGAGGATGGGCTCATTCTTAGTTACAGGTACCAAGGAGGATTTATTTGTTCCCTCTTCATCATTAATTTCCTCGTCAAAGTTTAGAGGGGAACCAGTATCATGCCTTTAAAATAGATCAAATTCAACTGAGGTGCTAACTTCCTTCAAGGCATATGTCCCTCCATCTTTAAAGGACACCTTCTTCCCATACTCAATCTGGACAGTAGTTGTAGCGAATACCTTGTCGTAGCCCCCGTTAAAGGCATTTTCCTTGCCTTTTTTATATTGGGCCTTCAACTCCTGAAATTTCTTCTTTTCAGCAGCTCCCTCCCTAGCTGAGCTAGCTACTTTATCCTCGACAACCTTTGCTTTGTCTTCGACAGTCTTTATTTTGTCTTTTGTAAAAGTTTCCCTATCTTTAGCCACCCTCAATTTCTCTTGCCATTGTTTCTTCTCTCTCTCAAAAGCCTCTACAAAATCTTTCAAGAATTTCTTCAAGCCTTCAAAGGCCTCTTCTACATCATTTGATAATGGCCTCAGCTAGTCATCCCTAATTAGTAACTGGTTATAGTAGACCAAAAATAGAAGAATAATACAATAATAACCAAAATTTTACCTTGTAGACTTAAAGGAAAATATGGAAAACAGTTAAAAGGTTAATGACTTACTAAAGATAAATTTTGATTAGCCCTTTCCAATAGACGACCTCTTGACAAATGGATCATAAACGACCAATCTGTCGAAAGAACTCCAACACTAATCAATTGCCAGGCAAGTCTAGGGGTCACTGATACAGAGGTAGATTCAATTGCTACCTGGTCAATAGAACTCTTTTGGACCGATTCCTGTTGAGAAACTAATGCTCTCTTCAACCTTTTGAATTGATGCTCTGTGCTTTTAGCCTCCTTAACATTGAGAACCAAAGGTATCTTATTAGTTGCTGTGGTCTTTTTGGATGGATGAGGAGATAGACCAACTAGCAGGTTTGGAACTTTTCTTTTTCCCATCTCAACAATAGAGGAAGTCTGGATGGAAGTGGCATTAAAAGTCCCAAAAGACGATGAAGTCCCTCCAAGTGTCAACTCCTCGTCCACTCCAAAGGACTCAGCCGCAGAAGAAGTTGAAACAGGTTCTTCGTCCAAATTAATTGAAGCTTTGTGAATGATTTCAATGTGTCGGGCCAAAAAAGATGTAATGAAGCTCATGTACTCCAATAAAACTGAAGATGTTCCAGGATGCTCTTCCCCTATTCTTTGATGAATTTTCCACAGGAACTTCGATTCAACCAACTTCACCTCTCCCTCATTGGGACACATCTTTTTACTTTCCTTTGCAAAATTAAAACAAGAGTTGTTAGTAGTAATAACATCAAATAGGTTGGTAAGAATTAAAGAAAAATGAAATTCAAGGTGATAAACCGACCAATGCCATGCCCTTCCTAGTGGAATTTGGGACCAGTGTATTTTACCCCCCAGGAAGGGGTGCATACTGCCAGTTCTTCAATACTACACCATAATCCAAATAATCTTTGTTCTAATCAGGAAGATTAAATACTAGTGCCCTATTGGCATGCTTAGTCTTCCAATAATAATCTTTATCCCTTCTTGTTCCCTATTTGTAACAATTCATCAACTCAGGAGTCCCAATGTGGGTCCCATGAATTTTGTTTAAATGATGGACCGCATTTACTACCCTACAAGTGTTGGGGCTACTCTAGTAGGAATCACATTAAAATACTGACAGAACTCAAGGAATAGGTGATTTGGAGGGAACGTTATTCCACATTCCATAATAAATATGGTGGGGATCCAATGGCCCTCATCAAGTTATAATAAGTCCACAAGAGCTTCCACCAATTCCAAGGATACCCCATTCGGGATTTTTCATCTCTCCCTAAACTCTATTAAGTAATCATCATCCATAATGTACACCATTGTTTAAATGAAATAAGAAAAGGGGATGTAAAAGAAATAAATCTTACAGAATTCTCTACAGTATAATAAAGAAGGAACGATAAGGGAAAAGCTCGAAGAAATAGAGATTGCTTAAAAATGAAGGTTAGAGGTGAGAAAAAATAGGGGGAAAGTTGTCATTTTATAGTTTACCTCAAAGGCTGAGAAGTAATGATTAACTGAATCAATTATTTAACTCTTGACGGATGCACGATTCCCAAAGGTGCGAAAAGTTCAACGTACCCTTTGGCGGTAAGCTATTTTTCAAATAATTCATAAAAATGCCACTACCTGATAAACTTGTGAAAAATTTACAAGTCTAGAAGGTCGGTCGTCAACCACCATCTTGTTGAAGCGCTACGCAACTTTTTAGATTTAATACTCCATTAACAAATCATCAAGCATGGAGCATTGTGGGATATTTTGTGGGTCAAATTATTCATGCCCCATGGACCTATGATAATGGGACACTTATCCTCATGAGCATACATCTCGACGTTTCACTTACACTTGATCGGCTCCAGAACTACTTCGTCGGTGTGCCGAACGACCAGCTTAAGAAGATGAACCATCGGGAAGAAGAAAGGTCATTCACATTTAAATTATCAAGAGACATTCACACGTGCCTTAGAAGATCAATAGTCTCATTCACTATGTACGGGGGGAAATGCCTAGATATATAAAGGCATTCTGCCCCTTGGTTTCCAGGAGCAATATAAATATCTTATTTCCCTTAGTTCAAGGGACAAGTTTAGCACACACAAGTAAGACTACCCAGAATTCTATGTAACTACCTTCAATTGCAATACAATAATAGTGGACGTAGGCTTTCTCTAAGCTGAACCACTTTAAAAATCTTTAAAATTGGTAATTTCTAGCTAAGATAATATCTCTACCCATTTTGGACATCAATATGTACTATAATGTTAATATTTTCAAGTTTGCCCCATTTCTTCTCTCTATCTCATTGGGATGTTAATTTTCACTAATTGTTTAATTAAGATATATTAACATTCTTTTTAACAAGTGTTTGACCACTATTAAATATTAATAATGAGATTGTTACACCATACTACATGAATGTCATTGATTTTAGACAAAACTCTGTCATTTGATGACATGATAATACTCTAGAAGTTGATGTTATAATAGAATTTAAGGAGTTGTCTCTTCGGTTAAAAATAATTTAACAAACTAACTAAGATCGCAATAAACAATATTACTTTTTTATAATTTTTATTTATTTATTTTATAATTTTCTATCTCCAAATTCAGAATAAAAATACCGTAGAATGCCTCCACATCCTACTACTTTTAAACTTGTTTAAAGTAAATTAAATGTTGCTTATACATCTATTACTGTGTATGAGACTAAGAGATTTTATTCAAGAAATAAAAATGACCTCAAGTCTAAGGAGGATCCATCATAATAAAAAAAAAAGGTTTGTTTACTTTCATACATCATCAATCCTCAGTTTTAGACTTGAATATATTTTTAATAAAAAATCAGATTCTTCCCAAAATCATTACAAAATACGTCAACTTCAATACCCACATGTAATTTTCAACTAAAATTAATTAAAATTCCTAAAAATCTATATAAACAATAAAAAATAAAAACACTATAGAAAAAACAAAAATAAAGCGCTTTCTCTCTATCTCTCTCTTTTCATGATTGACAACTCCCCACCCTAACCACCCATTTCCTTCACTAGCAACACCTGGCACCGCCTTCATAACCACCCCCCGCCCACCCCTTCAAATCACCACCTAAAACCCCCTTTATCATCTCTAACAGTCACATACATCAATAACATACGATCAATCCGAAATTCTTTCAATCCAACAAATATGAAAATTTGAAAATCTCCATTAACGAACAAACCTGACACCCAAACATCCATTACTGATCTCAACTCAACTCAACAAAGTCTTTTCTGAATTATTTGGGTCCATATACGTGAACCTTTCTTTTACATTCTACTATGTACAGTGCAATATCTTCATTTAAACCGCCTGACATCATATCCTTTTTTACAATATCTATTAAGTCAATTTTGGCCTACGTCTACCCCTAGTGTTGCCCTCAATACTAATTCAACCACTCTTCCTTACAGGGGCATACTTTTATCCAAACCATCTAAGCTGGTTTTCTCTCAATTTATTTTTATAGGAGATATTTTTATCATTTCACAAATATATTATTTCTAATTTTATCCTTTCGTATTTTATCACAAATCCTCGAATTCCCATCTCCGCCACACTTTTTTCTACACAATTTATTTTTTGGTTGCTAAACACTATGTCCCATATAACATGGCAGGTCTAATGGTCGTCCTATAGAATTTTCCATTTAACTTCAAAGGTATACGTCGATCACACAAATGCCAGTATCACTTCTCCACTTGGCCGAACCTTCTTTAATACTATGAGTAACATCATCACTAAGATCTCCATCTTTTGGGATAATCAATCCCCTATAATTTTAGAGCATCCCTATATGTCCTCCTATTATTATTATTCAATTTTTAGTCCACATATTATGTTTTAGTCCTACTTATTTAAATCCTCTTGTTTCTAGGGTTTCTCTTCAAAATTTCAATCTAGTATTAATCCACGTCTTAGTTTCATCCACTAAAATAATATCATCTAAAAATAAGATACACCGTGGCACTTCATCTTTGTATTTTTTGGTCAACTCGTCCATAACAAGAGAAAAGAGATAAGGACTTAGTGTTGACCATTAGTACAAACCTATAATAATTGAGAATTCTCTACTTTCTCCAATGGATGTTCTTACTATAGTCATGGACCAATCATACATATACTTGATAATATCAATATATCTTCGAGCCACTCCTTTTTATGTAAAATCCACCATATTATATCTCTTAGTATCCTATCATACACCTTCTAAAAATCTATAAAAAATTATATGAAGATCCATTGTTTTCTCTCTTCCTCGCTCCATTAATCTCCTTTAGCAAATATCTTCCATTATTGACATCCTGTGCATAAACCCAATTGATTCTTAGATAGTATTATTTTTAATCTAAATTTATATTCAATCATTCTCTCTCAGAGTTTGATTGTATCACTCATTAACTTAACACCATGATAATTAAAACTACTTTGTATCTCTATTTCATTTTTATAAATAGGTATTAAAACAGTCTTTCTCCATTCCGCAGCCTAAAATTAGTATTCTAAATGGGGGCCTTAACAAGAGTACAATAATTATAAACAATAACCGATAAAGATATATAAATCATAGAAAGGATAATCTAGAGAAAACAATAGAGAGCGATGAGAGAAAAAGATGGAAATCGGGTTTACATGGTTCGGCCTAAAGAGGTGACTACGTCCACGAGTGTAATGTTGAATGCATATATTCTAATGGAAAAAATCCATAGATGAATAGTAGTTATAAGTTTTCATGCTCACTCTATAAATGGACACTATAAAAATATGGAAAATATATCTTGATCCCATTACAATGAGGGATAGTGTGCTATATATATGCTGTTAGAAGAGAGAGAGTGGGGAATAAAAGGTGTCATGCCTTTATAGGTTAGGCATGTATACCTTTTACATGCAAGTGGGGGAGGATAATTATGAGTTTTTTACGCACACATAGAGGAGGATAGTTGCATATCTCCCACATTCATGCATGATGTGACTGCTACTAGTGCCATCCTATCACATCGTACATGATTTCTTTGACAGTGTTACCTAATAATGTTAGCTGTTGTGAGCTAGCTGGGTTAAGTCGACCACCTGCGACACTGAGGCCGACAATAGTTTCACTGGCCGACCAAATGATAGATGAGTTGACCTGCTTTAAAAGGGATATAAGTTCAAATGTCATCTTTTAATTGATTCATAGGTTCCACCATATTCATGGTACAATAAAATCCCCAAAGACTTTGCTCGCGATTGAGGTATGCAGCGAATTCTCTAAATTATTACGTCTTTTGGGTATGCGCTGAGAAGATTAAGTGAGTGAAGTATTAGGTAGTGGAAAGTTGTCAGCCTTCGCAATTTTGGTCGGCTTTGAATCTTATCGTCATGTGACAAATAGAATGACTTGTGAAATTTTGTGCCTTAAATTGAACTTGACACGTGTTTAGCGCTGGGAGTGTCGGCTGACATTATTATGATGTGTGTGTCTGGGGTAGTGTGTGTCAGTCTGCATCACGCCAGTTTATTTTCCCAAGCATGACATCATACACTCCATTAATAAGGGAAATTATTACCGCCTAAAAAGTATAAAATCCAACTTTGGAATCGTTTTAAACTTTACAACTTCACTTTCCTTCACGCGATTATTTCTAGAGAGAAAGTTCCCTTCCTTCCCAAATTCCATCTTCTCAGGCAAAATTTCTCCAATATTTTGTCATTTCTGATTAGTTCCTTGCTTAGAAACCATTATTCGATAATTTTTTCCAGTTTTCCTTCATCATTTGATGAAATTTGAGCATTATCCAGTCTTCTTCAACTCTTTTAGGGTTTCAGGTATGTCGTTTCTCTTTTAGGATTTTTGATTTGATAATATTATGTAATTTCTACCTTTCTGAGCATCGATTTGTTATTGGCGAGGGTTGATTTACCCCCTGATTGGAGAATCATGCATCTTTACGTGGTCATTGAGATGTTTGGCCTAGGATTTTCTATTTTTAGGGATTTTGGTTTTTTATAGGTGTTCTAGGATTTTATTATGCCCAAATTCTTGATTTTTAAAACTAAACAACCCCTAGTATATGTTTATCCAAAATAGGCTCCATTTTACATCCCAATTCTATTACAATCGTTATGTACAGAGGTGGTTAAAGTATTTAACTGAATTGGAGAAATCTTATACCGACATCTACACTAGAAGGTTTGCCAAACCTCTCCAGGTTATTCGACTTAAGGACGATCCTAGTCACCTTAGGTGCACTCCCATGAAATCCTCTTTTGTTTGTTCTGCACCCCATCCCCCGTATGTGGAATTTCACAATCCCAAGTTTGTGGGACTAAAAATAATTAATGAGGCTAAAGACCAACCCATTGGTGGAAATTTTATGAAAATAACCTCATATATATGTCATTAACTTGGAAGCTTTGGCTGAAAGAGTCGTGTCTGATCAACCTGTGACTCCGATCTCTCTATTATGGAGGTATCTTTTAGAGAAGAGAGTACTTTTGGGACTTCCATTGACTCTTACGACCCTTCCAACATTGATGCTAAATTGTATGCTTATAATTTTCTTGCTGATGTGTTGGACAATCTGAGGGAGAAGTATATAATATCAATTTGTATTGCGTTGGATAATGTGATGAGAGGGTGTATGATCGCCCCAATGCATATTAGATCTGCCTCCCCGTGTGGGCACCCCAAGTTAGGTTTCGTCTACCCTTGAACCCAGTTATAAGGTCCATCTTAAAGGGTTATGGTTTTGATCCTACCTAACTTACCCCCATTTTTACTGGAAAATTATTGGGTTGATGATGTTTTCGAAGTCCCGAACTGAGTTTTAATCTTACAGGGAACATATATAGGTTCGTCCATGGCATAAAGGACAAATACAAAGCCCCTGGGTATAACTATTTTGCACCCAGGAAGTGTCATTTTAGAATGGTGAATTTTGTCTAGATGAGAAACCATAACTGGAAAAACAAATTTATATTTATGAAGGGTGATTGGTAGTTTAGGTCCCATGAGCAGAATAAGTCTTGCAAGGTTCCACGCGATTAGTGTGGTCTAAAAAATTGGTAAACATTTTTCCTTCATTTGCCTTATGATTTCATTCTAACCGATGTTGTGATGACATACTTGTTAAAAAAATTAAGTGTAGAAAGCTCTTGTACTGCCTTCTGCTCTGTGAGAGTTAGTCAAAACTCTTTGTGTGCCCGATCCTCCAAAGTTTTAGGATATCTTTTTTTATGGACAAGTTCACACGTGCTGGGTATCATACTCCCCCATGTGGTGCTCCTCTCATGGAGACATTAATTCCTTTTATAGAAGAAGGCTCTATTGAAGCCAACATGGTGTTAAAGCCGACCAGGGTGCTGAAGCTGAAATTGAAGTAGGTGATAAGATTTTACTATATCACTTTGTCATTTACTTATGAATTATGATATGGCTAACTATTGAACTCTTATGCAACTTTAATTCCTGCTACCTCTGGTTTTATTATTGACCCTCTATCGAAATGGCTGCTAAGATAGTTTCTCTTACCACCATGGATATTACTCGATGTAAAAGATAGAGCTGGAGCGGAAGAAGAAATTTGATGCTAAGGCCAAGGCCAAGAATAGAGATAACACCCAAAAGATGGCTGATGTTAAGGATGGGAAATAAGATGAGCTCGAAGGAAGTCTGAGGCCGAAGGTACTGCCCTGGTGAAATCAAAAGGGAATTATCCAATTTCTTTTGGTCCCGTTATTGTTGGTGACAAGAGGCCCCTTGAAGATCTTATAATCTAAAGTAACCCTAAGGTTCCACGGATGGATGAATCTAGTCCATTTGGTTCTATTTTCGAGAGGATTCGTGTCGAAGGATGACCTTTCATCAACTTATTCGTGATCTGGGATTGACCTCCCATTATAGCAAGGTTGAAGACTTTAAGTTTGAATTCAATAATCCCATCACGATTGAGGATTTGAAGAATAGTCCACACTTCATTTTCCACCACATAAACAACGTTACTAATCTACTTTGTTATCATAGGCATAGCAGGGGTTTTTAATTTTTGAGGTGATATGACCCTGATGCCTTTTGGAAGCTGGTTCAACATCATCTCTCGATGGTAAGTTTGATAAATTTATGCTCATTTATTTTAGCTAAGTTCTTTATTACATGTTGATATATTTATATTTTTCTTTTTGGGTGCCTTAGCTACCACTATCCTGAGAGAGAAGGTCATGACCAAGTACCGCACCTTTAAGAAGTAGGGAAGACCATCAATGCACTCACCCAATAGAACACTCAGCTGAAGGATGAGTTAAAATAGTCCATCGATGAGTTGCACAAATCCTGTGGTGAGCTTAAGAAGAGAGGTGATCAGGTGGTTACGAAAATCATATCCCTTAGTAAGGCAGAGCATGAAATCCAAAAGTTGAAGGATCAAGCTGACATAGATTCCATCAAGTTTTAAAGTCTTGATGAGGCTCTTAAAAACGCCAATAACAAGATGAATGATTCCAAATAGGAACTTGACACGGCCAATAAGGAGCTTATTAGAGTGAATCGGGAGCTTTTTAAAGTTAATGAAGCTCTAGTTAAGGTTGAGGTGGAAAAGTTCAGATCGTTTAATGATTACAACATAGAGACTATAACTTTATTTCTTTATGGTTATGAGGAGATTAAGAAGAGGGTTATGAAACATTACCCCGATATCGCCGATGTTGTTAACACATGGAAAGGTGATGAGGTGGAGGCCACAACCTTGGTCGTTGATTAATTAATGGATATTTATGAGTTTACTACCGAAGATGAGGAGATCAAAGTAGCCAGCCAGATTGTTGCTGCAGAGGTTACTCTTCCTATTATTTTAGAGATTTCTTAGGACACTGTCATGTTAGACCAGACTCCTAACATTACCTCTGGAACTGAGAATGTTCCGATGGCTTAGCACCTCTGAATCTTTGACTTCGTGAAGCTTTTGTATTCTCATTTCTATATTTTGTAAAGAATATTTGGTATTCATGATTTTTTATCTCTGTAATCAATTCTGATTAAATTTATTTTCTGCATGCATATATGTGTTTTGACTTTCTGCCAATTATTTTGCTCAGCTAAATTTTTAGCCCCCACTTGTAGTTAAGTGTTTTTTGCGAAAATATTTTTGACTAGTAAATGTGATCGGATCTCGTCGACCTTACATTTAGTTATAGTATTATAAACTCATGGTGGGATCTTGCCCACCTTCCACGTCAACTTGTTAGCTGCTTAGAGTTGGGGTAGGTCTGCTAGTAGTTTCAACTTAAATTATATAGTCGGATCTTTTTGACGTGATTAAACTAACTAGTTACTAGTTTTGGACAAAACCGAGTTATCTTGACTTAGAATCTACCAAATCTTATGCTAGCTTACTGGTCGTATGAATGGATCTTAATGTCCTAACCATATATCAATATTTATTACTAGAGTTGACCAAATGTACTTAGGATCTATCCTTACGTTAGTTAGTTATGGTCGAATCTTGTCATCCATAGGATTAAACTGGATTTCCCATATTTAGATAGAAATTCTTGATCGTGACCTATCCAAAGATGAATTCATGTATGAATTGTGATTTTGATCATGTGTCTTGATGTGATAAGCTCTGAGATGTCTTCATCCTAGGCTTCTTGTAAATATGTTATATCGACGAAATGGGCATTGAATAATAAAAAAAAGCTTGAAATGACAACATTTGTAGATAATGAAATTTTGATTCTCATTAATACTTGAAGATGTATTATAAGGAAATAAAAATTATTTACATGGTGTTTTGGTCTTCTGATCTATATTATACTCCTTGTCACTAATAATACTCCCTTAGGTGATCGGTGTTCCACGGGTTCTTATATTGATCACCTTCCAAAGTCTCAATTATGTAGGTTAAAGGTAGTACGACAGTAGATACTCGGTATGGTCCATTACAATTGGGTTCTAACTTGTGTCATTTCTAAGTGACCTTATTGATTACGTAGTCTCCTTCTTTTAAAGTGATCAATTTGATCCTTTTTTGTAAAACTGAGCAATCTTTTTCTAGTAGGCTGCCACCCATAGTGTTGTGCTCTCCCTTACTTCTTCGACTAGATCCAGATTCAGTATTCTCATCAAATCGCTCCTTGGCGAGTTAAAATTAAATACCCAATGGTTGGGTATGATGATCTTAGTAAGCACTACAGTTTCACTACTAAATGCCAACATGAATGGAGTCACATGAATGGAGTCTTGACCATTGCCATTCTCGGTGTCATCCTATACTCCAAAAGTATGCTTTGTAGCTTTTTTATCCAGGTTCCCTTGGTATCATTTAGACTTTTCTTCATTTCGTACGGTGGAGTTTTATTCGTCACCTTTGTCTGCCTGTGGATGACCAGGTGCTGAATGGAGTTTCTGAATCCTTGAACAATGATAGTAAACCTTAAAATCTTTATTTCCAAATTGAGTACTGTGATCCATAATGAAGACATGGAATTTCGTAATGGTAAATAATTTTCTTCCATATAAAGTGGAATACTTTTTCATACGACATCTCAACTAGGGGCTCAGTCTCCACCCACTTGGTGAAGTAATCCACTGCTATGACCAAATATATTAATTTTGCTTTTGTCTTCGACAGAGGACTGACTAGATCAATCCTCCATATGGTTAAGGTACAAGGGGATGTCATCGGTAGTAATGTAGATCTAGGACTTTTGTGAATCATCCCATACTTCTGACAATTGTCGCCTTTCCTCGCATAACTTGCACAATATTTTTTCATAGTGTGCCAGTAGTCCCCTTGGGTGACCACTCATTTCACCTATGATTTGCCTACTAAATGGGCCCCATATGATCCCCCGTAAACTTCTTTTATCAAGTCATTAACTTCATCACGATGGATGCACCAGAGTAATGACACGATAAATCCTCTTCGAAATCAGATTCCCCCTTCCAATACATACATTGTCGCCTTGTAGCCGAGTCTTTTTATCTCTTTGTGATCTGTTGAAACTACGTCAGTCTTTAAACATGCTCGGATGGTATCCATACAGTATGGTCGTATGTCTACCTCCATCACAAAAACATATTCTCTATATGTACTATGATGCATCAAGACTTCTGCAGGCACTATTCTTCTCAATTTTGTTCTAGTGGATGACGCCAAACGAGTAAGTGCATCTACCTATATGTTTTTAACTTTTGGTATTATGACTATTTTTACAACCAAGAAATTTGATAACAGCGCTTTCACCTTCGCCAAGTACTTCGTTATTGACTCTTCTCTTGCCTCATAAACTCTGAGGACTTGGTTGACTACGAGCTGAGAGTCGTTATGCACTAATAACTGCTCGACGCCCAATGATAATGCCAATCCCAGGCCTGCTATAAAAGCTTCACAATATGCCTCATTTTTGGAGGCCTCAAAGTGAAACCTGGGGGAATAGTCCACATCAGCCCCATCAGGTGTTGTGATTATTAATCCTTCTCTATTTTTTTTAGCATATGCCATCCATAAATAACTACCGAATTGGAGGCTCTTCTTCAAAGATACCTTCAACTAAACATCCACTTTTGAATAATTTTTTCCTTTTTTTTAGATCGTGGGTTATTTCGCCTTGTAGGGCCGATGAATCTGGTATGTTTACAATTTGGTCAGTTTGATTTATTGAGCTCTCTTCCTGATAAGTCTCCTCGATTGTCTTTGCAACTAAGATCTTTCTCTTGAGAAGTCTTCTCAGTTGTCTTCACAGCTGAGCTCCCTTGTGAATAATTCTACTCAGTTGTCTTCACATCTAAGATCTCTTTCGTAGAAGCCTGCTCTGCTATTTTTGTTGTTGATCTCTCATCCATAAAATTATACTCAATATTCTTCTCTTCGTAAGTGAACTTTTCTATAAAGTCGACCACTTCTTGGCCTTTAATTATTGTTGTAGGTTCATATTGTATTCCATGATCTCCTAATTCTACTTCCCAGGCGATCATTCTACTAGATTTCTCAAGTTTGTGAATAACTTATCATAAAGGAAGATATGTAGAAATGGTAATAGTATTTGCTTGAAAGTACGACTTCATTCTGTGTGAAGATTCAATTAACACCGAGGCTAACTTCTCCATCATGGGGTACTAAATTTTTGCTTCACGTTATGCCTTTCTAGTGTATTAGACATCCTCTGCACTCATAATTCTTGTTCGAATAATGCCGAACTAACTACCAACTCTAACACCCCCAAGTATAAAATAATCTTCTCATCCAGGATTTACATGGACAACAAAGGCACCGATCCCAAATACTTTTTCAATTTCAAGAAGGCGGCTTCGCACTTGGCATTCCATTCAAAGATCTTTCTTAGCACCTTGAATAATGAAAGACATCTATTAATGGATCTTGACATAAATATGTTTAGTGGTGCTATACGCCCTGTCAACCTTTGAATCTCTTTTTTTCCTCTTGGGAGGCATCATATTAATCAATCCTTGAATTTTATCTGGGTTAGCCTTTATACCCCTCTGATTGACTATAATGTCCAATAACTTCACTTCCTTGACCCTAAAGACACATTTTGGGTGGTTGAGTTTCATTTGGTGCTTTTCCAGCTGGTCAAAAGTTCTCCTAAGATCACTGATGTGGTCAAGAGTTTTTTCCTCTTAGTCAACATATCATCAACATAAACTTTCATGGTTTTATCAATCGATTCTTAAAAAACTTTATTCACTAGCCTTTGATATGGTGCTCCAGCATTTTTATCCCAAAAGGCATAATGTTGTAGCAATAAGTTCCTAGGCTAGTGATGAATGAGGTTTTCTCCCTATGTTTTGGCTTCGTCTGTATGTGCTTGTACCCCTAATAAGCATCCATAAAATTGAGATGTTAGTGTCCGGTCATAGCATCAACCAGCTGGTCAATCCTAGGCAAGGGATAGTGATCCTTAGGACAAGCCTTGTTGAGGTCGGTGAAATTGCTGCACATGCTCCAATTGTCATTCTTCTTCTTAACCAAAACAACATTTGAAAGCCATTATGGGTACTTGGCATCTTTGAATGCCTTTTGCAATTTATCCACCTTTTCCTAGATTACATGTTCTTCTCTTGACTAAACATACGAAGTTTTTGCTTTACTCACTAGGCGTCTTTTTTTTGGAAGAGAGATAGGAACCCCGTGCTGAATTTATTAATGATAGGAGAAAAAAGCCTTTCCCATGTGGAAAAGACAACTTACAATAAAGAGAAATAAATTTGAAAGTAATAAATATGGGGCTTTATAATAGCCCCATTATAAAAATAAACAAATTAAGTCTATGAAATATTCCTAATGTAGTGACAACCCAATTTATCTAACTTGAATGCACCTCTAGCCATTGTGGGAAGATCTAAAAATTTATGAAAGACTGAGAGAGACGGAAGATATAAACCATGGTTTACAAGAGAATCAGCTACCATGTTGGATTCCCTGCAGCAATGAGATATGATAAAATTGTTTTTTTTAAGTTCTCCTTGATTTCTTCAACAAACTCCAAAAGTTGCCAATGATGTTTCCAATTCTTATATATTAAGTTCACCATAAATAATGAATCTGATTCAATCACCACATCCTTGATGTTGAAATCCAAGAACATCTTAATTCCCAACCATAAACTTTTAAGTTCCATAAAAGTATTCGATACAATGCCTTCTGATTTTGCATATGCAAGTATAATATCTCCAGTGTCATTTCTTAAAATCCCACCTAAACCATTGTTCCCATGATTACCTTTTGGTGCCCCATCAGTGTTTAATTTGAACCAAGAAGAATTAAGAAACCTTCACTTGATTAATTTAATTAATTGAGGAGGCCTACTAATTTTTAGCTTGAAGACTTCTTGGTTGCCATGATCAAAACTTGTGATTCTATTTTTGAAATTAGTACCCTTGCAGATGTTTGAGACGATATTGATGGGCAATGGCTTTGTCATCAACCTTGGCATTTTCAAAAAAGGCTTATTTTTACTTTTCCAAATTTCCCAACAAACAATAATTGGAATGCACTTACCAAAAAACTTGGAATAATCTCGGGGTTCAGACATGATCCACCAACTTAGAAGCATATAAGAGATGTTCGAAGTATTCATATCAATTCCCATCAAATTTTAGAAGAACTTCCATACAGGGACAATTTTTGGGCGATGAATGAATAGTTGTTGTAAGGTTTCTGAATGGGACTGGCATGCTTTACATCTAGAACGCGTCCTTTTTTCAACTTCTTGGATGTTTGCACCTGTATGGAGGTAATTGTTGAGAATTTTCCAAAGGTTTATGGAGAATTTTTTAGAATTAAAGGATCCTAAATAATTCTATATATTGAAGAGGAATGATAGTGACCTTTGCAATAATCATAAGTAGAAAAAAATTAGAATTCTTGTATCACCTCTGGAGCCCAAAACCATTTATCACCTTTTAAAACCATTTTTGCTAGACAAGTTTCTTTCACTTTTATCAAGTTCCTACAATTTTGATACACACCAAGAGAAGTCTAAGGACAATTCTTATATATATTAATCATGTATGTTGACCAAAGAGAGTGTTAAGTTGACATTTTCCAAAATAATTTCAGGAAATATGCAGTACATAGACTATGAAAGTCCACAAGGTCAAGACCTCCATCCTTTATGTTTATGCTAATTAAATCCCAACTCCTCCATTGATATTTCTAACCTTGCTCTTCATTGCCTCACCAGAAGAACTTATTAAAAAGTCTATGAATTTTAGTAATCACTGCTTTAGGAGGAGAAATAGAGGTTAGAAGGTAAAAAGGAATTGATGAGAGAACATGTTTTAATAGAATAAGTTTGCCACCACTTGAAATAAGTTTTTATTTCCATCCTTCTATTATTGATCTCAAGGTTGTAATGAGACTATCATAATATCTAACCTTATTCCTCCCTTTGAATAAAGGACACCCTAGGTATTTTAAGGGTAAGTCCTTGTGTTTAAGACCTGTGATATCAGCAACTTTAGATTTGAATTGAGGACTGCATTTGACATTTATAGTAAAGCTACTTTTTTAAACATTGATCTTCTACCTTAACCAGCAATATTAATTAATAAGGAACTCCCTGATCTTCAGTACGCTTCTCTTGTCTCCTCTATAGAAAAGAATTAAGTCATCTACAAATGCTAGGTGGGAAATTAGAGGGCTGTCACATGGAAGGTAGAGATGCTTGATTGAACCTCAGACATCAATTGATTTAGCCCTCTACTTTGAAAATCATCTGCTAGAATAAAAAAAAACTAAGGGGATAGTGGATCCCCTTGTTCTAATCCCTTTTTTTGACTTGAAGAAGCCACTTCGTTGCCCATTTATGACCACTGAGAACTAGTTGTTTGAGATACTCCTCCATATAAAATCTATCCATCTCTCCCCAAAGCCAAATTCTCTTAAAACTTCATCGAAAATCCCAAATGAACCCAATCATATGCCTTTTTCATGTTTAGCTTGATTAAAACATTACCACCATGTGATTTTTTGCCTAAATTATCGATCATTTCCTTGGCAAGAAGAATATTTTCTTGAATATAACTGCCTTGGATAAAACCATTCTGATTTGTAGATACCAAGTTTGGAAGAAACCTTGACAACCTATTGGATAGGATCTTTATAATAATTTTGAATGAGAAATTACATAAGCTTATGGGCCTTAAATATCCACATGTCTAGGGAACTTTCACTTTTGGGATTAGAACAACTGTTGTGCTAGTCCAACTTTGAGGAAGAATTTCACCTATAAAATAAGAGTTAATAGAAAAAACAAGGTTTTATTTAATGAAATTCCAGTATATTTTGTAGAACAACCCCCCAAAGCCATAAGGCCCAGGGGTAGAGTCTTTACAAAGACCCTTAATAGCTGAAAGAACCTCCTCTTCATTTATGAAAGCCTCCAAAACTTCTGTCTTTAGTGAAAATGAGAAGAGGTATGGTAGCAGACAAATCAACCAACAAAACCTGATAATTTTCTTGAAATTAATCCTATTAGAACTTTAGAATGTGAGTTTATAAATCTTCTCGGTCTTCAATCAAGGTACCGGAATCATATCCAATTGAATTGATCATTAGCTTATGTTGTTTAGCTCTAACACACTGATGAAAAAACTTAGTATTTGAGTCTCCTTGTTTTAGCCATTTTATGGATGAGTTTTATCTCCAAAATTCTTCTTCATTCTTATAGTTATTTATAAAATAAGCTTTACCTTTGTTCATGGCTTCCCTAGTTACTTCATTGTTGTCCAATTTATAATTGAGATCCAATTATAGGTTCTCATCCACTAAGTCTTTGATAGACTAAAAGTTATCCTTAAAGTTATCCTTGTTCCACTTCTTTAAAACACCTTTTAACCTCTCAACTTCTTTGCAAATTTTTTCAAACCATATTCATTGGTATCCTCATCCAAGAATTTTGAACTAATTCAAGAAATTGAGGGTGGTTACACCACATATGCTGGAACTTAAATGATTTACCAATGGTATTTATATTAGATTTGAGGGAAATCAGTAAAGGAGAATGATCTGCTGATGTCCTATATTTAAGTTCTTGACACTAGAATTAGGAAACTTAATGATGAATTGTTAACTTACCTAACACATATCCAGCCTTGCCATAATCACTTGGCATCTTTTACTATGTTCATCTTGTGATAAAGGAATTATGGATATATCCCATGCATGTCCTCGTGGATTTAGACTAAGACATTATTTCTCTTCCTCAAGAATTCTGTTAACTCTTTCTGAAGAGTTGGGTCCAGTGACGAGCCAATCTAATTTGTCCTTTTTGGGTTATTATTGTCCAATATCACGGGCTCAATCTCCTTAACTACTTAGCATTTGACCAACATGTCTTCATTTTGAAGATCTAACGTCGCGATCTGATAAGTAGTGGTTAATTTCTTTCCCTCTTCCTGCTCTGCCAATGTGTAGTAACACTCGTGAGTCTCTTACAGATTTTCTTTTACTACGATAACCCTGTAGCTCGTAAGGGATTTCATACACTAATGAATAATAGATGGAACAACTTCTAACTTTTTCATCCTGACCCTAGCAAATATGATGTTGTATACTGAGTGGATGTTCTCGTCTAGAACAAAAAAAGATACTATTAATGTTTGACAAGTTGGTAATGTGCCGACCACAACCTTCTTAATGGGAACACCTTCTCCCCCAAAAAATCGATAAGAGACCGATGATACGTTTCCAACTTTCTCAACCTCAAATTCTTTAAAAAAATGTTAAACAAAACGTCAACCGAACTGCCATTGTTGACTAGGATCCTTGCCACCCGATTTTCACGCACCATCATTATGACGACCAATGGGTTATCATGCGGATATATTAATCCTAATAAGTTTAAATAAATCAATGATAAGACAATCTTTATTTACCTTTCTAAGCCAAGTTTCTAAAACATCGACCAGGTTGATCTGTCTAATATAAGCATAAGCATTCTCCTCATTGAGTTAGGCTTTAATTTTATGTCTATTCAACTCCGCTACCAGCATCACCTCCTACTATAAAGTGACACCTAAAGGAGATCATCTTAACTTTGTGCATAGGCTCCCTTGTATTTTTGGGCAGATTTGGATCATCCACCAAAATCATCATCTTTTCCCCTTTTCTTCTCGTCTGTCTTCTTGCAAAGGGAATTTGGTCGTCGTTTGGGTTTCTCCTCATCCCGCCTATCTGATTAGCCACCTTTCTCAACATACTTCGTCAGTTTTCCACGTCGAATGATATTTTCAATCTTGTTCTTTAAAGACACGTAACTATCAATGTTATGGCCATGATCCTTATGGAATTCGCAGTACTTCTTTTTATCCCTTATTTTAGGAGGAGCCTTCAATTTTCTAGACCAATTCAGGTCGTTACTTTGTCGAATCTTATCGAGGATGTGATGCACACCTATGGTCAGTGGGGTATACTCATCAAAGTCTTCGTCCTATCAACCTTCTTATTGTCTTTCGACTTATCCCTCTTCTCCGAGATCTTATTAGTGTCGGCCTTAGAATGACTTAACTCCTTAGATACCATTGTTTCTTCAGCATTCATAATTTTACCATCTTTGGTCGACAACTTAGATATTGTTCTCGATGGCTCCTTAGCCAATGCCTAATATAATTTTCTAGTCAATAAACTTCTCATAATTGTCTTGATTGTGATATTCTCGTTAAAATCAATCACCTCTAGCTTCTCGGTATTAAAGTGCATGATGAACTTTTTATTCGTTTTATCTTCTAACGGATGCTTAACAAGTGATCCACCCTCTTACCTGGCTTTATTCTGAAATAGAAATTGTCATTGAAGAGATCGACCAGTTGCTAAAAGTTTGAGATATGCCCTCTCGGTAAGCTATTGTACCAAATTTAAGCGAACCTAGTAATCGTATTAGAGAGTTCTTTGTAATGCCTCTAATCGGTAATGGAATATATATCAGCAATGGCTTAGTACTGCTCTACATGCAATATATGGTCAGATTTTATGTCATATTTTGGAGTAAATATAGGTGGTTTGAAATTCAAGGACATTGATAACCCACGATTATGATGTAAATGGTGACTTTTGGACAAAACCCCTATGCAATTTTTTATCTTTATAATCTTTCCTAAGCGGTCTTCGAATGTTGAATGGACCCCTTCCAAACCTCGATAGGAATACCATCTGATCCTAAATCCCTCCATATTTTCATCCTTTTCAGAGCAATCCTAACCTATATTGTCTTATTTTACAAAAAAATAAATTTTCTAGAGTCTGCATATCAAAGTAATTTTTCATATTTCTTTAATCTCATCATCCTTGACTGCGACTCTCGAATCGTCATTTTTAATACAATTAAAGTTATTAAAATCTTATATTTCTCTATCCCTAAGTTTAGCAAGCTTATATACACTTTTTCCCCTTCTTGCTAGTTTTGTATAAAGATCATAATATGCCTTTAACTTAGCATTTCTTACTGTTTTCTTAACTTCTTTCTTATTCCAATTATATTTCTCAAAATTTTCTTCGTTTCTAGTTGTTTACCATGTTTTAAAGTAATCCTTTTTGGATTTTATTATATTTTGTACTTGGTCGTTCTACCACTAAGTTTCTTTAGGTTGTGGCATAATACCTTGTAAAGATAACCCTAAAAACTCCTCAATGCATAAGGTAAATAAACTAAAGTAGGTTTAAGACCTAAATCTTCAAATTCGATGGTGACTGAAAAGAAGACTGCGTGCTCAGATTAGAGAGTAAATCGGGTACACTAGAGTACTCGCAATAACATGACTATTTATGCCCACCGTAACAAGATAATAGCTACACACTCAAGTATTAAAATTATCAGTCATGAGTTTAAATAATAAAATCTACAGTTGTTAGACTATCCGTTATACACCACCCTTACTGGTGTCAAATCCTTTAAATTATGTATTTTCAAAAACCATATTTCCAAACCCCGCCATTTCTCATATAAGAATGGTCAATTAGTACTTGGTACGTTTATAATATCATAACTGGGATGTATACAAAATAACTGTATTATAGAGATATGAGCACACACACACACACACACACACACACACACACACACACACACACACACACATATATATATATATATATATATATATATATATATATATATAAATCCGCACACTCCTCTGCGCGTTTCCAAAGAAATATAAAGTGCAATAAAACCATGAGTATAAACCAAGCCATGTAACATAACATTTTAATTCATATTAGTTCCATATTTTTTAGCCTAATGATGTCCAAAAGATTACTTTAAGCTTGTAATCACTATTAATCTACCCCCTTTAACATAAGGTCAATAATATATGCACTATACACTGAGGCAAAGTTAAACATTTCAGTTATGTCTATATGTTTAGAGTATTATCATTCATGAGGTGAATACTTATCTCACAACTTCTTTACATATGTCTACATTCCAAAACACTACCCACTAATCCATTACCCTTACTAAATTTTAAGGTATTATAATCATTAGTTATTCAAGGTGATTTTATATTCAATAACATGTAGTATATTATGGAGAAAATAGGTATAATTCCAAGTTCATACTCAAATATTAATTGCATATTTTTGTCAAAATAACCACCCTTCCTTAAATCCCCAAGTTCACTTATTTACTTGGTGAGAATTTAACATATAATTCCATACCCAATTTCTACGTTATAATTAGAAGAGATAAATCTAAATTTCATATCGAAGGTTAATCTATAACATATAATCCCAATGATACGGGAAATGCTAATAAGAATATACAATTATACAACTCAATTTAATTATACTAATTTATACTAAAACAATCAAACATATAATGACATGAATTAAGCTTATTCTTTTATTTTCAAAAATCACAATTTTTATAGTGTGGGCAATACATGATAAGCCCTAATCATTTCTAAATATATTTTATAGTTTATAAAAACTATTTAGGTAAAATTTACTGTTTACATCATGAGAGGATATAGTAGAATTATCTTGCCTCAATTGAAAAAAAATCAATCACCAAAAAGTCTTGAAACGGTGTAGAGAAATGCCTCTTTGAATTGGTTAAATTATGTCTCCAATTCCCCCTCCACAGGACCCTTAAAATTTGCCCAAACGGTGTCCTAAAAATTCTTCCAGAAAAATATACTTTTTGTCTAGGATAAAAAGTATATTTTTAGGGTTGGGAATATATCATTTTTATAGAATTTGGTTGAGGTTTAAGGTCAACTTGTATCCTACGAATGGGAGGAGTATGGTTTATTTTTACTAGCTTTGTGATAAATGAAGAATGAATTGACATTCATTTTTAAGAAGCATTAGCAGCCAATTTTTTTTCATAATAAAAATGCTCCCCTTTTAATTTTAAAATTTTCTTTTTATTTTAATTTATATTTTTTTAAGTACACCTTAATTCCTTTATCTTTATTTCTTTAATAATCCTAACTCTGTAACCTTTCTCCAAGTCATTTTGTGTGATTTATTTGGACCGCATGTTATTATTGGTGGTAAAATCCTACAAAGAATAATTCCAAACAAACAGAGTTGGACAGGAAAAATAAATCACACAATCACATAAAATAATGTATACGTGGTTCGGTAATATGCCAATGTCCACTTTCTCTCTCTTCTTATTAAACAGTTCATGACAATAAGAATTACATTCCCCTTTTACCAAGGGAGAGGGTTACATTTGTAAGTAACAGGTAGGAGATGAACTATATAGGACTCTCATACTTCCTAATGTAGTTGCGATTTGATCGTGTATATCTTGCCCTAAGATTATCATTGATCGAACTCCTCCTAGTGCCTATCCCAAGATGCGATCATTTATCTGAAACTTCTGGTCATGTGTCATCCAATCCGAGTTTCTCAGAATTACTCGAATAATTCTTCCACAATTGCGCCCAAAGCTTTATAGCCTATTAGGGGTGAAGAGGTCTGATCACGAGATTGTTCCGTAGTGATGCTTGATCTCCATCTAATGGTAGCTCTACAGAGTACTAACACTTGTAAAAACTTAGGAAGTAAATATTCATTTTGTTTTACTAATTAGATATGAGGGGCATGCTTGTAATTTAGCCCAGTTTCCTGAGGGTACACTAGAAAAAAGTGCATGAAAAGACCAAAGAGGGGATGCACGTGTGTCAATTGTGACCTTGGGTCGTGTTTCAGATAACGAGTCATATTGGGAGTTGAAGCACACAGTTTTAAAGTTTCCAACTACCATTGTCCATTTCATTTCAACTATTTAAGACTTCGGGAGCTTTATTCATCTTTATATACCTGTAAGTTTTCTTCGTTCTCCATTTTTTCTTTGTAATTTATCTTCAAACTGCCATTTGCTATTATTTTTCTTAAATCTTCTTGCAATTTTTCTTTCTTGAATTGAAAAAATGGTTTATTTCTTAAATAAGAAACCCCTAGGAGAATTTAGGGAGAAATTATCAATCCCTAATTTGGTGGAAATAGAATGCACTGGTGAACCAAAGGATTATTATAATGTTCCTGAAGGCCATTGTCTACACACCTAATCAATAGCAGAGGGTGGTATCACTTTTCCTCCAAATTAATTATTTCTGGAGTTTTGTGAATTTTTCAGTTGTTCCTACCCAATACACCCCAAACACACAGAGGATTATGAATGGAGTTCTCACAATTAACGAGTTGTATACAACTCAAATTGGGATTTTCAAAATAAGATGTTTTTATTTGTGGGTTAAATAAAAGACAATAACTTTTTATTTGAAGATGAGAAAAGTTGATAGAGTGATGGGTTTAAATCTTCCTGGATCTAATAAGGGTTGTGGGAGTCATGGTTTCAATTATAGAAAATGTCAACATCCACTAATTCCTGAGGGTGGTGAGCCCTATAAAGGTTTTAAATACCCCATCAAGGGGCACATGATAGGTTAATTATTGCATTGATTGTTATTTGTTATTGATGACCAACTGCTATATGAAATGATTATTAACTCTTCTTCTTGTCTTATGTAGATGATTCACTGGAAAATGAGCATGCAGTTTTTCACTTTAATTGGTCCGAGCTGTTGAAAGTTTGGAAGTTAAAGAGACCTTTAACTCTTGGTGGTGAGTATCCCAGATCGGACTCTCTGTTGCTTGAGTACATCAAAACCATCTCTCTCTTTTTATCTCCAGGCTTGTTACTATCCTTTTGAGTGACGAAGAGTCTTCAAGTCATTACACCTTGGGATCTTTTGAGACTATATACGTAAATGACATCCCAGTAGTCATTCTAGCCCCTTCATATGATGAAATGGCCCCAAGGAAGATGAACCTAAATTTAGTGGATGAGTCTGAACTCCCTAATTTTTTTAAGGCTAAGACCTCCAAAAGGTAGGAGGCTGTAGGTCCTTACAATTTGGTTACCCTATTGGACTCTCCTTACAAGGAGAAGGCTCAAAATAAGAGCAACACTGATGCCATCATTACCGCAAATAAGGTGGATGCTTGCAACACGGGGAATGGTCACCAAATTAATTATGATAGTGTCTAAGAACCCTTCTTTATCCCCCACTCTACTGAGAGGGGAGTTATGGATTTGGACATGGAAAAGGTTAGTAGGTTAACTTCAGACTATCTTTTTTCTCACATCGTGCAGACATTAGCTTTGGTAAGTTCTGTAATTTCTAATCGGATTATTTCCTTAGAGTTTTTATTACTGCCTTAACCTGGGATCATCCTGTTCTTCAAGTTTGTGACATACTTCATTGATATGCTCGACAGAAGGGATAACCATAAAAAAAACAATGATGACCTCGATAAAGCCTTGGTAAAGTCCTAATAGTCTTTCCAGGCTACTAAGAAGGCATATGATGCCGAGAAGAAATACACCGACTTAGAGATGTCTAATTTGAAGTTAGATGAGGATCTGTTGTAGAAGGCTATGAAGATAATGCTTGACTCTTGGTTGATGCCCTAATGGACAAAGATAAGGCCTACGAGTGGGGGTATGTGGACGCCATCGGCCAGGCCAAAAATAATTTGGCTTACATTCATAAGTTAAATTTTAAGAAGGGTTGGTATGAAGCCTTGGTCAAGATCGAGGTCCCCCATGAGTCTGGACTCTTTGGGGATAATTATCAGGGTTCTCCACTAAAATAGGAGGAAGAGGTATAGGCCTCGGGTAGCGACCAAGTGAATGATAGGGCTGACTAAGAGATGGCAGATGTTGATCAATGCAAAGTTCCAGCCACCGAAGAGCATGTGAAGGAAAAAAGAGGGCCAATGTAGTTAGGTTTATCTTAGTTCTCGTTATTCCTTATATTTCTCTATCTTTTCACTGTTGTAAGGGCATGCCTCACTTCTGATTTAATGAAAAAAAATTATTCTCACTTTCTCATTATTTGCCAATTTATGATTATTTTGTGGGTGCTTTTCGATTCTTTCCCTTATGCCCGAATGTCTTTATCTTGACCCTTGTATTTTGAGATTAGGTTATCAGTGGAGTCGATATTTCGAGAGATCGATGATTTTGATTTAGTCCTTGGTTGGTATGATAGCATCCAATCTTGTGAGGTATTTATCTATGTTCGACAAGCTCTCCAAAGGATGACAAATGCTTATGATGAGCAGGCTCATTTGATCGCTTTATTAAGAACCGAAGTCAAAGACATTACCTATGTGAGTGTACTGTTAGAAATGGGGGATAATGACCTAACCCATAAAGAGTACCAATTGATCAAGGAAAATTTTCACAATAAGATAATGAGGTTGAGGTACCGATTTCGTCACGACCCCCGCGAAGTTTGGTTATCAATTTATGACGAGGGATAGACCGATGCCCTGTCGCATCTTAATGAAGCTATGGATATTGTCTACAAACATGGGTGGCTTAATTCTCTATCGGTCATGAAGGTTCCCAAGGATTCCCAGTCATGGCATCAGTATGAGGTAGATTGCCCTGTGTTCGGCTTCCCCTAAATGGGAGTGTGGAATCATGGATCCCAATCGATATCATTATGATTCAATTGATACTAAATTATCTTCATGGTTATTTCAATGATGAAGAACTTTAACCAAACGTAGATGATGATGTTCACTGAGCTAGAATATCCATCGACTTAGACCGTTGGAGATAAAATGGTTGAATATATGCCTATTTTTGTCAAGTGCTAACCTGACCACTTTTTATAAAAACCTTGAATATATATGCAATGATTACATTTTACACTTTCCCATGTTTTATGTCGTCCATGTTTTTCTTATTTTCATGACCTTTTAGAGAGAGTTTTCAGATAATCTTAGGCTTAGGTCAAACTATGACAAAAATGCACTTGGTCGTAGGGCCATCCACCCATTCAGGATTTTAGCCAACCAAAGTCAGGACACTTAGTGCCTCGGTAACCCCTTTAGGTCTTTTTTCTTTCCTGGGAAATTCTTGATTCTTTCCTGTTTCTTCATGATGAAAATACATAACCTTGAAGTTTTAATTAAGTGTAATCGCACTAAGGCATTCCCAAATTGTGAATCAGAGTTTGGCGAGGTATTTAAATCTGCGACCAATATTTGATTGGGTAAACTTAGGTAAATCTCACAAATGAAAGATAATTGGCGACAAACAAAGTTGTCCTACCATTTAGAACAATAGGAAAGCTTATTTCAGTAATTAAACTTTAATTCTTACAAGAAACAAATAAAAAAACAAAGTTAAATATGCTTAACAAAATTTTCTAGAAATAAAACTTCCTAATATTTTTCGCATTCCAGGCCCTAAGGATCTCCCTCACCCCCCCCCCCCCCCCCCCTCCACACACATTTTTTCTAAATGGTGGTGTCCTTGGAGACCGTATCTAATAATCTTGAAGGGTCCTTCCCAATTAGAACTTATCTTCCCAACTGATGGATTTTTTTAGCAGCTAAGCACTTTGGGGGGGACATAATCTCCAACCTGGAACCTTGTTGGATACACTCCATTATTTTACTACATAGCCAAGTATTGTTGGTAGCAAGCTAACTTGATTAACGCTTGTTATCTCCATTCTTCTTCTAGGTCAAGATCAGTCCTTATGATTTTCTCATTTAGGTCGTGATCGACAACAATCGTTTTTATGGTAGGCAAGCGAGCTTTCAAGGGAATTATGGATTCCATTCCATAAGCTAAGGTGAAGGGATTTTCCCCGCTTGTCCTCGTAGGCATAATTCGATATGACCAAAGTACGTGGGGGAGATCATCCACCCAAACACCTTTTTCCTTCTTTAACCTTTTCTTTATATCGTCGAGCACTCCCTTGTTTGAAGCCTCAGTCTGCCCATTCCTTTGGGGGTAGGCCACCAAGCTAAAGTAATGATTGATGTTGTGATTGTTATAAAAGTATCTGTAGAGTGGAGTTAAATAAATTAACCACCAACACTCTAATAAACTAACCCCAAATATTTGATCAAATATTGATTTATGATTTATCAAGTTTTACTACAATCCCGACCCTATACGGGCTGAGATATTATTACGCGCGATTTAATATATTGTGCATACTCCGTGTTCGATAAATTACACTATACAATACTCTAGTAATGATTTAATTTGTTCATTTAAATATGCCACCACATATATTATGACAAGTGGCACCATAAATATTGGACACTTGATTCCACATAATACATGACATGTGTGGTATTTATTCTATAAAAGAGGGTTTCCCCCCTCATTTGATGGATGATGGTATTGGGGGCAAAGTAAGGAGAGGAAACCTAACTCTTGTCCCCCAAGTACCTCTTGAGATCCATTACGGGTTTAATAGTGGCGAGCAGATTTTCATAGTTTCATTAAGGCATATGGGCATTTGAGAGGCGGATAGCCGCATTTGGCACCCCCACGCACCGAAATCACCAAAACCACTAAATAGCGAGGTCTCTCCGACGTATCGTACGGACCCATGAACAACGCAGACTTTGATTCTGCAAAGGCGGAAACATAGGCGCAATAACTTTGCTCAAGTCTAAAACACGCTCAACATGGTGCATCCCCAAATCTGCACCCACATCTTACAGTATTAAAATGGCCCTCTTTAAAGATGCAATCGATTATCAATGATGATCGTATTTGGTATGACAAAATGAGTTACCATGTTTCTCTAAATGAATCTTATCATATCAGAGTCTATGATATTTGCCAAATTTTTGGATTCAATACATTGGTCAAGAATTTTGTGCTCACCAGTAGATGCTTTCAATTTACAAGCATTATAGATAAGGGCCCACAACGTCCAAATCACAATGATCAAACGCACAAATCCAAAAATCTTAAATAAATTTTTATTTTTGTAATTTTTTTAATTTGAGTCCTAAACACACAAATCCAATTTTAAATAAATTTTAGTCGTTGATTAAATTAGATATGCATGCGATAAAAGTTCCAATCACAGAAAATAAAACATGCATGCAATCAACAACGATAAATAAGGATAAATCCATTTTCAGAGAAAAACCTATATTTTAGCACTTTAGAGAGTTTACCAGATTATCAACTTACAAACTACTTGATATAACCCACAAGTATAATGTGTAGTGTCTTCAAACCCTCTAAAGAAAACAGCTGAGTCCAGAGTCGTCCATAGGTGGTGATCCACCCTCAATATCCACTGATCAGCCTTCAGCCTTTTTCTACCTTCTTTTGTCGTGATCCCTTGGGTTCACAAATTCAGATATAGAGATCTCTCTCCATAAGTGTGTGTAAGAGATAAAAAAATTTCTAGGGTTTTATAAGATTCACAAAACTATTTGACGATGCAAAGTTGTGAATTAAAAAAGTGTTTGGAAACCCAAAAGATGAAATGTTTTTTCCAAAGTTCCACGAAAAAGAACTCAAAATAGGTATTTATAGACATTGCACAAATTTCAAAGCAGTGACTCGCTCGAATGAAAATCCAAGTCATTCGAACGATATCGGCATCTTGTTAGAACGGAAAACCAGGTTGTTCGAACGAGATAGCCATCTTGTTTGACCCAGGATGAAACGACCTTTTAATGAATTGAAACAATGCTACTTTGTTAGTAGTTCATTTGATGTTAGATCTGATGAGGTATCAAACGACATAGCAAAGTCGTTAAAATGAGATGATGATCTCGTTTGAATGAGGTTAAAAAAATAAAATTTTATTTTTTAACTTTTAAAAAATCCAACCTCGTTTTTTCATAAAAAATACATCCCAAATAAAATTATTAATAATTTTAAAACCCTAAAATCTTTATACTTTATAGATGTAGGGAAGTCTTTAATCTTGGAGATGTTGAGGTTCGGTGTATCGTGTCGACGTGTGTCATTTTGTAACGGAATACGCCAAATATTTCAAAGTGTAAATAAAATAAATAAATAGCCTAATATAAAATATTTTCACTTATAAATCTCCCCCTTTGGCTATTCCGATACAAAATTAACCGAAAATCAAATTACAAAATATATCCCTCTATGACAAAAATCCTAATACCCTTTCAAAACCCTAGAAATGGAACGACATAGTGTAATTTGTCTTTAATCTCTACATGTTCCCTTAGGCACTTTGTCTTCATGCAATGCAATATGTTATTCCTTTTAAATACCTACTCACATGAAACAAAGGAAATACCCTGTGATGCATCGAGTTTGAAATAGAAAAAAAAAATAAAACTTATAAAGAAATCTCCCCCATTAATCAAACTCATCATCAAATCCCCCCTCCCCCAAATTATTCTCCCCCTTTTTATCCAAAATAGACAAAGGGGAAGAAGTTAAACATGAAGAATAAAGCATCACATAAAAGAAGTAAGATATCATCACATAGATATGTAAACAGCAAAATTCACCAACTATTTTGGAAAATTTTCAAATTTTTTAAAAAGTGTAAATTTTACAAACATGACACGACACCATATATAATATATGCAAAATATACCAAATAAAATTCGGTACACATATATAGGTATAAACGACTACAAAACTCGATACAAAATGCATAAGCTTTGCACAATAGCATAATGTCGATATGTCTAAACATGTGGGATGCAATGAATGGGCGGGAACTAAATACAAATGAGTTATGACCCAAACAATTAAATATGTTCAAGAAGTTCTAATTGATCGCAAAACTTTATCGAACTAAGATTTAGCCTCAAGTGATAAATAAAATTGAAGTTCAATGAACAAGCAAGAACAATGTACACAAGCCAAGAATATTGATGATACTACAAATCAATAGCATCATGACAAAATAAGCATAACTAGGATTCATTGTGGAAATTTGTTAATCTTCAACTAAATACCCTCAAAAGATAAACATATGTCATAATTTTTTATTCTTTTATTTTCTTTTGAAGATATTTCTTTTAATTGATCAATCATTAATCTAAACTATATTGGCCCCTTTTGGCAATTTTTCTATTTAATGCCTTCAATCTTTTATTGGGATCTTGCCAACGGTGGCTTTTTCGCAAAGGTAATTTGCTCCTTTCAAATCCCTTTCCCGTGCACACTCATAGTTTTTCAATACTAAATAAATTTTCTCGTGGGCAACAGTTCTTACATACACAAATTCTCCATAGTCACAAAAACATGTAGACCAAAATTGATGGGAGAACATCTCGTAAATCTCAAATATACATGTGAAGTTAACATTCAAAAAGCTCGTGCATGTGTGTGCAGAGGCAAATATAAAGTCGTATCCATAAAGAAAATCAAATTCGAAACAACTCCACGATAACATGGTTAAAAACAATCTAAGTATCTACAATCATAACCAAATGTCAAGAAACATGGATTCAAACACACCAATATGCCACACCAAATGTTTAAACCTAATATACACAAAAATCAAAAATCTTTTCGTATTTTTCAAAAAAAATTATCAAAATAAAAATATTTTTGTATTTTTCAATATGACTCAATAAAATAAAAATATGATACAAAATATACACATTGCATAACTCTATCAAGCATATATCATAAAGCACAACTAGAGTATGACACGCAAAAATATTTAAGCAATCACCCATAAGATATAACATGCGAAGAGTCATGTACAAGCATACGAGAATCAAATAATTAAATATTTACTGCCTCTAACATAGATTTCTTAACCCAAATAGATGTATACCTTACATGTCGGGATTCGGGAACCAAAGGAATACTAGACTTCAACTTCCTATGACCTCTTCCAATATTATAACAAAAGCACCTTAGGTGACCTTTCCTACTGTAATGTGAACATGTGTAAATGCGAGGAATGTTACCTATGGGTTGAGCTCTTCTAATGTCCTTGGATGTGGTTGACCCTCCAAAATACACAATGGTCTTAGCTTTAGCAATGGAAGCATTAGTATCATAGGAGCCAGTACCATTACTACCAACACTCCTCGAGTCTTTTAAATTATCATTTAATTTTACAATTTTAGACACAAGCAAAGAATTAGAATCTTCCAACTTTAGGGACTCCTTCTTCATATTTTCAATCATTCCTAGAAGGTTATCTCACTCCCCCTCAATGCAAGAAGATTTATCCCTAGGAGTATTCTCACGTGCTCTTAAATCATTAATTAGTTTATCATTATCCTCATTAGTATGTAAACTAACCTTAGAAATTTTAAATTCCACTAATTCTTTCTCTAAAAACTGGACTCCACAATCACTCTCTTTCTTAGGCAATTCTAAATTTTTAAAATCACATTACATGTCCACAACCTTCTCATGAAAGAAATATCTTTGAGTTTGAACAGTTTGCAAAATTTCCATAGCAGCTTTAAAACAAAAAAACTCTTGTTCAAAACTTTTAATTCTTTTCGCAAACTTAACATTCAAAAGATTTAAGTCGTCAAAACTATGGCTATCCATCGAGAGAAAAAAAATCAACACAGGAGAGATGAATAAGCAACCCCCCTAAAACAACACTAAATAAGGATTCACGTGAAAAATTAGTGGAACCCGCTCTGATACCAATTTGTTAGAGAGGAATGCTCTGATACTACTTGTTAGCGTGTACGAACACGCTCGGCAAGTATGGTTACAAACAAAAATTATATTTCTGTATTTTTAATAAATTAAGTCCCAAAAATACGAATCCAATTTTAATAAGTTTTAATCTTTGATTAAATTGGATATGCATACGATAAAGGTTCCAACCACAGAAAATAAAATACGCATGCAATCAACCACGACAAATAAGAAAAAATCCCCTTTTAGGTAAAAACCTATAATTTAGCATTTTAGAGTGTTTTATAAGACTATCAACTTACAGAATAATTGATACAACCTACAAATATAATGTGCAGTGTCTTCATAACCTCTAAAAAAGTAGCTCAGTGTAGAGTCGTCCACTAGTGGCGATCCACCCTCGTTATTCATCGATCAGACTTTAGCCTTTTTTTGCCTTCTTCCACCGTGATTCCTTGGGTTCACAAATTCAGTCATAAGAGATCTCTCTCCATAAATGTGTATACGGGATACAAAACTTTCTAAGGTTTTGAAAAAATTAACAAAACTATTTGGGGATGCAAATTTGTGAATTAAAAAAGTGATTGGAAACTCGAAAGATGGAAAAACTTTGGTAAAGATATTCTGGTTACATTTTTCCCAAAGTCCTTTAAAAAAGAACTCAAAATAGGTATTTATAGTCGTTGCACAAATTTTGAGGCGGTGGCTCGTTCGTACGCAAATCTAATTCTTTTGAACGAGATTGGCATCTGGTTAGAACTAAAACTCAGGTCGTTCGAACGAGATAGCCATCTCGCTTGAACCAAGATCAAACGAGCTTCTAACGAATTGAAACAGTGACGCTTCATTAGTAGTTCATTCGATGTTGGATTTAATGAGGTATCAAATGTCATAGCAAAGTCGTTTGGACGAGATGATGATCTCATTTGAACGAGGTTAAAAAAATAAAATTTTATTTTAAAACTTTTAAAAAATTCACCCTCGATTTTTCATAGAAAATACATCCCAAATAAAATTATGAGTAATTCTAAAATCCTAAAAGCTTTATACCTTTTTGAGATGTAGGGAAGTCTTCACTTTTGGATATGTTGAGGTTTGGTTCATTGTGTTGGTGCATGTCATTTTGTAATGGGATACGCCAAATATGTCAAAGTGAAAATAAAATAAATAAACAACCTAAGCTAAAATATTTGTGCTTACAAAACGTCCATGGGTTGGTCAATGTCTTCAAGTCACTGGTCATCTTATAAGGCATAAGCAAAAAATCGTGGCATTTCTTACACTGCCTAACATATTAGACTGCATTCTTTTGCATATATGTCCATAAACGGACTTCTTTGATTGCTCTGAATGTCAAAGATCTCCCCCTTGTGTGGGTTTCACATATCCCACTGTAAAATTCATATAAAACTTGGTCGATGTCATTTGGGTGAATGCATTGAAGGTAAGGACCCGTGAAATTCACTTTGTAGAGTTTTCCCTCAAGTGAAAAGTATAAACGAGTATCTTTCACCTTGACCCGATGGGCCTACTTCTTATCAACCGAAAAAATATTTCATTTTAAATAAGTTCTGATTACATCCATCCATCATGGAGCTTCCTGGGTTACGAGGACTTATTCGGCGTAGTTTGGTCACGTGATGCTTAGATGGTTGAGGTATTCCACCTTTATGGTTCTTTTAAGATTAGAATTTATTGCTGAACCTAAAGTGGCCAAGGCGTCAACATGATAGGTATTCCAGTGAGGAAATTATTGAATGTGGACTTTCTCGAACTAGGTGACCAGTTCTTGGGCGATCTATAAATATACTGACATTCGTACATCTCTGGAATTATACTCTCCTGATACTTTATTAGATATCAACCTCGAGTCATAGTAAATGTTAAGGTGACTTTCACCAAGAAATGAGTCTTTCCTCATTCTGGTAATGAGGGCTTCATATACGGCTTCATTGTTGGACGCTTTGAAGCTAAGTCCAACCCCCTTCTTGATTGTGGTTTGTTTTGAGGTAATTAGGACAACTCATAGTCCTACTCCTTTTGAGTTAGAGGCTCCATCGACATAAAGCTTCCACTTTTGGAGTTAGTCAAACTCTTAGTTAGTTATCTAATCGGTAATTTCCTTGATGATGGGCTCCTACAACTTGTGAATTTTGGGATGAAATCTTCTAGTACTTGCCCTTTTATTACACTCCTTAGTTTATAATGGGTGACAAATCTACACAACACTACCAACCATTTGGAAATTCATCCAGATAGGTTGTCCCTTCTGAGGACTACCTTGAGAGGGAATAAGTGATGACTATGATGAAGTGGGATTCAAGGTAATGCTTTAATTTTTGTGAAGTGATAACTTAATAATATGATAGATTCTCAAGTTGAAGGTAGCGTATCTTAGTTACCAGGAGTGTTTTGCTAACATGATAAATTGGGCCCTGGTGCCCTTTTTCTTGCATATTAGGGTCAAGCTAAATGCGTGGTCAAACACTGCAGGTAGAATGGATCATATGGATTTAAGACTGTGAGGAGAGATGATCGGCTCAGATATGATTTAATTTCATTAAGTTATTTTACGCACTCTTCATTCTAAGCTCGACTTAATCTGGACAGGGTTATCCTCGATGCCCCTTTGGCTGACTAAGTACCCTAGGAGCTTTCTAGTTTGAACTCCAAAGGAGCATTTGGCTGAGTTGAGCTTCATTATGTAATATCTGAGGACCTCAAATGTCTTTGTCAAGTCCTGAAAATGGTCATCTCTAAGCTTTCTTTTGACGAGAATACCATTTATATAGATTATCATAGTGTCACCCATCTAATCATTAAACATCTTGGTGATCCACCGTTAGTACGCTGTTCCTATTTTCTTCAGACCAAATGGCATGACTTTCTAACATTACAGGCTAAGGGTGGTAATGAACAAGGTTTTCTCTTGATCAGTACCAAATAGAAGAATTTGGTGGTACCCTGAATACACATATAGAAAATTCATACATTCATGTCTGGTTATAGCATCGACTATTTGGTCAATCTTTGGCAAATAAAAGTTGTCTTTAGGACAAGCTTTGTTGAGATCGATGAAGTATATGCAAACTCTTCACTTTGCATTACTTTTCTTTATGACCACCGGGTCGGAGAGCCATTCGGAGAATTGAACTTTGCTCAGAATTTTACCAACTTCTTCTTCCATAAACTTTACCTTCTCTGGGGATGTTCGGGGAGCCTTTTGCATGATCGACGGGTATGCTGGATCCATATAAACTCGATGGCACATGACTTTCAGATAAATCCTAGGCATGTCATATAGCTGCAATGCCAAAACTTCTTAATTCTTTTTCAAAGAGAAATTAGTTCTTTTTTCCCTGGTCTGTAAGGGAGTTGTATATAAGGAATTCTTCCTTGGGTATGATTCATCGAATGTTACTTCTTGTAAAAGTTCCATAACCCTATCTACGAGGCCTAACCTTATTTCTTCTACCCCTGATCTGCCATACTTTAGTTACTATTTGAATGGTTTGTCGACATCATTAGACGACTCAAAGGTGACCACTTTGTCATTCTTCTTATCTTGTTTAGGCCTAATAAAAGCGATGAAGCATTATCGAGCAATAACCTGATTTTCCTTTATTTCTATTATCCCCCGATCGGTGATGCATTTGAACTTATGATGATAAGTGTAGGGGAGAATGAAGCCATCCTCGTCCAACGATGGAATTATAAGGAGAATTAATGTCCACAACCATAAACTCAAGCATCTTTAAGGTTTTCCCAGTTTTGGCTGGTAGAACTAACTTCTTTAGTGGCATAGTCATCTTCCTGTAAAGATGACCAAAGAACGAATGGTCATCTCTTTGAGACCTTCCACCTTGATATTGAGTTTATTGAATTATTTTAGGTACATAACCTCTTAGGAGATTTCATGGTCAACTAGTATCTTGTCCATATCCCAGTTGGTAATTCTAAGGGTGACTACTAGTGCATCATGATGTGGAGTTTTGACTCTTACCAGGTCATCCTCTATGAAATTATGTGTTTTTTGTAGTTGATGTCTTCTCGGTGTCAGCATTTGCCTATTGGAATCTTAGCATGGTTTATTTGGAAAGCATCTATCACTGTGGTGGCTTTTTTCAATTCCATTCTAACAACGTTACCTTGGATATATTTTGGACTTGAGGCACTATAAATGACTGCCAACTCATGCCCTATCTTATTATCCAGGATATTATCGGGCTTCTAGTAATCTTCTATGGCAGGTCTGGTACCTTTCTTTTCCACAAAGTCATTCAGGTGGCCTACCTAGTCTAGTTCTTCTAAATGAGATTTGAGGTCCTTATAGATCTCAGTCTTTTTCCCATGCTCCTTGTGATGAGTGCATATCATGATTGTGTTCCTTTTAAATAGATCTCCCAACATCTTACTCGGCCACTTGAGGAATTATTGATCTTTTATCTTACTTTTGTAGATGGGTTACTTAAAATTGTTTCGATCGCCTGGTAAGCTCTGATAGGATATGCTTTATTACTATTCTTGGGTCCCCCATTATACTATTTTCTCCAATTTTAAGGGACATTTTCCTTATCGTTATTCTTAGATGTTTTCGGGTAACCATTATCATTTTGAGTGTCAAGGAACACATCTTCCATCTTTATGTATTTCTCTATTCGTGACATGAGATCATCAATGATGTCGGACTATTTTTTAATGAGAGATTGGTGGAGTATGTAGATGTTGGGAAATATAATCTTGAACGAGGCCACAATGACCTATTCGAAGCAAACTTCAACTTCATTGTAAGTTTTCCAATATCTCCTCACGTATTCACGCAAGATTTCTTGGGGATTTTTCCTCATGGTGAGGAGCGAATACATTTTTGGGGGGTGGGCACAGCGGATATTGAACCGAGCAGTAGAGGCCTGTTTGAGCTATTTGAAATTATTAATCAATCTATGTGGTATCTTTTAAAACCACATTTGTGTGATATCCCTTATACTAAAAGGGAATATGCGACATATAAGGGCGTCATTGTTATTTTATAAGGTCATTACTTGCCTATACTGATGGATATAAACAATAGGATCATTTTTCATGCCATACATCTTGAAACTGGGAGTGGAAAACTTCTTGGGAGGTTCAAGTTCCTCAATCATCCTTGAAAAATAGGATTTCATATGATTGATGAGGGCCCTTTTGGTTATATCTTTAGTGTATTTCCACCACGATGATAGGGGCTTTGGTCCATCTCCACCCACGATGATAAGGGTGTTGGTCCATCTCTTTCTGAATAAGATTATGGAGATCATTCCTATTATGCCCCCTTCTTGATCTTGTTATGTTGGCAGAGTCCTGTGCATGGAACGCCCTCGGTCGCGATATGAAATCCTTACTCAGCTACAAGTCTTTCTCATATGAGGGATTGGGCTTTGGGCGTGATGATTGCTCTTGCCTCCATTAAGATTCTTCTCCATTATTTTTAAACAACATTATAATAGTATGTTATCCTCTTCTTGAAGGAACATGGCCTCCTCCTGTTCATGGAGGTGCATTTCATAAGCATCGACAAGGCATGAGATCTGGGTAGGCCTAGGTTTTTCATTTATTTACTCAGAGTGTCCTTCCTTGGGATCATATTATGAATTAAGAGTGTTATAAATCCTATTGGGATGGACCTCAAACATGACCCTAGGTGCTGGAGGACTATTATGACCATTGTCATTGAATGGTGGAGGTGAGCCGTGAGGGTAAGGCATATCTACCTGTTGACTTAATTGGATAAAAGAAGGAAAAATATTTCCCACATACGGTGCCCGTTTTAGGTGGTAAAATCCTAAAAATAATAATTCCAAATGAACAGACCCGAATATGGAAAATAAATCACACAATCAAACAAAACAAAGTATACATGGTTCTGCAGTGTTCCTACATCTAAGAGGTGTTTCTCTCTCCTTGTATTAAACAATTCACATTAATAAGAATTGCATGCCCCTTTTCCTAGGGGTGAGGGTTAAATTTATAGGGAAATGGAGGAAATAAGCCTTGTAGGACTCTCATCCTGCCCATTGTGATGTGATTGCATAAATCTTGCCTTGAGATTATCAGTGGTCGAACTCCTTCTAATGACTATAACAAACTGTGATCATTTATCTTAAACTTCTAGGAAGGTGTCTTCCCATCTAAGTTACTCCAAAATACCTGCATAACTCCCCTATAGTTATATTTAATTGATCGATGTAATTAATTAAGTTGGACTATATGGGATTACGTATAAAATAAATATGTGTATGTTTTATTTTACGTTATGAGATATTACTACGAGTTATGAGGTACTACCATTTGGAGAGGACTCTAGAGTGATGAGAATACTCGAATATGTGTTTTTATCATCTTAAGTTGGGCCCGGGGGATAGGTGTACAATTAGGTTAAGTTTTAGGTTATTCTGGGTTGTATTTTGGGTTCATTTAGAAGCCCGAAAATAGGTCTATTATAGATCCACGGGATTAAGAAATATCCAAGGGAGATTAACCTCATTTATTAATTGCTTTACACATTATAAACAAACCCTAGTAGCCTTAGACTTTTTAGGAGATCTTAGGGAGACTTTGGGGAGAAGAGGAACAAGGATCGTCATGTATAGACTTGTTATTCATCTTTTCAGGCAAGAAATCTCTTTCTATATCACTTGTTAATTTATTACTTGATTTTAATTCATTATAATGTGTTTAATTTTGGGATTTAAAACGTATGTTTAGTATTGAATCTATTTATCTTAATCATGTCAATTAATTGGGTTAATTAGGATTAGTGTTAATTAACTATGTATTGAAGACTTGTACTTTTGTATAGAAATCTAAATCAAATGGTTTAGATATACAATTCTGTGATTAGAATTCATATTTAGGATTTAGTTTTGTTTGGTAATTGAATGCCTTTGTTAATTTAAGTATTAGACCTAAAAACATATGTGAATGTGATTCTATGATATGTTAAAGATTGAAACTTGGTTTAATTTGGAGAACTGGTGAATTAAACCAATAATTTTGTTCAGTTAATGTTAAACCCCTTGGAAATAAATTAGGAATATGTATAATTGTGTTTTTTTAGGTTGGAAGACACGATTTGGGATACTCTTGAATTTTGGTTTGGGCATTAATAGAGGATTGGGGAAGACAAACTTTGTTTTTAGACCAACATGGGACTATTCCCTGAACCGAATCAATTCTGCCCTTGTGATTGGCCAAAGTTGGGTCATGGAAAGGATCATGCGATTATTTCACGTTGATTCGAGTGGTTGAATCTTTCTTTACTTGAGAGATGATTGGTGAATTTCAGTAGTTAGGTTTATTAGAGTATAAACTGAGAGACTAAATATGTTAAATTTAATTAAGGTAGAAGATTGGATAATACATTAATTAATTGTACAATCCAGCAATAGGAATAGGGATGACTGAGGGCAGATGCAAGAGTAATGCGATACCCTATATATATATAGGATATATATATATATAGGATATATATATATATATATACACACACACACACGCGCGCGCGCGCGCGCACGCACACACACATTAATTTGTGTGAACATGCCGTTATTCACGGTGAATTTTTGGTGGGGGTTTCTTGAGAGGTTGCGATCGGGAACCGCACACCTAGTTGTTGACGCAGGCCGTTGTCGAGGTCGTTATGCTCGATCACTCATTCAGGATGGTTACCGCTTCCCAGTAAGAGAATGAAGGTAGACTCGATCCATCGAGTGAGTTTTTGTATGGGGCTAGCGTGCGTAGTGATCTACTCATTCTTATGTATATGTTTGTTTAAGTTCGTTAGGTGAGGGACTCCTACGGACTTACCTATAGAAGAATGAGATGGTCCTCGAAGGTAGTTACCTTCATTTGATTATATTGCGAATTTATGAAAGAGATACTTTAGTCTAGTGATGGGCAATTTATTTATGAACCTTGTGTCACGTTAAATACATTACTATGATATGTGTGTAGTCTTTTGCAGGTGATATTGAGAGGGTTAGTGTGTGGGTTGTATTCTCATATGTGTAGTTAGTTACATCCCCATTGTATTTGATAATCATTTGTTACTCAATAGTCTAGAGATTGAGACTTTTAGGATAGTTTATGACATGGGTTGGGATATGCTCGTAGTATTTAACTTAGACGAGGGGGGAATTTATTACATGTGTGAGCCAACAGGATGGCATATTTATTGTAAATGAATCTCGTGATTTACGCTTGTGATATTGAAGATATTTCGTGCAACTTTTAGGCTTTGACCCAAATTATTTAAAAACTATTTTCAGGCATTCATAGACAGGATCTGCAGGGTGAGAAGACTTCAGACTTGTAATTACATTCAATAAATTTCTTTAGCTCTTTGATTCCAGTTTAGGTTGCTACTCTTCCAATATTTAATTTAGTTTTATTTCAAATATTATATGAAATTTGAGTCCTAGTTAATTAATTTAGGTAGTTATTTTTATAATCAAGTTATTTCAGATTATTTATTGTTGGATGTTTTGAGATATTATCCTTTCACAATTATTTATCATTTTATTTATTGCATGCAGAGGGGCGAGCACCCCCTGAGGCACCCAAACGGTACCGTAAGTGGCCCGAACACCTCGTTCACATCCAACATAATACCTAGCAACCGGTCGTGCAATCGTGGGACTCCCAGTTTGAGGATATGACACGAATTCGAAAACAAGCACATTTAGGATTGAAAATGCGTCGTGGGAGGATAGACACCCCTAGCGTAACCCAAACGGCACCGCAAGTGGCATGAACACCTCGTGCGCATCCAACGTAATACGTAGCAACTGATCGCATAGTCGTGAGACTCCCGGTTTGAAGATAGGACCCAAATAGGCCATATTTTTTTTATTATACTTAAATATGGTCATGGCTTTGGGTCATGACCATTTCTCGTGATTTTTTTGGTTTCGATTCTTTGGCATGACCATTTTTATTTTTTTCGTCATGGTTAAATAGGGTTACGGCCATTAGCAATGAACTTTTTTTTGTCGCAACTACGTGACCATCTGTTGCATCGTCCCTGCCTCATTCATGGCTTATATCCGTGACCAGCAGTTTTCGTCACGGTTGGGGTCACGACCCATGCCGTGACCATCTATTTCATCGTTTTCACCTCGGCCACAACCTATAGTCGTGACCAGCAGTTTTTCATTGCGATTGGGGTCATGGCTTGCATTATTGCCCCTCGACAGTTTTTTGTAGTGGTTGGGGTCACGACCCGTAGCCGTGGCCATCCTCCTTGATGACAAAGGTACGTGACCAGCTGTTTGGTCAAGGATTTTTTCCGTGAACCATGAAAATGATCACGCTCAATTTGATTACGGCTCTGGGTCGCGACCCGCAGGCCTGGTCAACGCCAAAGTCCATGACCATACGCTTAATTTGGTGTAGTGGAATATTGTGGACGGTTTTAAATTCACTCATATTTATTTATTATTTAATGCTGAGAATCATGTAATTTGATTGACAAGCCCTACTATCAGCCTCGCCAACTGTTATGTGACCATATGCCTAATTCATCCCTATCTTTTGATTCTTCAACAATTTATTTTGATATTGTGTTAATGCTTGTAGCCTTCTTATCCCACGTTTAGGGGTGGACAAAAAAAGACCGACCCGATTGACCCGATTGGACCGAACCCACATTTATAGGCTTTTTTTATAAATCGGTCCTAATTCGGTCCTAATTTAAGAGACCCGAATATATTCGGTCCGGTCTAAAATGTACATTTTAAATTCGGTCTTAGGATCGGACCGGACCGCTTATTTAATATTATATATTATATATTCATTTTATACAGATATATCATGTATTTTACTTTAGTAAATAACCACACAACCCACAACTCAAATAGCCACGACATGCTCAACTCAAATACACACACACCCACGGTCACTTTCCTCTCTCTCATTTCATATTTCCTCTCTCACATTCCACTCTCCCTCTCTCAACGTCAACACCATTACAATGGCCGAGATCTCAGATCCCGCCCTCCTCAACTTCCGAGTAACTTTGTCGGTGCCGGAGATGACATATCATCATCCCACCTTATTCCCATCTATGATCTAACACTTGTTCCACTCTAACAAAAACACACATACTCAAATAACCTTGGTAAAGAAAGAGAAGAAGATCTTTGGAATAGCTTGTAAACTTCATTATTTGACCACCCAGGTATAATTGTAGTTTTGTTGTTAAAGGTTACTATTCTCACCAAATTTTGAGCTGGGTATGTTATTTTTTTTGTTTCTGAGACAATATGTTGGTTTTTTGTGGGTATTTTGAGATGGGTATCTATATTTTGAAATTGGCTTACGCGTGGTTCCTTTTATCTTGAAATGGGCTATTGTTCTTTAGGATTTGTTGAGTTAGACAGCTTGCTATTTTTTAGGGTTTCTAAAATGATTAAAGCTTGAAAATCTAGATCTTGCTATTATTATTATTATTTCAGAATAACTCACAACAGCAAAAAAATTAAAAATTTATTGAAATGAGATGGTTAATTGAAGCTTGAAAATCTAGATCTTACTGTTATTATTTCAGAATAACTCACAACAGCAAAAAAAAATTAAAATTATTGATTTTTTTTTTAAATAAATGCAATTGTCGACCGATTATTAACCGAACCGGACGGAAAATAGCCTAGACCTAATAAATAGGCTAAACCGATTAAATCGGTCCAAATTCGGTCTTATCAAATATCGGACCGAATAATTCGATCCGGCACTTAAAATGGCTAAAAACCGGACCAGACCGGACCGCGCCCACCCCTACCCACGTTATGTTCATTTCATCTTCGATATTCCATGACGCTTCATTTAATATTTTATCTTTTAATAGTTATAATCTCTCTCCTTTAAGTTCCACCAGTTAGTTCTTGGGTTAATCTTATATTTTCGTGCTGGTGATTCATTTTTTATACTAATATCCATTGCCATTATCCGATATTATGAGGTTAGGCTCTCTTTTGGGATACTCTTACAGTCATTACATATAAATTGATCTCCTTTTCTAGTAATAAAAAAGTCTATTTGGCTCTTATTCGTTCTACTTTTATAACTTATCAAGCGTTCAAGCCTCTTTTTAAAACATGTATTCACTAGTACCAAATCATAAGCCAATGCAAAATCTAAGATATACTCTCCATAGTCATTCATATCTCCAAAACCATAACCTTTGTGCACCATCTTATATGCTACACGGTCTTCTCCTGCATGACCATTAAAATTCTCCCTATATAAATTTTCTCGCCTACAAATATTTTCTCAATTAGTTCATCAATTTGTTTCCCAAAATGTACCTTGGTATACTCATGTAATTCTATTTGGGGTGCATTAGCACTAACAATATTAATTATATTTTGACCCAATCGCAGTTATACAAGTATAAGTCTATCACATCTCCTAATAACAGTTATAATATCATCATTAAGCTTCGTATCTACTATTATTTCGACTTCGTTCTTAATTCTATGTTTGTATGTATAATATTTAAGCATTATATTTTCTGTTTCTTTAACTTTCTCACTAACCTATTTAGTTTCTTGTAAACAAGCTATGTCAACTTTTCTTTTTATCATGGCATCCACTAGCTTCATTCCTTTCCCTGTCAAAGTCCTTATATTCCAAGTTGTTAACCTAATTCTACTATTCCATATGATCATTCGATCAAAATCAAAATCAAAGCACATAACAATATTGTGATTTTGATTTCTTTAGGAAAGAGGTTGGAGTTCCATGTTGGGAGTAATTAACTTGGTGGATTTTTGTAGATTAATGGAGGAGAAAATAGTAGTAGTGTGGAATTTTAGGGATGTTGTTCGCTGGTGTCGACTAACATTAATGGGTGGCTTTTTTTATTTTCTTGTGTTAAATAGTGTGATGATTTTCTTAGGAGGGAGAAGCAAGGATTGCAGAAGTAAAAAATGATATAGTTATAGCGAGATAATGGTAATTGGTATGTGTGTGTGTGTGTGGGGGGGGGGAGGGGAGAGAGGGAGAGAGAGAGAGAGAGAGAGAGAGAGAGAGGAGAAGTGGGGTAGGGGTTGAGTGGTGGAGGGGCTCTTTGAGGGTCACCACAGAGACAACTAATTTTTTTCCTCTTTTTTTTTATTGTTTTATACATTTTGTAAGAAGTTTAAATTACTTTTAATTAAAAATGACATGTGACGATTAAGGTTAAAACATTTTGTAACGAATTTGGGCAAAGTCTAATTTTCAATTAAAATATATTTCAGTATAAAACTGAAAATTAATAATGTATTAAAATAAATAAACTAAAAAAACATTCAAAGACATACTTTTAACGAAATAGAGATCTTTTCATTTCAGAAGGGCTTCTTATGCCCTTCTCACAATGAACACCAAAAATGGACAACAAAATAAAGCTTCATACTGCGATTTTCTTGAAGATCAAGATGTCATAGTTTTGCCTAAAACTCGAGTTCTAACTTCTTAAGTAGTAGGGGAGTTAATTTTTTTTCTTAAACTTCTTAAATATTCAATATTTATTCGATTTTATTCGACTTTGGCATCATACATAAAATTTTCAGTTTTTCGATTTCTAAAATTTTAGAATACAATTAATTTTTTTAATAGAATTTTCTAATTTTGTGATTTCCTATGGTTACTTAGTGAAATCTTGTTTATCCTAATTTTGTTAAATATTATTTATTTTTAATATATTAATCATTTTTATTATTAATTCCAATTGAATCGTGATTGTCCATATTGATTAATTACATCCACTCATTTCTCTTGGCCAAATCCAATGGTCAGTTTTATTTATACAATTTTTTTATTATAAACATGTAAACATTCTCAAATGGGGGTTTCTATGTCAAAATTTTCACATGCAAAATTTTTAAATAAGTAATTTTACTCTAGGGGTTTTGGGGAAAGATCTTCATAGTTCTCAAAGTGTATAAAAATAGGATACTCAACATAACTTTATAAATTTAGTCTCTGTACTACAAACACCATGAAAAATGATGCCGCTGGCGCGGACCAAAGAAATGAACTCCTAACTCTAAAGGGATCACACAAATAAATGTTATTGTACTACAGGGACTAGATTTATAAATTTGAAAAGCATTGTCCTAAAAATCCAAATATAAAAAGAAACATGACATTTACCTTAATTCTCTATTTATTATAATTGGATCAACACCTTATCCACACTATTGAGTCATGATAGAAATGCTAATAAAAATTGCACCATTTAAGATATTTTTTGAAAAACTTTTCAATTAATATAAAATAATTGTCAAAACACATAAAAATGTCTAAGAATAATTTGCCACATTAGATAGAAATACACCACCTCCACCATTAAAGATGTCCTTACTCACTTGAAAAAAGAAAAAAAAAATTATGCAACTATGTCAGGATTACTTAGCTTGATTATGTGCATTTGTTAAATATGGTTGATACAACTAATGCATGCCTCATTCTGTATTGTAAACTAGGCGTTAACGCCTAGATATGAAACAGTTTTAAAAAAAAAAAAAATCTAAACCTTTTCAAAACATTTGGAATTAGAATTTGAAAATTTTGTTTATAACCAAAATATTTGAAAATTGTTCAAACACCTATATAATCCGGTCGAACCAAAACATGCGCTTATAAATGATCAATTCCAACATTTTTTTTTGTGGGGGGGTGGGGTGATTTGGCCTTTGGCTCACACTAATTTGTTTTGTTACATATTGACATTAATATGTACATATTATATATTTGGCCCCAATTTAGATGAAATCCATCCAATCAAATGCTCTGATTATTAAGTTTTATGCAAATGTTCATTTTATCCTTTATTGTTGTGTGCCTAACTATTAAGTGGACAAATTAGTTGGGAGGGGGGAGGGGGCAATCGTACACAACCCATGAAATGAAATATAAAAATAAAGCAAACAACATTCCTAGGATGTTTTTGTCCAATAGAGTAATCTCGGGAAAAAAATGATAAAATAAAATTATATAATTTTATTAATCCAGGATTTTTTTTTATTTTGGAATTTCGTTAAACAACAATTGCAGTCAATTATATGTGTTCCAATCCATTTTCTTCTTTCATTTTTGTAAAAATCAAGAAATCAATTTTTTATTAAAATAATTTTTTTCCTAGAATATGTGATAAACGTTAATAACAGAAAATAAATTTCATGTCAAGAAAATGTCATCATATTATTTTTTAAATAACAATCGAAATAAAAACAAGCAACATTATAGCATAAAACATTTTTTCTTGTTCAACAATAAAAAAAAAACAGCAAAACCATTTTAATTATAAAACGCTACACACCTTAAAATTGTTTTATGCTTTTTTAGTAAAATTTCCCTTTTAGAAAAGGAAAACTTTAAATGAAAAAAATATATAGAAGAAAAAAAAAATTATAATGTTACACCGGAAAAAAAAAGAACTTTTTAAAAAATACGTTTAACAATATAACCTATTTTCTGTTTTTCTTCTAATTAGAGAAACTACAAATGAAATAGAAATAAATAAAACTGATTTTTTTCATCTTCTTGTGTTTGTAATACTTCTTTCAAACTGTTTCTATACGTATTTTCCTTTTTCAGCAGAAAAAGTATAAATAAAAAAATATATTAATAGTTTTGGTTTTAAAAAAATAACAGTGTTTTAAATTGTAGAAAAAGCAGTTTTATAAAACTGTTTTTTCTGTTATTAAAAACTAGTTAAAAACTAATTTTTATACTTATATACCTATTTAAACATAATAATTTTAAATAAATAAAGACCTTTATTTTTAACATCTTTGGTTTTGAAAAATACTAAAGGTGTTTTAAAATGTTCGAAAAAAGTGTGCTGACATACTGTTTTTGTTGTTGAAGAAACTGGTTTTTATTATTGTTTCAATTTTTAAGCATAAAAGTATAAATAAATTAATTAATTAAAACGTTAAACTGTTTTTAACATTTCTGGCTTAACAAATAATTAAAGGTTTTTAAAATTGTTAAAAAAAGCACGTTTAAAAAACAGTTTTTTTCTGTTAAAGAAACTGCTTTAGAACTATATTTTTAATTATTTTCTTTTTTAAACTAAAATAAGTTGTTATTTTTTTTTAATTTATTGTTAATCGGGGTAAATTTGAATTTAAACAAAAAATAATTATCATTTAAGGATCAACATAGTGGAATCGACGAGGGCGAAAGCCAAAATACCCTCTTTTTTTTTTCAAAAGAAACTGTGACACTTCCAACAATACGCACCTTAGAACATCTACTATTCCAAAGCCACCATTAGCCAACCAAAACTAGACTTCTTTCTTTTCTTACATGGTCCTATTGCGAAAGAAGACATAAGGTGGTTGGGTACGGGCTGAATAAGAATTCCACCAGCATAAGATGAAGCTAGATTAGTTTTTTTGTGAAAATTATGGCAATTTGAACGAGTATCATGGGGTGAGTCAAACGTCGGTCAATGGTTAGCTCTTCATATTGAAGATAGTAAAAACTTAAAAAGCCTCATTGGCCCACCAATCACCATTATATATATATATAGTTCTGTTCTTATACGGATTAGTCCGCATTTTAATAATGCGGAGCGAACATCTGTTATTTGGCGGTGCCCCCAAAAGAGAGAGAGAGTGTGCCTATAATTTAGACGATAATTTCTAGGCGCACCGTTACGTGACACATGTCCGGTCCGCATTCTTAAAATGCGGAGTAGTCCGCACAAGAGTATATATATATATAATAATGCTTTTATACGGACTAAATTATAGGTACATTCTCTCTCTTTTCTGGGTTCATCGTCAGGTGACACATGTCCGGTTCGCATTCTTAAAATGCGGATAATGCTCTTATACGGACTAAATTATAGGCACACTCTCTTTCTTTTCTGAACCCATAATATGAGGCTGGATCTTATACGGACCTAGTTTACGGACCGCTATCGTCCAAGAATTATCTAGGGACCGTTTTGTCTATTTAGGACCACCTTTTAGGACCGCGATGTCTTTTTAACTTCCTCTAAGTCTTTGGGAATATCAATTTTTACCCCAATGATTTCTAAAGTCTTTTTAAGCTTATTTTAATGCTTAATTAATCTGGAAGTCTAAGTGTGGAAGTTTCAAGGCTACTGCTACTTCTCAAGCTTCTTCTGTCACTATCGTATTGGAATTTTGAATAGCGAGGATTATCTATATAAACAGTTTCTTCAGGGAGTCTAGAAATTGAAATAGGTCTTGATGGAAAATATTCTAGTCTTAAATACCTTATACGGTATCGTGGATTTATCTGTCTAGTTTCTTTATATATTTGATTAACAATATCAATTATATCATTATCTATAAATTCGTCTAAATTATTATCACCATAAGATGACAAAAATCTACGGTATGTTCTAGGGGCAGCTGTCTCTACGTTTTTAAGGAGAGGACGGATTCCTCCGGCTTTAATTAAAGTAGTCTTTGTTTCAGCTAACCTTTTACGTCTAATAAATTTTAATACGTCTATACTGTCTTCAAGTATCCTAGTGTATTCTTGATATTTTTCAGGTCTTGATAGTTCTTCTGCAAAATCTTCAGTTCTTAGTTTTTGTCTAAAGAGATCTCGGATCCCTGTTCAAATTATTTTTATTCTAGGTACTTCTCTTCCTAACCACTCAATGATCTGGTCTATGTATTTAAAAGTACCACCTGCATATACTAAAGCAGATTCTATAAGTTCTTTATCTTTAGGGTCTGTAAGAGTCCAGTCTTGAATTTCTCTAGTTAAGTCTAAACTTGTTTGATTAACGAATTCTAAATAGTCTCTAGTGATTTGTAAGCTCATATAATATTTTTCTAAAACAATAATATGTAAAATAGTTAAGGGTTTGGTTCGAGTTATACCTTCCTTCTGGTCTGCAATATCTTTATCTTCTTCCCTTTGTCTCTTCAGCTTTGTCACTATTCTTCTCTGGTCTCGGCCTCCTACAACTCTCTCTTTATGTGTCGCACCTCAATCCACTACTTTGGCGGTTGACCCGTTTCCTGCCTGTACGCCTTCACGCCTAACGCCCACCCTGGCTAACGGCTCACGGCTAATCGGCACTTGACGGCGGTTCACCAGTATAACACCTTGTGTGCTACACCAGAGGTTCCACACAATAGTCCTCTATGAACAGAAAGTTGGAGACAATTTGGACAATAATAACAACTTAGCATAAGAGATTTCTGGAAAGGAAAATACTTTTATTGCATTGCATAAGTAAATACAACTCTCCCCTCTCCCCTAACTATGAGAGGTTTACTCACTCATATACATATTACTCTCTACAAGCATACTCTCTCTAAAAGTCTAACAATCTCTCACTCTCTAACCACTGATGTCTAAAACACAAATGGACGCTCCCTTTTATAGATAAAGGGTACTACAATATGACTGGTAACCGTCTACCAAAAGCAATCCGGTTGAAAGCATCTAATTATTAAAGCAATATTATCTTCGAAATCTTCACAGCTGGGTCTACAGGCTTTTATCGCCTTTTGATATTGGGGGGACCTCTTTCTTTATAAAAGGAAAGGCGTGCCAAGTCTTCATCATGGTCTTGTCGTTTTGTAATAATGCAAGAGCATCAAACAAAGTCTTCATCTTTTTCATCAGTCTGGTGGCCCATGTGGGGCAAGCATCTTATGCTTTATGGAAAGCATGGTCTAGGTAAACGATTCTTCTGTCTTCAATAATTCTTCCACTACTGAGGGGCCCTTCTTTGTTGTGTCTGTGTCTTCTTCTGCCTTGTCCTGATTTGGAAGGGTATTATTGAAAAATTCATCAATAAGGCCTACCGTTCTAAGGCTGGCTGGCAAAGCTATCTCTACCATTTCTTTGGATTCTTTCTTGAGCCTTCCATTGAATGGCTCATCAGCTTGGATTATCAAGTCTTCTTTGTGGTAGGCAGTGTACCACCTATCTTCTCCTGTTAATAATTCCATGATCTCAATTGTTTCCATTGCCTGGGCGATCTGGAGTTTGGACTTATCAACAATTAAATATTTAGTCTCGTCTTCAGATAGGATCTCAACGTCTTAAAATGTATAATTAGAAAATCTAACAAGTCTAAATCCTTCCACCCTCATTCCTCCGCAGGAACTTGGAGCAATCTGATAAATTCTAACAAATAAAGGAAGGAAATCTTCTACCTTTTTAACGTACTCATGGACTATTTTTCCAAGAGCAACAGAGTCTTCTATAGTCTCAATTTGGATGAGTCCGATGAACCCATAGTCTGCTAAGGTTATCTGGGCAATTTCTGCTTTCCCAGCAAGATAAATCTTTGGAATGTCTTTGAAGAAACCTTTTATTATTAAGGCATCTCCATTAGTCTCAGATAATAACATATTGAAATGTTCAATAATGCTATTAGATTCTTTCTTATAGTCTTCTGTTGATGGAAGATTATTATGACCAAATGGTATAACAATCTTAGTCTTAAAAGTCTTTTTCTGATAACAAAAATTATCAGTGGGTCTAGCTTTGGAGGATTCTCTAAGAGTCTGAGCATAGGTTTGAGTCTGAGGTCTAGGTATGGCAGTACCACTGAGTTGGGTAACTGCAAGTCTTTGAGTTCTCATAAATCTGGCAATAGCTACCAAATTTTGTTTGAACTCGATCCAAAGTCTATTCTTCACGTTCCACCATATGGCATCTATAAGGGTATTTTCGTCTTCTGAGAATTCTCGTCTAAATTTGATCAAGTCTGGTATCTTTGATCAGGTCTATATTGGGGAAAATACATCTTCCCAATGAGTCTATTTTGAGAAATGATCTCTTGTCTAGATTTTCCAGGAGGAACTAAGATATCATCAAAGTTCTCTAGGATTGGTCTTTCTTGAGAGTCTTGAATATGAGTATGTCTTTGCGTTATACCAGCATTTGGTCTTACGCGTCTAAGATAGTCTGCAACGTCTTCCCTGTTCAGTCTATTTGTTCCAGAGGAACTCATGTCTTCTAGGTCTTCTGTTTGCAACATAAAACATGAAATTATATTAGTTTTAGTAAACATTGGCTCTCTTGATATAATGTCTGGAATGGTATTTTTACTTCCCTTAATATGAATAACAGAGAAGTCATAACCATTAAGCAATTGTTGCCATATAATGAGTCTATTAGTCCTTGATTTGGACAAGTCTAAATCTCTAAATTTTACTGCATAAGAAGAGTCAGTATAAACAGTAAAATGTTTAGGTCTAAGAAACAACATATGTTTTTCTATTGCCCTTACTATAGCTAAAACTTCTTTTTCATGGGCAGTGTATCTTGTTTCTGGGTCTGTGAAGGTTCCAGAACTATGTCTACAAAGTTTCTTCTTTTTTGTCTGATGATCAATGGCAAAGTATACCGCTCCCCATTGCTTATCAGAGGCATCTGTTTCTACTATAAACTGGTCTTCTTCATTAGGCAGTTCAAGTAAAGGAATGTTCTTGACTGCATTTTTAATTTGTCTTATTACTTCAAAATCGTCTTCAGTCCAATAAAAGGGATTGGTTTTGTCTGTTCCTTTTAATTTGGATGTTAAGATTGTGACACCCCGACTAATTAAATATCGGGTAGCTACTCCTTTATTAAATTAATTCAAAATGCCAAGTTGGCCCAGTTAATAGCATCACTGTCGAAAACATTTTAATGATTAATAACCACCTAGTATTTAAAAAGTAAGTGCCAAATTTTAATTAAAGTCTGATTAACATGCAACAAGTGTAATAAAGAATAATAACACCATTCACCATAATGAAGTAAATAGAATGACCATCACATAACGTAAATAAATTCTGGAGGAAAAACTCCTCACTACAAATCCCACAACTGATAAGTAAACTGAATACTAAATCAATACATGCCAAAGTCTGAAAACTGTAATGGAAAAGTAACTCTAATAGAAATGGGCAACATGCCCTACAACTGATAGATAATGAATCTGGAATCCAAGTGATAGAGGCGTCTACAAGCAAATCATTGTAGCTTCCACAAACAGCTACAACTCGTCACCTGAATGAGTATCCTATGCATGGTGTCCTTGTGGCTGGGCACCTAAAATGGTTTTACAAAGAAAAATAGATTTGAAAAGCAAACGGGTCAGAGCCCGAATGTGGAGTTATATTTTAAAAACCTGCAAAAGCTTTAAAAACATTTAAAACATTAAATGCAAAGTACATGTTAGGACGTGCACTCACATGATATTCTCACCTCTTGTCTAACTGTGCACTCCTAACGTAAGTACCCATCTACAACGATACAAACCACTAGCTAAGTGACATCATCTCTAGCTAGACTATCATAGGTCCTACCCATATTACTCGGTTCTAATAACATTATAACGCTCGTAATTAAGTAGGGGTTTAACGTAAACTCAGATGCTCAATATGCAATATATATATCACTATCAGTTAACTCGCTATATTTCTCGAAGCAATACCGTAATTATATTCACAACATTAACATGAAGGTTCCCATTAATTAAGTGTATATTATTCACATCATAAATATACAATATAAGCACCCCGAGAACTAAGCTGTGGTGCACAAATACTCTGCTATCCATCCCGGTACATCACGTACATAAGGATTACATATTCCGAATCTCTCAGGAATAGTTCACAGATAACAACATCACAAACAATGGAGGCGAACACAGTCACATCACATGGGTCACGCACATACCTACGCTCCCACGATCAGCGGACTTATTAATATCCCAATAAGTCTTTCTATGACCTATGTTCATCAAGGTAACCAGTCTAAATCCGGGCAACACAAGGATTAGAGGGCCCTAAGCGAACGCAAACCTCCCGTGATAGCAAGTATGGTAGGTATGTCATACACACAATTCATATACCAATACTAAGTAAACACACATCTTAGTAATCCCGTAGTTTAATCGTAGTACATATCGCATTCTCGTACTAACTTATAATTATCGTAATTTATACTATTCCGGTTTATAATTATACGCGCCATAATTCATTCTCACGTCGTAGTAGACACTCACGTCTCAATCCAAACCGTCCATTTAATATAACTCTCATATATAATTTCCTTCTCATAAATACCCAAAAGTCTCAATTCTATCCTTACACCATCATTCGAATGTTAATTATATCCTCGAACAAGTTTACGGGACTCCAAAAATCAAAACAGTCCAAAAAGGCCCAAACTGTCAACTCGTTAGAAGTCTCGTTCGAACGAGACTGTTCGAACGAGATTCCTCTGTCAACTCGTTAGAAGTCTCGTTCGAACGAGGCTGTTCGAACGAGATCCAGTTCGTTCGAACGAACTGTCCCTTCTAACGAGATCTCGTTCGAACGAAGTTATCGAACGAGGCTCCCTTTCGTTAGAATGACTGGTCAATTCGTTAGAAGCTCGTTCGAACGAGTTCGTTAGAACGACCTGGGCAGGGGCTTCTAACGAACTACCAGATTCGTCCCAGATTTTCCTAAATCTCATTTTTCACTATTTTTACTCCTCAAATCTCTTCTAAAATTCGTTCCAACAATGTATTAAGTTCTCTAATCATCCTCAAACATGCTAAAGTGATATACTAACATCTTTTAAGGGTTTAATACATTCTAAACATCATTAAATCACAAGTTTCTACATTTTTCCCCAATTTTCTTCAAGAACATAAACCCTAGATTTTTCTCATCATAATTTCCCAGATTTTAATCCGTTTTACATCACATAAATATGAAATCTCTGAATTCAATCTTCAAACAATGTTTCTACATGCAAACCTATCCCAAAATTAAATAATAACTTCCAATTTCATGGGTTTTCTTTTAACTCTTATATAAGATTGATTATCAAGGTTTCTAACATGAAAGAAGCATTCACTGCATAAGGAATGTAATTTAAATCACTTGCCTTGATTTGATTTCTGATTTTGATGTTGGTTTGGTGAAGATTTCTGCAGAATTTCTTCTTTCCAAGCTTCTTCTCCAATGGTGGCTTAAGGTGGCTAGGGTTTGATTTGGGGAACTTAGAAAACTCTTCTAATAACCTACGTAGCCTTCTAGGTTAATATGGGTTGGTTAGGGGCTTAGTGGGTCAAATCCACATCAGATGTAATTAACCAATTTTCGTCACTTTTAATTTCCCAAAATACGAAATTACCAAAATACCCTTTATGATGCCGGTATGGCCTAAAAATACCCCGGAATCCAAACTACACCCCCGACTAGTGTTTTCTGACTATCTCGACCCTTCCGGACGCGTTGGCGCACTCAAAACGACCATACGGTTTATAAATTTTAAATTCACTTTTATAGTCAAAATATTACACCGTGACGCGGCGGTCACACGCGTCTCAACAAAATTCTCAAATTACCGTATATTAATCTCATGACAAATTTCATAATTCCAAATTCATATATAAAAACATGTATGCACATAATCAAATACCAACTCGCATCTCGTTAGTATTTATAACCCGGATTAATTTCCAATTAATACGCATTTAATTAATTAATCCCAAAAATAAATATAGCCAAAAGTACGGGGTATTACAAAGCTTTGTCTTTTTTAAGCAAGGTCTTTAATAAAGTCTGCAGCACAATTAAGCAATCCTAAAAATGATTGTAATTGTTTTCTATCTTTGAGTTGGTCTGGGAACTCAAGAATCTTTTTAGTTATGTGTTCTGCTAAGGATAATTTTCCTTTGTTAATATGCATTCCCACAAAGTCTATCTCAGTCTGAAATAATTGCATTTTCCTTTCGGAAATAACAGTACCATGCTTGTCTAATTCCAAAATAATCTTTTTAAGATGGTCTACATGCTCTATCTCAGTCTTACTGGCTACAAGAATATCATCTATGTAAACAAGACAAAATTCTGAATAAGGTCTAAATATATTATCCATTCTTCTTTGGAAAACTTGAGGAGAAATCAAGTATCCAAATGGCATGACTAGCCATTCGTATTTTCCTTGGGGCACACTAAAGGCTGTCCAAGTAATACTATCTGGATGCATCTTAATTTGCCAGAAGCCTGATTTGCAATCAAACTTACTGAATATAATTCTATCTTCGATTAAATTAATCAAATTATTCTTGTCTGGTATCTTATAAGAATCAAATTCACAATTCTTATTTAATTGTCTATAATCTATAACCATACGTCTTTTTCCTCTTTTACGTTCAGATTCATTTTGAACATAGAAGGCTAGGCTGTTATGTCTACTTTTACTTTCTCTAATAATGACTAACTTAAGCATGTCGTCTATGTCTTTCTTGAATTCTTCCCTATCTTCTTGTGAGTATCCTTTCTTATAGGTTCCACCATTAATAGTGGCGTCTGGGTTAATAGGGATGATTTCATAATAACTCTGGTCTTTATCCCACTTAGCGATGAGATTTTCTCCTAAAGTAGGCTCTGCTAGTTGCCTAATCTTTTCCTTTTCTACTTCTATATCCATTTTCTTCTGTTTGGATATGGCTTGAATCTGTAATAAGTTTTGCTGGGCTTGATCTAAAATGTCTTGTTGTATAAGCGCTATTTGCTTATAACACTTTTGGTCTGGACACTTACACTCTTTTTGTAAGGGTTTAGTAATATCTAAGGCTTCTTGTTGGGTTGTAGGTCTAGGTCCACCATGCTCAGCTGAAGAACTCTGATGTTTTATGGGTCTATAATTTGGTTTGACCTGCATAAGGTCAAAGGCAGTCTTATGATCTATTAGAGGAGCTTTAATATTAAATTCCTCTTGATCACTAATTAATATCTTATCATTATACTGAGTATAAGGATGATATTTACTAATAAAGTCTTGTCCTAAAATAATGTTTCCTGTGAAACTAGGACGAGGATCCATTATCCAAAATCGATGATTAACGGTTTTGTTGGTCTGATTTCCTAATTTAAAGTAAATAGGAATAGTGTGGAAATATAAGGTAAATGGATCTCCATTAGCCACTTTACCATAGATTTCTTGAGTACTTTCTAAAAAGTAGTCTTCAGGGAAGGCATTAGCCTTACAAATACTCTGAGAGCACCCTGTATCTATAAAGGCTGAAAGTCTTTTAGGGTAGTCTTTATGTTGAACAAAAAATTCTACAAAACAAGCATGCAGTTTAGTAGAAATTACTAAATTGTTCTTTTCTAAAATATATATTCCCTTCTGAGGTTTATCTATAAAATCTAAGGGTATTTGTTCTTCTGAACTACTATCAGAATGGTATTCTTCTAAATCATAGGAAATTCTTTTTCCTTTGACATCTTCAGATTCTTGCAATCTTTTGGCGATATTCCTATCAATGTCTTGATAATAGGTTTTAATATCTAAGTCTATTTGAGCATCATACTCGCTAGTATAAATTGCTCTAAATCTAGTTCTCCAACAGTCTTCATGGTAGTGTAGTTGACAAATGATACAAACTAGAAACAATTTTGTTTGTATAATCTCAAAGCATTCTACACATCTAAAGTCTTTTTTGCTACATTTAATTTCAAATGTGCAATAATGTCTTTCGTCAAAGTAACATCTAGGTATATAGGTTAGTAACTCAGGATTACTAACTGTCCATCTCTTCTTTAAAAAGGGGCTTAATATACACTTATACCAAGCGTCTTCAAAGTCTATATATTCATCATCTAGATCGCCTTAATCAGTCTGCATCATATATAAATCTAGGGTATCTTGAGAGTCTTCATACTCATCAGTATCACTATAGTCTTCTGAATCACTGTCTGTGTAAACACTATAGATACTAGTGTTATCATCATCTTCTATGTTTGATATTTCTATAGCATATAAGATATCTAATTCTTCTTGATCTGCATAGTCTAATATTGTATTAATAATCTTAATACTTTCTTTATCTTTCTTATTAGGGCAGTCTTTAGCAAAGTGTCCTTCTTTGCCGCAAGTCCAACATTCTTTGGTGGCAGTCTTAGATTGAGCTATGTCTTTTTCTTTCCTATAATTAGGAACCTTCTTATACTTACTAGTATTCTTCTTAAAGTATCTTCTCTGGTTAAATCTATTTTTCTTAGTCTTAGGATTTTTTTCTCTAAAGGTAGTAGATTGTCTAAATTTACACTTTTTTGGAAATCCTAAAGGTTTAGTCTTAAACTTTTATGTTTCCATTCTACTTTCTTCTTTAATTTCTTAGATTCACTTCCACATCCCCATTGGATTGGAGTGATGTCTCTTTCGTCATTGATTGGAGGGATCTGCTTGAAAGTCTCTTCTATCAACTTTCCTTGAGTTATATCACGTCTCTTAGATATGATATAGTCTTTGGCGAAATTGATTCTTTCACCAAGGGAGTTATTCTTAACTCCAGATACTCCTGGCCAATTCCTATATTCATTAATTAGGATTTGTCCTATGGCTGGTATCTTTCTAAAGTATTCGTCTTTTAAGGTCTCTCCAAATTCTTTAATTTGGTAATATAGTTGTTCATAATTATTGCTATATTCATTTATCTTATCTAACTTGCAAATGCTAAGGAGGGCTAACTTAGTTTTTGCTAGGTCTTGTTCATTGATCTGAGCTAGATGTCCAGCTCCAATGAATTCTGAAGTGAACAATTGAATATATTCTTCAATTGATCTTTCTTCTAGGTTTTCCTTCATCTTCTCAATCTTAGCTAAGGAGTCTTCATCTGTAGCCTTTCTTAAACTATCTAAGTAGTCTTTTGCAATACCTCTAATGGATTGCTCAGCGTACTGCTTACATGAACTTGCATCCCATTGTTCATTAGATGCAAAACACATGTTCATCTGAGTACGCCATTCGTCTAAGGCCTTCTTCCTATCTTGCACATTGTCTAAGTTAAGGTATATACCTACTGGGTTTATGGCTTGACTTGCCATTGTCTTAACATGAGTGAAACTCTTGTCACTAGTTGGAAAGTTTTTTATATAATCAGGTTTAGTCTTTACTACGGTGCTTGAGTATATAGGAATATTTATTCCTATTGGTTTACTAAAAAGTCTAGGAGAATCTTCTAGCCTACTACTACTTCCTATCTCTTGCTTACTAGGTTCTACTTGTGTAGCTGGCATTAGTCTTTGTTCTCCTTCTTCTATTAGTCTTAAGTTTCTAAGAAGTTCTTTAGTATTCTTAGATTCTTTTAATTTTAATATGCGGTCTTGGGCTATCATATTAAATCTTTCTCTTTCTTGAAATCTAACATAATGACTTTTCTTAAGGTTATCTTTAAATGTCTTCATATCCAATTCTGAGGGTTCATGTCCAAAGTTTTGGATCCTAGCTTTTTCTTTAACTAAGTCTTTTTGTTCAAATGATCTTCTAGGTCTAATTGTCGGAGCTTGTCTAAGTAAACTAGCACTAGTCTTGCTACTACATTCTCCTTCTGAAGGATCATTAATTATGGCTTCTCCCATATTCCTAAATCTAATTTCTTCGGTCTGGATGTTCTTATTGACAATCTTAGGGGGACCAAACTGGATGGTAACATTTCCAGTGACGTCGTCTTGATTAATAAATAATGGTTTATTTTGTATAGTCTTAGTTTCTTGAAATTCTAGCAATTGCCAGAGAGTCTTAGCTTTCTCTTTCATAGGTCCAGTATTCCTAATACTGTAAGTATGATTATAGTCTGATACATTGGTTCTAACTAAGATTTCTTCATTAAGTCTACCGCTAGGAATTCCCGATTGCATTCCTTCATAAGGAAATTGGGAGAACTTCACATAGCTTTGAAATTCTATGTTTATATTAGCGTCTGGGATAATATAGTCTTCATAGCCACTAACATATAAGATTAACTTAAAATGTTTGGCTGTGTCTACGATTACTGTAAATGCCGGAATGACATTAAAGTATCCTATGTTGTCTGACATTTCTAATTGAGCTATCCCAATAAGACTTTTCTCAAAGTCTTTCCATCTTTTGTCTACTAAACAACATAATATGTTGATATTATTCTGGGGTCTATGTAATGCTTGGATTCTTGCTTGAAAGAGTCCAAAGGTTAGGAATTGGAACTTCCTATCAGTTCCTCTAGATCTAAGCCATTCTGAGTCAAATACTTGGAGCTCAGTATAGGATTTGTCTAACACATGATTTCTACAATGGTAGGTCATGTTATAATTGGGAGTCTTAGGAGTGGCACCTTCTTTAAACAAGTCTATGTATCTAACGGCTGGAAGTTGTCCATTATGAATGGAATCTTCCACTATCTTCCAGTCCACTTCACCCCACTCTTTCCATTGGAGAGGATTGGTGAAATTTCTTTCTTTCCACCATGTCCTAACATTGGAGGATGAATCCTTAAGTCTTTGGAGCATATGATTACTCTGTCCAATATTTGGGATAGAGCTGGCTATTTTGCTAGTCTTATCTAATCCGTCATTTATGACTCGTCTACCTATGGTATTCTTTTCTCTAGTTTCTATGGGAAGGTATTCTTTAAACTTACAGGTGGTTACCTGTTTTTGTTCAAGTCTTTTTTCAATTCTTTCTAAGAAGTCTGAATAATCTTTTTGTCTTTTTATCTGATTAAGGATTTCTTCTTTAAAATTCTTATTTTCTTTTTTTGTCTTTTCGGAAGTTTCTTCACTATGTCTTGCTAGAGAATTAACGATGGTTTTACCAACATTAGTGATATAGTCTTTTACTTCATTATCTTTTTCTAGTTTTTGCATAGTTCTAAAATCTATGGCTTCTACAGTCTTTTCAATTTTATCTAACCTAGTTAGAATAAAATGAGAGTTTATTTCTTCTTGGGAAGGTTTATTATATACGGCCTTAATTCCGTTTATAATTTCACCGTATCTTTCTTCTACTTGGGCCATGTCTAGTCTAAGTTCATTAATAATACTATCCATTTTAGATAGAATTATGTCTTTCCATATTATTATGGTAATTTGCTAAATTCTGTTGGAATTTAACAAAGTCTATGTAGAAGGTAGTTAATCCTTCTGTCTTAGCCTTTAAGTCTAAATGCAAGTCTTTGACAAAGCTACTATTATAGTCTTGGGTAGCTGCTATAGATGTAGAAATTAAATTTAATCTTTCTAATATAAGTCTAGTTGCCTTAGCTGCGTTGGAAATCTCATTTTCATTTATCTTGTAATAAAATCTATCATCATTTATCTTTTCTAGAATTCTTTGATAAAATTCTGATAAGGTCTGGATGGAGAGGTCTTTTGATACCTCATTCCAATCTGATCTAACTATGTCCTTTAGGAAGATAACTATCAAGTCTAGGGATAAGCTTAGCTTGTTCTTTAGTAAGTTTATTTAACTCACTGTCTTGATTTTTAATTAAAGTCTTAATTTCTAAAATGTCTTTGTTAAGGACTTCTATATGATTAGTCTTAATATTTATTTCTTGTAATACGTGTACTAAGTCTATTGGGATTTGATTATCTATGTCTAATAATCTTTTAGAGATATTTCTGATCTCTGTTTCTAAAGTTTGAGTGTCTTTTATTAATTGTCTTAATATAATAAGTATACACTTATTTTGGTCTATTATGCTATTAATAGCACTAGCAGTAACTTGTCTACTGTCTGCGTGTTTGGCTGGGATATGTTCAATATGTGAACAACCGTCTATGTGTGTGGTTAAACAACCTTCTGAGTCTAAATCAGTTATGGGTATATGTTGATAGTCTGGGTTGGATCCAAAAATATCTTGGTAAATGCAAGGGATCAATCCCAAGGGCATTAAAGTCTTTTAACCGTATGTCTAAAAGGAACGTCTTATGGCTCTGATACCAGAATTAGGGTTTTGGTTGGAATTTGGTGAGGTTCTAAAATCTATGAGGTCTTGATACCAATTTTGGGTCTTAATTATAAATCTTTTAATTATATAGTCTTAAACTAAAGTTTTAGTATAAAACAAGAGGGGGACCATCTAGAGTAAATAAAAAAAGTCTTTGGGACCACGGGGGGACCACTTTCGGGATAAGAACAAAGTCCGCACGAAAAGTCCGTATGGGAAGTCCGCACCTGAGCTTGGGTCCCCATAATATATATATATATATATATATATATATAGAGAGAGAGAGAGAGAGAGGACTTCTGTTTGCATACTGTTGGCGCGGACCAATTTTGATAAAATAGTTAAAAAAAAAATTGAACTAATTTTTTTTATATAGTTTTTAAACATTTCAGTAGGGCGATATAAAAAAAATCAACTTAAAATGATTTTGTTACTATTTTAAAAAAATCGATCAAACTTTGTCAGTTTTTAACAAATTAAAAACTTACAAAGTTTGACCGATTTTTTTAAAATTGCAAAAAAAATCATTTTGACCTGATTATTTTTTTATGGTCCTATTGAAATGTTTAAAAATCACAAAAAAAAACAGCTCAAATTTTTTTTTTTTACTATTTTAAAAAAATGATCTTCATTCAGGGTCTTCAAACTGGGACCTCACTTGATCCTTTACCTATATATATATATATATATATATATATATATATATATATATATATATATATATATATATATATATATATATATACAGTCCTGCTCTTGTGCGGACTAGTCCGTATTTTAAGAATGCGGACCGGACATGTGTCACCTAACGGTGGGCCTAGAAATTATCGCATAAATTATAGGCACACTCTCTCTCTTTTCTGGGCTCACCGCCAAATGACACATATCCGGTCCGCATTCTTAAAATACGGACTAAGCCGCACAAGAGCAAGACTATATATATATGTATACTAGCGGAATGCCCGTGCCTGAAGGCACGGCGAAAATTTCCAATGTATGAAAATTTTGAAAGTTTGTAATTGTAAAACAGCAAAAAATTGATCCCCAACAAAAGAAAGTGTAATTTTAAAAAAATGACCATAATATCCTTTATTTATAGGACTATTCACCGTGCATAACCAATAAGAAATACTCCAACAATATTAAACAATTATCCAACTAAATTTTGCATGTGTCCATTCTGACTTGTAGTTGCCCACACAATTATCAAACTAAATCAATGTGTATCGTAGAAAAATTAATAATAGCACAAGAACACTAAACATAAAAATAGAAAAACTATTAATAAATCACTTTCCCAACTTTCTTCGGCCAATGACATAATATATTGGAAAACCATGTAAAGGAAGGAAAAAAATGGCAGATATAATTTCAATTTTGGTCCATAGATACCTTAAATGTAAAAATACAAATACAAATAAAATCAAAACATCAAACTCACAATTGTATAAAAAAACAAATTTGTGAGGGGTACATTACAATTGTGCTTCATAAATAATATGAAGATATAAATCAAAATATAAGAAATGCTGGAATGTAAGTGTGGTGAATGTGAGTAAGATAGTTTAATTACTACCCTGACTCTGATAAGAACCAAAGAATGACACATTCAGTAAGAGAGAGTTTTATAACGACTTGTGATATACCGCTCCAACTTAATTACTCCTCCAACTTAATTATTGCTCCATCTTGGATAAGAACCAATATTGTATATGATCAGTGCCGACTTGGTAGGAGAACTCAGGCATGTATGTCTTCATGATCATCGGCTCTGAACTCATGTTCATGGTTTTAATTTATCTGATCACCGGTAATAGAAACATCCATGGGACTAAAAAGAAGCCATAAAAGATAGAATCACTTGGAATTTTTAACGGACCTTCGCATTTGGGTTTCAGGTGGAGTTGGCTCCCACCGCAATGGATTCATCAGTCAATATTTCATCCAGAAGCTTGGGCCCCTATTTTTACAGTCACCCTACAGAAGGCTTCATGGATAAAGATGATACGAATGGTCTCACAGTGATGATTGGTCACCCTACAATCCATTAACATAGGTCTGAATATTTCAACTCACAGTGTTAACTTATATGGTCTAGATATAATCCTGCAGAAAGAAAGAAAAAAACAAAATGAAAGTAAAATCAGTATAGATATGATATATCCCATTACAAAGACAAAACTGAATCCCCAAACTAAATCATAAATGGTAAAGAGAAAATAAATATCGAATGCATACATGAAAATATCACCACCTGAATCTGACAGTTCAAGCCCACTTAACAAATTTTTTGCTGTGTATGAATTTATAAAATCAAACATATAATAAAACCATTTCATTACATTGACTCCAAATATTTCCGCAGTTTTGTGCAGGACTCAAGCATATGCACATTTTTTAGCCCCCATATGAAAATAATTCAAAGTATATGCAGGACTCAAGCTTTGTGCAGGACTCAAGCTTTGTGCTGAACTCAGCTTTGTGCAGGACTCAAGCATATGCCAACGGGACATCAACGTAAATATAAATCGAATTATGAACAAAAACAGCAACACAGATATAACAACGAGGCCACAAAACAAATCAAGGAACTAACAACAACAACAACAACAACAACAACAACAACAACAACAATTAAATTGGTATAACATCTCATTTTCAAAAGAACGTCGTTGGTGTAATGGTCATACCAATTAAATTGGTATTAATCGTGAGACTGAGCATATTATAACAAAGAAAAATGATTTACATCATAGTTTTTTTTAACTAAGCAGGGCCTAAAATGAGGAGAGCATATATGACATTTTTAACTGCGCAGAACATATATGACATCATAGTCATTTAACTTCTGTCGAGCCTTTAACAAAATCGACTTACTTTTCAATCTTCATAGACCAAGGGATGTATCGCCATCATCCAAAACATGCAACGCCCCTACGCACTATCCCAGTGGTCATCCACATTTGGTCCTTCTTATCTAAAACTTCAGCCACGTCCAACTCACCGTTCCATCGAGCTTTGGAAATAGCTTTTCTAAATTGCAACTTAGGTAAATTGAAATCATACTAAAAGAGCATACAATATTTCAGTTGGAGTATACAATTAGTTTTTATAAGTGATACGATATTTCAATTGGAGTATACAATTTTGATGATTACTCATTCAATTGGTTTATACCCTCATTTAGTTGGAGTATAAAAATTTTTGTATATTGAAGGTTAATGTACCTCTTAAGTAAAACTATTGCTTAAAGTAGAATGGAATTAAAATAATCGCAATATTTAATTTCCATTGATATGGATAAGTTGATATTTATATCAACTCGCAACTGGATTGAGTGTTTGAGATGGAAAAATTACATAGATCATTAAATCATCCATCCTTGTAGAGACATTTTCCATAAGGATACATTTGACAAAGAAGGATACTTGTAAAAACTTCATATTGATTTCAACAATCTGCAATTCATGTTTACACAGTTAGCCTTAGGTGAATTAAATTCCAATGATTGAAGATTGTTATAAAACTATAAGTTATTAAAAGTCATAAAAAAGGTTAAAACACTTATTGGAATGAGTGTGATCTAAGGTCCCACCAAGGAACTTACCATTATCAACTGATGAGTGGCCATTGTGTCCGCTTGCAACTAATGAGTGTCCATTGTGTTGTTGTTGAAGCAGCAGCAGTAACAACCTCATTGACTTCCTGCTGCTTAACCATGGACCTACTCACACACACCAAAAAGAACAGGATCAATCACATCTAGACATGATCAACAACACCTTGTAATCAAGCACTTCCCCAACAGTGTAGATTTAAAGAAAAGATAATAAGCCTTTCAAATCTAAAGCAACATGGTTTTACTATCATGCATGAGTGTTGAGACTATAAAACACCAACTGGAATTTGTGAAACCTGCATTGGCTTTACCTTTTAAGGAAATCACAAAAAATGCCATGGTTTACAATGCCATGGTCTTACATATTTTGGATCGAGATCTTAGAAATCATGAGGTTTTACATATAAGACCGCGATATTATAAACCATGGCATTTTAGTGATTACGATGGGGAAGTGTTGTGTGGAGGATGACATCACGTGGAGGGCAGCATCGTGTGGAGGCTTACACAATTATCAATCAAACCAAAATGGAGCAAAATCAAATAAGGCCAGCCTATAAACACAATCCCATAAGAAGAACCTACTATACTATATTTTCAAGATAGTGACTTTACAGGAGCTGAATGATATCATCATTTATAAATAAACCAAAGACTAGTCATTAAAATCACACAATAACATGCTGCAAACCCCAAGACAATTCGTGATTTTAGGCGAGGACTGTTAAGCTTCATCTAATAGCACAGAAAATAGTAGCTTTAAATGATACCTTCTCGGGAATATAAGAACCTACACAGCTCTGCAAACAAATACAATTGAAAGCTTGAAAAAATTAGTAACTTTAAAGTCACTAAAGCATGAAGATGGCCTAAATGAAGTAATAACACAATCATGTTGGATGACATATTATCCCCTTCCTCTGCTTTACCTCCTAGTAGCAGTGGATATTGTGACATGTTTAATCACAATCTGTTTTGTGATTAAACATGTCATCCAACAGAACCATCCCAGATCCATGGTAGTTATCTATCTAAAAAAAAGCGAGAAGCTTCATTGTTAAGTGAACAATAAATGAAAGTACTGTTATGTGAACAATCTTTTGAATCCCCATATTAATCTTTTGAATCCCTTCTCACGATTTAAAATAGAAGAGGGATATTTAGCTTAGGGGACAAAAGTTAAGAAAAAACGACCAATATTAATTAAGGTAAAAACATTAAAAAAAAGAAATAAATAAAAAATGTGAGAAAGAGATAGTACCAATATCTCTTGGCTCTTTTTTACTGAAAAAGGAAAAAATATCCCTCCGCGTCCATATAAAAACAAAGGCACTAGGATCTGAACTATGACTTATTGAGCACAAACATTAGAAAAATAATGAAACTGACTCTCAAAATCGAGAACTGGACACATAAGCCTCACCTTCAACCTTTGACCAACGTTCGCCCCTTCACGGTTGTGTTGCCAGCTCCATCGTGGTAGACAACCTTATTTACTTTCACCCCGCCACCGCCATTGAAGCTAAATGCGGTATTGAAACACAAATTCGGCATTGAAGCCAAATCCGGTATGAAATCAAAGCCTTAATCCAAGGATAAACCTGAAATGAAACCCATATCCTTGAAATGAAACCCATATTTATAGTTGAAAAAGAAAACAATTTTTTGTAGGAAAACTAAATAGACAAAACACAATGAGAAATGGAGAGAGGGAGTGAGATGCCTGTTTTATTTTTATTTATTTTTATTTATTTTTTTACAAAACCACAAAGTCATATTTAGTTGATCAAGACAAAAATAGGATTTGAGGAATAATATCTCAAAATAAACTTTAAAAAAGATAGCTATACCTTGGATTCAGGGTAGTTTATGGCTTTACCTAAAACCCTACATAAGCCTAGTCTCGATTTTCCATCCGGATAAATGTTGCAAGGAATTTAGAAACTCGTCGTTGTTTTACATCAGAATTATTATGCAACTCCAACATCTGCTCAAGGGATACCAAAGATAACATGTCCTTGATTTGAGCCAATACCTTCTGATTAACATAATCTATTATTATGCTTATGTTACCAAAGCCATATATCTGGTGACCATCTTGCATTCTTCCAGGTTTAGGCTTAAACAACAATCCATTCTGCTGTGCGTGAAATTGAATCACTTCTTTTAAATTCACATCAACTCCACCCTCCGTTTGTCGAGCTTGCATTGCTGCTTTTTGCCGCGCCTCAAACTGCCTTTGCTCAAGCACCCTAAGATAGCTAATATTCTCTCTCAAACCAGGCCTAACCACTTCCATGCCATCGACGACCTGTGACACCCCGCCTAATTAAATACCGGGCGATCACTCCTTTATTAAATTAAATCAAGGTGAACAGTTTGGTTCATTCTTAGCATCACTGTCGTAAAAATAAACTTTCCAGTTTAACACCCTAAATAATTAAGCTAAGTGTCAAAACCAAAATTAAACATTACTTTCCAAATTTTATTTAAAGAAAAAGATTTATTTATTTTATTAACAAAGTTTCAATAAATAAGATTTACACCACAATAAACCTGGAACAAAAATCCAATTAATATAAAACATTCATCAACGAATGTCAACATGCGAGAAAAAAATAAAGTAATACATCCATCCTAATTAAAAATCCCATAATAACGAAACTATGAAATAACTGGAATAACAATGCCCCAAAATAAAGAAATAATGGAAAGGGCTACACATGCCCATCTGAATGAAAATGCTAAGAGTGGATCTGAATGAGCGAAGTCGTCTAATCAAGAGACCTGCAACTCCCACCTAAGCTGCAGCGCGTTCCTTCCAAGAGATCCTAAGCAAGACGCCCCTGTGGCTGGGCACCTGTAATACATATATATATACAAGAGAGAGAGAGAGAGAGAGAGAAGAAACGGGTCAGAGCCCGAAAGTGTGTATGATTTAAAATTTGTTTAGCAAGTAATTTAAATTGATACAGGCCAATGCAACAACATATTAATTCGACACTCTCTCTCTTCTAATGTCCACGCCTATCGTACTAACCTTCCCAAATGGTTTAACTTGACATTTTATCATACTAACCTTCCAAATAATTTAGTTTATCTTAACTTACTCATAAGTTTTCAAAACCGAACAATGTCATCGTTTAAAAAGGTTACTTTCAATTTGCAGCACTCCTCTCGTTTTAGCTTCATTAAATTATAAAGTTTCCCTGTGCCATATTATACTTTCATAAAACAAGCATTTATTATTGAGTCAACAACCATGTCCTACTTATCAAATCACAGTAGGCAGTTTAAAGTTCATAATCTCATATATATATTAACTACTCGTATAATATATATATATAACAGCACCCCAACTAAAACTATGGTGCGGGCATACTCTGCTATCCAATCCCCGTATCGCTCACACAAAGGGAAATACAAGTTCGGAATCACTCTCGAACTGTATTAACATATACAAAACAACATTGAGGCGAAGCATAGATTCCAAGTCCAAGAGGTCAGTACATACCCTCACGTCTCTTAGGACCGTCCGACTATCAATTTGATAGCCCGTACCTAGGATCTCTATCTTCTAGGGTACGAATCAATATCCTCCATAAGGTAACACAGGATAAGATCGTCCCAGCGCGGTAACCTCAGGGATAGCAAGTAGCGCGGGTACGTTTTTCACATGTATATAATATATGTACACACAATCATATAAATATACCCATTTCATCATATTAATATAGGTTCCTCTCGTTACCCATAGTCACAACATTTATCCTTAATTTCCCATTATTATGATTATGTATAAGGTTTCGTCTCTAACCTTAACTCGAAGGGTTTTCTCACTAGTTACGTGACACTCATGGATTCTATCCATCCAAGTAGCAAAATCAGTAGGTGACACTCGTGGAGTCTATTCACTATCGTAAGTATTTGTCGTAATCTCTCACTTGAAATACGTAGTTTCCTCGTTCTTTAAATAATTGTCCCTAAAACACAATTATCGTCTCATAATAAAGTTCTCAACACATAATCATATATCCTACCGGTCTCTCCTATATCCCAAAACATTTTATTCATAAAGCCCAAAAATTATTTCACGATGAATTATGTTCAACTAATTAAACAAGGGGAAAAAGATTCTACCAGGAAGGGGTCGATCGATCGAGGTCTGGGGCTCGATCGATCGAACCTTCAATCGATCGAAGCTCTAGGCTCGATCGATCGATCAAGCAGGTCTGCGAAATCCTGCAGAAGTGCAGTTACGGGTTTTACCAAAATTCTTCATCCAAATCCATATTTTCCAACACTAATCATCCCAAAATTCCTACTACAAACATAATAACATATTTCCAGGTGTTTTTAACGTTAAGCATGCGTATATCCATCATTAAACATGGTTAAACAACCCAAAATCTCATCTAAACATCAAGAACCCTAATGTTTTCTTAACTTTTGTTCTAATCAGTTTTCTCCAGAATTTCCTTCTAACATATCATCTAACATTCGTGGGTTAATCATCTACTTCACATAATATTTCCAGAATATGGTTATAAGGTTTTCTACATGCAAATCCCTATCAAAAATTGGGGTTTTCTTCCATAGATTACACTCCTAATCATTCCTAAACTAATATGAATATTGCACCAACGAAAATACGCAAGTTAAACACTTGCCTGGGATTTCAGAGGTCTGGTTTCCTGCTGATATTGGTGTGGTTGCGTTCTCCTCCTCGCGATCTACGCGTTGGTGGTGACGGTGGTGCAAACGGTGGTGTTTTGGCCTTGAATCACCTTGAGAGCTCTCTCCTCTCTTCTCCAATGTCCGTTCTAGGGTTCTGAATGTTCTAACCCTAAAAGGCTGACCTAAATAGCTGCTAAGGATGGCTGAAATTCGTGGGTTTAATTACCCTATTTTGTAAAATGACCAAAATGCCCTCCCGGGTCACTAATTAAGCCTAAAAACATCCCGAGACCCAAACTAAACCCTCGGGTACACTTTTCTGACTATCTCGACCCTTCTGGACGCGTTGGCGCACTCAAAACGACCATACGAACAACTTATAAATATTCACTTTTATTTAACAAAATAAGTCCCGACGTGACACGGGCACGTCCTTACTTAAATTTCCGAAATACTCATTTAATTCACTTATGACATTTAATATAACCAATATAATATATTACTATGCTCATCCAGTAATATGCAACAAATAACAAATTTCCAATAATTACTAACTCTCGTCACGCTAGTAAATATTTAAAGCAACATTCCGGATTAAAATTAAATTAATTTATCTCAATTAAATTTAATAAATCCCATAATTTAAAAGCTATAAAAATACGGGGTATTACATACTTCCCCCCTAATAACTGAATTTCATCCCGAAATTCGGAAAATAAGGCCTATCAGGTAGCACAATTCTGGATATCCATTTTCCATACACAAACTAACTACACATTACGGCGCTCAATCACTATAGCCCTTTCCTCACAGTAACATTGTTTTGCATTCTCTTTGGAGACACTTCACATTGTGCTCCCAACCGACAACATTCGCATAGGTCACGCCTGTACGTTATACATTTCATTATCTCACTATCATTAGGAGGCCGCACCTCACTACATGACAAATACTCGGATTTATTCATATACAAAACTCCCATTCTGAGAAAATATTACGAACATTTGATCACTCTTGCTCGTCTAAAACAGTCGTGGAATTCTACCATAGTTATCGGATATTTTCTCGACTTATCCAAAAATTCTGATTATCTACTCTCCTCTAAACATATGGAAGGAGAAGAGTCGAAGTTCTTCCATAACAAAACCTTAATAAGTACCTCATATGCGACAAACAGGTACGAGTTCTTCTACAGAGCATTCTTGAAATCATCGTACCAAGATTCCAAAATCTCCTTCATGTGGCTCCACTAATCTTTAATCACCATGCGCTTATTCCCTGGCTAAGGGTGATACATCCTACTTGAAATGAAATTTTATCTCCGTTGGTTCCTGAAATCCCATATCAAAGGTGAGATTCACCAATCTCATCCTGATTCAGAAATTTATACTGCGCCGGACCATGCACTGGCGCGATCCTTCCTTTCAAAGGAAGACTGGGGCATACTAGTTAATATTGTAAGCCAGTCCAAAGGAATATCAATCACTTCCCTCTCGGCGACTTAATTCGCAAGTTCGGGATAAACCCTTGATCTTGTTTTGAGGATGGCAACTCATCCAAGAACTTTACCGACTTTACCAACCTCTTCCAATTTTAGGAATTTTCGATAACCACAAAATTCTTTGGTTGATTCTCCTCTTTCAATCAAACCTTACCTATGGGTAGTGCATGTAGAGACTACTCACTACGTCTCTCTAAAAATCGATTCTTCCCCTGAAATGTCTCCCGTTAAATGACACGTAATACTCCCCTTCCTTCCTTGTAGTATGCCGAAAGTTCCACCCGTGCTCTTCTCTCCACGAAGCGCACTTCTGGATCTCTTACACCATACCACATCATCACCCTTTGTATGTGCAAGTCACTCTTATTCTTGTTTACTAACAACTCTGCTCCGAGTTTTATTCATAACAATTAAATTCTACTCTATTCAAGGAGTACCAATTCTTGAATGGCTTCCTACAGCCTTCCAATCAAGTTAGGGTGGCTGTTCTAATTGCACACTTATGTATGGATTATTGCCCCTCATGTGACGTTTAATCCACTCTATCACTTTCACTTCGTTATACTAGTCCTACAAACATATATTTCACATGTCTATCACCACGTCCCTTCGACTTGGACTATTTTAATTGCAGCTAACCCAGATGCCCACATTTTTGCAACACCGCAACCGCCCTGGGAGAGTGAACAGCGGCTACCCTTATGTAGGATTAACTAAATTCAACGGAATAGAAGGAATGGGGCATTCAAATTCCATGACAATAAAAGAGGAATAAATCACTAACGCTCTATTCATAAAAATGATTACAGGTTATCTCTTTTGTATAGTATGAAGTTCTTTCCAGATAATCCATGCTACAAATCATTCCAACTCTTTATTCACCTTGTGTTCTGTACGCGGTTATGACATTTGGGTACTCTCAATCACCCTAGAAATCAAAATTCTTAAATTCTCCTACCACAAAATTCAATAATTTCATACCACGAAAATCCGGCTCCAATGACCTTAAAACAAAATTCAACTCCCAACTTATATACACAATTACTTGATCCCATTTCGACTAGGGTACCGAGCTCATGGAATAGTGACCAAACGTCTCTCTATTTCCAACCTTACGCTAAGTTTCATGCGTGGGATGTCTCGCAAAGCGAAATCCAAACAAGGAACCCCCCGATACACTACTACCTAGCATTGTCGGTTATCGAAATCCGTTAGGTCCTCCGTCCATAATATATACCCTTTTATTCCGTCCCTTGACAGAAAAGTTATAATTTCTCCCGTAATTATGCTTAACAAAGAACGTTTCACCAATTTCATCATCGTCCCGTATTGGTTGGAAATTGGATTTTACAAACCTTGAATACATACTCTCGGAATTCTCGAAATTCCTTTCCCTAATAATAGGGGTATAAATATTAACTCTCACATCCCTAACGGATGAATATAACGCTGCATTTTTCTTATCACTAGGTCTGGAGTGCTAAACAGAATACTGAGTCAAATCTTTTCGCTCAATGGTACATCCCTATACATACGGTATTATACTTGACAAAGTCGTTGGCATCGAATATTTCGAGCCCACTATCTCCTCCAAAGTCTCTTGGATAGATATTATAAGTGCAATTCCGACCTTCTTACAGGTAAAGCCTTGCCAAAACAAACATAAAACATGTTGCACCAATGCAACTACTCTGATAGTTTTGCAATAAATGGCCACTATCATACTACCCATTTCTATAACATTTTAACAATGATAATATCATACTCGTGTATCGCATCACTACAACGAGCAACCCCAATCAGGTACAAAACTTGTTAATATATTCATCCATCCTCCGCGGATAGCACTAAAGAAGAATTTCGCTACACTAGGGGAAAATTATTCACATAATGGTAACATTTAATTATATGCATTAACTCGTCTCACATGCTAATATAGCAATGAACAAAATATGGTGACTCGCTCGTGTCACATAAACACGCCGCATCCTCTAAGGATACAACCTATGCTTCCATCTTGGCAATCGTCTTGACTGCACAAATGGTTTCGGACGTAACACGTCTGTCCAAACCAAAACAAAATTATTTTAATCGTTGCCTTTTACTGGGCACCATATTCTTGTCCCTTTTCTCATTTTGGAACGTATTATCATGAGCGATCTCACTCCGCACAAAATACCTCAACGCATAATCCACTTACCACCTGTCCTACTAACCAGGTTAGGATTGTCCTTCTCTCGGGCTTTAGTAGACTCGATTCCTGTTAGCCATCCCGGTTGTTCCCTTAGCCTTTTTAGGCCATAAAGATCATGTTACTATCTATAATAGTACTTACTGAATTTACCATCACTTGGTAAGAATTTAACTATTTGAAGCACTTAAATGGTTTTCCGGATGTGTATCCACATCTTTTTGTGGTGCTATACCACCACCGTTGTATTCAGGTTTATTCTCAACTAAATTCTTCGATTCCTTTAACTTCCCCCACAAAGAAGCGTCATCATCTATATTGACAAAATATGACATTGTCAACCTCCGAATCGGTCGCCCATCATAATTTCCTCCTCGAGTATTATCAATTTTATTATTACAAGTTGACCTCCCACTTGGAGTCGTTTCCCCCACTTGTATATACATCTCCTGATTACAAAATTCGCTAACAGTTAAGATTCATATTCATGGATGGACCCTTGACATGCCCTTCCTCGATGAGTTCATAACCATATTTGCTTCTCATCCTGAACAGTTGAGGAAGGAACATACGGTCAACATTGTACCTAAGGTTCTCCCATAGGCATAGCATTCCACTTCTAAAATTGGTGGTTGAATACAACCATTATAATTTCGTCCCGAAAGCCAAGAAAATTTTCTTTAAATTTTCTCTTTCGGTTTGCCACGCTCCGTCTTATATTTAAGTCTTTGGATACTTTACCTCCTTTGGTAAACACATACAATTTTTCGTGTTCTAAAATTTTCCACTGACAGTCTCTGCACGTTTTTGTAACACGTTGGGTAAGATTACCCTCGCACCTCATTTGGCTATAACAGCATTTGAAAACTCATTGCTGCACCTTAGTCGCCTTTCTAATCGTGGCTTCTCGTGCCATAATGGAGGTGACCTCGACTACGGTCATCATCCTCGGATATATTTCATAATTCTCAATTGAGCCCTGCCTCCTGATGTACGCTTAACGGTCCTCTTCTGACATCCGTCATCGCTCGGCACACGCACACATCCGAACGAAATTAGAATTCACTAGTGTATACACATTACAGCAGGAGAACGAAATCTCGTCAAAGGAATCAACAATCCTAAACATAGGGCTCTATAACAAACAAAGCAACGCTAGAAGCATAATAAGCCGTACAGATCCTAAGGACACTAGAACCTGATGCTCTGATACCACTTGTGACACCCCGCCTAATTAAATACCTGGCGATCACTCCTTTATTAAATTAAATCAAGGTGAACAGTTTGGTTCATTCTTAGCATCACTGTCGTAAAAATAAACTTTCCAGTTTAACACCCTAAATAATTAAGCTAAGTGTCAAAACCAAAATTAAACATTACTTTCCAAATTTTATTTAAAGAAAAAGATTTATTTATTTTATTAACAAAGTTTCAATAAATAAGATTCACACCACAATAAACCTGGAACAAAAATCCAATTAATATAAAACATTCATCAACGAATGTCAACATGCGAGAAAAAAATAAAGTAATGCATCCATCCTAATTAAAAATCCCATAATAATGAAACTATGAAATAACTAGAATAACAATGCCCCAAAATAAAGAAATAATGGAAAGGGCTACACATGCCCATCTGAATGAAAATGCTAAGAGTGGATTTGAATGAACGAAGTCGTCTAATCAAGAGACCTGCAACTCCCACCTAAGCTGCAGCGCGTTCCTTCCAAGAGATCCTAAGCAAGACGCCCCTGTGGCTGGGCACCTGTAATACATATATATATACAAGAGAGAGAGAGAGAGAGAGAGAGAGAGAAGAAACGGGTCAGAGCCCGAAAGTGTGTATGATTTAAAATTTGTTTAGCAAGTAATTTAAATTGATATAGGCCAATGCAACAACATATTAGTTCGACACTCTCTTGAGAAATTCTCACCTCTCTTCTAATGTGCACGCCTATCGTACTAACCTTCCCAAATGGTTTAACTTGACATTTTATCATACTAACCTTCCAAATAATTTAGTTTATCTTAACTTACTCATAAGTTTTCAAAACCGAACAATGTCATCGTTTAAAAAGGTTACTTTCAATTTGCAGCACTCCTCTCGTTTTAGCTTCATTAAATTATAAAGTTTCCCAATGCCATATTATACTTTCACAAAACAAGCATTTATTATTGAGTCAACAACCATGTCCTACTTATCAAATCACAGTAGGCAGTTTAAAGTTCATAATCTCATATATATATTAACTACTCGTATAATATATATATATATAACAGCACCCCAACTAAAACTATGGTGCGGGCATACTCTGCTATCCAATCCCCGTATCGCTCACACAAAGGGAAATACAAGTTCGGAATCACTCTCGAACTGTATTAACATATACAAAACAACATTGAGGCGAAGCATAGATTCCAAGTCCACGGGGTCAGTACATACCCTCACGTCTCTTAGGACCGTCCGACTATCAATTTGATAGCCCGTACCTAGGATCTCTATCTTCTAGGGTACGAATCAATATCCTCCATAAGGCAACACAGGATAAGATCGTCCCAGCGCGGTAACCTCAGGGATAACAAGTAGCGCGGGTACGTTTTTCACATGTATATAATATATGTACACACAATCATATAAATATACCCATTTCATCATATTAATATAGGTTCCTCTCGTTACCCATAGTCACAACATTTATCCTTAATTTCCCATTATTATGATTATGTATAAGGTTTCGTCTCTAACCTTAACTCGAAGGGTTTTCTCACTAGTTACGTGACACTCGTGGATTCTATCCATCCAAGTAGCAAAATCGGTAGGTGACACTCGTGGAGTCTATTCACTATCGTAAGTATTTGTCGTAATCTCTCACTTGAAATACGTAGTTTCCTCGTTCTTTAAATAATTGTCCCTAAAACACAATTATCGTCTCATAATAAAGTTCTCAACACATAATCATATGTCCTACCGGTCTCTCCTATATCCCAAAACATTTTATTCATAAAGCCCAAAAATTATTTCACGATGAATTATGTTCAACTAATTAAACAAGGGGAAAAAGAGTCTGCCAGGAAGGGGTCGATCGATCGAGGTCTGGGGCTCAATCGATCGAACCTTCGATCGATCGAAGCTCTAGGCTCGATCGATCGATCAAGCAGGTCTGCGAAATCCTGCAGAAGTGCAGTTACGGGTTTTACCAAAATTCTTCATCCATATCCATATTTTCCAACACTAATCATCCCAAAATTCCTACTACAAACATAATAACATATTTCCAGATGTTTTTAACGTTAAGCATGCGTATATCCATCATTAAACATGGTTAAACAACCCAAAATCTCATCTAAACATCAAGAACCCTAATGTTTTCTTAACTTTTGTTCTAATCAGTTTTCTCCAGAATTTCCTTCTAACATATCATCAAACATTCGTAGGTTAATCATCTACTTCACATAATATTTCCAGAATATGGTTATAAGGTTTTCTACATGCAAATCCCTAACAAAAATTGGGGTTTTCTTCCATAGATTACACTCCTAATCATTCCTAAACTAATATGAATATTGCACCAACGAAAATACGCAAGTTAAACACTTGCCTGGGATTTCAGAGGTCTGGTTTCCTGCTGATATTGGTGTGGTTGCGTTCTCCTCCTCGCGATCTACGCGTTGGTGGTGACGGTGGTGCAAACGGTGGTGTTTTGGCCTTGAATCACCTTGAGAGCTCTCTCCTCTCTTCTCCAATGGCCGTTCTAGGGTTCAGAATGTTCTAACCCTAAAAGGCTGACCTAAATAGCTGCTAAGGATGGCTGAAATTCGTGGGTTTAATTACCCTATTTTGTAAAATGACCAAAATGCCCTCCCGGGTCACTAATTAAGCCTAAAAACATCCTGAGACCCAAACTAAACCCCCGGGTACACTTTTCTGACTATCTCGACCCTTCCGGATGCGTTGGCGCACTCAAAACGACCATACGAACAACTTATAAAATATTCACTTTTATTTAACAAAATAAGTCCCGACGTGACACGGGCACGTCCTTACTTAAATTTCCGAAATAGTCATTTAATTCACTTATGACATTTAATATAACCAATATAATATATTACTATGCTCATCCAGTAATATGCAACAAATAACAAATTTCCAATAATTACTAACTCTCGTCACGCTAGTAAATATTTAAAGCAACATTCCGGATTAAAATTAAATTAATTTATCTCAATTAAATTTAATAAATCCCATAATTTAAAAGCTATAAAAATACGGGGTATTACACGACCTTATTCATCACGTCCAAACCCTGATTAAGTCGATAACGAATATGTTCATTTGTAAGAAGCTCACCGGGGATATGTTCCTTCTAACCCAAATACAATTGGGTCACTTGTTCAAAATCCGGGCATGAGCACAACCAATGATACAAAGCTTCTTACCATTTGTTAAAGAACACATCCATTAACTGAAGCATATGATGAATTGGAATGGCAGAAGACCATGTCCGAACGCAATAGAACTGATCAAGATTCTGATTTGCTAGATTTATTTGGAACTCTTGCATGATAGCCAACAATTTTGAAACGATCTAACGGACCATTAGTTTTTCCCAACTCATTAGATCAAACACGGTCTTCCAAGGCGACAATATAGTGTAAGCAGACATATTACTCGGGTGCCAATCATGAAGAACACTCTCCAATCTATTATGTATAGTAATATATAAACTATCTAAATTTTTTCGCAAGAATGGTAACCACGGATGGACCCACGAATGGATTGGAATGGTCTCTTGACGCGGGTCCCATGAGTTCACAGCAGCGACTAATTTTGGCATAACAATATTGTCGAGTATTGTCTGAAGGACGGGAGGAGGGAGAAGGTTTTCCAAGGACTCCAACAAATGAAGCATCGATTCAGGGTCTCTTGCTTGCCAAGTGTTGGTACCATATATTCTTACAGTAGGAAACACAACTTCCATAAACAGCCTGGTATAAGGTGAGGCCACATCCTAGAAATCCAAATGCTCTTGTCCTCGCAACCGGCTCTTCCACAATGACATCAATTCCAACCCTTGATTTGGATTTTGAAGTGGGTCCCATCCCTGAAATATCCTAATAAACAATGGTAGAGCGTATGAGCACGCAATGCATGATAAATTGCAGAGTTTGTAATCATCAACATATCACCTCTGCAAGTCCCCAAACGACTTTGCAAAGGAGTCGAGTGTCGACATTCCCTGTATGTTCTCGTGACCTATCCTGTCGAATATACTAACTATTTCTTCCAAATTATGCAAATTTTTCTTCTGGCGGGCCGCTTCGATTTTGAGATTCTCCTTCTCTTGTTGTAGAGTCACCACCGTCTCCCTCTCATTTCTCAAATCTCGATCGATTTTTTTTATATCGAGCTCGGCCAAGTCAACAATAAATTTTATATTATGTTGAAGGTCGGGCATTGGGACGTCATTTTCCCTCGCTCTCTCTTCTGCGTTCAAGTTTTCCAAGTTGGTTAACACCCGAACTAGTGTTCCCCTCATATCAAACACTTTTTGAACAACTTCAAACCCCTGTTCTTCCTTCATAAGTTATAACTCTTGAGTCGTTACATAATCTTTCTTCTTCTTCTTCTTCTTCACCTCAGCATTCTTGGACCAAAGCTTCTCTTTGGAACGGACAGTGGCAGGTTTATCCTCCAACTCATGCAATGTTGGCAGAGTAGCCTCTTTGTAATCATTGAAGCCCATCCCTATATTCTTAGGCCGAAACTTTGGCTCTATCGGGGGAATAGTTCCTTGTTTGTTCTTCCCAAGCCCCCCTCCTTTGTACCCCATCTTCTGAAGCAATTTCATCCCAATCCCTTTGGTGTGCTGCTTAAATTTCCCAACATCACCCTCCGCACTACACCAAAATGGTTAAATTGTCACCTTTCAGTCGGCCAACCTTGTCACGATCATTGACCGTGACAACAAACACGCGTTTTGTGTCATGATCATTGACCGTGATAAGACCGTGACAAAGAATTATCCCGGTCATCGACCGTGACATGTCCGTGACAAATATATTTGTCATGGACTTGTCACGGTCAAGGAACTTGACACGACCGTGATAATGTCTTCAGTAAAAAAAAAAGCCCTAGGCTTTTTTTTCCCACCGATCGGTTCTCTCCCTCCTGATTAAGAAGATATCGACTGCTCCTTTTTCCTGTCACGCCGCTGCTGCGCACCTTCCTTGATCTTCATCCCAAAAGTCGTTGGCAAAAATCTGTAATCGTTGTTTTCTTCTTTTTTGTTGGCGAAGCCAATGGGTTGAAACCAACCTTTTTTACTTGAGACGATCACTGCTTGACTTGAAAGTAAAAACAACCTTCTTAAAACAGATAAGAAACTGAACAGTTTTAGTATTGAGGCCAATATAAAATACTATAAAATAGATTTGAGTGACTTGATAAGATGAAGAACAATGCTCCCAAAAGATTCAAAACCACATCCACCAATTAAAAAATAACAGTCAACGTAATAATATAATATACTCCAAATAAGAAACAATAGTCGACAACCATTTCACTACCAACTAAGAACTAACATCTGTAACATGGCATATAAATACATGGACATAAACCGTCATTGCATTTTAAGTTGTAAACTTAAAATGCAAACATAATGACAAAACTATAATTAGTCTCAGTTTTGATTCCTAACTCATCTAATAGTGATATACTTATTCTCAAAATGTAGAATCTGAATGTTTCATGTAGTGCTAAAAGTTAAAATAGAAAAAAAAAACTGAGTTAGGCACTTTGACGAACATTTCATGGGACAAATGAAAATATCAGACATGAACATCCGAATCGTAAAGTAGACTCCATAGTCACGACTAATGGTGATGAACACATCCGGGTTTTTTTCCCAACAAACATTTTTCGAAATAAATCACAGTAAGAGGTAAGTGATACCTAAACCAAAACTTCATGAATAGCTCGAGAGTCTGAAAAAAATCACAAATATAACTAAATGAAGAAATCTACATCAATCATAACAAATGTAAGAGAATCAATTTTTGTTTGCACGCGTCAATAATAACAAATGTCACTTAACATTAGGACACAAACAAAAATACAACATGTTCCATAAAGGTTATTAACAACCAAATAATAGATATAGAGAATATAAGGTAAAAGGTATACTTGGGTTTTGATAGAGTCGAATCTGAGAAAAAATTAACAACAAATCGTAAAAACAATGCTAATCGTAAAAACATGTGTTTGAAACCCAAAGAAGAAATGGAAAATAAAAGTAGGGGAGAGATTACCTATCGAATGCAGTTGGTCGATGAGGATAGTAGCGTGGCGACAACTTTGGAGTCTTTATGCCTCAGATTTGTGTTTGCTCAAGATGTGGGTTTGACATGGTAAGAAAGTTTGCATCGGTAGGAGGGGAAATGGGTACTTTCTAGTAGAGATAAAGAAAGTTACTAATTTAGCCCAAGTTTTGAATTAAAGAGAGTGAAATCAATTTGGAGTGAAGCAAAAAAAAGGGGAAATCAAATTTGAAGGGGTAAAAGAGTAAACTATAATAAATCAATCTCCACCCTTGATTTTTTGCCTTGTTGGATTAATCTAGACCCCTACTTAGCTTATCTCACTTATAGAATAGTAACAAAATTCTACTCCTTATATATATACTAGCGGAATGCCCGTGCCTGAAGGCACAGAAAAAAATTCCGAAGTACGTAATCATAAAATGGCAAAAATTTCCAAAGTTCATAATTGTAAAATGCCAAAAATTTCGTTCCCGAACAAATTATAGTATAATTTTTTTAAAAAATGGTAACCTAAATTATTTATAGAACTACTCACCCTACTTAACAAATAACAAATAGTTGGGTTTGAACTCAAAATCATGAACTTTGGAAATTCGTCAAACAAATTGACACATGACATGAAAACTCTTCCCTTTTGGGTTTGAACTCAAAATCATGCCCTTTTGGGTTTTAAAAAGTCAACTTCATTCTCCAAACAATTTTTATAATATTTTTGGAGATGGTGGGGATGCTTTAACCAGTTGGGACATATTGTTGTATATACATAACCTGCTTAACAATATTACAAAAACATATTGCATGTAATTAATATTTAGAACCAATTAAGTTTAACAATTAAATAAAAAATTGTGACACCCCGCCTAATTAAACATCGGGTGATCAGGCCTTCATTAAATTAAAACAGGTTTCTCAAATGGTTCATTCTTAGCATCACTGTCGAAACTTTTTAATTACTAATCCCCTAAGTAAAATTAGACCGATGCCAAATTTTATCTTTCTTAAAACAGATAAATCAACCATGCGGAACAAGTACAAATAATCATGTACTATATTTCAAACAACAAAGTAAAAGTACAATAGAACAAAAGTATTACCGAATAAACCATCGGCTAAAAAAAAATCCCAAACAACCATAGAGTAACCACTAGTCTGGATCTAAAATCTGAGACTAATACCGGACAACAAGTCCATACATAGAAGAGTGTGAGATCCTGTACTAGATCTGAATGAGAGATATCGCCTAGTCAAAATCCTGTAAGCATCCACTGTGCTACAACTCCGAGTCTCTGGATTGGAATCATCATACATGGCATCCCTGTGGCTAGACACCTAAAAGGTTTTGAAAACATTTTATAGCAAGAGTTAGTACTAAAAACATTTTGAAAATATTTAGCAAGCGTTTATCACAATATAAAATGCGGTTATTGATTACACATGTTAGGTTCTCGTACACTCTCTTGAGTTAACTCACCCCTCATCTTTTGTGCACACCTAACGTTCTACACTTAGTTTATCTAGCCATACTTCCCAAGCTAATTAAAACCAAAGTAGTCAACTGAACTTATTTATACCCAAGTTCCAGTACCGCCCATACAGTACAACCTTTTTACTAACATCTCGCGTATGTTAATTAATTCTCAAGTAACATTTCATCTATGTTATTTTTCAAGACTTCCCATTTAGTTTTACTACTAAAATTACTACAATTCTCACAATTGTTAACTTTCCCACTTATGTAATTAAGTTTCGCTACTTGAATTACTAAATAGATTTTCTCTATCTAAAGGTTCATTTCGTAATTAAGTTTCACTACTTAACTTACCAATTCAGTATGTATCTTCAAATACATCAAATATATCAATCTACTAACACACGGAAGTAGAATATCATCCAGTATATATATATTTCACACATAATAAATACTAAATATCAGTCGTTTCTATTTGGTCCTTTTTATACACGTAAAGGACTCTTGGTTCGGAATGATTCATCGACCCCAAGTGAGAGTTGGTTCGGAATTTTCCATCGACCCCAATTATTTTAAGAATATATATATACACATATTCTGGTTTGAGACTCTCTCATCGCGACACCAATTTAAAGTTTGGTTCGGTATTTCTCATCGACCCCAAACATATAATAACTTTATGTTAGTTCGGAATGTCTCATCGACCCTAACATAATTAATTTAGGTATAATCCCTCTACCTAAAAGATCACATAATTCAGTAGGTACACGCCCGACCTATTAATTATATACGTACGTAATATTTTAATCTCATATATTTACCGTACAATATTCGCTTTACGATTTATCTCATTAATCGTATTTATTTGAGTACAGACACAACTCTGAGGGTCCTAGCTACCCCTTACATATAATTTCAGTAGTTATTGCTTACCCTACTGGTCTATTACTTAAATTTAATTTACTTCGCCCCGTAACTCAATTTCCGAAGTCCCCGATACCCTACTAAATCGGATTATTCTCCTCGGTCCATAATCCAAGCCCTACACCCAATGGCCTTATTGGACCTCAACAATATACCTACTGGTCTTATTCTTACTCCCATATAAGTATAATGTAAATCCTAGAATACTCATTCATTCCCGAACTCAAAGAAGGATTAAACATAAAATTTTCGGGAAAACAGCTTGCATCGATCGATCGACGGCTGGGTTCGATCGATCGACATAGTCGATCGATCGATAGTTCAAGATCGATCGATCGATCGAACAGGGACAAACGCAGTCTGTCTTCTTCGTTGATCCTCTCCTCCATTAACAAATTTCCAAACTCCATTATTGTCCACCAAACTTTGACCCAATGATCCTAACATGTTTCCACATATACTAGGACAGTTCCTAACGTATCAAATACATCAAAACTCCAATTCCTTTAAAGAAACAATGAATTAAACCCAGAATTTCTTGAAAACCCTAGTTATGGTGTTCTTCCCATATTATCATTCAAAATCCAGATTTTAATCCGAAAAAATCATCAAGTCTAATCTGAATCTTAATCCTCTACATAAGGTAAATCATTCTACATGCGATTCCTATCCCAACATGTATAAATATCATCTTTCTCCAATTAAAATAATGATTTAAACAAAACTATTCAAAAACCCTACACATGGGTATTATAACTTTATAATTTTTGCAATAAACAACTTGCCTTATGATCAGTAGGGTCTGATTTCGTGGTTCTTGTTGATGATTGATGATCTTCATCCTTCAATCCTTCTTCTCCAACAAGTAGATGGTAGAAATCCCTTTGAATCCTTCCCAAATCTTCTTTTTGCTTTAGAAAGTTGTGCCTCTCTTCTCTCTAATGGTATTGGTGTTTGCCATGGGTGTTCTAACCCTAATTCCTCTATCATACGGCTGATATAAAACTCTAAATTTCGTAGGTCTCCATAGCCTCTTATGTTAAAAGACCAAAATGCCCCCGAACGGTCTCGGTTTAGTCCAAAATTGTCCCGGGACTCAACTAGTACCCCCGGGTATACTATTTTGACTAATTTGACCCTTCCGGACTCATTGGTGACCTCTAAATTATCATTTGAGTCACTTAAAAAATATTACTCGTTCTCACCCCAACACGGTCTACACGCGTTAAGTAACTATTTACCACTCGCACTAAGTAAATAAAAATGATGCAATATATACCGGTATCTATCTTTCGATTAATATACCATAATTACAATTTTAAATAAAACTCTTTAAATTACTACTCTTACGTAATTTAAATCAAGACGATATTTTCTCATTTAATTCTCCAATCTAATTAAATGGAATATTTGGAATATTCAGAAATATGGGGTATTACATACTCCCCCCCTTGCAAAAGAAATTTCGTCCTCGAAATTAGGATAAGGCTAGTATTAAGGCTAAGGACCTTAAATAAAATTGTATCCTCTAATACCCAATACCAAATCATAACATCCTAACGGTCACCCCCAAGTACATGCCTTGCTTCATTATAAATCCTTATCGCTCTTTGCCCATGCTGCATAACATAATTAAGTCTCACTACTTAATTTCTCCATAGATTTTCCCAATCCAACGTTGATTCTTGAAATTAAGTTTCTCCCTACTTAATTTACCCATTTGACGTATATCTCTATATAACATCTAAGTGTCTACTATCACTCATAAGTAGAATATTATAAGGTATATATTTCACACACTATATATACTTTAAGGAAAATTGGTCCGGCAAAAATCATCGGCCCCAATAATCCTATCATTTACATTGGTCCGGAAATTCCTCGACCCCAAGGTAAATGTAATGCACATGTCGGTTCAGACCTTCCGTCGATCCCAATATTTATCATCGATTTGGTTCGGAAAATCATCGATCCCAACTCGATCCCCCATGTATTGGTCTGGAACATCATCGACCCCAATACAAAGATTAAGCACACTTACTATCGCACATAAGTTGGAAAAATCAATAGGTATATATATCTTACACATAACATATACTACCAACACTTATTTTATAATCACCCCCCTTCTATAACACTTTTGGTGTTATTGGCTCGGAATTCCACCTCGATCACCAATAGTTATTAATTACTTGTCTTGGGATCACATCTCAAGCACTAATATATGTATATATATCTCATCGCACATGAGTAGATAATTTGTGAGCCATATATTTCACATTTCATATACCTTAAAATGTCACACTCCAATAGAATGTCCTCATATCACGCGTTAAGGACTAAAAGTTCGAAATGTCTCCTCGAACCACACCCAAAGTACATGTATTGTTCGTAATCGGTACCCACGAACCTAATCCTCATGTACAGTCCATATAGGTGCTTACTCTACCTATAAATATGCTCTTATAGGCATACATTCAACCTATGAATTGATCAGTGGGCTTCTCCAAAATTCCACTATCATAAGGGCGTATCATCATTCTTTCTCACTAACATTGAGTCGTAGGTAGCACAACGTACTCAAAATAAAACTTTATCTCTATTCCTTCCTGACCTTCTCTCACAGGGTGGAATTTTAGGATTTCATCCTGATTCACAATCATGAAGAGCGGCACTGTGCACTCTCCCTTATCAACTACATACTAATCCATCCCGGTCACCCATTTCGCTACCCCCAACGAAATGTTGGCTTAATTATGATGTTCACAACCCATCAATAATTTATAAGTCTGTCTCCTCATTCCATCATTGGGAATGTGGGTTCACTACCACATTCCGGTTGTTCATTTCGAGTCTATCTTGTCTATTAACTAGAGGTGTATATGGAGACAATCTCACTACGTCTCTCCTCAACATCGCTTCCCACTTACGTCATCTTTCCTGAAGTGGTACTCTATTCCCCTTTCTCTCCGGGTTTATTATACTTTACAATTCGTGCACTCTTCGCAATTGGCGCACTTTTTGGGTTGGTTACTTTATAAGGATCAACATTTTAGTAACACGTAAGTCACTCACAACACTCAGTCAAGTAGCACCTTGCGCTACTTCTTCACCACAGTTAGGTCTCCCATATCAAGAGATAACCTTTGAACGGTTTCCCACCGACTTTCATCCCATAGGGTGTGCTGGATTTCTCAGCACATATAATCTTGGATCATCGTCAATCTCCCATGACGTTCAACCCATTTCATCGATACGACTTGTTTCCTAATTTCCCCAACGTCGTACAAAATATTCCGCATCCCTCTATCTCGGATGTATAAGGAATCCAATTGACTAGGGTGCCCATACACCCTTTTCTCCGGGTACATTTGCAAAAACATTGCAAATGTCGCACCCGTAACATGCTTTTCTTCAACTCTAGCCTAGTCTAAACGACGTGACTACAATTTTGTGGGTATTCTCAATACCCTAGAGACAAAGAATCAAATCTTTGCCCACAAAGTCCCACTTATCCCTTCGTGGTGAGGTAAGCCTTTCAGTGTTTCTCCACAACACTACCGGCTCCACTGATGTCCTAGCATCTAACAATGTCTCTTCTCCTGACGTGCATAAAAATTCAGTCGTATTCCCTTTCGCAACCGAACTTAAACAAGGGACTTCTCCCCATGTATTCTTACTGAGCATTATCGGAACAACACATAGTCGATATGCTCAAATTCGATTTCTCGACAATATGTGCAACCATACTCCAATATTGCTAAAGGAGTCAAGTGGCACCGCGCTTATACTATCGCTAAGTCTTTAGCACTAACTACAACAGCGAGCTCGATCTCTCCCCTCAGCAGTCATACCACAAACATTGACTCACATCATTTAGGTCCCCACACACCGAAATTAATTACTAAGAGATGTTCATAATCTCTGAAGTTTCTCACATTTTGATGAATAATAACAACTCGACCCTTTTTCAGGTGAGGAGTCGTCATATACCCCATTCACTCGAGGCTAAAACTCATATACTTCCTTATCCATCGATCTGGTGATTTAGATGGTTCCCGGACATAACACGCTTGTCCTCTCCGGAATGCAAAACTTATTGGAGTTATTATTTCTTCAAATAACTTCCAGCTAAAAATAAAACGCGTGGCCCTAGAATCCACACTAGACATCTTTTCAAAAATTCCTGACTCCAGGCCATGCTGACCGGTTTGGGTACCCCTCCTCTCGGACTGGGTAGTCTCGATCCTGAACACTATCATCTTGGTTCCCTTAGTTCTGCTGACCAAGAGGAACGCACTATGGGACTTAACAGTCCCGACTTAGGATCTAATCATTAAATCCTCTAGTGGGTTTTCACTTATGGCTTGCACCAGCCCCATTACATTCAGTCTTACTCTTTGACTAAATCTCTAACTCCCTTAGCTCCGCCCACCCAGGAGCATTAACCTCAACCTTGTAGGAAGTACCATATTGTCTTCATATACATAAGTCGTTCAAGAAGAGTTTTACCAAAAATTGCGAGCTATGACTCGGGAGTCCATTTTCTCAAGGGCTCTTTTCCCTTATACCTATCTCACCGGTACAAGTTCACTTCACAGGATAAATTTTTCTCTCACGATTGGCCTCCACCAGGCTTTCACGTGAGGGGTTCATATATTCCCATTCACTACGCTTCTGAATCATCATTGGAGAACTTTGCGGTTAAACTATACGTAAAGTTCTTCTATTTATATATATACGGACCCTCGGTCCGAATGTAGTGACTGGTATCCCCGCCACGTTTCTTGAAAGTTTACTCAAATTTCTCACTTCTGAGTATTTCTACTCCATCCTAAATGCCAAAACCTCTGGACATACTACTTCCATTGGTTAACATGCACAGTCGCCGTTTCATCACATTTACGGCTCGTTCTCATCAAATTTTCTTCAGACCTACTCCCACTATCACTGCATTGGGAGGTCTAGACTAGCATTACTCATGTCGTCGCGACACTTGGAAAATGTCTGCTATGCCTCAACAACCCTTGCAGCATTTACTTCCATTACACGCTAGGAGTGACCTCGACCACGGTCATCTCTCCTATGATTGCTATCTTCGAACACCCCATGCTTTATGCCGAGCTCCTCCCTCCTGTAGTCCTGCTAACGCCAATGCTGGACCTACCACCATATTCGACGTACCGTGCCCAATCGGACTCGTATATATAACACTACGTCTATTAAATAGCAGGAGAACGTAAACTACGTACGTAGAGGAGTACAATCATCCTAAGATAGGGCTCTATATCAATCAAACGATACGCTGAAAACGTAGTAAGCCGTACAGATCCTATGGACACTAGAACCTGATGCTCTGATACCATCTGTGACACCCCGCCTAATTAAACATCGGGTGATCAGGCCTTCATTAAATTAAAACAGGTTTCTCAAATGGTTCATTCTTAGCATCACTGTCGAAACTTTTTAATTACTAATCCCTTAAGTAAAATTAGACCGGTGCCAAATTTTATCTTTCTTAAAACAGATAAATCAACCATGCGGAACAAGTACAAATAATCATGTACTATATTTCAAACAACAAAGTAAAAGTACAACATAACAAAAGTATTACCGAATAAACCATCGGCTAAAAAAAAATCCCAAACAACCATAGAGTAACCACTATTCTGGATCTAAAATCTGAGACTAATACCGGACAACAAGTCCATACATAGAAGAGTGTGAGATCCTGTACTAGATCTGAATGAGAGATATCGCCTAGTCAAAATCCTGTAAGCATCCACTGTGCTACAGCTCCGAGTCTCTGGAATGGAATCATCATACATGGCATCTCTGTGGCTGGACACCTAAAAGGTTTTGAAAACATTTTATAGCAAGAGTTAGTACTAAAAACATTTTGAAAATATTTAGCAAGCGTTTATCACAATATAAAATGCGGTTATTGATTACACATGTTAGGTTCTCGTACACTCTCTTGAGTTAACTCACCCCTCATCTTTCGTGCACACCTAATGTTCTACACTTAGTTTATCTAGCCATACTTCCCAAGCTAATTAAAACCAAAGTAGTCAACTGAACTTATCTATACCCAAGTTCCAGTACCGCCCATACAGTACAACCTTTTTACTAACATCTCGCGTATGTTAATTAATTCTCAAGTAACATTTCATCTATGTTATTTTTCAAGACTTCCCATTTAGTTTTACTACTAAAATTACTACAATTCTCACAATTGTTAACTTTCCCACTTATGTAATTAAGTTTCGCTACTTGAATTACTAAATAGATTTTCTCTATCTAAAGGTTCATTTCGTAATTAAGTTTCACTACTTAACTTACCAATTCAGTATGTATCTTCAAATACATCAAATATATCAATCTACTAACACACGGAAGTAGAATATCATCCACTATATATATATTTCACACATAATATATACTAAATATCAGTCATTTCTATTTGGTCCTTTTTATACACGTAAAGGACTCTTGGTTCGGAATGATTCATCGACCCCAAGTGAGAGTTGGTTCGGAATTTTCCATCGACCCCAACTATTTTAAAAATATATATATACACATTCTGGTTCGAGACTCTCTCATCGCGACACCAGTTCAAAGTTTGGTTCGGTATTTCTCATCGACCCCAAACATATAATAACTTTATGTTAGTTCGAAATGTCTCATCGACCCTAACATAATTAATTTAGGTATAATCCCTCTACCTAAAAGATCACATAATTCAGTAGGTACACGCCCGACCTATTAATTATATACGTACGTAATATTTTAATCTCATATATTTACCGTACAATATTCGCTTTACGATTTATCTCATTAATCGTATTTATTTGAGTACACACACAACTCTGAGGGTCCTAGCTACCCCTTACATATAATTTCAGTAGTTATTGCTTACTCTACTGGTCTATTACTTAAATTGAATTTACTTCGCCCCGTAACTCAATTTCCGAAGTCCCCGATACCCTACTAAATCGGATTATTCTCCTCGGTCCATAATCCAAGCCCTACACCCAATGGCCTTATTGGACCTCAACAATATACCTACTGGTCTTATTCTTACTCCCATATAAGTATAATGTAAATCCTAGAATACTCATTCATTCCCGAACTCAAAGAAGGATTAAAAATAAAATTTTTCGGAAAACAGCTTGCGTCGATCGATCGACGGCTGGGTTCGATCGATCGACATAGTCGATCGATCGATAGTTCAAGATCGATCGATCGATCGAATAGGGACAGACGCAGTCTGTCTTCTTCGTTGATCCTCTCCTCCATTAACAAATTTCCAAACTCCATTATTGTCCACCAAACTTCGACCCAATGATCCTAACATGTTTCCACATATACTAGGACAGTTCCTAACGTATCAAATACATCAAAACTCCAATTCTTTTAAAGAAACAATGAGTTAAACCCAGAATTTCTTGAAAACCCTAGTTATGGTGTTCTTCCCATATTATCATTCAAAATCCAGATTTTAATCCGAAAAAATCATCAAGTCTAATCTGAATCTTAATCCTCTACATAAGGTAAATCATTCTACATGCGATTCCTATCCCAACATGTATAAATATCATCTATTCCAATTAAAATAATGATTTAAACAAAACTATTCAAAAACCCTACACATGGGTATTATAACTTTATAATTTTTGCAATAAACAACTTGCCTTATGATCAGTAGGGTCTGATTTCGTGGTTCTTGTTGATGATTGATGATCTTCATCCTTCAATCCTTCTTCTCCAACAAGTAGATGGTAGAAATCCCTTTGAATCCTTCCCAAATCTTCTTTTTGCTTTAGAAAGTTGTGCCTCTCTTCTCTCTAATGGTATTGGTGTTTGCCATGGGTGTTCTAACCCTAATTCCTCTATCATACGGCTGATATAAAACTCTAAATTTCGTAGGTCTCCATAGCCTCTTATGTTAAAAGACCAAAATGCCCCCGAACGGTCTCGGTTTAGTCCAAAATTGCACCGGGACTCAACTAGTCCCCCCGGGTATTCTATTTTGACTAATTTGACCCTTCCGGACTCTTTGGTGACCTCTAAATTATCATTTGAGTCACTTAAAAAATATTACTCGTTCTCACCCCAACACGGTCTACACGCGTTAAGTAACTATTTACCACTCGCACTAAGTAAATAAAAATGATGCAATATATACCGGTATCTATCTTCCGATTAATATACCATAATTACAATTTTAAATAAAACTCTTTAAATTACTACTCTTACGTAATTTAAATCAAGACGATATTTTCTCATTTAATTCTCCAATCTAATTAAATGGATACATAAATTATTTCAATGCTAAACAAATTGAATAACTATAAATTTTTATTGATGATACTTCAAAAGTAATTCAAGTTTTTCTAAGTGACTCATAACAAAGTCATGAAGTCCATTAAATTTCCTTTGGCATAACATAGCCACTCTATAGCAAGTTTATTCCATAAAAGGAAGGTACCTTGTGAAATAAGATCTCTTCCACAATAACACTTAACAATCTATATGACCAAAAGCTCAAGTACACCAAAACATTATATGACATTTGGAATGTGACTTCAGCAAAAACTGTAACACAACTTATCAAAAGTTAAAGAATTTTGACAAAATAAAAAGGCATAATAACTTTGAACACTAATTTTATTACATAGCCACTGTATTGAAATTGCATTCCAAAAAAGAATTTGTGCACAGTACCACAACAATTGGGTATATCAAAAGCTCACATACACCAGATTCACATCTTCATTATCCTTGATCACAGATCCAATTGGAATGCCGGCAAACCAACTACAAAAACATTAGTATAGGATAAAGTTTGATGGCAATAATATATTTACGTGTTAACACCCATGAACTGAACCCATTCTTTATAATAACCCACTTAAATGCATAAACATTCAAATGCATACCCACTTTAAAAGTCCGTGTATACCTGTCCATTATTGAGAATTTACTTTGAACATGAATCTCGAGTCTCTGTTTTGAATGTAACACCCAACTTGGGAAAAAGAGATATATCTTTTGACTACAATTATATACCACACTTCACCGAGGCAAAACATAAAATAACACGCCAAATTATTTCACACTCTTACCAAAAATTTGCAAGAGTGAAATTTGGAACTAAAACATAAGAAACAAATTTAAACAACTTTGTCATAACATCCCCCCAAAAATTCCAAGGCTCTAACGAAATCTAAATTTCATTAAAAAAACCCAAGTCCAACATTCGAATGTAAAAAACAAAAGAAAATTCTAAATAGTCAATCGGGAAAATAACTACTGATAAGTGTTAAATAGAGACATTAAGTTTTCTTTCTTCATCAATAAAAATAAGAAACAACCATATATATGTTTAGTCCAAGATGGAGTCAATAAAAATTGAATTATAATCACGGTGAAAGAAGTGACATAAAAATTGAATAAGAAAAAACTTCAGTAAAAGTTGAATCATAGTGCCTAAATGAGCTTGTCCCACAAATTACCTCTAAATTAATGACGCCACCATGGGACGCTGCACAAAACACAAAAACACAAAAAGTGCCTAATCATGAAATGTCCACTTCAATATATGTCCACTTCATTATATGGAAATTTTCATTAGATGAAATAGCAAACAAATTTACCATAATTTATATAAGCTTTACCCCCCCTCCCCCCCCCCCCCCCCCCCTCAAAAAAAAAAAAAAAAACAAACAATATATAACTGGAAAAAAAAACTCACCTAAATTAAATCAGCAAACAAACTTATTATTCAACCAAATTCATCAAACCACCCATATTTAGTTTAAGTGGGTTCCACAATCAAAGCAAGTAACCACCCCAAGTTAAAACATTGTGGTGTGTGGGACGATAGAGACATGCAATTGAAGCATCTATAGGTCACTAAGGATTTTGCCCAAAAATCAAAACATTTTTACATAAAAGTGAGGGAATGTCCAACAGAGTTGTTAGCAACCACAACAAACTATAGAAGGGAATCGTCATGATATAGATAACACAAAATCTAATCATACATATATGAATTGCCTTTGAGACAGAATTATGAACCTTCCTTTTATTATAGTTACCAAATAGGTCCTACTAAATTGAAGAACTGGGGTCTAACATACAGTATACCTAACTATTTAAAATATACCTATGGTATGTTAAACTGATCCAAATACCTTTTTAGGACCAAAAAAAGAAAAAATGTTAAACTGATCATCTATATACAACATGAATCACTGTCCGAAAAATAAACAGGCCTAAGTTGTACAATAAATTGCATAAACATCCAATACTTGTCTAATAGATATTAAATAGTTTTTTATGGTAAACAAATTACATAGCAAAACAAAATACCCAAAATTCATCTCAACTACTAAACTGAACCTTCTTAGAGGGAAAACCCCATCCTAGCTTTAATTCTGCTCCTGCTAACAGAACACCTATTGAATTGTGGACCCCGGGGTCATATACTCGTGTTGGGTGTATCTTGCATCAAAAAACCTACTAACAATCATGTTTGAGTATGATTTAGAGTGCTAATTAAAAAGCTATTTAGAAGGGCTTTTCCATATCTCTCTTCGTATTGTGTTCCCACCTCTTTAAGGTGTTGTCAATCGCACTTCTTGTAGATCATGTTCTTTCTGTAATTCTATAAATTACATGAGGGGCACTCGCACTCCCCAGGATTCAGCGGCCTTTTGGGGCGTTGTGCTCTCCAATGTAAACATTGCTAGCGCAATTCATGAACCCACAATGTGTGCAATTCTAGTCTGCTTTCTTATTAAAACAAAAATGATGACTAATACTCTGAGAACAATTCTTTTTAATAATAAATAAGCTATAAACGCCTAAATTTATTTATTTATTTTTATTAAAAAAAGAACTATCCATTTTCTTCAAGTGCGAATTTCTCTTTTACAAAAAATAACATGATGGACTGGGAGAAGCAAAATGTATTAATCAAGTAACCACATAGTTTTAGCATTATAAATAAGTACAACAACCATATTTTAGTACCAACTAAAATGTTTAGAACAAAATTTGGTTCAAGCTTTGCATTTCTCTTACTCTTGTTCCAAATGGATATCTAAAACTATTTTCAACAACAAAGTCTGATGTTTCCTAAGCTAAAGGAGAGAAAATGGAAAATCTAAACTCACTTATATATAACCTAGCATGTGACATAATATAATATCTAGGTACTATACTAACATAACATGAGGGATAATATTTCAATACACTCGGTGAATATAATGAAAACAAAAAATTAACAACAAACATGTACCTCGTAAGGATAAGTTGCATCTGGTCTTAATATCAGTTGCATCTGGTCTTAATAGCAGTTGCAGTTAACAACCAACATGTACCTAATAGCACCTCATATGGTCTTCTTTTGCTCTCTTCATGGTACTTTCCAATATGATAAGTAATCATTTAACAATTGATAAATTATTAGTATCATAATGCAAAGAATCCTAACGGAATGCATCATAACTACCCCAAAACCATTTCAAGACTAACCTGACAAAAAATAATGGGTCCAACTTAGGATGCATAGTGATTTTCTTGCTTCATCAAGTCCACAATCTTGGCCGTGAATCGCTTCATTTCTGCCTAAATTATGACTTTCAAACTATTATACACGTATTGAGCCAGCAAATTAAAATTAAAATTAATAATTGAGCCAGCCAATATTATATAGGATTTTTTGAAGTACAATGAATCTCACCAGCGTGAGTAACTATTCGTTCATATCGGCCAATTCATAATATAATTGATTCAGACATTTCTCAGATAAAGAGTAGTCAAGTTAAAATTTAAAGAGTAGTCATGTATAAAATTTAAAGGATCATGTAAAATTCAGACATTTATCAGAAACACCGTGTAATTTATAAAATTTAAAGGAATAATTGGGAGCACCATGTACTTGAATTCAGACATTTCTCATCCTCAATCTGCAAAATAAATATACCATTATGGTACCAATCAAAATCTACCATTACAACCAAAATTTAACAACACCAAGTTCTCGTGATATGGTACCAATCAAAATCTAACAACACCAACATAGGGTTCATGCAAAAGGAAAAATGGCTTGAACTTGTGACACGGTACCAAGCAATAATACATGTGAAACTGGAAAGGGTGAAAGAATGGATAACACCAAAATATTTAAAAGCACCAAATGATGAATCATTATTTTGGAGAGACTGGAAAATATTAGAGAGGCATCTTACATTTGTATAGGTACCAAAGAAAACGAATATATTAGAGAGAAACGGAAGGCATATCTGTAAAAACCATATACTGCAAAAAACGCGATAGAAGAGAAAAGATGTGAGAATGACAGAAACATTTTAACGATTTCATAAGATTCAAAAATTACTTACATACTTTCATTGCATATGTACTTGAAAGAAACTTATCAACAAATTTGGTGGATAAACTTACCTGGCCGTGGCCGTAGCTGTTAGTGTCACAGTTCTTTGCAGCTGTCAGTGTCCATGAGCTAGATGGCGGCTTCAGCTTTGTAGGGGTAAAAAATGGTATCCAAGGGTCTGTCTACATTGTCAGCACCAATCCTTAACTGGTCCCATTGCCTTAGCCGAATATTAGTTAAGTAATGAAGGGGTTGAACATATAACTGCTTCATTGACTTTTATAACTCTATTCATGAGGTAAACAGGATGACAGAACCGCGTTGAGATGGTATCCGGATCTATTTTATGTACTCTTGATATATTTGCACCAGTCGTCTGCTGCTCGTTTAGTAAAAGATCCTTGTGAGAGACGAAGAAAGTGTCAAGTTGCAGTGGGCAGCTGTTCGGTGTCATGCGAATGTGCAGCGAGTAAATGCAACAACATAGCATCAAACAATAACAACTTGAAAGATAAAAATTCTGACCAAATAAAAAGCATATAAAACAATAAATTGGCTTCTGCAGGCCTCAGGTAGATGTTATTGCTATAATGTGACCAAAATAACAATTAAGGATCCAGAATTAGAGGGTCAGTAACTAATGAAGGAGGATATTCAGTTAGATGCTATTGCTATAATGTGACCAAAATAACCAGCTCTACGGACCACATCGAAACTGCTAGTGTCCAAAACCGATGGATCTCAAAAGTAAGCGTGCACCTGACACATATTGGCTTCTGCAGGCCTCACTCTATTCATATTCTGCAGGCCTCACTCTGTGTCTGAGTGAAACAATTCTGTAGGCCCCAGAATAAAGAACTTTATTCCTTGATAAAACTGCACAAAAACTGATGTAAATGAGCCATGGTACCAAACTTATACAATGTAGGCCATATTTACAATGCATTTAGAAAAAAAAAAAGCAAGGCTGTAAAAAAGGATAAAAAAGACAGCAAGATATCAAAGAAAAAACTTTAGAAATTGCTAAATGTAGTATTTTTACAATAAGTATAACGAATAATTGTTATACTTGATATGATTTTTTCTAGGTAATAAGATTAATGGCGTATCTTACTGTAAATAACCAAACCAAGCATAATGAATTCAGTTGCATTGAAGTTTCCAGAGTTTTTTTGTAAAGCATATCACTTTAGAAACATATTACTCACCTTTTGTTTAAGATACGTCGGCCGAAAACCCAACACACAAACAAACTAACATGTTCGCACACAAAGATGATTGAGTAATTAAACACAATACAAAAATTGATCAATTGAATGAAGCAGAAATTATATTAAATTAACAGAGATGCAACACTAAAAATAAATGGGGAAAATGGATGGAGACTCCACAGGAGACCTAGAAAACCAAAGACATTGATAGATTTTTAAACACTGACTATGATTGAACAATAATTTTCATGGGTTTAACCACGGTATTAGATATTAAATAAACTGTGAAAAACACATAAATAAAGGAACAATGGTGAGCAAAGTAATAATTTGTAAGAAATAAATATAATTTTCCTCTAGCGTATGTCCCTCAAAAACACAAATGTGAGGTGTTTACGACATGTCATAGGCATCTCGTCAACAATGCACGTGGTTCAAATGAAAATAAAACTCATGTATCACGCTTATCGTGGGATAACTTGGCGTATCTATAGAACGCCACTTACATTACGCTTAAACTAAATCTCCCATAACAATATTTAAAATCACGCCTTCAATTCATCAATATCACTAATCTAACCCCAAACGAAAAAAAGCATGCATAAACATTAGAAGTTGAATTAAAATGGATGCATATTTGTAGTCCAAGACTTCTTACCAACATGTAACTCCTAATATAAAACAATTCATAATATTTCTAATGAGGTAACCTCATTAATATATATGATTCCCACATCCTATACAATGTCAAATACTATTCATATAATCAACTCTTGAAATGATTCAGAATAATGCAACAAACATGGGCTAAAACAATCAACTCCTAGAAAACATTGTTCAATCTAACAAAAAAGAGGAACATAGAATAAGGAAGACTACAAAACTATAATTCAAATAAATTACAAAGTAAAATAGGTATATTTTGAGATCTAGAGGGCATAATTTCAAGTAATACATGAAATTCCGTAAGCCAAAGAAATATTCTATGAGAAGAACTACCTAGATAATGAAATACCATAGATTGGTGTAGGTGAACTAAATCTTCAATGAACCTTTATTCAAACAAAAAGATAGCTGTTGTAACTTTGTTCTACCCCATTTCAAATCAATTAACGAAAGCTTATACTATGAAAAATAATAACAGAATTAGTAAATCAAATGCTCAAGCATTTAGAAACAAAAAATGAACAATACCTCAGTATGAAAATCTACAATATCTGCGTGTGTGAGAAAAAGACGAAATTCCTCCAAAGTGTATCAACAACCAAAAAAATTCCTAAATCATCCAAACCCAACCAATTCCAATACCCTTCCATATGAAAGAAAAAAATCCAAAAAAAATAAACTAACATCATTTTACCCAAATTCGTGCGACAAATAGAGAGACTTTACCTGTGTTGAATACGTGGTTTCAGAAATACACGCATGCACAAATCTTCAATTGCCTTAACATCATCATACCATCCACACTACTCTTCACGCAACCTAACAAACACAATATAAAGATGAAAATCAACATTAAAACCATAAGTAACTAAAAGGTCAACAATAATTACCATATATTTCACTCTGTTTTATAAAAAGACATAAACAACATAAAATTCCTCAACCAATCTTAACACCCATAAAACAACATAGTCTCTCAATAATTTCATCAAACATGTAATATACCCTATGTAAACAACATACACTTCCAATGATCTATGGAAAAATAAGAAAAATAAGCACATGAGAGATTAAGTGAGACATATATACCAGAAACCATCTACAAAAATGGATGAATACCATAGTAAGACAACAATTTAAAATAGTAAATGCCTACTGCAGGTCATTCAATGTTTAATCATTAAATTTAGATAAGCCAAAACTACTTGATCATGAAATCTCCACGTATATCATCTCTATAACGTTATGAATGAAAAATGTTCAGGGATCAAAATCAACTCCCACAATTTTTCAATCAAACTCATATACGTCTAAAATTTCATTATAGACATTGTAGAAAACACATTACACAGAGAGTTATAAGATGCATCAAGTTTTCTCACATATATAAAAAATATACACATGAATTCAATTTGTTGTCTATATGAGTGTTATTTCTAAAATCCATCCCGTTACATTATTTGAATCATAAATTCCCCCTAAAAAACTAAAACGACATGAATACAAAAATATTTATAACATATCACACCTTTCTTTGAACCCAAAATTGGGTATTGAAACCAAACAACAAAATGGAGTCCATGAACCATGAAACCTCTCCCAAGATGGAAAAAAGTAACTTGTATAGGAAAATGTTATGGTTATGACTTTGAATATTATCTCATAGTTTGATGTGAGAACCCTATTTACTAAACACTTACACAACTCCAAAAGTTTGAACCCTAAACCATAAAAAAACAGGGCATAGTGAAGAGAAACATGTAGATAGAGAAAGAGAAAGAGAAAGCTGAGTATACATGATTTTGAAAATTCTTCAAAACAAAACAATGCAACAAATTATATACATGCACAACCAAATTAAACATCAGAGAGAGAGAGATTACAAAAAACTTAATACCTCATTTAACACTAACAATCAAAAAGAAAAAACCATTATTTGAATACAATGAGTAGTTAACTGTCCATATCAACTAAACACACTGACATATAATGATACTTAAAACTCCTTGAGTTTTAAGTATATACCAATATTGTGAGTTAAACAAAGATCGTGAGACTAAATACCAATTAGGGATCAAACTATTCCTAATAAAAAATGAACAAATAACCAAAAGCCCTAATTTAAATGAAACAAAGATTCAAAATAAAATCGAAAAACCCAAGATACCTAACAAAAGCCCTAAAAAAATAAACAAAATCATACCTGGAAATGGTGTCTTTCCATGGGGAAGAACATGTCGATTTGTGAAGATAGGGTTTCAAAAAATCCCCCAAAAGAGAGGGGAAACAAAAGAAAGAGTGAGATTAGGGTTAGAAAAGAAATCTGAAGAGGGAGTTTGTGGGGGCTAAGTGTGTGTAAGAAGAGGGAGGAAGAGAGAGACAAAGGCGGATGAGGAGGCTAGAGCTAGAATGTGAGGTCGTGGGTTAGCGTGGCTGAGAGAGAGAGAGAAAGAGAGAGAGAGTAGATGAACAGTCTGAGAGCTGAAAGGGTTGAGTTGAGAGGGTTTGCGTGTTGTTGGGGGGGGGGGGGGAGTAAACGGAAGAAATAGAGATGGTGTGTCACCATCAAAGTACTTTTTGCGTGTGTTACCAAAATACCCTCTTTGTTTGAATCATAATAAAAAATCTAGGAAGAAAATGAGGGGGGAAAGTATGTTTTGATGGGTTAAAATTGTAAATACCATATAAATTATAAAATCAAGTGTGGTGAGTTGTATGGCTTAGGGTGTGAATTGTGATCTCACCCTCAATTTAGTGCCTTGATGGTTCAATCCTCCCCTCTACATAGCTTATCATCTTATGGAATAGTAAAACTATTCTACTCCTTATTATATAGATATATATATATATTTCATGGGGTTAAAATCACCGTTTCCACTAACTTTTCATGAAAAAGCCTAATATCCAAATAGTCCACTCCCCCATTTCAAAGAAAAAGGACTTGACCATTGACGCAGCACATTAACCCCTCAATTCACCCAAACTAACTTCTCTATAAGTAGCTCCACCTTCCCTATGAAATTCATCACTCCACTCCAGACCAGCTTACACTTCACTGAAAATAAAAAAACTTTTACTATTCTTCTTTTTTTCCTCATTTCTTCATCAAATTGCATCAATGGCAACAGATGGAAACAACATTTGCATATCTGAAAATTCTTGCACTTTAGCCCAAAAGCATAAGCTGGACTAAGGCTGCCGAGACCCTCCAATGCAGCCATCTATTTGAAGTCCAATTTATGGTGGCCCAATCCAAGATCATTGATAGACATCCAGGGCACCGCCCTGATTGTGGTTAAAGTAGCGTCATTTGCCCGTCCCCATGAGGTGGTAGTCAACCTCCACACAGAAACTCGTGACGGCGTGGCGAAAAGTGCCACTTGGGCACCCAGGGTGGCATAGACACTTACGGGTCACCACCGTCTTTGGCACCACCTCACATCGGCGCACGGACAAAATGGGTGACCTCCAGACGGAGCTCATCCGATTTCTCAACTCCGGTGTGATCGAAAAAGGCCATCTCCCAACGAGTTACTCAATGCTAGTTCGGACAAACACCCTCATGCAAGGCTATTCGGGTATCCAATGGGAGGTACTAGAACCCATATTTAAGCTCATAAATGAAAACCTTATCCCCAAACTTCCACTCCGAGGGACCACCACCGCTTCTGGTGATCTCGTGCCATTATCTTACATCACAAGAGTTTCAACAGGTCTCCATAACTCCAAAGTGGTGACCCTTGAAGGTGAAGAAATCACAACCATGGAGACCTGTTGACTTTTGACTTTCGGTCAAAAGTCCACACGCGTGCGCGCAGCCGGCTACATTTTTGGGCCGAATTTATTTAACTTTCTGGGCTTTAATTATTAATTAATTACGAAATTAATTAATTAAATAATAAACTGTTGACAGTTATTGCCAACAGTCAACAGTTAATTTCGTTTAACTGATTAACTGTTTTTGACAGTTATTGTTACTTTGCTATAAATACAGATGCCTCCCTCCTTATTTAATAATGAAAAATTTCCCTCCTCCAAAATTGCTGTCATTTTTGTCCCAGAAAATTCCTGTCATATCTGTTCCAAAAATTCTTTTTCCTGCATAACATATTTTGCATTGTTGTTGAGTAAAAGACACATAATTTGAGTTCGTTGTAATTAATTATTGTCGTGCTACATAATTAATTAAAAAATCCGTTCTATCTTGGAAGACAATATTCATCAACCTCTGAGCACATTGGAGGGAATAAATTATCTTAAGGAGACTCTTCATAACAGGTCTCGGATTTATCTTTAATTCTTTTATTATTTCTGCAAATTCAAGGAAGTGTTTCATTTCTGTAATTCTGTTTTAATTCTGTAATTATATTAATAATTCATAATTTTGTATAATTGTTATTTATAAATAGTAGACATAACAATCTTAAGATAATTTATAATAGTTCTACTGTTTTGTAGTGTACATAATTTTTTTATTACAGAAATTTATTTCTTGGAAATAAATCTATTTTAACAGAAAAATTGAATTAATTTATTACTTTAATGCAGAAATTAATAAAACAGTTTTGATACATAAATTAATTTCTATACTGTTTTTATATTCTGTTTTAGGAAATAAAAATTTTATTTGTCAATTTTGTTAAAATGTGTTTATGTAAAAATTTTAATCTTAAAATTATAATTCTGTTTTGTACGTAATTCTTTTTATTATTAAAAATTAGTGTGACACAGATTTTATAGTTTAATTCTGTTTTGTACGGAATTTTGTTTATATTATAATTTAATTCTGAATTATTATTTGGAATTCTTTTGGAATTTATTTATTGTAAATTATATTTGGAGGAAATTGGTGCACATAATTTTGTATTCTATTTTGATTAATTCATTATATATGAATTTTATCATTGATAAAAATTCTGTTTTTGTAACAGAAATGGAATCACAAAGTACGAACACTACTCCTACAAAACTGATTGTCACCAACACAAATGTGACTGCACCCGTATCTATGCCACACGGGGAGAAACCGAAAAAGTTCATTGGGGCTGACTTCAAACGTTGGCAAGGACAAATGCACTTCTATCTCACTACCTGCCAACTGGGCATGTTTGTATATGAAGATTGCCCCTCTATTCAAGAGGGAGATGATGCTGAAAAGGTTGCTGCTATCAATGCTTGGAAGCATTCGGACTACCTATGCCGGAATTATATTCTGGCTTACTTGGACAAGACATTGTACTATGTCTACTGCACGATCAAAACATCCAAGGAATTATGGAATTCTTTGGAAAAGAAGTATAAAACTGAAGATGCTGGGATGAAGAAATTTATCGTTGGGAGTTTTCTGGACTTCAAAATGGTTGATTCTAAATTTGTGATCTCGCAAGTGCAAGAATTCCAAGTGATCCTCCACGACATTCATGCTGAAGGAATGTCAATTAGTGAAACTTTTCAAGTTGCTGCAATTGTTGAAAAATTACGACCATCTTGGACTTTATTCAAAAACTATCTCAAGCATAAGCGAAAGGAGATGAATGTGGAGGATTTGGTGGTTAGGCTGAGAATCGAAGAAGACAACCGTGAGTCTCAAAAGAAAAGTGGGAAGAATCCAATGGAAACGAAGGTCCATGTTATTGAAGGTCCTAAGAAGAACAAACGAAAGTATGATGGGGAAGCACTTCCAAAAAGAACAAAAAGAAGTTCAAAGGAAAATGCTACAATTGTGGTAAACCTGGACACCGCTCAAGCGAGTGTCGTAAGCCTAAGAAGCAAAATAAAAATAACCCTCAAGCAAATGTAACTGAGGGTGAGAATATCGCCAATGATTTGGCGGATATGAATATTTCTGCCATTGTCTCTGAATGTAACTTGGTTGGAAATACCAAGGAATGGTGGGTGGATACTGGAGCCACACGACACATTTGTGCAAACAAATGGATGTTCTCCACCTATAAGCCTTTGGAAAATGAGGAGAACCTTTTTATGGGAAATTCTTCCACTTCTAAGGTGGTGAGACAAGATAAGATTGGTTTGAAAATGACTTCTGGAAAGCAACTTACTCTCAACAATGTTCTTCACGTGCCTGATATCTGAAAGAATCTGATTTCTGGATCTCTCCTTACTAAAAATGGTTTCAAGCTTGTGTTTGTGTGTGATCGTTTTGTGTTGTCTAAAAATGACATGTATGTAGGAAAGGACTGCCTAAATGAGGGGCTCTTTAAACTCAATGTTCTTACTGTGACCCCAAAAATATATGTTTCAATGAATGAAATTGCTAGTTCTTCTTACTTGATTGAGTCATCTAATATTTGGCATGCTAGATTGGGACATGTTAATTTTGATACATTGCGTAGATTAATTAACTTAGAATTTTTGCCAAAATTCAATATCGATAAAAATCATAAATGTGAAATTTGTGTGGAATCTAAATTAGCAAGATTACCTTTCCATTCTATTGAAAGGACAACTGAACCTTTAGATTTAATTCACACCGATATTTGTGATTTAAAATTTGTTCAAACTAGAGGTGGGAAAAAGTATTTTATTACTTTTATTGACGATTGCACAAAATATTGCTATGTATATTTGTTACATAGTAAAGATGAGGCTATTAATGAATTTAAACAATATAAGAATGAAGTTGAGAATCAATTAAGCAAAACGATAAAGGTTATTAGAAGTGATAGAGGAGGTGAATATGAATATCCATTTGAGGAATTTTGTTCTGAAAATGGGATTATTCATCAAACAACCGCTCCTTATTCTCCTCAATCAAATGGTGTTGCTGAACGCAAAAACCGTACTTTGAAAGAAATGATGAACTCAATGTTATTAAGTTCAGGAGCTCCACAAAATTTGTGGGGGGAAGCCTTACTTTCTGCTAATTACATTCTCAATAAAGTACCTCACAAAAAGACTCACAAGACACCTTATGAATTATGGAAAGGTCGAAGACCTTCCTATAAATATTTACGAGTGTGGGGGTGCTTAGCCAAAGTGATGGTTCCTAAACCTAAAAAGGTAAGAATAGGGCCAAAAACCGTGGATTGTGTATTCATCGGTTATGGTACTAATAGTAGTGCATATCGATTTCTAGTTTGTAAATCTGAGATTTCGGACATTCATGTAAATACGGTTATTGAATCGAGGGATTCTTCATTTTTTGAAAATGAATTCCCGTATAACATGACCCGAGAATCTGGTCCTTCTAAAAGGACAAATCAAGCTACTACAAGTGGTACTCATCAACCTATTGAATCAATAGAGGATGAACCAAGACGTAGTAAAAGAGCAAAAATCTCGACTTCTTTCCGTCCGGATTTTCTAACATATTTGTTAGAAAATGAACCTCAATCGTATAAAGAAGCTATATCCTTACCCGATGCTTCCAATTGGAAAGAGGCAATTAATAGTGAAATTGAATCCATATTACAAAATCATACATGGGAACTAGTGGATCTTCCACCAGGTTCAAAACCGTTAGGTTATAAATGGATCTTCAAAAAGAAATTGAAGGCTGATGGATCAATTGATAAATATAAAGCTAGACTTGTAGTTAAAGGCTATAGGCAAAAGGAAGGGTTGGATTACTTCGACACATATTCACCGGTAACAAGAATAACGTCTATTCAGATGTTAATAGCAATAGCTGCTATTAATGGACTTGAAATACATCAAATGGATGTAAAAACTGCATTCTTAAATGGTGAACTAGAGGAGGACATTTATATGGAGCAACCTGAAGGGTTCAAAGCTCCTGGACAAGAAGGAAAAGTATGTAAGCTTGTTAAATCACTATATGGATTAAAACAAGCACCTAAGCAATGGCATGAAAAATTTGATAATGCAATGTTATCAAATGGTTTCAAAATTAATGAATGCGATAAATGTGTTTACTTTAAATACATTCATAATGGATATGTCATTGTATGCCTCTATGTTGATGATATGCTTATCATGGGTAGTAACTTGGAAATTGTCAAAACTACAAAACAAAAGTTGAGTAGTAGATTTGACATGAAACATATGGGAATCGTCGATGTTATATTAGGAATTAAAATTTCTAGAACATCGGATGGACTTATATTATCTCAATCTCATTACATATAGAAAGTACTTGAAAAATTCAACAAGTATGATATTAGTTCTACCAAGACACCTGTGGATGTAAATTTACATCTTGCAAGAAATAATGGTGAAAGCATATCTCAACTAGAATATTCTCGTATTATCGGCAGTTTAATGTATATCATGAACTGTACGCGACCGGACATAGCATACTCAATAAGTAAGCTAAGTCGATTTACGAGTAATCCAGGAAGAGATCACTGGAAAGTTATATTGAGAGTTTTGGGTTATTTAAAATATACTCAAAACTATGGACTGCACTACTCAAAATATCCAGCTGTTCTTGAAGGACATTGCGATGCAAATTGGATATCCGATACAAAAGACTCTAAGTCTACGAGTGGGTATGTGTTTACCCTCGGAGGTGAAGTCGTATCTTGGAAATCCTCAAAATAAACGTGCATTGCTAGATCAACAATGGAATCTGAATTCATTGCACTAGACAAAGTTGGAGAAGAAGCTGAATGGCTTCGAAATTTCTTAGAGGATGTTCCAAATTGGTCTAAACCTGTGCCCGCAATATGTATACATTGCGATAGCCAATCAGCGATTGGAAGGGCACAAAATCACATGTATAACAGAAAGTCACTACATATTCGTCGTCGACACAATACTGTTAGACAACTTCTCTCAAGCGGAATTATCTCAATTGACTATGTAAAGTCAAAAGATAATATATCGGATCCACTAACGAAAGGTTTAAACCGAGAGCAAGTTGAAAGATCATCGAGAGGAATGGGTCTAAAGCCTATAAATAAATAAGAATCAATATAGTGGCAACCCAACCTAGCTGACTGGAGATCCCAAGATCTAGGTTCGATGGGCAAATCGAACTACGTTGTATTCAGTAAGCGCCGGAGGATATTTAATCCTATCCATTCCAAAGATGAGAGAGTGCATATCTTCCGCAAAATTAGGATAAGTTATGAGTTTAATGACATCTATATCTTAGTACGTCTAAGTGGGGTATTGCAGAATACTCTTTATGGAAGTCACCTACGTGAGTAAGAAGGGGGCACTTCTATGAGAATAATGAAAGGCATATTCTATAAAATACTTGCGGAACCAAGTGGTGTTCACGGCCAAAATGAACACAAACGTGAGAACCAACTGTGTTGAAGAATTATTATGTGAATACTGTTGTCTAGGTTTACAAAAATGGTTGACGGTTCAAGGACGTGAAGTCTACTGATTAACCAAGTAAATCCGATAGTATATCACTAAGGAAAGTTCAAAGCCACTAGGCTACTTCTCCCGATGCAATAAGTCTTCAGTTTTACTCAACTTGTGTCTGCATCTGCATTAGCATATGTTTGGTTTTATTTATAGCGATATATCATTCATGTGAGGGATTGTTGGAAAATTGGACATGAATTGGGTTTAAGAAAGCTGCCCAGAATTTTCTGGACAGAATTTTGAGCAACTTTGAGCTCAAATTTAGGTGGGACCCACACTACGAAAATTGTGGGACCATATACGAACGCGTTCACCTCTGCAAGGAGATTAACGTAGTATATTCATACGTCCAATTTTAATAAGTTATGATAAATATGTCCCCAAAGTGACTCACAAAGCAATGAAAGTTAATGAATTGGGTGTGTTTTAACTCTTGTCCCACATTGGAAGAGTAGTGGAAATTTGATGAGTTAATAACACCCCAAGTATGGACTAAGGCTTGGATGCCTTGGGGTATCCTAACTCTTTGAAGGGGAGATGACCTAAGTTATGCAAGGGTTGACTTTCGGTCAAAAGTCCACGCGCGCGCGCGTCCGTCCGTCCGGCCGGCTCGGCTCGGCTTGGCTCGGTTCGGTTCGGTTCGGGCTCGGGCTTGGGCTTATAAAAATCTCCTACATTGTTGGGCCGAATTTATTTAACTTTCTGGGCTTTAATTATTAATTAATTATGAAATTAATTAATTAATTAATAAACTGTTGGCAGTTATTGTCAACAGTTAATTTCGTTTAACTGATTAACTATTTTTGACAGTTATTGTTACTTTGCTATAAATACAGATGCCTCCCTCCTTATTTAATAATGAAAAATTTCCCTCCTCCAAAATTGCTGTCATTTTTGTCCCAGAAAATTCCTGTCATATCTGTTCCAAAAATTCTTTTTCCTACATAACATATCTTGCATTGTTGTTGAGTAAAAGCCACAGAATTTGAGTTCGTTGTAATTAATTATTGCCGTGCTACATAATTAATTGGAAAATCCGTTCTATCTTGGGAGACAATATTCATCAACCTCGGAGCACATTGGACGGAATAAATTGTCTTAAGGAGACTGTTAATAACAGGGCTCGGATTTATCTTTAATTCTTTTCTTATTTCTGCAACTTCAAGTAAGTGTTTCATTTCTGTAATTCTACTTTAATTCTGTAATTATATTAATAATTCATAATTATGTACAATTGTTATTTATAAATAGTAGACATAACAAACAACAATTTATTAATCGATGTCTCCCGCAACATGGCTGTTCATGGAGAAATTTCCAAGGGACACCAATTGGTGTATCAATGGATAATCTTCGAATTGTCGTTGCAACTATAGGCAAGTTAATGTTTGCTCACTTCTCACAACTTGTTTGTGATTATTACACTAATGGGTTGCCATCTAATCTAAGTGGAGGTCCAAATCCTAGTTTGGATTATGGGTTTAAAGGAGCAGAGATAGCCATGGATTCTTATTGTTCTGAGCTTCAATATCTTGCTAACCCAGTAACCACTCATGTGCAAAGCATTGAACAACACAATCAAGATGTTAATTATCTTAGTTCGCGAAATCTTTAAACCCATATTAATGTTGTGTTTTTGTGTATATTACTTTGTGTGAATGAAATACTCACAACAACCTCTAATAGCTTAGTGGTAAAGTTTTCATAATTCTTGTGAGAGATGTTTGGTTCAAGTCCCTCTAGGTGAACTATATACATATATATATCAAGACTTGGGACTTGGGACTTGGGACTTGGGTCTTGGGTCCTAAGTCAAGACCCAATTGTAATTTCGTTTTTTATTTTATTTCATTTTTATTTAAAAAATTAAATCTGGAATAATTTTTTATTAATATTATAATACGTTATTCCTAGCTGTTGGAAGTGGTATGAGGGGTGCAAGTGGCTACTTAATTTAATGCCATAGGGTGGCTATAAGGGCTATGCAATTTAATGCCATAGGGTGGCTGAATTCCCTTTTAAAAGGGCCTTGTAGAGGAAGTCTGAAACACGAGACAATAATCAGTCTGAATTTCCTTCTCTCTCATTTCCAAAATTTGTTCCTACTCAAATCATATTTCTGGGCAATACTTTATGGTTTTATTCATTCTCCATTGTGTGCTTCAATAGGACGAACAACACTGTTGAATCCTGGGGACAGATATCTGAGGCTCGAGGCACCACTCGATTAAGTGCGGATGATATTTCTGTCTTAGGACTGTGTGTCTAACACACACCTCAGCATCCAAATAAGTCGTTCTAATTTTATTGTGATCTTAAATTTTCCCGTTCATACGAACAACAATCACGTGTTCAACATTTATGGTGGCACTTTGTCAAGCCATTGATCTTAGACATCTTGAAGAAAACATGAGAGAGGCCGTGAAATAAGTTGTCCTCCAAGTAGTAAGAAAAAACCTTTACTCAAATTAAGATGGCTCATTTTTAAAAAAAAGGAGCTCTTGCAGGTAATTGATGACCACCTGGTTTTCACCTATCTTGATGACCCAACCAACCCTTCTTATCCCCATCTCCCTTAGTTAAAACAATTGTTTGTTGAGAAAGAACTTGAGGTTGGAGATAACAAAAATGGGTACTATTAAGTTTCAACATCACAATCCATATGATGTCATTGCTTACATATATTGCATTAGTGGTAAATTAGTGTGTGTTATGGCATTGCTTACATATATTTCACTAGTGATAAATTAGTGTGTTAGGTAGAAAAGTGTGGTTGTAATTTTTCCTTACTTGTTTAATGTGTGGCCTAAAATGTATTTGCCATACTATAAATAACCCCACTACACCAAAAATAAGAAACTGGGACGGTTTAAAACAGTGCCAGACGCAATCTGGCACGGTTCAAAACCGTGCCAGAATTAGGGGTGCCAGATTTTCTGGCGTGGTTTAAAACCGTGCCAGATTTCCCAAACTGGCACGCTTTTGGCACGCTTTTAAACTGTGACAGTTTTTTTATCTGGCACGCTTTTGACATGCTTTTAAACCGTGTTAGATGTTAAATCTGGCACGCTTTTGGCACACGTCGAAACCGTGCCAAATTGTCTATTTTCTGACACGGTTTTAAAGCGTGGCAGATTGTTTTATAAGCGTTCTCATTTTTATACATTGGCACGGTTTAAAACCGTGCCAGATTTTTCGGTTGATTAAAAAAAATAATAATAGGAAATAAATCTGGCAAATCTGCGAATTCCAAATCCAGTAGGAAAAATATTTATTATTTGCAAAAAAAAATCCAGAAAATTCACAAATTATGAATATCGCAGGTTGTTGATAAACTAATGTGCATACAAACTTTAAAAAATTACAAGAGTTAATACCAATATAAAGCCGCACATGACCATAAAAGTCGACAATAACTTCAAAAAATTACAAGAGTTAATAGTTCCCATATCAAAAAAAAAAAATTAGGAAGAGTTTCCTTTATTTTTTTAGCATTCCAAAACCTGCTAACATAAAATCTACCCACATAAAGCCCGCACAGCCATACAAGTCAGCAATAAAATTACTACAGCCAGCACAACCATAAAAATAAACCATAAAAAAACTGAAGCCTGCTCGGCCATAAGACATAAAATAGAATCCTGAATATTAACGACACTAAATAAACAATCCCCCTGTTGTAAATCATTGACTTCTTCGTGCGTTCCAAGTGGATAAAAGCTAGCGATTGAATGTCATCCTACAAAAAAAAAAATAAGACACAAAAAAGATACAATATTAGTAACCAATTCATTTTAAAAAAAATCGTATTCAAGAAGAAAAATTGCATATACAAGCAGAAAAATTGCATATACGACTACGCGGTTAGTTCCTACAAGTTACATTGGTCCCGTTCGAGGTTTTCGTGGCTCCTACGAGATCGTTTGGGGGCTGGTTTGGGTTTTCACCTTTTAACGGCCTATTTTCAATTCAAAGTGTGATTTTTGTAAATTATCGTCATACTCTCAAACAGGGAGACCCGGGACTACGCGGTCAGTTCCTACAAGTTACATTGGTCCCGTGCGAGGTGTTCGTGCCTCCTACGGGATCATTTGGGGGTTGGTTTGGGTTTTCACCCTTTAATGGCCTGTTTTCAAGTCAAAGTGTGATTTTTGCAAATTATCGTCATACTCTCAAACCGGGAGACCCGGGACTACGCGGTTAGTTCCTACAAGTTACATTGGTCCCGTACGAGGTGTTCGTGCCTCCTACGGGGTAGTTTGGGGGCTGGTTTGGGTTTTCACCCTTTAACGGCCTATTTTTAAGTCTAAGTGTAATTTTTGCAAATTATCGTCATACTTTCAAACCGGGAGACCCGGGACTACGCGGTCAGTTCCTACAAGTTACATTTGTCCCGTGCGAGGTGTTCGTGCCTCCTACGGGATCGTTTGGGGGTTGGTTTGGGTTTTCACCATTTAACGGCCTATTTTCAAGTCAAATGTGACTTTTGCAAATTATCGTCATACTCTCAAACCGGGAGACCCGGGACTACGCGATCAGTTCCTACAAGTTACATTGGTCCCGTGCGAGGTGCTCGTGCCTCCTACGGGGTCGTTTGGTGGCTGGTTTGGGTTTTCACCCTTTAACGACCTGTTTTCAAGTAAAAGTGTGATTTTTGCAAATTATCCTCGTACTCTCAAACTGGGAGACCCGGGACTACGCGATCAGTTCCTATAAGTTACATTGGTCTCGTGAGAGGTGTTCGTGCCTACTACGGTGTCGTTTGGGGGCTAGTTTGTGTTTTCACCCTTTAACGACTTATTTTTAAGTTTTAAGTGTTGATGTTTGCAAATTATCATCATATTCTCAAGTCGGGAGACCCGGGACTACGCGGCCAATTCCTACCAGGTACATTGGTCCCGTGTGAGGTGTTTGTGCCTCCTACGGGGGCGTTTGGTTGCTGGTTTAGGTTTCCACCTTTTAACGGCCTATTTTTAAGTCTAAGTGTTATTTTTGCAAATTATCGTCCTATTCTCAAAACGGGAGATCCGGGACTACGCGGTTAGTTCCTACAAGTTACATTGGTCCCGTGCGAGGTGTTCTTGCCTCTTACGGGGTCGTTTGGGGGTTGGTTTGGATTTTCACCCTTTGACGGACTGTTTTTAAGTCTAAGTGTTATTTTTGCAAATTATCATCGTATTCGCAACCCAGAAGACCCGAGACTACGCGGTCAGTTTCTATAAGTTATATTTGTCCCGGGCGAGGTGTACGTGCCTCCTACGGGGTTGTTTGGGGGCTGGTTTGGGTTTTCACCCTTCAACGGCTAATATACTTTAAACTAATTTCATGAGAAATATATTACCAAGGTATCCCCCATGTACTTGTAAAGTTTCGGTTACAGTTCGATATACACACAAATTCCCCCCAAAAATATGCCAATACACTAACACGAAGAAGATTAGTTAATGGTATAAAGTAAAATTCAATTAACTTGTAAAGAAAATCTTTAAAAAAAACTAAAATAAAATTCTCAAATATGAAAAGAAAAGATAGCATAAATCTAAAAAGCAATAGATACCTTAGACCACATCTCTAATCTTCACCCTCGTAAGGGCTGAGGCGAGGGGTGCGTAGCAGTAAGCCGAAGTGCTGCGTAGCTGTGAGCTGAAGCATTGTGTCGCAGTGAGCCAAACCACTGTGTGGCACTGAGCTGAACCCGAAGGTGTATTTCATCTGCACGAAGCATAAAAATATCAAAAAAACATAGATATAAACAGAGATAAAAATATTAGAATATGAAAGTGTACTATTCTCATAAACTTTCATCTAATGTGGCCTTCATGATTCAAATGTGTCGTACCGCATTCCATTAGTAATTACCTTCATGAAAAAAACATTAAGCATTATAGATAACAATTAAAAACAAAAAGATATATATTAGAATATGAAAGTGTACTATGTTCCATTAGAGTGCGGGCCCAAAATATAATGAATGCTAGAATACATACCAAGGGTTGACCATAAGCTGCCATAATAGCCCCATAATATGGATCACCATATGGATTTGAAGCACAAGCCTGCAAAAGAGTTTTAAGAACACATGGATATCTTTACCATATATAAATTATATAGGTTATCTAATTTAGAGCATCATAAAATCATAAATACATAAGTAAATAAATCAGCAATAGATTTCTCGCCCTCTAGGCGAGGGAATAATAACAGGAAATACACTTACAATCGACTGCCTAACGAGTTCAAGCTGTGGAGGTTGTGTGATGCTTTCACCATTTCCAAAAGGTATGCTTGATGCAACATGCTGAAGATTTCGATGTTCTTGTCCATAATTTCCATCTGAGATTAATATATAATCTTTATTAGCATTTAATTAAAAAATACTCAACATCTATCAAATCATCAACAACAAAAAACAGAGCTACAACTCTAACAAAAGGCTAATACTTAACCAAAAGGTCATGTTTACTTGTAGAAAACTAATTTTCATTTTCAAAAACCATTGTTTTCAAAATGTGATTCTTAGAAATCTTGAAATTCACCACATCGCCACACCACCTAGAGGGAAAACGCTGTCACCAGCACAACCCAACGAATAGTAGACAAGGATCAATCCGGCCACTAAAAATCCAATAACACTGGAAACCAGTGTCTCCACAAGCCAAGGCGCCCGGCTGGAGAAAACCAGAGGACCCATCCTTATATGAAAGTAGATTCAAATATATAACAGAGTAATTAAACTTCTAAAGTTGAAGGCCATTCAGAAACATGAACCCAGAGACACAAACTATAATTAGTAATTACCAAATAATACATAAGCAACAGAATTATAAACCTTCAATTTAGGCAAGTACGAACACAACATGTATGAACAAATTAACAACATCAAGTATGATAAAAAAACTAGTCATTTTCAGTAATATTCCTAAGATTTGTGTGTCATGAAGCAAGTACGAACACAACAGTAATATTCCTAAGATTTGTGTTAGTGTTCATCAAAGTCCACAGATATTGAAACAGGTAGGAACGATTGCGCACAAAACGTGTTTATGTTCATCATCCGATTAATTAAAGCCTGAGAAAGTTATGAATACTCGCAAGAAACTCATGTAATGAAGGAGGACCAGAGAGAGACTGAGATGATGGGTACCGAACGAAGAGCGACGCCGAAACTCGGGGAACTTGTTGGATCATCAAATGTGAAAAATCAAAATCGTTGTGGTCTTCTAGACATTTATCCATCATTATAATAGAATTTGTTATTTCTCCATAGTTTATAGAATCAAACAATAAGAATACACAAAAAATAGACAATAAGGACAATAAAAAGGAAATTAACACTATCATGGCGATAAATAAAACATAATAATTCATAAAGAACGTAAAAATTACACTTTAGATATTTAAATTTCAAATGACCTTGCAACCAACCAGTAGTTAACACATACTGTCACTAGATAAGGCACTAACCAAAAGTGAATAAGATGACCTAGTTGAGAGTGTATCTGAATTATCCCCCACCGGAAGGCCACACAATTATAAACAAATGATATAAATAAATTTTGCATAATGAAAAAAGGCCTAAATTTATGATTCAAATATGAGTATATATTTTTTTAGATCTTAAAATAATAATCAATATCCGTGCGATACGTCACTCTGTCGCATCAAATCTGTGTTGGCCTAATATTTATGAAATAAGATTGTTAGTTCTAGAACGTTAAATATGTTTTCGACGTAATATGAGCGGTAGAAGCACTTAGGAGATCCCTATCCAACTAAATATCAAACTCTACAATCTTGATTAGTCGGTGATGCGACACATTTTTGTCTAAACAAATCGTGGTTTTATGTCCCCATTCCCCAACGATATCATAAAATCAAATTATCCAATTCAAACTTCTAACGCGCATTCATAATTCCCCAACTAGGTCATCAAATCAAATCAAATTATCCAAAAACAAAAAAATCCTCATTTCCTCAAACTTTTTTAAAAAATAGCAAAAACAAATTAACATTTCCATCTGCCCTAAATTTTGGGCGGTTTGAGTTTTTGATTAACAAGTTATGGAGGAGCTTAAGGGAAGCTTTGTGCCTCAACTCAAACTTAGGGCCTCAAACAAGTGAAAATTGACTTGAAAAGTGGTGATGTGAGCAGTAGCGGCGGCGACGAGTTTTCAAAGTTGAATGGGGTTTTCGGGTTTCCAAACTTATCTGCGTTGAACTTGAATGGGCTAAGGAAGTAGTCGTGCACCCACAGTGGACGGTACGACGATGATGAGGCACGCGTATAGTGGATGGAGCAGCGGCAATGGAAGAGGTTTTGGGTTTGGAAGTGTGGACTGAGCAACGGCTAAGGAAACGATGATGAGGCGCGTGCACAGTGGACGGAGCGACGGGTAGCTTGGAGAGAGGGAGAGAGTTAGATTAGAACGAAGTCTTGAAATTTTGATCCCGCTTGAAATTTGGGAGTGTTGTCTTTTTAATGAAGCGTACTCATATTTGGCACGGTTTTAAACCGTGCCAGATTTTGGCACTATTTCAAACCGTGCCAGATTATGATAAAATCGCGCTAAATTCTGGCACGGTTTAAAACCGTGCCAGAATCTCCTTGTCTCAGCGTGCCAGATTAGCATTTTTGGTGTAGTGCTCATGTCCAATGCTTGTATAATCATCTAAGAAGAAGTAAAACAATAATGCAATTAGCATTTGCATCTTAGTTTGAGTGTAGTATTTTATGAGTTGGTCTTCTTTAAGTGTTGTGAAAGAGTGGTTTAGTGAGTACTTCCTTATAATCATTTCTTGCGAATATTAGAGTTTTGTACTCGATATTCTCAACAATTGGTATTAGAGCGGGACGGTCGTGTACCAGTATTTTGGAGTGAGTTTTCTTGAGTCGTGAGAAATTCATATTCTGCAAGTTTGTATCTTAAAATCAGGCTTGTTTGGTATTATCAAAAATTTACCGACACGATGGGTGATCTTCAAGTAGTTGGAGAAATCAAGAAGCTCAACCACCAAAATTATAATACGTGGGCGACATGTATGACGTCTTATATGCAAGGACAAGATCTTTGGGAGGCCGTTGGCGGTAGTGAAGTTATACAACCGGAGGTTGATGACGCTAATGGCCCTTTGCGAAAATGGAAGATTAAAGCGGGCAAAGTGATGTTTGCCTTAAAGACCACAATTGAAGAAGAAATATTGGGCCACATTCGGGATGCCAAAACATCGAAAGAAGCATGGGACACTTTCACTACACTTTTTTCAAAGAAGAATGACACAAGACTACAACTTCTCGAGAATGAGCTGTTATCGATGGCGCAACACGACATGTCTATCACCAAGTACTTTCACAAGGAGAAGAAAATATGCCACGAAATTTCAAATTTAGATCCAACATCTGTTATTGGTGAAACCAGGATAAAAAGAATAATTATCCATGGTTTGAGGTCTGAATACCGAAGTTTTGTTGCTGCTGTACAAGGATGGCCGACTCAACCATCACTTGTTGAGTTTAGAAATTTTCTTTCCAGTTAAGAAGCTATGGCTAAGCAACTGGGAGGAGTCTCATTGAAGGGTGAGGAGGAAGCGCTCTACACCAATAAAAGTAAAGGATACTTCAAGCAGCACATCAGAGGCAGATATAAAAAGGATGATGATAAGGCAAAAAGTCATCAATGAGAAGGTGGTTCTCGTCCAGGGGGAGCTTCAAAGAATCGTGGATAGGGTAAAAGATTTAAGGGTAAATGTTAACAATGCGGGAAGAAGGGACATATGGCAAAAGATTGTTGGTCTAACAAAAGGCACGCTGAGAGCGATACTGCTACTTCCAATTCAAAGGAGAGAAGCGAAGATGATTGAGATACTGAAGCAACTTTTGCTATGGAAGAGGAGGAGTTGTCTCTCATAGTCTCGATAGCTGAGCGGATCGACTATGAAAATGATTGGATTATCGACTGAGGCTACTCAAATCACATGACGGGTGATAAGCAGAAGTTACAGAGCCTATCAAAATATAAGGGAAATAGAGTTATGGTAACAGCCAATAACTCAAGGCTACTAATAGCTCATATCGGTAAGAGGGTAGTAGCACCTCAATTCAGTTTTAACCAGGTGCCGCTTTAAAATGTCTACCATGTTTCGAGTATGAGGAAAAATATGCTTTCAGTGGCACAGTTAACATCATCAGGCCACTTTGTCTTGTTTGGTCCACGAGATGTGAAGGTATATCAAGACCTCAAGATCTCAGGAATGCCAACAATGGAGGGACGGAGATTGGAGTCAGTCTATATCAGTAGAGTCTCCATATATAGACAAGATAAGAAAAAATGAGATAGTAAATTCATGGCACATGCGATTGGGCCATATTAGCTATACTAAGCTAACCGTGATGATAAAGAAGTCGATGCTCAAGGGACTTCCACAATTTGATGTGAGGATAAACACGGTCTGTGGGGGATGCCAGTATGGTAAAGAACATCAATTACCATACGAGGAATCAAAGTTTAGAGCAAAGGAGCCATTAAAGTTAGTTCACTCTGATGTGTTTGGACCAGTTAAGCAACCATCAGTTGGTGGGATGCGGTATATGGTAACGTTTATTGATGACTTCTCCAGGTATGTGTGGGTTTTCCTTATGAAAGAATAATTTGACACGTTCTCAAAGTTTAAAGAGTTCAGAGAGACGATTGAAGGAGAAGTGGGGAAGAAGATTATTTTTTAATGCAAAGATAATGGAGGAGAATATACCTCAAATGAGTTTTTCTAGTATCTACGAGACTATAGAATATGTCATCAATTTACTTGTGCTAACACCCCCCCCCCCAACATAATGGAGCATCAGAGAGAAAGAATTGGCATCTTGCAGAAGTTTGTCAGAGTATGCTACATGCTAAGAATGTAGAGGGAAGATTTTGGGCTGAAGCTATGAGAACTGCAGCCCATATGATTAACAAACTTTCTCAACCAAGGTTAGAGTTTGTTTCACCCTTTGAGAAATTATGGGACATGAAACCTACGATTAGTTTCTTTCGAGTATTCGGTTGTGTATGGTATGTATTTGTACCTAACCAGCTACGTAGAAAGTTTGACAAGAAAGCAATCAGATGTATCTTTGTGGGATACGATAGCCAGAGGAAAGGGTGAAAATGTTGCGATCCTACGATTGGAAGGTGTTACATGTGACGAGATGTGGTGTTTGATGAAGCACCTTCTTGGTGGTCCTCAGAAAAGGAGGTGTTATAAAACTCGAAAGAATTTGAAGAGAAGCTACAACAGAAAATGGGAGAGCAGACTCCTCAAATACTATTAAGCTCACACAAAGCTGAAGATTCATATGATGATGATAATATCGAGAAAGAAGTAACTCATAATCCTTGGCAAACTGGTGTATATTACCAACCAGATGAAGAAAGTGGACCTAGTGAAATGGAAGTATCAACTCCACAATCACAACTCAAGAGGTTAATAAGAATCAGAAAGCCAAATCCCAAATACGCCAACGCAGCCATATAAAAAGAAGCAAGTGTAAAAGAACTTGATACGTTTGAAGAAGCATCCCAAAATTCTGAGTGGATTAAAGATATGGAAGAAAAAATCACTGCACTAGAGAAAAATCAGACTTGGGATCTCGTACCGAAGCTAAGAGATGTGAAAGCCATATCATGTAAATGGGTTTACAAGATAAAGCTTCGTCAAGATAGATCAATTCAGAGATACAAAGCTCGATTGGTGGCTCGGGGGTTGTCTTAACAATATGGACTAGAGTATGATGAAATATTTAGTCCAGTGGCAAAGCTTACAACTGTACAAGTCCTACTTGCACTTGCAGCGAACAAAGAGTGGAATTTATGGCAAATGAATGTGAAGAACGTATTTCTTCATGGGGAGTTAGATAGGGAGATCTACATGATTCAGTCAATGGGTTTTCATAATGAAGATCATCCTGAGTATGTGTGTAAGTTTTAAAAGGCACTCTATGGATTGAAACCAGCATCAAGGGCATAGTATGGTAAGATTGCTGAATTTCTAACTCAAAGTGGTTATTCAGTAACACCTGCAGATTAACTTATTTGTTAAAGCTAATGGAGGAAAGTTAGCTATCGTGCTGGTATACTTGGATGATTTGATCATAACCGGTGATGATGAGGTCTAAATTCTTCGAATAAAGGAGAATTTATCATTTCGTTTCCAGAAGAAGGAACTTGGACAACTCAAGCACTTTCTTGGTCTAGAGGTTGATCGTACAAAAGAAGGAATATTTCTCTGTCAACAAAATTATTCCAAAGATTTATTGAAGAAATTCGGGATGCTCGAATGCAAGCCAATCTCGACACCGATGGAACCAAATGGCAAGTTGTGTGCACATGAAGGAAAAGATTTGGAAGATGCCACGATATATCGGCAGTTAGTAGGTAGTCTTATCTACCTAACCTTGACTCGACCTGACATTTCTTATGCAGTTGGTGTGATGAGTCTGTACATGCAAAATCCAAAGAAATCTCATTTGGAAGCAGTTCGGCGAATATTGAGATATGTGAATAGTACAACTAACTATGGTATTTTGTACAAGAAAGGTGAATATTGCAAGTTAGTTGGATATTATGACGTTGACTGTACAGGAGATCATGACACTCGCCGATCAACTATCGGGTACGTGTTTAAACTTGGATCTAGAGTAATTTCTTGGTGTAGTAAGAGACAACCAACTGTATCTTTGTCAACTACAAAAGCTGAATATCGAGCATCAGCAATGGCATCTCAAGAGATTACGTGGTTAATACAGTTGATGAATGATCTACATCAACCAGTAGACTATGCAGTTTCATTGTACTGTAACAACCAGTCGACAGTTCGTTTAGCAAAAAATCCAGTCTTTCATGCAAGAACTAAACATGTGGAAGTACACTATCATTTTATCAAAGAGAAGGTTCTGCAAGAAGAGATTGAGACGAGACTAATCAAGACAGATGATCAAATTGCGGACTTGTTCACAAAAGGTTTAAGTACAAGCAAGTTTGAAAACTTTCGTCGTCAGTTCAGCATTGTGAAAGGAATGAGAGTAGATGTTGATGGGGAGTATTAAGTTTCAACATCACAATCCATATGATGTCATTGCTTACATATATTGCATTAGTGGCAAATTAGTGTGTGTTATGTCATTGCTTACATATATTTCACTAGTGATAAATTAGTGTGTTAGGTAGAAAAGTGTGGTTGTAATGTTTCCTTACTTGTTTAATGTGTGGCCTAAAATGTATTTGCCATACTATAAATACCCCATGTCCTATGCTTGTATAATCATCCAAGAAGAACTAAAACAATAAGGCAATTAGCATTTGTATCTTAGTTTGAGTGTAGTATTTTGTGAGTTAGTCTTCTTGAAGTGTTTGAAAGAGTGGTTTAGTGAGTACTTCCTTATAATCATTTCTTGCGAATATTAGAGTTTTGTACTCAATATTCTTAACAGGTACTTGGTTTTTAAGAGGATACCAGTGTTTATGGAGGAATTGGGGGTGAGGTTGGGAGAGGTTTGGTGAAAGCAAGGGGAGATTTGATAAAGGTGAGTTTGTGGTGGACAATTGTATTCATAAGTGTAGGACTTATTCGGTATATATGTTTATTAGGGGTGAGGTTGGGACGGAGCTGCTCAGTGGTGCTAAGAAGGTGAGTCCAGGGGAGGATATAGAGAATGTAGATGATCTTATAAATGAAGGCAAATTGGGTGTTGTTTTATTGAATTGCTTTTGATTTTCACGCTTATTTGTAGATCTCGTATCCTATAGTAACTCAAGCCAGCATTTCATATTTATTTTGTGACGTTGACTCGTATTTCATAATTATAAAGGTGCCTATTTAGATACCTTATTTTATATTATAAATACGATTCATATCTCTTCAATATTTACGTACCAATAAAATGAAAATATTTCTTCTTTTAAATTCTCTTTATATCATTTTTATATCATATAGTTAATATACGACCATCTATGATAAGAGTTACGAACCGATATTCCCTCGCACGTTGATGCTGTAGAGGATAGCGTTTCTATTTCAAGGTTTTCCAGTAGAGATTTTGAATAGAGACTCGTTAGTTTGTGATTTAGGGTTTTGATTTACATTAAATCGGGTGTTTGTAATATATTATATTGAATAGGTTTTAAATTTATATTAATGGTTAGATTTCCTAAAATTTCATATTTATATGATTTCCTCACATCTTTTATGACATTAGCCCCACATATTATCACTTCCCAAACTGTCTTCATTGTGAGTTTATGATTGTATGAAATGTTATTTTTCCTAGGCATTTGCTTAAACCCTTACGACTTTTATGTTCTTGACATTTGTAGGAAATGTTATTTTTTTCTAGTTATAATTAATAATAGTTAATGTTATGCCAAGTTATGTTGCTGATTTATTTATCTATTTATAACTTTCTTATCAAGCCATGATATTTTGTTGTTATAATTTTATGATTGATTTTAGTTTAATAAGTGGGTGATTATACATGTTACTTCCCTAGCTAGATTTTATGACTCAATATTAAGGGTGGCATTAAGGTCAGTAAGTAATATAAGTCTTACTATTATGTGAGAAAAAATTGTCAAGCACTTAAGTTACCACGTGTCCTTGCTAGACACCAATAAAAAAATGACATGTTTGCGCATATCAACAAGTTGTTTTTATAGTGGAGGACATGTGGGACACGTATCACATCTATGTCATTTCTTTGTTGGTGTTGAAAACGGATACGTAATGTCCTAAGTACATGATATTTTGTACGTGATATCCTAAGTGTATAATATTTTTCTCCTATTAAGTGTGGTACAAAATTTGGGTTCTTTCCATATCAAATGATGTCGAGGTTCAGTATCTCTCTGTCCTATCAGTTAATCCATGCTTTAGTTAATTCACTAAAATGTTTAATATATTTTATGTTTCTCTAGAATGGTGATATGCATCCCAAAGAACTCCCCTAAAACCTCCCAAAAGATGGTGTGGAATTGACTCATTCTCTTTCTTCACAATTACTTTTCTTTGCATTCAGTTATATACTCTCAAGCCTACCAAAAAAACTTAAGTACTTTGAACCGAATACTAAAGACAATTTTAGTTTTTCATCATCTTCTCATTTGAGAGGCACCCAAATAAAATATAAAAAAACTAGCATGTAGGTCACGCGATGAGTGGCTGAATTTATCTAAACTATATTATTTTGTTATTGTAATCTATTTCACCCAATGTATTTTGTATAGATATATGTATATATTTGTGTACATTTATTTTCCCCTCCCATTATTTATATATGGATAAGTTTTGAGTCAATAATATTTTTAATAGTATGTTTCTTATCTTATTCATTATTGATGATAACAGGCCATGCTTTAAGATAAATTCATGTTCTTCGTATATTGGTGTTTTTGTGTTGTTATCTTTCAACAAAAAGTACTACATTTAGAATTTCTAACTCGTTCGTAAAAATACTTTTAGAGGGTAACTAAACTGGAGTGCTAATAGATATACCTTAATTTTTATTTTAATAAATTTTGAATATATGTTTAGAGATTTTATATTAAAAATGAGTTAATTAGAGTTTGCCTCCTCAATTTTGATCCCATTTCACTTCCACCAAAATTAATTTTCTAGACCCCTCTGGATATTTACAAAATTATAATATTGTAATAAATATTATGTTAACATATATTTGATTTACTTTATGCCAAAATTAATTTTTAACTAAAAATGAATATTGCAATAAGTATTATGCTCAAGGTATGTTATTTTTCAATTTTAGGTTCAAGTAATAATATTTTTAATTAAAAAGATTAAACCCACTTCGATGTCTCCTATCATTGTTAATTTGATTACTTTTATGTCCATCTTAATTCGAACAACCCCTGGAATTTAACAAAAGAAAAACATCTCATTAACTTGATATTTTTTAATTGCAAGATCTGAGATCTCTAGGTGAAAATTTTCGGTGCTAAATGTTTAGAATTATACATGAGAGGTTAGAGACTATTTTCATAGCTTTTTTATTGGCTTTGTCGTCGTGTAACTCCAATTTCATCACTACTTGCTGCCATAAACTAAAAGGGTAAGAAAAAACATAAGATTATTATATTATAATCAAACTAAGCTTTGGGGTAATAATTTTTATATAGTTATATAGATGCCCTTTTAACAAACTCAAAACCGCTTTTAACAAACCTAAGATCTGCCAAAACAGAAATAGAATGCCCATCTTAATATAAAGTAGGAAAAAACATAACAAACAAACCTAAAATATTCAACAATATACAATATATGCAACCAATTTATTTTCCTGTTTTCTTTTATACCTCGAAGCCACACGGGGAGAGCCAGAATAAAATATGGCAAAAAAATTAGAGTAACACACAAACATAAATGAAGTAAAAGAATGATAACCCAATATTTTTTTCACTTACAAATGATGTATTTTGACCTAACCCATTTGACTCTTCCTCTTCCCTCACCAAGAACGCCACCCACTGGCCGGAGTTACCTACATTCACTATCCTAAACATTTAAAAAAAATTAAATTTACATTACATAGAAGAAACATAAAAAAATTACAATACAATGAATATAGCTGGCATTTCTTCATTTTCACTTCCCGCTACAAATAGTTATGCCTTGTGTACTTGCTAAGATCTTCCCCTGTTGTAAAGCAAAGCTAGTGCAAAAATGATTAATATAACTCCTTTGATTCATATATCATATAAACCAAAAAACTAAAAATGCAAAATGAGAATTCCATAGAGATAAAATGAGTGATGGAGAGAGAGAGAGGTTATAACTCTCCTCTTTTCAGTTAAAAAAAATAGTTCCAAAAGAGAGATATGGGGGATGTGAAAAGGTGGATTTTCAAGTATGGAAAATGAGCCGACATTTTTTTATTGGAGATTGATAAAGCCAATGTGGTTTTTGAGAAATGTGAAGAGTTTTTGGAGTTTGGTTAATAAGGCAACGATTTGGATTTTTTTTACATTAAATGCTATTAATATGTAAGGATTTTATTACTGTCACGTGTCGCCCTCAGATGATTTGAATATATAATTTTTATATAGTTATATAGATACTAAAATAAACAAACAAAAAAAAACTCCTTGTGCATAAAAAAATATTTTTCTATATAAAAAACATAATCCAAAATAGTATCCAACTTAAACAAACTAAGTGAATACAATACCTAACTTAGCAACGTAGACACATGTTTCAAGATACTAGAACAAAATTATGGATTCCTAAGTAACACGTTTGGAGTTAAAATATGCATATCATTTTATAGTAACATGTTTCCACATAGTAAATATGAACCTAAAGTACCAGTTGATAGTAGTAAAAACCACATATAACCACAAAAACATGCATTCCAAATTACCACTAGACCGTAGCCAAAAACTATATAACTATAAAAAAAAACAATGGGCAATATCTCTTAGTCCTGATCATAATTTGGCAAATTTGGGCTTTTAGCGCATGTGTCATTCACTCCAAATGGTCTAGGAGTATTAGTGGGATACAAAATTTCCGCACAATGAGAATCAGATTATGACATATTTAGATGCACAAATGATTTTAGTATATTCAAATATTTGAACCCTTATAGCATATATGGTTGGCCAACACGCTGAGATGACATGATTGTATCCACCAACATACTGTGATTGTTGCATTTCAGAATCCTATAAAACATACATTTTTTTTATTATGACATCTAGACATAATTTAATATTTTATTATCTTGTGATTATAGTATTATTATTTTACACAAACCTCTATCACAATAGATGTATTAAGCATATTTTCACCTTTGTTAAAATTTGCTGCTTTAGAATCCTACAAAATACATATGATAAAGAAATTTATAAGTAACTATAAATTGAAGTTTACTTAATAATTAAAATTAATGTATGAGTAGGTGTAGCCTCTATATTTTTCTTCCTCTTATTTTTTTTCAATACAACCTTCTTAACATTAGACTATTTCCTTTTAACAAGTAGTCTCCCCTTACATTGAACAACTAATGGAGTGGCACATCCATACTCTTCTTTTGGCAATATATCATCTTCGTGTGGCGGTGAATCGTTTGGTTTTTCCATAATAAGATGAATACTTTTACAAATATTTGTTGCCCAATTCATTAAGCATAAATTCTTCATATTTATCCCTGTAATTTATAGGCTTTTATCATCTTGTAAGATTATAAGTTGAGTTGATTTATCTCATACAATTTCTACTGACATCTTCTATATAGTGCATCGAGTTTCATGTATTTCTCTTACATTTTGCAGGTATTTTATACAAGTGAAGAAAAGAGAAAACTCAAAATCAAGAAAGAAAGAAAAGAAGAAAAATTAAGGGCAAAATAGTAATTTTACACCAGGAATTTGAACGCATAACCTAAAGGAAAGTTAAAGACCTTGTTTCCACAAGCACGTAGGAAGAAACAACATCCAAATACGAATCCCCGGTGCAATGTTATGAAGCTTCAAAATTAAGGACAAATCAAGGAAGAGAAAGAAGAAGAAAAAAAATTCCAAACCAATGAAGAAACAAAGGGACCGGTCCGAAAAATTGGAATTGCCAAATCGAACCGATGGAAAATCCCCAGAACCGATCCCCCTACCTGGAATCATCCGGATTGGTTCGCCCAACAAAGAAGAAGAAAATCGGACCAGTTTAGCTGGACGAAATTTGCATTTTATTTCTCAAAATTAAAGTTGTGCATGGTTCAAACACTTGATAAAACGTGAGGGTTATATCTTATTGTATTACTAGATATTAGATGGGAAGTTTTTTACATAGTTTTGAGAGATTCTTGAAGGCAAGAACCCTAGGATTCATCTTGCCCAATAATTATTCATCTTTTGGCATTAAATCTAAGGGTATTTCTTCAATACAATTATTGTTCCTTTATTGCTCTTAATTTCTGTCATCATTTTGGTTTGTTAATCATTATTTCTTAGTTAAAATTATATGTTACAAGTTTGACCATACTTTAAGCGTAGGAATGATTTCATGCAATGTAGATTTCATATTTAATCGTATTTACACCATGGTCGGCTAAGTTTTTAGCGGGTTGGGGTACATGAACCCAACCTAGGTAACACATATAGATTTAATAGTGAATAAAAAGTAATCCCTCATCCAAAGGTTTGAACTTTATCGAAACAAAAGTTGCAGGCCTTTTAATTTCGTTTCCCCTAGGTAACCAGAATGTGTAAGGGTGCAATTGGCGTTTTGATAACTTCTCATCCTCGTCAAATATAATGTTTGGTTTGATATTGTGAGGTATTTAGTCCTCATATGTCAAATGCTTAGAGAGTATTTGGTGTCTCTTTGAATGAAGAATTATCCTTTTGAAGCTTTTTATGTTCTATGTAAACACTGACGGTTCGGGGGAGTGTACCATAATTCCATTTCCTCGCATATAGTCAAAGTTTAATTTAGTTCTTCTTGCATGCTTAGTTAGATATTCATTTAATTCAAATTGCCTTAGTTAATACGTATAGTCACAAGCTCATCACCTTTTTCTTTCTTTTTCTGAGTCATTCTAGGGTTAAGCGTCTTTCCTATCTCTTTTCACGATTCTTTATCCTATTGCCTGTGTTCGATACCAGATTTATCGGATTTATACTTGAGCAACCGGCTTACACTTGAGTCAAAATAAACACGCACTAGAAACACTTTTAAAGTCGCATTAAGTTTTTGCCGCCATTAGGTCGATTTAATAAAAAATTTGACCCTAATTCTTAAAAAGCCAAAAAAATCAAAAAAATCTAAAATCTAAAAAAATTCAGAAAAGTAAAAGGCAAAAAATATAACATCTCTTAAGTCCTTTCATGCAAAATTCACAACAAACTCCTCAAGAAACTCCTACCCACATTTATTAAAATCTTATAGTTGAGTACTACCCCGATAGTCCACACACTCCTAACGCTCCATAATTTTGGGTTCCACCTCTTACACCGCGCAATTCCATTACAAGTCACACTTTTAGGGCATCGAGTGAGGATATCGAGTCATTTGGAGAGAGAGCCATATCAGAGCACGCTAGTTATGGTACGGGTGAGGGAAAGATATCGTATCGTCCCGTAAGAGAGATCTTATATCTTGAGCGAGTTGTCACCTCGGGATGCATTCTACTTCCGTACAATGCGGGACAATTTCACTTTTGAAATGGGATAATCCAGATTCTTCCCACTTTTCACGATTTGGATTCGTAGAAACCATACCTACACATCCGTGAGTTCGAAGAGACATACGATACGTTTAGCGATCAAGCTTGCACTTAAGACGTCATTCGCCTAAAACTTTTTCCTTTTTTCTTAAAAGATAAAGCTAAGACCTGGATTTGGTCTTTATCACTGAACTCAATCGATTCATGGAGAGATATGCAAGATAAGTTTCTTTTGAAATTATTCCATCAACATAGAACAAATTTCATCAAGGCTCAAATTCAAACTTTTAAACAATAAGAAAATGAGCCATCTGATCGATGTTGGGAGTGCTTCAAAGAGTTGGTTAACACATGCCCACATCATGGTTTTGAGAAGTATCGCCTTATCTCTTTATTCCACCAAGGGCTAAGTATAGTGATGATGTTGGGAACAACACCACCCTTCAAGGTGTTTTAGATCTCAATTCAATGTTAACCATGGCAGTATAAGGGTATATACACACAGTAGAAGGAGGTGAGGAGAAGAGGATTCACACCAGAATATAAGTGGTTCAGCCAATTCGGTCTACGTCCACTGTGCAAGTGTGTGATAGATATCACTATATGAGGGCTTTAATGGCCATAGATACAAACTCTCAAGCTTTCTCTCTCTACTGTGTAATTGAACAGAGTTTCAGCTGGGGTTGCTAATTTCGAATCCTTTGTAAGGTAGAGGATGACCTCTATATATAGTACCTGGGGGGTGTAATGTACCCCCCATGCATGCAATGAGCATGTGTGTGTTGATCTTGCTAATCTGATGAAGACATCTGTTACTATCACATGTAGAGAATGATGATAAAATATTCCCCCCACGTGTGGGTAATGATTTGTTATAACTGATTTGTGTCAACGTGTCCTTATCCACATGTCAATAGGTGCTCGGCCATCGTGCTTGGTCATGACCTCGGCTTGGGAGAAGACGAGGTTGATAAAGTCTAGCTGCTCATTCAATTCGAGATGGGCTATGAAGGTCTTGGCTTAAGTGATGTCGAGGTTAGGACTTAGGGTCGGCTGGGCCGAGGTTGAGCTGGAATGTGCCTGGAACATCGACTGATTTACTGATGAGGTTAACCTTGGTAGAAGTATGGCTTCCCGTGACCTCGGCCAACCCCTGGCCGAGGTTTTCATTCCCAAGTGAACTGAAGTGCTGCTGACCCTTATGATACATGCAGTGTCCCCTTGATGTGGTTGGTGGTAGTGTCGTCCGGGGCCGAACTTTCTATGGCTGAGGCCTGTTGTCATGGATCCAAGGTATTTCCAACCTCGGCAATGTCTTGGCCGAGGCTGTAGTTTCTGAGTCGAGGTGACACTTGGGGCATATCAATATCCCCCCAGCCCTTAGTTACGTGTGAGAGCAGGTGACTGTGGGATCTCTACACCTCCAAGGTCTTTCTTCTATGTGCCAATGTTCATTTGACACTTGTCTACTGCTGAAGTGTGACTTGCCTGGCAAGCATGTGTTGTCAGCCGTCCTTTGGGGATCCTAAGGCAATGACGGGCCTTGGGAAATGTGCCTCCATATTTAAGGGTTTAAACCCCCATTTTCCCTCTTTCTTCTTCATTTCTCTCATTCCTGACACAACTCGTTTCAACAACTGTCTCTCTCTAGAAAGGCTTTGGTTCGAGGCATTTTGGTCATTGATTCATCGCAGTCTCTTCCTCCTCTCCTATTATTTCATCTTCATGTATCCTCCGCCATTCTTTTCTCTTCATTTTCCCTGTTTTCCCCTTACTTTTGTGTTTTCCGGCGAGTTTTGGAGATATTCGGCGAGGTATCCATACTTTCAGGTGAACTATTTTTGCTATAGGTTTAGTAGTTTGATCCTTAAATTTCTTTATTTCATTAGCCAATCTTATTTATCGTTTAAAATCTCCTTAACTGTAGTGTCTGCCTCTTATGCTCAGACCCCTCTACTAACTCCTAGAGGAGTTCCCTTCTCTCAGAGAGAATACTTTTGAGAAAATTAGGCAAATAGAAAGAGCACAGGAGGAGGCTCGTAAGTCACAAGAATTCCCTCTCAGACCTATCTTTCCACCACCCCTGAAGGTGATATACCCTGATCCATTGGAACCATTTAGCCAAGCAGAGGTCCCTGCTGAACCCATACCGATGTCTGAGTCTGAGTCTTCCACATCAGACCCTATGTCTGTGGATTCCTTCCAAGAGGTTATGGACTTCATAACTCAGCAAGATCAGGCCCCTGATCCAGCCGAGGTCTCTAGTCGGGCCTCTTCCCATAAAAATTCTAGCACCTCGTCCTCTTCCTCAGAGGTTGAGATTATTGAGCCGAGTGTGGCTATTCCACCCATACTTGACGCCATTCTCCTGTCGGCCATCACTGGGGCTAGGGGTGTAAACGGGTCGGGTCTGGATCGGGTCTGGGTATATCCAGATCCGATCCGGGTATATTTTTAACGGATCGGGTCTTACCCGATTACCCGACGGGTCTCAGAAAATGGATCCAGACCCGGATCCGTTAAGGACCCGGAGACCCGACCCGAATACCCGACCCGATTATATATATATATATATATATATATATATATAAATAAAACTGTTTTTATATAAATATAACTTATATTTATATAAAAACAGTTTTATATAAAAACAATATAAAAACTGTTTTTATATATATATATAAGTTATATTTATATAAAAAACAGTTTTATTTAAAAACAGTTTTTATATAAAATAAAAAATGTTATTTAAAAACAGTTTTTATACAGTTTTTATATAAAATAAAACTGTTTTTATATATATATATTATATATATAAAAACAGTTTTTTATAAAATATAACTTATATATATATATATATATATAAACAGTTTTTATATAAAACTGTTTTTATATATAAATATATAACTTATATATATATATATATATATATATATATATATATATATATATATATATATATATATATATATATATATATATATTATATATAAATATATATTTATTATATTATATATATACACATTCGGGTCGGGTCCTTATCGGATCGGAGTCATGTATATCCAGATCCGATCCATTAACTAATCGGGTAATCGGGTAATCGGATAATCGGGTCTATAAAATTTGCTCAGATCCGTTAATTTAGGTCGGGTCCGGGTCCAGACCCGGTCCATTGACAGCCCTAACTGGGGCTGAGTTTGCTCAGAGGTTCCCAAGTAATCCATCAACGTCTGCTCAGGCTGACGTTGAGTTATACAATGATGATGATGATGACGTTGAAAGTGATGTCAACGTCTCTGAGGCGGTCGAGATCGAGAGTATCGTTACTGAGGTAGACCTCCTTTGCTTCAGATATCTATACTCCATCAGCCCCTCCATAAAGCTTAGGAGACCTCTAAGGGAAGAGAAGGATTACCACGGTCGAGATGGTGAGATCTGCTTGTACGAGCAGATGTTGAAGTTAGGGTTTCGTTTTCCCATCCATCCCATTATTAGGTCCATCATAGCCTACATCAATTTGGCCCCTTCCCAACTGTCACCCAATGCCTGGAGGGTAATTATTGGGGCCATCATCTTATGGAGGGTTGTTCACCAGTCAGACCTTCCAGTCCAGGTCTTTGTTGGTTGCTACGTCCCTTCCTCTGCCAAAAATCATCCGAGCTACTATGATTTTATAGCTCGGAAGCCTGAGAAAAAGATGCTCCAGATAACTCAGACTTCCAACCATAACTAGAAGCCTCAATGTTTCTTTGCTTCAGGGCCATGGGAATTTGGTCCATGTTCCCCCTCGTCCCTGCTAGAGCCGAGGATGCCACTAAGATGGGGTAAGGTCACAATATCTGCCAAGGCTGACCCTGGTCTGAGCCTGCAGAACCTTCAGAAGGTCAAAGACCTTCAAGATCAGGGGATGCATGGTCTTCTCGTTAAATTTGAACACTTGATGACCCCCCACTACCTCTCTGAGACTAGTTTAGGGGGGAGTCCTCTTCCCGAGTTTTGTAAGTATTTTTTATTCCAATTTGTACCTTTGACTTTATGCATGTCTGATCCTCTAACTCAGACCTTTTAATTTTGCAGAGCGTCCGAAGGATATCTCAGACGAGCTTTGGGAAATGGATGCACCGAGTCTAACAAAGCTCATGAAGAAGGCTGGTCTGAATGATCCTCCTCTATCTGCCTCAACCTCAAAGCCTCAAACCACTAAGAAGAGAGGTTCTACCGAACATGCCCCTGAGGATTAGAGGTAGAAGAAAAAAGGCGAGGATTATACCATCCCCATATCCTCTGCAGACACATTGGTAGCTCATATAGAGCAATTGAAGATCAATGACAACATCATAGGCCACAGTCTGTAGGCGCTGGATGCCCTCGACTCCGCCATGACCGAGGCCGACAAACGTTTCTGCCGGTCAATGGATACGCCCCTTCTGGTTGAGTTTAGTCTCCACAGGTGCATTCAGGTAAGATTTCATATTTCTTTATAGTTTCCAAGTGTAACCTCTGATTTGGTCTTCAACTCATACACGATCACACAATCTGCAGGGCTTGGCAGCTATGCACCATCTCTCCAACTGGACTCTAAGGAAGTTGCCCCTCATCCAAAAGGGTCAAGAGGTCGAGAAGGTGTAAAGTACTCTGAATGGAGAAATTGACTGCCTGAAGTCTGAGTTGGGTGAGTCTGAGAAGAAGGTGAAGGGGCTGGAGAAAGAGATCTCCACACTTAAGAAGGACCATGCTGTGGCTCTGAAGGCCAAAGACGATGTTCTCCAGCAGAAGGTCGACTCGACAGTGAAAGCAACCCTCGATGATGCCTCTGAGGGGATATTGGCTGATTATAAAACCTCTGATGAATTTATGAGCTTCGACTTTGTATACTTTAAAAGAGGTATCAAAGCTACTATCAAGTGGGCGGCTGTCAAGGAGAAGGATGCAGGAAGTTTGAAGGACTCTGATTTTATAGGTCTCGTCTTTATTAACCCCCAGCTTGCCCAAGCCCTTCAAGAGGTTGAAGAGGAGGTTTCCGCGCATGCAGAGACTGCCACTCTTGATGGCACGGAGCTAGAAGCTGACCACAGAGAAGATGGGGCCGAGGTGACAAACATTGGCCAAGAAAATTAGGCCGAGGATGCCATCACTCTTCCTTCTAATCTGTAGACTTAATTGTGAAGCTTTATTTTGTAACCCCTTACTGTTTGTAATCTCTGAAGAACATCGTTAACTCATATTTTCTGAATCTTGCAATTGTATTACGACCTCTGAGGAGTATTTTTCACTTCGTTTGTTTTATTAAATGCTTCTGTCATGTAATGTTTTAACTCTGAAGTCTTGTCGCAATGATGTTTATTTAAACTCAACCAATAGTCTGACCTTAGACCTTGTCACCATTGAATGATGTTATAAGGGTCTGAGGTCATCACCTAAGATGTTATCCTCATAATTAATCTCACCAAATTAATGATGTTAAGGGTCTGAGGTCATCCAATTATGGTGTCTGACCTCAGACCTTGTCACCACTGAATGATGTTATAAGGGTCTGAGGTCATCACCTAAGATGTTATCCTCGTAATTAATCTCACCAAATTAATGATGTTAAAGGAACTGAGGTCATCCAATTATGGTGTCTGACCTCAGACCTTGTCACCACTGAATGATGTTATAAGGGTCTGAGGTCATCACCTAAGATGTTATCCTCATAATTAATCTCACCAAATTAATGATGTTAAGGGTCTGAGGTCATCCAATTATGGTGTATGACCTCAGACCTTGTCACCACTGAATGATGTTATAAGGGTCTGAGGTCATCACCTAAGATGTTATCCTCATAATTAATCTCACCAAATTAATGATGTTAAGGGTCCGAGGTCATCCAATTATGGTGTCTGACCTCAGACCTTGTCACCATTGAATGATGTTATAAGGGTCTGAGGTCATCACCTAAGATGTTATCCTCATAATTAATCTCACCAAATTAATGATGTTAAGGGTCTGAGGTCATCCAATTATGGTGTCTGACCTCAGACCTTGTCACCACTGAATGATGTTATAAGGGTCTGAGGTCATCACCTAAGATGTTATCCTCATAACTAATCTCACCAAATTAATGATGTTAAGGGTCTGAGGTCATCCAATTATGGTGTCTGACCTCAGACCTTGTCACCACTGAATGATGTTATAAGGGTCTGAGGTCATTACCTAAGATATTATCCTCATAATTTCTGACATTAGAGAACAATGCAGCAAAAATCGACATGGAAACTGATCTTTTATTAATAACCTCTTCGTAATAAGATGGTGCATTTACATGACTCTTTGCAACATCATATATAATACTTCTTTAGGTGATCAGCGTTCCATGGGTTAGCGAAAGGTTCCCCATCTAGGTTTTCTAGCCTGTAGGTCCCGGGTACAACCTCTTCTGTCACTCTGTAGGGGCCATGCCAGTTTGGGTGGAGTTTTTTTATTTTCTGTAAGGTTTTCTTCTGCACCAAGTCTCCCACGGCAATGGGTCTTGACTTCACCCTCTGGTTGTAGAGTTTTGCTGCTCTCTGCTGATAAGCTGCTTGTCTGATTTTTGAGTCTTCTCTTCTCTCTTCGATCAGATCTAGGTCTAATCTCCTCTCTTCCCCATCTTTATCAGGGTCATAGGTCTGAACCCTATGAGTTGGGAGCCCCACATCTGTTAATATGACGGCTTTCGAGCTATGTGCTAGCATGAATGGGGTTTCTCCTGTAGGTGTCCTTGTTGTGGTTCTGTAGGCCCATAACACAGCGTAGACCTCTTCAGTCCATCTTCCCTTCGCTTCTTCTAACCTCTTCTTGATTCCGTCGAGGATTGTTCTATTTGTGACCTCGGTCTGACCGTTTGCTTGAGTCCGACCAAGAGATGAGAAGAACTGCTTTATCCCAACTCTTACGCAATACTTTTCTAAAGAGGAGTTCTTGAACTAGATCCCATTGTCTGAGATGAGAGTGTTTGGGAGGCCATGTCTGCATATGATACTCCTCCAAATAAATTGGAAGGTCTTCTATTATGTGATTGTTATCATCGGCTCTGCCTCCACCCACTTTGAGAAGTAGTCAATGGCTACTATCAGGAATCGGTAATTATTGGCGGCTCTTGGTAGGGGTCCTACTAAGTCAATTCCCCATACTGCGAAGGGCCATGGAGAGGTGATTGATGTCATAGGTTGATGAGGTCGATGAGGAACAGTGGAGAATCTCTGACATTTGTCGCACCTCTTCACGTAAGCTGCAGCATCTTTAGCCAACGTAGGCCACCAATATCCCTGGGTAATAATTCTCTTGGCCAAGGGTCTTCCCCCTATGTGATTGGAGCAAGAGCCCTCGCGAACTTCCTGTAAGACGCGGGGAATTTTGGTGGGATGTACACATCTAAGGAGAGGCAACATAAATCCCTTCTTGTACAGGACGTCTCCTACTATCGAGAACTTGGAAGCCCTATATCTCAATTTCCTCCTCTCTATCTTGGATTCGGATAGCTCTCCCTCTTTGATATATCTGACGAGGGGGTCCATCCATTAGTCTCCTAGGTTCAGATTGAGACAAGGGTTACATACCTCTTCTTCCTCAATGGTCGCTTTTCCTAAGACCTCGACCGAAACTGTCCTTCTGACGTCTGTCTTCGTCGCCGAGGCCAACCTTACCAGCGCGTCTGCATGGCTGTTACTTTGTCGAGGTACTCTATTTAGTTTTGTCTCTTTGAAATATTCTAACATCGTTCTCACCCTTTATAGATACTTGGCCATTCTTTCATCTTTGGCCTCATAGACTCCCAATACTTGATTGACAACTAACCTTGATTCGCTGTGGAGTAGGAGTTGCCTTACAACCAGAGTCTTTGCCAATGAGAGTACTGCTATCATGGATTCATATTCCGACTCGTTGTTAGATGCCTTAAAGTTGAACCTCAAAGCGTATTCAATGTTGGCACCATCTGGAGCTGAAAGTATCAACCCTGCACCGCTTCCACTGTCGCAGGAATAACCATCAACGAAGAGGCTCCAAATGTCTGTATTTGATGAGAAGGCCCCTTCTGACATGATTCCTTGTTTGAAGAGGTACCGATCCTCCCCGCTCTCCGCTACTCTGCTCCTGATCTTGTTGGATGAGACCTCTTCCTGATCTCGAAAGACGTTTGGTGTCGTCTCTTCCTGCTCTCGGAAGACACTGCGATTTGTACTTTCAGCACCCTCTAGGTCCTTCTCTACCTCGGCCTCTTCCCATGTGAACTCAGCAACAAATTCTGCGAGGGCTTGCCCTTTGATGGATGTCCTTAGTTGGTAGGTAAGTTCATACTTCCCCAACTCAATGGCCCAGGTCATTAATCTCTCGGACTTCTCAGGCTTATGTAGGACCTATCTTAGTGGGGAGTCGGTGAGGACAACCATAGAGTGGGCTTGGAAGTAAGGCTTCATCTTCCTTGAAGCATGTATCAGGGCGTAGGCTAACTTTTCCATACGAGGGTAATTTTATTCAGACCCTTGAAGGGCCTTACTGTTGAAATACACAGGCCTTTGGATGCCAGCGTCTTCCCGCACTATGGCTGCACTGATGGCCGATTCAAAGACTGTCAGATACACATACAATCTCTCTCCTATTACAGGTCGAGATAACAATAAGGGAGACCCCAAGTAAGACATGAGCTGGTTAAAATCTTTTTCGCACTCTTCGTCCCACTGGAAGGCCTTTCTAAGAACTTTAAAGAATGGAAGACACTTGTCCGTTGCCCTGGAAACAAATTTGTTGGGTCCAACCACTCTTCCGGTGAGCCTTTGAACATCCTTGATACTTTTTGGTGTCTTTATATCAAGCAAAGCATTGATTTTCTCACGATTTGCTTCGATTCCTCTCTGATTGAAGATAAATCCAAGGAACTTCCCAGCTCCTACTCCGAAGACACACTTCGCGGGGTTGAGTTTCATTCTGTATAAGTCCATAGTATTGAAGGTCTTTTCGAGGTCTGCCACACGAGTACAAGCTTTTAAGCTCTTCGTTAGCATATCGTCTGCATACACCTCCATAGTCTTGCCTATTTGCTCTTCGAACATCTTATTCACAAGACGTTGGTACGTTGCCCCTGCATTTTTCAGACCGAAGGGCATCACTTTGTAACAGTACGTCCCTTTGTCGGTAATGAAGGTTATCTTCTCTGAGTCTTACGCATCCATGAAGATCTGGTTGTAGCCTGAATATGCGTCCATGAAGCTCATGAGCTCATGTCCTGCAGTAGCATCCACCATCTGATCTATCCGAGGTAAGGGATAGTTGTCTTTTAGGCAAGACCTGTTCAGTTCAGTGAAATCAACACACATTCTCCACTTACCATTGGTTTTGGGCACGATGACTGCATTCGATAATCACTCCGGATATATGACTTCTCTTATAAACTCAGCCTCTTCCAATTTTTTAACCTCTTCCCGGATGACATCGTACTTTAACCTGGAGTAAACTCTTCATATTTGTTTTACTGTCCTGGCCTCTTTGGTCACGTTGAGCTTGTGACTTATAACCTCAAGGTTGATGCCAGGCATGTCTGCATGACTCCAAGCGAAGACACTCAACCTCTTCTTCAGGAAGTTTATCAGTTCTTCCTTAATTTTTGTCTTTAGGGCTTTGCCGACCTGGATGGTTTTTTTCAGTTCGTCCTCATTGAGGACGATGGATTCTACCTCTTTCACGGCCTCTCCCTTATTCAACTTTGTCTCATCTCTTGGGTCAAGTGTATCAATGCTATAAGTGGTGGTTACCCTCTTATGGGCCTCTCTCTCTTCGGTCGAGTTGAAGTTACATTCTCGTGCTATGGTCTTGTCACCTTGCACTTCCCCTACCCCATAGGGGGTCGGGAATTTTAGCATCTGGTGGACCGTCGACGGCACAACTTCAAACTCCTTAAGGGCCACTCTTCCTATGATGAGGTTATAGACCGAGAAGACGCTCTCGTCCATCACGAAAAAATTTATCTTCCGGGTCAACCTATTAGGCCACTCATTACCCATCCATACGTCCATCTCATACATGCCCAATGGGGGACCTTTTCGCTGTTGAAGCCCATCAAAGAATGATGATATGGTACCAGCCTAGCTCTGCTAAGACCTAGGCTCTTAAAGCAAGGCCAAAACATCACGTCTGTTGAGCTCCCCCTGTCTATGAGGATCCTTTGCACCTCACACCCATGCACCCTTGTTGTTATTACCAAAGGGTCATCATGGGGAGCTAAGATACCTTTGAAGTCGAGTCAGGAGAACCCCACTATAAGGGTGTCTATGTCCACCTTCTTTCTCTTCTGCACTGTATCGGGAGACGTTAGATTTACAACTTCAAGCTTGGCCACTGACTTGGCCTCTGCCACATGAGCTTTCTTATCAGACACTTCAGATCCACCTCCCGCGAGTCCTCCGCATATGGTGTCAACACCAAAGGAGATCATGTCAACCCTCTTCACCGGGGTGTTGTCATCTTTCGGCGGAAGGTACGAATCGTCTTCATCATCACCTTCTGAATCATTATCTCTTCTACCTGGGGCATCGTCACGGCATCTGTCGTTTCTCATCTTCTTAGGGTCATCTCTTCCCCTTTTAGGAGCCTTGCCATCAACATACTTCCTCAACTTTTCGGATTTTAACATCTTTTCAATCTGGTCCTGGTGGAACTCACACCATAAGTTTTTATTCCTCTTATGTGGTGGGGCCTTCAGTTTCTCTGGCCATCTTAGGGTCCTATCATTCTTGATCTCATTAAGGATATGCTCACAGCTCACATTTAGAGGAGTATAGTGAGCGAACTTGTCATCAGCTGACCTCTTCTTTCCATATTTCTTTCTTTGGGACTTCCCACCACTACCACGGTTCTCATCCTCATACTTGACGGCCATTGCTTCTTTGGTATTCATGACTTTCTCCGTAGTTTCCAGTAGCTCCTCCATAAACATGGGAGGGTCTTCCGCAAGTTTTCACAATAACTTTCCTTTCTGAAGATCTCCTATGAGGGCGGTCATGAAAATATTCTCTTCGTAGTCTTCAACCTCAAGTTTCTCTTTATTGAACCTGACGATGTAGTCTCTTAGGCTCTCATCCTTGCCTTGCTTGACATACAGTAGGTGAGTGGTCTTCTTTTGAGGCCTTACCCCAAAGCAGAAGTTGTGAATGAATCGTTATGCCAAGCCTTTGAAGTTCTCAATTGAATTCTTCCAAAGAGAAGTAAACCAGCTGTGTGCTGCTCCTGTCAAGGTCCCAGAGAAAGCCCTACACTTCATCTCATCAGGTATCGAGTAGATGTCCGCCGCCGACTGATACATCTCAATGTGGTGTACTGGGTTGGTGCTACCATTATACTTAGGAGACACCACGGGTGGTTTGAACTTAGAAGGGGTTGGAAAGCTCATTATCTTAGCCATGAATGGAGATCCTTCTGAGTAATCCCTTTGTAATGGATCCCTACTCTTGATGAGGTCTCCTATCTTCTCCTCAAGACGTTGGATAGAGTTATTCCATGGTCTCCTACCATAGGCCTGGCCGAGGTTATCCCCAACCACTTCCAAGGGATGTTTTCACCTGTTGCAGCACAACGTCGACTGTTGACCTCTTCCTGGTCTCTGCCCCTTCCTTCATGGGGTCAGCCTTGGTTAGGCCGACCCTGTCTGTCTCCTATTTGAGAGGCGGCCGCACTTCTGGACCTTGATAACCTCTGTCTTAGGTCGTTCACTGGCCCCAACCTCTCAAAGGCTGATCCTCTACTCAATCGATAAAAAGGTTATCCTCGCTGTTGGGCCTCTTCACCTCTTCGGTCGACATAATCCCGGCTCTGCTGAAGAGGATGTACCATATTATTCGAAACCTCATACGGCTCCCAACAATCTTCCGGGACCTCTTCCGCCTCTATATCGTCATACTTGTCCTCCGGGCAAGGGTTTCCTTACCTCCCCAGGCATAAGCGCCTAGGGTCAGCAATGTCCCTCCTCCGCTGGGGTGCAGGTTGGTCCTTCATTAGAGCCTGGGGTGGTCCCCTGGCGTCAGGATGAGGCTGGACAGCCGCCAGAGTGATCATTTCCGGTGATACTCCAGGTGGCCTCATCATAGTTTGGCTGAGCTGTGCAAACTGCTCCTGCATAGCTTGTTGCATTGCATCTAAAGACCTCAAGGCTGCAACCACCTCCACCATTTCAGACTGGGGTGGCGCCTGGCTGGAACGAGGTCCTCCCCCACCAGGCGGCGGAAGAGGCGGTGGTAATTCTAGTGCCATGTGTTAACAATAAAGAGCTTGAGTAGCAGGTGAGATTAATACCTTAAAGGATCTCTTTTAATGGTAAAACAGCTCCACGCAAGGGGTGGTGCCTGGTTCACCACCAGATTCTCCGGTGAGGTTAAGCTGAAGAAGAGGAAGAGACAGTTTCTCGTTCCCACAAACGGTGCCAAAATGATGATGCTGGGAACATCACCACCCTTCAAGGTGTTTTAGAGATCAATGCAATGCTAACCATGGCAGTATAAGGGTATATACACATAATAGAAGGAGGTGAGGAGAAGAGGATTCACACTAGAATATAAGTGGTTCAGCCAATCAGGCCTACGTCCACTGTGCAAGTGTGTGATAAATATCACTATATGAGGGCTTTAATGGCCATAGATACAAACTCTCAAGCTTTCTCTCTCTACTGTGTAATTGAACAGAGTTTCAGCTGGGGTTGCTAATTTCGAATCCTTTGTAAGGTAGAGGATGACCTCTATAGATAGTACCTGGGGGGTGTAATGTACCCCCCATGCATGCAATGAGCATGTGTGTGTTGATCTAGCCAATCTGATGAAGACATCTGTCACTGTCACATGGAGAGAATGATGATAAAATATTCCCCCCACATGTGGGGAATGATTTGTTATAACTGATTTGTGTCCACGTGTCCTTATCCACATGTCAATAGGTGCTCGACCATCGTGCTTGGTCATGACCTCGGCTTGGGAGAAGCCGAGGTTGATAAAGTCTAGCTGCTCATTCAATCCGAGATGGGCTATGAAGGTATCGGCTTAAGTGATACCGAGGTTAGGACTTAGGGTCGGCCTGGGCCGAGGTTGAGCTGGCATGTGCCTAGAACATTGACTGATTTACTGATGAGGTTAACCTTAGTAGAAGTATGGCTTCCCGCGATCTCGTCCAAACCCTGGCCGAGGTTGTCATTACCAGGTGAACTGAAGTGCTGCTGACCCTTATGATACATGCAGTGTCCCCTTGATGTGGTTGTTGGTAGTGTCGGCCAGGGTCGACCTTTCTATGGCCGAGGCCTATTGTCATGGATCCAAGGCATTTCCAACCTCGGCAATGTCTTGGCCGAGGCTGTAGTTTCTTAGTCGAGGTGACACTTGGGGCATATCATATAGCGTCCAAATAACTCGTTGAAACTATATATGAGGGAGAATTTTGGGGGTTAGATGCAAATGATGTCGAGTCCCGCCTTAAGTATAACGCCTAGACTACTCAAGCATGAGACACATCCGATCATAACACCCAAAATCAGGTTCGACAGATGTCCATTGCTCCTTCTGCATTAAGTCTCTATCACGTGGATAAGGACGCAGAGTGAAAACTTCAAGTCAACCAAATTGAGATAATATTGGAAAGCATACTCGAATCATGAGCAAGAGAAACAAGCGAATCCATCCGAGCTATAAAATAAAAGGTGTGTGCTATTTGTGAGGCGGGTCATTCAACAAAGTAATTTTCGAAGATACCCACTTATAAAGTCATGCTCCATGAGCAAGTGGAAGTTGTAGGAGGATTTAAGGGAAGTTTCAATGCCCCTCATAGGAATTCTTACAATCCTTCGTAGAGGAACCATCATAGGTTTAGTTATGGGCAACCAAACACCACGTTGAATCCTAATTCACACGTTGCCTCTACTCCACCACCGCCTTCACACTTTCAACAAACTCCACATATGCCAGCACCGCCTCCCACGTCGTATATCACCCCACCGAGGCGAAATTTTGAGGATTTGATAAATCAAATCATACAATCTCAACAAGTAACGAATGCGCAAAATACCAGGATGTTTGCCGAGATAAATTCTAACATTTCAAAGTTGCAATCATCCGTGAGTATCCAATAAAAAAGTCAATTTTCATCCCAAGGTCAACCTAGTGTTAGCTCTACTTTCGACGCAAATCAAGAACAATGTCAAGTAGTCACCACTTTACGTAGTGTGAGAGTAGTTGATGTATCACCTCCCCCACACGATGAACCTAAGGATAAGGAGGTTTATCTCGACATGAAAGAGGCAGAAGATGCCCCCTTAAATGATAGTGACAATGAGGACAAAACTAGTGGGCCAAAAGTCGTAGTGAAACCACCCACTGCTACGCCTTTCCCTCAACGGTTGGTTCCACCTCAAAAAGGGACCTCATGCGAAGATGTTCTAGATGTATTTAAGAAAGTAAAGCTAAATTTACTTTTTCTCGATGCCATAAAGCTAATTCCTGCTTATGCTAAAGTCCTTAAGGACTTATTGACGGTGAAAATTAGGCTAAAGGTGAAAAAGAAAGTCTTCCTAGCATAAAATGTGAGCTCCGTTCTATATAATGACCTCCCACCCAAGTTTAAAGATCTAGGTGCACCTACTATCTCGTGCATCATTGGAGAGAACCGAATAGAAAAATCCTTACTTAATTTAGGGGAAAGTGTTCACATCCTCCCTTATTCCATATATAAGAAACTAGATTTGGGGGACCTCAAGCCCGCATCAATCACTCTCTAACTCGTGGATCGAACCGTGAAGATACCTCGAGTGATTGTCAAGGACGTGATAGTCCAAGTGGACATTTTCTACTTCCTGGTAGATTTTGTCATTTGGGACACGGAGCCCTACGTCCCCTCGAGCACTCATGTTCCCATCATCCTAGGCTTCCCATTCTTAGCTACGACTAACGCATTAATCAATACTCAAAATGGGCAAATGCAACTCACTTTTGGATTCATGACCCTTGAGATGATACTCTTTAATATCACCAAGCAAGCGGGTGAGGCGAACGAAATTCACACAGTAGATCTTATCGAGGAGATAATAGAGGAGAACATAGAGGGAAATATCAGTGGGGATGCCTTAGGAGCATGTCTTATATCAAGTAGACGAGTGACGAGACATACACCGACTTGGAGAGGGAGGTGGAGTTGAGAGCGATCTTAGATGAGAGAGCGTCGGATGGATCTTAAGAGATGTATAATAGGTTTCTAGATTCGAGGAGTCACCACCAAGTAAGTCACGCATGTCCCCTCCGATGAAAAATTTCCCACACTCGAATTAAAGAAACTACCCTCAAATGTAAAATATGCCTATTTGGGAAAGGATGAGACATTTTCCATTTTTGTCTTCTGGAGCCTAGATAGAGGGAAAGAGGGTAAATTATTAGAAATTTTGAGGAAGCATTAAAGTTCTTTGGTTGGAGCATAAAGGATTTGAAAGGTATAAGTACCTTGATTTGTACCCATAAAATCCACCTCGAGGAAGGCTTGAAACCTCGAGGGATATGTAAAGGCGATTGAACCCCACTATGAAAGGTGAAGTGCGAGGAGATCATTGAGGTATTGGACGCAGGGATCATTTACCCAATCTAGGATGGTAAATGGGCGAGTCCTATCCAAATCGTCTCGAAGAAGTCGGGAATGACTGTGGCCGAGAACGCCAAGGGTGACTTAATTTCCAAACGTATCACCACCGGGTGACGTGTTTGCATTGATTACTGGAAACTCAATGCGGGCACTAGGAAACATCATTTACCCTTACCATTCATCGACCAAATTCTATAGAAAGTAGCGGGACACCCATATTGCTTCCTTGACAGTTATTCCGGATATAACCAAATTGAGGTGGATGTGTTTGATCAAGAGAATACGACTTTCACATATTCCTTAGGCACGTTTGCCTATAAACATATGCCATTTGAATTATGTAATGCGCTCGCAACCTTTCAAAGGTACATGCTTAGTCTCTTTAGTGACATGGTTGAAAGAGGTCTTGAGGTCTTTAAGGATGATTTTAGCATTTTTGGCCCCTTTTTTACCTTTGTCTCTTGAATCTTAAAAAAGTTTTAGCCCGGTGTGTGGAAAAGAACTTGGTAATAAATTGGGAGAAGTAACATTTTATGGTTACCGAAGGAATAGTTCTTGATCGCATAGTGTCGTCCAAGGACTTGAGATTGATAGGGCAAAAATGGAATAGCCGAGTTTCCCCCACCTAAATCAATGCATGCTCTTTCTTGGGCCACGCGTAATTTTATAAAAGGTTTATTAAGAATTTAAGTGCCACTGCTAGACCTTTGAGTAACCTTCTGATGAAGGATGCCCCATTTGAGTGGAATGAAGCATGCCAAAGTTCTTTTGATAAATTGAGAAGCATGCTTGTTTCCGACCCCATTATGCAAGCTCCGAATTGGTCCCTTCCATTCGAGCTTATGTGTGATGCGAGTGACTATGCTCTAGGGGTTGTCTTGGGCCAAATAAAAGACAAGAAAAGTCATGTCATCTACTACGCTAGTCGGACGTTAATCGGACCGCAACTCAATTACTCCACCATGGAGAAATAATTACTAGGTAGTTTTTTACCTAGATAAGTTTCACTCTTACCTCATCAGTTTGCCTATCAATTTCTTTATCGACCATGCGGTGCTTAAATATCTCCTTTCCAAAAAAGATGATAAGTCCCGCCTTATAAGGTAGATCCTCCTCCTGCAAGAGTTCAACCTCTCCATAAAAGATAAGAAAGGAGATAAAAATGTCATCGCCAACCACTTGTCCTGACTTTAGTCCGACATACCTAATGATCCTATACCCATAGATGAATACTTTTCAGATGAGCAGTTATTTGCCACCTCTTCCCTCCCCTAATTTGCGAACATCGATAATGATCTTATCACGAAAGAAGTTCCTTCCGATTGGACACCTCAAGAGAGGAAGAAGTTTATTACTTGGTCACGTATGCTTTTCTACGATGATCAATTTTTATTCAAATATTGTGCAGACTAAATCATCCGACGTTGTGTATTAAATGACGAGACATATAGTGTCATCCGTTTTTTTCATACGGAACCATGTGGAGGCTATTTCTTGACGAATAAGACGACCGCTAAGATTCTTCAAAGCGGTATTTATTGGCCCATAATCTTCCGAGATGTTAATGTTATTGCAAATCATACGATAGATGTCAAAGGATGTGAGACATTACCTGCCGAGACATGATGCCATTAACCCCCATACTCGTAATTGAGATATTTGATTGATGGGGTATTAACTTCATGGGCCCTTTCCCTCCATCCTTTGGATTCTTATACATCCTCATTGAGGTAGATTTTGTGTCAAAATGGGTAGATTCCATAGCTACCAAGACTAATGATAACAAGGTGGTGATTAAGTTCTTGCAAGAACACCTACTTTCTCATTTCGGTGCTCTGAAGGAAATTATTAGTGATAATGGCAAGCACTTTTGCAATCGGTCGTTTTAAAAACTTATGAGAAAGTATGGAGTTGTTCAGAAGGTTGGGATGTCTTATCACCCCCAAATGAGTGAGCAAGCTGAGTTCGCCAATCGTGAAATCAAGAACATTCTCAAAAAGACTATCGATCCTAATCGAAAAGACTGTCCCTCCAATTGAACGATGCGCCATAGGCTTATAGAACCGCATTTAAGAAACCCCTCGGGATGTCTCCATTTTTCTTTGTATATGGAAAGCCTTGTCATCTCCCCATGGAGCTCGAACACAAAGCGTATTTAGGCAATCAAGAGGTTGAACTATAATTTGGACAAAGCCGGTGAAACATGCAAGCTTCAATTAAATGATTTGGAAGAGATGCATAATGATGCATATGAGAATGCAAAAATATCCAAAGAAAGGATGTAACTCACACATGATAGAATTATCTTATGCAAGGAGTTTCATTCGGGGAAAAAAGTGCTTCTCTACAACTCTCGTCTACATTTATTTACCGATAAATTGCGTTCGTGGTGGGCGGGCCCATTCATTGTGAGAGAGGTGTATCCCCATGAAGTCGTTGAATTGGAAGATCCAAAGGGGGGAGACACATTAAAAGTTAACGGACAATGCCTAAAGCTATATTTATAGGCATGTGTCGAAGAAATTAACACCCATTTGGTTGTCGAACCTCGTTTACGGGGTTGATTGATAAGGAATTGAGAGGTCATCGCACTCCCGACGTGTTTGGGGTGAATCTTCTGTAAATTAGTTAGTTTTAGGTTAGGGTTGTTAGAGGTCGTAGGAAATAAGTTCATAGAGAGATGAACGCCAAGGAATAGCACGAGACAACGTAGAGTGTTTTAAGGGGTGTTGTTGTGCATTTCGGAGCTAAATCATGCGTAGGAACATTTTTGGAAGTGTTCGAAAAATTGAGTAAGGAATAAGATCGCACTCAGTTCGTTTACGAGAAGAAAAGAGGAGGCCTTAACAGTTTACCGGACCGGTTTGCCCTTTCCTTAATTAAGGGACCGAATTGATTCGCTGCATAAATCGATTAAAATAAAAAGGGACCAGAACGGTTCACCCTAAAACTCGGACCGGTTCGGTGGTCTGCAGATTTCTACATTTCCCAATAGCTCATCCCCCTTTTCCCTCCAACTATTTTCCCTACACATTCTTCCCTCTAATTACATCTTCCCTCCATTTCCCACTCATTTTTCCCTCTATCATGCACCCCCTTTCCCTCTATTCCATTTCCCTCCAAATTCTACCCCCCCCCCCCCCCCCACACCATAACATCACCTATAAATTCACCCCACATCCTCCATTTCACTTCACACCTCCAACTCTTCTTATAATCTTAGATTATTTACAAAAAATTTAACTCTTTTCCCATGGAAAACAGAGCACGCCCCGTCAAATTCGAATCCACTGAAATCCTTCCCGATGGAGACGGAAATTTATGTTCTCGCCAAGAGTACATATAGTGCGAGACTTTCTTCTCTCTAGCCCGCTCTACGCATATTGAGCGCCAAGTCAAGTGTTCTGAACTCCCGCAATAAGTCACAACCCTTTTTCAACCAAGGGGTTGGTGCCTCTTCTTCGCGAAGCCACATTCGATAATTTAGGACGAAGAGGTGTGTATGTTCTACGACCCTCTCGTTCGCACGGGCGAGTTCGAGGCTAACACTTATGTGGATGAGACCACAATCCCGTTCTCGCTGGAGATTACCACCCAAAAGTTACGAGCTATGGGAGTTCCAAGCCCAAATAGGTACAATTTCTCAACCAATGCCATACCGGTCTCAAAAGTGCGTGCATCAATCTCATTACCCCCAAAAATTCATAGGACCGAGAAACATTTATCGTGGGGGAATCTCCATGAAAGGGCCCGCGTCGCCTTCCACATCATTTGTGCCAATATGCTACAAACTTCTAATGATTCTGCAATGCGCCCAAGCCAAGCTAACCTCTTATTCCAACTCCTCAATCCGGGCACCACTATCCATAATGCCCGCCTCTTTTATGCCGACATTCTTCACACGGCCATGGACCGCAAAGGAAAGGTGTTTCTCCCATATCCCCGTCTTATCATGTCTATTATTTAAGACACGGGGATTATAGCCCCTCGAGCGCTTCCCCGCATGCTAAAACTAACTAGGCAAGAATCCCGGACACAGAGCGAGAGGAAAAGGGAGGATCTAAATGCCCCTCCGGTGGATGAGGATGTAAATGTGGAGGAAGAAGAAGAAGAAGACGAGGGGGAAGAGGAAGGGGAAGATGTGGATTATGATCCCAATGGAGAATTTGATAAAGCTCACTTCAATACAATGATGATTTCCCAACGCCTTGATTAATTGGAAAATCGTTTTACTAATTTGGAGCGCAATTATGAGAGAGATACTAGGATGATGATTCGGCTCCAAGCCAAAATTTATCACTTTCATCTAGGGGTGGACGCCTCTCTTCCATCATATTTTTACGACCCCTAAGATCCTAGTGCGCCCGAAACTTTTCAACCTCCTCCGCAATAGGCCCAATATTTGTATTGGTTCTTTGGCATGTATTATGTAGTTCTTTGTGGTTTTGATACTTTATAGCATATCTTGTTAACAAGGACTATGTAATCTCTCTAGTGCTTGTATATGTTTTTTATTAATATAAAAACTTTGCATTTTGACCATTGTTCATTTTTATTCATTCTCCTTTTGTTTGGATTTTAGTCCTTTTGCATAGGGACTTTGCAAAAGTCTAAGTTAGGGGGGTCCGCATGTGCTTTAAAATTTCACAAAGTTCAAAATGCCCAAAATTTCAAAAAAAATAGAAAATTTCAAAATTTTCCAAAAAATTGAAAATTTTTGAAAAGCCAAAAATATTTTTCTTCAAAATAAATAAAAATTAGAATTTAAAATTTTCAAAAATATCTCTGAAATTTTGTTTGACGTCTCGAATTGTAAAAATCAAGAGCATAAAGCCAAAATTGACCAAAGATGGAAATTAAACGAAAATTGTCGACTTTACGAATAAGTGTGGAGATTAATTAACCCGGTGAGACTTCGAGCCTATCGATTTTTGTGAGTTTTTAAATCAATCTGAGTTATAATTAACTCAAAGATTGATTCAGCATTTTAATAAGTCGATGAGGATCTGAACTCCTTTGTTTGGATCAGTTATAGAAAACGAATGAGATATTGTCTTGAAAAATGCGCTAAAAACTTTTCTAAATTAAAATTAATCTCGAGACACATATGGTAAAGTAATTAGTAATTCGAACAATGAAGTATGCCCTCGTTTGTTACCCAAAAATATTAGTCATAAAAAGTTGTGAAAAATTATCCCTTTGCAACCCAATTTGATCCGAATAAAAATTTTCTCTTTTCATTTGATAACCCAAAAATCCCACCAAGCCCGGACTTTTGAAATTTGAATATTCATCAATTATGTCCAAAAAGTGCATAAAAAGGGACAAGAAAAATAGAAAAAATCTCAACAAAAATAGCAAGAAAAGAAAATTGTGAAAAATAAAAAAAAAAGACGAAAAAAAGAAAAGAAAATAAGCAAAAGCTCGAAAAAGCACTAACGGGCATCATAAGAACATTTTTCAATTTTGAATTTTTCAACCATTCCCAATTTTACCCAATACACCTAAGAACCCGAGAAAGTCCTAACTGAGTTCGAATAACAAAATTAATTACCGCGTGGAGAGCAAAAACATGAACAGATAATTAGAGAGATTAATTGGTGTGGATAAGAGGCAATGTTTCCCATTTTCCAATGACCATAATCCGATGATAAGATATTTTCACCTCAAATATTTCAATTTTTCAAATTTGTATGCGTGACATTGTGTCCATTATATTTTCTTTATATTTACTCTTATGAATCACGCATACCGAGAGAAATTAGTCATAATCCGAGTGATTTGTTTGTGAGAGTAATCTGTGAGAAAGTGAATCAAAACGAATTTTCGAAAAAGTAATGTAATGATCAATCGGTGGAAGTTAGCGGTCAAATTACGGCTACGCACATACACACGATGAATTGAGACTTATTTGCGATGACTATTTTTGGGGAGTTTAAAGTGTACAATTTTTAGGTATTTTTATTTTTCTTTGAGTTAAAAAATGAATTTTGTGGGTACATTCACTACAAATCCTCATGAGAAACCACTTGTCATACTAGGATACCTAGGGATTTAAAGGCTAGTTGCATACCCTAAATTTTTTTCTTGTCCGCGAAAGAGGTATTTTATCCTAATAACATGTTTGCTAAGTGTTGGACATTGCTTAGATTATTTTATATTACTCGGGACGATCAAAGTTCTAAGTTAGGGGGGTTTGATTAGGCATAAATTCTTCATATTTATCCCTGTAATTTATAGGCTTTTATCATCTTGTGCAATGTACGTTGAGTGGATTTATCTCATACACTTGCTACTGACGTCTTATATATAGTGCATCGAGTTTCGTGTAATTCTCTTACATTTTGCAGGTATTTTATACAAGTGAAGAAAAGAGAAAACTCAAAATCAAGAAAGAATGAAAAGAAGAAAAGTTAAGGGCAAAAGAGTAATTTAATACCAGGAATTCGAACGCGAAACCTAAGGAAAGTTAAAGACCTCGAGTCCAAAATCACGTAAAAAAAACGAGATCCAAATTTGAGTCCCGGGTGAAAAGTTATGAAGCTTCAAAATTGAGAAGAAATCAAGGAAGAGAAATGAAGAAAAAGAATTTCAGCAAATCGAACCGATAAAGAAGCAAGATGACTGGTCCGACAAACTGGAATTGCCAAACCGAACAGATGGAAAAGCTCCAGAATCAACCCCCTATTTAGAATCAACTAGACTGGTTTGCCCAACAAAGAAGAAAAAAATTGGATCGGATCGGCTGGACGAAATCTGCATTTTTTATTTCTTAAAATTAGAGTCTTGCATGGTTCAAACACTTAATAAAACATGAGAGTTATATATTATTGTATTACTAGACATTCGATAGGAAGTTTTTTACAGAGTTTTGAGAGATTCTTGAAGGCAAGAACCCTAGGATTCATCTTGTTCAACAATTATTCATATTTTGGCACTAAATCTAAGGGTATTTCTTCAATACAAGTATAGTTCCTTTAGTGATCTAAATTTCTCTCATCTTATTGGTTTGTTAATCATTATTTCTTAGTTAGAATTATCTTTTACAAGTTTTATCACACTTTTAACATGGTAATGATTTCATGCAATGTAGATTTCATGTTTAGTCGTATTTACACCATGTCTGGTTAAGTTTTTAGCGGGTTGGGGTACATGAACCCAACCTAGGTAACCCATATGGATTTAAAAGTGAATAAAAAGTAATCCCTCATCCAAAGGTTTGAACTTTATCAAAACAAAAGTTATAGACTTTTAATTTCGTTTGCCCTATGTAATCGAAATGTTTAAGCGTGAAATTGGCGTTTTGATAACTTCTCATCCTCGTCAAATATAATGTTTGATTTGATATTGTGCGGTATTTAGTCCTCATATGTCAAATGCTTATAGAGTGTTTGATGTCTTTGAATGAAGAATTATCCTTTTGAAGCTTTTATGTTCTATGTAAACACCGACAGTTCGGGGGAGTGTACCCTAACTCCATTTTCTCGCATATAGTTAAAGTTTAATTTAGTTCTTCTTGCATGCTTAGTTAGATATTAATTTAATTCAAATTGCATTAGTTGATAGGTATTGTCACAAACTCATCACCATTTCCTTTCTTTTTCTGAGTCCTTCTAGGGTTAAGCGTCTTTCCTATTCGTCATCACGATTCTTCGTCTTATTCCTTGTGTTCGATACCCGGCTTATCGGATTTATACTTGGGTGACCGGCTTACACTTGAGTTGAAATAAGCACACACCAAAAACACTTTTAAAGTCGCGTTACCAATCTTATTTTAATTCACGAAAAAGTCATGACCTCATACCTATCTTTATACTATGTTTCTAAATCTGCAACCTCATATAAATCCTTGGACAAGTTATCAAAATGACACGCTTCAGATTTAATAGTCCAATCATAATAACTAATTTTAATATTTCGTGGCTCCTTTTAACATTTTTACTCCATCTTCTTAAGATGTACTTATCGGGAATTCTATAAATTCGTATGTGAATCAACCCAGTAATTGCATGCCTACATTAAAGAAAGCATTCACACTCTCACTTCGTTGTATCATTAACTTTCTTGATAAAAAATTATCATTTTGGACGATTGTTGCCCTATGTTATCTCTCTTCATACAACTCAAGTAATCACTCGTTACCTTAAAGATTATACTTCCCAATAAACTTGCACCAATCATTTTCAAATGCCTTAATATTTAGTGAATCATACACACAATTTTGAATGGACAATTTGATTGAATCATACTCTTTGTGCCCTCTTAATTTTTCAGACAACTTTTTCGTAATATGCCACCAGCACCACCTATGTTGTGCATTTGGGAAAATAATTTCCAGAGCCTTTTTCATTGACTTATCTTGGTTACTGAAGATTGCATTAGGATGACGCCAAGACATTCATACATTGGCTTAATGTTAAAGCATTTTTAATTAGCTCTTATTTATTTACTTACTTATTTTGTTAACAACAAAATATTTTTTTAGATATAATCATTTATTTTATAATCATATAATTATTTTTGTACATACAATTATTTTCGTATATATAACTATTTGTTGTTATTCTTTTTACATATAATTATTTTCGTATATATATAACTATTTGTCTTATTATTTTTTTCAAAAATATATGCTACATATAGAATATGGGAAGAGAATATTTTGCTCCATTTAGAAGAAAATAATGGTCCCATGCGCCATATAATAAACCTATTTCTTATTGTCATTTAAGAAAGCAGTGTGAAGCTTTGATTGGTAGGATATTCCACGCAAAATGGGCACCATAAGCGTTTTTTCATTCAGTATGCAATTCATTTACTAGTGTTATGATCTTTTACATGAATAATTCTCCATGAGTAAACACGCGACAAATGGCTTGGTATGTCCTTGTTTATCTAACTAGTCAGACCTTATTTCCTCATCTCAGATCAGTGGAAAGTTTATTTTTTAAATGAGATATCAGTTTTTTTTAATTGAGGAACCCTTTTCTTTTGTTTTTTATTTTTTGTTTTAGTTTAATGTTTGCAAGGCCTATGTTTACCTTTCGATAAAACCAAGGTTGTTGTTTTCTTTATATCTTAGCTGAATGGTTTTTATCAAGGGTCCTGTTAAAATATCTACAAAACACCACATAAAAATTAAATACACACTTTACTAAAAATACCCAAAAGTGTTATACCTTTTTATTTGACCAAAATGTCTAAAATACCCCTAAATAATCTAAAAATTACACACTAATTAAACACAACACACTCCAAAACACCCCATACTCTCACATTTCAAACTCTTCACATTCCACTGAAAGAAACCCTAATACGTTTTACCTAGCAATTTCCACCTTGTTTATTTTGTCCCTAAAGCTCCTTTTTGTTGTTCCTTTGTGTTGTTGTGGCATTGTGATATTGTTTTTATACAAAAACCAAGGTTTAAAGAGGCTACATTTCACTAGGTGAAGAAAAAAAAGTAGATGATGAAGCTTCCCAAATGTTGAACATACAGTTATCCCTTATTGATTTTGAGGTATTAGAATACATCTACATAGTCTATAATGTGTAAAAATATTTGAAAAATGAAGCAAAGAGTAAAAGAAAAACTCGAACATACTGTACATACGACCTCCCGTAACCGTAAATGATGACCATATTCAATCATAACTAGTCGTAGGTTACTGATAATTGAAAATTAACTCACAGTTTAATTAAACTATAATTTAATTGTATATGGTTGGATGATACCGTGTGTGAGGCCTTCACGGTTAGATGACACCGTGGGTTGAACGTTATGGTTTCTTGCAACCGTATGTTCACCTCATACAGTTTCTTAAAACCGTGGTGTCACTCGTACGGTAATTGAAAACCATGGGTTTATTATTGACGGTTGATTCTAACCGTGTCATAATTCTTATTGTATCCCCAATTCATATTGTATTTCTTATTCTATTATCAATTCTTATTGTATTTCAGATAGATGACTCGGTCCTTGATGATTCATTCTGGAAAAAGATATAGACAACGTTATCATACCAAGTGTTTCTACTAAACGGGCTTCACCCGAGGAATCGAATATGCATGACTGAGGAACCAACGACGTCAACTTTAGGCAAATATCTGTACGATTTGTTACCAGATTGACACTGTCTACGGTAAAAAATAATTTCATTTATTTAGGTTTTTAATGTATGAAATAATTGGATGACACTAACATTTGATGGTATACATTGATAGGATGTGGGAATAGATGAAGGATTAGATGTTAATGAAATTACGCAAAACCATACAGTCAAATTCACTACTGACGAGACATGTTTAATTTCCTTATATGTGACATGAACATGCGTTTTCATATAGTTGTAATTTCCATATATGATTAATTTTAATTAAAAATGTTATACTTGTGCAGATTTTTAATGATCGAAGATGATTGATTGGTGTTAATAAATTGATCACAAACTTTATGCTTTTGTCATCATTTTAAAATCTGACTCGGTCAGTTTAGTCAAAAAGGGAAGGGTCGTACTAGGTTGTGAGCGGAGTGAGCTTCATAGAAATAAAAAAGACGAGGGGGTAGACATGAAAAGGAAATGATGTTTTGGTATGAGAAAGTGTGATTGTACCTTTTGATTGAAAAGCGTTCCACTAGAGGATGGTCGTTGGGGGTGGAAGTTATTTGTGGGCTACAGAACCACGAGGTATCTAGGGAGCTCAGCGAGGAAGCTTAAGGCCACCTACGAGGAAGTCTATCGAGAAAGCTCATCTTTATTTCCGTTTTAATTACTTAGTCAAATTGTATCTTTTGGTTATATTGATTGTAAGCTATAACGATTGTAACTTTTATTGTGAGGTCAAACGGTACTCAGGAGAGATCAAGTCTGACAGGGCTTGGAAGAGCTTACATGCTCTACTGAATGACCTCACCATGGGAACTTCATAGGGACCTGGGTGGGAGGATTGAGAAGTAAGCCAACATTAAAGCATGTCTTAACCATTTTAGATAAAACTGATAAAACACCGAGAGACCGCATTTCGAGAAAACTTACCCAAATTAACCTTGAGTTTCATCTTACATTAGGCCTTGAGCCAAAAATCACTATACCAAAAGTCACACGTACTTTGAGTGATGTCACGTACCACCTACTGTCCAATCCAAACTTGAGTAAACCACTTTTGTATTTGGGGTTTTCAGATGGTTTGGTGGATTACCACTATCGCGACAGTTTTCTGATGCACAGTTAGTACCCAAAATATATGTATTGGCATTTAATGTTTATGACGTAGGACATGATGACCCAACTGGCATTTAATATTTATTACTTAAAGTGTGAGGGGAATGTATTTCACATTTATGAGGACTGAGACATCTCGGGAGACGTTTGTGGCTATTTATCAACCCCTACCCCTTCTGAGAGAGGAGAGTTATGGCGTGCGCGAGAGAGAGAGGGAGAGCAATACCCTTCCTGAGAGAAAAGAGTTATTGTAAACCAAAGTTTACTCACCCACCATTGATATTTATTACGAAGATTTTATTAGCTATCAAGGGACATTTTTTGCTATTGATTTGTTGTCTTCCTGCCAAGGTGTGTCTGGGTGCTTAGTTCTCTCTCCCTTTGACTGAGTTGTTTTCTGAGGTTCTTTCATTATTTCCTGAATTTTACACCAGTGATTTTTGTGTTCATCTATGATTGTTGAGGATATCTGGGTTAGTGGTTTATCATCATATCTATAGGGGTTATGCCTCTATTGTATTGTAATATCCCTATCCCCAAGAGGACTCCCCTCTTACACTATTTATAGCAATTGGGAGTTAAAGGGATGAAACACCTTTATACACTAGGTTTTTACATCTTTACATAATAATATGTAGCTTGAAATTGATTCACATGCATGTGCATGGTAGCTGTTGAATCTCCCATGAGTGTTTGTTCACCTTACTGATGGTTCACCTTCCCGGGTGTGATCGACTGGATGGCCGACCATAAGGTATCTAAGCCAACCAGATTCATTAGTTATTTGACGATCCAACGATGTTATTGATAGGTGTCACTATATTATAGTTCCACGTTGCCTAATTATTTTTGGCTACAATATTGTCATAGTTAAACGGGGTAGTTTAATTAAGATAATAAAATAAACACGTTAGGTGCACACTGTAGTTGAGAGGTGAGGTTTTGTCTCATATGAGTGCGACCGGTTAATTATGGAAGTAATACACTGCAAGTTTTAATCAATTTAAAATAATTAATTACTTGTAAAATATTTTATACTTTTTGAGCTTTGACCTGCAGGTAATTGTGTTTCCTTGTTTTTCTTTTAAAATCCCAGGTGTGTAGCAGCAGTAGTCAAGACTGCAGGGATAGATCCATTCTTGTTGTTGTAATAGCTGCGGACGCTACAAGATTATTTTAGATGCTCAGGTTATTCTATCTATATAGGATCTTATTTCATTCCAATTTTTCAGTTTAGGCGTGAGGAGTGGTCCCTCGTCACAAGCATACCTTGGATGAATAAAAAATAATAGATTAAAGCAATAAGTCAGTATTTTAATTGAGCATCAATAAAAACACTGGCATCTAAAATGAAAAATTGGAATGAAATAATAATAATAGATGAAATGTGTAGATTACTAAGATGTTGAAGGTGTTATGAACTGTAAAGTATAAGTAAAGTGAGAAGAAAGCAAGAGAGACAAGGATTTACATGATTCACACTAACTTGAAAACGGATGGTGATGTTGTTTGATACGTAAATGTCATTAAGCATTAGGATTCATTGAAATAAAGGATGATTTCACAATATAAAAGGCTTTTTATTCTCTCTCTACACTTAGTTTACCAACATAACAATACGAAAAATAATACTTTCCTTTTTAGGGGTAACTAACTAGGTTATTTATAGAAAAAGAGTTAGGTGTGAGGAGTGATCCCTTGTCACAAGCATACCTTGGATAATGGAGAGAGAGAGTAAAATAAGGCAATGATGATTTAGTTAATGCATATGGAAAAGAATATCCATATATATTTTGTGATATATTCTTGGTGGAGCCACAAATTCCATCTTAAGTGCTAAGTATAGACATGTTAATGGGTTGTGTCGGTTTCGTGTGCGAAATAGTGGTTAATGGGTTGTGTATAACAAGTTCATCTCGTGTATTTTTAAGTTCGCGTCACTTCTTTTTTAAGTTTATTTAAAGTTTCAAATAATTAATAATATTAACGTAATAAATAACTCTCAAATTAATTAAGATTTTTATTGTTTCGTGCTTGAAATATGCTAAAGGTTCATGTGGAAAGTTTCCAAGTCTAACCACGTGGGGTGAACTAATAGAGTTGATTAATGGTGTGAGCGTTGCATTCGAGTTGTGGGGTTGGCTAAGGCCGATGCCCAAAGGTTGAGACTACTTGAGAGAGGCCGCCCGAAAGGGGTCGAGGTAGTATACACCCTAAAACAAATTATCTTGAGAGAATGCATATGAAATCAAAGGACAAAACTTTAAGGGATTGTTTAATGGTAGAAATGAGGTTTCTCTCTCTCTCTCTCTCTCTCTCTCTCTCTCTCTCTAAAATGATGAAGATGGTAAGAGAACATTGGAGTCTTAAATAAGATTTCAATGCTAGTTTAGATCTATAAGAAGTGATGAAGTATGTCTTAAATGACAGCGTGGGGGAAACCTCCCGGCATGCCATATTATAAAAATAATATTTTTATTACTATTTTGAAGATTTTATAGAAGATAGAGAAAGACATCCAAATTAAGATTATATTATAAAAATAAGGGTTATATTGAAAAAAAACCTTGTTTGATAATACAATGTTTGATTTAATTCTTATTTTTTGCAAATAATTAGACATATGACCAATTTCATGCAAATCGACAATTATGACACATATTTCAGGGAAAACTACACATATTGAACACAAAGTAACACTTTATTCCATGCAAATAAATATTTTTTTCATGAAATTTGCGTCATAACTAATTATTTATAAGAACTAGGGTTATATTAAATATTGTATTATAAAACTGGTGTTTTGTCAAAATGACCCTAAAAATAAAAATGCAAATTACACGATGTTTATGTATATACACGACTGTAAGAGAGATTAAAGAGGATAAAGGGGCATAAAGGGGAAGAGATAAGGATGAAGAAGGGTCCTGCAACATGTGCGGTGATGAGGGGGCTTGTTGTGGTGAGAGGAAGTTATTTTTAAAATGGTTGTAGAACAAGGAGCTTGAATTGAAGGTAGAGGTGGCAAAGGATTTGGAAGGTAGAGTTGATGGGAAGTTTTTTTCTTTCAAATGTTGCATAACATGTTTAGTTTGTTTCACAACACCATTATTTATTTACAATTAAGAATACATTTCATTTTTGCCAAATAAATAGTCATGCATTCCTTTTTTGTCTCTTCCAGATTAATAGTTATTTTCTAAAATTACGAAGTTACCTATTCAAATAATATCCATAAGTGAACAATGATCCAAGAAGATGTCTTGCATTCAAAGTGTTCCTCATTTGCACGAGGATAAATTTGAAAATTAATTTTTTTCCTTAAAATATTTTACTTTAAAATCGCAATTGTTAATTTTGGACAAAGATAATATCAACTTGGACTTTATTTTGAGTGTAAATTTGTTAGTTTTACCAACAAGAAGAGTGTAAGGGTTGCCTAATGTTGCTGAAAAATAAAAAGACATACTTAATATTGTAAAAATTGAAAGATTGGTTCTAAAATTCAAAATTCATTAATATGGGAGTTAAATTTACAATAAACCATCTAAAAAAATATTGACGAAGATGATTCCAAGTTGAGTAATATTAGGAAAATCCTTTTCGTGACCCTTTTTTATTACTCGGCTGATATGTTACTCATACATTGAATTGTGTTTGTAATTTACATGGATCAATTTAAAATATCAATCGATGTGTGTTTGACACATCATGAGAATTATAAAAAGGAACATATACCAAATAGTCTCTCGAACTTTTTTTAATACACGTTTAGTCCAAACCTTTTTATTTTGCACCAAAAAGTCTTTCACCATGCCAAAATGACTTTATCATGCCGTTGGCGCGAACCTTTAAAGATAAGAGAACAAGAGACTTTCTAGTAAAAATAAAAATCTTGAACTAAATGTGTTTAAAAAAATATTTGAAGGAGTTTTTGGTATTTGATACTTATAAAAAATAGTCACGAAAATTGATCTTCATGGTATTAAAATAAATAAAAAGTTTGTTTTGGTAGCTCCAACTAAATGAACTTTAGTTTCCTTTGGGACCGACCTAAACCCGTTTTGAAGAATGGTTTTTAGAGGGAGATTATAACGAGTTGTTTTTTTGTATGAACCGACAGAAGCTTGGCAGTGATACAATGAGCCAGATGGGTAAAAAATGATGAAACTAACTTCTTTTCAGAAATACTTTCTCTTTATCAAACACCGACTCCATTTTAGACCTCTAACTTATTCACTCACACATAAAAAATCTCCACCAATCTCCCAAACCATAGTTTCAATCCACTCCATTTCTTCAAACCCAATTTTCTGTCTCCTTGGTTTTTGCAAAAACATATCTTCTCTCCAGACAATCCACGCTTTGCTAATCGTCCACGGCCAAACCAATGACCTACTCTGCCAGACCAAATTGGTTAGTTTGTACGGTACATTTGGCCTCATGGAAAGTGCCCGCTTGGTGTTTGATCAAATACCTAACCCAGATATTGTTTCCTATAAAGTAATGATTAGATGGTATTTTATCAATGATCTTTACTCGGACATTATTGAGTTTTACAACTGTATGAGAAAATACCTCACTGAAAATGACAACTTTGTTTTTTCCATAGTATTGAAGGCGTGTAGCGAAATTCGTGATATTAGCCTAGGGAGGAAGGTTCATTGCCATATTGTCAAATTTGGAAGTCCTGATAGTTTTGTGTTGACGGGTTTAGTAGATATGTATGCCAAGGGTGGAGAGGTTGAGTGTTCTCGTGCCGTGTTTGATGAAATTGAGGACAGAAATGTTGTTTGTTGGACTTCAATGATTGTTGGATATGTGCAAAATGATTGTGCTGAAGAAGCATTAGTTTTGTTTAATCGAATGAGAGCCGGTTTGGTTGAAGGCAATCAATATACGTTTGGAAGTTTAGTCACGGCCTGTACAAAATTAGGTGCTCTACATCAGGGAAAATGGGTTCATGGATATGTTGTTAAGAATGGGATTGACCTCAATTCCCACTTGATTACTTCTCTTGTGGACATGTATGCCAAGTGTGGGGCCATTAGAGACGCTCGTTCCGTGTTTGATGAGCATTGTATGATTGATCTTGTCTCATGGACCGCGATGATTGTTGGGTACACTCAGTGTGGCTACCCGTACAAGGCATTGGGCTTGTTTACGGACAAAAAATGGGTACATATCTTTCCTAATTCAGTTACTGTTGCAAGTGTGATTTCAGCATGTGCACAGTTAGGGGATTCAAATTTGGGTAGGGCAGTTCACAGTCTTGGGACAAAGCTTGGATTAGAAGATGCTGGTGTGACAAATGCTCTTGTGGACATGTATGCAAAGTGCCATATGATAGGAGATGCCCATTATTTATTTGAGACAGTTTCAAACAAGGATGTGATTACTTGGAACTCAATCATTTATGGGTATAACCAGAATGGGTGTGGCTATGAGGCTTTGAGATTGTTTCATCAAATGAGATCATATTTATTGCCAGATGCAGTCACATTGGTGACTGTCATCTCGGCTTGTGCTTCCCTTGGTGCTATCAGGATTGGCTCTTCTCTTCATGCTTACGCTACTAAAGAAGGTTTATTATCGTGTGGTAATGTCTATGTTGGTACAGCGCTTCTGAGCTTTTATGCCAAATGTGGTGATGCAAAATCGGCTCGTGTAGTTTTTGATGAGATGGAAGAGAAGAACACGATCACATGGAGCGCAATGATTGGTGGTTACGGAATGCAAGGGGACTCAATTGGTTCCCTTGAACTTTTTGCAGACATGATAGAGGAAAAATTGGAGCCTAGTGATGTAACATTCACAACTATTCTTTCTGCTTGTAGCCATACGGGGATGATTGAAGAAGGGTGGAGGCATTTTAATTCAATGTGTTTAAAATATAACTTCGTTCCCTCCGAAAAGCATTATGTGTGCATGGTTGATTTATTGGCTCGTAATGGCAGGCTAGAGGAAGCTTTGGACTTTATTGAGAAGATGCCAATTCAACCTGATATTAGTTTGTTTGGGGCTTTTCTCCATGGATGCAGCCTCCATTCAAGGTTTGACCTTGGGGTGGTGGCGGTGAGAAGAATGCTAGAGTTACATCCGCGTGACGCTTGTTACTACGTGCTTATGTCGAAATTGTATGCTTTAGATGGCAGATGGAGCCAGGCTTATCAGATGAGGGAGTTGATGAAGACGAGAGATTTGAACAAGTCCCCTGGGTGCAGCCTAGTGGAGATGGATATGGATAGTCATTTCTCAGCTGTGAGAGGAGCATCTCTTGCTTAGATTTGGAATCTGGGTTTTGTTAACATACTTGGAAAGATACAAATGACATGCTCAATATCAAGGATTCTCTGTTCAACTGTAAATGTATAATTTATACGGGACTAAAGTTTTCTTGGCCTTTGGGTCGATGAGCAGAATTTGCTGCTGTATAGCTGAGAGTGATGGAAAAGTTCGTAAAACTGTAACAATTAATGTATCGTGAAATATAATGTAGTTAATATGGAGTAGTTTTTTTTTTTTTATATATATAAACTTGGCATATATTCCTTCATGTTTGTTTGCAAATAAGTGTCAAAACTTTAAAACTCGAATCACCAATTCCTTGAATAGAAATAAATAGATACGGTAAGAGAACGAGCAGAAAATAGAAGTGCATTAGACTAGGGGTGGCCGTGGGCCAGGCTTGGGTGGATTTGGGTTGGGCCTATCAAAATTTGAGCTATCTAAGGCCCGCATAGGCTCGAGCCGGGCCTCATAGTGTAATCTCAAGCCTGCCCAAATCCGAAAGCTTCTTGTCTAGGGTTTGTTCAGCAAACTAATTTTAGAATGTACTCTCAAGACTAAGAGTAAATAAAGTCTAAAATTGATATTTCTAAATATTCCTTATTTATTTTTTTATAACTTTTAACCTTAAAGGAATAAAAACTACATTACTAGTACACACACACGCACACACACATATATTTTTTTTTTGATGAAATGTGATATTAATTAAAATAGGCAAAGCCCAACTGAAACAACCAACCCAACACAGACCAACATGCAAGACACTACAACAAAACAACGATCTAAAAGTCCGAATCAATCAGGCAACACACTGCCAGCTAAGGCACACAGGCCCAAAACAAAACTAAACAAACCACACCCACTAGACCAAAAGCCTTCGACCCAAAACAAGGAAACTCTCAAACACAATAGAATGTTCTAGAACAATCTGGAATAATACACGTGTAAGCACCAATGGAGAAACCAATCATCAAACCACTATCAACACCATTTTGAAACCATCTCCGAAGAAACCCATTTGCAACAAACCACTCTCTGATGAGTTAAACTCCAAAGCTTTGATTTTGAACCATCTACAGAGAAAAAATCCAACTTACATCTTCAACCTACACCCAGAACTAATCTTCAGATCAAACCGATCCACATCAAACAATCCTTACAACCACACCCAAAAGGAAAGAAGCATGGAAGGATCAGAGAAAGAGCCGATGAGACAGTGCCGAATTCAAATCCATATAAACCAAACCTTCAATCAACATGCAATACCTCCACAGTAGCTCCAGAAACGCATCTGACCAGAACTGAATATACAACCACATACCTCTCATAGGATGACCCCCAAAGAATAGATCTCCAGTCAGCTTATGAGAGATGACCCCAGAATAATAGAACTCCATGCAGCTTATGAATCAGGATACTACAGATGACATGCAAGACCAAGACAACCCCGATGTGATCAGAGATATTTCCAACAAGCTAAGTTCCTTTAATAAAAAAAACCTCTCTGTTATTCCCCAGTTTCTGCAAATTTTAGAATTTTCATCACTTCTCTTCATCTTTCTCCATTTATTCGTACTATCATACACTAATTTCTCGATTTTCGAAAAAAATACACCCATCATAAAGCTTGAAATTTTTGAAGATTATCTCATTCTTGATTTTCCAAATAGAATAGGCAATTATGGCCATACAGATTTTTAGGATAAGGCTTTTAAAATCACTCCTATTGTGATTGAGAATTTTCACTTCTTACTCAAAACTTTTAATGTTCCTGTTATCCCCACTAAGCGTCAATACCTAACCCCAAATCTTCTTGGTAATTTCACAATTGAAAAATATATGGTCTCTGGTTTCTTTGTCCATGTCACACAGCACACACTGATCATTACTGATCATACCCCATTTAGCTAATTTATCTTTAGTCCTCGGCCTATCAAGGCAAGTAAGCCACATAATGAAGGCATGTCTATGAATCCTTTTTGAGAACCAAACAGTTTTAGCCCACTGAACATGACTCTTTTTATCCTAATTTCCTCATAGGTGTCCTTGCAATTAAATCTACTATTTTTTTAAAACTCCCACACAACCCAGTCTTCAGTATTACTTGTAGGAATCACCCTAGTTTTAGACATATCCAACAATTCATTAGAAACCAATCTAGGAAAATTCCAGCCATTATTGATAATAAAATCAACAGCCTTAGCTAACTTGGAACTAGCAGCATCATACACTATTCTGTCTCCATAGAAATCATTAAGAGGGCCATTTTCATGCCAGTTGTCTATCCAAAAATGAGTGTTAACTCCATTCCCAATATGATATTTTATGAACTTTTTTTCTTTATCCCTTAATTTCCATAACTTCTTCCAAGACCAAGAAACATATGCTGCTTGGCTAACTGTCCATAGAGATTCTTGTTTAATAACCACATTATGAATCCATTTCACCCATAAGGTATCTTTCTTCCTAGCAATATCCCATATATGCTTCATCATGCAAGCCTTATTCCAAACCACTAAGTTCTTTATCCCTAAACCACCTTCCTCTTTAGGGTAGCATGAATCCTCCCAAGCTACTTTAGCATCATTATTCTTTAAATCAACACCAGACCATATAAATCTTCTAATAACTTGATCTATCTCTTTAATAACTTTTTTGGGAATAATGAAAATACTGATCCAATATACTTGAATACTCTTAAGAACTGAAATGGCCAATTGCACTCTCCCAGCATATGAAAGCCACCTATTTGTCCAAGTCTTGACTTTACTAATCAGCTTCTCCACCATAATTTTGCAATCTTGATTCTTTAGTCTAGTTCAAATTAAAGGGACTCCAAGGTATTTAACAGGTAATTCTCCCACTCTCATCCCCATCAGCTCTGCTAGTCTATTCTTCTCCTCATTAGCAATAAGATTTCACATTTAGGGTAGCTCACACTAAGACCAGACATCAATTTGAACTCCTTTAAGACTTTATCAACAACTTTCAAAGAACATTGATAAGCTTTTGGTAAAATGAACAGATCATCAGCAAACATCACATGGGATAAATTTAAGCTCTCATAATTAGGATGAAAACTGAATGCCCCTCTAGAAATATCATCATCAAGTAACCAAGAAAAAGCTTCCATAATAATGAGGAAGAGTTAGGGGGTTAAAGGGTCCCCATGTGTGAGCCCATTTGTTTACTTAAAGATACCATTAATTCCTCCATTAACACTTACAGAAAAATTGGTAGTCATAATACACTCTTCGATCCAATGAATAAAGAGATTAGGAAAATCCATTGCATGAAGAACATCTACTATAAATCCCAATTAACAGAGTCATAGGCCTTCATTAGATCAATCTTCATTGCACATCTAGGTAGCCCATTATTCTTATGATACCCCCTCACTACTTCCTGCATAAGGAAGACATTATCAGTGATATTTCTCCCCTAAATGAAAGCATATTTTCTGATGTTGATAATCTCAGGCATAATTCTCCCCATCTATTAACAAGAACTTTAGAAATGATTTTGTAGGTGGTATTACAACAAGAAATGGGTCTCTCTCTCCTATATATATATCACTGTTCTAAAAAACCCGCCTAGGCTCCGCCTAGGCACGCCTAGGCTCCGCCTAGGCACGCCTAGGCTTGAGGCTTGGGAGAAATACCCCGCCTTAAGATTTTGACGCCTTATTCTTGGTAAAACCCTTAAGGCGTACTTTTTCTTTAAAAACAACAATGCTTTAGTGAAACAATATCGCCTTTTACAGATTTTTTTACAAACCGGACCATTATCTCATCCAAAATAATCAAATAGTATTTTTATTTGCAAATATTCAGACATATTTTTAGGATATGTACAAGTTTAGTATTTTAATAGCCTTGTTATGGTTAAAAAATATTAAAATATATTAAAAAGGCCTAAACGCCTTTTCACGCCTTTTTACGCCAAGGCTCGCCTAGGCTTCTAAGGATTAAGGCTTGGCCTCCACGCCTCGATCACGCCTCGCGTTTTTTAGAACCTTGATATATATATATATATAAAGAGAGAGAGAGAGAGAGAGATCATGAGGACCTTTGTTTGTATACCGACGCAGACCAATTTTGATAAAATAGTAAAAAAAGTATTTTGCGGTTAATTTTTTTATAATTTTTAAACATTTCTGTAGGACCATAAAAAAAATCAACTCAAAATGATTTTTTTTTACTATTTTAAAAAAATCGATTAAACTTTGTTACTGGGACCTCACTTATCCTTTCTCCATATATATATATACATACATATATATATATATATATATATATATATATATATATATATATATATATATAATAATAATAATAATAATAATAATAATAATAATAATAATAATAATGCTCTTATGCAGACAAGTCCGCATTTAAGAATGCGGACCGAACATGTGTCACCTACCGGTGCGCCTAGAAATTATTGCCTAAATTATAGGCACACTCTCTCTCTTTTCTGGGCTCACCGCCAAGTGACACATGTCCGGTCCGTACTCTTAAAATGCGAACTGGTCCGCACAAGAGCAGGACTGTATATATATATATATATATATATATATATATATATATATATATATATATATATATATATATATATAGAGAGAGAGAGAGAGAGAGAGAGAGAGAGAGAGAGAGTATTTCATTTCATTGATATGTCAATACTAAAAGGGTATGACCCATATATATAGTACAAAATAAGGTAAACAAATGGATGCCTAAATAGTTGTGGAATACTAGTGGACTGAAATACAAGTGGACATCCATTTAAATACATATTTTATAACACTCTCTCTTGGATGTACACCATATCCATCATTCAATGATTGTTGCCTTGTTAAAACCTTACTAAGAAAAAACCCAATGGGAAAAAATCAAAGTAAAGGAAAAATGGCACAACTTTTGTTAAAATCTTTAATTGAAAAACCCAATGGGAAAAAAACTTAGTTAAAGAAAAAAGATTACAACGCGCATATGTCTAAAACTTCACGTTCTTAGATTCTTCCCCTGATTATGGTATTTCTCCGATGACTAAGTTGATGCACATTAGTCTCATACATAATCTTCTGAAATGTTGATTTGGCGTGGTGAATATATTTGATCAACTGTTACTTAAACTTCATTTTTCTTCATAAGATCGACTTCAATAAGACTTGAGTGAAGAGAGATGAACATGTCACTTTATCAGATATATTTGACTTCAATTGTGTATAGCTTTCTGGATTTTATGTGTTTCATAACTCTTCTTGAGTTCATGGATATAGAAAAACTGAAATCTATTAGTCATATCTCCCTTAATGTAGCCTTTTTAAGTGTGGGCGATACAAGAATCATTGCCTTTATAAGTAGTAGTAGGAACATATATTTTGAGGCAAGTCATAAGTGCTTTGATTGTCCCTTGTGAGGATCTGAGAGATAACCTGCATCTATATAACTAACTGGACATAGGTGGTTAGATATAAAAATACCATATGATATGATTGATATTAGTCACATGCTATACAAATCAATGGTAATTGTTTCTTGCCAAAATATTGATTGCAATTATAATATCCAATATCATGCATTATGTTATATATATCAATATAATAATAATGTACAAGAATGGTACTTTCACACCAAATACTATAATAACACGCACATATGGTACTTTGGGACATTTTTTTTGTCATCCTCTTTAGGATGATATGGATAATTTAATATCCAAATACCAAAGACTATTGGTATACTAAAATTGTATGCTTAATATATGCTAAAGCATTGCAAGACTTTTCAATCCATTTTACTAATGGATATGAGTTTAATATAAATCGTGCTCGATCTGCATGTCGAGATAATAACTATTTACCCCAAGGTCATTCGTTTTTTAATTCCTTATTTGGATATTTTTCATTTCAATTGAGCTCTTCAAGAGCACATCCATTTAAGGACATTTTGCATTTCAGTTGGGGCTCTTTAGGAGCACATCCATTTAAGGATATTGTATAATGGCACATTTGCATACATTATTGTTTTCATAGCCTTCCTTGGACAAATATTTATGAAGACGGTTGTACCTATATCCATTTGGATCGCCTACTGTATGAATGTCTTAGTGTATTGAGTACGTATTCCTTATATTTGCTTCAAGCAAAGAAAATCCTTCTAGGATTTTTATATGTATTCTTTGTCTAAGTCCCGTATATATAAGTAATTATAATATTCAATAGTCTCGTACAATTTATTTCAAAAAACCTGTTAAGCTAGTTTGATATCTTAAAAGTGTTTACAGCCGAAATAGGATGGTATGTTCATATACAAACAATTTTGGTTTCTTCAGGAAATCTTGTGCCATAGATCATGCACTTTTTAGTGAGTTTTAAGACTTCATATTCTAATAAATACCCATTCGTAACCTTCAGGATCAACATCTTTTGGGATTTTTACTACAAGTCTAAATACACCACGTATATTAAGAGACTCAAATTATGCCACCATGGCATTTTTTCATTTATCCAATATATTCTTTGTCAATATTCAGTTTATAATACATGGATTTATAGTATCATTGCCCTTTGATTTTTTTGTAGTTATATATATAATTATATCGTCGATGGTCATCTTTGTTGATCCCACTTTTCTCTTGTATATGTAAAAAATATATAGATCTCATTTAATATTAGGTTCCTTTGCCAAATTCAAGGGTTTTATATTCACATCAGGAACTTATATCTTTTCATAGATAATAACCTCTTCTGAGGTTTTTGAGAAAGTGGATCTTTTTGTTCATAACCTCTTCTGGAGCGTTATGTATAACCTCTTCTGAAATGTTATTTGAGAATGATTTTATTTATCCTCCACTTCTGAGGAGTTAAGTAGTTAGGATCTATAGGTTTGTCACGCTTCTAGCATGCAATAAATTTATTTTCTACCGAATTTATTTTATCATTCTGGGACAATGATTTTGACAAGCACATTTGTAACTAGTTCATGTGATATTTGATGTTGTAATATAATTTTTCACTTCATTTTCGCTTTAAGCGATATTCAGGGTATTATATGAGATAAAGTGGAAGTATTCCACGATAATTGTCGTCTTTCTTCATGAACGGACCGTTCTTTAAATATAATTTGTACTTTTGGTATGTTCTATCCTCCCCATAATGGCGAGAATAGTGTCTTATCAAAATAAAATTGCACATATACTATAAACATTATATTTATCAATGGTTCAATAAATGGTCAACTATAAGAACCATATATACCCTTGTGATAAATATCATTGCCATTCACAACGTCTTATGAAAAACAAATAAGGTGACTAAAGTGGTCATTGTATAATAATAAATAATTGAACCATGGAACTGTAGGTTCATAACAAAGTGCAAATTTACGATGTTAAATACTTTATAGTACAACCCCTTGAATAATGTACTGATTGTTTGCTAGTGTAAGCTTCTGGATTTTAACACTAGAAGTAATGCAAAGTTACTTTTCACTATCTATTTTAATATGATACACATGTACACTGATGCCCATAACACAAAAAAAATTACTTCAGGAATTTCTTTCATATAACTCATCAGATATGAATGGGCGGGCACCATATAACGACATCATATGTGCTCTTCTAGAGCCTTAGGCTCAACTATAATTGAAATCTTTACTATATTGTATACAAGTCTTAAAAAACTTCTAGTTTTTCAGAGTGATGTGAGTTATTTCTTGTCTGCTAGACAAATGTCATTATATAATGACAATTCACAATTTTCAATTACAATATTTAATATAAATTGTGATGTGAGTGTGAGTCCAAGTATATATATGAACAATAATAATTTATGAAGTATTTAAAAAAAAATCTTATCAAATAATTATCAGATATTCAAAGAATGTGTTGGGTAACAAAAAAATTTTCAATTAACGTTTAGACTTTTAAGTTGAAAACTGATGGATTAAAAGTTCATAATCTTATGATATGCGATAGACTTCAGGATCAAAATTAAAAAACTTTAGGTTTTCAATATATAACTAGGGTCACTCAAATAATTATGACAAATATTTCGTTTTTAAAAGTAATGAGAACTTAAGGTTCTATATTTAATGTCACATACATATGAATCTTAAGGTTCATATAAATTATCAAAACAAAACCTAGGACTTCACGTCATATATTAAAATAACTCACAAAGTACCTCGTGCAAATTATGTATAAAACTTCAAATAGTTGAACTTTAAGTTCAATATTATTAATGTCGAAGGACATTAATTCTCTACCCTTTTGTATCAAAACTTCAGATTTGGTTAGGGAATAAAAATGTTATAAATCTTCCAAACACATGTTGAATAATTTTTATTAACTCCAACCAATAATAATTCAGCCTCATTATTAAAAAAAAATGAAGGAATTAATTTTTTCACATTCTCTACACATTTCCAAGGCTCTAATGTATATAATATAATTAGAATATAAAAAGGAGTTAAAATTAAATACCAAACCATTAATGGGAGAGTTAAGAGATCTTTAACCATTATAAGAGTATTTAAAAAGACATTTATTTAATAAAGAAAATGAATAGCCAAGAACTTGAAAATATATTTTTAAATACTCAATTTATTTTTAAATCAATCCCCTCAAAAATTATTTTTCGGAGCTTCAGGTTCAACTTATAAATAATTATTTTGAGAACTTTCAAAATTCACACCCTGTGAATAATTAAAACTTCAAGTTTTGATTTCTGATATATTTTTTTGGAGGTTCATATCCACATATTTTATAGCCTAATGACAAATAATATTTTGTGAATTCATGGTCACAATAATGAATATGGATCTCTATACAAAAAAAAGAATAATAATTGGGGAACTCTTGGTCTATACCCTTGACAATCAAAACCTCAAGTTTGATTGTGATATATTTTCTTTTGATACTTTAAGTCCAAATAATTTCCGTACTACACGTCCCAAAATTTGAACGGAGAACATTTAATTTCCATATTTGAATAATTTTTGGGAAACTTACCAAATGTGAATAATAAGGACAACTTTATATCACAACATTAATTATGTAGGGACTTTAAATGTCGTGCCTAATTATATCCAAACTTCAAGTTTTTCAAGGGATAAAATTATTTGGAACTTCAGGGCCAAAACTATAAATAATCATTATAAAACGTTTAATATTCTTAACATTTTTATATAAATAATCAAAACTCCGTTTTTTATTACAAAACTATTAGAGCTTCGGGTCCAAATTACAAATAATTATTATAGGACATTTAGAATCCCTTGGCCTATTAAAAAAATAATCAAAACTTTAGGTTTGATTTTAAGGCATATTTCATTGTCAAGTAAAAAATTTGAATAATAATTGAGAACTTCAGGTCCCAATTTTAAAATAATTTAGAAACTTCTGGTCCCAAATAAATAAAAAAATTCATGGGACTTCATGTGCCAATATGTAGATAGCTATTGAAAACTTTAAGTGTCTGGTAATAGCAATTGAGAATTTGAGAGCCTAAATTTCAAATAGTATTGGGAACTTTAGGTCCCAAATTTGAACGATGATTAGGAACTTCGAGTCCTAATAAAAAATAGAAAACTTTTGATCCCGTAATTTAAACAATTAGGGATATTCACGTCACAAATTTAAAGGTAACACTCAAACTTTAAGTTTCAATTATTATACGAAACGTCAAGTTCCAATCTTTAATTTTTTTTTGCATGCAAAAAATTAAGCGTGACATAGTAATTTTTCACAATTAAATATTCAAAATATATGAAAACTTTATGAATAATTATAATTATAAGATCAATATAAAAATAATTAAAAGTATAAACACCTGTAATTACATTTTGAGTTGTAAAACTTACTCATTCGTGTCCATATAGAACCACATTTCGCTCCTTCATATTCATTATGGGTTCTCACCAAATTAGTTGTATGCACATTCACGTCATGCTGTCAAAATAGGAAATCAAGTGTTTCATGTCCTTTGTGTTTTCAATAAACAAAAAATTTAGGAGCACTCGTACTGGATAACATGTTTTAAAATAAAAGGGGCACATAAAGAATTTAGATTGAGTTAGTCTTTCATTTCATTGATATATAAATACTAAAGGGGTATGACCCATATTTATAGTACAAAACTAGTATGCAGCCCACGCAATGCGTGGGCGGATTATAAATAAAATTATTAGATTGTAAATGTAAAACGTATGTAAAAAGCGTTCTTAAACTTCAAAAATTGAAGTGTTGAAGTAATTTTTCCAAAAAAAATTATCACGTGAATTGATCCATCAATCTTATACAAATTATTGAAAAAAATGCACCCACAAACAAAATCTCAAAAAGAGGTCATCAGTAACTAATAGAATAATATGCAAAAAAAAATTTAACATAAAATTAAAGGTATTAAACATATTACTATGTTCTTGCAAGAAAATAATAGTGTGTAGATCTATACTTCTTTTCAGTAGGATAACAATTTAAGAGTAATACATGAGTCCAATTGCCTTCCTTTTAGCTTCCTCCACACACACACACACACACATATATATATATATATATATATATATATATATATACATATATATATATATATATATATATACATATATACACACACACACACACACACACACAGAGAGAGAGAGAGAGAGTTAAAAAATTATATCCTCACATTGAACAAATGAAGACTTATACATTACCTAACGAATTCAAGCATATCAACTAATGTCAACTTAATAGGAGAGAAAGGAAAACACTTTACCCACCTGCAATGGCTCTTATCAATTTTCATTATATTTGCATCCACAATTATCAAAATCAATCCCACGTGCTGCATTCACTAAAATCCAGACCTTAAGTTTTTGAAATGTATAACCCTAGAATGTAAATGTGAGTGGTTGTTTTAACATATAGCTAATATGAATACATCAAATTTTTAAACTAAATAAAAAAGAATGAATGAAGTTCCTAAACCAAAATCAAACAATCAATTAATTCTTCAATTCCATCACTCACAACTAAAAATCAAATCTTGTAAATTCAAAATTGAAAAAAAATTTAAATCAGAGGAAAATGTAGTACCTCAGGTCAAACCCCATCACAAGGAATCTATAAAAATTGATACTCAATGAATAAAAATGATATTTGAACAAACCCTATCAGATTTCATATAAATAGCCTCATTTGGGGATGAAACATTAATGGGTTTCGAATTTGGAAAAGATACAAAGGTAAAAATATTAATGTGATTATTGTTACAAAGGTAGTTAAGGTAATCCAAAAGGCAATGAGATAAAGAGTCATAGAGTCAACTAAATAGGGTCTCTTTAAATTCTGTGTAATTCAAAAGGCAATGAGATAAAGAGTCACGGAGTTAAATAAATAGGGCATCTTCAAATTCTTAGACATTGGGAAAATAATTAAAGCATATATGAAGTGTATATGCGTCGTCGTGTGGGTGCGACAAATGTCGACACTGAATTTCGCTGTGAATTTTAGTTATATACTATAACTAGATGTAAACCTGCGCAATACGCGAGCTAGGCGATGGTGATAGTCATTCCGCAAGTTAGCATTGAAAAACAATTACATCAATTTACTCAAGCTTAAATTATCTATTCATTTAATTATTGCATGAAATTTATTTAAACATCAAACAGTTATTGGAGCAATTCAAATGTGTCTCCTAGAGAGCTTCACTTCAAAAAAGTGTGGGAGGTAGAATAAAATAGAGTAAAACTTTCAATATAGTAAAATTACTTGCATATTTTGAAACAAATATCATGCACAATTATAACTAGAAATTTACCGAACATTACATGCTTAGGAATATTAACACCACCATTCTATCTATTGTAATTAAAAAAATTGATACAACACATTTTTTCACATGTACCCCTTGCACACAAATTGTCAAGTTTTCATCAAACACACTACATAACAATTGTCAAATTTAACACCAAATAACTCATTGTAAGCAAGAACAATATACATGAATAATGGAATTGTGAAGAAGTTCTATAGGTTTATTATGAACCCCTATGAATTTCTACTTATAAAAGTTTATGTATTGCCTTGAAAAATTCCACAGAATGTTTTGGAGAGAATGATCGATTAAAGCACAAAATAATTTATATGCAATAATGTTATATTCACAATATTTAAGCCTTAGCATTACCTTAAAAATCACATAGCATATTTCCATTGTCTCTGGTTTATACCAGTTATTAAAAGTTTCCATTATATAACATACATATCAAAACTAAATCAAGAAGTTTATAATAAATTAAAGAAAAATATTTTAATCTTCAAAATCCTGCGTAGGTTCATCAAACAATAACTTTTATTAAGTAGAATACATTTCGTATGAATGTAAGTATTTTGCAAACTTCAATTTTACAAAGAAAATAATTAGCTTCATGAAGCTTGAAAATATTGGTGCTTACGACTTGACTCCGAAAAGAGTATCCAAGAAGACAACTCTTAAGATAATGGAATTCGTACCCTTATAACACTACAACAATTCTCACATTTACCTGCGAATTTTTTCGTAGAAAAATATTCATATTTCGTTGCTAATAGTTTTTTGCAACGAAAATTATTTCGTAACAAGTTCGTGGCCAAAGGCCTGTTGGTAAATGTATTTGGCCACGAAATTAACTTTTGTTGCCAATTGTTTAAGTCATTTGCCACGAAATTATTTTCGTGGATAATTACCATATTTAGGCTACAATTTGTTTCGAAGCAAATGTCTAACATTTCGTTGCAAAATATCTTAATTTCGTAGCCAATTCTTCAAGGAAACTAGTGTTTATAAACTTTCAACTACGAAATTTACAATTTTTTGTAGCTAATTGTTCAACATCTCGTTGCTAAATGTTTACATTTCGTTGCCAATTCTACACTTAAATTAATCATTAGAAGCTTTTAGCAACAAAAATTGTACCTTCCCTCAAGATCTATTAGCTACGAAATTTTATTATTGAAGAATGATTCTTAATCATTAATTTTTCAATAATAACTAAACCGCACTTTTATTTATCAATTGCATATTTAACTACTAAAAGATTTATTTTGATAACGGAATGTTTTCAAATATATATTTTTTTATTTTGAATTTGATAAATTAATGTATACCACGAAATTTAAACAAATTACCATAAAAAACACATTCATTAAAATCCACAAAATAACTAAATTATCATAAATAAAATCCACATTAAGTCACATACACATACGTTGTCAAGCCAACTAAACACTAGTTACAGGACGTAGAAGTCCCACATTTCATCCCCGATAAATATCCATGGTGCAAAAAAATAACTTATGCTAGTTAAAGGACTTAGAAGTCTCCGATTCCATTTGCAAATGTCAAAAGTTCATGGCGCCTCAAAAATAGCTTCTTGTCATATCAAATCTGCAATTAAGAGAATACAATATCATTAGCTAAAATAAAGTGGGAATTGATTCGTCTTTATCATGAAAAAGTTATAACGATGAGCGAAAGGATGTCTAGATTACCATCATTCGGAAGATGAGGAACGTGATGCGATCAATGACTTAATCAACTTATCGGACTCCGCTTGTCGAACTAGAATAGACTCTAGCATTGCACGTTGATTCTCCATATTGGTCTTTTGTGACACTGACTCTTCTCGTTGAATCGTTGCCTCTACCTCACGAGCTTGTAAACGCTCCATCAAATCTTCTTGAACTTTCATAAACTTCTCAAGTGCCTCTTCCAATTCGGCATTCCTCAATCGCAATATATTAATTCTTGAATCCTTTCTTTTGGGACCATACCCAAGACCATTAATATATCCTGGTCTTGTGCCAAGAACTTTATCTGCTATCTCGTCTGAGCTCATCATGGTACCATCCTCAGATATTGATTCAGATTCAAGGCGTTTCATCTCATTCTGCAAACAAAATAAAAGAAAAAGGATTATAAATTTGGCCAAACTGTTAAGATGTCTACAATTTTTAAGCTAATTAAAGACAATAATTTTAAAATAGTAAAGCATAATGCAATATGTGTAATTTTTAAACTACCAAAGGAATTACAAACTAGCAGTGTTTGTTGGTTTGTAATTCAGCAACAACGGGATAAATTCTTAAATAAAATTAATAAGACTTACATCGAGTGTTTCAGCTTCGGTAGATGTCCACTTTTCATCTTTACAATGCGTTTCTTTATAAAACTTGATCCTATTCGGCTCTTGACCGTCCACCTATTTACTCCGCTATTAAACAACAAATAATTAATAATTATACTTGTAAAATAAAATTCTCAATTGATAAACCAAAACAAGTTGATATATTACCAATTCATGACGAACCACCACAAATGCTTTTGACCCTTGATTATGCTTTACAATTTGTTTAGACTTGTTATTCTGATTTACAATACATTGTCTCTGCAGTAATTTTTCAAACATCATAAGTATGCATATTTTAATAAAAAAAAATATTTACAAGTTACAACATCAACGATAATTCAAACCTGATATCTTGGACTTCCATAAAGATCGCATAGACTAAGCCAATTATCCTTGGTCATATTAGTAGGGACATTTTCTCGAGCCTCCTCTGCAGATCCATATTTTTTATACACTTCACGAAGCTTGCTCCGTTGACTCCTACTTCTCCCTTTCATTAGCTCTTCCAAACACTCCTTTGCATGATCATCCAAATCAATGTCGAATTTCTCTTGAAATTTTATACTCAATCAATAACTGATGAAATGAAACGATGTAATAGTGTAACAATGTAATAGTATAACAAAACATACATATATTAACATTAATGGCCTTTAATTGCAATTCTAGTATACCAATGACAACATGATTAGTTAAAACTCTTTATAAAACTCTTCATGATTAGTAGAAGGGGCCCATGCTGTAACATTTTTTATAAAACTCTTTTTTGTGTCTCCATACATATCTTAACATTTTGTATATGAAAACACCTCTCTCTGCTAGCCTCAATTTCAGAATAAAAAAATATCATTTTTTGGATAAGCATAAGTACAAGTCATCACATATTCCAGTCAATGTTATCATTCCACAAAAAACGGTTCATGTGGGGCAAGTGCGCACGTGAAGAGAAGTGAAAACAAGAAAAAGGAACTATAAATGTGTATATACAATTACATATTTCCCAAACAAGCAAGAAGAAAGGCAATGGGTGGCTTGAAGAATTGGATTGTTATACTCTTTATCGCACACTTCCCTTGCTTCTTACATGCTCAAATCGACTACCCTTCAAACCCGTCAGCAAACATCTCCACTTCATGGAGAAATCAAAACTCCATTGGACAGCAAACTTGGCGATTCATAGATGTCTCTAACATTAGACCCCTCCTATTTACAGCTGATCTCTGGATTTTATAAAACTCTTTTTTGTGTCTCCATACATATCCTATCATCTCAAGCTAGAGGAAGACTTCGGAGACAGAAGGCTAATTGTAGATGGGACGAAACTTCTTAAAGCTATCAACACACATAATGTCGCAATCAGAACAAGGGACAACATGAGACTCGCCTTGACTCGCTACTATTTACCGCCAAATTATAAACAATAAACACATTTGCATTACAACATAATGGTGATTTGAGGTGGGGCCAAAGCACCACCACATAATGGTACCGTCTTAAAAGGCAGCATTTTTCGTCGGTCGTTTAATTCATACGAATGAGTTCCTGGTTCCTTTAGGAGAAGGCTACTATGCCGACAGAACAGCCAAACAAACAACTGCGATTTTACAAAGAAGGGGGAAAGCTTTGGAGTCACAAATCGAGTCCCTCAAGGCTGTAATGCAGGATCTTAAGGCTGAGGCTTCCTTTTTTGACACAACAGCGGCTGAGGCAGTGGAGGGTCTTGTGGAGATAAGGGAAGACTATATTGAGGAAGCTCGTAGTGGAAATGCATCTATATCAGTGGTGTTCAAGCCTGTTTCTCATAGTTTTACTGAGGCAGACAACAAGAAAGCTACAGTTGAAGATGAAGAATATGCTCGTATATTGTTCAGGCTTAATGAACTTGAGAAAGAAGAACTTGAAGCTGAAAGTGTAAATGAACCTGACAAAGATGAACTGAATGAAGGTGATTTAGGTCACCACATAAGTCAGCTTTCTCTAGATCACAAGTTCACAAATTCAGAGTCAAAAGATTCAAGGGTTCATCCTTCATCCAAGGATCGGTCTTCACATGAGAAAAGTCCAGCATTTAGCAAGTTTCTAGATTCAATATTGAGAGAAGATAGAAAGCAATCAAAGGGAACAAACAGCTGCTACTCCCTTAAAGCCAGTTTCTAGATTCAATATGCAGAGAAGATAGCTATCGCTACTGTTTAAATTAAAATTTTGAAAATGCAGGAGATCCAGCCTGGTCATTTTAGTTCAGCAGCTTGTGAGAAACCTCAACCAGTGAGTAAGAAAAGAGACAATTAGAGATCATTGTGGATGAACCTAAAATTGATTGTATTCAAACCTTATTGTACACTTTTACAATCTTGAGTGAGTTGACGTAAATTACCAATGGGCTTATTCGACTCCAAACAAAAAAAACACATTTGCAGCTCACCCAATTGAGACAATAAACCAACACTGCGGAAGGGTACATTAAACAGTTATACAACTTGGGGACAATTAAAAATTAATCCTAATTTGCACTAGTTTTCTACAAATTGGAAATCAATTATCTAGATTTGACACAAATGTAAGAAAATGAGATAGTAGAAATGCAAAATTTCAACCCTCATATGTCATGGCACTGTCATGTCATGTCATTTGTCACATCATTTCACAAAAACAAATCCCACCCGAATGCATTCAGTGTCATTTCGAGTTGCTTGATGATAAATTTACCTGATATTGTGGCACTACAAAGTCAACTAGAGGTCAGATTTTGGCAAAAATTTGATACTGAAAGGGGTTGCATATTTTATAAGAATAATGCTATAAAGAGGTTACATATCTTCTAAGAAGACAGTGCTTATAGAAAACAACTGATAGAGGAAAATATAGGGATCCTTTGACTGCATGAAGAAGTGAGTATAAATTGATTACTGTTAACAAAATAGAAGTGAGTATAAATTGATTTTCACAACATAATGATGGGGTAATATTCTAATCCCTGACTGGATGTGCTAGTGTTTTCAGTGTACTTATAATAAATAGTGACTACCATATCACACTTCCTAATACAATGTAGCTGAGGATCAACTGGAACTGTTACTTTCCAACTTCTACACTTGGATGCAAGCTTAGCTCCTACTTGAAATAGCTGAGGATCAACTGGAACTGCATTTTTTAGAAGTTTCCCAATAAAAACTAAAATTTTAATTGACAATGTGAATCCCAAATTAGGTTCTAGCTCATAGACGTAGGAGAGGCACATCTGAGAGCCTCAAAAATTAATTTAAATGTTAATTCACCTAAAGAAGAGGGAATGATGCCAAACGCAGAAAGTAACTACATCACTCGTCGCTATGTGGTATGATTTCTTCACTCTCTATACTAACGTGATTTAACTTTTTTTGAGCTAATTCATAGTTTTTGACATTTGAATATTCAGCTATTCAGTTCAAATGGTTATAATTCTGCAGGAGTAACCAGAGGATGTGGTTGGCAATATTCAGCTATATGCATTAATTTAGCAATGTTCTATCTCATTGGCATGCCAATTGCAGCCATCCTTGGACTTAAGTTGAAACTTTATGCTAAGGTGATACATAAATTATATATGTTATGGATATTTTGAGTTTTACCATCACTTTGAGTTGCTCCCAAAATTAAAATATTTGAATTATACCTTTACTCAGTGTTTAGCTATATTTTAGGAGGATCTTTTATTGCAATTTTGTGAACTTCTATAAAATTTAAGTGTAACTTAAAAAATGTTATATATGATTTGTGAAAGTAACTCAAAACCAACCCTAAAATTGGGGTAAACAACACTAGGCAGCGTGTCACCAATTCAGTACATACTCCGTCACCAATTCAGTACATACTCGGACGTAACTGCTGAAACTATAACACTAGGCATCATATCACCAAGTCCTATCTCAAATGAACTAATGCATCACTCCTAATGAAAATCACTCCAGCATGCAGAAATAATTCAAAATCGCAAAATTAAAGTAACAATGTCATTTTCAATACGAAATTACTTACACTGAGTCTGTCAAACGCTCTTGTCTTATCAGCTTCAGTGAGGTCTTTCCATTTGGTTGGGACTGGAATTAGGTTATGAATGATAATCCCGAGTTCATTTGATAATTTAGCAGATTGGTCTTTGTCAAGTGGCCTATTTTTCTCCTTCGATATCTCAATACGCATCTTTTTCCCAGTAGCTTTGATAATCTTCTGAAGCCCCTTGCCACGTGTAGGTCCACGAACTTTTTTCGTTATGGTAGAATCTGTATTCGAAACTTTAAAAGCAAATAAACAATATTAGCAACAAATGAACAATATTAAGAAACATTTGAAAATTAGTTTTTGTACCTGCATGGCTTGTGGAGGTTTCGGGACTAGTCTGTTGTGTTGATGACAAGATATTTGCAGATTGTACATCCATTATGTGTTCAGTCGGGGGTGCAATGGGAGCTATGGGAGCCATGGGTGCCGTGGGTACTGTGGGTGCTATGGGAGTCGTGGGTGCCATGGAAGTCGGGGGCGCCGTGAGATTCGGGGGTGCCGAGGGAGCATCCTTCATGCTATTTGACCGAAGACGTCTTCCTGGCGCCATACTGAAAAAGAACATCAAAACACACAAAAAAAATTCACCACTTTATTGAAATATTGTAATTTTTACACCACTTTATTGAAATAAAACAAAACTACAAATACAAGTAAATTCATTGACCAACATTCAAATATAGTTGATCCAAATATGCTATAAATAGAAGTAAATTTATTGAAATACACAATTTCACAAAATTTTCAAATATACCCCGCCATACCAATTTATTGACCAACATTCAAATATGCAATTAAAAGTAAATTCATTATAGTTATACATCAAATATGCTTTATTTGACATGGGTAGCACATTGTCCATTCATTATAGTTGATCCAATATAAAGAGGAACAACAATCACATGCATGGTCATTCATAGCAAATCAACAAAAATTACAATGGTAAAATAGAGGCAATCTATATCACTATCATCATCCTCAACCATCAGTACACTCCATTACATAGTTTCCATTAACAAAGTCAATCTATATCAGTATCATCATCCTCAACCACTACGAGTTCTTCCGCATTTTCACAATATTCATCAAGTGTTTCATCTTCATCATCAACGTCATCAAGGGAAACAATGTCTTCTTCCGATAGTACTCCTTGTCTATATCTACAATTCCAGCAACAATAGTGTCCGCCTCTACATCGTTTCTCTGCAACTGGCCAATATCAACTTCTATAATCCCAAAATCCCCTGATGAAGCATTTTCCTGGTACACAAAATCGTTTGTTTCTGATACATCTGTGTCCATTTCTTCCACCCCAAGATCATACAAGTGTTTATGCTGGAATTCCTGAACAACTTGCCAATTTTTTCCCAATTTTGTGTCATTGAGATAAAACACCTGTTTTGCTTGAATGGGTAGAACATAAGGATCACTCTTGTACGACCTACCATTAACATTGATGCTTGTAAAGTGATCATCGATTTGTATTCCTGATTTTTTCTTTTTATCAGCTTCAAACCAGTCACACTAAAAAAGGAGGACTCGATTTCCTTTGATATACTCTAACTCAATAATATTGTTCAATACACCATAAAAGTTAATATCTTCGTCATTATGATCTCCTTTAACAACTAAACCGCTGTTTTGACTTCTCCTGCGATTGTCACGGTCTTTAGTGTGAAATCTAACTCCGTTCACTATGCAACTTTTATACTTGATTGCCCGTATGTCAGGACCACATGCTAATGCATATAGTTGCTCCGTACATTCTGGAGACTTCTGGCCGTACAACTTTTTCATCTATTAAATACAATTTGAATGATATAAGTTAAACCAATTATATTACTTAAAAAATAATTAAATTTATACATCAATATTATGTTATGATAACTTTGCTTAAACTTACGCGTTCTTCAAACCAGCTAGGGAAATTCCTTCGACTTCTCTCTTCTAAATTCAAAGGGCTTTGTTTCTTCAGCTCCTCCATATGCTCACTAACAATGATAATAATTATAACAATAAGCTTCATAGCAGTTGCAAAATTAATACTTATCAAGATTACTTCCTAGTTATTAACTTACTCTATATATGGAGCAACTTTCTCACAATTATTCAACGTATACCACCGCATCATTTCCATCTCAGTTACTGTGAGAAAGTACATGCCCCAAAAGGGCGTACCTTTTGAGAGAATACATCCAATCCCTCCTCTTGCTCCTCCCCGTCATAATTTCTTTCCGAGCGGTTGAGTTTAGTTTCAATCCCGTCAAAGTACATTGAGCAAAATGTCAAACATTCATTAACGATGTAGGCTTCCGCTATAGAACCTTCCGGGCGAGCTTTATTACGCACGTAACCCTTTAATGTGACCAAGTACCTATTATCATTTACAAAGAAATAAATTACCTCATGTTAAATCTATAAACTATACGTAAAAAATAAGTATTTTAATTTAAACCCCCACTTTTTATGTCAAGATTGACTTAAAAATTGGGGGCTATGTCGAAATAACCCTAAAAAAAATGATGGCGAGTATATTGACATACCTTTCAATAGGATACATCCACCTATATTGCACCGGTACTCCAAGCATAGCCTCTGGCGGCAAATGAATAGCTAAGTGGACCATTATATCAAAAAAAGCCGGTGGATAAATCAATTCTAGTTTGCACAAAATCACAACAATGTCTTTCTCTAACCTTTTAAGTTCTTCTACATCTAGTGTTTTATAACACAAATCTTTAAAAAAATTCCCCAACTCAACAATTTCACTGTAAACTTCCTTGCGCAAATATCCACGAACCCCAACGGGCAATAATCGATGTAATAGAACATGACAATCATGACTTTTCAACCCCGATACCTTACCATCACCAACGTTCACACACCGTGAGATATTCGAAGCATATGCATCTGGAAACTTCACTGATTTCAAGAACTCACAAAAACCTTCTCTAACTTACTAAGTGTATAACATGCAGGCGGCATTACATATGTATCCCCATTTCGCTTCAAATGTAATTCCTTCCTTATCTTCATATCCTCCAAATCTTGCCTCGACTTATATGTGTCTTTTGTTTTCCCCTCAGTATTTAATAAAGTTCCCAACACACTTTCACAAATATTTTTTTCAATATGCATGACATCAAGGTTGTGTCGAAGTTTTAATGTTTTCCAATATGGTAATTAAAAAAAAATGCTTTTTCTTGTCCAGTTTAGCTCTTTAGGTGTACGTTTCCTCTTTTTATTACCCGAATGTTTCCCCGGTATATAATCATTGACATGATTCAATTGTCGCAACAGATCATCCCCATTTAAGTCCATGCGTTGTAACCGGAGCTCTTGCTTACTGTCAAATTTTCTACTCTTCCTCCATATATGGTTGGGATCTAGATATCGGCGATGGTCCATATAACATATCTTACTTCTTATTCTTTTCGAAGAAGTATTTTTGTTACACATAGGACAAGCCATATAACCCTTAGTGCTCCAACCAGACAAATTACCATATGCCGAAAAGTCATTTATAGTCCACAAAACTGCTGCATGCATCTGAAAATTCGTTTTGGTGGATGCATCATATGTTTCTACACCAACTTCCCATAACTCATTCAACTCATCGATTAATGGTCGTAAATACACATCCATATCTTTACCTGGTGCCATAGGTCCTGGAATAAGTAACGACATCATAAAAAATGACTCTTTCATACATAACCAAGGCGGCAAGTTATATGGCATAAGTATTACTGGCCACATGCTATATGAGTTGTGCATATTACCAAAGGGGTTAAAACCATCAGTTGCTAGGCCAAGCCTTACATTACGAGGATCTTAAGAAAACCACTCGTGCTTCGCATCAAAATCCTTCCATGCACTAGAATCTGCTGGATGTCTCAATACATTATCTTTGACACGTTTTTCTTTATGCCACTTCATATCATCAGCCGTTTTTCTCGATATAAACAGTCTTTGGAGTCTTGGCTTTAGTGGAAAGTAACGAAGTATTTTGTGAGGAATACGTTTACCCCTATCATCATTAACCTTCCATCTAGACTCTCCACATATTGGACACTCATGTTTATTTTCAAGCTCCTTCCAAAACAAACAACAGTCATTTTTGCATGCATGAATCGATATGTATCCTAATCCCAAGCCACGCAACATGCTTCTTGCCTCATAATCTGACTTTGGAAGTGTATCACCGTCGGGGAAAGCTTCCTTCAGTAATTCAAGCAACATCTTGAGTGATTTATTACTCCAGTGATTAATCACTTTCAAGTGGAGCAACTTCACGAGAAAAGACAGTGTAGAGAATTTTTTGCAACCAGGATATAATTCACGCTCTGCATCTTTCAATAATTTGTTAAAATTTGTCTCATCCCTGACACCAACTTGTCTAGGAGTATTACCAGATTCAAACGCTCCAGCTGGACCAGCATCAAAGAAAAACCCTTTCTGTATGTCTTCCAACACTTCTTGCATCTCATCCCCTTCTTCATTTTCATTATCCATCAAACCATCGACATCAGCATTATCATCATTTTCATCATTGACATCATCATGAAATATATCATTAGAAGATTCCCCATGATATGTCCATTGGGTGTAGGTGGTACAAATACCTTTTAAGAAAAGATGATCTTCTACTTCATCAATATTTCTGAGATCGATGTTAAGACAATTGCAACATGGGCACCTAATGAAACTGTCAGGTCCCATATGATCCTTCGCAAATCGAATAAATGATCTAACACCCAAGACATAATTTTCACAAAATCTATTTGTTTCATGCATCCAACTCTTATCCATCTAGTTTACATGAAAAATCAAACCCTTTAAATGTTAGTTTAGTGTTTAATATAATATTTTTGTTGTCTAAGATTCAAGAGCATAAGACATAATATGTTTATTCATAATCACTAATCAATATCCATCAAACAATAGGATATTGGTAGCCTTCAAGTCAAAACACAACATTTTTAATTAGGTTCCCACTACATAGACCTAAGTCCCCTAATCAATAAAAAAGCAACACGCAACATTAACAATTAAACAAGGGTTTTCGTCAATCTTACTAAATTTATCCTACATATATATACTACCTATTGGGCCAGCATGATACATATGTGGTGCTTAGCAAGTTAAGAAGTAGAAAAAAATTAGTTAAAATAAATGGGATCTAGTAATATACTAAACAAAGTCGTAGTAAATACCTTGAAATTATAATCCACAATTCGAAGGTACAAGACATTGGAATAAATAAATTATACATTATTATTATAAAATAGGTCCTAATAATGGTTTAGTACACTAATTTATATAATTGAGTAAACAAAGAATGTTTATCAAATAGAGCTTGGACAATAGGCATGGAAATTAGGGAAATTCTTGTTCTGCAAAAAGTGTTAAATGTACTACAAATGTTTCATAAAAATAATATGTATCATAATTTGGGGAGCCAAAACAACTTGTGGTAGCATAATAATGGCATATAACTACAAATGTAAGTAATAAAAATCATTTTGACTCTACTATATTAATATTTGACATTAATTTTTTCTAAAAAGTCAAAATTCGTGTCTATATCTAAAACCATAAAAGTACATAGTTATGCACCAATAAATTTAACATAAACAACATATTATCAAGATCTTACTATAAAGAGGATAGAAATATGAATGGGGTGGGGCTTATTCAAAAAAATTCAACACACAATAAAAATAAAAATGATTTTATCTCGCCTTTATTAACCCAAGAAATACAAAATGCACACGATATATCCTCTTTTCTACATTCTTAGAGAAGGCAAACCCGATTTATCGACATTCATCAAATTAGCTAAAGAATCTGAAACTATATTATCTTCTCTATAACAATGCAAAAATTGAACATCCATATCTTCACGTAAAAGAATAATTTCCTTAATAATCTTCTTTAATTTCTATTGAAATTTATCATTATCACCAATTAACTTTTTTATAATAACCATCGGAAAGATTAATATACACAAAACATTAATATCTGCATAAATTTCAATACCCTGTACAGAAAACACAAAACACAAAACACAAAATATATACCTGATTAGGTTTGTCAAAACATTAGCAAAACAAACAAACGAAATCGTGCTTAAACGTTTGTGGGTTTGTTTGTGCTTAGACGTTCGAGGCGATGAATACACACACACACAGAGAAAATGTACCTGAAACAAGGGTTTGTGAAATCTTGGGTTTGATGTCTGTCAAAGTTTGTTCCGATTTTGGAGCGATTTGTGAAAGCACAAATCGAAATCGCGCGAGGGTCACGAACTCTTTTTTGTTAAAGAGTAATACGTCGAGCGGTTTGTGAAAGCAAAAGGTAATTTGTTAAAAAAAATTACCTTTTGCCACAAAACAAGGTGTTGTCCACTAACTTACATATTAGGCCACGAACTCTTTTTCGTTGAAAAAAAAAATATATTAACTACTACGAATAATTTCGTTGCTAATGATATTAATTTCGTTGCTAAATAATTTACCCCTATACTCATGCGCGGGAAGAGTTGGGCACCACCCTTTGGGGATCTATTGTCAACGAAATTTGAACTTTCGTGGCTAAAGATGATGTTTTTCACCACGAAATTAATTTCGTAGTAGATATTGATATTTAGCCACGATTTTTTTTTGTAGGTAAGAAAATCGCAGCTAAATGTAAGTTTTGTTGTAGTGTAATGAATTGTTAATTGAACAATGATAAACTGGTAAGAAACTTACAAAACGAATAGAAGTCGAATGCTACAAACAATTAAAGGAAGAGAAGATCTCAATACAAATATGATGATTTAGTTGGATAATAAAAACGCAGCAGGTCAAAAGGGACTTTCATTTTAGGCATTTTGTCGAACATATGTGATGCAACATAAGGATGTTAAAATTTCATAATCATGTAACTTACCCAAAAGAAAAATAATCCAGTATCAACACTAACCTCAACATACATTGCTTTGCTAGTTTGGGGCTTAATTGAATTTTTTTATTATTAAGGGACCATTTTGAAATGATCGTGATAGCTTAGGCACCAACTAAATAATTTATTCAAAATATTATATGCAAAAGCACAGGTAATACTAATGGTACACCAATTATCTGAACTGACTGCTTAGGCCTCTGTTATAACTTATGAAGTCTATGTTGTCCAAAAAAATTCCTTTTTTTCTAGTCAATTGATACGTTTGAGTCGTCTATTCTGATTTCTATAGGATTCAATATGCGTACATAATGGTTTAAGAAACTATAACAAATCCTTATTTCCAGAAAACATAAACAAATAAATAAAAATAACCAACAGTAATTGCCCATATATGAAACTCGTGTATAGCCACCACCTTATCCATTTCGCACAGACCCTTCTCCGGCCTCGTTGTGTCAATCTCCAGGTGTGCTCTCTATTACAACTTCCAAAATACTCCTTATGGTTGTACCCCACACAATCACAGAAAATACGAGCGCGCATATCAGATCGATGATCTTCCACTCTGGATTCTTCTATATAATGGCCCCACCAATCACACCCATATGCTTTGAATGAAATCCAGTATGAGATGATTATTGAAGGCAATAAAAAGCTCATAAGCGAAACGACTTTACTTTTTTTTTTGGTTTGGATGGTGCTTGTCGCGATGACATGAAAATCAACTAAAATATTATTAGAAGAGAATATGAAATTGGCAAATGGAGGGGTGGGGAAGAGGGAACGACCAAGTGAACAGAGAGACGTTGTGTGATAATAGTGGGGTTGGAGTTCCATACAATTAATAAAACAATCCTACGTGGATACTCTAAACAAAGAGCAATATTTACATATTTACTCTTGTAGAGCATTTTATAGTACAGTATAGATAAGCCAATAAACCCCTTAATAATTGTGGAATATCAATAGACTCGAATACAAGTGGACATCCACTCAAATACACATTTTATAACAATAATTATTATATACAATTATCGGGCCTCGAGCCGAGCATGGTTCAAGTGGACCAAAGAATACATATCCAAGCCTGCCCAGAAAAAAAAATCTTGCCTTTAAAATTTTGCCCAGCCCGATTCACGGGCCTATTTACCTTACCCAAGTTCCATTTATTTGGGCAGAATGGTCGAACTTGACCCGGCTCGGGGCTATGTCCACCCCTACATTAGATAAAGATTTAGCATGAATCCATCATAAAGCTTACCTCTAGAGAGGCCACACATTTTATCATAATTCTCGTAGGTTTGAGTTCTCATATCACACACACACACACACACACACACACACACACACACACACACACATATTTGAACACGAGGGTATATCACGTTTTATCAGTGTGTTATTAGCCTCTTGTGTAATTACCAGATTTGTAATAAGAAATTTGCATGGCAATATAATATAACATAGTTCTCTTCTTACGTGCAAAGTTTACATGATTTGAGAGCTTCTCCTTTCTCCTACACTCTAAAAAATCACGTTACATTGTGCTCATTGACGATATTCACCACACCGCTCACCGAAGTACTATATGTCGGCACTATTCATCGCATTGTTAATTGACAACACTATTCATCGACTGGCACCGTTCACCAATTTCAAATGATTTTAAAGTGTATAATTCTCTTTGTTTCTTCAATTAGTAGTTTTGTTTTGGTTTATATTCAATTTTCCTATTATTTAAATATGGTAGAAGCTAATTTAGGTTCGCTTCAAGCTATTAGTGTGAAATTATCAAGTGGCATATTGAGCATACGTAATGAAAAAAACGACGGGTAAATATATGTTGGGATGTGTGTTTGGAGATATAGTACTTCTAAGCACTGTTCTAAAAAACCCGCCTAGGCTTGAGGCTTGGGAGAAACGCCCCGCCTTAAGATTTTGACGCCTTATGCTTGGTAAAACCCTCAAGGCATACTTTTTCTCTAAAAACAATAATGCTTTAGTGAAACGATATCGCCTTTTATAGATTTTTTTACAAACCGGATCATTATCTCATCCAAAATAATCAAATAGTATTTTTATTTGCAAATATTCAGACATATTTTTATGATATGTACAATTTTAGTATTTTAATAGCCTTGTTATGGTTAAAAAATATTAAAATATATTAAAAAGACCTAAACGCCTTTTCACGCCTTTTTACGCCAAGGCCCGCCTAGGCTTCTAAGGCTTAAGGCTTGGCCTCCACGCATCGATCACGCCCCGCGTTTTTTAGAACCTTGCTTCTAAGTAATGAAAATATAGAAATACTATGGGTGAACATCTCCCGAAGTCATGTAAGGCTAAAAAAATTGGCAGTATTTAGCCAAGTTACATGTGCAGTCTAAATTCACTAAAAGACATCAATTTGACTGTGATATTGAATATGCTCAACAAAGAGATGGTAGTATTCAGGAGTTCCTTCTAGTTATGATTGGGTGTGAAATGATTCTGATGGAACTTAGAGATGATTCAAATATGGCATTTAGAGATGATTTTGAGGCTATGATTGTTTCTATTATGCATCGCAATCCTCTTACCTCAGTTGATTCATTGGTGAATGAGCTTTCAGTTGAAGATTTCTTCTCAAAACTCATATTGGAAAGTAACTTCCAACACCCACTCCGAGTGTTCTAGTATTGTCCGTAAAACATCATTTGGTTTATTGAATAGAATGATGAATTAAGTTGTATTGGGTGTAGTTTTTTCATACTAAAAGACCACTATGAGGCTTAGGCCCGTTTGGTTAATAATTCAGAAAACTCAATTTAATCGTTATTTTTAAATACAATTTTAAATTTTAGTTTTTTTGTTTATAATTATTGGTGTGCGTTTGGTAAACTTATTCTTAAATATAATTTTTTGAATATTTTGCCAAAATTGGCAAACATATATATATATAGGCACACCCCTTCTCTTGTTTGGGCTCACCGCCAGATGACACATGTCTGATATGCATTCTTAAAAGGCGGACTAGGCCGCAAAAGAGCAATATTGTATATAAAACATGAGAGGGGGATGTCTTACTGTTCTAAAATATCAATGGCTGAGAGTGATCCATCAACTACAATCTAATGGTGTGATATTGTGCCATGTCATGACTTGAGGATTATGACATGGAAAATGAGAGAATATCCTCAACCCCCACAAAAGACAACCCATCTTTCCTTTCAACATAAACCCTCTCATTCTCTCCCTTCCCTTCCCATAAAAAACCCTACCAGCTGCCACCTTCCGCCGCCGCCAACACTGTCGCCGCCTTCAGGTAGTCTTTGTCTCTTACACCCTCACCCTCACCCTCTTACACACTCACACACACGTTCCCACACATGCACCCACACACGCCTCAACCTCTCACCCTCTTACACACACACACACACTTTTTTTCACTATCTCTTATTTTTTTGTCATTTCTTTTGTTGATCTGGGGTGATTTAAGGCATTGGTTTAGGTTAACATCTATTAATAAATTTATTTTACATTTAGAGTTTGTTCGTTTTGTTTTAGATCTGTTTACATTTATGTTAATGATTTGGGATCTAATAATTTTTTGGTGATTTGTTATTTATTTTTTCTTTTATAGGTATACTCCTTTTCTTTTGCAGATCTATTTTTTCTTTTGCAAGTGTATTCCTTTTCTTTTTTATTTAGGGTTTGTGGTTGATGCCTTCATTTTGTAATGTATTTTAAAAAGTTACTTTGATCATATATGTATTGTATGTTTATTCTGTATTGGTAATGTATGCATGTTCTATGTAATGTACATATGTTCTATTCGGTATCGATTTCTATACCAGTATTTGTTTGGAAAGTTGCTTTTGCAATTTTGTAATGTATGTATGTATGTTCTATGTTGGCAATTATTTTGATCATATATAAAACCACGGAATTGGGCCTTGACTAAGCATAAATTCTTCTGAATTTATCCTCCTAAGTTGGTAGTTTTAGTACCTCGAACAACGTAATTGATTTATTTTTATCCCATATCATTGCTAATGATTTCTTCTAACAAGAACCCTGAGTTTTGTGTATTTCTTACTGTTTTTACGGATATTTAGTGCAAAGAAAAGAGAAAGAAACCGGAAGAAAGGAAGGGAACAAAGGAAGACAAGTCAAAGGGTAAAAGCATAACTCTACACCCGAAATTCGTATTTGAAGCCTAATGAAAGTTGAATATAATCAAATCACAAGAGTGTAGGAAGAAACGACAGTCAAATCGTAGCTCTGGATCAAAAGATATGGCAAGTCAAAGTTGGAGAAAGAAAGTCAAAGTTGAAATTAATTTTGTAAGCTGAAGAGTTTCAACTCTTGAAATTTCTTGTATAATTCCTTTTTATTAGTTTTAAAACGTGGAGAGGCATTGAAAAAGTCATATTTGGGTATTATAAAAAGCCAAGCCCTAGAGTAATGAAGAGAGGAAGAGAGAGAGTTCCTTTTTGCATATAATTTTATATTTTCTTAGGATTTAAAAACCCTAGTTTGTAAGTTTAACAAGAGCTATTCAAGATTCAAGTTTCAAGTTCAGATTTCCTTCATCTATTCAAGTATTGTTAATTTCTACTTTCTATTTCTTCCATATTGTAAGTTTAAATTGCTCTTATAGTTTAATTTTGTTTCTCAATTCACGTTTCTTTTCAATGCATAATAGACTCATGATTTCTTGCACATTTAGAATTTTGTTTTCATTTAATAAAATCATGTCTAGCTAAGTTTTTTTTAGGGTTGGGATGCATGAACCCATCCCAATGTAAATTACATATGTAGAAAATAAAATTTAAATTAAAATTTTGAAAGAGTCGTGCAAGATAATTCTACAATCATTATGGGTCTTTTAATCTCTCTTGCCCTAGGTACTTGGGATGTTTAAGAATATAATGTGCGTAAAATTGTGTAGCAACGCTTTATATTTCCCTTTGATTTCATATGATGCGGGATTGAACCTCATATATGTAATGCTTAGGATTTATAAAGACTGCTTTCATTCAAACTTCTAATTTATAATTTTAGTATTCTGCTAAGTAATTACTAAGGATTGTGGGATTGTATTCCAACCTAATTTCTCTTACATTCATAACAAGCATCTTTCCATTTGTGTAACTGTTCCTGTTAGCATAGTTAATTTAGAATTTAATTTCATTGCAATTTAGTTATAAAAGGGTTTCAAAAATCACAAATAATCACCTTTTCTTTTCTTTTTAAGAATCAAGTTAAGGTTAAAATTCATTACACCTTCGTCATTAAGATTTGTAAGTCCTACTCCCTGTGGATACGATCCCGGCTTATCGTATTATTAGCTTGCACTTGAGCCTATAAAGCACGCACTTTAGACACATTTGTGGTCACGTCAAGTTTTCGGCGCCGTTGCCGGGGATCTAGGTTACATTTCAAGAGTAAAAGTTAAACCCAATTTGATTAAAAAAAATTTATTCTTTCTCATCTCCCATAAACTGTACATGCAAACTCCTCAGTCGTCTCCAACCCAAGTTCACGAAAACCCCATTGCTGAAGCTAACTTTGATAATTACCAAACCCCTAACATTCCACACTTCTGGGTTCCACCTTCTTCATCTCATAATTCACTCACGAGTCACACTTTGAGTTAAACATTGAGTGGCGATTTAGAATAATTTAATAGCAACATGTCTGTGCAAGGTAGTATTGGCACTGGGGAGGGAGAATTACCCTATCTCCCCATGAAAGATCTCTTATTTCCTGAGCAGACTGTCACTCCTGGATGCATTCTATTTCCGTACAATGCAGGACAATTCCACTTTCGTAATGGGATGATCCAAATTCTTACTACGTTCCGTGGAATGGATTTTGAAAAGCCATATCTCCATCTTAGGGAATTCGAAGAAGCGTGTGAAACATTTGGTGATCAAGCATGTCCACAAGATGTTATCCGTTTGAAACTTTTTTCCTTTTTCCTTAAAGGATAAAGCTAAGACCTGGCTATGGTCTTTACCTGCGAACTCTGTTCTGTCATGGAGAGATATGCAGACTAAATTTCTCTCCAAATTCTTTCCACAACATAAAACCAACTCTGTTAAGGCCCAAATCCAAGCTTTCTGCCAAAATGAGAATGAAGCCTTTGATAAATGTTGGGATCGTTTTTAAGAGTTAGTTAGCGCTTGCCCACCCCATGGGTTTGAAAAACACCATCTCACTTCATTATTTCATCAAGGGCTTACTGAAGCGTCTAAACAACTAGTGCAAACAATGTGTGAAAGACCATTTTGGGAACTCGACTCGAGCGATGCTGAGTCTCATTTGAAACATGTAGCCGAGACCACTCAGGTAAGAGATTTTTCCTACCCCAATAGCCAAAATAGACATCGACAAGTGTCCAACTCGTCTACTGTATCCAGTATTTATCAACTGGACTGTAATACCCCGTATTTTTATGGCTTTTAAATTTAAAGATTTATTAAATTTATTTGAGATAAATTAATTTAATTTTAATCTGAAATGTTGTTTTAAATATTTACTAGCGTGACAAGAGTTAGTAATTATTGGGAATATATTATTTGTTGCATATTACTGGATGAGTATAGTAATATATGAGATTTATTTTTATAATATTGTCACGTGTGAATAAAATGACAATTGTGGAAATTTAAGTCGGGACGCGCCTGTATCGTGTCGGAACTAAATGTGGATTAATAAAAGTGAATATTTTATAAGTTGTTCGTATAGTCGTTTTGAGTGCGCCACCGCATTCGGAAGGGTCGAGATGGTCAGAAAAGTATACCCGGAGGTTTGATTTAGGTCTCGGGGCATTTTTAGGCCTAATTAGTACCCCGGGAGGGCATTTTGGTCATTTTACATTTTTGGGTAATTAAACCCACGAAATTTAAAGGGCTATACCAGCTGTCTAAGGTTGCCTTCTAGGGTTAGAACAACCAAAGACAAGTGACGGCCATAGGAGAGGGAAGGAGAGAGCTTCCAAAGCAATCCAAGGCCCGAAATCCATCCGTTTGCACCGCCTCCACCACCAACGCGTAGATCGCGAGATGGGGAACGCAACCACACCAAATTCGGCACCAAACCAGAACGTCGAAAATCCCAAGCAAGTGTTTATCTTGCTTATTTCGTTGATGCATCTTTCATATTGGTTTAGGAATGATTAGGATGAATGGTATGGAAGAAAAACCCAATTTGAGATAGGAAATTGCATGTAGTGATGACTTAAATGATATTCTGGAAACCTTTTGTGATGTAGAGGATTAAACCACGAAATTTTGATGTTGTATAAGAAGGAAACCTTAGAGCCAATCTGAATAAAGGAGGCAAATTCGCGCATCAGGCCCCCCGAACCGGTTCGCATGTACCTCGAATAGGTTCGCCCCCCAAACCGGTTCGCCCTTGGGTTCGCGAATGTGGTCTGGGGTGCTTTTTCTTCCATTCAACACTTAGAATTTTTTTCTTGTTTTCTTTCCTTTCTTCGTTGGATTTTTCTTCAACTTCAACGGGTCATAACTCATCAACCGTAGCTCGGATTTGGGTGTCGTTTCTTCCAGTGTTCTCGTTGTTCCGAGATCTTCAACTTTCCAGTTGACTCCTGCTTCGGGATCTGGCTGTAGAATTACCAAAATGTTCTTGAACTTGCCTTCTTATCTTTTCTTTCATTGTCTTGCTTTCTCTTTTTGCGCTGCTTGCATAATTAACCTGTAAAACCAATAAGAGAAGCACGAAACACGAAATACTTGCGAACGAAGATTAGTAGCATAAATGTGCATCAAATCCATATAGGTTACATCACTCGGGTTCATAAATGCACTGAAATTAGGGGAATAAATACACAATATTTATGTCCAATCACATAGTAAGTTGGAAAAACCCTTTGAATTAAAGTGAGAAACGAACTATTATACGTGATAACTAATAATGGAAAAATAAGGATAAATGTTGTGAATATGGGTTATGGGATAAACCTAAATTGATATGATAAAAGTAGTATATTTATATGATTGTGTATGCATATACTATATACTTGTGAAAATCATGCCCGCGCTACTTGCTATCCCTGAGGTTACCGCGCTGGGACGGTCATATCTCGAATGGGCCTTCATGGGGAATATTGACTCGTACCCTAAAAAGATAGAAATCCTAGGTACAGGCTATCGAATCGGTAGTCACGGTTCTAAGAGACGTGAGGGTATGTACTGACCTCTTGGACTTGGAAACTATGATTCGCCTCAATATTGTTTGTGTATGTATTTATACAGTTTGAGAGTGATTCCGAACTTGTATTCCCTTTAGTACGATTGATACGGGGATTGGATAGTAGAGTATGCCCGCACCATAATTTTTATGTGGGGTGCTGTTAGAATATATATATATTATACGAGTATTTAATATATATATGAACTTCTGAAATTTGGGAAACTGCCTACTGTGTTAGGGTAAGTAAGACATGTGTAATGACTCAAATTGGCAATACTTGTTTTGAAAAGTATAATATGATATTGAAAAACTTTATGAATCAATAAAGTTAAAATGAGCGTTTTGTACTAAATGAAATTATCCTTTTAAACCATGATGTTGCTAAATCTTAAATCTTGAGAGTCACCTAAGACATGTTAAATCCTTGGGGAAAGATAGTGTTATATATGATGAGATAAACCATTGGGAAGGTTAGTGCGATAGGAGTGCACATTAGAAGAGAGGTGAGAATTTCTCAAGAGAGTGTCCCACTGATATGTTGTTGCATTGGCCTGTAATCAATTTAAATACTTGCTAAACGAATTTTTAAATCATATACACTATCGGGCTCTGACCCGTTTCCATTTCTCTTTCCCTCTTGTATATATATGTATGCATTACAGGTGCCTAGCCACAGGGGCGTCTTGCATAGGATCCTTTGGATGGAACACGCTGTAGCTTTTGTGGGAGTTGCAGGCCATTGTTTAGACGACCTCATTATTGACTCTACTTCTATTTCAGCTTTATCCAGTGGGGGCATGTGTCGCCCTTTTTCCATTATTTAGTTGATATTGTCAGAGATTATAATTCTTTTAATTTCAGTATCTCTATTTCAGGATTGTTAATGTTAGGATGTTTTTCTTAGTATTTTAATGTTGGGATTTATTATTGTTGGGTAAACTCTTGAATGTTCATTTTATTCTCCTACTTATTGTGTGACTCTTTAGACGTTAATGGTTTAAGGTTTTATAACCGGATTTAATAAAATGGGAATAAAGTTTTAAATGGTTTTGACACTTAGCTTAACTAATTAGGGTGTTTAAATTGGAAAAGTTTTATTTTTGACAGTGATGCTGAGAATGAACCAACTGTTCACCTTGAATTAATTTAATAAAGGAGTGATCGCCCGGTATATAATTAGGCGGGGTGTCACAGGTCGTATCAGAGCATCAGGTTCTAGTGTCCTTAGGATCTGTACGGCTTATTTCGCTTTCAGCTTAGCATTTTTGATATAGAGCCCTAATACTAGGAATGTTGTGTTCATCTCTATACATTGGGAATTCGTGCTTCTGCGATTTGTTTATGCGAATGATGAACTCATCCAAATTCATTTAAATTTTCAGATGGACCGTCAAGAAGAACTAACTAAGGCGGTTAGGGGAGTTAACGAGCAAGATCGACTTACACCTCAGGTATCTCTAGAGAGAATATCAACTGCCGAGTTAGCAGGTATTGTGGCACCGGCAGTTACCACTGCAGTCTTACAGTATCAAGAATGCAACACGCAGCTTATGGGGGGCAAAAGATCTAGAGAGTATAGTCAGTCTGTTATGACTGGAAATAACAAGTGTGTGAAGATGCAAAAATCACAACAACAATCTTTTCAAGGCCGTAAAAGCCACAAAGGTAACAAATTGTGTAGAGAAACCCAAAAGCGTCAGGGTCAACAAAGCCGGGGGCCGAGTGAAGTCACGAAGAGGTGTTTTAAATGCGGAATGGACGGTCATGAACGTCGAACTTGCCCGGATCAGTCTGGAAAGGAACTTCAACCCAACCAGAGAGAACTTTCAGGACTCTGCTATAAATGTGTACAGCTGGGTCACATGTGGAGGGATTGTCCTCACCCTGACAAAGTTTTCCACAAATTTCCCATCAAGGCCAGCAAGACTAGGGAAAAAGTGAGACTAGTCAACAACATAATGATGTGAAGCAGTTTCGAGGGAGGTGCTTCCAATGTGGCAGAAATGGCCATAGGCGTCAGGATTGCACAGAGAAGAATAGGGCCCCACGACAGGAATTTGCTAGTAATAAATCACAGAAGCCAGCTCCACCACCCTTTCCAACAGCCTCGGTTCAGCAGAGACAACTACAGTGCGGACGTGTCTATAACGTCCCCCAGGCAGCAGCTCCGCAGGCACCACCCGCGATTGAGGGTATGTTTTCTATCCATGATACTATGAGTCGAGTTTTGTTTCATACTAGGGTAACACACTATTTTATAGCTACCCATTTTGTAAAGGCCTTAGGGCTATTAGCCACAGCAGAGAGCACTATGACATATGTAGACTCATCACTGGGAAATGGATCACTTATATTTTTATATATCGGAGTGTGGGGGTGGAGATTGGTAGCTTGTATTACCAGCAGACATGTTAGTCTTAGATATGCATAAGCACGACATTATTATCGGTATGGATTGGCTCGAAGCTTATAGAGCCATGATAGATTCCTTTGGTGAGAGTATTTTCCTTACCATTCCTGGGAAAGAAATGTTTTAGTGGCGATGCCTCGCCCAGAAGGGGGATCTTTCGCCTATATTTTTATATAAAGTAGGATACCTAGAAGGAGATTGTGATCCTCCTGGATTCGATTCCAGTCGTTCGTGAGTTTCTGAATGCAATTCAGGTGTTAATTAAATTCAGTATAATTTGGATGTATAAGTTGTATTCTCAGAGGATGAGGCTTGTTTATGTGACACGAACGAGTCAATATATTTTGATCACTGTTAGATTTTCATGTGCAACGAGTTTAATGCATAAAATTATAAACCTTATTATTATATGAATAATTTTCCCCAGTGTAGCGGGATTTTCATTTCTCTTTAGTGCTATCCGCGGAGGACGAATGAGTATATATTAACAGTGTTACGTATCTTATTGAGGTTACTCGTCGTAGTGATGCGATATACGAGTATGGTATTATCTTTGATAAAACGTTATAGAAATGGTTAGTACGATAATGAGCATTTATTGCAAGGCTAACGGAATGGTTGCATTAGTGCAGCACATTTTGTTTTGGCGAGGCTTTACTTGTAAGAAGGTTGGACTCGCACTTATATTATCTATCCTAGAGACTTCGGAGGAGATAGTGGGCTCGAGATATTCGATGCCAATGTATGTATATACTTTGTCAGTATAATTCCGTATGTATTGGGATTTACCGTGGAGTGAAAAGATTTGACTCAGTATTATGTTTAGCACTCTGGAATTAGTGATAGGAAAAGTGCATTGTTATATTTATCCTTTAGAGATATGGGAGTTAATATTTATTTCCCTATTATTAGGGAAAGGAATTTCGAGAATTCCGATTGTATGTATTCGAGGTTTATGGAATGCCATTACCACCAACCTATACTGAACAATAGTGCAATCAGTGAAACGTTCTTTGTTAAGCATAACTACGGGAGAAATTGTAACTTTTCTGTCAAGGGACGGAAAAAAGGGGTATATACCACGGATGGAGGACCTAACGGATTTCGATAATCGACAAAGCTAGGTAGTAGTGTATCGGGGGGTTCCTTATTTGGATTTCGCCTTGCGAGACATCCCACGCATGAAACTTAGCGTAAGGTTGGAAATAGGGAGACGTTTGGTCACTATTCCATGAGTTCGGTACCCCGGTCGAAATAGGAGCAAGTAATTATGTATGTAAGTTGGAAGTTGAATTTTGATTTAAAGCCATTGGAGCCGGTTGTGTGGTATGAAAGCGCTGAAATTTTTGCTTTGTCACCACAAGTTAAGGGGGCGGAATGATAATAAGGAAGATTTAAAATTTTGATTTTTAGGGTGATTAAAGTGTTGTAATCACGCTACAAGCACCAGGGAAAAACAAAGAATTTGTTTATTAGTATGGAGCGTATGTGATGCTTATGCTAGTATGCTCGGTTTATAGGGTGTGTAGACATCCTGGTTAACTGATCTTAAAACTCGTCCGAGATGAAGGGGCGTGGCAATGGGCGTGTGTAAAATGTGTTTGTGGGGCAAACAGAACGAAGTGGAAGTGATATAGTGGATTAAAAGTCACATGAGGGGCGATAATCCATACATAGGTGTGCAATTAGAATAACACACCCAAACTTGATTGGAAGGCTGTGGGAAGCCATTCAAGAATTGGTATTCCTTGAATAGAGTAGAATTTAATTGTTATGAAGCACACCCGGAGCGGAGTTGTTATTAGTCAAGTGTGAGAGCGACTTGCGCATACAAAGAGTAATGATGTTAGTATAGTATAAGAGATCCAGAAGTGTGCTTCGTGGAGAAAAGCGCACGGGTCGGAACTTTCGGCATACTCCAAGGAAGGAAGGGGAGTATTACGTGTCACTTAATGTGAGACATTTCAAGGGAAGAATCGATGTTTAGCGAGACGTAGTGAGTAGTCTCTACATGCACTGCCCATAGGTAAGGTTTGGTTGAAAGAGGAGAATCAACCAAAGAATTTTGTGTTTATCGAAAATTCCTGAAATTGGAAGAGGTTGGTAAAGTCGATAAAGTTATTGGATGGGTTGCCATCCTCAAAACAAGATCAAGGGTTTATCCCGAACATGTGAATTAAGTCGCCGAGAAGGAAGTGATTGATATTCCTTTGGGATGGCTTAAAATATTAACTAGTATGCCCCAGACTTCCTTTGAAAGGAAGGATCGCGCCAGTGCATGGTTCGATGCAGTATAAATTTCTGAATCAGGATGAGATTGGTGAATCCCACCTTTGATATGGGATTTCCGGAACCAGCGGAGATAAGATTTCATTTCGAGTAGGATGTATCACCCTTAGCCAGAGAATAAGAGCATGGTGATTAAAGATTAGTGGAGCCACGTGAAGGAGATTTTGTAATCTTGGTACGATGATTTCAAGAATGCTCTGTAGAAGCACTCGTACCTGTTTATCGTGTACGAGGTACTTATTAAGGTTTTGTTATGGAAGAATCTCGACTATTCTCCTTCCGTATGTTTAGAGGAGAGTAGATAATCATAATTTTTGGATCGATCGAGAAAATATCCGATAACTATGGTGGAATTCCACGAATGTTTTAGGCAGTCAAGAGTGGTCAAATGTTCGTATGATCTTCTCAAAATGGGAATTTTGTGTATGAATAAATCCGAGTAGTTGTCATGTAGTGAGGTGCGGCCTCCTAATGATAGTGAAATAATGGAATTTATAACGTATAGACGTAACCTATTCAAATGTTGTCAGTTGGGAGTGCAATGTGAAATGTCTCCAATAAGAATGTAAAACAATGTTGCTGTGAGAAAAAAGCTATAGTGATTGAGCGCCGTACTATGTAGATAGTTTGCGTACTGACAAGGATATCCAGAATTGTGCTACCTGGTAGGCCTTATTTTCTGAATTTCGGGACGAAATTCCGTTATTAGGGGGGAAGTATGTAATACCCCGTATTTTCATGGCTTTTAAATTTAAGGATTTATTAAATTTATTTGAAATAAATTAATTTAATTAATTTTAATCCGAAATGTTGTTTTAAATATTTACTAACGTGATAAGAGTTAGTAATTATTGGGAATATATTATTTGTTGCATATTACTGGATGAGTATAGTAATATATGAGATTTATTTTTATAATATTGTCACGTGTGAATAAAATGACAATTGTGGAAATTTAAGTCGGGACGCGCCTGTGTCGTGTCGGGACTAAATGTGAATTAATAAAAGTGAATATTTTATAAGTTGTTCGTATGGTCGTTTTGAGTGCGCCAAAGCGTCCGGAAGGGTCGAGATGGTCAGAAAAGTATACCCGGGGGTTTGATTTAGGTCTCTGGGCGTTTTTAGGCCTAATTAGTACCCCGGGAGGGCATTTTGGTCATTTTACATTTTTGGGTAATTAAACCCACGAAATTTCAAGGGATATATCAGATGGATAAGGTTGCCTTCTAGGGTTAGAACAACCAAAGACAAGTGACGGCCATAGGAGAGGGAAGGAGAGAGCTTCCAAAGCAATCCAAGGCCCGAAATCCATCCGTTTGCACCGCCTCCACCACCAACGCGTAGATCGCGAGATGGGGAACACAACCACACCAAATTCGGCACCAAACCAGAACGTCGAAAATCCCAAGCAAGTGTTTATCTTGCTTATTTCGTTGATGCATCTTTCATATTGGTTTAGGAATGATTAGGATGAATGGTATGGAAGAAAAACCCAATTTGAGATAGGAAATTGCATGTAGTGATGACTTAAATGATATTCTGGAAACCTTTTGTGATGTAGAGGATTAAACCATGAAATTTTGATGTTGTATAAGAAGGAAACCTTAGAGCCAATCTGAATAAAGGAGGCAAATTCGCGCATCAGGCCCCCCGAACCGGTTCGCATGTACCCCGAACCGGTTTGCCCCCAAACCAATTCGCCCTTGGGTTCGCGAATGTTTGCTGGTCTCGGGTCCTTTTTCTTCCATTCAACACTAAGAATTTTTTTCTTGTTTTCTTTCCTTTCTTCCTTGGATTTTTCTTCAACTTCAACGGGTCATAACTCATCAACCGTAGCTCGGATTTGGGTGTCGTTTCTTCCAGTGTTCTCGTTGTTTCGAGCTCTTCAACTTTCCAGTTGACTCCTTATTCGGGATCTTACTACAGAATTACCAAAATTCCCTTGAACTTGCCTTCTTAGCTTTTCTTTCATTGTCTCGCTTTCTCTTTTGCGCTGCTTGCATAATTAACCTGTAAAACTAATAAGAGAAGCACGAAACACGAAATACTTGCCAACGAAGATTAGTAGCATAAATGTGCGTCAAATCCATATAGGTTACATCACTCGGGTTCACAAATGCACTGAAATTAGGGGAATAAATATACAATATTTATGTCCAATCACGTAGTAAGTTGGAAAAACCCTTCGAATTAAAGTGAGAAACGAACCATTATACGTGATAACTAATAATGGTAAAATAAGGATAAATGTTGTGAATATGGGTTATGGGATAAACCTAAATTGATATGATAAAAGTAGTATATTTATATGATTGTGTATGCATATACTATATATTTGTGAAAATCATGCCCGCACTACTTGCTATCCCTGAGGTTACCGCGCTGGGACGGTCATATCTCGAATGGGCCTTCATGGAGGATATTGACTCGTACCCTAGAAGATAGAAATCCTAGGTGCAAGCTATCGAATCGGTAGTCACGGTCCTAAGAGGCGTGAGGGTATGTACTGACCTCTTGGACTTGGAAACTATGCTTCGCCTCAATATTATTTGTGTATGTATTTATACAGTTCGAGAGTGATTCCGAACTTGTATTCCCTTTAGTACGATTGATACGGGGATTGGATAGCAGAGTATGCCCGCACCATAATTTTTATGTGGGGTTCTGTTAGAATATATATATTATACGAGTATTTAATATTTGAAAAGTATATTATGATATTGAAAAACTTTATGAATCAATAAAGTTAAAATGAGCGTTTTGTACTAAATGAAATTATCCTTTTAAACCATGATGTTGTTAAATCTTAAATCTTGAGAGTCACCTAAGACATGTTAAATCCTTGGGGAAAGATAGTGTGATATATGATGAGATAAACCATTGGGAAGGTTAGTGCGATAGGAGTGCACATTAGAAGAGAGGTGAGAATTTCTCAAGAGAGTGTCGCACTAATATGTTGTTGCATTGGCCTGTAATCAATTTAAATACTTGCTAAACGAATTTTTAAATCATATACACTATCGGGCTCTGACCCATTTCCATTTCTCTTTCCCTCTTGTATATATATGTATGTATTACAGGTGCCCAGCCACAGGGGCGTCTTGCATAGGATCCTTTGGATGGAACGCGCTGTAGCTTTTGTGGGAGTTGCAGGCCCTTGTTTAGACGACCTCATTGTTGACTCTACTTCTATTTCAGCTTTATCCAGTGGGGGAATGTATCACCCTTTTTCCATTATTTAGTTGATATTGTCAGAGATTATAATTATTTTAATTTCAGTATCTCTATTTCGGTATTGTTAATGTCAGGATGTTTTCCTTAGTATTTTAATGTTGGGATTTATTATTGTTGGGTAAACTCTTGAATGTTCATTTTATTCTCCTACTTATTATGTGACTCTTTAGACGTTAATGGTTTAAGGTTTTATAACCGGATTTAATAAAATGGGAATAAAGGTTTAAATGGTTTTGACACTTAGCTTAATTAATTAGGGTGTTTAAATTGGAAAAGTTTTATTTTCGACAGTGATGCTGAGAATGAACCAATTGTTCACCTTGAATTAATTTAATAAAGGAGTGATCGCCCGGTATTTAATTAGGCGGGGTGTCACATGGATAAGGACACTTTATTAGATCGTCGACTTGACCAGTTGGAAAAGAATTTGAAAGACATACTTGAGGTTCTATTGAGAGACTCTACGGGACCTATCTAAGAGAAGGTGTGTGCTATTTGTGCGGCGGGTCATTCCACAAAAGGATGTCCTAATATACCCTCCTACAAGGCAATGTACACTGAGTAAGTGGAAGCTATAGGAGGGTTTCGAGGAAATTTTAACACTCCTCAAGGGAACGCATACAATCCATCTTGGAGGAATCATCCTGGTTTAAACTATGGGCAACAACAAGGTGTGATAAATCCTACTTCACATGTTTCTTTACCTCAACCCCCTCCTCAATTTCAGCAAGTGCCTCATATGCAGCCCTAAAGACAAGCACCATCTCCTAGTTCATATGTTACCCCACCTAGGCGATGTATAGAGGATAACTTGAATCAATTCATCCAATCACAAAAGGAGAACAACGTTAGGTATGATCGAATGTTTAATAAAATTCATACTAGCATCTCTAGGTTGCAAGCTGCATTGAATATCCAAGAGAAGGGTAAATTTTCGGCTCAAGGTCAAATACCTCCTCAAGAGCAAACTATTATTAGCTCTACATCATCGGAATCATAAGAGCAATGCCAAGCTGTCACCACTCTGCGAAGTGGTCGAGTAGTTGATCTATCACCTCTCCCACCTAAAGAACTAAAGGCTAAAGAGGTTTCGGTTGACAAGACAGAGTCCGATGAGCCTCCGTTATATGAGGATGGAAAGGATGAAGATGGAGAGCCTAAAGTTGAAGTAAAACCGTCCTCTGCTGCTCCATTTCCTCAACGCTTATCACCACCTCGAAAGGGTTCTTAAGCAAGTGTAGCTTAACTTTCCATTTCTGGATGCCATCCAGAAAATTCTCACTTATGCTAAAGTCATTAAAGATCTTTATACTATCAAACGAAAGCTTAAGGTGAAGAAGAAAGTCTTTTTAGCACAAAATGTGAGTTCTGTCCTGTTGAATGATCATCCACCCAAATTTAAGGATCCTGGTGCACCCACAATCTTGTGTGTGATTGGATAACGTAGAATTGAAAAAGCCTTTCTTGATTTAGGCGTGAGTGTGAATATCCTCCCATACTCCATTTATAAGCATCTTGATTTAGGTGATCTTAAGCCTACCTGAATCACTCTACAGTTAGTAAATCGCACGGTCAAGGTACCTCGAGGTACTGTGGAGGACGTGATAGTTCAACTTGACACATTTTAGACCGCCCATTTTTAGCTACTGTTAATGCTTTGATTAACACGCGGAATCGACAAATGCAACTCACTTTTGGGAATATGACCCTCGAGACCAATATCTTTAATGTTGCCAATCAAATGGGTGATGAAGATAAAATTCATGCGATTGACCTTATCGATGAAGTAGTGCATGAGTACATTGAGCAAATCATAGGTGGGGATGCGCTAGAAGTCTGTTTAGTACAGAGTGTTGAGAACAAGTATTCTTATACTGAGTTTGAGCGTGAAGTGGAGGAGTAGAGAGTGTTGTTACAAGAAGAAGTGAAGTTGGAAGAATTAAGAGATGTTGACTGGGTATATAATTTTGAGGATTTTCCCCCACGAGTGTCAAAAATGATTCCCTCTGAAGAGACATTTCCTTATCTCGAGTTAAAGAAACTCCCTCCTAATGTTAAATATGCTTTCTAGGAGATGGAGAGATATTTCACGTTGTTGTCTCTTTTAGCCTAGAAGAAGAGAAAGAGGGTAAGTTGTTGGAGGTTTTGAGGAAGCACATAGGTGCTTTTAGTTGGTCCATAGTAGATTTAAAAGGTATAAGTCCCCTAATTTATACCCATAAAATCCACCTCAAGGAGGACGTAAAGACCTCGAGAGAAATGCAAAGGAGACTAAATCCAACTATGTGGTTAGAGTAGAAATCATCAAGTTATTGGATGCCAGGATTATCAATCCCATCTCAAATAGTAAATGGGTGAGCCTAATTTAGGTCGTCCTAAAAAAATTGCGTATGACAGTGGTCGAGAATGTGAAGGGAGATTTAATACCTCAACGCACCACCACAGGGTGGCGTGTTTGCATTGATTATCAAAAACTCAATGCCGGAACAAGAAAGTATCATTTTTCCTTGCCTTTTATCGACCAAGTGATTAAACGAGTAGCGGGCCATCCTTACTATTATTTCTTGGATGGATATTCTGGATATAATCAAATTGAAGTGGATATTCTTGATCAAGAAAAGATGACTTTTGCATGTCCCACCTATAAACGTATGTCGTTTGGACTGTGTAATGCACCTGCGACTTTTTAATGGTGTATGTTAAGTCTCTTTAGTGACATGGTAGAGAGAGGACTTGAGGTGTTTATGAACAATTTCAGCATTTTTGTCCCCTCGTTCGACCAATGTCTAGCTAATCTTGAAAAACTTTTATTTCGTTGTGTGGAAAATAACTTAGTCCTCATCTGGGAAAAATACCATTTTATGATTACTGAGGGTGTAGTTCTGGGCCATGTAGTTTCATCTAAAGGTATAGAGGTTGATTGAGCAAAAATACAAGTGATAGCTGAGCTACCCCCGCCAAAATCACTGAAAGATGTGAGATGCTTTTTGGGCCATACTGGATTCTATAATCGATTTATCAAGGACTTTAGCGCAATTGCTAGACCCTTGAGTAATCTCCTTATGAAGGATACTCCTTTTGAGTGGAATGTTGCATGTCAACGAGCTTTTGATAAATTAAAAAGCATGCTGATTTTCGCTCCTATCAGGCAAGCTCCGTATTGGTCTCTACCGTTCGAGCTTATGTGTATTGCAAGTGACTACGCGATTGGGGCTATTTTGGGACAGCGGAAAGATAAGAAAGCTCATGTTATTTACTATGCTAGTAGGACATTTTTTGGTCCTCAACTTAACTACTCCACTATGGAGAAGGAGTTACTAGCAGTTATTTTTTCTCTGGACAAATTTCACTCTTATATCGTTGGGTCGCCCATCATTTTCTTTACAGATCATGCGGCACTTAAATATCTTCTGGCCAAGAAAGATGCAAAACCGTGCCTTATCAGGTGGATCCTACTCCTACAAGAGATTAATCTCTCGATACAAGATAAGAGAGGAGTAAAAAATGTCATTGCCGACCATTTGTCCCGGCTCTCGTCTGACGTACCTACTGATCTAATACCCATAGATGAGTATTTCTTGGATGAGCAACTATTCGAAACTTCTTCTCTCCCATGGTTTGAGGACATAGTGAACTATCTTATCATGGGGGCCGTTCCCTCCGAGTGGACACCACAAAAGAGAAATAAATTCATTACTTGGTCGCGTATGTTCTTTTATGATGATCCATATCTATTCAAGTATTGTGCTGATCAAATCATCCGAAAGTGTGTACCAAATGAAGAAATTCAAGGGGTAATCCAATTTTTTCATACGGAGGCTTGTGGAGGACATTTTTCTAAAAATAAAACGGCTGCTAAAATCCTACAAAGCGATCTCTATTGGACCATAATCTTCCGGGATGTGAATAGTTATTGTAAATCTTGTGATAGATGCCAAAGAATGGGAGCTATTACCTGCCGTGACATGATGCCATTAACCCCCATACTTGTCATAGAGTTATTTGATTGCTAGGGTATTGACTTCATGGGGCTGTTTCCACCTTCTTTTGGCTTTCTATACATCCTTTTCGCAGTAAAAGATGTCTCAAAATGGGTAGAGGCCATAGCTACAAGGACGAATGACCATAAGGTCGTGATAAGGTTCGTCCAAGAACACATATTTTCTCACTTCGGTGTTCCGAAGGATATCATCAGTGATAATGACACATATTTCTGTATTTGAAAAGTTACTGAGAGAGTATGGGGTTGTCCACAAGGATGTCACGACTTACCACCCTCAGTCGAGTGGCCAAGACGATCTAGCGAATTGGGAAATTAAGAATATATTGGATCAATTTCTTAAAAAAAAGAGCAAGTAAGGGAAAGCAACTGAAGAAGAGGAAGTTTCAAGAAGCGCGCCAATGAAGACCATCGTCTTTGTTGACAACTGATTATGAACAAAAAGAAATCATTGGTTCAATTCTTGCTTTTTGTCTAGTCGGAACCTCTTTTCTTCAAGAATTGCTTTTGTAAGCAAACTTTCCGATCTTGTACTCAGGTAGACTTCACAAAAAGAACCTATCGGACTTAGACCAGGAAGATTCTACAAGCAAGGCGAAGGCGAAGACTGTTTTTTCTTATTATGTTATTTTTTCAACGAGGTCCAAGCTTCAGGAGGTGCGTCATATGAAGTAAGTGCCGTTAATTAATTCAATTTTTATTCATTAATAATTAAGTAGTAGTGAGACGCCGGTATGGAGTTGCGTCAGCTGTGGATATAGACTAGGCTAAGGGACGGACTTCATCTTTTTTATTCTCTTCACTTACACCTTACACTTCCACTGAGTCTAACGAGGCTCGGGTGCGGAGCCTTCCCCCCTTGTATAGTAAGGGATCGAGATTACTTTACTTACTGGAATTCATTCCAAGTATAGGAACTGGTTTAACAAAAGGGGTCTAGAACTACATAGATCTGATACCTTCATCCCTTGGTCAGGGGGTAGGTTATGTAGGCGGACAACTCTTCCTAGGTTGTGCTCGATCGCGAATGGCTAAAAAATAGATTAGTAGTATGCCTGAGATTTCTAGAAATTTCCAGAAGAAGGAGATGATATAAAACCTATACCAGTATCGAAAGTGCCAGTAAAAGCCTTTTTGAAAGACAGATGGAACTGGAGGAGCACTGGATGCCTTTCCCCATAGAAAAGAAGGGAAACAGAACCCTCCTACTAGTAAAGGGAAATTCAAGCAGGCTATTCTTGATCTGACATTACCGGGAAAGAGACAACATCTACTCTTCCTCTAAGAACTGATTCTCTAGCGTCGTCTTCATCCTTACCCTCAATAGTGAGTAGCATGTTCGTCGTAACCCATCCTTGGGCCCAAGGAGATATGGGCCTAGATTTTTCACTCCATTCTCTTACTCATTATCCGAAAGAAAAAGAAATTCTTATCTTGGACCTTAGTACACAAAACACTATCCCAACCTTACCTATTTTTCTAGGCCTATTCGGACATACGGTTCTCGCGAAAGATCATGTTGGTGAGCCGTGTGATGGGAAACCTTCCCGCATGGTTCAGAGAGCACCACGAAAAGAAGAATTCACTCTTTTATCTTATTGATAGAGGCTTCTTAATTAGTAAGTAGGAATATAGATAAAAAAAGAGTTATCCGCAACTTTTGATTCTTTCTACAATTCGATCTTATATCAACAAAGAAAATTCCATTCGTCTGATTTAGCTTGCTACAAGCTGGGCTCAGGGACTGCAGTCTGTCGCTTCCCCTGTAGTCGTCAGCTCGTTCTTGACAGATCCGATCGGGTGTTCATAATCTGAAGTAAAAGGATTCAAACCTTTGTATGCCGGTACCAAAAACCGATGCCTTATCACTTGGCTATACTCCATATGGCCTGTTTTGGATGGTAGAACGGGGAGAGGAGGGGGAAGGCAGAAGTGGGGATCGAAGAACGATCCAAGCCGTGAAAGGACGCAGGGATCGGAAAGATTGGTCTTTCCGATTGAATGATGCACTATGGGCTTATCGGACTGCATTCAATAATCCCCTTGGTATGCCCCCATTTCGTTTTGTGTATGGCAAACCTTGTCATCTCCCTATAGAAATTGAACACAAGGCATATTGGAGAATAAAGAGAGTGAACTTTAACATGGACAAGGCCGGTGAAGCACGTAAACTTCAGTTGAATGAGTTAGAAGAAATATGCAATGATGCGTATGAAAGCGCTAAAATTTCAAAGGAATGAATGAAACTAGCTCATGACAAGATGATTCGACGTAAAGAGTTTCATTCAGGACAAAAAGTTCTTCTTTACAACTCACGGTTACACTTGTTTCTCGAAAAATTGAGGTCAAGATGGACTGGCCCATTTATTGTAAAGGACGTGTTCCCCCATGGAGCGGTTGAATTGGAGGATCAAAAATGGGGAAACACTTTCAAGGTTAATGGACAACGCCTCAAGCCTTATTTGGAAGTGTATGTTGCGGAAGCTGACACGATCTGGTTGTCGAATCTTGTTTATGGGGAGTGATTTGAGATAATCTAGAAAGGTCGTCGCACCCCCGACATGTATGGGGTGAGTTCTTGTATGTAGTAGTGATAGGGCCTTAGGATAGTGATAGTGTATGGCGGCGATGCGTGCATGGTGAAGTGATAGTGATAGTGATAGTGATAGTGATGCATCGGAGGGTGATTCCGACGACACTGTAGAAGATGTGGCAGCCTACGTCGAGATGGAAGAAGGTGACGAGGAAGAATATGATGAAGCTGCTGATCCCGATTATGTTCCAGAAGGTGAGACACTCACCGAGCGCATTGTTTCTCTTGAGGCGCGTTTCGACGGTTTTATGTCTTCCTACTATCGCGACACGAGTATGATGTTATGCCTTCAGGATGATCTTTATCGCCTCCAGTTGGGTCTCGATGCCCCACTTCCTGCTTATTTTTATGATCCTTATGACCAAAGTAAGCCCGGTAGTTCCCACCACCCTCCAGCACAGTAGGCAGCACCTGTTGGATCCTTTTACAGTCCCCATCAAGTTTTACCTTATGTTTCTATTTTCATGCTTTTATCTCTTGCGTCCACAGCTACGTCTTAATGAACATTCTCTGTTGTAGTTATTTGCTTGTTTTATCTCCCGTACTCATTATTTCGTCTTATTTAGATTTTCGTCCTTTTGATTGTGGACAATGAAAAAGACTAAGTTAGGGGGGATGATCGATGCGTATTTATAAAACTTCGCAATTTTGAAAAAAAAAACAAAAAAGAGCCAAAAATATTTTTGTTCAAAATAAATAAAAATCAGAATTTAACTTTTTCAAAAATATCACCTTTATTCTATTTAAAGTCTCAAATTGTTAACAATCAAAATGCACTAAGCCAAAATTGACCAAAGATGGAAAATGAAAGAAAATTGATGACTTAACGAATAAGTGTGGAGATTGATCAAACCCGGTGAGATTTCGAGCATTTTAATTTTTTATGAGTTTTTAAATCAATCCAAGTTTATGAGTAACTCAAAGTTCTTTTCAGCGTTTTAATAAGTCGTTGATGATCTCAATCATTTGTTTTGATCGGTTATGGGAAATGTGTGAAATGTTATCTCGAAATTCGTGCTAAATATATCTCTAAACTTAATAAATCTCGAGATGCATATAGTAATGTGATTAGAAATTTGGACAATGAAGTAGGCCCTCTTTTGTTTAACCCAAAAATATTAGCCACAATAAATTTGTGAAAAAAATTATCCCTTTGCAACCCACTTTGAGCCTAATAAAATATTTTCTTTTCGTTTGATAACCCGAAAAATCCAAATAGCTCGGAATTGGGAAAAATTTGAAATTCATCAAGTAAGTCCAAAGTGTGTAAAAAAAAGGGCAAGAAAAGAAAAATTGCAAAAAAAAAAATGAAAATAGAAAAAAAAATAGAAAAATGAGCAAATGCCCGAAAAAGCAGTAATGGACGTCATAAGGACATTTTACAATTCCGAACATTCCATCCATTTTCATTTTTACTCTTTACACTTTTTAACCCGAAAAGTCCTAACCGAGTCCGAATGGTGAAATTAATTACTGCATGGAGAGCTAAGACATGAAAAGATAATAAAATAGATTAAAATGGTGTGATTAAGAGATGATATTTCCCGTTTCCTAATATCTGTATTCCGATGATGAGATCTTTTCACCATATATTTCATTCTTTTCAATTTTGTATGCGTGAATTTGTGTCCATTTTATTTACTCTTTATATCATGCATACCGAGAGAAAAAAACCACAATCCGAGTGATTCATTTGTGAGTGCATCCGTAAGAATTTGAATCAAAACGAATTTTCAGAAAGTAACGTAATGCTCATTCGGTGGAAATTTGAGGTTTAATTTCTGGATTTACACACACACACACACACACACACACACACACTACAATTTGAGACATTGAATATGAATTTATGGTGATTACTTTTTGAAAAGTTTAAATTGTACAATTTTTAATTATTTTGATATTTATTTGAGTCAGTAAAGAATTTTGTGGGTGTATTCACTGCAAACCTTAACGAGACAAAACTCATCCTACCAGGATAACCTAGGAGTTTAAAGGCTTATTGCATATGCTCAATGCAATCGCTTGCTTGAGAAAGTGGAATTTTATTTTAACAAAAGGAATTTCAAAAGTCAACTCATTTCTCTTACATTGCTCGGGACGTGCAAAGTTCTAAGTTAGGGGCATTTGACTAAGTATAAATTCTTCTGAATTTATCCTCCTAAGTTGGTAGTTTTAGTACCTCGAACAACGTAATTGATTTGTTATTATTCCATATCATTGCTAATGACTTCTTCTAACAAGTACCCCGAGTTTCGTATATTTCTTACTGTGTTTTACTGATATTTAGTGCAAAGAAAAGAGAGAAAGAAACCGGAAGAAAGGAGGAGAATAAAGGTAGACAAGTTAAAGGGAAAAAGCGTAACTCTACACCCAGAATTCGGATTTGAAGCCTAAATGAAAGTTGAAGATAATAAAATCACAAGAGTGTAGGGAGAAATGATAAATAAATCGGAGCTCTGTATCAAAAGATATGGCAAGTCAAAGTTAGAGAAAGAAAATCAAAGTTGAAATTAATTCTGGAAGCTGAAGAGTTTCACCTCTTGAAATTTCTTGTATAATTCCTTTTTATTAGTTGTAAAACGTGTAGAGACATTGAAAAAGTCATATTTGGGTATTATAAAAAGCCAAGCCCTAGAGAAGAGAGGAAGAGAGAGAGTTCCTTTTGGCATATAATTTCATATTTTCTTAGGATTTAAAAACCCTAGTTTGTAAGTTGAACAAGAGTTATTCAAGATTCAAGTTTCATGTTCAGATTTCCTTCTTCTATTCAAGTATTCCTAATTTCTACTTTCCATTTCTTCCATATTGTAAGTTTAAATTGCTCTTGTAGTTTATTTTTGTTTCTCGATTCACATTTCTTTTCAATGCATAATAGACCTATGATTTCTTCCACATTTAGAATTTTTTTTTTCATTTAATAAAATAATGTCTAGCTAAGTTTTTTTTAGGGTTGGGATGCATGAATCCATCCCAATGTAAATTACATATGTAGAAAATAAAATTTAAATTAAAATTTTGAAAGAATCATGCAAGATAATTCTACAATCATTATGGGTCTTTTAATCTCTCTTGCCCTAGGTACTTGGGATGTTTAAGAATATAATGTGCGTAAAATTGTGTAGCACCACTTTATATTTCCCTTTGATTTCATATGATACGGGATTGAACCTCATATATGTAATGCTTAGGATTTATAAAGACTAGATTCATTCAAACTTCTAATTTATAATATTAGTATTCTATTGAGTAATTACTAAGGATTGGGGGATTGTATTCCAACCTAATTTCTCTTATATTCATAACAAACATCTTTCCATTTGTGTAACTATTCCTGTTAGCATAGTTAATTTAGAATTTAATTTCATTGCAATTTAGTCATAAAAGAGTTTCAAAAATCACAAATATTCATCTTTTCTTTTCTTTTTAAGAATCAAGTTAAGGTTAAAATTCATTTCTCCTTCGTCATTAAGATTTGTAAGTCCTACTCCCTGTGGATACGAACCCGACTTATCGGATTATTACTAATGCGATATGATTGCACTTGAGCCTATAAAGGACGTACTTTAGACACATTTGGGGTCGCGTCAGGCCTCAGCCGATTATGCTTTTCCATATGTGCATATGAGGTCACGGTTTTATATGTTTTGGGGCTTCACGTTGGTTATTTTTTTAAGCGCTTCTTTTTAAAAGTTTGTTATGGGGCATTTCCCACATTATTTATGCTCCTAATTTCTGTATATGTTCACTGATTGTTTATATTACTACAACATTTCTACGTTGTTTATAAATTATAATTGTGAGTTTCTTAATGTTTCAGGTTGTTGGATTTCATATATTTTTTGGGTTTTTGCATTTTGGGTATCATTATCCTCCTTCCATATGAGATATTCCATATGAGGTATCATCATATTATCCTTACATTTGTTCTCAATTTTATATATCCCTAAATATAATTTGTTTTGGGTATTTCATTCTCATTCACTTTCACTCTGTTATATTTATGAATTAGTACTATTTTTATGAATTGGTTCATCATCTATCATGCGCTGAAGGAACTAATAACTTTTGTATTGAGATTTTTTTTTTGTAAATATGGTATTGTTTAATGCGTTGAAGGAACCAAAAACTTTGATGCGTCATCCACAAGCTTTCTTAACACCTAAATCATACCTCCAAATTATAAAAAGTGGCCATTTGAAACAAAGAAGCCAAAATAGAAACCTTCTTACATTCGGGATTCCAAAATTACATTCATAGATAAACTGTATAATGTTCTTCATATTAGACAGTAACAAAACCCACATTAAAGAGATTAAATGACTGAGTACCAAAGCTGAAATATCTTCAGTAACAAGGTGGCATTTGTCATTTATATGCTTCTTTATTCATATCAAAATAACAAATAATATCAAAATGTTCTAATTTTTTTTTTCCATATATGTTGTGGGTTTATATAGGATTGTATGGAGATCTGATATTAAGAAGCTAAGCTTGGTTGTAATGCTAAGCTTGGCTGCATATGACTTTCTTTTTCATCTATTTTTAAGTAGTTAATCCTTAGTTTGGAAATAGAAACTCTTATTTCTTTTATGTCTAATCCAAAATTTTAATATATCATCATAACAATCATTAACATTAACCTAGCGGATTTATTGAATCTAATTTATGTGGCTTGATGAGAAAATGATAAAAAAATTCAATATAGTAGTTTTTCATTCAACAGGTCTTGAACTTTGAACCAACATATATGCTATTTATTTTATTTCAACAGGTCTTGAACTTTAATAGGGCTTCAACATGTTTCGTCGGTCATTTTAGCAGGTCTTCAACAAGTCTTGAACTTTATTTTATTATTTACGATATTCATATAAGCTATTTATAAATATTTTAACTATTTACAAGGTTGTTTTTAAATTTTGAACCAAAAGATCAAAACATTTCCTCTTAACGATTTGTTTTGTCCATAATTTAATCAGTTTTTTGTTGTCATCTTTGATTTGGTATAACTAATTCCTTTTTTATTTAATTGCTTTCTCAACTGAACGGAAATAATCTCAGTGCAGGTACATTAACGCAAGAGATTCTCTACTTTGAAAATTCTGCATCAGAATAATGATGTTCCTACTGGACATTTTTCATCAACGAATATGGAACCAAAGAGAGGAAGGGGTTCTGAATTATTAAGAGACCATCTGCTTCAATCCTAAGCACCCTCATAAAAAGTAAGAGACCAACCGTTGAAAATGATTTTCAAAGTAAGTATTTTGTTCAATGCCTTTTTAAACTTTATTACAAAATTTAACTTTATTTCTTATAGGTTTTAGAACATGTTTCATAACAAGTTGGAACAAAGGTCGATACATTGTGTTAGTGGAAATAACCCCATCTCTGAAACAGGTGCATCAAGGGCTATACCGACCTAATTCTTCTCTATTAAATTACATATTTTATACAATGGGAATACTATTTTCTTATTTTTGTTTTATGAAATTATATGTTTCGCTTGAGATTGTAATTTCGTCTATGAATGGAGTTGACCTGAAACCTGTGTAAGATCAGTTTTTTGTAACTTCCATGAGTTTTATTGTGTGTGTGTATAATGTAATTTTAGGGAGTTTGATTATTATTTTCTATGTTATTTTTGGTTTTCTATTGTAGGTCACCAATGAGTAGGCTTTGCTTATCCCCATTTACCAAATGATTCCTTAAGAAGTTCTCCCCATTTAGATGTTAGGTTATCAATTGCTAATATGAATCTGCTCTCTTGACAAACCTCATACTTCAACTTCTCTATAGTTTAATATTTTTAGTATTTTCATATCCTCTGAGATTCCTTGGGATGATATGTGTCACAATAGTTAAAATTACAGAGATATGAACCCAGTAATGAGATATCCGTTACTGAGTTGCCCTTAATTCAAGGAGGTGGCGAGGAGGTGTGAGTTGATTTTTTTTCCTTATTGTCTGTTTGCTATGCGTTTTTTTGTGATTTAAATTAGATTTCTTGACAATATATTAATTTAAATTCTTTATTTTCAGCTTTGTGCAGCTATTTCATAAATTATGTTGAATACTTGGTATGGGTTATAATGATTAAGGCAGAGAATGACAGAAATCAGGAATCTCCACTATAGAGTTATAATGATTTCAATCTATCCTATACCATTTAGACACTTCACATTTGAGAACTTTAACTAAGCATTAACATTCCAAAAAACTTCTGATCGAAAACATGAAATTTTATTAATTTTCAATTCTGAAAATTTACATAAAAAAATACACAAGCAGTCCAAATAACATAAAAAACATCTACAATAAGATATAGTATATGTTGGTTTGGTAAAAAACAAAAACACCAACATTGACCACTATCCTATTTCTTTTGTCAATTATTCCTCTTCTTTGGTGATGCAAGTCTGCAGCCACTATCAATGTTGAACAAATTTTGTTATGAATTTGTGTTTTGGTTTTAATTTCAATGGTGTTGGTGGTTGCTTCGTCAATCGTGGTCATTTTCGATTTTGTTGCCCCATAGCCTATTATTGGAAGTCTGACCTCACTTCTTGATTCTATTGGATTAAAGCTTCTTCTTTTCAATTTTTTTGTTACTTGATATTGGTTTTTAACACGATTTTTAATAGTGGTGATGGATTTCACACCTAAAACACCCAGAACAACAAATTAAGCGAGCCATTCTCCTGTGAGAAACATACATGCATCATATATGACAATGCTTACTGGAAAAAGGAAACTAGAGATGATATCATCAACAACATAGAATCTAACAGCTTTGATCCAATGCCTGCAAATGTGATTGATGTCGCTAAAGATATATCTAGAGGCATCTGTAATTTGTTGAGGACCTCGTAACGCAAATCATTTTATGACATGGGTAATTATGTTTTATTATTTTGTTATGGGTTGACAACCTTCACATACGTTTCTTGACCGAGATACCCCGACAAAAACCCGTGTTATATTGTGAGAAATTCCATCCCACTTATTATATGTGCCCCCGCTGTTTTTCGTCCATTCACCATAATCCATCCCAGCAACAAAAAACCCGTATCCATTCATGCGATAGCTTTGCATCTTGGTATGGTTCTGCGGTATTATTTGCGATTCTGTTGATGGATTTGAAATCTATAGATGCCTTTCTCCAAAACCATTAGTTATATACAAATTTTAATTTTTGCGAATTTTGTATATTATTGTTGGTAAACATAGGAAAGTTTATGAACATGAGTGATTGACTCATTATTTTTGAAGAATTGGTATATTGTTGCTGTTGAGATATGATATTTGTTTTGTTTCATTTTTTATTGGTTAATATGTGTTTGACAAAATTCCTTACTAATTGTTTCATTCATCATACATATGTGTTACATGGATGTTTTTGTTGGGTTTAATCCAATATCTACAAGGAATCAGAATTTGTGGTAGTTGATTCAACTTTGCGTATATAACTTCAATGCGTGTAGTGTCATTTCATTTATGACTATCGTAATATGTTATGTGAATTTTGACAATGATGTCTTAAATAGTTAGATCTTTATGCGCCAATTGTAATTATTTCTTAGTTGGCGTGAGTAGTAGTTGAATTGCCTTAATACTATTATATATGTTTTGGTATAAATACAACAACTTTTTAACCGTAAATCGGAATGAGGCGATTCTAGGGCCATTGGATTCATATCGCATGTGCCTAGCTAAACATGTTTTGAGCTATTTTCGGCATTGTTTGTGGGGTCAAAATCGACTTTAATATCGATAGTTCCATTTTTCATAGCTGGATTAGGTTTGTGTAAGGTTTTTTCGTCAATTTTTTACCTTTTCTGATTGAAGTAGCCTCTGGTAGTTGATTCAACTCTGCGTATAAGTTAGACTATTTATTATTTGTTAAATAGATTGGATAGTCCTATAAATAAATGATATTATGACCATTTTATTTAAATTACAATTTATTTTATTGGGGAATGAAATTTCTGTCGTTTTGCAATTATATACTTTGGAATTTTTTACAGTTTTGCCATTATGTATTTTGTAAATTTTATTCGTGCCTTTAGGAACGGGCATTTCACTAGTATATATATATATATATATATATATATAAATAATACAAATGTAAACGTACATACATACATAAATGCGCATACATATATATGTCTATATAATGATCTTGCATGTGTAATTCACAATAAAATTATATACATACATGAATTGATAATATTTTGTATTATTTCATACATTAATAATATAAGTATAAAAGTATATATAAGTATCATGTATCTATTGATAATATTATTTAACATATGGATCTTAGTTTATTATATAATTTAATAATATAAGTATACGTAATTTTGTGTACATATACATATATATTTTTTTATTGATAAGAATTACAAGCATATTAATGTATTATGTATGTATATTATATATTAAGGTATAAATGCATTAAAATATTAAGAATGAATAATTCTGTGTGGAAAAATAAAAAACAAAAGTTATAAAACACCCTTTTGCCGTGTTCTACGGAACTTGATTATAACATAGAAATATTATAATTCAGTGTTTAAAAACAGGTTGCCAAATACAATTTTTTATCAGAATTGTATTTAAACGCATAAAACAATAGTTGCAAACCAAACCGACCCCTAATGTCCTAGGTTAATTCAAAAGGTATCACAACAGAATCATAGATCGAAAGATGCACATATAGTTTCTACTACTACCTCTAAAGATATATGCTTTATTCTAGAAGTTCCTTTTGACTCAGCAACTTAATGCCATGTATGTGTCGTCCTGATCTACTTCTTATCCTTTTTAGGTATGTCTTAGTCCACTTGGATCTTTGACTCAGGTGTCACGACAACTGATTAATCTTTATTTACATTTATATCTTCATCTTCATCTCTCACTTATGTTTGGATGTGAATGATATATTTATGTCATTTATAAATGTAGTTTCCACCACGCATCCCACTGATCTCTTTGTCAAGGGTATTGCATTCCTCAAATCACTATAAATTTAATTTTAATTACTCAATTATGTGAGTTTGGATATTTTTTTTTCATTTCCTTTGTGTGTTATTTACCTTATATTTGGGCAGCACAGTGGAGTGCCACCCGTAATATGAATTTGTCGGCAGCCTTTTTGGCAGTTATGACCATTATGCCAGCTATGGTGACACGGGTGATATAGGAACATGCTTTAGACTCTTTCTATCATGAAAAGGTGCAAGAGATTGTATTAGGAAGGGTTCTCTCCTTCTCTATAAGTCCAAACAAGGGATTGAGATTTCGGGGACGATTGGTGGTACCAGAGGGTCATGAGTTAAGGAGGGAATTTTTAGTCGAGGCGTACGGTTCACGGCACGTCCCAGAAGGGATAAGATGTACCAGGACATCCAAAGAGAGTATTGGTGGAATGTGATGAATAGAAACATTGCGGAGTTTGTGTCTAGGTGTTCCGCATGTCAACTAGTAAAGGTGGAGTATTAGAGACCAACAGGGGAATTACAACCTTTAATGATTCTCGAATGGAAGTAGGAGAGCATTTTCATGGATTTTGTAGTGGGGTTGTCGAGATCATAGAGGATTTATGATTCCATTTGGGTCATCATCGATTGATTGACGAAGGTGGATCATTTACTTCTGGTACAGACTAACTATACCACAGATCCATATGTCAGATTGTTTATGTAAAATATTATACGTCTTCATGGATGACATTGTGTCTGACAGGGATAGTACTTTTGTATCCCAGTTATGGAAGGGTTTTCAAGATGCTATGGGGGTGCAACTGAATTTGAGTATGGCATTTCACTTTAAGTTAGACGGTCAGACTGAGTGGGTGAATTAGATTTTGGAAGATATGCTTTAGGCATGTGTCTTGGATCTCAAAGTGAGTTGGGGATAACACTTACGGCTTATGGAGTTTTCTTTCAACCATATTCATCAACTGACTATTGGTATGGCACCCTATGAGGCATTGTATGGGCGATCGTGTTGTGCGTCGAGTTATTGATTGGTGTCATCAGAATACAATATGTTCGAACTAGACATTATTTGGGATACCTAAGAGAAGGTGGCACTCATCCGAGAACGGATGAAGCATTGCATGATCGATAAAAGAGCTACGTCGACTACAGAAAGCTGAACTAGAATTTCAGGTGGGGGAACAGGTGCTTTTGAGGGTCTCCCCAATGATGGAAGTTGTCAGATTTAGATCAAAGGGGAAGGTATCTCCTCATTAAGTAGGTCTTTTTATGATACTGGATAGGGTGGGCTCGGTGGCGTATTGATTATCCTTACCCGATCATCTTCAACGAGTACACGACATTTTTCACATGTCGATGTTGCGAAAGTTTTTAATGGATGAGGATGCCTATCAGCACTTAAGTTGTCATTCGATGCGAGCTATGAGGAGTGCCCACGACGTATCCTTGATCGGAGAGAGTAGACTTTACAATCGAAGGCCATACTATTAGTTAGACTCCAGTGGTGACACCATAACAAAGTTAAGTCTACATGGAAAAGATAAGATGACATGCAGGCAAGATATCCAAAGTTATTCAAGTCAAGTCTTAAATTCAAATTTTGACGTCGGAATTTCTTATTTTAAGGGGAGAGAATTTAATACCCCTTATTTTCAGTGCGTTAATTAAATTAGTTAAATTGTGAAATTTATTATGTGCTTATGTGACATGTGAGGTCACTATTTATCTTTTATGAGTATTATAATTCAAAATTAAAATCAGACTTAATTCATGGTAATTCATTAATTAAATATTAATAAGTAACTGTGTATGATGGGAAACTATGGAATCAAGGATTCGAGAATGAGGGTTTACTTATATGGATTATTCCCTTGATGTCGGGTTCCACCGATCATGAAGTAGTTTCTTATAATATCGTATCGCGCTAAATTAGAATATTAGTTTATTTCGTATTGTATTCCAGTTTGACTTTTGGGGAATGCTGAATGCCCATTTATGACTTAAAATGATGGTTTTTGAGTCATATAGGTTGGTATGTGTCTTGGTTATGTTTTGGTCCAATTAGAAGTGTATTTGGGCTCATTAGGCTAAGGCCCATATGGGGCCTAAGCCTAGTTTCGGGATTAGCACCCTTATAGGGTCACTGGGTTAATCTATTATCACATAAATAACTTTAGAGAGAAACCCTAAGGTCAGAGACAAGAGGCATCTTAAAAAGAAAAGGATTTTGAACATTTGAGCTTGGAATTCATCCTAATTTGATTTGAAGCATGTTTACCTAGTGTAGGAATGTAATTTTGTATATTATAGTGTGGCTATTCATATAAACCTAATTGTAGAGTAATCTAATTTGAAAATTAATTAACTAATTTTGTAATTAAATTAAGGAGATAACTTAAGTTAATAATCATGTTACACATATATTTTGAATTGAGCAAAAATTCTCATGAATTGGAGCTAGAATTGGATTACAATTGTTAAATTCATTTTAGATAATTGAAAGCATAGAAAAGCCCCTTGTTAATTTAATGAATTAATTTGAAATTGAGGTTTGATGACTTAATTCATAAACCTAGGGTTCTTGAATAAAAATATGAAACTAAACATATAAATCTTGTTATTTTGACTTATATTGGTATTATATCGCTTATAGTTGCTAGAGATGGTTTTTTTATTGACTTTTCGAATGTGAACACACGATGTCAAGCAGCACGATAGCGACTGACCCTAACGCCGAGTCAGATGCGGAAGCACCTCAGCATAATTCGCAACCACTATAGTAGTCTCAGCAGAGGCAGGCTCCAGCTATAGTGTCGATTGACCTGGCTAACATGGCAGCCTTATGCCAGGAGTAGCCACCACCGTCATCACATGTGGTCGCACCTGTACTTACCCCTGCTAATCGTGTCTTCCTGGCAGCGAACCAGTAGTACCTTTAAGAAAAGTCACCCACTAGAGTTCTCAGGATCCACATACCCTATTGGTGCGTTATAGTGGAGGCGTGACATCGAGCAACACATCTTGTGGAATTAATTATAATTAAATGAATAAAGAAAATAAATTACGGTAAATGTAATTTGAGATTTTGGAGTATTTATTTAGAGACAATTTTATTATTTATCTTGGGTTTCTGGTGTAGTCCAAATACCCAAGTAGTCAGACCCATATTCTTAAGAAACCTAGTTTGGCCCAAGCCCATATTCATCATTAGGGCTTGAGAAGGGTGAGAGAAAACACTATCCATATTTTTTTGTAAAGAGGGATACAGATAGACCACTATATCTCAATCATAAAAAAATATGTTCATCTCAAAAGGTATCCACCCACCTACCTGACTTTGGGGAGGATCATACACTAGAATATCTTAGTGTTTAGAAGGTTTAAGAAAGATTTTGAACATCCATAAGGAGAAAACTCTACATCATTAACAAATAATTTTCTCCTCGTCAGATTGCAACCGGATCTGCAAAGGTATTTTATTCTAAACCCTAGTGTTGATGTCAAAAAATGTACTAAATCCAATTTTCTAATCACAGATAAATTATAATATGCGATGAAATAAACCCACAAGAGAAAAGGAGTTTTTATAGTCGCTCGGTTGTGAAGAAAAACCTACGTTCACTTTATTGTATTGATTTTAGTGATACGGAAGCTAGGTACTCTTGCTATAAGAATAATAACCTAGAATTTGGTCTAACTTGCCTTTTGTTAAGGGGATACAATATATTTATAGTGACCTAGAAATCAAGGGTTATAATGCTTTTATATATTCAAGAATTTACACCCTACATAATGAACGTGATGGTTGATATTCCTAAGCACGTGTGGAAGGACTCTTGGTTCCTTCCCATGTGATGTTTATTTATTTACTTTGATGGTCTGCATTCTTCAAGTTAGTCCAACTTCTAACCAGGCAACTACCAAGGTAGCCGATCAAATAATGATGACTAAGACTATTGCCACATAAGGAGACAAGTGTGCATTTCTGATTCATGCACGTAGATGGATAATTTTTGGTATCAACAGAAGCCCCCATACTTTATTCTTGATATTTTGTTGAAAGGATGAAGTATGACACAAACTGAGTTGCTTGGAAATCTTTTTGGTCTTGGTCGGTGGACGACCTATATGAATTATAAAAAATTTCATCATTTGATCATGTAATGGTGATTTTGTAAATAATTTGAATTTTAGTGACCCGCTAAAGGGCGTATTAGAAATTTCTCGCTTATAAAGCTATGGAGCTGTCAGAATGGCAATCGTTTATACAGTTAATCATTTCTTGCACTGTTTTCTATGCAAGCTATAAAAGACGAGACTTTTGTTGATTTATGTACCACATATTTTAAAACTTTTGAACTCTCTCTCTCTTGTCCTTTAGATTTTCATCTTCAAGCTTTCTTTTTGCACCCATTTTCTCCCTTGATTCTGCCATTACTTTCTCTGTAAACTTTCTTCCTCCCTTTCTTTTGATTTCTTTCTTAGAAATCATGGTATATATATTGTTCATTGGGACTCTTTAAATGAATTTAGGCGAGAAAGAAACATCCCTGATTAGGTAGACTTAGAAATGTCTATACCTCTAGTTGAGGTTGAATCACTACCAGAAGGTCACTGGATTCCCTCATTATTTATAGTTGAATGTGGTATTACCTTTCCCCTGTGACACCCACTTAATTAAATATCGGGTGATTAGGCCTTTATTAAATTAAAACAGAATACCCAAATAGGTTCAGTCTTAGCATCAATGCCGAAAAACTTTTTAAATTTACTAACCACCTAGTATTTGAAAAAATGATGTCAAAATTTTATCGTTGTATTTAACATGCAAAGATTTAAAATAATTAAATAATTAAACAAAACATTCACCATACTAAATTAATCAACTCCACAATAAATAAAATACGGAATCAAATAAAATATGACAGGAGTAAACCCCCTGTCTGAAACTCTAATACAATATTCCATAATCAAAAGTCTAAATCCTATAACTGAAATAAAAGAAGTACAATGTCTCTGAAATCACTGCTAATATAAGAAGGGAGGCACGCCCGACTGAAATAAAATAAGGATGCATCGAATTTGAAATGAATTGAGGCGTCTGCCAAGTAAGTCTTGCAATCGACTGTAGAAACTGCAGCAACAACAAATGATGATGATGATCTCCTAAACTGGGCCTCCCTGTGGCTGGACACCTAAAATGGTTTTTACAAAGAAAATATATTTGGAAGAAACGGGTCAAATCTCGAGTAAAAACAGTTTAAAAGATTTTATGAAGTATTTAAAATGCATAAATAGCATGTATTATATGCATGTTAGGTTCACGGCTCTCACATGAGGTCATCACCCCTCAACTAGTGTGCACGCCTAACGTTTACTCATAACCCATCCTAGTTATGATACTCCACCTAACTAGTTTGAATTAAATATTTCACTCCATCTACTAACTTATGGTGCTCACCTGTGTTACCCATACAGTAATTTACTTTCTATGTCTTTTAGACATTTATAATTTCTCATATAATATTAATTTCTCACATAATATTAATTTCTCACATACTTATATATATTTAGATATTATTATCTTCCTCTTCTATTAAGCACAAGTATGTATATATATATATACACACACACACACACACACACACTACTATAGCACCCTAGGCTGAGACCTGCAGTGCATGCATACTCAGTTATCATGTCCTGGTACATCACGCACTATATAAAGGACTGTTGGTTTGGTATCTCTCTCGAACCATATATAAAAATCACATTTATTGGAGGCGAATATAGTTCCAAGCCTATGGGTTACGCACATACCTATGCACCCATATTACCGTCATCTTATCGTTCTCATAGATAGGCCTTTCCTAGGTTCTATATTCTGAGGTACAAGTCAGAAATCCCCTCTAAGACTCATTAGGATATGACTGTCCCGAAGCAAAAACCTCCCGTGATAGCAAGCAACGTAGGTATGTCATACACGGAAGAAATTATGCACTAGGTATACACACAATCTACATATTTATATCATCAATATAGGCATACGTGCATTCTATATCATATCTATCGTACGTAGTATATATATGTCTTGAACATTTTACGTATTTAATAATTTATAACTTTACTTATTATCGTACGCTCTAGAGTATTTCTCACCACTCAAAGGGTATCCTTTATTCTACACATAGTATCAATAGGTAAACTCCCTATACCTTACTGGTCTAAGTCATCATTTCCCTCGAATTTACGAGACCTGAATTATTCTCCCATTTAGGTATTTTTCTCGGTAAATCCTAATTAAGTTTAGCCCTTAATTCTCCCTCTTAGGAATAAACCCGAAACCCCACCTAAGCCTATTGGTGTCTTAATATATTCCCATTATGTTTAAAAAATAAGTCCCACAATTGAATCCCAAACGATTTCCAAAGATTTTAAATAAAAGGGGAAAAGTGGGCAAAACTGGGTAGCCGTATCGATTTGCCCTGGTCCGAATCGATTAGCTTGTCGAATCGATTCGCCACCTATAGGTCTCGAATTCTGCATAATTTTTCCTATGTGTTTCACCATTTTCAATCATCAAAACCTTCAGCAAACATTCCCAAACTCCCAAACAATTACTTCAAACATTTTACCAACATATATGAATGATTTCTAACATACAAGAATCATGAATTCATGAATTAATCAATTTAATCCCAATTAAATTATGAAAACCCTAGTTTAACACTTTCATTTAAGAATCAGTTTAAAACTCATATTTCTTCCTTAAGATTCAATGAAATTTCATGGGTTTCATTCTACATAAGTAGAGGATTCAATCCTATATTATTTTCCAACATAAGATTATGATTTAAGTCCTCTAATTTAACCCAAAGTATACAAATTTCTTATATGGTACATCCTACACTAACATGGATATCATACATGCTATAGTTTTGCAAGATTAAACACTTGCCTCAATATGAAGGTCTGGTCATCTAAAGATGATGGGTATGGCGGTGTTCCTCTTCTCTCGATCTACTCGGTGGTGGTGTTGGTGGTGTAATTGGAGTAGTAATTGGTGCTAGCCCTTTGGAACTTCCTCTCCTCGTCCTCCTATGGCCTGTCTACAACTCTACTAATATTAACCCTAACTTCACTTACGTAAATGACAATATAAACTCCTAATTTTTGTGGATTTAATTTTCCTAAAATTTCAAAAGACTAAAATGCCCCTCGAGGGTATCGGTTTGGCCTAAAATTACCCCGGGACCCAAACTAAACCCCCGAATATACTTTTCTGACTATCTCGACCCTTTCGGACACTTTGGCACACTTGAAATGATTATTTGGATGACGTAAAAATAAATTACTTTTTATTCCATTAAATTAGGTCTCGACACGACTGATACGCGCGTCCCAGCTAAATCATTGTAACTGTCGTATTTTTCACTCGCGATAATTCTAATACCTTCATAACCACATATTAATTTACTCACTAGATAATATTCAATATAATTCATATTTATAAATACTAACTCTTTTCTCGCTAGTTAATATTTATTGTATTCTGGATTAATTATCAATTAATTTACCTTATTTAATTTAATTTAATTTAATTTAATTAATACAACATATAAATATTATTAAAAATACGGGGTGTTACATCCCCCTATTCGTTTCTTCCTGGAATTTTGTCAATATTTTGACGTTATTCCTGCTAGGGTAACTCCAAATACATGGAGAATAGTCAATGGGATTAATAGGCTTAACCAGATATACAAAACCCACATTGGTATCCCTGAGCTGCTGTTTTGCTATAAGTGGGTTACTATTGACAACACCTATTACCTTAAAACTAGGTTGTCAACAGATCCTTAGTAGTCAATTTACCAGATGTTAATAAAGACTACTTTGATTATGGGGTAATGGCAAAGAATTGGCAACATGCCCCTCTTCAAAGAGGAGAAGTGTATGATGGGCCCAAGTGTCCTCAGGAAGGACATGGCATAGGCTGCTAGTTTTTATATTGTATTTTTTTCTTTCTTGTTGTCCAAATGTTTGATCTTCTACGTTTGATATTGTATTTTTTCTTTCTTGCTGACCAAATGTTTGATGACATGTTCACTAATGTTTCTTGTCCCGTTTTGTACAGTTGAGAGCAAGAAAAAATGTCCTAATAAAGGGGACGTTAATCTTCAAGAGTTAAAATTCGCGTAGTGCATTCATCAAAGAATTGGTGACGAGTACCCTAGAGTAACCTCCTACCTACTGTAATATATATGCTCAGTTACTTATTTTGTTGCTAGGCCAACCACAACAACACCTTTAATTCCCATCAATTTAGAAGAGGAACTAGTTCCCATTTCTTCGGTTGAGGAGTCTACTAGAGCTGAGAAGGATTTAGTTACTTCTTCTTCTTTTGAATCGATGGACATCTCGGCTATCCCTACTTCACATGTAGCAAGTATGGGCAAGAGAAAAATCCTTGATTTAAAGACTAGAGCTTTGTCTCTTACTGCCAAGAGCACTAGAGAAAAAACTATTAAGGCTGCTAATGCCAAGAAGTCCAATGTGATGGAGAAGACATCTAAAATTGCTGAAAAGGTACATTAGGTCATCACTACTGAGGAAATTGATGTTGCTACACCTCACTACAAAAGGTTAAAAAAAGGTTTTCCTGACAAACAAACTTAAATAACTATTGCCGACCAACGAGAGTTGGTTAAAAATATCAATCTGATTTGAAGATTGCTAGCTCATATTATGTTGCTGTCAATTTTGGTTCGGCCCAAGCCTCTATTAAGGTTGGGACCCTTCCTGCTGATAGGGCAACTATTTCTCCCATGCCTCAATTAAGATTGTCGAAAAGAGATTGCCAAAATTTTGCCTTAGTAATCTTTTCCCCTTATTACTTGCTTTTATTGACTTATTTCGATTGTTCTGTTCTGATATTTTTTCTTTGTGCAGTTTCTGGTGGATTCAACCAGATGATGGAGAAGGACAATTAGCTGTGTTCTTTTATAGGAGATGTGGAAGAGGCCTTTAAATGTCTATGGAAATATTTAGAAACTTCAAGACAAGCGTTAGAGTCCAAGCAAAAGTCTTGGGAAAATGATTTAACTCTAGCCAATTACAGGTCTACTACTGCTGAAGAGAAACTGAAGACTACTGAAGCCAATTTGAATACAACAGAGGACAAGGCTAAGGTGGCCGAGGATAAATTGATGGAAAATTAGAATCTTTAGAAAGAAATTGAGGAGAAATCAACAAAGCTGATTGCCGATTTAACAACTGAGAAGGCCACAACCAAGAAGATAAAGGAAACCTCCTTTGATAAGGGCTGGGAGAAAGCATCCTTGGATGCCTCTGCACAAATTGAATACTTTAAGAAAAAGTCTTTCAAGGATGGTTAGTCGGAGGCTCTTAAGGAGGTAGGCAATGCAGAAGACTCTGAGCTGATCTAAAGGCATTATCCAAACACTCCTCCAAATTTGGAGGAAGAATTTAACGATGAAAAAGGATCTGATGAATCTTCTCTACCAGCCGTTGGGTCTGTCCAAGAGCCAGTTGGTGAAGCCGCTCTTCTTGTCGAGCTGCCTTTTAAAGCTAATTTCCAGGACAAGGAGAAGATCTAGCTCCTTTGTTGTTTGTCTTTCTTGTTAACAAATTTAATGTTCTTTCTTCCCCATTTTGTAATAGGAACACATGTTTGTAATCCCCTTTTCATTAAAGAAAAGATCTTATTTTGATTAATTGCATTTTTGTTATACTTCTGGTGTACTATCTTTGCATTCTTACACTTGTGATTCTCAGTTTGATGCTAGTAGACAGGGTATAATTTCTACTAAATTTGAGTTGCTTCAACGGAGTAAAAACCAATTTGAAGCTGGGCATACTCCTATGTCTGAAGAAGATTTGACTGGGTTGCTTGGCTCAGATGTAATCGATTAAGTCAAAGAATTATACCTTCATCTTCATTACTTATAGAACATAGTTGTAGCTAAAAATGTTGCCTATTACAAAATGATTGAGCAACTTCAAGAAGATCATAGTCAGGATAAAGCTTTACTACATGCCGACTATGAAGATAAGTATAAAGCGTTAAGTGAAGGATGGGGATTTGAGAAGTAACTTAAAGAGTATACCTCCTTGTATAGATGAAAAGAATTCTTATTGAACCGAGAGGTTGATGAAGCTCGGGAGATAGGAAAATTCCTTAAAGGGGAAAATAATCAACTTAGAAATGAGCTAGACATTCTAAAAAATCGTCTACCAGTGGTACTGATGAAGGTGCTTCTTTTTTGGAAACTGAGAATGCCAGGTTAGTGGAAGAACATGAAGCATTGTAGAAAACTAGGCCTAGATAAACTTCCATACAAAGGGTGACTACCCGACCAACTGTGAATGAGGAGAGAACTATGAAAACTCTAGCCGACCAAGCGAGCCAATTAAAAGCAATTAGTTAGGCCATTTCCATCTTATATGTTCAACTAAAAGTTAAGGATAAGGCTATTGTCGATCAAGCTGCTCAGTTAAAAATCAAGAATAATGTTCTGAAAAAACTCCAACATCAAGTAAAAAGGTTAACCCTTCAATTTCATAAGCAGCCCAGGTAGATTTAGATGAAAGGTTGTAATGAGACCCTAATCCATGTAGATGATCATCTTACCAAAAATCACCATGAAGGTTATAAATGGGGATGGACCAACTTGCTTACCTTACTGAAGTATGACCAAAATAGCGAGTTATGGTATTAGAATGATCCCGGTTTATTGGATTGCGATAAGCCTCCATTTAAGTTAGACATATCATGGATCCCTCTGGATTCCATTCCCTAGTGTTTAATCACTAAATATCTTGGCGATTACGTCCTTCACGATGTTCATGAGATAATTCCTCATCCTTATCTGATCAATAGGCCGAGCAATAGCAATAGGAAAATGCTGAGAGATTTTAATTACATAAATTCCCTCTATACCTAGATGATCCTCCTACTCGGATGGCGAGAGCGCAACATACATCTTCTAAAATGACCAAAGCACAAGAGAAACGTCCATATGAATAATTCTTCTATTTTTTTGTATTTGCTTGATCTTAAATGTGAGACATGTAGTATTTGAATAAAAATATTTGTTTTTGTGTCGTCAACTTAGGATTAGTTAATCAGTTAGCCGACTAAGCTATTTATTTAATGATGAGTTATTAAACTATGATTATAGGGCCTTAGATTCTATCAATGCACTTAGATGAAACTATAAATAGTTTTGTCGGTTCGAGTTGTAGCATTAGTTATCAATGACGACCAAGTGTATGAGGAATGTATGTGTTTATTCCTGTATTTAGGAATGTAAACATGTTTTCTATCATTTAACATAGTCGGGTAAAACTTGTTTTAACTGCTTGAGTTGTATACGAAGTTTTGTAAGGACATATTTTTACTAAGTTCGTCACAATTAATTATGTCGTATACCGCTACAAGTCGTCGAAGCATTGTGAAGATTGCATCTACAAAAGACGGATCCAAATTACCAGATGTCTTCAACATTCAAGCCCAGCAATATGAACTTTGGTAAGATATTGTTTTAAAGTTTCATATACATTTCATATTAAGAGTGTTGGGATATTTTTATAAAAGGTTTTAAAAAAGCTTTTATATAAAAATGTTTTTTAAATAGGTTTTATAAATGTTTGTGAAAAAACTGCTTCAGCAGTAAACGTACCTCGGTTCGACGCCAAGGTCGTTCAAGCGAGATCTCAATCTCGTTCGAACGACAATGGAAGTTGCACGTTGTTGTTCGAACGACACGCGATTTCATTCGCGCGAGATGTCATTCTCGTTCGAGCGAGATGACTTTTTGGCTGACAGGTCTGACTTCGTCCTTATCTTTGACCGACTCAAATTTCCTATAAAAAGGAATGTCAGCCTTTGCTTTTCGACGTGGAGAATAGTTTCAGAATTAAAGAGTCTTATTCTTTTGAAACTTTTGTGTATCTGCCCAGATTTAATTCAATACATTTTGGCAGAAAGTTTTTCTCCAACAATTTTAAGGGTTCAAATGTTTTATTTTTAATTCACAAAATCCCAATTACTTTTGTGTGAATTGTTTTGTGGAACCCACGAACATATTTTGTTTTTGCTCATACTTTGTGGGGAGAGCTCTACAACCGACAGTTGCGTATTATTGTGGAGGGAGTCCTTATAAGGTTCACATCTTGTGGAGAAGCCATTTCTCTTCTTCACTGCTGCCCTCCTGGAAAGGGAAAGTTCCAGCCGAGACATCGGAACCGACACCTGCGGGTATTTCGTATGTCACCCTATTTCATTGTAATCCGCGTAAGCCGTTTTCTTACAAAATTATAGTGAAATAAAAGGTTTTTCCCCTTTGGGGGATTTTTCCTCTTATAAGTGTTCTTGCATGTTTCATCATCGTATTTAATCACATATAAATGCATGTTTAGGACTTAAGTGGTAAAAATAGTGTTTAATTATAAAACTTCCTTATTTGAACGCAAGCGCACTCTCCTCAAATTGGTATCAGAGCAGGTTGCGCTAATTTATTGCGTATTCCTATTTTCCGCACAATTTGTGTGATATTGATTTTTTTTTAAAAATCAGTTTTGTGAAAAATCGCAATTTTCCAATGGAACGTTCATTTAATGAAGTGCCTATTTTTTATGGGAATAATTATGCCTATTGAAAAGCTCGCATGAAATCTAATTTAAAGCTATTGACGAGCGTGTTTGGTTGCTTTGTGTTCGTTTGCTTGCACATGATTCTTCTCTTGCCATATCATATACATGATTGTGTTTACATACTTGTCATACGCTAGTTATGCTTTTTGATATATTTTTTCTAGCGTTGTGACATGTACTTTTTGTATATATTTTTTTAAAATTTTTTTGAAAAATACAAAAAGATTTTTTTTTGTTTGCACCGTTTATGGATGGACACTTAGGATGACCCAGTCACACCATCATTTCATTTTACATGTGATTATTTGATAGTGTTTTGAGACAATAGGTCAATTCATCATTGTGCTTTATAATGTTTGGAGTCATTAAGATGTAATTAAGTGTTACTTCCTACATGTTTGACTCATGTTTCCTTTATTGCACACATGCACGGATTTGTTTGATTATTGTGCTTGTCTTATCACATGTTGGTTGGGTGTTTTCACTTCAATCCTGTCCTTAAAACGAATCAAGCGCGATAAATTTTGATAAGGAAATATTGCATATAAGAACCGTTTTGTGAGTTTGTGTGCTTTATTTAAAAATGGGAAAGGGCTGCGAAAGGTTCATTTTGCCTTTGCGAATACTAAGCCACCGTTAAATTGGACCTAAAAATGGAGGAATTTTATTATCCGGGGTCCAAAGAAGTTTAAAAGAGCCCGAAAAAATTTAAAGGCAATAAAAAGAAATTCATGCCAATTATGGGCCATTTAGGTTTTTGCACCAATTCTCCAAAGTTTGAGAATTTAGTTTATTCACCTCTAAAAGAAAATATATATGAGGGAGTTTGGTTGGATAATTAAAACGGGTTTGCACATCCTTGAAATGCTTGAAAATGCGTTACATAGTTTTGGACGTTATTGGTGTGTAAATCATTTGACTTTGATTTGTTGATTTGTATAAGTCGATGTCATTTAAATTTAACAAATTTTTACACCTAAGGATACTTGTGATGTTCATTCGTTAGGAGTACACATATGCATCGTGCACATATGACTGATTGAGTTGATTTACCTATCGAATGTGTTCACACCCATTCATTTCATTTCCATGACTTGGTTGTTTGAGTTTAATTCCATGGTGTGATTTTTTTTGTATCCTATTTTTGTATGAAGAATTTGAAACATCAAAAATAGTTTGTGAATACTTTTGGGACATACCTTTGTATATGCGTAGCTTGATCTTTGTTTACTATGCATTTTGTCGTGACACTCCATGTTTTGATTTTTTTTCTTCTTATCTGTCTATTTGGGGACATCATAAAAAGGAGGAGAAAGAATTATCATGTTATGGGGGAGTTTTTGCATTATGGGGGAGATTTGATTATTAATGATTTATTCTTATATCATTTCTTCTTATCTGTCTACGTCCTCGATGCGTCACAAAGGTTTTTTCTTTATCTCATGTGTGTAGGTGCAAATATTGAAGATCATGATGTTGCACACCTTGATGAGAAAAGCTTTGAGAGTTTTGATGTTGAAGAAAAATTTGAGAACTTGCAAATTTTACCTTTTCTGTTTTGGGATTCATGGGAGGGTAGATTTGTATAGGCTTTTTAGTTTTTGATTATTCGGATGTTTTTATGTATGTACCGGCATAGACATTGGGGGATATTTGTAAGGACATATTTTTAATAAGTTCGTCACGATTAATTATGTCGTATACCTCTACAAGTCGTCGAAGCATTGTGAAGATTGCATCTACAAAAGACGGATCCGAATTACCAGATGTCTTCAACATTCAAGCCCAGCAATATGAACTTTGGTAAGATATTGTTTTAAAGTTTCATATACATTTCATATTAAGAGTGTTGGGATATTTTTATAAAAGGTTTTAAAAAAGCTTTTATATAAAAATGTTTTTTAAATAGGTTTTATAAATGTTTGTGAAAAAACTGCTTCAGCAGTAAACGTACGCCGGTTCGACGCCAAGGTCGTTCAAGCGAGATCTCAATGTCGTTCGAACGACAATGGAAGTCGCGCGTTGTCGTTCGAACGACACGCGATCTCGTTCGCGAGAGATGTCATTCTCGTTCGAGCGAGATGACTTTTTGGCTGACAGGTCTGACTTCGTCCTTATCTTTGGCCGACTCAAATTTCCTCTAAAAAGGAATGTCAGCCTTTTCTTTTAGACGTGGAGAACAGTTTCAGAATTAAAGAGTCTTATTCTTTTGAAACTTTTGTGTATCTTCCCAGATTTAATTCAATACCTTTTGGCAGAAAGTTTTTCTCCAACAATTTAAGGGTTCAAATGTTTTATTTTTAATTCACAAAATCCCAATTACTTTTGTGTGAATTATTTTGTGGAACCCAAGAACATATTTTGTTTTTGTTCATACTTTGTGGGGAGAGCTCTACAACCGACAATTGCGTGCTATTGTGGAGGGAGTCCTTATAAAGTTCACATCTTGTGGAGAAGCCGTTTCTCTTCTTCACTGCTGCCCTCCTGGAAGGGGAAAGTTCCAGCCGAGACATCGGAACCGACACCTGCGGGTATTTCGTATGTCACCCTATTTCATTGTAATTCGTGTAAGCCGTTTTCTTACAAAATTATAGTGAAATAAAAGGTTTTGCCCCTTCGGCGATTTTTCCTTAAGCTTGTGTCGCATGCTTTATTTATTTTATGGTTTGACACACGCACACACGCAGTTGAATGATTTGGGGCTGATTTATTTTGGTTTAAAAATAGACACTAATTAAATAAGTGTGCCAACATAGAAAGTTGCGAATTTAATCAATTATCACCGTTACGATTCTTTCAAGTTTACAAACTTTTTGTTCTTGACCTATCAAAAATGAAGTCATACATGAAGTAAGTTACTAGTGAAGACCAAATGTGTTAGGAATATATGTGTATATTTATGTGTTTAACTTGGTCGGGTAAGACTTCTTGTTCATGACTTGTTAATTCAAAGTCGTACATGAAGTAATAACGTGGTCGGGCGAGACACGACTACATGTTAAGCTATTGGTGCATCTTGAATTTGATAAGTTTAACCTGATTAAGTATCTTATTTATGTAGTTATTGTTGTTTGTTGCTCGGTAAGGGCTTAAGACCAAGAGACATTATTTGGCAAGCGCTAAAGACCAAGAGACATTATATGGCAAGGGCTGAAGACCAAAAGACAATGTTTACTTATTGTTTTGGGGGATGTATATCGTTGTACTGTGAAAAAATAATTAAAAAAATTGGAAATTAAAGATATTTTATTGAACTGGAGACAAAGTTTTGTTGAACATAAAGCAAAAAGAAATACAAAATGCCCTTATTCATTGATAGTATTTTCGGAGGTGGTCGTCGTTCCAAGGGTTCTTAAATTTTTCCTCATCAAGTCTCTCTAGCCAAAAAGTCCCTGGTCGGATTACCACTGAAATACGATATGGGCCATGCCAATTGGCTTCAAGCTTGTTGCCCTTCTGGATGACTTTCTTGAGGACGTAGTCACCTTTTAAGTTGGTGGTCTTGACCCGTTTATTGTAAAAGTGAGCAGTCCTTTGTTAATATGCAACATTTCTGAGGGCGGCATCTTCTCGAACTTCTTCAACCATATACAAGTCCAATTTTCTCATCAGATCACTCGTGGGAGAATCAAAGTTTAAGACTCTGTGAGTTAGTAGAACTATGTCGACTGATACCATTGCTTTTGTCCCAAACGCAAGCATATAAGGTGTTTCTCCAGTTGCTTTCCTCGGTGTTGTTCTATAATCCCAAAGAACATAGTGCAATTCATTAATCTAGTTATCCTTTGTAGCATCAAGTCTATTTTTTTAGTCCATTAATCAAGGTTCTGTTTGTTTCTTCTATTTAACCATTACTTTGTGGATGCCCTGGGGCAGAGTGAAGTTTTTGGATCTTGGATTGAACACAGTATGCTTCAAATTTATCATTATCAAATTGGGTGCTATGGTCAGTAATGAAAGCATAAGTCATGCCATACCTGCAGATGATGTTCTTCCAGATGAATTGTTATACCTTCCCGTAAGGCATCTCTATTAATGGATCTGCTTCCACCCATTTTGTAAAATAATCAGCAACTCCTAAAAGGTATTTGAACCTGTCTTTGGTGGTCCCCATGGGTCGAACAAGTCAATTACCCAAATGTCAAACAACCAAGGAGAAGTAATTTGTGCTAAAGCAATGCTTGGTGTTTTGTAAACTGCAGCAAACCTCTGGTACTTATCATATTTTTTGCGAAGGTCCTATAATCTTCCCTCATAATTGGCCAGTAATACCCCTACGTGTTGATTCTTTGAACTAATGACCAACCAGATGAATGAGCTCCATAAGAACCCGCATGCAGTTCCCTGATAAAATCCTCAACTTCCAATGGATGTACACAGCGTAATAAGGAAATAATGATTCCCTTTTGTATAAGACTCCCTTCTCCAACACATATATGGCTACTTTGTACTGGAGTTTTTTCGCCTCTTTTGGATCAGTTAGTAGGGTTCCTTATTCAATATAATCTCTAATTGGATCATCCATAAAGGTCCCAAATCTACGGAAATAAAATTGATCATTTGATCCTCATCTATGCTCCTGGTTGCCAAGATCTCAATTGGAATGCTTCGCCTGAGTTCTATTTTTTTTGTTGAAGCCAGCCGAGCAAGTGCGTCAACTCTGGCATTAGCTATCCTTGGTATCCTATTCATTTATACGCCTGAAAATTTAGAAATGACTTTCATTACCTCGATCAAGTATCTAGTTATCAAATCTCCCTTGACTCCATATATATGAAGCACTTGGTTGATGATCAACTAGGAATCATTGTGTGACACTTCTTGCTCGGCACCTATTGATTGGGATAATTCAAGTCCAGTGATTGAAGCCTCATATTCAACTTCATTATTTGATATCTTGAATTGGAACCTGAGGGTATATTCCACGTCAGTATTATCAGGGGTATTAAGTATGATACATGCTCCACTACCAGTTGCGTAAGAAGATCCATCCATATATAAGTTTCGTAATGGAATTTTTCTCCTAAATCTCTTCGTAGACAGAACTCCATAGTGGAATATATTCTTACTTTCTTCTGTATAGTTCTGAGCCATTTCTCGTGTAATGGACGATTCCGGTTGATTGGCTATGACTTTGGCTTACTTTTGAGATAAGCTCTCTTCCTGAGAAGTCTGCTCGACATGCAAATTTAGTTAGTCGGTAACCTCGGGATATGTAAATTCCGTAATGAAATTTGCCAAATCTTGCCTTTTAGTGATGACCTTAGCTCGTAAATGGTGTCATATTCTCACAGCTTTAGTGCCCAATACATCATCCTGTCTGACTTTTTAGGTTTGTGAATGGCTTACCGAAGAGGTAGATTAGTGTACACTACTATAGTGAGCGCTTGAAAATAAGGCTTCATTCGCCCGGAGGCTTTAACGAGGGCTAAGGCCAGTTTTCTAAGCGTGGGTACCTGATTTCGGCTCCCTTAAATTCTTTGCTGGTATAGTAGACTAGTTTTTGGATCCAATTATCGAACCGAACTAATGCTGAGCAAACTCCAGACTCAGAAATAGCTAAATATAAGTACAATTTTCTCCCAAGGCTTTTCGGGACAATAATGGTGGAGATCCCAGATACTTCTTCAACTCTTGAAATGATTTTTCAAACTTTTCATTCCACTCAAAGGTCTTTCTAAGAACCTTGAAGAATAGTAAGCACCTATCTGTTGCTCGAGAAACAAATCGGTTTAAGGCAACCATTCTACCAGTAAGTTTTTAAACATCTTTTTTGTAAGTCGGCGATTGAAATTCTATCAGATCTTTGATTTTGGCAGGATTAGATTCAATTCCTCTTTGCTTTACTATAAAGTTGAGGAACATTCCTTATTGAACACCGAACATGTACTTGGTCAGATTTAATTTGATTTGATTCTTTTTCAGATGGTTGAAAGTCTGATTGAGGTCCTTGATATGATCTGAAGCTTTCTTTCTTTTAGTCAACATATCATCTACGTACAGTTCCATATTTTTCCCAATCTATTTTTCAAACACCTTATTGACCAACCTCTGGTACGTTGCTCCAGCATTTTTAAGCCCGTAGGACATTACATCATAGCAATAAGTAAGTTGGTTGGTAATGAAAGAAGTTCTTTCTATATCCTCTGGTTTTATTTTGATTTGGTTATATCCAGAATACGAATCCATAAAACTCAACAATTCATATCCAGTTTTGGCATCTACTAACTGATCAATTCTTGGCAAAGGAAAATGGTCCTTTGGGCAAGATTTATTAAGATCGGTAAAGTCTACATATATTCCCCACTTATTCCTCTTCTTTTTTACCATCACAACATTTTACAACCATATTTGACATCATCAATGAATTGGGATTTTTACAGCTTTTCAACCTCCTCTTGAATGACCTGGTTCTTCTCAGGACTAAACACCATACGCCTTTACTTGATCGTCTCGGCATCCTTATTAATGTTGATTTCATGACAGAGGAAATTGGGATCAATCCCTATCATATCCTCATGATTCCAAGCAAACACATTCCTTCATTCTTTTAAGAACCTAACCAATTCATATTTCAGGAGTGGAGCTGATGTGAAGCCAATCTCGGTGGTTCTCTCCGGTTTGTCATCATATAAGATTATGCTTTCGGTGGCTTTTACAATCTGTCCTTTGACTAGCTATGTTTCATCTCGGGGATCCAAAGTATTAACTTTTGATTCACTGTAGGGATCCTTAGTGTCTAATTGGTAAATGGTGGTGTTCTTCTTCAAATCAACCAAATCTTCTTGCTCAAACAAAGAGTAATAGCATTCTATGGCTACCTTTTGATCACCCTTCACAACACTAACCCCAAAGTGAGTAGGGAACTTTAAACATTGGTGGATTGTGGATAGTATAACTTCAAATTTCTTTAGTCAAACCCTATTGAGGATCACATTGTAAGCAAATTGAATTTTTTTTATCCATAACAAAGAAACGTATCTTTTCGGTGTGGCTTGCTGGCCAAGTGCCGAATAATACATCCAACTTGACTGTTCCTAGGGGGTATAATTTTTCCCTTGAAAATCCAATCAAAGGTCTGTGGTATGGTTCCAAATGGCTAAGCGTTAATCCAAAATTTTGGAAACATGGATAAAACATAATATCAGCTGAACCTCCATTGTCTATCAAAACCCTGGCGATGATGGCATCCTGTATTCTAAATGTTACGACCAGTGGGTCGGTATGAGGATACAATACTCCAAAGAGATCATTTTTGGAAAAGTCGATGACCAGTTTATCTTTGTTTACTTTCCCGGGTCGATCATCATCATTCAAATTAATACGTTGTAAGTAGGAACGGGTCTGTGTTTCATTTAGGTAAGATTTTCTCTCAGCAGTTTGATCTCCTCCTCCTGCATCTCCACCTGTGATGACATGATAATTAAAAGAACCAAAACTTATCATGGTTAACTCAATTTTGGGTTGCTTTGACTTCTTTTGTAGGTTTGGTTCATCTTCATGACCATCTTCATGGCCTCGCTTCCTGTCAACCCTAGGTTTGCAGGGAGAATTTGACCTTCCTCCTATTTCTCGGCTTTCATGTCAATTAACAAATTTGTTTAGCATTCCTCAGTGAATAAGGGATTCAACTTCGTTATTTAAGGCAATACAATGATCGATTGTGTGTCCATGATCCTTGTGGAATTTGTAATATTTGGATTTATCTCTCTTGTTGGGGGTGCCCTCATCTTCTCAGTCCACTTCAAATCTTTATTGTGCTTAATTTCTTCCAGTATATGGTGGATACTGGCCGTCAATGGAGTATATGCTTCTTACTTTTGGGGCTCCTAATCTTTCTTCTATTTTATTCCTTCTTCTTAGTCTTAGTGGAGGGACTTTGCTTTGCAGTCGTTGCTTCCTAGGTATTTATGATTTTTCCTGCCTTGGCCATGAGCTCTGTCATGGTTTTGGGATGATCTTTTGCCAAAGCGTAGTATAGCTTCTCTGGAATTAATTCACTCATCAAAGCGGTGATGGCTGTTTTTTCTTCATAATCAATCACTTCTAATTTCTCGTTATTGAAACGAGTGATGCATTTTCTGGTGGTTTCTCCTGCTCATTGCTTAACACTTAGGAGATGGGCTACTCTCTTAACTGGCTTGGCCCTAAAATAGAAATTATTGATGAATAGCTCGGCAAGTTGATTAAAGTTGACGATTTTTTTCTCGGGGTAAGTTATTGTACCATATCTAGGCTGAGCCAGTGATGGTGCTTGAAAAAGCTCTGCATCTTATTTCATCAGGAACATAATATACGTCAACTGCAGCCTGATACTGCTCAATGTGTAAAATAGGGTCAGTTTTACCATCATATTTGGGGATAACCACTGGGGTTTTAAACTTGGATGGAGTTGGGAAATCAATAATTTCCTAGATAAAGGGAGACCCCTTGATAAAAATTCCACTGCAATGGGTTCTTTTCCTTCATAATTTCTCTTAGCCGATCTTCTAATCGTTGGATCGATCCTTTCCATGAAGGATTTCTCGTATTAGATATATTCGAAGTAGCTCAGCCGTCTCGACCATGTGTTTGTGTTGAGCTCTCTTCGTGAGAAGTCTGCTCGGCGTGCACAAATTATCAAACACTTGATCTGGATCTGACTGAGCCTTCACGATGTTTGGTTGGGTGTTCATATGGTCTGGATAACTCCCCATGATGTCCCAACCGATAGAAAGGTGAAGCTCTACTCAACCTTTCCAAAATACTTGGCCTTTCAGGAGAGAAAGAATGGTCGTGATAGAAATTTTGTGGATCTGAGTGACAAGCTTACTCCCAGATGATAAGTCCTATCACGTGAAGACCTGGAATAGCTATGTCGTTTTTTCTTAGGAGGCGGAGGAGGAATTTCTCTCCTCAGAGATGGAGCCGTATTTTCCTTGGAAAGAGCTGGAGACCTGGCTTATAATGATTGAGCTAATTGTCTCATGGTTTCCTACATGGCATCTTAACCTCTGGTAATATTGGAAAGAATTTTATTTAAGTCAGCTGTTGTAGGCGAAGCAAATGGGATGGTAGTATTGCCTTCAATTCTGGTACTATTCTCAGGGTAATTCATTTCCAATGAATAAAGACGTATGTGATAGAGAACTATATTGAACACACGCTCCCGTAGACGACGTCAATCTGTTGATGTCAAAAAATAGACTGAATCTAATTTTCTAATCACAGATAAAATATAATATGCGATGAAATAAACACACAAGAGAAAATGAGTTTTTAGAGTGGTTCGATTGTGAAGAAAAGCCTACGTTCACTGTTATTGTATTGATTTTAGTGATTACAAAAGGCTGGGTACTCTTTCTACAAGAAGAATAACCTAGAATTCGGTTTATCTTGCCTTTTGTGAAAGGGATACAATGTATTTATAGTGACCTTGAGATCAAGGGTTAGAATGCTTTTATATATTCAAGCATTTACACTCGTACATAATGAACATGACGGTTGATAGTCCTGAGCATGTGTGGAAGGACTCTTGGTTCCTTCCCATGTGATCTCTTTTTTCTACTTTGATAGTCTGCATTCTTCAGGTTGGTCAGACTTCTAGCCGGGCAACTACCTTAGTAGACGATCAGTGATTGATGACTAAGACTGTTTCCACGTAAGGAGAGAAGTGTCTATTTCCGATTCATCCACATAGATGGATAATTTTTGGTATTAACACCTAGGTTTATTCTTTAAACCTAGTTTTTGGTTTCACCTCTATCTATTATTTGATTAATCAAAGACCCATGGTTGAACATTTATTCAGCGTATATCGATCTCCAACATACACATCTACTGACCCAAAGATGTCGTTAAAAAATAATGATGTCTATTCTGACATCGCCTATAATGTTTTTCACGATGCTCTATTTTATATGTTGTGGTTCTTAGTTTAGTAATTTATTAATAACATCTGTTATAAAATTATCATCTTAATATACTTTTCAAGACTCTCATATGGTAAAACTCATAAAAAAGGCATTTTCTTGTAGCATTTATTTCAAAGTGTAAAGTTCAAAGAGAATTATAAAGGGGCTTTTGCATATAAGTGTATATGAACAATTTTCCATTATATAACTCCCATTGAGTTTTCAACCTTAAGATAACTTATATTCCTTATTTTATGTATTTTATTTTACATAAATATCCTTTATAACCAACTCATATGTAATTTGTGGGTAAAAAAACTTCCACGCTTTTATAACTTTTTTTCCCCATTTTTCAAACTTCAAAATGTTATAACTTTTTATCAAATTTTTTTTTCACAAAATTAATATATTTGAAATTATCACAATGAAATTCTATCAAACACGATCCATAATGACTAAAAATATTGAAGGTAAAAAATATTAACACAATACACATATACCATGTTTACGAGAAAATGAAACTTCTTATTTTTTGGAATGTTTTCACATACAGTAAACGTTTTTTGTGCTAATATTACACAGAGTAAATATATCATTTTATTTTTTTTATATGTTTTATATTGGATATGGAACTTGTTTTATTGGGCTCGATTAGTAGATTTTTAAAATATCAATTTTGTAAAATTTGAATTTGTATATCGAAAGTTATGGTTCTTTAAAATTTGAAAGGAAAAAAATAACTACCACCTTAAATTTTGATGGAATATAAAGAGAGGGGTATATTAGTAAAAATAATTCGTAAATTTAAAAATAGAACTTATCTAATGGAAAAAAAATGTTGGAAGACCTTTTTCATCATGAAGAATTAAAATACAACCACAACAATATTATCTTACTAGCATGCAACCCGTGCAATGCGCGGACGTATTATAAAATTGGTAAGAAATATAGCTGAGAAATTAAAAATAAATAAGACAAAGAACCAACTATGTATACATATATAAAGAAAACATGTGGATCCAAAGATTGATGAAGTATTGATTAAAAAAGTTAAATGGGTCTCCTACTAAAAAAGAAACAACTCATAATTTAGGTTATACCTACTTAAAATCAATATCACTACAAAGTGCAAAACAAATGAATTAGAAGGTCTATACATTTTGAAGCAATCAAGAAAAATCAAGCAGAATGTGAAATGGGGAAAAAAAAAATACCAACATGATTTGAGACGAAAATTTGAAATGGGTCAACTTCGGCAAAAAATCTAATCTGAAACAATCCAAACACAGTTAGTACAAATGTGATAAAAATTGATATTATTAATTAATGAGATTAAATGTCAATTTGAAAACCTTATTAACCATAGTAACAACAGGCGTTGTCCCCTGTTATGTGGAGTTATTTGTGAAAAATTCTACTGATACCTCATAAAATAGATTTGCTCATTGCCTTACCCGTGTATGTCTAGGATCGCCAAAAAAAAAATCCAAATCCTAATCAAGTAAATTAATTTTTTGATGGAAATGAAGAGCAAAAAAATCCGGTGCCACTGGAATCAACTTTCAGTTACCTTGAATCTTTCCAATCATATTTCTCTCCTTGAGAGCGTTTGCAATTTATTTCGATATATTATATAGTTTCTACCCAAATGGCAGAACTTTTATAGCTTCTAAGGAAAACCAAATCGCCTCCTTGTGTATGCGTTAGTTGACAGGTGGAATGTAAAGGTGGAATGTAGAGAGACGAATGGATTAGGGCTGAATTAATTGGGTAGTTTGGGAGATTGTAGAGGAACCGAAAAGATAAGGTAAATGAGTAATCCAAAAGGTAGAGATAAAGAGTCTTGGAGTCAAATAAATAGTGCGTTTTCAAATTCTAGGACATAGTAAAATAATTAAAATATTTATGAAGTGTACACGTGTCGTCGTATGGGTACGACAAATGTCAAAACTGGATTTCACTGTCAATTTTAATTATATACTATAATTTATAAACTAGTATAGTTTTACAAAAGTACGTCCCAATAATCCCACAAATAAAGATTTTATTACAAACATGTCAACACTGTCTTGCAATTCTTAATTGTATTATGCCATAACATTTGTGTTATTGACTCATGCAATTCACATTTACATTAAGGGTAGTACCCATTCAACTTGTTTGTAGTCTTATTTTCTCTCTACTGCAGGTGTTATTTCAAAGATCTAAATTCATCAAGCACAGCTCTGCATCTCTTCATCTTGATAACCAATTGAAATGTAAATTCCCATCGTGAAAAGTAATAACAAAATAACAATAGCACAAGAATAGAGTAAATTAAATTTACAATAACCAACACAATATTTAACTAATGCATTCAAATTATCCGAAAAGTGTGTCAACGCATAAAATGACTGACAATTGATTCCAAGAAGATTTTAAAGGTTGATAACATTGCTTATTGTAACGTCAGTATAATCAATAGCATCCTTGGTGTCATCGAACTTGATAAGCTTAAGGAGACTCCCAGTTGCCAGAATGGCCTTAGGGTTAATGTCATGCAACGCCCTCGCATGCAAACTCTTACACGCCCCACTCGCAGCCTCACGCAACTCCGTACTCCCACTGGGAGCCATCAAACAATGGCCCAAAATCCTCAAAACCGGCTGCAATAATTCCCATGGCAAAGGTATCCTCCCATCCTTCACCTTGAGATGAGCCTCAGCCTCAGCCTCAGCCTCGTCCTTAAACATGTCCTCGTCCTGGCCAGCCCATATAACACAAAAGTGACAAAAATCAATTTTAGAATCCAAAGGCATTAGTGATATTTTGGTGTAGTAAAGCTCCAAGGCCACCCCAACAATTCTAGCGCGGCGGGTGGATCTTACTGTGCCGTGGGGGTCTAGGCTTGAGGAAACGACGGCTAGGTTTAACTCGGTAGAGGATGTATCAGGGGAGTGTTTAGTTTCGTGGTAAATGCTAGAATGAGAGAGATTTGGGATATTGAGGGTGATGGCTTGGCCGTTGCGTTGAGTGGTTTCGTGGGCGTAGAGGGCTAACAAGACGGCTTCGAAACCAGCGAGGGGTTTGCGAAGGGGGAAACGGGAGAGATAAACGCCGCATAGGAGGGGGATGAAGCGGAGGACCACCAGTTGGAGGTCGGCTTTGGAAGTTTGGAAGGTGTCGTAGAACCACCGGCAGAGGAAGTTGTCCCCGGATCCGGAGTCGGGTTGGCGGAGGAGATGGGAGATTTGGGAGGAGATTTGAGGGTCGTGGAGGAGAGAGAAGGAAGGGTTGTCGGAGGAAGAGAGGGAAGGGGGGATGACAGGGAGGATGGAGGACAGAGATTGGATGGCTTTGTGGCCTTCTGAGAAGGAGTCGGACCATGAGATGTGTGGGCTGTTGGGAGCGCTATCGTCGGTGCTCGACATTCTAATTTCGACAGATGGGAGGATGAATTGAGGAAGAAGAATATATCAATCAAATCTCACACAGACGCTTGCCTCCCGGATTTTGACACTTGTCTCCCAAAACCCTCAAATTCACCCCCTTTATAATTGCTTATTCAGTCACGCACTCGTTTGACCTCAAAACTAATATTTTTTGTTGGTTCACCGTTAATTCATTTTAATTGTCACTCTTTTTTTTTTTAAATATCATCATCATAAAGTATCTATAATAAAAAAATAGAATTAAATATCAAAAAGTTTCTCAAATATTTTTTAATATACATTTAATTTTTATTTTGTATCAAAAAATTTCTTATTCTCTTATCTTTAAAGGTCCGCGCCAGCGACATGGTAAAATTTTTTTAGCATGGTGAAGGACTTTTTAGTGCAAAATAAAAAAGCTTGGACAATACATGTATTAAAAAAAGTTTAAGGGACTATTTAGTATATGGTCCAAAAAAATAATGGAAAAACACCTTCATAATTAACATTTATAAGTAACATACATGTACATATATCTTATTCTTAATTTAAATATTTTTATAATAAAAATATCTTTTATTTTAACACAAAACTATTACAAAATCTAAATTAGAAAACACTTTTATTAAGTAAAAAAATGTTGACTATTAAATTTTTTTTTTATAAAAACTACTTTTATAGTTTTTTTTATTAAAAACAAAAAACTATTTTGTCTATATTAAAAATCGTTTCGTATAAAAAGATAAAAAAAAATAGGTTTTACTGTAAACAACTATGCATTATTAGACTCTTTTTTATTTAAAGTCTCTAACAGAGTGAACCCAATCGCCTCTCATGGGAAAAAAATGTGTGGGTTGTGTTCCACCACCGCTAAAGAAATAATAGAATGAAGCCCCAGATCAATCATGGGATAGTTCATAATAATAGCGTCGCCCAAATATTTGTCTAAATCTTGTCAACAATGAAAGCCCAGCCTAAACCCACCTGAGGCATCTCCTTCTACCATTTGTGGACGAATTTCATCGCATGTCAAAATTTAATGTATTGGATTCAGTATAATTAGAATAATATTTTTTAAGAATAATTAAAGAAATAGCAGTTACTAATTAATTAATGTAAGGACAAATTTCTAATTGAGTCGATTTGTAAGTGTTGGCTTAGTTCTGGACAAAACTATTTGAGTCGTGGGATAGAAGTTTGTGACCTTCAAGCGTATGACATTTGAGGTGAAGACGTAGCGGCCAAGTCTAAAAGAAGATCAAATCATATGTCATGTTTTCGTGCCACATTTGCGTCATTAACTTCCAAGGTCTCTAAAGGTATGAATGCATATGTATATTAAGACTTGGGATTTTTTTATTAGGTGTTAGTATTTTTGTTAATTTTTTTTTGAATTCATACTACCTAAAGATTTTGTTTTCGGGCCCCTTTCTATAGAAAAATCATACCTATTAAAAAAATCAGAAATATACGAAATTGGCGGCCACGCGTTTGTATCGAAATTATCTAGATTCATGGTTTGAAATCTCGTCTGAAATGTCGTTCGAACGAATTTTGTATGTTGTTCGAACGAGATTGCAGTTTCGAGCAGTTTTTGTCAGTTTTTTTTATAAACTTCCCACTACCTTTTTAACCACCCTTTTAAGTAGTGCGAGAATAGAATTTTTTTACAGACTTTTGAGAGACATCTTACTACACTTTGAGAGAGAAATCTTTTATCCAAAAGTCCCATTTTGCGTTCTTAATCTTTAATGGTTCAATTTTCATCCAAACACAAAGTTTACACCCATAGTTTATTTTAATCCAAGTTTCAATATATATATATACTTACTTTGAGATCATCTTGTTGGCACCGGGTTTCATTATCTACCCAAAAGGAGATAGTTTCCTATGGAGGATTCTGTTTGTTGATTCGTCACGTGCATACGGAGGAGGGCTTCATGCGTGGTTGTCTGTAGTTATGCCCCATCGGTGGAGTCCGAAACGACGATCGATTCCGGAGTTTTCGACTAGGTGGAGGTGGGAGAATGAAGAAGCGTCAAGGCTTGAGAGGGAGTTGAGTTGTTAAAGTAAGTATTTTGTCGTGTCTTTTGTAAATCCATACCTAGTGGACTTGTTGGCTGGGTCGTCCGAGGTTTTTTCCATTGTGAATTTTTCTCTTACATCGCAACGTTGTAATAACTTTTATTTTTATTAGATAAAAATTTGTATAAATCACAGCTTTTGTGTAAAATGGTGTTAGTTTAAATTTGGGTAATTTAGTTTAATTCAAGTCAACTAATTTAATTTGTAAATATTCATGCTTGGTTTGTTTGGATAAGTTAGAACTTGAATTAATTTGGTCAATTTACAATCAAGTCCGTTGTTGATCATTTTTAAACATTTAAAGACAATTTACTATTAGGTCCACTTGTTATGCTACTAGCATGGACTTCTATAAGAACAGAATTAGTGAACATAAGTGTTTAAAATTTATCAAATTCCTTTAGTGATTAAAATTTATTTGCGAGGGAGCTAAGAGTAGTTTGCTAAATTAATTTTTATTTAAGTGAAAATTTATTTGTTAGTTTAATTTAAATTTAAATTTTGAAGAAATTAAAATTTGAGGACTTTAATTGTTAATCTTGAAAGAATTTTAAAATTTGGAATTTTGTGTGAACCATCTCATTTTTTAATTTAAAGATTGTGGTATTAAGAGCATATCTTATAATTTAAAGGAAATTGGATTTGTCAGATTGGTATCACAGCGAGTGTCTTAAGATACTTTTTTCATTTAAAAATAAAAATTTTATCTTTTTCTAAATTTCTTATTTTTGATGGTTCAAATTATGCGTATTGGAAAGCACCTATGAGGTCGACATTTAAAATCGTTAGATGAGCGGATTTGGCAATCGTTAGTTAAAGGGTGGTCTCCACCGACTTGTCTAGAAGGAGAGGTTCGTGTACCTAAATCCGTAGAAAGATGGAGTGAGATTGAGCTTAAACTAGCAAACTTTAATTCCCGTGCTTTAAATGCTCTCTTTAGCGCGGTCACACCGGATGAGTTTCGCCACATTATGACTTGTGAGACATCTAAGGAGGCATGGTATATACTCCAAGTCATCCATGAAGGCACAAGTATCGTTAAAGCTTCTAAACTCTAAAATCTAACCACTCAATTTGAAACCATTAAGATGTTAAAAGGTGAGACTTTTGATGAGTTTTATGTGAGGTTGTCCGATATTATGAATTCTTGTTTTAATTTGGGAGAAAAGAAACCGGGCAACCGTGTCGCAAATAAAATTTTGAGGTCACTACCCGATAGATTTATTCCGAAGGTGACCGTTTTGAATTCTTTAGGCATTTTAGATTCTACGAAACTTGAAGAGCTTATAGATTACTTAAAAACCTATGAACTTGACATGTTTCCCTCCAAAGATGAGCAGAAGAAAGATAAGGGCATAGCTTTGAAAGCCCAAAAGGAGGAAATATCAGTTTTGAATGATGAGTTTGATATTGACTCGGAAGATATGGCTATGTTTGCTAGAAAGTTTAGAAAATTTCTTAATACTAATAAAGAGAATCTTAAAAATGATTATAATAGGCCGAGAAACTCCCTAAAAATCTTAATGAAGATCTATATAGGGACGAGTCGAATAGATGTTACGATCGTGAGGGTTATGGTCATAGGGCATTTGAGTGTCCCACTAAACAAAGGAAGGAAGGCAAGAGACCTATTTCATTTAAGGTCAACCTTAGTGATAGTGAACCGGAAGAGGGACCCGATTCCCCTATTGAGCGCAATTTTACCGTGTTCATGGCTAGTCATGTCAGCAATAGTGAAAAATATTCCATTGAGGATAACTTAATACATTACACTTCCGTGGCCATTGTTTGTGAATCCCATGAGTTTGATGGTAAAGAGAGTGGAGTAGAGATTGAGACTGAAAAAGAAGTGGAGCAGAATGAACTCCAAGTTGCCTTTCATGAGATGTATGATCATTAATATTAAAAAGGAAAAACTTGAAGTTGGAAGCTAAAATGAGAGAACATTCTGTAGGTAGTGATGAAAGTGTTTTTTGAATATCTTAGGGCACGTGACAGAACTCTTCGAGAGAAGTTAGAGTATGTTGAAGGTGAAAGAGATAGCCTTAGATGTTTAATGGAGGCTATGAAGAAAGAGCTTCTTGAGTTTGAAGAGAGTAAGAGTTTACTTGAGTTTAGAATAGTGGAGCTTGAAGAGAAATTGAGAGATTCAAATCGGGTCAAATTTAATTTGGAGTGTAGGTCGAAAAAATTAGATAAAATATTAGGCATTGTCCAAATTAAAGATGACATGTGTGGTATTGGATTTGTTACTCAAAATGCTTCCGCTAATAAAGCCAAAACCATGATTTTGAGAAAATCATCTAGGAACACTAGAAAAGATCAATCCTTAGGTAATACTTCATGCCATGTTTTCACTTGCACACAATGTGGTCGGATGGGGCACCTCGGGAGGTTTTATTTTGATCTTAGAAATGGTCCTAGGAAGTCCAAGGTTAGAGTCACCAAGGTCACCAGATCTCGAGAGCATCGTGTTTCACTCATGTGGGTTAGGAGATTCGATTTGGAGGCTTTACATGAAAGGCTTTGTGATTCTCATTTGCTATCACATGATTCCTCCCTTGCTAAATCTAAAGGTTGATTATGTTAGCGTTCATTACATACACTAGCTTATGTTCTTCGTGATAGATTCTTGATAGTTATATGTATGTTTGTCATTTTCTAGTCTATGATTTATCATATATATTTTTCTAGAATTATGACATTTTTATATTTTGTATTTTTTTCATCTATTGGGTATTATTTGAACAATAGAACAAGATTTTTTTTGTCTTTTGAGTTGTCTTTTTGCTTGTTTAAAAATTTGAAAAAGTCAAAAAGATTTTTTTTTTGTATTTTGGTTTTACACACTTTTTGTGGCATATCCTTTGTTGAATTCTATATTCCCCCACTTCCAAGTGGCTAAAACTTTTGGTTATGAATTTCAATTCTTAAAATGTTCTTTATCATGCTTGCATGGAGAAGTTTGATTTTGAGTTGCTTATTGGATGTTATTTTTATATGCCTCTTTCACACATGCACGAGCTTTTTTGAACTTTAACTTCACATATATATGTGAGATTAGTAAGATGTTCTCCTGTAAATTTAGTCATTTATGTATTTTTATAACTATGGAGGATTTTTTCATGTAAGAACCGTTGCACGTGAGATCTATTTGAATTATATAAAAATATATATGAGGATGCACAAATGTAAGGACATTTTGTTTATTATTAAATGTTATGTCATACGTCGTTACACCGTTGAAGACATTCAAGATTCATATCGTCATCAACGGATCCAAATATCAAAGAAGAAGAGGAATCAAAATTCTTACAGGCCGGACCGATCCGCCCAGATTAAAAGAACCGATCCGCCTACGGACCGATCCGCCCTCAACCGGACCGATCTGTTTGTGCATTACTCCAGTAGACCCCGGACTGGTATCGAACCGAATAAGGGCTTTGAGAAAATGAATCGGTCCTCCCCCGAGACATGTCCGCATTAGAGGCAGACCGGTCCACCTGGGATAAACTCAGCTAGATCGTGCTGCGATTTTTTAGGGCCAGGACTTCTTTTATAAACCCACTACGGGGAGTTGGTTTAGCAAGACTTCTTCACACGATTTTCAGAGTTCATAAACTAAAAGTCTTCACCTTTGTGATTTACCAAACTCATGTTTTGATTCACACAAATTTCCAAATCATTTGTGAATCGTTTTGAAACCCTGGAACATAAACTCTTTTGTTGTTCATACCATTGTGGAGAAAACTGACCTTCTTCTTCATTGCAGCCCTCCTGGAAAGGGAAACTTCCAGCCGCTGACTACAGATCCGACGCCTGAGGGTAATTATGTGTCACCCTTGTATTTTCATTGTAATCGGAGAAATTGTAAAGTTACAATATTATAGTGAAAATAAATGGTTTTGACCCTTTGGGGGACTTTTCCTCAATTGTGTGTGTTTGAATGTTCTTGCATGCTTTACATCCTATTCAATCACACCTAGATGCATGTTTAGGATTTAATTGGATTAAACTGTGTTTAATTATATAATTTCTTAATTTGAACGCACGCGCCACCTCTTTCAAATTGGCATCAGAGCAGGTTACGCTAATCTATCGCGTATTCCTAGTTTCCGCAAAATTTTTCTAAGATATCAATTTTTCTGAAAAAATGATTTTTGAAAAAGTGCATGTTCAATGGAGAAATCATATAATAAAATGCCAGTTTTTTACGGGACTAACTATGCATATTGGAAAGCCCACATGAGATCTGCGTTAAAGGCCATAGATGAACGTGTTTAAATTCTAGTTGAAAGTGGGTGGACACCTCCCTCCGTCACTATTGAAAATGTGACCAGTTTAAAACCTGTCACTTCTTGGACTGAAGAAGAATTTAAATGGTCATCGTTTAACTCTAAGAGTTTAAGTGCTATTTTCAGATCCATCACTCCTGATGAGTTCCGACGTATCATGACGTGCCCCATGTCAAAAGAGGCATGGGATGTTTTGCAACTTACCCATGAAGGAACTAATGCTGTGAAAGAATATAAATTGCAAAATTTAACAACTCAATTTGAGACCATCACGATGCTTGAAACTGAATGTTTTGATGATTTTTATGCTAGGCTATCTGACATTGTTAATACTAGCTTTAATCTTGGTGAACATATTCCTAATGCAAGAGTTGTGAAAAAGATTCTTCGATCTTTGCCTAAGCGTTTTATCCCTAAAGTCATTGTGCTAAATTCTATGGGTAATTTAAATACACTAAAACTAGAGGAACTTGTAGGAGACTTGCAAACATACGAAATTGACATGTTTTCTAAATCTGTAAAGCCTAAAGATAAGGGGATTGCACTTAATGCCCAAGAGAGAAAATGTGAGGGGACGACAAGAAAGAGAGTAGAGTCATCTATAAAGAAAGATAGTGAAACTTCTGATTCTGAGTGTGACTTTGACTTAGATGATTTGGCTCTTTTTGCTAAAAACTTTAAGAAAATTCTCAAATTTAAGAAAAGTGGAAATTTTAAAGATAAGAAGAATTTTCAGAAAAATAAGTTTGAAAAGAAAAATGAGAAAGATGTTAAAAACCCTCCTAAGAAAGACAGTGAGAGATGCTATGAGTGCGACGATAGAGGACATAGAGCTTTTGAGTGTGCTACTCGTCTGAATAGAGAAAAGGGCAAGGCTGTCCTTAATGCTACCCTTAGTGACGACAGTGAGGTCGAGTCGGTGGACTCCAGAGATGAGTCACCGCATGAGTGTAACTTCACCGCATGAGTGGCTAGTCATGTGAGTACTACTGGTGCACCTCACGACGATGAGGATGCTACTTCACAGGGACACCTCGACAGTGAGAGCGATGTAAGTGAGGGGGAGGATGACGCAAGTGAGAGCGAGAATAATCTTCAACGCGCCTACGTCGAGTCATATAATGAGTCATTTAAAACTAAAAAGCGTAACAAAGCGTTAGTTCTTAGGATCCCTGCGTTAGAAGAAGAGTTAGAAGAGATGAGAGAGAAAGTGTCCTCCACCTGCACCGCTTTGAGAGAGACAGAGTCTGCCTGTGGTAAGTTAGAAAGTTTTTTTAGAGAGAAAGAGAATTGTTTTGAGAAAGAGAGAGGGGACTTGACTAAAAAAGTGGCTAGTCTTACGAGTGAGCTTCATTCCTCCGTGGAGACTCGAAAGAAACTTGAAGCCCTTGTTGCTCAGCTTACTCATGATCTTGAGAGAGCACAGGAAGTTAAGGTACAAATCGAGGACAGATCTGGGAATATGGGAAAGATGCTCCTCCTCCCCGCTTTAGGTTTTGGTGATCGGCAGGGAATTGGTTATGATGGTGCCTCCACGTCCTAAATTGCACTTGGACCAGTCCCTGAGTTTACTACTACTCCTTATGGTCATCGCCAAAATCAACGAAGGAGAGTTCGACCAAGAAAAGCAAACCAAGGTTCGCCTAAGACTGTGTTCCTTTGTACACATTGCAAAAGAAAAAGCCACCTAAGGGAGTTCTGCTATAGTTTGGGTCGGACACGACGTACTACTACTCCACCACGTCATATTGATGAGTTTTCTAGTCTGAGATAGTGTGTTGAGTTTTTAGCCGCCACATCACAGAATTTGATGGAGGAATTCGGACGGATGTCTTTGCCGTCAGTAAATGCTTCTCACATTCTGGCTAAAACCAACAACAGGGGGAAACAAAAGGTTACCACTTCTTGGGTGCCTAAGAAAAATAAGAAAGACCTTATTGTTCATGTTTCTCTCAAAGCACATAATACCTCACAGTGGTATTTTGATAGTGGATGCTCCAGACACATAACAGGTGATGTCTCATTTTTTACCCACCTTGAGGATTATAAGGATGGTAGAGTCACCTTTGGAGATGGGAGCAAGTCTAGCATTGTAGGATGAGGTACTGTAGAGTTACCAGGATTTCCTAAGCTAGAGAATGTGTTGTACATCAAAGGTTTAAAAGTAAACCTTCTCAGCATTAGCCAGCTGTGCGACACTGACTTTGTAGTAAAGTTTGACCGGGACGCGTGTAATGTCTATAATCAAGCCAGTAAACTTTTGATGCAAGGGGTGAGGACCGAGGATAATTGTTATGGGACTGTGACTACTTCCTCACTTGTGTGCAACAGCGCCACGATCAATCCTATAGATTTGTGGCACCAACGTTTAGGTCACGTGAACGTTAGAGATTTGACTTGTTTAGCCAAAAGGGACCTAGTACGTGGCTTACCATCTCTTGGAAGGTCAACTTCGATGGTTTGTGGACCCTGTCAGTTGGGAAAATAAATTCGTAGTTCCCATAGAAAGTTGCATTCCATTACCACCTCTCGTGTTCTTGAGCTTATACACATGGATCTTATGGGTCCCACTCGTAGCGAGAGTCTGGGTGGTAAGAGGTATATCCTCGTGATAGTGGATGATTTCTCTAGATATTCCATTGTAGATTTTCTGAGAGAGAAATCCGATGCTGTAGAATTTTTAACGACCAAGTGTCGTATCCTACAAAACCAACACGGAGTCACTATTAATAGGATCCGTAGTGACAACGGCACAGAATTTAAGGAAGCAAAGGTAGATCTTTATTGTGATAGCCTTGGGATCAAACATGAGTTTTCTGCTGTGAAGACTCCTCAGCAAAATGGGATTGTTGAGAGAAAGAATAGAACGATCTAGGAAATGGATAGATCTATGCTTCTAGGTCGTAAGGTTTCTAGGAAATTTTGGGCAGAGGTAGTGTCTACTGCATGCCACACGGTGAATAGGGTTTACCTGCACACACTTATGACGCCTTATGAATTGTGGACTGGCAAGAAACCCAACCTGGCATATTTCCGTGTCTTTGGGAGTAAATGCTACATCCTACAGGATAGACAGAAATTAGGAAAGTTTGACTCTCGGAGCGACGAGGGAATATTGCTAGGATATTCATCAAATAGTAGAGCGTACCGGGTTTTTAACCTGAAAAGCTCTAAGATTATGGAATCAATAAACGTCCCCGTTCAAGATGACGAACCTCCGACGGCTATTGATTCTAACCTCTAGTGTGAGGATGAGGACTTCTCTGGGAGTGATCTACTTGTCCCTCACTCACACTCTGTGGACCCCACTCCTGTGCTAGGGGACACACCTGCTTGGGTTCGCAAGAGTCATGACCCTTCTGCCATTGTTGGCGATCCCACTCTAGGGGTCAAGACTCGTGCTCAGCTAGAGAACGTTGTTAGTCATCTTTGCTACACGTCCAAAGTCGAGCCCAGGAATCACAAAGAAGCACTCAAGGATGAACACTGGATATCTGCCATGTAGGATTAGTTGCTTCAGTTTAAAAAGAACAATGTCTGGGAACTAGTCCCTCGACCTAGTGATACTAATGTGATAGGTACCCGGTGGATTTTCAAGAATAAAATGGATGAAAATGGTACCATAATCAGAAACAAGGCTAGGTCGGTCGCTCAAGGCTACACACAGATAGAGGGTGTAGAATTTGAGGAGAAATTGTCTCCTATTGCGAGGCTTGAGTCCGTCCGCTTACTACTCGCCATCGCATGTCATCTATGCTTTAAGTTATATCAGATGGATGCTAAGAGTGCCTTCCTAAATGGAATTCTACAGGAGGAGGTTTATGAGGAACAACCAAAAGGGTTTGAAGACCCTAATCACCCTGAGCACATTTTTTATCTGAGGAAATCCTTGTATGGTTTGAAGCAAGCACCCCGTGCTTGGTACGAAAGGCTTACTTTCTATCTCTTAGCCCGTGGCTTCAAGAGAGGGGGAGTTGATATGACGCTGTTCGTCAGGAGAGATGACGGTGCTATTTTGGTTGCCCAGGTCTATATGGACGGCATAGTCTTTGGATCCACATGCTCCCAGCATGCTCACCACTTTGAGGAGGAGATGAAAAGTGAGTTTGAGATGAGCATGGTAGGTGAGCTTACTTTCTTCCTTGGTCTCCAGGTTCGTCAGCTAGAGGATGGGATGTTCATCTCCCAATCCAAGTATGCTAGAGACCTAGTGAAGAAATTTGGTTTAGACTCTGCTAAGCATGCACGTACACCTATGAGTACTTCTATCAAGCTTAGTAAGGACACTTCAAGCAAGGACGTAGAGCAAACCTTGTATCGGAGTATGATAGGTAGTCTTCTCTACTTGACTGCTAGTCGTCCCGACATCGCCTTTAGTGTTGAATTCTGTGCGCGATATCAAGCGTCTCCGAAAGAGTCACACTTACTCGCTCTAAAACATATCATCAAATACGTGAGTGGGACTCTCTCATACGGTATTTGGTATTCCCTTGATACCGCTGACCGTTTGTCCGCCTATTCAGATGCTGATTGGGATGAGGATGCAGATGGGTGTAGGAGAACTTCTAGTGGGTGTTTCTATTTTGGTTATGCTCTTGTATCTTGGATGATCAAGAAGCAAAACTCCATCTCTTTATCCACTGCGAAGGCTGAGTACATCGCCGCCAGGAGTTATTGCACGCAACTCTTGTGGAAGAAGAAGATGCTGAAGGATTATGGGATTTCACAGGACACCATAATCATTTCCTGTGATAACACGAGCGCGATACACATATCCCGCAATCCAGTCCAGCATTCGCGCACAAAGCACATCAGGTTACGCGACCACTTCCTACGTTAGTTAGTTGAGGAGAAGGTCGTATCCCTGAGTTTCGTTCCTACCGACCGTCACTTAATCGATACTTTCACGAAACCTTTAGATGCCCTTAGATTTGAGAGTCTTAGGAAGTCTTTAGGGATTTGCATAGTTGACTGAGGGGTTGGTCCCTGTTTAGCATATGATTCTTTTACTTTATCATATCATCTGATTCCTATTGCTAGCTTGTATCCTTAGTTTGTTTATTTTTTTTGCTTTTTACATTTCTTGTTAGAAAATTTTTAGAAAAGCTCAAAAAGATTTTATTTTTGCCAAAATTTTTGAAAAATCCAAAAAGATTTTTGTTTTTCCTTTACACCTTTTATGGATGAGCATTTAAGATAGCCAAGTCACAAAATTCATTCCATTTATCCAAGTGACTGTTTGATAGAGATTTGAGACGCTACATCATTTCATCTATGTGCTTTACATTGTTTGGAGTCTTTGAGATGTAATTAGAGATATTTTCCTACATGTTTGACTCCTATATCCTTTATTGCACACATGCACGGATATATTTGATTATTTTACTTGTCTATCACATATTGGCTTGAGTGTTTCCATCTCAATTTTGTCTATACAACGAACAATATGCGATAAAACTTGGCAAGATTTGGACTGCATGTAAAAACCGTTTTGGTGAGACTGTGTGTTTAATTGTGAACGGGGAGGGGTTACGAAAGGTATTTATCTTCTCTTTGCGCAAAATCCATCGTTCAAAGGACCTAAAAAATTAAGGAATTTTATTATCCGAGGTCCTCAGAGGTTAAAAGAGCCCGAAAAAATTCAAAGGCAATAAAAAGAAATACATGCCAAATATGGGCCATTGGGTTTCACCATTAATTCTCCAAAGTTTGAGAATTTAGAAAGCCTCTATTCAACATTAAAATCTGAGGGAGTTTGGTTGGAGAATATAAACGGGTTTGCACTTCCTTGAAAGTCCTGAAAAAGCATGAAAATCGTTTTGGACGTTATTGGTGTGGAAATCATTTTTAGCTTTGATTTGTTGATTTGATTGAGTCAATGTCTCTTATTTCCATTTTTTTCTTACACCAAAAGGAAGCATTTGAGTTCATTCGTTAGGAGTATCCGATATTCATTGTGCACATCTGTTATGTTTGTATGCATTGATTTTCCTATCGTATTTGATCACACCCATTCATTTACGCTATCATCAACTTGGTTATTTTTTGTTCGTTCATGGTGTGATTTTTGATTGTTTTGTGAGAAAAATTTGAAAAATAAAAAATAGTAGTTTTGTTCCTTGTGACACCCCGGCTTTGCTTGCTTAATTTATTCTTCTTATTTGTCTATTTGGGGACATTATAAAAAGGGGGAGAAAGAATTATCATTATCATTATGGGGGAGTTTTATTTGAGTTTTTGGTATCTATGTATCTCATTTCAAACTCGATACGTCACTTGGTATTTTGCTTTATCTCATGTGTGTAGGTACCGATCGATGATCCTATGTTACACACCCTGATGAGAGAAGCATTGTGATTCCAGCAGATTTGAAGAACACACGATGAAGTCTTATTCATTTGTATCTTTCCAGTTTTGGGTTCATGGAAGGGTAGATTTGTATAGGCATTTTGATATTTGATAATTCGGATGTTTGTTTTTATGTATGTACCGGCATAGACATAGGGGGAGATTTTTAAGGACATTTTGTCCATTATTAAATGTTATGTTATGTCGTACGCCGTTACACCGTTGAAGAAATTCATGATTCATATCATCATCAACGGATCCGAATATCAAAGAAGGAGAGGAATCAAAATTCTGACAGGCCGGACCGGTCCGCCCAGATTAAAAGAACCGATCCGCCTACGGACTGATCCGCCCTCGACCGGACCGATCCGTTTGTGCATTAATCCAGTAGACCTCGGACTGGTAGCGAACCGAATAAGGGCTTTGAGATAACGAGCCAGTCCGCCCCCCTAGACCGGTCCGTATCAGAGGCAGACCGGTCTGCCTAGGATAAACTCAACCAGAGCGTGCTGCGATTTTTTAGGGCTAGGACTTCTTTTATAAACCCACTACGGGGAGTTGGTTTAGCAAGAATTCTTCACACAATTTTTAGAGTTCATAAAATCAAAGTCTTCACCTTTGTGATTTACCAAACTCATGTTTTGATTCACACAAATTTCCAAATCATTTGTGAATCGTTTTGAAACCCTAGAACACAAACTCTTTTGATGTTCATACCATTGTGGAGAAGACCGACCTTCTTCTTCATTGCAGCCCTCCTGAAAAGGGAAACTTCCATCCGCTGACTACAGATTCGACGCCTGAGGGTAATTCTGTGTCACCCTTGTATTTTCATTGTAATCCGAGAAATTGTAAAGTTACAATATTATAGTGAAAATAAATGGTTTTGCCCATTTGGGGGATTTTTCCTCAATTGTGTGTGTTTGAATGTTCTTGCATGATTTACATCCTATTCAATCACACCTAGATGCATGTTTAGGATTTAATTGGATTAAACTGTGTTTAATTATATAATTTCTTAATTTGAACGCACGCGCCACCTCTTTCAACAGAAAAGGGCTACGAAAGGAGAAAATCTCCTTTGCGTGAAAGGCACCGTTTGCAAAGGCCTAAAAAAAGTGTGGCGTTATAAAAAGTCGCCGAGGCCAATATAAATTAGGTTGATATGTTCATTCAAACAAAAAGAAAATAATTATTATTTATGAAGGAGTTTGGATGGAAATATCTACGGGTTTGCACAATGACAATGTATCCCAGTTATGCTTATTTTATCATGACTTTATTGGTTTGTAGAATCATCAGAGTTCTAGGCTTGTATACATTGTGCTTGTTTGATCTTTAAGTTCACTTTATCTTGTCCCATGATGCTAAATATATATTTGATAAAGTTTTTGCAATCAAATAGAACTCCTTGAACATTTTTAAGTGAATGGGCATAATTATTTAGTCTCTAGTTCACACCCCTTTGCTTCATTTACCACATGTTTATTTATACACATTTATGCCATATGAGTGTGAAAAAGTTATTGTACTTAGTGTCTTGTGTGGTGTTTATATCTATATATGTGTGCTTATGGGTCGTTGGTATCTTTTGAGTATTTATATATATGGTATCATTTATTTTTAAGTCTTTGTCTTACTATCTAATCCATGTTTGCATATTGTTCAAATAAATATCCATCTTGTTGCGATTTTTTAATGATACCCCATGCTTATATTAGTGCATTCTAGTTGGTATCTGATCAAGGGTGAAAAGTAACGTGTGTCAAACGCCGATCGTTATTTTCTGTTCACCGCCTTAATACAAAAACCTAAACTTATGACTACACTAAAAAAGGGAGTATCGTGGTCAAGTCCGGGTATCGAAAAATTCACAGAGATGAGTTGCTAGAATTTAACGGATTTAATACTTCTAAAATAAAAGTGTAAAAGATATTTTTCTAACTCAAAATAAAGATAATTAAAGGAAAATATTATACTAGGCGAGTGAATTTAAAATAAATTAACAAAAAGAATAAAAGCTATAGGTTGCATCGAATATCCCTCACCAAGAGTTAATTAGTATAAATGGTTACATGGGTTCACGAGTTAATAAGGCTCCGTCTCGTTTCGTCAATTAATTAAATTAAGGGTTGTCACACCCCTAAATTTTCATAAAAGACTAATATGATTTTGGCGTCAACAAATACCCCGAAAATTATGCATGGAAGGTCGTAAATACGGAGTATATCTGATATACCCCGTTAAATCTCCTATGCGTAATAACTAGGACAACCCACTCAAAATAAACCCGTGAGAAACCATCACCAAAGCAACGCAACTCGTCAGCCCTAGGTGAGTGCAATTCGACACAACCTATACTAAATTAGCCGCTACACATAATTAATGACATAAATAAAATAAATTAATCAATTAAAGCATGCTAATTAAATTAATACTAATTAAATTAACTACACAATTAATCTAGGCAAGAAATAATAAATAAAGCATGGAATAAAAATAAACAAAGATAAGAAATGTAGGCAAAATTGATAATAAATAGTAAACTTGCATTAATGGAGGAATTACAGAAAGAAAATGGAGGAGAGGGGAGGTCTCCACAAAATCCCCAAATATTACAAACCCTAACCTAAACTAAGAGAGAAAGAGAGAAACCAAATATTATGTTGTGTCTTCCAAAAATACACCAAAAGGTGTATTTATACTAAGTTACATAAAAGAAATAAAAGAAAAGCAAAAAGAAATGAAAAAGGGCGGATAAGTTACATTTAAAATAAAAGAAAAAGAAATATAAAAGGGGAAAGAGGAAGTAACAGGTCTCATACAAAACAAGGGACCGGTCGACCGCGGTTAAGCCGGTCGATCGCGGAGGCTGGACCGATCGATCGGTACTGCTGGAAAAAGCCCACTTCGCAACTCTAATGGCCGAAACCCACATGTACGACATGCCCAATTCGAAGACCCACTATGGTCGCTATGGAGTATAACCCGAGACCATGGCCAACCACCAATCTGGACAAGCCGAGAGCAGCATAATGTGGAGACCCAATCATGAAAAAGATAAAACCCATCTCCACAAAAAATGGCCAAAACCAAGAAAATACCAAAGTGGGTACTCCAAAAAAATCGAGCCAACTGATCCACAACTAGTTCCGTACGCAACTCAAGCTTCAATTTCGGACGAAAAGCCTCAATTTGGGACGAACCTAAAATCCGAGCACAAACCTGATCTTGGCCAAAATCGCCCATGGAAGCTCCTGCAAAATGAAAGAGAAAAGGACATAGATGGAATTAAATAGATTGTTAATATATTAATAAAATAATAATAAATAAAGTTTTATATTTCTTCCCCGATTAAAGGTTCGTGTTTCCTTCGTTCGGACTCCGATTCATGCACCGTTCACGTTCACGCGGATATTAGCCCGAGGGATACAACTTCTGTGAATGCTTCGGGAAAAAATCCCAAAATGTAAAATTACGAAAATGCCCCTGAACGTGCGAATCGCGATGAAACTTTACCGGAACGCGCCCAAACTTCACACTAAGCACTTTAATACCTATAACAACTCAATTATACCTCAAATAACATGTTAGCATATAAAACGGAGGTTGTCTGATTAATGACTATAATTATAGGCATTAAAGTACCCGAGGGGGCTTAAATGCCTAAGTTCGAGGGAATAAATATGCAAGATTCAATACGAATAATACCCCATAACTTACACATTGCTAGTCCCTAGTAATGAAATTAAAATCAAGAAGAATTATAAGAAAACCACAAAACAGGAGATATATACAAAAGTGATAAAAAAGATAAGGCCTCTTTCGCGGACGAACGATTGCATTTAGCGTATGCAATAAGCAGTTAAATCCCTAGGTTACCCCAGTGGACGAGTGTCGTCTCATGAGGTTTTTCAGGGATTAAACCCACAAATATCATATGGTTTCCTCAAAGTATATCCAATCAACATGCGACAAACTCAACAATAGGAACAAGATTTCAACATGTTATTGGACACAAATTTCCAATTGAGTCTTAATGTAATGTTATCTCAATTTCGGACAAAAATATTTGAGTCATAGGATAGTATTGGGTGAGTATCCTTCAAGCCTATGACGTTTAAAGTTTGAGTTGAAGACGTAGCGGCCAGTATTTCAATGTGAATATATCATTTGTCGTGTTTCAGTGTCTCATTTATACGTCATCAACGTCACCGTATTCCATTGTCTCCAAATGGTATGAATGCATTATATATATATATATATATATATATGCAGGAGACTTGGAATATTTTTCTTGGGTGTAATTTTTATACTTAAAATAAGTTTCAGAAATATTTTGGGCTTAAAATAAAAATATTCAATTCTGGGATTGCGTTCAAAATTTTCGTTCGAAGGAGTTTACTAAAGAGTTTTACAAATTTTACACTGGACTATCATTAGAAGGGTCGTTTGAATAAAAAAGTCATTCGAACGAGATTTCGACGGGAACAGTCTTTGGCAGTTTTGTCCCATTTTCCCACTACTTTTTTCCACTATCTTTTGACAGATTTTATATGTGCGGGAACCAACCTTTTTTAGATAACTTTTGACACACTTTGAGAGAAAAATATTGAGACAGAATTTACAAATTCAAAAGTTCATGCTTTTGTGTTTTCAATCCTTAATGAATTAATTTCTACCAAAACACATACACCCATCAGTTTATGTTTATTCCAAGTTCTTATCTATATATATATCTTGCTTGGAGTTTGTTTGGCACCGGGTCCTACTCTACCGTTTGAAGAGTTGTTTGGGTTTACTTCTACATCCCACAAAGAAGAAGAGTTTGTTTGCTGCAACGTTCCAACTTGGAGAAAGGCTTCGGGTGTGAGTTCACGGTTGTCCAAAAGGCCTCATTGATGGATTACAAGGTTCTAGTGGAGTCCAAAATTGTCGACTAGGCGAAGGTAGTTACAAGAAGACGCGACGGGGGCTTTGAAGGAGTCAAGTCGATTTGTGTAAGTCATTTGTCTTGTAATCATAAAACTATACTTATTGGACTTAAGGCTAGGGTCGTCTGAGATTTTTTCCATTTGTGTTTTCATCGTACATCGCGGCATAGTGGTTGTGAATTTATTTTATCTTGCAAAATTCACCTTAGATGCATGCTTAGGTAAAAAGATAAAATTTGGTTTAATTCGCAATCTTGATTAAAATGGTGCTTGTTTAATTATTTGGGTAAGTTTATTTTAAGTTAATTTAACTTCAAGTTGGCACTAAATCAATTGGACAATTTTCTTGCCTAAATTATTTAAACTTGATAATTAAATTAATTTGGTTTGAGTGAATTTAAAGTGTATGTGTGTGTGTGTTTACTTTAATTCACTTTATAGTGTTTAATTTTAATTTGTTATAAGAAATTAAAATTTGTGTTCACCATAATTTTCCATCTTTTAAAGAAAAGAGAATTAAATAAATTTTGCAAAATTAATTTTATTAGTAACCATCTTTATTCCGCACATATAGAAAATTAAAGTGAAAGATGTTGAAATTGGGGGCCCTGTCACCGTCTTCAGAAATTTCCTAACTAAAACCATAAACCCATATACTAATTTTAGACGATAACAAATTGGCACCGTCTGTGGGAAGCGGCAAGACGTTTGTTGTTTCCTACCAATTTCTAGTCCCCCAAAATTATTTCCCCTTTTGTTCGCATGCAAATTCTGAGATATGGCAAAAAAACCAAACACTAGTCACGCAGCAGGAGCACATCCACCCTCCACACCTGTGAGGATGGGTGACATACAACGAATTTTGATGAGCCTGGAAATAGTCCAGGAGGCAATGCAGGAGAGTGTGAAGCAACTAGCGTAGACACTCAGGCTGGACAGAGTAGATCAGGGGGACCCTTTCACCCAAATCGAAAAATGACCTTCATATAAGAGAGGAGAATTGTATGACACCTCACTTATTAAAATAACAGGTGGCCAGCCCCCTACTAAAATAAATAGGAATCTCATTTGGCTCATTCTTAGCATCACTATCGAAAACTAATTATTTACTAACCACATATTATTTAATTAAGACATGTGTCACTTTTAACTTTATTATAACGTCATAAACAACACTATAAATAAAACCATAGATCACAACTCATTAGATAATTAAAAATATCTGCAATCACATAAATAAATCTGAATACAATAAAATCCATTAACCGAACAACTCATCGGTTTACAATCCAACACAATATTCATCCAAACTGAAATGAATAAAGCTAAAATAAAAATTGACACTGGGCGACATGCTCGAAGAATAATTGATTTATTCTTATCTGGAATCTTAAAGATAGAAACCCATTAAACGATTCCTGCAACACTCCATAGCGGCTACTATATGGACATTGTCCGTCACAATTAATTATGTCGTATACCGCTACAAGTCGTTGAAGAATTGAGGAAGCTAACATCTATAAAAGAGAATCCGAATTTCAAGTGTACTTCAACATTCATGCCTAATAAGATGATTTTGGTAAACTTATGTTTAAGTTCCATTTACATTTCATATTAAAAGTGTTGGGATATTTTTTAAAATTTTTATAAATGGTTTTTACTATTTTTCAAAAATATTTTTTATATAAAAGATTTCTGATCCCATAACAGGTTTTGCCTTTTGAGGTTTCCAACTATTTTCAAAAGTCAGAAGACTTTTGGTATCAGTGCTACGGTCGTTCAAACGACAACGTTTCTGGTTCGAACGAGATGGTGTCTCCCTCAACCGATATCCCGTTCGAACGACGGGTCATTTAGTTTGACACCACTACACCAAATTTGTCGAATTGTCACGGTCATTAACCTTGACAAGTTGGACTTGTCAAGGTCAATGACTGTAACAATTCTGGGGGTCACAAAGAAAATTATCACGGACGTGTCACGGTCATTGACCGTGACAAGTTTTTAAAAATTATCACGGACGTGTCACGGTCTATGACCTTGACAAAGACGTGATAATTTTTAAAAATTTGTCACGGTCAATGACCGTTATAATTCTGGGCAAAAATTAAAAAAAAAATCTGCTGGGCAGTATGGCCACTTTATATTCGATTCGGTCACCGTCAATTTTGTGGATACTTTATATTCGATTTTTAAATTTCAAATTCAAATTCAAATTCGAACTTAGATTTATAGTATGTTTCATTTAATTTCTATTTCCTCCATCTCCTCTAAAGGGTGAGTGGTCCTATCCCATTCAAGACCGCATATTTCTGTAATATACTTAACAGCTCATGCACATTGTTACGATTTGAGAAAAATTCGACAGCATATCCCCGTAGTTCTCCAAGTACACGACGTAGATTGGCAAGTGTGAGTATTATTTCAATTTATCAATTGAAATAACAGTCACACTTGTCAATCTAGTATGTACCCAGAGAACATTAGGATACGGCTGCAGAACTTCCTCCAAAAGTAACAACTTTAAACCACTAAGAGTATTATTATACAGAAATTATGCAGTCCCAAACTATCCAAACGAGACAATTCGAGAGATATCATTACAGGGGTAATGACTCTCAAATGGGTTTTAGGGTTATTGAATGCGTACGCATAAGAACTAGAAGGCTAGTATCTATACGCACTATATGTAGTTTCAAGTATGTTTCATTTAATTATCATACTATATATATATTGTTTGTTATACAAAGTAATTTTAAAAAAAAAAGTTGAAAAATCCCACCCCCATATAGACAATAATCCAGTGGTCATGTCACTTTTAAAATTAAACAACCCAACATCGATCCACTATAATCCAACCGCAATGGCAACAACAAATGCGTATCCCGTACTCCTTCTAATTCATCTACTTAATTAATTCTTTTCATCAATTAAACTAACAATTAAAGTATACAATTATTAATTTACTAAATTACAATGAGGGGCAATCCTACTTGCACATGAAAGGAGCACTATTTATTAATTTACAAAAAAAATTAACAACCAATCAATATTAAATCAATCAATTATTTTACAAGGGGCACTACAATATGAGGGGCAATATCTAATAAACCAATAAAAATTTAATAAAAAAAAAACACATACACACCCCCTGCCCCTGCCCTACCCCTTGCCCCCCACCTCGCCCACCCCCACCTCCTGCCCTACCCCCTGCCCCCTCCCCCCGATGCCCCTGCCCACCACATGCACACACACATATATACACACGCACATATATGCACAGACGCACATATACACACACGCATATATACACACACAAACACACACACGCACATGCACATGCACATTTACACACATATATACACACACGCACATATACATAAATGGGGGAGAAATAGAGAGAAAACATACCAATTTTGTAGAGAGAGAGAAAGAGCAGCCGCTAGAGAGAGATAGATAAATTGGAGGGAATGAATTCAGTGGGAAAAAAAGAAGGGGAAGGGTTTTTTTACTGATAGATTTGTCACGGAAGTGTCACGGTCATTTACCGTGACAAGTTTGTCATGGTCATTGACCGTGACAAGTTAAGTTTATCACGTACTTGTCACGATCAATAACCATGACAAGTCCCTGTCACGGTCAATGATCGTGACAAAAAATGCATGTTTTTTTGTCACGGTCATTGATCGTGACAAGCTTAGCCGCTAAAAAGGTGACAATTTTATCATTTTTGTGTAGTGCACGTCACCGCCTTAATTCCGCTATATATTGGGTGTCAGACTTATTGTTTTTGGCGTGGAGAAACACTTCTTTTAACAGACTACATTTTTTAATGTTTGTTTTCTTCTCCAACAATTTAAAGGTTCAAAGATTTTGTTTTATAATTCTCAAATCCCAATTACTTTTGTCTGAGTTATTTTGTGGAACCCAAGAAATATTTGTTGGGAGTTTATGCTGCTACACTATGTGCCTTGAAAGGTACTGGGCTGACAATAGGTGCCACTTGCGGGAGGTACTAGGCTCATCGACTGCATGTCATAGGGAGTGCTGCGATGTTCTTGGGCTGATGACTACGAACCGACACCTGCGGGTATTTTGTATGTCAATTGTATTTTCATTATAATCCTTGTAAACCATCTTTTACAAATTATAGTGGAAATAAAAAGGTTTTTACCCAAAAGAGTTTTTCCTTAAATCTATGTTTGTCAGTTTAATCATCGCATGCTTTTATTTGTTGAATGGATTTGACACATAGATGCATGTTTAGGGGCTGAATAAAATGGGTGTTTGGTTTGAGAAAATTTAGAGATCCAATTAAATAAGTTTGATTTGGAAATTTCTGAATACATTTGAATCAGTATCGCACACGACATTTTACAAATGGGTATGAGAGAAGGTTGCGCTAATCTATTGCGTATTCCTATTTTTCGCATAAATTGTGTGATATTGATTTTTTTGAAAAATCTGTTTTGTGAAAAAATTATAACTTTTTCGATGGATCACTTATATAATCGAATGCCTATTTTTTATGGGTCAAATGCCTATTGAAAAGCCCTTATGAAATCAAATTTAAAAGCCATTGACGAACATGTTTGGTTCCTTTGTGAAAGAGGGTGGACTCCTCCCACTGCCATTGCTAATAATATCACCTATTTGAAAAACGTGTCGGATTGGAATAAAGATGATTTTAAAATGTCTAATTTTAATTCCCGTGGTTTGAGTACTATTTCTGGAGCCGTCACCCCCGACAAGTTCCGCCGAATTATAACGTGCACCACGTCTAAAGAGGCATGGGATGTCTTCCAATTGACACATGAGCGTACAAACGCGGTTAAAGAATCAAAGTTACAAAATTTATCCACCCAGTTTGAGATTATAACCATGCCTGAGTCCAAATGTTTTTATGAGTTTTATGCACGTTTTTCGAACATTGTTAACTCAAGTTTTAATTTAGGTGAGCCAATTTACAACACATGTGTCATTAAAAAGATTTTGAGATCTCTCCCGGAACGTTTTATTCCTAAAGTCACTGTCCTGAATTCGTTGGGAAAGTAGAATTCAGTTAAGTTAGAAGAGCTCGTAGGAGACCTACAAACTTATGAGATTGACATGTTTTCCAAAACCATTAAGGCTAAGGATAAAGGCGTTTCTTTAAAGACTCAAGTTAGGAAGAAAAAGAAAGAGAGAGGTTATGAGTTTGATTCTGAAGGAGAGTTTAGTATTGACGATGTGGCCTTGTTTGCTAAAAATTTTAAAAAGTTTCTCAAAATGAACAAAAATAACTTTTCCAATAAAACTTCTTTTAAGAAAAATAAAAGAAAGAAAAGGCCAGAGAGGGTAGTGAAAAGGAGAAATAGAGGGTGATAAAGAAGAAGAGAGTGAGTAAGAATTAGATGATATGACTTGTTTTTATGTAAAGGCAAAGGACATAGAGCATTTGAGTGTCCTACTATACTAAGGAGAAAAGGAAAGAATGTAGTCATGCCTACCATTCTTAGTGATAGTGAGGGAGATGAGAGAGATGAGTCCATAAAGGTTTGGAAAATTGGAAGTGTATAGATTTTTTTATCCGTGTGAGTACACCCATTTTGTCCCACAATGATGGTGTACACGAGAACGATGATGATGAGTCGAGTGTTTCTAGTGGGGATGAGAGAGAGTTTGAGAGTGGAGATAAAAGTGATCTCCAAGAAGCTTTTAGGGATTTGTACACTCATACCTTGAAAACAAAGAATCATAATAGGGATTTAGGTCTCCGAGTTTTAGATTTGGAGAGAAAGAAAGAAGGTTTAAGGAGGGAAAAGTGTGGCTTGACCGACACGTTGTCTAGTCTGATGACACGTGTATCCCAACTCGAGAGTGATCTCAAACGTGCTTGGGAGGTCAAAGTAAATTTATAGAATGCATCGAAAAAGGTTGAAAAGATGGTTCTCAATCCAATTTTGGGTAGTGGTGAGAGCATAGGAATAAGTCATAACGGTGCATCCACTTCTTTTGTTGCATCCCAGCCGATTCCTACTTTAGTATTAAATCCACATGGCTCTCGACCCGACCCATCTAGGCATCCTATACCTGTTAGGAGAGTGCGTATGAGACATTTTGAGAGAGGTGTACCTAGACCAGTTTATGTTTGCTCCCATTGTAAAAAGAAAGGACACCTTAGGGAGTTTTGTTTTAAGTTGGGTAATGTGTCACACTTTGCTTCTACACGTGTTTGCACACATGCACCCACTCATGATTCTTTGATTGCACATAATGATATAGAGTTTGCACGTATTCTAGAGAAAGTAAAGTTTTTCGTCAAGTCCTCACATGATTTAATGGGATTTTTTCATAGGATGTCACCATCTTTGAAAAGCTCCCCTGCACCTGTTAGATGAGGTTTAGACTTTTTGCTAGCATAGGATGATTTACATGATGTCATTTTTTTCCTATTGCTAGTATGTATCATTTTGTAGTTTACATTGTTTTCTTATTTTTGATATTATTTTAACACTTTTTTGGATCCATTTTCCCATTCCAGGAACTGTTTTCACAAAATTTGTTCACTCGACAAAATTGCATGACATTCTGGGTAAACTGTGAACTTTTCTTCTCGTTCAAACGAGATAATTTTTCGTTCAAACAACTTCTAATGTCGCGTGAAGATGCTTCTCACAAGAACCCCTGTCGTTCGAATGACATGGCGCTTCGTTCGAGCGACCCCTAGTGGTTTTCTGTTTGCAGTCCTCTGGTTCATATTGTTATATTATTTGGTATTGTTGGGTTATTCTGAACAGTGTTAAAAAATACAAAAAGAATTTCATTTTTTATAACAATTTAGAAAAATTCAAAAAGACTTTTGTATTTTGTTTACACCGTATATGAATGGACACTTAGGGTGATCGAGTCATAATTTCATTTCATATCCATGTGATTATTTGATAGCATTTTTGAGACAATATATTTTGTCATTCATATGCTTTACGAAGTTTGGAGTCTTTGAGATGATACAGTGTTGCTACCTATATGTTTGACTCATTTGTCCTCTATTGCAGACATGCACGGCTTTGTTTGACTTTTGTGCTTATCTATCACACGTTGATTGAATGTTTCCATCTCAACTCTGTCTATGCAACGAACCAAATGCGATAAAACTTGACAAAAAAAAGTGCATGATATAAACTATTTGTGAGTTTGTGTGATTTATTTGAAAAATGGAAAAAGGTTGCGAAAGGTATCTCATTTGTTTCCTTTGCGATAAAGCCACTGTTTATAATGGACCTAAAAAGAATGAGGAATTGAAAATTATCTGCGGTCCAATGAGGTTTAAAAGAGCCCAAAAAATTGAAAGGCAATAAAAAGAAATATATGCCAAAAATGGGCCAATAGGTTTTAGTTTCATCACCTCATAAGAAAAATAAAAAGCAATATCTTTTAATGAGGAAGTTTGGATGAATTTAAAATAGTTTGCACGTCCTTGAATGTCATGAGAAAGCATTGCATAGTTTTGGACGTTATTGGTGTGGAAATTTTTTATACTTTGATTTGTTGATATGATTAAGACGATAGCGTCTAAATTCAACAATTTTACACCTTAGTACTATGTTGATGTTCATTCGTTAGGAGTACACTTAAGCATCGTGCACACATGTCACGACTGAGTCAATTTTACTATCGAATTTGTTCACACCCATTCATTCTGTTTCCACGATTTGGTTGTCTTAGTGAAAATTCATAGTGATTGATTTTTGTAACATCATTTTTTCCTTTTTGTATGTAAAATCTGAAAAATCAAAAATAGTTTGTTTGCCTTGGTTTACCGTGACACCTAGATTTGATGTATTAGATTTATTCTTTTCCTTATCTATTTCGAATAAATAAAAAGGGGGAGAATGAATTATGATTTTATGGGGGAGTTTAAGTATAGGGGAGAATTGATTATGCTTTCATGCTTATGCTTATATCATTTTAAACTCAATAAGTCACGAGGTATTTGCTTTGTCTCGTGTGTGTAGGTACAATTGAATATTTTTGGATTGCACACCCTAATGAGAAAAGCTTGAAGTTTTTAAAAGTTGATTGTTGAAGCAAAGTTTGAAGACTTATCATTTTATCTTTCCACTTTCGTTTTTGGGAGGATAGATTCGTATAGTCAATTTAAGTTGATAATTTGGATGTTTTTATTTTGTAACGGCATAGACACAGGGGAGATTTATAAGGACATTATCCATCACAATTAATTATGCCCTATACCACTACAAGTCGTTGAAGAATTGAGGAAGCTAACATCTACAAAAGACGATCCGAATTTTAAGTGGACTTCAACATGCATGCCCAACAAGATGATTTTGATAAAATTATGTTTAAGTTCCATTTAGATTTCATATTAAAAGTGTTGGGATATTTTTTGAAATTTTTATAAATGGTTTTTAGTATTTTTGAAAAACATTTTTTATATTAAAGTTTTCTAATCTCGTAACAGGTTTTTCCTTTTGAGGTTTCCAACTATTTTCAAAGTCTGAAGACTTTTTGGGATCAGTGCCACTATCGTTCAAACAACAACATATATCGTTAGAATGAGATGTTATCTCGCTCAAATGATATCGTATGCCGTTCGAACGATAGGTCATTTAGTTTGACACACCACCGCCTTAATTATGTTATATATTGGGTGTCAGACTTCTTATTTTTGACATGGAGAAACACTTCTTTTAATAGAATACATTTTTGAGTGTTTGTTTTATTCTCCAACAATTTAAAAGGTTCAAAGCTTTTGTTTTAAAATTCACAAATCCCAATTACTTTTGTGTGAGTTGTTTAGTGGAACCCAAGACATATTTGTTGGGAGTTTATGCTACTACACTAGGTGCCTTCGAAGGTACTGGGCTGACAATAGGTGCCACTTGCGGGAGGTAATGGGCTCATCGACTGCATGTCATAGGGAGTGTTGCGGTGTTCCTGGGCTGACGACTACGAACCGACACCTGCATGTATTTCGTATGTCAATTTTAATTTCATTATAATCCGTGTAAACCTTCTTTTACAAATTATAGTGAAAATAAAAAGGTTTTTACCCGGAAGGGTTTTTTTCCTGAAATTTGTGTTTGTCAGCTTAATCATCACATGCTTTTATTTATTGAATGGATTTGACACGTAGATACATGTTTAGGGGCTGAATAAAATTGGTGTTTGGTTTGAGCAAATTTATACATCCAATTTAATAGGTTTGATTTGGAAATTTGCGAATCCATTTGAATCAGTATCGCACACAACATTTTACAGCTACAACTCCAATGACCTGAAAATAATAATCATGCTTGTTGTCCCTATGGCTGGACACCTAAAAGGTTTTTATAATAAATTTGATACGTGTCAGAGCCCAAATCCTTTTGAAAATATTTTTCAGGTAATTAAAATGCATAATAAATATGAGTGCATTCTTCTATACTTAAATTGGTATCACACTCACATGAGAAAGTCTTCACCCCTCAACTACAGTGTGCACCTAACATATGCATTTCAATCCCTAGTTATGATACCCATCCTAACTAGTCTCAATATACTCTTAAGTCCATACACTACCCTATGTCACGCGTATTTTATGTAATTCGTCTTCCCATCCATTTAACAATTATAACTCTCAATTTTAATTAATCAATTAATTTCAAATATCTTTCAACAATTATAATTTATCAAATCATTCAAAATAACCTTCAGTAGTTATTAATTCAATGTTCACACATTAGTGGATCAAACCTTCGAAATTGAGGCAAGTGTTTATTACTTGCTTTCTTTCAGCACCATTTATGTTCATGTTAGTGTAGGATTGTAGAAACCAAGTTTATATATAATTTTGGGAAAATTAAGAAAGTTAAATTCTTAATCTGGTATGAAATAGAGGATAAATTGAGTTATCAATTGATGTAGAGGAAAAACTATGATGTTTTATGTTTAAATGATGAACTAATATGTAAATTACATGCTCTTGGGTTGGAGATTTATGAACTAGGGTTCTGATTTGTTAAATTGGGGATTTTGGATTTTATAGACGAATTATGATGATTTAATACTTCTAAGTTAGGGAAGATCATTTATACATGTTAGAAGATCAATTATGATTGTTGTTTTGGTGTTTGGGTTGAGAAATTTAGAGGTTTTATGACTGAAATTTTGAGGTAGACGAAGAAGTAATAGGAAAACATAACAGGTCGGCCAAACCAAAGAAATGCTCAATCTCGTTGGAACGAGATTGAGTCTGGTTCGAATAAGACAGGGTGTCATTCGAACGACATCAGGTTTGGTTCGAACGACAATTCTAAATCTGGAAAATTCCCAATTCAATCCAACTTCAGTTACGCGATTATTTTGAGTGAGGGAGAACTGACAGCTGAGGATTTGTAGTCAAGTGCAGAATTTATTGATAAATATTCCTAGGATAACTTTTTAATAGTTATATATGTGAAATGGCCTTGGGAATTTTGAAAGCGTGAATAATCGAGTCAATTGCATAATAAGTAATAATGAGAAGAATACTACGCATGGAAAAATGTATGTATGGGTTAGGTGAATACTTGGACTTTAATAGGACGTGGGAATGCATATTATTATTATTATTATTATTATTATTATTATTATTATTATTATTATTATTATTATTATTATTATTATTATTATTATTATTATTATTGTATGTATAGCATACCTACGCTACTTGCTATCGGGTGGAGGTTTTTCGCGCAGTGTACAGTCTTATCCTGGGTGACCCAATGGGGGATATTTGACTTGTACCCAGAGCAAATGAACCTGGATACGTGTTATCTAAGACGTAGGATAGTTTCTACGGCTGAATGGGAGCGTAGATATGTGCGTGACCCATTTGGATGGTGAGTATGCTCGCCTCCAATATTTGTTCTATGAGATTTATGGTTCGTGAAAGATGTCGAACCAATTGTCCTTTACGCAGTGAGAGATGCATGAGGACATGGTAGCAAAGTGTGCATTGCGCCAAGTGGTCCTAACCAAGGGGCGCGGGATTTGTATATATATGTATAGGGATGATGTGACTATGTGTGTGTGTGTGTGTGTGTCTATATATATATATATATATATATATATATATATATATATATATATATATATATATTTGTTAATGATTCTAATGTGTGAAATTAGAAAACTCATAAATGTTGGTAAGTAAAGTGATTTCAGTGGATAAAAGATTTACTATCAGAACAGTGAATGTAATATACAGTTAATTGAAATAAATGATCTTAATAGCGTATTGTATGGGCGATACGGGTTACTCCTTGAGTTATTTTAGAAGTATAAGTCTATGATCTAGTTGAGAACATTATGGATAACTAGGTTAGAATAGACGTACGTTAGAAGTGCACAATAGTGGAGAGGTGAGAATCTCATGTGAGAATTCGAAGCTAACATGCACATAAATATTTTCATTATTGCAGTTTTAAATACTTGCTAATACAAATATTTTTACAACTCGAGATTTGACCCGTTTCTTGCTATTCTTCTCTCTTTTGCTCTCTCTCTCTCTCTCTCTCTCTCTATCTATCTATCTATCTATCTATCTATCTCTCTCTCTCTCTCTCTCTCTCTCTCTCTCTCTCTCTCTCTCTATCTATCTATCTATCTATCTATCTATCTATCTCTCTCTCTCTCTCTCTCTCTCTCTCTCTCTCTCTCTCTCTCTCTCTCTCTCTCTCTATCTATCTATCTATCTAACTATCTATCTATCTATCTATCTATCTATCTATCTATCTATCTATATATATATATATATATATATATATATATATATATATGTATATTATTTATCAGGTGCCCTGCCACAGACCAGACTTGGACGCGTGGATCATTTAGCGAGCTGCATCGGTTGTGGGAGTTACAGGTCCTTGCATCAGACGTCTCTATCAGTTCTTTCTGCTCCTTATTTTCAGACATTTCTCTTAGGGAATGTTTCTCCCATCCTTAGTCATTTTAGTAGATATTGTACTCAGTTTACGTTAGTCGTTTATTTCAGTTACCCTTGCGAATTTTATGGTTTGTTGGTTTCAGACTTGGAACTGAAATGTTTTATCTAGTCTAATTTATTTCAGTATTTTATTCATGTCCAGTATTTATTATATTCTTGTGGAATGTGAGTAGCTTATATATTAAAGAATGCAAATTTATTAATGGATTAATTGGGTATAATTAAATGGGAAAATATTTTGGCACTTAGCTTAATTATTTATTACGTGATTAATAATATTAAATATTTTCGACAGTGATGCTAAGAATGCACCCACCGAACATTCTGTTTTAATTTCAATAAAGCACTGATCACCCAGTATTTAATTAGGCGGGGTGTTATAGGTGGTATCAGAGCATCAGGTTCTAGTGTCCTTAGCATCTGTGCGGCTTATTATACTTTCTGCTAAGCATCCTTTGATTTAGAGCCCTAATATTAGGAATGTTGCATTCATCCTTATGCGTGGGAAATTCATACTTCTGCAATTTATTTGTATGGATGTTGAACTTATTCAGTCCATTTCAACTTTTAGATGGCACATCAAGAAGAACAAGTTAATACTGATGGGGGAATCAATGAGCAAGGTCAACTGATACCTCAGGCATCCCCGGAGATAGTATCAATCGTCGAAATAGCAGGTATTGTGGCACAGGCAATTACCACTGTTGTCTTACAATACCATGATCGCAATATGCAGCTTAAAGGAGGCAAATAACAAGAGAAGATAGTCCATCTCACATGAATAGGGTTAATAATTATGGGAAGGCACCAATACCACAGCCACAAGTTCCTCAGGGTCATAAAGACAACAAAGGTAATAGACTGTGCATGAAGGGCCAAAAGTGTTAGGGCCAACATAGCCAGGGACATAATGATGTCATAGAAAGGTGCTTCAAATGGGGGAGAGACGACCATAAATGTCAAACTTGTCTGAATCAGGCTAGAGAGAAACCCCAACACGACCAATAAGGATAATAAGGCCAAAGAAATCAAATACTTCCAGGTCTCTTCTATAAGTGTGAACAACAGGGTCAGAAGTGGAGGGTCTGTCCTCAACCTAATATTGTTTTTCATCAAGATGCTCAGCAGGGCCAACAAGGCCAAGGAAGTGGTGGAACTGAGCAACAGGGCCGAAATCAACAGAGTCGTAATGTGACACAGTTTGTTGGTAGATGCTTTAATTATGGTAGGATGGGTCATAGGAGGTAAGATTGCCCAGTTAAGGGCAAAATAACCCAGCAACAGGTGCAGATACCGTATGGGCATGTGTCCATCAAGAAACCGCTCAACAACCACCACCTTCCATTGAGGGTATGTTCTCTATTTCTAGGATTATGGGATATATTTTGTTTGTTACTAGGGTTTCACATTCGTTTATAGCCGCTATATTTTCATAGGCCACGGGATCGTTAGACACGACCAACAATACGATTACATGGGTAGTCTCATCGATGGATAATGGGTTGTTGATTTCCTTTATATGCCGGGGAATAGGGATAGAGATTTTGAAGACTTATTTTACCTACTGACATGCTCGTATTAGATATGTCAAAGTACGATGCGATTATTGGTATGGATTAGCTTGTTGCTTATAGAGCCATGATAGATTGTTTTAGTAGGTGCTGGTGGCGATGCCTCGTCTAGAGGGAGGATCGTCCACCCATTTATAATACATAGAGGAGGAGACCTCTAAAGAGATAGAGATTTCCATTTATTCGATTTCCATAGTTCGTGAGTTTTTCGAAATGTACCAGAAGAAGTGAGCCAGGAGGGTTAGAGAATTTGGATGAAAAGAAAAACTGAACCTAACGGTGATAGTGAAACACCACATGAGAGTATGACCAATAGGAAACTCATTTAGATAAATTTGATTGACTAACTTCCTACAAAGTGACGAGGAAGTCAATCAGGGTTGTAGAGTCCAATACTCGTTCCGAATGGCCTGCATAAACAAATGGATAACGGGAGAATAATTGGGAGCTAAGACTTCCAGTTCGAGGGAAGAACATTCCAAAATGGTCAGTGGGACCAGTGACGGGAAATGGATTAGGAAGTTTTCCTTATGTGTAGAGAGTGGGACTACCGGTGTTGAACGTGCACGTTAAGTAGTGAAATAGATAAGATTTAAGGATGGTAAACCATGCCCGTTAAGCATAACAACTGAAGGCATGAGTTTTTTTTAGAAGGAATTGGGTCAAGAGAATTGAGGCCACGAAGTTACAACCCGAGAGTGGTAGTTTTAGGCAGGATTAATGGAGTCCTCGGTAACAATAGCATATTAATCCTCAGGGTTATTGGGGGCCCAGGAAGGAATAGGGTGGCTAGTAAAGCCATAAATGAGGCCTAGAGACGTTAGGCCAACGTTTCAGTGATGGGTGTGTAAGCCTTAGAATAAGATAATTTACCCACATTGAGGAGGGGCCAACTATTGGATTAAATCCCAGGCGTATAACGAGTACAAGTGATTATGGGTTGTTTTGACCACGGGGAGTGCATGTAAAGACCATAAGATTAGGAGAAATTGATGAAGATTTGTTTCGTCCTTGGGAGTAAAGGAATTAATTACGTGACTAGAGTGTGTCATAACTTATATATGAACGATTAACACTAAAATTCGCACGTGAGTCGAGTTTAGCAGGTACATTAGTTTTGGATAATTTTGTTATAAATGTATTGATCATGAGTAACATGATTTTTGGATGTCACCCTTGAGTAAGTCGGGTGGGCACTAAAGGATTATTTTATTGTCATAATTTTACTACTACATCGAGATAGTAAAGTAGAGCTTATTACAATAATGTGTAGTGATAATTACCGAATGTTTGAACGATAGTAGATTGAGTGATAGACTATCGCGCTAGGTACTCCGGGGGAGTAATATTAATTTGGTAAAGCATCACCCAAATAGGGTTGGGCCTATATATATATGTGAAAACTTCATGATATCGTAGACTTTAGTGAGTTTATTGTCTCGTTAGATGTGATGCCGGTGCGTAGGGATTTAATTACTGATGTGACTCAAGATACATTATGTTCTTTATCAAGCAGCGAGATATAGCTCATCATACATATAGCGCCGAAAACTTGGGATAGTGAGAGCTCTATGTTTTTTTTTATTATTAAGGACATACGTAGATTAATATGTCAACATACGGAGATTATGGGAAGGTACATATTATGGACTGAGAATTTTACGGACCTCGACGATTGACAATGTTAGGTAGTAGTGTATCAAGGGATTCCTTGTTTGGATTTTGCTTTGCGAGACATCCCACGCATGAAACTACCAAACGTCGGGAGTTGGAGAGAAGTTTGGATGATAATACATGGAATTAGTACCTTAGTAATTGTACACATATGAGTATAATTAAGACTTGATAATTCCACTATGATGTGGGAATATATTTCATTGATACAATAATGCGCGAGGCGTAGGGTGTATGGGCGCCCTAGGTAATTGAATCTTGATTTTATTTTCGTTCACAACGTTTGGGTAAGATAAATAAAGATAGAAGCGGAGATATTAGGACTTGTTTGTACGCTCACGAGAATGGTATTATATTAGGTAGTAGATCATGATTGTCATATGGATTTGACAACATTTAACCCGAGGAGTAGAAGTTATTTTTGCAAGATTTGTAGAGGATTGTGTTTCATGAGAAACTGATTATTAGAATGGGGAAGGACCTGTGACACGCGGTTAGGCAAAGTCACATGGATCATGGTTAGAGGTAAATTTGAGAGAATATAAGGTGTATCATGTTATAAGTGTCAGTGGTGATGGTATTTAATGAAGAGAAAAATTGACAAATTCATTTTGCAATGGGTCACCAGTGACCACTCGAAATCGGTAGGGTTTTCTTCAACCGTTAGTGATTCTGAAGTAGTAATGGGAGAGTATTCCCAAGGATTTTATCGTGGATGGAGTTATAACCCTACATGGGTGATAATGGATCGGTTGACCGAAGTAGATCATGTTATGCCAGTTAACACTAGTCATACTATGGGACAGTATGCATAAATCTTTATAATCGAGATAGTAAGGTTATATGGGGTACCGCTTGATATCATGTCCAAATGGGACAAGAATTTTGTCTTCCGATTTTGGAAGATATTCACGAGGCCAGGAGTAGAGTTATGAATGAGTACGACCTATTATCCGCAGATGAATGGGAAGAATAAGCGGAGTAGTCAGATGTTGGAGAATAAATTATATGTGTACCCTTGAATCTCACGGGAGGACGAGACCAGTCCCTTCCACTAGTGGAGTTTGTGTACAATAACTCATATAAGTTCACTTTTGGGCATTGTGCAATTTGAGGTATGGAACACTAAGCCTTATTATTCTTCTGCTTATTAGTTAAAGGTAGGGGACCAGGTGCTATTGCGAAGATCGAAGATAAGTTAATACTTATAATATATTATGTGTGCAGAATATATATTTCGCAAATAACCTGCTAGTGTGAGATCATTGCGAGACGAGATCAAATGTATCTAAAGAATGATTAATCTACTAAGTTGCTAATAGTAGCAGTCTAGATAGTGAATATCTAAAAATTAAGTTTAAGTAGTGAAACTTAAACGGTAAGACTTGGGCAAAAACCTATGTGACAGGGTAACCTGGAGTTTTAAACGAACATATGTGGGGTGTTCATTGTTAAGGGTGTTCAATAGCGTACTACATGGGTGGTACGAAAAGGTTTACTTGGGAGCATAATGATGCGATGCGCAACATATATACAACATGGTTTCTACCTGGTATACTCTTTTCGAATTTCGAGATGCAATTCCGTTGTAAGGGGGGAGTATGTAACACCCCGTATTTTTATGACATTAAATAATTATGAGATTAATTATTATTGTTGCATTAATTAAATTAAAAGGTGAGAAATTAATTGGTTAATTAATTAATCTGGATTAAAATAATTATTAACTAGCGTGCCAAGGGTTAATACTTTTTTATTAAAATTACTGAATATTACTGTGGGGATATGCAAAATGGAATTATGAAATTTTTATAAATTTTTGGATTGTAAAATAGGACAGTTCGGTATTTCTAAGTCAGGACGCGCGTGTGAGTCGTGTAGGAACTAATTTAATGGATTAAAGAAGTAAATTATTTTTAAGTAGCTCATATCGTAATTTCGAGTGCGCTATTGAGTCCGGAAGAGTCGAGATAGTCAGAAAACTCAACTCCGATAATTTATTTGGACTTCGGGATGTTTTTAGGCCTAACCGGCACATTTTTGTCCTTAGAATTTTTTGGGAAATATGATGGACGAAAATTAGGAAATTAAATTTGGATGTACATGGGTTAGAGGAAAGTTATCAGTTCTAAACCTACGAGAGAGAAAAGAGAGAGGCACAAATTAAGGAAGAATAAACCATAGGAGTTCTTGGTACATAACTCAAGAACTCACACCAAAAATCCCACCAAAACATAGATTGGGAGATGAGGAATGCACCTATACAAACATCACTAGCAGGTCAGACCTTTGAAATTGACGCAAGTGTTTATTACTTGCTTTATTTTAGCACCATTTATGTTCATGCTAGTGTAGGAATGTAGAAACCATGCTTATATATAATTTTGGGAAAATTAAGGAAGTTAAATTCTTAGTCTGGTATGAAATTAAGGACAAATTGAGTTATCAATTGATGTAGAGGAAAAACCATGATGTTTTATGTTTAAATGATTAACTAATCTGTAAATTACATGCTCTTGGGTTGGAGATTTATGAACTAGGGTTCTGATTTGTTAAATTGGGGATTTTGGATTTTATAGACGAATTATGATGATTTAATACTTCTAAGTTAGGGAAGATCAGTTATACATGTTAGAACATAAATTAGGATTGTTGTTTTGGTGTTTGGGTTGAGAAATTTAGAGGTTTTATGACTGAAATTCAAAAGTAGATGAAGCAGTAACAGGAAAATGTAGCAGGTCTGGACAAACTAGAGAAATGCTCAATCTCGTTCGAACGAGATTGAGTTTGGTTCGAACGAGATAAGGTGTCGTTCGAACGACATCAGGTTTGGTTCGAACGACAATTCCAAATCTGGAAAATTCCCAGTTCAATCAAATTTCAGTTACGCGATTATTTTGAGTGAGGGAGAACTGCCAGTTGAGGATTCGCAGTCCAATGCAGAATTTATTGAGAAATATTCCTAGGATAACACTTTGATAGTTAAATAGGTGAAATAGCCATGGGAATTTCGAGAGAGTGAATGATCCAGTTACGTGGGAACGCCTATTATTATTATAATTATTATTATTATTAGTATTAGTATTATTATTAGTATTATTATTATTATTATTATTATTATTATTATTATTATTATTATTATTATTATTATTATTAATATTATTATTATTATTATTAGTATTATTATTATTATTATTATTATTATTATTATTATTATTATTGTTATTGTTATTATTATTATTATTATTATTATTATTATTATTATTATTATATTATTATTATTATTATTATTATTATTATTATTATTATTATTATTATTGTTATTGTTATTATTATTATTATAGCATACCTACGCTACTTGCTATCGGGTGGAGGTTTTCGCGCAGTGTACAGTCTTATCCTGGGTGACCCAATGGGGGGATATTTGGCTTGTACCCAGAGCATATGAACCTGGATTGTGTTGTCTGATACGTAGGATAGTTTCTACGGCTGAATGGGAGCGTAGATTTGTTCGTGACCCATTTGGCTGGTGAGTATACTCTCCTCCACTATTTGTTCTATGAGATTTATGGTTCGTGAGAGACGCCGAACTAATTGTCCTTTACGCAGTGAGTGACGCATCGGGACACGATAGCAAAGTATCCATTTTGCCAAGTGGTCCTAACCAAGGAGCGCAGGATTTGTATATATATGTATAAGGATGATGTGACTACATGTATATGTGTGTGTGTGTGTGTGTGTGTGTGTGTGCGTGTGTGTATATATATTTGTCAATGATTCTAATGTGCGAAATTAGCAAACTTATAAATGTTGGTAAGTAAAGTGATTTCAGTGGATAAAAAATTTACTATCAGAATAGTGAATGTAATGTATGGTTAATTGAAATAAATGATCTTAATAGCGTATTGTATGGGCGATACAATACGCTATTCGGTAACATTATGGATAATTAGGTTAGAATAGACGTACATTAGGCGTGTACAATAGTGGAGAGGTAAGAATCTCATGTGAGACTTCGAAGCTAACATGCACATAATAATTGCATTATTGCAGTTTTAAATACTCGCTAAAACAAATATTTTTACAACTCGGGATCTGACCCGTTTCTTACTATTCTTCTCTCTTTTGGTATATATATGTGTGTGTGTGTGTGTGTGTGTGTTATTTATCAGGTGCTAGTAACAACCCCAGATTTTTGAGTAATTATTTTTATATATATTTGCCATGTGGGATGATTATATAAAATAATGGTAGTTGAGGTGAATATTATTTTAATGAATTTAAGAGATAATATCTACTAAGTTTTGCATATTCACTGTTGAGTGAATGTAATTAGCATTATAATGTGTTTTATTGCGTCGTGGTGTTTTAAACGACGGTTATGATTTATATCCCAATTGGGTCATTGTAGATAATTTAATATGCCACTGGAACATGAAATGTTGTTCGATATTTCGGATGTCAATTTTTAGGGTACGGTTAGTCCGAAAATGGTTGAGATAGTCAAAATAGGGGCCTAGTTGTATTTTTGGGTTCGAGGACATTTTCGATTAGTTATAATTTAATTATGCTGTGACAAGCCTTTTTATTTGTGTAGAAGCATTTAAGGGATAGACTTATTGGACTTGGGGTATTTTAGTCTTACTTGAGCCTTTGATCTCATTTTATGTTTTAAACTTAGAGAGCGTTAGAGAGAGAATGAGAGAAGAGAGAGTTGGGAGAAAATGGAGAGAAAAGGAGAGAAATGGATATTGGATCTTGGAATCGTTGATCCGGGAAGAGAATTCGAGACTACAAACAGAGGCAAGTTTTTACTTGCAAATATGTATGATTTGTGTGAATAAATTGTATAGATAGTTGTGTTTTTGGAGTTTTAACCCTTAATGGGGTTTTGATGATTTTTGTGTATTAAACCCTTAATCCTTGATTTAAGTTGGATTTGAGTGGGAAATATTAGTTAGTAATTGTGTGTGAGTGAATTGATTTAGTTGTTAGTGGTTATTGTTGAGAGAAGTGGAAGATTTGGGTTTTTGGGAATTTTAGGGTTCTTAAACCCGTAGCCCATTTCTGGGCAATTCGACCTGGGCGAATCGATTCACCCCTAGCGAATCGATTCGCTAAAGGGGTAGGATACAGGTCTGTGTTATCCGGATCAATTTGAATTATTCAAATCGATTCGACAACAATCAGAATGTTGGGTTCTCTTGATCGAATCGATTCGGCCTATCCGAATCGATTCGCTTTCAAGACCAAATCGATTCGGGCAGGGCGAATCGATTCGGAATCCTGCTGTTTTGATGGATTTTTTCTAATTTTTATTTTTAACCCTTTTCTTTTAGGTTTAAGGCCTAGTAACCTTCCCTTGGGAAGTAATATAGAGTACTAGGGGTTCATAATAGGGGGATTAACACCCCAGATTAGTATGGGGATGAATGGGGCTTATTCTGGGGTTTATTCAAAGGAAGTTAGGGTCATTTTCATTTGGCAAGTTAGCTTAGAACAAATAGAGAGTAGGATGGTATGGTTTAGGATCTTTGGAGACTAGTGTTGAGGAAAATTTACCCTTAAGGGCTTATAGGATTGTTTTGATCTCTCGGAGACTCGGGTGAGGGAAATGGCACTTCAGGCCTATATTATTAATAAAATGTGAATTCGTGAATAAGAAGTGCATATTTTAAAATGTGAAACCCCGACTAATTAAATACTGGGTAGCTACTCCTGTATTAAATTAATACAAAATGCCAAGTTGGTACAGTTAATAGCATCACTGTCGAAAACATTTTAATAATTACTAACCACCTAATATTTAAAAAGTGAGTTGCCAAATTTTAAGTTAACTCTGATTAACATGCAATAAGTGAAATATAAAGGATAACATAACCATTCACAATAAAGTTCAACTATATTAATCATCTAATAATAATAAGTCTGGAGGAAATACTCCTCACAACAATCCAAATACGGAACTGAAATAAGAACCATAGCATGTATCCTGAATTAATTACAAACCAAAGTATGAATAACTGAAATGTAAAGTGTCTCTAAAAGAAATGGACGACATGCCCTACAATGATGAATCTGAATATGGAATCAAGACAAGGAAAGGAGGCGTCTACTGTCAAGGCCCTGTAACTTCCACAACAGTTGCAGCTCATCACCTGTATAGAATTCCTACGCATGGTGTCCTTATGGCTGGGCACCTAAAATGGTTTTTACAAAAAGATAGATTTGAAAGCAAACGGGTCAGAGCCCGAATGTGGAGAATATTTTAAAAATAGCAAGTGTTTTAACAACATTTAAAACAATGAATGCAAAGTACATGTTAGGACGTGCGCTCACATGAAATACTCACCTCTCGACTAGTTGTGCACTCCTAACGAAACGTACCCATACAAGTGATTTTCATATCTATCTAGACCAAAAAAATTATTAACCTTTCTACTCGATTCACAATATGAATTCCCAATGTTATCACTTGAATAGATAGCTTTACTTAAACTCGGATTCTCAATTATTAGCATTACCATATACTGGAGGTTATCCCCTTATTTATCTTCTCAAGGAGTTACTATAAATTATTCTCATAATTAAACATATCAATTCTGTTCATTTAACCTTATATCATTCACATCATAAATATACAATACAAGCACCCCGAGGCTAAGCTGCGGTGCACACATACTCTGCTATCCATCTCGATACATCACGTACATAAGGATTACAAATTCCGAATCTCTCAGGAATTGTTAGAATAAGAACAACACACAAAAATGGAGGCGAACATAATTCAACATATCCATGGGTCACGTACATACCTACGCTCCATAGTCAGCTGACTTAATAACTCACAATTAAGTCATTCCCTTGAACTATGTCCCCTAGGTACCAATCTAAATCTGGGCACACAAGGATTAGAGGGCCCTAAGAGAACGTAAACCTCCCATGATAGCAAGTATGGTAGGTATGTCATACACATAAAATCATATACATATACTAAGCATGCACACATCTTAGTAATTACCAAAATTTATTAGTGTCATACTTCTCATTCTTATACCAATACACGTGTCCCCGGTTTATATATACACATCATCCTTTATCCTCACGTCGTAGTTAGTTATTCGTGTCCTAACCCACATTTACCATATGGTTCAAATCATTCTTATATATTTTACACCCCAATATATCCCGAATATCCCAACTATCTCAATTAGTCATCAAGGTAATGTTATCTCTACAATTAAACAAGGTTACGGGACACTAGAAATCAAACCAGGCCAAAAAGGCCAATCTGTCAACTCGTTAGAAGTCTCGTTCGAATGAGGTCGTTCGAACGAACGTTTTTGTAACATAAAAATTAGTAATTCTTTTAGTCAAATCACCCAATAACAACTCTACATGCAAACCTACATCAACATCTGAATTTATAACTCCGATTTCATGGGTTTTTATAAATCTCCCAATACATTGCAAATTTATCAATTTTCTAAGCATGGAAGAAACATTCACTTGAAATTAACGTAATTAAACCACTTGCCTCGGATTGTTCTCTGAATTTGCTGTTGAATTGATGAAGGTTGGTCTTTCTCTTTCTCTCCCAAGGTTGAAGGTTGAAGATGGAAGTTAAGGTTCTCTCTTTGGAAACTTTTCTAACTTTTTCCTCTAACTCCCGTTGCCCTCTAATCACCTAAGTGCTGGTAATGGGTTAGTGGATCATTAATTTCCTAATATTTAATTCCCAAAATTCGTTGGTTAATTATCCTGAAATTTCAAAATTACCAAAATACCCATTTAAGTTGCCGGTATGGCCCAAAAATGCCCCGGGACCCAAACTAAACCTCCGGCTAGTGTTTTCTGACTATTTCGACCCTTCCGGACTCGTTGGCGCACTCAAAATGACCATACGGTTGATAAAAATAAAATTCACTTTTTAATTTAAATAATTACATTCCTGACGCGACTGTCACGCGCGTCCCAACAAAATTTCCCAAATTGCCGTATTTCTATCTCACGACAAATTCAATATTTTCAATATTCATATATTGCCATATATACACCTTATACTCAAATACCAACTCACATCTCGTTAGTATTTTATCCGGATTAATTCGCATTTAATTTAATTAATCCCATAAATAAATATCGATAAAAATGCGGGGTATTACATAAAACTGGTACTTAATGGTTAAGTATAAATGGCTTTGAGAATGTAAAAGTGAATATTTTCAAATGGGAAAATAATTTTAGTAAATTATAATTTACTTATACAAACCTCTCTAAATCGCTATCATAGGGGAAGTTATGCGCATAAGGTGAAGTCCCCTGGCTAGTGAATGCAGGGCGAATATAGTCCTCGGACATAGGACCGGTTATTATATTATGTGATTATTTTGCGAAGTGAGGTAATTTCGGGTGTGGTTATGACTCACTGTCACAGGTATATGGCCTCTTCCTGACGTCTCGCATTGTAGAATGCCCATGTTTCCTTATTTGATAGGCCCTGGAAGATGATAGCCATTTAGTGGCGCGTCCAGTGGGAAAACTCGAAAGGATGGTCTTAGAATCGTTATATAATATGAAATATAACTATTCATAATAATGTGGGACATTATTGGTGTTAAAGCATTTTATGATAATATTTTTCTTTAAATACATTTTCTGGAGGTAAAAAGGGAAATGGAAAGTCATGTGGGATAAAACCGGATTTGGCAAAATATTTTGGTGAAATAAATTGCTTTAAATATATTTCCTAAAGAGGAAAGGAACTGTGTAGATAAGCCATGTTGTGTAAAACTGAAGAGGAAATTGTAGTAAGTAAACTAAGTTATATTTTTCTTATGCTAATGTGCACTCCTCATTGTAAGATAAGCACGATTATGGAGTTTAGCTAATTCCCTTAGTTCAACAGGAATTTTAATTCCTAACATCCTAGGGTAACGTTAGTACGTGTATTTAGTTGAGAGGTGAGGATGTTTCTTATTGCAGAGCGAAAATACCTTGTATAATTTGTTTAGCATTCATGACTATTATGCATTTTATTTGCATGTTTATCATATCAAAACGGGCCCTGACCCGTTTATATTTCTTTTATTGCGTGGTTTTCTCTTATGCCCAGGTGCTCCGCCGCAATGGCGCCTGTTATGACCCTTCTTTCTCAGTGTCAAGGAGCTACAACATTTTTGCGAATGTTGTAGGATTTTTATTATAGACGCATCCATCGATTGTATATTCTAGTTAGGATTATACTGAACATTCTGGCGTATTGCTCAAGTCTTGTATTTACTTTTATATTGTGATATTTATTTGTAATACTCGGTGTAACTATTGTATTGGTTTGTGAATCGATAGCTTATTCGGTTATTACTTGTTGCATTAATATTGTTTTTATTACTCGTTTATTTTTATATCCACCTCCTTCTCAAATTGGATTGTCAAAATGTTTTCTTTTAACTTTCAAATTAAATTGACATCCGTTTTCTCAAATATTGGGTGGTTATATCGTATTATTATTTTCACGGTAGTGATGCTAAGAATGGACCATCTATGATTCCTGCATTTATTGGGATATTAGGTTGGCCACCTCTTATTTGAATAAGAGGGTTGTCATAGATGGTATCAGAGCATCAGGTTCTAGTGTCCTTAGGAATCTATGCGGATGTACTACATTTTCTACTTTGCTCGTGATTTGACATAGAGCCTTAGGATTATGATTGTCGATTCCTCTGGTGAGATTTTTGTTCTTCTGCTATGATGTAAGATTTTAGTGAATCTTTTGCATGTTCGTCCGATATTTGTATTTTAGATGATGAAGGACGACCAGTAAAGGCCGTTATGAGGACAGTAAGAGGCGACATTTAAATTATAACTATAAGTTGAATTCGGGAATGAGGAGCGCATTGGAGGCCACTCCCTTTGTGGTATTTTTGTAGATTACTACAATGACTATTTAAGTATGGTAGATATATCTACCCAAGTGCTGCTAAGATAAAAAGTGGTGCTAAAATTGAATTTCCCAATGAAGATTAATGGGGATGTAAGTTTGAAAGGTCCTCGATAAGGACCACCCGTTAAAGTTGAGTCAGGTGGAGGAAGTGTAACACCATTCAGAGGAAGTATAAGGCTCAGAAGCTCTGGCCTAGAGAGGGGTATAGACATGCCTAGATGAGAAAATTAGATGAAAATTTTCACCCGTTAGAGTAATGTTGAAATGGTGGGAACAGTAGTCACCATATTTGGTGGAGCATGAAGTTTTACTCGTAAAGAAACCTGGTAGATGTTTTCAATGACGAGTTTCTCTGGGATACCAGAAATGATGAGAAGATGGACTCTCAAGTATTCGCACGAGGATCGGTCAGAGGCCGACTGTGAATAAAGAGTTATAGGGTTAAGGAAACCGTGCACCGGAGTAAGGAAGGTACAAGGAAGAAAGAGCCTTTCAGTGGAGGATAGGCTCTTGAGCAGGTGTTACAAACACTTTTGGAGAAGTAGTGTTCATGAATCACCATAGGTGGACATCGATCCGGGGAACTCATGGAATTAAGGCAGTTGAGGTCGGTAGTCTGTTTTCCTTTGCTAGGGGAGTTAAAGGAACTATGAGGGTGATTGTCAGAAGCGAGGCTATAGAGCCAAGATAGAATGTGGTCAGGGTGTCCAAAAATGGGGAAAGGATTAAAATGTAGAACCACACACTTTGATCTTGCCGATAGAAATTAAAGGCAAGAATATGATGCCTATATGGGGCATTGAGTAAGGTAGTTTTTGTTTAATTAAGACTAGAGTATGGTATCTGGGAACTATTTAGAGTAGCCAGAGTAATTAGCAAGAAGGTTATGGTGAGTTCCACCTTGGATGAGGGAGGTGTATTCTGGGTGGTAGGAATGGATTCACCATCTTCTATTAACCTTAGATTCGAGTGTGTAATTTGAGCGTTGTGGCAGTATCGGTGTTATTATAGAGGGTGTATCTATATGTGTTTCACGGTAGAGAGATTTTATGTTCCTACATTCACTGTAAAAGCGAGTGTTGATATTTTAAAACTATATCTGGTTTATATTGCTCGTTGGTGTGCTATACGAGTATAAATATTTTTTATTGATCGGAGCGATAGCAGGCTAATAATTACAAGGCTATCGTATCTGCAGTTCCAGAATGGAACTAGTTGTTCTGCTATATCTCACCTGGATACGGGTTGAGACCTTATTGTGATAGTCTAAGTTATGTGAGAATTTTTTTTATTTTACTTTATTGCATGCTTTATATTAACTTATCTCCACGACCAACAAGTTAAGTAGTAGTGTATCGGAGGGGTTCCTTATTTGGATTTCGCTTTGCGAGACACTCCACGCATGAGCCTTAACGACGTTGGGAGTGGAGAGATTTTTCTTTATGATAAGAGTTTGGTTTGGGAAGAATTAGCCCAGAGTCATGTGATTGATTTAAGGCCTAAATATAGATGTGCAGTATAGAAGCACTGTAAATTATTCTCTCACCTGATAGATGTGTGTGAGACAAAGATAAGAAATTCGGATCGAGACTTATAGTTATGACTTATTGAGAAGGACATTTAAGAGGATGTATGTATGTATATTGGGATAAAGTATTAGTAACAATTTACAGAAAGTAAGCGCTCGATTAGTTAAATTTTTAGTTATCTGAAATGGTAGGACAAAGAAGTAGAAACGTATAAGTAGGATTATGAGTTAGAATTTTAGAGGACCCAATTTGACCTTAGACTGTCATATCTTGATGAACGACGACGCGAGGTAGTAGTGTAACGGGAGGGTTTCTTGTATGGATTTCGCTCTGCAAGACGTCCCACGCACGAAACCGAGTTAATGTCGGAAATTGAGAAAGGTCTTCGGCAGTAGGGATGTAGTTAGATTAGTACTCGTTCGACGTGTGTAGAAACTCATCGACCTTAGGGTTATTAGGAAGTAAGGCCTCTGGGGGCATAGGGCGCTATTTTAAGAAGGCTGTAACGAGCGACCAAGAGAGGATTGGCGGATTGATTTTAAGAAGACTTGGGTTTCCAGGAACGAGGAATAAGGAATCTCGAGTAACTCTGAAAGCTAGAACGTAATAATATGAGGCCCATTTTTAGAGAGAGTGTTACGTCGATAATCTATCTTTTGATTAGTTAATAAATAAGTTAACTTCTACTCCCGTACTCATGTCACCAAGAGCGGAAGTGGACTATGCGGTCTTTTCGAACGAGCCTCTATAAAATTTGGGAAGTGTGTTAATGTTGGGATATGAGTCCATTGCGTAGAAATCTCTCAAGATTAAGCCCCGTGAGGAGTATATCCCACGCATAATTTAGAGTTAGCCACAGTAGAGTTCGCCTTAAAGATAAGGAGGCAATACCTTATGGGCAAGAAATTTAGTCTTTTTCACGGACCACAAGTCATTACCATTTTTGTTTAGGTGGCAAGGATTGGTGGTTGGTAAAGAGCCATCATTTCGATGCTTATTATCACCCAGGAAAAAGGCCATATGTGGAAGTAGTTACGCGGAGTAGAAAACCCGTGAGGGAACTAGCGAAGGCATGGAAAGCCAAGTGGAAGGAGCTTAGCTAGGAGGATGCTATAATGAGAGTAGTGGGTGCAAGGGAGGGACATCTCCGAGTTTGTCTCCTAATGCGCCACTTATCACTTGGTGAATATCGATCTCCAATGATCAACGGTATTGATGTAACCGTTAGAGTACCGGAGTGGATATGAAAGGGTATATCCAAGGATTTCCTCAGTGGGTTGTCGACGTTGCAACGATTGTAATTTTATTTGGGTAATTATCGATCATTTGACCAAATCTCCACACTTTTTGTGAATGAGGGTGGATCTAATGCAAAGTTGTGAAACCTTATGAGGTGCCTACCAATACAGTGACGGACTAAGATAAGATTGTGGTGGAAACCGAATTGAAGTTGAATGCATCCTACTACCCACGAAACAGATGGGCGAACGGAGATAGTTAACCAATTATTGGAAGGTATACTCCGGACTTGTGTAAATTGACTTTAAGAAAGGATGGGTTGGGATGCAATAATTCGTACCATTTCACTATAGGTGTGGCACCATATGTGGCTTGGGTAGCCGGTTGCATAGTTCTCCAACTCGTGTAATATTGGAGTTAGGGAATCAGGTTTTGGTGCAAGTATCCCCGATGAAGGATATAACGCGATTCGGGATCAAGGGAATATTTACGCTGCGTCAGGTAAGATTTTTCGTTGTGGTTGTTAGGGTAGGCCCAATAGTTCATGTGAGGAACAACTGATGGTTATTTTATAATATGGAGAGAGTAGACTAAGTTCCTTGGTGGTAACCTTAGATTGAGTCCGGTGGGGACACCAAAATGCCTAAAAAAAAATTACTTAGGAACGAGAGAATGTTATTTGAGAGAAGTACCCCTTAATCTTGTTATATGGTACATCAGAATTTTGAGGGAAAAAATCCCTTATAGGGGGGGGGGGAGTTTGTAACAACCCCAGATTTTCGAGTAATTATTTATATATATATTTTCCATGTGGGATGATTATATAAAATAATGGTAGTTGAGGTGAATATTTTTTAATGAATTTAAGAGATAATATTCTCTAAGTTTTGCATATTTACTGTTGAGTGAATGTAAATATCATTATAATGTGTTTTATTGCGTCGCAGTATTTTAAACGACGATTATGATTTATATCCCAATTGGGTCATTGTAGATAATTTAATATGCCACTGGAACATGAAATGTTGTTCGATATTTCGGATGTCAATTTTTACAGTACGGTTAGTCCGAAAATGGTTAAGATAGTCAAAATAGGGGCCTAGTTGTATTTTTGGGTTCCAGGACATTTTCGACTAGTTATAATTTAATTATGCTGTGACGAGCCATTTTATTTGTGTAGAAGCATTTAAGGGATAGACTTATTGGAATTGGGGTATTTTAGTCTTACTTGAGCCTTTGAGCTCATTTTATGTTTTAAACTTAGATAGAGTTAGAGAGAGAAGGAGAGAAGAGAGAGTTGGGAGAAAATGGAGAGAAAGGGAGAGAAATGGAGATTGGAGCCTGGAATAGTTGATCCGGGAAGAGAATCCGAGACTACAAACATGAGGCAAGTTTTCACTTGCAAATACGTATGATTTGTGTGAATAAATTGTATAGATAGTTGTGTTTTTGGATTTTTAACCCTTAATGGGTTTTTGATGATTTTTGTGTATTAAACCCTTAATCCTTGATTTAAGTTGGATTTGAGTGGCAAATATTAGTTAGTCATTGTATGTGAGTGAATTGATTTATTTATTAGTGGTTATTGTTGAGAGAAGTGGAAGATTTGGGTTTTTGGGAATTTTAGGGTTCTTAAACCCGTAGCCCATTTCTGGGCAATTCGACCTGGGCGAATCGATTCGCCCCTAGCGAATCGATTTGCTAAAGGGGTAGGATACATGTCTGTGTAATTCGGATCGATTCAGATCATCCGAATCGATTCGACAATAATCAGAATGTTGGGTTCTCTTGACCGAATCGATTTGGCATATCCGAATCGATTCTCTTTCAAGAGCGAATCGATTTGGCTAGGGCGAATCGATTCGGAATCCTACTGTTTTGAGGGATTTTTTTTAATTTTGATTTTTAACCCTTTTCTTTTAGGTTTAAGGCCTAGGAACCTTCCCTTGGGAAGTAATATAGAGTACTAGGGGTTCATAATAGGGGGATTAACACCCTAGATTAGTATGGGGATGAATGGGGCTTATTCCAGGGTTTATTCAAAGGAAGTTAGGGTCGTTTTCATTTGACGAGTCAGCTTAGAATAAATGGAGAGTAGGATGGTATGGTTTAGGATCTTTGGAGACTAGTGTTGAGGAAAATTTACCCTTGAGGGCTTATAGGATTGTTTTGAGCTCTTGGAGACTCGGGTGAGGGAAATGGCACTTCGGGCCTATATTATTAATAAAATGTGAATTCATGAATAAGAAGTGCATATTTTAAGACTGGTACTTAATGGTTAAGTATAAATGGATTTGAGAATGTAAAAGTGAATATTTTCAAATGGCAAAATAATTTTAGTAAATGATAATTTACTTATACACATCTCTCTAAATCGATATCATAGGGTAAGTTACACGCATGAGGTGAAGTCCCCTGGCTAGTGAATGCAGGGCGAATATAGTCCTCGGCCATAGGAGCGATTATTATATTATGTGATTATTTTGTGAAGGGAGGTAATTATGTGTGTGGTTATGACTCACTGTCGCAGGTATATGGCCGCTTCCCGACGTATCACGTTGTAGGATGCCCAGGTTGCCTTATTTGATAGGCCCTGGAAGATGATAGCCATTTAGGGGCGCGTCCAATGGGGAAACTCGAAAGGACGGTCTTAGAATCTTTATATAATATGAAATATAACTATTCATAATAATGTGGGACATTATTGGTGTTAAAGCATTTTATGATAATAATTTTTCTTTAAATACATTTCCTGGAGGTAAAAAGGGAAATGGAAAGTCATGTGGCATAAAACCGGATTTGGCAAAATATTTTGGTGAAATAAATTGCTTTAAATATGTTTCCTAAAGAGGAAAGGAACTGTGTAGATAAGCCATGTTGTGTAAAACTGTAGAGGAAATCGTATTAAGTAAACTAAGTTATATTTTTCTTTCGCTAATATGCACTCCTCATTGTAAGATAAGCACGATTCTGGAGTTTAGCTAATTCCCTTAGTTCAATAGGAAGTTTAATTCCTAACATCCTAGGGTAACATTAGGATGTGTATTTAATTGAGAGGTGAGGATGTTTCTTATTGCAGAGCGAAAACAACTTGTATAATTTGTTTAGCGTTCATGACTATTATGCATTTTATTTGCACGTTTATCATATCAAAACGGGCCCTGGCCTGTTTATATTTCTTTTCTTGCGTGGTTTTCTCTTATGCACAGGTGCTCCGTCGCAATAGCGCCTGATATGACCCTTCTTTCTCTGTGTCAAGGAGCTACAGCATTTTTGCGGATGTTGTAGGATTTGTATTATAGACGCATCCATCGATTGTATATTCTAGTTAGGATTATAATGAACATTCGGGCGTATTGCCCAAGTCTTGTATTTACTTTTATATTGTGATATTTATTTGCAATACTCGGTGTAACTATTGTATTGGTCTATAAACCGACAGCTTATTCGATTATTAGTTGTTGCATTAATATTGTTTTTATTACTCGTTTGTTTTTATATCCACCTCCTGCTCAAATTGGATTGTTAAAATATTTTCTTTTAACTTTCAAATTAAATTGACATCCGTTTTCTCAAATATTGGGTGGTTATATCGTATTATTATTTTCACGACAGTGATGCTAAGAATGGACCATCTATGATTGCTGCATTTATTGGGATATTAGGTTGGCCACCTCTTATTTGAATAAGCGGGTTGTCACCGTGCCCAGCCACAGGGTTACTAGACTGAGACGCCTGGATCATTTAGCGAGTTGTAGCGGTTGTGGGAGTTGCAGGTCCTTGTATTAAACGCATATATCAGTTCTTTCTGCTCTTTTTTTTCAGACATTTCTCTTAGGGCATGTTTCGCTCATCCTCAATCGTTTTAGTAAAGATTGTACTCAGTTTACGTTAGTCGTTTATTTCAGTTACCCTTGCGGGTTTTATGGTTTGTTGGTTTTAGACTTGGAACTTGAATGTTTTATCCAACCTGATTTATTTTAGTATTTGATTCATATCCAGTATTTATTATATTGTTGTGGAATGTGAGTAGCTTATATCTTAAAGAATTGAAATTTATTAATGGATTAATTGGGCATAATTAAATGGAAAAAGGTTTTGGCACTTAGCTTAATTATTTATTAAGTGATTAATAATATTAAATGTTTTCGACAGTGATACTAAGAATGAAACCACCGAACATTCCGTTTTAATTTTAATAACTGACTGATCAACCGGTATTTAATTAGGCGAGGTGTCACACGTATAATCGAAATCTCCAGAGAGTTACCTCGTGGATGCAAATCTCTAAAATGATACATGCTCCAGGGTATACACACATCATCTTGGGCAACCGGATTGAAATCTCACCATCGAACCCAAAAATCGTAACTCATAGTCCTGAGCTAGTGAGTCATGACCATACCATAAATCACCTCAATACGGTTCCAACCTCACATAGGGTGGACAAGTATGGCCCTATGACCCAGGGGACGCTACTAAACCTACTGGGATTCGTCGGGAGAGATCACCCACTGTGCGCAACCTCCCTGGTAGAACTAGAGTGGTATGTTCAAATAATTATATCATGGATACAAATATAACAATACTTATATACTATCTCTATACCCGTATATATATTTTTAAATAATTTCGTCTAACCGTGCCTATCACTCATAGCGCTTAGCTTAATAATTTCAAATATCATTTCCATTCTCAATTATTTAATTATTGACTTAATCAATTAATTGAGTATCAAAATATTAATTTTGGATACGTACCTTTCTCCAATAGCTCGTATCCCCATTTTTTGAATTTTCATTATTAGTCCATTATCAATTTTCCCGAATATAATTTTTCCCCCAATACTATATTTCTTACCCCCATTGTATTCCAACTCATCCTAAGGTATTTATACCATTCTTAACCATTTTCCAGGAGTCCTACCCTATTCACGAATATCATAATTTACCCCGAAATTAAATTCATTAACTAAACCTTAAAACAGAACAACTTAGGCGTAACAGGGGTTCCAAATCGGTTCGACTTTAGGGTGAACTTGTTCGCCCCAACAGAACTGACCAAATTAATCCTTTTACGAAATGAAGCAATTTTCACCCATTTCCTTTTCTATACAAATCCAGTTCCGCCAAAAAATTTCATTCTCTAATAGTTGTAACTATAAAACTAATCCATTTTCTTATTCAATTCCAATATTCATTTGATAACCACATAGGATACATCATTATTTTTTCACAATTCAATAATTTTTAAATTAACCATATAGTTCATAAATTCCAAACCTCATAAGAATCAATCTTTCTATATGAGTTCATATTTCTAGATTTCAATTCATAAATTTCATATCGCAATACTATCAATTTATGTCCCCAAACCCATTTTCATATGATTCCCACCCAAATCAATTTTTCACTAACAATGATATGTAATTGAATTACAACCATAAATTACTAAACAAGTTAATCACTTGCCTTAATTACTTATACAGTCTGAATTTGTGTGAAAAAATCCATTTAGTGATGATCCTAGACCAGAATTCTCCCATAATCTTCTCCCAGTCAATCTTCTCTTGAGTCCTTTTCGTCTCCTCTTAGACCTCCTTATTTTTCTTATCTTTCTGTCTAAATCGTCTCTTAGGATTTTGGTGTGACAAAGTAGTCTCTTTATATGATAAAGTGTCTATTCACTTATCCCTAACCTTTCATTATAAAATCCAAATCCCTTTTTTCCTTTTCACCTCCCATTAAAAAGACCAAAACACCCATATACTAGTCCCTAATAGACTAAAAAGCCCCTGAGACCCAAACACTACCCACGGGTACTTAATTTTGACTATTTTGAACCATTTTGGATCAATCGTACTTTAAAAATCATCACACGAGCTACTTATGATAACGATACCATTTTATTCCTGACACGATCTCACACGCGTGTCTCGAATAAGATACCCTCAACCTGTCGCTTTTACTCACTTATGACGTATATAAAATAATGCAATTTCATTTAATTATCATGCAAGTAAATATAATAACACATAAATTATTTCTAATTAATATTTATTTAAATTCACTTTATTGTTTGATTAAATTACTACAACACACGTAATTTAAGTATTCCTAAAAATACGGGGTGTTACATACTTCCCCCTTACAGAGGAATTTCGTCCCAGAAATCCGGGTATGCCCAGTTCCCTAAAACTTCGGACACTTATTCGCTCGACATCTGAACATACTCCTAATCAACTCGTGTGAACTTTTTAGTGTCTCCACTATTCACCCGCTAGTGGTATTAACCGGTCTAAGGGCCTACTCACTACGGCCCACACTTGATGATAAATCTATTCAAATAATTTCATTTCAATATATCCCCTCATCCTTATCGTCTCACTTACAGGATGATAAACAAAAATATCATGAATCCGCTAACAATGTTCCATTAAGTCGAGTATATGTTCCACTGGCTCTCTATTATCCTAATGTTGCAAACAACCCCACTTCCCTAGGTGCCACTTCCCTTTTTACCCAAATCACATAACTCCCTTCCTGGGGGACACCCGTAATAATTTTAAACCACTCACGTCCGTCTTTAACTATTCAGTTCTAGATGATGTAACTCTTACTATGTTCCTGAACTATACAAAAATAACTTTGATAGTCTCAATCCCTACCGGACGACTCTAAATCATGTCTGGCTCGCAAAGCGTATAGTCTACCCACCCTTAACCATCCATAGGGCGGACGATAAGGCCTTTCGCCTCAAGCCTCAAAAAGTGTATTTCTATTAATAGCTGGTACAAGTCATTACATGCAACTCTACCAATATTAATTATTCCTTCCAATTACCTTAAAGTATAGAATACACATCTCTCTCATGCTTCAACATCCTAGTAATTTTTCCTGTATACTACTCGATCTACCTATAATATATCTTATTCAAAACGCATTTCGTCCCCACCACTTCTTGATACACCCAATCATAAGTGGGACTTGAGGATCTCATTCTGATTCACAACAACTATTTGGCGTCCTCTTGTGCCAATTCATTTGCTCTCTCAAATGAAATGTTTGTTACGTTACTCGACAATATAACTCACCCAAATTATTAATAATTATTTCGCATCGGTCAACCAATCCCACAAGCCCAAAGGGAATCTTAACCTATTCACAATGTTGGTAACCCAACAATGAAGTTCATTAGTCGGCATATCCATTATGTCACTAGAAACGCCAATTATTAAACATCCTAGTGGATTGCCTCGAACCAATCTTTTCCCATCTACGAGTGGTGTACTTGGAGACAACTTCATTACGGTATATCTCACTCCCTTCATAGGGTATTCAAAAATTGTGACCCACGCGTCCGCACATCCTGGGTTCTTTTTACCTGGTAAAAATCACATTTTGTTTATGCGCAAGACACCCTAATCATTCGATTGAGTAAGACTCCATTCGACTCTCTAAACTGTTGTATCCTCCCCTACCTAGAGAGAACCCTTACCCGTGTCTCCACAATCTTTTAACCCATCTAGGGTGTGATAGCTTTCCTTGTTTATATATATATGGATTTTCTCCTTTCGCAACCGAAGTTCAGTCCATCTTGCTCTTTGAATTCTGCTTCTACTGCCCCACAGGCATACGGTTCAACACATTTATTCCTTGTCCTTATCTCGGGCAATACACAAAATTAAACTGACCAGGGTTCCTATATACCCTATACACCGAGCATATCTGCACAAACATTATGGACATAACATAGTTATCTTAAAATTGGTCTCGCATGCTCGACGTGGCTATACCACAAGGTTATACTTAGTTATCCATCAAGATTATCCCACCGGTCCACTAGTGGTGTAAAAATTTCCCTAGTGAATCCCACACAGCACTACCCAACTCCATTGGCCTTACATCGTATAATATCTCTCAGTGTAAAGTGTTTTATCTCCATGTACAGTGATCATCATCCAAAACCAATACTCTATCATCCAACAACGTCTCCAAATTCCCGATATTGTTCATGTATGGTACATCTCGCAATTGAAATCCAACTAAGAAATTTCCCAAATGCCCTATCACCTAGCATTATCGATTATCGAGGTCCTTTCAACCAGAGCACATACTCGGGAAACTCAAAATCTTGTCCCCAGGCATATAAGTCTAATCCTCAACTCTAACATCTCTAAAAGTGTCTTACAATAAGGTGATCACATTATCACTAACTCCCTAATGCTAAATCAATAACGAGTTAAATCTCTCTACTCGACGGTAAACCGGATATACCTTGAATCACATCAGTACAGTCCCTATGCCTCGTAATAGAATAATACAAGGCAACTATACTCTCATAAATATCCATTTCAATGTCATATATACGTGACTCGACCCTTTTTTAGGTGAAATATCGCAAAAATAACACATCATGTGCTGGGACTGCGAACACGATAGTCTTACTATGATAGTCCACTATCGTTCAAACCATTGTTAATAATCCAATACATAGGATAATATCATGCTTGCATATCACATCTCTCTAAAACGAGTAGAACCATAAAAACATATCCTCTTAGTGTCCACACCCACTCCACCATAGATGGAATAAAAGAGAGCTTCGATACTTAAGGGTAACTATAAACACAGAGTAGTGACACTAACAATACATCCACTGAACCCATCTCGTGTGTGAATTCAGTGCTAAAATAATGTTACGCACTTGTGTCACGCAAAACTTACCCATTTACGCAAGATAAAATTATACTTCCAAATGTCAATGCCTCTCGTTGTTTAAATGGTTCCTTGACATACCACTCATGTATAATCTAAACTAAAAACTATTGTAACTTTTGCTCTGATGGAACCCTACTCCTGTATTCTATCTCTCTACAGACAAGATCGATGAATATAGTCCTTCTATCCACATATAAAACATTTCTCTGTGTAATTCCCCAGTCTCTGGCCCCACTTGTCGTACCAAGGTTGTTTTATTCTCTGGCTCTGGTAGCCTCAGGCTTGATAGCTACCCCAGTTATGTCCTTAGCTCCCCTAGCCCTGTGCAACACGTTGCTGGACCTAATGGCCCTATCTGAATCCACATTCACTTGGTCAGAATTCCCCCTGAGTTGAATCTTTTAAAACGTTTCCCATATTAGGTATCTCTTTTATGGTATCCCACTAGCACCAATTATATCTAGTCTTGCCCTATTGAATAGGTTCTCCAATCTCTTGGCCACTTTCACATGGAAGCAATTGATATTGGCACAGTAATAGTACGGCATTGACGATATCAGCATAAGTCGTCCAAACCAAATTTCCCCGTAAGTGTTGGAAAATTCTACTTGTGAGTCCAACATCAAACTCAATGACCCTATTTTCCCTTGTATCCCCTTGTCAAGTACCAATTTTGCCAAATAAGTGAATTATTCCTCATACTTCGTCATATTCCTGAGCTAGTGAGTTATAATCAAACCATAAATCACCTCACCAAGTCTTCAACCTCACATACGGTGGGCATGCATGGGCCTATGACCCTGGGGTCAATACTACACCTGTTGGAATTTGCCAGGTGAGATCACCCACTACGTGAAACCTCCCTGATAGAACTATAGTGCTATATTCACATAATTATATCATCGATACATAAATAATAATACATATATATTGTATTTATACCCGTATATATATTTTTCGTATAATTTCTACTGAACGTGCCTATGACTCGTAGCACTTAGCCTAATAATTTCAAATATCATTTCGATTCTCAATTATTCAATTATTCACTTAATTAATTAATTTATTATCAAAATATTAATTTTGGATACATACCTTTCTCCAACAGCCCGTATCCCCATTTCTCGAATTTTCATTATCAATCCATTAATAATTATTTCAAGTATAATTTTCCCCTAAATACTCAATTTCCTACCCTAGATATATTCCAACTCATCCTAAGGTATTTATATCACTGTTAACCATTTTTCCTGGAGTCCCAACCAATTCTTGAATATCATAATTTACTATGAAATTAAATTCATTAACTAAACCTTAAAACATAACAACTTGTGCGTAACAGGGGTTCTGAACCGGTTCGGCTTGAGGGTGAACCGGTACCCCTCCAAAACTACCCAGATTCATCCTTTTACGAAATTCAACAATTTTCACCCATTTCCTTTTCTCTACATATCCAATTCCACCAAGAATTTCCATTATCCAATAGTTCTATTATAAAACTAATTCCTTTTCATATTCAATTCATATATTCGTGACAATTACATGGGATTCATCATTATTTTTTCACAATTGAATACTTTTTACATTAACCCAATAGTTTGTCAATTCAAACCTCATAAGAATCAATATTTCTACATGAGTTTCTATTTCCAGATTTCAATTCATAAATTTCATATCTTAATACCAAGAATTTATGTCCCTAAAACCTATTTTCATATGGATCCCACCAAAATCAATTTTTCACCAACAATGATATTAATTGAATTAGAACCATAAATTAATAAGTAAGTTAATCACTTGCCTTAATCACTTGTATAGTCTAAATTTGTGTGAAGAAATCCTTTTAGTGATAATCCAAGCCCAGAATTCTCCCATAATCTTCTCCCCATCAATATTCTCTTGAGTCCCTTTAGTCTCTTCATGGAACTCCTTTGAATTTTATTCTCTTTTTTGTTTAAATCCTCTCTTAGGATTTTGGTGTTACAAAGAAATCCCATAATATGATAAAGTGTCTATTCACATAACCCTAACCTTTCATTATAAAATCCAAATCTCATTTTTTGCTTTTCACCTCCCATTAAAACCAAAACACCCATATAATAGTCCCTAATAATCTAAGAAACGAGACTCAAACACTACCCCCGGAAACTTAATTTGGACTATTTTGACACATTTAGGATCAGCCATGCATTTGAAATCATCACATGAGTCACTTATCATAATTATACCATCTTATTCCCTACACGACTTCACATTCGCATCTCGAATAAGATACCATCAACCTGTAGCTTTTACTCACCTATGACGTAATATAAAACAATTTAATTTCATTCACTTATCACACATAAATTCTTGTTAATTAATATTTATTTAAAATCATTATATTATTTAATTAAATTACTATGACACATTAAATTTAAGTATTCCTAAAAATATGAGGTATTACAAAATGTTGCCTCCCGCCCCTATAATGAGAGGAGTCATGTTTACAGAGCTCATGCCCTGAAAAAACCAAGGAGATTGAACCTTGGCTCACGAGATGACAAGAGTACATTCAAACACTTTGGATCATAAAAAGACAGGTCGTACATCCTCGAGGCAACCTCCTTTAAAACAACTGGGTATGACGATGAACAGTCTTTCTTCAAAGAGAGGCCCATTGTACTAAAAAGGTAGAGTAGAGGGTCAACATTTGATCTTCTGGGACCACATCAAAGGAGGGGCTGATAACATGGAGGTACCAAATAGCACAACAAGTGTCGAGAAGAAGTAGGTTGATCTATCATAAGGAGAACACAATGCTCGATCAAGTCCAGAATGAGCATGAAAGGATCAACCAAAGTCAAGAAGACTTCTCTGGAAGAGATCTCATTTAAAAGTCGAGGCTGGTCAGGAAAGACAATTTCTTTCAAAATAGAGCAAGAAGATCAAACTTGAATAGATATATCCAACGACCAGAAGACCTTTTAGGAAAAATTGCCAGATCTAAGAAGCCTTTATAAAGAGGCTTCATAAAGAGATCACACTTCACTATGTGAGTTATGGGTTATTCGATGCATGCGAAGTTTAAATCACTGGTCATTACACCGTGGTATGATAAAGAAACCAATCCAATACTGCAGTGGGAGAATTATTAAGTCATCACTTACATGTATTCAATTCCAGATGAAGGGCGTTGTCGAGCATTTTCTAGCACGATCACAGGATCAGCACAAATATGGTACAACAGTTTATCGCGTGGAAGATTTAGAGTTTCCAACATCTATCTAACCTATTTGTTACCAATTTTCTATTTCAAAGCAAATACTAATAAGAGAGTGTCCCACCTTCTCAATGTTCAAACGAATGCTAATGAAACCACACGTGAGTTTATTATGCACTCTAACAATGAAAACTGAGGTGGTAGATTATGATGAGAGGAATGTAATAACTATGTTGATGAGTTGGGTTGTAGACTAGAAAGCTATTCTGGGCATTGGATAAAGAGCCGGTAAAAACAATTATGGAAATCCTAGCTAAGGCAGGAAAATTCATGAATGCCGAGGAGGCCAGGCAGAAGGAGATCAATTACGTAAAGGCTGGCATAAGTAAGAATGCCAAAAATAAGGAACATAAAGGTAAGAAAGTTGACAAGATAACAAAATGAGATGAGTATACCCCCTTGACAGTGAGCACTAATCACATATCGAAGAGATCCACAGTAATAACGATTTGATATGGCTCGAGAAATTGAAGGCTCAAGAAAATCATCTGTATAAAAGTAAGTACTACAAGCTCCACAAGTATCAGGACCACAATACGGATAACTGTATATCTTTTAAAAATTGAAATCGAAAGAATAATTAGGTGAGTAAAACTATCAAGGTATGGGGTAAAGGTGGACGAAGTGATCATGGCAATGAGCAAAAAATTTGGGGACTATCAGAATCTACCGATAGAAAAGTGGAATAGAAGAAAAGGGGAATATATAACGATTTAGGAGATGTCTAGATCTGCCTAAGAGGCCCAAGGAACCTATAAATGAAGTCAAAATGATCTGTTTTGGATGCCATTGTATATATAATAGATATTTTGGAGGGGGAGACAAACTCATCGAAATAAAGGCCTGCCTCAATGAGGCGAAGGTTTGTACTCATATTAGGCAGATCAATCTAATAGGCAGCGTGGATACCCATTTGAGGAAGGTAAATAAAGATTAAATTATTGTTGGATTATCCGAAAATGACTTGTCTGACATCTTATACACTCATAATGATCCTCTGGTCATCACTATGATGGTGCACAAGAGTAAAATAGCAAGGATCCTCATCGACAATGGCAGCTCAGCAGACATGATGTATAGAACTACTTCAAAAGCCTGAGACATAGGGATAGAAAACTAGATCCCTACAATCGAACAATGATTGGCTTCTCAAGAAATAAGGTACACCCTCTGGCAAGGTTCTAAAAAATGCGAGGCGTGACCAAGGCGTGGAGGCCAAGCCTTAAGCCTTAGAACCCTAGGCGGGCCTTGGCGTAAAAAGGCGTGAAAAGGCGTTTAGGCATTTTTTAATATATTTTAATATTTTTGGACTATGAGAAGGCTATTTAAAATACTAAATTGGTACATACCTTAAAAATATGTCTAAATATTTGTAAATTAAAATACTATTTTTTAAAATACAAAAAAAAACAAAAAAATTGCCTCTTTTCATGCCTTACTTCTAAAAAACTCGCGTTTTTTCACGCCTTACCCCCCAAAAACGTGCGTTTTTTCACGCCTTGCCCCAAAAAACGTTGACCATCGTTGACCACGCCTTGATCCACACCTAGGGCCAAAACTTGGCGTATCTAAAAAGCCTCGCGCCTAGGCGCGCCTTGGCGCCGCCTAGGCGCATTTTTTAGAACACTGCCCTCTGGGTACGATCGAATTAGAAGTTATAGTAGGTGCCTGTCCAATATGTCGAACCACAAAGATATGTTTCCTCAACCTGTATAAGAATGTCCATTTGGCGTATAACATCATATTCGACAAATTAGGACTAAAGATGTTCGAATTTGTCCCTTCCACAGTGCATAATTATTTGAAATTCCCCACCTATTATGGAGTCGTATGGTCAAAGGGAACCAAGTAGAGGCTAGAGAATGCTATTACACCTCAGCCAATGAGAAAGAGCATAAGAAATTGACAATATCCTACCAGATTAAAATGATGGATACACAAAAAGAGGAAAAATTGGTCAGAGGATAGAGTATTGAAGAAATCGGATCCATTATCCTTGATGACACGAAGACCGTTTAGACTGACTCGTCACTGGAGACCGAACTCAAGAAAGATTTGGTTAATTTTCTTAGATAGTGAAAAAAACGTGTTTGCTTGGAGCCATGAATATATGCTGATAACTGATACATATTCATAAATCACGAGTTGAGCACAGTCAAAAAGGTTAAACCATATTAAAAAAGTGGCAAGTCTTTGATTAGGAAAATAACATGGCAGTGGAAGAAGAAGTTTAGGGATTATTGAAGGCAAACTTCATATAAGACATTAACTATCTAAAACGTCTCTCAAATGTGGTGATGGTCTGAAAGAAAAAAACAAATGGCGAATGTGCATTGATTTCACTGACCTGAACAAAGCATTCCCAAAATATCACTATTCGTTACCCAAGATTGACTAGTTGATCAATGCCACCTCGGGACATGAGCTGATTAGTTTCATTGATGATTACTAAGGGTATAATGAGATCAAAATAAAATAGGAGAAACAAAAAAAATTGTCCATCACTAATAGAGGGACTGACTGCTACAACATTATACCTTTTGGACTAAAACCTGCTGGAGTGATATATTAGAAACTGGTGAACAAAATTTTTAAAGAGTGGATCAGAAAGAACATGGAAGTGTATGTCAACAGCATAATTACGAAGAGCAAAAAAGTCACCGACCACAATAAAGACTTGCATCAGAGCTTCGACCAGTTAGAGAAACACTAGACGAAGCTAAACTCAATGAAATGTGTCTTCGAGTCAATGGAAGGGATGTTCCTAGGCTTTATTGTCAACCAAAGAATGATCGAGTCCAATCCTAATAAGGCGTTGATCAATATGCAGTCCCCAACGACCAAGAAATAAGTGTGGAGATTAACGGGACTCGTGGTAGCACTTAACAGTTTCATCTCTAAAACCACTGAAAAATGTCTTCCATTCTTTAAGGTGTTAAGAAAAACTTTTGAGTGGAATAACGAATGTAAAACCGCATTCCTGGAGTTAAAACGGTACTTAGGATCTGCACCACTATTGTCAAGGCCAATTTTAGGGGAGAAACTTTGTCTCTATTATTCGTATCAGAATATGCATCTTGTTCACTTGTAAGACGAGATAAAAGAATACAAAGACATGTCTACTATACCAACAAGGCATATCGTGGGGAAGAAATTCGGTATCCCAGGTTGGAAAAATTAACTCTTATACTGATCGAATCATCTAGAAGAATGAAGTCGTACTTCTAAGCCTACACTATCGTCGTCTAAATGAATCTTCCTCTACGTAAAGTCCTTTGTAAGCTTGAAAAATTAAGTAGACTATTGATTTGGGCCACGGAGCTAGGATAATATGACATCCAGTATGAACCAAGGACATTTATCAAAGCCCAAGCTAAGGAAGAATTATTTTTTGAATTCAGTTATAAGGAAAAACTTGTTGAGTTGATTTTTTTCTGAAAAGAGCTCAACAATCATGGCAAAACACACATTTAAGGAAGAGAGCTCATCCCTAAACAAGTCCAAACAGACTTCTTTGGAAGATAATTTAGAAGTCCAACCAAATGAGCATACTCCTACGGGAGATAGCTCGAACACTTAGTTGACTGCCTAGAATAATGACGTTCCAAAATCGTTAACCAGATAAAAAGAGCGTGCTCGCGACTTAGAGCAACGTAAAAAATTATTCAGACATGGCATTTTGATTATAAGGGAGATTGAAGATGAGCTTCTTGTATGGAAAATATTTCTTTATGGTTCATAATGCACCATTGGAAGTAAAGAAGATGTAATAATCATGATGGTGGATGAGATCGATGTGGGATACTCCCTTAGGTTCCAATTTTAAGACTCAAACAATGAGGCAAAGTGCGAAGTGCTCATAGCCAAATTTTCTCATAGTTTCAGTAAATTTTTTGAAAAAACATAGTTGTCATAACTTGATCATTTCTGAACCTCAATCCATGAAACCTATATATTTGGATTCCTTGTGAAATATTAGAATGGATTGGTTTAGAAATCATCTTTAATCGTATAGTATTTTAAGACTAATTTGAGGTCAAAGTTTGGACCTAACGCTAGTAAATTGTCAAATTGTCACAAGGAAGAAGATGAACTTCTTCACCAAATTCATTGAACATAGCGCACGAGGGAGCGTGACCAATCAAAAAAAAATTCTTCCCAAATTTTTATTAAATTTTTCTGGTCAAAATGGTATATGGTAAGACAGTGTTTGGTCAAACCTATCTCAAATTATAGAAAAACAAAGGTTTGGTTTAAAAAGTATTTTCAAAAAATTATAGTTTGACCCCTCATACTTTTTCCATATTTTGAGGTTTTATCCCAAATTTTTACCACATATTCTTTGATAAAATTTAATTCAAAAAGTCTTTTACACCCTTTTTCAATTATGACTTTAAAACCTTCAATTTTAAACTTCTAAAAGAAATTCAAAAACAACCCCTAAACTTTAAAATTAGAGTTTTTCATTTTTTTTCTTTCGTATCGAATCTTGTCCAAATAATATACACTTACAAGGATGATGATTGACATGTAATCAAGCACTTAACCTTCCCCATCCTGGCTAAAATCAGTTTTAAACACCATTCTCCACATCCAACAAGTAGGTTTTGCCTTTACGATAATAATTTTAGCGTATTTGATATAACTGCTATTGATATCACATTGTGATAGCAATAAATTATTCGTAGTATGCGCATGTTATGATACTTTCAAGCTATATACGCTTGTTAAATATCATTGGTATCTGAATATTGATCATTTGGATCAAATTAGCCCTTTTCTCTAACAACTGATTTCATGAGTTATAGAAAATGATTGAATCAGTTCACCCAAGCACCTCGCGTTATCAAACCATATATATGGTGAAGAGAAGACTATGAGGAAAATGAAATAATATGTTCATGATCCAATCATACTCCAAGAAGACATTAATATTATCTAGATTTACTTTACTCCCCGTCCCTACATCAAAATGAATCCACATTAAATGGATATATTTTTATTGAAGCTCCTTCTGACTCTTCAAGTAGTTCAACTGACTCCGATTCATTTGAACCCAATAATTTTATCATTGAATGAAGAAAAGAGTAATATTCCCTCCCCTTATTTGTAGTATAACTAAATAAGTTACCTATAGATATTGTGGTAATGCTACAAGCATAGGTGGAGTTCTAACTACTAGTGTGATAGTGTATTGCATATTAGTAGTGTGCCTAGTGTGTTAGTGACAAAACTGTTAGTTGTAACAAATTCTGGTATAATATTAATTCAGATATTATAACTCATAATGCTTTAGGATGGTTAAAACTCACACTCCTTTTGATGAAGCCCGAACTGAGCAGACTTACTCCGAAGGAATCATGAAATTCCTCTAAGAATTAACATCTCTCGCTAAGTAGCAGCATGCATCGACTCAATGCCCGACTCAGAAAGAAGCAATAGATGAAACAGACCAAATGAATCGTTAGATGAACGGATTTGCCAATTGATAGTTATAGGGTCATCCTCACCGACTTGTCCAAAATGAGAGGTTCGTGTACCTAAATTCATAGAAAGATGGAGTGAGACTGAGCTTAAACTAGCAAATTTTAATTCTTGTGGTTTAAATGCTCTCTTTAGTGCGGTCACACCGGATGAGTTTCGTCGGCTTATGACATGTGAGATGTCTAAGAAGGCATGGGATATACTCCAACTCACGTATGAAAGCACAAGTGTCGTTGAAGCTTATAAACCCCAAAATCTCATCAGTCAATTTGAAACCATTAAGATGTTAGAGGTGATACTTTTGATGAGTTTTATGAGAGATTGGCCAATATTGTGAATTCTTGTTTTAATTTGGGATAAAAGATACCCGACAACCATGTCTTAAAAAAAATTTTGAGGTCATTACCCGATAGATTTATTCCAAAGGTGATAGTTTTGAATTCTTTAGGAACTTTAGACTCTACGAAACTTGAAGAGCTTGTAGGTTACTTACAAACCTTTGAACTTGACATGTTTCCCTCAAAGGATGAGAAGAAGAAATATAAGGACATATCTTTGAAGCCCGGAAGGAGGAAATATCGGTTTCGAATGATGAGTTTGATATTGACTCCAAAGATATGACTATGTTTGCTAAAAAATTTAGAAAATTTCTTAAGATTAATAAAGAGAATCTTAAAAATGATTATAATAAATTTGAAAAGTGTAAGCATTACAGCCGAGAAACTCCCTAAAAATCGTAATGATGATCTTAATAGGGACGAGTCGAATAGATGTTATGATGGTGAGGTTTATGGTCATAGGGAATTTGAGTGTCCCACTAAACTAAGGAAGGACGACAAGAGATGTATTTTATTAAAAGCCACCCTTAGTGATAGTGAATCGAAAAAGGGACCCAATTCCCCTATTGAGCACAATTTTACTGCGTTCATGGCTAGTCATGTGAGCAATAGTGAAAAATATTTCTTTGAGGATAACTTAATACATGACACTTCCAAGGACATTATTTGGGAATCCCATTAATTTGATTATGGTAAAGAGAGTGAACTAGAGAGTGAGAATGAAGAAGATGAGGACGAGAATGAACTCCAAGTTTCCTCTCCTGAGTTATATGCGGAATCGTTAAAATCAAAAAGGGCAAACTTGAAGTTGGAATCTAAAATGAGAGAACGTTTAATAGGTAGTGATGAAAGTGTTTTAATTGAAGATCTTAGGGCACGTGAGAGAACTCTTAGAGAGAAGCTAGAGTATGTTAAAGGTGAAAGAGATAGCCTTAGATGTTTAATGGAGGCTATGAAGAAAGAGCTTCTTGAGCTTGAAGAGAGTAGGAGTTTACTTGAGTCTATAATAGTAGACCGTGAAGAGAAATTGAGAGACTCAAATCGGGTCAAAATTAATTTGGAGTGTAGATCAAATAAATTTGATAAAATCTTAGGCACCGTCCAAATTTAAGATGACATGTGTGGTATTGGCTTTGTTACTCAAAATTCTTTCGCTAACAAATCCAAGACCATGATTTTGAGAAAATCTTCTAGGAACATTAGAAAATATCAATCCTTAGGTAATACTTCATGTCGTGTTTTCACTTGCACACAATGTGGTGAAGCCCAAGGGTATATTCACCAAGGTCATCAAATCCTGATAGCATTGTGTTTCACTCATATGGGCTAGGAGATTCTATTTGGAGGCTTTATATGATAGGCTTTGTGATTCTCATTTGCTTGCACATGATTCTTCCCTTGCTAAATCTAAAGGTTTATTGTGTTAGCGTTGATTATATACACTAGCTTATGTGCTTCGTGATAGATTCTTGCTAGTTGTGTGTATGTTTGTCATTTTCTAGTCTATGCTTCATCATATATGTTTTCTAGAATTATGACATGTTTATCTTTTGTATTTTTTTTCATTTATTGGGTATTATTTGAACAATACAAAAAGATTTTTTAATCTTTTGAGTTGTTTTTTTGTTTATTTAAAAATTTGAAAAACTCAAAAAGATTTTTTTTTGTGTATTATGGTTTTACACACTGTTTGTGGCATATCCTTGTGTTGAATCCTACATTACCCCGCCTCCATGTGGGTAGAACTTTTGGTTATGAATTTCAATTCTTAAAATGTTCTTCATCATTCTTGCATGGAGAAGTTTGATTTTGAGTTTCTTAATGGATTCTATTTTTATATGCCTCTTTCACACATGCACGAGCTCGTTTGAACTTTAACTTCACATGTATATTTGAGCTTATTGAGATGTTCTCCTATCAATTTAGTCATCTATGTATTTTTATGACTATGGAGGATTTGTGCATGAAAGAACCATTGCATGTGAGATTTATTTGAATTTTATAAAAATATATATGAGGGTGCACATAAAAGGGCTATGGAAGGAGCAAATTTGCTTTACGTGAAATCCACCGTTTGCAAAGGCCTAAAAAAAGTGTGGCGTTGTAAAAAGTAGTCGAGGACAACATAAGCTAGGTTGATATGTTCATTCAAAAGAAAAGAAAAGAATTATTATTTATGAAGGAGTTTGGATGGAAATATATATGGGTTTGCACAATGGCAATGTATCTTAGTTATGCTTACTTTGTTATGGCTCTATTGGTTTGTGGAATCATCAAAATTGTAGGCTTGAATGCATTGTGCTTGTTTGTTCTTTGAGTTCTCTTTATCTTATCACATAAGGCTAAATCTATATTTGATAAATTTTTTTGCAATCAAATAGAACTCCTTGAACATTTTTAAGTGATTGGGTCATAATTTTATAGTCTCTAGTTCACACCCATTCACTTCATTTACCGCATGTTTATTTATACACATTTATGCCATATGAGTGTGGAAAAATTATTATATTTAGTGTCTTGTGTGGTGTTTATACATATATATGTGTGCTTGTGGGTCGTTGGTATCTTTTGAGTATTTATATATATGGAATCATTTGATTTTAAGTATTTGTCTTATTATCTAATCAATGTATGCATAATGTTCAAACAGGTATCCATCTTGTTGCTACTTTTCATTGATAACCCCATGCTTATATTAGTACATTCTAGTTGGTATCATTTCTCTATTGTATCGTAGTTGGTATCTATTAATCTCTGTGTGGATCAGTTGCTCTTTTATGTATATGTTGCTTTATTATACTTGTCACTTTATACTCCATTGCATGATATACTTGTTTTTCTATTATACATATCCCTTGTTTCATTTAGAGGGAGAACTTGTCTTAATTTGGTAGAAATGGGTTATCTTATGCACTTTAATCTTTGTCTATTCCTCGATAACAAGGGCGAGAAATGGTATCCAAACATTTTAATTTGGGAGATCTAACTTAGGGGGAGACGTCACTTTCTTAAGTAGTCATGTTAGACAAAGATGAGATCTTATGTATGCACTTTATTTCGTCATATTCCCTATGCATTTGATGGTGTATTTAAGTGTGCAGGTGTTCATCCTGAGCGGCAATATTATAAAGTAAGCAAAGCTTCTCAACTATGTGTCAGTCAAGCGGATGTAATTTTTTATTTTGGGTGGAATTGTATCTTATAGATGAGCTTGACGGCCCATAGGATTTTTATTTTGGTTTCGTCTCTTTATTTTACCCTAAAGTTGTATAACTCATCATCTAACATATCACAAGCATACCACCTATAGTTAGTAGTGAAGGGGCCACAGGAGTCGAAGAATCCCCTGAATCACTCTCCTCATCAATTATTTCCTCACCAACGGTTTCCTCTATAAGGGGAGGAAGTGACAGTCCTCACATCATCATCTCTATCGGACATAACCCCCTTAGAAAAAGAGTCCAAATTTATAGTAGATATTAACATGGTATTTTATAAATTCTCAATACCCACTCGCTGCTCCATCGAATTAGTTGTTTTCAGATCCTTAAAATCAGGACCCTCAAATGGCACATCAGTTGGTAATGAGGCAAAGCCACCAGAAGAATTTTGCCTAGGGGTATAATTTAGGTTAGTTGGTTCGTCTTCTGGGCGGATAACTTGCAAAGGTTTTGAAAACATCTTGACGGTAATACATGGATAAGTTGGTTCTAACTCAGCTAAGATCTTAAACAATCTCCGAATGTGGGGGTGGTAGCTCATTAAGATAGAAGACAGAGTTTTTTGTGGGCTAACAAAGCTTGGGGCTACTCAGGTGAAAAAATAGATGTCAGTTTTAGACTAAAACTCAAAAATGATGAGATCTTAGGCGAACCAACTCAATGGCTACCTAGACGATTAAACTTCTAACTATCAAACACTAAACACCGAGCAACCCAATAACAGAAAAAGAATGAATAATGGTAACCACGAAAAACTTTAAGAAGCTGGGTGAAAACCCTAAAAACTTAAGAGGACGAATACTCACATACCTTCAAATGGGAAAGAGTTGAAAGCAGATGAGAGAGAGCGAGAATCACAATAGAAATGGAGAAAGCTTGTTGGAGACAAAGGATCTCAGGCGACTGAGTATCCTTTTTCTCTCTCTAAAAACACTTAGAAGTTTTGAAATGGTATGATAGTTCAAACGATGGGAGATTTTTCTTTTTAATACTTTAGGTTTTGAGTCAAAAGTCACTAATCATGATGGCATCATCTCAGAAAAAGTAACAAATGGTGCAGGTACATTGAACAGGCACACGCATCACCCTAAGCGTGAGTAATAAATACTCCCGTTGTCGGTTCCAATCATCTGATAGTGGCCACCCCATGATCAATTCAAAAATTACAGAAGTTAATCTGCTTGGCTTGGGCCGAGAAGAAACTAAGATGACCATATCTACTTAAGCCGACCACATTATGTTGATTAACACTTCATCCATTCATTTCACCTAGCAAACACTCCGAAGGTTTACTACTTCGGAGAAGCTACTATAAGTTCCAGTCATGAATTAAGTCTTGGGGGATTTTGTTATGCCATAAATATGGGACACCTTGTGGGCCTCTTATAAGGTGACACATGTCCTCATTAAAGGCAGAAAATAAGTTCGTGTTGACACTAAATCTGTTCAATAAGGAGCAAAGAGGTTGGTTCGGGTAAAACATGCTCAATCATGCCAACAGTCTCATTACTATTAACATGATGTTAGTTAGCAATGTTAATTAACCCCATAAATATTAGACTAGCTCCAGTCTTCACACGTCGTTGTATACTAGCGGTCACATTTATCATACTTGCACTCGTGAGGAAGTTACACAATATCACACATTTATCGTTCTGCAAAAAACCCATCATTATATGTTCCCTGGAATGTATAAAGTATAATTGTCTGACCTATAAAGGCACTCCATCTGTCCCACTATATTCTTTCTCTAATAACTACCTATAAATAGCACTCAATCCTATAGAATAAGGGATTCAAAATTATTCTACTAGATCACTATAGGCAAACCCTTGGGAGAGAACTTACAGATCTTTTATTTCTAACTTTTATGTCTATTGCCTAGTGAAATACATAGAATCAACATTGCACCTATGGACGTAGGCAGCATATTGGACCGAACCACATAAATCCCTAGTTTCTTTATTTGTCTTTAATCTCACTTTATTCCTTTTGTAGAGGGGTACCCACTTGGTTGCTCACAAATAGGCCTAATAGGGATAGGGGGCCTAAGGACGAGAGGGTCCACCATGAGGGCTTTATCCCCAAAATGGCCCAAGATAGAGGTTTGGACGAGAGGGTCCACTATGAGGGGCTCCACCCTTAAAATGGCCCAAGATAGAGGTTTGGATGAGATGGTCCACAGGATGGGCTTCACCCTCAAAATGATCCAAAATAGAGACTGTGATGAGAAGGTCCACCACGAGGAGCTACATCCCAATATTAGCCGAAAAAAGAGACTTGGACGAGAGGTTCCACCACAAGGGACCGAACTTGGGCAAGAGGGTCCACATCGAGCAGATTCAAAATGAAAAGGAAGATAAGATAAATGTTGTTTAGAAGGATTTTAGTGAGTATCCCTAAGTTAAATGACCCAAAGCCAAGTGAAAATGGCGAGGGGATGCCCAAAGATCATCCCCAAGAGAAGATCAAATGTGTGAGCAGATCCAAAATTTTAAGGGGATGCCCAAAGAGCATCGCAAGTCTCATTTAAACAATTGTTAACATTATTGTTTGTCTTACACAAGTATTCTTGAGTAAGAAAGTAAGGCTCAAAAAAACAGTTGGGATCTCCTAAGAGCTTTGGTTTGGTGGCTGAGAGACAAGGATTGTTGGTCAAAGACAAAGCCCAACACTTGACACTTTAGGATAGAGAGAATACTAGTGGAGAGACCCTAGGGGTCACTATAGCACTCACACATCCCACACATAGAATAAATGAGTGAGTATCCAAGAGGCTTCTCACATAAGTATTTTCTAAATAACCATTAATGAGTGGCTCTCAAGGCCAGTCACAAGTTTTTACAAAATTTTGTACAATAAGTTAACGTTTGAAAAGATATTTATCAAATCATGCATTTTGGCACTATTAGCCGACATATTTTCTTTTTGGCATTGGTATCCACCAGATGTTTCCTGTCAAAGGGGACGGGAAGGTAATAGACAAACAGAAATAAAAGGTACATTAAAGAGCCTATCTCTACGGGTTCCTTATTTTGGCACCCAAATAGCCTCAGTATCTACCTACAAATAGGAAACTTAGGTAAGTTCAAGACAACATAGAAAACTAAAGTTAGCACTATTACTCTATCAAAATAACACCATAACATATTCTCTCTCTTCTCTCTCTGAAGTGTCACAGTGATTGTCTTTTCACTCCCTTTTCATCCATCACTTTCAGGAGATCTTTCTTTTTCTCGGACATTATCATTGTTATAAAAGTTTTTACTCATTACTCTCTTTTCGGAAGAAGGTTATAGCAATAATCCATTATTACCACAAGTAGAAAGTGTTTCTCCTGTTACTCTTCAGACTTTGAAGGTATTGAAGCCCGCATCCATTGGAGTGGGTCACGCCTCACCCATTCTAGTTCTTCATAGATCCAAGTACAACCACCCTCCTATATTTAGTGACTCTGATGGGGAGGTATTCTCATTGACATGGAGAAAGAAGGACATAATGTCTCAAAAAAGCTAGTGTTTGAGGACACTTCGGTCGATAATGGAGTTCAGAGTGACCAGACAACCCAAGAAGAGGTTGTAGTGACTGAAGTGAGAGCACCTGCTCCTTAAGGAGGGAGGGATAGTGAAGCAGGGGCCACATTATTAGCGAGGATGAAATTAATGAGTATGATTTTTGAGTTTTTAAAGCATAATAATATTGACCTACAAAGTTTGAGCCAAACTTGCATGATGCCTGCAGTGGCCCCTATTGGAGGGGCGGCGGCAGCAGCAGTGACCACAGAGGTGGCTCCACCTCAAAAGGTGGTAGCAAAGCAGATAGAAAGTCCAGTAAGTTCACTAGTGACAAAGAAATTTAGATTGGAGGAGTCCCCCTCCAAAGTCATTACTAAGGAGGAAGTGAAGAAGCTTCTCTTTTCTCAAAGGGAATACTCTCACATGTATGAGGAATTATAGAATCCCTGTCTAAAAAGCATCAATGAGAAGCCATATCCAGAGGGATATGTTCCTCATAAGTTCATCAAATTTAATACAAAGGATGAGAACCCTAAAGAGAACGTGAAAAGATTTGTAAAGTACTTGGGTGTACATGGAAATGATAAGGAGTTGAAGTTAGGAGAGTTCTTTAAGACTCTCACATGAAAAGAGTACATGTGGTATTCCCACCTAACACCGAATAGCATTTTAACCTGAGAAGCGATGCATAGACAGTTCCTTCGAAAGTTTTTCTTGGCAGAAGATGACTTCACATTAATGCACCTAGCGTAAGTGGTACAGAAACCTGGTGAAGAATTAATGCATTACATCAAATGCTTTCAAGAAAGGTATTTGGATGTCCATGAGGGTGTGGCAAAATCAAGGCTACTATAAATATGTGTTGAGATGTTGCTAGAGGAATACAAAATCGACTTGGTCAAGGAGACCAGAGATAAAACTTTCATGGAGTTCACACGAGCAGCTAATAATATTGTGATGATTATCAAACCTCGATCATAGAGTTAGAGGACACATGTGCCTTTGACAGAAGGAAGATTCCAACTCTTAACACGATAAGTCGTTAACTATGTGGATGGAAACTCAAAAGGAAAGAATGGAGGCCAAGGATTCACATGTAATAACACGACTGGAAAAATGAAGTTTGGGGATGACATTCCACCACCACTGCCTTGTAATGTGGCAGAAGCCATGGATTATTACCACAACTTAGTGTGATAAAGGGTAGCAGATCCCCCTCATTTTAATGGGAAAATACCATGAGTAGAGGATAAGGCAGATGCGGAATTTCATGAACTCCATCAAAGGGTCCAGCATGCGACCAAATATTGCTTTTACCTGTGAAGGATCGTTGGCGAGTAGGTGGCCAGTGGCACTTTATAAATACCTTAAGTGGATGTTAATGAGAACCCAATTCCTTCTATCATTATGGTTCACCCAAAATAGTGGTGGCATATGATGAGGAAGGAATCCAAAAGCCGGAGGAATAGTAGAGCAATGAAAAAATGTGTAAAGAATGGCTAGCTAGACCAGATAAAGAAGAGCGAGTAAAGGAGTGGGGAGAGCAGGTGAACCCCTAGAAAGGAAGAGAATATGTAATCCTTGCCTAGATTAGGGAGGGACATTTTAAGCGAAGTGTGTGTCTATGCGAAAATGTATGAAGTGGAGTTGGATCCAGAATATGCAGCCATAGCAAGAAGTTTGAAATTCAAGTGGTTTTTCGATCAGATTAGGGTGAAGCACGATACCCATATAGTTATTACGAAGAAAATATTAGAATCATTTCAACAATGAGGGGATCCCTCCATATATTGACAGGGACCCATAGGAATATTGATCAAGAGGTACACCTTTAAGGTGGTCTTTTCAGAATTTGATAGGCAAGTTCCTTATTTCCACAATCATCCTTTATATGTGATAGATTTGATAAATGGAATCAGTTTCCCTAGATCACTCATGGATGGAGGGGTATCCATTAATATAAGGCAGATTAGCACGTTGTATGAAATAGGCATCTCTTTAGAGAAGATAGTGTCGGTCCCGTTAGTGATTTTTAATTTTGACAGTGCAGGGATGCAATCGTTGGTCTATGTGAATGTGGGAATTAAATTGGGGAATTGTACATCCCATATCAAATTTCATATCATCAATGCCAGCATTACCTATCAGCTCTTGAGAGGATGAATGTGGATGCACACACATGGGATAGTGCCATCAACTCGAGGAATAGAGATTGTGATTAAAGCCACAGAAAGGTCATTTTCAGTGGAAAAATCTCACTTATTGGACGCAAAATTGTACACTGAGCTAGATGAAGGGATAAGAAGCTTTACTAGGGGGTTAGAGGAACCCCACGTGGCTAGAAAAAGTTATTAGCTCAAAAAGTTTGTGCATGAAAGATTGGGCCAGCGAGTGACCCCTTGAGATAAAAAAAAGTGAAAGGAAAGAAAAATCTTGAAGTCGAGACAAGGCCTCCTTGAACCTGTAAAAAAATTATGCTACCTGACGAAAAAGTTATCTACCATTTATAATGGTATGTGCGATTCGCATTTTGGGACAAATGCATCGACCTGGCACCGAAGTGATTTGTGGTGGATGAGTCCCGTATTATTAAACATATAGTAAAACCTGAAGAGGCACCTGAGTGCATGAAGGATGGGATAAGGGAACAACTCCAAGAACTAGAAGAGATAAACTTGGGAGTAGAAGACGGAGGTGAGAGACCAATCTTCATCTCCAAGAGATTCAATCCTAAGCAGTATGAGGAGATTGTCAACCTTCTTAAAGAGTTAGCAGATGTGTTCACGTGGAAATATACAGAGATGCTTGGGATAGACCCAGAAGTAAGTTTCCACAAGTTGAATATTCTAGCCCAACACCCTACTAGTGAAGCAAGACACTCGCACCTACAAATCTTATTTGGACCTCAAAATCAAAGAAGAAGAAGTATAGAAGTTGTTGGCAATAGGGTTTATCAAGCCAGTTAAGCATCTCATACGACTTTTAAGCATTGTACTTGCAGCCAAGAAAGACAAGATGCAAATAAGGATTTTTGTAAACTTCAGAGATGTAAATCGAGCATGTCCAAAAGATAAATTATCGCTTCCAAACATTGAGAGTCTGGTGGATGCCACAGTGGGAGACAAGATGTATAGCTTCATTAGAGTGGGTCATGCCTCACCTATTTTAGTTCTTCATAGATCATTGAACAGCCACCCCCTATAACTCCCAAATTAGAAAGGTTGTAGTTATAATTTCCTTATTTGTTATTGTTTATTACAAGAATTTTCTAGCTAAGACCATAAATTTGTATACCAATTTTAGACGATAACTGGGACATTCTTCCGGGAAAAAGTTGGCTCACGCTATAAAAGTAAATAAATTTTACACGAACCTTGGGTCAAATAACCTATATATATTGTGACAAACTATTCATATCTATCTATCTATCTCATTTAGACCAGACCCCATTTTGAGGGTCGGGTTTGTACTTTACAGCATTTATATTTTAAAGTCCTGATTTTTAACCCATAACCTTTGTTAATTTAAATGACATACTCACATGTTAAATAAATGTTAATAAAATGACATGACTAAATATAAACATGAAAATGTACTTTTCAAAACTGTTCTTCGAAAAGTGTTAGTGAACGGAATCAATCCGAAACTTTTCACGATCCAAAGTCTAAAATCAGACTACTCCCAGTGCTTATCTGAACGAAGAAAGCCCATCTCAACGGCAGCATCCTCAAATATTCCTTTTCATATAAATATTGCCAAGCATCGGCCTTTAATTAAGTTATTTTTAACATATAAATATATCAATCCAACAAAGCAGAAATGTTATAATGAGGACTAGGCTCCATAAATATCATAATGATATATATTGTATACTTAGTATCCCATCGCATACACTTGTATATATGTCCCACTAGTTAGGACTATGTTGGATTTGATCCCAAGTCCTCTTAGGTATGTTGGCTCTATACCGAGTAAAACTCGTGAATCCCAAACCTTATAATAGATCTATTTATGATTATCTATTAGGGAAGCCTGCATATTTAGTCTAAACCCCCTTTCTCCATCATGTCAAACCATCCCGAGGACTACGATCTGGGATTTTAACTATGACGATAAGGGATATGTATATCTCTATGGGTGGCTTCTTGTCCACACCATTCCCAATGTCTCGTGTTTTACTTCATTTCTTAACCGTAAAACATTACATCTTTTGTACAACTCCCTCACCCCCCCTCTACACCTCAAAACTATCCTAAAGGACAATAGTTTTCTACTAGGGATAACCCGAATATCATAGTATAACATGCTATTACCGATGATCTTCAAGCCCACTCCCATTATGAACTGCCACAGAAGCTACCCTCAGTCATACAAAAAGCTTTTTCCCTATTAAGTCAAGTCCTAAACTTGTACATACATCACTCACGTATATAACAAAACTACGTAGGCTTTGATCTTGTGTCTACACAATTACATAGGTGAAACATCGAGTTCATCGCATGGGCATAAGCCTTGAAAAGATATCTCATGATATACAATCACCACGGAAGCGCTTTCATCTCTAACATATTATCCTTTCTAATTAAAATGAAATATTAAATCATTGTAATACCCCGTAATTTTAGTGATTTTAATTGTGAGATTAATTAACCTAAATGGGGAATTTATTTATAATTAATCCGAATTTAATTGAATAATTACTAGCGTGACGAGAGTTATGTTGAATATTACTTAGTGGGTAAAGTAATATATAATGATGAAAATAGTAAAGTTGTCGTGAGCGAAAAATACGACAGTTATGAAAATTAAGTTGAGGTGCGCGTGTTAGTCGTCTCGGGACTAAATTAATGGAATAAAAAGTAATTCATTTATAAGTTAACTGTGTGGTCATTTTAACTGTGCCAAAGTGTCCGAAAGGGTCGATATAGTCAAAAAAGCCTACCTGGGGGCTCAGTTTGGGTCCCACGGCATTTTTATGCCAAATTGGCACCCCGGAGGGTATTTTAGTCATTTTTATTTTAGGGGTAATTAAAACCATGAAAATTTTAATTCCATATCAGCTGTTAGGGTTGGAATTTGTAGATATATCAAACATAAAAAACTTGGGAAACCATAGGAGAAGGAGAGTGAAAAGGTTTTTAAGGCTTGAACCACCATTAGAGCACCATTTGCACCACCATAGCCGCCAACGTATAGATCGGAGAAAGAGGATCAACCCCATACCTTTCATAACCAATGGGAGAGACCTGTTACATAAGGCAATTAGTATCTTGTATTAATTTACGGTCGATATATGATCCATGTTAGATTAGGATAACCCTTTTATGAAAATCTCATGTTTTGGAAGAATTTAGATAGTGTGAATCAAAATTCTTTGGTGAATATTTAAATGGAATAGGATCATTTCTGCATGTAGAATCAAACCCACGTTATTATAATCAAAGTGATTGAAGAAATCTGGAAATATCATGTTAAATTAAAGATGAAGTCAAAACTAGGGTTTTTGAGACTAAAGATGGAAATTGGGTGAATTTATGCATGTTGGTGTTGTTTAAATGATTTGGGTACGTTAGAAATTGTTCATACATTTTAGTATAGGTTTTGGATTTCATGTATATCAATTTGGAGGAGTGTAAAGACGAATTTGATGGTTAAAAATCTTGAAACCCGTAGCTGTTAAAGAAAATCTAGGCAAATAACTATTCGATCGATCGATCAACTCAAGAATGTCGATCGATCGACTCATCAATCGATCGACTCCCCTGGGAATTGTGCCTTGTTTCCCTTATTATATTTGATTTAATCCCAACTTTTAGAAAACTTTGGTGTGGATTAATTAATCATATTGAGACTTAGTAAAGGGCATTAGGATTGAATGTAGACCCGAAAAATATTATTTATGCTTAGGATTGAATGGGGAAATTACGAGTGTCAATCGAATGAATTACGATTACAAATTATGTAAATTTGCGTTTAAATTGGATAAACGATAATTGAAGGATAATACCAGTAGTGGGGGCATATTTTAGTGACATAAATAATCCAAGGAAAAGAAGGAAACTCAATAACCTGTTTGGGATAGGGTACTTATAGTTATGCAACATAAGTTACCGTGTTAAATAAAATATTGCGTAGGATATTTGAGATATAAATATACTACTAATGAGACATGTAATATGGGACATGCGTATACCTATATATATTTCGTATATATACTTAGGTTGTGTGATTACCTACAGTATGGATTATTATTTGTAATGCATCATACTGCACTACCTGCTATCACAGAGGTTTCTGCGCTTGGACAGTCTTATTTTATTGATCCCTTCGAGGGAATACGGACCTGTACCTTAGAACCATAGAACCTTGGTATAACCTATCTGTGAGTGATAGTGCAGACGGTCGTATGGGTGAGTGGGTATGTGCGTCTCCCTTATGACTTGGAACTATGATTCGACTCCATTATTTGTGATTTGTGCTTTATATGGTTCTCGAGTGATTATGGACCTATAGTCCTTCATATAGTATGTGATATACTGGGACTTGATAGCAGAGTATGCAGGCACTGTAGCTAAGTCTCGGGGTGCTTTGTCAATATATATGTATTATGATAGTCCAGACTATGTATGTACCAGTGATTATTCTACCATGTTTCCTAGTAAATGAGAAAGGGGATAATATATCAAATATGCTAGAATTGTGGGAAATTATTTGAGTAAAGAAATACTTGAATTTATTAATAATTATTGTAAATTCAATAATGTATTATTCGGGTAATACGAGTGGACGCAATAACTTAGTCATCATAGTGAGAGGCTTAAATCAAACTAGTTAGGTGGGATAGTATAACTAGGATGGTTTAGGAGTACACGTTAGGCGTGCACAATAGTTAAGAAGTGAGGATTTCAAGTGAGAGCACGTGACTAACATGTACACAATATCTGGTATTTATGCAATTTAAATGCTTATTATTTTAAAAATATTTTTAACTCGGGCTCTGACCCGTTTTCTGTCAAATCTATTTTATTTTTGTTAAAACCTTTTAGGTACCCAGCCACAGGGACGCGAAGCATAGGAGTTCCATTCAGTTGACATGATGTAGCCGCTGGAGAAGTTATAGGACCTCAGTATTAGACGCCTCCACATTTATCCTTGATTCATTGAGAGACATTCATTTCAGTCAGGGCATGTTGCCCATTCTCATTTAGAGATAGTAGTTTACGAGCAGTCATTTATTTTTTAGTTATCTTATTTACTTCATTCAGATTATTGTATTTGGTATTTTTGACTGGATGTGTTTATTCTAGACTCGGTTTATTTCATTATGTCATTTTAATTCCTATGAGTTGTTATTGGATGGTGAATGTTTAGTTAATCTTTTAATTTCTTACTTGTCTTCATAAGATAAATAAAATTTGGCATCTATTTTTAAATACTAGGTGGTTAGTATTAATAAAAGTTTTCATCAATGATGCTAAGACTGATTCCAACTGATATTCTTATTTAAATTAATAAAGGACTGATCACCCGATATTTAATTAAGTGGGGTGTCACAACTATATCAAGCCGCAACCTCTCGCGCACCTCATTACAGACGTTCACACTAACCCAAACCTAACTACTTAGGCTATGATCTCATGGCTACATGAGTATGTAGGAGTAATACCTAGTACTTCTCGTGATCACAAGCCTCGATAATATGTTTCTCAATATATTGTCCCCATAGAGAGTCACCCATCTCGCATCCCTCTTTATTATCCCTTCTAATTTAAATGACATTTTAAACTATCTTAAGACATGACTTCTCGTGCATATACACATATACATACACATTAACAGCCACCCATTACCCAAGCCGATATTGTTTCACCCTTATATATTAATGGCCACCCATTATATGCGTACAAAGTCTTAGAAAAGCACCCTTGTGTACAAATACCATTTTAAGTGGCGTTTCTACACCTCTCACTGATTTCCTTTTCATACCTAAGCTCCTATCTACCTTTTAAGGGATTCTCAAATTAAGGTCTTTAATCATGTTCAAAAATAAAATAAAAAGTAATAACATAATGTTAAGAGCGATAATAAGTATATAATTAAGGAAGCATAAAGAACAAATGGGGTGCCTAATACCTTCCCCAATGGTAACCAATTCTCGAACCCTAAAAAAAGAATCTTAATACAATTGTATACCTAAACCTGACTTAGGATTATACCTAAAGGGAAAACCTGAACCTTTGGTTTATTTTATATAAAACATATTGGCGTTTCTAACCGATTGATAAACCCTTGCACATAATATATTTAGGCCTAGGCCTAAATTGGGGTGTGCGATAAAAACTAGATATGGTGTCTACCATCTTCCACTAGGGGAAAATCATCGAACCAATAGAACTGATAACCATACCTCGAGGGAGCAGCGGATCAGGAGACAAGCACTCCTATATCCATCGCTACACAACAAATTTCTCCTCAGATGCATCACTGCTTAGGGCCCACAACACCATAGTGGCAATTTCGTTGGGGATAAATCAAGAGAACCTAACTATCCTTATGCTTAATATCACTCCCTTTCATGACTACTTTACTTAAATTTTAGAATTATTTAGCGGATTTATTTTTAGATTCCATTAAAATGTAGATACGTGCTTGGGTCCCATGTACAACATTATACACTCTTATAAATGTATGGATAAGCGTGAAGGACCTCACAATTAAACAAACATCAAAGTATATAAAAATAAAGATTAATTGTGTGCATCATACAGTGCATCATCTTGATTTTCATATTTCTTAAACCATATACCATCAAGGCAAAAAAGTAGCCAGTCGAAAGGCTGGTCACCGATAATATTCTCACTATTTTCATTCACATGTCTATTATATCGAGTAACTTCTCTCTCGATCCCAAAGTCTCAGTGATAAGGAAAGTTTCAAGTTTGTTCAATACTGGGTTATATCGAATACTCTTTCACAGTTATTCAGTACTAGGGTAAAGTGGTTTCACATGTACCTTAAAGGTTGCTTGGTCCAAGTAGCTCGGTATATCGGGATCCATGGATATAAAAAGCAACCCACCGATCACAAAGTCACATAAACTTTTTCACATATAAAACCTTTAGTAACGCAACCTATTACATAAAAAGAACAAATACTTGTGGCCCGATCATTTTTACATAAAATTTTAAAATTCTCAAACAGACGGAGGTTGGCCTAAACCCCTCAGATTCCAGGATGAATGTCTTCACATTTTTAATGGAAGATAAATACTATGAATTCGCAAGTCATCGCCAAAACATTGTTCCTTTATGTTGGATTCCCCTACCCACCTTTTATTTTGAGAAAATAATAGACCACGGTTTGTTACTTCCTTGTTCCTCGTACAAAAAAATGAGAGCTCAAATTTGTTCAGCTGAATCCAATGGGACTTTATTAAGTTCTTCCATTTTGAAGTTACTACTAAACAAAAAGAAAAAATAAATACCACCCACATACGATTAAATTAAAATAAAATAATTGCATTGGAAAAATCATATATATGTGAGCCCTTCTTCCCCTATGTATTGTCCTTCTCTTAGTCCTTTTTTCCACAAAATCTGGAACGAAAGTGCCCTGACTTTTTCGTAATTATCATTATCAGCAGACAATTCACACTAAGTTCTTACCCTGGAAACCCGAGTTTGCGCTCTGTGCGATCGTCTAGTTTTCATCAAAGAACTCCCCACCTAAGATTATCAAGTATAATCTACAGTACGCTCTATGTCTATCTAAGAATATCAGGTTCCATCCGTAATGGACCAAGTTTTGAGATAACTCAAGAATGTCACTGCCTCTAAGAACACCATGTAGTCGGAAATCAGAGCATTGGGCTAAGCACAAGTTCACTGTAGAGGGACAATGCCAAAATCGTAACCGGAGAGAATGTACTCCCTACCCCTTATACCCAATATTGATACACTACTAAGCTAGTTATCGAGGCAATACCGATAAATCCTCAAGATCCTCTTGCACCAACTCTAACACCATCTCCCTCTGCTAATGTCGGCTCCCCCACTTCTAAGTACCTTTCTCCCCATATATATTCTTTGAACCCTACCATCAGTACCCCCGAGTACCCACACATCACCTTCCAAGCCCCCTAGGAGATGAATCTATGGCTCCTCCATAGGCCAACGAGGTTGTTCCCCTAAGCCCAAACCAAGAAATAATGCAGCTCCAATCTGAATTGCATCTCTAGGATGTCTTTATTAAGATGCAAACTATATATGAGCTTACAAACATCAAGAAGATGGATCTCTATCCTAAATCTCGATTGCCAAAAAAATTAAAGATGCATGTCTTCAATACATACAAAGGACTGTGATACTCATCCACCCATTTATATAAATAGAACTTTAAGATATCGGTCTGAGATGTATGACTAGAGAGCATTTCCTCCTCCACATAGACTGGAGGAGACCTTACCTAGTATATGTGCTTGAAACGTGAGGGAACAGATCAAACTTAGGGCATGTATGTCATGCTTTCCATAACCATTACGAATAAAATGAGGAACTTGGAGTGATGGGTAAAGGTTTAAAAATACTGAAGAAGGAAGAGGGGGAGGCGATTCGCACTTTTATCACTCACTAGAGAGAGAAATCCGAACATATGGCCAATCGCCCCGTGGAAAATGATTAGATAGAGATCCTGATCAAGAACCTCCAAAAAGAGCTACAGCAAAAACTCGAGCTCACTTGGATCCCGAGTTTCAAATCTCTCAACCACATAGGGTGTATGATCGAAGAAAGTTTGGCTGATAAAGCTGCCAAACCAACTAAGGAACCTCATCAGGTTGCAAATCAGTTCTACATCTGTAAAAAATCATTTGGATCTTCCACATATCACATCACTATGCTAGTAGTCAGTCTATAACCAAAATAATTCCCAGTTATTAATACTTCCCAAGCTATAGTAGCCACTATTACAACATTTTAACTGGGACCACTTCGAAGAAACTATCAATTCGTACCCCCTCTTAAAGAGTTATATGCGAATAAAATTCCCCTCACCGACCTTCAGGTCCCCCCTCCATTGGGTCTTCGCCGCCTTGAAGTTTGATGGTATCCTGAAGCCTCTCAACCCTAGACATCCTTAATCTTCCTAGATAAGAATTTATAAGAACGGTTTTTTTATGATTGTTCATAGCATAGCTTTAGGCTAGTTTAGCGTATCCTGATAGAAATCCTGACTCACTGTCAATAGGTAACCCAATCATCTCCAAGTTTGAAGACTTTCGGACATCCCAATGAGGTATAAAATGATTTAGAGTTTGAATTAATTCATAGAATTATGTTTGGGATGTTTAATTTTCCTCAAAAGATGAACAGGGCTTTTTGTTATCGAAAATATATTTTCTGAGATACCTATAGGCAGAGTTGTAAAATATTTTTTTTCAATTGTCTCATTCAAACAACATCTCCATATCTTTCGAACGACATATCAATGTCGTTAGATGCATGCTTTCAAACGAGTATCAAATGAGGCCTGTTGATTTGTGTTTTATTTAGGTCGTTAATAGTGAGATGGCATCTCGTTCGAATGACATCTCTATGTTTTGTTAGAACGACGCACCGACTTAAAGCTTTTATAAATACATATTTCGTGCTTCAGATGTTTAAGAGTTTTGACATAACATTTTCTGCATATCTTTTGCAAAAGTTCTTCACTTTTTGTGTGGAAAAACACTTGTATAAATCACAACAAAACATCCTACAATATTGTTCTTATGAATTAGTTTAGAACCCTAGATAGTTTTGTATCTATTGAATATACCTTAGGGAGAGGATCCTCATTGCTAACTTGTGATACCTGCGGGGATTCACTACTGAAGACGAAGGCTGAGGCTAACGGAGGACTGTAGTCATGTGATTCTTGCGAGGATCATAGTTGTTGTTCCTTATAGATTTCTGAAGAATAGTGCATTATACTTGTGGCGGTTATCAAGTAGTCTGTAACTCGACTCTCTTATAAATTTCTAAGTGAATAAAAGGTTTTTACCCAAAAAGGTTTCTTTCCTAAAACTTGGCCTTATTGTATTTGCTTGTTTGATTTATCTATTTTATCACCATAGATGCATGATTACGATAATAAGATAAAATTAGCTTTCGCATTTAAATTGGCATTGCAATAGTTATTTGAAACCACTTTGCAGTTATTTTGCATTTTTAAAATTGGCCGGCCGACTCACATTGAGAGTTCCATCAGGGTCCCGATCACATTACAGATTACTGTCCAGCCTTAAGATTCTCCATCCAAGACCTTATTGATGCCAAAAGACTTATCCTGGTAAATTCAAATGTTACTAACAACCTCTACCATATTGGCCCAACCCCTACCTAAAGTCCTTATTAGACACTCCCTCCCAAACACCAATCTATCCACCCTGATAGTCCCCTATTCATCACAAATTGAGGATAAGGACACATTCACACTTTTAAACAGACACCACTCTCGACCTGACATCTCCCGATCTAAATATCATTGTAGAGACCAAGCCCACCATTGACCATTTTACATTCTTCTTCATGTCCATACATTTACTATAAACTAGCCACTACAACCCAGACTTGGTCTTGGTCACGGAGTTCATGCTCTAAAAAAACAGGGATCATTGCTTCGTATTTAATGGAAATAGATTACTTGGTCGAATGGGAGGAGATGTATAATTAGGCCCTCCAAGAAACCAAACATGTCACACTCATAATACCAATCCAATCCATCGGATGGGTAGGACCAACTCTTCTAAAAATCGTGGGAGCGCCACATATGTCAGTCACCAAACAGAGGAACCCATGACTCTCACGCCCCGATATCTAAGTGCCCCATTATAGATAAGTGAGAGAGACTGAAAACTCATGGCCGATGAACATATTTCTTAGAAGTAACTAGTTCATCACCAAATACCGTATTAAGAGGAAGAGAGAATAGAAACCCACATTGCTCAAAGCGATGCTGTCGGGGAAGCCAAGCTAAGATATAACCACATTCAATAACTTATGTCACACATAGGAGTCTTATTAGAGAGAAATGGATCTTTCTCTGTGAAAAACAAAGGGTTATTGTGGCCATCCCCGATCCTCGCCGCGCGGGCGGGCGCGTGCAGGAAAGGATCCTTCGGGTCCCGCGTGTCCCTCTCGGGAGCGCTTCGACCGGCGTCGTTTGAGATGTGGTGTAAAAATGTAGAGAGATTCAGAGTCGCCAATCTATTTTACTCAAAACAGACAAAAGAAAAAGGGGAATCCACCCCGAAGGATGGAATCCAAGGACATACTGGTACGTGCGAAACCAAAATGATTCGAGAAGGGTTCGGAGGCTTAGTTATGAAATGGGAAGGAATTAGGCACCCACTCCGCCCTTTCGATCTCTCATGGATATTTGCTATTTTCTTTTATATTTCCCCCCGTGATATGTGTGCATGTGTATATATAGAACGGAGGTAGGAATCCTCGACTTGTATCATGGAAGAGATAAAGCGAGTCATCCGTAGGAAGATCTAAGAATAATATTACAAAATAAGATTTACGCGATTACCCCTACGTTGATCGTTATAATGGAACGATAATGCATATGGAGTAATACGTCACTAAGAACAAGTATATACATTATAAAGAAATTGGATTTAGAGAAAATAGAAAATAAGAGAAAAAGTGAGAAAAGGGACTCGAGTCTCGCGTTTTACCTCGAGACGACTACGTAACCTATAAAGGCATCAAAGTGTGACACCCCGCCTAATTAAATACCGGGTGATCAGTCCTTTATTAAATTATAATCAAGGTGAACGGTCGGTTCATTCTTAGCATCACTATCGTAAAAAAAACTTTTCCAATTTAAACACCCTAAATAATTAAGCTAAGTGTCAAAACCATTTTAGACATTACTTTCCAAATTTATTTTATAAACCAACATTTAAAACTTTACATAATTCATAGTTAAAGAATCACACAACAACTATCCTGGAACATATAATCCAAATAATTAAACATTCAACTAATTGATTCCAACATTTAAAACTTAAAGGAAAAACATCCTGACAATAATAAATCCCAAGTGTAAATACTGGAAATAGACGAATCACAATATCTAATAAAATAACTGAATAATGGAAAAGGGCGACAAATGCCAAACTGGATAAAATAATGCTAGGAGTGGAATCAAAAAAATGAGGTCGTCTAAGCAAGAGGCCTGCAGCTCCCACCTAATCTGCAGCGCGTTTCTTCCAAAGGATCCTATGCAAGACGCCCCTGTGGCTGGGCACCTGTAATATATACATATATACAAGAGAGACAAGAAAATGGAAACGAGACAGATCCCGATTGTAAAAATAGTTTAAAATTAGTTTAGCAAGTATTTAAAATGTTTACTGGCTAATGCAACAACATATTAGTGTGGCACTCCCTTGAGAAACTCTCACCTCTCTTCTAATGTGCATCCCTATCGCACTAACCTTCCCAATGGTTTAACTTATCTTATCTTAGGTTGCTCGTAAGATTTTAAACGAACAAATTCAATTGTTTAAGAGGTTAATTTTATTTAACAACAAAGTTCTCATTTAAACCTTATTTGATAATAAAGTTTCTCAGTAATATATTATACTTTTCAAACACTCATTTCCAAGTTGAAATAATTATTCATTTCTTACTTACCATAGACACAGTAGGTAGTCCCCAAATTCCAGATTTAAATATATATATATATAGATATATTAAATACCCATATAATATATATATTCTAACAGCACCCCACATAACAATTATGGTGCGGGCATACTCTGCTATCCAGTCGTCGTATCACTCGTACTAAGGGGAATAAAGGTTCGGAATCACTCTCGAACTGTATTGACACAAAACAAAAACAATATTGAGGCGAAGCATAGTTCCAAGTCTCTAAGAGGTCAGCACATACCCTCACGTCTCCAAGAAACTACGTACTTCCGTCGGTGTCGTGGGCTGTCCCCACTCCCTCATCGCTGACACTTTACTCGGGTCAATTGCTATCCCTTTTTCAGAAACAACATGTCCCAAGAACTGCACTTCACATAACCAGAACCCGCACTTCTCGTACTTAGCATACAGCTGATGCTCCCGTAGAGTCTGAAGAACCTGCCTCAAGTGCTCGGCATGCTCCTCCTCGGAGTGTGAAAATATCAGGATTTCATCTATGAAGACGATGACAAACTGATCCAAGAACTCTCTGAACACTCGGTTCATCAAGTCCATGAATACGGCTTGAGCATTTGTGAGTCCAAATGGCATCACTCTGAACTCATAGGACCCATATCTCGTCAAGAAAGCAGTCTTTGAAACATCCTTCTCCCTAATACGTAGCTGATGGTACCCTGACCTCAGATCTATCTTCGAAAAGAAAGTTTCTCCCCTCAGCTGGTAGAACAGATCATCGATTCGAGGCAATGGATACTTGTTCCGTATCGTGACCTTGTTCAGCTCCCGATAGTCCACACATAGCCTCAGTGAACCATCTCTCTTTTTCATAAACAAAACTGAAGCGCCCCAAGGGGAAGTACTCCTGCGAATGAAGCCCTGACCTAACATCTACTCTATCTGATCTCGTAACTCTCGCATCTCTGTCGGAGCCATACGATATGGAGAGAGTGCTATAGGTTGAGTATTCGGTAATAAATCTATGACAAAATCTATCTCTCAACTGGGGGGTAGGCCTGGTATCTCCTGAAATACATCGGAATACTCACGAACAACTGGGATCGAGTCTAAGGGAATCATAACCTCCTTAGAGGTATCCTCCTCTATGTAATACAAATGAGCGGTCGAGCCTCCCTCTGGGCGAGACATCGCCACTACAAACATCTCTTGCCCCGGAATGGCAAAGACAATACTCCCACCGAAACAATCTATCATGGCTCTGTAAGCTGCGAGCTAATCCATACCGATAATGATGTCGTGCTCATGCATATCTAAGACTAACATGTCTGCTGGTAATACCAAGCTACCAATCTCTACTCCCACACCCCGGCATATAAAGAAAATTAGTGATCCATTTCCCAGTGGTGAGTCTACACACATTACAGTGCTCTCTTTTGTGGCTAATAACCCTAAAGCCTTCACAAAATGGGTAGCTATAAAACAGTGTGTTGCCCCAGTATCAAATAAAACCCGACCCATAGTACCATGGATAGGAAACATACCCTCAATCGCGGGCGGTGCCTGTGGAGCTGCTGCCTGGTGGATGTTATAGATACGCCCATACTGTAACTGCCCCTGCTGCACTGGAGCGGCTGGAATGGCTGGTAGGGCTGGTACCTGAGCTGATGCTAGGAGGGAGGCTGGAAAAAGTGGCCTTTGTAGCTCATTACGGGCACCCTGCTGCTGTGGGGCCCTATCACCCTCTGGACAATCCTGGCGCTTATGGCCATTCTTGCTGCACCCGAAACATCGGCCCCTGAAATTACCCCCCTCTGACCCTGCTGACCACGGCCCTGTTGGCCGTTACCACCCCGCCACTGGCCCTGTTGGCCCTAATGAAAACGCTGTTGGCCCTGCTGCTGACCCTGCTACTGGCGGTGTTGGCCTTGCTGGCCCTTCTGACCCTGCCTAAATCCCCCAAATCCCTACCTAGAATCACTTAATCGGAACCTCTTGCCAGGGTCTCCCTGATGGGAACTCTGCTCATGCTGACGAGTCTGCCCCTGAGATGTCGGTGCTCCACTAGCGCCACTGCCCCCTGTCCTGCCCTGCTGGCCGGACTCTCCTGCTCGCTTGCTTCCCTGCAGATGGAAGCGGTGATCCTGGAAGTGTAGTAAAGCAGCATTGAGTACATCTGTGTAGGTACTCAGAGACAGATTCCATATAAGGTGCTGACGGATCCTCCAAGTTAACTCGTCCATAAATAATAGTATATTCTTGCCCTCAGTGGGTGCCTCATCTGGAACTATAGTGAGAAGTCTTGTGAACTCCTCTTCATACTCAGCAATAGTAGAATTCTCCTGTTTCAAGTTCAGTAACTTTAGCCTCATCTCAGTTTGCACGGCGGATGGAAAATACTTGCGGTCAAACCGCTCCCAGAAAGGGTGAATTGGGATAATATCCCTCTCCTCCAAGGTGGTGGTGGACTACCACCACTGCAAAGAGGCCCCCACTAGCTTAAAGGAAGCTAACAACTATTTTTGCACGTCTGTGCACTCATGCATACGCAGATGCCTCTGGATATCTTTCTTCCATTGGCTGACAATGATGATATCTGAACTACCCGAGAACTCAGGGGGATGCGCCTTTTGAAAGGCATCCCTAACCCACTCCCATGCTGATGGAAGTTGTGCAGGTACTGGCGCCACTGCCTGAACTTGGGGTGGAGCCTGCTGTACTACCGCTAGTGCGGCATTCACCGCCTGAGCAACGATAGCGGCTACCTCATTTGCATTCATCGTTCCCTGAGACGGAGCTACTGGCTGTTCAGCTTGGGCACGCCTATCCTTTGGTGCACGTCTCGCAGGCATCTGAAATGTGAAGAAATTTATTAGTATACGGTTATTATCAAATCTCAAATAGTTGAAGACGTAATCGTAAAAGCAAGAATACAGCAATCCTAAAATAGGGCTCTATAACAAAAATGCTAAGCTGAAAGCGAAATAAGCTGTACAGATCCTAAGGACACTAGAACCTGATGCTCTAATACCACCTGTGACACCACACCTAATTAAATACCGGGTGATCAGTCCTTTATTAAATTATAATCAAGGTGAACGGTCAGTTCATTCTTAGCATCACTGTCGTAAAAATAACTTTTCCAATTTAAACACCCTAAATAATTAAGTTAAGTGTCAAAACCATTTTAGACATTACTTTCCAAATTTTATTTTATAAACCAACATTTAAAACTTTACACAATTCATAGTTAAAGAATCACACAACAACTATCCTGGAACATATAATCCAAATAATTAAACATTCAACTAATTGATTTCAACATTTAAAACTTAAAGGAAAAACATCCTACAATAATAAATCCCAAAGTGTAAATACTGGAACTAAATGAATCACAATATCCAATAAAACAACTGAATAATGGAAAAGGGCGACACATGCCCAACTGGATAAAATAATGCTAGGAGTGGAATAAAAAATATGAGGTCGTCTAAGCAAGAGGCCTGCAACTCCCACCTAAGCTGCAACACGTTTCTTCCAAAGGATCCTATGCAAGATACCCCTGTGGCTGGGCACCTGTAATATATACATATATACAAGAGAGAAAAGAAAATGGAAACGGGTCAGAGCCCAATTGTAAAAGAAGTTTAAAATTAGTTTAGCAAGTATTTAAAATGTTTACTAGCTAATGCAACAACATATTAGTGCGGCACTCCCTTGAGAAATTCTCACCTTTCTTCTAATGTGCACGCCTATTGCACTAACCTTCCCAACGGTTTAACTTATCTTATCTTAGGTTGCTCGTAAGATTTTAAACGGACAAATTCAATTGTTTAAGAGGTTAATTTTATTTAACAACAAAGTTCTCATTTAAACCTTATTTGATAATAAAGTTTCTCAGTAATATATTATACTTTTCAACCACTCATTTCCAAGTTGAAATAATTATTCATTTCTTACTTACCATAGACACAGTAGGTAGTCCCCAAATTCCAAATTTAAATATATACATATATATTAAATACTCATATAATATATATATTCTAACAGCACTCCACATAATATTTATGGTGCGGGCATACTCTGCTATCCAGTCGTCGTATCACTCGTACTAAGGGGAATAAAAGTTCGGAATCACTCTCGAACTGTATTGACACAAAATAAAAACAATATTGAGGCGAAGCATAGTTCCAAGTCTCTAAGAGGTCAGCACATACCCTCACATCTCCAAGAAACTACGTACTTCCGTCGGTGTCGTGGGTTGTCCCCACTCCCTCATCGCTGACACTTTACTCGGGTCAATTGCTATCCCTTTTGCAGAAACAACATGTCCCCGTATCACTCGTACTAAGGGGAATACAAGTTCGGAATCACTCTAGAACTGTATTGACACAAAACACAAATAATATTAAGGCGAAGCATAGTTCCAAGTCTCTAAGAGGTCAGCACATACCCTCACGTCTCTTAGGACCGTCTGACTATCGATCCGATAGCCTGTACCAAGGAGTTCTATCTTCTAGGGTATGAGTCAATATCCCCCATAAAGGTCCCATCGAGATAAGACTGTCCCAGCGCGGTAACCTCAGGGATAGCGAGTAGCGCGGGCATGATTTTTACACGTATATAGTATATGCATCAACACAGTCATATAAATATACTACTTTTACCATATCAATTTAGGTACACTCTCATGACCCATAATTATGATATTTATCCTTATTACTCGTTATTTAGTTATCACGTATAACGGTTTGTCTCTTATTCTAATTTGTGGGATTATTCCAACTTACTACGTAACACACATGGGTTCCTATCTCTCCAAGTTTAATTTCAGTAGGTACTCATTTATTTTACAACATATCTTCCTTACGAGTCTCACCTTTTAACACAAGTTCCAATTGTCCTTTATGTGTAAAACAACCCCCCCCCCCCCCCCCCGTGATATGTTAATCTCGTATTACATTAACGGGTTCATATATTTCTAAGGTCCTACTGGTCTTCTTTATATCCCAAAATGTATTAACATTAATATCCAAGAATGTCTAATCATTTAAGTTGGAATGAACTATTAAAAAGGGAATATGAGTTATACAGGAGGGGTCGATCGATCGATGGAAGGTGTTCGATCGATCGAACCATCGATCGATCGATGCTCTATGATCGATCGATCGATCAAGCAAGTATGGCGAATCTACAGAATACCAGTTACGGGAATTATCATCCAAAATCATCCAAATACAAGTTTTTAACTCCCAAACTCCCAGAAATTTATACCACAAACATTCTAAACCCAAATGAACAATATTCTACGTAAGGCATGCGAGTCTTCATCAAGAATCATGGATTAAAAGGGCCAAAATCTATATAATTCTCATGAACCCTAAAAATTTCTTTAACTTAATTCTTCTCATTCTTTTTTCAGAATTTCTACTTCTAATCCAACGTAAATTCGTGGTTCAACCTCTACATGTGAAGGGGATTTCCAGAATAATGTTTATATCTCTACAACATGCGATTTCTAACCTCCAACATGGGTTTTCTTTCATAAAAACTCATCCTAATCAACCCTAAACTAATATGAATGAAGCATTAACTAAATTAAGCAAGATAAATACTTGCCTGGGGATTTTTTTTCTAATTTGTGGATGAAATCAGTGTCGTGGTGATCCTCATTACGCGATCTATCGTTTGTCTGTGACGGCGGTGCAAACGGAGGAGTTTTTTGCCTAGAACTCCTTGGTAAGCTTTTCCTTTCCTTCTCCAATGGTCGTCTCTTGTTTTTAGTTGTGTTTACCCTAGAAGACAACCCTAAGCATCTGATATAACCTTAGAATTTTCGTGGGTTTTCAGGCCCAAAAATGTAAAATGTCCAAAACACCCTCCCGGGGTGTTAATTAGGCCTAAAAATGTCCCGGGACCTGAACTAAACCCCCGGGTACATTATTTTGCCTATCTCGACCCTTCAGAACACTTTGGCGCACTCAAAATGACCATACGGGTGATTTATAATTTATTCAATTCTATTAATCAGCATTTAGTCCCCACACGACACGGGCGCGTCCCGACTTAAATTTCCAAAATTGTCATTTTATTCACTCGTAACATTTAATAGAACCAATATTATATATTACTTGCTCATTAGTAATATTCAACAAGTTTCCAATGATTACTAACTCTCGTCACGTTAGTAATTATAAAAATAATTAATTTTCGGATTTATATTAAATTAATAACTCACATTAAATTTAATAAATTCCCAAATTTAGAAAGCATAAAAATACGAGGTATTACACAAAGTCCACGTAGTTCGCATACAAAATGAGGGGTGGGGTTTATCCCATAAATCCAAATAGGGGATCTCTTATTTGTGAGTGTGTGTGTGTGTGTAGAAAAAGTGTTTTTAGTTGTGAGAATAGTGTGGAAAAAGTGTGAGAATCCCATTTGGAATTTATGAGCAAACCCTCGTTTTCTTATTTTTTTGGGTTTATTTATATGAAAATAAGAGATGTGCATTAATACTAAATAAAAAGTAGATTAGGATGTGTGAAGTGAGATAATAAAAGTGCTAAGTAAGAAAACAAGTTATACGGAATTTAAGATAATTTAAGAGAGAGTTTGAGAAAGTTGGACCTTCTTGAAGATCTTAAGCTTGATCTTGAATGTTGGAGAGCAGCCCTTGCACTTGGATGATGGTGGAGAGTGTCTAATTCATCAAGTTTGATGAATAGGATGATGAAAAGTGGAAGTAAAAAAGGGTTTTGGAAGTAGAAATCACGCTGCCTTCGAGAGAGGTTTCTGGGATTCGTTGAGAGAGATTTCTATCAGATCTGGGCTCTCCTTACAAATGAGGTGAAGGCATCCTTTTATAGGCCCAGGTGAGTGCCGATCGGCATTGGCATGCCACTGCCTATCGGCAGGTGCCGATAGGCAGGATCTGGAACCTTCCATTTGGCAGTGTGTTGCATGCTTTTTTGTAAAATCGGTTGCCGAGGGAAAACCGTTGGTCAGAATCGCGCATGGGGCAGACTGTTGGAAAGGGGATTCAGTTACCTTTAAAGATTCATTCAGCCTTGGTCGATCTGAAGAGTTGACTTAGTTCAAACAGAGCCCGGGAGCGCCCGGTGGCCTTTGGGTCAGGTTTCGGATGCAAACGGATAATTCGTCCGCATGGTAGGTCAGAATCACGCATGGGACGGACCGTTCGAAAGGGTATTCAGCTCCCTTATAAGATTCATTGAGTTTTGGTCGAGACGATGAGTTTGATTTTTGGGTCAAACTGAGCTAGGAGTGCCCGATGGCTTCCAGGTCAGTACTCGGGACATGACCTGGGTTTGCAGTGATGAAGGGAGGTACTAGGGACCTAAGGAGAGTTAGGGGGTAACATAATGGGGTGTCTACAGATCCCCTCAATGGGTGAGTTTGGAACAAATGATGATCATCGAATAGACACCACATGATGCTTTTGAGGGAGTATGATCGATTCAGGGGGTCGACGCCAATTCTGAGGACCTAAGGAGAGTGCTGGGGATGATCAATTCTGTGAGTCAAAGCCGGATCGATGGTCTTAGGGTAAAGGTCAATTTTAAACTAAGATTGGTGACGATCGAGGACCGAGATCAATTCTGACCCAACTCAGGTGACGAATCAAAGACCGAGGTCAATTCTGACCTAAAGAGTGATGACGAATGAGGACCGAGGTCAATCCTGACCTAACTCAGGTGAAAATCCAAGACCGGGGCTAATTCTAATCCTAAGAGTGGTGACGACCGAGGATCGAGATCAATTCTGACCTAACTCAGGTGACGATCCAAGACCGAGGCCAATTCTGACCCAAAGAGTGGTGACGACCGAGGACCGAGGTCAATTCTGACCTAACTCAGGTGATGATCCAAGACCGGGGCCAATTATGATCCAAAGAGTGGTGATGACCGAGGACCGAGGTCAATTCTGACCTAACTCAGGTGACGATCCAAGATCGGGGCCAATTCTGATCCAACGAGTGATGACGACCGAGGACCGAGGTCAATTCTGACCTAACTTAGGTGATGATCCAAGACCGGGGCCAATTCTGACCCAAAGAGTGGTGATGACTGAGGACCGAGGTCAATTCTGACCCAACTCAGGTGATGATCCAAGATCAGGGTCAATTATGACCCAAAGAGTGGTGATGACTTAGGACCGAGGACAATTCTGACCTAACTCAGGTGACGATCCAAGATCGGGGCCAATTCTGATCCAAAGAGTGGTGACGATCGAGGACCGAGGTCAATTCTGACCTAACTCAGGTGACGATCCAAGACCGGGGACAATTTTGACCCAAAGAGTTGTGACGACCGAGGACCGAGGTCAATTCTTACCTAACTCAGGTGACGATTCAAGATCGGGGCCAATTCTGACCCAAAGAGTGGTGACGACCGAGAATCGAGGTCAATTCTGACCTAACTCAGGTGATGATCCAAGATCGAGGTCAATTCTGACCCAAAGTGTGGTGACGATCGAGGACCGAGGTCAATTCTAACCTAACTCAGGTGACAATCCAAGACCGGGGCCAATTCTGACCCAAAGAGTGGTGACGACCAAGGACAGAGGTCAATTCTGACCTAACTCAGGTGACGATCCAAGACCGGAGCCAATTATGACCCAAAGAGTGGATAAAGATTGAATTTTGATTCTGCTGGAGAAAAAGCTTTGTGATTTTGATCTGAGCTGAGGAGGTGATAGCTCGGGAAGCTTTTTAGGAGACCTCGCAGGAGGGAACAACCTAATTCAGTGTTGTAAGAGAATTCCGCTAGGGAAGTGATCGGGTGATCCGGAGTTTTGCCAGGAGGAGTTTCACTTGGTTTTTGAGGATTTTGCTGGGGAAAGAGGGGTTCCGCTTGAGGGAATGCGAAGTTTTCTTGGGGAAAACGTTCAAAATCCATCCTGGGATTTTTAGGAATTTTCTGAGAATTTTTTGGGGCTTTTTGGTATATTTCAGAATTTTTGTACGAAATTTGAGGTGGGTGTCGGTCGGCATGGCGTGAGAGGTTCCATTCGGCAGTGGCACGGACTTTTGGGTTACCTTGGGAAGGCAAGAGGTCAGTGCCGATCGGTATGGCGGGGGGATCAACCTATAAAAAGGGGGCGAATCCCTTCATTTTTTCACAGCTTCTTTTGCTTTCTCTCTCTCTGCGATTCTTTTGCAAATCGTTCTAACGTTTCGATCTTCAAGAAATGGCGGCCTTTGTGAGCACTGCAGTCCACCGGGAGTGGTTGACCATTGATGACAGGGCAAATATGGATTGGAGGGACAGGGTTCCCCTTTCTTTGGTGAGTGAGAACTCCTTTGATGTGTTTGAGCCTATTGCGGATGAGCGGACCTTGCTGCGGGAGCCATCGCATCATCGCTCTTCGAGAGTGATTCCCGGTGGTTATGTAAGTAACCTGACCTTTGGCATTTCTTTCTTTTGGGGTGATTTTTCTTTCTTTCTTGACTTTTGATGAGATTTTTACGTTTGCCAGTCCGATATTTCTTTGAAGAACATGCTTGCCCATGGAACAACGGGGCTCAAGGATGTCTGGGAGCATCTCCCACCTGTGGTACATTGGATGGTGTCATCAGCGGGTTTTGGGCGGTTGGCATCGGTGATGGATGAGACGCCTCGTTCGACAGCGGTCTTGTGCGCTTTGGGAGAGAGGTGGTGGTACACTACCCACACCTTTCATTTCGGTTCGGAGAGATGACTGTGACTCCAGTAGACGTGCAGCAGCTGCTAGGGCTGGACTGTAATGGAGAGCAGATAGAGGTAGATCTCTCTTTACGGGTGAGATCGGAGGTTGTGGATACAGTACTTGGTGACATGAGGAGGATTATTTCTGGGGATTGTATCCGGTTGTCCCTGCTGAAGGACGTTCTGTTGGGTAGAGAGATTGATGTGGAGGACGGGATGCAAGTGAAGCAGATGGCTCGATTATTTATTCTGCTGGTGTTGGGAGGTTTCATGGTGGCTTCGAGAGACGACGTCGTCCATTTATGATTTCTGCCGTACCTAAAGATTTTTTCGAACATCCCTTTCTATGATTGGGGGAGTCTGACCTTGGCGACTCTTTACTCTTCTCTGGATGCATTCAGTCGGTGCTTCCGGCAGACCTTTACTGGGGCCACGTACCTTCTTGAGGTATTTTTTAATTTGTGCATTTCTTTTCATGCATTCGTATTTTCCTTTCATGCATTCGCACTTTCCTTATGCGTCTCTTTTTGTTTTTGAATTCAGACGTGGTTCTACGAGGTGATTGGGTGCAATACCCCGCTGATCTCTTTGAAGGACGACACTGTTGGGGACTTCTACTGATTGTATCTATGGCGTAAGGCCAGCCGACACTCGAAGGGATCTCTCTCCCTGGAGGCGGTGCGTCAGGTTTTGAATGACCTGACCAGTGGTAGGGTAAGACTCTTTCCATTCCAGTCTTGACTTTTGCACCTTCTCATCTTGTATTGATTTATGATCGCTTGGATATTTTCAGGTCACCTTTTGTCCCTGGGGGACAACCATTCAGGATGTGGGGCGACCGGGGTGAACGCGCGGATGAGGCATTTGCTGGCGCATGAGTTTGGCCATTCCTGGTATCTTGGGGAGAGGGTGATTCGTTAGATTGCTGAGGAGGAGGTGGTGGTGCCACCCGCGCATCCACCTATGTCTATGAGGTGGGAGCATCAGCTATTGGAGGATGAGAGGATCGTGGCAATGATCGGTGAGTCCTACTTGCTATACACTGATACGGCTGCACCGTATGACTATATGGATTTTGTGACGAGATGGTTGATGGCGCCCAGCATATACGATGCACTGCCCTTCCCTCCGGTGGGTTCGAGTCGGGCGGTGGGATCTTCCCACAGCGGCGGTGGTCCATCGGCATCTGCGACGGCGGCGACCTCAGAGGTCCCTTTAGTGCGGTTGCATACCCCTTCGTGCAACATTTGACGAGCTGATGGAGGGATGGTGCCTATGTTGCATCGTCCTCATGCGATGGATCTAGAGGAGTTGGGTTTGACAGAGGAGGTCCTTCAACCTGCGGTATATATTTTATGTTCATCTCTTTCCTTCTTTTCTGTTTTGGTCATCTCTGCTTTGATACTGATTTTTGCCTTTCTTTGCAGCAAGTCCGGGTGTCGACCACTTGGCTCAAGGACATCAGAGATTGGATATCTTTGGTGACTGCTCATATTTGGGATGCGATTCTTGTTCCTTCTTGCTTAGTGCCGTCGGCTTCATCCTGAGAGGACTCTGGCTCTGGTAGCGGTGGTGCGTCATCTCGCCGCATGGGGAAGAGAGCACATTGCGGGGGTGGAAGCTCTTAAGAGAGAGAGAGAGAGAGAATGTGGGTTCGGGCTGAGTCCCGTTGTTTTTGCCTTTTTCTTTTTATTTCCTGCAAAATTGATGTAACACGGAACACAAATATATGCAATGCAATGGAGTTTTTTATTATCTCTTATTAATGATGAATGAATGCATGCACATGCGCTTTTTACTTTGCTGCTGAGACCCTAAAAAGGAATATTTTTGGAATTTTGTGAAGGAAAGTTTTTAATTAAAAAGGGAAATTATATAAGGAGGAAAAGGGATTTTGAAATTCTGTTGAGAAATCAATTTATTTTTACTGAGTTTTCTGATTTGTCAAAAGAGGAAAAAAGGGGAAATTTCCAAAAATGGGGGGTTGTCGATCGGCAAGCACCCTGACCTGCCTGTCGATAGTTCAGTCCAGTCTCATCAATTGAAAGCTTTGAATGGTACCTTCTTCAGCCTTTGGTACCTTGTGTCCCTCCGATTTCTGTAGGGATTATGTCCCTTGTGAGGGTTTTCAAGTATAAAAGGGGTAAGGGGGGAGTGTTTTCATCACACCTTTGCATTCTTACCCACTTGCCCACTATCTCTTAGCCTTGCAACACGGCTCTCCCTGGTAGCACCGAGTTTGCCAACTACATCGAAGCCTTGGAATCTATGTGCTCTTATAATGTCGACTACAAGGCTTTTAACATGCGTTGAGTCTCCTTGTGGCGCAATCGGCCCATTGAGTGGAACGTATTGATGGCGGCGGTATAATTCTGGTACCCCGAAGACCATGTATTCCGCTTTGGGTTGGAAGAAGTTTGTCCTACCTACGAGGAATTTTCTGCCATGCTGGGTGTAAATCCCAGTGTTGCTGCGACTTTTCCCGAATTTTCTCATTCCCCAGGGATTTGTTGGCCGGGCTTCTTTGCATTTTGCCGTCGGCGGCTAGATCATTGGTTGTTAGAGGAATGATTTCCCTCCCGACAGTGTTGTAGTCCATGCATGTGCAGGAAGTAGGTGGTGCTGGCTATGCTGGAGCCGTTATTCTGGGTCTGGTTTCTAAATTGTTGGTAGTGACTGGGGAGGTGCAAGTGGACTCGCAACTTACAGCCATTACCTTATGGATGTCATACTATCACAATCCTGCAGTGGTGATACTAGTGGAGACCCTGAATGGCCTGGATGCCTGGAGAGAAGGTCGTTCTGACTTTTTGAGGGGTAGCCCTGTAATGCTGTTCATGTGCCTGTCCGAAAGATTCCACTTGGCGACTCCTCCAGAATATCCCTTGTCGGTCAAACCCAACTTCTTTTCACGCTACTTCATCAGCGTTGGCCTGTATGTTGAGAACTGGGAGAATTAGCTTGTGGAGCATGGGGCTCGTGGGCTGTATTGGTCAGGGCCTTGGTGGGGATAGTTGCAGCCTATTCTAGAACTAGGAGAGTATTCATATGTGCGGCTGGTTAGTCTCAGATAGTCCTCTTTTTATTTCCCTTGGCGGCTTTTGCGCCAATTTGGCTGGGCGCGGGTCATGCCCCCTCGGACCTCAAATTTCTTTCCGATAGAAGATTTGACTGAGCACCTGCATCTATTGCTTGGGTCTTTATGGGAAAATCAGCATCCATCGACCCATCCCTCTCAGTCCGTCGGGAAGGTTTGGCATGTCCCCAAAAATTATATGAAGTGGTTGTGGAGGAAAGTGGTCAGCAAGATGTTGGTATTGGAAACTGGACAAAGATGGTTTGTTTTATCTGACACCATGGAAGGGGCGTTGTGGTTTTTTCGAAGATGATTGAGGCTCATAGATCCGTGGAATGTTTACGGCACTCTATTCAGGCAGGGGAAACTTGGGGACCTCAGGATGTAGATAATGAGGGTGCAGGCTCTTCTGGTAGCTGTGGGTAGGACTCCTGGAGAGTTTATTTATGTAATAGGGAATGGATGTGGGATTTTATTTGGCTTTTTATGGTAGTAGGGGGAAGGGAGTTATCCGTTCCTTTTTCTTATGTAATCCATGCTGTAAATTCTTATTAATGAACTAAACAAGTTTCTGATCATCCAGTTGTGCCTTTTGATGAGTTTTGTATTTTGAATTATCTATACTGATCGCTAAGGCATACATAATCCTTTTGTTCAAGTATTTTTAGAATGAACCGTCGTTCTCGGAGGTAATAAAAGAATAGTATTTTATAAAAAAGAAAGGGTCGTACTCATGTGAGGTGCATGAGCTGCCTACGTAACTCTGGGGGTTTTTGAAAATGTTTTAAAATAGTTTTTTGTAGAGGATCAGGCCCACGTAGTTCTGGTAGAGGGAAATAAAGATTTTTTTTTTTAGAATAGAAGGGGGGTGAGAAGAGTCGTAGCGTACCGAGATTTCGGACTAGGGGTAGAATTTCTTGAGTCGGTCCAGGTTGACTGGACGAGCCATCTCTTCCCCATCTAGGTCAGTGAGTATGGCGGCACCGCCAGATAAGATTTTCTTCACAATGTAGGGGCCCCTCCAATTGGGTTTGAATTTCCCTCTGGGGTCCGAGATAGGTTTTATTATCTTTTTTAGGGCTAAATCCCCCTCCCGGGCATCGCGGTCCTTGACTCTCTTGTTTACTGATCACGCTATTCGGCGATGGTACCCCTGTATATGGTAAAGTGCTTTTAACCTTCTTTCATCTAGGAGGGCTAGCTCATCAAGACCGCTTTGGAACCAGTCTTCTTCACTAACCTTGCTTTCGAGCATGGCGCGTAGCGAGGGTATTTCCAGCTCCACAGTAGGAATGCTTCCATGTCGTAGACCAGGGAGTAAGGGGTAGCCCCAATAAAGGTTCGGATTGAGGTTCGATAGCCCCAGAGGGCGTACGGGATCCAATGGGCCCAATCCCTATAACTTTTGGTCATCTTACTGATGATGGCTTTGAGGTTCTTGTTGGCGGCCTCAACTGCACCATTGGTCTGAGGTCGGTAAGGAGAAGATTTATGTCTCTGAATCCCGTACTTGTTGACTACTTCTGTGACCTCTGCTTCGAAATGTAACCCGTTATCTGACCCTAGCTCATGCGGGACCCCGTATCGACATATGATATTTTTCTTAAGGAATTTGGCCACTTTCTTGGCATTCAATACTGCGTATGACTCCGCTTCGACCCATTTGGTGAAGTAATCGATGGAAACCAGGATGAACTCATGTATGTTTGAAGCCTTTGGTGTAACCTTACCTATGATGTCGATACCCCAGGTGGAGAACGACCAGGGAGAGGTCATGTTGTATAATTCTCGAGGAGGGAAGTGTTGAAGATTTAGAATTATTGGCATTTGAGGCACCTCCGGACATAGGCGGTGCAGTCCTGGATCATGGTGGTCCAGTAGTAGCCCTGTCGAATGATCTTCTTGGCGAGCATATGACCATTCATGTGTGGTCCGCATTCCCCGATGTGAATTTTCTGCATTATTTTCTCAATTTCAGCCCCTGCGATGCAGTGTAGATTAGTTCCATCGAAGTTCCTCTTGAGTAGATCTTTATGACAGATGAGGTACTGGGCGGCCAGTCTTCAGAGGGTTATTTAATCTTTCTTTTTGGAACCCTCGGGATACCTACCATGTTTGAGGAGGCACCAGATATCATAGTACCAGCAATCGGCTAGTTCGGGATCTTCGGTGGAGACAAGCTCAATAAGGTAACAATGGGTTGGTTTGTCTTGCTTTTGAACTAGGAAGAGGGTCATTATTATTCCCTAGGGCATGTCGACCATGGAGGCCAAGGTGGAGAGAGTATCAGTTAGGTTATTCTTTGCTCGGGGGAGGTAATGGAAGGTGATATCTCAGAAACGGGAGGCTAACTCTTCTAATTGGGCATGAAAGGGTTGGAGGTTTTCGTCCTTGACCTTCCACTTTCTGAGAACTTGACCGATGATAAGGGAAGAATCCCCGTAGACATCAAGGTATTGAATACCTTTCTTGAGAGAAACTTTGAGGTCCACTGTGCATGCCTTATATTCCGTCATGTTGTTGGTGCAAGGGAAATCCAATTTAATGGCGATGGGAGTGTGGGAGTCATCTGGGGCAATCAAAAGTATCCCAATGCCATATCCCCTTTTGTTAGCAGTGCCATCAAAGAACATTTTCCATCGAGGGTGATCTTGAGTGCTACAGAGGATATCTTTATTTGGGAATTCGGAGATCCGGACATCTGCTTCGTTTATGGGGTAATCGACGAGGTAGTCAAAGATGGCTCTTCCTTTAACCGCTTTCTGTGTGATGTACACGATATCGAACTCGGTTAGAAGCATCAACCATCGGTCCATTCAACTGGATAAGGCGGGTTTCTCAAATAGGTATTTAACGGGCTTCATTCGGGATACAAGTTTGATGGGGAAGGCGAGCATGTAGTGTCGCATTTTTTGGGTGACCCAGACAAGTGCGACACACGCATTTTCTAAAGCAGTGTAGTTGACCTCATACCCGACCAATTTGCGACTGGTGTAGTAAATGGCTCTTTCTTTGCGGGAGTGTTCAAGGTATTAGGCTAGCAAAGCCCCAGCCGCAGTATCGGTTATGGTTAGGTATATGAGTAAAGGGAGACCAGACTGTGGTGGCATGAGAACTGGAGGTTGGGTCAGGTATTGTTTGATTCGGTCAAAAGCTTCTTGGCAGGCCCCATTCCAAACTTTGGTTGAATCCTTTTGGAGGAGCGTGAAGATTGGTTCACAGATGGAGGTTAGCTAGCTGATGAACCGAATGATATATTGTAATTTCCCACGAAAACCTCGGACTTCTTTCTCCATTCGGGGTGGTGGCATCTCAAGTATGGCCTTCAGCTTTGCAGGATCTGCTTCTATCCCCTTTTTGCCGACCATGAATCCCAAGAGTTTTCCCTTTGTAACTCTGAAGACACACATCTGTGGATTAAATCGCATCTGATATCGTCGCAGTCGTTCGAAGAACTTCTGAAGAGCGGAAACATGACCTTCTCTTGTTTTGGACTTGATAATCATATCATCCACATAAACCTTAACCTCTTTGTGAATTAGATCATGCAGGATGGTTGTGGAAGCCCTCTGGTAAGTAGCCCCAGCATTCTTGAGACCGAATGGCATAACGGTGTAGCAAAAAGTTCCCCATGGGGTGATGAATGCGATTTTTTCTTGGTGGTCGGGGTGCATCTTGATTTGGTTGTATCCGGCAAATCCGTCGATGAATGACTTGAGAGCATGACTGGCTGTGTTATCCACGATCATGTCAATATTGGGTAGCTGATAATCATCCTTTGGAGAATCTTTGTTTAAATCTTGGTAATCTACACAAATCCGAACCTTCCCTCCTGATTTCGGCACAGGTACAATGTTGGCTAGCCATGTGGGATGTTCGATCATTCAAATGAAACCCGCATTTAACTGTTTGACCACCTCTTCTTTGACCTTGAGTGACCATTCCGTGCGGAGTTTTCTCAATTTTTGTTTAACCAGCTTGTAATCTGGGAGAGTGGGGATCTCGTGCTGAGCTATTTCAGGATCAATGCCGGGCATATCATCATAGGATCATGCGAAGACATCCACGAACTCCTTCAGCAATTCTTCGAGTTGTGCACGCTCATGCTCGTCAAGGGTGGCCCCTATCCTAATCTCGCGCAGTTGTCTACTAGAACCGAGATTAATAACAACAGTTTCTTCTTCATTAACTTGAACGCGGTTATGTTGTTTATTATTAACCTTATTTAGATCAGTTAAGAATTGTTCATTTGCAAAATCATCATCATCAAAAGTTTGATTAGAATTCAAGCAGTTAATGTAAGGCACAGCAAGGTACTCAAAATCTTCATTTATTTTATTGATAGGAAAAATAGCATTGAGAACCTCATCAAAAGAGGTCTCGATTACATTTGAGCAAGGATAGACAACAGAAGAAGAAATAGGGTAAACATTGGGGTTAGGGGAGATTTTAAGAGGTAGAACTGGCGCAGCTTTCCAGTTGAGGAGAGGAGTATCAGCAGCTTTAATCAGATGTGATGGATCTATTGATGTAGTGCCTGAATGAACCATGCAGAGTGCCAGCCCTAGCATCTGCAAGTTGAAGGAATCTTCAGAATCACTTTCCTTAGTATCTTCGGTATCTTTGATGAGCGATTGTGGGCGATGAGGGAAACTTTCGGCCCACGGGCAGCTATCTTGGAAAAAGATCTCCATTCCAGGTTTCATCTTCTTGTCTGTGTGGTCATACCATGGTTCTGGAAAACCGCAAAAGGGGAAGTCCTCGCTTTCTTTGATGAATCATCCATTTAAGGAATCTCCTGAGATAGTTCGGATGCAGTCTGATCTTCTCTTTGGTCGAGACTGGCGGATCATTCTGAGCTCTTGTTCTGAGGGTTGATACCCCAAGTCACAAGGATGGAAAGTTTTCTTCATTTCGATGGGCTCAAGTATCCCTTGCTGCCTTTGCCCTAGCCCCAGTCTGGGCATGAAGTGCATATTTCTGAACATCTGAATCACATTGACATTGCCATGAGGGTCATATTCTGGACAAACCCTTTCTTTGAAATCATCCCCTGCCGAGAGTAGGCGTGGCTCAACTCGGAATCCTCATAGGAGCATATCATTTGACCCGTGCTGTAGCTCGAGAATTGGACTACTGGTGTTTGTACCCTCGATATTTTTGTTATCGCCCAAAATGGTGATGACTCTCCCGTCGGCAAAGAACTTCAATTTCTGATGGAGTGAGGAAGACACACCCTTGATATTGTGGAGCCATGGGCGTCCGAGCAACAAGTTAAAACAAGCTGGGATGTCTATGACTTGGAATTCAACGACAGGGCTTATAGGACCAAGCACTATTACAAGTTTTATGGATCCCATCACCTATCGGTTGGTATTATTGTAGGCACGCACAGCGGCGGAGGTTGGAGCGAGGTCGCTTTCTTTCAGGCCTAAACACTTGAAGGTTCTCAGTGGGTAGACATTCAAAGCGGATCCCTTATCGACAAGCGAGAGTGGCACGGCCTTCCCCATAACTTCGACGGAGATGTTGAGTGCATGATTGTGATTCGGCCCAATTCTGGGGATTTCTTCTTCAGAGAATGATAGCATTCGGGTAGAGGTCAAGGATCCGACCAGATTTACCGCTTCTTCTGGTGTGGTAGAAGGAGGAACTGTGGGTCCAGTAAGCAACTTGATTAAAGCATTTTTGTGTAGCTGGGAAGACATGAAAATCCCCTATAGAGTGATGTTATCTTGGGTTTTCTTCAGTTGATAGAGGATCTTACTTTCCTCAATGGTCATCTCTGGCATAGGAAGGTTTTCAACGCCTTTCCCTTTGTCATTTGCTGGTAGTGACCTTGGAACTTGGTGATGTCTCCCTGATCTGGTCATGTGATTTACTGAAGAAGGGAAGAACATGAATCCCGTTTCCTCGTCAATCTCAGGTTGTTCTGCTACCCAATTTATTTCTCCAAGGAGTTCTTCAAATGATATTATCCCACATAAATCGGCTACTGGGACATCTTTTCCTGAAGCTTGTTCTTCACTCGAATCTTCGAACTCTTCCCCCCATCCGGTGGCAACAATTTTGCCTTTCCATGTAAAATCGATGCATTCCACAACTTCAACGGATTCTTCATACAAGTTCTCCGGGGATATGTGTGATTGAAGGGACCAAGTTCCCTTGCAGCTTCAAAGTATCGAGTAACCCGGTGATATTACAAATGATGTTGGTTTGCCCGAATAATCCTGCCATAGTCTGGACAACATCATCTAGGGTGACTTCGTCGGTCGGTACCACCGACTTATCTGAATCTCGGGCCCATTTTCGTGCTTCCAAGAATAGTGTACTGAATCTCTAGCAATTGATGACCATCTGTGAGGGCAATTTCAGCCCGAACTTTAGGAGTTGGTTTAACACTTCTGACAATTCCATACCTCTATTTTCAGAACGGGTACGGACAGCGATACATGCTCTGGTAAGGAGTGATAGTGCCTAATCAGCGAGGCTATTACGGTGTAGGAGGAAATATGGGCAAGTTTGAAGAGGTCTAAGATAGTACATGGGTGTGATTTGAGTTGAGGGATCGAAATTCGGGTTTTCTTCCAAAAAGATGGCATTGGTGTGATTTGGGAGTGGGTTGTGAGTAGTGTTTGGCTTGGGCTTGGCTGGTGGGGCGATGGTACCCCGGTCAATGAGATCTTGGATTATGTTCCGAAGGTGAAAAGATTGGTCGGTGGTATGGCCGAAAGTTTGGTGAAAGGCGCAATGAGCATCGGTCTTGAAGTTTCTTGGGAGTGGATTTGGAAACGGATGGGGGTCCAAGGGTTTGATAAGGTTTCGGCTTAACGGGGCTTGGTAAACTTTGGAGAGGGTAGCATGGAGTTCAGTGTATTCCCTTTGGATGGGGGCAGGGCGGCTTTCTGGTGCCCATGATGTGGTTGGTTGAGAGATGTTGTTGATGGTTGAGACTGTTGCACAGGCAGGCTTATCATACTTTCTGGGGGTGAACTGTTCGGACACCTTCTTTGGTTCAACCTCTGTTTTAACAAGGCTTTCCTCGATTTCCACTCCAGTCTCTCTGAGAGCTCGAAAGTGGGGATATTATTGTCCTCCCATCGTCTCTCGGACATGGGGAAAGAAGTTTTTCTTCACTATGTTGACATGTTCTTCTTCAGATGGTCGATTAATCATGGTAGTTGCGTGCTCCCTCCACCAGGTTATGAAGTTACTGACTGATTCTCCAAGATTCTGTTTGATCAGTTCTAAATCACGATGGGTTACCTCAAGCACTTCGTTGTATTTATACTGCGACATGAATTCTCGGGCTACATCCTCCCAGCTACGGATTCTGGATTCCTCAAGAGATAAAAACCATCGGAGGGCACTATCCTTCAAAGTTTGCTAAAATAATTGGGCCATCACCTTATCAGAAGCCCCAAGTAGAGTCATGGAACGATGATAACTGCGAATATGAACAATCGGGGGTCCACTCCCTCCGAACTTCTCGATATTTTGCATCTTGAACTTCTCACATAACCTCACTTTAGGATAAGGATACATGTGGGTGTATTCCATGTAATTCCCAGCGATCCTGACTTGGTCGAACTTCTTGGTGAGCATCTTGAGATCCTCTTTGACTTTATTCAACTTTTCTTCTTTCGGATCGACGACCATAGGCAGGTTAGCCACAGGCTGGGCAATGTTGGGCATTGGAAGCTGGGCAGGCGGCAGCCCATTGGCACAAGGGGCACGTGGAGCGTGCTGATATTCTTTTGAAAAACCCAGATAGTCTCGGGTGGACCCATAGCACTAGGTAATAGGGCCTCGGGCTCTTGAGGAATTGGAACCTGGTTTCGTTGCATCTCTCGGACCTCGATTTGGAGGTTGTCAATCTTGGACACGAGCTGAGCGAGGACTATCATCATATCCGGCTATATGACTAGTGCTTGATCTGTATTCTCCATAGAAAGTGGATGGATCTCATATTCGAAAGAAGTAGTAGAGGAAAAAATGAAACTCCGGGGTGATTTGACTGAAGACCGAAGCCAATAGGGAGCCAGGCCAAGGGCTTGCGATCGACCTGAGAAGGTGTAGAATGGGATTTATTTTTTTGAGAAAAAAGGAAGAACTATTTTTGGATTTTTGATAAAGAAAGGAGAAATGTTTTTGGATTTTTGATAAAGAAGGGAGAAATATTTTTGTATTTTTGATGAAGAAGGGAGAAATGTTTTTGGAGACGGAACTCAGCATGATGATTATTATGTTATTATGTTCTCACTTGTATTTAATTCTCCTAAATGCAATGCCGGACGGGACCCGAGCCTGAAAAAGTGGGGTTTTTAATATATGCAAAGCTATGGCTGGACTTGTAACCAGGCTTGCGGACAGGGTCCCATTTTAAAAATGCGCGAAAATTGGGTGGCAGATCGACCCACAATTTTGGCAGAGTTTCGGGTTGAAACCGGCAACCTAAAGTGCGTGTCCTAGGTTTGACACCTATATACGGGTATACAGTTGGTTGGGTGAATCGGTATGGGTTCCCCCCTTTGGCATGGCTTCCACGATATACGTCTTGCTCTTGCGAGAAATCGATACGTGTGGACAAGCCATTTGATATACCTGAGTGTACGTGAATTGCCTCACCATATACCTCGTGGTGACGATACGTGTGAGACCGAATTCGATATACTCGGCGTACGTGAATGAATTCCCTGCGATATACCTCCCATCATGACTTCGGTCAAGCGGTACGATGCGGGGGAATCGTTTGATATACGTCGAAGGTACTTGGCCAATGGAAGGTGAGAGTCATATTGCTTAGGCTAACTGTGACCTGTCGGACCAGCGCCCATCACGAAGTGACCCTCCAGTTACTGGGTAAATTTTGGTCAATAGCAAAGCTCTTTGGTGATGTTGTGTGAATCATGCATGATTCTATTATTTGTATCTTATGATGAGAATGCCTTTCTTGATTATGCCAAACAGGAAGCAAAGTACAAGTACCCCAAAAGGTACACCAAGTATGGATGGGTGATGCGTGCAACATGGGAATATATGTGACTCTAGGTGCACGTGGCGTGAAGTGTACATGGAGAAATTTCTACAAGTGTGTGAATATAATCATAAGCATGGGATACACATGAGAAAGGGGAACATGCAAATATCGGGGGAAATATAAGCAAATATAGCATTCATATAAATAGAGTCAAGTCCACAAACAAATAAAATTCCCCAGCAGAGTAGCCATTGTGGCCATACCCGACCCTCGCCGCGCGGGAGGGTGTGTGCAGGAAAGGATCCTTCAGGTCCCGCGCATCCCTCTTGGGAGCGCTTCGGTCGGCGTCGTTTGAGATGTGGTGTAAAAATGTAGAGAGATTCAGAGTCGCCATTCTATTTTACTCAAAACAGACAAAAGAAAAAGGGGAAGCCACCCCGAAGGATGGCATCCAAAGACATACTGGTACATGCGAAACCAAAATGATTCGAGAAGGGTTCGGAGGCTTAGTTACGAAACGGGAAGGTGTTAGGCACCCATTCCACCCTTTCGGTCTCTCATGAATATTTGCTACTTTCCTTTATATTTCCTCCCGTGATATGTGTGCATGTGTATATATAGAATGGACGTACGAATCCTCGACTTGTATCATGGGAGAGATAAAGCGAGTCATCCGTAGGAAGATATAAGAATAATATTACAAAATAAGATTTACGCGATTACCCCTACGTTGATAGTTATAATGGAACGATAATGCATATGGAGTAATACGTCCCTAAGAACAAGTATATAGATTATAAAGAAATTGGATTTATAGAAAATAGAAAATAAGAGAAAAAGTGAGAAAAGGGACTCGAGTCTCGAGTTTTACCCCGAGACGCCTACATAGCCTATAAAGGCATCAAAGTTCACGTAGTTCGCATACAAAACGAGGGGTGGGGTTTATCCCATAAATCCAAATAGGGGATCTCTTATTTGTGAGTGTGTGTGTGTGTAGAAAAAGTGTTTTTAGTTGTGAGAAAAGTGTGGAAAAAGTGTGAGAATCCCTATTTGGAATTTATGAGCAAACCCTCTTTTTCTTATTTTTTGGGTTTATTTATATGAAAATAAGAGATGTGCAATAATACTATATAAAAATTAGATTAGGATGTGTGAAGTGAGATAATAAAAGTGCTAAGTAAGAAAACAAGTTATAGGGAATTTAAGAGAATTTAAGAGAGAGTTTGAGAAAGTTGGACCTTCTTGAAGATCTTAAGCTTGATCTTGAATGTTGGAGAGCAGCCCTTGCACTTGGATGATGGTGGAGAGTGGCTAATTCATCAAGTTTGATGAAGAGGATGATGAAAAGTGGAAGTAAAAAAGGGTTTTGGAAGTTGAAATCACGCTGCCTGCGAGAGAGGTTTTTGGGATTCGCCGAGAGAGATTTCTATCAGATCTGGGCTCCCCTTGCAAATGAGGTGAAGGCCTCCTTTTATAGGCCCAGGTGAGTGTCGATCGGCATTGTCATGCAACTGCCTATCGGTAGGTGCCGATACGCAGGATCTGGATCCTGCCATTTGGTAGTGCGTTTCAGGCTTTTTTAGAAAATCGGCTGTCGAGGGAAAATCGTTGGTCAGAATCGTGCATGGGGCAGACCGTTGGAAAGGGAATTCAGTTCCCTTTGAAGATTCATTCAGCCTTTATCGAGCTGAAGAGTTAACTTAGGTCAAACAGAGCCCGGGAGCGCCCGGTGGCCTTTGGGTCAGGTTTCGGACACAAACGGATCGTTCGTCCGCATGGTAGGTCGGAATCACGCATGGGATGGACCGTTGGAAAGGGTATTCAGCGCCCTTCAAAGATTCATTGAGTCTCGATCGAGACGAGGAGTTTGATTTTTGGGTCAAACTGAGCCGGAGAGTCCCCGATGGCTTCCAGGTCAGTACTCGGGACATGACCTGGGTTTGCTGTGATGAAAGGAGGTAATGGGGACCTAAGGAGAGTTAGGGGGTAACAGAATGCGGTGTCTACAGTTATGGTCATCCAGATAATATTTTAATCCGAATATGACTGAAAATTAGGGATTATCTCTCAACCCCTCCACAAGTACCTAAGACATGAGTCTTCCCTCTTGCCAGCATCCATAGAATATAAACAGACTCTAGGGTCAATGTCGATCCTTCTCGATTGATAGGTCTGTAGCATGGGCTAAACCATTCCGTAAAGGATATTACCTATGGCAAATTGGAGCACACTTTAGGACCTTTGTTCCCCGATACTGAGCATGTTTACTAATCTCACCTACCACAATAAGGAATTACAAAATTATTCGACCATCTCTTTATCACGGAGGAGAACAAGTACCCGGGACTCGGGGATGAGTTTATCCTTAACCCCAAAATTAAGACTATAATAACACCATGGGAATATTCCTTGGGATAGGACTAGGACTTCATAGAAAGGACCGATATCCTTCAAACATCCTAACATTCGAGATTACAAATTTAAGTTCAGTTACCGACTACAACAAAAGAACTTGATCGACTTGAACAGCACGATCGCTCGATATGTCATATAAAAAAAAGGCTACCATGCAAATAGTTTACTTCCAAGTATTTCATACAAAGGACCACCCCTCAAATTTTTTAAAAATAAGGGAGAACTTAGGCATCCCAATTTCAACATATACCAAAGTTTCTGGTCCATCGGGTGGGATGATTTTCCAATAAAAATACAGGATGTCATATGTGGTCTATCAAAATAGATCTTGATCCACAAAAAATCACCCCCAGCCTCAAAGACACCTCATCCAGAACCACATCGATCCCCACATTGAGTTATATTACTCATGATGCGAATGGCCTTCGACTTATTCAAAGAAGAGATATCACCATGGACCCATCACTACACCAGTGTGGTATGTAATTATAGAAATACGTATCTGTAGGTCGCTCACATCATTGGCATCATCGAGTTATAAGACCCATCGAGATTATGATCCACTGAAAGGTCCCCCTGCTAGAGGATACTCGTACAATATGTGGATAGAAATTATCAACCAGTCCTCTGCGATCACACTTAAGGAAACTTCAACTGGCTCCGATACATAGTGGATAAGTTAGAGGAATCTAGATTTGTTAAAGGAATTTCACCATATGGTATAAGTACTATAACGTGGACATCTGTTCTGAGTTGGCGAATATTGTGAGAGGAATAAACTCGAAAGAACCTTGAAACACCTCTGATAATAACAACAAAGACATATGATACCACCGTCTGATGATGACCATAGTGACATTAGAGAACCCTCATCGAACAATGATAATGAAGACACCCAAGAGATTGCCTCTAATGATGACATCTGGTCAAGATTATCCATGTCAACAGAACCACCCCGGGAGACCCCTAGTCAATGGGGCGAGTGAGTCTTGCTCATAGTGGCAAAAATCCCCACCCCACCTGGAACTCTAATGTAGCTATATTATGGTTAGATGACTCCATAACCTGCACTCAAAACAAAGTTCCTAAGATCCCAAAACCATCCCCTACCCTTGAATGGACTGAATTGATGGCCTTAAATCCGACATTTCTTAACCCTGGCCCTATATTCCTGTCTGACATTTTGCTTCATCTAGAGAAAGTTGAATAAGAAGCCCCAAAAAAACTCGTATTCTCTCCATACAAGGAGGTCAACTTCCTCACGAGGTTAGATCAACACTCCACTCTTCCAAACCCAGTTAGTGAATAAAAAAGCCCCCCTGAATAAGTTGTCACACCTCTTCCTCAGTAAAATAACAAAACTCAAGATCAACTTCTTCGGACATCATCTAACATTGCCATATGGGAAATTCTAACTATATTTTGAGAACACCAAAATTCCCTCTTCTGTTTATTTTCTCAAGATTTTATGTCTACGGATATGTCTCCGATCGAAATGTTAGCCACCAATAACTCTATTACCATGCAAAAACACATTAGTTTCTCTGACGAAGACCTCCCTATGCAAGTCCATAATCAACGATTTACGCTACACATCACCACTGAAGCTTGCAGACAGAATGTACCCCTAATATAGATAAACAATGGGTACTCCATCAATTTATTCCCTTTTCACACCACCACCGATCTAGGATACATCACCTTAAAATTTACACCATCTTCTATGACCATAAGGGCCTACAATAATACTTATCGAGGAGTCCTAGGAGCCATTGTCCTCATTCTCATAGTGGGACCTATCAAATATTATGTTGAGTATTCAACCTATTGTTAAGGAGAGCCTAGATATATCCATTGGGACATTATCCTCATTTCTTCACATGAAAGTCAGGTTTTTATTTGACACGGAGGTTATCATGATCTAAGGGGATGAAGGTTGGACCACATTTGCCAACACTAGTACCATTCACCTCCTAAATACCCACCACGCTGATAACAACATCTTCCTCACAAGATTTTGAGTCATCCCACTTGCTCACATGAATAAAGAAGATATGGTTATTCACAGTGTATCTGCCTAAATCATCCACACAATGGGGTACATTACAGGATTTGGACTTCGACATAATCAATAAGGAACCCTTGAATCAGTCATTACCATGGAACACAAGGTAAAGGTCAATCTTGGGTATACCCCCAATAACAAATCTCCAACCCCTGGTCCGAAAGACCCCCATCAGGGGTGGAACGTACACTTCTGCCTTTAAGGAGAAGGTTTTCTCTATCATTAACTTCCTGAATCGTGGTGGGAAGATGAAAGGAAATCCTTACAAATTCGTATGGAAATACTCTAGGAAGGACTATACATGGATACGAGGAAGTCCACAAAGTTACACAAAATGAGCTCGGTGTATCGTGGGTTACTGAGGATGACAAAGGAATCACCAAGATGAAACTGGAATGGGGATTACATGCACTATTACCTGATGAAATTACCCTAGTATCCATATTGGGTTCCACAGAGTTAAGACCCATATAATGCCTCCATAACTGGTTTATGCATGTGTCACCTATGGTATCACCCCTAAAAAAGGACGGTTAGTCAGCATCCTTGAAATCAATCTCTACATCCATGTGACAGACTCAATAACCCCACCTCGAGACACCTCCTTTGGTGGAGCCTCGAGATACAGCCTGTCAGCTTTTGTGAGATTATTAATGGAAGGAGGAAAACAAACATATCTTACTGCAATACCTCTCTAAATCACTCCCCTACATGGACCTCGTGGTAGTACAAACAGAGGATCTTGCCACAAACTCATAAGTGAAAATAGTCCAGCTAATGGAACACCTCTTGCCCAAGTTGGCAGTCTATACCAAGATTCCAGAGCACCTAAAGGTCATTCGAAAGGTCCCCATGGAATAATTCGTCCCACTTAATCACCAACATCATAGGAGTTACGGTACTTAATAAATGTACTTCTGTCAGATGTATCTCGATGCCCGTCATTCAAGGGCCCTTTGAGTATGTCATGTTAGGAAAAGAGTCCCCCATCATCCCCTCTCCTGATGTATCCCTTTATAAAGAAGAATTTTATGTTATTATTAATGATGTCATTCCTACCTTTGATGATATAATAAATAGTGATTTCGAGTATTATCTATGTGTGTTTTTGTGATGATTATAAATCCAGTGATGAATTAAAACTCACACCTAATAATCATGACTTTGTAGATCAAAAATACTTAAAATAGTTTCAAAAACTTAACCAAAGTCAAAATAAACACATATATCCCAATGAGGATGACACAATGACCATAAACTTGGGCACTCCCCAAAACCCCAATCAGTTACAACTAGTTCCTACCGAGATGAAAATGAACAAAATGAGCTCATAGTCTCCTCGCCAGCTTCGTAAATGTATTTGCATAGTCTTATGCCAACATGCTCAACATCGACCCCATTATCATCATGCATAAGATACCCACTATCCCTGGTGCCAAACCCATAAAGCAGAGACTTTGTAAACTGATACCCAAATGGTCTTTTAAAATTAAGGAATAAGTAACGAAACATCTAATCATAGGTTTCATCTGACTAATAAAGTATATCACTTCGTTAGCCAACATCATGTTGGTACCTAAAACCAACAGCCAATTTTGAATGTGCGTAGATTATAGAGATCTCAATTGGGCCTATCTAAAGATGATTTACCTCTACCAAACATTGAATTAATGGTAGATATCACGACCTATAATGCATTCAAGTCTTTCATAGACGGGTTCGTAGGATAAAACCTGATAAAAATTCAATTCAATCACCATGAGAAAAATGGGCTCATTATCCCTTAGGGGACATACTGTTATATAATTATTCCCTTCAATGTCAAGAATTAGGTTTTCACTTACCAAAGAGCAGTCACAACTATCCTACATTACCTATTTCACAAGTAAGTTGATGTATACGTGGATAACACGATAATCAAATCCAAAGAACACGAAGGATGTATTTTGGCACTCTAAAAAATCTTCTAAAGACTATGCCTTTTCAAAAGGAGGATAAATCCTCATAAATTTGCCTTTGGGGTCACTAAAGGGAATGTACTCGATTTCATTATCAGCAAAGACAGAATCGAGGAAGACCCCGCCAATGTCAAATCCATATGGGAAATCCCACCACCCAGAATAGAGAAAGAAGTCAGAGGGTTATTAGGTTAAATATAATTTATAAATCAGTTCTTCAAATATCTTACCACCATTTGCAAACCCATATTACAAATACTCAATAAAGACTCGTCCAAATAATGGAACTCTCAATGACAGAAGTCGTTTGAGAAAATATAGGAGTGTCTCATCCACTCCCATGTTAGGTCCCCAATTGGGACAACCTCTCTGGATCTACGTGACCATAATCGACATGGTTGCTAGAACCATGTTGACCCAATACGTAGAGAATTCCCAAAATGAATATGACATCTACTACATTAGCAAGAAGCTAGTATCCTATGAGCTCAAATACACCTCCTTGGAAAAGACTTGTGTATCTCTCATATGGATTACTTGCAAGTCCACCATTACATGAATTCCTTAAGCATATGACTTTATCTCTAAGATGGATCCCCTAAAATACATATTCAAAAAACTCGCTCTCCCTAGTCGAATAGACAAATAGCTATTGATGCTATTAGCGTTCGAAATCACGTGTGCCACACAGAATGAACCAAAAGGGCGTTATCATAGGACAAACCTCATCAGATGAGGAAGAAATGAATGAGGCACACTTCCCCGATGAGGACCTCTTTCCCTTAAACTATAAGGAAATTTTGGAACCCTCCTTCAATTAGGCCTTCAATAAAAGGGTATTGGGCATCAAAATTCTCCTGATATCTCTCGACTCGCGACAATTCCCCACGACTATCAAACTCATATAAGAGTGCACGAACAACATGGTTGAGTATGAGGTTTGCATAGAGGATATAAAAATTGCCTTAGAAATAGGAATCATCGATGTAAAAGGCAATGGATATTTAAGTCTATTCATAAAACAGATATTAGGCAAGTGTAAAATTCGATATGATAACCTCCAACCTTACCATGCGTACTTGGAACAAGTAGCTTCGCGATTCGAGTATCTCGAATTAAATTTCCTCCCCAACGATAAAAATAACTTCACGGACGCACTTGCTACCCTGACCTCCATGATAGATATGTCAAAAGAAAATACGAAAATCACATTTATGACGACTAGCTGGGGTACCCTTTCCTACTGCTTTGAGATCGATGCCATCAAAGAAACGATGGTAGGACCCACGATATGGTACTACAACATATGGAACTTTATCAATAAGAACCACTAGCTCCCAAATGCCTTCTCTAATAACCAACTTAACCTGATACGATTAGCATCCCAGTTTATCATCTATGGGGGGGAAATCTACAAAAGAGGTTCGATGGAGTACACTAAAAGTGCACCACACGAGATAAGACCCTCGATATCATGGAAATTCCATAGTGACAAATGTGGCCCACACATGGGCGGTCACACCCTCTTTAAAAAATCCTCAAATAGACTACTACTGGAATACCATGCAAAAGGATTGCACGGATTACGTCATGAGGTACCTTAAATGTCAATAATTGTCTCACGACAACATCTACCTCCTCGAGAGCTCAATTGCATGACCTCACTCTAGCCCTTCTCCAACTGGGGGATAGACATTATAGAGGAGGTTACCCCCAAGGCCTCCACTAGGAATGAATTAATCCTAATCTCCATTGACTATTTCACCAAGTGGGCCGAAGCAAATCTTACGCAGTGTTGAATGCTAGAAAGGTGGCCAAATTCATGCATTGAAACATCATATGCCGATTAAGCATACCCTATAAATTGGTGTCAGACAATGGACCTCGCTTTGATAAATTGGTCTCAAACCTACTACATAACGACTATATTACTCGACATAAGTCATCCCATTACAAACCATAAACTTAGGATGTGTGTCAATATCACAAGAGTTTAACCTAAAACAAATCTATAAAGTGGTGAATAAGTTTGATCGCATAACATGGTCAATTTTATATTTAAAATAAGTTTGCATGCAAATTCAAATATACTAGAACTTGAAGTAACTAAATGATGTGATGTAAGTCTCAAATTTGTCACACAATAAGATTAATTAGGTAGATCTAGATAAAAAAAATCTAAAATTAAATACCTAATTAAATTTTATCCGATTACACTAGATCCAAATGTGATTTACGTGTAGTGTGTGATCAAGGTCTGAAATTGAATGGATAACAATCATAAACATTCCACAAGACATATTTATGAAGACCCCACCCACCCACCCACCAAGGGGTTAAAAAATTCAATGCAATCCAATTTTTGTTTTTTACTTGAAAAGAGTTTTATACAAAGAAAAAAGGCACGTCTCACTCAAGCCCTAACGAGTAATTACCTATGAACTTTGAACTTTCCCCTATATAAGAATAGAAATCCTCTCTGAGATCCAAGAAGCGAATAAAAAACTCCAATAATCTCCTTAGAATCATGCCATTCTCCAATTCCTCCAATGAATCAAAGCACCTCCAATTTTAGATCGTGGAATGCTTGATCATAGAAATTATTCAAAGATAGTTTAAGTTGACAAAGATAGTGTAGGATCTAAACCAAATCACTCTCAATTCTCACTCAAAAAAATTATATCAAATATAGCTCTAAGTTTTCGACATTCGGAGGGAATAAGTGAATTTGGAAAGATAAAAAAAGATAAAATGCTCTCAGCATCGAAAATACCATCAGAGATAGTTTTAGAAAGGAGACTTTCAGATCTTAATGAAAAGAAGGAAAATTAGCCTATTTATAGAAGATGTTAAAAAAATCTTATCGATTCGTGCACACAGTTAGTTCTATCCATGCACACTATTCTGTCCAGTATGGACTTCATGACTTGTCCATGCGCACGAGCTGAAAATCGAACCGTGTGATGGAGCCGTGAGCACAGACTTGTTCAAAGACCTTCAAAAAAGCATCCAAAACAAAATGTTGCATGACCGATTCCAAAAATATGTTACAAAAACATTGTAAACTGTCTGAGGTTTGTAGAAATACCATTTGAATCACTTTTTATTAAAAACCTCACTCATTTTCTAAAAACATTTTGTGCACGTGTGTGTTAACCTTGTACAATTCACAACCATAAAAAGGATACATCTTCAATCTGCAAATGAATGTACGGATTAGTAATTCTTTCAATGAGGGGCGATGCAAGGTCTTAAATATTCAAAGTTCATTCTAAACCAAAAATAGACCACACCTCACTCATAACGAATCAAGTCTATTTAACTTGATGGACTAGACAACTCAAATGTTTTATCGCGAAAAACTACCCAACTAATATACTATAAAATTACATTTTCACAAAATAATGGAGTAGACGAAGTCGGTAACAAAAATGTCAAAAACATCATCAATAAGATGACGAAGACCTATAGAGACTAGTCAGACAAAATCCTACACGCCCTTTGGGGATACCGCACTACAAAGATAAATTTAATAAGGGCCACCCCTACTCGTTAGTTTACGTCATGGAGGAAGTCTTACCCATAGAAATCAAGATACCTTTGATAAGGGTCATCCTTAAAAGCTAGGTTGCAGAAACCTACTGGGTCAAAACTCGCTAGCTCTCCTTGATGAGCGGAGACTAAAGGCCTCTTATGATAACTAAGGATACCATAGAAGTATCACCTGAGAATTCAATAAGAGGGTAAAAAAATTAAACATACAAGAGAGCGATCTAGTCCTAAAAGATAATCCCAAACCTTCCAAGACTCCCAGCGGAAAATTTGCACCTAACTGTAGGGGAGACTACCTCGTCATGAAAATAAACTCCGGTGGGGACGGCTACCTTAACTGATCTCAACGGAGTCACATTATCCCAACCCTTCAATCTTGACAGGTTGAAGAAATTATTTCCTTAAACCTACCTGTGGTGGAAAGGAAAAGGTTGGTTTTATATAAACATTCACATACAAACACGTCATTATCCTTGAATCGTAGACATTCTCTGCTACATTTTCATCGCATACATTAAATACAGCACGTCATTATCTTTGAATCGGAGATATATAGGCAACCCAAGATATCACTTCGGGCACGGTCGAAAAAACAAAAAAAAAACTATTTTATGGGGAAACCCTATTAATGATCATTATGCCCTCACTTCCAAAGAGTAGGCATGATCTAAATAAACTAAACATCAAGTAATAAAACGATTATTTAAGGCATTTTGAGACTCCGCAGGGCCATCCTTATTTAAAGAGAGACACATAAACGATTATACTATGAACACAATAATTGAGAGAAACCACGAGGGAAAATACACCACCTCTATATCCTTCTTCCCATAAAAATAAACACCAAACACCACCCCTGTAAAATCACCCCATGTCCCAGGATAAAAACATCAAGAGAGAGACTCACTAAGGGCACCTCGCAAAACGACACCTTATCCTGGCTCAAGAACATTGCTTTGACTCCAAAGATACATCAAAAGTATCCTGCCCAATCACAAGAAAAGAAAGGGAACTTCCTTCCATCACACTCCGACATCAATACAGACAGATGGCTCACTCATAAACAAATGAAATTAACTCTCTCCAAAAAAGAAAACGCCTCAAAAAAGACGAGACCTATATATATATATATATATACCTTGTTTGTTATTTTACCATTGCATAAAGAAAAATAATATATATGTATCATAACAATTTTAAACAAAAAGTGCTTAGGCTCGTTCATTCCGTACACACATTATTCATTATTCTTATAAATAAGTACTAAAAATTAAATGGAAAGGAATAAAACATGCAACTACGAACCATTCATCATCAAAGGAGTAAGCATTATTATTTATACACATGAGGAATGGCGAGAATCCCCACACACACCAAAAAGTGTATTGGGGATACCTCAGACAAGCCCAAAAAAATTTAGGAATTTGTAGACACCCCATTCTAGTACCCTCTAAACTCTCCTTAGGTCCCTAGCACCTCCCTTCATCACTACAAACCTAAGCCATACCCTGGGTACTAACCTAGAGGCCATCGGGCACTTCCAAGCTCCGTTTGACCAAAAATCCAACTCTTCAGCTCGACTGAGACTAAATGAATTTTCAAAGGACACTAAAACCCCTTTCCAACGGTCTGCATCGTGCACGATTCTGACTTAAGATGCAGACAAACAACTCGTTTTCTCCCGAAACATGATCAGGAGGCCACTGGACACTCTCAAGCTTCGTTTGACCAAAGTTAACTCTTTAGCTCAACTGAGACTAAATGAATCTTCAAAGGGCGTTGAAACTCCTTTCCAACGGTCCACTCCGGGCCCAATTCTGACTTACAGTGCGAACGAACGATCCGTTTTACTCTGAAAGGTCACCGAACGCTTCCAAGCCCCAGTTGATCGAAGTTAACTTCCCAAACCAAGTCAAACTCTTTGAAATGTCGAAGTACATATCCTAACCTTTACAACGATCCACCCCTTGTGCAATTCTGACTTACCATGAGGGCGAACGATCCATTTGCGTCCGACAATCCCCTCTCCAAAGGACCGACGAACGCTTTCGATCCACATTTGACCCAAAGTCGACTCCCAAACCCAGAAGCAGTCCAAAAGAATTTCAAAGTTCTCTGAAGTAACTTTCCAATGGTTTGCCCCATGCATGATTCGGATCAACGGTTTGCGCTCTACGATCAATTTTCCGAAGGAACCTGAAAGAGACTGTCAAAAGGCAGGTTCTAAACTCTGCCTATCGACAGTGTGCCTAAAAACACCTACCGATTGGCAGGACTAGGACTATATCGATCAGCAATGACTTGGGCCTATAAAAAGGAGGGCCTGACCTCATTGCAAAGGGGACACAAGATCTGAAATCCATCACTTTTAGCGAACTCAGAAAACCTCTCTCGAAGTCAGCGTGATTTCCGCATCCAAATCTATTTTCAACCTTAACCTTTCATCATCTTTTTCATCAAACTTGGTGAATTAACCACCCTCCATCATCACCCAAGTACAAGGGCTGCTCTCCAACATCTAAGATCTAGTTCAAGATCTTCAAGAAGGTCCAACTTTCTCAACTCTCTCTTCAAATTCTCCTAAATTCGCATTAACTTATTTTCCTACTTAGCACTTTTATTCTCTCTCACTTATCCTAATATACTTTTTATTTAGTATTATTGCACATCTCTTATTTTCATATAAATAAAACCCAAAAAAATAAGAAAAAGAGGGTTTGCTCGTAAATTCCAAACGGGAATTCTCGCACTTCTCTCACACTTTTCTCATAACTAAAACACCTTTTTACACACACACACACATATAAGAGAAGTCCCCGGTTGGATTTATAGGATAAATCCCACCCCTCATTTTGCATACGAACTACGTGGACTTTGATGCCTCTATAGGCTACGTAGGTATATCATGACGAGTCACCTTCTAAAGGTATATCAGATGGTAAGAGTCACCTTCTAGGGTTAGAATCACCATAAACCAAAGACGGCCATTGGAGAGGAAGAGGAGAGGTTTTCCAAGGAGTTCTAGGCCAAGAACTCCACCGTTTGCACCGCCGTCTCCGCCAAATGTTAGATCGTGCAATGAGAATCACAATCACACCAATCTCTCCACGAATCTGAACCAAATATTCTCAGACAAGTATCTATCTTGCTCTATTTCATTTACTGCTCCAATACTATTAGCCTAGAATTTATTAGGACTAGTTTTTGTCAAAGAAAAACCTATTTTGGAGATTTGAATTCGCATGTTGTATGAGTAATAGATGTATTCTGGAAGCCCAATTCATATGTAGAGATTGAACCACGAAATTACAGTAAATAAAGAGTATGAAATCTGGTAAAAGAATGGGAAGAAACTAAACAAAAGAAATATTAGGGTTCTTGATGTTTTTATGGATTATGCCCTTTTGATTCGTTATTCATGATGAAAATCCGCATGCTTGACTTAGAAAATCACTCATTTGAGATTATAATACTCGTAGTATAAATTGTTGGGAGTTTGGTAGTCAAAAATATCCTTTTGGATGATTTTGGGAGAGGAACCCCGTAACTGAAAATTTTGCAGATTCGCCATACCTGCTTGATCGATCAATCGACCCAAGAGCATCGATCGATCGACCCATCGATCGATCGAACACCTACCATCGATCGATCGACCCCTCCTGTATAACTCATATTCCCTTTTTAATAGGTCGTTCCAACTTAAATGATTAGACATTCTTGGATATTAATGTTAGAGCATTTTGGAATATAAAGAAGACCAGTAGGACTTTAGAAATATATGGAACCGTTGATGTAAGCCGAGATTAACATTTCACAGGGGTGTTTTACATATAAGGGATAATGGAAACACGTGTTAAAGGGTGAGACTCGTAAGAAAGTTACATTGTAAAATGAATAAGTACCTACTGAAATTACACTTGGGAAGATAGGAAATCCACGAGTGTTATGTAGTAAGTTGGGATAATCCCACAAATTAGAATTAGAGACAAACCGTTATACGTGATAACCAAATAATGAGTAATAAGAATAAATATCATAATTATGGGTCATGAGAGTGTACCTAAATTTGATATGAGAATAGTAGTATACATATATGACTGTGATTGTGCATATACTATATACATGTAAAAATCATGCCCGCGCTACTTGCTATCCCTGAGGTTACCGCATTGGGACAGTCTTATCTCGATGGGACCTTTATGGGGGATATTGACTCGTACCCTAAAACATAGGAATCCTTGGTACAGGCTATCGAATCGATAGTCAGACGGTCCTAAGAGACGTGAGGGTATGTGCTGACCTCTTAGTGACTTGGAATTATGCTTCGCCTCAATTTGTATATATTTTGTGTTAATACTGTTCGAGAGTGATTCCGAACCTGTATTTCCCTTAGTACGAGTGATACGGGGACTGGATAGCAGAGTATGCCCGCACCATAAATCTTATGTGGGGTGCCGTTAGAATATATATATATACTATATGAGTATTTAATATATATATATATATATATATATATATATATATATATTTAAACTTGGAATTTGGGAACTACCTATTGTGACTATGGTAAGTAAGAAATGAATAATTATTTCAACTTGGGAATAAGTGTTTGAAAAGTATAGTGTGTTACGGAAAAACTTTATAATCAAATGAGGTTTAAGTGAGAACTTTTCTGTTTAATAAAATTAACTTCCTTAACAATTGAAATTGTCGACATGAAATCTTATGAGTAACTTAAGATAAGGTAAGTTAAACTGTTGGGAGTATTAGTGCGATAGGTGTGCACATTAGAAGAGAGGTGAGATTTTCTCAAGGGAGTGCCGCACTAATATTTTGGTTGCATTAGCCGGTAAGCATTTTAAATACTTGCTAAACTAATTTTTAAACTGTTTTACATTAGGGCTCTGACCCATTTCCTATTTCCTCTTCTCTCTTGTATATATATGTATATATTACAGGTGCCTAGCCACAGGGGCGTCTTGCACAGGATCCTTTGGAAGGAACGCGCTGCAGCTTAGGTGGGAGTTCACTACACCAAAATGGGCAAATTGTCACCTTTCAGCCGGCCAGCCTTGTCAAGGTCATTGACCGTGACAAAAAAACACGCATTTTGTGTCACGGTCATTGACCTTGACACGACCGTGACAAAGACTTGTCACGGTCATTGACCGTGACAAGTCCGTGGCAAGTAAATTTGTCACGGTCGTGTCACGGTCAATAACCGTGACAAGTCGTGTCACGGTCAAAGACCTTGGCACGACCGTGACAATGTTCGCAGCAAAAACTCTACCCCCTTCTTTTTTCCCTCCCGCGTCGTTCCCTCCATCTCTCTCTCTCTCTCTCGACGCTGCTCTCTCTCTCTCTCTCTCTCTCTCTCTCTCTCTACTTTCAGGTCCATTTTCTCTCTCTCTCTCTCTTCCATTTATATATATATTTGTGTGTATATTTATGTGTGTATGTGTATATATATATGTGTGTATGTGTGTGCGTGGAGGGGGGCAGGGGGTGGGGGGTGGGGCGGGGTGGGGCAGGGTGGTGGAGGGGGGCAGGGGGTGGGGCAGGGTGGGGCGGGGTGGGCCAGGGTGGGGGAGGGGGTGGTGGAGGGTGGGGTGTGTGTGTGTGTGGTGGTGTGTGGTGGGGGAGGGGGTGGGGTGGGGTGTGTGTGTGTGTGTGGTGGTGTGTGGTGGGGGAGGGGGTGGATGAGGGGTGGGGCAGGGGGTGGGGTGGGGCAGGGTGTGTGTGTGTGTGGTGGTGGTGTGGGGTGGGGCAGGGGGTGGGGTGGGGTGTGTGTGTGTGTGGTGGTGGTGTGTGGTGGGGGAGGGGGTGGGGTGGGGTGGGGTTTGTGTGTGTGTGTGTGTGGTGTGTGGTGGGGGAGGGGGTGGTGGAGGGGTGGGGGGTGTGTGTGTGTGTGTGGTGGGGTGTGTGTGTGTGTGGTGGGGGGGTGGGGTGGGGTGGGGTGTGTGTGTGTGTGTGTGTGGTGTGTGGTGGGGGAGGGGGTGGTGGAGGGGTGGGGTGTGTGTGTGTGTGTGTGGTGGTGTGTGGTGGGGGAGGGGGTGGTGGAGGGGGGCAGGGGGTGGGGAGGGGGTGGTGGAGGACGAAAATTATTGTTGTAGCACTAAGAGAATGCACTTGTATTATTATTATTATACAACATGTATTATTTCGACGTGTAATTCTAAAATCTCACCTAGTTTTGTATACTATTTTTAAAATCATACTATCAATTCACGAGACACTAAACAAGAAAGAGGGCATATTAATTTGGAAATGCTTGTTTTTCTTTCTAGAGATCCGTGTCGTCAAAACTTGGTATTAGATACTTGCGTGGTTTTACCTAACTTGAATGAATTAATAAATGTTTCAGTAAAGGTTGAAGTGGACAAAAAACGTGTGAATTGATTAATATCCATAATGTAAATAAAAGGTAAAGTAAGTGTGTAAATGGGTGGTTGAGCAAGCTAAGAGGTCTAACCCATATTTAATACATAGGTGTGTTATGAAAGGTTTTCAAAGGGTAATTAAGTATTTTCAAATAATGACCCCGAAACATAGAAATTCAATCTCAAGCAATTTAATTTCAATCTCTACAAATTTATGCATGTATTCAAGGGATTTATGAAGGATTAATATTAAAATTCAATTCCTATACATAATCTAAAAATTATATGTGTGTGTGCGTGTGCGTAGGTGTGCGTGTGCGTAGGGCGGGGGGAGGGGGCAGGGGTGGGGCACCCATTTAATAACTCTTTAAATATTTGGAAAAAACATAATATTACAAAATTAAAACGAAATGGTATTGACGGAACTTACACATACGTTATAATATAGACGGAACATTTTTTTATCTGTACTAATAACATTTTTTTTATCTGTACTAATAACATTTTTTTTACAGCAAAAATGTCTCCTTCAGATGTTAGGGAGAAGATGATGATGCTGTTTATGATGATGTCGTCGTCTGGGTTCGGTGGTAGCGGAGGCGACGAGGGCTCCTCCGCCCCTAGGCTCCCCAAATATGGAAAATTTGGGATTACCGTCGAAAACAAGTCGGAGCTTTTAGCGAGATCCCTCGAGCTGCTAAAGACGGTCATCGGCCCGGGGTTTATGAGTTGGAAGGAGGTGCCGTATGAGCTCAAGTTAGCTGTTTGGGCGGCACTACAGGTAATATTTATATGAATATTTCAATTTCAATTTATATTTATATTTATATTTATATTTATATTTATATTTATATTTATATTTATATTTATATTTATATTTATATTTATATTTATATTTATATTTATATTTATATTTATATTTATATTTATTTGCAACTAACATTGTATTTGTTGGACAGGAACAATTCAACTTGGATCCAAAGCTACGCGATTCCGTCTTTGAGCAGTTGAGGGAGCAACACAAGACGTGGAAAAAAAATATGCGGACACGGTACTTTGGAAAAACACGAGAGACCATTTTACAATGGCGCGGATCCGTCCCGCCCAAGGAGCCGATCTCATTGGCACAATGGCAAAAGTTCATTGACAATGAGCTCGAGGATCGACAATTGGCATCTCGCCAATCGGGGAGGGAAAATCGGGCTAAAAAGACGGACGTGCACTACTCCGGCCGGACCTCTTACGCTGAGGTGGAGCATAGGATGAAGGTAATATTTAATTTATCTATAACTACAGAAATATATTATTGGATATTATTTTACTTTGCGGGGCCGATACTAATTTTACTTTACTTTATTTTATTTCAGGGGGTAGGGAGTGGGCCAGGGGGTAAGCCACATAGGCTCGATACTTATGTGGCTCTTCGGACGAAGAAGGGGAAGGACAAGGAGGTGTCCCCGAGCGTCGCGGCCACGATTGTAAGTAATCCGACAGTTTAATTATTGTTAATTACGTTATAATTTTTTAGTTTACTTATTTTACTAATCATGTGCTTTTTGTCGTTTCAGGCAAAGCTTAAGGAAGTGCATGAGTCGCAGTCTGATGCCGACAAGGCATCTTTGTCAACAGACGCACTCAGCCAAGTGCTTGGCTCTGATCGCAAGGGGAGGACAAGGGGAGTGAGCTCGCGGGTGGCCAAATCTAGGATCATCGGATTGGAGACGAGCGACACCGGGTTGGCTCGAACGGTGGATTTACACGACGCGAAGCTGTCCCGTTTGGAGGCGACGGTCCAAGATATGTACGCATTCATGAAGCGTACGTTGGGTGGAGACCGTAAAGAGAAAGGTAAAGGGAAAGGGAAGGAGAAGGCGGTGGAGGAGGAGGTGCGGGAGGACGAGGAGGTGCGGGAGGACGAGGCGCAGGATGACGAGGATGTGGACCTCGCTGCTTCATCACCGACACGTTCGTACTTCGACGATCCACTTCCCTATTTGATGCCCTCCAACAGACCATTATCGACAATTGGTTGGCCGAGCGTGTTCATATTGGACATATTTGATGGCCAGCGGATAGGGCGGGGGTTGAGGGACCCGAACATCGTCGAGGGTGGAATAGTCCATGGACGTGTGCTTCAAGAGATGGAGTCCAGGGTGCTCGTCACGCATGTCATACCCGGGAAGGAGAACTCCCTATTGTGGTTGCGCGAACAATGCGGCACGACGTATATTAGTGGGTGCGTCAATTTGTATGTCGTGTGGCCTACTCACCTCCTCAGTTTTATCTAAGACATGTAGTAACATTATTTTTAAGTTTGTCCATTTTAATTATATTTGGATTATATCATCATGTATATTATTTTTACTTTGAAGATTTGGATTATACTGTCATGAATATATATTTGCATTATCTTTAGTTTGTGTTGGATATATGATGTTTGGAACAGGTACAACGTTGCTATAACAGGTACAAATATACTGCTGGGCAGTGGCGGTGGCCATACTGCCCAGCAGATTTTTTTTAAATTCTGCCCAAAATTGTCACGGTCATTGACCGTGACAAGCCCGTGACAAATGTTGTCAAGGACTTGTCACGGTCATTGACCGTGACAATTTTTTTTAAAAAGGGTCACGTCTTTGTCACGGTTTTAAACCGTGACAAACGTGTCAAGGTCAATGACCGTGACACGACCGTGACACAAAACGCGAGTTTTGTGTCAAGGTCAATGACCGTGACACGACCGTGACAAAAAAAGTTGTCTCGCCTCGAAATGTCACGGTCATTGACCTTGACAAATGGGAAGATTTGGTGTAGTGGTTGCAGACCTCTTGCTTAGACGACCTCATTGTTGATTTCACTTCTAGCACTATTTATTCAGTTGGGCATGTGTCGCCCTTTTCCATTATTCAGTTATTTTATCGGAGATTGTGATTCGTTTATTTCCAGTATTATACATTCGGATTTATTACTGTCATGATGTTTTCCTTTAAGTTTTAAAGTTGGAATTAATTAGTGGATGTTTAATTGTTTGGAATATATGTTCCAGTATAGTTATTGTGTGATTCTTAAACTATGAATTATGTAAAGTTTTAAATGTTGGTTTTTAAAATGAAATTTGGAAATTGATGTCTAAAAATGGTTTTGACACTTAGCTTAATTATTTAGGGTGTTTAATTGAAAAAGTTATTTTTGCGACAGTGATGCTAAGAATGAACCAACCGTTCACCTTGATTATAATTTCATAAAAGACTGATCACCCGGTATTTAATTAGGCGGGGTGTCACATGAACCACTTCTACTCCCGGCAGGGGACAATTTCAAAGAAAGGGTTTGTCCGGAATATGACTCTCGTGGCAACATCAATGTGATTCAGATGTTCAGAAACATGCACTTCATGCCCGGAATGGGTCTAAAGCAAAGACGGCAATGGATACTTGAGCACATTGTGCTGAAAAAAGCTTTCCCTCCTTGTGGTTTGGGGTATCAACCATTAGAACAAGAGCTCAGAATGATCTGCCAGTCTCGACCAAAGAGAAGACTAGACTGCATCTAGACTATCTCAGGTGACTCCTTGAATGGACGATTCATCAAAGAGGGCGAATACTTCCCCATTTGTGGCTCTCCAGAACCATGGTATGACCATACAGACAAAAAGATGAAGCCTGGAATGGATATCTTTTTCCAAGAAAGCTACCCATGGGCCGAAAGTTACCAACACCATGTATAATCGCTCATCAGAGATACCGTAGATTCTGAGGGAAATGACTCTAAAGATTCCTTCAACTTACAGACACTGGGGCTGACACTATGCATAGTTCGTTCAAGCACTACATTATTGGATCCATCCCACCTGATTAAAGTTGCTGATATATCTCTCCTCAACTGGCATGCTGCGCCAGTTCTGCCTGTTGAAATCCCACCTAACCCCAATGTTTACCCAATGTCTTCTTGTGTTGTCTATCCTTGCTCAAATATAATCGAGACCTCCTTTGATTAGGTTCTCAATGCTATTTTTCCTATCAATGAAATAAATAAATATTTTGAGTATCTTGATGTGCCTTACATTAACTGTTTAGATTCTAATCAAATTTTTTATGATGATGATTTTGCAAATGAACATTTCTTAATTGATCTAAATAAGGTTAATAGCAAACAACATAACCGCGTTCAAGTTAATGAAGAAGAAACTATTATTGTTAGCCTCGATTCTAGTAGACAACTGCGTGAGATTAGGATAGGAGCTACCCTCAGCGAGCATGAGCGCGCACAACTCGAAGAATTATTGAATGAATTCGTGGATGTCTTCGCATGGTCCTATGATGATATTTTCGGCATTGATCCTGAAATAGCTCAACATGAGATCCCCACTCTTCCAAATTACAAGCTGGTTAAACAAAGGTTGAGAAAGCTCTGCACCAAATGGTCGCTCAAAGTGAAAGAAGATGTGATCAAACAGTTGAATGTGGGTTTCATTCACGTAATTGAATATCCTACATGGCTAGCCAACATAGTGCCTGTACCAAAATCAAGAGGGAAAGTTCGGATGTGTGTAGACTACCGGTACTTAAACAAATCCTTTTCGAAGGATGATTACCCAATACCCAATATCAACATGATCGTGAACAACACAGCCAGTCATGCTCTCAAGTCATTCGTCGACGGGTTTGCTAGGTACAACTAAATCAAAATGCACCCAGATCACTAAGAAAAAACCGTATTAATCACCCCATGGGGAACCTTTTACTACACTGTTATGCCATTTGGTCTCAAAAATGCTAGGGTACCTACCAAAGGGCGGCCACAACCATCCTGCACGATCTGATTCACAAAGAAGTCAAGGTCTATGTGGATGATATGATTATCAAATCCAAAACTAAAAAAGGTCATGTTCCCGCTCTCCGAAAGTTCTTCGAACGATTGCGACGATATCAGATGAGACTCAATCCACATAAATGTGTCTTCGGCGTTACAAAAGGAAAACTCTTGAGATTCATGGTCAATGAGAAAGGGATCAAAGTAGATCCTGCCAAGCTAAAATCCATACTTGAGATGCAACCTCCCCGAATGGAAAAAAAAGTCTGTGGTTTCCTTGGGAAATTACAATACATCAACCAGTTCATCAGCCATCTAACCTCCATCTATGAATTGATTTTTAAACTCCTACAAAAGGATTCAACCAAAGTTTGGAACGAGGCCTGCCAAGAATCTTTTGACCAAATCAAACAATATCTGACCCAACCTCCGGTACTCATGCCACCACAGCCTGGCCTCCCCTTGCTTCTATATGTAACCATAAATGACACTGCAGCTGGGGCTTTGCTAGACCAATACCTTGAAGAATCTCGTAAAGATATATCCATCTATTACGCCAGTCATAAATTGGCCGAATAAAAAGTCAACTACACTGCTTTGGAAAAATCATGCGTCACGCTTGTTTGGGTCACCAAAAAGTTACGACACTACATGCTCGCCTTCCCTATTAAACTTATATCCCGAATAGACCCCATCAAGTACCTGCTTCAGAAACCCATCTTATCCAGTCGAATGTCCCAATGGTTGGTGCTCCTAGCTGAGTCTGATATCATGTACGTCGCACAAAAATCCATGAAAGGAAGAGCCATCTCGGACTACCTCGCTGATTACCCCATGGAAGAAGCTGATGACTGGATCTCTGAATTACCAAATGAAAACATCCTCTGTGCTGCTCAAGATAACCTTCGATGGCAAATGTTCTTTGACGGCGTTGCCAACAAAAAGGGATATGGCATTGGGATACTTCTGATCACCCCAAATGACTCCCACACTCCCATCGCTATCAAACTGGATTTCCTCTGCACCAACAACATGACTGAATACGAGGCGTGTACGGTAGGCCTCAAAGTTGATCTCAAGAAAGTAATTCAATGCCTAGATGTCTACGGGTATTCTGCCATCATCATTTGTCAAGTGCTCGAAAAATGGAAAGTCAAGTACAAGAAACTTCAACCCTTCTATGCCCAATTAGATGAACTATTCTCCCAATTCTAGGATATCACCTTCCACTACCTACCTCGAGCAAAGAATAATCTAGACGATTCCCTTGCTACCTTAGACTCTATGGTCGACATGCCCGAAGGAATAACAATGGCCCCTTTCTAGTTCAAAGGCAAGATAAACTAACCCATTAATACCACATTGAGCTCATCACCAAAGAAGACCTCGAGCTAGACAATTGCTGGTATTATGATATCTGTCACCTCCTCAAGTATGGTAGGTATACCGAGGGTTCCAATAAGAAAGATCGGAAAACCCTCCAAAGACTGGCCGCCCAATACATCATCTGTCGCTAAGCACTGTTCAAGAGAAACTTCGATGGAACCCATATACACTGCATCGTAGGGGTTGACATTAAAGAGGTAATGCAGAAAATCCACAGCAGGGAATGCGGGACCCATATGAACGGTCACATGCTTGCCAAGAATATCATCCAATAAGGTTACTGCTGGACCACCATGATCCAGGATTTCACCGTCTATGTTCGGAGATGCCTCAAATGCCAACAGTTTTCCAACCTTCAACACCTGCCTCCGCGAGAATTATACAACATGACCTCCCCTGGCCATTCTCGACCTGGGGCATCGATATCATAGGGAAGGTTACACCCAAGGCTTCCAACGAGCATGAGTTCATCCTAGTTTCCATTGATCAATTCACCAAATGGGCTGAAGTTGAGTTATACACAGTCCTGAATGCCAAGAAAGTGGCCAAATTCATCAAAAAAAACATTACCTGCCAATATGGGGTCCCGCACGAGCTAGTGTCGGATAACGGGTTGCACTTCAAGGCAGAAGTCATAGAAATGGTCAACAAGTACGGGATTCAGAGACACAAATATTCTCCCTACTGACCTCAGACCAACGGTGCAGTCAAGGATGCCAACAAAAACCTCAAAGCCATCATCAGTAAGATGATCGAAAGCTGTCGAGATTGGGCCGACCGAATCCCTTACGCCCTCTGGGCTACCGAACCTCAATCCGAACTTCTACTGGGGATACCCCTTACTCTCTAGTCAACGGCATGGAAGCTGTCCTACTTATGGAGTTAGAAATCCCTTCACTTCATGTCATGCTCGAAAGCCAAATCAGTGATGAGGACTGGCATCAAAGCCATCTCGACGAGCTGTCACTCTTGGATGAAAGGAGACTAAAAGTGCTGTATCACATACAAGGGTACCATCACCGAATAACGCATTCATTTAATAAGAGAGTCAAGGATTGCGGTGTCCGAGAAGGGGATTTAGCCCTCAAAGAAATAGTAGAGCCCATCTAGGACCCCAGAGGTAAATTCAAGCCCAATTGGAGCGGCCCATACATCGTCAAGAAGATCTTGTCTGGCAGTGCCGCCATGATCATCGACCTAGATGGAGAAGAGATGGCTCATCCAGTCAACCTGGACCGTCTCGAGAAATTTTACCCCTAGTTCGAAATCTCGGCGCGCTACGACTCTTCTCATCTCCCTTCTATTCTAAAAAAATCTTCATTTCCCTCTACCCAGAACTACGTGGGCCTGATCCTCTGCAAAAACCATGCTCAGAAAAATTAAAAAATTTCAAAAACCACTAGAGGTACATAGGCAGATCATACATCTTACATAAGCACGGCCCTTTCTTTTTCATAAAAAACTATTCTTTTCTCATCTCCGAGAACGACAGTTCATTCTAATATATATTTGAACAAAAGTATTATGCATGCCTTAGTGATCGGTATAGATAATTCAAAATACAAAATTCATCAAAAGGCACAGCTAGATGATCAAAAACTTTTTTATTTCACTAATAAGACATTACAGTACACTTACATAAGAAAAGAAAAAGATAACTCCCTTCCCCCTACCTTCCTAGAAAGCCAAATAAAATCCCCAAATTTATTCCCCATTACAAAACAAACTCTCCAAGAGTCCTACCCACAGCTACCAGAGGAGACCGCTCCGTCATCATTTACATCCTGGGGTCCCCAAGATTCCCCTGCCTGAATAGAGTGCCGCAGACTCTCCATAGACCATAAGCTCCAACCAGTCTCAGAAAAACTACCACACCTCCCTCCATGGTATTGGATAAGACAAGCCACCTTTGTCTAGTCTCCACTACCAATATCTTGATGATCACTCTTCTCCACAACCACTTCATATAATCCCCAGGGATGTACCAAACTCTCCTAATAGACTGATAAGGATGGGTCGACAGACGTCGACTCTCCCATAAAGAGCCAAGTCGCATGCACAGACGCTCTGTTAGATCTTATACCGGAAAGAAATCTAGTGTTTTAAGTGGCACGACCTGCTCCTAGCCAAATTAGCGCAGAAGCTGCCAAAGGAAATAGAAAGAGGTCTGTCTGAGACCAACCAACCGAATGTACGGGTCTTCCCCCAGCTCCAGAATAGGAAGCAACTATCCCCACCAAGGCACTGACCAACGCAGATTTAGAGCCCCATGATCCATAAACCAGTTCTACCAGCTCTTAATATCCAGGCCAACGCGGATGAAATGGCACGAAAAGAAGTTGGGTACAGCCGATAAAGGGTATTCCAAAGGAGTCACTAGGCAAAGTCTTTCAGATAACCACATGAATAACATCACAGGGATACCCCTCAGAAAGTCAGAACGACCTTCTCGCCAGGCATCCAGGACATTCAAAGTCTCCGCCAGTATCACCGTCCCAGGTTTACGATGGTATAACATCCATGAAGTAATGGCTACAAGTTGTGGGTCCACCAAAAGTTCCCTAGTCACCAGCAGTAATTTTGAAACCAAGCCCAGAATGACGGCTTCGGCATATCAAGCTTCACCAACCCCCTGCAAATGCACAGACCGCAGCACCGCCGGAAGAAAAATCATTCCTCCAGTAACCAAGGATCTACCCGCCGAGGGCGAGACACGGAGAATTCCAACGAACAGTTCCTGATGATATCGGGAAAACTTAGGCATAGAAGCCGCCACAATAGGATTTACTCCCAATATGGCAGAAAATTCCTCATAAGTTGGACACACTTATTCCAAGCCAAAGCGGAATACATGGTCTTCGAGGTACCAAAATTGTACCGCCGCCATCAGCATGCTCCATTCTATGGGCCGATTACGCCACAAAGAGACTCGACGCATGTTGAAACCATCGTAGTCGAAGTTATAGGATCACATCGCCCCCAAAGTCTCGAGGTAGTTGGCAAACTCAACACTACCAGGGCGAGCCATCTCACAGAATAAGAAAGATAGAATGTGAAGGTGTGATGAAAATACTCCACCATTACCCCTTTTAATACTTAAAAGTCCTCACAAAAAATCATAACCCCTACAGAAATCGGAAGGAACCCTGTCCCACAAGATACCAAAGTCTTAAGAGTGTACCAATCAAAGCTTTGATTGATTAGACTACACTAACCTGCCGATAGGCAGGACAAGGGTCTCACCGATCGGCAACCTCCTATTTTTATAAACTTACATTTTTCCACTTTTGTTAAAATCAGAAAACTCAATAAAAATAAATTGATATTATCAACAGAATTTCAAAATCCCCTTCCATCTTTATATAAATTCTCATTTTAAATAAAACTTTCCTTCAAATCCTAAAAATATTACTTTTGATGGTCTTAGCAGCAAAGTAAAAAGCGCATATGCATTCATTCATTCATTACTAACAGAAGATAAATAAAAAAGTCCATTGCATTGCATAGATATGTTTCTGTGTTACATCATTTTGTAGAAAAATAAAGAAAAACAAAAAAAACAACGGGACTTAGCCCAAACCCACATTTTATCTCTCTCTCTCTCTCTCTCTCTCTCTCTCTCTCCCTAAGAACTCCCACCCCTGCGATGTGCTCTCTTTCCCCTGCGGTGAGATGACGCACCACCACTACCCGAACCATACTCCTCCCCAAATGAGTCAGACGGCACCAAGTAAGAAGGAATAGGAACTACGTCCCGAATATGGGTTGTCATCGAAGATATTCAGTCCCTCAGCTAAGTGGTGGACACCCGAACTTGCTGCAAGAAAAGGAAGAATCAGTATCAACCACAGAAAATCAAAAGAAATCAAAAATAAACCAAGAGAAAAGAACAGACAGATATACCAAACGACGAAGAACCTCCTCTGTCAAGCCCAACTCCTCCGGGTCCATCGCATGAGGACGATGCAATATAGGCTCCATCCCTCCATCAACCCGCTGGATGTTGTATGAAGGGGTATGCAACCTCACAAATGGGACCTTCGAAGTCGTCCCCGCCGCAGATGTCGACAGGCCGCCACCGTTGTGGGAGGACCCCACTGGCCGACTCAAACTCACAGGAGGGAAGGGCAGTGCATCGTATATGTTGGGCGCCATCAACCAACTCATTACAAAGTTCATATAATCATACGGTACAGCCGTATCGGTGTAAAAAAGATAGGACTCGCCAATCATCGCCGTGATCCTCGCATCTTCTAACAATAGCCGATCTCGCCTCATATACATAGGGGGCCTCGTAGGTGGCACCACCACTCCTCCTCATCAATCTATCAGACCACCCTATCCTCGAGATACCAATAGTGGCCAAACTCATGCGCCAATAAATGCCTTATCTTCGCATTCAATCCAGTCGACCCCATGTCTTGAACAACCGTCCCCCAAGGGTAAAAGGTCACCTGAAAAATCCCCAGCAGATATAAGCCAATCAGAGCACACAAAGACCAGGACTGAAGAAGAAAAAAGTCTTACCCTATCATTGGTTAGGCCATTCAAGACCTGACGCACCGCCTCCACAGAGAGAGACTTCCTCGACTGTCGATTGGCCTTACGACACCGATACAATCGGAAAAAGTCCCCAACAGTCTCATCCTTTAAAAAAATCAGATGGGTATTACACCCAATCACCTCATAGAATCACGTCTTCCAAATATAAGAATCTGTGATCCAAAAGTCCGTGCCACTGCCGAATGGCACCCTCCACACCATGCCGATTGGCACCCCCTTAATTTTCATACAGAAACTCCCAAAAAACCCTGAAAATTCCTAAAAATCCCATAGAGGGTTTAAAACATTCTAACCAAGAAAATTTCGCACTCCCTCAAGCGAAACCCCTATTTCCCCAGCGGAACTCTCAAAAACTAAGTGAATCTCCTCCCAGCAACGTCCCCAAAGGAATCCTAAAGCATCCCAAACTTCAAGATCATCTCATATTCCCCAAAGGTCTCAAATTTCTACGAGCAATATGTCCAAACCCTGGACCACCTAATCACTTCCCCAGTGGAATTTATAGCATCAGATTGGCTATTCCTCCATAAAGTCTCCAAAAGATACAAGGATTTCCCCAGTAATCGGCACCCCAGCTCAAATCAAAATCATGAGGTAATTTCCTCGATAGAGTTCCCAGGGAACATCTCAACTTAAGCCCTCGAAATTGGCTTCGACCCGCAAAATTAGTCTTCTCAAGTTAAGCCCTCGGAATTGGCTTTGACCCGCAGAATTGGTCATCCCAACTTAAGCCCTCAGAATTGGCTTCGACCCGCAGAATTGATCATGTTGACTTAAGCCCTCATAATTGGCTTCGACCCATGGAATTGGTCATCTCAAGTTAAGCCCTCAGAATTGACTTCGACCCGCATAATTGGTTATCCCAACTTAAGCCCTCAGAATTGACTTCGACCCGTAAAATTGGTCATCGCAATTTAAGCCATCAGAACTGGCTTCGAATCGCAGAATTGGTCATCTCAACTTAAGCCCTCAGAATTGGCTTCGACCCGCAGAATTGGTCTGAGAACACACTATATATTGACTCACTTGAGTCTACATATATAGGAGTTCCAACTAGTTTGGATATATAGACAAAATAGGTTAGTATAGTTTGAGAACTCCATCTCCTCAAAGGTATATGCTACATGAAGAAATCCAGTCCAAGAGAATCTTCAAAGGGAATTTAATTCTAAACCCTGAAACCACAAATAGGATACTTGCATTGCATCCTACATTTTGTCTATGTGCTTTAATGGTTTATCAACACTTGAAATCATTTTAAAATCAATTTAATTCCAAACAAATCATTTTATATAACTTTAAACAATTTTAAATGATTTTTGAATTAATTAAAAATTGGTTTTCAAAGTGTTGTGGGTATAAATGGAATTTCAAAAACTTGTTTTATACACTGATTGTTTGCTTGGGTATAATCCGAAAGCGCTAGAGACTTTGAGGTATGGTTTATAATTATTTTCATACACGCGCATCTCAGCCTTCGTCCTGTGCGTACACGTGTTGGTTTCATAACGATTGGATTTGTGTTTCTGCTACCCACATAAGGCGTTTTCAATCTCAGCCCTTGGATCATTTTAATCAACGTACTGAATGTAATCTTTTTCAATCCTTGTGATCCCAGCCTCACCCAATCAGTGACCTTTTAACCCACCGCCTGTGTTAAACCGTTGGATCAAAGTCAATCCATTTAGACTTGATCTCAGCCGTAGGATTAATGTTGATGTTCTCTATCCTTCTACCCCCAATATAAAAAAGGGATCTATTCTCAGCATTTTGGAACTTTTGTCACTTCGTTATTTCTGAGAGAGAAAAGAGAGTAGAGAGAAAAGAGAGAGAAGAGAGAGAAGGGGGAAGAGAGGGAAAGAAAAGAGAGAGAGATTAGTAAAAGAAAACCCTAAGTTTTCTTCGTGGTGGAAACCTTCCTCCCAAAATCAAAACACCAAACCTAAACAGTTTCAAACACTAGAAAACCCAACTTGTGAGAGTTAGATCCTCCTAGGGTTTATGTGTTGTTAGTTGTGTGTTTTTCTTTTTGAAGACCTCTTCAAATACGTTGCTTCTCTCAGAACTCATCTCTAAAGAAGATTTAAGTTTCATTGTTGAAACTGAGTCTTTATAAAAGATAACATCTCACGTATATTTTCTATTTCTCTTTTTAAATCTAATTTCTTAAATCTAATCTGTTTCAACTAGTTTTTAAAATAAAAACTCTTAGTTTCAAAAATAATTTTCAGATCTAGTAAGTTGTGTGTTTCTAATTTTTTATTTCATATTTTATGAAATACTGGTGTACAAAAATAACAGGAACACAAACGAACTTGTGCTAAAGTTTTAAAGCGTTCAGATCTGAAAAATAAGTTTTAGATCAAAACTTGTTGAACTAGTCCTTGCATGTTAAGTCCGAATCTGATTTGTTAAAGTAGACTTCTAGTCTAGTTTGGATCTGCAATTGGAGGTTTACAATTTCAAAAATATTTTCAAAACCCAAAAATTGTATAAGACCTTAAACCGTCTTTCGAGCAAGGTATCCTTGAGATCTGTTGTTATATAAAAGATCAAGAAGTCTTTGCTTGAGAAATCAAGATTCAGAAATAACTTTAGTATTAGAACTGTTGTAATTTGTTAGGAAAGTTTGTATAAATCTTAAGAGGGTGAGTTGCATGTTTGCATGTAGTAACACATCACAAACACTATCTCACACGAACACTTAGACACTGTGGTTCTCTTTGAGAATCTTGTATTTGAAAGAATTACTGGAATCTTAATTCAAAAAGAATGAGATCAAGGAAAAGACAAAGAAGCAGCAAGAAAGGATCAAGTTCCAAGTCAGAATACCTTTGGAGTGGAGAATCTCATGTAGGTACATTATGAACTTAGGTTAGAATCTTTGTGGTTTTCTTAAGTGTTGTAACTTGATTTTTATTCTAGTGGATTTTTATTTTATGCCACAGAGGGCACCGTGGATGTTTCCCTTGATTAAGGGTTTTACCACGTTAAAAATTCCCGTGTCTATTTCTGTGAATGTTCTTAATTGTTATTGTGATTGGGACTGCATGATAATTTTAGTAGATGTATATTAGATTTTAAAAAGGAAGGTAATAAACTATCGAGTTTAATCCATACATTCAGAAAAATCTTTTACAACACATCTTATGTTTTTCGAAAAGAGTTTTGCCCAAAACGTTTATTCGGAGTTTACACAACCATAACATTTTGTTATCAACTTTGTAAATAAAAACATTTTAGTATTAAGGTTGTTTTTCTATTGGTATCAGAGCAGTAACACCTTTTGTGATCCTGAAACTTGATAAATTATTTTCGAAACTCCTTTCTGAAAATCTCTGAGTATGGAAGAAAAATCTGAGAAGTTGGGTAACCTATCCAGACCAACACTCTTTGATGGAAACAATTTTTAGTACTGGAAAGTGCAAATGACTGCTTTCATTCCAGGAACTCTGGGTGATGAAGTCTGGGAAATGATTGAAACTGGATATGAACATCCTACTAAACCTACGTCTGAAACCAATCCAATAAGGATTAAGAAATTTCTCAGTGAATTTACTAAGGAAGAGAAAAAATTGTCTCTTGATAATAACAAAGGAAAGAATTCCATCTTTATCTCTATTAATGAACATGAATTTAAAAGAATATCCATATGTTCTACTTCCAAAGAGGCATGGGACACCTTGGTCATTTCTCATGAGGGTCATGAACGTGTCAAAGAAGGAAAAACCCAAATGCTTATTCAGTAATATAATTCCTTGATTATGAATGGAAATGAATCCTTTGACGATTTCTACATAAGGTTAACTGATATTTTTACAAAACTTCATGCAAATGGTTTAACCTACAGTAGAAAAGAAATTGTGTCAAATATTCTTAGGTTATTTCCATCTAAATAATGACCCTAATATGACTCCTGAATTACTTAGCAGTAAACTGAGGACTGTAGAATTGGAACTGAACTACAAAAAACAATTGACCAGACAGACCAGTAGAGCCTATAGTTCTAATGTCATGTTTCCATCTAAATTACCAATGCTTAAATTGAACTCTATAGACCTTGACACTGACTTTCTTGAAAACTATAATTTAGAAAACCTTGACAAGGAAATAGCTTTTATGAGTAAGCATTTAAAAAAGATTTTAATATTCAGAAATGTTGTAGCCTCTAAACAAGGCAAATCAAATTATCAAGGTAATCAATCTCACAGACCTCATGACAGAGACAATACCAAACACACTTATGACAATAGGAGGAAATATGACCCCAATAGAACTAAACCTGACATAAAAGATGTTAAATGTCATTATTGTGGTAAACTTGGTCATTATGCTAGTAAATGTCCAGCTAGTTTTAATAACAACAACAAGGCATTGTAAAACATGGGACGACTCTAATGATTCTGATGAGGATGAAACTGAGTCAACCCAAATGAATGAAAACTGCATGTCTTTCTTTGCTAAGATAATAGATAATGATAATGCATGCTTTCCTGTTCATGAACCTACTATGCCTGTTGATGTTGTCAATGATATTAATGATAATTATGTTCCTATTACTGCTGAAAGATTGTGTGTGAGTTAAAGTTATAATTTTGATGAAGAATTGAATGTGTGCATGAGTAAAGAACCTAACCAAATCATAGGGGATAATTCACACGATGCACATAGTGAGTCTGATGAGGACCTGCCTGATTTACATGAATTGTACACTAAAACGGTTAAGAAGAGTGCTCGCCTAGAAAAGATGATAAAAACCATAAGTGAGCTTATCGATTTGATTAACCAACCCATTAGGAAGAACACTGAAGATTATACTGCCCAACGTGTTGCTCGTGAGACTGGGATTGAGAATTACAGTTTGAGAATAAATTCTTTGATTCAAAAGAACCATGAATTTGAATAGAAATACAAGGCAACCCTTATTGAACTAGAAGAGTCAAAGCAAAAGGTTTCAAATGTTTTTAAAAAATGTCAACATTTTGAAACACAAACCAAGACTTATGAAAAAATTATTACTGGAAGTAAATTTAACTCTGAAGATAAGTCTGGCCTAGGTTTTGGAGAAATAGTGCACACAAGTAAGACCAAAGTTTATCCTGAAAATGTTGCTTTTATAAAACAAGGCCAAACTTCTCAAAATGTTCAAAAAGGTTCACCTAGTCTCAATGTCTCTCAATTAACACATAATCAGTATAATCAACAGTTGAAACCAAACTGCCAAACCAAATATGTTTGTCCTTCTGCTAGAGACCAAAGACAAAAACCTAAACCATGTAATGACTGGACTACTGTACCCAATAGATCCAAGCCAATTTTCGAAGACTTTAATAAGAAAGTCAAGTCATATACTCATCAATACTGTTCCTACTATTATATTTTTGGACATACTCTAGATGAATGTTTCTAGAAAAAGAAATACACTCCTACCGTACCAGAACTTTAACTATTCTAGGAAATCCAAAAATACTTATATACTTCCTAGACAGGACACAAACAACTCTAACTCTAAAAATAAAGGGGAGGATCCAAGACTAAGAAGAAATCATTTAAAAAGACCCCTCAAATCTTTTCAAAGTCAAAAGGCAACAAAAATTTTAAAACTAAACCTATTTGGATTAGAAAAGATGATTTACTACCCCAGCTCAAGTGCAACATTATCATTTCTGCTTTAAAGTCACAAAGAACTTCAACCGGATGGTATTTAGACTCCATATGTTCTAAACATATGATCGGGGATGAAACAAAATTGAAAAACAAGACAGACTTCCTTGGAGGTAGTGTCATGTTTGGAGATGGTGTTTCATCTCAGATCATAGGTAAGGGAATATTGAGTGAGCAAGGGCTTCCTAAACTGAATGATATTTTATTAGTTAAAGGCCTTAAATCCAATCTCTTAATTATATCATAATTTTGTGACTCCAATCACTCAGTTACCTTTTCTAAAAATGATTGCAAAATTATAGATGAAAAGGGAAATTGTATTTTTACAGGAAATAGAACCCCAAAAAACTGTTACACAGTAATTCCTAATTCTGAATCTTGCAATATTCTCAGATTAGAGGATTCTGATCTTTGGCATAATAGATTGGGACATACAAATTATGATAACCTTAGAAGATTAAGTTCCCAAGAGATAGTTAGAGGCTTACCAAAAATTAAAAAAAAATAATCCTATATGTGGACCCTGTCAAGAAGGAAAAATAAGTAAATCCCCACACAAGAAGGTTAAAGATATCCTTACCACTAAGCCCCTAGAACTTATCCACATGGACCTCATGGGTCCTCAAGAACTGTTAGTTTCTGTGGAAACTCTTACATCCTAGTTATAGTGGACGACTGTACGAGATATACATGGGTAGCTTTGATGAAGCATAAATCAGAAACCTTCAATGAATTCTTAAGAATCCCCTTCAAAATTGATAATGAGAAGTATACCCAAGTACTTCTAATTAGGAGTGATAGAGGTGGAGAGTTTAAGGACTTTGTAATTTCTGAGTATTGTGTAGCTAATGGCTATAAACATGAGTTTAGCGCTCCCAAAACCCCGCAACAGAATGGTATAGCTGAACGTAAGAATAAGACTTTACAAGAAATGGCTAGGGTTATGATACATGCTAAGAATATCCCTAGATACTTTTGGGAAGAAGTTGTCCAAACCGCATGTCACATTATTAATCGTATCTACCTCAGAAAAAATTCCAAAGAAACATCTTATGAGTTATGGTTCCACAAAAAGTCTAATCTCAAATACTTTAAAACCTTCGGTAGTATCTGCTATATCTACAAAGACAGAGAGCATCTTTCAAAATTTGATACCCGGGGAGAAAAGGGATTTTTTCTTGTTTATTCCCAAAATAGCAGGGCTTTTCATGTTTTTAACTACAAAACATAAACTATTATGGAATTAATTAATGTAATTGTAGATGACACAAGTGTTAGGAGTAGTGACAGTCAACCAGTAACATTTGATGAGGACGATCCTATTTTATCTCCTGATCCTCAAGATGATACTGATTAACTGCCACCTGAGAATCCTTTTGTACCCACCTGGGATACTAAAGATCATCCCATTGAGACCATTGTCGGTAATCCTTTGGAACCAGTTCGAACTAGATCCCAACTTCGTCAAGTGGCACAATATTCTTGTTTTCTTTCTCTTAAGGAACCTAAAAATGTTAATGATACCCTTAATCACTCATTTTGGATAAATCTATGCAAGAAGAGCTAATCCAATTTAAGAGTCACGATGTTTGGAATCTGGTTCCTAGACCTAAAGATTCGAAGATTAGTGGCACAAGGTGGATCTTTAAAAATAAAACTGATGAAAATGGGGAGGTTATTAGAAATAAAGTTAGGTTGGTTGCCCAAGGTTACTCTCAGATTGAAGGAATTGATTTTGACGAAACATTTTCACCCGTTACTCGTCTAGAATCAGTTCGTCTCCTTCTAGCAATTTTTTGTCATATGCAGTTCAAATTATTCCAAATGGAGGTTAAATCCACTTTTTTAAATGGAATTTTGTCTAAAAAAGTTTATGTAGAACAACCCAAAGGATTTGTTGATCCTATACACCCTGACCATGTCTTTAAGCTTAAGAAAGATTTATACGGTTTGAAATAAGCTCTTATATCTTGGTACGAACGACTGTCTACCTTCTTAGTGTCTCATAATTTTGTCCGAGGCAGAAACGATTAAACTTTATTTGTTAGAAAGGAAAATCAAAATGTCTTAATCATGCAAGTATACGTGGACGATATTATTTTTGGATCCACTTGTCCTAAACAAGTAGAGAATTTTTCGGATATCATGCATACTGAATTTCAGATGTCTTTAATGGGTGAACTACAGTATTTTTGGGGTTTACAAGTTAAATAATGCAGTGATGGTCTTTTTATTTCCCAATCCAAGTATGCTGCAGACTTAGTTAAAAAATTCTTCTTAGAAAATGCTAAACCTTCTAGAACCCCCATGAGTACTTCAACTAAACTATCTAAGGATGATATTGGGAAAAATATAGATCCCACTCTTTACATAAGTATGATAGGGAGTTTGTTATATCTTATCGCGTCTCAACCTGATATATCCTTTATCGTGTGTATTTGTGCTAGATATCAAAGTAACCCTAAAGAGTCTCACTTATTAAGTATAAAAAGGATTATTAAATATGTTAAGGGTACTCTAAAATTTGATATTTGGTACACAAAAGATACAACTAGTTCTATTATTGGATATACCGATGCCGATTAGGCCGGTTGTACTGATGATAGTAAGAGCACTTCTGGTGCTTTCTACTACATAGGCAATAATCTTGTAGGTTGGTCATGTAAGAAACAGAATTGTATTTCATTATCTAGTGTCGAATCTGAATATATAGCAGCTAGTAGCTGTTGTGCTCAATTACTATATATTAGACAAATGCTTAGTGATTATAGCCTCAAAGAAAAACAATTAACCATGTTTTGTGATAATCAAAGTGCTATTAACATTTCTAAAAATCCTGTTTTGCACTCATGAACTAAGAACATCAAGATTAGACATCATTTTATCCGTGACCTTGTCGAATCCAAAGACCTCATTATTGAATATTTGAACACTCAAAAATAGCTCGCAGATCTCTTTACAAAACCATTAGATAACATTCGTTTTGAGTATTTGCGTACAGCTATAGGCATAATAACTCTCAATTAATCTCTATCTTTTTGTGCTTTATACCCCTTGTATATTTAAGAAAAATTAGGGGAGAAGATCTTGTGTATTGCTTAGCGTTTTTACCATTTATTCCTATTTTAACTCAACTAATATGCCAAATTTAGTGTTTATCTTGTTACAGGCTTTACAAACCCGTTGTACATCTTGTTTATACGTCGTAGGGTATTGGTATGTATGTAGTTATGTAATGTATTTTGTTTACCTTATATTCGGTTCTAGGATGGGAAAGGGTAGTTAGAATTTTTGTATAGGACACATAGGATTTTTTTTTCTTTTTTACCCAAGTGTACAGAATTCTCAAGGTAATTTTGTCTCTAATATCCAAAGGGGGAAATTGAGAACACACTATATATTGACCCACTTGAGTCTGTATATATAGGAGTTCCAACTAGTTTGGATATATAAACAAAATAGGTTAGTATAGTCAGAGAACTCCATCTCCTCAAAGGTATATGCTACATGAAGAAATCCAGTCCAAGAGAATCTTCAAAGGGAAGTTAATTTTAAACCCTAAAATCACAAATAAGACATTTGCACTACATGATACATTTTGCCTATGTGCTTAAATGGTTTATCAACATTTGAAATCATTTTAAAATCAATTTAATTCCAAACAAATCATTCTATATATTTTAAATGATTTTTGAATTAATTAAAATTTGGTTTTAAAAGTGTTGTGGTATAAATGGAATTTCAAAAACTTATTTTATACACTCATTGTTTGCTTGGGTAGAATCCAAAAGCGCTAGAGACTTTGAGGTATGATTTGTAATTATTTTCATACGCCCGTCTCAGCCTTCATCCTGTGCGTACACGTGTTGGTTTCATAACAGTTGGATTTGTGTTTTCTGCTATCCACATAAGGCGTTTTCAATCTTAGCCCTTGGATCGTTTTAATCAACGTACTGCATGTAATCGTTTTAAATCCTTATGATCCCAACCTCACCCAATCAGTGACCTTTTAACCCACCACCTGTGTTAAACCGTTGGATCAAAGTCAATCCATTTAGACTTGATCTCAGCCATAGGATTGATGCTGATGTTCTTGATCTTTCTACGCCTAGTATAAAAAGGGATCTATTCTCATCATTTTGGAACTTTTGTCACTTCATTATTTATGAGAGAAAAGAGAGAGTAGAGAGGAGAAAGGGAGAAGAGAGGGAAGGGAGAAGAGAGGTAAATTAAAGAGATAGAGATTAGTAGAAGAAAACCCTAAGTTTTCTTCATGCTACAAACCCTCCTCCCAAAATCAAAACACCAAACCTAAACAGTTTCAAACACTAGAAAACCCAACTTGTGAGAGTTAGATCCTCTTAGGGTTTCTGTGTTGTTAGTTGTGTGTTTTTCTTTTCAAAGACCTCTTCAAATACGTTGATTCTCTCAGAACTCATCTCTAAGGAAGATTTAAGTTTCATTGTTGAAATTCAGTCTTTCTAAAAGATAACATCTCACGTATATTTTCTATTTCTCTTTTTAGATCTGGTTTCTTAGATCTAATATGTTTCAACTAGTTTTTGAAATAAAAACTTTTAGTTTCAAAAATAATTTTCAGATCTAGTAAGTTGTGTGTTTCCAACTTTTTACTTCATAATTTATGAAATACTGGTGTACAAAAATAACAGGAACACAAACGAACTCGTGCTAAAGTTTTAAAGCGTTCAGATCTAAAAAATAGGTTTTAGATCAAAACTTGTTAAACTAGTCCTTGCATGTTAAGTCTGAATCTGATTTGTTAAAGTATACTTCTAGTCTAGTTTGGATCTGCAATTGGAGGTTTACAATTTCAAAAATATTTTCAAAACCCAAAAATTGTATAAGACGTTGAACCGTGTTCCGTGCAAGGTATCCTTGAGATTTGTGGTTATATAAAAGATCAAGAAGTCTTTGCTTGAGAAATAAAGATTCAGAAATAACTTTAATATTAAAACTGTTGTAATTGTTAGGAAAGTTTGTATAAATCTTGAGAGGGTGAGTTGCATGTTTGCATGTAGTAACACATCACAAAACTATCTCACACGAACACTTAGACATTGTGGTTCTATTTGAGACTCTTATATTTAAAAAGAATTGCTGGAATCTTAATTCAAAGAGAATGAGATCAAGGAAAAGACAAAGAAGCAGCAAGAAAGGATCAAGTTCCCAGTCAGAATACCTTTCGAGTGGAGAATATCATGTAGGTACATTATGAACTTAGGTTAGGATCTTTGTGGTTTTCTTAAGTGTTGTAACTTGATTTTTATTCTAGTGGATTTGTATTTTTGCCGCAGAGGGCACCGATGATGTTTCCCTCGATTAAGGGCTTTACCACGTTAAAAATTACCATATTTCTATGAATGTTCTTAATTGTTATTGTGATTAGGACTGCATGATAATTTTAGTAGATGTTTATTAGATTTTAAAAAGGAATGTAATAAACTATCGAATTTAATTCATACATTCAGAAAAATCTTTTACAAAACATCTTGTGTTTTTCGAAAAGAGTTTTGCCCAACAAGTTTATTCGGAGTTTACACAACCATAAAATTTTGTTATCAACTTTGTAAATAAAAAGCTTTTAGTATTAAGGTTGTTTTTCATGGTCATCTCAATTTAAGCCCTCGGAATTGGCTTCAACTCGTAGAATTGGTCATCCCAACTTAAGCCCTCAGAATTGGCTTCGACTCACAGAATCGGTCATCATAACGTAAGCCCTCAAAATTCGTTTCGACCCGCAAAATCGGTCATCACAATTTAAGCCCTCAAAATTGGCTTCAACCCGCAGAATTGGTCATCTCAAGTTAAGCCCTCAGAATTAGCTTCGACCCGCAGAATTGGTCATCTCAATTTAAGCCCTCGAAATTGGCTTCGACCCGCAGAATCGGTCATCACAATTTAAGCCCTCATAATCGATTTTGACCCGCGGAATCGATCACTCTCATCTCTAAGCCCTCAGAATTGGCTTTGACCAACAGAATCGGTCACCCTGAGCTTCAAGCCCTCAGAATTGGCTTTGACCCGCAGAATCGGTCACCCGCATCTTCAAGCACTCAGAATTGGCTTCGACCCACAGAATCGGTCACCCTCATCTTTAAGCCCTCATAATTGGCTTCGACTCGCAGAATCGGTCAACCTCATCTTCAAGGCCTCAGAATCGGCCTCTACCAGCATAACCGATCATACTCATCCCTAGGTCCTCAGAATCGCCTCGACCCTCTGAATTAGTCATACTCTTTCAAAGGCATCATGCGATGTCTATTGGACGGCTATCGTTTATTCCTAACTCACCCATCGAGGGGCTTTGTGGACACACCATTCGAGTTCCCCCTAAACTCTCCTTAGGTCCCTAGCACCTCCCTCCATCACTATAAACCTAAGTCATATCCCGAGTACTGATCTAAAGGCCATCGGACACTCCCAAGCTCCGTTTGACCAAAAATCAAACTCTTCAGCTCGATTGAGACTGAATGAATTTTCAAAGGGAACTGAAACCCCTTTCTAATGGTCTGCCCTGTGCACAATTCTGACTTACGGTGCGGATAAAAGATCCATTTTCCCGCAAAACTTGATCAGGAGGCCACCGGACGCTCTCAGGCTCCGTTTGACCAAAGTCAACTCTTAATCTCGACCGAGACTGAATGAATCTTCAAAGGTCGCTAAAACTCCTTTCCAACGGTCCGCTCTGGGCCCAATTCTGACTTACGGTGCGGACGAACGATCCATTTTACTCTGAAAGGTCACCGAACGCTTTCAGGTCCAATTAACCGAAGCTAATTTCCCAAATCGAGTTAAACTCTTTGAATGTATAATTAAATCTCTTAACCTTTCCAATGATCTACCTTTTGCGCGATTCTGACTTACCATGCGGACAAACAATCTGTTTGTGTCCGACAATCCCCCGTCCAAAGGACCGATGAACGCTTCCGAGCCACATTTGACCCAAAGTCAACTCTCGAACCCAGGAGTAGTTCGAAAGAATTTTGAAAGTCTCTAAATTACCTTTCCAATAGTTTTCCCCGTACATGATTCGGATCAAAAGTTTGCGCTCTACGGTCGATTTTTCGAAGCAACCTGAAAGAGATTGCCAAACGGCATGTTCCAAACCCTATATATCGGCAGTGTGACTAAAAACACCTGCCAATTGGCAGGACTATGACTATATAGATCATCAATGCCCTGGGCCTATAAAAAGGAGGGCCTGACCTCATTGCAAAGGGGACATAAGATCTGAAATCCATCACTCTCAGCGAACTTAGAAAACCTCTCAAAGTCAGCGTGATTTCCACATCCAAATCCCTTTCCAACCTTCACCTTTCATCATCTTTTCCATCAAACTTGGTGAATTAATTGCCCTCCATCATCACCCAAGTGCAAGGGATACTCTCCAACAACGAAGATCCAGCTCAAGATCTTCAAGAAGGTCCAACTTTCTCAACTCTCTCTTCAAATTCTCCTAAATTCGCATTAACTTATTTTACTACTTAGCACTTTTATTCTCTCTCACATATCCTAATATACTTTTTATTTAGTACTATCGTACATCTCATATTTTCATATAAATAAAACCAAAAAGAAAAAGAAAAATAGGGTTTGCTCATAAATTTCAAACGGGAATTCTCGCACTTCTCTCACACTTTTCTCATAACTAAAACACCTTTTTACACACACACGCACACATATAAAAGAAGTCCACGGTTAGATTTATGGGATAAATCCCACCCCTCGTTTTGCATACGAAATACGTGGACTTTGATGCCTCTATAGGCTACCTAGGCGTCTAGGGGTAAAACTCGAGACTCGAGTCATATTCCTACTTTTCTCCCATTTTCAATTTTTATATATTCTTTAACTTAATTCTCCTAAAATCTATATGTTTACATATACATATATTTTTTCTTAGTGGCCTATTATTCCGTATGCGTTATCGTTCCATTATAATGATCAAAGCTAGGATAATCGCATAAATCTTATTTTTTAATATTACTTTTTGGAACATTCCTACGGATGACTCGCTTTATCTCTTCCATGATACAAGTCGATGATTCCTACTCCACTACATATACACATGCACAAATATCACGGGGAAATAAAGGAAAATAGCAACAATCCATGAGAGATCGGAAGTGCGGAATGGGTGCCTAACACCTTCCCATTTCGTAACTTAGCCTCCGGACCCTTTTCGGATCATTTTGGTTTCGTATGTATCAGTATGCCTTTCGATGTTGTCCTTCGGGATGGCTCCCTTTTCTTGTATCTGTTTTGAGTAAAATAGACTGGCGACTCCATCTCTCTACATTTTTCACCTCATCATCGACGTCGGTCGAAGCGCTCCTGAGAGGGATACCCTCTTCTTCATCCCTCCCGCCGCGAGGATCGGGAATGGCCACAGAAGTCATATCAAATTTCACCAAAAAGGCCAACCAAAAATATGATCCCATCAAACCATCACCTACGGGTCTCTTCCCTTGATGGCCACCTACCTAGCCTCCATCATCTGCAGACCTCAGGCGACCTGTGATTCGTATCAAATATTGCATATTTCCGCCCGTTATCTTTATGCATTCTAGAACTTTTACGGTCTTAAATGCCTATAATTATGATCAGTAACCTGACAACCTTGGATTTGGATATATACATGCTTTGCAGGGGTTATTTGTCCTTTTATAGATATTAGAACGCTAAAAGTGGGGTTCGGTTGCATATCGAAGAAGTTTCATCGTCGAATGATACTTCAAGGGAAATTTGGTTTTTTCAAACTCACTATTTTCTATGGAATGAAGTTACCAACATGTAGATCATCAAATTATCTTTCCGTGGCCACTGATCGTGCGTCATTCTGACTCCGTATGTGGAAGTTATGGCCATTTCTGGAAGGTTTTGGTATTTTCTTCTACTTCAAGGGCATTTTGGTAATTTCATACTACATAATTTGGAGGGTTTCAAAACAGAATCATGTAGAGAATTGAATTAGCTTCGCGTCGGTTCCAACCACGCATCATTTCGATTTCGTATGAGGGAGTTATAGCCGCTTCCGTGCAACGCATCAAAATTGGTTCAAAGAGGAAAAGAGGGTTGTCTCCAGCCCAAGGAAAATTCTAAAACCGGGGTCGATCGGTCCCAAAACAGAGGTCGACCGGTCCCATCTGATATGGACAAAAATTGACTTATTTTGGGTTTTTTGGCTTTATTTTGTTGGGGGTTTATTTTGGGGTATTAATAGAATGTTTGGGGCTATTCTTTGGAGATATATTTCATTTTAGGTTGGAGAAATTTGGGGATTTTTGTTGGAGCTTCCCTCTCCTCCTTTCTCTTTGGGTTCATCCCATTTATGTAAGTATATTACTATTCATTATCACGTTCCTTTGTTTAATGCTTATTTACTTGATTTCTTGCTTTGTAGTTACTTTTATTGCTTAGATAGTTAGTTATAGTTTGTTAATTCTTGTTTGCTTTTGTTAATTAGTTATTTTACTTAGTTTAATCATGTGTAGTGAGTAGTTTTACGGGTTTGGATTGCATTTTCTCCATTAATGGGCGTCGAGCTCCGAAAGTTAGGTTTTGGGGAAAATTGCATTTAATTGAAACCTCGGGTATTAAAGTCGGATTATTATGTGTTTAAATTTCTTTGTCACACAACGTTAGTGTTTATAGCGATAATCTGAATTTAATCTGCGTGTGACCACTTTTGATTAAATATTTAATCTCGCAACTTTGGATTAAATTTCTTATTGTGTGATGTTTATACTTAATTGAAAATGCTCGATTAAATGTTTTCGAACCGAAATTCTAATTATTAGTTGTTTAGCCCATGGTGGGGACACGATCCCGACTCTCTTTTTATTAATTCTAGTTTAGACTTAACTTCTTAATTTTTCCCTTTTCTTTATTTCCAACCTATCACATTTTACACTTTTATTTTAGGAGTATTAAATCCTATAAATTCTAACAACTCGTCTCTGTGGATTTTCGATACCCGACTTACCGATATACTTGTATCGCAAGTGCAGTCGTAATTTAGGATTTTGTATTAGAGCGGTGAAATGAATTCAACGATTAGCGTTTTGACGCGATGCTACTTTTCACCCATAATCAAAATGGTGTCATTGCCAGGGACTAGTTTGTTTAGACTTTATTTGATTTAGTATTTCATAGTGTTTTCTTTCTATTTGTATTATTTGTTAATATTTTTGCAAGACTTCCATATTTGAGCACTTAGAAACGCTTGAATTTTTCCCGTGCGTACCTACTTTGTGGAATTCGCCACTTCGAGCCATTTTTGGGGTAGGCATGTCTTATTCCAATTCTTTCGGTAATCATTGTTATAATTATCAAAATTCCCGCAATCTTATGACTTTCGGTGAATACTTAGAATCCTAAAAATTTATAAATTCAAATATTACTTTGGGCGAGTATAACGAAAGTCAAAATTTGGGTTATTGGAATTTTGATGATGATGATAATGATTTTGGGTCTTTACCTCCTTATACGAGGAATTTTGAAACGAATTCGAATAGTTTTCAAAATTCCTATAATAATAAGTTTTCATTTAAGTCCGATGGTAATTTTCAAAGTTCCCATTTTCATACATCCGCACCCCGACCTATGACATTCGGTGAGGGCTTGCGTATGTATGAAAATGAGAAAATTGAAAATCGTTATCGGGAAGAAAATCGTTGTTGGGAGCAAGGCTTGGATTTATTATTCGAATTCGACGATGATTTTGTTTCCGAGACTTTCGAAGTCGAGGAATGTTTTGAACCATATGAGGACTTTGTGCCTACTTTGGAACAAGCCATTCTAGACTTTACCCATTGCATAATAGATATTGAAAGTGAGGATGAAAATGATGTAATATCTATTTGTAATGAAATGATTTCTTCTTTGGCCCCCAAAGAAGAACATTTTATTGAAAATGATATTATTTCCTTCGAAACTCAATCTTCATGCGATGATGATTCATCTCATGAGTTTGAATTTCTTTCGTCCCCATTTTCATTCTTTGTTATCACACCATCACAAGTACCCGATGATTCGGTTTCAAACTTTAATGTTTTAAACCTTTTCACCGATGAGGAGTACTTGCTCGAGTCTCCCTCCACGATCGCATCTTTTCCTTTGTGTGCACCACCTCCCATTACACTTGCTAAATCCTTGGGAAGATATTCGGCTTTTCTCAGTCCCCACATGTTTTTGTCACCCGTTCAATCCAAACCCCCCATCGTCCCTCCAAAACTTTGAATTGACGATGGTTCATTTCTTACGCCTTACACATGCCTTCCATTGTTCAAACGAAATTCATATTTTTCGAAAGGCATGCTTGTATGTGAGGGTACACCGGTTATCCTCCAAAGTCAAATCATTTTTATGGTGGACCCTCAACTATTTAGACTTCTAGTGTACAGTTAGTGTGAAGCCTAAATAATAGGTTGTATATAGTTAGCCTTTTATTATTTCTCTCTTTAGTTTTTCTTTCCCTTTTAATTTAGTCTAGTGTAATTAGTTAACTTTTTGTTATTTGTTTTTCCTATGCTCGGTACTAACATATTTTGTAGATTCTTTGGACTTGTTCTTATGGTGGGTAATATCACTATTTTCCTCTCTTTGACTTGGTTCTTAATTTATATTGAGGACGATGTCAAGTTTTAAGTTAGGGGGTGTGGGATATTCTATCCATTTCTTATTTTGGTCCATGTTTTTGCTCACATGTTAGTTACTTAGTAGGCTTTTCTTTGAAAAATTCAAAAATTTCAAAAATATTTTCTTTCTTTTTTCTCCTTTATTGGGCGTTTTGCCTTTATTTCTGATGATAAATTTTAATAATTGCCCGATCCAATTGACAACCCAATGATGCATGTTCTCGATTTTATAAGTTATTAGACTTTAGCTCTCGATTATTGATATTATGAATAACTTAATGAATTAAACTTTAATCCCATGAGCACATGAACTTTCCTTGTTACATTGATTTGGTTTAAGATTTTTATAACTCGGTAATCTTTTGTTGCATTGTATATACTTACACCGAGTAATCTTTGTACCTTTCGTCGTTTGTGAGTGTTATACACTATTCTTTCCTCTTTGAAAACGTTGAAATCGTCGGTAATCTCACTATTCTTTCATTTGACCGTTCATTAATTGAGTTCATACTTGAGATGTATTACTTGAGCATGATTTTCATATATTGTTTTGACTCGAGAATTGCGTAAACTTTCTGAAATGATCATAGGCCCTCTTTGTTATATCACCCATATTAGCCTTGACCTCACTCTTATATGTTTACCCTCGTTAACCCCCTTGAGCCTAAACATAGCCTTTCGTTTCATAACCCAATTCCCATAACCAACTCTAAATTGGAGTTATAAACCATACATACACTTTCCATACCTTTGTTTGGAATGTTACTTGGGATTGAATGTTGTTGTTGTGATGTCGGTTGCAATTTAGGCATATGAGAGTGAGAAAAGTAAGAAAAGAAAGTAGTGAAAAAAAAAATAGAAAAAGAGAAAGCAAAAAGCAAAAGAAAATAAAAGAAAAAAATGAGAAAAAGAAGAAAAGAAAAGAAAGAGAAAGATGTATGTGTTGTGTATAGTGTTCAATAAACTTTGATTACTCTCCCCGATGATATATCTAATGCCTTTTTGGAACTTGTTTTCCAAATTTGATATTGCTCGCATCTTCCCATTATCCCGAGTTTTCATTCCGAACACTTTGAATCCGTACATACATTCCTTCATTTCGCACCTCAGCCATACCTACATTATAACCCTATACAAGTCCTATGTGATCTTAGGTTGATGTAATTTAAAAGTCATGATAGTTGTGATAATCTGTGAAAATGCATTTCGCCTCTTTTAGTGTGCGGTATCCTTTCATTGAGATTACATTTTTCAGTTTATATATAGCGTTCTTCTTTTGTGACATGTGCGCGACCTAGTTTCCATTTACATTTACTCTTTAGCCCGCATGTTCCATGTGTTACCTCCTTGTTTCAAATGAATTTCATTTGATGAGTGTAATACCCGTGAGGATTGAATGTATGCTTGCTTTAACGTTTATCCGATTTATATAAGTTCTTTGCCAAATCACACTTTGCATGTGCTCGCTCCCCTCCCACATTTTAAAGTTTCAATTCTATGAGGTGCATTCTATAATGTTAATGATTTGTACTTTTGTTTGAATTCATTCAATTTGCTAATAATGTGTATGAAATCCTTTTCGCCATTGTTGGGTTTGTCGCATATTGGTTTGGGCATATTTTGAGGAAACCATATGATGTTTGTGGGTTTCATTCCTGAAAACCCTCACGAGACGACACTCGTCCACTAGGCTAACCTAGGGGTTTAACGGCTTATTGCATATGCTAAATGCAATCGTGTTCCCTACGAAAGTAGCAATTATATTTCGATGCATATATGCATTTTTTATTTCCTTCTGTGGACTAGTTTTGTTTGTTTCATCACTAGGGACTAGCAATGTTTAAGTTAGGGGGTGTGATTCGTATCGAATATTGCATATTTTCGTCCGTTATCTTTATGCATTCTAGAACTTTTACGGTCCTAAATGCCTATAATTATGCTCATTAACCAGACAACCTAGTATTTGGATAAATACATGCTTTGCAGTGGTTATTTGTGCTTTTGTAGGTATTGGAACGCTAAAAGTGAGGTTCGGTTGCATTTCGGAGAAGTTCCGTCGTCGAATGATACTTTAAGGTAAATTTGATTATTTCAAACTCACTATTTTTTATGGAATGAAGTTACCAACATGTATATCATCAAATTATCTTTTCGTGGCCACTGACCGTGCGTCATTCTGACTCCGTATGTGGAAGTTATGGCCATTTTCGGAAGGATTCGATATTTTCTTCTACTTCAAGGGTATTTTGGTAATTTCATACTGCATAATTTGGAGGGTTTTAAAACAGAAGCATGTAGAGAATTGAATTAGCTTCGCGCCGGTTTCGACCACACCTCATTTTGATTCCGTATGAGGGAGTTATAGCCGTTTCCGTGCAACGCGTCAAAATTGGTTCAAAGAGGAAAAGTGGGCTGTCAACAGCCCAAGGCAAATTCCAAAACCGCGGTCGATCGGTCCCATCAGATATGGACGAAAATTGACTTATTTTGGGTTTTTTGGCTTGGTTTTGTTGGGGGTTTATTTTGGGGTATTAATAGAATGTTTGGGGCTTTTTTTTGGAGATATATTTCATTTTAGGTTTGAGAACTTTGGGGATTTTTGTTGGAGCTTCCCTCTCCTCCTTTCTCTTTGGGTTCATCCCATTTATGTAAGTATATTACTATTCATTGTCACTTTCCTTTGTTTAATGCTTATTTACTTGATTTCTTGCTTTGTAGTTACTTTTATTGCTTAGATAGTTAGTTACAGTTTGTTAATTCTTGTTTGCTTTTGTTAATTAGTTGTTTTACTTAGTTTAATTATGTGTAGTGAGTAGTTTTACGGGTTGGGATTGCGTTGTCGCCATTAATGGGCGTCGAGCTCCGAAAGTTAGGTTTTGGGAAAAATTGCATTTAATTAAAACCTCGGGTATTAAAGTCGGATTATTATGCATTTAACTTTCTTTGTCACGCAACGTTAGTGTTTATAGCGATAATCCGAATTATATCCGTGTGTGACCATTTTTGATTAAATATTTAATCTCGTAACTTTGGATTAAATTCCTTATTGTGTGATGTTTATACTTAATTGAAAATGCTCGATTAAATGTTTTCGAATCGAAATTCTAATTATTAGTTGTTTAACCCATGGTGGGGACACGATCCCGACTCTCGTTTTATTAATTCTAGTTTAGACTTAACTTCTTAATTTTTTCCTTTTCTTTATTTCCAGCCTATCACCTTTTACACTTTTATTTTAGGAGTATTAAATCCTATAAATTCTAGCAACTCGTCTCTGTGGATTTTCGATACCCAACTTACCGCTATACTTGTATCGCAAGTGCAGTCATAATTTAGGTTTTTATATTAACGCGGTGAAACGAATTCAACGATTAGCGTTTTGACGTGACGATACTTTTCACCCTTAATCACCCTGCATCTAGGCTCACATGACAGATGGGGAAGCACCAAGAAGATAAGTAGGTCCCCCCAATGCACTTTATCAGACTCGACAACTTCCCTATGTAGTCGGTGTTCTGATTATCAAAGACCTCAGTAACCAGTTGGAGCAGAGCCAAATGCGTCAAAAACCATCGGTTAATATCTCTCGGAGCTGGGCAACGTCGACCAACACTCGCTGAAATTTTGTAAAATCAATTAGTCTAAGGGTGTGTTTGGCAGTCCAATTCCAAGCATTGGAATTAGAATTGGGAGGCCCAATTCCAATTTTTTGTTTGGGACATTAAAAAAGCCCATTCGTTTCGAATTCATTTATAATTCTCTCAGACCCAATTCCATAACTCAATTTCATTTCATTTTGTAGAGATTTTGAAATCCAAATCCATTTGGAATTCATTACAGGTACACACACTAAAATCAAGTTACACGCACAAAACCTTTTTTCTCTCTCCCTCTTTCCTCTCTCCGGCATATACTTAGCCGGCGCACTCTCTCCGGCAACCAACTCTCTCCGCCGGAAGCACTCTCACACCGCCAACTACCCTTTTTTAGGTAAGAACTCATTTTTTCAGTCAAATCTCAACAATCTCTAATGTATCTCTGATCGTTTTTCGGCCAAATCTCAGATCTGTTTATTTTACCACTATTACTTCCTGTGAGTATGTTATCAGATCTCAAATCTGTTTAAAAAATCAAGCTCATGGGTTGCCTCATATCCTTTCATTATTAAAAACCTATATGTTTCCAATGTAGATCAGTTGAGTTGGTGTTTAAAATATGTTTGATCTGTGTTATATCACTGTTATAAAAAACCCGCCTAGGCACGCTTAGGCTTGAGGTTTGGAAGAAACGCCCCGCCTTACGCTTTTCACGCCTTATTCTTGGTAAAACCCTTAAGGTGCACTTTTTTCTAAAACAACGATGCTTTAGTGAAACGATATTGCCTTTTAAAGATTTTTTTTACAAACCGGACCATTATCTCATCCAAAATAATCAAATAGTATTTTAATTTGCATATATTCAGACATATTTTTATAATATGTGCAATTTTAGTATTTTAATAGCGTTGTTATGGTTAAAAATATTAAAATATATTAAGAAGGCTTAAACGTCTTTTCACGCCTAGGCCAACCAAGGCTTCTAAGGCTTAAAACTTGCCTCCACGCCTCAATCACGCCCTGCGTTTTTTAGAACCTTGGTTTATATTGAAAACAGATCATTATTATTTATCAAAATGTTTGATCAGTTGAGTTGGTGTTTCCAATTGTAAAAAACAGATCAACTGCTATCGGATCTCACATATGTTTAAAAAAATGTTAATGAGGATTTGTTTCCAATATAGATCAGTTGAGTTTTCGGTGAGTTTGTCTTTTAATTAAAAAACATAAAAAATGTTTTTTAATTTTTTAATTAAATAATAATGATCTTTTTTTTAATTTTTAATTAAATAATAATGATATTTTTTAATTTTTTAATTAAATAATAATGATCTATTTTTTTTAATTAAACAATAATGATCTATTTTTTTATTTTTTAATTAAATAATAATGATATGTTTTTTAATTTTTTAATGTATGTATCATATAAAATGTTATATAATTTGTATCTATGTATGTGTTATATAATTTTTTTATGTATTGTGATATAATTTATATATATGTATTGTTATATAATTTTTTAATAGTTCACAAGTTATTAAAATTCCAAAAGAATTATGTAATTGATCTAAATAATGAATTTAGAATTCTCCAATAATTCCAAAAAAAATCTACACTTGAACCAAATAATGAAAATAAAATTAAAATTCATTAAATTACAATTTCATAAAATTTCAATTCCGCCATATAAACGGAACCTAAAAATACAAAGCAAGAATTCATAAGAGTTGACTAAAAATATAAAGTCACGGCATCACAAAAAGAGTGGCATCTAAAGTCGGCGCAACCATCCCAAATGCGCAGGGGCGGATCTGGGGGCCAGGAGGGGCGAAGGCCCCCCCGGAGATAAAATAAAAAAAAATTTAGATATGTAAAATGTGTAATTTTTTTTTTAGGGGTGCAATTTTTAAGGGAGACCCCTCCTGAGATCTTGCCGACACTGTTTTTTAATCTAAAATTTGTATTAATCCAAAAAACTTTTGCCTCGGGGCTCCCGCCCCCGAACCCCGGCACCACTCGATACTTTTGCCCCTCCTAACCAAAAATCTTGAATCCACCGCTGCCCATGCGAAACCATGGTGGAAATGTGCACAACTGTGGAGGACCACAGTGAATGCGGACGCAATGGTAAACTTAGATCGCTGGCAGAGATGGAGTGAATAAACCCAGAGCCTGAGGCATCCCCACACTCATTGGGATCACCGGCATAGAAGTAGAGACCCTCACCCCCACGAGACGGTTGCCTAATAATGAAGTTTACACCGCTCCCCATGTGCATACTGGTACGATGAATAAACAAAGTTACAAGAATAACAAAGGTGACGTAAACCAACGAAACAATAGCAGCATTATAGAGGTTAATAAGACTTGCCAGAAATGGAAAAACGAACCTGACTTGAATAGTTTTTGAGCTATTGGAAATGGATGACCACACGGTCAAACATTTCCCTGTGGATGAGTCAACGGTCAAAGGACCCAAAAATCCCATTTCTCACCTCTGAGATATCTACCTCTTTCAACTAAGACCATATCCATCATAAAAATACACAAGCCTATTTCTACCAAGAGTTTAGCTCTTAGTTGACCGCCCATGTGGACATCCCAATTTGTAATCGAGGTGCGAGACTTTTATTGCAAATGGTGAAAAACCCTCGAACCAAACCTACGAAAATTGTCCAAGGCAAAAGTGGAAAAACAATCCCCAAAACAAGGGGTCAAAAGTACACATTAATCAAACTTAAAAGGACCAAGGTCCAAATATTATAATATAAAAAAACCAAAAAAACTGTCACGGAGTCCTTTCACTGAATGGTTAAAGGACCCCACTTCCATGAATCAAACGGTTAACCCTCCCCTGGTAATAATTACCAAATATACGAAAACCTCACCCCCAGCCATAAATGTGTTCCCCCCACCCGTATCTACCCTACATGTGGTATACTGGATGACCGAATGGTCAAAGGACATGGATCATCGAACGGACAAATGACCTTAATCATGACCTATAAAAGGAAGTCCCCACCAACCTTGAAAAATAGCCAAAACCCCTTCAATTTCCTAACTTTCTTCAATCCCGAGTGCCATAAATACTCGAGCTCGTTCTGAAAAATGCTGAAAAAAGTTCGTACTTATGAAAAGCCTCTTCCCCTAGTCAAGTTTGTACTTTTAAAACATCGCTGCCTCTGAAAAATGATGGAAAACCTCTGTGCGCAACCTGCAAGAACTGAAGCTTCCATACGGAGCTCTTCCCAATAGGGCACCTCAAAAGGGGACAATCCCCAGGAAAAATTCGACTCATGCTACAAGGTCAAAGAAACTTTGCACGAACCTAGGGTCAAATACCCCATATATATTGTGATAAACTATCCAAAACTATTTACCTCATTTATCACGGCCCCCATTTAGGGGATCGCATATGCACTTTACAAAGTTTATATTTTAAAAGTCTGATTTTTAACCCAGCACCTCTGTTAATAGAAATGACATACGCATATGTTAAATAAATGATAATCAAATGCCACGACTAAATACAAACATGAAAACTTCCTTTTCAAAATTATTCTTGGGAAAGTGTTTGTAAGTCGAGTAAACTTGAAACTTTACAAAAGCCAAGTTCTAAGATCGAAATAGTCTCACCACTTCTCCGAGCAAACAAAGTCCATCTCAACATTGGCATCTATGTATTTCCATATAAATACTGGTTAAGTGTCATCCTTTAATTAACGTAATTTTATAATATAAATATATCAATCCAACAAAATGGAAATGTTATATTAAGGACTAGGCTCCATAAATACTGTAATGTTGTATATTGTAACCTGATATCCCATCGCCTACACCCATAAATATGTCTCATGAGTTAGAACTATGTTAGTTTATATACCAAGTTCTCTTGGGTACGTAGGCTCTATATCGAGTCAAACTCATGAAGCCCAAGCCTTATAATACGTCTTTTGACATATTATCTATTGGGGATGTCTTTGTCTCTAGTCCAAACCCCTTTTTTCCATCACTTCAAACCAGCCTGAGAACTACAATGCCTTCAAGATTTTAACTGTGTCGATAAGGAATACATAGATCTCTGATGATGGCTTATGGTCGACTCCAACCCTAAGGTTTAGTGTTTTACAAGGTTTCTTAATCGTAAAACATTACATCTTTTACACAACTCCCAATCTACACCTTCAAACTATATTGAAAGACAATACCTTCTTGGTAGTGATCACCCGACGATCATAATATGATATGCCACTACCGGCGATCTTCGAGTCCACTCTTATTTTGAACCTCCACCGAAGCTAACCTAGATCATACATATAGCTTATACCCTCTTAATCCATGTCCAACACTTGCACACACATCACGTTGGAACATGTGTATAACCGAACTACATTGGCTTTGATCTTATCTCTATACAAGTATGTAGGTACAACATTGAATCCATCTCATGAGTACAAGCCTCGATAATATGTCTCATGATATATTGTCCCCAAGGATACGCTTCCATATTTTACCTATTATCCATTTCTAATTCAAATGAGATATCAAACTATCTCAAGCTTCGACCTCTTACGGACCTCCATAAAAATGTTCAAACACGTATACATTAACCCAAACCAAACTACAAACTTTGATCTTGTGGCTACACGAATACGTATGAGAATACCGATTCCTTCTCATAAGAACAAGCCTCGATAATATGTCTCTTGATATATTGTCCCCACCTAGAGGCATTCATCTCTCATCCCTCCTCCAATATCCATTTTTAATTCAAATGAGATATCAAACTATCTCAAATCGCAATTTCTTACATAAACACACATTTAAATACGCATTAACAGCTACTTGTTACCTAATTGGATCTTTTTCTCACCCATATATACACTAACAACCACTCGCTATACGAGTAAAGTATCATAAACAAGCACACTTGTGTACCTATACCAGTTTATGTGACGTTCCTACACCTCTCACTAATACCGTTTTCATACCTAAGTACTTATCTACCTTTTAAGGGATTCTCAAACTAAGGTCATTAATCATGTTCTAAAATAAACTAAAAAGCAATCACATGATGTTAAGAGATATAATAAGCATATAATTAAGTAACCATAAAGAACAAGTGGGGTGCTTAATACCTTCCCCTCAACCCTACAACAATAATCTCAGGACAATCGCATACCTAAACTTGCCTTAGGATTAGCTCAAAAGGACTAAACTGAACATTTTATATATTTTTTTATATGAAATAAACTCGAGAATTTGAACAATCAACAACTTCTAGAACAGATTATATTTATGCATGGACCTAAACTCGGGCATTCGACCAAAACAGGATATGGTGTCTAACAACTTCCAAGGGAAAGTCATCGAACCAACCAAATTGATAGCTCGACCTCGGGTGGAGAGGAGTACCGAGAGACAAGCATTCTCATGTCCACCATTGAATAAAAAAATTCCTCCCAGCACATCTTCGCTCAGGGCCCGCAACACCACAGTAGGACAGTGCTTGTTCCATATAAATGTCCAACTCAAAGAAATTATATAATGATTTCTACAAACATCCACTCTTGATCTGAAAGAAAACTATCATGTAGTAAAGTCCTTCTAAATAATATTTCCATCTCAAATAGTTAAATTTTTCTTTGCCAAATCTTTAAGAATTCTGATTCTTTTGATAGAATTGGATCCCATTGCTTTTGTAAGAATAGTCTTCTTATACTTTTTCTTCGCGTACAAAGACCACAAACTATTCTTGACAATCAATTTCCACAAACATCTAAGACTAACAGCATTAATGATGCCGGTTACCTATAATTTAAACCACCCTCGTCACTGGGGAAACAAGCTTTTTTCCATTTAATCCATTGAAACTTTTTATTTTCTAGATTAGAACCTACCCAAAGTAATTTAGAAAATAATCTATATATTCTACTCACAGACTGCTTTGGAGGATTAAGAGTTGCCAGAGTATATAATGGAATGGTTGAAAGAACAGGTTTAATCAGGATGAGTATGCCTCTTTGTGATAGGAACTTTGAGTTCCAATTGTTTAATGTATCCCTGATTTTAGAGCTAATCTCTTAAAAATAACACATATTATAGAAGTATTTTGAATGGTAATCCAGTATAATTTTAAATAAATTGTCTTATATTAATTATAACTTGGGAGTCAAATGTGAAAGAACTTTTTAGTTATGTTAATTAACTGCCCAAAAACACCTTTACATTTTTTAAGAAAATTCATTAGATTCTTGCAGCTTCTTTTTCACATTGAGAAATATCATCACATCATCGGCAAATCTCAAATGAGAGAAATCCTAGTTACCAATAGGGAATGTGAAAGGTTTGATCTTATTTTCCATTATCCTTGTCTCAACGCCTCTGCTTAAAATGTCAACTGCAATTATGAATAAACTAGGAAATAGGGTTCTCCTTATTTAAACCTATTGAGGATTTAAAAAGGCCAGAAATTTTCATTAATAAAAATTGAAAACCAGTTATTTAAGATGAGTCTCCGGATCATATTAATAAGACCTTTAGTAAACCTAAATTTCCTTATAACTTTTATAAGAAATAACCATGAACTCTATCATGTACTTTCACTATATCCAATTTCACAGTTATATTAAACCCATTCACTTTCTTACCCAAATCATGAACTAACTCTTGAGCCAAGAGGATATTATCTAGGATGCTTATACCTTTGGTGAAACCACTATAGTTTAAAGAAATTATCTTTGGTAGAATTGAGTCAAGTCTAGAAGAGATCATTTTAGAGATGATTTTAAATGAGAAAATGCATAAAATAATAGGTTTGTAGTGGGAGGAAAAGTAGATTGGGATTGGTTAGGTATTAGCACTATTGTATTATTATTCTAACTAATGGTGATGGTGGCACCTATAAAAAATGATTAATTAGCTCTAGAGAGGTCTTTATTAAAAATCTTCTATAATTTAGAATAGAATAAACCTGAATATCCATTTGGACCAATAATATTGTTAGCATTCATCTCTGTAATGGCTTATGAATTCCCATCTTCATTAGGTAATGAGGTCAAAGTGTTATTGCATTTAGTGGAAATTGTATTGGTAATAACATAAATAAATTGGGGGTGATCAACAGTGGATTCAAATTAAATTGGGTTTGAAAATGTTCAATAAAAGTTTTCTAAATATCCTTCAAATCATCAATCAAAACATCCTATTTATTCTTGATTTAATGAGTCTCCAATATCTTCCTCTTGGATTTGACATACTAATGGAAGAATTTAAAATTATAATCACCCTTTTGAAGGAATTTTAGTTGAATATATATTTCCAAAACATCTCTTCATTTATCATAGCATCATTAAGCCTTTATTTTCATTGAAACATTTCTTGTTTGGTGAAGGCACCGGGACTTTGTTCAAATAGGATTTTCTTTTATAGCATCTCATCTTTTAGATCTCTCATTGATTGGAAAAAAACCTTCAAGTTAGATTTATTACACTCCTTAAGACAAGCCTTGATCCTTTTTATTTTAATAGCAAATGTCGTTATAGGAGTAGAGAAGATTAGGATTTCCCAATTATTCCTTATAATGGTTTTTATGTCTAGATTAGAACATCATATCTTCTGAAAGGTCTTGGACAGTCATAAAAAGAGGTTTTAAGTGGGGAATGGCCTTAATAGTTTCCTTTGATATGGCATATTGATGTAGAAGGTAAATTATCCCACCAAGAACCATTAACAAGACCTATATCCAACCTAGAGGAAGTTAAGCCATCGGCATCTCTATTATTGCACCATGTAAATTTAGAGCCACTATAAAGTATCTTCAAAAATCACAAGTCAAAATGGAATCATTACAATCATGCACAACATTAATATCAATATCATTTCCACTAATTTTTCATCATGACCAGGCAGCACATTAAAATCTCCAATTATAAGAATAGTAAAAATCCCAGTAGTTAAAAGACGACTCCTCTAGATCATGCCAAAGAGGCTTCCTCTCATTCTTTGTACATTTATCATTCATCACTGATAAAATGACTTATTTTTTTTAGTAGGGGATGAAGGATTTTCAGGTAAAGAAATTGTTTATACTAAAAAATTACTAAGATATTAAACTCAAATCTCCAGAAGAACCAAATTTTATTGGATATATTGTGAGTACCACAATCAAAGTTCCACTTCATTTTCATCAAATTTATTTTATCAGCATTCAGTTTAGGCTCATGACTTCTTTACATCTTGCATCACATTAGTTTTATTAGGAAACTTGAATAGATAAGAGTTCACTACATGGCATTTCTTCTTTTAGTAGGTACATAATTTAGGGAGTTCTTTCAAAATAACATATATTTCCTTTTAGATTGGATTCTTAGGATTTCTAAAAAGTCTTTTTTTTAATTTAAAATTGTGTAATTTAACTCCGTTGGGTTAATATATGAGTTGGGCTAAGTTTCGGGCAATTTTGAGCATGTTTTGGGCTTATTGGGTTAAAGGTTATCTTTGGGCCTGGGCTTAATTTCGGGATTAGTGACTTGTATAACTTAATTAGAAACACCTAAACTCTCATAACACATTTAAAAAACAATCCTATAAGCTAAGGAGAAAGAGGGAGAGACTACCATTGAAGAATTGGGGATTTAAGGATTCGATTCGTACAATCGATCCAATGCGCAAGTCTATTTTGATCAAGAATATGATAAGTTTGTGTTAGAATAATGGTAGTATATTGGAATCTATAATTAAAATCTTGTAATCTAATTCTTAGTCCTAATTTAATCTAATTTCATGATTAGATTAAATCATATGTTAAGCTATTGTTTATGTTATGATGAACTAGTATAATTTTGATATTGAATCATCAAATTAAATTAAAAATCCATGTAATTTGAACCTAATTTTTTTTAATATAATCCTTAATAATGTTAATCTGTAAAATCCTCACTCTAGATTGATTCTTGTATTTAATTTGTAAACCAATTCGTTAAATCTTATTTAGTTTATGAACTTAGGGTTTAATTTCTAAAATCAGAAATTAGATCATAAATCATGTTTTAAAATATTAAAATCTTGTCAATACATGTTAGTAATGACGATATTTGGTTATATTAGAAGATGATGGGTCAATTTCATGATTTATAGGCATTGGGTTTGGGTTAAAAACATATGTGGTCATCATAACTCAAAGAAAGAATAAGGGTTGACCCCTGGACCCATCGGATTGATATGAACTGGATATCGGTCAATCCGGACCAATGAGTTTGGTGATAGGGGTTTGAATGGACTTTTACGGATGGTTTGGATGGGTAAGGTCTATTTAATTGAGAAAATATATAAGACCAGCAAGCTAGAGTTTAGAAATCCTTTAATTAGAAACCCTAGGAATTAGGAATTAATGTATATAAATCATTAGGTTTTAAGGTTTAAGAGTAATTGAATATTTAAGAGAATGATTTTGTAATTCCTAGAGTAGGATTGGTTAACGTTTTTCTTAAATTATGTAAAATTATACTAAGGTTGTGTGTGCGCGCTTGTGGGTGACGTATTAGGAGGGATTCAATGGGGTACGTATGACGTTGACTGTGTGTGATATTCCCGGTGGTAGTGACGAGCTCTACCTAAGTATTTTTTACCCTATCCAATGTATCGACATAACCATCTCCTGAGCAGGACAACGGGGGGATCCTATCATATAGCCTTGGGTATGGGGCCATAAGTTTGTTGTGATGGCATAAGGATTTATCTTTGTTAATACTTTAAGGTTATAGGGTTGGGATGCCTTATAACTATACATATTATGAACGAGTGATCCCTGAAGACATTAGGTATATGCCTTCGTTATTTTATGTGTGGGTTGAATTATAACCCATATGATGTGCATGTGAGTGGAGCATACTCACTTGATTATTATATTATGTGATTCTTTCATTACACTAATGAGTATACTAGAGATGTATAGTTGTTTTTGTATCTTTGGGAAGCATGCAAATAACGAATACGTGAGAAATTATATTTATTTATGTAACATGGGTCTCCCCATGGGTTGGGATTAGACCTACATGATATATTAAGGTTTTTTGGGTTAGGATGACTTAAAAACAACTAAAATATGGAAGGAAAATATATTATTATTGTTATTATTATTGCTCAAATTTGGTTTTATTCTTACTCATTGTCGACCTTTTGGTTTTAGTTATGTTTGTGGAAACCTTTTTACATGTTTTAGGCAGTAGCAGGAGCCTCATACATGATCTTTCTTATTTGGAGATTCATCCAACGTCTGGTATAAGTTCCATCTTTCTACTCTTATGATGTATGTGTCGGCCTTGTAGCTCACATTTACATTATGCATTTCCTTTCAGTATTCATTTGGGTAACACTATTGTATTTAGAGATTGTGTATGTTGGAGTCAATTTTATGAATTCAGATTTTGGATATTTATATTATTGAGACATTTACATTCCAGTGTGGGGTTTTATTTCATTACGGTTTAGATTAGTATCAGATATGTGTCATTGATTATCTTATTATCATATTTCAGTATTGTCATGGCTATCATTTATTTTATTTCAATCTATAAAAATCATTTTGAGTCTCGAATTATTCACGTTTGGACTTGATCAATCAATTTGATAATTTTATGGGGTGTCACCATTAGTATCAGAGCATATCAAGTTCTAGTGACCTATGGTCTTGAATGCATCCATCATTTTTTTATGTTGAGTTCTTTGATACTTTAGAGTTAAATTATTTGTATTTTATATTATTATCTCGTACATTACTTCTACACTTTTATTTGACGCCTTTCAGATGGTGAAAATAAGGAGAGGAGTCGTAAGTCACAGACTATCTATTACCGTCAAGTCAAAGGCATCACTGCCCTAGCCACAAATATAAGGGCGGGAACCAACTCTTGCTCCTACTAATTTAATTGTCATTATATACGAGACTTTTGCACTAGGATCATGGTTGTACTTACCCCATATTCCACGATGATGCGGGAGAGGGTGGGGAGTGCCTTCAATAAGGTCAATCCACCCAATTTTTGGGGTTCTACAGATCATATTGTATTGTAGAATTAGAGGAGAAACATAGAGAGGCACCTACGTTTGGTATAAGGCTCGGAGGCTCAGAAGTAGATAATAGCTAGTTTCAATTTAGTACATGATTCACTTCAATGGTGGGAGTTAGTCACCACCGATAGATGGAAGTTAGGGATGACCATCAAACAGTTCTAGGTGAAGTTTGACGGGAAGTATTTCCCACCAGCTCTTTGGGCAAGTATGAGGAAAAAGTTTCTTACAATGCTTCCGGTTTATCGAACAGTAGCTGAGTATGAGTAGGAGCTCACCCGTCTTCCATTATTTACCCCAGAGGAGGCTGAAACGAAAGGAAAGAAGATGTGCCATTTTATTAGGGTCCTCACTTGGAGGATAATATAGGTGTTTCTTGGAAACTTGACCTTTAATAAGTACACTTAGGCAGTATATGCCTTTTTTCTTCATTGTCAAGATCACAATAACTTTTAGATAGATAGGTTTCCTAAGAAGGAGAAGGCAAGGGTCGAACAGGGGCCCAAGACTAGGTAGAGAAATAAGTTGTCCACGGAAGCAAAGTGGACGACCACAAGGGGGAGTATCCCCCTAATAGGTTCTAAGGTTCTAAGGTTCAGATGATCAACACCTTTAGGTCAAATAAGGGAAAAGTTTACAAGTTCATCAGAGCCAGAAAGGCGACGGCCAGAGAGGACAGGGCTGACTCAGAGTCACCAAGACCAACCCTGGGGGAAGGGCAGTAGGACCATCCTTTTAGATTTTTATGTTATACTTATCGGAAGAATGGACACTCTTTAGTAAGTTCCCAAAGGGAAACCATGTCAGTCATGGCCAATTTAAGTAAGGGTTGCATCAAGGTTTACTAGCCCCACCTCAGTTTCAAGCATTACCACTACCCTCGCAGTATCCACTACACTATGGACGTGTATTCAAAGTCTATTGTGGTGACAATAAATCTCAACTCAAATGATAAGCAAATGAGATCACCAGAATAAATTAAGAACATAAAATAATGTAACACCCCATCTAATTAAATATCGGGTAGCTACTCCGTTATCAAATTAATACAGAATATCCAGTTGGTTCAGTCTTAGCATCACTGTCGAAAAACATTTAATTAATTACTATCCACCTAATATTTAATAAGAGAGATGTCAAATTTTATTAATTAAGCCAATAATTAAACAAAATATATTTAATAAACCATCAATCGCATAACCAGTCTCATATAAATGCTCAACAAGAAGAAATCAAATAAGTCTGGAGTAAACACTCCAATAATAAAGATGCTAAAGTAAATAATGTCTCAATACAAGAGTCCGAACAAATAATAAACCAAAAACTAAAATACTGAAATTCTGCAACTACGACCTCTAAATAAGAATTGGCGACATGCCTAACTGATACAAATGACTCTGAAGGAATCAAGAATAAAATGAGAGCGTCTACTACCAAGATCCTGTAACTTCCACGGTAGCTACAACACGTCATCAGAATGGAACTCCTATGCTTGGCATCGCACCAAAAATGTTTTTACAAAACAAAATTAGATTTGGAGGAAAACGGGTCAGAGCTCGATGTGAAAACAGTTTAAAAATTTAGCAAGTGATTTAAATTATAATTAAACATCACATATTATAAACACGTTAGTTACGTACTCTCACATGAGTTTCTTACCTCTCAACTACTGTGCATGCCTAACGTCTGCCTTTAACCCATCCTAGTTATGCCACTACCTAACTAGTTTGAACCACTCCTGCCTTCGCATTATAATATTGAGTATCTACACGTAATCCCCCAGATAAGCCATATTTATAACCCATGTTCACATTCATTCAATTAATTATCTCAAGTATTAGTTAAATTCTCATTCTTAACCCATTCGAATATCTTAGTCATTCACATCTACTAAGAAATAATGAACCCATCACAAATACATAAGTACATCACTCTCAGTACATAGATACATATATGGCACCCCTAGGCTCAGCTGCGGTGCACGCATACTCTGCTATCAAATCCATGTACATCACGTACGTAAGGATCACGTCTTCCGAATCTCTCAGGAACCGTCTAAATACAAATCACACATATTGGAGGAGAACATAGTTCACATACCCATGGGTCACGCACATACCTACGCTCCCATGATCAGCTGGCTTATTAACTCACAAATAAGTCATTCACAATACTATGTCCATAAGGTACCAGTCTAAATCCTCCAGAAGTCACACAAGGATTCCAAAAAATAAAACTAACCTCCGGTGATAGCAAGTATGATAGGTATGTCATACACATAAGAAATCCATACACTAGGCATTCACGCAACCTAAGTAATCATATATTAATATAGATGTTCACACATTTCATCTAGTTAATCTCGTACATAGCAAGTTTACCCCGAACATTACACATAATATAAATTTCGTTTGATGACTCTCTCGTCGTATCAATTTGGGTACTTAAACCTATCTCAAAAGGTTACTAGGTTTCTTATTAAATTCTTATGTTATTTCAGCACTTAAAGTCACTCCGTTCCTTCCCTTAACCTTACATCATCATAAATTCCCATTATAGTTTCAATTTGAATGTTTTCTAATCGTAGCTCACTCGGTAGACCCTCATAAGTAATAAACAATCAATCCCATAAGTTATAGCCTTCTCCGATAATAACTAAGGCCCTACTGACTTTATCTAAGTCCCACAAGATTATATTACTGACCCTAATAATCAACCTTTGGCTTTGGAATAATCCTTAAACCTTAAAGATAAACAATTGCCAAAAATCAGCATGGGTCGATCGATCGAAGAAAAGGGGTCGATCGATCGATGCTTCGATCGATCGACATTCTTGAGTCGATCGATCGATCAAATAGGTATCATCCCAGAAATTCTTAACAGTTATGGGTTTGCATTTTTTTACACTTCTTAATCATCATCCCAACATCCAAAACTCATAATTAAGTATACTAATTATCCTACTAACAAAGTTACATCATTCCCCACGTTTTAGATTCATCAAATCGACCTATAACATCAATTACTTGGATCAATTTACCCAATTTTCATATAAAAACCTAATTTTCCTATTTCTTCAAGAGCATCCCATAATCCAATCAAATTTCGAAATTCTTTACCCATAAGTCTTAAATTCGTAGTTGTTATCATCTCCAACATAAACCTACATGCAAGTCCTACCCAGATTATGATTTTAAACCATTCAAATCCATTCAATTTTCATTATTTATAAGAAATCTTCAATTTTATAAAAACATGTAAAGTATATGCTTTGAATCTTTGCAAGATAAATCACTTGCCTATAATTCTGATATTCTAATCCGTTGTTGTTGTTCAAGGTCTGGTCCTCTCTTCATTCTGGTCACCATTCCGTTCAAATTGGTGGTGGTGGGTGGTGGTTTTGGTTTGGGGACTTTTTGTAACCTCTCCTCTAACTCACGTAACTCCCCTCTTTGTTTTTGGCTGATAATGGCTCTAATAGCCTAACCAAAAATAAATAAATCAACACTAAAAATCGTGGGTCTTAATTTTTTAATTTTTAAAATTACCAAAATACCCTTTCGGGTTGCCGGTTTGGCCTAAAAATGCCCCGGGACCAAAACTAAACCCCCGGCTAGTGTTTTCTGACTATCTTGAACCTTCCGAACACTTTGACGCACTCAAAAATCTCATACGGATGACATAAAAATAAAATAATTTTAAATCCATTGAATTGGGTCTTGACACGACTGACACGCGCGTCCCAACTAAATTACCGAAACTGTCGTATTTTCAATTCACAATAATTTTAATAAATTCAATGACTACATATTACCATAATCACTTAGTAATATTCAACAACATAATAATAAGAAAATACTAACTCTCGTCCCGCTAGCATTTAAATCCGAATAAATTTTCTAATTAATTTAATAAATCCCATAATTAAAAGTAATTCCCTTTAATTAACCTCATAATTAAAAGCCATAAATATAGGGGGTATTACATACTTCCCCCCTAATAACGGAATTTTGTCCCAAAATTAGAAAAAGTAAGGCATACCTGGAAAAATTAGGTATCCTTCGATACTCAAACAAAATATAAGGAAAGGCCCAATCACTAAAGCCCTCGCTTCACAACAAGCGTGTTTAACAGTCTTGATACTTTATTAGATTACACTACAATAGATGCACTTCACGTTGTGCTCTTACTAAACAACATTCGAATAAAAATAGCCTATACATCATTGGCCGCATTATCTCAATATAATTTTGAGTCCGCACCTCACTACGCATTAACACCCGCGTTTATCAAAACACCAAGCTCCCACTCTGGAAGAAATCAATGACACATATGACTACTCTTGCCCATTAGTTGAATCTCTGTTCCCGTCGTTGTGACCTTTACACAATGGAAAACCACTTCAGCCGTATGTAAGCACCTAGTCCACTATAAATTGATACGGGTGCTTTTCCCCCAACTCTACCATTAGGTAATATCTTCTCCCCATTATCACAATATATCTCACTTACTAGTTATACCCAAATATGGAAATGAAAAGATCGCCATGAATCCAAAATTTCTTTTATACAATCCACCAGTCGTCAATTACCTTGCACCTATACCTCGGGCTATAGGTGATATAACCTTCTCCAAACGAAACATATTTCTACTACTTCTTGCTACCCTACGTTGAAGGTAGATTTCGGGGATCTCCTCTTAGTTCTAAATAATACTACGTCGAACCACGTACCGGCTTGTTCACTATCTAATAGTGTAAATCACCCAAGTATATAACAATTTCTCTCCTTCTGGACAACATGTCCCCCATATTCGAAGGAACTCGTTCTCCCTCAAGGAATTTACTAACTTGACTCTTCCATCCTTGGAATCGTCCGTTGGATACAAAATTAACTAGTTGATCATCTAACACCCAACCGTTCTACTACTTACTACACCCCTTTCAATGCCGACTTCACGTAAATATTTCTTCCCGTTAAGTGATACTTAATGATCTTCTTCTCCTCTCGGCGTATGCCAAAAGTTTTTACCCTTGCACTTTTCACCACGTTGTGCACATCTGGACCCTTTATACCTTATTGACCTTTTCATTCTATTTACCCTTGAGTCACCCTCAACATTCGATAGGTTGTAACTCTACTCCAAATTGTCCATAATGGTTAACTATTTGCATTCTCAAGATATACCCCCTTATTAAATGGCTTTCTACTGCCTTTTCACCAAATTCGAACTTGGTATATTGATTACACGTGAGTGTACTCATTAACACCTTCTCTTACGACGCTTAAATCCATAAGTAAAAATTCCACCCATCAATATCCCTTCTTCTGGCTTTTACTACATTAGCAAACCAAGATGTTTACATCCCTTATAACTTAATCATACAGTTTTAAACATTATCTACGCTTCATACGTATTCCAAACTCTTTATTGCCGCTGCATTTTCAACGTGGCTATACCACTTGGGCATTCTCAATCACCTTTGAATTTGAAATCCTAAATCCTCCTTAACCTCAATGCATCCGTCAACCCGTCGTAACAAAACCAACATTATCAGTACTTCTTTACTAATAACTGGCTCTACTGGCCTTATATCGCAATTTACCCCTTGTTAACTTCCAGTTATAACTACTTACTTCCATAACGATCGAGGTATCCAATTTATGGAAGAACGGTCAAGCATATCCCTACTACCAACCTTACGCTAAGTTTCATGCTTGGGATGTCTCGCAAAGAGAAATCTAAACAAGGAACCACCCCGATACACTACTACCTAACATTGTCGATCATCGGGATCAGTTAACCCTCAGTCCATAACATGTACCCCTATATTCCCCTCTCTTAACAACAAAGTTACATTTCCTTTCGCAATTACACTTAAACAAGGAACTCTTCCCGAAAGACACTTTCTCTTGACATTGATTGTAATCACATTCCATATACAACATGCGAATATAATCGGGGCTCTCAAAATCCCGTCCCCAGACACACAACTATGAGTATAATCTCCCAAATTTCTAAAGGGTGATAAAACAATGCACTCTTCTTATTACGACATCCTGAGCATTAATATAATAACCAACTAAGCCTTTTCGCTGACTAGTAAACCAATTACTTACGAATCATATCAATTTAAATCCCTACACATGTTGGGATTAAATATCTGAGACTATTATACCTTTTTGAAATCACAACAATATATATAAATATATACATATATACAAAGGTACAATTGCGAGCCCGACCCTCTCACAGAAGGGGCCTCGCCAGAATAAAAACATTCTACCCCAAGGTAGTAACTCTGATAAACTTGTAATACCAGCACACTATCGGTATAAGCATATTATAATACTATAATTAGGATAATATCATACTCGTATAACACAACACTAAAACGAGTAATTTCAATAAAGTATATACCACTATCAATATACTCATTCATACTCCGCGAATGAAAATAAATATAACCCCACACTATCAGGGAAAAATATTCACATAATTAAATGAAATTGCCGATACTCACTAAACTCGACTCTCTCAAGCAAAAATATAACAATAATAACAATTGTAGCAACTCATTCATGTCGCAAACAACATGCAACATCATCTGAGGATATAACTCCTGCTTCTATTCTGACAATCGTCATGCTGCTCAAATGGTTCCTGGACTTAACACACCGGTCCGCACCAAACCGAATATTCCAATAACTATTTCCCTTGTCAGGCACAATACCTTTATCCCTACACTTGGTTCAGGAAACATTTATAACGCACGGGTTTCACTTCCCACAAAATACTCCTACACCTACTCCACTTATCTTCGGTCACACTAACCATGTCAAGGTGGTCCTTCTCTCGGACATTGGTAGTCTCGGTTCTGACGACTACCTCCATTGTCTCCTTAGCTTGATGGACCTAAGGAACACGCTACTAGTTTCCACATCTCTCACTGAAATCACCATTGCTTGGTAATAATTCAGCTATCCGAGTCATTTTAACGTGTTCCCCGTTGAGTCTTCCCCTTGTGGTGCTTCTCCAATACCATTTTCCTAGTCTTACTCTATAAAGATCCTCGATTCTTGCATCTCCCCACCCAAGGAAACGTTTACCTCCAAATTAACACTATGCGACATTAATACCATTTGCATTGACCGTCCAAGCAGAATTCCCCAGAAGAGCTAACAATTCCTCTTGTACGTAAATTCTCCCTTTTATATCCTCATCTCCATTTCACCTACTTCACCCGGTATAAGGTTCACTAAATAATTAAATTTCTCCTCACAAAGTGACCTCTGTCCGGCCCTCTTGTGTGAGTTCAGAACAACATTTGCCTTTCACCCTGAACATCTGGTGAATGAACTTATGGTCAAACCATACGTGTACGCCTTCTCTCGACGTCCCATTCCACTTCTAAATGTGGTGATTACCTCTCACCATTGACACTTTGCTCTTACGAGCCAAGAAAAATTTACCCCAAATTTTCACTCCCGATTGGCCATACCCCGACATATGTCCAAGCCTTTGGATATATTACATTCATCTAGCTATCACACGCCATCTTCGTATTTCGAGTATTTCCACTGTTGGTTCTCTTTAATGTTTCACCTAACTCTTCTCTTCCATTCCAACCATGTTAGGTGAGTCTAATTTGACCCCCACTTCTACTTTAGTTATGCCTGGAAGTCACAAGTCGTGCCTTGGCCGTCTGTACCGTCTACGACTTTCGTGCCATAATATGGGTGACTTCAACTACGGTCATCCTTCTTTAATAAATCAAATAACCTCACTGATCCTTGCCTCCTATTGTCTGCCCAACAGTCTTCACCGGACGTACTGCATTGTTCGGTACACAAACACACCCGAATGCAAATAACATTCACGATCATACACACCCAACAGTCTTCACGATCATACACATCATAGCAGGAGAACAAAATCTTACCAAAGAAATCAACAATCCAAAACATAGGGCTTTATATCAAAAAAAGCTACGCTGGAAGAATAATAAGCCGTACAGATCCTAAAGGACACTAGAACCTGATGCTCTGATACCACCTGTAACACCCCGTTTAATTAAATATTGGGTAGCTACTCCTTTATCAAATTAATACAGAATATTCAGTTTGTTCAGTCTTAGCATCACTGTTAAAAATATTTAATTAATTACTAGCCATCTAATATTTAATAAGAGAGATGTCAAATTTTCTTAATTAAGCCAACAATTAAACAAAATATATTTAATAAACCATCAATCGCATAACCAGTCTCATATAAATGCTCAACAGGAAGAAATCAAATAAGTCTGGAGTAAACACTTCAATAATAAAGATGCCGGAGTAAATAATGTCTCAATACAAGGGTCCGAACAAATAATAAACTAAAAACTGAAATACTTAAAGTCTGCAACTACAACCTCTAAATAAGAATGGGCGACATGCCCTAACTGATACAAATGACTCTGAAGGAATCAAGAATAAAATGCGAGCGTCTACTACTAAGATCCTGTAACTTCCACAGCAGCTACAGCACGTCATCAGAATGGAACTCAAATGCTTGGCATCGCACCTAAAATGTTTTTACAAAACAAAATTAGATTTGGAGGAAAACGGGTCAGAGATCGATGTGAAAACAGTTTAAAATTTTAGCAAGTGATTTAAATTACAATTAAACATCACATATTATAAACACGTTAGTTGCGTACTCTCACATGAGTTTCTTACCTCTCAACTACTGTGCATGCCTAACGTATGCCTTTAACCCATCCTAGTTATGCCACTACCTAACTAGTTTGAACCACTCCTGCCTTCACATTCTAATATTGAGTATTTACACGTAATCCCCCAGATAAGCCATATTTATAACCTATGTTCACATTCATTCAATTACTTATCTCAAGTATTAGTTAAATTCTCATTCTTAACCCATTCGAATATCTTAGTCATTCACATCTACTAAGAAACAATGAACCCATCACAAGTACATAAGTACATCACTCTCAGTACATAAATACATATATGGAACCCCTAGGCTCAGCTGTGGTGCACGCATACTCTGTTATCAAATCCATGTACATCACGTACGTAAGGATCACGTGTTCCGAATCTCTCAAGAACCGTATAAATACAAATCACACATATTGGAGGAGAACATAGTTCACATACCCATGGGTCACGCACATACCTACGCTCCCATGATCAGCTGACTTATCAACTCACAAATAAGTCATTCACAATACTATGTCCTTAAGGTACCAGTCTAAATCCCCCCGAAGGCACACAAGGATTCCAAAAAATAAAACTAACCTTCGGTGATAGCAAGTATGATAGGTATGTCATACACATAAGAAATCCATACACTAGGCATTCACACAACCTAAGTAATCATATATTAATATAGATGTTCACACATTTCATCTAGTTAATCTCGTACATAGCAAGTTTACCCCAAACATTACACATAATATAAATTCTGTTTGATGACTCTCTCGTCGTATCAATTTGGGTACTTAAACCTATCTCAAAAGGTTACTAGGTTTCTTATTAAATTCTTATGTTATTTCAGCACTTAAAGTCACTCTGTTCCTACCCTTAACCTTACATCATCATAAATTCCCATTATAGTTTCAATTTGAATGTTTTCTAATCGTACCTCACTCGATAGACCCTCATAAGTAATAACAATCAATCCCATAAGTTATAGCCTTCTCCGGTAATAACTAAGGCCCTACTGACTTTATCTAAGTCCCACAAGATTATATTACTCACCCTAATAATCAATATTTGGCTTTGGAATAATCCTCAAACCTTAAAGAGAGACAATTGCCAAAAATCAGCATGGGTCGATAGATCGAAGAAAAGGGGTCGATCGATCGATGCTTCGATCGATCGACATTCTTGAGTCAATCGATCGATCAAACAAGTATCAGCCCAGAAATTCTTAACAGTTACGGGTTTGCATCTTTTTACACTTCTTTATCATCAACCCAATATCCAAAACTCATAATTAAGTATATTAATTATCCTACTAATATAGTTACATCATTCCCCATGTTTTAGATTCATCAAATCGACCTATAACATCAATTACTTGGATCAATTTACCCAATTTTCATATAAAAACCTAGTTTTCCTATTTCTTCAAGAACATCTCATAATCCAATCAAATTTCAAAATTCTTTACCCATAAGTCTTAAATTCGTAGTTGTTATCATCTCCAACATAAACCTACATGCAAGTCCTACCCAGATTATGATTTTAAACCGTTCAAATCCATTCAATTTTCATTATTTATGAGAAATATTCAATTCTATAAAAACATGTAAAGTATATGCTTTGAATCTTTGCAAGATAAATCACTTGCCTGTAATTCTGATATTCTGATCCGTTGTTGTTGTTCAAGGGCTAGTCCTCTCTTCATTCCGGTCATCACTCTGCTCCCATGGTCAGCTGACTTATCAACTCACAAATAAGTCATTCACAGTACTACGTCCTTAAGGTACCAGTCTAAATCCCCCCGAAGGCACACAAGGATAAGAGGGTCCTTTTAACAAGTATGATAGGTATGTCATACACATAAGAAATCCATACACTAGGCATTCACACAACCTAAGTAATCATATATCAATATAGATGTTCACAAATTTCATCTAGTTAATCTCGTACATAGCAAGTTTACCACGAATATTACACATAATATAAATTCCGTTTGATGACTCTCTCGTCGTATCAATTTGGGTACTTAAACCTATCTCAAACGGTTACTAGGTTTCTTATTAAATTCTTATGTTATTTCAGCACTTAAAGTCACTCCGTTCCTGCCCTTAACCTTACATCATCAAAAATTCCCATTATTATTTCAATTTGAATGTTTTCTAATCGTACCTCACTTGGTAGACCCTCATAAGTAATAACAATCAATCCCATAAGTTATAGCCTTCTCCAATAATAACTAAGGCCCTACTGACTTTATCTAACTCCCACAAGATTATATTACTCTCCCTGATAATCAACATTTTTCTTTGGAATAATCCTTAAACCTTAAAGATAAACAATTTCCAAAAATCAACATGGGTCGATCGATCGAAGAAAAGGGACCGATCGATCGATGCTTCGATCGATCGATCAAACAGGTATCAGCCCAGAAATTCTTAACAGTTACGGGTTCGCATCCTTTTACACTTCTTAATCATCACCCCAACATCCAAAACTCATAATTAATTATACTAATTATCCTACTAACATAGTTACATCATTCCCCACGTTTTAGATTCATCAAATCGACCTATAACATCAATTACTTTGATCAATTTACCCAATTTTCATATCAAAACCTAGTTTTCCTATTTCTTCACGATCATCCCATAATCCTATCAAATTTCGAAATTCTTTACCCATAAGTCTTAGATTCGTAGTTGTTATCATCTCCAACATAAACCTACATGCAAGTTCTACCCAGATTATAATTTTAAACCATTCAAATCCATTCAATTTTCATTATTTATGAGAAATCTTCAATTCTATAAAAACATGTAAAGTATATGCTTTGAATCTTTGCAAGATAAATCACTTGCCTGTAATTTTGATATTCTGATCCGTTATTGTTGTTCAAGGGCTGGTCCTCTCTTCATTCCGGTCACCATTCCGTCTAAATTGGTGATGGTGGGTGGTGGTTTTGGTTTGGGGACTTTTTGTAACCTCTCCTCTAACTCACGTAACTACCCTCTTTGTTTTTGGCTGATAATGGCCCTAATAGCCTAACCAAAAATAAATAAATCAACACTAAAAATCGTGGGTCTTAATTCCTTAATTTTTAAAATTACCAAAATACCCTTCCGGATTGTCGGTTTGGCCAAAAAATGCCCCGGGACCCAAACTAAATCCCCGGCTAGTGTTTTCTGACTATCTTGAACCTTTCGGACACTTTGGCGCACTCAAAAAGCTCATACGGATGATATAAAAATAAAATAATTTTAAATCCATTAAATTTAGTCTTGACACGACTGACACGCGCGTCCCAACTAAATTACCGAAACTGCCGTATTTTTAATTCACGATAATTTTAATAAATTCAATGACTACATATTACCATAATCACTCAGTAATATTCAACAACATAATAATAACCAAATACTAACTCTCGTTCCGCTAGCATTTAAATCCGAATAAATTTTCTAATTAATTTAATAAATCCCAAAATTAAAAGTAATTCCATTTAATTAACCTCATAATTAAAAGCCATAAAAATACGGGGTATTACAAATAACTGCAACACACAATATAAGATATACGTGGTTCGGCAAAATGGCCTACATCCACGGTGGTGCTCTCTGTTTCTTATTTATGTTTACTCCGGGGGAGTGTTTACAAAATCGTACCCTTTGCCCCAGGCTGAGGGTTTAATATATACATATCATTTATCGGAGAGTGGGGGTGTTGGACTCCTCCACGTTAGCCCATAACTCCTAGAATTTAGGGGTTGAATGGGTCATAACTGAATTTGTTTTTCACAAGGCCTTTAGACTTTGGGCCGAACTTCATCGGGATACTCATCTGGACCGGAGTGGTTAATCGAGGTACCCACAATTTCCCTTAAGATTTTTGAATCACAATTTGGGCTCAATAATTTTACATAATAGCCTTAATGGCATTTTTGTGAATCGCATAGCGTTTTGGGATTGAAGCTACTCTTTTGAGTAGATTCAGGCGGCAGATTTGCTTCATTTCATGTGCATCATGATTGAGAGGGTTTAAACTAGTTTGGAGAAGCTATTTACTGACGTCGCTTCAAACTTCTTTGCATTCTCAAGATTTCTCCACCTCCTTACTGTGCTTTCTCACTTCCAGGTCTCGTATTTTGCCTTCGAGCTTCTTCCTTATCTTCTCATCTTTTCGGCTTGTGGCTTTGCATTGTTTCAAGCTGATTCTCACTTCGTAAGTTCTTCAAACTCCTTCTCCTTTGTTTTTTATTGGAATTTCTTCATTATCGATACTAGGGTTTCTCTTTTCTGATGTCAAAAATAGGCAATAGGTCGATAACAGAGTTTAGGAAGTTCTGCAATATTCCAAACTGGGTAGACATTGAATGTGCCCTTGTTCTTCATAATGTCAGGGACATTGAGGACTATTACTGGATACATGTTCTTCTGTTATCCCATGGAGGTCTTACTTTTCCCCCAAATCGCTGTTTTTTGCATTTTTTCAGTTACTTCTATATAGTCCCTACACAATGCTTGCCAAATGTTTAGAAAATTATAAATGGTGTACATAGAATTAATCAGCTCTATGGCACTAATCTAGGTCTTGCTGAAATTTACTATTGCTACACTTTTTTTAACAAGCTCTGGTCTCCTTTATTTCAAAACTAGGAGTCCTGACAAGGTATTGGTAGTAAATCTACCTGATTCCCATAAGTACTACTGGCACGAGGGGTTTATTGCTAGAAACTGGCAGTTCCCTCCCCAAACTGAAGGGACAATGTACAAGGGACCTGAGATTCCCTTTTAAGGGGAGGAATACATAGGTAAGAATAGACCTTGTGTTGCTCATGGATTTTCTATTATTGTACTATTTTTCTCATATTTCCCTTTTCATCTTTTTCAACGAAGTCAAAGAACATAGAGCCTGCTCATTGTGAGATTCTAGCCACTGAGCTGGTCAAGGCTTGGAAGATTAGGGAATACTTGGCTAATGGTGAGCATCCGTGATCAATCGCATTCCTTTTTTAGTACAAGAACATTGGGTCCATCTTTATTGCTTGTCCTATGGACAGTATTCCTCAGCTAGATATCACAAAAGAGGCTATTGCTGACCCCATTTAATTGGACGAGGAGGAAAGCAGTTCTGGTGAAGAGAGTGAGGGAGCTGACTGGGGACGAGATGAACGTGGTTACAGTGAGGAGAGTTCAAGCGACGAGGAATATTCCAGTTCAGAGGAGGGTTCAGAGGACTCAGAAAGCTCAAGAGAGGAAGACATGGTTCCCCCAGGAAAAATTTGATCTGGGATGATGATGAAGATAATATGTTGCTTGCTCATCGGTTGAAGAAGCAAAAATCTGGGAGTGGGGATACTGCCACTGGCTCTCAGACTGCTGCTCATGAGAAGGAGAGGAAGAAGAAAGAGGATGCACTAGTGAAAGAGAGAGAGAGAAAGAAAGAAGAAGAGAGGAAGAAGAAGGAGAGAGAAGAAGTGAGGACCAAGGCAGGGCAGTCTTTGGTGCCCGTATCTGCTTTGACTGAGGGGGCTTCTGTTTCCCTCTCCCCCCAATTGTCTTCGATGGTGATCGAGAGAGCAGTGCTATCGGTTGATCGCCAGAGGTCGATGGGGACTGACCAGTTAAACCTGAAGGCAAGTCAGGTGCTAGTCTTGGTAAGTCTATCTTTTTCTTCTCTATTTTTGCAGCTCTTCTTTTAATGTATCTTTTGTTAATGTTCTTTTTTCTTTTGTAGTTCGTATCTGATTTCACCGTCCTCTATCGCAGTCGCGATGAGTTATCGAGGAAGAATGCCGAGCTGGAGGCGAGTCTGAAGGCTTCCAGCGTTGCTCAGAAGGCTTCCGATGTTGCCTTGGCCAGAGCTAACCAAGCAAAGGAGACAACATCCAAGGAGCTCGAGGAGCTGAGGCAGTCTTATGACTTGGTTTGCACGAGAAAACTGGCGGTGGTTGAGGAGAACAAAGTTCTTGCTGAGAAGGTGAAAAATGTGGAATCTGAGGATGCCACCCTTAAATAGAGTTCGTACAACGCCGGATGGGTCACAACGTATGAGGATACTGATACTCAGATTGGCTACATTGGTCCTCTCAATTTTAAGAAGGGTTGCGATGAAGCCTTACTCGCTGTGGAGGTGGATATTGATTTCGCCCTCTTTGACGAGCACGACCCTGGCCCCAAACCTGTTGTGGAAGATATGCCCCTCATGTTGCCAATGACGGTGCTCCAGCTGTTCAGACCACTTCTGTATATGCTCCCCTTGATCAGGGGATGGTGCCTGCTCCGCCTGAAGGGGGCGCGCTTGGGACTGTTGCAGATAAGGGGAAGCAACCAGAATCCTCAGAGCAGACTGAGGTAGCCAGCTAGTCTTCCTTAGGGAGCTTTTTATATTCCCTTTTTATTTAATTTCAGTTGTTCTTTCTTTTCGCTGATGTACTCGAACTTTATTTTAATGGAATGAAATTATGCTCACTACACCAAAATGGTCAAATTGGCACCCTTTAAGCGGCTAGCCTTGTCACGGTTATTGACCGTGATAAAAAAAACACGCATTTTTTGTCACGATCAATGACCGTGACAAGGCCATGATAAATACTTGTCACAGTCATTGACCGTGACAAGTCCGTGATAAGTACAGTTGTCACGGACTTGTCACGATCAATGATCGTGATAATACTAAAAAGTTATCACGGTCATTGACCGTGACATGTTCATGACAATTCTATCAGTAAAAAAAAACTCCCTCTTCTTTTTTTCCCACCGATTTTATTCCCTCCATTTCTCTCTCTCTCTCTAGCGGCTGCTCACTCTCTCTCTCTACAACTTTTGTATGTTTTCTCTCTCTATTTCTCCTCCATTTATGTATATGTGTATGTATATGTGCATGTGTGTATATATGTGTATGTAAATGTGCGTGTGTGTGTGTGTGTGTGGTGTATATATGCGTAAGGGGGGGAGGCGGCAGGGCTAGGGGGAGGGGAGGGGGTGTATGTGTGCGCGCTCGCATGTGTGTGTGTGTGTGTGTGTGTGTATGTGTGTGTTTGTGTGTGTATATATGCATGTGTGTGTATATGTGCATGTGTGTGTATATGTGTGTGTGTGAATGTGGTGGGCGGGGACGGGGGGAGGGGGAGGGGGGAGGGTAGGGGTGGGGTGGGGGTGGGTCGGGGGTGTATATATGCGTGTGTGTATTTTTTTAATTAAATTTTTATTTGTTTATTAGATACTGCTCCTCATATTGTAGTGACCCTTGTAAAAGAATTTATTGATTTAATATTGATTGGTTGTTAATTTTTTTTGTAAATTAATAATTAGTGTCCCTTTCATATGCAAGTAGGATTGTCCCTCGTTGTAAATTAGTAAATTAATAATTGTTAGTTTAATTGATGAAAAGAATTAATAGAGTAGATGAATTAGAAGGAGAACGGGATACACATTTGTTGTTGCCATTGCGGTTGGATTATAGTGGATCGATGTTGGGTTGGTTAATTTTAAAAGTGGCATGACCACTGGATTATTGTCCATATGGGGGTGGGATTTTTCAATTTTTTTTAAAAATTACTTTGTATAACGAACAATATATATATATATATATAGTATGATAATTAAATGAAATATACTTGAAATTACATATAGTGCGCATAGATACTAGCCTTCTAGTTCTTATGCGTACGCATTCAATAGCCCATAGACCCGTTCGAGAGTCATTACCCCTATAATGAGATCTCTCGAATTGTCCCGTTTGGACAGTTTGGAACTGCATAATTTCTGTATAATAATATTCTTAGTGGCTTAAAGTTGTTACTTTGGGAGGAAGTTCTGCAGTCGTATCCTAATGTTCTCTGGGTACATACTAGATTGGCAAGTGTGACTGTTATTTCAATTGATCAATTGAAATAACACTCACACTTGCCAATCTACGTCGTGTACTTGGAGAACTACGGGGATATGCTGCCGAATTTTTCTAAAATCGTAACAATGTGCATGAGTTGTTAAGTATATTACAGAAAAATACGGTCTTGAATGGGATAGGACCACTCACCCTTTAGAGGATATGGAGGAAATAAAAATTTCTATTATAAATTTTCCTACACACGCCAAAGCGTCTAAATAGTAATGTGGATGACTTCGCTGCTCCTACCGAATATCAATCCATTTTTTATGATAACCCGAATTTGAAACAATTTTCAATTTGTAATAAATATTTCAATTTGTACTTTATCAATCCATTTTTAATGTTTTTAATTGATTTGCACTTTATCATTTTCACTCTTATGTAGTGTGCGTGTGTGTGGGCAGTAGGGGTGGGGGTGGGGGTGGGGATGTTTCGGATTTTTAGTACAATTATGAGCTTGATGTTGTTGTTTTGGAATTCAGAACTGAGGTGTTAAACTGTAACAATTCATTTGGATTTGTAGTAATTGTACATATTTGCATGTCTTCTTCTAATTCATTTTGATTTGTACTATTAACAACATTTTTTACAGTAAATGTCTCCTTCAGGTATTAAGGCGTGGATGATGATGCTGATTATGATGATGTCGTCTGGGCTAGGTGGTAGCGGAGGCGATGAGGGCTCCTCGGTCCCTAGGCTCCCCAAATATGGCAAATTGGGGATGGCCATCGAGAACAAGATGGGCCTTTTGTGAGATCCCTCGAGCTGGTAAAGACGATCATCGGCCCGGGGTACACTTGTTGGAGGGAGGTGCCAAATGAGCTCAAGTTAGCTATTTGGGTGGCATCACAAGTAATGTATTTATATTTATATTTATATGAATATTTCAATTTCGATTTCATTTTATATTTATATTTATATTTATATTTATATTTATATTTATATTTATATTTATATTTATATTTATATTTATATTTATATTTATTCGCAACTAACATTGTATTTGTTGGACAGGAACAATTCAGCCTGGATCCAAAGCTACGTAATTCCGTCTTGGAGCAGTTGAGGGAGCAAAACAAGACATGTAAGAAAAATATGCGGACCCAGTACTTTGGGAAGACCCGAGAGTCCGTTATCCGAATGCGTGAATCCGTCCCGCCGAAGGAGCCGATCTCATTGGCATAATGGCAAAAGTGCATTGACAATGAGATCGGGGAGCGACAATTGGCATCTCGCCAATCGGGGAGGGAAAATCGAGCAAAAAAGACGGGCGTGCACTACTCCGACCGGACGTCTTACGTTGAGATGGAGCATGGGATGATGGTAAGATTTAATTTTTCTATAAATATAGAAATATATTATTCTGCATTATTTTACTTTGCAGGGCCGATACTAATTTTATTTCAGGGGACAGGGAGTGGCCCTGGGGGTAAGCCACATAGGCTCGATACTTATGTGGATATTCGAACGAAGAAGGGGAAGGATAAGGAGGTGTCCCCGAGCATCGCGGCCAAGATTGTAAGTAATCCGACAGTTTACTTTTTGTTAATTAAGTTATAATTTTTTTATTTACTTATTTTACTAATCATGTGCTTTTTGTCATTTCAGGCAAAGCTTAAGGAAGTGCATGAGTCGCACTTTGATGTCGATAAGGCATCTTTGTCCACAGATGCACTCAGTCAAGTGCTTGGCGCTGATCGCAAGGGGAGGACAAGGGGGGTGAGCTCGCGGGTGGCCAGGTCTAGGATCATCAGATTGGAGATGAGCGACATCGAATTGGCTCGAACGGTGGACTCGCATGATGCAAAACTGTCCCGTTTGGAGGCGACGATCCAAGATATGTTCTCATTCATGAAGCATTCGTTGGGCGAAAACCGTAAGGGGAAAGGGAAGGAGAAGGTAGTGAAGGAGGAGGTGCATGATGACGAGGATGTGGACCTCACTGCTTCATCGACGACACGTGCAGACTTTGATGATCCACTCCCCTATTTGGCTCCATTCAACCGACCGATGTCGACACTTAGTTGGCCGACCATGTTTTTACTGGACATATTTGATGGCCAGAGGATAGGGCAGGGGTTGAGGGGACCGAATACCGTCCAGGGTATGCCAGTTCATGGACGTTTTCTTCAAGACATCGAGTCCAAGGTGCTCGTCACACATGTGATACCCGGAAAGGAGAACTCCCCCTTGTGGTTGTACGAACAATGCGGCACGATGTATATTATTGGGTGTGTCAATTCGTATATCGTGTGGCCTACTCACCTCCTCAAAGCTAACCCTACCCCAGATATGTAGTGACATTATTTGAATTGAATTGTTTTAAGTTGTTACATTTTAATTATATTTGGATTATATCATGATGCATATCGTTTTGAATGTATATTTGCATTATCTCTATTTTATTTGGATATATTATGTTTGAACAGGTACAACATTGCTATAACAGGTACAAATATACTGTTGGATAGTAGCAGTGGTCATATTGCCCAGCAGATTTTTTTTCAATTCTGTCCAGAATTATCACGGTCATTGACCGTGACAAGTCCGTGATAAAGAAAACTTATCACGGTCAATGGTCGTGATAATTTTTTAAAGAGTGTCCCGGGTTTGTCACGGTTTATGACTGTGACAAAACTTATCAAGGTCATAGACTGTGACATGATCATGACAATTCTAATGAACTTATCACGGTCAATGATCGTGATAAGTCCGTGATAATAAAAGTTGTCACCCCCAGAATTGCCACAGTCATTGACCTTGACAAGTCCAACTTGTCAAGGTCAATGACCGTGACAATTCGACAGATTTGGTGTAGTGGCTCCCTTCCGCGTACTGATTCATTTGTTATTTACTGCTTATATGGTTTATAGCTGATTGATGTTGAGGAATATATTCCTGCTTCCTCTCAACTAGGACAAATTCTTAGTCCTGATGCGAGCAATCGAGTTCACCGTGCTTTTGTAAGAATTTTCAAATCTCTTAGGTCAAGGAACCAAGAGTATAAGGACTAGTCGGAGCTCGTAGCCAAGCTGAAGGATAGGCTCCAGGAGAAGGAGGAGGTCGGCGCTTCTATTCAAGAAGAAGTGGATTCTCTGAAGGACAAGCTTCTAGATGCCTCCGAAGTTAATCAAGTTGGAGAGATACTTCAACAAGAGAATGATGCTTTACGGAGAGAAGTCTCGTAACTTAGGGAGAATGCACCGAGCATTGCCCCTCGAGTTCTGCATGGTTCCTCTTCATCGGTCGGTCCGCGAGCTGATACTAATGATAGTGGCTCAGCTAGGTAGATTGTTGAGCTTTGGGGTGATGTTCGTAGGGCGTATGTGATAGCTGCCGATCTTCAAAGAGATGTTACCTCGTTGAGTCACCTATTCAAGAAAGGTCCTCGATAGGTGTGGGCTGATGGTTACGACCAGGGCTAGACCGATGCTCCGATGAAATTGAGGGAGGTCGAGGAGCTATCTTTCATGAGAGGATGGTTGAGTTCTCTTAGGGAGTTGCAGGTCCCTAGGAACTCTGTCCTCTAGTATTGTCATGAGATATCCCCCTCAACTTTGATGCGGAACCTATTCAGGAGGGATGATCGATGGGTTTCTATAGATGCCATCCCAAGCCAGCTCATGGAACTAGATTCAGATGAAGTCGAGGAAGAATTGGATCCTCACTTAGATGATGGTTGAAGAGCGCAAGTGGCTGACTTTATTGCTCAGCAACCTAATCCTTATTAGGATTTTCTTTACTCATCATATGTAACTCTTTGTATATGTAATGATGTAATAAAATAGTTATGTTTTGGGAAATTTTTCGACTAAACATGTGTTGTGTATTTTTTACTTCATTGATTCCTTGTTCAACTATCTTGGGCTTTTTTAGCCGAATAGACTTGACGTAAGCAGAGTTGGTTTATTGAGTGAGTATCCCCCCAGTCTAGTATGCTTTCATTATACTACTCTGCCTTACTTTACTTTTTAGGTTGTGTCGTCACACTTCCTTAGGCCTAAGTGTGGAAATGGAGAGGATACACCTGGCGTTGGATGTTCCATCCGAGTAAGATTTTTTAGCCAAAAAATGTTGGCGACGAACCTGGGTTGGTCATATTGCCTAAGGGTCCCCTGTAGGACTTCATTTATTGCCAGGGGAAATGCTAGGAGGTTGTTCGTGTTTGATGATGAAGGACTGAGGAGGGTTATTACATACTGACCCTAATTTAATACACATCTCGTAATCTTAGTACATTATTCGAAATATACTAAGTATTTCAACAAGTTGTGGTATAGTAAGTGTAAGTTATGGTCCTCTCAACCTGCATAAAAATCCTCCAAGCCCTTGAAGCTATGCATTGATGTAAACTATATACTCCACTTTGCTCAGTGGTAAAGCAAGTACGAGTACAGTCGTGAGTTTCTCCTTTAACTCCTCAAAAGATCTTTGAAAATGAGCATCCTAAATGAATGGTACCCCCTTTCGGTTGAGGTGAATCAGTGGCCCGACAATCTTCAAAAACCCTAAATAAACCTATTGTAAGTACCCTTCTAACCCCCAGAAACTCCTAACCTCTATATATGTCGTGGGCTTTCTGCTTATGATCACGACTGACATCTTATTAGAATCTATTGAAATTATAGCCTCTGATACAATATTCCCCAATAACTGAAATTCCCACAACCAGAATCAAGACTTATAGAGCTTAATGTACAATCTATGTTCCCAAAGTGTCTTAAAAATCGTCCTCAGATACTGTGCATGCTCATCCTCGGACTGAAAGTATATTAAATGTCATCGATGAACATTATGACAAATTCATCCAGATACAGTTGGAATACTTTATTAAGTAAATCCATGAATATGGATGGAGTGTTGATCAACCTAAATGCATGACCCTGAACTCGTACGACCCATTATTTGTCAGAAAATCCATCTTCGAGATGTATTCCTATCGAATCCACAACTGATGATAACCCGAGCGCAATTCGATATTTGAAATAATGACACACCTCTCAATTGATCGAATAGGTTGTCAATATGAGGTAACAGAAATTGGTTTCTTATTATAACCTTGTTTAGCTCTCGATAGTCCACACAAAGCCTCAACTAACCATATTTATTCTTAACAAACAAACTGAAGCTCCCCACGGAGACGTGCTCCTCTGTATGAACCCATGACTCAGGATTTACTAAATTTTCTCTCCTAACTCCCTCATATCCAATGAATCCATCCTACAAGGGGCTCTTGTAATGGGAATGATACCAAGTCTATGACTAAATTAATCTCAGGTGCGGGTGGTATCCTGAACTCCTGAACTACATGCATTAACTCTAAAGAGACGATGACCTCATTATATGTGCTCACATTGATATAATATAAATTTGTACTAGTTCCCCCTTGATCCTAGGCATACTTATAAAGAACATCCCTTACCCGAGAATGGAAAATGTGGTAGCCTTCCCTCTATAGTCAATCGGGGCATGGTACTACACTAACCAATCCATCACTAATATAAAATCGTACGTCCGCATATTCAAAATCAATAAGTCGGCCAAAAATCATTATTGTCCAATCTTGATGGCTACGTACCTACAAACTTGACATAAATTCGCACCCCTACCCACTAGAGTATCTACATGAATAAAAACCTTGACTGTAATATCTACTTACACTGAAGCCGCGGAAAAAGAACTATGGACAAAAGAGTGAGATGCTCTAGTGTTAAATAATACTTGTGAATCACTACCATAAATGTAGAATGTACATTCGATGGCCTGTGGCAAGTCTTGTTGATCCTGATGATAGATGTGGGTACCTCGATTAACCACTCTGACCCAGATGAGTAGCCCGATTAAGTCCGGCCCAAAGTCTAAAGGCCTCGCGCATAACTAATTCAGTTATGACCCATTCAACCCCTAAAATCTCTCAAGAGATATTCTAGGAGTTATGGGCTAACGTGGAGGAGTCCAACCCCCCCACTCTTCGAGAAATGACATGTATATATTAAACCCTCAGCCCGGGGCAAAGGGCACGATTTTATAAACACTCCCCTGGAGTAAACAGAAATAAGAAACAGAGAGCACCACCATGGATGTAGGCCATTTCATCGAACCACGTATATCTTGTGTTGTGTGTTTCAGTTATTTTGTGTTCTTAATTTATTCTGGTGATCGCATTTGCTTATCATTTGTGTTGAGATTTATTGTCACCACAATTGGCGCCATCTGTGGGAAACGATTATTTTCCTTTAAGAAAGCCTTCACCAATAAGAACCTAGAATGTCTGGTCACAGCAGCAATGCCCCTCAAGCAAGGGATATTCAAGAGCAACCAACCCCTTGTAGGGTTAAATCTGAAGTTCGACGCTCAAATCCTAGGTCTTGCCCAGAACAACAAGCTTCAAAAGAGAGTCAGGGACCATCCAGGTCCACGCAAGTCTCCAGGCTAATCGATGCCTATGGGGTCAGAATCTAAGAGCAGGAGGAAGACACTCGTAAGTAGGAGGCCGAGAAAGCTCACCTCAAGAGAGGACTGGAGAAGATGGAGAGAGAATTCCTTCGTAACACGAGGCAACGTCACTATCGCGCTCCTAGCCCTCATGCGAGCAGGTCTCATAGCCAAGGAAGGATCCCCAGACGTGGATATCAAAGATTTAAGGGACACAGGTCAGATGATGACTTACCTGAGTAACAACAATCAGCTCACCGTTATAAGAGCCCAGGCTGAGGAGACGATGACATACGAAATCTGGTCCAGAGAGAAATGGACCAACACCCCGCACATAGGGGTGACAGGTCGACCAGAGAGCTAGCCAGGAGAGCTCTCAGGACCTAGATGAAATCCCCTTTCTCAAGGAAAATAGAAGAATAAGAAGCCCCCAAGAAATTTGTGATGACCCGATTCAAGATCTATGATGGAAAGACTGATCCTATTGACCATGTTAGGTAGTACAGGCAGACCATGACCCTCTGGGACCATAAGGATGCGTTGATGTGTCGGATCTTTCCGTCGATCTTGCATGACGTAACTTAAAAGTGGTTCGAAAAACTCCCTCACAGATCCATTAAAATTTTCGAGTCCCTGGCAGAACTCTTCACAACTCGCTTCATTACCAGCAGCTCCTATCTGAAGAGGAGGGATGCTTTATTGACAATGAAGAAAACGCCTCTGGAGAGCCTTAGAGACTACGTGAAGAGATATTGGGAGTTATTCAACGAGGTCGAGGACTGCTCGGAGCAGGTCACCGTGGCGTCCTTTAAGATTGGCCTACCCAGTTCCTACCTCTTGCACCAGTCCCTCACTAAGAAGGAGGCCACGACCATTGACGACCCAATGACTCGTATTAAAAAATATCCCGAAGTTAAAGATGTAACCCGTCTCAGTGCAGGGGAGAATGGTCGCACCAAGTTCACCAGCAAGGGTAGCGACAAAGCTGAGAACCAAAAGAAAGTAAGCAAAAATGGGGGCAAGAGCGGCCCCAAGAATGGGAACAAAAGTGATGCCTTAAAATCATTTCAGGCAGTGAACACAATTTTTAAAGAACCAATCTACAAGATTCTAGCAAAGATCAAGGATGAGCTATTCGTTAAGTGTCCTAGGAAGATGGGAGGAGACCCCTCAAAAAGGAATAACGCACTGCGATGTGCTTTCCACAAAGAGGGTGGAAACAAAAAATTGAGCACTGCAAAGCCCTCAAGTCTCACCTCGAAGAGTTAACTAAAATTGGACACTTAAATGAATTTTTGAAAAAGAAGGCAGAGAAGGTCGCTGCCAATGGAGATCAAAGGCCTGACAACGTGCTCGAGGAGGACGTCGGCCATGAGTTCGTAGTGATTAATGGGTCATCCGATCTAAAGCAGATTTAAGTAAGCTCAGCTCGGATGGAAGTAAAAAAGCTTACAACAGTAATATAAGCTTTTCAAATCGATCTAGCCAAAACGCAAGCAGGAAAGCGTTGGTGAGTAGAGGATGTCGGCGAGTAGAGGACGTCTACTACAACAAGCATATTATGTTCATGGATGAAGACCTAGTGGGATTAAGGACCCCACATCATGATGCCTTGATCATTACACTTAGGATAACTAACTATGACGTCGACAAGTTGCTCGTAAACCAAGGTAGCTCATCTGAAGTAATGTATCTCGACTTATTCCTAAAGTTGAAGTTAAGTGTCGCCGACTTATAGGAAGCCACCGTTCCTCTTGTTGGCTTCGCTAGAATAGTAACCATCTTTTTGGGAAAGATTGTACTGCTAGTGAGGGCAAGAAATATATCCAAGATGATCGAATTTTTGGTGGTTGATATTGACTCACCCTGCCAGGTGATCCTTGGCAGAGAGTGGCTACATGCGATGAAGGCCGTCCCCTCTACCTACCACCAGAAACTCAAATATGTAACCGAGCGAGGAGTTATGGAGATCCATGGAGACCAAGTGATGGCGAGAAAGTGCTTTATAGCAGTCATCCGCCCCAAATCAGAGAAGAAGGTCGAGAAAGCCAAGGAGAAGGTTGAAGAACAAGAAGGTTTTATGCCTTCCAAATAGCAGCTAAAATATGGAAGACCTGGAGTGGAGGAGACCAGGCTCCTCCCCTCTGAGCGGGTCGTTGAGAACCTGGAGGAAGTCGCAGCCGACGGTGATAATAAAGATAGGATGTTCTTGATCGGAGCCTCTCTCACAGATCGAGAGAAGAACGAACTGATAGTACTTTTACGAAATAACTTGGACGTTTTTGCGTGGGAACCCTACGAGCTGCCTGGGATTGATCCCAGTGTGGTTTGTCATCGGTTGCACATTGACCCAACTTTCAAGCCGAACACACAAAAGTTACGAAGAACTGCACCCGAGAAGGCCAAGGTTGTGGAGAAGGAAGTGGAAAAGTTGCTGGATGCAGGATCCACATGGGAAGTTCAATTCCCTAAGTGGCTATCCAACCCAGTAGTGGTCCCGAAAATCAATGGAAAATAGAGAGTCTGCATTGACTTCACCGACCTGAACAAAGCTTGCCTTAAAGACAGTTTTCCTCTTCAAAAGATTGACCAGTTGGTGGATGCCACAGTAGATCATAAAAGAATGAGTTTACTAGACGCATACTTCGGGTATCGCCAAATCCCTCTACATGATCCAGATCAAGACAAGACAGCATTCATCAGTACAGTTGGGTTATATTACTACAAGGTCATTCCCTTTGGGCTAAAAAATACAGGAGCAACTTACCAGCGGTTGGTCACCAAAATATTCAAAGACCAAATGAGGAGCACAATGGAGGTTTACATCGATGATATGCTCATCAAGATCAAGCTTAAATAAGAACACCTCTTTGACCTATTAAGGACCTTCAAAATCCTCAAGAAATACCTAATGAAGCTTAACGTAAGTAAGTGTTCCTTTGGTGTCCAGTCAGGAAAATTTCTTGGGTACTTGGTTAGCAAGAGAGGCATTGAGGCCAACCTAAACCAAATTTACGCCATCAATAGGGTGCAGCCCCCCCGTACGATAAGAGACGTGCAGAAGCTCACGGGAATGCTCGTCGCCCTAAATCGGTTCATTTCGAAGTCATTCAAAAGGTTCCAGCCATTATTTTAGTTATTGAAGAAAAGAAAAAATATGGAGTGGAACGAGGATTTCTCGAAGGCATTGGAGGAGCTCAAAGCTTACCTCAGCACACCACCCTCGCTCGTAATACCTCAAGAGAACGATTCTTTGTACCTATACGTCGCAGTTTCCAGCCATGCTATGAGTTCTGCACTGGTATACGAAAGAACGGGGATCCATCAACCAGTCTATTACATAAGAAAGACTCTGTTGGACGCCGAATAACGATACCTACCATTGGAAAAGCTCGATTTTGCGCTAGTGGTAGCCTCAAGAAAATTAAAACATTACTTCGAAGCCCACTCCATCATTGTACTTACATCCCACCCTCTCAAAGTAGTATTGTGAAAAGCGGACCTATCCGGTAGATTATCAAAATGGTCAGTCGAGCTCGGGCGATTCGACATTCAGTTCCAGCCAAGGAATTCCATTAAAGGACAGGTCCTCGCCGACTTCATCGTGGAATTTATAGGAGAACATCCTCGCGAGCAACCCCAAACTAGTCATCAGCAGGAATTTACCTCAACATCAGGAATCGGAAGACTGTTCATTGACGGTGCCTCCAATTCCAAGGGGGCAGGAGTAGGCATCGTGCTGATTACCCCTGAAGATGAAATCTTCGAGCAAGGGATCAGGCTTGGATTTGAAGCCTCCAATAATGAAGCAGAATATGAAGCACTGATAGTAGGCCTACAGAAGGCACACGCGCTGGGAGAAAATCAACTCCAAGTGTTCGGCGACTCACAGTTGGTCTCCAACCAGATAAGTGGTGATTTCAACGCTAGGGATGAGAGGATGGCAGCCTACCTCTCCACATCCAAAAAATTGATGGCCAATTTCGAACAAGTCACTGTCTAACAGTTTTTCAGAAGACAAAATAGCCATGCTGACACCCTGACAGCCTTAAGCTCAACCATTAATTCTAACTTAAAGAGAATAATTCCGATTGACTTCCTCGCCCAACCAAGCATCAACCAGATCAACGAACTGCCAAACGTGGGGTATGTTCTCCAGCTTGAGACAACCCTCAGTTGGATTGACCCATAAAGGGATTATTTGAATGACGGTGCACTACCAGATGATAAAAATATCGCTCATCAGATAAGAGTCAAAGCTTCTCACTTTCACTTATCTTTTGAGGGCAAACTGTACAAGAGATCTTTCACTGGTCCTTACCTCCAATGCGTTCACCCGAAGGACGTCGAGCAAGTTCTTCGCGAACTCCATGAGGGAATCTGCGGGAGTCACATTGGGGGCAGGTCGCTAGCTTTTCGAGCAATGAAAGAAGGCTACTGGTGGCCATACATGCAGAAAGACGCTGGAGTTTATGCTCGCAAATGCAAAAAATGGCAACTTCATGCTCCTATGGTTCACCAGCCAGTCAACAACCTGAAGTCACTCACCAGCCCATGGCCTTTCGCCCAATGAGGAATGGACATCGTAGGCCCTCTTCCTACTGCAGCAAGTAATCGCAAGTATATGTTATTCGCAACAGACTACTTTACTAAATGGATAGAGGTAGAGTCGCTGGCAAACATTAGAGATGCATACATGATAAGATTCATATAGAGGAACATTGTCACTTATTTTGGGGTCCCCAAGACCATCATCACTGACAACAGAACACAATTTGAAAGCGGCCTCTTTCAGGGTTTCTGTAGTGACCACGAGATCAAGCACTACTATAATTCTGTAGCATACCCTCAGAGCAACGAACAAGTCGAAAATTACAATAAAATAATGATCGATGGATTGAAGAAGCGCTTGGAGCGAGCCAAAGGGGCATGGGTAAACGAACTACCCCACATCCTATGGGCTTATCGTACTACCCCATGATGAGCATCTAGGGAAACCTCGTTCGCACTAATATATGGTATGGAGGCAATCATCTCCTTAGAAGCTGGCCTCCCTACCATGAGGTCCACCCTGGTCGACCAAGGCTAGAACGATTAAGCATTGCTCGCTGAACTTGACCTAGATGAAGAACGAAGAGAGCTGGCTCTGGTGAAACTAGTAGGTTATCAGCAACAACTACCAAGGAACTACAACAAGAAGGTCAATCCAAGAGAATTCCAAGTTGTGAACTACGTCTTAAGGAAAGTTCTTGGTAGCACTGTAAAACCATGGAATGGAAAGCTAGGACCAAACTAGGAGGGACCATTCAAGGTGATAAGAGACGACCTACAAGGAGCCTACCACTTAGAAATGCTGGAGGGCAGGGAGATACCTCGATCTTAGAATGCAACCAACTTGAAGAAATTCTACTTCTAGTTTTTCTCCTTTAATTTTTTACTTCAATGTTGAAATTTTCGATTCATTTCTGATTAATAAAAAAGTCTTTGGCAGTGGCATTCTATGAAGTGTTGAAATACATTATGATTCATGAACCTTTTCCAAGTTACAGGCTCCAACAAGTTGAGCAGGGCATGAACACCTCCTACCCGGTCATATTTTTGTCATGCATTTAGTACATTATTCGGGTTTATAATATTATGAGTAAATCATATACTAAGCCCCTAAAATTTCATTAATGTGTTTAATTATACCCTAAAGTTTTACATGTGTCCAATCAGTCTCTCAAGTATTCAAAAGGGATCCAATCAGTCCCTTGTTTAGTTTTTAATAATATACACTAGTTTATCCATTAAGTTTTGATTTCCCTCACATAACCCCTGCATTTCAAGTTTTGCATTTTATTTTTTAATTTGTTTTGAAATTGCCATCATAGTCAAGTTTTCGCATCTTTTCTAGCTATGATTATAGTAGAAATATATGTGAGTATAAATGCACTAAAAATATCCACTCAAACAATTAAAAAACTCTACATCGCTACAAATAATTATAGCATAACATAATACCTTAATAAAGTTACATAAAGATATTCTAAAAAAACTGAGAGTTGCCAATAAGAGTTAATAAACAAAGTAAGACATCCACAACGTGTGAGTCCACACATGCCTCGGTGTTCAGCGAATAAGCTCAATAACCGTCTACGGATTGGAGCACAGAACCTACTGCTTTTTCACTGCAACACCACACCACGGAGTCCACCGTGTGTAAATAGAAAACTATGTACGGATTTCACTGCATGAAATGATTCTAAACAATGTGAAAAGAATAAACTTCGGTGCCCACAAACTAGATCTAAAAGCATATAATAGATGAAACTTGGATATTTAAACGATTGGGTATAAACTAGGGATTGGATTAGAAAAGCTTGATCATAAAAGATCACATAAACGCGAAGAGATTTTTGAGTTTGGGAACTCAAAAAGCATGAAAAAGTATATCTTAAAAATGTTGCTCCGCAATTATATTTATAGGAAGTTTTCCACAAATGAGATACGTATGAAAAACTTTGAAGAAAGTCCAAAAATATTGAAAAACGCATCGGCTCGTTCGAACGAGGTCAATCTCATTCGAATGAAGAAGCCAATCTCGTTCCAACGAAGCCATACATCTCATTCCAACTAGCTTCTAATGACATTTTTAATGAGAAACTAGTGTTGTCCAGAAACTAGGTCGTATGAAATTCATTGGATACTAACTTAACGAGTTATAGAGACTCGTTCTAACGGCATAGGCAATGTCATTGGAACGACCTGCCGATTTTTCTAAAATCATTTTAAAATCAGATAATAACTTTTTAAAGAATTTTTATAAAACTAACATCCAATGATATGATTCCAAGGTTCTTCAAATATATACATTCATACCCGAGAGATCATCGAAACGCTGAAGACAAAATATGGCACTAAACATGGCACGATGAATGTAGAACTTCTAACATGGCCTCTAAACTTCTAACATGGCCTCTAAGTCTTCAAACAAACACGTCACATACTTGAAAGGCAAACACACTCACGTCCTACCTATGACTCAAAGGTTTTGTCCAAACATGGAATAAGCCAAAATATACAAATTGACTCGATTCGAAAATTTGTCCTTACATAGTAAAAAGAAAAATGAAAAATATTAGTAACCACGGAGGAAGATCAGGAACGATTGGAAACACTTGGATTCTTAAACTTATGCTTATAAAAAGAGAACCCGAATATCCTTTTGAACATATTCTACCAAAAAAAGAAAATAATTTGGATTGCAGTAACTACACTTTAGAACAACATGAAGAGATTATTGTAAACGAAACTAATTATGAAATTAAGCATGAAATAATATTGGAAAGGTCAAAAAATGAATGAAACTGATATCATAGAAATAAATAATGCAGGATCAGAAATAGAAGAAGAATTTTATAAACAATTAGTATTGATAAGTCTTATGGAAATAAAGCACATTCCTGTTAAAATTTTGAAATTATAAGAATTTATTTTTTAACGAATAAGAAACGAACAAAATGGGCATTGTAATGACATTGGTTAAAGATGAAGTCAAACCAAGTCGTGGATATGAAAATACTCCTAGAAAATTCAGCATGGATCAAATGAAAATTTTAGTGAAAGGTTAAGATTATAAAAAAATTGGAGGATGTACTTTTGACAATGAGAAAACACATAAACGGGGTTACACCTAAATAAGACAAGAATTCACTCCAAATTCATTACTAAATATGACGTGAATGAAGAATTGGGGATATTTTCGCCATTTTTAGGATTTTATAATTTTTTTGTTATTTTCCTTTATTTGATGTATTTTGTTTTATTATTTGTTTGTTTGGTATTATAGGAAGGTTATTGGATCCTATGGATTTAATTATAACTAGATTATTAGCTTAGAGGCCAAGCAACCTCCTTTCCATAAATACTCATTGGTAGCCTCATTTGAGGCATTCTTTCATTTTATAAGATATTGATTAGAGAAAGTTATGACGAGAGTCCTCTTTTCTTGTTCTCATTTGGCGTCATTTACGTCAAAATAAGTTTGCAAAAATCGTCGAAGAAAAATTCCTAGGAAATGAATATTAGGAAGATAAACATATGAGAATGTTGCAAACAAAGTTAAAAATATAGAAACATGGAATATGGTATTTTTAGTAAATTATATATGTCAATACTCTTTTTACTTTTATAAACTGGGATATATCATAAATCATCTCATAATGTTTTTTCGTAAATTACCTGGCCTAATAAATGAAAACACAAAAAAAATTGCAAAATCTAATGTCATGGAGTAAAAAAGATAAGGAATGAGATCAAAGACAATGTGAGGAACTTGTAACAATTTATTGTAAAAAAGAAGAGGAAATAAGCTATCAATATCATATACTAATGCCAATAGTATATATATTCCAATGCATGTATGTATAGAAGCATTTAGCAAGTGTGAATTATGTGCTTATTTAGATAGTGGATGCTCATAATGTTTTGGAAAAATGTCTCTTTACAAAATATTTATAAAAAAATTGGAGCCAACCAATTGTAGTTAGGATAGCTAATGATAAACTATAATTCATATCGAAGCAATAAAATATTTAACGATAGAAATCAATAAGGAAAATTTTGTTATTCAGATGAGTCATACAGGTCGTGTACCTAAATCCTTCATTCAGTCATCTTTACGACATAAAATAAGAAAATAGAAGTCTATAAACTAAAAAATGAAGTAACAAACCAAAATTTTGACTTCGCTGGTGAGGAATTAATCTCTCCCACAAACCGCAAAATTGTTTTGAGTAATATAAAAATCATTACAAGAAGAAATAAAAGAGAAGCAAGAAAAAAGCTGTACAGATTTGTATAGTTAGGATGCATCAAAATTTGGGAACAGTTATAAGAATAAGGCAAATAGAGATAATAAATCCTAATATGATAATCAAAGTAAAACATATGGTGTATACATATGAAGATATACTAGAGATTAAGGTACGAATTGAAGAATTAAAATAAAAGAACTTAATAAGAGATAGTTAGAGTCGTCGTAATAGTCCAGCCTTCATGGTTAGGAATCATTTGGAAGAAAAAAAAGTTAAATGGTAGTAATTACAATAAATTAAATGTTAACATTAAGTATCATGGATATTTTATTTCAAATAAACAAGTCCTTTATAACATAATGAAAAATAATTCTTGGTTCTAAAAAATAGACGTTAAAAGTGGAGGCTCACAAATAAAGATAGAAGATGAGGGTATCCCACTAACAACACTCGGTGTTCCTCAAAGAAAATATGAGTGGTTAGTAATGTCTTTTGATTTAAAAAATGCACCGAGGATATTTTAAAGAAGAGCGGATAATATATTTAAAAGTCTTATTAATACTTATCTTTTATATATATGTGATTCTTATAATCTCTAGGACATTAGAGCGGCATGAAATAGATATTGAGGAAGAAACTAATATGTATAAATCATGTATTGTGTTAGGAGAAAAGAAGTGCACTTATGCACAGCAGTGGATTGAGTTCTTAGGAATAGAAATAAAAGTAGGATCAATAAAAATCATAGACAAATTTTCAAAAAAGTCGAAAAGATTCTTGGTAAAATAGTAGATAAAAAATTATTAGAAATATTTTAAAGTAGTGTAACCTATGCATAAGATTTTATAAAATATTTAGCAAAATTAAGAGACCGTCACAAAAAAAATTAAACAAAGATGAGTCATTGAACTCTACCGACTCTACATCAGTACTGTTAAAGAACAATGTAAAATCTTCCAGCATAAATCCAATTATCCCACCATGGAAAAAGAATAATTATAGTACTTCAAAAGTTTTATTATTTCTAGCGTCAATACCAACTCTAATAAAAAAAGCTTCAAATACCTACTGGGTTTTTTAAATAAAAATTTAACTAATATGCAAGCATAAGGCAGACTCTTGCAATGGCAGCTATGGTTAGAACAATTTATATTTACTATTTAGCATACAGATGGAAGAAAATTTTGTTTAACTGGTATCCTAACAAGAGAATTTTCAAATGGGTTGGAATCAAAGACTCTTTCAGGTAAAAAAAGAAACACTCCTAATTGAGATAGACCAAATGTTGAACTTGGTATCACAAGACAGCGAGATCATTGAAAAACAGTTGCAATTTTCTAAAGAGAGTCGTTACCTGAACGAGCTAATTAAGTCAATCAATAAAGTTGCACTGACATTACTATCATTTGAATTACTAACTTTTATTCTTTAACTTCCAACCCATCTAGTGGAAAAAATTAAAAAAAATTATTAATATATCTAAAAGACGGTATCAATATGGATAATCACGAATTCAGGAGAGGATAATGCATCCTTAGAATTAGGAAGCCTAGAAAAATTTTAATGTATTCTCTAATAGGGTAGTTAAAGTCTCCATCAATCCCAAGCTTGTTTTCTGTGAAGGTCCAATAACATCGTTGTGAAAAATGAGAATGATTATTCAGTTTTGAAGATCCTCCTCATCCAGAAGGTTATTCATTTTCTATGTTAATGAAGTTGCAATAATATATGTTCAAAAAAATTTATACTTCGTAAGCTTAGGAAAAAAGTGTGTTTAAGCTTTGAGACTATTCAATCAGAACACATTGAAGATCAGTGCATCTCATTATTTAGTCATAATCCAGGATCAAGAAAACTATATCTCCTATTAGTCTCAATCGATATATGATGATATTCAAAAAAACAATAAATGATTCATTTGAAGAAAAGGCAATAGGTTTCTTCATGATTAGTATGGTTGTAATAAAATTGGCAAAGGAGGGCTTTAAACTTGCGCATTGTAGAAGAATCACCTTTGCAGTATACGATCTCTGAAGATGATAGAGCCCACTTCTGAAAAAGTCTTAATAAAGAAGGTTGGCATAATGTTGAAAATATGATGGAAGGTTAATAGTATCATGTGAAGAGGGATTCATCTCAACTTAATAATTTTATATTTGACTTCTTCTTTTGCTTTGATCAGTGATGCCTAATGGTAGAGTGAATTATTGTGCTATTATATGAAAATATAAAATTATTGTACTTTTATATATATCTCGCGTCTGAATTTGGAGTCCGAATGTGCCTATGATAGTCCTCTATAAGTATTGAGAAGGGACACGGATTAACTGAGTATTCTTGAACCAAGAAAAATTTTGATCTCTCAGATGCTCTTAAAGTAAACAATACTTTTGTAATCTTAACACCTTTCTGTCTTTGTAATCTTTTCATTTTATTACATAAGTTTTTTTCTTTCATAGGGAACTATGTGGTCTTTCACAAACACCTTTAGAATACAGCCCCGTTATCCATCCGATTCAAATAGCCATATTGAGTTACAAGTGGGAAACGAAGTAGATCTTTGATGTGCATGTTGCCTACGTCGACTACAGGTATTAGTCAAAACCTTTAATACATATTTTTATTTGCAAAGCATAAATGGTCTTTAATCACATAAAGTAAAAGTAATGAACTAAAACTTGTATAGATTTTACACCTAGTACCGTAATTCATGATAAGTAAATTAGTGATAAATTAAGAAATACTATGTTATTATTTTAAGCAAAAACAAGTCATTGTATAATTATAGAGTCAGATCCAAGACTATAAGTTGACTAATAAAAGATATTTCAGAGAGGTTAGTTCTAGAGTTTGTTTCCAATCTATAACCTGTGCTTATACCGAGTTTAGAAGCTTAAGGAGTCAAAATATAATGGGCAAATTACTTAACTGACCCCTAATATATGTTAAAGGTTTCTATTGGGCCCTTAATGTATTTTTTGTACCTATTGAGCCCTTAATGTTTATTACTTGTTTCTAATCAGTTCTTTTGTTAAAAAAACCGATAAAGTTAACGAATTTCACCCAATTTACCTCTTTGTCCCTAATTTAACATGTACAATGACATTTTTTAACGTTATTAAACTTTCCAACCTATTTTTTAATATATAGTATTTAAAAATATATCAAATATTAAAGTTTATTTTGCAACTTGTAAAAAGTTATATTTTTTTAAAAATCAGTTATATATTAAATATTAGAAACATTAGACATTAACTTTTTTTTCTTTCAAAAACATATTAAACTGTCAATATTTTTAATAACATATATCACTGTTCTAAAAAACCCGCCTAGGCACGCCTAAGCTTGAGGCTTGGAAGAAGCGCCCCGCCTTAAGATTTTGACGCCTTATGCTTGGTAAAACCCTTAAGGCGTACTTTTTTCTCTAAAAACAACAATGCTTTAGTGAAACGATATCGCCCTTTAAAGATTTTTTTGCAGACCAAACCATTATCGCATCCAAACTAATCAAATAGTATTTTTATTTTCAAATATTCAGACATATTTTTATAATATGTATAATTTTAGTATTTTAATAGCCTTGTTATGGTTAAAAAATATTAAAATATATTAAAAAGACCTAAACGCCTTTTCACGCCTTTTTACGCCAAGGCCCGCCTAGGCTTCTAAGGCTTAAGGCTTGGGCTCCACGCCCCGCGTTTTTTAGAACCTTGACATATATAATGATAGATGATCTATTTTCATCAGCTTTCACTTTTTTCTTGAATTTGGGTATGTGTTATCCTCTTTTCTTCCAATAAGCTTGTATTATTTTTTTAGATTTTAAAATTATTGAATATTTCGCCATTGAGCCGTATAATAATTTAAACTATTAAAATGTAAAAATATTAAAGTATTTAATAATAAACCAATTTTAGAATAAAAAATTAAAATGTAATGCCTTATGATATTAATGTTTTAATATAACGATTTTCAAAACAATAAATATATAAAATAAATTACAAATAAATTTTATTAATAAAAAAAAATTAAATACTAAATATTAAAATGTAAAAAAATATTTAGCCAACTTTAGAATAGAAAAATTAAAATGTAAAGCCTTTTGATATGAATAATTTAATATAATGGATTTTTAAAAAGACTACAAAGGCATCTCGCGCCAACAACAAGACTACGACTACGATACAAATCATGAGCAATAGCGAACCCAAAAAATAAATATGTAAAAAAATTGGAAATAAATTTTACTATTTAACAATTTTTAAAATAAGAAACATTAAAAAATGATTGTAAGGTTTAATGAGGTAAAAAAAAGTAAATTCACATGTTAAAATCGGGGTAAATAGGTAAATTAGGTGTAATCCGTTACCTTCAGCGATTTTCTTTAGCAGAAGGACCGATTAGAAACAAGTATTAATTATTAAGGGTTCAATAGGTATAAAAAAATACATTAGGGGATCAATAGAAATATTTAGCAAACAATAGGTAATTTACCCATATATAATTATATCGAAAACAAAAAATAATATATTATAAAGGTAAGACCTATTAGACGCAAATCAGAAACTTCGAGGGTCAAGTGGAACTCAACAAACATTAAGGACCAAATAGAAACAATATCAAAATGCTAATGGCCAAATTGAAACAATTAAGACGTTAAGGGCTTGATAATAACTTTTGCAAAACTTCAAAAGTCGTTTTGGTAAGTGCGCTACAATCCTATGAAATTGTCTTCCTCCTAAGCATGGGCTCTCATAACGAATAGTTATATTTAACAAATAGATGTACTAGCATGCATGTTACAAAATTAATTAAAAATACAGATAAGAAATTAAAACTAGTCAAATTAGGACCCAATTATAAATAGTAATGTTAGAATAATAATAGTGGATCAAGGATACATAAGTATGTGATCTCCTAACCTAAAGAAACAATAAAATTTTAAGTTATCAACTCTATCATAACTTGTATCTGCTTACACATTTGAAAAAATAATCGTATCACGTAATAGAAATTTTGTAAGACATACTGACAATAGATTATTTATATTTTTGCATTATTCTGCACTATATGTCCAAACAAATAATAATAACAATTTAAGTAGGAAAACAGTACATTAGTTTTTTTCTCAAATAATATAGAACAATAAGATGAGTAACTTTTTGTTCAGATTGAAAGATATACTGAAACGTGCCAACTTAAACCACCTTCTACCAAGACGATATGTACTCCATGAAAAATAATATGATAGTATAAGTTTCCTTCTGAATGACTCCATCTGATGGCTATGAATTTTTCTTTCCATGAGAAATATAATGAAATGAGCTCATAAACTTAGAGAGTAGTGTCATCTGTTGTTAGAAAAATATTCAAATATTAGGGAAAACTTATCTAGGTAATTTGGGCACCAATTCATCAAGCCCAATAAAAAATCCTAGATCAAACACCACCGCCATTTCATACCCAAAAACATCATTGCAAATTGATAAGCTAAACATGTCATACATAATTTTACACAATAAAATTCAAACATTTTTTTTTAAAATATATTAAACCACTCAGTTAAGCATTTTGTCAACCAAGAAGCATATAATATTTAACCAAAAATTAGGGTTCCTAATAATATCTATCTCAAGAAAATTAGACATTTATACAATGTATATGCAACTGCAGAAATGTGTAAGATTATTAACTCACCATACTTGAGCCTCCTACACTTAATTGGGGTGTTACCGCTACTACTTTTGCAAGATTTGTTAAAAAATCAAATAAACAAATCTGCACAAATAGATTGTACAACCAACTTAACATAAAAATAGAAAATAAAATATAAAATATAAAATATAAAAAAGAAGAAGAAAAAACATACCCCAGTCTATTACACGATTTCTTAGGTATGACGATTAGTTGAATAAATGCACCAAAAATCAAGTCAGCAAAAAATAGCAAACAAAAATAATCTGAACTCGTTATAAATTCAATTTGTTGGAAGACCTAAAAAGTAACATTTATGACTATCCCTGATCGTATCTAACGGGAGGGATTTTGTTCTTCGACAGAAAATACAAGAACATGTTGATCTTCAACAGGGACTCACATAACTGTAGAGGAAATGTTTGAAGTGAGAGGCATACAGAAGTCACCTGGGGAAGCGTATGGAATAATCTCGGTTAGAGGGAAAACGAAACAGTTTGAAAGAGAAGTCAACAAATCAAGAAAGAGGAGAGAAATGAATTTTGTAGTGAAAAGTGAATTGAAGAAAATTCTACGTGGACACCTTATTCATCAAGCACACTAAATTCTTGTCTTCCATTTTATAATATTAGCATAGATGAAGGCCATTGATTGCAAAGGGTTTTATCAGTACCCTTATCGAGATTTTGTTGTAAAGTCTACGAAAATAATATAATAAAGTCGAGTTTGTAGTATGAATTCCTTAAAATGAATCATTTGGGATGTGTTTGGGAATCCAATTCTAAACCATAGAATATTTTAATTCAAAATTTGAACTGAAAATTTTATAATTTTCATTCCAATGGTAAAGAGGTTTCCAAACACACCCTTAAAGTCTATATGTACCAAGTTTATTTACAAAATATGTATCCCAAGTGCATTACAAAGTTGCATGCCAAATATAGATACAATCATAAAATGGACTTGGGACACAAACTTTATATTAAAAAAAAAAAAAAAAAAAAAAACTTCATACATATAGTTTTACTCTTAAAGAAATATTTTTAAGTAATATTACCTCTTAACAAGATACAAAGTCAATATTAACTTTTAATGATCGAACTGTTAATTTTTTATAAAAGAAAATGGTAGTTGACGCTTCAAGAATCTTGTATTTAGACTCTTGGCACAATACGTGCCCCTATTTGTACATCTCCTACAATTTATTTCTTCCATAAACCTTAAACGTACCAAAACTTCTTGCGTTCTTTTCCACATTACATGTTAACTATGGAATTTTAGATATTAACATATTTGGAAATAACAAAATCGATTCAAAAATAAGGAATCCTACAAGTGGTCATCTCCTGATATTAATAGGGCCCTGTGCGAAAAAAAAATATTTTTTTCAATTTAATACGTTACTAATTTTCGATTTTAGACTTTAATATAACATTATCAGTTTAGTGCATTTTTCATTACTAAATGTGAATATTTCACCACTTTTATCTTTGGTGACATTTAAGTACGAAAAATGTATTAAAGTCTAACAAACTGATAAAATTGTATTAAAGTCTACAATCAAAAATTAGTTTTATATTGAAGTCAAAAAACCCAAAATAAAATATGATCGCTTTTTATTTACTCACTTTATACTACCCTTTTTTTTGTCTAAATCAATATCATATGATCATAAATCACATAATTTAACTCAATAATTAATATTCACGTGGTAGTTTTGAATCCATGATAAATTTATCAAACAATCAAACAAACCACTAGGGTTAAATCGAAATTGAAATTTGAAAAATAAAACAATTGATTTCTGTGGTGTGTAGGAAAAAAAAGCATAATGATTTATAAACTTTTGCTTAATTTGTGTAGATCTTCATTCGAAAACATGATCTTTCTACATTAGAACTATTATGACAAATCCATTTAGAATTTCCTTGAAAAGAAAATGGTTTACATGAGGGAAAAATGAATAAACAAATATATAAACATTTGCCCTTTTTAAGGGATCATTTTTTTTAAAATAGTCGGATCCAAAATAGTTGCCAAAGTTTATTTTGTACCCTTTGGAGCATCTCTTCTTTTTGGGCCTCTACCAAAGCATAATAAGATCACTTGAAAATATGGGCCTTGTGCAGTTGCCTACATGGCACATATGCCCAGGGCCGACCATGGGTCCTCACTAGAGGTACTTATAAGCGAATGTGAAAGAAGTTTATGTGGTTTTTTTCTCAAAATAAAGTCGTAGATCATGTAAATTTTTAGGCCGAATGGTCTGATGCCCGCATAATGGGGCAGAGGTACGCAATTCCAGGATTTAGAAGTCTACAACCAGCAGTGAAGGAAAGTTGGCAGTCAGCGAAGGATTTGTTCATTACAGTGAATAGGTTGTAGCTGGATTAATTAGGGGGCATTTGAGGGTTTTACCACAAGTGTTGTGGGTAGACATAGTCAAATTGGTGAATTATGTAGATCTTGATTTGCTCTTTGTTCTTTGTTCTTTTCATCTTTACTGTGCTTTTTTTATTATTATCATTAAATCTTGATTATATCCATAGTCATGATTGGTAGCGATTGCCCCAGCACAATAATTAAAAAATAGCTCACGCATTGATTATATAACGATTTGCTACATTCCTATAGAGGTTGACGTTTTTTGATAAAAACATGTTTAAAGAACATTTGATATTGGTCATAATTACAGGGCTTGCTATACCAAAAGAGGGTTTCAATTGGATGATGGAAGATCAATCATGGAACTTAATAGAAAAAAGGGCATTGTTTTTTATGGAAATGAGAAGGGGCAAATTAGTCAACTGTATATTTCTACTTTTACTTTGTACTTTTTAGATGTTTTCTACTTTAGTGATGTATAGGTACTTGTTAGTTCTAGAACTAACTAGAAGCATCTAACAAGTGGAAGCACATCTAATTGGTTAGTTAGTTACACCCACTTGTGAAAGTGGGTTCACTTGTAGATTACTGTAAAATTGCCCTAAAACCTTCCCTACACAATTATAAATATCCATGTATGTCATCATTTGTAAGGGACTTGAATTTTGAAAAGAAAATCTCTCTAAAAGTGTGTTTGATATTTTTAGGAGCCTTTTGACGTATAGTTTACGCCAAATTGGTATCAGAGCAGGTATCGCTCCAAACTTTGGTGTGTAGTTTTGTGTGAATATTCAAATCGCATCCTACGTCTCAAATGGCTTCCAAGAAGACGAACCACCAAGATGAGATTAATCCCAGCACATACCCACCTATTCAACAACAAAATTTTCGTTCACAAATCAATCCCCCATAAGTTTTGAAACCCTAACCCTAGTAGACATCCATGGTCAACCACGGCAACCTCTCATCACATCACATACCCTAATCAATTTTTCCACCAGCTGGACCTCTTCAATACACTAATCCCCTACCAATTTTTGAAAATTATAATTCAGCCCCTCAATTTTTCAAAATTTATAAATCTGCCTCAAATCCATCAAGACCCTACAATTTAATCCCTCACTCACTCGAAAAATACCTTTCTTCTGAATTATTGTGGGAAGGTGCCAAATACGGGCTCAATATGAATGCATGTGCCGATTTTGACAAGGTAAAATTATGTAGTCATTAAGAAACTCCAAAGTATTCTAGATTCTTGGGCCGCGACGAAGTCATATCTATCTCAAGAACTTCAAACATTAAAATATAGTGCTTATTCCATCAAGGAGTATGAAATGTATCATCAACACCTAAATAGGTGTCGAGACGAATATCTTGATATGGAGACGGTACGTGAACAATGGTTACGTGCACGAGCGAGAGATTTGGTCCAATATTTTGAGTGCTTGTCCACCGGTGTACCTCATTCTACATCAGATGTCATTCCCGCCACGCACACTGATGATACTATTGTAATACCCCGTATTTTTAATAATTTTTAAAATAGAGATTAATTAAATTAAAATGAGAAAGTAATCCGGCTTGAAATAAATATTGATTAGCGAGATTAGGGTTAATATTTATTTATGTTGTATATTACTTAGTGAATGAGTAATAATAATGATAATAAGATATTATAACTGTCGTGAGTGCGAAATACGACAATTACAGTAATTTAGTCGGGACGCGTGTATTAATCGTGTCGGAACTTAAATTATGAAATAGAAAAGTAAATTGAAAATAAGTCATCCAACTGGTTATTTCTAGTGCGCCAAAGTGTCCGGAAGGTTCGAGATAGTCAAAAAAGTCTACCCGGGGGTTTAGTTTGGATTCCAGAGCAGTTTTAAACCAAACCGACACTCAGGAAGGGTATTTTGGTCATTTTTACTTTTGAAGAAAAATGACCTACGAAATTTTGAGGTTTATATCATCATCTACAGTGAGGGACTTAGGGTTATCAAACACAAAAATAAAGAGACGCCATAGGAGGGAGAAGGAGAGGTGCCCAAGGTGTTTCAAGGCCAAGAACCACCACTTTTGCACCACTGTCACCACCATTGCGTAGATCGGGAGAGGAGGATTGAAACCATACCATCATCTACAACGGATCAGACCTACTGTTAAAGGCAAGTATTTATCTTGCTTAAATTATAAAAGATATAATATCTATGTTAGAAGAAGGTGATTTATTCATGAGTATCACATGTTTTGGCTTAATTTGGAGAATGTAAAACATGATCTTGGATAGGTATTGCATGTAGACCGAAACATTATATGTTTAGAAATCGAAATCTGATTATAAGGAAGTAAGAAATCAATATAATTCTGGACTTGGGTGTATATGAACATGAAACTTGGATTTTGTTGATAATTATGGATAAATCAATTCTAAGGTTGAATCTTTAATGTTATAATGATGATTTTACGTTGGAAATCACCCATAAGTGTATATTAAATGGTTTGGAATTTGGGTTGTTGAATTGGTGAGGAACAATGAGAATTGGGTTAAGAAATTTGGAGAAAATCGCAATTGCGCAAGGAAGAAGAAGAGACATGTAGCATTTCGAATCAATTCGACCCAAGGGAGAATCAATTCGATTCCCCAGATTTTGAAAGTTCTTCCCTTTTTGATTTAGGACTTATGGGAAACAACCGAATTAACCTTCTAATGATTTTCTACATTATAACTGGAGATATACTAAACACCAGTAGACAAATGTTAGATGTTGAGACTTACTACTGTGAGATGAACATAGGGTCGAGGCTAAGTGATTAAATAATGTAATTTAAATTCGAGAGAAATACGATGATGCCACGGGTATCTTAGGGAACCTACGACTTAGACCAATAGGAAAGAGTGGGTTACCTAGGGACACTTAGGAATCGTATTGAGTAATAAGGAACACTCGGGTTATTGTGAGACGAAATATTATGCTAAATAAATTAAACGTAGGGAATTCGAGGGTTATACACTACGTATCCACTATTGTGTTCTAGGTTGTGAGTATACTTATCCTAATGAGATGTGGTATGAATATTAATTATGTGACTTATGTATATGACATACCTACGCTGCTTGCTATCACAGGAGGGCTTAGAAAAGGGACAGTCTCACCCCAATGAGCCCATTGGAGGGAGATTTTAGATTGGTGCTTCAGAACATAGAACCTAGGTACGGGCTATCTGTGAAAACGTTAGTGTTGACGTTCATATGGGTGCGTAGGTATGTGCGTATCCCATAGGCTTGGAACTATGTTCGCCTTCAACTGTGTGTGAATTGTATTTATATGGTTCGAGAGTGATTCCGAACCGATAGTCATTTATTTAGTACGTAATGTACCGGCACTTGATAGCAGAGTACGCATGCACCGCAGCTCAGCCTAGGTGTTATATATATATATATATATATATATATATATTGCAAAGGAAATAAATATGTATATATGTGAATTATTCTACTATGTAACTCGTAGATGAGAACGATGATAATATCTCAATTAATTTAAGTGTGTGAAAACTTAAATAACAAATAAGAACCCCATAATTGGCTAATCGATATTGAGAATTTTGGTAAAGTATTATATGGGTAAAACAGAGTGGGCGCAATGAGTTAGTTTATGTAATAAGGGACTTGGATCGACTAGTTAGGCGGGGTAGCATAACTAGGGCGGGTTGGAAGTATACATTAAGCGTGCACAATAGTTGAGAGGAGAGAATCTCAAGTGAGAGTACGAGGATCTAACACGTATATAATATCTGGTATTTATGCACTTTATGATATGCCCTATATGTACCCCCTCGGCTCAGAGACATCAACATCGGCCATGGAGATGGCCGATGTTAGAAGGGCCTTAAATCAACCACCAGCGGTCTCATCCTAGGCAAGGTCGGCCATGGCCGACGTTACTAGCTACCTCATCAAGTGAGGTCTCCGTAATCCACATGGGCGGTTATCCATCTGGTCATCCAAGGCTTGCAACCTCGGCTTGGTTCAGGCCGAGGTTTCCATCCCATCATCATAACCAATCTCGACTGGGGATCAGCCGACGTTCTTGCTACGTTCAACATGCCTTGCCTTAGCTCTCCCACTGAGTTAAGGTCACCACCTCGTCCTCTTCCAGGCCGAGGTTGGGACCATTCACAGATAGTCGACGTCACTGTTCAACATGCCTTACCTCAGCTCTCCCACCGAGCCAAGGTCACCACCTCGTCCTCTTCCAGGCCGAGGTTGGGACCATTCACAGATGGACGAGTCCTTATCAGCATATGTATTGTTGGGAACACGTGTACACAATCAGTTATAACCGAATCATTCCCCCACGTGAGGGAATATTGAGGTCATCATTATCTACATGAGATCAGCCAGGTGTCATTCTCATACTGGTTCGATCATCATGCACATGTTCATTGCATGCTTGGGGGGTACATTACACCCCCCAGGCACTATATATAGAGGTCATCATCTACCTTGTAAAGGATCCAAAATTAGCAACCCTAGCTGAAACTCTGTCTAAATATACAGTAGAGAGAGAAAGCTTGAGAGTTTGTATCTATGGCCATTAGAGCCCTCATACAGTGATACACATCATACACTTCCACAGTGGACGTAGGCCTGATTGGCTGAACCACTTATATTCCGGTGTGAATCCTCTTCTCCTCACCTCCTTCTACTATACACCCTTATACTGCCATTGTTAACATTGAATTGAGCTTACAAACACCTTGAAGGGTGGTGCTATTTTCAGCATCATCATTTTGGCGTCGTCTGTGGGAATTGAAAAGTTGTCTCTTCCTCATTATTCGTTTAACCTCACCGGAGACTCTGGTGGTGAACCAGGCCTCACCCCTTGCGTGGTGCTGTTTCACCATTGAAAGAGGTCCTGTGAGGTATTAAGCTCATTTACTACACCAGCTCTTTTGTGTTAACACGTGGCACCGGAATTACCACTACCTCTTTCGCCGCCTGGTGCGGGGGGACCTAGCTCCAGCCAGGCACCGCCCCAATCCGAAATGGCGGAGGTGGCCGCAGCCTTGAGGTCTTTGGCTGCAACGCAACAAGCAATGCAGGAGAAATTTGCACAGCTCAGCCAAAATATGATGAGGCCACCTGGAGTCTCACCGGAAATGATCACTCCGGTGGCTGTTTAGCCTCATCCTGACGCCAGGGGACCACCCCAGGTACCGCGCAAAGACCAACCTACACCCCAGCGGAGCAGGGACGTTGCTGAGGCGCTTGCGCCTGGGGAGGCAAGGAAACCCTTGCCCTGAGGACAGGTATGATGATCTAGAGGCGGAAGATGTCCCGGAAGATTGTTGGGAACCGTATGAGGTTTCAAACAATACGGTTCGTCCTATCCAACGAAGCCAAGGTTGTGGGGGCAGAAGAGGTGGAGAAGCCTAACAACGAGGATCGGCTTTTGATCGACTGAGCAGAGGGTCAGCCTTTGAAAGGCTCGGCCCCGTAAACGACCTAAGACTAAGGTTGTCAAGGTCGAGAAGTGCAGCCGGTTCACAAAGGGAAGAGAGACAACATCGGCCTCATCAGGGACAAGGAAGAGACTAAGAAGAGGTCAACAGCAGACGTTGTGCCGTGGCTGGGGAACCCTCAATCCACCCCTTGGAGGTGGCTGGGGATAACCTCGGCCAGGCCGACGTTGCAAGACCATGGAATGACTCCATCCAACGTCTTGAGGACAAGATAGGAGACGTCATCAAAAGTCGGGATCCACTGCAAAGAGGTTTCTCAGAGGGCTCTCCGTTCGTGGCTAAGATAGTAAGTTTCCCTACCCCAGCCAAGTTCAAGCCACCCACAGTGACTCCCAAGTATGACGGTAGCACCAATCATGTACATCATATTGATATGTACCAGTCAGCGGTGGACATTTACTCAATACCAAATGAGATGAAGTGTCGGGCCTTCTCCGGAACCTTGACGGGAGCTGCGCACATATGGTTTACTTCTCTTCCGAAGAATTCAATTGAGAACTTTAAGGGCTTGGCTGAACGGTTCATTCACAATTTTTGCTTTGGGGTAAGACCTCAAAAGAAGACCACCCATCTGTTGTATGTCAAGCAAGGCAATCACGAGAGCCTAAGAGACTACATCGCCAGGTTCAACAAAGAAAAACTTGAGGTTGAAGATTACGATGAGAATATTGCCATGACCGCCCTCATAGGAGGTCTTCAGAAGGGGAAATTGTTGTGGAAACTTGCGAAAGACCCACCAAAGTCCATGGCGGAGCTATTGGCAACTGCGGGGAAGGTCATGAACACTGAAGAGGCCATGGCTGCTAAGTATGAAGACGAGAACGGCGGTAGAAGAAAGAAGGATGGAAAGAAGAGGTCAGCTGATGACAAGTTTGCGCGTTATACCCCTCTTACTGTACGCTGCGAACACATCCTCAATGAGATCAAGAATGACCGGTCCCTAAGATGGCCAGAGAAGCTGAAGGCTCCTCCACATAAGAGGAACCAGAACTTATGGTGTGAATTCCACCAAGACCATGGACATATAACAGATAAGTGTTTCGCCTTAAAGGATGAGATCGAGAAGATGTTGAAGTCGGGAAAGTTGAGGAAATATGTTGATGGCAAAGCTCCCATAAAGGGAAGAGATGACCCCAAAAATAAGAGGTCCGACAGATGTCGTGACGATACCCCAGCAAGAAGAGATGGTGACTCAGACGGAGATAACGAAGACGATCCAGACCTCCCGCCAAAAGATGACAACACCCCAGTGAAGAGGGTTGGTATGATCTCCTTTGGCATTAGCACCATATGCGGAGGACTTGCGGGGGGTGGTTCTGAGGTTGCTGACAGAAAAGCTCATGTGGCAGAGGCCAAATCAGTGGCCAAACTTGAAGTGGTAAACCTGACGTCTTCCGAGACTACGCAGAAGAGAAAGAAGGTAGACATGGACACTCTCGTAGTTGGGTTCTCCCGACTCGACTTCAAAGGCATCCTAGTTCCACATGATGACCCTTTGTTGATCACAACAAGAGTTCATGGATGTGAGGTTTAGAGAATTCTTGTAGACGGAGGAAGTTCAGCAGATGTGATGTTCTGGCCCTGCTTCAAAAGCCTAGGCCTTAGCAGAGCTAGGCTTGTACCCTATCATCATCCGTTAATGGGGTTCAGCGGTGAAAAGGTCCATCCACTGGGCATGTATGAGATGGACGTGCGAATGGGCGATGAGTGGCCTAAGAGGTTAACCCGGAAGATCATTTTTTTCGTTATGGACGAAAATGTCTTCTCGGCCTATAACCTCATCATAGGAAGAGTATCCCTTAAGGAGTTTGAAGTCGTGCCGTCGATGGTCCACCAAATGCTAAAATTCCCAACCCCCTATGGGGTAGGGGAAGTGCAGAGTGACCAGACCATAGCACGAGAATGCTACTTCAACTCGGCTGAAGAGAGAGAGGCTCATAAGAGAGCAACTACCACATATAACATTGATACACTTGACCCCAGAGATGAAACAAAGTTAAAGAAAAAAGAGGCCGCGAAAGAGGTAGAATCCATCGTCCTCAATGAGGACGAACCGGAAAAAACCGTCCAGGTCGGCAAAGCCTTAAAAGCGAAAATCAAGGAAGAGATGATAGATTTCTTAAGGAAGAGGCATAGTGTCTTCGCTTGGAGTCACGCGGACATGCCTGGCATCAACCCTGAGGTTATGTGTCACAAACTCAACGTGACTAAGGATGCTAAGCTAATCAAACAAAGACGAAGAGTTTACTCCAGGGAAAAGTACGATGTCATTCGAGAAGAGGTCAAAAAATTGGAAGAGGCCGGGTTTATTAGGGAAGTCATATATCCGGAGTGGCTGTCGAACGCAGTCATTGTGCACAAAGCCAATGGAAAATGGAGAATGTACGTAGATTTTACTGACCTGAACAAGTCTTTCCCAAAAGACAGTTATCCCTTACCTCGGATAGATTAGATGGTAGATGCTACTGCAGGGCATGAGCTCATGAGATTCATGGACGCGTATTCAGGCTACAATCAGATCTTCATGGATGTTGAAGACTCAGAAAAGACAGCCTTCATTACTGACAAAGGGACATATTGCTACAAGGTGATGCCCTTCGGTTTAAAAAATGCGGGGGCAACGTATCAACGTCTTGTGAATAAGATATTCGAAGACCACATAGGTAAGACTATGGAGGTGTATGTAGACGATATGTTGACGAAGAGCTTAAAGGACTGCACTCATATGGCAGACCTAGAAAAGACCTTCAATAACATGGACCTGTACAGGATGAAACTCAACCCGGCGAAGTGTGTCTTCGGGGTAGGAGCTGGGAAGTTTCTTGGATTTATCGTCAATCAAAGAGGAATAGAAGCGAACCCTGAGAAAATCAAGGCTTTGCTCGACATGAAGACACCAAGGAGTATCAAGGACGTTCAAAGGCTCACTGGAAGAGTGCCTGCGCTCAACAGATTTGTTTCCAGGGCGACCGACAAGTGTCTTTTGTTCTTTAAGGTGCTTAGAAAGGCCTTCGATTGGGACAAAGAGTGTGATGAGGCTTTTGATCAACTCAAGTCCTACCTTGGATCTCCCTTGCTCTTATCTCGGCCAATAGCGGGAGAGAGGTTGTTTGTTTATCTAGCGGTCTCTGAATCGGCTATAAGTGCAGCCATTGTACGGGAGGATGTTGGGGTCCAAAGGCCTGTGTACTTCAACAGTAAGGCCCTTCAGGGGTCTGAGCAGAATTATCCTCGGATAGAAAAGTTGGCCTACGCCCTGATACATGCTTCTAGGAAGATGAAACCTTACTTTCAAGCCCATTCCATGGTAATCCTCACCGACTCCCCACTAAGGCAGGTCCTCCATAAGCCTGAGAAGTCGGGTAGGTTGATGACATGGGCCATTGAGTTAGGGGAATATGACCTCACTTATCAGCCTAGGACGGCCATCAAAGGGCAGGCACTGGCAGATTTTGTCGCAGAGTTCACATGGGAAGAGGTCGAAGTTGAGAATAATCTAGAGACTACAGAAGGGCCAAACAGCAACGTCTTCCGACACCCGAAAGAGGTTATGACCAAAGGAGTCAGAGATGGAATAACCGAGAATGATGAAGACCGGTACCTCTTCAGGCATGGAATAATTTTAAAAGGTGGCTTCTCATCAGATAGAGACATCTGGAACCTCTTTGTCGACGGGTCCTCTTGCGAAAGTGGGAGCGGTGCGGGGTTGATACTCTCAGCCCCGAATGGTACCAACATCGAATATGCCCTAAGGTTTAACTTCAAGGCGTCAAACAACGAGTCAGAATACGAGGCCATGATAGCAGGCCTCTCCTTGGCAAGGACCATTGGTATAAGACGACTCCTCCTTCACAGTGACTCAAGGTTGGTTGTTAATCAAGTATTGGGGGTTTATGAGGCCAAGGACGAAAGAATGGTCAAATACCTGAAGAGGGTGAGAACGATACTCGAAGGCTTCGAAGAGGTAAAGATGAAGAGAATACCTCGGCAAAACAACAGTCACGCAGACGCATTAGCAAGGCTAGCTTCAGCAACGAGGACAGATATCAGAAGGGCAGTCCCTGTTGAGATCTTGCCCAGAGCAACCATTGAAGAAGAAGAGGTCAGTAACCCTTGCATCAATTTAAACCTAGGGGACTCATGGATGGATCCCCTTATCAGATATATCAGAGAGGGGGTGCTACCGGAGTCAAAGTTAGAGAGGAGGAAATTGAGGTATAGAGCTGCAAAGTTCTCAATAGTAGGAGATGTCCTGTATAGGAAGGGATTCCTATTACCTCTCCTCAGATGCGTTCATCCCACCGAAGCTCCCCACGTCCTACAGGAGGTGCACGAGGGTTCTTGCTCCAGTCGCATAGGAGGTAGACCTTTGGCGAAGAGGATTATCACGCAAGGATATTGGTGGCCGAACCTGGCCAAAGATGTTGCAGCCTACGTGAAGAAATGCGACAAATGTCAGAGATTCTCCACTATCCCACATCAACCTCATCAGCCTATGACGTCTATCAGTTCCCATCGGCCATTCGCAGTATGGGGAATTGACTTAGTAGGTCCCCTGCCAAGGGCTGCAAATAATTACCGATTTCTGATAGTTGCCATTGATTACTTCTCCAAGTGGGTAGAGCCAAAGCCGATGATCACAATTACAGAGCAGAAGACCTTCCAATTTATTTGGAAGAACATCATATGCAGACATGGCCTCCCAAACACCCTCATTTCGGACAACGGAACCCAGTTCAAGAATTCTTCCCTGGAAAAATACTGCGAAAGAGTTGGGATAAAGCAATTTTTCACTTCTCCTGGCCGTCCTCAAGCAAACGGTCAAACCGAAGTCACAAACAGAACGACCCTTGACGGGATCAAGAAGAGGTTAAAAGAAGCTAAAGGTAGATGGACCGAAGAGGTTTATGCTGTGCTATGGGCCTACAGAACAACGGCTAGGACGCCAACAGGGGAGACCCCGTTTATGTTGTCACATGGCTCAGAGGCCGTCATACCAACTGAGGTAGGACTCCCTACTCATAGGGTTCAGACCTATGACCCTGAGAAGAATGGGGAGGAGAGAAGACTCGACCTAGATTTGATTGAAGAGAGATGGGAAGACGCAGAAGTTAGGCAGGCAGCTTACCAGAACATATCATTTACTGAAAGTTCACATAATTTCAGGCTTATGATATGTTTGAAAATCAGGGGGGAAACGAGTTAAAAAATGCTACAATTTCGTCATACATGTAAATTTATTTTTTTCTATTTTCCTCACATTTCCATACTTTCTGAGATCTAAAAAATAACTTAAATAATAACAATGAAATTACAACAGTAAAAGAGTATATGGAAGAAGAAAAGGTCAACTACGAATTAACAATACATACTGCTTCATTTCAACTTATTTGTTGGACTAGTCAGATATACAATAAATTACAACTGCAGGAGAATTACTTTATTTCCATCTGCATACAGATAACAGAAAACTGTGAAGAGAAATTAAATTTGAAAAAAAAAACAAAAAAAATATGGAATGAGATGCAACTTGATCACAACCAACAAATAAAAACCTCAAACCACCTACACAGACAAATAGAGAAAATAATGAATAAATTAACATCCTGCCAACTTTCTCAATTGCTTGCTTGAACTGCTGGCTGTGATGCCTCTGGTCGATTATATACATATTTCGTCCTGGGGTCCACAATAAGACCCTTTCCTCCGTTCACTTCTAAATCGTGCCTGCATCGAATTCGTTAGGAACTTAGTGCCTTTTTATTAGGAAGAGCCATTTATCGAATTTCTCAGGATGACTTCGGATGTCTTCTATTAATTACGATGAAATTAAAAAATTAAAACAGAATCATAGAAAATATAGAAAACCCAACTGAAACACAAAGTCAGGAATGGTTAGTTGCTCCCGAGGAACATATTTGAATAACTGCAGCAACCGATCGGCATATACCACCTTTTTCCACACCTATATATCATTTCCACAAATTTAATAAGCTTTCAAGTGAGAAATAAGAATTACATAATGTTCTAAACATTAGTTAAAAGGAAAATTAGGTATACCAGACTATCAACAAAATGTTGCAAAGCAAAAATTGCAGCCTTCAGTCCAAAGGTTGGGTGAAGGATGTATATTGCCTGGACAGAAAATGGAGGGATTAAAATCTCACCACAGTAGACACATAATCTTAATTAAATTAAAAAATAAATGCTCCTTACCTGAAGGTTACGTTGATGTTTCCGACCAAGTATTTGTTGTAATCTCCTCATCCACCCCAGATCAGGTTGTCTGTTTATTCCACAAAACAGATCTTGAAAAGTCAGCAAAACTAGTACATGTTCAGAATGAAATTTCACATAAAAATTGCATACCATCAGAGGGAGACAACAAAAAAAGGATTTTCTTTTTTTTTCAACTTAATCCCCGAACCCTAAAAGTTATTTGAACATCTTTTTCAACCCAAAATATAGCATAATACTAAAACCTAAATGCCAGAAAGATTGTAATAGTAACATGAGTCATAGTAGAACCCGCAGCAACAGTAGTTTTAGTTGCTAATAAGATTGTGCTGATACAGAGACTAAGTTGTGTATCGTATAACTCGTTGGGTTTTGGTGGAGATATTTTCCAACTGGGTGAAGATTAAAATAGTGAAAAGAATTTTCACATATTTAGAGATAAAAGTTCGTTAGTATAAGTCGTAAATAAGTGCACAGACAATAATTATGTCATCTTGGACAAAAATAGTGAAGAAAATTTAATTTTCACCTAGGTAAAAATAGTTCACCCTTTACCAACGAGAGGTCACTTAGGTAATAAGTGTTTTCATGTATTGTCCAAAATCAAATAATTATTTTGTACAGTTATTTGCAGTATTATATGAACAAAAATAAAAGTCCAAATAGGTAAAATAATTTCCTCACCCCGTTCACTTTTCACCTAATTAAGAAATATCACCTCAAATCAAACAGGACTAAGTAAAAGATACAAAACTCCAACCCGAACGGGGCCTTGGTGTGATGTCATATATGAGAGAAGAATAAATAAAAATGAAGTTCTATCATTTACGAACCTCTTAAATAACATTTGACAGATCCAGGTGATGTTGCATATTGGAAGTAAAAAATCGTACAAGGTAATGAAACTTACATCTGTAGAGATGCTGCAGAGTGGAAGTAAACAATAGAATAAGGCTTTTGTATCAAGGGCTCGAACTCCTGAAATTCAATACTCAATAGAATGATTCTAGTTCAACAGACACCACTAATAAATATTTATAATATATATAAATGAACAGCAAATAGAAACGTGCATGCTTCAAATGCCAAATATTGTTCATATACATAACACAACAACAATCTCACTGCATCGACATATTGAGTGGTAATATACAAAAGCCAACACATAACATCAACATGAAGAAGTCGGTAAACTGTTTACCTTTACAACATAGAGCACAAATCGTTCCAGATCAAGGCATCGTAACAAAAAATGTGCTCCTACAATGACCATTACTTGACGACCCTCACTGTCCAACCCGCCTCGATAACTGAAACAGTAACGAAGAGCTCCATAAGGATTTGGATGGCAATATTGTTATTCTTCCCAAAGGCTATCTGCTAGAAAGACATCTCGAATGCTTTACTACGGCCAAAGAGTAAATGATTGACAACAAATATAAGCAGGGAAATTATATATTTGTTTTGAACATCTATGATAGAGACACAGAATCCTTTACCAACTTTATAGGATGAAGGAGAAAATTATCAAAAAGATGCAATTGCAGATTAGTAGAAGACATACTGATATTAATTACCCCATGGTAATTTCACTGGTGCTAAATTCAATTTGTGTGATCCGATGAAATTACCAAGAAGTGAGAGTGCCTCGAGTACTTTTTATTTATACTACAGAAGAAAGAAGTAAATTTCTAGTTACTGTAAGCCTACATTAAGGTTCTAACTTTAAGTCATTATCTCTTTGCTCTAGTTATGGATGCATTGACAGAAGGAATACAGGATAAGATGTCATTGGCCCGTTATTCGCAAATCTATACTTGTATATAGATACGGACTCCTCAACCATATTTATTACTTCTTTTCTTTTCTTTCGCTATGTGTCCACCTTTCGATTCATCCATTCTCTCATTTTCCTCTCTAACTAACGTCTCTCTCTTCTCATCATACCTATCCATATAACTCAAATCAATTTTCTTCATAACAATTTCCACATTTCCAATTCTAATCTCAGTCCTCTCTCACTTATTCTTTCCATATACTTTACTACTCTTATTAATCTCTCACGTATGCTCAAAGCCCCTTAAACCTTAATTAAAATCACAGCTCTTCTAATCTCTAAACCCACTGCTCCTCTCTTTGTGCCTCGCTCTCTAATCAGAACATCAAATCCAGCTTCAGGTCTCTCTCTCTCTCTCTATCTGATCTGCTTCTCTCACAATTTCATCTTCTTCAATCATTCAAGTTTGTACAGTACAAGAGGGAAAAAGGGCATGCCCGACCAGACCTGAATCAGACAAATATTCAAGACTGAATTGACCACATGAATTAGGTCCGGTTCATATCCAATCTCCCATGCCCACCCAACTCCAGTAGTCTAGTCGGAGGCCGAGGCATTGTGGGTGGAAACGACGGGAGAAGGTGATCGGAGTCCGCTGAGTGCTGACCAATGAGGCCATGAGTGGTAAGAATGACCCTCCCTTCAAGTGGTGAGGGGTCATATTTGTCGGAGTTAGATGAGGTCACAAGTCAACCTCACGTGACATGGTAGAGGATTTTGGAAGATCCTCGAATGTGCTATAGTCATCTATTATGGGGACGTGCCGATCATCCAAGTTGCTATTAATCTATCATTTCAACCTTTGATGACTGCTAGAAATCTTCTCTATTATCATATATAATTATACTTTTATGATATCAAATATAAACTTTGTTAAATACTATGTAAGCCTTTCATAATTGGGGTGATTGATAAGAAAATAATTATCAAAAACAAAATGTATTTTTTTTATTTATCAGAAACAAGAGGTTTTATTAAAAAGAAGAAAAGATTACAAAGAAAAGTAGACAATCAGTCCAAATATAAGCAAAAACAGAAAAAACTGTACAAAATTTCTAATAAACAGTTGCAAAGCAGTAAAAAGGATCATCAACTACACTGGCTAAGCAGCTAAACTTCATCCAGGACAGGTCTGCCAAAATGCCCCTACTAGCATGAGATTTAAGCCTGCACCGTAGGTAGATGCCCCCAGAAATTGCCTCTTTCCAACTCCAACAAATCGCGTTCAGAGGTGTATCTTTAAATGGATTAAAAGCAATGCCCACAAAGATAATATGAATTTCACTTTCTCCAGCGCCCATTCCTTGCTCTCCTCTTTCTCATCATGGTTCAAAGTCTGAGTCTCGGTTCCCGTATCGAAGACCCAATATTTAACTTGGTCGTGGCATCGGGCGATACGCTATTTAAAAAGCACTACAAATTCCAAATAAAATATAGAAAAATTTTAAAATATAAGATTAATAATGCCCAATTAGAAAATTTCAAAACCATCCTATAATATGCATAGCATTGTCTAATAAAGTATACAGACAAGCATTGGACTTGTCATATCCAATATTCCATAATAAATCAATATTAAGTTCAAAAAAAAAATCTAATGTCACATAAAACTTGATAAAGAAGTCGCATAGAACTATAAAAGTTAAATTGAAATGATTACATAGCTTTTATCATTTTCATCTCTCCATCTAGTTGCAATATCAATCATGGTAAGGATGTGAGTAAGGGTAACTTCCCTTGTTACAATAATTTCAAACAACCTTCTTCTTATTTCCACCAAGAACACTTCCATGCACCCAATCCCAATCAATATCTAGTTTATGAGTCATTCAAGAAAATAAGGGGCATTTTTTTTCATAAATTATAAAACGCAAACGCTCTTTTAACTAAGATAATATTTTTTTAAGAAATACTACTCTTCTATGAGAAACAAGTTTTTGAGAAGTTTTATGAAACAATTTACTTTTCCTTAAACAAAACAGTTAAACTTCCCTTTTTCAAAATTATTTGTACAAAAAAAAGATTAAAACTAGTACTTGTACAAATTATTTCTAAAAATTATTTGAGCAAAACAATTACTCGTACAAAACAATTCTAGTATAATTTTTTAATATTATTTGCATAAAACATTTACTTGTTTTTAAGTATCCTTAAAAAACAGTTCACTTTAAAAAAAAACGATTATGTGTAAAAAACGATTTAAAATTTTTTTCCTGCTCTAAAACAGTCGTTGATGGCAAGAGCACAACTAAACATTTTTTTTGTAAACACAACTAAACCTTCTAAACCCGATATGTAACCTGTAGCAGTGTGAGACTCCGAATAGTGGTGCGAAAGCCAAGAGAGCTCCGGCGACTTCAACTTATAGCTCCGGCGACTTCAAAAACAGCCGGAGATCAAGGTTCTTAAGGTAAGAAATGGTTTGTGGTTTGTATCTCGACAGATTTGTCGGCTAGATATCTTGGAATCGCCAAGACATCACCGAGACAAGGGGATATTGAACAATCCTGGAAATTATTTGATTAATGTGTCGGATTCGTATCGTTGCCTTGCAATACCGAGTCAACTCAACCGATACGGAGTTGACTCGGGTGAAACTTTGAACCATGTTTCTCATTGAAAATTCTATTATCCCCTTGGAATGTGCCAAATTACAGCCAGTATAATACATCTCCAAAGACAAGCAACTTTATCTCTCTCCCCTACTCCTTTAGAGTCTCACAACAAAATGTCCATCAGTTTACAAGGCAGGGCACCCATACAAGACAATTTTCAAACGCTTTCTTCTACAGATTTCCAGCAAAGGATCAGTAGAGCAAAATACTTCACGCATTTTCCTCATTCTCTTTACATAAGCAACACCTATTCAGTAATGTATTTATTAATTTGATATAAGCTACAGAATGGGAATTAAGAGACTCCGGGTAAATATACAATTCTCCCTAACCCAAAAAAATTATACATCTTGTTTTCAACCCAGTTACAATTAGTTGTCCCTTGCGAAACGCTAACCCTTACAAAATGCTATCAGCCGAATTCAAGTTCAATAATGAAACAAGGAAATGAACAAGAATATAAATTGAAGAAGCTGCCCGTGAACTAGCAGTGGACCTCAAGGACTCCCTAATAGCTTCTCTCTCATGCTTCGGATTAAAAGATTCACGCATTCCTTCTAATTCAAATGATCCAAAAAAATTCCATAACTATGCATCTCCCCAAACCTCTTCATTTTTGCATTCAACCATATGTTACCATTTCAATAGTAAGCATAAGCTTGCTTTTTATTGAAAATACCTCTTGTATTCAGAATTGCTCAAAAAATTTACACCAAAGGAATTTCGAAAATGGGTAATGAATTTCATCAACTCACAAGTATTTTAACCTTCCATAAGCAACTAACAATGCAAAAAATTGCACATTAAGGAATACTGGTTTTTCAAATGAAATTAAATGGTGCAAAAGTATATACTGTCGAGTGAACATAGAAGGCTTTGCAAGAGAATCCCAAAAATGTGACTCCATCAAGCGAACTAATTAAAGAGACAAATTGTTCCATTACTTCTTCGTTCAGGTTTCTTCGGAAGGTGAGATTCCAAGAGATTGTACCATTACTAAAATATGCAAGGCGTTTAATTTCTAGGTTTTCATTAAGAGAGATACCATAAAGAGATGGAAATATGATTTGAATTAAGTTTCATTCCCACCACCCATCTTCCCAAAGTCTTATTGACAATCGTCCTCCTGCTTTTAGTTCCCCACAACACTAAGAAAGATTCAACACGTGGGATAGAAGTCCAAGGACTCCTAATATAACCTCTCATCTTCAAGTCCCACACACTTTCGTTCAATTTGTAGATACTCTTACTGACCGAGTACCATAGAGATTCTTTTTCAAGGGGAAATCTCCACAGACATATGTGTGCTTTATTCAAGTATTAGGTAATGGTCACCCTACCTAGTAGTCAGAATATAAATCTCCACAGAAATCTCCACTTTACCTGGTAAGCAGAATATGGATAGGAAATAAACTATCTACCTATTATAAAGTAATGGTCACCCTACCTCCCTTGGATAAACAACATTTTTTCCTTCCATCTATCCTTTTCTTAACCTTGTCTAACACCGGGTTCCAAAACAGATTGAGTCCTTGGGTTTCCGAAATAGTGTAAAAAGAAGTGCTTCGAATCATTGCTATTTGACTCGGACCTGTTCTAAAAAAGTCGAGTCTTTTGAAATTCCCTGTATCTTTTCATTATGCACATAAGAGAGGAGCCGTATGAGATGAAAATCTCATGTACGGTTCTGGAACGGAGATTCTTTGAATTGAATGACGACCGTAACGGATGTCAGCTCAATCCGAAGGAAATTATGCGGAAGCTTTACAGAATTATTATGAAGCTATGCGACTAGAAATTGATCCCTACGATCGAAGTTATATACTCTATAACATAGGACTTATCCACACAAGTAACGGACTAACATCCACACCCAGGCTCTCTCAATTACCTACTCCTCCACATCAATGCCCATTATTAAAGATTTTGATAAGTTTAATTTCATCCCAGAAAGTTAACAAAATTGAGTAGTTATTGCCATTAGATCATCTCTCTCCAAGGCATGTATGCAAATTTGTTCCTCCAAAATTCTAAGATGCATTTTTGCTCCCTCAAACATTTGATTTACTCCGAGGCAATAAAAGGTGGACACCTTCCCGCGCAATCGTTTTGTTGCACGGACAAGGAGCCCGCAGCATTCCAATTGCCACTTGAACAACAATTTTTGTGTGTTTGTGTAATGGCTAATTTTTGTGCCTAACGACTATTTTTTCAAGTTCCCTATAAAAAACATCAACCGTAACCAATTTCACTACGAATTTCTAACTTTCATTTAACCGTTGTGTATACTCTCTTTTCATTCTACGTCGTCTTTTTCATCCAGTGATTCCCTCGCCAAATTTTTAACAAATCATCGGATGAGTCCGATTGTGATGAACAAATTCTTCTTTTGATGGGGACCGCAATTCCCCGACTTTTAGAGATCCGACGCCGAAAAAAAATAGTCGCATCGTCGGGGCTCCATACCCAGGCGAAAGGTCGTCGATAAAAACAGGGGGGGCATTGAAGATTGATGAAGAATTATTTTGGCGCGGCCCCAACATACGACGCCGCAATATTCCGGCTTCGTTTTCGCATGTAGCACTCATTGTTCCTCCGTATTCTTATAGGGATATCTTTTTAAGATGATTATTTCGTAAGAAACAAGCACACGCGCGGGAAATGGGGTTTTTTCGATGAGCATAAAATGATCATGGCTCTCAAAATACTCGCGTGTGGGTGCCCTGTCGATTTATTGATGAGTATTTACGAATTGTGAAGAGCACTTCCATAAAGACGCTGAAGAAATTTTGTGACGATGTATATGTCATGCTTTCGACTTAATACCCGAGAACAACAATTATTCAAAATGTTAGGCGATTGCGCGTAAAAGGGAAACAACATGGTTTTCAGACATTTTAGGTAGCATAGACTGCATTCATTGGGAGTGGAAAAATTGCCTTGTGGCTTGGCAAAGGACACATCGAGGTCACCACAAGAAGGCTACGATCATACTGGAGATCGTAGCTGACCATGATCTCTCATTTTGACATGCATTTTTCAGTATGTCAGATGTAAACAACGATTTGATCATTCTCGACCAATAGGACCTTTTCGAGAACCTCATACACGACAGGTCACCCAAATGAAATTACGTTGTCAATGGACGATCGTACAATACTTGGTATTAACTTGTTAACTATACTGACCCAAAATGGTCGATTTTTGTCCAAACAATTGCACAGCCGACACAGATTGAAGAACAAAGATACATCGCACAGTGTTAAGAGGGGGCCCGAAAGGATGTGGAACGAGCTTTTGCTATATTCTAATCTCGGTTCTCCAAAGGCCCATCTCATTTCTGGTACTGTGACGATCTTGAGTGCATCATGATAATTTGTATTATTTTTCACATCATGATTGTGGAAGATGAACGAGACAAATTTGATCTCAAGCTGCGCGAAGGCCATGGCTACCTCCCCAAAGGAAGAAAAATCATCATGAGCGTTTTGATCCCCCAAGACAAAAATATTAATTTACCGCTTGCTCTGGAGAGCCAAAATCACAAAATGGGAGAGAAAAATAGCATTTTGCAAATTTTTCAATTGCCTTGAGATGGTCTTAAATAAACTGTTGATTTATTTATTTTCAAAAATAAGTAAGCGTCATCCGCAAATTGAAGATGAAACTCAACAATTCTTTCCTTTCCCTACTCTAAACCTTAATTGTTGTATTGTTAGTTCCTTATTCTAATGGGCCATCAACGTAAAAAGGAAGGGGTATAAGAGATCCCCTTGTCTTAGCCCCCTTAATGCCCCAAATGTTCCTTTAGGCCTTCTATTAAGAAAAATTGAGAATGAACCGAACTCACCTGTAATCCACGTGCTTGGTTTAAAGACCCACAAGAAGTTTACATGGCCCAACAACCAGGATTGTTTTAAAGCTTATATGGTCCGAAGCAGTCTCGCATGCTTGATTTGATAAATTCAGTGTTGTGGTTACTTTGTTTGGTTTTCAACGGTCTTCCTCGGATCATTTTTCATAATTTTAATAGTGTACGTCGATGACCTCATCAGCCAAAGTGATTCAACAAAGTGATTCAACAGGTATAGTTCAGTTGAAGCTTAAGTTGAGCAAACAATTAAACACCAAGGACTTTGGATCCATGTGTTATTTCCATAAGATAGAAGTTTCCCGGTCCAAAGACGGTATTAGCAAACTTACTCATTGAGACTGGTATAGTGGGTGCCTGTTAACACCCCGGCATCACGATGAATACCTCTCTAAAGTTAAATTTGACTAATGGTGAACTATTTGAGGATATGTGATTACATATCGGAGATTAGTGGAGAAACTTATCTACCTCACTAGTCCAGATTTACTTATGTTGTTGGGATGGTTAACCAATTCATACATGCTCCGCAGAATCCTCACTGGGAGGCTATTTGTCATATTCTTCGGTATCTGAAAGGTGCTCCAGGTAAAGGGTCCTCTTTGTCAATTACAGGATTTTCAAATGTTGATTGGGTAGTTAATCGTGATGATCGTCGGTCCACTTTTGAAAATTGTAGCTTTGTGGGTAATAACCTGATTACTTGGCGAAGTAAGAAACAAAGTGTGGTGGCTAGGTTTAGAGCGGAAGTTGAGCATCGTGCGATGACTCACGCAGCGTGTGAGATGATGTGGGGAGTCTTTGCTTCATGATATGGGTGTTGATGTCAAGGAACCTATGACAGTGATAATGTGATGTGAACCATATTAAGGGCATAACCGTCATTTTTATTTTCAATTTTCTATGAATTCTTCTTTCTATTATTAGCTATTTTTAGTAATTAGTGATGGAGTTGGGGTTAAGGGATGAACCTGGAGCAATGGTAAGGTTGCCCCATTGTGACTTGGAGATTACAAGTTCAAGTCGCGGAAACAGCCTCTCTGGATAAGTAGGGGTAAGGCTGCGTACATCAACCTCCCCCCCCCCCCCCCCCGGTGCAATGGCGGGAGCCTCGTGCACTAATACGTGTTTCGACACGACGCGCGATTTTTCAAAAAAACTAGGATACGACATGCTAGGTTACTATAATGTAAATATATATTTAAATATATATATATATATATATATATTAATGAAATAAAATAATTTTCTCCATAAAATACATTATTAGAGCATTCTTAACATGAAATTATGAAAATGGACCATACAAAACAAAATTCAAACACACTTTAACATTGAAAATCATAAATAAAACAGAATCACCATCACATAAGAAGAAAAAAAAAATTTTAAAACGTGTCCTTTTACGTGTCGGAGCGTGTCGCGTGTCGGACTCGTGTCAAAGCCGACTCGTGACTTCCAGGAGAGTGTTCGTGCTTCATAGCCCATGACATTACTAGTTATGCGAGAATATTTTCTCTAGGATGAGGCCAGCTATCTCTAGAACATTCTCCATCCCATATATATATGATGTATACCCCATTGGAGAAAGGTGATTAAGACACTTTATTTTAGAGATTGGCTTGTCTGGGAATGTTTCTTTTGTGCCATTGACAAGTGTTTACGTCAATTGGTATCACAGCGAGGTTCGCTCACCCATTGTTGTAATTGTGTAGTAACCCTAAAAATCATACACACACATCAATAGCGCGGAAGAAGAATTTTAAGTCAGTTAATCTGTAGAAGAGGTTATTTACCATTGAAGAGGCCTTAAAGCTCTTGGTGAATGAGCTTCGCGGCATTACAATCGTTAAGCACCGGCAATTGGACATTGCCCCTCCAACTCTATCACCCCCTACTCCCCCTACTGACTTCCCTTCTATTGCCAGACCCTCAAATCCACCTACCATAACCCTCACACCCCATCCCACCACCACCTGCCATAACCCCCACACCCCACCCCACCACCACTCATGCTTCTGTTACTACCTACAACTAGGGGCGGAGGTAGGTGGGGGCTTGAGCCCCCACGTTATTTATTTTTTTTTTTTAAAACTATAGGTAAAAACTGGTTTTTTTATCAAATCTAGGGTCAAAAACGTAAATACCTTAAACTCTTAGTTAAAACCCGGACAGCAACTTCAATCAAAACACACTCAGCCGCTTCAGCCTTCTTTCATCTTCTCTTCCATTAAATGCTTCTTCTCTTAATAGCTTCTCCATTCCATTCTTCTTCCATTCCATTAAATTAGTAGCAACATTTCTAACTTGCTTGAAGCAACAGCAAGTAGGCAGGGGCGGCAGACAAAGACCACATTTTTCTCTCTCTCATATCTGTTTCTATCCATTTGGTTTGGTAGGCAAGATTTTTAATTTTCTGTATATAAATATTATTCCATGACTCATTAACTCTATTAATTGCTAAAATTTATTCTATGATGATGATTGCTGTATGTTTGAATTGTAGAGCTGAAATTTTATGGTTCAATTTTAGGGGTAAAATTGTTGAAATTTTATGGTTGAATTTTAGGGCTGAAGTTTTACGGTTGAATTGGGGGTAAATTTTAGGGTTAATATTGAGGAAAATTGTATGACTGAATTTTAGGATAATTTTATGACTGAATTTAATTTGCATTGAACTAACTATATTGATGTTAAAATTTGGGATTTATTTTAGGATAATAATGTTAATGTTTATTAGAGTTTACTTTAATGTTGTTGGTTTCTATTTTAGGGGATAATTAAGGATATTGTTAGTTTAAATTAGGGGCCGAAATGTTGGTTTAAATATTTGTTTCTCTTTTCATTAGAATAAATAAATTACGTTATTTTTTTGTAAATACTAAAAAATTACCTTGAAAAATTCGGCTCGGGAGCTCCCACCCCCGAACCCCCAGAAATCGCCCTTAAATTAGCCCCCACTATCGAAAGTTCCTGGCACCGCCCGTGCCTGTAACAAACACAAATGTAAAGAGCCTTCACCACCTCTGCCTCGAGCTGCCACAATTTCGACGAAGAGAGAGGGGAGGTAAGAAGAAATCAAATAGAGGATCGAGTTTACTACCCCCATTTAACCGTTTGTCACCAACCACCTTCCTAGAGCTCCAGCAAGCTGGGCGAAAGCCATGTGGGCTTAGATTTAGGATCGAAGTGCCTTTGTTTGACCCCGGTGGCGTAAAGGGCACCTCTGGCGGGATTACAAACCTAGGATGTGGGCGCACACAGCAAATCGAGATTATAAGAGGAGGTCTACAGCAGATTAGCAGAGGAAATGGTTCACCACCAACCGGCAACAACCCAGAGAGGCTAACGATGGAAGGACTGTTGATGGAGGCGCAGCTACCCGTGAGAACAGTCGGGGAGGTGATTTGGTGCGAGCAATTAAGGTTTCTAAAGAAACCCTAATTTATGAACACAATGACGGTGAGCTTCTTCGATATGCGGATCTTGAAGCTAATTTTGGGTTGGGTGATCCAAAAGGAAGAGGGAAAGCACCTCATGAAACTGTTTGAAGTTAGGTCCATTTTTGGGCCCTCATTCTGCTACTGGACCAGCAAGTTAGGGCAGCACTTATGAGTCCAGCCTTTGGCCCATTTACCAAATACACTGTGCTTAACTTCTACAAGGGGCTGAATTAAATTTACAAGGCCCAATCTTGTGTGTGGCCCATACTATTGTTTATTACTGATTTTTCTTGAGCTGGAAACATTGTCAGAAATTGATTTCATTGTGGACCAAATTTTGCGTTCAAGACCGAAAGTCACCGTCCAACAAACAAAATTCAAATGCCAAAACAATATTTCCAAGTCTTGTCCGCGGACCCCATGCATCTCCAACTCCGTAAGTTTTTGAGTTCAAGGGCGAACTCTTTTCGAGGAGGGGAGAATGATGGGAACCATATTACGGGCATAATTGTCATTTTATTTTTTATTCTCTTGCATTTTTCTTTTCATTATTTTTCTTATTTTTAGTAATTAATGATGGAGTTAGGGTTATTTTAGTACTATTGCAAATAAGAGTATTCTAAACCATGTTGTGTCATGGGAAAGGACCACGTTAGTGAAGTCACCCATCCTAGAAGATTCTCTCTAAGGTGAGGCTAGCTATATCGTGAACATTCGCCATCCCATATATATGATGAATACCCCTTTTTATTTTATAGATTGGCTTGTTTGAGAATGCTTCTTTTGTGCCATTGATAAGTGCTTTCGTCATAATGAAGCAGCTATTTTCATTGCTAGCCATCCAGTATTTCATGAGAGAGCTAAGCATATTGAGGTTGATTGCCACTTTATTCGAGATCTTGGCATGCAAAAAAAGATAGTTACTTCATATGTCTAGTCTAGAGATCAACTCGGTGATATCCTTACCAAGTCACTAGATTGATCACTCTTTAGAAGTTTGTGTTCCAAACTATATTTGATCCATATGCTCCAACTTAAGGGGGAGTGTTAGAGTTCTTATTTTACTTGTGCTATTTAGTGTGTATTTGTTCTAAATAGAGGAGGACATAGTTGTAATCTTCTTTTGATAATAAGATATCATGAGGCTGTGTTGTTGCACACGACCCAAAATCATCACCAAATCTATTTTTCTCTTTTCATCTCACTGAAACCATAGTTATTACATAAAACCTAAGTCAATATAATCCTACTGCTTAAATTCCTTAAGTCTTCAACGAATAAGCTTTCTTTGGTATCAAATAAGTGTATGTTTTCATTAATATATGCAATAAAACTGCCATTTCAATGGAATTCCTCAAAAATTCTTAAAACATCTACTTCCACCACTTCCCAATTCACTTTAAAAAATCCTAAGTATATCCATTTGGGCTTGGTTATTTCTATCGAATACTATCCCAAACCGCTTTTGGTTCCTCTTCGACACTCTTTCCAGCCATATTGCCTCTTCGATTCCTAAAGGGCTCCTTTATATCCCTTCAAACTCCTTCCTCCTATCAGTTCCATTTAAAAAAAAAATCAAATGCACCAATAATCTCCCTCACTATCTCATTCCCCGCCTCTATCATTACTCCATCCTCCTTTTGAATCTTGTTGATCATTTTGCTCGTCTTCTTGGCACTCACATTTTTGTTTGAAAAAGTTTTTGAGTTACTACCCTGTTGTTTGGCCCAGTTTACCTTAGCCTTTTGCCTCCATGAGATTTCTTCATTTGAAAAATCTTTTCCAAATATCATTTTCAAATTCCTTCTTTCTTACATCTTATCTTCCACCAAATGGCCCTTTCTTCTAGCTCATATACATTTTTCCTAAACATTGTTTGTTTCTCCACTCTTGCATCCACAAAATCATACTCTTGCCACTTTTTCAAGTCTTTAAGTTTTCTCATGATTACGAAACCCTCCCACCCATAAGCATTACTTTCCTCCCACCATTTTTTGACACTCTCTCTGAGATTCTTATGATCTAACCACATGTTATCTAAATGGTGTGGTTCCATCTGATTGGTTGAAAGTTAAGATAATATGGCAATTATATAACAGCAAATGGTAGAAAGCCTCTTGCCTAGTGGTGGGAAACCTCTCTCCCCACTCTTGTAAGAAAAGATACGTATCAATTCTAGTGTAATTGCTCCCACTGGTCAAAGTAAAGAGTCTATTACCAAGTCTGGTGTCTATCAAAGCAGATACTCTAATGAAACTATCAAAATCATTCATACTCCTGGTTGTTCTCTACCTCCCCTTTTATCCACCACAAGTCTAGTTACACTGAAATCGCCTTCATATCACCACTTAGGACCACATAACCCATATAATCCTGCTAATTCCTCCACAAATCCCCCCTCCCCCCCAATTATTATTAAAGATCTATATTCTACCTAGTTAAAATGCTTTCTATGTTTTTTCCCCTGGATAATATGCACACATTGTTTCATAAATAAATTTTAAAAGAATAAAATAACTTTATGTATTACTAAATCACTCGAGTTGCTTTCTACAGAGTGGCTTCCCCCGCCACCACAAGATCACGAGTTCAAGCAATGGAGGTGGTCACCTTGTTGTTCATTTTATGCCGAAGGGCATTGGGGGTGGTCACTTTGTTGTTCATTTAATACGGACGCGCATGATTGAGCAATTGAGTATGATTTGGGTGTATTGCAGTGCACGGGTCTTACACCAGTATAGCAACGTGTTCAATTATTATTCACAGATATGCAATTCGTCCATAATCTGCAGTTTGAGCCCGATAAATTTGCGGCTTTGATCATATATACGATGCAATCTCGCACCAAATACTTTTTACTAAATCTCAGTATGTTTCAAACGCCCTATAGTGGCAAAATAGGATATTTGGGTTTTTACTATAATTCACAAAGAAGACTTAAGAATACATAGGGGAAAATAAAACATGCAAGAGTATATTAGCTCACAGTTGCTTACACAATTTTCATTTCTGCAATCTCAGAAAGATTAAGAGAATTTGCTTTAGAAAGATATCTAGAATGGAGCGAATATTCTTCAGCAGCAGACAACGGAGGTCCCCCAAGATTACCATAGCCAAGCATTTTAGCACAATTCCACCCGCTTTGAGCTTGAGCAGTTTTTTCCCATTGCTCCTTGCGTCTCTCATCTGGATCCTTAATTGGGGACATAAAAGCAGGATCCAAATACGAATCCAAATATGACGAGTTTCTGTTAAGAGAAATTTTCTGGTAAGGCTATAATAAAGAAAGGAATTCACAGAAGCAAATGAAAAGGGTAGCAATATGTTCGCCAAAGCTACAAGTAGTGCCACAACAATACAAACAAGGCTCTTGCACAACGATTTTGTAAGGCCACTAACCGTCTCACCAATCCGACATCACTGAGAGGAAGATCTACTGGGGGGCTTGAAAGTTTAGGAATATTCTTCTCCACATTAGGCAGAGGCTTTATTCTGATCTTACGTTCATCTATAATTGTTTCACCATTTTCATCCCCAACATCTGCAGGAAGCTTCGAAATGGCCACCTCCTCCTCGTGCTCATCACGAGGAAAGTAAAGTGGAAGTAATCTAAAAAACAAGAATTTGTTCCACAAAAACGTAAAGTTTGCAATAATCAATTATCAACAAAACAAGAATCTATTCCAGAAACCACACAAAGGTGGCTGGTATTAGCTTTAGATGAAGTAGAACTAATGTAAACGTAAACGCATTGGAAGACACACAAATTAATTATATACACACATGAATAAAACAATGAAATAACAAATCTCCATTAATTCTCTATCTAAAGTCTCTCTAAAACATAATGATAATAATGAGAACTAAACATTTAGGAATCCTTTTATAAGCGCAACGACCCAAAAGACTAAAATAATCCTAAACATAATAAATGAATAACTCGTGAAAACCGGACCCACTCGGGGTGTATACGCTCCTGCATCACTCTCCCCCCTACGAAGCATAGCCATATCCTCTTGGAAATGGTCATAAAAGTCGCGGTCAACATGCTGCAACGTAACCTCAGTAATCCACGAGTCATCAATCTCAGGGTGTCCCAACCAACGAATCAGATAACGCACAAGCGGGCCCATAGGTGTCGTAGTCGTCTCCAGGTCGAAAATACCCTCAACAAGGTCAACATGCGAATGAAATGGCTGCGTTGGATCCACAAGGAGGGGAATCGGGGGAACATGTGAACCTCGAAACGGAATCGAATCCGCCACATTAAATTTGCGATGTGTCATGAAACCCTCGGGGCAGGGCTAGCTCATATGCATTATAGCCACAACGATGAAGAACGGGGAAAGGACCAAATCAACGCATAACTTGGTGGCCTTGCCCACCTGCTGCTCGCACTGAAGATACGCCATAACAAGATCCCCCGACTAAAAAACAAGGGACCGGCGGTGAGAATCCGCTTGCTCCTTGCAGGAAGAATACATACGTTGTAAGCGTGTTCGCGCGCCGTCGTGAATGGATAACATCTTGACAGCAAAATCAGCAGATGTCAAGCTCACTGTCATAGTCAATGTTTTTAATCGCGGTCGCGTAGGGTGTCGCGCTTTGGTTCCGAAATAGCGTCGCGCAAATCGCGTCGCGCATCGCGCAAGCAATTTGTGCATTCCAGATTTTTAATTTGAAAACATGTAAAAAAATATAAATAAATAAATAAGCTCAAAGAGTAACTCCAAATCACTTCAAATATTATTCTAAAGACATAAAGTACTACAACATTCGAAATTAAACATACTAATAGTACCAAATTGTTCTAAACATACTACTACAACATTCATAGATAAATTAACCACAAATAAAAGAACAATAAAAAAAAAAACTGAAATTTTTACAACCAACTGAAATTTTAAAAACAATAAAAAAAAAGCACTTGAGATAAAAAAAAATAAAAATAAAAATAAAAAATTGACAAACATAATAAATAAAATTAAAAAACAGTAAATCAGTTATGTTTAACATCAAATATATACTTACAGGTGCAAAGAGCAGCTTTTCGTGGGAAAATAATGCTGCCAATGTGTGGAATCAAGGTTCCAAAGTGCCAAAAACCTATGTAGATGAGTTGCTGTTTTTTTTAGAGAAGAAATGTAGATGCCGAAGGTTTTTTTCTGTCAATCGGGCCTTTGAAAGGAGGGTTCGCTGTTTTTGTTTTATAACCTATGCTCTTACCAAAACGACGTCGTTTTGGTAAGACATAGGGTTTAAAAAAAAAATGCTCCGCTTGCGTCGCTGTAGCGCACTTTTGCGCCTAATTGCGCATGTTCGCGCATTTTTGCGCCAAATAGCGCTCCGTAGCGCACGCAATCTGAGCATCTCAAATAGCAACCTTGTTTGCCTTGCCTTTTTCCACCGCAAAACGCAATAGCGCGCTTTTAAAAACACTGGTCATAGTAGGAGGAGTGGGTCTACGGATAATAAAGGAAAAGACCCAAGTACAATCTGAAAAGGGGAAAGTGCAAATTCCGCCTGAGCAAGAACCACCTCACAAGTCTTAGGTGACTCACCAGCTAAGCACCGTTTAAGGTCACCCAAACTCCAATTGACCACCTCGGTCTAGAAGGATGTGGAAAATTAAAGCGTGCATCGCAATAATTTTCAAAGAGTCCTCCAAAAGTGGTTCGCAAAACGAACATTCGTGTCAAATGTAATACTCCTCAGTACCCCGTGTAAACGGACAATTGTGCAGAATTAGAGTGTGACAACATGTAAAGCATCTGAAGCCTGCGAGCACGGAACAATATGAGTCATCTTAAAAAACCTGCCAATTACCACAAACACAGAATCATGGCCCTTGGCCGTCTTGGGTAACCCAACAACAAAGCCCATCGAAACATCTAGCCACGATCAATCAGGGATGGGTAGGAGTGTATACACACTGGCATTAGTATGCTAACCCTTTGCCGTCTAACAAGTATAACAACGCTGAACGTGGTTGTTAACCTCTCGCCTCATGGCTAGCCAATAAAAACGCTCACGTAAAATAACTAAGGCACGAGCGACACCTGAGTTGCCAGCTAGGCCCCCACCATGGAGCTCGGTGATTATTTTCTCCCTCAAGGAAGAAGTTGGAATGCACAACGCGGTGCCACGATACAAATGTCATCTTGCAGCAAATAATCACCCTGAACGCCATGTTAACGTGTACATGCCTCCAGAATAGGCCCAAAAAAGTATCTGTCACATACAAATCACGAATCTCATAAAAATCGAACACTGACCCCTGAATGGTGACTACGATATGTGATCTCCGCCTCAAGACCTCTGCAACTAGGTTTTCGCCACCTGGTTTGTATTGTAAGTGGAAAGCAAACTGCTGCAAAAGACAAGTCCTCTTGGCGTGTTGATCGCTGATCTTCTACTCAACTCAACTCAACAAAGCCTTTTCCCAATTATTTGGGGTCGGCTCGATGAATCCTATTTTTCCATTCCATTTTGTCCAGCGCAATATCTTCGATTAAATCATGTGATCTCATGTCCTTTTTTATGATATCCCACCAAGTCAATTTAGGCCTACCTCTACCCCTTGTGTTACTATCAATACTAACTAAATCACTCTTCCTTACGGGAGCATCCATTGGTCTACGCTTAACGTGTCCAAACCATTTAAGTCGATTTTCTTTCAATTTATATTCTATAGGAGCTATTTTTACCGTTTCACGAATTTGTTCATTTCTAATTTTATCCTTTCGAGTTTTACCACAAATCCATCTCAGAATTCGCATCTCCACCACACTCATTTTCTGCACATTTTGTTTCTTGGCTGGCTAACACTCTGTCCCATATAACATAGCGGGTCTAATGATCATCCTTTAAAATTTTCCTTTTAACTTTAAAAGTACACGCCTATCACACATTACGCCGGTAGCATTTCTCCACTTGACTCAGCCAGCTCTAATTCTATGAGTAACATCATCACTAATATCTCCATCTTTTTGGATAATCGATCCTAAATAACGAAAATGATCATTTTTACGTATCTCTTGACCCTCCAATTTCACATCTCCATTTATCCTCCTATTACTACTTAAATTGCACTCCATATATTCTGTTTTAGTCCTGCTAATTTTAAATCCTCTTATTTCTAGAGTTTCTCTCCACAATTCCAACGTAGCATTAATCCCCATCTTAGTCTCATCCACTAAAACAATATCATCTGCAAATAGCATACACCATGGCACCTCATCTTGTATTTGTCCAGTCAACTCATCCATAACAAGAGCAAAGAGATAATGACTTAATGATGAACCTTAGTATAGACCTATAGTAATTGAAAATTCACTACTTTCTCCGGCTGATGTTCTGCTGTGAGTTTATAAAACGGAGGGCCTCGTGATCCGATTTGATGACAAACTCTCAATGAATCAAATAGGACTGTCAATGCTTGATAGCCTACACCACTGCATAAAACTCTTAATCATAGGCAGAATAGTTGATAACAAAACTGACAACTTTCGGACTAAAGTAAGCAATGGGGTGCCTTTTGACTTAGGACTGCACCTATCCCAATCTTGCTGACATGGTAAAATCTGGCGGGGCTAAAATGGGAGCTAGCGTCATCTTGGACTTGATGAGTTGGAATGCCGCCTCAGCCTCATCAATCTACTCAAACTCGATCATGGATGTGCGCATCATCGCAATAATAGGAGCCATCACAGAGCTAAACCCCTCAATAAACCGTCGATAAAAACTGGCCAACCCGTGGAACTACGGACCTGGGACGCCATGGTCGGTCTAGGCCACTCCCGAATAGCCTGAACCTTTTCGCTATCAGCATGCACTCCTTCCCCCAATACTATATACCCTAAGAAGGAAACCTCGAGCACCATAACGGAGCACTTCTTCAGCTGGAGATAAAAATCTTATGCCGAAATACCTACAAGACTTGCCTGACATGGTCAGTGTGCTCCTCTTTGGATCAGTTGTATATATGAATATAATCGAAAATACACTACAACAAACTTACCCATGAAGAGATGAAGGATCAGTGTCATCACAAGCATAAATGTGAATGGGCTATTGGACAACCCGAAGGACATGACAGTGCACTCATACAATCCAGGTCTTCCACTCATCACTAGGTCTCATGCGAATCGTATGGTACCCACCCTTCCAATCCAATTTGGAAAACACTATGTCTTCGTGAAGCTGATCAATCATATCCTCCAACCACGGAATGGGGAAACAATATTTGACTGTGATTTTATTCACAACCCGGTTGTTTACACACATCCACCAGCTACCATTCTTCTTCGGCATCAACAGGGCAAGCAGCAAAAGGGGACATACTCTCCCATACGAGACCATGGTCACATAACTCTAATACTTGTCGCTGTAACTCAGCATTCTTGGTAGGTAACATCCTGTAATGGGGGAGGTTGGGCAATTAGGCTCCCAGAACAAAATCAATTGTTTGTTCTATGTCCCTCAATGGTGGAAGGGAATCAAGTGGGGTACATACATCTCGGAACGATGCCAAGACATCGTGAAGGGCCTCTGGAACACTGGTTGGTACGGCGCCAGAGGGGCAAACATAGGCATAACATAACCCCAGCTCTAGGGCATCAGAAAGGAGCACAGGCTTCAAGGTCAAGGACATAAGTGGACTGGAAAATTTGGCTACGGCATGGGGTTAAGAACCACTTCAAGCCGCTGATACATAAATGAATAAGTATTAGCACGACCATCGTGCATGCTAGCATGATCAAGCTGTCAGGGTCGGCCCAAAAGAAGGCGGCATGTGTCCATATCAACAATCATACACACACTTTCATCTAAATACAGACTAATAGTGAATGGTACTCGACACTGCCCCTTAGGACGCAGTTTGTCCTTGGATCCCAGCAATCGAATTACACGAACTCTGGATAAGATCGACAACCCAAATGCTCCACCATCTCTCGAGAGACCAAATTGACACTAGAGCCACTGTCAATTATGAATTTACACAACTTTCCCTTCGTAACGCACTGCGTGTAGAATAAGTTATGTCGTCGTGACTAATCAGAACTGTGACTAAATTGGACACGAGGGAAAATGGGAGGATAAGGGCTTGATGTTTGGTATCCAGTGCAGTGCAGGGGATGGGGTTTGGGGCAACTGTGGTGTGGTTGGCCATTGGGGTAAACAAAGTTGGGTTTAACTAGGGGTCATTTCGGCTAAGGTTTGGAGGGTTGCACTCCGTCACGCCGGATCTGCTCTTACAAGGTCAGTTCTTGGGGGAGGGGTGGTAAGGCTAAAGGTTTTGACGGTGGGTATCTGGGAGGAAATCAGGGTGGGAAATTGGGCAGGAATATGGGCAGCCGCCAGCCCCACACGGCTGGGTTAGTTCCCTCCTCCCTGTTATTGCTAGCGGAGTCCACCGAGCCATGGTGGGGCCCTCTCCCTATTCCGAAACCCTCCAAGGGCATGGCCCTCCAATCTGAGTCTCAATCGTTAGCCATTAGGTTCCAAGATCAATCTGGCTCTAATACCAGTTTTGATTTAAATGCAACGGAAGACACATAAATTAATTACATACACATGAACAAAACAATGAAATAACAAATCGCCATTAATTCTCTCTCTAAAACATAATGATAATAATGAGAACTAAACAACTAGGGATCCTTTTATAAGGACAAGGACCCAAAAGATTAAAATAACCCTAAACAATATAAATGAATTAAACAAATAATTAACTCGTGAAAACCGTCCCCCCTCGGGGCGTATATGCTCCAGCGTCAAGTACATATTTGCATCATCTCAGTTATTAAAACAACCAGGCGGTCCATTGACATACCCCTTATATATCTCCGTATCAAATGATGTTGTCATACAAAAAACTACGGCCACGATTCTATCTTTCTGTTTCTCGAGAAACCGCCTCACAGTTCCTGTTTGAAAACAAAGAAATAATGGATCAAAACATCAATTAGCCAGAATGTATATATATACGCACACAGATTATCTAATAATACAGTATTCATACACATAACAGCATCAATTAATGCATGCACAGCTCAATGTCATGTAAAGCAGTGTATCAGCACTATAACAGCACATGGGGAATATCTCACTTATCGCCACATGAGCAGCCGCTTCACGTGGATAATTTTTGGCCTCCGTGTATATACAGCCCATAGCAATGCTGCATGTATACATGTTAAGAAATAGTAAGGTCCAGTTTTCAAATAAAAGATACTGATTAGATGAATTAATGGATACAGCTTCTGGCTAACAAATAACCTTTGAAGTCCATTTTCAATCAGAAGTTCGAGGCAAGATCGATAGCAGTGACTCAGAGCATTCTCTGCAGCAGTATGATATTTCGCTGCATATTTGGGACCCACAGTATGGATAACGCTCCTACAAAAAGTACAGGACACCGGTGAGTATTGAGCCAAGACTTAATAAATGGAATTAAATCTTTTTAAAAATAAAAAATAAAAAAAATGCAACGAAAATAATTTCCAACGACAGTCGTATTTTATTGAAAGAAAGAAGATGATCTACACATCTAGGGGTAGCTCTCCCCATTTCGAATCAGGCACAAAGGGGTGCGACACTATTCCTAGAGAAATTTGAGCCCTCCCAACCCTATGAGGGGTGGGTAGTCATACCATGTGAGCTAGAACTCATTTGTCAGGATTAAACTTAAATAGCTCAAGTTTGCCAAAATTTTGTGTTCCTCCACAGATTGACAACGCCACCACACATAATTGATTACGACTTGTGATAACTGTAGTGTATTTCTAAGATTCAAATGTATAAATAAAATAAATATAAATGCTTCTGAAATGATTGATCTAGAGACAAATAGTACAGAAGGGTACAAAATTTATTTTCTTCAATACGATACCAATTGCTTTGGGGGACAAGAGGCAACCATCAATTCATTAGGTATAATGGAATTCCCGTGCCTCATTTATGAGGGCATGGAGTAATATGATCATGCTAGAGGATCTAAGAAGACAGTGTGAAAATTACAGTGCCAAATTTGAGGTAAGAACCTAAAATGAGTTTCAATCATGGAAACATAATCGTACACTGCCAATTGCATTGATGAACAACAGAGGATGTTAAAGATAATGTAAGCCAAGGTTAAATTAAGGTAAATGTCTTATGCATGAGTGTGGTGTGAAAGTGAGGTATGCGCTATACCACTTAAACTTGCATGATTGAACATGCCTAGGATCCTAGAGAACTTCACCAATTTTACTTTATAATTTAAGAAAACGATTTCACCTGATAATTAAACCTTGACGTGATCAAAGACTTTATCTGAAAAACAGTCCACAAGATCAAATCTAATCAAACAATAAGCTATAGTCTCTCATCAAACATGATGATCCAATTTTTTATAAATAAGGCTCCAAAACTATTGTTTTATAAAGACGATAGTCAATTTAAAAAAACTGACAAGAGAGCAGAACATGTATAAAGGATGTATACGAAAGTAGAAAGGACAGACAACAAAGCAAAACAAAAACACCTGGGGAGAACATAGATTGCTCTGGAGTACATGCGTCAACCCAAAAAAAAAAAAAAGAGGAGAGGGGAGGGGAACAAAAAACCAGCCCCCCACCCATGAGTCATCCAAAAACTCCACGAGAAAAAGAAAAAAAAAAATCTCGTGGGACTATCATTGCACCTAAATGCAACACGGAAAACATTGTCGCATGGACCAAATACACCAATCACGTACCATTGCATCTAAATGCAACTGCACATCTTCAAACCGCCTACTATTGCACTCTCCACACTAGACCTGGCAAAATGAGGCACGACACGATAACACGACACGATACGACACGAAATTATAAGTTAATGGGTTTAGTCTTATCGGGTTTGGGTCATTAACGGGTCAACACGGTAGATCCGTTATCATAACGGGTCGTGTTTGTGTTTGTACTCTTACACGATTAAACCCGTTTATACCCATTATCACCCGTTAGTGGTAACGGGTTTTATTGGGTCGTGTGACCCGAACCAATATTACACGGGTACTAACGGGTATTAACGGGTACTAACGGGTACTAACGGATATTAGCGGGTATTAACGGGTACTAACGGGTATTAACGGGTCACCCAACCCGTTACCCGTTTAGACCCGTTAATATTAACGGGTGTTAACGGTTCGGGTCGTGTACCCGTTAATATTAACGGGTCGTGTTTGGGTATTATCATTTGACCCGTTAGTCTTAACGGGTCGTGTACGGGTTAAGGGTGTTTTCACCCGTTAACCCGTTAACACGACCCGTTAACCCGTTAACACGACCCGTTGACAGCTCTACTCCACACAAATCATATGAGACAAAGAGGTGCAACCCTCCAAGCATCACACTTCAGCTTCAACATCGGCACAACCTTCCAAACCTCCAACAACTCCTCCACCGACTTCAGCATAACCCATTGCACAGCAAAGAGGGCAAATAACACTTCTTACAACCTTCTCGTAAACTCATAATGAAGCAAAACGTGATCCACCACCTCACCATCACACCTATAATCTATAAAAATTTACACTCACCATCTTCCTCCGCCTCAAATTATCAAAGGTGAGGACAGCACCTCACATTGGCACTTTCGATCACCACCACACCTCCCATAAGAAAGATCCCATAGTCGTTCCCACCTTAACTGAAAGCATCCCCCCCCCCCCCCCCCCCCCCTCCTTCTCCTCCACCGAATCTTGCCCCTCCCTTCACCTGGGATGCCTACCCATTTCAACAACTCCATTAACCCCTCCACCTCCAACAACTCCCAATCGTTGATATATCTCATCATCGACGGATTACAAATCTGTCTACCACCACACCAACTCACATACGTACACACGTCCTCGTACACTTCCCCAACCTCTTCCTCACACCAACACCAACTGGAAGCGGAAAAATCGAAATAAAATCCCGATAAGGTACACTTAATCAATGTTAACTTCCCCCTTCGAAAGGTATGCAGCTTCCCAACCCTGCGACACCAAATCCTCCACATCAGCTACGTTCCCAATAAGGATCATCTCGATTTTCCTTATGTTACTTTTCAACCTAGGCATTGCCTCGAAACAAATAAGCACCATCTTCCCTAATTTGACACTCCTCCGTCCCACAACATAAGAGCGTGTCATTTGCCATTAAAAAAAAGGTGAGAGACATACACTTCAGCCCCACCTCCTTCTCCTATAAAAATTAAAAAAATAAAAAGCCTTTATCTTAACTCCCACGCAGCTTGAGGCTTCCATCACCAATATGAACATAATTGGAGATGACGGGTCTCTTTGGCGCAGACTTCTGAAACTGCTAAAGAACCCAACTGATGAACCATTCCCCATCATCGAAAATTTGACATAAGAGATGCAACAACGAATCCACCTCCTCCACCCCACCCCAAAGTCCATTCTCTGCATCAAATAAAGCAGAAAGTTCAAATTGACATGATCATGTGCCTATTCTATATCCAAATTACACGACTCCAAGATTCATGTCTCTGTTTAAACTCCACGCATTTGTTGGCCACCAACACCGTATGAAGAATCTGTCAACTCCCAACAAAAGCGATTTGAGAGTTTGACAAGATCAAATCAATTACTCTTCATAGCCCTGCGACGGCACTTCGGGTAAGACTAATAAGTCTAAAGTCCTTAATATCGATCCCCCTACTTTTTCTTAGGGACAAGAGTACACATGATGCGTTAAAGCTCCTCTCAAAATGACCACTCCAATAAAATTATCAAAAAGACCACTATCACATCAAATATTACCACCTCCCAACATGATAGTAAGCATGCCATCGAAAAATTATTCGATCCAAGCGCTTTGCACCGAGACAGAGAACGTAACGCGTGAACAACCTCATCCTTCATGAAGCGATCCTCCGATTCTACCAAGTCCTCTTTTAAAATCGAACTAACTATACCCCTCCAACGAAGGCCTTCACTCCTCTTTTTGAAAATAAACTGGAACAATCCCCGACTTCACCTCCTCGTCTTGAAGAAAAGATAGAAATGTGATTGAAACGCCGATTATAATTTGCCAATTGCTACTACAAAAGAGTTTAGTATTTCAATCCACCCTTCCTTTAACCACAAAGCCCTATATTTTTGTCGCAAGCTAATCTCCTCTTCCACCATCTTCCTCCATATAAACCCCTTCCTCTCCACCCTCTAAGCCATATGCAAGTAGGCACCAGGCCATCTTCTACCTAATCAAGCTCCCTAACCTCCCCCAACACCCACCCAATGCTAAGGCCTATATTTTCAAATACCTACTTATTCCACTTTTGATGTCCTCCATCAACAATTGGAATTTGCGATCCTGCCACCACCCCTCATACTTTTGGCAGATATTCTCAAATCTAAATGATTACCGTCGCGACACCCCCTTCTCACCGGCATAATGGGGAGATGATCAAAAGTTGGTCTCGAAAGACTAATTGCGGGAAGATCACCTTCCAATTGGGCAAGACTAAAAAACGGTCAAGATTGGAAAGCTAAGGGTTTTCCTACTAGTCGACCAAGTGAACCTCGTCCCCCCCTCCCCCACCCCACACACACACAAAAAAAAAAAAAAAATTCACAAGATCAAGAATTTCACCGAGAAAGATGTTGACTATCTTCGACATATGTTAGCTCAACTTGATAACCATTGCAGTTCTGTCTCTCTGTCCATTTCTAATTTTGCTCAGTCAGGTACTTATTCGGCAAATCATATTTCTGCATCATCTGATGCACTACCTTAAATCATTCATTCAGGAATCACTGATCACATGATTGGTATGGCTTCCTATTTCTCTTCATACAATGTATGTTGTGGTAGGGACAAGATTAGCGGATGAGTATTTCTCCTCCATTGCGGGGAAGGGCACAATTCCTGTTCAATATTACCCTATCATCTCTTCTTCATGCTCCCAAGCTTACCAATAATCTTCTTTCTGTCAATCACCTTATCAAAAGCTTGAATTCCAGTGTAGCCTTTTTTCCATCTCATTGTATCTTTCAGGTTTTGGACACGAGGAAGACGATTGGGAGTGGACATGAATACAATGGCTTGTACTTACTTGATACGAGGCCCACTTCTTGTTATGTTACAAATCAAACTAGTGATTAGGAATAGTAGCAGAAATAAAGATCTATTGATGCGATGGCATAATAGACTAGGACATTTACCTATTCCTATTTTAAAACGTGTACTCCCTAAATTTGCTTATGTTGCACCTTCTGAGTTAAGTTGTGATGCACGTGTTTTAGCAAAACAATGGCGTATACCATTTCCTATTAGTATTAATGAAATTACAACTCCGCTCCGCTACAGCTTGTTTATTACGATGTGTGGGATTTTGAACCAACTACTTCTATTCTTGATTTCGAAACTTTATTGTGTTTGTTGATGACTTTAATCGTCATACTTGGCTTTATCTAATGAAAACTAAAAGTGAAGTTCATTCCATATTCCAAACATTTCATAAGATGGGGTGTACTCAGTTTGGAAGTCCCCTCGAGATCCTACGATTCGAAAATGGGGGGGAGTTCATGTATGGTGGTCTTACCTCTTTTTTTTGTTGATAATGGGATTGTCCATCGAACCTCATTTGTTGATACTTCGCAACAAAATGGTGTAGATGAAAGAAAACATCGTCATATTACGGAGGTGACTCATTCCCTTCTCATAGGAACGGGGATACCAAAATCATATTTCTTAGATACTCCGCCACTCAAAAGGGCTATCGGTATTATAACCCTACAACTCGTCGTCGGTTTGTCTCCATGAATGTTACATTCTGAGTCGGCTCCTTTTTTTCCCCTACTTCGGGTTCTCTACAGGTGAGAGTTTAAGTATAAAGAACCGAAGTCCCATTCCATAGCCTATGCCTACTCAAGGGGAGCCTACTACTCAGGGGGAATGTCTTAGGGGAGCCTATGTATGTTACTAATGACACTATTGATTTGCAACATGCCAAGGAGCTACTTGTATATTCTAGAAAATCAAAGCAATCCATTCTCACCCCAGGACCAAGAAGTCTCCCTTGATTCGGGTAATTCCTCACTCGATCCTGATGTCCCTATTGCTCTTCGTAAGGGTGTTCATGATTATATAAAACACCCTATATCTTAGTTTGTATCCTATGATGCCTTATCTCCTAAATATCATGATTTCACTTCTTCTGTATCGTCTGTTTCTATTCCATCTAGTGTTTCAAATGCCCTTAGCCAGACCTCGTGGAAGGAAGCATTTATTGAGGAAATGAAGGCCACATGGGATATTGTTTTATTGCCTAACGGAAAGAAATCAGTGGGCTGCAAATGGGTCTATAAAGTTAAGTGTTAAGCTAATAGAGAATCTAAGCGATATAAAGCTCAATTAGTTGCAAAGGAATTCACGCAAACATATGGGATTGATTATCAGGAGATGTTTGCTTCAGTTGTTAAGATTGCCAGCAAATCTGTCTTGGTCGGTGCAACAGTTGAATCTAAAAAAACTTTCCTTCATTGCAACTTGGAGGAATGGGTGTATGTGGTGATGCCTCCTCGTTTCAAACTTGCAGAGGGTCAGAATTTTATATGCAACCTAGATAAGGCCTTGTATGGGCTGAAGCAGTCTTCACGTGCTTAGTTTGAGAGGTTCAGCACAATTATACACAGAGTCAAGTTGATCATACTCTCTTCATCAAGACAAATCACGATCGCACCACTACCTTTATTGTGTGCGTTGATGATACTGTTATCATTGGAGATGATCCGAAAGAGATACAAAGAATGAAGACATTCTTGGGAATAGAATTTGGCGTTCAAGAACTTGGATTATTAAGATACTTTCTTGGCATCGAAGTGTGTAGATCCAAAAAGGGAGTATTTATTTCTCAACGGAAGTATGTGTTAGATATGACGACCGAAACAGGTAAACTTGGAGCTAAGTCTGTTGATACCCCCATTGAGCATAACCATAGGTTGAATGATACGGATGAAGAGCCAATAAATGATGCGGGAAGATTTCAGCATTTAGTTAAGAAAATTATTAACATATCTCTTACGCGCCTGGATATTGCTTATGTTGTTAGTGTCATTAGCCCATTTATGCATGCTCGAAAAACACCACATCTAGAAGTAGCGTATTATGTTCTCTGATACCTAAGGGTTCCCCTGAAAAGGTAATATTATTTGGGCAGCATGGTCACTTGCATGTTGAAGCCTATACTGATGTTGGGCAGGGTCCGTGACTGATCGGCGATCCACTTTAGGATATTACACATTTGTTGAAGATAGTCTTGTTTCATAACGAAGCAAGAAACAGTATGTTCGTAACTCCCCTATTCCAGCTTTTGAATCAGGTTCGTATACCTATTTTCTTCATTTTTCTTCTTCTTTTCTATTGTTCGTAACTTCTTTATCTCTTTCTTCTTGAGTTCTCTCTTTTTTCCCATGCGATCAAGTTGCGAATCAAATTTTATCTCCGTTTTTTAATTTTTTAAATCTTCTTTGGAAAACTGCTTTAGAGATCTATTTAGGTATAGTCGGTTTGGCTTATCAGCTTCAGAGATGTATTAATATATCTTTGTGGGTTCCTTATAATATATTAATATAATATATCTCAGTGGGGTTAGTAGTTGTTCCTATAGAGGCTGTCTTTATTGAGTTTTTGTCTTAGTGGGTGGGTTTATCTATTACTTTAATATATCTTATTTGTCTTAATGAGCAGTTACTTCCTGATCAGTTATTAATATTATATTATATATCCTTTTTTTTAAACTCAGCGAGTTCCTTATAACTTATAAGTTATAATATGGATTATATAACATTATTACTGGTCCACTTTGTCTCATTATTTGAATTTTTTTTTGTTTTTTTTAATATTAAATTGAACTTTAGACATTATATAATATTTAATATAGCACATAATTTGTGTTGATTTGTCTTTTATATTATTTTTAAACACCACGCACATATATATCAAAGTATATAAAAAAAATAATATAATTACTGAAAATTGAAGTGTATCTTACGATACGATACAATACGATACAAGATACGATACACAATTTTTGAAAAAACGATACAGTCCCGATACGCATTTTGACAAGCTTGGTAGGTGGTATTATTTTTAATATTTACTCACAAACTGATTAAGAAAAAGAGTATCATATTCTAATATGTATTCTATGCATTTATATATATTTTACTACATTTATAACATTTTATACCGACTCTCATGATTCGATTCACGATTCATAGGGTTTCCGATTTGCGATTCGATTCACGATTTGACAACTATGATTCTGACAACAAAACTAGCATGAGTATTGCCCACAACCTTGTTCAACATGACAGGACAAAGCATATTCAAGTTTTGATGTGAATCGAGGGCATTGTTGTCATTTTGGGGCATATTAGTAGTTTTTTTTATTTTTTTTAGTGTAATTTCTTTTGTTTTGTTTTAGTATTTAAAGGTAAGGAGTAGTAATGGCATTTTTGTAATTAGGGCCTTAGCTTGGAGCCTAAGTTACTCCTCCCCTTTAAATACCTCCTTGTAAGCCTTATTTGAGGTAGACTTGAAATTTGAGATAGAAAAGAGTATTTCTCTCTCTAAAGTGGTATTTAGATATTTTTAGAAGCCTTTTAACGTGTAGTTTACGTCAAATTGGTATCATTGCAGGTGTCGCTCCAACATTGGTGTTTGGTGTATCGGTTTTATTTTTTTTTTATCAAATCAATCACTACCCTTCAATGGCTCCCAAAAAATCCAAACAACATAATAAAGAGATGCAAGAATTGAGGCACATGGTTGAAAAACAAACCCTAGTTACCTAAGACCTCACCCAAAAATTCAAAGCCCTACTTCAAGCCCTACCCCCCCCTACCGCTGGCGCCCCACCCCTTCCCAGCCGCCTGACTTCTGCCCCCCAATCCCACCCTTTCGGCCCCAGCGCTGCACCCCACACCTAAAACCCCACCCTAAACTCGGTCGGCAGCAGCTCCGACCAAAAAAAAAACCTGCTCTGACCCAGGTCAACCCACGACATTCCCCCACCATCCCGCGACCCAACCCCGACCCAGCCCCTGCCTCTCCAGCCCCTTTCCAATCAAACCCGTAGCAATCCGCCCCACCTCAGCCCTTCAAACCCTCATCCACACTAGTCCAGCACCCAAAACCCACCCTCCGAACTCGGAATACCCCCTACCACACTCCTGCTTTAACCCGCCCCACCCTTTTGGGCCGTCCACCTCCTATCTAACTCAGGCCTCGTACCTGCCTTGTACCCCTATCCAACCACTTATTCACACTCTCCGGCCCTATTTTTTCCACCCGACATATTTACCCATTCCACCTTTACCCCGAAAATCCCCAGAGTCCTCACCCATCCTGGTGGGACTCCTGATCACCCCTTACCCCCGCTTCCTCACCATACACCCTCGCACCACTACTCCATTCAGATTCCTCCCCATCCTCCTCCGAGTTCGGGAATGGCCACACAGTAGTCTAGAGTGGGTGCCTCCACTCCCACCCGATGCCCACCGCTATGCTCCACTTCGAGACCGGCACTGTTTTTATTGCGGTGAACGTGGCCACTTGATAGGCACGTGCCCTCACTATCCCCACGTTCCTCTAGCATCTCCCGTGCCTCGGCATGGCCAGCCTCTTCATCCACCGCCTGCACAAATGCCACCCCCACCCCCTCCTACTGATGTTGTTTTGTCTGTGCCAGATGATGTGATGGGCCTTGATGCTCATCAAGATGAGGGTCCACTATCTATGGCTCTTCAGTTGCTTTCTCGGAGCCTCCACGGGTCACGGTTCAGAATCATGAACTGTGGCCCACCAGTGACTAAATACCAGTAAATTATGATCATGATTTTAGACCGTGACCCCTAACTCTAATTTAAAATGACTACGTTAATATGGTCACAGCCCAAAATCATGACCATTTCTCGATCTTTAATTGGTAACAGTAGGGTTCACGATTTAAAATCGTGACAAGATTCAGTGTTCCATTGGTCATAGTATGGGTCACGGTTTTAAACCGTGACCAAGTTTGAACTATAAATTCGAGAACTTAGGTCAGATTTCACACCACAACCAACATTTATCTCTATCTCTCTCTCTTTCTCTCTGATATCCGCATTGACATGCCCATGTTTGACGGACGATTCTCTCTAGATGCCATGGCTGATTAGTTAGCATACAGTTTTTTACGGGTTCAAGGCCGCTCATGTGTTCTCCTCGTAGCCACAAAATTCCAAAGATTTACCCAAGTTTGGTGGAACGACCTCTGCTACCGTCAAACGACGGTCGGATTGCCCCTATTCAGACTTGGCTTGAGCTGAAGGCTGATCTCCAGACGTCCTTCATCCCACCTACCTACGAACACAACCTCTTTGCTCGCCTTCGATCTCTCAAGCAGGACACCTTATCGATAGTGGAGTATACGGAACAGTTTCAGCTTCTGTGCACCAAAGCACGCCTCCCCGAGACGAAGGGTTAGCAGATCAGTCGTTATATATTGGGATTGCAATTGTACATTCAGCACGATCTCGGTCTGAGGGAGATACCGACCTTTCGGATGGCAGTCAAGTATGCGACCAAGGTTGAGGCTTACCACACAACACCCGCAGCTCTTCCGGCCTCACGGACTCCACCTACACTAATTTCTGCCCCAGCTCCTCCTCAAGTGATGGCTTGCTTCGGTCCCTACTTCTGCTACTTCCGATACTCCCATTGTTCCACATCCAGGACCTCCTACCTTCCGGTGCTACAACTGTGATAATGTTGGCCACCGAGCTTCTGATTGCTCTCTCCCATGACGCCGCACCTTATTGGCGATGGATCACCCACCTGACTATTTGGATGCGTCCGAGGAGCTTACCCAGCATGCCTTGATTACAGTTTTGGAGGGTGATTTCCCCTTTGAGTTTGAGGACGAACTCTTTTCAAGGAGGGGAGATTGATGTGAATCGAGGGCATTATTGTCATTTTTGGGAATATTAGTAGTTTTATTTTCTTTTTGTTAATTTTCTTTATTTTTGTTAGTGTATTTTCTTTTGTTTGGTATTAGTACTTAATAGTAAGGAGTAGTAATGGCATTTTTGTAATTAGGGCCTTAGCTTAGAGCCTAAGCTACTCCTCCCCTTTAGGTAGACCTGAATTTTGAAATTGAAAAGAGTTTCTCTCTCTAAAGTGGTGTTTAGATATTTTTGGGAGCCTTTCGAATTGTAATTTACGTCAAGTTTATCGGCATTTTATTAAGAAAAAGCTTCGCATTGGATTGATTTGCACTCCGTATGTCAAAACAATTGATCAAATAGTTGTTGTCTTAACTAAGGGTGTAATCAAAACTTGTTTGCAAAGTATGTTGGTCAAGTTGGGCATTATAAATATCTTTGCACCACCTCGAGGGGGAGTGCTGTAAGGGACTTACTTGTCCTTTATTTTATAGTCATGATGTGTTATGTTAATATTTTAGTTACATAGGGTACTTAAGTAATTTCTGAAACTTATTAGTATATATAGAATATATACAGATGAGCGGAGTATCAACATGAGCCTAACCAACTCTGAACACGCTCAAAAGTATCAGCATGAGCGGAGTATGTTGAACGGGCATCCTATACAGATTGTGGGTGGTGAACATGACCTCTGTGGCGGGGTGGAGGCATGGTGGTATGAGGTAGAGGTGGGGGTGGAAGCGTGGCAAAAGTAGCATGCGGGTGGGGGTGTGGATTAATGAAAGTAGGTAGAGCCGGGGGTATGGATGGAAGAATATGTGGATGATACAACTCGTGATGAAGCTGGGGATGTTGGCCGGGATACGTGGAAACATGTAGAAGGTGTGAATCATGGTGGGAGTCAAGAGGGGTAGGATTTAAGGTTTGATGTGGCAAAATGGTGGGTTGGATGATACGTTGTGGTGGAAGGCATGGTGACGGTGGTTGGTGATCGAATAAATTTGGATCGGGTGGTGGTGGAGGAACTTTATAGGGTTGGAAAATAGGGTTTACAAATTGTGGATTTGATTGGGAAATGGATATTGAAACCCTAGAATTGGGTTGATTTGGATCTTGGATGGAAGAATTATGAAAATGGGTTGGGTTTTGAGGTAAAGAAGTCAAATTATAATTAATTAGGTGGGATGGGTCGATCGAAGAAGGGGAAGGAGGAGTCACGCCCCGCGGGAGGCCAACGTCGCTTCCGGCAGCCACGGGCGGGGGCGGGCTGAGATGACGAAGTCCACTAGGGTTGTTTCGGGGTTTTCCAGCGGGGTCACCACTCCCGGCCGCCGTGGTGGTGGTGGATACAGTGGTAGAATTTGGTAGGTTATATTTTTTTTTGGTAAAGGGTATTCAACTCTCGTCTCAACTCTCTCTTAAAATCACAAAATGAATTAATGCCTCAAATGAGGCTATACGAGGAGTATTTATAGGGGGAAGTAGAAGGGTCTAACTTGAGTTACAAGAAAAAAGTCCTAATTACATCTATGCTCTTACTAGCCTTTAATACTTTTCTCCTATAATTCTAAACAAACAACTAAACTACCAATAAAAGAAAAGTACCATCATAATAGAGAAAATAACAAAAATGCCACTATGTACTAAAAATACTAAAAAAAAGCCTCTAAGCCTCCCAATTCACACCATTCTCCCCCACTTAAAGCCAAGCTCGTCCTCGAGCTTTCAAAAATTGGAGTCGAACGAAATTGACGTAAACTACACGTTGATGGCTAAAAAGAAATACCACACCCTAATTTTAGAGAGCGAATCAAAAGTTCTCTTGTATTTCAAGAATGGGATAAGTGAGTACCAATGAGATTACATGGGGTATTTATATAGGATGGATTACTTGCTAATCAAGTAATTAGCTAAAATGACTAAAAGGATCAACTAAAAATAAATGAATGCCTAATTAGTCCCAAACATGCTTGGAGACTAATTAAGGAAAGAAAATGCCTCAAAAGAACTACAAATAGAAATAAAAGGAAAATAGCAATGGATCCCCATCAGAAAAATTCCCAAAATAGGTGGCCGAAGAGGAAAAGGAAAATTTTGGGGTCCCAAAATAATTTTGTCAAAATTAGGGAGGGCCTAAAATTTTATTATCCAAAAATTTCCCTCAAAATTTGGGCCAAAATAAAATTTCTAAACTCCAAAATTTCAGTCCCAAATTAGCATTTCAACAGTCCAAAAATCGAAGGAACTCAAGCCCAAAATGTCTCAAATATCCAACTAAGCAATAGAGAAGAACAGCATAAGATATATGCCCAATTCCCTTCACCGCAATTTTTTTCTCACAACAGCAATCCATATCCTCAGTTCTAGACCATGGTTTTCTTTTCCTGCGTGCAAGTAGATTGCCATTTCCTCGTGCATTTGCATCCACTCCTTTAGCAAATGTCGTTGTAGGTAACGACCGTTTGTTAACAGAAACTGGAATCGTAATGTTCGTCCCTTGCATAAGGCTAGAAAATTGTGAATTTTCTAAAGCCACTCTAGTTGACTGCCTGTTAGGTATATTTATAGTCAATAGGGCCTCAACTGTCAAGCCGTTAGGCAGACTAGAGTCACTTTGTAAACAAGACGCAATCACTACCTCCTGGATCAAAAACAAGCCTAGGGCTGCAAACTTTTAGACCAACCCCTCTCCGGCCATGATTGATTAGATCTGGCTTTACCGCGGCACGTCGGGGTACGAGGAGGGTCGCCGGAGTTGAAACGGCGACGGGGATGACCAATTTAACCCCTTTTTTTCTTGTTTTTCTCTCTACTTTCTTCTCTCTTCTCAGCCCCGACCCTGCTTGTTTGTTGGGTTTTTTACCAATTAGTCCCGTTTATTAAGTACGTAAATCAATAAGTCCTGTCATTTTTGCTTCAATAGGTCCCATTTGTTAACATATAATGAATATTCACTATATGTATAAATAAGACTTATCGGGAGAAAAATTGTTATGATAGGACCTAGTAGGAAATGTCTTATGTAAATAGGACTTATTTGTCAAGCTCCCTTGTTTTTTTACTTGGATTTGTGAATTCAAAGCCCTTTTATTTTTCTTCTCTTTTGGAGCTTTGATAGGGCGGATTCATGGTTATGTCGTGGTGGGGGTGGCGTAGGGGCGGGGATAGTGGCGGAAGTGTGAGTTGAAACATTTTGGTGGCTAGGGTTAGAGTTACGATTTTGTGTGGCGATGGGGGCGGAGTGAGGGCGGCTCGTGGATGCGTCGGGTGGGGAAAGGCGAGCCTCAAGAGTGTCGAATCGTGCTACGAGGAGGTTTAAAACCTCCTCGAGTCTATCTGTGTGCAAATCAACGGGAGCAAAGCTCTTCTTAGATCCCATTTGTCATCGTGTACAAGGTAGAGCCAACAACAACAACAACGGTGGAGCCAATGAGGCTCTGATACCAATTGACGTAAATGAGTGTCAAATGGAAAATAAGAAGAGGATTTAACTTGCATCTCAAACTTTTTTTAATATCTTAAAATGTAGGATTGCCTCAAATGAGGCTATAAGGGAAATATTTTTTTTTGGGGGGGGGGGGGAAGTAGAAGGATCTAACTTGGGCTACAAGAAAATAACCTAATTACAATTATGCCCTTATTAACCTTTAATACTTCTCACCTATAATACTAAGAATTATGCTTAGTCCCAAAAAAAACAAATCCTCCCTAAAACAGCATTATGTGTTGTACCTTGTGGTATGGGTCCCGCCAGAGCACAACACTTTAATGCTATTTGGGGGACGATTTGGGGGATTTTTTTGGGACTCATAACACTACTCATAATAATAATCAAAACAACTAATAAAAGAAAGTACATCATAATAGAGAAAATAACCAAAATACCACTATGTACTGAAATGAGTAAAAATAGCCTACAAGCCACCTAATGAACATCAAGATCTCTACACTGGCTAGACTCCCCCGCCTCAAACCTTGGGCCTCCCTAACCCACCGCTACTAACGAACGACTCCACCCCTCATGCTTCCGTCAATTCAAGCCCCACCCCTCCTACCCAACGTCGACCTGTCAGCATCATCGACAAGAATATCCAACCCACTATTCAAAAAAATCGCAGAAATACGAATCTTGAACAGTCGACAAACCCTGTTTCAAACCAAGCTAAAACAGGCCATTACTCCCCTTACCTTTTTTCCTTCAATATACCGCCACCTGCTTATTAACAACCCTCTCCCATTTAATTTTACCCACGCAGATTAAAACAATATTCTTAGGACAAAACCCTTCACTAGTAGGGTTTTTCTAGACTAAAGGCCCAGACCACAAACAGAGGCATCTTCCCTAAAGTTATAAGAAATCTTAGGTTCAAGCTTACAAGGTTTGAACAAGCTCCGCCTCTTCCCACTCTTGCTGATACATAGCTCTCCCATCAATTGTCGCTGCACCCCCACACACCTACCCCGCCATTGTACCCACTTCTCATGCAACTCATGCGCCCCTCTTCTCTGATGAAACAACTCCATATTCGACACTCTCGCGGCACAGAACGAGTTCCTCAAACAACAAGAGTTCGGGTTCTTAACAATAATAACCACCTCATAAACCCACTCTCCCACCCTAATAGAAACACAAGCAGGAAGCTACGGCTATCTGCCGACTAAAAGGCGACCCCAATGGAAATTCGACCTCTCTATTGTCTCTCAGTCGGCTGAAAAAAAAAGTCACCACACTTGTCACCCCCTTCAGCACCTCTAAATCCCACAAATGCATGGGCATAACCATCACTCTAATCCACATGGAATCCCCCAATCTCTCATTTCTAAAACACATGCCGAGAGGATGCCAAAAGTCAACAAACATCGAAGTGTCGTGGTATGACCACCTCTTCAAATTTCTACATCTTCTCGTCTCCTCCATCGAGCGAAAAGAAAAAAAATCATATGAATTCAAAACCGCAATCGCCCCACGCCCTCAGGAGTTTTCCCAATGGCTATCAACCCACAACTGCATCTCCGAAAATGGAGGCAGCCCCACTCTCTCTCTCTCCCTAGCCATACTTTCTACTAGCTGCCTTGTATACTCGCACTAATTGAACCAGAATGGAAAAAGTAAGATCTCTGGATCTCCACTTGAAATGAACTGCCAGAGTTAAAACACTAAGACACACCGTAGAGGTGGCGAATGATGAACACACGCCAACAATTACTAGTCGGAGATGGTCCAGTTATGGTCGTGACTGACTTGAGATACTACACCGATGGTCCACGCGCCGGAATCAGACTCAAGTGGAAGAGGGTCTGAATACCTTAAAATCTCAGGTCTAGTACACTAACACACAGATCCAGCGATGGAACAAAGCAAAAAAAGCGGAAATGGTGTCGATATAGTCGTGCAGTGCTCGTCTACCTTCGTCAACAACGAACTTGGACAGAACAGTGTCGGACAAGGTTGATCAATTTGTTATCAGACATGGGTTAATGGGAGACACTTTGCACCTCAACTAATGGTTTCCCGCTCCAAAACTATAATTAACCAATAAATGTGCAATTTTCTTGAATTGATTGTCTAAATATCATTCAAAACATGTAATTAGACCGTACATAGTGAGAGTGTGTGACTTTGCATGAATAATTACACAAATGTAAAAGAGGTCAGTCATGATCCACGTGGAAAAAACCAAAAACGGGAAAAAAACATGGGTTCTGAGAAGTCTACCAAATCAAATGAGAATTACAAAATATGAGACCTATATCTAGCTCACTAATCAAAACACTCGATTGATTTGTGACCACTTGACCAATCTCTACCGAATAAGCTATTACAAGACCGTAAAAAAGGGCTACTATGTTCCAAATACTCCCATCAAAGCTTCCAATCACCACCATTGATCAAATCTGATGGTTGAGACCCATAACCAATGATCCCAAGTGTAAATATAATGCGAATTCCTAGACTGATTGATGAAACAATATATAGTTTTCACTTATTCATCTTTTGAAGTTGGATTGAAACTAGGGTAGAGAGATAGAAATTCTAGAGTAAAATGTTCTTTAGATGGTCAGACTTGAACTCTCTTTGAATCTTGAGCATATTGACCAAATTTAGAGGTTGAGCAAAAATGTTGCCAGTTTCATCAGCATGCCACTCTACTTGTTAGATCAATCATGTATGTGCAGAACAAAAGGTTTCTCCAAGTTGCTAAGAGTGATCAATGAAGTAACCGTAGCTGATCAAAGGGTATTAAGGGTATATCATGCAGCTCCTTAGGGCCTACCGAAATCAACTTTCATTAGCGTGATAGATAAACAAAAATGCCAGCACAATATATAAGATTGATATTTAAACAAGGGTGAGGAGAACTAATAAATCAAAACACTATCCATAAAACTATATGTGAGGTATAATAGGTTCAATATACCTAACCACACATGGGACCAAGACCCAATATGAATGAAGATCGGTGATGAAAACCCAAGCATTAGTATATGAGCATATAGTCCTAGACCTACAACTAATTAAATAAAAACCTTTTCAATGCAGAATAAGCGAAGAATAAATGCTATACATTTTCACACTGAAACAATTCTCAAGATACTTTTTGTGTATATTTAATGTAACACACATAATTACGGAACAGATAATGATGACAAACGAAACGATTTAACAAAACAATAAATGTACCCACCTCGCAGGAAGGTCATATGCATTAGTAACCTTTGCCAGTCCAGTTCGACAGCCACCCTGTGAAGAAACAAATCATATCATATCAACTAACACTAGTTGTTTCCATAAAATTGCTTCTTCAATACCTATCAGATTAGTTGGCAAAAAATGCTTGGTTTTTCAAAATATTACATTAATTTAACAGTACGGAAAAGTAATAACAAATTTAAACATACTCAGATAGCTTACTAGTGAATCGCACTCTTCTGCAAGACCAGGTCCAGCTGCAGCATATAAACCAGGGCTGCTGTGCGCTTCATCCAAATTCTGTCAACCAACCCAAGAAAAAAAAAGAATCAGAAAAAATTGAACTGCTGACAGAGTTCATTTAATCAATGATCCAAGCTGGACTCCTACGGTGCAGTTATTTGAATTCCAACATGATTCAAAGTTCCAACCTAAATTCCAAAAAAACATAAATCTTGCTTTAATTGATAGTTGGAGTATTCAATGTTTAAAAAGGCGAAAGGCGAGGCGAGGCGTTTTAGTTGCAGAGAGGCGAGGCCTAAGCCTCGAGGCGTTTGAGGCGTAAGCCTCACCGAAAAGAAAAAAAAAAAAAAAGCAAAATAATATTAAAAAATACTAATAAAACCATAAAAATAATATAACAAAGAAATATAAAATAAAACTACAAAAAAAACATCCTTAAGGACTTTCTCACATAGTTTGACATTTTTTTTGTTCCCCCGAGATAACTTTTAAAAAAAACGTAATTTGAGAAAATCAATTTTAACATGTTGGTTATTTTACAATATGACAATAAATTAATCAATGCAAAATCATATTGGCAAAATCATTTTTTTAGCTTCATTCACATATTGGTTATTTTATAATATGACAGTAAATTAATCAATGCAACTTAACAAGCAAATGTATTAAAAAACATTGATTTTCAAGCTAAGATTAAAAAAACAGCAATTTTATTAAAATAAAACATAAAACATATCACCCTAAGTTTATTAAAAAAAAAAAAACTTTAAATATATTAGTTTCTTAATATATATTCAGTTTAGTTAAAGATAACATATTAATCTCAGTTGAAAACAAAAAAACAGAAAACTTTTTAAAAAAAGCCATATTGAAGTTAATTTAGTACATTTATTTCAAACAAAATCAAATTGACAAAATCAGTTTTTTAAGTTTCATTAACATATTGATTATTTTTTTAAAAATTCTCTCAAGTTACAATAGTAAATAGTATAAGTTCAATGCAGTTTTAAAACAAAAAAAAAGAACAAGAGTTTTTTTTTTTCGCGCCTCAGCAAAAAGACGCGAGGCGAGGCGTGAGGCGCACCGAGGCGTAAGCCTCAAATTCAACCCTGAGGCTTAAGTCTCGAGGCATTTTTTGCTCGCCTCGAGGCGTAAGCCTCAAACGCCTTTTTAAACATTGGGAGTATTTCATGGGATTGGGCAGCATAAGTTTTAGGAAATTTCCAACAACAATGAACAGAGTTGGTACAAACCAGGACAAAGATAATGAATGGGCTCCCTAATAAACATCAGTTGAAAAGAAACCAAGTTTACTTTAATACGAATTATTTTAATAAAAACAACTTGCCTAGAGGGGGTGATAAATCCAAGTATGCACAATCCATTATAATCCACTTTGGATCACACGGAGTAAATTTGAACAAAAACAAATTCTCTCTTCCCAATCAAGAGTTGAACCCTACTATTATTTTTCTAGTATTTGTCATCTCACCTAAAACCAATTGGTGTTAAGGAGGGCAAACTTTTAATTTTTCCTGAGGTCGGGCATTTGTTGTACTCTCATTCCAACACAATCTCTCCAACAAATTACATAAACAAGAGTCGAATTGTGACCATTAGCTCTTATACCGTTAGTCGGATCTCAAGTCGCCATCTCACCTACAACCAATTGATGTTAAAGAGGACTAACTGTTATTATTTTATGGTTCACTCAATATCGTTGCCCCAGAGCAAGGCATTTGTTATGTTCTCATTCCAACAATCTTCACCTCTACATTTGAGACATTAAAATCTTTACACAAAAAACTAGGGGCGGGGGGATTACGAGTCCACCTTTTAGGCAAAATCTCTGACATCCAGATGTAACCAAACAGATTCTATTGTATTCTCAACACATGAAGCGATTTGAAAAGAAAATTCATAAATTTTTAGGGATGCAATGCAGTGGTTAATCCAATTAGTGAGATAAAAATAGAACGCTGGATTTTAAATAATTTGCAACAAACGTTATCATCCTAAACTCGCTGCATTGTCATATCTCTCTTGTTTCCAGAATCAGTCAGCCCCAAATTAACCTTTTCTTAAGCATGACCACAAGCCCACGTGTAAATTACAAACATGCTTTTTCAATCATTTTACACATACATTGTCAAACAGCTTCAAATAAAGGAAAATTCTACGAGACGAGGCAAGTTTTGAAACTGGTCACATGGTAACGCACTCAACCAATCACAATCAATTTATAAGAATTGTTAGTACACTCATCATTGCTCTATAATAGAAACATTGGTTTAGAGAGAATTCAATGCTTACCTCGTTTGTGGAATTAACGACAGCATCCACCTCAAGATTCCAAGGGTTCCCTCTCCAAAGATATATCTTCAAGTTAACTTCATGATCAACAGGAAACCTACTTACCACCCCATTTCCACCGCTCTCCATTCCATATGATAACGGGTCCGGAAAGTTAGAAACCGATAAGGTGGGATCTTCGATTTCATATAAAGACTTAATATCCGCATCACACCAACGCGGAACTTGATCTAGTGTCACCACAGAATCTCCATTATCACTAGGCGATTCACCACGCATAGTGGCAGCTGCCACAGAATGATACATTTCTCTGTCTCCTAATCAAATATCCACAAAAACTGATACTACATATATCCCCCAAAATCTGTCCTAAGAGCCCCAAATAGAACTCCAAAGCAATGCCAAATTATTACTTCCCTGAAAAAAATAAGAATGGATTAACCCAAATGCTTAATTGTAATCATAAGTTTTGAATAGAAAATTTATTCATCATCACAATACCCTGACATTGAATCATTAATTAATACCAACTACACAATTGAAGATTAGTTCCTGATATTTTAATCAGAGTTATTGAATTGAGCATCATCTTCATACATGCACATGGGAAGGAAAATCCAAGCAAGTGTTGAATTTAATGTGATAAGTGAATTGGGAGACAAAACATTCAGAAACTGAAAAAACATACATACGCATATGAACATGAAGCTCAATTCCAGGGATTTAATGAGTCTAGATACGAAAGAGGAAACTCGCTTAATTTTATGGCCAAGGGAGAAACGCAGCGTAGATGAATATTCATGGGTACCTACAATATATATTATATGGATATATGTGTGTGTGTGTGTGTGTGTGTGTGTGTGTGTGTGTACCTGTGATTCAATTTGAGATTTGGACGCAAACGCAAGGGATTAGGAGACGGGGAGTTAAGAGGAGGACGACAAAAATTTACACGACTTTATGAGCTTCGGAAGCGAAAACGCATTTGACAATAGTCACCCAAACCCCACACCAAATATCACATAATATTTTACTTCAAAAGATCAAAATTAACTAACCTTTTATTTTAGTAAACTTACCAAAATACCCCTAATAAAAATAACATAAAAAAATCTCGCTTAAACCAAAAAACAAAACCTTTTCATTGCTCATTTCAAAAACACTTACCTTGAAATTGCCACCTCCACGGCTAGGGATGGCAATAGGCGGGGTTTTGACGGGGACCCGCCCCACCCCTGAACCTAATGGGGGAATTTGTGGCTGATAAACGTGGCAAGTTCGAGGTCTGGTTTGGTATTGAAAAATCCCGTCGGGTTCGGGTCGGGTCGGGTCGGATTTAGTGTATGAAAATCCCGAACCCTCCCATTTAAGTTTATGTTTACTAATATGCCCTTATATATATATATATATATATATATATATATATATATATAGTGAGAGGATCACAAGTGGACCAAAAGAATGGACTTAACAAAAAAGACTAATAACCCGCTAATTTTAATTCCTTGGTGTAATGGGTCCGCGCCAGCGGCACCCAATAACCGAGACTTATTAGTCTTTTTTGTTAAGTCCATTAAAAAGTCCATTCTTTTGGTCGACTTGTGAACCTCTCCCTATATATATATATATAGTTTGTATTTTTTTTAAATGTATACTTTGTTTTCTAAACTTTTAATTTTCTTATACATATTTTTTATTAAGAGTATTACAAAACTTAAAAAAAAAATCTGTTTTATATAAAATAAAGTATAAAAATATTATGAAAAAATATTTTGGATGGGTTTGGGGCGGGTTCGGGGGGCCCGCGGGGTTTTTAAACGAGGCGACGGTAAGGACGGGGTTGGGGTAAATGGGGGCGGGGAGGGTTTGGGACGGGGTAAACGGGTTCGGGGGCGGATTTGGATATACCCGCCCCGTTGTCATCCATATCCACGGCCATATGCACCACACCACCACCACTCTCACTTTTAGCCACTTGCATCCACTCTCACATTTGCACTGCTTTCTATGTTGTGTTTGAGTTTTTTTTTAGTGAAAAACCCTAATTTGCTTCAATGAAACTTCAAACGCCCACCAAATAAGAAGATCAACAAAAAATCAACATTCAATGTTCACTCAAGACGTTTGAGGTATGTTTCATTCTTTTTATTATTTTTTAATCATTTTAGAACCAAAAATAAAAAATGCACACGTAAAAACCCATGCACTTGTACCCTACAACTGCAGTGACGAGTCACCGTAGGAGAAGAAGTCTCACAGGGACCCGTCGTCGTGGTAGTGGTCATTGGTAACTTGATTTCCCACGGTGACTTGTGATCGTAATAGCTCAACAACCATGGCCACAAGTCGTCGTGGTAAATGGGCATTTTCTCACAAGAATCACACGGCTACTTGTGACCATGCTTAGTGAGCTACTACGATCACAATTCACCGTTGTGACACCCCGCCCAATAAAATATCGGGTGATCAATCCTATATCAAATTAAGACAGAAATATCATGTGGTTCATTCTCATAATCACTGTCGAAAACCAAATTCATTACTAATAACCTATTAGGCCCGGTGTCAAAATTTTAAACTTTCTAATCTTTTTAAACTTAAAGAACAATTAAAACCATTCATGCGGTAATATAAACAGCAACTTAAATGAATAATTAAATAACCGATAACTCTCGATAAAACATTTATACAACCATATCGAATGCGCATAATATAAAATCGTTGAAAATAAAGTAAATGACATCAATTAGGCAACATACCCGAATATACTCTCAGTACCTCCTATCTAAATCACAAGGTGAGAAGCATTTATACAATCTCCTGCCCACATCCACAACTGCGGCAACAACGTCTGACTCGAAAGAATAGTCATTCAGGCGTCCCTGTGTCTGGACACCTAAAAAGTATAACATGGGAGAAGAAAAGAAAATATAGATACGGGTCAGAACCCGAGTTTTAAAAATATTTTTAGCAAGTGTTTAAAATACTTTAATATTCAAAATATGATATTCTCCATATTTAAACTGGTGTCGCACTCGCATGAGACACTCTTCACCTCTCATCTAACCGTGTGCACCTAACGCATGTATTTTAAACACCCTAGTTACGCTACCCAGCCTATCTAGCATCTCACCCAAACATTTCACACCATATGTTATCTCAACAACCCGCGTATATTATATTCGAAGCTCTCGCGATAGCGTATTCCTTATAATCCCTCAGTTGTCATATATCCATTTATTAAGAATAACATCCGCTAGTTATTACACTATTTACATATAGTGTTATCAATCTTGTATATAATATTCTCGCTTTATACACATATATCACATATCTTTTATTCCGAATTTTATACTCCCGGATAGTCCAGAAATTTACTCACATTCCTTTCTTTGTTTTAGTCCATATATATATATATATATATATATATATATATATATATATATATATATATATATACTTATATATCACACACTATATAAGTATAACAATCAGCCTTTAGAGTTATAACTCAATGGATGCAGTCTCTTAGTGTTATCATCTTTCAAGGCATATTCACACATCATCCCGGGTACCAGCGGTTGGACTCTCACACCGACTTGGTAAAAACCAAATCACAACGTATGGGAAGTGGTCATAGCTCCTCACCTGAAAGCGAGAACGAATCATACCTAAGACTTCTCACCCAGAATAAAATCACACAATATAAATAATGGACGACTATAATCGGAGGACTATACTCTCCCTGCTCCTCGAGCCAGGGGATTCGCCCACATCGCGCAACTTCCCATGATATTACTAGAGGGGTATGCTTCACATAAATATATCTTTCACACACAAATATATTTATAATCATTATATATATATATATATATATATATATATATATATATATATATATATATCATCAAATTCGGCTATTTCTGCTTATCTCACTTCCCAAATATACCAATTCGTATTATTTTATAAGTATACGCACAACTTATATTTATCCCATAAGTATTTACTCACTTATGATAAAATTCCTCACCATAATAATTTTCCGAATATTAGCTTATCACCTCTCGCTGGTATTCTAATTTCATCCTACTCACACGTTCGGATTTTTACTCATATACTATCGACATATATATCCTACACGCATAAATATATATGTACCCGTTGAAATACTTTCCCGAGTGTCTTCCGTCCCAAACGCTCTTAAAATTCATAGCCCGGATCTTATTCCCCCTAACTCGAGACTCATACATCACTCACATGATCTTATAGAGGCCCTCGCACTCTATCTAGGATCCCTTATTATTTATGTCCCAAAAGAAATTCTTCTCCAATACCTTTTTATCCAAGAAAAATCTCTAAAATCTTTTTGTCAAAACCGAACCGATCCGATTGTCAGAAAACGAGCCGGTCTGGCCAAAAGCGAACCGATCCGACCACAGAAAATGAACCGGTCCGGTGCTCAAATAAACGACACAAGCAGTTTCGGGAGTTCATCTTCTCCAACTCCAAAAATTCATTCTAAAACTCATCCAACTTAATTTCTAGGGTTTCTAACATCACCCAACACCAATATATATATTTACACACTACGATTTACCCAACATTACAATTAATTTCAAGGGATTCATCCATTTCCATGAATTTAAACCATAATTCTTATTTAGACATTTATTCCATTTTCTCACTAAAAATTATACCATTAACATGGATATTTGCTTAGATATCATATAGAGATATCAACACATCAATTTGTATGAATTCAATCTCCCAAAAAAAATATTTTGATTCAAGAATCCCAACCCAAAAATCATATAATTTCTACACCAACTATAATATGGACTTTAAACACACTATAAGAATTAAAGCAAGTTAAACACTTGCCTCTTTGGATAAATTCGACGACCTCGCGCCGGGAATCCGTTGGCGTTTGGCCCGACCTCCTCTTTCTCTCCTTTTCTTCTTCCTTTCTTCTTTTCTCTCTTTTATTTCCTTTATTTCCTTCTTTCTCTCTTTCTCATGACTTAAATGAGAGAAATAAGACTTATTTCCCTTATTAAAATCCAAAATTGACTCTTGTACACAGTTGGGAGTCCCTACTTGTCCAAAAAAGTCTCTGTGATCCAAACACTACCCTTGGGTACTCTATTCCGACTATCTCGACCCTTCTGAGACCAATCGTGCGCTCGAAATCTCCATCCGAGTCACTTATAAAAAAATTCACGTCTTAAACCCAAAATATCTCCACACGTGTTTTCCACATAAAATAACATCAACTATCGATTTTATTCACTTGCGACATGAAATATAATTAGTCCATCATTTGCTTTAAATTCTTAAATTATTAAATTACCACCACTCATGCAATTTAATTATTCATAAAAGTACGGGGCATTACATTCTCCCCCCCCCCCCCCTTACAAAAGAATGTCGTCCTTAAAATTCGGATAAGACCGGCACCAAAGACTTAGATTTCAACCACACCACATGCTCTAGTACCCAGAATCAAAGCATACCAACATAAGGGTCACTCCACTATATGACCGCTAGTGGTACCCACCTGTCAAAAGGCTACTCACTATATCCCCATCTTAACAACAAGCTTGTTCCATTCTCATCATATTGATCATCAGTCATGAGGTCTCACCTTAATAACGGCACATCACACATTAAGCTTTACCAACGACATTCGAATAAGACGATCCCATACATAACTGACCATATTACTTTTATATTATTGGAAGGTCGCACATCACTAAGTGCTAGATTGTCGTGTCCATCGTACCACAAATCTCCCATCCCGAGAGAAAACCATAAAAACATTGGACCACTCCAATCGGTCCTTCAAATCTCGTTTCAGGGCGACGTAACTCTTACGATGCTCAAAAGTTACTCCAAAATAGTTTGTGGCTCCTCCACTTTAGTCAACGGACTTTAAATCTCTTTCAATCCAAAAATTCTAATTATCCACTCACCTCTAAACAACTAGAGGGAGAATGGTGAGGGCTTTCCACACCAAAACCTCATTAAGCACCTTGTCCACAATAACCAGGTACAAGTATTACACACAATTCTACCATCGAAAATTTATCCTCCCAATTTCCGTATTATGCTTTGCATCACTTACCAGCTATATCAGTTGTGGAAGTGAAATAATCGCAGTGATTCCAAAATCACGTACATACCACTTTACTAGTCGTCAATCACCTCCCGTCTACTCATCGGTTATAGGTGACCTAACTTGCCCAAAACAAAACATCATCCCCACTGCTTCCCTAAAATTCCTATCGAAGGTGGGGTTCAAGGATCTCATCATGATTCACAACAATATTGGGCAGCACCTCGCACCGGTCACTCACCCCAAAAGAATAATAATTACTTCATCTCGATCAAGTTGTCCTACACATTCGAAGGAAGTCATGACCTTATCCTGACGTTCCCAAACCATAAAAGTAATTTACCAACCTAACTGCCCCATCCATCACTGGAATCCTCAGTTGAATACATAATTTCTGGTTGGTCTTCTCGAACCAACCTATTTCCACCTATGAGTGGTGCACCCGGAGACGAATTCATTATGTCCTACTTATCACCAACTTCCCCTTATAACATCTCACATTAAGTGGTACCTTTTACTCCCCTTCTTCTTCTGGGATATACTAAAAGTCCCGACCCGTGTACTTTTCGCCACAATGTGCACTTTTGGGCCCTCCTTACCTTATAGGCATCAGCATCCTATTTACGCGCAAGCCACTCTCAACATTCAACTGAGTAGGGCTCCGCTCTACTTTCTTACAATAATTGGATTTTCCTCTTCTTAAGAGATATCCTGTTTAAATGGCTCCCCAGACCCCTTCAACCCATCTCGAGTGTGTTACTCGCATTGCACATTTACACTTGGACCCTCATCTTTCTCACACGACGTTTAATCCATCCTACCATTTCAACTTTGTTTATAACTGCCTCACAGGCATATATTCCACACATATATTCCCACGTCCCTCTATCTCGGGTGATGGTGAAACCAAACTAACCAGGGCGCCCATACACCCTATAATCTATGTATATCTACAAAAACATTGCCAGAGTCACATGCTTCTCTCAATATTTCCCCCCGCACTCTCGACGTGGCTATAACACTTGGATATTTCAATAACCCCATAACTCATAACTTAATCCTTCTCGATATTGTCCCACTCTTCAACACGTGGTAAAAAACTTCAGTACTTCGTCACAACACTAACGGCTTCACTAGCCTTAAATCAGAATATAACTTTCAACTTGCAGTTATAACTAGATACTTGTATAATAACCGAGGTACCAGACTCGTGGACTAAAGACCAAACATCTCCCCACTTCCAATGATGCGCTAAGTTTCATGCGTGAGACGTCTCGCAAAGCAAAATCCAAACAAGGAACCCATCCGGATACACTACTACCTAGCATTGTCGGAACATCGAAATCCATTAAGCCCTCAGTCCATAGCACGTACCCTCAAACTCTTGTCTCGTGACACAATAGTATACTCGTCCACTTTATGACACGAGACCACGTATACCACGGCGCTCTTACTATCACTAGTTTCTTAGCGCAAATAAATCACGAGCTATGTCTCTGTGCTCGATAAAAGCCAACATACCATGAATCATATCAGTAAACGTCCCTACTCACCGGGATCAAATATAACCAAACAACATACACAGAGAAGTCTACTATACAATATATCATAACATATATATAAATATATATAGGTTCAACCCTATTCTATCGGCCCTAGATTAAAAGGAAAATGGAAATAACAATAAATGTGTAAAGTACTAATGTAAATTCCAATTCTTCTCATTTACAATATAAGTCTCATCCGCCAAAGGGATACACCGAATCCCAAAAAATTTATCCATTTAATTATACTAAGAATAATAATCCAAAATGTCCTAGGGTCTAATATCTCCCAGCTCCAGACATTTGTTGCTTTCGTGAGTGGGAGGTCTCGCAAAGTGAAATTTAAATAAGGAACCATCCCGATACACTACTACGTAGCTCTGTCGATTATTGAGATTTATCGGTCTAGGACCTAGGTCTAATAATGTGTTTAAATAAATTTATATGGCTCCGCAGGTCTACTCACTACAGGTGATACCTAATAATATAAATCATATCCAGGATAACATCATACTCGTATAACACATCACTAAAATGAGTAATCTCAATAAAAATATACTCTCACTGACTACACTCTCTAAACAACAGGAAATACATACACATAATAATGTTATTGATATAGCCACTTAACTCGTCTCACAAGCGAATCTAGTGCTAATCAAAATACTGCGACTCGCTCGTGTCACATAAATCATAACTCATTTACCCGAGAATAAAATGCATATTCATATCTTGCCAGTCACCCTGGCTGCTTAAATGGTTCCCGGACATAACACACTCGTCCGGACCGAACCAAAAACTATCTTAATTATTGCCCCAGCTAGGCATCATACTTTTGTCTTTTTTCTCGCTTCGGGCAAAATAAATGCATGAGGTCCTAATCTCCATATAAAAGTACTTCTTCATATACTCCACTTATCTCCGGCCACGTTGACTGTATCTGTCAGTAGCCTCAACCCTGATGACTACCCTCGTTGTTCCCTTAGTTCCCCTAGTCCTAAGGAACACACTACTGGCCACCACAACCCTGACTTAATTCACCATCACTTGGTAAGAATTCATCTATCCCAATCATTTAAATGGGTCCCCTAATGGGTCCCCCCTTGTGGTGCTTCACTAACACCGTTTCACCCAGTCTTAATTTTTTACTAAATCTTTCGATTCTTTTAGCTCCCTTCACAGAGAAGCGTTAAAATCTCTACTGACAAAATGCAACATTGTCACCATCTGTATCAACCGTCCAAGCAGAATTTCCCTTAAGTTATGGCAACTCCTCTCGTGAGTCCATTACCCACTTAAGAATTTTCTTCTCCATTATACCTACTTCATCCGGTATAAAATTCACTAGATCATTAAAATTCATTTTTGCAAACGGACCTCTGTCCGGCCCTTCCTGTGATGAGTTTAGAACACTGTTCACATATCCTTCTAAACAAAAGATGAAGGAATGTGCAGTCCAACCATACCTAAGATCCTTCCATTAACACAACATTTCACTTTTCAAATATGGGGGTCTACTCCCACCAATATTATTTGCTCTTACGAGCTAAGAAAATTTACCCCAATTTTCACTTCCAGGTATACCACACTCCGTCATATGCCAAAGCTTTTGGATATCTAACTTCCATTGGCTAACACACACAATTTTCGTATTTTCTAAAATTCCCACGGATGGTCCTCTTCAATGACCCGTATGACTCTCTCCCATTCTAACCATGTTGGGTGAGTCTAATTTGGCACCACTTTATGTTATAGCGGTACTTGGAAATCATATGTCGCACTCAAGCAGTACTTATAGCTCCTAACTTCCCGAGCAACAATAGGGGTGACCTCAACTACAGTCATTATTCCCAAGATATCCTATAATCCCAACTAAGCCATGCCTCCTACTGTCCTCCCAACGGTCCTCGCATGTCGTACTTCATGGTTTGGCACACGGACACACTCGAACGTAAGTAAGATTCACTAATATTTATGCATAGCAGGAGAACGAATTCTCACCATAGGAATCAACAATCATAAACATAGGGCTCTGTATCAAATAGAAGGCAACGCTGAAAATGTAGCACGTCCGCACAGATTCCAAAGGACACTAGAACCTGATGCTCTGATACCACATGTGACACCCCACCCAATAAAATACCGGGTGATCAGTCCTATATCAAATTAAGACAGAAATCTCATGTAGTTCATTCTCAGCACCACTGTCGAAAACCAAATTAATTACTAATAACCTATTAGGCCCCGTGTCAAAATTTTAAACTTTTTAATCTTTTTAAACTTAAACAACAATTAAAACCATTCACACGGTAATATAAACAGCAACTTAAATGAATAATTATCGATAATTCTTGATAAAATATATATTCAACCATATCGAATACGCGTAATATAAAATCACTGGAAATAAAGTAAATAACATTAATTAGGCAACATGTCTGAATATACTCTCAGTACCTCTTATCTAGATCACAAGGAGAGAATCATCTATACAATCTCCTACCCACATCCACAACTGCGGCAGCAACGTCTGACTCGAAAGAATAGTCATCCGGGCATCCCTATGTCTAGACACCTAAAAAGTATAACAAGGGAGAAGAAAAGAAAATATAGATACGGGTCAGAGCCCGAGTTTTAAAAACATTTTTAGCAACTGTTTAAGATTATTTAATATTCAAAATATGATATTCTCCATATTTAAACTGGTGTCGCACTTGCATGAGATACTCCTCACCTCTCATCTAATAGTGTGAACCTAACGCATGTGTTTTAAACACCCTAGTTATGCTACCCAACCTATCTAGCATCTCACCCAAACATTTCACACCATACGTTATCTCAACAACCCGCGTATATTATATTGTAAGCTCTCGCGATAACTTATTCCTTACAATCACTCACTTGTCTTATATCCATTTATCAAGAATAGCCTTCGCTAGTTATTAAACTATTTACATCTAGTGTTATCAATCTTGTATATAATATTCTCGCTTTATACACGTACATCGCATATATTTTATTCCGAAATTTATACTCCCGGATTGTCCAAAAATTTACTCACATTTCTTTCTTTGTTTTAGTCCATATATATATATATATATATATATATATATATATATATATATATATATATATATATATATATATATATATATATATATATATATATATATATATGATATACTATACACCTTAAGTATATCTATACTTATATATCACATATTATATAAGTATAACAGTCATCCCTCGGAGCTATAACTCAATGGATGCAGTCTCTCAGTGTTATCATCTTCCAGGGTATACTCACACATCATCTCGGGTATCAGCGATCTGAATCTCATACCGACTTGGTAAAAACCAAATCACAACATATACGAATATATATATATATATATATATATATATATATATGATATACTATACACCTTAAGTATATCTATACTTATATATCACATATTATATAAGTATAACAGTTATCCCTCGGAGCTATAACTCAATGGATGCAGTCTCTCAGTGTTATCATCTTCCAGGGTATACTCACACATCATTTCGGGTATCAGCGATCAGAATCTCATACCGACTTGGTAAAAACCAAATCACAACATATAGGAAGCAGTCATAGCTCCTCACATGAAAGTGAGAATAAATCATACCCAAGACTTCTCACCCAGAATAAAATCACACAATATAAATAATGGACGACTATGAACTGGGGACTATACTCTCCCTGCTCCTTGAGTCAGGGGATTCACCCTTATCACGCAACTTCCCATGATAGCTCTAAAGGGGTATGCTTCACATAAATATATCAATCACATACAGATATATTTATAATGATATCATATATATAACATCTCTATACCCGTGTATATATTTATATCATCAAATCCGGTTATTTCTGCCTATCTCACTTGGCATTAGCCTATAATCCCAAATATACCAATTCGTATTAGTTTATAAGTATGCGCACAACTTATATATATCCCATAAATATTTACTCACTTATGATAAAATTCCTCACCTTAATAATTCTCTCGAATATTATCTTATCATCGTTGGCTAGTATTCTAATTTCATCCTACTCACACGTTCGGATTTTTACGCATATACTATCGACATATATATCCTACACGCATAAATATATATGTACCCACCGAAATACTTTCTCGAGTGTCTTTTGTCCCAAACGCTCCTAAAATTCATAGCTCGGATCCTATTCCCACCAGCCCGAGACTCATACATCACTCACATGATCTTATAGAGGTCCTCGCACTCTATCTAGGATCCCTTAATGTTTATTTCCCAAAAGAAATTATTCTCCAATCCCTTTTTATCCAAGAAAAATCTCTCAAATCTTTCTGTCAAACCGATCCAATTGTCAGAAAACGAACCAGTTCGGCCAAAGGCGAACCAATCCGGCCACAGAAAACGAATCGGTCCGGTGCTTAGATAACCGAATCGATCCGGTATTCTAAAAACGAACCGGTCCGACATAAGCAGTTTCGGGAGTTCATCTTCTCCAACTCTACAAATTCATTCTAAAATTCATCTAACTTAATTTCTAGGGTTTCTAACATCACCCAACACCAATATATATATATATATATATGCACACACACACACACACACACACACACACTACGAATTACCCAACACTACAATTAATTTCAAGGGATTCATCCATCTCTAAGAATTTAAACCCTAATTCTTATTTATGCATTTCTTCCATTTTCTCACTAAAAATTATACCATTAAAATGGATTTTTGCTTAGATCTCATATAGAGATGTCAACACATCAATTTATATGAATTCAATCTCCCCCCAAAAAAAATTTGATTCAAGAATCCCAACCCAAAAATCATATGTTTCTACACAAACTATAATATGGATTTTAAACACACTAAAAGAATTAAATCAAGTTAAACACTTGCCTCGTTGGATAAATCCGATGACCTCGTGTCGAGAATCCGCCGGAGCATGGCCCGAGCCTCCTCTTTCTCCCCTTGTCTTCTTCGTTTCTTATTTTCTCTATTTTTTTTCCTTATTTCTCTATTTCTCGTGACTTAAATGAGAGAAATAAGGCTTATCCCCTTTATTAAACCCAAAATTGACTCATGTACACAATTGTGAGTCCCTACTAGTCCAAAAAAGTCTATGAGATACAAACACTACCCCGGGTACTCTATTTTGACTATCTCGACCCTTTCGAGACCAATCGTGCGCTCGAAATCTCCATCCGAGTCACTTATCAAAAATTCACATCTTAAACCCAACACATCGCCACACGTGTTTTCCTCATAAAATAACATCACCTATCGATTTTATTCACCTGCGACATGAAATATAATTAGTCCATAATTTGCTTTAAATTCTCAAATTATTAAATTACACTCACTCATGCAATTTAATTATCCATAAAAGTATGGGGTATTACAACCGTGGAGAATAATTTTTTGCTCTTGTTTTCCCACGGTTACTTGTGGCTGTGAGATCTCACAACACACGGTCACAACTCACCGTGGGGAATGGATTTTTTCTCTTTCTTTATCACGCTTACTTTTGGTTATGGACTCTCATAACTCACAATCATAAGTCACCATGTCTACGGTTTTAATTGTGTCGTACCACTGTTACTATATGAAAATTTTGAATTGATTAATACAAACTATATTTCAGTTTGATGAGGGACATCTCAACGATGCCAAATTTTTCTGGGAGATTGACAATTTATGTGTCTTTAGTGCTACTAATAGCGATGGATTCTTTAGTAGCCAAAAATGACAATCTAAGCACTAATGATTGCGTGGATAGTGAATCTACTTGCCCAAGTGTGTCAGATTAGGGTAATCGCAATGATAGTAAAGATAAGTGCCGAGGACCTAACTTGTGGGATGAGTTTCCCGATTTAGAAATTACAATAACCATATCTCACAACCTTATTTCTATTTTAAACTATTTCTATTAACTTAACACTTTTATTTTTTGGTGACTTGTGATAAGGTATATCAAGTATCTAAGAGGACCCCAAACCCGTTGAGTATGATCATTCAGTCGAGTTCACCATCGACAAGGTACAAAAATATTCATCTGACCTTGATGACTTATTTTTGGTATTTTTTGTTATTGACAACAATTAATTATGAAGTGTCTTCATTTCCAAGTTTTTTTATCACATAAATCAATAATAGACTGGGTACAACAACGTGGGAAACGGCTCAACGCTATTGTACTTACATTGAAGTAAAAAAAAAGGGGTTGAGGGATAGCCACATGTCATATTGGGTCGTGAAATAAGTGACATGCGTAGGAATCATGGTAAAAAGTAAGATGTTGATGAGAAGAAAAAGGAAAAGAAACACGGCCACTAAGAAATATGATTATCCTTTTCGATTGAAATGTATCCTTTTGGATGGTGGCCATTGGTAGTTATCACTCGTATATGGGTTACACAATCATGAAGTAACAAGGACATTGGTTGGTTAAACCTATACTAATCGGTTAATCTGAAAGGGGTGGAAAATTGCGAATGAGTTGGTGGCAAATGGTGTTGGATGGAAAGAGGTCTTGACCACATTGAAATAACATATACCGATAAATTTTTCTATCACGAGAACAATTGCCAAATACAAAATAAAGACTTGTGAGATGTAAGGCCGGAATGCAATGCAATAACTTTTACATCTTCTTTCTGAGAAGCATTATGTGTTTTGGAATAAGAGATGTGAACATACATGTGTTGTAAAGGTTCTTTTCCCACCCGATATAAATTATGTTGGCAAGGTGGTTTACCACTATGGTGATGATTTACTGCACATACAAGACAAATTGGTGCAATATGCCACTATTTGAAATGATTGGTGTGACTTCCAAGGGTCAGTCATTCTGCATCTCGTTTGTTTTCTTATCGAAGAAAAATGAGGAAAATTTACAACGGGCGTTGGTCCATTTATGAAATCTATATGAGCCAGAAGTATCGTCATAAGTTATTGTGTCCAATAGATAATAATCGTATCTAAATGAGGTTCAAGTTATAATTCCTATTGCACACACTTTGATTTGCTTATTCCATGTGCAAAAGAACGTGGAACTTATTTGTACAAAGTATAGTCTCACGGGAGAGGATATGAAACTGTTCATTTAAGGGTGGGTAGGGGTCATAGAGGTCAACACAACCCATGCCTTTAATAAAAGGGTGGACAAGAAACTGCTCATGTGGACACGTGATCCATTTCAGGGTGACTTGCGACCATGAGATGAATACCACGATGGTTGATTGTTGGTCGAGCGGTAAAAGTGTGTTCGTGTGAGGACACAGTCGTCGTGTGTTTCGCCGCCGCGATGCAAATAAAACCTAATATACTACTACACTTGACAAGCAAGTACAGCGGTAAGTCGGGTATCGAAAATCCACAGGGAGTGATTAAATTTTAGATGTTAATTGTTTTAAAACTTCAAGAATAAAAATGGTGTAAAAGAAATAAGAAAAGGTGATGGGTGGTTATGGTGACAAAAGAAAAGAGAAGTTAAAGCTAAAATAAAGTAAAGCGAGGATCGGGATCGCATACACGCATTCACGGGCTAAACAACTACTAATTAGAATTCCGGCTCGAAAACATTTAATTGAGCATTTTTAATTAAGCATAAACATCACGCAATAAGGAATTTAAGCCAAAGTTGCGAGATTAAACATTTAACGGAAAATGGTCACACGCGGATTAAATTCGGATAATCGCTATAAACACTAACGTTGCATGACAAAGAAAGTTAAACGCATAATAATCCGACTTTAATACGCGAGGTTTCAATTAAATGCAATTTTACACAAAACCTAATTTTCGAGGTCCAAACCCGTAAATGGCGGAACACAATCCCGAACCTATTTATCTACGGACAAAACATGGAATTAAACTAAATTACACTAATTAAACTAAGAAATCAAGAATTAAAGCATGTAAACCTAATTAACAAAGCATGAAAATTATCTAGAAAGCAAGAATAAATGGAAAGCAAGCTATATTAATGGAGAGGGAAGATGAAAGTACCAATTACAATCCACATGGGGTGTCAAATCAAGAGGAATTGAAGAAGAACCAAGCAAAACCCCAAAACCCTAACTAAACTAAGCTAAAATCGTGTATATGCAGGTCTCCTCCCATCTCAAATGAGAGAGAATTGGTTTTATACAAAATATCCCATGGCAAACTTGTAATAAAAGGGAAGAAAACCCAAAATCTGGAGGGCCGAATCGATTCGGAAATGGTCCGAATCGATTCGGAAACATGGGAAGTTCGAATCTGCAATTCTGCAGAATTCCGAATCGATTCGATTTTGGGCCGAATCGATTCGCAACCTACAGGTCTGAATTCTGCAGCTTTGTCCTGTTTTACGGAAAATGCCGCCATTTCTTCGTTATAGCTCGGAATGAGGCACGGTCGGAGGCTACGCGAAGATAACTAAGAGGACTACAACATCCAAGAAGACATTGGGCCAAAAAACCAAATTATGAAATGACTAAAATGCCCTTGAATGTGACCTTGAGTGTACTTTTCATGTAAAAACCATCCTAAAAATGCCATAACTACATCGATACAACTCGGAATCATGCACCGTCGGTGGCCACGCGAAGAGAAATCAAAGGGCTTAAACTTCCGTGAAGAGCTTGGGATTCAAACCCGAATGCTGAAATTACTAAAATGCCCCCGAAGCTGCAAAAATCGACGAAACATTTCCGGAAAGCGTCCGAACTTCATACTAAGCATCCAAATACCTACAAAAGCTCAATTAACCCCTACAAAACATGTTAACATAGAAATCCGAGGTTGTCTGGTTAACGAGCATAAGTATAGGGATTAAGATACCCAAGGGGGCTAATAAGGCGTAGGTTAACGGGTGAAATACGCAATATTTGCGTCGTATCAATTGTCATGTAGGAGTCAATAGCACAACTATAAGTTGTCGTGGGATTTAAAATATTTAGGCTTTTTAATATCATTGTGTGTCAAATTAATCCCCATTTAGTATGCAAACCAAAATGACAAAATTAACAAGGCAAAATGATAAAAATTAGCAACATGTGATGATAAATCGATAAAAGTTAACAAACCATGCTATAAACTACAGACAAATCAAAGTGGTATGCTAACAATTAGTATGCTAAAAATCTAAAGCACAAAGTACCAAAATTGTCTTGCAACACATCAATTATAATTACAATTACAATCATAATTCCCCAGGACTAAGCCAACGTATTTCCTTCATGGGTTCTCCAACATCCAAACGTGTTGGGCTTTCGTACTCGATTTTCTTGGGGGTCTCATTTAGCTTTAAGCAGCACGTCGCATGCTGCTCTTGCACATTTAAGACAGCTGCAACATTTTATTCATTTTTTGTGTCAATCGCATCTTGCAATATTTTGATGACTAATCAATTGCATTAACTTGGCAAATGTATGTTTTATAAGAGAATATCAACATAAATTTAAATCATGTACAATATAACTTATTACTTAAATATTACTTACCAACTTGTCGGATTTCTAGATATTTTTTTGCCATAACCCATAACCCGAATTTTGCACGGTAGGGTAGTAAAGTTTTAATAACCAATCCATGTAGTCACTTACACACTCCCATGGATAATTTTAAACTTGGAGCGATCGTCTGATTTTGGATAATAGGTGGTCTAACCAATTGTGTTGGTACCATTTTTCATTACCAAACCTAACTCTGTACCGAGCTTGGATCCTACCCCTCTCCATACGCAGCGCTCGCATTACTGGTCTAAGTATGGTTTGAACCCAATTGTCTTGTCGAGGAACAAGCTCAGGATAGTACGGTTTGATCATATCATAACAAATAAAAATGTTATTATAAAATGACACCTACTGAAATGGATATGCGTATAAATTCTCCTTATATGGATACCAAATAACCTTAATGTTATGCATTTTAGAATGTTAATCAATAACGAATATAATGTGATAATATTCAGATTATACATACAATTGAACTTACATCGGATTGACTTATATCATCAATTGTATCTCGTAGCTCAATCATCTAGGCAAATGCATCTCCGGAGACCGTTTGTGCCTTCCATTTGCACAATCAGGGTTTTATTTGGTCAAATCCAAACTACAGACCCCTTTGAGACTAAAATTATCATATATCCATGCCTGCAACGACATGGTATTTTGATTGAAATTTGATATATGTATTATATAATGAAAATTTGAGAAACAGGGAAGACAATCCTTACCACGAAGAGGGGGAGATATCTTGTAATCTACTGAACATCAACTTGATATGCGACACCTACTTGGTGGTACAATTAGGATAAGACAACCATACCCCAAGCATTATCTCGACAGTTGTCAAGTTTCTTTAATGATTGAAGGTAATACAAAGAAACTATATCATCGAACTCGTGTGGAAATAATAAACTACCAATAAAAAATAACAAATATTCGCCGACACACTAATAGATATGCTTCTTTATAGCAGTCTCCCCTAACCTCTTCACCTTCTTCTTGCACTATTGCATGAGCGAGTCTATATGGACGGATAAAAATATCTTACACTTGTCATGGGACTCCTCCTCCGTACAACCTATAAACCTATTCAACCTCTCAATCACTTTGGCCTTTTAGGCATTCTTCCAAACAACCTCGTCATACAAACATTTCTCCTCCATCGGTATCTTAAGTAAATGGTAAATGTCATTCAATGTAATAGTCATCTCACCTAATGGCTTATGGAAGGTATTAGTCTCCAATTTCCATTGTTAAATAAAAGCTCATATTGCAAGGTAATAAATGTAATGGTAGGAATGTTTAGCCAGGCTCCACAACCCCAATTCATAGACCATTTATAGGATACGTGTATCTTCCTTCTCAATTTCCCACTCGATTTTTTTTTTTGGTAGTGATAGACACGTTTTGTAACGACTCTATCTTCATATTGATTCCATATTTCATAAGTAATATGGTTATTTAGGTGTTTTAATAATTAAGGGGTTTATGGCAAAGAAGCCTTAAGAGGTAGGGAATCACCTTTTTTTTGCCCGCGCTTTTGCTGTCCTTACCAGAGTTTTCTTTGGACTTGATGAAGACTGATATACCCGTTTATACCCTCAGCCTGGATGAGGATTTCCTCCAATACGGACGACCCTTCACCAGGCCCCAGCTGGCCACCACCGGGCCCAGACGACCCTACGAGGGGACGACCCTTCACCAGGCCCCAGCTGGCCACCACCGGGCCCAGACGACCCTACGAGGGTACGACCCTTCCCCAGACTCCGGACGACCCTTCCCCAGACTCCGGACGACCCTACGAGGGGCTGACCCTTCCTCAGGCTCCAGACGATCCTACGAGGGGCCGACCCTTCCTCAGGCTCCAGACGATCCTACGAGGGGCCGACCCTTCCTCAGGCTCCAGACGATCCTACGAGGGTACGACAGTACGAGGCCAGAATCAAACCAGACTCCCTACCGGAAGGAACTTTGCCCTCGGCCTCGGCTCATAGGCCGAGGGTGACATCATGACAGCGCGTGGTCCGGGACACGCGTGGAACAGTGCGCGTCAGGCTCATATGACACGTGGCAGACCGTTATAACGAAATCACCCCCTCACGTGAGGGAATATTATGTCATCATTTGGCATCTACAGGTGTCAACAGGGAATTGGCTAGATCATTATTCACATGCACCATGCTTACTTGGGGGGTACACTACACCCCCCAAGACCTATATATACTTGTCACCCCAACCCTACAGGGGATCGATCAATTAACAGTAGCCCTAGCTAAAACTCTGCTTGTACACACAGTAGAGAGAGAGAGAGGGTTATGTGCATTGTATCCAAGGCCATAGGTGCCCATACTTAGTGGATCACACACTCACAGTGGATGTAGGCCAAATTGGCTGAACCACTATACATCATTGTCTTATTTCCTCTTATACTCATCCCCTTCTACATACTTATATACTTGCATCTCTATGGCTGCCATGACTTCTACTGTTTGAGCTCACTATCACTTACCTGGTGGTGCTAAATCTCAGCATCATCAGTTTGGCGCCGTCTGTGGGAAAGAGAAGACATCTCTTCCTTTGTATAGCTTGACCTCACTGGGCACTCTGGTGGTGAACCAACACTCCCCCTGAGAGGAGGTGTTTCACCATTGAAAGAGACCCACTAAGGTTCCCAAGCTCACCAGTATTTTCTTCAGTTCAACTTTTCATAGCTCAAGCACATGGCACCTGAGATGCCACCACCACCTCTTCCCCCGCCGGATGAGGGGGGAAGACCCAGTTCCAGTCAGCCGCCGCCTCAGTCTGAGATGGCAGATGTGGCAGCAGCCCTAAAGTCTCTGGCAGCCAGCCAGCGGATGATGCAGGAGCAGTTCACAGCTCTAAGTCAGAACATACTGAGACCACCGGGGGTCTCACCTGAGATATTACTCCGGCAGCAGCTCCAGGACAGCATGAGACCAGGGGACCACCCCAGGCACCACGTAAAGACCTACCACCCCCTCAGCGGCGTAGGGATGTTGCTGACCCCCGGCGTTTACGCCTGGGGAGGCAAGGAAACCCTTGCCCTGAGGACAGGTATGACGATCTGGAGGAAGAAGAGGCTCCAGTAGAATGCTGGGAGCCATATGAGGTCTCCAACAATACTGTACGACCCCTCCAGGACAGTAGAGGAAAGTGCGGGAGACCAAACCCTGATGATCGCCCAAGAGGCTCTGCTTTTGACCGCCTGAGCAGGGGGTCGGCCTTCGAGAGGCTGGGCCCAGTGAATGACCTGCGGGACAAGTTGTCCAAGTCGAGAAGCGCAGCGAGATCTAGGAAAGAGGCAACAGAAGGCCGACCCCAAAGACGGGATGACGGCCAAAGGGAAGTAAACAGCCGACACAGGCCTGCCGTAGCGGAGCCCTCCATCCACCTCCGAGAGGCAGCAGGGGATAACATCGGCCAGGCCGACCCTGTGAGGCCCTGGAATGACTCAATCCAGCGGTTAGAGGATAAGATTGGCGACATACTGAAGAGCCGGGACCCTCTTCAGAGGGGATACACCATAGGCTCACCCTTTGTGGCGAAGATAGTCAACTTCCCCACGCCATCGAAGTTCAAGCCTCCTGTGGTCACCCCAAGATACGATGGGAGCACCAACCCTGTCCACCACGTGGAGATGTATCAATCCGCGGCAGACATATACTCTATCTCAGATGAGATGAGATGTCGTGCCTTCTCTGGTACCCTGACAGGGGCTGCGCATGTGTGGTACACGTCTCTTCCAAAAAATTCTATTGGAAACTTTAAGCAGTTGGCAGACCTGTTCATCCATAATTTCTGCTTTGGGGTGAGGCCACAGAAGAAGACCACACACCTGCTCTATGTTAAGCAGGGAAAAAATGAGACTCTGAGAGACTACATAGCCAGATTCAATAAAGAGAAGCTGGAGGTGGAAGACTATGAGGAGAGCATAGCTATGACAGCCCTGATTGGAGGGCTCCAAAAGGGGAAGCTATTATGGAAGCTTGCCGAAGACCCTCCGAGGACGATGGCCGAGCTGTTGTCAACAGCAGGAAAGGTAATGAACGCCGAAGAGGCGATGGCTGTAAAATATGAGGACGAAAGAGGAGGTGCAAGTGGGAGTAAATACCCCAAGAAGAACAAAGAGGGGAAGAAGAGAACCATGGATGATAAGTTCGCGGGGTACACCCCTCTGACGGTCAGCTGTGAACAGATCCTCAATGAGATAAAGAGTGACAAGACGCTGAAGTGGCCTGAGAAGCTGAGGGCAGCACCTGGCAAGAGAAATAAGAACCTGTGGTGTGAATTTCATCAAGACCACGGTCACGTGACAGACAAATGCTTTGCTCTGAAAGATGAGATTGAGAAGATGCTGAAAGAAGGGAAGCTCAGAAAGTACGTCGACAAAGCCAACTTCAAGAGGGGCCGAGGGGATGACCCCAGAAAGAAGCGAGTCGATGCCTGCAGAGAAGGTCCTCAAAAAAGAGGGGACGACCCTTCTGATGATGAGGACGACCCTGACCTCCCGCCGAGAGACGACCATGGTCCTGTCAAGAGGCTCAATATGATCTCGCTCGGTGTAGGAATGATCTCCGGGGGTTTAGCAGGAGGAGGATCTGAGGTCGCTGACAGGAAGGCCCATGTTGCGGAGGCTAAGGCGATAACGAAGATGGTGCACTCAACCTTCCTAGAGGTCAAGTCAGAAAAAAGGAAGAAGGTTGACATGGACACTTTGATAGTGGGATTTTCAAGGATGGACTTCAAAGGCCTCTTGGCCCCACATGATGACCCTCTTGTCATCACTACCAGGGTGCACGGGTGCGAAGTGCCGAGGATCCTGGTAGATGGGGGCTCATCCGCAGATGTGATGTTTTGGCCATGCTTCAAGGCCTTGGGCCTCAGTCGTGCCAGACTTGTCCCATACCATCATCCATTGATTGGGTTCAGTGGGAAGAAGGTTCACCCCCTGGGAATATATGAGGCTGACGTCAGGATGGGGGACGAATGGTCGAGATGGCTCACCAAGAGGGTCAGTTTCTTTGTGCTGGATGAGCATGTGTTTTCGGCATACAACATCATACTGGGACGTGTGGCCCTCAAGGGGTTTGAAGCTGTGCCGTCCACAGTCCACCAGATGGTTAAGTTCCCTACCCCTTATGGGGTGGGGGAGGTTCAGGGAGACCAGACGACAGCGAGAGAATGCTACTACAACTCCGCTGAAGAAAAGGAGGCACACAAGAGGGCTACAACCACTTACAACATTGATACCCTAGACCCCAGGGACGAGACGAAGCTCAAAAAAGGGGAGGCCGCTGAGGAGGTAGAACCCATCATCCTCGATGAGGATGACCCGGGAAAAACCGTCCAAGTTGGCAAGTCTCTGAAGCCCAGTATCAAGGAAGACCTCATCAAACTGTTGAGGAGAAGGCGAAGCGTCTTCGCGTGGAGTCATGTAGATATGCCAGGGATCGACCCTGAAATCATGTGCCACAAACTCAATGTGGTAGAGGGAGCGAAGCCGGTAAAGCAGAAGAGGAGGATTTACTCTAGAGAGAAGTATGAGGTCATCAGGAATGAGGTCAAAAAATTATAAGACGCTGAATTTATCAGAGAGGTCATCTACCCTGAGTGGCTGTCCAATGCAGTCATTGTCCCAAAGGCCAACGGCAAGTGGAGAATGTGTGTGGACTTCACAGACCTCAACAAGCACTGTCCCAAAGACAACTTCCCTCTCCCCCACATTGACCAGATGGTAGACGCTACTGCAGGCCACGAGCTCATGAGTTTTATGGATGCCTACTCAGGGTATAACCAGATCTTCATGAACCCTGATGACTCGGAGAGGACTGCCTTCATCACTGACAAGGGGACATACTGTTACAGGGTCATGCCCTTTGGCCTAAAAAATGCGGGGGCAACGTACCAGCGCCTCGTAAATAAAATGTTCGAAGACCAAATTGGGAAGTCTATGGAGGTTTACGTAGATGACATGCTGACTAAAAGTCTGAAGGCAGAGGACCATGTGGCAGACCTGGAAAGGACCTTTAATACAATGGACAAATACAAAATGAAGCTCAATCCGGCCAAGTGTGTCTTCGGGGTCGGAGCGGGGAAGTTCTTGGGGTTCATTGTCAATCAAAGAGGCATCGAGGCCAATCCCGAAAAGATAAAGGCCCTTATTGAGATGAAGACCCCCAAGTCCATTAAAGACGTTCAGAGGCTCACAGGGAGAGTGGCTGCCTTGAACAGATTTGTGTCAAGTGCTACAGACAGGTGTCTACCATTCTTCAAGATCCTCAGGAAGGCCTTCGAATGGAGCGAAGAGTGTGATAAGGCTTTCAAGGAGCTAAAATCATACTTAGGGTCTCCCTTGCTGCTGTCACGACCCGTGCAGGGTGAACGACTTTACGTGTACCTTGCTGTCTCCGAGTCCGCTATCAGTGCAGCAATCGTAAGAGACGAAGGTGGGATACAGAAGCCCGTATATTTCAACAGCAAGGCACTCCAGGGGGCAGAGCAGAGATACCCGAGGATGGAGAAGTTGGCCTATGCCTTGATCTATGCCTCAAGGAAGATGAAACCATACTTCCAGTCCCATATTATGGTCATCCTTACTGACTCTCCTCTTAGGCAGGTCCTACACAAGCCTGAAAAATCAGGAAGGCTAATGACCTGGGCTATAGAGCTGGGGGAGTTTGACATTGTGTATCAGCCTAAGACAGCCATTAAGGGGCAGGCCTTGGCAGACTTCGTGGCTGAGTTCACCTGGGAAGATGATGAGGCCGAGGGTGAGACCCTCGAGAAGGCAGATACAGAAGACAGACCCGCAGACACACCCGCAGATATGGCTGAGACGAGCACCGCTAGAAGGAAAGTGACTGAAAACGAAGAGGGAAGATACATCTTTAGACAGGGGTCCCTCTCAAAGGGAAATTTTTCTGAAGGAAAGACTCCGTGGAGCCTCTTCGTTGACGGGTCCTCCTGTGATAGCGGAAGTGGTGCTGGACTGATACTATCAGCACCCGATGGCACAGACGTCGAATACGCCCTGAGGTTCAACTTCAAAGCCTCCAACAATGAGGCTGAATATGAGGCCTTAGTAGCAGGCCTCTCCTTGGCCAAGTCTCTTAGTGTCGGCCAGATTTTGGTCCATAGTGATTCAAGGCTAGTCGTAAATCAGATACTAGGAGCCTACGAGGCTAAGGACGAAAGGATGGCTAGGTACCTCGAGAAGGTGAGATCATTACTGAAGGGCTTCAGAGAAGTGAAATTAAGGAGGGTACCTAGGCTTGATAATGGCCGCGCTGATGCCCTTGCTAGGCTGGCCTCGGCAACAAGAACAGACATCAGGAGGACGGTCCCAGTGGAAATTTTGTTTCAGCCAACTATCGAAGACGTCGAGGGAACACTTGGCATTTGCATGAATGTTTCTCAAGAACCGTCATGGATGGATCCTCTGATCAGATACATTAAAGGGGGAGAGATGCCAGAAGCAAGCCAAGAAAGGAAGAAGCTGAGATACAGGGCTGCTAAGTTCACTGTCATCAGAGACACGCTGTACAAAAAGGGGTTCCTACTCCCCTTACTTAGGTGTGTGCATCCCTCAGAAGTCCTTTCCATTCTGCAAGATGTGCATGAAGGGTCGTGCAAAAGCCACATTGGGGGTAGATCCTTAGCGAAGAGGGTGATCGCCCAAGGCTACTGGTGGCCGACCTTAGGGAAAGATGCTGCCGCATATGTTAAAAAGTGTGATAAATGCCAAAGATTTGCTACCATCCCTCACCAACCTCATCAGCCCCTCACCTCCATTACATCCCCATGGCCGTTTGCAGTATGGGGGATTGACCTGGTAGGACCCTTACCGAGGGCAGTCAATAACTATCGGTTCCTCATCGTAGCAATTGACTACTTTTCAAAGTGGGTAGAGGCCGAACCGATGGTCATGATTACAGAGCAGAAGACCTTCCAGTTCATCTGGAAGAATGTGATATGCAGATATGGTCTACCCAACACCCTCATCTCGGATAACGGGACCCAGTTCAAGAATGCCTCTCTGCAGAAGTACTGTGAGAGGGTAAGTATCAAACAATTTTTCTCCAACCCAGGCCGACCTCAGGCCAATGGGCAAACTGAAGTTACGAATAGGACAATCCTAGATGGGATTAAGAAGAGGCTTGAGGAGGCAAAAGGAAGATGGGTCGAGGAGTTATATGCAGTGTTGTGGGCGTACAGGACGACAATAAGGACCTCTACTGGGGAGACCCCATTCATGTTAGCTTATGGATCAGAAGCAGTCATCCCCACCGAAGTCGAGTTTCCCACTCATAGGCTCCAAGTGTATGACCCCCAGGGAAATACAGAAGAGAGGAGACTTGACCTAGACTTGATTGAGGAAAGAAGGGAGGATGTTGAGATGAGGCAGGCTTCCTACCAACAGAGGACCGCAAGGTTCTACAATCAGAGGGTGAAACATAGGCCCATCGCAGTGGGGGACTTGGTCCTCAAGAAGACTTGGCAAAAGCCCAACAAGCTCCACCCTAATTGGCATGGCCCATACAGGGTCATCGATGAAGTCATCCCTGGGACCTACAGGCTAGAAAACCTGGAGGGGGAACCTTTCTCAAACCCCTGGAATGCAGATCATTTGAAAAAATACTACCAGTAGTGTTGTAAGGTCTTGATAAGCCATAGTTGTAATAAGCATTGTTTCGACAGAACACGTGGAAAATTAATGAAAAGTATCAGTGTTTCCCTCATCTAGTGGTTATCAGTTCTAGTATACGTGCAAAGAAGTTGAACCCTCGGCTATAATGAGGATCCGTGGAGGGGACAACCCCACCACTGTCCTCAAGAAAGACGAGGGTAGACTTTGTTAAAATCCATTAATTTGGTTGGTTAAACCCTCGGCTATAATGAGGATCAGTGGAGGGGACGACCCCACCACTGTCCTCAAGAAAGACGAAGGTAGACTTTGTTAAAATCCATTAATTTGGTTGGTTAAACCCTCGGCTATAATGAGGATCAGTGGAGGGGACGACCCCACCACTGTCCTCAAGAAAGACGAGGGTAGACTTTGTTAAAAATCATTAATTTGATTATTTGAACCCTCGACTATAATGAGGATCCGTGGAGGGGACAACCCCACCACTGTCCTCAAGAAAGACGAGGGTAGACTTTGTTAAAATCCATTAATTTGGTTGGTTAAACGCTCGGCTATAATGAGGATCAGTGGAGGGGACGACCCCACCACTGTCCTCAAGAAAGACGAGGGTAGACTTTGTTAAAAATCATTAATTTGATTATTTGAACCCTCGGCTATAATGAGGACCAGTGGAGGGGACGACCCCTCCACTGCACTCAAGAAAGACGAGGGTAGACTTCATAAATACCATTAAATTGGTTGGTTAAACCCTCGGCTATAATGAGGACCAGTGGAGGGGACGACCCCACCACTGTTCTCAAGAAAGACGAGGGTAGACTTTGATTAAAAACCATTAATTTGGTAAGTTGAACCCTCGGCTATAATGAGGGCCAGTGGAGAGGACGACCCCTCCACTGCACTCAAGAAAGACGAGGGTAGACTTCATAAAAATCATGTTTGGTTGGTTGAACCCTCGGCTATAATGAGGACCAGTGGAGGGGACGACCCCTCCACTGTTCTCAAGAAAGACGAGGGTAGACTTTGTTAAAAATCATTAATTTGATTATTTGAACCCTCGGCTATAATAAGGCCTGATGAGGGGACGACCCCACATTGGTCCTCAAAAAGACGAGGGAAGGATTAGTAGCATCATCATCAACGAAGAAGCAAATTAGCAAGGAACAAACCATAATAGAATTAAGTATGGAAGACCACAATTGTGGAAGAGACTGGTATTAATAAAACAAGTGTTTTTACAAGGCCTTTGAACAAAAATACAAAAACAAGGGTATGGGCTACAGGCAGCCACCCTATGGGACGACATCAGAGGGCAGCACCTCAACATCAATGGGAATGGTCTCCTCTGTTACCAGCACCGGATGATCTTCAGATGTACCGACCCCTTCGAGCTGGACTTGGGACTCCACCTGGTTGAGGGCCTCGGCAATTAGGGGATCGTCCAATTGAACACCCTCCAGTGATGGGCGAACAGAGGAAACCACATCGCCAAATTTGAGGACGACCCATCGGCAGGCCGTCTTAATCCCCCTTTCAAGATATTCAAGGCCGAAGCCTTGAAATTCATCTGAAGTCTTGTATGCCTCCACAGCATCAGCCTCAGCTTTCTTGATGGCTGCTTCCAGATCAGTCTTATGCTGGGCCTCCAGGTTGATCAGAGCCTCGTCCTTGTCCTTGATCAACAAGTCCTTGTCCTTGATCAACAAGTCCTTAGCCTGCAGATCGGCGTCATGTTGCTTCGTCAGCTCATCAAGGACTCTAGCGTGCTCAGTCCTTGTGCTCTCCAGCTCGGCCCTAGCAGTATCCAACTATGTCCGTAGGTCAGCCTCTTGTTGAATGGCCCTCTCAGCTTCATGGAATTTCTGTTGGTTCTCAGCCATCCACTTGGTGGCTGAGGTGAGGGCACAAACGGACTGCAAGAAAAAGAATGAACAAATGTCAAGAGGGGCCGAGGGAACAGTTAATGAAAGAATGAAATTAAAGGTCAAGACCAATACCTGAGTAAGGGAGTGCAGACCGAAGTCGTACACTTTAGCTGGAGGCATCTTTGCCAAGAACTCGAAGTCAGAGGCCGATGGTGCAGAGAACATCGAGGCCTTGGCTGCCCTCAAGTTGGCAATAAGGGACGAGGGGTCGGCCCTCAGATGGGACAGATTCTGAGACCAGAAGGCCCCCATGCTCGACGAAGAGGTCGTACCCTCAGAGGCTTCGACCCTTTCCCTCGTCCTTGGATCAGGCCGATGCTCAATAGGAGTCTCAGGCTCCTTCCTCTTGTGGCTATCAGAGGTCAGCTCAACAACCGTCGGCCCTGAGGCCCTTGTCTTCTTTGGAGCTTGCTGAGGCTCCTTCCCTTTTTTCTTCGACAAACCAGCAAGTAGGCTTGGAGCAGTCATTTCCCAGAGGTAGTCTGGTGTACCTGCAGGACGATCTGATAAGACGACGACATGTCAGAAAAGTTCAGAGATAAAGAGAGAACACTTCAAAAATAAGTAAAGAAGGGAAAATGTTCAGTATAACTCACATAGTTCTGTCAGAGGGCCGACCCTCAGACCAGCTTCTTTAAGGAAGCGAGGAGTCATCAGATCTTCGAACTTTGGGATCTCACCCTCTCTCCCTCGTCCCCTCAGATACTCAACAATATCCCTTTCCTCTAGGCTAAGTCCGGGGTCTGACCTAGCTTTCATTGAGGGATTAGACCATTTGTTAGGGACCCTCGGACCATCGGCAGAAGGGGACGCCTCGGCGGAGCGCTCCCACGCCCCAGATATGAAGAAGAATCTCTTCTTCCAATCATGATTGGAAGTTTGAGACACGTGAAGAAGTTTCTTCTCAGACCTTCTCGCCCCAAGATGATAATATCCGGGCTATTTAGATGAAGAGGTGATATTATAGCAAGCCAAGAATACGTCGGACGAGGGCTCATCAGTAAAAGAGTTTTTCCACAAGGAAATGTAACCCAGAATCGTCCTCCAAGAGTTGGGTGGAAGTTGAGAGGGGGAGACGCCCAGAGCCGACAGAATATCGACAATGGCAGGGTGGAAGGGAAGTCTGACACCTACCTTGAACATCTGCTCATAGACTGCAACCTCTCCCTCTTCACCCTCAAAAACCCTCTCAGTCTCAGAGGGAACCCTCATAGTTACCCCAGAGGGCACTCCGTAAGTATGCCTCCATATCAGAAGGTCCCTATCCCTAACGGAGGAGATGAAAGACGAGGCGTGGGAAGTGTCAACCTCATCATCTGTATCATCGTCCTCGTACTCATCCCCCTCCATCTCATCACCTGCAGGAGGACCCTGAGGGAAAGCCACTTGGAAGGCATTGGGGGACAGGGTTGTCACAGGGACAGCCTCAGAGGGGATCGCACCCTCGGCCTCTCGGGGAGGGCTAAGGTCAGACGTGTCCCTTCTACCAGATGTTCCAGCACCAGTTGGAGAGGAGGATCTCTCGTCCATTTCACTTGGTTTGGGTGTGTCGGCAGGAAGAGACGACGACCCACAAGACTCAGAGGGTTCAGATGGTCTTATGGTGGCAAGAGGAATGGGAAAGATGGGTCGTACCCAATTAGGGTCGGCCCCTCGTCTCCTCTCTTCCTCCTCCTCTATTCGTCTGATCTCGGTAAAGAGTTTCTCTCTCAGAGATGGGAATTCAGACACTAAGTTGTAAAGCCTCCTAAGCATTAAGGGGAAGACCCTACAGTTGGAGAAATTATACTAGAATTGGCTAATTCAACTGCAAACACTTGGGGGATTGACCAGGTTTGACTTTTGGATCAAACCAAAGAACTCAAACATTTTTCGTCAAGAATGTTCAAGAACTACCAACCGGAGAAGACACCGGAAAAAGGCAATAGGGGAACTCTAAGAAACTGTCGACCTACGACCCTAAAAAATATATAGAAATGAAGACAAAAGAAGGCACGGGGAGAAAAAGGTTACCTGATGACGAGAGAACAAGAGCGCAGTGAGGCCTGAAAGATTGAAGGCTGCAAATGGCGACTGGTTCTAGAGAGAGAAAATGGTTAGGCGCGAAGAAGAAGAAGTTGGAAAGAGAGTTTAAAAATTGCTTATATACATTGGCAATAAAGGGCACATTTGCCAAGAAGGGAATAGCCAGGGCACAAAGCCCCAGGCTAGTGTACAGCCGCCCTGCCTTGGGAACTTAAATAGCAATGAGTACCTGCCCATGTGTCACTCACCTAACTCATCACACGTGTCTCGAATTCAGCAAATATCCCTCAGCCATCTCAATGACACCTATGGCTAAGGGCTGGGGGGTGATTGATATACCCGTTTATACCCTCAGCCTAGATGAGGATTACCTCCAATACGGACGACCCTTCACCAGGCCCCAGCTGGCCACCACCGGGCCCAGACGACCCTTCACCAGGCCCCAACTGGCCACCACCGGGCCCAGACGACCCTACGAGGGTACGACCCTTCCCCAGACTCCGGACGACCCTACGAGGGGCCGACCCTTCCTCAGGCTCCAGACGATCCTACGAGGGGCCGACCCTTCCTCAGGCTCCAGACGATCCTACGAGGGGCCGACCCTTCCTCAGGCTCCAGACGATCCTACGAGGGTACGACAGTACGAGGCCAGAATCAAACCAGACTCCCTACCGGAAGGAACTTTGCCCTCGGCCTCGGCTCATAGGCCGAGGGTGACATCATGACAGCGCGTGGTCCGGGACGCGCGTGAAACAGTGCGCGTCAGGCTCATATGACACGTGGCAGACCGTTATAACGAAATCACCAACTCACGTGAGGGAATATTATGTCATCATTTGGCATCTACAGGTGTCAATAGGGAATTGGCTAGATCATTATTCACATGCACCATGCTTACTTGGGGGGTACACTACACCCCCCAAGACCTATATATACTTGTCACCCCCAACCCTACAGGGGATCGATCAATTAACAGTAGCCCTAGCTAAAACTCTGCTTGTACACACAGTAGAGAGAGAGAGAGGGTTATGTGCATTGTATCCAAGGCCATAGGTGCCCATACTTAGTGGATCACACACTCACAGTGGATGTAGGCTAAATTGGCTGAACCACTATACATCATTGTCTTATTTCCTCTTATACTCATCCCCTTCTACATACTTATATACTTGCATCTCTATGGCTGCCATGACTTCTACTGTTTGAGCTCACTATCACTTACCTGGTGGTGCTAAATCTCAGCATCATCAAAGACGCACCCTTGTAATCATTTTCATCCTGGTTAGAAGAATCACTATTTTATGTCCCTATTCCCTCAACTTTCTTCTCGCCGTCATCTTTCTTATCACCATCCTCATTGTTCTTTTGAACACAAGCCTCCTTAATGTTATTCTCACATCCCTCGCCCTCAACATCACTACCATCGTCATTAACATCATTTTTGTTCTTCCCCAAATTTTTTGTACCCTTAAGAACTTCCTCCTCTTTATCACCTGCCTCCTCAAACTCCTCATCACCTACTTCCTCTTCTTTTTCGTAACCCTTTATTTCTCCCCTACCTCCTCATCCCTATAATCACTAATACCTTATTTGTTCATCTCTTCAATGCCATCACTATGTGATGCACTATCTCTTCCCTTCTCAACACCCTAGTTACTCTTACTAGTCTTCAATTGCCCATTATTATCATTTCTTGATGAACTCCTCAATTACACATACTATTTCTCTTCTCTCACCCTTATCTGCATAGCCTCCAACCTATGCTTCCTTTCAGAAGTTGTAGGAGCTTTTTTTATCTCATGTCATCTATAATTTACAAACATAAATAAATATATCAAACATATAAAAAAATAATATCAAACACCATGGGTTATAATCTTAATTATGGATAAGCCACGGTGACATCACATCGCGAAAGAAAATACAACAACCAAAAAACACCATGGGTTCCTAAGAAACCATGGCAGTTAGACACCTTGTGTAATGCCCAAACATGGTGACAACTCAATGTGTAAATCTTCACATAAAGCTTGTAAGGTTACATGGTGTGTTGCCATTGTGCGTTCTTAAAAACACACACTCATCATGAGAAGTCATCTCCTACGATGTCAAGTTATCGAGGTTGCAAAAATCTACGAGACTCATTAGTTTGTTGAATTTTCACGGGCTTAAGTTCACGTTTTGGTACTTTTATCAATTCATTCAGTTTATAGTACAAATATTAGGGTTTAACAAGATAAATTGTTCACATCAATGTGGTTGTTTCATTGGTTAGGGTTTATTATAATATTGGGGCTTTACAACTTAACAAGTTAACAAATTAAAGGTTAGGGTTTACATACATACCACATTAGTGTACAATCTTGAACTTGTTATGTTATGTCTTTTGTGTAGAGAGAGTGCTTTTGTTTTATAGAGTGGAAGAAGAGTGAGATGGGAATTTCAATCAAATTTCATTTATATATAATTTGACTCTTGATGTGCCTCTTAATTTGGTACTTAGAATAACAATTTGCTTAGTTTGTTGTATAGAAAGATATTGGCTCCAGGGATAAAATTTTGGGTTGCCTTTAACAACACCATTTTTCTAATCACCCCAATTTCATTATATCCCTACTGTCGGGCTGACTTTCTATTTATCCACCCCACCCTATGGTGTGGTTTAAATAAAAATATACTTTAAACACATATGCACACACTCTAAACAACATTATTTTCTTCCTCTTTTATTCTTATATGTTTTCTTCATCTTTCATACTTTTCACTTTTTCAATAAACTTTCGTTCTTTATTTTTCCCCTTTTTTCTTCCTCTTGGTATCTTTTTTAATTTTATTATTTATTGTAAATGTTATTTTCTCTTCCTTTTTTGGTTTCGTTTTCCCTGCATGCAACACAGGTACAATACACGAATAAATTAGTTTAAAATAAAAAAATATATACTTGCAACTAATATTCTATGAAATAATAATGACATAATGTGTCACTCGAAGTATACAGAGAGCATAAAATTATATATTTCACCAAACTATTACCAACTTCGGAGAATAAAGAGAGAAACAATTATAAATATTTGAAATTATCCTCATTGGGGTGGTTAGACGCGTATATGAAGTAGCGAAGCTATGTTGTAGAGGGGGTGGGCAAGCTCTCCTCCTAGAAATTTGAAAAAAAAATATAAAACTTTAGGAAAGATATGTAATAGTTAAAAAAATATGAGGTGATGGTAAAATATGTAAAATGTGAAATTTTTTAAATCACTTATTCTCAACACAACTCTCATCCACCCATTTGTTTATTTTCTCTCTCACATTTTAAACATCCCTCTTCTCTCTTCCAATCCAAAGAGCAAAAAAATTCCCTCCCAAACTCTCACCATCGGCTCACTCACAACAAGCATTAATCGGACTCTCTCTCTCATTCAATCTCATTCATTCACATATTAAGGATTTAGTTTAGGTATATATTTTCTTATTTATTTTTATTTTGTTTATTTTTCTTATTGCTATTTTAGTTTATGATTAATTTTTTTGTTGTTTAAAGGTTGATTTACTTTGATGTTGTTATTGTTTTGTTTAGGGTTCATTTAATATTATTTATTTGTTTATGGTTTATTAAATAATATTTGTTTTTTAGGAATTTGCATGTTATATCCAAGGTTGTTTTATTTGAGCTACATTTGTCTATAAGTGCAAATTGTAAATTGAATATTTGTTAAAAAAAAAATCTAAAAGTAACCCTATATAAATTTGATTCGAGAGCTCCCGCCCCCAAACTCCTGAAATTGTTCGATGATTTGTACGTGGTGGTGCCCACCTAGAATTCGTTTTTGGCTTCGTCACTGCGTGTATGAGGTGAAAATAAAACCATCCTTTTATTTTTCTTATATAATTTAAATTTGTATACCCATTTTAAAAGTGGGTTTGATGATCATTTCACATAATTGGTGCAAAAATTAAAAATTATAGGACCCATTGCAACTACTTATTTGTAATTTTAGGCCCCGTTTGGTTGTTTCAAAATTTGTTAATTGACCCATTTATGAATTGGCTCATTTACAAATTGGTCAATTAATTTTGTTTGATTTCATTAATGAAATGATTCGTTGATTTTCCTATTTTAGTTTGTGTAAAATCTAAAATTGAAGCATTTCAAATAAGTCTCTCTCTCTCTCTCTCTCTCTCTCTCTCTCTCTCTCTCTCTCTCTCTCTCTCTCTCTCATCTATCTATCTATTTATCTATCTATCTATCTATCTATCTATCTATCTATTTTTGGCTTCTTTTTTTTACTATTAAACCTTAACATCAATTTTATATTATCAAGTATCCCGTAAAATTGGATTTAAACTCATTACGAATCCAACCATTTATAATTCACAATGAAGAAATTTACATAATTAAACAATTTGCTCAATCAAGAATGGCCTTAATGTTTGCACCAATCATGTGTGAAGGTCATTTAAACCCATTTTTAAGGTGGGTCTCCCATTTAAACTCATTTTTATATACAAATTTAGTTTCAAATTAATATTCACGAGTTCGAATGACAAGCATTTGAAGAGAATTTTACTTTCCAAATTTAACCTCCTACAAATTATGTATACATTGAATGCAAAACATGCATTTAAATTATTGTTCTCCTATAAGTATTATTTTATGGGTAACTTTATAATCTCATTTAATTTTATATACTATTTTTAAAAACACGACTATTAATTTGTGACAAAACGAGTATTATTTTTATACATGATTATTAATCTTGGACAGGCTAAAAAGAAAAGAGCGACACTTAATTTGATATGGAGGGAGTATTTATTATTGGTCCATTTGAGATAAAGTCCCTTACCAAATTTTTATTTAATGTTTAGTTCAAGTCTTTTTTAAGTTTTTTTTTTAATTTACCTTCTATTTTAATGCATTATTGACATTGACTTACCCCTACTTTGTTAATCCTTTTAATTTACTCCCCTTAATTTTTTAATATCAAGTCCTCGGTAAAAAACTATTAATGTGTAACTAAACTTTCCCCTAAAAAATTCTTACCAGACTATCCCTATATTTTCTTCATTTAATACCCCCCCGGCCGCTCGCCCCAAACCCAAGGCATACCACCACACCAACCTCCCATTCACATCGTCCCCTCCTCATCGACCACCCAACCACCTCTCCTCTATTTGCATCACCAACCTTCGAATTTAAAAATTTATAGTTAACACGTTTTAGATCTAAATCAAAATTCAAGAATCATTCAAATCCCTAAATCGTATCGAAGTTATTTGAATCAAAATTCATTCAAGCGTCAAATCATTCAAAACAATACAAATTCATTTAAGCTATATTCAAAATCATAAATCAAAACCATTCAAACCCCAAGTCAAAATTTTATATGAAAGATGAGGGTGTGGCTTTCGACGAGGGTGGGGTTAGGTAATTGCGGTTGGTTTGTGTTGTACAGAAATGAGAATTTGAAAATTAAAATCAGTTGATAAATTAGTGTTTAGTAACTAAAAAGTAGATGATTGTTTGGAGTTTTGAGTAAATGATAATATGATTGTTTTTATCTAAAATACATAAGGGTGAAATTCCGAATTCAAACACATATTTTTAACGAATTTATGAGAGTGTTAATAATGGAGGGTAAGTCAATGGGATTAGCTAAGTGGGGGTAGGGAATAAATTAAGTAATGCATCAAAAAGTGGGTGTTAACTCAAAAAGGCCCTTTAAAAAGTCTTTCGCCATATAAAACACTCACAAACACTCTTCCTTATCTTATTATGAACTCTAAATCCAAAAATCCCAATACTCTAAAACCCTAAACTAAAACACTCAAACATAAAATCCTAAATCCACATTTTTTTTGCAAAAATAAAACCTTTTTGAAACATAAGAAGATAAAGTGGGCTTAAGCAAATGTACTTGTCTCTTAGGGACTAAATGTGGATTGTCCTTTTAATATTATCTTTACAGCAAACTAAATATACATACATACATACATGAAGGGAAATGGAGCCGACTTGACCTACTAAGTAAGACACTATTGGGGTTTTATTCTTAAAACCATGTAATGGCTTTTTATTTTTAATAAAAAAATGTGTCAAGTTCATTTGAAATGAGAATCATGTTTATGAGAGTACCTTATATTTATGTTTTAAATATACTGTATGGTATGCCAATCAATTACACTCAGAAGAAATTTTGGTGAGTTTGGTTCGGTTTGATCACATGAGATCAAATTTCAATCCTAGTGAAATTAAACAATTCACAACCCAGTTAGGGAGTTGATATGTTATCAGTATAGTTGCGGGTGCAATCCTCGTAGTTTATCTCAAACTAAGGGAACATGTCTGATGGTTTGAGAACTTTTTTTCCAATTGAAAAGAGGATTATAATCTATACAGTTAGGAATGTATAGAATAGGACCACCCTTGAGATTTAAGTTTAGGTGTTGACTAGATTAGACTTGAACAATCTCACAATGTTTACAAAGGGTGCATAATTTCTTAATCCTAAGGGTAATGAAAACTGAAATGCTTACTTAGTTGTTTTTTCGATTGTTGTAGGTGTGATTCAAATTTAAATTGGATTAATATATCCGCGCAAGTTGGAAAATCATTGTGTGAGTAGGTCTGAGATCATAATTCGTAGGAATTCACGTCCAAGAAAGATCTTAGATTGTGATACCCCGTGAAAGACTTTTAAGATTTGTTTCCATCAGTAAACATGATCAATGGATTATTTATAATATGGTGGAGTGACAAATGAGTGAAGTTTAAGAATCAAGGAATACACAAGATGTTAGTTAAAATCAATTAGCAACAAATTAATTTGACCAAGCAGGTATTGTACACTTAACGCATAAAATCATATTATGTACCTGTGGAGGCAATTATTATGCAACACAAATAAATATGAAAGAGGTGACAACCAAGAAAAACAAATAAAGGGCCAATCACACAACAACGAAGATACGTGGTTCAGCAAAGAAGTGCCTACGTCCACGGTGGTTCAGTCAGTGTTATTTCTCTATAATCTGAAGAGTAAGTACAGAGAATACAACTTGTCCTTTGCCCCGGACTTGGGGTTTAATTTATACATGTATGTGTTGGAGTAGTGGGGGTGATAGGTTCCTCTTTATTAGCCATCTCCCTTTCATGGGATCGTGTACCCCCACAACTCCTCTTCATGGCATCGTGGAGTAAATGGATGAATACCAGAGGTGATGGGCCTGGGTTTTGGGCCGCTGAGGATGGGCTACTCGTCCAGGCCTTATGGTGATAAAATCGGGGTACCCACAATTGCCCCTGAATTTGTTGGGCCCTTCTTTATGGGTCCGATGAATTTAAATGATCAGCAATGATGGTTGATTTCTTTGAAAACTGTGAAGTTGCTTTGGCGGCACCCGCTTCGCTATCTGTGCGTTATGATTAGTTTTGAAGGCTTGTTGGAATAAGACACATTTTTTCTTCGTCGTTCCAGTTATTCCAGTAATCTTCTATCTTCTGAGAACTTTTGAGTTTTGTACCTTCTGTTTTCGGTCTCCACTCTCGTCGCTTCTTCGCCTTTTGATCTGATCTTCTGTTCTGTAAGTCTTTCGTGCCCTTTTTCTTGAGTTTATAGTTTTTCTTGTATTTTTCTAATGGCGAAGATTGGAAATAGGTCGGTAACTGAGTTTAGAAAATTCTATGGTATTCCTGAGTGGGTAGAGATTGAGTGTTGTGCCTCGCCGCCTAGGAACGTTAGGGACATAGAGGATGCACATTGGATTCACGTCCTGTTGCTCTCCCAGGGGGGTCTCACCTTTCCCCCTAATGGTTTGTTTCTGCACTTTTTTAGTTATTTTGGTATTGTGCCTGCACAATGTTCACCCAACGTATGGAAAATAGTGAACGGTGTGCACAGGATAAATCAGTTGTACGGCACGAGGTTAGGGCTTGCCGAGGTCTGTTTTTGTTATTCTTTTTCTCGAACGAGTTCAGGTGTCTTGTACCTTAAGGCCAGGAGCCCTGATAGGGTATTGGTAGTAAATTTACCTGATTCCCATAAGGACTACTGGCAAGAAGGTTTTCTCGTTAGGAACTGGCAATACTCCCCTCAATTTGAAGGGTCGAGGTCCGAGAGGTTCACTATTCCCTTTTATGGGGAAGAATATATAGGTAGATGTTGTATTGTTGTTTCAACCTTTGCTAACTTTGTGATTTTTCTAACTCCTCCTTGCTTTCTCCTTTTCAGCGAAGATAAAGAACTTGGAGCCAGCTCTCAGCGAGGTTCGTATCTCGGAACTGGTGAAAGCTTGGAACATCAGGGAACCTTTGGGTGACGGCGAGCATCCTAGGTCTGCTGCTTTTCTGCTTGAATACAAAAACACAGGCTCCAGCTTCATAGCCCGACCTGTGGAAAGTGTTCCGGACTTTGACTCTTCCGAAGAGATTTCAGCTGAGCCCATCCAATTGGACGAGGAGGAGAGCAGCTCGGAGAGCGAGCCTGTAGGTGTTGTGAGTAACTTGGGTGGAGGCAGTGCTGATAGTAGCAGTTCATCGAGTACTACCAGCAGTTCAGGTGAAGAAATGCCTCCCAGGAAGAATCTAATCCGGGATGATGATGATGATGATGATGTGCTTCTTGCACAGAGGTCCAAGAAATCGAAGACTGTCTCCGGGGCCATAGCTACTGGTTCTCGGCCTCCCTCTCAAGAACAAGAGAAGAAGAAGAGAGAGGAGGAGCAGGCGAGGGAGAGGGAGAAGAAAAAGGAGGAGGAGAGGAAGAAGGTGGAAGAGAGAAAGAGGAGGGAGAAAGAGAAGGAGGAGGAGAGGAGGAAGATGGAACTGAGGACCAAGACTGGTCAAGCCTTGGTCCCAGTATCTGCTTTGCCTGAGGGGGCTTCGGTGGCCACCTCTCCTCAACTCGCCCCTGCGCTGCTTGAGAGGGCAGTTCTCCCTGCAGATCGCGAGAGGGCGTCAGGGTCTGATCAACTGGCCTTGCAAGCTAGCCAGAGGCTCGCCTTGGTAAGGTTTCTTTTCTACTTCCCAACTTCTTCTAATCTGTTTTGATGGTTTCTTCTTTCTGATCTTCCCCTTGTTTTCTGCAGTTTGTGACTGACTTCGCTGTGCTATATCGCTCTCGCGATGAGCTGTTGAGAAGGAACAGCGAGCTGGAGCAACAGAAGTCTACCCTGGTGGCCAAGGGTTCTCAGCTGGAGGCCGATCTGAAGGCTGCTGATGCGGCTTGAGCTTCTTCTGACTTGGCCCTTGCTAATTCTGCTCGCGAGAGAGATAATGCTGTCAGGGAGCTCGGCGAGCTGAGGAAGTCGTATGAACAGGTCTGCTCTAGCAAGCTGGACTTTGTGGAGAAGAACAGGGTTCTTGCCGAGCAGCTGGAAGCGGAGAAGGCCCAGGCAGCCACTGTTAAAGAAGATTCATACAATTCTGGCTGGGCTGCTGCGTATGAAGACGCCGAGGTTCAGATAGGCTATATTAGCCGTCTGAACTTCAAGAAGGGGTGGAACAAGGCCCTTGTGGCTGCAGGGGTGGATATTGCATCCCCACTTTTTGATGAACATGATCCAGGGCCCAAGCCAGTTATGGATGAGGAGCCAGCCCCAACTGCTGAAGGGGTCAATCCTGCTTCTCAGGCGACTCTTGCTGATGCTTCCTTGGTCGAGGGGGCAGTGCACACCTCTGCAGAGGGTAACGCCCCTGCTGATGCTGATAAGGACAAGGGTCCGTCCACCGAGGTTGCTAAGTGATAGGGTTTTCTTTGTAATTTTTTCCTTTTTTGTTCTGATGTAACCTCGCTCATTATCAATAAAAAGGCTTCGTTTTTGTTTATGCTGATTTCTTTCTGTTCTCTTCCTTCCTTTTTTACTTGTAGTTGGTTGACGCTGATGAATATATCCCTGTCACTTCACATCTGGGTAGGACTCTTGGTCCCAATGTGAGTCCTGCTGTTTGCCAGGCCTTCGCTAGACTCTGCCGGTTTGCTAAGTTAAGTAACAAAAAATACAAGGATCAGTCTGAGCTGGTGGCCAAATTGAAGGACAGGCTCCAGGAAATGGAAGAGATCGGAGCTTCAGTGCAAGAAGAAGTTAGCGAGCTGAGAGCCAAGTTACTGGAGGCCACCGAGATCAATCAAGTCGTGGAGTTTCTTCAGCGGGAGAATGACGACCTGAGGCGGGAGGTCTCGAGGCTTAAGGAGCATTCGCCGAGCACTGCTCCGGCAGTCCTACAAGGTTCTTCCTCGTCGCGAGCTGCTCGACCTCCCCTCCCGCGTGTTGGTAGGAGTACAAGGGGTAGGAGTAGGGAAGTTGAGGAGCAGCGTGAGAGGGAAATAGAGGAGCTGCGCGGTGATGTTCGGCGAGCTTACGTAACTGCTGCTGGGCTCCAGAGGGACGTCACCCGACTGCGGCATCTATTCAAGAAGGGCCCTCGCCAAGTGTGGACTGATGGCTATGATCAGGGCTGGTTCGATGCTCCCACGAGATTATCAGAGTTCGAGGAGCTTTCCTTCATCAGGGGGTGGTTGAGTGCTCTCAGAGAGCTGCAGGTCCCAAGGAATTCGATATTGTGGTATCGGCATGAGATGTCTCCGTCTGCTCTGATGCCCAATCCATTCAGGCGAGATGACCGATGGATTCCTATCGATGCTATTCCTCGGCGGCTACTGGAGGTTGACACAGATGAAGTTGTTGAGGAACTCGATCCTGCCCCTGATGACGGGAGGAGAGCTAAGGTTGCTGATTACCTTGCTCGGAGGCTTCCCCCTTCTTGATAGTTTGTTTTTTAATAATTGTAAATGCTTTGGGCGAACCTTTGCCGACTAAACATGTACTATTATTATTTGTAAATATAAAAGATTAATGAAAAGTTTGAGTTTTGGACGATTTTGCCGACTAAACGTGTTTATCCAATCTCTGTTATATTTTTGCAGCTTCACAATCTTTATCTTGTCATGTGAGTGTCCGCCCAGTCCAGTATTAAGAATACCATTGTGCTCTCTCTTTACCTTTTAGGTTGTGTCGTCACACTCCCTTAGGTCTAAGAGGGGCAATTGGCGAGGACACACCTGTTTTTGGATGTCTTCATCCAGTTAGGATTTTGTTTAACCAAAATAGGTTTGATGCCTAAGAATATTCTGTAGGGCTTCATATATTGCCATGGGCAATGCTAAGAGGTCTGTCGTGCTTCGTGACGATGACCCGAGGAGGGGTGTTCCCCTGTTATGTCAACTATGATACCTGTGATTTGAAAAGGATGTGCAATAAGATATAATTGTTACTTTTTTAGAGAGTAATTAACTGAGAGATTCTTATTGCTGAATAGAGAAATAAACTGTCTTTCCCCAAAATGAGTACAATAAAAGATCTAGCAACAGAACTCCTAAAAGTAGAATTTCTTGAGATTAGCTGCGTTCCATGCTCGTGGTATCTCTCTGCCCTCCATCGTTTTCAAATGATAGGCACCTTGGAGATTGTCTCTATTTATCTCATAAGGTCCTTCCCAGTTTGGGCCCAGTTTACCATCTGATGGCTTCACTGTGTTGCCCAGGACCTTTCTTAGGACATAGTCTCCAACTTCGAACTTCCTCGGATTGACCTTTTTGCTGTAGTGCTTCGCGAGCTGTTGCTGATAACTCGCTAGTTTTACTAGGGCAAGTTCCCTGCGCTCGTCGGCCAAGTCGAGTTCAGCGAGCAAAGCCTGATCGTTCTGATTTTGCTCGACAAGGTCGGATCTCATTGTAGGCAATCCTGCTTCTAATGGGATGACCGCTTCCATACCATATGCTAGTGAGAATGGCGTCTGACCTGTGGCTCGTCTGGGAGTCGTTCTGTATGCCCATAGGACATGTGGTAGCTCGGTAGTCCACGCGCCTTTTGCTCGTTCTAACCGTTTTTTTAATCCAGCGATCACTGTTTTGTTGGAAGCCTCAGCTTGTCCGTTGCTCTGAGGATAAGCTACCGAGCTGAAGTGGTGCCTGATCCCGTGTTGGTCACAGAAGTCCTGAAAGGGGCCACTCTCGAACTGTGTTCCATTGTCAGTGATGATGGTTCTGGGGATCCCGAATCGAGTGATTATATTTCTCCATATGAACTTCATCATGTCAGCATCTCGGATGTTCGCCAGTGGTTCTGCCTCGATCCATTTGGTAAAGTAATCAGTTGCGACCAACAGGTATTTGCGATTGCCGGCAGCGGTGGGCAGTGGTCCCACGATGTCCATTCCCCACTGGGCGAAAGGCCAGGGGCTGGTCAGGGATTTCAATTCGCTGGCAGGCTGGTAGACCATGGGGGCGTGAAGCTGGCATTTTAGGCATTTGCGGACATAAACTGCGGAGTCTCTTTGCATATATGGCCACCAGTAACCTTCCTTCATTGCTCGGAAGGCTAGAGACCTTCCTCCGACGTGACTTCCGCAGATTCCTTCGTGGAGCTCGTGAAGCACTGTCTTGACATCGCCTGGGTGGACGCATCTAAGGTAGGGGCCGGAGAAAGATCTTTTATACAAGTCGCCTCCCGTGGATAAGTGAAAGCGAGCAGCTTTGATTCTTATCTGGTGGGCAGTCCTCTTATCTTCTGGGAGCGTTCCGTTTTTCAAATAGTCTCTCAAGGGATCCATCCAACTAGGGGCTGGTTCCAATTGGAGTATTTGTTTCGCTTTTGTCAGCTCGCAGTTGGGGTGAATGCTCGGGCAGCTAAGGAAATCGATGGGGATTATCCTTTTAAGGCTGGAATCAACTGCCGAGCTTAGGGCTGCCAAGGCGTCAGCGTGGCTGTTTTGCCCCCTGGGAAACTGTTGGATGTTGATTTCTTCAAAGTTCGTCATCAAGTTTCTTACCAAGGAGAGGTAGGCTGACATCCTTTCATCCTTCGCGTTGTAGTCTCCACTTATCTGATTGGAAACTAGTTGCGAGTCTCCGAATACCTGTAAATGCTTTGCTCCTAGAGTTTGCGCCCTTTGGAGACCTGCAATTAAGGCTTCGTATTCTGCTTCGTTGTTGGAGGCTGCAAATCCCAGCCTAATTCCTTGCTCGAGGACTGCATTTTCTGGAGTGATGAGAACAATTCCTACTCCTGCCCCCTTTGAGTTGGAGGCTCCATCAACGAATAGCTTCCAGCTTCCCCCTGTAGCCTGGCTGTTTTGTTCTGTTGGTTTAGGCTGGTCGAGAGGTTCTTCGCCCGTGAATTCAGCTATGAAGTCAGCGAGGACTTGACCCTTGATAGCTGTCCTTGGTTGAAATTGGATGTCAAACCGTCCGAGCTCGACTAACCACTTAGACAGCCTGCCTGACAAATCCGCCTTCCTTAGGACAGCCTTGAGGGGGTGTGATGTAAGGACGATGATCGTGTGAGCTTCGAAGTAATGCTTTAGTTTCCTCGATGACATTACTAGGGCGAATGCGAGCTTTTCCAATGGCAGGTATCTTTGCTCGGCGTCCAGTAAGGTTTTGCTCGCGTAATAGACTGGATGTTGGATCCCTGTGACTTCACACATTAGCGCTGAGCTGATAGTATGGCTGGATACAGAGAGGTAGAGGTACAAAGGGTCCATTTGCTGTGGCATGACGAGCAGTGGTGGGGAGCTTAGGTAGGATTTGAGCTCGCCTAATGCTTGCGAGCAATCTGGGGTCCATTCTACCATTTTGCTGCCCTTTAAGAGTTGGAAGAAGGGCTTGCATCTCTCGAAGGATTTAGAAATGAAACGATTCAGAGCAGCGAGCATTCCAGTGAGCTTCTGTACATCGCGGATTGTGCGAGGAGGTTGCACCCGTTTAATTGCCTCAATCTGGTCCGGATTTGCTTCTATGCCACGCTTGCTGACCAAATACCCAAGGAACTTTCCTGACTGGATACCGAAGGAACACTTGCTCGCGTTGAGTTTCATTCGGTATTTCCTGAGGATTTCGAAGGTACTTGCCAGGTCAGAAAGGTGGTTTTCTTTCTCCTTGCTTTTGACGAGCATGTCGTCGATGTAGACCTCCATCGTGTTTCCCATCTGTTTTTTTAACATTTTAGTAACCAGCCGCTGATAAGTTGCCCCTGCATTTTTTAGCCCAAAAGGCATGACCTTGTAACAGTATAAACCAACCGTCGTGATAAACGCCGTTTTATCCTGATCTGGGGCATATAAGGGAATCTGGTGATAGCCTGAGTATGCATCCAGGAAACTCATTCGCTCGTGAGCTGCAGTGGCGTCTACTAGTTGGTCTATTTTTGGAAGAGGGAAGCTATCCTTGGGACAGGCTTTGTTGAGGTCAGTGAAGTCTATGCAAACTCTCCACTTACCGTTGCTTTTTGGAACTACCACTGGGTTGGATAACCATTTGGGGAACTGCACTTCCCGTATGGATCCTGCATCCAGCAGTTTTTCGACCTCTTGTTCTATTGCTTTGGCTTTCTCGGGAGCAGTTCGTCGTGCCTTCTGTGCTATCGGCTTGAATGTGGGATTGACGTTCAACTGATGGCAGACCATATTGGGATCGATTCCTGGCAGCTCGTAGGGTTCCCAAGCGAAAACATCTATGTTGCTCCTGAGTAAGGTTAACAAATCCTTTTGCTCTTCGTTAGTGAGTGAGGTCCCGATCAGGAAGACTCTGCTGTTGTCGCCTTCCCTAGCAATTACTTCTACCAGGTCTTCTACAACCCGTTCGGAGGGGAGGAGCCTGGTCTCTTCCACTCCGGGCCTTTCATACTTTAATTGCTATTTGGAAGGGATTGCACCTTCCTCCACTTTCTTGCTGGTTCGAACGTCTTTTTTCTCTGGCTTCGGTCGGATGGCCGCTATGAAGCACTTTCTCGCCATCGCCTGGTCGCCATGTATCTCCATCACTCCCCGCTCGGTGATATATTTGAGTTTCTGGTGGTAGGTCGAGGAGACTGCCTTCATTGCATGAAGCCATCCCCTGCCGAGGATGGCTTGATACGGTGAATCGATGTCGACCACCAAGAATTCGATCATTTTCGAAACACTCCCAGTGAGCACTGGTAGTACTATCTTGCCCAAAGGCATGGTCATTTTTCCAGCGAAGCCGACTAGAGGGACAGTGGTTCCCTTCAGGTCGGCGATGTCCAACTTCAATTTTCTGAACAGGTCGATGTACATTACTTCGGATGAGCTTCCTTGATCGACGAGCAGCCTGTCGATATCAAAGTTGGCTATCCTGAGTGTAATGACTAAGGCATCATGATGTGGGGTCCTTACTCCCACAAGATCTTCATCCGTGAAGACAATATGCTTGTTGTAGTTGATGTCCTCTGCTCGGCGGCATTTTCCTGCCTGTGATTTTGCTGGATCAATTTGAAAAGCTTGCATTACTGCTGTCAGCTTCTTTACCTCCATCCGAGCTGAGTTGCCCTGGATTTGCTTAACATCGGATACTCCATGGATTACTACGAATTCGTGTCCGGTGTCGTCTTCTAATACGTTGTCGGGTTTTGCCTCCTTGTGGACAGTCACTCTCTCTACCTTCCTTTCCACAAAGTCATTCAAATGTCCGGATTGGGCCAACTCCTCGAGGTGGGACTTAAGAGCCTTGCAGTGCTCGGTCTTATGTCCTCCCTCTTTGTGGAAGGTGCATCTCAGCGCATTGTTTCTTTTCGATGGGTCTCCTCCCATTTTCCGGGGCCATTTGATGAACGGCTCATCCTTGATCTTAGCGAGAATCTTGTAAATTGGTTCTTTGAAGACGGTGTTGACTGCCTGGAACGACTTTGCAACGTCAGGGCTCCCTCCGTTCTTGGGGCCATTCTTGCTCCCATTCTTTCCTCCTTTTTTCTGGTTATCAACTTTTTCACTTCCCTTCGTGGCGAGCTTGGCTCGACCGTTCTCACCTACGTTAAGGCGGGTGACATCTTCCACCTTTGCGTATTTCTCAATCCGGGCCATCAGGTGATCAATGGTGGTTGCTTCCTTCTTTGTTAAGGACTGGTAGAGGAGGGAAGAGCTAGGTAGCCCAATTTTGAATGAAGCCACTGCCACCTCTTCTGCGCAGTCTTCGACTTCGTTGAATAACTCCCAGTACCTTTTCGCGTAGTCTCGAAGTGTCTCCTGAGGAGTTTTCTTCATCGTCAATAGAGCATCCATCCTTTTGGGATGGGAGCTGCTGGTGATGAACCTGGCCGTACAGAGCTCGGCCAAGGATTTGAAATTTCTGATGGATCGGTGAGGGAGTTTCTCGAACCATTTCTGGGCCACGTCATGAAGGCTTGAGGGGAAAATACGGCACATCAACGCATCTCGGTGATTCCAGAGGGTCATAGCCTGCCGGTACTGCCTGACATGATCAATGGGATCAGTCTTTCCGTCATAAATCTTGAACCTTGGAATAGCAAACTTTTTGGGAGCTTCTTCTTCTTCAATTTCCCTTGTGAAGGGCGATTTCATCTGGGTCTTGAGGGCTCTCCTGGCGAGTTCTCTGGTTGACCTGGTGTCGCGGTGAGCTGGATGTTGGTCCATTTCTCTGCGGACTAGGTTCCGTATGTTGTCGTCGCTGCGAGCAGGGCTCTGATAGCGGCGAGCTTTTCTTAGTTGCTCGCGGAGGTCATCGTCTGAGTCGCCACCTTCGAACCCTTGATGTTGCCGCCTAGGGCTCCTTCCTCGGCTGCGAGATTTGCTCGCCTGAGGGCTAGGAGTGCGATAGGGGCGTCTCCTGGTATCAAGACGTAGTTCTTTTTCCAGTTTTTCCAGTCTTCTTTTCAGGCGAGCATTCTCAGCCTCATACCTGCGAGAAGACTCCCTCTGCTCGTGGAGCCTTGCTTCGTATGCATCGATCAATCTGGATATCTGAGTGGACCTCGCTGGTCCTTGACTTTCTTCTGAGGCTGGCCTTTCTAAGCGAGCCCCTTGATCGGAACGTCGGACTTCAGACCTGATCCTGCGAGGAGCGGGTGGCTCCTGAATGTCTCCTGCTTGAGGAGCGTTGCTGCTGTGACCAGACATCTTAGATTTTTTCTCGGTGTGGGCTCTTCTCAAGGAAAGATAAACGTTTCCCACAGACGGCGCCAATTGTGGAGGCAATTATTATGCAACACAAATAAATATGAAAGAGGTGACAACCAAGAAAAACAAATAAAGGGCCAATCACACAACAACGAAGATACGTGGTTCAGCAAAGAAGTGCCTACGTCCACGGTGGTTCAGTCAGTGTTATTTCTCTATAATCTAAAGAGTAAGTACAGAGAATACAACTTGTCCTTTGCCCCGGACTTGGGGTTTAATTTATACATGTATGTGTTGGAGTAGTGGGGGTGATATGTTCCTCTTTATTAGCCATCTCCCTTTCATGGGATCGTGTACCCCCACAACTCCTCTTCATGGCATCGTGGAGTAAATGGATGAATACCAGAGGTGATGGGCCTGGGTTTTGGGCCGCTGAGGATGGGCTACTCGTCCAGGCCTTATGGTGATAAAATCGGGGTACCCACAGTACCTATTTTACTGGATTGGTTGGTGTGTGTGTGTGTGTGTATTTTAATGTGTGTGAGGGTCACAGGCAAGGTTGTGGTCTCTCCAACCAAGTGATTATCTTATCCTACGATAATCAAGCGACTATGTACCGTTCAATGCTTCAATTAAGAAAACTTTTCCGTGAGTGTCAATTAAGTTTGTAAACAGAATAACTAAAACTTACGGAAAGGTTAAGCTAAAGAGGGATTAAATGTGTAAAAAAGGTTCGAATGATCTAAACTAGTGAGGTGAAATAGTTTAAAATTTAATGAAATTGGAATGACGATAAGTAAAGTAGTTTAGACTAAGGTATGTAAAGCTAGTTATACTAAGAATTGTAAAGACACTTTAAACTTAAAGGAAATGGCTTTTTAAACAAAGAAATCTACCTTATAAACTACTTTAAGAAGAAAAAATGCTAAACAATTTTAAAAAATTGTAAAGAAAAGAAAAGGTAAAAAGTTATAACGAGTAAATGCAATTTTTTTATTGAGGGAGTCCTCCTTTCTCTCGTCCTTGATTTGCTTATTTATAGAATCCTTTTTCTGTGCAGTTGCTATTGTTACTGTTGTGTGGTTACCCATTTAAAAGTTCTTCCCTAGGTGCACTCACACCCTTAAAGCAGTTATTTAAGTGGTTAGCCCACGTTCAAGGTCTTGACAAAGGTTAATCGCTTATATAGAAATTTGTATCAATGTAGCCATGGTATTTCTCTGGTATAATAACGAGTTTGTATTTCCATGTGGAGAAACTCTACTTGTTGGTAATAATATGGTGTATACCCTCACACTAATTAATTTTTGAGAAAAAATAATTAATGGACTATTGATATTCGCATGAAATATACCCACGTTTATCCATCATTACGTTGTGCTTAGTGCTATTTCAATAAAGGTCTTTGGTGGTGAAAGGATCTTCATCACAAATCCTTCAGTCTTTTGGACTTTTCATCTGACCTCTTATTTTTTCTCGTTCCATCTTCTTTGTAATCCTAAAAATGACTTCCAAAGGGAGACGATAATGTCGCCTCAAAGAACATTTGGGAGTTTGGATTATCTTCCTCCCTAAAATCAAATGATAACAATATTGATCCTTGGGCAACTGTTGTTGCCTCATTATACCCATTTTATGATGATGAAGGGACAACAGTGACGACTGGGGTACTTGGGACAAACATGGTGCTACAAAGCACCCCCACTCCATACTCTGGTGTTCCTTTTCCTCCTATTTAGGGTGGATTTTCATTTGTTGATGTAAAAAGGCTTGTTAGCATCGTCAGAGTACCTCAAACTGAAGATGAAGAGGAATTTAATGAATCTATAAGAGTTAAGGATTGATGACCATGTGGTCGAGGTTAAGGAGGTCAGACGTAATAATAAGCCTATTAAGTCGAATGACTACGGCTAATATCCCACTTTAGTTCATGATGGTCCTTTACCAACTCCCTATATTCCATTTGCATGGGAGGCATCTAATTGGTATCTTTGTGATAGAATGGGCCTTGATTATAACCATACTCTTATTTTTACCCATTTTCCACTTGAGTATCAAACGCAAATGACTTACCATATTTTTACTTATCATCCTAGAGGAGCTTATTGATTAGTCATAAATATTGCACTGCGTACCTTTTATTTTTACGTATTCTAGCATTACCTTATTTGTTAATTCCTATATTTAAGCTCTTATAAGGTATAACTTTTGTTATTGATGTTTACATATTTATTAAGGTTTATTTGAGCTTTTATAGGTATTGGAGCTGCAAAGTATGAACTTGGATGCATTTTAGGAAAGTTTCATCGCAAGATACAACTTCAAGTGCAATTTAATCATTTTTGTGACACCATGCTTACTAAAATAAGAGGTGCCCATACCAATACTCCAATAAAAGCAGGAATCTTAAATGGTTCATTCTCAGCATCACTGTCGAATAATAAATATACGAGACAACCACCAAATATTTTGAAAACGAATGTCATATATAATTTTGCAAATAGGATTAAAAGCAAGTTCTATCATCCAGTTCATAACAAAAGGTTGATATATATACATAATAGTTTAACAACATTTATAGAAAGCATAACCGAATAAGCTGTCGGTTAACATACTACATACAAAAGAATACACAAAGTATGACAGTATGTACGAATACTAAACTTAAGCAACACGCTCGAATATACAGACGGATCATAGCTAGAGTATCAAAAAGAAATGATGCGTCAACTACAAAAATCCTACAACATCTGTAAAATGCCGTAGCTCCTTAACACTGGAAGGAAAGTCAAAGCCGGCACCCATGCGACAGAGCACCTGAAAATATATAAGAACCACACAAGAAGAAGATATATAAACGGGTCAGGGCCCAGTTTGATATAATATGCATGTGAATAAATGCATGACAATTATGAATGCTACTTTCATAAACAACACGATTCGCTCTTCATTCAAGGAATCATCCTCACCTCTCTTCTGAGTGCACGTCCTAACGCGTACAATTCATTTTAAGTTAAACTACCCATCTACTTACTTGGAGTAACCTAACTATATTCCCTATGCCAAGTTTATCAATTGAAGATATATTCATAAGTCAATAATCATTAGGGACCATAGGCAGTTAAAGTTGATTCACAGTTTTCTTAAATCAATTAATCATTCGGGTGAAATACCATTTCAATGAGAACAGTTACAATCATAATAATAACGGTTCTAAAACTATCCTTTCGAGAGTCACCCCACTGGATGCGCCCCTAAGTACTACCATCTTCCAGGGCCTATAACTAAGACCACTTGGGCATCCTAAATCGCAGCGCGTGGGAAGAGGCTATATACCTTCGATAGTGAGTCATAACCATACCCGCAATTACCTCACTACGTACAATACAATCATACAACGTAACAACCGGTATCATGGCCTGAGGACTATACTCTCCATGCTTCATTAGCCAGGGGATTCACCTCTAACGCGTACTTTCCTTATGATAACATTTATAGAGGTATGTGTAAATTTGCAATAGTTACAAACTATATTAAGTTAAGCATACGATCTTTACATTCCGAAACCATATGTGCATGCAATTTGGCTATAAGAGATATCTATAATCACACCAGCCCCCGAAGGTCCAACATACCCTACCCGACTCTAAACTTGTCCTACTCTCCTTTACTAAACTAAATGAGACATTATACCCTTATGATTAGTCCTCGAAATAAGCCTAGACACTCCCGTACTATCCTAGAGTACCACTCTCCTTATGAGGTCATATTACTTCTCAATACATCCTAAGAGAAGGTCCCTAATCCTTAAACCCAAAAGAAAAGGAGTAGAATGGAAATCCAATTATTGGGCTGGAAACAGAGTACCGAATCGATTCGTTTTTCATTTCACCCGGATCGGTCCGCTAAATATGCCTTATGCAGAAAATTTTGGGAGCCGGATCGATCCATTTTTTTGGAGGACCGGATCGGTCCGGTACCTGGTAAGTCGGCCATCCCCTATTTTTATTACAAAACCTAAATCTTCAAATTATTCTTCTTCCCTCTACTCCAACTATCATCAACAAATATCCTCAACAAATCATTTCTATATGATCACCTAACAATATACAACCTCAAATCATATCTAAATTATATAGGTGAAGGTTTGAATAACAAACTCAATCAAAACCCTAAATGGGTTAAATCCTAAGAACAACCACTAATCATACAGTTTATTCAACATAATCATAAAGTATTGCAAGTATAATAAATTGCCTTGGGATTGTAGTCTCGGATTCTTCTTCGTTGAAACAATTCCGGGCTTGAAATGTCAAAATCTCTTCTTTCTCTCAAGCTCTCACTTCTCTCTAACTCTCTCGGTCTAAAACACACAAATGAGGTATAAAATGCTCTTGCAAGACTTAAATACCCAAATGACTTAAGTCTAACATTAAATGATACTACACACCTAAAATGACTCGTAACATCATATTTAAGTCATAACTAGATAAAAGTACCCCGGAACCCAAAAATAACCCCGGCACTTATTTTGACTATCTCAACCATTCCCGGACTAACCGTGCCCTCCAAACTGACATCCAGGATTTCGTTCATAAATTTCTATTCCAACGTCATATTAATATTTTAATACTAGTCCAATTGGAATATAAATTATAACCATCATTTTAAAGCCCAACGACTAGTCATAACATAATATTACACTATTTACATTCACGTAAAGGTAAATATGCAGTACTTATAAATATTAACTATTAAATTGCTGAAATTAATATTTACTTCAATTTCTTTTATTTATATAACTAACCCACATGGCAAATTAATATAAAAATAATTACTCAAAAGTAAGGGGTATTACATACTCCCCCACTTACAAGGGAATTTTTCCCTCAAAATTAGGCATACCTGGTAAAAAGAGGCATGGGTATTTTTCTCGGATATTGTCCTCTCGTTCCCAAGTTGATTCTTAGTCATTGTGGTGACCCCACTAGGCACACAAACCAAAGGCACCACTTTCGATCTTAGTCTACGCTCGACGTGATCTAAAATGGCAATCAGTTGTTTCTCGTACGAAATATCGGGTTGCAACTCAATATCATCTCGTGGTACATGCCAATGGGCTCCCTCACATCTTTTGTACTTCTTTAAAGACGAGACATGGAATACATCGTGAATTTGTCGTAAGTGTTCCGATAACGCAAGTTGATAAGCGACGAGGACTACATTTGCAATAATGGGAAAAGGGCCTATATAGCGAGGCGCACGTTTGCCCTTCTTCCCAAATCGCATCACCCCCTTCATCATGGTCACCCTCACTAAAACTTAATCCCCTACTTTCAATTCCACGTGCCTCTGATTTGCATCGGCATAGCTCTTCTGGCGATCCTGTGCAATTCGTATGAGATTTCGAATGAGATCAATCTTTGAAGAGGTGTCTTGGATCATTTCAGGTCCAAGGACTTATTGTCTCCTACTTCCAACCAACAAGCAAGCGATCTACATGGTCGGCCATACAATGCCTCATATGGTGCCATACCTATCGTAAATTGGTACGAATTATTATATGCAAATTCGACCAATGGAAGGTATTCCTCCCATCCTCCTTTAAAGTCAAGTATGCACATGCGAAGCATATCCTCTAACATTTGGTTCAACCCTCTCCGTTTGTCCATCAGTTTGCGAATGGTATGACGTACTCAACCGCAATTCGATCCCCATTGCCCCTTGGAAACTTCGTCAAAAATGGGATACGAAGATTTTCTCAATACAAGACTATATTGATAGGTACCCCATGAAGCTTCACGATTTCTGCAATAAAGAGTTTGCCATAGCACGTCGTGTTATAATCTGTCCATACTAGTAGGAAGTGGGCCGATTTGGTCAAATGATTGAAAATTACCCAAATAGAATCACGACCACTTTGTGATGTCAGTAATCCCGTGATAAAATCCATCGAGATACTCTCCCATTTCCACACCGGTATTTCCAACGGTTGCAATAATCTAGTTGGCCGCTAGTGGTCAACCTTTACCAATTAACAAGTGGCACATTGGGAGATAAATTTAGAAATGTCCCTTTTCATTCCCGCCCACTAATACTGACGGTGCATGTCTTGGTACATTTTATCCCTGCCTGGATGCACCGCAAATCTTGAACCATGGGATTCTGTCATGACAGCACGTCTCAAGTCTCCTTCGTCCGGGACTATAAATTTTTCGGGGAAATGCAACCCACCCTAAGAACTAATAGAGTAGGACTCCGCTCCCTCGGTCAGTAATTGGCATACCCGATCCTGACAGTCTTTATCCCCTCCTTTCGCTTTTACGACTTTAATTACAATAACAGGCGTAACGGTTAAAATCGACATGTATGCTCTAGCTACAGCATCATCCTGGCCAAGCTCTTTCCACTTAGCCTTCCACACTTTTGCTAGTTATCCCACGGGTCTTCGACTCAGCACATCGGCTACCATATTTGCCTTTCCTGGGTGATAGTGAATATCGAATTGATAGTCCTTTACAAACTCCAACCACCGTCGTTGCCGCTTATTTAGATCTTTTTGCGAGAACAAATATTGTAACGACTTGTGGACCGTGAAAAGACTAAATTTCTCACCTAGGAGGTAGTGCCTCCATATCTTCAAGACAAACACCACTGCGACAAGCTCTAAATCATGCGTGGGATAATTCTTTTCATGGGGCTTAAGCTTGTGAGACGCGTACGCAATGGCTCTATGCTCCGGTTGTAGCACACCTCCCAATCCTTGTAGAGAAGCGTTTGTGAAGATTAAATAGTCTACCCACAATTTTGGTAACACGAGTACAGGAGCAGAGGTCAACTTGTCCTTCATCTCTTCAAAAGCTAGCCGATAGAAGTTATCCCAAACAAATCGTACTCCCTTTCGGGTCAAGTTCATCAAATGGCCCACAATTTTGGAGAAACCCTTAATGAAACGGCGATAGTATCCCGCCAAACCCAGAAAGCTATGGATCTCCATTGATGTCGTGGGCAGACCCCATTCCCTCACCGCTACAACCTTGCTCGGATCTACTGAAACACCCTCAACCATCATGATATGCCCTAAAAATTACACTTTCTACAACCAAAGGCCACATTTTTCGAACTTGGCATAAAGCTGATGATTTCGTAGAGTCTGCAGGGCCAATCGCAAGTGTTCGACATGATCAGCTTCAGTTCGAGAATAGACTAGAATGTCGTCGATAAACACGATCATAAATTGGTCTAGAAAGTCCCAAAATACTTGATTCATAAGGTCCATAAATACCGCATAAGCATTAGTCATCCCAAAGGGCATAACCAAAAACTCATAGGACCCATACCTTGTCAAGAATGTGGTTTTCGACATATTTTGCTCTCGAATTCGCAACTGGTGGTATCATGTCCTCAAATCTATTTTAGAGAAGTACGACGCTCCTCTTAATTGATCAAATAAATCATCGATTCGAGGTAACAGGTATTTATTCCTGATGGTTACCTTGTTCAATTCACGGTAGTCGATGCATAACCGTAGGGAACCATCTCGCTTTCTCACGAATAATACTGGGGCACCCCATGGCGACGTACTATGCCGAATAAACCCTACCCCAATAGTTGCTGGATTTGATCCCTCTACTCCATTAGTTCCAAAGGATCCATAAGGTATGGATCTCGCGCAATCGACCCGGTTCCTGGCGCTAAGTCAATTACGAACTCAATCTCACGACTAGGAGGTAAGCAAGGGATCTCCTAAAAGACATCTCCAAATTCCCTGACAACTGGAATAGAGTCTAAGGAAATCATAATTTCTTATAAAGTCTATTCCTTCATACAATACAAATGGGTTCTCGAACCTCCCCCAAGATGGGGCATAGCCACCAAAAACATTTCTTGCCCTGGAATGAAAAAAACTATACTCCTCCCATAATAATTTACCATGGCCTGGTACTTCACTAACCAATCCATTCCCAAAATAACATCATACCCAACCATGTACAAGATGAGAAAATCGGCCTCAAAACGTAACCTACCAAGGTCTATTCCTACCCTTTTACAAATAAAAAGTATAAGTGAACCATCACCCATATAAGACTCAACGCTAGTGAAGGTACTTTTGGCAGACTTAAATATACCTATTGAAAGAGCAAATTGCCTAGCAATAAATGAGTGTGTGTCACCAGTGTCAAATAACACCCGACCCAAAAACCCCTAGATGGGAAACTTACCCTCAATAGCTGGCGGTGCTGGAGGAAACAAAGCGTCTTGGATGTTGTACATACGTCCAAACTAGAGTTATCCCTACTGCAATGGGACGACTGGAATAGCTGCTGGAGGTTGTTGCTGTGCCTACGAATTTTGAGGGCCTCCTGGAAATTGCCCCTTGTTCAACTGTGGACAAGCTCTCTTCATGTGACTTGTCTCACCGCACTCAAAACAATGGCCCGTAAAACCCTCTAGATGTTGGCCTCGGTTGTTATTTTAAAACTACCCCGTGCCTTGGCCCTGTTGGCCTCAACCCCATTATTCCTGTGACACCCTGCCTAATTAAATATCGGGTGATCAGTCCTTTATTAAATTAAAATCAAGGTGAACGGTTATTTCATTATTTGCATCACCGTCGCAAAATAAAAATTTCCAATTTAAACACCCTAAATAATTAAGCTACGTGTCAAAACAATTCAAAGTCTTATTTCCATTTATTAAATTCCAATATGAAAACCTTTTTAAATATTCATCAGTTTAAGAATCACATAAATGCTAAGGATGGCAAACAACACAAAAGAATTAAGCCATCTAAAATTAACCAAACCAAGTTAAAGAACCACAAATGAAATCATCCTGACAAGAGTTAACTCCCAATGAGTACAAAATACTAAAAATATAAATAAACATAAATCTCTGACAAATCCAAACGGAATAGGAAATCGGACGACACATGCCGTAACTAAGCATAACTAAAACAAGAACATAATCAATGCATAGGTCGTCTAAAACAAGGGCCTGCAACTCCCACATAAGCTGCAGCACGGCCAATCCAAAGAACCTATGCATGACGCCCCTGTGGCTGGGCACCTATAATACATACATATATATACAAGAGAGAGAAAAATGACAGGAAACGGGTTAGAGCCCGAGTGTAAAACGGTTTAAAATAGTTTAGCAAGTATTTAAAATGCTTACCGGCTAATGTAACAACCATGTTAGTATGCGACACTCTCTTGAGAATTCTCACCTCTTATCTAGTGTGCACGCCTACCGTACTAATAAATCCCATAAGTCTATCTAACTTATTTCCATAAAGTTTTATTTCGAGAATTAATCAAGGCTACGATATTTAGTTTAGAGATCAATCTCTTCATGATTACTTATGTTACTTAGAATATCTCAATACCGTTCTAAAGTTCATGAACACTTAATAGAAAGTTTAGAGCATTTATTAAATACTTAACTACTTATATGCACAGTAAAAGATTTCCATATATACGTATATATATTAATCACTCATATAATATATATATATATACTATCGACACCCCACATAAAATCTATGGTGCTGGCATACTCTGCTATCAAGTCCCCCTATCTCTCGTACTAAGGGAAATACTAGTTCAGAATCACTCTCGAACTGTATTAATACAATACACACAAAATGGAGGCAAATCATAGTTCCAAGTCACTAAGAGGTCAGCACATACCCCTCACGTCTCTTAGAACTGTCTAACTATCATTCTCAGATAGCCTGTACCAAGGAATCCTATGTTCTAGGGTACAAGTCAATATCCCCCATAAAGGTCACATCGAGATAAGACTGTCCTGGCGCAATAACCTCCGTGATAGAAAGTAGCGCGGGTATGATTATTCACAAATAATATTTAGTATATGTAGAGTCACACGACCATATATATAAATATTCACATTTTCCAATTAGGTTCGCTCACGACCCATAATAATTATTATTAACGGTACTTAGTACAATTTTACCCAATTATCTCGCATAAAGGATTTATCTCTTTTATTCTCAATTATAATCATTTTATATTTACTTCTCATCTCTCGAAGTATTCTCTCTTACTAAATATAATTTCAGTAGGTACACCCTCTCTAACCTTCTCGTCTAAGTCTTTCACGAGTCTCTTAATTCTTTAGTGAACATACGCACAATTTCCAATGTGTGATGCAACCCCCTCGTTAACCCACAATTTCATCTCATATAAAATTTCACTAAACGGAGTCTACTTAGACCGTACTGGTCCTCTTTATTACCCATTATACTCTTTAAATGATATTCAAGGGTTCCTATGTATTTTATCCGGATTAAATGAAAAGGGGAAAAATATGCAATTTTCCAGGAGGGGTTGATCGATCTATCAGTCGATCGATCGACACTCTTGGGTCGATCGATCGATCAAGCAGGTATTTCGAATTCTGCCATTGTTAACTACGAGTTTTCTTCTCCAACCTCAACCAAAACTCCATTAACGATCCCCAAACTCCCCAAAAAAATTACTACTAGTTACATATACCGATATACATGATTTCCTACGTGAAGCATGTACAAATTCATCAAAAGTATTGAATTAAAGGGGTAATTCATCATAATTATCAAGAACCCTAATTTTACATTAAACTTCCATTCTTCTAATTCTTTTTCCAGATTTCTCACTTCTAAATTAATACAATTTCGTGGGTAATCCTCTACATATGTTGAGATTTCCAGAATATATATATTTCCTACCAAATATGCGATTTAAATTCCCTAAATTCTCAAATTCTTACATGAAACATATAATTATCAATCCTATTCTAATATGGGTGAAACATCAACTACAAAAGTAGCAAGATAGATACTTGCCTGGGATTGATTTGTTGGTGATAAGGATATGGCTGTGTTCCTCGTCTTACGATCTATGTTTTGATGGTGGTGGTGGTGCAATTGAATTTGTTCCTAGCCTTGGATTTCTTGAAAAGCTTTTTCCTTTCTTCCTTTCACTGTCGTTCTATCCTTTTTAGAGTGTTAACCTTATAAGACTCTTTTAATATCTGATAATTATGTCCTAATTTTCATCATTTAATTAAGGCCTAATTTGGAAATGACTAAATTGCCCCTCCGGGGTGCCGGTTAGGACTAAAAACGCTCTGAGACCCAAACTAAACCCCGGGTACACTTTCCTGACTATCTCGACCCTTTTGGGCACGTTGGTGCAATCAAAAAGATCATACCGGTGACTTATAATTTATTCACTTTTTATAATAATAATTTTGTCCCGACACGACACAGTCACGTCTCGACTTAATTTCCATAATTGTCATATTATTCACTTGTGATAATTTTAATAAATTCAAGTGTACATATTACTTTACTCATTAAGTAATATTCAATAAATTTCTAATAATTACTAACTCTCATTACGCTAGTAAATATTTAAAATAATTTTTTGGCTCAATATTAAATTAATATCTTAATTTAAATTTAATAAATCCCCAAATTTAAAAGCCATAAAAATACGGGGTTTTAATATTCCCTCTGCCAACTTGGCCCGGTTGGCCCAATTGCTGCTGTTGCTGAGAACCCTGATCATGCCTAAAACCACCTCCGCTAAAGTTGAAACCCTCAAAGCGTTGCTTCTTAGCTAAGTCCCCCTGCTGGAGGTCCCGCTCCTTCTGTTTATTCTCAGACTGCTGTGGTGGTGGTAGTGCTCTACCAGCACCATTCCCTCTTGGTTTACTTGATTGACCATAATCTCTTATCTTCTTACTCACCTTCAGATGAAGGCGGTGATCCTGATAATGAAGTAAAGCTGCATTCATCACATCGCCAAAAGTTTGCAAAGTCGGGTTCCCCAACAGGTGCTGCCTTATCCTCCAACTCAATCCCCCAATAAATTTTGAAATCCTCTTTTCTTCTGGATTTACCTCGTCTACCATAAAGTTTGCCAAATGGGTAAATTCTTCTTCATACTCCGCCACCGTTCGCTCTCCTTGAATTATATCCTGTAGCTTCCTCCTCATCTCATTCTGGATTGCTGAAGGAATGTACTTTCGATCAAATAAGGCCCAAAATTTTGAGATCATCATCATATCCATCTGTTTTGGGTGGTCATCGACTCCCACCATTGGAGAGCTGCTCCCACGAGTTTAAAAGTGGCGAGAATCTATTTTTTCTCTTCACTGCATTCCACCATGCGAAGATGGTGTTGAACATCCTTCTTCTATTGATTTGCAACAATAACATCTGCGTCACCCTGGAATTTTGGAGGGTGACCTTTCAGGAAGGATTGTATAACTCTTTCCCATGCGGAAGGTCTCATATGGGCTTGAGCCACCGGTGCTACCTGTTGGCGAGCTTGGGGGAATTGTTACGCCATAACGGTCATTGCAGCATTTACCGCCTGGGCCACAATATTAGCCACCTCCGTCGCATTTATAGTGCCTTGCGGTGGTGGGGGATCTACATCATCTTCTACTCGATTTACCCTTGTCGGATGACCTCGTCTAGGCGGTATCTGAGATAAAAGCAACTTAATCAATATACAGTTAAAACAACTTATCCTTACGAGATAATCATAAACGCAGATAAGCAAAACAGTCATAATAATAGGTTTCTATATCAAAGAACGCTACGGTAGAACGTGATAAGTCCGCACAGATCCTAAGGACTCTAGAACCTGATGCCCTGATACCATTTGTGACACCCCGCTTACTAAAATAAGAGGTGGCCAACCCATTACTCCAATAAAAGCAGGAATCTTAAATGGTTTATTCTCAGCATCACTGTCGCATAATAAATATACGAGATAACCACCAAATATTTTGAAAATGGATGTCATATATAATTTTGCAAATAGGATTAAAATCAAGTTCCATCATCCAGTATATAACAAAAGGTTGATATATATACATAACAGTTTAACAACATTTCTAGAAAGCATAACCGAATAAGCTATCAGTTAAGAGACTACATACAAAAGAATACACCAAGTATGACAGCATGCACGAATACTAAACTTAGGAAACACGCTCGAATATACATACAGATCGTAGCTAGAGTATAAAAAAGAAATGATGCATCTACTACAAAAATTCTACAACATCCGTAAAATGTCGTAGCTCCTTAACACTAGAAGGAAAGTCAAAGTGGGCGCCCATGCGGTGGAGCACCTGAACATATATAAGAACCACATAAGAAGAAGAAATATAAACTGGTCAGGGACCGATTTGATATGATATACATGTGAATAAATGCATGACAATTATGAATGCTACTTTCATAAACAACATAATTCGCTCTTAGTTCAAGGAATCATCCTCACCTCTCTTCTAAGTGCACATCCTAACGCGTACAACTCATTTTAAGTTAAACTACCGATCTACTTACTAGGAGTAACCTAACTATATCCCACATGCCAAGTTTATCAATTGAAAATATATTCACAAGTAAATAATCATTAGGGACCATAGGCAGTTAAAGTTGATTCACAGTTTTGTTGAATCAATTAATCATTCGTGTGAAATACCATTTCAATGAGAACAATTACAATCATAATAATAACGGTTATAATACCACCCTTCTGAGAGTCACCCCACTGGATGCTACCCTAAGTACTATTATCTTCCAGAGCCTATAACTAAGACCACCTGGGCATCCTAAATCGCAACGCGCGAGAAGAGGCCATATACCTTAGATAGTGAGTCATAACCATACTCACAATTATCTCACTACGAACAATACAATCATATAACGTAACAACCGGTATCATGACCCGAGGACTATACTCTTCCCGCATCATTAACCAGGGAATTCACCTCTAACGCGTACTTCCCTTATGATAGCATTTAGAGAGGTATGTGTAAATGTGCCATGGTTACAAATTATATTAAGTTAAACATACAATCTTTACGTTCCGAAATCATATGTGTATACAATTTGGCTACAAGAGATATCTATCATCACACCAGCCCCCGAAGGTCCAACACACCCTACTTGACTCTACACTTGTCCTACTCTCGTTTACTAAACTAAATGAGACATTATACCCTTATGATTAGTCCTCTAAATAATCCCAGACACTCCCGTACTATCCTAGAGTACCACTCTCCTTATGAGGTCATATTACTTCTCAATACATCCTAAGAGAAGGTCCCTAAGCCTTAAACCTGAAAGAAAAGGAGTAGAAAGAAAATCCAATTCTTGGGCCGAAAACAAAGTACCAGATCGATCCGTTTTTCATTTCACCCGGATCGGTCCGCTAAATATGCCTTATGCAGAAAATTTTGGGGGCCGGATCGGTCCTTTTTTTTGGAGGACCGGATCGGTCCGGTACCTGGTAAGTCGGCCATCCCCCATTTTTCTTACAAAACCTAAATCTTCCAATTATTCTTCTTCCCTCTACACCAACTATCATTAACAAATATCCTCAACAAATCATTTCTATATGATCACCTAACAATATACAACCTCAAATCATATCTAAATTATATAGGTGAAGGTTTGAATAACAAACTCAATCAAAACCCTAAATGGGTTAAATCCTAAGAACAACCACTAATCACACAGTTTATTCAACATAATCATAAAGTATTGCAAGTATAATAACTTGCCTTGGGATTGTAATCTCGGATTCTTCTTCGTTGAAACGATTCCGAGCTTGAAATGGCAAAATCTCTTCTTTCTCTCAAGCTCTCACTTCTCTCTAACTCTCTCGGTCTAAAATACACAAATGATGTATAAAATGCTCTTGCAAAACTTAAATACCCAAATGACTTGAGTCTAACATTAAATGCTACTACACACCTAAAATGACTCGTAACATCATATTTAAGTCATAACTAGATAAAAGTACCTCGAAAGCCAAAAATATCTCTGGCACTTATTTTGACTATCTCAACCATTCCCGTACTAACCATGCCCTCCAAACTGACATCCGAGATTTGGTTCATAAATTTCTTTTCCAACGTCATATTAACATTCTAATACTAGTTCAATTGGAATATAAATCATAACCGTCGTTTTAAAGCCCAACGACTTGTCATAACATAATATTACACTATTTACATTCGCGTAAAGGTAAATATGCAGTACTCATAAATATTAACTCTTTAATTGCTGAAATTAATATTTACTTCAATTTCCTTTATTTATATAACTAACCCACATGGAAAATTAATGTAAAAATAATTACTCAAAAGTAATGGGTATTAAACTCTATATTTTGGATGTATAAAAGTACCAACATGCATGTCATCAAATTATCTTTGTGTAATCACTGATCGTGCATCATTCCGAAGCTGAATAAAGAAGTTATGGACATTCCTAGAATGTTTCGACATATTTTGTATCTTCAAGGGTAATCTGGTAATTTCATATTGCATAATTTGGAAGATTTCAAAATACCAACGTATAGACAATTGAATTATCTTCGTGTGTCTTTTCACCATATGTCATTTTGTGTGCATATGAAGATTTTATGGTCGTTATCATACCAACGTGAAAAAATTGACTTGAATTGGACTAAGGAAGCCACTTCCTAATTTGGCAAAATAGGACCAAGTCGGGTCTTGGATGGACCAAGCGGACCCTGTGTCGGTAACCAATAAATTTTCTCTTTTTAATTTATCTTTTTCTACTCTTTTTTCCCACTTACTATATATAGAAAGTGTGTTTATTGTAAAGATATACTACATATCTTAGAGATTTTGCCCCTTTAAGAGCTCCCTCTCTCTCTTTCCCCTAGGTATTTTCCATTTCCATGGTTATGTAAATCACTATTCATCATCACTTTCATTTATTTAATCTTAGTGACTTAGTTTTTATGCTTTCATGGTTCAATTCAATTGCTTTGTAATATAGTTTTCACTTTATTTCCATTAAATAAGTTCATTTTAATTGTATCTTGCTTTCTTCCATACTTAGCTATACTTAACCCTTAAAATGATTTATAGCTACTTAAATTGGATTTTAATTGTTGAACCCACTATGGGTTGTTTGGTTTCTTTGTTATGGTATGATGTTTAAGAGGTTTTAATGGTTTTATTGTGTGTTGAAATTTCACCTTGGAACGTTAATGGATGATACATGTATCTTTCATGTTTGAAACCTTTGTGTATAATTACAACTATATTGTTGAAATCAAACTCAAAATTAGTATTTATGAGGATTTAGGTTATGACAATCTAGTTGTTTGATTGATTTTCCAAATGAGTTTCAACCTATGAAAATGTTCTCTTTTCATGTAACCATTTATATTAAGTAGTCCATGGTGGGGGAATTGATTCTCAATATATAGTTTCATTCTGGTTGTTTTAACTTAGTTTAAATACTTGCCTAGTTTTAATGGTAGTGTAAAATATTTCTAACCAAAATTATATTTTACAACTTTATTTAAGAAGTAATAAATCTATTGAATCGCGTTCTTTATGGATTCGATACCTGAACTAATTGCTATACTTAGAAAACAAGTGTAGTTAAATTTTAGATTTTTTGCATTGATGTGGTAAACAAAACAACACTGTCCTTACACAACCACTCGATTTTACCCCAATCACGTATGCATGGTCAAAGCCAGAACAACCCCTTTTCCCTTTTGATTGAAATAAAGCGTGTACTTGAGCCTTTTTTCTACCTAGCATTGTGCCACTTTCAAATTCCTAAGATATGGTGATGTTATTTCCAACTCTTCTTACTACACTTTTTTACAACCTACACATTATGTTATCACTAATGGCCTCCAAACCTCCTCTATTTTATCTGGGGTTTAGACTTAAATGTCTTCAAAGATTGGTGACCGATTCCACCTTCTATGATACTCTTCTCTCTGACCTGGTTGTCTTCCTATGAATGTTGATATGGATTGAAAATTGGTCATCATTCTCTCTTATAGTTTATTATTGGTATTAATCAGTTAAGACCTCTAACGCCCCGACTCAAATTTATGGGTTACCCTTGGTCGACTCGGTCCGACCCGAGTGTTAGGTGTGAAGCGCAATGAAACAACCTACATTATGTTGGTAGTTCAGTTTATTTAATTAACATTTCACCTTTGTAACATGCAATTTCCATTTAAATTAAGCTACGTGAGGGACCCGTATGAAGTGTCCTCGAAATCCAAGCATACAGAGCCACTAACGTAAAATAAAAAGAATACTTACCTGTGCAATGCTCTCAAAATACGGAGCCGCAACCAACCTACCGTAACAAAGACGAGGGAATGAAGCGAATGCCCAGTGAGAAATTACAACGTTGCAATATAGAATCAAACGGAAGAAAGGAGACTCTAACACATTATATCTACGTGCACATGCAACTACCTTAGTATACTTAAATGTCTATTTATATATACTTAAATGCATCAGATCATTTTTATTCTAAAAATGTTACTTACCCCGATTAATTCACCTTAATCTTGTAAAAGAATTTCCGTTTTACGTGTCTTGACATCTATTTCTTGATTTAACACACTTGGTTAAATACTTTAAACAATACCCTTTGTTTAAGGAAAATCATTTCTGTCACCGAAATGACCCCTTTATTCATACCAATTCACATTAGTATATTCGTTGAAAATCACCTTTCAACACATGCAAGCACCATGTTAGAAAATACTTATTTTTCTTTAAAAACCTTTCCTGAACACACTCTTGTGTTAATTATGGGTTTAACCTCTTTAGGTTGGTTAACTACCCATTTAATCATTTCACTTTACCATTCCTTTACTTTATGGACATTAATCAATTTTCACATTTACTTGTCCATGCTACCCTTTATCGAAATATTTATTAATTCATTCAAGTTAGGTTATCTTTTCTTATATTCACCACATAACCCACTTCTTGATATGTTCAACTTTTCATTATCTTTTTCTCGAAATCTTCCAAAATCCGCATACTTTAACGGGTTCCACACTGCCGACCATGCTATCATATGCTCTGACCAGTGATTTTGGGACTTAAACCCAGGGCTCCAAGCCCTCCTTAATTGTCCCAGTGTTATTCAAGTCCATATTAGTGTGTTTTAACATTTTACAAATGTCCACATCACTGCACTTTCCTTTACCGACCAAAGCCAAAACCCGAGGTTTCACCCCAATTTGTGTTACACTTTAAATTCATCATTTCTAGTACTTTGCACACTTTCATTGATTTTATCCCCAAAATTACGTTCATTTGGGACCAATTTGTGTAACACCTTCTCCAACATTTTTATTTCTTAAAAATGTTCCACTTTACGTCAAATTACCATTTTACCAATTTGTTTCCAAACTTGTTCCTTTTCTCCATTTTTACAAATGTCCTTTCCCCAAAATATTATTAAGTCACACACTAGCTTCTTAAATATTTTTAACCCCTTAACACTTATTTAACTCTTTGGAGTAACATATATCTCAAGTTCGAAATCTCTTTATTTCTTTACTTTCCTTACTAAGAAAACTCCATTCTTTTACCTTTTGGAGACTACTTCACAGAACAATGACATTTCCCTTTATTTTCACATATAGCTTAAATATCAATTTATCACATTTCCACCCCTTTTTAAAGGCTGAAAATTTTATTTTATTAATTTCATGTTTAAACCCATTTGAACCCTCATTAAACTAGTCTATATGTTCATCATCAAAAAACTACATCTAACATATGGTTTAGTCTAGAAACTTCACAATATTGGCGTAAACATGTTTTTCAAGCTAAAAGATATTTTTATTTCTCCAAAACTTGAGTAAATGTCTATTATATAAAAAAAATCCAGTTTTTATAAGAAAACTTTGAAAATATTTGTTCATAAAATATACCCAACATTTTTATTCCATAAAAATGTTTAAACATTAAGTTTTCTTGAAGTATACCTTTTTGCTCAAAATCATTGAAATCCCTTTTTATTAAACCCATTTTCACAAATCGTAAGAAATATCATTTTTAAATCATATATGCATCCGACTCTTAAACTCTATATGCGAGATCAAATTCTAAAAAATTAGAGTCTTAAACTCAAGAGTAGAGTTTTCCCCACTTCAAATGGAGCTCCAAAATGGTAGGATATAGGTAAAAGAAGATGGCAACCTCCCACCTCCTAAGGTGGCCTAGCTCTACCATGCTTGCCTCCATGGAAGCTCCAAGGAAAAAAAAAACTTCTCAGCTCCGTACTTCCTTCTTCTATTTCTTCTCCAAAACCCCCCAACAACAACTCTAAATTTTGTAGTTTTGCTCAACTAAAAAGCGTGATAACCAAACGCGCAGTGTATGATATTAAACTAACAATTATTCGAAAGTTTTCAATTAAACCATATTTAATTAGAGTCTATTTTTGAACGAAATAAATACAGTCCCTAAACATGCACCTACGTGTGTGCGTGTGTCGTCCCATAATTAAATAAAGCATGTGACACAAAATATTAGGAAAAATCCCCGCAGGGCAAAACCATATTATTTTCACTATAATTTGTAAATAACGGTTATACGGATTATAATGAAAATAAGTGTGACATACGAAAATACCCGTAGGTGTCGGTTCCGATGTCGTCGACTGGAATCTCCCGTAAGAATTCCAAATGGGCAGTAATGAAGAAGGGACCAACTTCTCCACAAAATACTCCAAAATGAGTAAGATAAATCACTTGAAGGTTTATGATCTCCATTAGTAAATGGGAATGAAGTTTCCTTTTATAAAGAGGCATAATAGCCTAAAAAATAAGTTTAGGAAAAGATGGCAGATTTTGGGCCGGTTTTTGCTCAACATGCTGGAAAAGGATTTTGACTAATAAGTAGTGGTGACAGCATTTGGCACAGAAATCGAGGTCGATGGCGTCGTTCAAACGAGATCAGATGTCGCTTGAACGAAGACAACTGTCGTTCAAATGAGATCGCGCGACATGCTGATCTCGCGTGAACGACAGTGCTAGTCGTTTGAGAGAGCACGCCTACCAAAAAAGTCCGTTTCTGCATAGAAAATTTTATGCATTTTGATAAAAAATAATTTAGACTTCAGAAAATATTTTCAAAAAAATTCCCAAATATTTATGCAAATATAAACAACTCTAATTAATCATTTTACTGATAGTGCGTCGTGGAGTTGTGGGAAACGATTGAGCAATACGTAGCATGTTGCAATGATGCACGTGTGAAGATGATGGATGCATGAATTCGGATAAAGGTCGTCGTGGATGATCATGATGACGTGCCGAATGTAGCGGTATCAGACATACAAATTATGATCTAAGGAAAACAGAAAATTCCTAGATTCTACCCGGACGTTTATAAAATTATGTCCTTACAAATCTCCCCCTATGTGTATGCCGGTACATATATAAAAAAATTTAAATTATAAAATATCCCAAAAACAAATGACATATAAGATAATATCCCCATTAAACCCTCAAACTGAGAATACTAAATAACATGTCTTCAATCAAACTTTAACATCTTCAAATCTTCAACATATCAAAAACTCCCAAAGCTTTTCTCATCAGGGTGATCTAATAGATATTAACTTTGTACCTACACACATGAGATCAAGCAAATACCCATGACACGCAACAGTTTGATTTATAATGATATGCAAAAATCAAAGATCATTTAAGCTTAAGCAAATCATTGAAAAATCAACATAATTTCTACCCCATAATTCATTCTTCCCCTTTTTATGATGTCCCCAAATAGACAGACGTGAGAAGCATAAATATGGAAAATGTCACAAAAAAAATATTCTATATATTTTTGAGTTTTTGAATTTTTTTTTCCAATTTTTACCCAAAATATACGACAAAGAATATGGTAAATGTCACAAAAAAAATCTTCTATATTTGAATTTTTCAAAAAAATTTTACACAAAAATAAGGTCCAAAAAAAATAAAATCACACCATGGATATAAACTCAAATAACCAAGTCATGGAAATGGAATGTATGGGTGTGAGCACATTCGATAGGTAAATAAACTCAATCAATCATATATGCACGATGAATACGTGAACTCCTAACGAATGAACATCAAAAGTATCCTTAGGTGTAAAAATTGTTGAATTTAGATGACATCGTCTTATACAAATCAACAAGTCAAAGTCAAAGTGATTTTCACACCAATAACGTCCAAAACTATTTAGCGCATTTTCAAGATTTTCAAGGACGTGCAAACCCGTTATAAAATCTCCAACCAAACACCCTCAAATATATTTTCTTTTTAGAGGTGTTAAACTAAATTCTCAAACTTTGGGGAATTGGTGCAAAAACCTAATTGGCCCATATTTGGCATGTATTTCTTTTTACTGCCTTTAAATTTTTTCGGGCTCTTTTAACCTCATTGGACCCCAGATAATAAAATTCCTCAATTTTTTAGGTCCGTTATAACGGTGGCTTGATATTCGCAAAGGCCAAATGAACCTTTCGTAGCCCTTCTCCATTATAAAGCACACAAACTTACAAATGGTTTTTACATGCACACCTTTCTTATCAAGTTTTATCACGCTTGGTTCGTTTTAAGGACAAAGTTTAAGTGAAAACACCCAACCAACATATGATAATACAAGTACAATAATCAAACAAATCCGTGCATGTGTGCAATAAAGAAAATCATGAGTCAAACATGTAGGAAGTAACACTTAATTACATCTTAATGACTCCAAACATTATAAAGCACAAAGATGACATGATACATTGTCTAAAATCACTATCAAATAGTTACATGAAAAATATGGAATAATGTTGTGACTTGGTCATCCTAAGTGTCTATCCATAAACGGTGCAAATAAAATACAATTTTTTTTTTTGGATTTTTAAATAAATTTATCAAAATAAAATCTTTTTGTATTTTTTTTAAAAATTTATACACAAAGTACATGTCATAACGCTAGAAAATATACATATCATGAAACAAAAACTAGCGTATGACAAACATACGAACACAATCATCTATATGATATGGAAAGAGAAGAATCATGTGTAAGCAAATGAGAATTAACAAGTCTAAAATCTAGCGTATCCAAAAGTGATTTCCTAACCCAAGTAGATGTGAAACGTCGTGTGAGGGCTTTGGGAACCACAGGAACACTAGATTTAAACTTCCAAGGACATCTTCCAAGATTAAAACAAAATCTCCTAAGGTGACCTTTCCTACCACAATGTGATCATGTGTAAACGGGTGGAGCAACACCTATGGGTTGACTTTTTTTAATGTCCTTGGGAACGGTTGACCCTCTAAAACAAATAATGGTTTTGGATTTAGAATTATAAGCATGAGAACAAAATGAGCCATTACCATCACTATCAAACCTACTTGAATCGTTTAAATCATTTTTTAACTTTAAAATATTTGATTAAAGCAAAGAATTAGACTATTCCAAATTAAGGGGAGCCTTTTTTAAATTATCAACAATTCTTAAAAGCGTGTCTCTCTCTCTCCCTCAATTAAAACAAACTTATCCCTAAGAGTCTTTTCACATGCCGTAAAATCATCGATTAATTTTTTATCCTCGACGGCACAAACGGAAACCCTAGAATTTTTTAAGTCCTCCAATTCCTTTTCTAAAAATAGGACTTTATCAACACTCTCTTTCTTGGACAATTTTAAATCATTAAAGTCACGGTCCAAGGAAATAAATTTTTCACGACAATAATCTCTTTGGTTTTGAACCGTTTGCAAAAGATCCATTGCGGATTTAAAATGATAAATTTATTTTTCTAAAATTTTAATTCTTTTGCAAAGTGTCAAATTCAAAAGTTTAATTTTTCAGCACTGTCGTGAACTTTTTCAAAAATAGGCTCCTCGATAGATGGGCGTTCCATTGGAAAAACTGCGAATAAACACCAAACAAATTTTTGAAAAAATCAATATCACACAAATTTTGCGAAAAATAGGAATACGCGATAAATTAGCGCAACCCGCTCTGATACCAATTTGAAAAGTGTGATAACTAAACGCGCGGTGTGTGATATTGAACTAACAATTATTTGAGAGTTTCCAATGAAACCATATTTAATTAGAGTATATTTTTGAACGAAATAAATACAGTCCCTAAACATGCACCTACGTGTGTGCGTGTGTCATCCTATAATTAAATAAAGCATCTGACCCAAAATATCATAAAAATCCCAGTAGGGAAAAACCGTATTATTTTCACTATAATTTGTAAATAACGGTTACACGAATTATAAGGAAAATAAGTGTGACTTACGAAAATACCCGCAAGTGTCGGTTCCGATGTCCTCGACTGGAATCTCCCGCAAGAATTCCAGATGGGCAGCAATGAAGAAGGGACCGACTTCTCCACAAATACTCTAAAATGAGTAAAATAAATCACTTGAAGGTTTATGATCTCCATTAGTAAATGGGAATGAAGTTTCCTTTTATAAAGAGGCATAATGGCCTAAAAAACAAGTCTAGGAAAAGATGGCAGATTTTGGGGAGGTTTTTGCTCAACATGCGGGAGAAGAATTTTGACCAACAAGTAGTGGTGATAGCATTTGACACAGAAATCGAGGTCGGCGGCGTCGTTCGAACGAGATTCGATGTCGCTCGAACGAAGACAACTGTCGTTCGAATGAGATCGCGCGACATGCTGATCTCGCGCGAACGATAACGCCAGTCGTTTGAGCGAGCACACCTACCAAAAAAGTTCGTTTCTGCATAGAAAATTTTCTGTATTTTGATAAAAAATAATTTAGACTTTAGAAAATATTTTCAAAAAAATTCCCAAATATTTATGCAAATATAAACAACTCCAATTAATCATTTTACTGATAGTGCATCGTGGAGTTGTGGGAAACGGTTGAGCAGTACGTAGCATGTAGGAATGATGCACGTGTGAAGATGATGGATGCATCAATTCGGATAAAGGCCGTCGTGGATGATCGTGATGACGTGCCGAATGTAGCGGTATCAGACATACAAACTGTGATCTAAGGAAAATAAAAAATTCCTAGATTCTACCCGGACGTTTATAAAATTATGTCCTTACAAATCTCCCCCTATGTCTATGCCGGTACATACATAAAAAAATCCGAATTATGCAATCTACCAAAAACAAATGACATATAAGATAATATTCCCATTAAACCCTCAAACTTAGAATACTAAATGACATGTCTTCAATCAAACTTTAACATCTTCAAATCTTCAACATTTCAGAAACTCCTAAAGTTTTTCTCATCAGGGTGTGCAATCCAATAGATATCAACTTTGTACCTACACACATGAGATAAAGCAAATACCCGTGACACGCAACAGTTTGATTTATAATGATATGCAAAAATCAAAGATCATTTAAGCTTAATCAAATCATTGATAAATTAACATAATTTCTTCCCCATAATTCATTCTCCCCCTTTTTATGATGTCCCCAACAATGGAAGAAATAGGTGTATATGGCTCATATACGGTGAAATACTTATAAAATATGGTGGTACAAAGTGGAGGGGTGGTGGCGGTATGGTGTAGGAATGGTGGGAGGAGATTGGGGAAGATGATACACTCTTAGAGGGAGAGAGGGCTAAATGCTGGTATAAAAATAGTGGAAAGAACCCACCATTTCTCTCTCCCATATCACTCCACATGAGATCAAAAATGGTTTTAAAGACCAAGGGCTTCACCCCTAACCTGTTTTGATCATATGGAGCCTTCAGAACTCCACAACTCATCAATCCAAGGGTCTAAAATGTGATAACACACGATGGAAATCCGATTTAAAAGTTTTCTGGGCAAGTCGTTCGAATGAGAATGGAACCTAGTTCGAACGAGATTAGGATCTTATTCGATCTCCCATCGAACGACCTTCTAATGAGGTAAGTAAACCTTATATAGGGACATTTCATTAGATCCTTGTTAGAACCCAACTTGTAATGACATTAGATTTTCGTTTGAACCAACCGTTTTTTTGTTCTTACGAAATGGAGACCTTGTTCGAACTACTTCCATTTTCGTTTGATCGACACAATTTTTCCTAAGTTTCTAATTTCTCCCAATGACGTCCACAATTACTATCAAGGCCTAAAGAATAATCAATTATATAGATAAATGTCCATGCATTAATTATCCAAACCTCAAGAATTTCATATGGTCACAAATTACCCAAGAAAAATATTAAAATATTGGGCTCGGGTATTGCAAGACCACTAAAATCCCCATACCATTTTTAGACAATAACAGATTGGCGTTGTCCATGGGAAATGACAAGCCATTTTTTTCCTACCACCTCCTACACATAAACTCTTGATCATTGATTATTCCTGTACTATTTGTTTTTCTTGAAAATGGAAGAAGATCCGGAGTGGTCATGCAAATGAAACAATTCCACCTTCAACTCCTGTTGGAGTGAGGTACATATAAAGAATTTTGATGAGCTTGACTAGAGGTCAAGAGGTAATGCAAGAAAGTTGATGCATAAACTCCACGATGGATAAGGCAAACCTGGAGGAGAATTCGCCAACCTTGATGGAATCGAACGTCCAGGTAGAAGAATGGAATGTCACATCCAGCTCCTTGAAGAGGTGGATGCACTCGGGCATTAGAGAACCCAAGGAGGCTAAGTGGGGGATCAAGGAAGGAAGAAAGCATGTCCAGATATTTTGGATTTCAAAATGATTGGTCGTACCGCTCAGCAGCTACCTCGTCCCTCAAAACAACTAGATTTGACGATGAGCAAACCCTCTCCAAATACAGGCCTAACTTATTGGAAATATTGAGCAGAGGGTTTGCATTTGATCGCATAGGCCCACGATAAATGCGGGGGAAATATCGTAGAGATCCCAATAGACATCATAGTGAAGACTCAGAGTCTACTGCCAAAAGGACAGAGTGTTTGACCAGACTTAGGTTTGTCACACGTAGATCGATGCATGATGAACAAACTTCTCGAAAAGAGAGTTAGATAGAAATCCACGGCCTACCAAGTAATCCATCACAGCCATAACCAAATAGAATGACCAACCCTCGAAATGATCAATTCAGCGTCTGGAAGATCTCATGGGGGAGATTGCTAAATTAAAAGATCCTTTTCACAGAGGGATTGTGAAAGGATATCTGTTCACCCCATCAATTGTCGGATATCCCACACCCATAAAATTTGAACCACCATTGATAACCCCAAAGTATGATGGCAAGATAGACCTGGTGTTGCATGTAAAATAGTACCAGTTTGTCGGAGATATTTATTCTATCTCGAATGAGATGCAATGCCGGTCATTCTTTAGTATTGTTGATGTAAATAATTAGATCACTCTAATAATTTAATCACAGATAAATAAATGAGATAGAATATTTTAAAGTGGTTCAGCCTTGTATGAATGGCCTACGTCCACTGTTATGTTATTGCTGAGTGTTTGGGAATTCTCGATTACAAGTTCTATCAAGAAATTTCGGTCCCTTTGAATGAGGGTGATACAAGGTATTTATAGCCCTTAGGCTGTACATAAAAGGGTGTTACATTAAATGATACACATATGAAAGGGTAATTCATTTAATGCTCTTCAAACGTGTGCGTCAAGGTGATAAGCATTCAATGAATAGTTGAAATGTTGATTATCTGGCAATTAATGTTGCGGTCGAGATGCAGCTCGAACCGCCTTAGTTGCTCGTCGTTCAAGAGTTCCTCGGAGCGTTGGAGTTCCTCGGAGCGTTGGAGTTCCTCGGAGAGCTGGAGTTCCTCGGAGTATACTTGTTGCTCGGAGTGAGTCTGACTTGGTCGGGGGAATGAACTTCCTCGTTGCTATTGTGCCACGTGTCTTCTTATTATTCGTCTACATCAGCATAATAATTTTGGTATCAACAGAAGCCCCCAATGTTTCATATTTCGAACTTTGAGGAGTATGGAACATTCTTTCTCGGTATATGGCAATATTAAATGACCTTCCTGGGTTTTAGGAGTCTTTTCTTCCTATTTGAATTTCCTTCTAAATTCGCAGAATCCGTCTTTTTTGCATTTTATAAGCGCTTCGATCTTCGTGCCCTTTTTGTCCTTTTAGCCGCCGGTAGCGTAGTAGTTTCCTTTTTATAATCATTTCTTTCGCCGATTCCCAAGGCAAAGTATTTCAGCTTCAGAGGCAATCCCATCGTCTTCTACCTTTTTCAATTTCTGCTTTCGAGTTTTCTATAGCTTTTCTCTCTCCTGTGCGTTCATCCCTTTCTTCGTTTGTTTGTCAACAGATCTCCTTTTTCCCTGTAAGCTCTTCTTCCTTCTTCTTTTATTCATCATGGTTTACATTATTGAGTCTCTTGAGAAATTCCGTTCTGATTTCTCTATTCCATCTTGGGTAATTTTGGAGGTTCTTTCTGAGCCTTTAAATTATTTTCGTTTGGCAGAGGGACATTGGTTCCCCAGCCTCTTTATTGCTGAATGTGAATTTCCTTTTCCACCAAACCCTTTATGCTTAGAGTTTTGTCACCACTTCGATGTTGTTCCTGCAAAAATAGCCCCCAACACATGGAGAATAGTTAATGGGGTGCATAAGTTAAATCAAACTCATGGAACTCGTATAGGAATTCCTGAGATTATGTACTGTTATAGATGGGCTATTTTAGACAATGTTTATTATTTAAAAACTAGATTTTTGAATAGGGCTCTAGTAGTCAACCTCCCTGATGCTAACAGGGATTATTTTGAACATGGAGTAGTTATAAAAAATTGGCAACATGCCCCTTTGGTTGGAGACGAAGTATATGAGGGTCCCAAATGCCCTCCATATGGCAATGGGATAGGTTATTTTCATTTTATTTTATTTCTGAAATTGTGATTTCATCACGTTTGAATAAATGCATGATTGACATTTCAATATGTTTTTGTTTGCAGTTGACAGCAAGAGAAAAACTCCTAAAGAATCAAAAGTTAATATAAAGCATTTGAAACATATCTGGAGTTTGCATCAGAAGGTTGCAGACGAGCACGTCAGGTCTGCTTCATACTTGCTGCAGTACAGGAGTTATACCTCCTCCTTTACTGCTCGTCCTGTGGTCAGCATTAGTGAACCATTGCCCGCTTCTGAGGAATCTTCACCAGAATCTCACATTCCTTTGAGTCAGAAGATGGGTAAGAGAAGAGTTCCTGCTATCTTCGAGGAGACCTCCTCTGCTGGTGATGGAAAGAGAAACAAGGTTGATGTCCCAAAGGGGATAAAGAAAGTGGATGCTGTTCTTTCTGTTGCTGCTCAAAAGGTTGCCGAGAAGCCTCCAATGGCTCCGAGCAAGAGAAGTACTTCTGTGGAAGTGGTCACCATTTCCCCCACCAAAGGTTCTTTGGCTGAAACTACTGAAGTACCACTGAGGAGATTGAAGAAATCCTCCTCGGTCAGTTTTTCTGAAACCATTCCCCAGCTCCAAGCTAGTGAAGCTGGTGTTCCGACCATTATTCCCCCGAGTTCTGCAATGAGCTCGGTAAAGACTTGGACTATTCCTGAAGTCCAAGTAATTGAAGAAAACATGTTTAGGGATATGCTGACATCCTTAGCTACTCGTCACATTGCTTCAGTAAGTTTCTCTTATCCTGAATTTTTTCTTTATTTCAGTCAATATATGTATCTCGGCACTGACTTATCATTACCTTCTTTTTCAGCTGGTGAGTTGCTTTAACACCATAGTGAAGAAAGATGAAGCGCTCAAGGCTTTAAGCTCCTCGTCTGGAATAGAGGATGCTTTCCAGGGTTTGGCCCAATCTCTGAAGGAATCCCGTCAAAAATACGACGAGGATAGGGGTGAATGGGAAAAGAAGTTGACTGCGTCTGAGGCAGAGAAGGTACAGTTGGGCAACAAAGTGAAGGATTTAGAGAGAGAGAATAAACAATATGTCGAGAAGCTCACAAGCTTTGGGGAGCTTTAGAATAAGTTGAAATCGACCGAGGAAGAGCTGACCCTTCTGCGAGAAGTAAATTGCCAGAAGGAGGAGGTGGAGGCCAAGTTGAAAACCACCGAGGATCTTTTATCCGAGAAGCTCTCCTTGGAGAAAATGAAGAGAAAAGTGGTCGTGAAGAAATCCTTTCGAACTGGTTGGGACAAAGGATGGGATAGGGGGTAGCGGCAATGATGACCCAGGTCAAGTATGGGAGTTTGAAATACTTCCGAGATGGTTGGGTTGCTGCCCTGCAGGAACTGAAGGTGAGCGAGGACTCTGAACTATTTCAACAACATCTCCCTGGTCCTCCTCCAGCTATTGAAGATGAAGAAGAGGATGAAGCTGCATCCGAGGAGTCTTCAGTGATAGTGGGTGATCAAGTCCTTGCTCCACAATCCAATCAGACAGCCACTGAGGAGATTTCTTCCTTGCCTGCTCCTCCTGAACAAGTCCCAATTTCTGCCAACCAAATCGTTGTTCCCACCGAGCAACCAAGCTCCTCGTCCCAGCCTCCCGAGAAAGTCTTGGGAGACAAGGAAAAGGTGTGAAGTTGTTCGGTATTCTCTTTTATTTTTCTTTTACTTGTACTTTGTATTCTGAATGTTGTACTCTCTTTGATGATGTAATAAAAATCACATTTTTTATTCCTCTGCGTTGTTGATGTTCTGTCTTCTTCTTTTATTAACTATTGCCTTCTCTTCTTTATTAGTTTATGACTAGAATGGAATTGCTGTCTGCCAATGATACAAAACTGATGCAGTAATGCCATGAATATTTTAAAGCTGGCCATACTGACCTGAGTGCATCAGAAATTACTGATATCCTTGGTCATGATGCTTCAGACCAAGCAGTGGAGGCATATCAATACTTGAAATGTCTTCTTGATCGTGCTGTAGCCAACAACGTGGCTTATTATGACATGATCGAGGAGCTTCAATATACTTTAGAAGATCTTCAGACTCAGTACAAGGAATCAAATGCCTTGTTGCATGAGGGGTATGAAAAGAAGTATCAACAGCTTTCTGCCGAGAAGGGCTACGACAAACTCCTTACTGGGTATGATGTCAGGGAGAGGACCCTAAAGGGAGAAGTAGAAGCTTGTAGACAAATTACTGAGCTGCTGGAGCAAGAGAATAATAATTTGCAGTAAGAGCTAGCACAATATAAGTATGCAACCTCTTCTTCAACAGCGGTAATCCCAGTGACTGATGAGGGATTTTCCTTCTTAGAGGTTGAGAATGCCAAATTAAGGCAAGAGTTGGATATCCTGAGAAGGTCTGGTACTTCTACTTCTACTCGGGGACGAGGAAGAGGTTCTCGTGGGCGAGGAAGAGTTGCCCAGGATGTTGTCGAGGAACGAAGTACTCCACCTGCTCGGGGTCGATCAAGAACTCCTCGTAGTATTGAAGAAGTTCGTACTCTGTCAACATTGGAAACTCAAGCGTACCAATTGAATGCAAAAGATCGGGCTTTGTCTGAAATGTCCAAGAAAATCCAAACTCTGGAGGATCAACTTGCATCGACAAAATCTGCTCTGGATAATAAGGATGCTCTTGCCAGAAACCTTCATGAGAATCTTGAAAAGTTGACATTTCAATTTAATAAACAGCCCAGGAAGTTCTGGATGGCTGGATACAATGAAGCGTTATTTCACTTAGATGATCGTATCCAGAATGCCAATAACGAGGGTTACAAGCAAGGTTGGCTGAATGCCTTGGGCGTGCTGAAGCTCGAACAGGGGCACTACCTGTGGGATTATTATGATCCCGGGGTTCTTGACTTGCCAGTGCCACCGTATAACTTGGACATGGAATGGATCCCAGCTCGTGCCATTCCTCGGAGCTTAATTGCAAAATACCTTGGCGACTATAATCTTCACTCTCAGATCGAAGTATCTCGTCCCGAGCATCTATTGGATACTCCTTCAGTAATGAATGTCAGAATGCTCCAAGATATTAACTTCATTAATTCTCCTCTTTGCCTGGAAGATCCTCCTGCTGGCGAGGAGCCTGTTTCAAAAGCTAAGGGAAAGAAACCAATAAAGTAGGGATCTCAATGTAATAGTTAGTACACATGTAATTTGTAATTCATTTTGAATTTTAATGAAAGACTTTCATTTTCTGTTTGCAAATTTGTATTGCTATTGTCTTGTGCTTGTTAAACACTATTGTATGGTTCATCGACCAATTTAAAAATTACAAGTATTCGTAATGTTGCTCGATCACTTAATAATAAAGTAATGAGTATAAAAAAAATGTTTAAAATTTCTTCAACCAACCAAGGTTGTCAAATTATGAGGTTGTCAAATTGTGCTCGTCGACCAATTATAGTTAGAGAGAGTTTTTATCCCCGACCAACTATACTCGGTAAATTTTTGTCTTTTTCATAAAAATGTGCCCGACCAACCAAGGTCGATGATTTTTCCTCGTCGACCAACTACAGTTAGTGGGTTTTTATCCCCGACCAACTATACTTGGTTCAGTTTGGAATATTTGTTCTTCGAGGAACTTTTATGTAATAAACTTACTTCCCGACCAACATAAGTTGGCATTTGAGATAATATTTTGTTTCCTAACCAACCGAGATTGGCCTTTCGTCGATCATCTTTTGTTCTCGCCCTTTTACCAACCGGAGTTGGTCGTGGGTCTGAACTATCATGTCCACTAGTTATTTTATCAACCTGAGTTGGTCACACTAGTGTACGCCTCCTAACCAAAGGAGTATAGTATAGTTTGTTCTCGCCCTTTTACCAACCGGAGTTGATCGTGGGTTTGAACTATCATGTCCACTAGCTCTTTCACCAACCTGAGTTGGTCACACTAGTGTACGCCTCCTAACCAAAGGAGTATAGTTTGTTCTCGCCCTTTTACCAATCGGAGTTGATCGTGGGTTTGAACTATCATGTCCACTAGCTCTTTTACCAACCTGAGTTGGTCACACTAGTGTACGCCTCCTAACCAAAGGAGTATAGTATAGTTTTTGTTCTCGCCCTTTTACCAACCGGAGTTGATCGTGGGTTTGAACTATCATGTCCACTAGCTCTTTTACCAACCTGAGTTGGTCACACTAGTGTACGCCTCCTAACCAAAGGAGTATAGTTTGTTCTCGCCCTTTTACCAACCGGAGTTGATCGTGGGTTTGAACTATCATCTTCTTTTTACTGCTGAGCAGCATTGTTTTACTGCCAAGCAGCGTAGTGTTAAACACACCCTTTCATGATACTTGACAATTAATTCTCCTTTAACTGCATATGTTCCCATCATCTGATTCACAATTAATTGAGAATCACTGAATACCATCACTTGTTGTGCTTCCATAATCTTTGCTAAATTAAGACCTGCTATCATGGACTCATACTCAGCCTCATTATTGGAGGCTTTGAATTGGAATCGGAAGGCATATTCCATGTCAATCTCGTCTGGGGTTTTCAAAACAATCCCTGCTCCACAACCTGCTGTGCAAGATGACCCATCTACATACAATCTCCATGTAGGTAACTCGTCTTCAAATTTCTTATCCGACAGAGTTCCTCGGTGAAATAACTGCTGTTTCCTTTCATCCTCCCCTAGTATTTTTCGCTCTTCGTCGACCATCTCTTCTTGCCCTTTTACCAACCGGAGTTGGTCTGGGTTTGAGTTTGATTATCTTTCTACATCCACGAGCCCTTTTACCAACCGAAGTTGATCTGGACTTATGTCTGTTGATCCTGTAACATCCACAGGTTGGTCAGCGAGCAACTTTTGTTCCTTGGAGGTATCAGGATATGTAAATTCTGCTATGAAGTCTGCTACAGCCTGCCCTTTTAATGATGATCTGGGTTCATTCACAATATCGTATTCACCGAGCTCTATTGCCCAATACATCAGTCTCCCTGATTTTTCTGGTTTATGAAGGGCTTGTCTCAATGGCATATCGGTATACACGACGATGGTATGGGCCTGGAAATATGGCCTCATTCTTCTACTTGCCTCAATTAATGCCAATGCCAATTTTTCCAGCTTTGGGTACCTGATCTCTGCACCTCGGAAAGCCTTACTTGTGTAATAAATTGGCTTCTGGACTCTATTCTCCAATCTGATCAATGCCGAGCTGACTGGATTCTCTGATACTGCCAGGTACAAGTACAACTTTTCTCCCATTATTGGCCTGGACAACAGTGGAGGTGCTCCCAAATATTTCTTCAAGTCTTGAAAGGCTTTTTCATATTCATCATTCCACTCGAAAGTTTTTCGAAGTGTTTTGAAGAATGGGAGGCATCTATCAGTTGCTCGGGATACAAATCTGTTGAGCACTGCAACTCGCCCTGTAAGACTCTGCACCTCTTTCTTCGTCGTTGGGGATCGCAACCCTAAAAGAGCTTTGATCTTTGCTCGATTTGCCTCAATGCCTCGCTGGTTGACAATGTACCCGAGGAACATTCCTTCTCGTACTCCAAATGTGCACTTCGTCGGGTTGAGCTTCATTTGGTATTTATCCAGTTGATCAAAGGTCTGACTCAAATCAACTAGATGATCAGTAGCTCTTTTGCTCGTTGTCAGTATATCATCGACATAGACTTCCATATTGCAACTGATTTGTTCGGCAAAAACCTTGTTCATCATCCGCTGGTATGTCGCTCCTGCATTTTTCAAACCAAAAGGCATAACATTATAATAATAAGTACCCCTAGGGGTAATAAAAGAAGTGTTTTCCCTGTCTTCAGGTTTCATTTTGATCCGGTTGTAACCAGAGTAAGCATCCATGAAGCTGAGCAGCTCGTGTCCCGAGGTAGCATCCACTAGTTGGTCAATTCTGGGCAATGGGAAGTGATCCTTTGGGAAGGACTTGTTGAGATCAGTGAAATCAATACACATTCTCCATTTATTATTTTTCTTCTTTACCATCACCACATTTGCTAACCAGTCTGGATACTTCACATCCTCAATGAATTGAGCTTTCTGGAGCTTCTCGACCTCCTCTTGTATAGCTTGATTCTTCTCGGGACTAAATACTCTTCTTCTCTGCTTTACAGGCTTGATCTCCTTATTCGCATTGAGTTCATGTCATAAGAAGTTTGGATCTATTCCTGGCATGTCTTCATGACTCCATGCAAAAGTTTTCTTTCTGTTTCTCAAAAAAGTTATCAACTCCTGTTTTATTAAAACATCCAACGATGAACCTATCTGGGTTACTCGTTCAGGGTGCTCGTCGTCCAGAATAACATTTTCTGTAGATTCCACTACCTGTCCTTTTACAAGTTGGGATTCATTTTTGGGATCAAGTGTTTCAATTTCTGTACCTTCCTCCACCTGGTAGGTAGTAGTCTTTTTCCTTGATTCTTCAAGCTCCTCTTGCTCGGTAGACGAATAATAGCATTCTCGAGCTACTTTCTGATCACCTTTCACAACTCCTACTCCGAAATTGGTTGGGAATTTTAAGCACTGATGTACTGTAGATGGGACTGCTTCGAACTTCTTCAAACCAACTCTTCCCATGATGATGTTGTAAGCTGATTGCACATTCTTATCCATCACAAAGAAGCGTATTCTTTCTGTTCGACAAGCAGGCCAAGTTCCAATGAATATATCCAACTTGATCGTCCCAAGTGGAAAAACTTTCTCGCCAGCAAAACCCAATAGAGGTCTGTGATAAGGTTCTAATTAAGATAATTTCAAATTTAAACTGTCAAAGCATGAATAGTACATGATGTCGGTTGAACTACCATTATCTACCAGCACCCTTGAAATCACTATTTCTTTCATCCTCATTTTGATCACCAAAGGGTCGTCGTGAGGGTAAAGAACACCTGCCAGGTCATTTTTTGAAAAGCCAATTACCAGCTTCTCTTTATTTACCTTCCTCGGGCGGTCCTCTTCAGCCAAATTTATTCGCTGAATATATGAGCAAGCTTGAGCCTCTCCAAGGTAAGCCTTTCTTTCTGCAGTAAGGTCTCCTCCTCCTGCATCTCCTCCTGTAATGACATTACAATCAAACGACCCAAAGCGTATTGAAAATACCTCTCGTTCTGGCTGCCTTGGTTTCTTGGGAAGATCGGGGTCATCCTCTGTATCATCTTCATGATCCATTTTCTTCTTATCCTCTGCTCGACAAAGAGATCTAGACTTATCTCTAGTTCGATCATTATTTCTTCTTTCGCCTCCCCGATCAACATACTTTGCTAGTTTCCCTCTTCGGATGAGTGTTTCAATCTCATTTTGAAGAGCTATGCAATTTTTGGTCATATGGCCGTGATCCTTGTGGAACTCGCAATATTTATCCCTGTTCCTCAGGTCAGGGTCTGACCTCAGTTTCTTTGGCCACTTTACTTCCTCGTTATTCTTGATTTCTTCCAAGACATGATTAATACCCATTTTCAAAGGAGTATAATTATCGAATTTCTTTAGGACTTCCCATGACGATTTATTATTCTTAGAATGCTTGTCACCGCCATTCCCCTTATGCTCTTTCTTCTTGGATTTGTCGTCTTCCACTTTGGTTTCTTTATCCATATTCTTCTTTGCAGCCATAGCCTCCTCGGCATTCATGATTTTGGCCGCTTTCGCCATTAACTCTGACATAGTTATAGGTGGATCTTTGGCCAAAGTGTAATACAACTTGTTAGGCAACAACCCACTCATCAAGGCGGTGATTGCTGTCTTTTCTTCATAATCTATAACTTCCAGTTTCTCGTTATTGAAACGAGTTATGTAATCTCTAGTACTCTCACCAGATTTTTGTCTAACACTTAACAAGTGTGCTACTCTTTTTACTGGCTTTGCTCCAAAACAGAAATTGCCGATGAATAACTCGGCCAACTGAAAGAAAGTTGAAATCTTATCCCGAGGAAGATTGTTGTACCATATCTGGGCAGATCCAGTAAGGGTTCCCGAGAATGCTCTGCATCTCATCTCGTCGGGGACAGCATATATGTCGGCGGCAGCTTGATATTGCTCTATATGTAGAAAAGGATCTGTCTTTCCATCATATTTGGGGGTCACCACAGGTGCTTTAAACTTTGACGGGGTAGGAAAGCCCACAATGGCTTGGACAAAAGGTGTCCCTTGAACAAAAGTTCGTTGTAGGGGATTCTTTGCCTTAGCCATTTCTCCTAATCTATCCTCCAACCGCTGAATAGAACCTTTCCACGCATCATTTCCCTCCTCGGGCTTGTTAGTTCGAGCAATTGATTGCTCTGAAGTAGCCTCCTGAGATCTATCTTGACGAGCAACTGGTCGTGATTGTGCTGATCCGTGATTGTGATGATCCTTCTCTGAGATCTGATGGTTGTCGAAAACTCCTCGACATGGTCTTAGGTGGACTCCTATTCCTCCTAGGGCCTAATCGACTGAAAGGAGACACCCTGCTCAGTCTTTCCAAGGCACTGGGTCTTTCTGGAGAGAGAGTGATACGTTGATCAGTATCTGTAGCCCTTATTGACGGAGTTCGCCCAGGTTGATAAGAGAAATCATCAGATTCCTCATTACGATATGACTCAGTACGTCTGGATCGTGAAGAAAGTAAATAAGTTTGCCTCTGACCACTTCGCTGTCCTGAACGTGCAGGTGTACCGCCATGAAGGGTCTGTATGAGTTGCCTCATTGTTTCTTGCATGGCGGTTTGTCCTTGAGCCAGATTCGTCATAATCCCGGCCAGATCTGGAGGTGCAGAGGGATTTGAAGGATTTCCAGCATTTCCAGCATTTTGATTGTTGGATTCCGGATTATCTGCCATTGATGATGAATGATTTTTGGTGAAAAACGATAATAACAATCGTTCCCACAGACGGCGCCAATCTGTTGATGTAAATAATTAGATCACTCTAATAATTTAATCACAGATAAATAAATGAGATAGAATATTTTAAAGTGGTTCAGCCTTGTATGAATGGCCTACGTCCACTGTTATGTTATTGCTGAGTGTTTGGGAATTCTCGATTACAAGTTCTATAAAGAAATTCCGGTCCCTTTGAATGAGGGTGATACAAGGTATTTATAGCCCTTAGGCTGTACATGAAAGGGTGTTACATTAAATAATACACATATGAAAGGGTAATTCATTTAATGCTCTTCAAACGTGTGCGTCAAGGTGATAAGCATTCAATGAATAGTTGAACTGTTGATTATCTGTAAATTAATGTTGCGGTCGAGATGCAGCTCGAACCGCCTTAGTTGCTCGTCGTTCAAGAGTTCCTCGGAGCGTTGGAGTTCCTCGGAGCGTTGGAGTTCCTCGGAGAGCTGGAGTTCCTCGGAGTATACTTGTTGCTCGGAGTGAGTCTGACTTGGTCGGGGGAATGAACTTCCTCGTTGCTATTGTTCCACGTGTCTTCTTATTATTCGTCTACATCAACATACTAATTTTGGTATCAACAAGTATAATAATGGGATCCGCATAAATCAGGTATAATGATCTATCGCCAGGGTAGATTATAAGCTTCCAATAACTGTCCAATATCTTCGTCAGTAATTTCTGCTTCAGAACCAATCCCAGAAAGAGGGTGACTCATCTGTTTAACATTTGGTAAAATGTCGATGAGATGGATTGAGAGTTCGTTATCCATTATAATAGCGAGAATATGAATGTGATCGACTATGATGAAAAGACATCCATTATAAAACTAATGAGTGGCATGCAACCGGGAAAATTGTACTGGGCATTTGCTAAAGATCCACCTAAGATGATGACTGAGTTTTTAGCCAAAGGTGGGAAGATTATGAATAACAAAGAAGCTATGGTTGGCAAAGAGGTTTGTAGCTCCAAAACCAACACCAATAAAAGCTCAAAAAAAAAGAGACGAAAGATAATAAGGATGATAAACCAAAGAGTTATGGAGAATATTCCCCTTTGACCATCACCGTCCATCATATCCTTGGTGATATTCGTGGAAGCAAACATCTGAAGTGTCCTGATAAACTAAAAGCCTTAGCTGATAGAAGGGACATGAATAAATACTTCTAGTTCCATAGGGATCACGACCATAATACTAATAATTAAATAACCCTGAAGAATGAGATAGAAAATATAATAAAGAAGGGGAAATTATCAAAGTTTGTGGACAAAGGTATCTAAACAGATCAAAGGGACGATCTGAATCCTAAGACGAAGTTTGGGTCTCCATGCCAAAGACTTTACTAAAAGAAAAAAGGCAAAGATGATGATTCCGGAGATGACCCAAATCTGCTCAAGATGCTCTAGGATCCTATATACGAGGTAAAAATGATCTATTTTGGATGTAACTTTATTGCAGGAGGAGATGCTGGAGGAGGTAATGATCTTACAGAGAGGAAGCCATATCTCAATGAGGCAAAGGCCTGTACTCATATCAAATCGATCAATCTGACCGATAATGTGGACACCCGGCGTACGAAGGTAAAAAATATCAACTTGTAGTTGGCCTCTCCAAGGATGACTTATCCGGTGTGTCTCACTTAATGATTAAATGCCATCCTTTTATTAGGTGTCCAATGAGACTAGAGTCGTACCTTACTGTTGAGCCCGAGGTTTGTATATGTACCCCACTAGATAGAACAAATGGTCGTTGTTAAGCATACACAGAAAAAGTATATAAGCCTTTGAGCAGGTAGATGGTCAACCCTACTAGTATGCTAACTGTAACATATACCCATATGATAATCCATTAGTCGTTTCTATAATGGTGCATGAGGATAAGACGGCGAGAATTCTAGTCGACAATAACTACTCAGCTGACATCGTATTTTATGATTGCTTCAAAAGTCTAAGATTGAGGGGCAACAAGTTTGAGGCCAAACACGGACCACTTATTGGCCCCTCGGGAGAAAAGGTATATCTTTTAGGTACAACTGAGTTAGAAGTTATGATCGACACATGGCCCACCTGTAGAACAAAAAAGATACGTTTCTTCATCCTAGATAAGAACATTAGTTTAGCATACAACATCATATTTGTTAGAGTAGGGTTGAAAAGTTCAAACCCATCCCCACTATAGTGTGCCAATGTCTGATATTCCCCACCCATTATGGGGTGGGTGTGGTAAAAGGAAGCAATTGGAATCCATGGAGTGTTATTATACCTCGGTCGACCAGGAGGAACATAAGAAGTTAACCACAATCCACCTAATCAAAATGTTGGATCCTCGGGAAAAGGAAGCGTTGGTCAAGGTGTAGGTTATAGAAGGTATATAATCAATTCTCTTTGATGACGAACAACCGAAGAGGGCGACCCAGATCGACTCAAAACTACATTCTACCCTTAAGAAAGATTTATTTGTTTCTTAGGCAATGGAGGAGTGTATTTGATTGGAGTAATGAGGATATGTCGAGGATTGATCCCAAATTAATTTATCATGAGTTAAACATAGTCAAGGATGCCAAGCGAGTCAAATAAAAATTGACATGTATTCAGTCAAGAGAAGAATCTAGCCATACAAGAAGTGGTGCAGAAGTTATAAAAAGCAAACTTTATTGAAGACGTCAAGTATCCAGAGTGGATCTCCAATGTAGTGATGGTCATGAAAAAGAATAACAAGTGGCATTTATGTGTTAGCTTCATCGATCTGAACAAAGTATGCCTGAAGGATCACTATCATTTTCCTAGAAATAATCAGTTTGTTGACGGTACTTCAGGATATGAACTGTTCAATTTTATGGATGTGTAATCAGGATACAACCAGATCAAAATAAAGCCAGATGATTGAGATAAGACTTTATTTATCATAAGCCGAGGTACGTACTTCTATAATGTTATGCCCTTTAGGCTAAAAAAATGCTAAAATAACGTACCAAAGGCTGGTAAATAAAGTATTCAAATAACAGATCGACAGAAACATTGAGGTGTATGTTGATGACTTGATTACTAAAACAAACATCTGCCGACTATATCAGAGATATGGGGTAGACATTCGACTGTATAGAAAAACATAAAATGAAGATCAACCCAATGAAGTGCGTCTTTGGAGTACGAGAAATGATGCTCCTTGGCTTCATAGTCAATCAAAGAGGCATTGAATCTAACCCAGATAAATTCAGGCATTGATTAATATGCAATCTTTGACGAATAAAAGGAAGTACTGAGGTTGACAGGGCCTGTGGCTACATTAAACCGACTTGTTTCACGAGTTACTGACAAGTTCCTACCCTTATTTAAAGTATTGCAAAAGACATTTGAACGGAATGATGAATGTGAGGCTATATTCTTGGAGTTAAAGAAGTATTTGGGATCTCCACCTCTGCTTTCAAGGCCTATCTTGAGGGAAAAAGTTTACTTGTACTTTGTCGTATCTGATTCAACGGTCAACTCGGTGTTGGTCTGGTAAGAAAATGGGGTAAAAAAATCAGTTTACTATTCCAGTAAAACATGCTGAGGAGAGAAAATTCGATATCCAAGGATGGAAAAATTAGCACTAACCCTAATTGAGGCTTCCTGAATTATGAAGCCATACTTTAAGGCCCATACTATTATTATCTACACAGATGCCTTTACGTAAATTTGTCCATAAACCTTTGAAATCAGGCATATTGATGGCTTGGGCTGTAGAACTAGGAGAGTAAGACATCTAGTATAAACCCAAAACGGCTATTAAGGGACAAGCTATGGCAAATTTTATATCTAAATTCACTTATGAAGAAAAATCTACCGAGCATACTTCTTCACAAGAAAGCTCAATAGCAAAAGCAACAAAATAAACTTCCATAGAAGAAAGATCAACCCCAAAGTGAACTATGCAACCTTCTTCAGAGGATAGCTTACCACTCTAATCAAATGAGAAAACTTATAAGAGAGATAACCTATCCATTAACCCAATCGACTAGGGTATTGAGGTCTGAGGGTTATCGGCCCACCAGGAAGAAATTGCTCGCGAGTTGGAGAAAATTAAAAAAGTTCTTACTTACAAGAACTTGACCGAAGGAGATTTTAAAAACGACCCTCTTATCTGGCTAATGTTTGTACATTGTTCATATTTTACAACTGGAAGTAGAGAAAGTTTAATCATCATAACGCCATATGACATTGATGTGGAATATGCCCTTGGATTTTAATTCGAGGCCTCCAACAATGGGTCGGAGCATGAAGCGCTCTAGTGGGGTTTGGATTGGTGTCCTCCCATAGCGCCAAACAAATATTGCCACATAGTGATTCTCAAATACTAATAGACCAAGTTCTAAGAATGTATTAGGAGGGGGAATAGTCTATGGCAAAGTACTTGTCTAAAGCCAATGGGCAGTTAGTAGAATTCCTAACAATCAAGATGGTTAAAATTTCGAGGTAAAAAAATGCCCGAGTAGACGCACTTACCCGATTGGCATCTTCTACAAGGATAAAGTTGAGAAAAATAGTTCCAGTAGAGATACTCACACATCGGGGTGCAAATGAAGAGAGTGTCAATATAATGGAACTAGACTTGGGGCAGTCATGGATGGATCCAATATGAGCATACCTAAAGATCGATATTCTCCCAGCAGACCCCCCCCAGTGACATGAGGATTAGATATAAAGCAGTGATACATGTCCTTGAGAGGGGAGTCCTATTCAGAATATGGTTCGTCATTAAGTTACTTCGACGTGTCCATATAGTCAAAATCCATGACTTAATTAAAGAAGTATACGAAGGCTATTATAGAGAACATTCAACCGACCGATCACCGGTAAAACGAATAGCCATGTAAGGCTACTACTAGCCTATCATGAAGGCAGATTGCACAGATTATACAAGGAGATGTGATAAGTTCTAGATATATTACATAATACACGAGATATCAAGGGCTTATCTTACACCGATCACATTACCTTGGCCATTTTCCATGTGGGGTATAGACTTGATCGACCCTCTAACCAAAACAAGAGGAAGGTTCAAATATTTGGTCGTTATAGTGGACTATTTCACCAAATGGGTAGAGGCTGAACCCATGGTGGAAATCCCATACAAAAAGGTCTTCCATTTCATCCCAAAGAACATTAGTTTTCATTATGGAATGTTGTATGCATTCAACACTAACCACGATACACAGTTTGACAATCACAAATTCGAAGACTACTGCATTCGATCTAAAATCCATGTACTACATTCGACACTTGGTCTTTCACGAGGAAATGAGGAAACAGAGGTAAAAAATAAAATTCTACTCGAAGGAATGAAAAAGAGACTAGACGATGCTAAAGGAAATTGAATCAATGAAATACGAAGCGTCCTATAGGCATACCGGACAATGCCGAGAACAACAACGGGTGAGACTCTTTATATATTAACCTTCAAAATAAAGGTGGTAGTTTCGATAAAAAAAAATGATCTACCATATCACTATGTGCTCAATTTTGTCTCACTAAAGAGTGACTTAACGAGAAGTCTACATCTAGACTTAGTAGAGGAGGTCAGATAACATACAACACTTTGATTCGCAACATTCCAATAGTGTACTACTCAATTTTACGATAAAAGAGCACTCTGAAGGAGGAAGACTACGTACTGAAGAAATTCATTCAAAAGGGGAACCGTTGGAGCCTAACTGAGATGGTTCGTACAAAATTTTAACTATTGTCGGACTAGGGACTTATTGAATTGAAAACTTGGAAGGAGAGCAATTCAAGAACTTCAGAATACCAAACTCCTTAGGAAATATTATCAATAAACATGTCATGTATTATCATTTTAAACTCTTTCATTCCTTGAAACTCACTTTTGGTGATAAATTAAATATATTCTACTAATGAATGTTATCGTTTTCTTTATGTTTTTTTTTGTCGGTATATGGAGATTTGAACCTTGCCAAGAGTCAAAGTCAAAGACATCTCAGCAACACATTATCACTCAAATAAAAAAAACATGACATACCACAAAACTTCATGTATGATCTTGCCTTTAGGGCAGACTAAGAATAAAAGGTTCACCAAATTTAGGAAATCCATTGCACTCATAAAGATGACAAGATCCAACCATAACTGACTTAACCGAAGGATAATTCTTAACATATTTGGTCGACTTGACAATCCATGTTCGTTCGACCATGGTAACTAGTAAGGCAGGTTAGTTAGGCAATAGTTAACCACGTGATCATAAGATAAAACTACTAGTAGAACCATTTAAAAGCATTAAGATGATGTGGCTTAAAGTTACGATGATTTGATTATATCTACTTGTGCAAAAAGACAAAATAATCAAAGAGGCATGAATATAACATTTTATTATAATTTGAAGGTTATTATAAGACGTTACAAAGACAGACTTCAACAATATCTTTAGTCATGAGAAACGATTGAATTTCTTGATGAATCTTCAAAACTAAGGGGTAATGGTCATTCGCAAATCTCTGGTCCTAGGCTGAAAAATAAAACTGACCATATCTACCAGATAAAAAGGTCGTCTTAGATATTTGTCGCTAGAAAATTCGTAATCCCCAATATATTTTCTTATTAAAATCACGGAAATAACATACGGTGGAATCCACGAAGTGTCAAGCTTGAAAGGAGGTTTGAGGAAATCTAAATAACTCGGGTTATGCCAGTACCAAAGTTCATTTTCTTTTGGAACCTTCATTATTGTTAGAGAATTGAGACAACCATGCTTATAGCCTTTTTTATTTTCCTGATCAAGCTCTTTCGCCATATGAACAAGGGCCTCATTGTAACCATCCATCCAAATAGTACGAGATTGATTATGAAATTGATATGTGAGGTGATCTACCTTCCCATTTAACCTCTAAATGGTGGATAATTGATTTTTCATGATCGCATCTTGGTCTGATAAAGTTTTCTTATTTTGATCTTCCTTCAGAGATAACAAAATCCTCCCTTACTACTGAAAAGACTGGCCCCTGGATTTCTTTATTTTCTCTAACTCCTCCCTCTGGTGAGCATTCTCTTCTTCTAAAAATTAAATACATTATATTGATCAACTAGACCTAGCTTCTTAAGAACATCAATCTCACAACGTGAGGCATTATTTTCTTACTCAAGAATTATGGCGACCTCTATGTCACCTTTCAATCACGCGTTAAGAATGAACTCTTTCTTGGAATAAGTTGAGGCTCGAGAAAGTAACTTTTGGTCAAAACCACTACTCTTATGCAGTTCGATCAACTTCTTCTCATAGTCGACATGAAAATTTGCCATTGATTCTTTATAAATATTTTAAGGATCGAAAATCATACCATGATAGGTGGAGTTGTTTTCTATTGCCCTATGAAAAAGACCACATAGACTTAAGTATGGGCGTTTGGCCGAGGAAGAAGCATCATGGTCGAGTAAACTCATCAAGCTCATCGACGTCAGTCTCGCTATGACCGACGTCGAACAATCGATTACGTCTTTCTTCGAAGTCACTCTAGACAGTAACTAGATATGTCAGTCTTGAATTGAACCATAAAGTAGGTGGTCAGATGTAAGTACTTTTCGAGAAAAAAGAACTTGTAAGAATTTTATCAGGGAAATAATGCATGGAACCACTACAGTAAAAAGCTTATTTTGTAAAGAATTTATTTTTCTATTTACAACGGGTTTTATCCATTGAAAATTTGTAATAGTTAAAAGTTGTTACAAATTAAATATAATCGTTGGAATCTATCATTAATCGTTGAAATATATCATTAAAAGGAAGAAAAAATTGGAAAAAAATAGAGCAAGTCGATGGAATTTATTCCCCTCAATTCCTAAAACTTTTAACCACTCACTCTGCCTCTTCTCCACCCTCTTTCACACACGATCTCTCTACCTGTCATTTCCACTCTCGAAGATCTCCGTCCTTCTTTCTCACTTTGCCTCTTCCCCTCCCTCTTTCACCCACGACCTCTCTACTCATCGTTTTGACTCATGAAGATCTCCATCCTTCTTTCTCCGTCGCTGTTCTTCTTTCTCCGTCATCGTTCTTTATTATTCGTCATTTTCATTTTGTTGTTCTCAGGTACCATTACTTACAGAAACATTATTTTATGAGTTTAAGTATATATATTCTTATCAATACTTATTTATCATGATGTTGCTTGTGATTACTTTGGTTCAAATCCTTGCAAATGAACCTAAATACTTTGTTTATAACTAGTTTATGAACAACCCCATCTGAAATTTAATAATTCAGGGTACCGATAAGCTCAGACCATATCATATTTTATACTTTTTTTCTGGTTTTTTTTATGTCTTAGCAAATTGATGCATTTCATTAGTACAAGTTCATAAATTACACGAAAAATATGGGGACATCCCCAATTATGGCTAATTAGTATAAAGTCTAAATATCGAATGCTTAGCTACTTGTAAAAACTTATATAGATTCTGAAGTTTTGACCAATTTTGAAGTTATGGAGAGAAAATTGTGATTTAAATGTACTACTGGAGTTCAAATGATATTTATTTAGGGGTGTTCTTATCCTATATTTTTTTTGGTTTGGAATAGGCAATAGCACTGGTTATATCATTTTATTTGGAGAACCTATGGTGTTAGGTTTGATTACTATTGAGGGTAATTTTGTTGATTGTATCCATTCTGAATCAGTAAGTATATTAACACTTTTATGTCCAGTGGAGAAGAACTCTTTTATGTTGCTTGTTTTTTTTCATTTGTATTTATATAAAATAGCTTGAGGACTACTCGTCGTATATCCTTTATTCTAATATTTTATATTAATGAAATCCTTGTACGTTTTTTATACAAAAATTTGTGGTGTACATCTTTTTACATCTGTCTTTATCTCGATAATTACCTCTTATTGCCTAATAGTTTTTCACTTTATGAGCCAAATTGTGTTTCTAGTTATGTATTTTCTTTCGTTATTTCAGCATATTCTCTATATTTCTATTATTTTTCTACTATTATTATACTTCATCTTTTATCTTATTGACCCATAGTATCTAAACTACTTCCTTTTTTATGTTTCCATATATAGTGATATTAATAACTATTATTGCGGAGTAGGTCGGTTGTGGGTCCAGAAACACCATCTTTCTCTACGATTTCCATCCTCATACTGTTATTTGTTATAAATTTGTAATGGACAAAATCCATTACAAATAGGAAAAAAATGTTGCAATATATTGAAATTCTATGCAAAAGTCATTAAAATAAAAAATAAATAAATAAGGAAGTCGGGCGGGATACGATTCATAGCAAGAAATGTTAACCATTTCGATACGAATCTTAAGTTTTATAGTAAATCAAAAGGAATCCCATGAATGTTCACATTAGTTGCAAATAGAAATCATGATGAATTATGTGTTTTAGTTACTTATGATTAGTATGCTCAAATTTTCTTTTTATTCATCAAAAGAGTGTTTAGAATTTAGAAATCATGAATTTAGCATAAGTCGTGGTATAATTAGTTGCATAAATAGACACCAACCATTACCGAAGATTATAGTTGCAACTTATTTTTAATATGTGTTTTATCTTATTTTATATAATTTCACGACCGATTAATAAAGACTGGATGGCCGAAGAGGACAAAGGCAGCTTATTGTAATTAAAGGGCATTGAAGATTATATTAAATTTACGAAAGAGAACAATGATCAGGGGTTGAAAATGATATCGTGCCCATGTTCAAAGTGTCATAATAAATTGCATCTTAAATCGAAAGAAGTAGATAGATATATGTGGAGGAACGGTATGCATTAATTTTGTTTTTTCACAGTGAAAGTACATCTGTGAACACTATTGATCCCCCACCGGTTGAACTAGTTGATGAGAACATAGTAGAAGAAAACATTGAGGAATAGAGTGATGGGGTGGATAATCTTGTTGATGCTTGTTACAAAGTGTATGGGAAACCTTATGTAGATGTTAAATGTAGTCAGTCGGGAGTTTCTAAAGAAGAACATGTTGAAAATGATAAGTACAATGAATATAAAAGATTATCTGTTGAAAAATTATATCCTTTGTGCGAGGGTCCTGAGACACTCTTTCTTCAATTGTAGAGCTTCACAACTTAAAGAAGAAATTTGGTTGGTCAGGAAATAATGTCACGACACTCTTGTTTATCTTAAAAAAGTGTCTCCTCAAAGGTAATACACTACCAAAAAAATATATAAAGATGAAGAGTATGATGAAAGACTTGGGGATAGAGGCCAATTGCATTCATAGATGCATCAATAACTGTGTCTTATATTAGAAGGAGAATGAATATATGGATGAATGTCCCCAATGTGGAGAATCAAGGTATTCAGTTTCTATGAGGAAGGGGGAAGGTTTTCCAAAGAACCTAAAAAGGTGTTGAGACACATCCCTCTGATTCCAAGGTTGGTGAGATTTTATACTATTCCTATGAATAGCCTCAGAAATGACATGGCACCATAGGGCGACCACTTCATGGGGTTACCAGCGACATACATGTGATTCATCCCAATTGAGGAGTTTCAAATCAAAATGGTTTGAATTTGCTAAAGAAGGATGCAATGTTTGGCTCTCAATAACAACTGATGGGTTTAATCCTCGTGGCATTCAGTTTGCCAGTTATAGATGTTGGCCTATTATCATGGTGCCGTATAATCTTTCACCTTCATTGTGCATAAAGAGTGAGTTTCAAATGCTATCTTTCTTAATACGTGATCCGAAGGCACCAGGTCAAGATGTCGATATTTTTCTTCAGCCATTAGTTGATGAGTTAAAAAAATTAAGGGAAGTAGGTGTTCTGGCTTATGACATGTATGAGATGCAACCTTTTATATTTAAAGCTATGTTAATGTGATGGATTCATGATTTCCCTATATATGGGAATTTATTTGGGCGTGTTACACATGGTTATAAAGCTTGCCCTATTTTTAGGGACAATAATCCATCCATTCGAATGATGCACAGTGGGAAGATTGTTTATACAAACTATCGTATTTTCCTTGACATGGATCACCTTTTCAGAAACGTGGGAATTTGGGGCGTAGATCAATAGAGTATACGGTTGAATAGGGACCCACTTTTAAAGAAGTTACGTTGCATTGAGTATACACCGGGAAAGTCTCTAAAAGTTTCCAATAAGAAGAGAAAGATGGGTGATGCAAATAAGAATTGTAATGTTGAAGTTAACAAGGCATGGTATAAACGGTAAATTTTATTTGACTTGGAATATTGGAATACTCATAAAATTCAACATGTTTTTGATGTGATGCACATCGAGAAAAATGTTTCAGAGCATTTAATAAGTACAATCCTCGATGATAAAATGAAAACTAAAGATACAATAAATGCGCGGAAGGATATGGAAGGCATGGGCATACATAATATTCAATGGATGCGAGACGATGAGCAAATCGGGAAAGGGGTGACACCGAAAGCATCATTTATATTGGATAAAAAAGAAAAATGACAGTTTTGTCAAATTTTGAAAGACTTAAAGCTGCCTTCTAGCTTTTTGTCCAACCTGAGCAATATCATCACCCTTAACCCACCTGGTTTGCACTTAATGAAGTCACATGACTATCACATTATTATGGAGTATTTGTTTCCCATATTACTTCAGCATGCATTTTTTAAATACAAAGATTTGCGAAGAGCTATTCAGCAGTTGAGCTAATTTTTTAAAATATTATGCTCAGAAGTCTTAATTCGCGAGGATATGCAAAGGGCCAATTTTATGGTTACAGAGGCATTGTGTGTTGAAGAAACACTTTTCGCCATCATTTTTTGATATTAGTATCCACCTTACTGTTCATTTAGCAGATAAAGAATTGACTTTTGGTCCTACAAGAACACATTGGATGTATCCGTTTGAATGGTAAACTATTTATATTAATTTTTATTTTCACACAAACATTAGCATATATGTACAAATCATTGTTAATGAATATGTTACATATACTTTTTTCTTATTCAAACGAATAGGAAGATGTGGAATTTTAAAGATATACCTAGCAATAAGTGATACATTGAAGGTTCAATTGCGGAGTCCTATGTAATTGCTGAATCTGTTAGGTATTGCATAGAGTACATGGCTAATTCCCTTGACGGAAACCACAAACGTACTCGTGAAGAAATTCTAGATGAAGATGGATATTTTTTTATGAAAGACCGTTGTTAGATGATAAGATTGTGATGCTGGAACCTAAATAGTTTCAATAAATATATCGATGGATACTGTTTCAACTTGACGTTGATGGTCTTGAAGAATTCTATAGGTTTGAGCAATTTAATAAGTATTTATCTAAATTCACATTTAAATACTAATACACGAACTTATGTGAATAAATTTCAGTGAGTATAAAATGTTACTAAAATCCACTTGGCGTGGTAAAGGAAATGGGATCCAATTAACAGAAGTAGAGATGAAAACTTCTTTCATTCCGTGGTTATATGAGAGGTGCTCTTTATTTTAATAGTATATTAATATATATTCTTTATTATCCAGACTCACTTTATAACTATTATTTTAAAAACTATTGCGCACCTGTCACTTTTGGAGAGATAAAGACAAATGCTATGTTGTGACGGTTAGTACAAGGGCCAAAACATAAGGTTAAAACATATAAAAATACCGCACAATGGCTTTGTATTCTCTCCCAAGTATCACGACGATACTGTTGTGACACAAGACAGTGGTGTTTGCATGAAGGTTTGAACCCAATTTAGGGCAAGAAAAAATGATAAAAATCTTAAAGATGCTTGGACAATGTATTACGGAGTTATCAGGTAAATAATTGACTTGGACTATATGCTATTTAGGGAGGTAGTGTTTTATTGTGATTAGGTGAGGGTGGAGGATAAGATCAATGGTTGGAAATATTATCCAGACTCCAATTTTGTGATGGTAAATTTTGATAAGTTTAAGAGTAACAATAATGAGCTTGATGAGCCTACAATTCTCGCTTCTGATGCCAATCAAGTCTTCTACTCATAAGATCTTAACAATCCTAATTAGTGGGTTGTTATACATTCCCCGAAGAGATTAATAAGTCGAGTAGGCGAGCTAGAGATACCAAATGTGTTCCAATCTATTCTTGAAATTGAACCTCATTTGAAGAACCTGTTAAATCAATATGACAAAGCCTTGATATTATTTTTTCACTAGTTGTTAGTATGTTTTTGTTGGTGAATTATAACACTTTTAATTCGATCGAGTGGCGTTTTCGCATAAGTTGTTAACATGTTTTTTATCATATTTAACTGGTCCTTTAAATTCAACTGTTCTTGCAATATGTCTTTATATCATGATTAGTAATATGTTAATAAGGAGAAATGATGCATTAGATGTTATATGCTTTTAATTCAATAAGTTTACTGTTTATATTTTATTTTACTATAATATTAGTATCGAACATATGTTTTGTTTTGAAATTTAGGAAAGTTAAAATGTCATCCGGTACAGGTTCAGCATAACCTTCCTCCTCAATGGGAAAAACCCCAAAGGAGAAAATCAAAGTCATTGTTGAAGATGACAGGTCTATAGTCGGTGATAATACAAAGTCGTAGAGTTATCATATCGTGGATTTTGTGAGAGATTATTTCCCAATTTACTTCTCAAACTTGAGACACATGCCAAAGAAATGTAAAGATGATGTTTGGAATCCTTTGATGGTAAATATGATCTTATACTTCATTTCTTCATTTTTTATTTTTATTTTCCTGTTTTTATTCTTTTGCTATTTATTATTCTGTTAATTCTTTTTATTTTTCTTAATGATAACAGAGAGAATTTGATCTTAACGCTCCCTCGAAAGTGGCTCGCCCATAAATGGAGAAGACATGGTCCCAAAAATTCAGGACTTTAAAAAATACATTGCGATCTCATCTGCAGGATGATGGCGCTGAGCCTGAAGGTGTAGATCCTAAAATATGGAAGAAATTTATAGAAATTGAAAATGGTGAGAAAAAGAGTCAACAAAAACTAAAAAATTTTGAGAACCGCTCAAAGTTGAAGTATACCTATTGTCTCGAGCGTCGTACCTATGCCCCAAAGAAATACATTTTAGCGTGTATCATTTTTTTTCCTTTTAACTTGAAAAATGTTCTTAGATAATTTATTAATTTTAACAATGTACAATAAAAAAATAAGACTGAAGTACAAATTGGGAGGGTAGACAATTAGTTTTCAAGACATATATGCAGTGATAAAACTGTGTGGGAGAGTGCCAAAAGTTTTTATGTGTGTATAATATTTTTATTGTTGAATCTTTTGATTTTTAGTTGAACTTTTATCAAATGATTAACAAATTTATTTATAATAATATTAGGAGGAGGTGAAGGATGCAGAAGAGAAAAGGAAAGCCCTAAGTATGATTGGAGAGAGATGTAGCGATACTTTTGAGAATTATGACAACGATGTGTTAATACAAGCGTTTGAAAAGGATTTTGAAGGCCAAATGCATGGAGTGGGGTCCTACGTATCTAAGAAACAATTAATTCACATGGGGGTGGTGAAGGCAAAATCTATAGAACATTTGAAAGGAAATGAATAAATCGCCTCGATGAAGAATGCGATCTTTAACGTTCACTCAGAGTTGAAAGAGGTTACTAGTATGTTGCATACATTTATGTCAAAATTAGAAAATGGAAATGAGAGCTCGCCTGTAGGGGTGACTCCACAGAGCGAGTTTAGTTCCACTTCAGATCATCATCCTATCACTTTATCTCAGAATTTGAGTAATCTTATCGACACTCCCACTCCCACTCCCACTCCCACTCCCACTCTCAATCCCATTCATACTCCTAACCCCCTCCCCCTCCTTAAAAAAAATCCCGGTCATTATACTTGAAAAGTTTGGTGTAGATTTGTCAAAGGGGAAGGTTGGGATACAAATGGTGACATGTGTCACTTCAAATGCATTGGACTTGGGGAAAAGGTAGTTTGAGTTAAGATAGTGCTTCAACCTGATGCTTCTTTGTAAAATGCTCCTCAGAACGATTTTCAAACTTTGACAGGCTTTTCTGATGGAGGATTTATTATTTGGATGGAAAGTTAGTTGAAGTATCTTTAGAATGTTTATCTCAGTTTGGCATATTTTAGTGTAGGAAAGATAATTTTGGATTAATGTTTTGGATGATAGTTCTTAAATTTAGTGTAGGAAAAATAATTTTGGATTAATGATTTGATGACAGTTATTAAATTTTATATATGCTTGTTTTTCTCATTAATCTCACTTGCTATGTAGGTAAAAGATACTTTTGGGTTAATGATTTGAATGATAATTATTAAATTTTATATACGCTTGTTTTTCTCATTAATCTCTTTTGCTATGTTAGGTAAAGCCTTTTTAACTACACTATTGCAATGTTTTATCTTTGCATTGTCGGTCCCAAGCCCGAATAAAGGAGGAGGGGAGCGATCATTGGTTCCGTAAAGGTCTTTATATGACAAGGATGTGCTTGCTGAAGATACCATTCTTCATTGGTTCCATAATGAAAATTCATTCCATTATCAACAAAATATATTCATTCCATTTGTGATCAATCCATGAAATAGGTATATTCATTCCATTATCAAAAAAATATATGTTGTTGTATTTCATTTGATGGGGTCTATAATCTTATTTAAATTTTTTCCCTTGATGTATTTTTTCATTTATTAGGATTTCTCATGAGAAGGAGGACAAGGTCATTGTTTATTTCATTTAAATTAACGGAAGAGGGTAAGACGTACTCTTCACCCCCCAAATAAATAATAATAATAAATAAAATAACATTATAGCATGTACAAATTGGTGTAGTCTATAAAATAACTGTTTTTTGAATTTATACTCGGTAAAATTTACACTAAATTTAGACCAATATGACATTTAGAGAGTAATATTTTCCTAGTTCATCCCTAAGGTTTGGTTTTCATGAGAAAAAAATATAAAATCACTTGGTACATTTATGGAGATTCACAATATAATAACAAAAAAAGGGTTTTAAGAAGAAAAATACTCAGCAAAAATTCCGTGTATAAAAATCAAACTTCAGATTTACATTAATATCGTTTTCTGTTTTATCTTAATAATGATTGGATAATTATTTTTACATTCTCATCACTCTATTAATTTGAATTAGCTCAACTCCCATGAATAATATTGTGGGTACCTCGATTTCTCACCACGGGCCCAGACGAGTAGCCCAGTAAAGGCCCAAAGTCTGGGAGCCTCGCATCCCTACCAATTCGGTTACGACTCAGTCCAGCCCCTCAAATCTCGCATATAGATATTCTAGGGGTTATGGAGTGACGTGGGGGAGTCCAACACCTCCACTCCCCAAGAATAAACATGTATATAACAAACCCTAAGCTTGGGGCAAAAGGCACGCATGATTTTTCCTGTAAAACACTCTCCGGAGTAAAGAGAAATAATACTGAAAGCACCACCGTGGACGTAGGCATTCTTGCTGAACCACGTAAATATTGTGTTGTGTGATTGGCATTCCTTACATTCTTTATTTACTTTGGTGATTGTCCTTTCTTGTTAATTTGTGTTGAATATAACTGTCACCACAATTGACACCGTCTGTGGGAACGTTTGTCTTTCTTTAAGAAAGCCCTCACCAACAAAGAATCTGGAATGTCTGGTCACAGTAGCAATGTCCCTCAAGCAGGGGATATCCAAGAACAGCCTGCCCCTCGCAGGATCAGATCTGAAGTTCGACGTTCAGATAAAAGGGCTCGCCTAGAACGGTAAGCCTCGAAAGAAAGTCAGGGACCAGCGAGGTCCACATAAATCTCCAGGTTGATCGATGCCTATGAGGCAAGGCTCCAAGAGCAAGGGGAGGTCGCTCACAAGAAAGAGGCTGAGAATGCTCGCCTCAAAAGGAGACTGGAAAGGATGGATAAAGAAATCCATTGCAGCACTAGGCGACATCCATACCGCACTCCTAGCCCTCAGGCGAGCAAGTCTCACAGCCGAGGAAAGAGCCCTAGATGCGGATCCCAAGGAAGTGAGAAGCATGAGTCTGATGATGGATTGCTCAAGCAACAACGACCAGTTCACCGTTATAGGAGCCCAACTCGAGGTGATAAGGATATACGAAATTTGGTCCGAAGAGAAATAGACCAGCACCCAGCACATCGGGGTGCCAGATCGACCAGAGAGCTCGCTCGGTGAGCTCTCAGGACCCAGATAAAATCCCCTTTCTTAAGGGAAATAGAAGAAGAAGAAGCCCGCAAGAATTTTACAATTTTGAGATTCAAGATCTATGATGGAAAGACTGACCCTATTGATCACGTTAGGTAGTACAGACATGCCATGACTCTATGGAACCACAGGGATGCACTAATGTACCAGATTTTTCCCTCGAGTCTGCATGATGTGGCCCAGAAGTGGTTCGAGAGCCTCCCTCACAGGTCCATCAGGAGCTTTGAGTCCCTGGACGAGCTCTTCACGTCTCGCTTCATTACCAGCAGCTCCCATCCAAAGAGGATGGATGCTTTGCTAACAATGAAGAAGACGCTTCAGGAGAGCCTCCGGGACTACTCAAAGAGGAATTGGGAGTTATTCGATGAGGTCGAGGACTGCTCAAAATAGGTAGTAGTGGCCTCTTTTAAGATTGCACTACCCAGCTCTTGCCTTTTGCACCAATCCCTGACAAAGAAGGAGGCCATAACCATCGATGACCTAATGGCTCGCATCGATAAGTACGCCAAAGTTAAAGATGTGATCCGCTTTAGTGCAGGGGAGAATGGTCGAGCTAAGCTCGCTGCCAAGGGCAACTATAAGGCCAAAAACCAGAAGAGAGGAGGCAAGAATGGGGGCAAGGGTGGCTCTAAGAATGGAGGCAAGAAAGATGCTTCAAAAGCATTTCAGGCAGTAAACACTATCTTCAAAGAACCAATATACAAGATCCTAGAGAAAATCAAAGATGAGCCATTTGTTAAGTGGACCAGAAAGATGGGAGGAGATCCCTCAAAGAGAAATAACGCGCTGAGATGCGCTTTTCATAAGGAGGGAGGATATAAGACTGAGCACTGCAAGGCTCTTAAGTCCCACCTTGAAGAGTTGGCCCAAATCGAGCACCTGAACGAGTTTACGGAGAAGAAGATAGAGAAAGTTACTACCAATGGAGACACAAGTGTTGACAATGTGCTTGAGGATGATGCTGGCCATGAATTTGTAGTGATTCATGGGGCATATGATCTAAAGCAGATTAAAAGGAATTCAACCCAGATGGAAGTGAAAAAGATTACAGCAGTAATGAAAGCTTTTCAGATCGATCCAACGAAGACTCAGTCAGGAAAGCATCGATGAGCAGATGACGTCGACTATAGCAAACACATCGTATTCACAAATGAAGATCTGGTGGGGGTAAGAACCCCGCATTATGACGCCCTGATCATTACGCTCGGGATAGCCAACTATGACGTCGACAAGTTGCTTGTCGACCAGGAAGCTCATCCGAGGTAATGTATCTCGACCTATTGAGAAAATTAAAGTTAAGTGTTTTCGACTTAAAGGAAGCCACTGTCCTTCTAGTTGGCTTCACTGGAAAAGTAACTATTCCATTGGGAAAGATCGTACTACCGGTAAGGGCAAGAAGTGTCTCTACGATGATCGAGTTTCTGGTAGTCGACATTGACTCGCCATACCAAGCTATCCTTGACAGAGGGTGGCTATATGAAATGAAGGCAGTCCCCTCGACCTACCATCAGAAACTCAAGTACGTGACTGAGCTAGGAGTGATGGAGATTCACGGAGATCAAGCGATGGAAATAAGGTGCTTCATAGCAGCCATCCGCCCAAAACCAGAGAAGAAGGTTGAGAAGGCCAAAGAGAAGGTCGAGGATCGAGAGGGTTTGATACCTTCGAAATATCAACTAAAGTATGGAAGACCTGGAGTGGAGGAGACCAAACTCCTCCACTCTGAGCGAGTCGTTGAAAACCTGGAAGAAGTTGCAACTGGTGGTAACAAAAAAGACAGGAGTTTCTTGATTGGGACATCTCTCATAGATCAAGAGAAGAAATAATTGACGGTGCTATTAAGGAGAAACCTAGATATTTTTGCGTGGAAACCGTACGAGCTACCTGGAATTGATCCCAGTGTGGTTTGTCATCGGTTGCACATCGACCCCACTTTCAGGACTATCACGCAGAAAGCACAATTAACTGCGCCAGAGAAGGCCAAAGCTGTAGAGAAGGAAGTAGAGAAGCTTCTGGATGCAGGATCCATATGGGAAGTTCAATTCCCTAAATGGCTGTCCAACCCAGTAGTGGTTCCGAAGAATAATGGAAAATGGAGAGTTTGTATCGATTTCACTGACCTTAACAGGGCATGCCCTAAGGACAGTTTCCTCCTCCCAAAGATCGACCAATTGGTGGACGCTATAGAAACTCATGAGAGAATGAGTTTTCTAGACGCATATTCGGGGTAACACCAGATTCCTCTATATGCACCAGACCAAGACAAGACCGCGTTCATTACCACCATCGGATTATACTGTTATAAAGTTATGTCCTTTGGGCTCAAGAATGTAAGAGCAGCTTACCAGCGGCTGGTCACCAAGATGTTCAAAGATTAAATGGGAGATACCATGGAAGTCTACATTGATGATATACTCATCAAGATCAAGCGCAAAGAGGAACATCTCTCAAACCTATCAAAGACCTTAGAAATCCTCAGGAGCAAGTGTTCTTTCGATGTCCAGTCAGGAAAATTCCTCGGGTACTTGGTTAGCGAGAGAGGCATTGAAGCCAACCCGGACCAGATCGATGCAATCAACAAGGTATAGCCTCCCCGCACAATAAGAGGCGTACAGAAGCTCACAGGCATGATCGCCGCCTTGAATAAGTTCATCTCGAAGTTCTCCAAAAAGTTCCAGTCATTTTTCCAACTATTGAAAAGAAGCAAAACGGTAGAGTGAACCAGGATTGCTCGAGAGCATTGGAAGAGCTCAAATCTTATCTCACCACACCACCCTTGCTCGTGATACCTCAAGAGAATGATTCCCTGTACTTATACCTTACCGTCTCCATCCACGCCATTAGTTCTGCACTGGTATGCGAAAATACAGGAATCCAACATCCAGTCTACTATGCGAGCGAGACCTTAATGGACGCCGAGCAGCGGTACCTACCGCTGGAAAAGCTCACCTTTGCACTAGTGGTAGCCTCGAGGAAACTGAAGCACTACTTCGAAGCTCACATTATCATCATCCTCATATCACACACCCTTAAAGCAGTCCTGCAAAAAGTGAATCTATCCGGCAAACTATCCAAGTGGTCAGTTGAGCTCAGACGATTTGACATCCAATTTCAACCAAGGAATGCAATCAAGGGGCAGGTCCTTGCCGACTTCATCGCGAAGTTCACAGGCGAGCAGCCTTGCGACCAACTTCAACCCATAGATCAGAGGGAAAATCACTCAACATGAGGAGTTTAGAGACTGTTCGTTGATGGAGCCTCCAACTCAAAGGGGGAAGGAGTAGGCATTGTGCTCATTACCCCAGAAGATATAATTCTCAAGAAGGGAATAAGACTTGGATTTGAAGCCTCCAACAACGAGGCAGAATACGAGGCTTTAATAGCAAGCCTGCAGAAGGCACAAGCATTGGGTGCAAAACAGCTATAGGTGTTCGGTGACTCACAATTGGTCTCCAATCAGATAAGTGGGGACTTCAATGCGAGGGATGAAAGAATGGCAGCCTACCTCGCCTTAGCAAAAAAGTTAATGTCCAACTTTGAGGAAGTCAGTGTCCAACAGTTTCCTAGAGGACAAAACAGTCATGCCGATGCCCTACGAGCCTTAAGTTCATCAATCGACTACGACTTGAAGAGAACAATCCCTATAGACTTCCTCGCCCAGCTGACCATCATCCAGAGCAAAGAGCTACCAGACATGGGCCGTATTTTCCAGATTGAATCAGCACCCAGTTGGATGGACCCCCTGAGGGACTATTTGAAGGATGATGCACTACCAGACGATAAGAAGGTCACTCATCAAATAAGAGTCAAAACTGCTCGCTTTCATTTATCTCCTGAGGGTAAGTTATATAAGAGATCATTCACTGGCCCTTACCTCCAATGTGTTCACCCAAAGGACGTTGAGTAAGTGCTGCGCGAGCTCTACGAAGGAACCTGCAGGAGCCATATTGGAGGGAGATCGTTAGATTTTCGAGCAATGAAAGAAGGATACTGGTGGCGATACATGCAGAGAGATTCTGGAGTATATGCTCGCAAGTGCGAAAAATGTCAGCTACATGCTCCTATGGTCCACTAACATGCCAGCGACCTAAGATTACTTACCAGCCCTTGGCCTTTCGCCCAATGGGGAATGGAAATCATGGGCCCTCTTCCTACTATTTTCGATAATCGAAAGTATCTGTTGGTCGCCACAGACTACTTCACCAAATAGATTGTGACAGAGCCACTGGCAAACGTCAGGGACACAGATATGATGAGATTCATATGGAAAAACATAATTACCCGCTTTGGGATCCCTAGAACCATCATCACTGATAACGAAACGCAGTTCGAGAGCGACCCCTTCCAGAGTTTTTACAATGACCACGGGATCAGGCACCATTTTAGCTCGGTTGCCTACCCCCAGAGAAGCGACCAAGCTGAAGCTTCTAATAAAATAGTGATTGATGGTGAAGAAATGACTTGAGTGATCCAAAGACGCATGGGTGAGCGAGCTGCCACACATTCTATGGGCTTACCGCACTACCCCACGATGAGCAACTGGGGAAACCTCATTCGCACTAACATATGGAATTGAAGAAATCATCCCTCTAGAAGCTGGTCTCCCAACCATGAGATCCATCTTGGTCGACCAGGGCCAGAATGATGCAGCATTACTCGCAGAACTTGACCTAGCTGACGAACGCAGAGAGCTAGCCCTAATAAGACTAGCGAGCTATCAGCAACAGCTCGCGAAGCACTATAACAAAAAGGTCAATCCAAGGGCATTCCAGGTTGGAGACTACGTCCTAAGGAAAGTCCTTGGCAGCGCAGTAAAACCATATGATGGCAAGCTGGGTCCAAACTGGGAGGGACCATTCAAGGTAATAAGAAACGACCTACAAGGAGCCTATCACCTGAAAATGTTGGAGGGCAGAGAGATACCCCGAGCGTGGAACGCAGCTAATCTGAAAAAATTTTATTTTTAGTTTTTTCTTCATTAAATCTTTTATCGCATTATTGGAATTGGCAACTCATTTTTTTAATTGCTTTTGATTAATAAAATATTGTTTGGCAGTGACATTCTATGAAGTGTTAATTTTGTATTATGAACTTTATAACTTGCACACCTTTTCCAAGCGTCAGGCACATTACTCAGTATACAAAAGTAGGGAATCACCCTCCTCAGGTTTTCGTTATGAAACACGAACAACCTCTTAGCATTCCCCTGGCAATATATGAAGCCCTACAGGGGACCCTTAGGCAGCTCGGCCAAATCGAATTGGTTGCCAAACAATGTTTGGCTCAAAAAACTTGATCGGATAAAACATCCAACACCAGGTGTGTCCTCGCCATTGCCATACTTAGGCCTAAGGGTGTGTGACGACACAACCTAAAAGGGAAAGTGGGGCAGAATGGTATCTCATAAGCATACTGGACTGGGAGGATACTCACACGACAAATAAACTCTACCTACATCAAATCTAGTCGGCTACGAAGAGCCCAATATAATCAAACGAAAAATTAATGAAGTGAAAATACATAACACATGTTTAGTCTGCAAAACGCCCAAAACATAAATATTTTATTACTTCGTTACATTTACAAAAAGTTACATTGAAGTAAGAAAATCTTAATGAGGATTAGGCCTCTGAGTAAGATAATCAGCCACTTGCGATCTCCGACCGTTGTCCGGATGAGGGGTGAAAAGCACCAAAAAGTGTATAATTAATGCCCCGAATAGATTCATTTTAGTCACTCATTTTAATTAAAATTGGCCTTATGTTCGTATTTTATCATTTTTCAGGTCAATACGCAGTTGCAGTACAAATAATGATAAATCAGTGCAATCGCGACGCAGAAGCGGTCAAAAGCGTGCATCGAAGAAATTCAAAGAGACCGTGACGTGAGAAGTCCATTATGAGCTTGCCCCGATGTGTTCCGATGCCCTAAAACAATTACGTAACCCAAACTTAAGCCTACACCGAGCCCAGACCATTCCTCGAGCCCCGTGTGTGTTGAGTTTGTACCTTTATTATTTTTCTAGATTTTTATTTTTAGTCGTTTTATTTTTAGGATTTATTTTCGATTTATTTAGAATTTTTTAGGATATATTTCTATTTTTCTATTTCTTTATTTTGATTTTGATTTTTAATAGTTTTAATTTTTAATTTTTATTTTATTAGGATTATTTTTTTTAGGAATTTATTTTTTTAGTTTTATTAGATTTTATTTTATATATTTATTTTAGTTTTATTTTATTAGGATTATATATTTTTTTTAGTTTTAATAGAGTTTTATTTTATTTCTTTTTGTTTTCAAATTTTCTTTATTAGTTTTTAGTTTTTATTAGACTTTAATGTTTTTATTTTATTTAGTTTAGAAGGTGTTATTTTTTTTAAGGGTCACAAATAAAAACACATGCACAAACATCCTACACCTCAAACATCCTCACCCTCACCCAATATACTCTACACCCACACACACACAATCCCCTCCCACTTCTTCTTCAACCTCACATCTTTCTCTCTCACCTAAACGACCAACACCAAACCCATTTCTCTCATAAATCGTATTGCATAACCCAAACCAAATCCAAATACCCGACCCCCTGTGCGACCTGCGTGCCAGGCGACCTCATCCCAGATCCGACCTCCGGCGGCAGCAAACCCTGCCGTCCGAACTCTAAACCGATCAGCCTCGGCGTCGTCACCGCCAAAAAAAAAATGCTCCGGCCGCCTTAACCAAAAATCAGATGACCAAACCGGCGATTCAACCGCCCTGACCCGAAATCCCCTCTGTCCAACCCGTGACCCGGAAACCAAAGCAAACACCCGGTTTGAAACCCACAAACAAAAACCTCCATACCCAAACCCACAACCCGTAACAATCCAACTCGCGAACCAAATCCAAAACAAAATCCCAAGAAATTAGGCCATCCATATCATTCATCTTGCCAGCTAAAACCAAATCCCATATATCTCTCAAGCCAACATCGTGAGCTAAACAAAAAAAAATGAAGGGAACTCTCATTTAAAAAGGAGAAGACTCTAAGATAAAAAAAAAAGACGCATAGAGAGAGAAAAAGAGGGGTGTATATTATGTACAGTTTAGGGTCATAAAAAATTCAGAAAAATACAAAAAAAAGTTAGTTTAGATTTATAATAATTTTTAGGTTTAGTTTTTAGTCCTTTTTTTTGTAATCAAGTGCTGAAAATTGTGAAGAAGTTGGACGTATGTCAAGGCGCATTTCAAGACAAATTTGGAAAAAAAATTGAAAAATGAAGGGAACTCTCATTTAAAAAGGAGAAGACTCTCATATAAAAAGAAAAGAGACGCATAGAGAGAGAAAAAGAGGGGTGTATATTATGTACAGTTTAGGGTCATAAAAAATTCAGAAAAATACAAAAAAAAGTTAGTTTAGTTTTAGAATAATTTTTAGGTTTAGTTTTTACTCTTTTTTTTGTAATCAAGTGCTGAAAATTCTGAAGAAGTTGGACGCATGTCAAGACGCATTTCAAGATAAATTTGGGAAAAAAATTGCGCATTGTATTTCTACATTCTCTTTTCAATTTACTTCCTTCTTGACATATTATCTATTGTTATTTATGCACACATGAGAATGTTTGGCTAAACACCCCGTTCAAGGGGTGGGATACACTGCGTATGATGTTAGTTTAATTAATTGGTTTCTTTAATTTTTTATTTCTAGGAAAATTATATTTGTAACTGTCACCAATTAATTTATGTAACGAGAGTTAGTAAATTAATTGAACAAATTAATGTTTGAATGTTGGAATCGAACTAGAGATAGGTTTTTTCGATAATTAAATATTAATTCGGTATTGAAATTTGAGAATTGATATTGTTTTCTTTAAATTGATCCTAGCGGGTAATTTTTTGAAAATAGTGTAGTCCTTATTTTTCATCGTGTGACATTTTAAAATTAATTTTCTGAAAAAGATTTTATTAAATTTATAATTTTAAAGAGAGTTAGATTATCGATTTAATTTTATCTCGAAATATTTTAAATTAATAAATTGAGAAATTAAAATAATTGAAAATGCAGTGTAATCCCATATCTTGACTTTCTCACATATTTCACACTCGGTTGCACATGCTTCTTCATTATTTAGCCATTTTATAATTTTTAGCATTTATTAGTAAATTTTCCCATGAAATTGTTTTAAAAATAAAAAAATATATATTTTCATAAAAAAATTGGAATTACACGTTTTCACATTAATTATTTCACCTTGAAAGTTGGATTGATAACCGTACTTACCACAATACGAGTTATTTTTATACTAGTTTTGTAGGTACTCAAAGAAATTTTGAGAGTGGCTTTTGCACAACAACGATACATATGCAAAGAGCTTCTTATCAAGGGGCCAATTCTTCCTCAACTTCATTCGCATCTGGATCTAATATCTGCCTGGGGATAGCATCTATAGGGACCCACTGGTTGTCCTTCCTGAAAGGATTATGCCTCAGAGTTGAAGGAGAGATCTCGTGTCGATACCAGAGTACTGAGTTCTTGGGGACCTGCAGCTCCCTGAGGGCGCTCAACCATCCCCTAATAAAGGATAGCTCTTCAAACTCTGTCAACCTCGTCGGAGCATCTGTCCAACCTTGGTCATAACCATCAGCCCACACTCGACGAGGTCCTTTCTTGAATAGATGCCTCAGCCGTGTCACATCTCTTTAAAGCCCCGCAGTAATCACGTATGCTCGACGAACATCTTCTCGAAGCTCGTCCATATCCCTAGCTGGACCCCCTGCATCTGTACCAGCTCGCAGATCAGCCGATGGGGTAGAACCTCGTAAAATTTGAGGGGCGACGCTCGGCCCTGTGCCAGCTCACGAAATAGCCGATGAAGAGGAACCTCACAAAACTCGAGGTGCGTCGCTCGGTGCATGCTCCTTGAGTCGCGACCCCTTCCGTGCTCAGAGTCTCATTCTCCTGTTGAAGAACTTCTCCGACTTGATTGATTTCGGAGGCATCTAGAAGCTTAGCTCTCAAAGTGTTCACTTCCTCTTGGACAAAGGCACCAACTTCTTCCATCTCCTGAAGTTTATCTTTCAGTTTGGCGACGAGCTCAGACTGGTCCTTAAATCTCTTGTTCCTCGACCTGAGAGACTTACAAATCCTAACGAAGGCTTGCCGAACTTGATTACTCGCGTTAGGACCGAGGATCTTTCCCAGTTGAGAGGTAGCAGGTATATACTCATCTACATCAATCAACTACAAGCCATACAAGCATTAAAAAATAGAAGGATCAGTATGCAGAAGGGAAAGTATTTTCATTTCATTCAAATAAAGAGGCCCAAGTACATCGGTAATTAAAAAGAGCAGTACAAACAAAGTAAAAAATACAAAAGAAGTCCTAAGAATAGGCTAGATGGAAACCTCAGTTTGTTCAGAGGTCGCTGGTTGCTTTCCCTTATCAATAGCAGCAGGAGCACCGCCCTCAGATGGAGCAACTACCGTTCCTTGAACGGAGGGAGTATCGGTAGGAATGGTAAAGGACGCAGGAATACCACTGTCAATGGCCGAGGCAGGTGCATCATCCATAACGAGCTTCGGACCTGGATCATGCTCTTCAAATAAAGGAGAGTCGATATCCACTCCAGCAGCCAAAAAAGCCTTGTTCCAGCCCTTCTTGAAATTCAGACGACTAATGTAGCCTATCTAAACCTCGACGTCTTCATACGCAGCACCCTACTCGACATTGTACGATCTCTCCTCCACCGTCTTTACCTTCTCTTCTAGTACCCTGTTCTCATTCACCACAGCTAACTTGCTCATACAAACTAAGTTATAGGACTGCCACAGCTCGTTCAACTCTTTGACCGCTGCCTCCCTCGCCCGATTGGCTTTAGTAAGGGCAAGATCGGAAGACCTCCGAGCATTATTGGCAGTCTCCAAACTGGCCTCCATCTCGGGACACTTCCCCTTCAGCTCAGCATTTTGCTTCTCTAAATCAGCATTCCTACTCACCAGCTCATCGCGAGTATGGTAGATCACGACGAATTCAGTCACGAACTGCAAGAAAATAGAGAACATTAAAAGATAAAGTATTAAATAGAATATCACAAGGATAGGAAGATGAAATGGACTTACCAAGGCTAGCCTCTGACTCGCCTGCAGAGCTAACTGGTTGGTCCCCATTTCCTTCTGACGATCAGTAGGCAAAACTGCTCTCTCGAGCAGTGCAGGAGCCAACTGAGGAGAGATGGAAATAGAGGCCCCCTCATGCAACGCGGACACAGGCACCAAATTTTTCCCTACCTTTGTCCTCATCTCCTCTCTCCTTCTCTTATCTTCCCTTTCCTTCTCCTCCCTCTCAACTCTCCTTTTCTCCTCCACCTTCTTCTTTTCTTCCACCTTCTTCTTCTCCTCTTCCTTTTTTCTCCCTCTCTCTCTCTCAACTGCTCTTCTTCTTTCCTCTTATTTTCCTGCTCTTTGGCAATAGGCTGAGAACCGGTGGAAAAATCGCCACTGCCAAACTTCTGCTTCTTTAATCGCCTAAAAAGAAGCACATCATCGTCATCATCATCTCGAATAAGATTCTTCCTGGGAGGAGCCATATCCTCTTCACTGGAACTGCTTGATTCACTTGAAGATTCTTGAGCTTCTGAAACTTCTTCTGAGCTGGAAGAACCTTCAACACTAGTGCTCTCTTCACTAGAACCACCTTTAGCACCTCCCCTATTATCACCTTCGATATATCCACCAGAGCTGCTCTCTTACTCATCCAATGGGATAGGATCTACAACAACCTCTTCAGTAATATCTAGCTCAGGGATACTGTCTATAAGTCGCGTGATAAAACTAGACCCGATGTTCTTATACTCCAGAAGAAAAGCAGCTGATCGAGGATATTCACCATCAGCCAAAGGTTCCCTGATATTCCAAGCTATGACCAACTCAGCAGCTCGAACCTCACTAAGGGGAGGTTCCAAGTTCTTTGTCCTCGCTGAAAAGAAAAAAGAAGAATATCAGAAAAATCACACATTAATAAAGGGATCGATGATCAGAACAATGGCTAAGATTACCTATGTACTCCTCCCCATAAAAGGGGACCGTGAACCTGTCAGACCTCGACCCCTCAGTATGGGGAGGAAACAACCAATTTCTAGCAAGAAAACCCTCTTGCAAGTAATCCTTATGGGAATCAGGTAGATTTACTACCAACACCCTATCAGGACTCCTGGCCTTGTGGTAAAGAAGACCGAAACTTGTTCGCGAGAAAGAATAACAAAAGCATATCTCAGTAAGCCCTAAATTGGTGCCATAGAGCTGGTTTATTCTAAGAACACCATTAATAATCTTCCAGATGTTTAGCGAACACTGTGCGGGGACAATATTGAAATAACTAAAGAAATGCAAAAACAAATTGCTTGGAGGAAAAGTGAGACCCCCTTGGGACAGTAAAAGAACGTGAATCCAGTGAGCGTCCTCTATTTCTCTAACATTTTTAGGGACAGGGGAACACTCAATGTCTACCCAATCTGGGATGTTATAATACTTCCTAAATTCAGTTACCGACCTATTACCTATTTTTTCCATTTACAAAACCTAACTACAAATGTGAAGGAATGTCAACAGAAAAAGCAAAACAAGGGCAAGAGGGACTTAGAAATAAGAACTTAGCTTGTGACGATGCAAAATCACAAGCAGAGATGATGAAGAACAGTGAAGTTGGAAGACGAAGACTTGAGAATGAGAAGCACAACAGCGGGAGCTTAGAGAAGGTGAGAAAATATGAGAAATCTTGAAACGACAACAAGGAAACACCACTCCAAAAGACTTTTAAACGTTTCCAATCATAGCACATGAAACACGAAGCGGGCTGCTGCCTAAATCAGTTTAGAAGAAGCGTTTCAATCTTGGGAAGAGTTGCACAATTTACAAGATAGCGTTATGACAAATCATTTAAAATTATTGAGCCCAAATTGTGGCCCAACAACTTTAAGGGCAATTGTGGGTACCTCGATTTGTCACCACGGGCCCAGCCGAGTAGTCTAGTAAAGGCCCAAAGTCTGGGAGCCTCTCATCCCTACCAATTCGGTTACGACTCACTCCAGTCCCTAAAATCTCGCATGCAGATATTCTAGGGGTTATGGAGTGACGTGGGGGAGTCCAACACCCCCACTCCCCAAGAACAAACATGTATATAACAAACCCTAAGCCTGGGGCAAAAGGCACACATGATTTTTCCTATAAAACACTCCCCAGAGTAAAGAGAAATAATACTGAAAACACCACCATGGACGTAGGCATTCTTGCTGAACCACGTAAATATTGTGTTGTGTGATTGGCGTTCCTTACATTCTTTATTTACTTTGGTGATTGTCTTTTCTTGTTAATTTGTGTTGAATATAACTGTCACCACAAATATAATCTAAATAAGCCTATTGATGTTGCTGACTCACTCTAGGGTCAGTTTGATCCCATTTCTGACTCAACCACAGGTTGTCTTCATATCATTCCATTCCTAAACATAATAGTTATTATCTTTTTCTACTATACAAATATAATTATATGTATTATATAGGTAGGTTCTCTATAATTTCCTATTATATGAATTTACCTGGACACTTAACAATGGCAAGGCAAATATCTACTCAGCTGAAATACTCCGTCACGTTAGAGGTCTGAATTGTATAGTTATGTGATTATTTGAGACCTAAAAAATTCTTTGGTAATTTTAATTTTATCGAGAGGATATGCATGAGCGCACGCATTAATAGTTCTAGCACATTAAAAATGAGGCCTTTTGAAACTATCAGCTTTATGGTAAGGCTGGTGTGTTGTTCTCCTTTAGCTGATAATTAAACCAGGCGTTTAAACAAATTAGCTTAGTTGCATGTGTATTGGGTATAAACATTTTTCCTGCTACATAATGTAATTTTTAAACTTCCCCCAGGCACAAAAATTATGGATTTTACCTCACATTTTAAACTGCCCTCTAAAAAGTTCATTGTATATTGATTAGTCAAGGAAAGGGAAATTGACTATTAATTATTAATGGTCGCTATTCTTGGCCTTAGGAAGGAATGGAGTAAGGCTTTTAATTGATTTAGTGTATCTTTTTACTATTCTAACTGCTCTGTTTCGGACCTAAACTGAACTGTCCCACCATTGTTGACATTAGGAAGGAGTGGAATAAGGGACTACATTCCTAATACCTATGAGCTAATGATATAAGCCAATATGAGCTACTGAGCTCTATCACCTTACGAGGAAGTGTTCAAAGCCTTTCCATTCCCCCATTTAGGTCCTTTTCATCTATTTGTTCATTTTTTACACTTAGTTTTATTGATAGCTGTGTTTACAAGACCATTGCCTCTCTAATTGTGATTTTACTGCTGCAGGTGGAACAAAAACTGGTGAAAAAAGATAAACAACATGCATAAGATGTGATTGTGATCCCTTTATGTTATGACAATTATCATGAGGACTTGGTAAGTTATGTTTTTATGGGGTTATACCTCAGTCATCTTCATCACTAATATCTACTCTCATAGAGAGCATATATGATTTTTCAGGCCTTGCCACAAATGAAATGGGTATAATTTACATTTGTATGTATTCTTGTGTGATTTTGATTAAATCACAACCTCACGAGTTCATCATTGATTTTATTTTTGCTTGCCTTTAAACTAAAATTTATAACCCTTATTTTTCCTTTTCCATTTTATATATAACATAGCATTATGTTTTTTATATACGTTACTTCATTTATATGTTGCCTTATACCAATTGTATATTTTTTTTGTTAAGCTCATGGAAAAAACTGAGGGGTTGTTGAATAAAAAAAATGATGTGAAATTGGTGCATTATTGGTTGTACTAATGCCACACTTTATGCTTGATACCAAATAAAATTTTAACTTTGAAATTTAAAGATTTTACATCCTTTAATTTGGTATCTAGTATGTACAAATTTTTAGCAACATCTCTTCTTTAAGGCAAATATACACCTTTGATGCCAAAATTACGTCTTCACATGATACAGAAAGTACTTGATTCAAGGTGTATACAAATTCTTATGCAACACTTAGGCAGTTGTCCTATGGAGTTATAAGAGGGAAGGGTTGATGCATTGTGATCTCATTAGTCCCAGTAATAACATGAGCCACAGAGAAATCAGTTGTGCCAGTAGCTTGCACAGTACTAACATTAGTCATAATTTTTTCTACTTCCCAACTTTGTTCTGCATTAAGAATCGTAGGAGCATTCCCACTCAGGACTTCAATCTATTCAAGAGTTTTAGAGACCTCAAACATCAATGACAATTCCTCCAAAGTATTCTCTTGAGGCCTGCTGATATCATAAGACATAGTAATTTCAGTTACAACATCAGTTTGTCCATTACCATTATCAATATTGATTCTCCGAGTTTTATTAAAAGAAGTAACTTCATTCTTCTTGGGAGATGACATCAACTGCTTTTGTTCAGTAAGAGGAGTGAGATTGCTAAATTTCTTATTAACCCACTCTTTAGTCGAAGTATTTCCATCCACCACTGGTAGATTACAATTTTGGTAAATTCTAACTAGCTTCCCAGTTCTATTAGTCAGTGTACAAGAGTTATTGATGGTAGTGGATTACTAAAATGAATAGTATTAGCCTCATCTTCCATTCCAGCGTTGTTGACAATACCCATTGGTAGATTTAAGTTTTCCTCAGTATCGATCACCCTGGACACTAGTTTTAGGACATCAATACCACTTCAATTATTGGTAAAATGGAGATTTTTAGAATTGACTGCTTCATCAGTACAATTATGCTCGTTCAATTTAGCAGTCATAGTATTGGGGTTAACCATTCTACTCCCTTCATTTTGATTAGTTTTTTCAGACATTTGGAGTTATTTCTTTGCTACTCTTTATACCTTTACACCACTGTAAGTAGGTAATGGTGAATGCCTCTTCTCTGCTCTCTTATTAGTCAATCTTCAGTCTTTTTATTCTATAGGATATATGATATCTTTTGCATACTATGTGTTTTGAACATTGTTGATTTTTTTCCCTTTTTTGCATACAATCTATAACTCTTTAATTTTTTCTTCATACTAATTAAATATGGAAAGTTATTCTCTCATCACAAGTTATTATTTGGTACATTTGACTAATTTTTCAGATCAAGATTGAGAACTGTTGTAACAATATGGTGAACTGGTTGAGAAAGAAAATTGTCTTCCAAAGGGTCCTATCATAATCGGTGTAACGTCTGATGCTTCTACCCCAAATAAGGTAACTCTATTAGTTGCAATTTTGTGTGCAGATTTATATTGTTATGTTTCTTTTTATTGTTTTGTTCCCCGATCAATGTTTAATAGTCAATTATCAGGAAAGTTTCAACTTTTAAATTTAACCTTCATTTGAAATAAGTGAGAAAGGTTACATGATATGAGTATTTATTAGGAATTGAATTTTTTTAAATGAACTTGAGTAGGAAGTTGGAGATATTCTTATCAAAATATTTGACATTAAACGTGATGAATCCCTGCAAGCGGCATAGGACCTGACCTATAGTTAAACAAATAAGAGATTACAGAGCTGAAGTACTTATTTAGTTCAGTCTATGAACAACGAGAATGAAAGATTCTGTATTTGTTCTATCACACTCTAAGATTGTATGTATAAATGGTCATGGTTTTCCATATCCGTATCGGAATTATTTATTGTAATCGAAGAATACCTTCCACAGAGGCTTGAAGTGAGGATAACAGTGGTAAATTTTCCTGTGCACCATAATATCGCTGTATTCCAAGACGGTAGTAAAAGTAAGGCATATGTTTTGTACAAGAATAATATATTGTAACTTCAATTCTTTGTTCTCAAACCTATTATTTTCTTTCTAACAATGTGTATTTGTGTGTTATGCTCAGGTACAAGAAAATTGATTGTCACCGTTACTTGCGAGGGTTGTGGGCCTAAGGTACCCACTGACAACTATCTTCTATTCAATTGATTTTTATAAATGTAGTGTTGGTTGTTTAGTGTTGTATTAAGATTGGGAACCATATTATTAATTGACCTAAGCTACACGCTGCGCTAGATGAAATAGTTCAATATCAAGAGCATAATTGAACCTGTCCATCTGTATATTTTTTTTCGATTTTTTTGTTCTTTTTATCTACCTTTTTTGTTTAAATTTTTTAACTTTGGGGGGGGGGGGGTGGGTGGGTGGGTGGGGGGGGGGGTCAAACTACCGATCTGAAGATGGGTGGGTCGCATCTCTTCAGGAGATGAAGGTTGATGAAACTTCTAAACTCTTCCAGGGACACATCCCTGGTCCCCCTCCAACTCCTGAAGACGAAGAAGAGGACGAAGCTGCCTCCGAAGAGTCTTCCATGGTGATGGGAGATCATCCCCCAGCCATCCAGCCTGCTAACGAGCAGCTCGCTACTTCCTCCGAGCAACCTCCAGCACTTCCCCAGCTACTATCTGCTCCATCCGAGCAACCTACCTCCTCGTCCCAGCCTCCCGAGAAAGTTTTGGGAGACAAGGAAAAGGTGTAGAGTTGTTCGGACTTCTATCTATTTTATTTTTCTTTGACAAATGTAATCCTGAACCATGTAACTCTGAACCTTGTGATATAATAAAACTTGAACTTTTGTTTTTGCATACTGTTGTCTCTTCTTCATGCTCTGTTTTGATTATTGATTACTGCTTTTTCTTCCTCTACTAGTTTCTGGCCAGGATGGAATTACTGTCTGCTCATGATACAAAGCTGTTGTGGTAATGCAATAAATATTTTAAGGCTGATCACACAAACTTGAGTGCAGCACAAATCGTCGACATCCTCAGCCAAGATGCTTCTGAACAGGCAGTTGAAGCTTACCAATATTTGAAGTGTCTGCTTGATCGTGCAGTGGCCAATAATGTGGCTTATTATGATATGATCGAGGATCTCCAAGGCACTCTTGAAGACCTTCAGCAACAATACAAAGAATCCACTGCCCTCTTGCACGAGGGGTATGAGAAGAAATATCAACAAATCATTGCCGACAAGGGATACGAGAAGCATTTTGCTGGCTACGATGTAAGGGAGAGAACTCTGAGGGGTGAGGTCGAGGAGTGCAGACAAATAGCTGAATTATTAGAGCAAGAGAATAACAACCTGCAAAGAGAGTTATCACAGTTGAAGTCTGTAGCTTCCACTTCAAAAGCCTTGATCCCAGTGACTGATGAGGGATTCTCGTTCTTGGAGGTCGAGAACGCCAACTTGAGGGATGAGTTGGAAACCTTGAAGAGGTCTGGCCCTTCTACATCTTCTCATGGTCGAGGAAGAGCTCCTCGGGGACGAGCAAGAGCTGCTCGGATTCCTGTCGAGGAACAGAGGACTCAGTCTGCTTTAGAGAACCAGGCATTGGCTGAAATTTCAAAGAAGATCAGGGACCTGGAAGAGCAGCTTTCTGCGCAGAAGTCTGTCTTGGAGAATAAAGAACTCTTCATCAAAAATTTCCACGAACAGCTGGAAAGATTAACATATCAATTCCACAAACAGCCCAGGGATTTCTGGATGGCTGGGTACAACGAGGCTCTCTACCACTTGGATGATCATATCCAGAATGCCAATAATGAGGGTTACAAGCAAGGCTGGTTGAATGCCTTAGGTGTGCTGCAACTCGAACAGGGTCATTACCTATGGGACTACCATGATCCTGGGCTACTCGACCTACCCGTGCCACCATTCAAACTTGATATGAGTTGGATCCCTACTCGGGCCATTCCTCGATGCTTGATTTCTAAATATCTCGGCGACTACAATCTCCATTCAAATGTCGAGATATCTCGTCCCGAGCACCTCCTTGATCGACCATCCGTGATGAATATTAGGATGTTAAAAGATCTTAACTTTATAAACTCTCCTCTTGCTTTAAATGATCCGCCTGCTGGCGAGGAACCTGTTACAAAAGCAGAGGGGAAGAAACCAATAGAGTAGGAATTTTGATGTAATAGTTAGTATACATTTCATTCTCAATGTAATTTGTTTTTGGATTTAATGAAAGACTTTCATTTTTGTTCGCAATCTTAATTGCTATTGTCTTGTAAAACACTTTACATCTGTGCATGTGTATCTGTTAAAAATATAACAATATTGTGTTGTTTGTCGATCAACTTATTGTTGACTAGCTTGAATTTGTGGTAATCATTTGACAAAAATAATATTTTGTTTCTCGACCAACTTAGTAAAAAGTTACGAGTATCAGTTTCTCGACCACTAACTTTCTCGTCTTCATAAAATGTTTCCGACCAACCAAGGTCGGTAAATTTTCCTTGTCGACCAACTACAGTTAGTGGTTTTTTTTCTTAACGAGCAACTTTGGCACTTTTTGTAATAGTTGTAGCTCCCGGCCAACCTTAGTTGGCATTTTCGAGAATATATTTACTTCCTAACCAACATAAGTTGGCCTTTTTAGGAATACTTTTACTTCTCAAGGAACACATAGTTTTACTTCCCGGAGGAATACAAGTTTTACTTCCCGGAGGAATACAAGTAGCTTTACTTCCCGGAGGAATACAAGTAGCTTTACTTCTCGGAGGAATATAAGTTTTACTTCCCGGAGGAATACAAGTAGCTTTACTTCCCGGAGGAATACAAGTTTTACTTCCCGGAGGAATACAAGTAGCTTTACTTCCCAGAGGAATACAAGTAGCTTTACTTCCCGAAGGAATATAAGTTTTACTTCCCGGAGGAATACAAGTTTTACTTCCCAGAGGAATACAGGTAGCTTTACTTCCCGGAGGAATATAAGTTTTACTTCCCGGAGGAATACAAGTTTTACTTCTCGGAGGAATACATTTGTTTCTCGACCAACCTTAGTTGGCGTTTTCGAGAATAAATTTGAGTAGTCCGAGTTTTGCCGAGTAGTGTGTAGCACTAGTATTCCCCGAAAAACTTTCAATAAAAGGAGAGAATATCCATCACTGATAATGCTTGAGCAGGTGTTCTGCGTTCCATGCATTCTTAAACTCCTCCCCATCTAAAGTTGCTATTCGATAAGTTCCTGGTCGAACAACTTCTGTAACTCGGTATGTTCCATGCCAGTTTGCCTCTAGTTTGTTGTGCTTTTGAATCACTTTCTTTAGCACATAGTCTCCTTCTTTCAGGTCGCACTTCTTCACCCTCTTATTGTAAAACAAAGTTGTTCGCTGCTGGTAAACAGCATTTCTAATGGCTGCTTCTTCTCTAACTTCCTTGAGCATGTCTAAATCCAATCTTCTCATTAAGTCACTGACAGGGGAATTGAAATTCAGTACCCTGTGTGTTGGGAGGCCCAACTCGGCAGGTATAACAGCTTCACTTCCAAACGCCAGCATATATGGTGATTCTCCAGTTGCTGCTCGGGGAGTAGTTCGGTAAGCCCAGAGTACTGATTGTAGCTCGTTGATCCAATTCGCTTTCGCATCATCCAGTCTTTTCTTCGAGCCATTCAGCAACGTTCTGTTTGTCACTTCAGTTTGTCCATTGCTTTGAGGATGGCCTGGTGCTGAGTGGACCTTCAAAATCTTTGACTGATGATAATAGGCAGCGAACTCCTCATTATCAAATTGTGTTCCATGGTCTGTGATGAAAGCATGAGGAAGACCATATCGACAAATGATGTTCTTCCAAATAAATTGGTACACCATGTCGTACGTCATATCAATGAGAGGCTCAGCCTCTACCCATTTAGTAAAATAATCCACTGCGACGAGGAGGTATTTGAACCTTCCTCTGGTTATTGGCAGTGGCCCGACCAAATCTATTCCCCACATGGCAAATGGCCAAGGGTAAGTGATGGGTGTCAACAATGCTTGTGGAGTTCTTCGGATGGAGGAAAAGCGCTGGAACTTGTCACATTTCTTGGCATAGGCTATACAATCATCCCTCATCGTTGGCCAGTAGTATCCCTGCATCATCATCCTTTGCAAAAGCGTCCGACCTGCTACATGGGCTCTACAAGACCCTTCATGGACCTCTTCAATCAATTATTTCACCTCGGAGGGATGTACACATCTTTGCAATACTGCCATAATTCCTCTTCTATACAGAATACCGTTAGTTAATACATACCGAGCAGCTTTAAACTTCAATTTCTTGGCTGCGAGCTTGTCAATTGGTAATTCTCCCTCTTCAATATATTCCCTGATGGGATCCATCCAAGATGGTCCTAAATCAAGGGTAATAAAGTTCATTGTCAGATCTTCATCTATGCTCCGACCAGATAAAATTTCAATTGGGATTGTTCTCCGGAGCTCGGTACGAGTATCTGATGCTAGTCGAGCTAGGGCGTCTGCTCTCGCATTCTCCATTCTTGGTATTCTGACCAGCTGAATAGCAGCAAATTCTGACACCAACTTCTTTGCCTTTGCGTGATATTCGATCATTAATTCTCCTTTGACTGCATATACTCCCATCATTTGGTTTACGATCAATTGAGAATCACTGAAAACAATAACCTGTTGTGCCTCCATAATTTTTGCCAAATTAAGACCTGCAATCATGGCCTCATACTCAGCCTCATTATTGGAAGCTTTGAATTGGAAACATAGGGCGTATTCCATGTCGACCTCGTCCGGAGTGCTCCAAACTATCCCCGCGCCACATCCTGTAGTGCAAGATGAGCCATCTACAAATAGCCTCCATATAGGTAACTCGTCTTCAAACTTCTGATCTGACAGAGTTCCTCGGTGAAATATTTGTTGCTTCCTTTCATCCTCCCCTGAGATTTATTGTTCTTCGTCGATCATCTTTTCTTGCCCTTTTACCAACCTGAGTTGGTCTAAGCTCGAATTTGATGATCCTGTAACATCCACTTACCCTTTTACCAACCTAAGTTGGCCTGAGCTTGTGTTTGATGATCCTGTAACATCCACAGGTTGATCAACGAGCAACTTTTGCTCCTCAGGGGTATCAGGATATGTGAACTCTGCTATAAAATCTGCTACAGCCTGCCCTTTTAGCGATGATCTGGGTTCATAAACTATATCATATTCACCGAGCTCTATTGCCCAGTACATCAATCTCCCTAATTTTTCTGGTTTATGAAGGGCTTGCCTCAATGGCATATCAGTATATACTACTATGGTATGAGCCTGGAAGTATGGCCTCATTCTCCTACACACCTCAATCAGCGCCAGTGCTAATTTTTCCAGCCTTGGATATCTGATTTCTGCTCCTCGAAAGGCCTTACTTGTGTAGTAGATTGGTTTTTGTACTCCATTCTCCACTCTTATCAACGCCGAGCTAACTGCATTCTCGGACACTTCCAGATATAAGTATAATTTTTCTCCCATCACCGGCCTGGACAACAGTGGAGGTGTTCCCAAATATTTCTTCAAGTTTTGAAAAGCCTTCTCACATTCATCATTCCACTCAAAAGTCTTTTGGAGTGTCTTGAAGAATGGGATACATCGATCAGTTGCTCGTGATACAAATCTGTTGAGTGCTGCTACTCGTCCTGTAAGACTTTGCACCTCTTTCTTCGTCGTTGGAGATCGTAGCCCTAATAGAGCTTTGATCTTTTCAGGATTTTCCTCAATGCCTCGTTGATTGACAATGTACCCGAGAAACATGCCTTCTCGTACTCCAAATATGCACTTCGTCGGGTTCAGCTTCATTTGATATTTATCTAGTTGATCAAAAGTCTGACTTAAGTCAACTAGATGATCGGCGTCTTTCTTGCTCTTTGTCAGCATATCGTCAACATAGACTTCCATATTGCCACTGATTTGTTCAGCAAAGACCTTGTTCATCAGCCGCTGATATATCGCACCTGTATTTTTCAAACCAAAAGGCATAACATTATAACAATAAGTTCCCATCGGGGTAATGAAAGAAGTACTCTCCCTGTCTTCAGGTTTCATTTTAATCTGATTGTAACCAGAATAAGCATCTATGAAGCTCAACAGCTCGTGTCCCGAGGTAGCATCCACCAGTTGATCAATTCGGGGAAATGGAAAGTGATCCTTTGGGCATGCTTTGTTGAGGTCGGTGAAGTCTACACACATCCTCCACTTGTTGTTTTTCTTCTTTACCATCACCACATTTGCTAACCAGTCTGGATATTTAACATCTTCAATGAAGAAAGCTTTCTGGAGCTTTTCGACTTCCTCCTGTATAGCTTGTTTCTTCTCGGTACTGAATACTCTTCTTCTCTGCTTCACAGGCTTGATCTCCTTATTCACATTGAGTTCGTGACATAAGAAATTTGGATCTATCCCAGGCATATCCTCATGACTCCATGCAAAAGTTTGCTTTCTGCTTCTTAGGAAAGTTATCAATTCCTGTTTTAGTGAGGCTTCCAACGACGAACCTACTTGAGTAGTTCGTTCAGGGTGCTCATCGTCCAGAATGATATTTTCAGTAGCTTCCACCACTTGACCCTTCACGAGTTGCGACTCATCTCTAGGATCCAATGTTTCAATTTTTGCACCTTTATCCACTTGATAGGTAGTAGTCTTTTTCCTTGATTCCTCCAGTTCCTCTTGCTCGGCGGATGAATAATAACATTCCCGTAGCACTAGTATAATCTCTGGTACTCTCACCAGCCTTTTGTCTAACACTTAACAAATGCGCTACTCGTTTAACTGGCTTTGTCCCAAAACAGAAATTCCCAATGAATAACTCGACCAGTTGAAGAAAATTTGAGATCTTACCCCGAGGAAGATTATTATACCATATTTGAGCAGATCCGGTAAGAGTCCCCGAGAATGCCCTGCATCTCATCTCATCTGGGACAGCATAGATGTCGGCTGCAGCTTGGTATTATTCTATATGAAGGACAGGGTCAGTCTTTCCATCATATTTGGGGGTCACAACAGGTGCTTTGAAATTTGATGGTGTTGAAAAATCTACAATGTCCTGGACAAAAGGTGTTCCTCGAACGAAAGTTCGTTGTAGAGGATTCTTGGCTTTAGCCATTTCCCCTAATCTATCCTCCAGCCTCTGAATAGAGCCTTTCTACGCATCATTTCCTTCTTCGGGCCTGTTGGTTTGAGCAACTGATCGCATTGAAGTGGCTTCCTGGGATCTATCTTAACGAGCAGCTGGTCGCGACTGGGCAGATCCTTCCCTTAAATCTGATGGTCGTCGAAAACTCCTCGATGCGACTTTAGGAGGACTTCTACTCCTTCTAGGTCCTAATCGATTGAAAGGTGATGCCCTGCTTAACCTCTCTAGCGCACTAGTCCTTTCTGGAGAGAGAGTGACACGTTGTTCAGTATCTGTGGCTCGTACTGACGAAGTTCGCCCAGGTTGATAAGAAAAATCTTCAGACTCCTCATTGCGATATGAATCAGTACGCCTAGTACGTGAAGAAGGTGCATGGGTATTTCTTTGAATACTTCGTGGTCCTGAATGGGTTGGTGCACCGCCATGGAGGGTTTGTATGAGTTGTCGCATAGCTTCTTGCATGACAGTCTGGCCTTGAGCAAGATTTGTCATTATTCCAGCCAGATCTGGAATATTTGGCGGAGCAGATGGATTTGGAGGGCTTCCAACGTTTCGATTGCTGGATTATGGAATATCAGCCATTTGTGATGAATTATTTTTGATGAAAAATGATATTACCAGTCGTTTCCCACAGACGACGCCAATCTGTTGATGTAAAAAATTAGATCATATCTAATTATTTAATCACAGATAAATAAATGAGACAAAGAATTTTTAAAGTGGTTCAGCCTTATAAGAATGGCCTACGTCCACTGTTATGTTATTGCTGATTGTTTGGGAATTCTCGATTACAAGTTCTATCAAGAAATTCTGGTCCCCTACAATGAGGATTGTACAATGTATTTATAGCCCTGAGGCTGTAATGTGAAAGGGTAATACATTAAATGATGTACATATGAAAGGGTAATACATGCAATGCCCCTTAAGCGTATGCGTCTGAATGATAAGCATTTAATGAACAGTCAAACTGTTGGTTATCCTTCTATTAATGCTTTGTTCGAGGTGCAGCTCGGACTGCCTGAGTTTCTCGGTACTCAAGAGTTCCTCGGAGAGTTCTTGTTCCTCGGAGCGCATGAGTTCCTCGGGGAAGCAGTGTTCCTCGTTGTAGTATGGTTCCTCGGAGCGTGTGAGTTCCTCGAAAGTGTTTGTTGTTGCCACGTAGATTGTCATGTGTCTTCACTCAATTGATCCATGTCAGCAGACTAAATTTGGTATCAACAATATATATATTCAACCCATATATATAATCGGCATATATATATTCAATACGCATAAATATATATGTACGAACCCCAAATTTTAATCCCATTAACCCGAGATTTATATACCACTCATTAAATATTTTAGGGACCCTCACCCTCTATTTATGGTCCCCTATCATTTATCCTCAAAAGAAATTATTTTCCCATCATTTTAGTCCAAGAAAAATATCCCAAAATTAACTGCCATAACCGAACCGAACCGAACCTATGGCCATAAACGAACCGATCCAGGTCTGACATAATCGAATCGAACCGATAGCCCCAATAAGGAATCGGTCCGGTGACCCCAAAATGAACCAAATCGATAACCAATAAAACGAACCGATCCGACGATCTGATCAGTTTGGGAGTTCATCTTCTTCTCAAACTCCGAAATTTATGGTTTTTACCCTCACCAACCATTTCTATAAACATCTACACACTTAGATATACCCAACGCACCAATTTATTCTTGAGGTTCATCAAGTTAATTATGATTTAAACCCCATCTTAATTAAACCCTAGTTTTTATTCAACCCTTTCAATTTCTCACCAAAAATTACACCAATAACATGGATTTAAGCCTAGATTTCACATGAAGTTATTATCACATCAATTTGTATGAAATCGTCTTCCAAAAACCCATTTTGATTCAAGAATCCCAAACCCAAAATTCATATTGTTTTCCCCAACTATAATATGAATTATAAACACATTTAAATCATTAAAGTAAGTTAAACACTTGCCTCGTTGGATAAATCCGACGACATCATGCCGGAATCCGCCGGAGCTTGGCCGAAATCTCCTCTTCTTCTCCCTTTTCTTCTCCCTTTCTATTATTTCTTTTGTTTCTTTATTTTATCTTTCTTTCTTGCCCTTATAAGAAAGAAATAAGGGTTAGTCCCTTATTAAATCCAAAATTGGCTCGTATACACAAATGTGAGTCCCTACTAATAAAAAAAGTCCCCGAAATCCAAACACTACCCCCGGGTACTCTATTTTGAATATTACAACCATTCCGAAAATAATTGTGCACTCAAAATATCCATCCGAGTCACTTATAAAAAATTCACGTCTTAAACCCAACACATCTCCACACGTGTTTTCCGAATAGAATAACATCACATGTCGCTTTTATTCACCCGTGACCTGAAATACAAATAGTCCATCTGATTTACTTATACCCATAAGTATATATAACACATGTAAATATTAATCTGTCACTTGCAAATTAATATTTACTATTTACTTTAAGTTCTCAAATTATTAAATTACACCCACTCATGTAATTTAACTATCCATAAAGGTACGGTACATTACATAAATAACACTCAATGACACACAAAAAGGCAGCAGAAAATATTCAACCTAACAACCATACATAAAATCTTAGAGAGATTCTTAAGATAATATATTCATGGTTAATGTGAATAACATTGCACCTGTGGATATATGCACTTCATTTGGATGAACCACGTTAATCTCCAATTTCTTTCTCGATCTCTCATCTCTATCAAATCTAAGTCGCTAATCTCTTTATATGTTATAGTTTATTATTAGACGATAACAACTGTCTTTAATTTTTTTCATCCTTTTTGTCTTTTTGGGATACGTAGCTGGCCTAATTAATGGTCCTTTCCTCACTCCTATTTATATTCAAATCTAGTTCTCTAAATTCATACAACACTATGGATAAAGTTTCATTGGCCATTTCTAGGTCAAAAGGTGTACTACCCATTAATTAACCATTTTATCTTTTTATTTGGTTCTAAAAGACCAAAGGCTAGCTCCTCTCAATCTTCATCTGAAGCTTATCTTTCTGATACCTCATGTATTAATGCATATTTTCCTGATAGAGTTTAACTTCAAAAAAATTGGAATTGGTGTGAAATGATAAAGAATTTGTTTCCATATCTTTCACGTTCTCTGATAACTTTGCTTTTTGTATGTCGTTGTTGTTGAAAGACAAGTTAGTCAAAACCTCAAATACCTACAAAAATATATAAACTCAAGTGTAGAGGTAAGTAAGGGTATCAATCCACTTCCAAGGGGGTAATCTAGAGACAAACTCAAATGTAATTTACTTTTTATTCTTTTTGTGCTTTTTCACTTTTCAACTTTTTTTTTAGCTTTTTCAAATATTAAAACAATTGGGTGAGGTGATGATTTAAACTAAACTAAACTAAATGTGATATGATAATAACTAACTAGAAAGTTACTAAAATGAAAAATAAAGTCTAAACTAAAAATAAGAGATAAAGTGAGGTAAATAATTGTGAGAACAATCAAGGAATGGGATTACACCACAAATTTTAGCTATTCTAATTAATTAATTTAATTATTTGAATTATTCTAAATTAATATCAAAATTACAAACCAACTCTCGTTGCAAGTGTAATTATAATAGTAATCGTTTTAGAAAATTAATTTTAACACCCCACAACTCTAGAAAAATAGATCTACACTCCTTTTAATTAATCACACGCTAGGATCGATCAATTAAAATTTATGTAAATCTTAGAAAATAAATTTAGAGTTGAAATTCAAGTTATAATACCCCACTTAAGAAACCCCTATCTCTAGTTCGAATCTAAAATGGGTATTATAACTAGAATTTATATTTTCTCTCGAAAATCATTTACCCTCTCTCGAGGCGAAATTTAAGGGTGAAGGATCAAAATTAACATTCAAAGGGAAATTTCAAGTAATCAAACTAATTAAACCAAAATAACATCAAATAAGGGTTTCCCCCCCACCCCTTGAAAGGGGATTTAGCCTAACACGGTATAAGATTTGACAAATTAATAATCAAAGGCATAAAATAAATGAGAAGAGAAGAGAACAATCAAACCCAATCTCTTGAAGTGAAATTGAACTCTTATTTCCTTGAAATCAAGAACAATCCATCCAATATGAGCATCCAACAATAATCAACTCAATTGACTTTCACACATTTATCACTCACAAATATCTAAAAAAAAAATAAAAAAAAACTATTTACAAATATTTCTACCTAATTTATTCTAACCTAACTCTCTACTTTTCTCTCTATAGAAATTCCTATCTTCAAAAAACTTCCTCCAAATGGGGTCTTCATCTTCATTTTATAATAGGCATGGAGCTAGGGGTAAAAATGGGTGGATAAAGGTGCAAGAGGTTGTATAAGGTGTGAGTGAGGATTAATTTAGGAATTAATGGAGGGTGCATGTGGTTTGGGTGTGAGGTCATGATAGTGGGGAGAATGAGGGTAATTTTGGAAATGGTTAAAAGTGGTGGTTGGGGGGTAATAAGGGAAAAGGGAATAAATTGGTTAATTAGACACATGGGGTTTTTGTGGTTTAGGAGATTGGCTTTAGTCTTGGCTTTTTGGCAGGTGGAAAAATCGAGATAAGCTTTGGAGAAATGGGTAATGGGTTCATGGAAGATGGATGGGTAAAGGGTTTGGTTTTGGGTTTGATTCATTCGGAGGTTTTGGTGGCGGGTTGAGGCAGGGATTCCGGGTTCGGTTGGTGCAGGTGATGACGGGGAAGGACGTGCCGGAGCAGGTCGATGGCGGATGGAAAAGGGAAATGTGGGGTCGCCGCGAATGGCAGGCCGACGCTTGGGGTGAGGGCCGCCGGAGATGGGTCGACGAAGGGTGTTGCTGGGTCGCCGGCGGGTTCTGCAGGTCGGGACGCCGCCGGTTGAGTTCACGGGTTTAAGGTGGGGTGAGAGAGGTATTTGGATTGTCAATGGGGGATAATGGATGTGGGTGTGAGGAGAGAGAAAATGAGGCTGGGAAGAAGATGATGTGGGGTAGATTGTGTGTGGTGAGGGTGTATGGAATGGTGTGTGTGGGTGGGGGTTTAGATTTGGTGTAAATGGGGTGTAAGAGGGGTTTGTGTGTGTGTGTGTGTTTAATTTGGACACCTATAAAAAATTAATAAAGACTCAACTAAAATTAAAACTAAAAATAAAATCTAACTAAAAATAAAACAAACTAAAAACAATAAAAATAAAAAATAAAATCCTAACCTTATATAAAAACTAAAATAAAACAAAAGAAATAAAATTTAAAATTTAAATGAAAGCTAAAGTCCTAAAAAGATATAAAATATAATAAACTAAAAATAAACTCCTAAAAACTAATCCTAATAAAACTAAAAACTAATAAAAATCAAAATAAAATAAAATTACACTAATAACATAAAAATAGAAAATAAAATCAAAAATCCTAAATAAATAAAAAATAAATCCTAAAAATAAAAAATGACTCAAACTAAAAATCTAAAAAATATTAAAAAGGTACAAACTAGACACACACATGATTTGGGGTAGGTTTAGGGCTAGGTTTAGGCTCGGGTAAGGGTAGGGTAGGATACGGGACAAGGAATTTAGCACCATATTGCACACAATTGCCTTGATTTAAGCGTTTGAACTCTGCAATGCACAATTTGACCTACAAAAGAAACATTTAAGCACATAAGACCCATATTGACGAGAATTAGCAACTAAAGTACGTCTATTTGGGGTATAAATTGTACAGTTTTTGGTGCTTATCACACCACCCCCAAACAGAGCGTTGCTAGTCCTCGAGCAATAAGATAGAAAGAAAGAGAAAGATAAGAAACCAAAAGTGTACCACTTTCGCGGGCACTTGCGATTGCACTTAGCTTGTGCAACAAGCATTTAAACCTATAGGTTTCCCTACAGGACGAGTTATGTCTCGTGAGGGTTTGCAGGGAATATACCCACAAAATTCTTATTAGCTAAAATTTATTGAAAGGCAGACAATCTCTTATTAGACGTAGAATAATCGCACAATCCATCATGAGATAAATGATTTTATAAATACAAGCTAGAATTTTGTAAAAAGCTTAGCTAAGTAAATACTCAAGGCACATCCTTCCTATAACTCAACGTGTGTAGTGTGAATCCGTCAAAACGGGTCGAGTATCACAAGAGTAATTCCTAGATTGCCTTATCGGAATAAACGCTTCAACTTCAAAATCTCACTGTATATAACTCTCTCAATCGAACTCTCGAGATATGGAGTTAGTGTATCGCTCTTGTGTGTGAGGAGGTGAGTAAATGTAAGCAAGTTCAAACGTCTCACACACACATAAGAAAAAACGAACATTTGAAAGAAAATTGACCTTATGAAAAAATGCAAATCACTATAGTGAGAACGTCGAGTTATTCACCACGTTGACTTTCATTTGCCCGAACACCTATGGATGATAATGGGTGAGGGGAAAATGAAATGGGGAAGGATATGATATGAAAGATAATATGGATGGTGATAGTGAAATAGGATGGGGTGATGATATGATGGATGGATGGTGGATATGTGAGAAGAGTGTTCTATACTTGAAGAACAAAATATCTATATTTCAAAACTAACTACTAACTACAAACTCTCTTTCTTTTCTTTTTTCTCTTTTTTTTTCTTCGATTTTTTTTCTATTTTTTCTATTTTTTCTATTTTGCTATTTTTCTATTTATATTTCTTTTTTTTTCTCTCTTTTCAAACTAACAATGAAGACATTTAACATTTGAAATAAACACTCTTTTCTTCAAAATGATGGTGGATGATATATGGATGGTGTGGGGAATATATGGAAGAATATGGGAATGTAATGGGAATGATATATGGAAAAGTGGAAGGTGTATGGATGAAAATCTAGTATTCGGGATAAATTTTAAGACACTCGTTTCTTACAACTCGAAAGTGATGTCGTTCTCAGTGATCAAGCCAAAAATGAAGAATAATGAGATCATACAACAATTTAAAATGCGGGCCCAAAGGAAGTTGAATCAACTTGTGATTCGGAGATTGCGTAAAACACTCTGAAAGGGTGAAAGGCATAAATCTCACAGGCTAAAGTCTCTACTAGTGATCCTTAAGGTTCTCTTGAGAATTGTAGTACTCCTCAACTCTAACCGTAGTGACTTGATAAGTGCGCAAATTTTGTTGAGTCTAGAAATTCATTGTGCAACATGCCTTGTTATGTATTACATAAGCTATTAGAAAAAGATAAATCCTCTAGCTTGATTCCTAGACTTAAAAAGATGGATGATTGAAAATTCACATCAATGGATGAGATGAAAGAAACTGCACAAAATTTAAAAAAAATCAGGTTTAAAAATAAAAATTTTTCAAAAGAGGCACGATTTTGATAAAATTCCCCACCCCCAAACAAAAAGGAACATCGTCCTCGATGTTAAGTAAAATGATTTTTAAAATTGAGAGCATAAGGTAGGAAATAGATTACCAGAATGAACATCTAATGAAGTGGACAGATGAAGCCAAGAATAAACCTGAATAAGAAGTGATAAGATAACAAAATTTGTACAAGTCTATAAGCATGATAAAGCATAGGGTGATGTGAAACACCACCCCCAAACAAGATGAGACTAGTACAAGAATTGAGGGCTGCCTCCCGGTAGTGCTAAGTTTAATGTCTTCAGCCAGACCTAACTATTCTCGCCCTAAAGATAAGATCGATGAAAGTGCGGGGTGACATAAAAATTAGGTGATGAAGATCACCCCTAAACAAGACTGAAGCGTCAGTCTTGTTGGATCAGACTAAAATGGGTCAATGCACTTGTATGGCAAAGTTCATCATGCGATGCATAGCAACGGTGGACCATGGGCGAGTGGGGATTAGGGTAAGGGTGAGTGTGGAAAGGGTGAATAGGTATCGGCCACGGGCCTTGTTGAGCTTAAAGGTGAGGGCAATAAGGGCCCTATAAGCATGGTGCTCAAGTTGGTGAGGGAGGAAAAATGGTTCACACGACCATTCTATAAATGGGCGATGGTAATGGTCGCACCGTGACACGCCAAGGAGCTGTCGAGAAGAAAAATCAACACCACAAGATAGTGGCGGACATGGAGGAACAAGATCGATGTCACGGAAGTGGAGAGTAGCTCCACAAATACTGTCATGGGTGGGGGATGGTTTCAGTTTAGGATCTAAATATATGGGTGAAAACTTGAAATGTACAAAATTAAGATCCAAACCAGGTGGTGGGGTGGAAGGGACAATGGGTGGGTCGGGTGGGATAAACGGTGGAGGAAGATGATCCAACTCAAGCGTGGGAGACACACACTCATTGGGAGGACTAAAGGAATACTCACAAGGGAGTGTGGTTTCTAAAGATAGAGTTGTCAACTTTTCCACAAGAGTAGCATCAGTGAATGTGGTGGGTGGGTAGGACGAGGCACCAAGCTTAGAGATAGAGGAATCACTAAAAATATCGGGCTCAAAGGGAGACAAGCATGGAGGAACATGATCCATATCCAGAAAGTTAGGAACTATCACGGATTCTATCTCGGGAAAATGGTGAGCACTCGTAGCCGTAGCTAACCTAGGATAAATTGATTCCTCGGGAACACAAGGGTGAAGCTCGATAGGTGTAGACTCGGGCATTTGTTTGGATTCGACGGGAAATGGAAGGTGAACCTCAAAGTGGGGTTCATGTGGATATGGTGGAAATTGATCAGGCTCACTATCGAAAGGTAAGTCAACACAATTGTCGACTTGGGGCCCGGACCATGGAATGATCTCAACTTCAAGATTCTCGGGGTGGTAGGGTTGGTCACACTCAAAATCCGTGTCACAAGAGGACACATCATCGTCACACTCGGTTGCAACGATGGGTGGAACTATGGGAATGTCTGACTCTCTTGCACACTCCAATTCATTTAACCTTTGTTCAAGCCTTTGGCGGGCATCATTTTGGATTTGAGTGACTTTCTCTTGCTCGAGTATGAACTTTTGCAAGAAGTTTTTGAGAGCGGATGTGGATGGAGTGATGGGTGGTGGCGGTGGTTGAGGTGGACACAACTCGCTAGGATGATGGATATATGGAGAATACTCAAATGAAGTGTGTGGAGTGTGGCCAAGTTCATCATACACGAAAGGATCGCTTTCGTGATGGACAATTGGTTGATACTCATGGGGTGCATAGTGAGGGAACTGATCGTGAACGGGTGCACAAGGTTTCCATGACGACTGTTGGAACGGGTGAGGATCCACAACATCGGGTTGGGATTCGTATTGCGTGGAAGGGTGATCAGGCCTCCACGAATAGCTCGGGTACTCACATAACTCGGGATTAGGTATATCGGGATAATGGGCTGATGTGGGTTTCGAAACAGTGTCACATGGATACACATGTTCCATGGTGGGTTCGGATGTATATGACAAGTACGGACACACATGGGACATGTGATCGGCATAATAACAGTGGGTGCATAACAAAGGATGAGACACATTGACACTTGACACCGAGGGTGATGGAAAATGTGGTGCGTGCATGGGCGGGTCAAGAGTATCAAGGGCACTCGTGAGAGAGGTGAAACCATTAAAAATATCATAAAGAGACGGTTCGGGATCACTCTCACACGTGCACGTGTCAATGGAAAATGACCAAAGTAGTCCCGTAAAGGACGCTCTTCGTCCATGAGGAGAGAAATATTTTTTTTGGAGTTTTTTAAATTTTTCGAAAGGAAAGAAAATATTTTTGGATTTTTCTAAAAAGGAAAGAAAGAAAATATTTTTGGATTTTTCTGAAAGGAAAGAAAGAAAATATTTTTGGATTTTTGTAAAAAATAAAAGAAGAAAATATTTTTGTATTTTTTATAAAAATAGAGAAAGAAAAATTTTGGAATTTTTTTGGAAGAAAAGGTGGGGAAAAATATGGACTCTCTGAATTGGACGAACCAATTAAAACTGACTACCAAAAATTGGAATTGGACACACACACAAGTCAAGAAAATTTCCTAACTAGCACATAGCCAATTTTTATCTTTAAATTTAGTGAAAGGGTAGTCAAATTTTAATTAAGTCCGCGGGCGATAAAAAATCACGGAGATATCTTTGTGATCGCCTTTGCAAAATGTTCTCCTAGTGGGCTACCTAGTTGGTCGATTTTAAATTTAGTGATGGCTAGGGTAGAACACAATTGGTAAGCGAGTGAGTCAGGTGATGAAATCCCTTATCGTGAGTGACCGGATGTAGGTCTTAGTAATTTAATTCATCACACCATTCAAAAAATAAATATCAGAATAAAATCACACAAGAACACACAAGATCAAACACAATAATTGACTCGCTAACAGGAGAGGCGCGAGGGTTTGAGAAATGTACATCCCACGGTTTTTAGGCCGTGGGGTGCCGAAAAATTTAAGTCGACCGGGGGGAGATTACGCCTATCTCAGTCATCCCCGGGAGTCCAACCGACCCAAAGTAGAGAGGCTTCTAAATCCTCGCATTTGGACTCCCTCTCTCTACCTTATCCGGTTTTCCTATCACACTTGTCTTCGATTATTATAATTTTTTTAAATGAAAAATAAAATAAAGGTGTCTCTATGCACCGCAATACAAGCAATGACAAAAATCCTAATACAAACCTTCTAAAAATATAAAAATGGTACAAAAAATAATAAAGTACAAAAAAATAAATGAACTACAGGTTGAAATCCGCTCCGAGTGCTTCACGATCCCAAGAATGGCAACATCGCCATTTGATAACTTTGCTTTTTGTATGTCTTTGTTGTTGAAAGCCAAGTTAGTCAAAACCTCAAATACCTACAAAAATATATAAACTCAAGTGTAGAGGTAAGTAAGGGTATCAATCCACTTCCAAGGGGGTAATCTAGAGACAAACTCAAATGTAATTTACTTTTTATTCTTTTTGTGCTTTTTCAGTTTTCAACTTTTTTTTTTTAGATTTTTCAAATATTAAAACAATTGGGTGAGGTGATGATTTAAACTAAACTAAACTAAATGTGATATGATAATAACTAACTAGAAAGTTACTAAAATGAAAAATAAAGTCTAAACTAAAAATAAGAGATAAAGTGAGGTAAATAATTGTGAGAACAATCAAGGAATGGGATTACACCACAAATTTTAGCTATTCTAATTAATTAATTTAATTATTTTAATTCTCCCAAATTAATATCAAAATTACAAACCAACTCTCGTTGCAAGTGTAATTATAATAGTAATCGTTTTAGAAAATTAATTTTAACACCCCACAACTCTAGAAAAATAGATCTACACTCCTTTTAATTAATCACCTGCTAGGATCAATCAATTAAAATTGATGTAAATCTTAGAAAATAAATTTAGAGTTGAAATTCAAGTTATAATACCCCACTTAAGAAACCCCTATCTCTAGTTCGAATCTAAAATGGGTATTATAACTAAAATATTGATTTTCTCTCGAAAATCATTTACCCTCTCTCGAGGCGTAAATTTAAGGGTGAAGGATCAAAATTAACATTCAAAGGGAAATTTCAAGTAATCAAACTAATTAAACTAAAATAACATCAAATAAGGGTTTCCCCCCTCCCCTTGAAAGGGGATTTAGCCTAACATGGTATAAGATTTGACAAATTAATAATCAAAGGCATAAAATAAATGAGAAGACTAGAGAACAATCAAACCCAATCTCTGAAAGTTCAATTGAACTCTTATTTCCTTGAAATCAAGCACAATCCATCCAAAATGAGCATCCAACAATAATCAACTCAATTGAATTTCACACATTTATCACTCACAAATATCTAAAAATAAATAAAAATAAAACTATTTACAAATATTTCTACCTAATTTATTCTAACCTAACTCTCTACTTTTCCCACTCTAGAAATTCCTATCTTAAAAAAACTTCCTCCAAATGGGGTCTTCATCTTCATTTTATAATAGGCATGGAGCTAGGAGTAAAAATGGGTGGATAAAGGTGAAAGAGATTGTATAAGATGTGAGTGAGGGTTAATTTAGGAATTAATGGAGGGTGCATGTGGTTTGGGTGTGAGGTCATGATAGTGGGGAGAATGAGGGTAATTTTGGAAATGGTTAAAAGTGGTGGTTGGGGGGTAATAAGGGAAAAGGGAATAAATTGGCTAATAAGACACACGGGGTTTATGTGGTTTAGGAGATTGGCTTTAGTCTTGGCTTTTTGGCAGGTGGAAAAATCGAGATAAGCTTTGGAGAAATGGGTAATGGGTTCATGGAATATGGATGGGTAAAGGGTTTGGTTTCGGGTTTGATTCAGTCTGAGGTTTTGGCGGCGGGTTGAGGCAGGGATTTCGGGTTCAGCTGGTGCAGGTAGTGACGGGGAAGGATGTGCCGGAACAGGTCGATGGCAGATGGAAAAGGGAAATGTGGGGTCGCCGGGAATGGCAGGCCGACGCCTGGGGTGAGGGCCGCCGGAGATGGGTCGAGGGGATGGCAGGACAAGTAGGATGCCGGTGTCGAGGGTTGGACTGGGGTCACCGCCGGGGGGTTGCGAAGTGGGTCACCGCCAATTTTAACTCCGACAGGGGTGAGTAGCTAAATGAGGGTACTCCGGTTTTAACAAAGGTTTATTTGTTAGAATGTATCCAATCTCTACCAAGTAAAGCATTAAATCTTTGTTTACCATCGATGACAAAGAAGGTAGTTTTAAACTTTTTGTACCTACCTCAATGTCTGTTGGTAATAGACCTTTGGTCGAATTTTTATCCTTAGAAAAGCTAGAGATTAAATTTTGAGTTTAGACCAATTTATCATTTTGTTTATTTATTTTAGAAAGGATGGAGTATGGCATTATGTTAACAATGCCATTCTCTACCAATATTTTATTGATTAAAATTTCATTCACCTTAACCTTTATAAATAGAGGCTTAATGTGATTAGTCATATCTTTAGTAGGTTGTTTGAAACCATATATAAGACCTAAAGCATACATAAATAAATATAAGTTGTCTACCTCAGATCCATTATCTTCGTCCATCTCAATCTATGAAACCTCTTGCCCTTCTCTAACTTTGAACCTCCGTGGGAGGATCACTGCCATGTTGATTGGCACTTGCCGTGGTAGAGATCCAAATTAGATGAATCTCTACTGAGCAAGACCTTTAATAGTTCCCATTTTATCCATAACCATCATTTCCTCCTTTTTCTTTTTCACCGGTTGATATATCTCCGGATGTATTATCTTCATCAACACTTATAGACTTTTCTAATTATTTAATATTCTCAACTAGTCTATTTGAATAACATTGAATCCATTTTTGCTTTTTATGGAATCATAGATTCAACTTCAAAATTAATGATGCATGTCTTCCGATCCATTTGGACGCCAAATTTTTAAGGCCTCTTTTCAAGACCAATACTTCCTTTGAATTCTTCTATGTTAGGTGAGAGATATCATAATTTTTTACTTTTTTTTTATTTGGGTTGTTGCACTAGATGACACATCTATGGAGCTACCCATTAAGGCTTTACTGCCTTTGGCCTCCTAGGCATTTCATTAAATTATTGGGCAACCTTGGGATCGAGTGATACGGACCAATTTAGCATTCTCTTCACTATAGGAACTAATTTGGCAACCCTTATGGGCCCCGAGGGCTCCAATATATTGGTGAGATTATGCTTCATTAATGCATGATTTGATGTACAGGAAGTTCTTAGATTTCTTTGTATCTCTTATATGATGATAATGGCTAGTAAATGTACTTATTCCCCCTAGTAAAGTTCCATGGAGATTCTCTTGACTTTTCACTCCCATAGTATTAACAACATAGTCACTATTCCCATTTTTCTTCAACTTGTGTTGTTCCTTTCCCTTTAAAGCAACGATTTGACACATCTCATCGTATTATACTCCACATCTAATGCATAAGTGCTTTAAGATAATCTGTTCTAGATCGGTAGTTCTTTTGGCTTTGAAACCTTAGAGTATGCTTTTATTTTCATTTTGAATTCAATGTGACCCTTATTTGTTGGTAAATGTATGGGCTGCATGTAAGCCCCCATTTCTTTCATGTCAGAAAATGTGTCTTCATCAACTCCATATTATTTCCTTCTTTTACAGGAAATTTTATATTTCCTCTTCAAATCAACCCTTGAACCCCATCCCAAAAAATGGAACAAACATTGGTTGAGTGAGAAAAATGTTATACCATTGGAAATAATATTTTCCTTTCCTTTCATTTACGCTTGTCATTTTCCATTCGTCAGGCAGTTTTATCGTTTTGACTCCTAGAACATAATAAAATTTCTTCTGCCTTCGAGATGTAAAAAGAGTATTTTTTATTTGTCTCATTTGGTTTTTGTGCATACGACTCTACTATTATATCATTTCAAAATAAAGGTTCACAAATTATGGTTTTAGTTCCAATTATTTCAACAATGTCTATTTCCAGATTTGGGTCCTTATAATTTGTTTTGAAAGAGGTAGTGTTTTTTCCATGCTCTTCTTCCAACAAAGATTCATAACTAGACACTTGGCGATCATTTTCACCAAATCTCTGAATTTAGTTGCGTTAAAATTATTTCTAAATCTAAATTTGAGCTCATTTTTGAGGAATTTTATGAATTCAAATTCAAGTACAATTATCTTAAAATTATTCCTAGATATTTTAAATCTATTTATGAAGCTAGTGCATTTTTCATATGGCCACTAGCTTAGCCTATCCAAGTCATGTATGGAGCGTTTTGGTTTATTTTGAAAAAATGTGGCATAGAACATATCCTCCATTTTCTTCCAACGTTGAACAAAATTAGGTGGCAAACTTTAATGCCCCGACCCAAATTTATGGGTTACCTAGGGGTCAACCCGGTTGGACCCGAGTGTTAGGTGTGAAGTGCAATGGAATAACCTATATAATGTTGCTAATCAAATTTTATTTTAGTTACCATTTCACTTGTTAGCATGTGATTCCAGTTTTAAGATACACTATGTGAAGGACCCCTAGGGAGCACCCCGAAGTCCAAGTAAACAGAGCTACTAACGCAAAAATAAATAAAATGTACTTACTTGTATAACACCCTCAAAATACGAAACCGCTCCCAACTTGCCATAACAAAGTGAGGATGTGAGCCTATGCCCAGTGGGATTTATACACGCAGTATAAAAACGAACGGAACAAAGGAATACTCACACGTTAAAACCACATGCATGCGAAAATATGTATATATCTACATAAGTATACCTTTAAAAAAATGCATATTTCAATGCATCAACCAATTTACTTCCAAAAACCTTACTTGCCCAGATTAATTGACCTTAATATTATTAAAGGCTTTCTTTCTTCATGCTTAGCATTCTCACTTTATTTAACACACCGGACTCGACATTGAAACCATTACACTTGATGTATCTAAACTCATTCCTTTACCGGAATTTAACCCTTTCGTTCATTTAAACGTACTTTAGTATTTTCATTGAAAAGCACCATTTCAACACACGCATTCACCGTGTTAGAAAATACTTATTTGTCATTTGAAAATCTTTTTCATACATACTTATACAAATTATGGATTTATCAACATGGTTGCTTAATTACCCATTTGTAAGGACATGATTTATAAATGTCCATATAGAATCCAGGAATTTCCACTTTGTCCTAGATCACCGTTAGTATGTCATATACCGTTACATCTCGGCATGTCCTCAAACGTTCTACCTTGACGTCGATCATCTTAATATTGAGCTACACGCATCATCAACATGCACTCATCAATGTCTACATGCATAGTGCATCTTTAACCGGATTTATCCCAGAAGATAAAATGATTAATTGGAGTTATTAATGTTCATGTAATTATCTGGGATATTTTTATAAAATGTTTTTATCAAAATTGAGGCGTTTTTCTAAGTCAAAAATTATTTTTAAGACTTGTAGGCGAGACTTTTTAAGAAAATATTTTTCACTTGTGTTGTTTAAATGACATAGCAATGTCATTCAAATGGCATTGATAAGTCGTTCGAACGACTGCTTCTAACGACAACACATGCATTTTTATTATTTATAGGCGAGAATTTTTAAGATAATATTTGTGATTGTTTTGGTGTGCATGCTAGATTATTTATATTCTATCAATCACAATTAGTTGAATGTTTTAGGGTTTTAATTAAAATCTGGGCATAAAAATGGAATTTAATTAAACAAGTTTATTCATTGATTGCAAGCGCACTCTGAAATTGGTATCATATCCAATTACACAATTATACTGTATAATATTTTCGCAAAATTTTTCTCGATATCAATTTTTGTCTAAAAATTGATTTTTGAAAAAGCGCAAACTCAATGGAGAACTTGTATAATCGGATGCCAATATTTTACGGGACTAATTATGCATATTGGAAAGCCCATATGAAATCCCAATAAAAAGCCACTGATAAACATGTCTGGGTTGAATGTGAAAGAGGGCGGACTCCTCCCACTGTCACTGCTAATAATGCCACAAATCTTAAACCTTGACATACTGGACTGAGGATGAATTTAAATGGAGCACATATAATTCTCTTGGGCTAAGTACAATTTCTGGAGCCGTCACCCCTAATGAGTTTCGGCGTATCATGATGTGTACCACGTAAAAAAAATGGGATGTTCTTCAACTTACCCATGAAGGCATGAATGTGGTTAAAGAGTCTAAATTGAAAAAAAATTAATTACTCAATTTGAAACAATTACCATGCTTGAATCTGAGTGTTTTGATGAATTTTATGCTTGTTTATCTCATACTGTTAACACTATTTTCGATCTTGGTGAACAAAATCCCGATAATAGAGTAGTTAAAAAGATTTTGAGATCTTTGCCTAAGCGTTTTATCCCTACAGTCACTATGATAAATTCAATAGGAAATTTGAGCAGTCTTAAATTAGAAGAACTGGTAGGAGACCTCCAGACATATGAAATTGACATGTTTCCTAATACGATTAAATCAAAAGATAAAGGGGTAACATTTAAAGCCCAGGCTAGAAAAAGTGAGGGGCCATCTAGAAAGAGGGGTGAGCTATCTAAGAGAAAAGAGGAAGATACATGCTAGATTCGAAGTTTGATTTTGATTTAGACGATTTGACTTTTTTTTGCAAAAAATTTCAAGAAATTTCTCAAATTGAAAAATAATGGCAATTTCAAATATAAAAAATATTTTAAGAAAAATAAATCTGGTAAGAAAAATGATAAAGATAAAAAGGACACACCTAAAAGAGACAAAGATGGATGTTATGAGTGTGACGGTAGAGGTCATAAGGATTTTGAGTGTCCAACTAGGTTGAAACGTCAAGGCAAAGCTGCTTTAAATGCCTCCCTTAGTGACGACAGTAAGGTCAAGTTGGTGGATTCTGGAGATGAGTCACCATGAATGTAACATCATCGTATTTATGGCTAGTCATTTGATTACAGATAGTGCACCTCACGACGATGAGGAAGCTACTTCATTGGGACACCTCGACAATGAAATCATTGTGAGTGGGCCCAGGAGGGGGGAAGGATGCTGCAAGTGAGAGCGAGAGTGACCTATAATGCGCCTATGTCTATTTGTATGCCGATTCTTTTAAAACTAAAAAGCATAACAAAGCTTTAGCTCTTAGGATCATCGCCTTAGAAAAAATTTTAGGAGAGACGAAAGAGAGAGATGGAGTCCTCCATTAGCACTGCCTTGAGAGAGAGAGAGAGAGAGAAAGTTTATGTTGAGAGAGATAAGGTTTATGTAGAGATAGAAAGGCAGTTTGGAGAAAAAAAGGCTGTTTGGAGAGAGATAGATAGAGAGATAGAGAGAGAGAGAGAGAGATAGATAGATGTTTTTAGAGAGAGAAATAGGACTTGACCAAGAAAGTGGCTAGTCTAACGAGTGAGCTCCATTCCTCCATAAGGCTCGAAAGAAACTTGAAGCCCTTGTTGCCCAACTCACTCCTGACCTTGAGCGAGCTCGGGAGGTCAAGGTAAAGATATAGGACATATCTGAAAAGATGGAAAATATGATCCTTGCCCCTGCATTAGGGTTCGGTGAAAGGAATGGAATTTATTTTGACGGTGCTTCCACATCTCACATGACACCGGTACCAATTCTTGAGTTTACAACGAATCCATATGGCCATAAACTAAAACCCCAAAGAAGAGTTCGACCAAGAAAAACAAACCAAGGTTGGCTTAAGACTGTGTATTTTTGTACCTACTGCAAGAGAAAAGGCCACTTTAGGGAGTTTTGCTATAGTTGGGGTCGAACACGACGTACATTTGCTTCGCCATGTACCACTAGCGATTTTACTAGTCTCAGAGAGCCTGTTGAGTTTATAGTCGCCACATCTCAGAGTTTAATGGAAGAGTTCCAACGGATGTCTTTACCGTTAGCAGATACTTCCAAAATCTTGGCTAGAACCAATAATGACAAGGGCAAACATAAGGTTACCACTTCCTTGGTACCTAAACACGATGTAAAAACCCTTGTTGTTCATGTTTCTCTTAAAGCACAAAATATCTTATAGTGGTGTTTTGATAGTGGGTGCTCCAGGCATATGACAGGTGACATCTCATTTTTTACCTATCTAGAGGATCGTAAGGAAGGTAAAGTCACTTTTGGAGATGGGAGAAAGTCTAACTTAGTAGGACGAGGGATAATAGAGATACCCAGGTTTCTTAAGCTAGAGAATGTTTTGTACGTCAAAGGTTTGAAAGCGACCCTTCTCAGCATTAGCCAGTTATGCGACACTGACTTTGTAGTAAAGTTTGAACGGAACGAGTGCAACGTTTATGATCAAGACGGTAAACTTCTATTGCAAGGGGTGGGGACTTAAGATAATTGTTATGGGATTGTACCCAAGTCCTCATTTGTCTGTAACAACACCACAATCACTCTTATGGATCCGTGGCATTAACGTCTAGGTCACGTTTTATAGAGATTTAGAGCACTTAGCTACAAAGGACCTAGTACGTGACTTGATGTCACTTGGGAAGCCAACTTTCGCGGTTTGTGGACCCTGTCAGTTGGGAAAGTAAGTCCGTTGCCCCGACAGGAAGTTGAATTCTATTATCACTTCATGAGTGCTAGATGAGAATGCGTGATATTGAAAAACTTCGCAGATTTCTAATTTAGCACACTTATTAAATTTCAGCCCCTAAACATGCATCTAAGGTGCGTGTGTGTGTCAACCCATAACCAAATAAATCATGTGACACCAAGTTTAAGGAAAAATCCCCGCAGGGCAAAACCTTTTATTTCACTATAAAGCGTAAATCGCAACTTACAAGATTTACAATGAAATACAGCAATGAATCCACACGCAGCGAACCCACATGAATCTCAGTCCAATCAGCAAAGGAAGAACCGCAGCACTCCTCAATGACACGCAGCCATAAAACTTTGTAGAGACTCCCTCAGCAATGACACGCAGCCCTCGGTTGCAAAGATCTCTCCACAAAGGTTTGAACAAACTAAAAAGTTGTGTTCTTGGGTTACCAAAAGATTCACAAAGGTTTGGCAATTGTGTGAATCAAAACATGAGTCTTGGGACTCAAAAATATGAAGACTAGAGTAATTTGGACTCTCAAAAACGTCTTCTAAAGTCTTGCAAAACAACTCCCCCGAAGTTGGTATTTATAGGAAAAAATATGAAGAGTCCCATGTTCTTAAAACTCTAAAATTCTATCCAGCGTACAAAAAAAATAGCATTCTTTAAGGAATTTTCTCTATCTTCAAAAGGTCATAACTCCTTCACCGTAGCTCGGATTGAGGTGCCGTTTTTTCCAGTATCTTCGTTGCGGCGAGATCTTCAACTTTCCAGTTGACCAGACCTTCGAACTATGGATGTAAAATTACGAAAATGCCCTTGAACACTCCTATCTTGTCTTTTTTTCACTGTTTTGACTTCCCTTGCGTACAACTTGCATTAAGTCCCTAAAATCTTGGAACGTGAAGTCGTTGAGGCAGATGTGGGACACATTAATGGAGAAGTTGAATGCTTGATTCCCGGAATTCGGATAGAGGCCGTCATGTGAGATCGTGAGGTGACGTGCCAAATGTAGCGGCGTACGACATACACAAATGTAACATGTTGGACATGAGAAAAATGTCCTTACAAATCTCCCCCTATGTCTATGCCGGTACATACAAAAAAATCCGAATTATCAAATATGAAATTGCCTATACAAATCTACCCTCCCATGAACCCAAAACTGGAAAAGGTACAAATGAATAGTCTTCATCGTTTGTTCTTCAAATCTCCAGGAATCTCAAATCTTTTCTCATCAGGGTGTGCAATTCAGAGATCATCAATGTAGTACCTACACACATGAGATAAAGAAAAAAAATACCAAGTGACGTATCGAGTTTGAAATGAGATAAACATAGATACCAATATATGATAAGCATAAGTCAAATCTCAAAACTCCCCCAAAATTCAAACTCCCCCATAAAATGATAATTCTTTCTCCCCCTTTTTATGATGTCCCCAAATAGACAAATAAGAAGAATGAATCAAACAAGCAAAATCGGGGTGTCACGGTATAAAATCACACCATGAATGAACATAAAACAACCAAGTCGGTGATAGCGTAAAAGAATGTGTGTGATCAAAATTCGATAGGAAAATCAAAGCATACAAACATGACATATGTGCACAATGAATATTGGATATTCCTAACGAATGAACTCAAATGCTTCCTTTGGTGTAAGAGATAGGAAATATAAGACATTGACTATATCAAATCTACAAATCAAAGCTCAAAGTGATTTCTACACCAATAACGTCCAAAATGATTTTCATGCTTTTTCAGGACTTTCAAGGAAGTGCAAACCCGTTATCAATCTCCAACCAAACTCCCTCAGATTTATATTTTGAATAGAGGTATACTAAATTCTCAAAATTTGGAGAATTGGGTGAAACCTAAATGGCCCATATTTGGCATGAATTGCTTTTTATTGCCATATCATTTTTTTCGGGCTCTTTTAACCTCTTTGGACCTCGGATAATAAAATTCCTCAATTTTTTAGGTCCTTTTTAACGGTGGCTTTTGCGCAAAGGATAAGAATCAACTTTCGCAGCCCTTCCCCGTTATGCAAATAATCACACAGTCTCACCAAAACGGTTTTTACATGCAATCCAATCTTGTCAAGTTTTATCGCATTTTATACATTGTATAGACAGAATTGAGATAGAAACACTCAAGCCAATATGTGATAGACAAGTGCAATAATCAAATATAGCAGTGCATGTGTGCATTAAAGGATATAGGAGTCAAGCATGTAGGAAATATCACTAATTACATCTCAAGGACTCCAATCAATGTTAAGCACATGGATGAAATGATGTAGCCTCTCAAATCTCTATCAAACAGTCACATGGATATATGGAATGAAGTTGTGACTTGGCTATCTTAAATGCTCATCCATAAAAGGCAAATCTCTTTTTGAATTTTTCAAAAATTTTATCAAAATAAAATCTTTTTGTATTTTTCAAAAAATTTTCAAAAAAATATATACAAAAATGATACATACTAGCAATAGGCAAACAATGACATCATGAAAATCACCCTATGCTAGTAAACAAGTCAAACCTCAATCATTAGGTGCAGAGGGGTTTTCCAAAGGTGGTGACAACTTATGAAAAACCTCCATCAATTCTTGTGAAGATTTGACTAAAAACTTAACTTGCTCACCTAAATGTGCAAACTTTCTCATGTAGTCTCCGGGAGCATGTAAAGTATCATGTGTGGGTGCATGTGTGGCAGAAACACGTGTAGAAGCAAAACGTGACACATACCCCAACTTAAAGCAAAATTCCCTAAGGTGACCTCTCCTCTTGCAATGTGAGCAAACATAAATAGGCCTAGGAACACCTCTCTCAAAAACTCTAGGACGCACTTTCCTAATAGGAATGGGATGCCTAGGTGGGTTAGGGTGAGACACATGTGAAACTGTCACTAAAGTGGGAACCGGCTCGGGTGCTAATTGGGAAGCAGAAGCACCGTCATGACTTATTCCTAACTTCTCACCTTTACCCTTAAGAACCACCTTTTCAACCTTCTTAGGTGCGTTCTCAAACTTGACTTTGACCTCCCGGGCACGTTCGAGATCACTCTCGAGTTGGGATACACGTGTCGTCAGACTAGACAACGTGTCGGCCAAATCACACTTCTCCTTTCTCAAAACCTCCTTCTCTTTCTCCAAATCTAAAACCCGATGACCTAAATCCCTATTATACCTTTTTGTTTTCAAGGTCTCGGTGTACAACTCTCTAAAGGCTTTTTGGAGCTCACTTTCATCTCCACTCTCACTTTCACTTTCTCCCTCACTCGAAGAACATGAATCACTATTATCGCTCTCGTGTGCACTTTTGTGAGACAAACTGGGTGTGCTTACACGACTAGAAAAGGCGACAACCATCCCATGTCCTAAACCTTTATCCGACTCATCTCCCTCATCATCACTAAGTGTGGCAGGCATGGCTACTTTCTTCCCTTTCTTTCTAAGCCAAGTAGGACACTCAAACGACTTATGTCCTTTACCCCCACATTCAAAACAGGTGATGTTCTCTAAATCTTCCTCACACTCCTCATCAGATTCATTCCTCTCATTACTTTCTTTGGCCTTTCCTTTCTTTTTATTTTTCTCAAAAAAATTCCTTTTATTGGAAGAATTATTTTTGTTCATGTTGAGAATTTTTTTAAAATTTTTCGCAAACAAGGCCATATCATTAAAATCAAAATCTCCCTCAGAATCGGACTCACAAACTTTTTCTTTCTTTTTCTTAAAATGAGTCTTTAAAGCAATACCATTATCCTTAGCCTTAATGGTTTTAGGAAACATGTCTATCTCATAGGTTTGAAGATCTCCTACAAGTTCTTCCAACTTAAGTGATTTCAGATTTCCCAAAGAGTTCAAAACAGTGACTTTCGGAATAAAGCGTTTTGGAAGAGATCTCAAAATCTTTTTAACGACACGCGTGTTATCAATCACTTCACACAAATTAAAACTAGTGTTAACAATGTCTGACAAACGTGCATAAAATTCATCAAAGCATTCGGACTCAGACATGGTGATAGTCTCAAATTGGGTGGCCAGATTTTGTAACTTAGACTCTTTAACAACGTTCGTACCCTCATGTGTCAGTTTCAAAACATCCCAAGCCTCCTTAGACGTGGATCACGTCATGATTCGGCGATACTCATCAGGAGTGATAGCACCAGAAATAGCACTCAGACCACGGGAGTTAAAATTGGACAACTTATAATCATCCTCAGTCCAGGCTGACACGGGTTTTAGAGAGGTGATGTTATTAACAGTGACCGTGGGAGGAGTCCAACCATTTTCGCAAAGCAACCAAACCCGCTCGTCAATAGATTTTAAAATCGATTTCATACGAGCTTTCCAATAGGCATAATTAGACCCATCAAAAATAGGCATCTGATTATATAAGTGCTCCATAGGAAAAAATGCGAATTTTTCACAAAACTGATTTAAAAAAAATCAATATCACACGATTTTGCAGAAAATAGGAATACGCAATAAATTAGCGTAACCTGCTCTGATACCAATTTGAGAATGCGTGATATTGAAAAACTTCGCAGATTTCTAATTTAGCACACTTATTAAATTTCAGCCCCTAAACATGCATCTAAGGTGCGTGTGTGTGTCAACCCATAACCAAATAAATCATGTGACACCAAGTTTAAGGAAAAATCCCCGCAGGGCAAAACCTTTTATTTCACTATAAAGCGTAAATCGCAACTTACAAGATTTACAATGAAATACAGCAATGAATCCACACGCAGCGAACCCACATGAACCTCAGTCCAATAAGCAAAGGAAGAACCGCAGCACTCCTCAATGACACGCAGCCATAAAACTTTGTAGAGACTCCCTCAGTAATGACACGCAGCCCTCGGTTGCAAAGATCTCTCCACAAAGGTTTGAACAAACTAAAAAGTTGTGTTCTTGGGTTACCAAAAGATTCACAAAGGTTTGGCAATTGTGTGAATCAAAACATGAGTCTTGGGACTCAAAAATATGAAGACTAGAGTAATTTGGACTCTCAAAAACGTCTTCTAAAGTCTTGCAAAACAACTCCCCCGAAGTTGGTATTTATAGGAAAAAATATGAAGAGTCCCATGTTCTTAAAACTCTAAAATTCTATCCAGCGTACAAAAAAAATAGCATTCTTTAAGGAATTTTCTCTATCTTCAAAAGGTCATAACTCCTTCACCGTAGCTCGGATTGAGGTGCCGTTTTTTCCAGTATCTTCGTTGCGGCGAGCTCTTCAACTTTCCAGTTGACCAGACCTTCGAACTATGGATGTAAAATTACGAAAATGCCCTTGAACACTCCTATCTTGCCTTTTTTTCACTGTTTTGACTTCCCTTGCGTACAACTTGCATTAAGTCCCTAAAATCTTGGAACGTGAAGTCGTTGAGGCAGATGTGGGACACATTAATGGAGATGTTGAATGCTTGATTCCCGGAATTCGGATAGAGGCCGTCATGTGAGATCGTGAGGTGACGTGCCAAATGTAGCGGCGTACGACATACACAAATGTAACATGTTGGACATGAGAAAAATGTCCTTACACTAGAGTTGATTCACATGGATCTTATGGGTCCTACTCGTACTGATAGTTTGGGTGGTAATAGGTACATCCTCGCGTTGGTAGATGATTTCTCTCATTATTCCATAGTAGGTTTTCTGAGAGAGAAATTCGATGCTGTAAAGTTTCTTACGACCAAGTGCCGTGTCCTGTAAAATTAATACGATTTCACTATCAATAGAATGCGTACTGACAACGATACTGAATTTAAGGAAGCAAAGGTGGATCTTTACGGTGATAGCCTCGAGATCAAACATGAATTTTTGGCTATGAAGACTCCTCAATAACATGGGATTGTTGAGAGGAAGAATTGGACAATTCAGGAGATGGCATGATCTATGCTTCCAGGTCATAAAGTTTCTAGGAGATTTTAGGTAGAGGCGATTTCTACCGCATGCCACACGATGAATAGGATTTACCTTCATCCACACACACTTCAGGCGCCTTATGAATTGTGAACTAGAAAGAAGCCCATCCTTTCCTAATTTCGTGTCTTTAGGAGCAAATGCTACATCCTATGGGATAGAGAGAAATTAGGAAAGCTCGACTCCTGGAGTGATGAGGGAATATTATAAGGTTATTTATCGACAAGTAGAGCATACTGAGTTTTTAACTTGAGCAACTCTAAGGTCATGGATTCAATAAATGTCACTGTGTAAGATGGCGAGCCATTGACATTTGTTGATTCTAGACTTTTGTGTGAGGATGATACACTTTCAACTGATGATCCCATTGTCCTTCACACACCCAGAATGGACGATAAGCACCCAAAAGTGTCTATTTTATGCCCCGAATAGATGCATTTTAGTCACTCGTTTTTAATAAAAATGACCTTATGTTCTTATTTTATAATTTTGCAGGTCAATACGCAGTTGCGGTACAAATAATGCTAAATCAATACAATTGCAACTCAATAGCGGTCAAAAGCTTGCATCGAAGAAATCAAAGGAGACCGCGAAGTCTGGAGTCCTATTTGAGCGTGCCGAGATGTGTTTCGATACCCCGAACCAATCCCGTAACCTTAACCGAGCCCAGACCATTCCTCGAGCCCCGTGCGTGTTGAGTTGTAACTTTATTATTTTTCTAGATTTTTATTTTTAGTCATTTTATTTTTAGGATTTATTTAGAATTTTCTAGGATTTATTTTCTATTTTTCTATTTTTCTATTTCTTTATTTTGATTTTAATTTTTATTAGTTTTTAATTTTTAATCTTTATTTTATTTTATTTTATTTTTATTAGGATTAGATTTTTTTTAGGATTTTTTTATTAGTTTTATTAGATTTTACATTTTCTTTTTAAGAGTTTATTTTTATTTTTATTATATATTACATTTTAGATTTTTTTTTTAGGTTTTTAGTTTTACTTCTTTTATTTTAGGTTTACTCTATAGATTAAAAGTTTTAATTTTAATTCTTACTAATTTTTATTTCTTAGGATTTTAGTTATTTTTATTATTTTAATAGGGTTCAACTTAACACACACACACACCCTACTTCTATACACCACACTACACACAACACCAACCCTCACCCTCATATTACTATCACACACCCTCACCACACTCTAACCCCCCTCTTCTTCTTCTTCTACAACCACACCCGATTCTCTCTCCTCCATTCCCATGTCCAAACCTTAGCCATAAACCCATCTCCTACCATTAAACCCCCAACTATTAACCCTTCCCCCATTAATGAAACCCCTTGACCAACTCCCCAAAACCCATAGCTCCTTCCCCCCTCGCCGACGATCGCCCAGACCGCGGTCGGTGTTGACCCGACGTCGACTCCTGTTGAGACCCCCTCTCCGACAGCACAGCAGCCCTCCGGCGACCGCCCCAAATGGCCGCTGTCCAAACCCGACCGAAACCAACCTCCTGCCGGCGTACCTTTCAAACCTGCGCCCAACCAACTGCACTGACCCCTCCATCTCCGGTGTGCTGCCCAGCCAACCCCTCCCGTCCGCCACCTGCCACTCCGGCTAGCAGCCACAATCCGTAAGAACCCGCTCCGGTCAGAACCCCAACCCGAGATTTGCTTGAACCCGAAACCGGAATCGCACCCAACCACAACCCGTGTCTTACTCGAGCGCACCAAATCTGGAAACTCAAATCCCTTCAAAATAGGAACTCAAAAACCCATTTTCAATTTGAGTCAAAAACCAATCTTCAAATCCTAAGAAAATCTCCCAACAAACACAACATCTTGGCTTTAAAAGAGAAGGAGCATCTCACATATAAAAGAAGACTCTCAAAGCAAAGATAAAAAGAGGAACGTAGAGAGAGAAAAAGAGACTGTATATTATGTACCGTTAGGTTCATAAAAAAATTCCAAAAAAATTAGTTTAGTTTTAGAATAAATTTTTAGGTTTGTTTTTTTATTCTTTTTGGTGTAATCAAGTACTGAATTTGTGAGAAGATTGAGACGCGTGTTCAAGCACAGTTGACACAAGAAAAAAATTGCGTATCGTATTCTTTTCCTCTTGTTTCAATTTTGATTTATGCTATTGTGATAGTTGTTTATTCTAACATGAGAATGTTTGGTTAAACACCCCGTTCAAGGGGTGGGACACTGCGAATGATGTTACTTTAATTAGTTGATTCAATAATTTTATATTTATAGGTAAATTAATCATTAGCTGTCACCAATTAATTTATGTAACGAGAGTTAGTAAATTAATTGAAGAAATTAATATTTGAATTTAGGAATCGAATTAGAGATAGGGCTTTCCTATATTTGAATATTAATTCGGTGTTGAAATTTGAGGATTGAAATTGTTTTCGTTAAATTCATCCTAGCGGGTAATTTTCTGAAAATAGTGTAGTCCTAATTTTTCATCGTGTGACAATTTTAAATTAATTTTCTGAAAAAGATTTTATTAAATTTATAATTTTAACGAGAGTTAGATTATCGATTTAATATTATCTTGAAATATTTCAAAATTAATAAATTGAGAAATTAAAATAATTGAAAATGCAGTGTAATCCCATCTCTTGACCTTCTCACATATTTCACACTCGGTTGCACATTCTTTTTCATTATTTAGTCATTTTATAATTTTAGCATTTGTTAGTTAATTTTTCCCTTGAAATTGTTTTTAAAAAAAATTAAAAAAATAAAAAAATATATAAAAAAGATTTTCATAAAAAAAAATTGGAATTGCACATTTTCACATTAATTGTTTCACCTTGAAAGTTGGATTGATACCCGTACTTACCGCAATACGAGTTATTTTTAGACAAGTTTTGTAGGTACTCAAGGGAATTTTGAGAGTGGCTTTTGCACAACAACGATATATACCCAAAAAAGCTTCTTATCAAATGGCGCCGTTGCCGCTTTCTTGACGTTGAGACATGATTGACGACTTGTAATTTTATTTATCTTTTTTTTAGTGTAGTTCTTCCTCCTCCCTCCTCGTTAGACTGGTTGTATAGGATTTTTAAAGCTTGGTATTTATTTTGGTGCATTTTGACACCGATTTTTATAATAATTATTCCTAAAAAAAAAGAGCAAAAAGGGAAACCGGACAAGGTAGAGAGAGGGCGTCCAAGGCGAGGAAATTTGAAGCCTCTCTACTTTGGGTCGGTAGGACTCCCGGGGACGACTGAAGTAGGCGTACTTCCCCCCGGTCGACTCAACTCGGTCTTCACCCCACGTGTGTAAAAACCGTGGGAGGTACAATTTTTTTATCCCTCGCGACTCTCCTGCCAGCGAGTTCATTTTTTGTGTGCTTAATTGCTCCTATGTGCCTTTAATTTTTGCATCGCACTTAAATTGAATGGTTTGATGAATTAATTTACCTAAGACCTGGACCCGGTCATTGAAACGAGAAGGGATTTCATCACCCGACTCACTCGCTTATCCATTGTGTGCTACCCTAGCTGTCATTAAATTTAAAATCAATCAACTAGCTAGCCCCGTAGGAACACATTTTTGCAACAGGCGATCACAAAGATAAATTCCGTGCATTTTGTCGCCCGCGGACTTCATTAAAATTTGACTTCCCCTCTCACTAATTTTGAAGATAATAATTTGCTACGTGCTCGTTCGGATTTTTCTTGACTCATGTGTGTCCAATTCAATTCTTTCGGTAGTCGGTTTTAGTTAGTTCGCCCATATCAAGAGTCCATTTTCTCCCCTTTTTCGAAAAATACCAAAAATATTTTTTTTCTCTTTTTAAAAATATTTTCAAAAATCCCAAAAAGATTTTTTTTTCCATATTTAAAATACCAAAAAGATTTTCCTTTTCTTATTTTCAAAAATCACAAAAAGATTTTCTTTTCTTGTGAAAAATATTTAAAAACCAAAAAAATATTCCTCTTGTCATGGCCGAAGAACGTCCTTTACGGGAATACTTTGGCCATTTCACATTCTCTCGCAGTTTGTTTGATGATAATCCCGAATCGACCCTTGAATTATTAATTCAGGGCTTTAACTCTCAAACGCACACCGTTGATACTCCTGTGTCGTCCACGCACACATCTCCTATTCCACCGCCTCCGGTGACGAGTGTCAACCCATCCCATGCTTCACCGTGCACATACTGCTTTCTTAGCGACCATTTGTCCCATGCGTGTCCATTTATATTCTCTCCATCTGACCCCACCATGGAACATGTGCGTCCCTATGACACTGTTTTGGAACCACCCTCGCTGTATTGTCACGACATATCTAATGCCGAGGGGTATGATTACCCGAACTATTCATGGAGGCCTGCTCATCCTTCCATGCAATATGAATCCCAACGTCATTGTAATAACCCTCTCTTCTGATAGCCCATTTTATATTTATTTACACTGGGTAGAAATTAATTATAAAATGGTAGATGTTGAGTAAATATTAATTTGTTATGTCAAGGTCAATATTTACCAAAATGTTGTATAGTTACCCCGTGAGTAGAGAAAATGTTCATGTGGTGATTTTTAATGTCATAAGAATTTAAAATGACATTTTGGTTTATTATGAAACCGGAAGTAAAGTGAGTTATAAAATTTCCAAATGATAATTTGGATAGTGTAGTTAGTCCCGGTAGGTGTGAGACAGTCAAAATATGTGCCATATTGTATTTTGGCATTTTGGGGACTTTTGACTAGTTTTGGCTTAAATAGTGATATCGCGTATTATTTTATCGCGCATTAGTTATTAGAGTTGGGCATTTTGGACTTATGGCCCGATTTAGTCTTTCTAAGACTTACTATTCCTTTTATGCCCCAAATTGTTAACTTAGAGAGAAAGAGAGAGAGGAAGAGAACTTGGGAGAAAGAGAGAAAATTGGAGATTGGAGCTTGGATTGTTGCTTCCTTCTTCATCAAATCAGATTCTTACACTTGAGGCAAGTAATCTACTTGCAAATTTATGATTTAAGTAGAATAATTAGTCTTGATATTTATGGATTTGTTATGATTTAGAAATGTTAGGGTTTTGGTTGGATTTTTGGGTATTAACCACTAGAAATGATTTTGGATGATAAATGATGTTTAAGGTTGATAGTTAGATGTATTTAGGATGTAGAAATTGCAGCAAATGATTCTGGTTGGGCTTGGTTTTGGAGTTGGTCAAATTTGGAGTTCAAGACTCCATAGCCATTCTTGGCTATTCCGCAGGGGCGAATCGATTCGGCCCCTAGGGCGAATCGATTCGCATAGTTGCAGTCCCCAGGTCTATATACCCGAATCGATTCGGATTAAGGCCGAATCGATTCGGCTGTATGCAGAAACTTGATTTTGTCTTCCGAACCGATTCGCTTTAAGGGAGAATCGATTCGGCAGGGCGAATCGATTCGGCCCTTGGGGCGAATCGATTCGGTTCCTGCAGTTTTGGGTCATTTTTCCCCTTTTTATATTGTGATCTTTTCCTTAGGTTTAGGATCTAGGGACCTTCTTGGAAGAAGTAAACTTAGATTCCTAGAGTATTAGTTGAGTTTGGACGTTACCCTAGACTGAAAATGGGTTCATCTGGGGTTTTCTCCGGGGAGGTTTAAAGTAATGTTAAGGCATTACTTCTTTTATTCAAACTTTTAGAAGTTTGGAAGTTAAATGCCCAACTTGGAGACTTATGGGCTTATCAATTTATATGAACTTTGGGAATTTCTAGGATCATAATGATCATTTGGAGACCTAGCCTGGAATTGTAATTTGAGGTAAAATAAATGATAATGTTCGATGGGAATTAGGTTCGCATAAAATGAACCCATAGGTGTTTAAAGATGATAGGTTCAACTAGAATGAACCCCGTTGTTTAATGATGTTAGGTTTAAATAAAAAGAACCAATCTCATGATTAATGGAAATGGAATTGGTAATGAATATGATGATAAAAATATAAATGTTAATTTACTGTTACACACCTCTCTAAATGACATCATAAGGGAAGTTCGCTCGTGAGGTGAAGCCCCCCTGGCTAATGAATGCAGGGTGGATATAGTCCTAGGCCATGGGAGCGCTTATTGTTATATTTTCTGCGATGGGTAGGAGATTCCGGGTGTGGTCTTGACTATCCCGCAGGCTCATGGCCGCTTCCCGACGTATTGCGTTAGGTGCCCAGGTCGTCTTATGTTAGGCCCTGGAAGATGATGGTCATTTAGGGGCGTGCACAGTGGGGAAACCCGGACGGGCGGTCTTAGATATCGTTATATGAATATGAATATAACTATATTTTTCATCAAGTTGGACTTGATGGTTGATAAACGCCACAAAGAGCGTATGTTAAATGCCATATAGAGCATAGATATGTGCCATGAAGAGCACGGGAATAATATATGTGCCATAAAGAGCACTTGATGCAAATGATATTCCTAATAAGGAATGGAAAGATAATATGAGAAGTTTTAATTAATGCATAGAAGTTATAACTCCTTGATTAAACCGAAAATGGTTTTATTCCTAATAAGGAATGTCAGAAGGAAATGGAAATTGTATTATTAAAGAAGGGTTTTAAATTAAAGTGCTTTACTTTCAATTCTTGTTTGTATTTGTAGATAGCATGTCATACTATCATCCTTATCATTCATGTATAACTATTCATATCTATCATGCTTTTTATTCTTCTGGTAATCATATAGAACCCGTCCCTGACCGGTTTACTTTCCTTGTTGTATATATATTATTGTATCCGCTCAGGTGCTCCACCGCAAGGACGCCCGACTTGACTTCCCAAGTTCCCTTCATTTTCGACGAGCTGTAAGGTTTTACGGATTATTACAAGACGTTGTATTAGACGCTTTCATTCTTGTTATTCTAGATATGATCGGGTCTTGTCACTCGGGCGTGTGGCCCAAACATTTGTATTTGATTAATGAATGTACTCTGTAAGATATTTATATTGTTGTACGTCGTTATATGTAGCTGTGGACCGACAGCTTATTCGGTCCATTTGTGTACACTCGTCTTAGTTGTATTATATATTATCTTTTGGAATTCCACTTGCTCGTCAGATTGGGTTGTTAGTTTAAATTTTCATAACCGCATTTTAAAATTTTTACACTTTTTGGCAACCCGTTTTCTGATTTATCGGGTGGTTTTCCCGTATACTCAGTTTATTATTGTGATGCTGAGAATGATATCCATCCATGATTCCTGTTACGTTTGAGTATCGGGCTGGCCACCCCTTATCTCGGATTGCGGGTTGTCACAGTCATGTTGTGGATCCTTACGGTTTCCAACAGTCGTCATCGCCACCTCATGCACTTCATACCTATCAGTCCCCTTCATATTCTCCTCATGATGATCACACTTTTGTCCCTCACGGAGATGCTTCTCCAGTGAATGCTACACTTGACCCTGCTCCACACACTTCATATGAGTATTCTCCACATCCGAGTGTTTCTGGCGAGTTGTGTCCACCTCACCCGCCACCGCCACCGTCACCGCCACCCACCTCCATCTCCCCACCACCTTGCACATCCGCTCTCGAGAGCCTCTTACACAAGTTTGCGCACACTCTTCAATCTCAAAATGAAGCCCTTCAATGGCTTGAACACAAGTTTACTGCATTTGAGTGTGCGAACGAGACGATTTCCACCCCAAGTCAAACCATTATTGACCCCGCGTGGGACAATGATGTGTCGTCTTGTGCCACGAATTTTGAGTGTGACCAACCCTATCTTCCCGAGAATCTTGACATTGATACCACTCCGTGGTCCGGGCCCCAAGTTGACAATAGTGTTAACATTTCCATTGACTGTGAGACTGATCCCACACCACCCTACCCTCTCGAACCCACCATTTCATTTTTTCTTTCCCCTTCCATAGAATCCTTACTTATGCCCGACCCTACACCTACTGAGCCCATTGCGTGTGTTCCCGATGAACCACTTCATCCTAGGTTAGCTCCGGCTACGAGTGCTCACCAATGTCCCGAAATAGCATCAGAGATGGTCCCCACCTCTCTTGATATGGATCCTACCCCATCATATTTGGCTCCCCTTGAGCCGATTATTGATGTGAATTTACCTATCTCGGATCTTACAGCCTCGTTAGACCCTTTGTCCCACCCGATCCACCCACTGTCCCTTCCACCCCACCACTTGATTTGGACCTTGTTATTGCACCTCACCTGTTCCCATCTACGTCTTTAGGTCCTCACCTATATCCATCCTCCACCCTAGTACTCCACGATCACATTTGTGCATTTTTCCTCGACCCCACCATCTATGAGAGTATTTGTGCTACTCTTATCCTTAGTGACACCGAGCGTGTTACTCTATCCCCACCACTCTCTTGTGGTATTGCTTTTTTCCATCTACCGCTCCCTGGTGTGTCACGGCGCAACTATTACCAAAGTCCATTTATAGAACAGTCACGCACTTTCTCTAAGGCCCACCCCATTATTATTTCCAAACCATTTTGCCTCCCCCCACCAATTAGAGCACCATTCTTATAGGGACCTTGTTGCCCTCACATTTACGCTCAATAAGGCCCGTGATCGGTGGCTGTTCACCCTCACCCTTACCCTTTGTCCATGTACCCTCCTACACACCTACCCCTGGTCCACCGATGCTTTGCATCGAGTGATGCACTTCGCCATACAAGTGCATTGACCTCTTCTTTATCCTTTACCCAACAAGACTGACACTTCAGTCTTGTTTGGGGGTGATTCTCATCACCCAATTTTTTTCTGCCACCCGTGCTTTCCTAGTTCCTATCCTTAGGGTGAGATTGGTTCGGTCTGGCTGAAGACGTTAAACTTAGCGCTATCGGGAGGCAGCCCGTCATTCATTGTTTCTGAGTATGAGTCTTATCCTGTTTGGGGGTGGTGTTTCACACCACCCAATGATTTTCACATGATTTATAGACTTGTATGCTTTTGTATCGCATTTGTTCTTCAGGTTCTATCTTTGCTCCAGAGTGCGGAACATTTCACTAGTGGTTCATTATGGTAATATCTTTCCTCCCTTGTGCTTTTTATTTTTATATATGGTTTTAAACATCGAGGACGATGTTCTCTTTTGTTTGGGGGTGGGAAATTTATCAAAATCGTACCTCTTTTGAAAATTTTCAGAAACAAGTGATTTTAAAATTTTTGTGCAGTTAAAAATAATTTTTTATGACATGAATTGTCTATCATCCCTCTTTTAGAAATCTCAGAATACATGTGTTTGACCAAAAACTTACGCTTTTTACACATAAATTAATTAATACCTCTTAAAGCTTATTTTCACTATGAATTCCTAAACTCGGCAATTTTACACTATCACGTTTACAATCAAAAGTTGAAGAGTAACTATATTCTCAAGAGAGCCTTAAAAGATCACTAGTGGCGACTTAAACCCGTGAGATTTGAGCTTTTCATCTTTTTGAGGTTTTTTTACGTATCTCCGAGTCACAAGTTGACGAAACTTTCTTTGGGTACTACATTTAGTCGTTGCATGGTCTCATCTTTTTTTTCAAATTTGGCTTAATCACTGAGAATGACATTACTTTCGAGTCGTAAGAAACATGTGTCTTGTAGTTTGTCCCGAGCACTAAACCAATTTTTCATACACTTACCATTTTCCCTACCATATTATCATTCACCCATTATCATTTTCCATATTACCCTTATCCATATTCCCAAATACCATCCATCATTGCCATCATTTTTGAGAAAAAGAGTGTTTGAAATTTTCCATGTAAATTATCTTCATTTGTGCTGTGAAAAGAAGAAAGTATCGCAATAAAAAAAAAGAGAAAAAGAAAAGAAAAAGAAAAAGCAAAGAAAGAAAATAAAATTATATAGAAAAGAAGAAAATGGAAGATGCGATCATAAGTTCAAATGATGAAGACAATAGTCAATCAAAGTGTGTCACACTCTTCTCAAGAAACCCTATCATTCATCTTCTTCATTTCATTATCCCTACATACCCTTCATAAACCCCATTTTTTCACCCTTGGTAAAGTGTTCGGGCAAACGAGAAGATTATATGGTGAATAACTCGACATTCTCGACATAGTGGTTAGCATTCGTTCATGAGATCAAATTTCTTTCATGTATCCGTTCTTTTTTTATAAAGTGTGTGAGACGTTTGACATTGCTTACATTTACTCACATCCTCACACACTAGAGAGATACACTTACCCAATTCTCAGAGAGTTCGATTCAGAGAGATATATCCAGTGAGAATTGAAGTCAAAGCGTTGATTCTATAAAGGCGATCTCAGAATTACTCTAATGATACTTAAGATTACTTCACGCTACACATGTGTGGTTTTAGGAAGGATTACGCTTTTGGTATTAAGAAATTTATATATCATTTTGATAGTTGAATACGGTGTTCCTTGATACCCTTTAAGTTGGATTGTATAGCATTTCATGATCTAATCAGAACTGCATTTAAATAAGTTTTTGAATTTTGTGGGTACATTCTCTGCAAACCCTCATGAGACACCACTCGTCCTGTAGGGCAACCTAAAGGTTTAACGGCTTGTTCCACATGCTAAGTGCAATCGGCAATGCCTGCGAAAGTAGCACACTTTTGGATACTTATCTCTGTTTTCTCTCTAATTTTTGCTCGAGGACTAGCAATGTTCTGTTTTAGGGTGGTGTGATAAGCACCCAAAAGTGTCTATTTTATGCCCCGAATAGATGCATTTTAGTCGCTCATTTTTAATAAAAATGACCTTATGTTCGTATTTTATCATTTTGCAGGTCAATACGCAGTTGCGGTACAAATAATGCTAAATCAATACAATTGCAACTCAATAGCGGTCAAAAGCTTGCATCGAAGAAATAAAAGGAGACCGCGAAGTCTGGAGTCCTATTTGAGCGTGCCGAGATGTGTTTCGATGCCCCGAACCAATCCCGTAAACTTAACTGAACCCAGACCATTTCCCGAGCCTCGTGTGTGTTGAGTTGTAACTTTATTATTTTTCTAGATTTTTATTTTTAGTCATTTTATTTTTAGGATTTATTTAGAATTTTCTAGGATTTATTTTCTATTTCTTTATTTTGATTTTGATTTTTATTAGTTTTTAATTTTTAATCTTTATTTTATTTTATTTTATTTTTATTAGGATTAGATTTTTTTTAGAATTTTTTTATTAGTTTTATTAGATTTTACATTTTCTTTTTAAGAGTTTATTTTTATTTTTATTGTATATTACATTTTAGATTTTTTTTTTAGGTTTTTAGTTTTACTTCTTTTATTTTAGTTTTACTTTATAGATTAAAAATTTTAATTTTAATTTTTACTAATTTTTATTTCTTAGGATTTTAGTTATTTTTATTATTTTAATAGGGTTCAACTTAACACACACACACACCCTACTTCTATACACCACACTACACACAACACCAACCCTCACCCTCATATTACTAACACACACCCTCACCACACTCTAACCCCCTTCTTCTTCTTCTTCTTCTTCTTCTACAACCACACCCGATTCTCTCTCGTCCATTCCCATGTCCAAACCTTAGCCATAAACCCATCTCCTACCATTAAACCCCCAACTATTAACCCTTCCCCCATTAATGAAACCCCTTGACCAACTCCCCAAAACCCATAGCTCCTTCCCCCCTCGCCGGCGATCGCCCAGACCGCGGTCGGTGTTGACCCGACGTCGACTCCTATTGAGACCCCCTCTCCGACAGCACAGCAGCCCTCCGGCGACCACCCCAAACGGCCGCTGTCCAAACCCGACCGAAACCAACCTCCTGTCGGCGTCCCTCTCAAACTCGCACCCAACCAACTGCACTGACCCCTCCATCTCCGGCGTGCTGCCCAGCCAACCCCTCCCGTCCGCCACCTGCCACTCCGGCTAGCAGCCACAACCCGTAAGAACCCGCTCCGGTCAGAACCCCAACCCGAGATTTGCTTGAACCCGAAACCGGAATCGCACCCAACCACAACCCGTGTCTTACTCGAGCGCACCAAATCTGAAAACTCAAATCCCTTCAAAATAGGAACTCAAAAACCCATTTTCAATTTGAGTCAAAAACCAATCTTCAAATCCCAAGAAAATCTCCCAACAAACACAACATCTTGGCTTTAAAAGAGAACGAGCATCTCACATATAAAAGAAGACTCTTGAAGCAAAGATAAAAAGATGAACGTAGAGAGAGAAAAAGAGACTGTATATTATGTCCAGTTAGGTTCATAAAAAAATTCCAAAAAAATTAGTTTAGTTTTAGAATAAATTTTTAGGTTTGTTTTTTTTATTCTTTTTGGTGTAATCAAGTACTGAATTTGTGAGAAGATTGAGACGCGTGTTTAAGCACAGTTGACACAAGAAAAAAATTGCGTATCGTATTCTTTCCGTCTTGTTTCAATTTTGATTAATGCTATTGTGATAGTTGTTTATTCTAACATGAGAATGTTTGGTTAAACACCCCGTTGAAGGGGTGGGGTGCACTGCGAATGATGTTACTTTAATTAGTTGATTCATTAATTTTATATTTATAGGTAAATTAATCATTATCTGTCACCAATTAATTTATGTAAAGAGAGTTAGTAAATTAATTGAACAAATTAATATTTGAATTTTGGAATCGAATTAGAGATAGGGCTTTCCTATATTTGAATATTAATTCGGTGTTGAAATTTGAGGATTGAAATTGTTTTCGTTAAATTCATCCTAGCGGGTAATTTTCTGAAAAAGATTTTATTAAATTTATAATTTTAACGAGAGTTCGATTATCGATTTAATATTATCTCGAAATATTTCAAAATTAATAAATTGAGAAATTAAAATAATTAAAAATGCAGTGCAATCCCATCTCTTGACCTTCTCACATATTTCACACTCGGTTGCACATTCTTTTTCATTATTTAGTCATTTTATAATTTTAGCATTTGTTAGTTAATTTTTCCCTTGAAATTGTTTTAAAAAAAAATTAAAAAAATATAAAAAAGATTTTCATAAAAAAATTTGGAATTGCACGTTTTCACATTAATTGTTTCACCTTGAAAGTTGGATTGATACCCGTACTTACCGCAATACGAGTTATTTTTAGATAAGTTTTGTAGGTACTCAAGGAAATTTTGAGAGTGGCTTTTGCACAACAACGATATATACCCAAAAAGCTTCTTATCAATGGACCCTACTCCTGACTTAGGGGACACCTGCTTTGGCTTGGAAGAGTCATGACCTTTTTGCCATTCGAGGAGATCCCAATTTAGGGTTTAATACTGGTGCTCAGCTAGAGAACATGGTTAGCTTTATGTGCTACACGTATAAAGTCGAGCCTAAAAACGTCATATAAGCCTCAAAGATGAACACTGGATATCATCTATGTAGGATGAGTTGCTTCAGTTTAGAAAGAATGATGTCTGGGAACTTGTCCCCCGATCTAGTGAGAAGAATGTGATTGGTACCAAGTGGATCTATAAGAATAAGATGGATGAGAACGACACCATTATACGCAATAACATGTGACAACCCGCAATCCGAAATAAAGGTTGGCCAGCCCTATACCCCGATAAATAGGAAATCATGGATAATATCATCCTCAGCATCACGACAATATACAAAGTATAAGGAATAACCACTCTATATTCCAGAAAACGGGTTATCAAAAACTTTGATTTGAAATAAAAAGAAAAACATATTCAACAACCCATAATAGAAATAGAGGGTGGAAACCCCCACAAGCGCATATAAGAAATCCCGAAAGATACAAAGGACCGAATAAAACTTCGGTCAATACCAACATGCAACATACATATAGTACCAAGTGTTACATAATAAATTCATTATACAATTACAATAGTTGGGCAACATGCCCGAATGAACCGAACATAACTAGAAACATAAACAGAGGCGTCTACTCAAAATCCCGTGAAACCCGCACAATGTCACGGCTCCTCAAAAACATGTGGAAGGGAAGGTCATTACGGGCGACCGTGCGGCGGAACACCTGAACGGATTATAGAGATATACATACACAACAAGAAAAGGAAAACCGGTCAGGGCCGAGTATATGTGATCAATAGATAAATGACAAGTATGATAATGATGCACAATGAAGCATGGATGATAGTCTAGCATGTTGACAGCATATAAGGAACTGAAACTGGGAGGGACTACACAGAGTGAGATTCATAATAGAACATAATTAAAAGTGCTTATAAGACTTTATCATCTTTAATCATATTTCAATTCAAATATTCATTTTCCATTCCTTATCAGGAATATAATTGTCATCATGTGCTCTATAGGGCAATAATCTCAATAACATGCTCTTTGCGGCATAACTTGCTCTTTATGGCATTAATGTTCCATCGAGTCCAACTCGATAATTAGAATAGTCATAATTATAAATATAACGCTTCTAAGACCGCCCGTCCCGGTTTCCCCACTGAGCGCGTTCCTAAATAACCATCATCTTCCAGGGCCTAACATAAGACAACCTGGGATCCTATCGAAAGCGTCGGGAAGCGGCCATGAGCCTGCGTGGTAGCCAAGACCACACCCGGAATCTCCCTACCCCCGCAAAAAAATATATATAACCATAAGCGCTCCCATGGCCTAGGACTATATCCACCCTGCATTCATTAGCCAGGGGGCTTCACCTATCGAGCGGACTTCCCTTAAGATGGTATTTAGAGAGGTGTGTAACATCCATTTTATTAATTTCCATTACATGATTAGTAAATTATCATTTACCTTAACAATTTTCCCATTTTAAATAAATGTATAAGTTAAATCGGGACTACACGTGATACGTACCGACATAACATCCTCGATAAGGAATTCAGACTCCAAAGTTTTCCCCAAGGCCTCTTTTAGGCTTTAATATAAACCATCAAGTCAAAATGTAACTCAAGTTGAATTCTAAAGTCTCCAAAATTGACCTTAATACCTTCTAGACCCTTATAAAACTACAAGACAAAGAAATGCCTAAGCATCACTTTAAATTTTCCCTTGAATGAATCCTAGATGAACCCTTTCGAGTCTAGGATGTCGACCCAACTCAACTAGAACTCTAAACCCTATGTTTACTTCATTTAAGAAGGTCCCTAATCAAAAATCCTAAAGAAAAGGGGTTAAAAATGAAAAAAAGAAAAAGTTGGAAAATGCAGGGCTACCGAATCGATTCGCCCCCTTGGCCGAATCGATTCGGCCAGAAAAATTGAAGTTCTGCATAATTGCCGAATCGATTCGGATGGGAGACCGAATCGATTCGGTCAGAAAATTTTGGTTTCTGCATAACTGCCGAATCGATTCGGATAAATTCCGAATCGGTTCGGTCAACAAGACCTGGGCACTGGAACTAACCGAATCGATTCGCCCAGGGGGCCGAATCGATTCGGGCCTGCGATTTTGCCAAGAAATGGCTATGGAGTCTTGGACTCCATTTTCTACCCAAACCCAAATTTCTCCAAACCAAACTCATATACCAACATTATAAGAACATCAAAGATGCTATTGATCATCTTAAAACCTCAAGAATCATTTTGGGAGTAAATCAAAACCCAAAACACATCATAAAACCCTAAGTTTGCTAAACTACAATCACACACCATTAACACAACAAATCATTTATCTCAAGACACAAATAGCAAGTAGAAACTTGCCTTGATTCAGCAAATATGCAGATTTCTTTGGTGTAGAAGCAATCTCTCTCAATCTCCAAAGCTTTCTCTCTACTCTCTTAGGTTTAGGAAGGGATTTTGGGGAAATTAGAAGACTTAGGGCATAAATCGTGACTTAAGGTAAATGCTCCACTTAATTAATCAAAAGTACGATAAAATAATACGCGATAGCATAATTAAAGCACAATCAGTCCAAAAATGCCCAAAACTACAAAATACAATATGGTACATTATTTGACTATTCCGCACGTTCCGGAATCAACTGCAACCTCCAAATTATCATTTGGACATTTTAAAATTCAATTTAGGTTCCGGTCTCATAATTAAGCCAAATATCATTTTATTTTCAGATGATATTAATAAGCATGACATAGCAATATTTTCCCATAATCATGATATGTATGCAACCTCATAATAAATATCAACTTTTCTACATTGAATTAACATTCAAATCATAACCCAACACTGGTCTCTAATTACTATACTAAGTAATTACTATAAAATACGGTCTCATAAGCGAGGGTTATTACATACTCCCCCCCTTATGAGGGAATTTTGCCCCCAAAATCCAGGCGTACCTCATGAGAAAAGATGTGGATATTTCTCCCGCATCTCATCTTCGCGTTCCCAAGTCGATTCGCTTGCATGATGATGACTCCAATGGACTCTCACTAGAGGCACCACCCTAGATCTCAACTTTCGCTCCCCAAACTCAAGGATAGCAACCGGTTGTTCTTCATAAGAAACATCGGGCTGCAAATCGATATCTTCGAAAGGGATGTGCCAAAGGGCACCTTCACACCTTCTGTACTTTTTCAAAGAGGAGACATGAAATACATCATGGATTTGTTGTAAGGGTTCCGGCAAGGCAAGTTGGTATGCTACGGGACCAACCTTTGCGATCACCGGGAAAGGTCCAACAAAGCGGGGTGCAAGCTTTCCTTTCTTCCCGAAACGCTTAATGCCCTTCATCGGGGACACTCGCACCAACACTTGGTCTCCCACTTCCAACTCCATATGTCTCCTACCCGCATCGGCATAACTCTTTTGGCGATCTTGGTCTACCCGTATGCGATTTCGAATAAGCTCAATCTTCGAAGAAGTATCTTGGATCATTTCAGGTCCAAGGAACTTATTATCACCCACTTCCAACCAACAAGCGGGCGACCTACAAGGCCTGCCATACAGAGCTTCATAAGGTGCCATACCAATGGTAAATTGGTATGAGTTGTTGTAAGCAAACTCAACCAATGGAAGATATTGTTCCCAACTGCCTTTAAAGTCGAGTATGCACATACGAAGCATATCCTCCAACATCTGGTTTACCCTTTCGGTCTGACCGTCTGTTTGAGGATGATAGGAAAAGCTTAACTTCAATTCAGTCCCCATAGCTCCCTGGAAACTCTGCCAAAAGTGGGACACAAATATTTTATCTCGGTCGGAGACAATATTCAAAGGTACCCCGTGGAGTCTGACGATCTCCTCAATGAACAACTGGGCGTAACGAGCGGTATCATAATCGGTGCGCACAGGCAAGAAGTGTGCCGACTTAGTCAAACGGTCGACAATCACCCAAATTGAGTCATGACCCTTTTGCGATCTAGGCAAGCCCGTAACAAAGTCCATCGAAATGCTCTCCCATTTCCATACGGGAATCTCGAGCGGTTGTAACAAACCTGTCGGTCGCTGGTGATCAATCTTAACCAACTGACAAGTAGTGCATTGAGACACAAACTCTGAGATATCCCTCTTCATACCCGCCCACCAATACAAACGACGCATATCTTGGTACATCTTGTCCCCGCCTGGATGCACCGTGAACTTCGACCCGTGGGATTCTGCCATCACTGCACGTCTCAAATCCCCATCATCGGGAACCACAAGTCTTCCATGGAAGCGTAGTCCACCCTCAGAGCCTATTGAGTACGACTCCGCTCCCTCAGACAACAACTGGCGTATGTGGTCTTGACAAACCTTATCTCTCTTCTGAGCTTCCACAATCTTTGCTATAATCGTGGGAGTAACCGTCATCACTGAAAGGAATGCTCTCACTCCGGCATCCTCCAGGCTGAGTTCTTTCCACTTAGCCTTCCACACCTTAGCTAAGTCTCCATCAGGCTTTCTACTCAAGGCATCTGCTACCACATTCGCCTTCCCGGGGTGGTAATGAATGTCAAATTGGTAGTCTTTCACAAACTCCAACCAACGGCGCTGGCGCATGTTCAAATCCTTTTGGGAGAATAAGTACTGCAGCGATTTGTGGTCGGTGAAAAGACTAAACTTTTCCCCCAAGAGGTAATGCCTCCATATCTTCAAGGCAAATACAACGGCGACGAATTCCAAGTCATGCACTGGATAGTTCCTCTCGTGAGGCTTCAACTTACGAGAAGCGTATGCAATAGGTTGTCTCTCTTGTTGAAGAACACCTCCCAACCCCAGAAGGGATGCATCGGTAAAGACGAGATATTCTAATCCCGGCTTTGGCAATGCCAGGACTGGAGCTGAAGTCAGTCTATCTTTGAGTTCATCGAAAGCCGCTTGACATGAACTGTCCCAAACAAATCTTACTCCTTTCCGGGTCAAATTCGTCAATGGGCTAGCAACCTTAGAAAAGCCCTTAATGAATCGACGGTAATAGCCCGCCAAGCCCAGAAAACTACGAACTTCAGTGGGCGTCGTGGGCTGACCCCACTCCTTCACCGCGATCACCTTACTCGGATCCACAGACACGCCTTGGGATGACACCACATGCCCCCAAAATTGAACTTCCTTCAACCAGAAGCCACACTTCTCAAACTTTGCATACAATTGATGATCTCTCAATCTCTGCAGGACCAACCGCAAGTGAGCATCGTGATCCGACTCCGTCTGAGAATAGACTAGGATGTCATCAATAAATACAATGACAAACTGGTCAAGGAAATCCCGAAACACCCTATTCATAAGGTCCATAAACACGGCAGGGGCATTGGTTAGCCCGAAGGGCATAACCAAGAATTCATAAGATCCGTAACGGGTCAGAAAAGCCGTCTTGGACACGTCTTGCTCTCGTATCCTCAATTGGTGATACCCTGTCCGCAAGTCGATCTTGGAGAAGTAGGAAGCTCCCCTAAGTTGATCAAACAAGTCATCGATGCGAGGTAAAGGGTATTTATTCCGGATGGTGACTTTATTCAACTCTCTATAGTCCACGCATAACCGGAGAGAACCGTCTCTCTTCTTCACAAACAATACCGGAGCGCCCCACGGCGAGGTACTACGCCTAATAAAGCCCTGCTCCAGTAGCTTCTGAATCTGATCTCTCAGCTCCCTCATCTCCACAGGAGCCATTCGATAAGGAGCCTTGGCGATCGGTCGAGTTCCCGGCATTAAATCAATCACGAACTCTATTTCCCGACTTGGAGGTAATCCGGGTATCTCCCGAAAAATATCTTCAAAGTCCCGAACGATGGGAAGAGAATCTAGGGGAACCACGACATCTCGAGATGCATCTTCCGCAATACAATATAAATAAGCACTCGTGCTCCCTTCCACACAAGGCATGATTACTAGGAACATCTCTTGTCCCAGAATCGCAAAAACTATACTCTTCCCGTAGAAATTCACTATAGAACGGTACTTCACTAGCCAATCCATACCCAAAATTACATCGTACCCGACCATATCAAGGACGAGCAAATCGGCATCAAAACACAAGTCACCAAGGTTAATTCCTACGTTTTTACATACGAAGAAAATCAATGAGCCATCGCCCATAGAGGATTCGACGCTAGTGAAAGTACTTTCAGCAGATTTTATCAAACCTGTAGTCTGAGCAAAACTTCTAGAAATAAAGGAGTGTGTAGCACCCGTATCAAATAGAATTCGACCCATGTGCCCCTGAATGAGAAACTTACCCTCGATCGCCGGTGGTGCCGGAGGAGCTGGAGGAAGCAAAGCCTCCTGAAGATGGTAAACCCTTCCGTACTGCAATTGCCCCTGCTGAGGAGGAGCAACCGGATTAGGCGCTTGGGGCGGAAAATGTACATACGGCTGTTGTGGGGCCCGAGGAACACGCCCTCCAACCAACTGAGGACACGCCCTTTTATAGTGGCCCAGCTCCCCACACTGAAAACATTTGATTGCCGTAATATCCTGATTCCTACCTTGGTTATTTCGGAATTGACCCGCACCTCGGCCCTGTTGGCCCCTACCACCATTTCCACCTCAACCTCCCTGGGGTTGCTGACCGCCTTGACCTTGCCTGTTATTATTACCGCCAGCATTAAACCCACCGAAACGTTGACGCTTGGACGAATCCCCCTGCTGAGGATCCCTCTCAACCTGCTTGTTCCCCGAGGATTGGGAAGAAGAAGATGTTCCCCCTCCACTCCCAACTCCTCCTTGCCTCACTGTTTGCCCCACAGTAACTACCTTCTTCTTGTTTAGCAGAAACAATCGGTGCTCCTGACAGTGAAGCAAAGCGGCATTCATCACATCACCAAAAGTCACCAGAGATGGATTTCCCAGCAAATGTTGTTTTATTCGCCAGTTCAAACCTCCCACAAACTTGGAGATCCTCTTCGATTCTGGAGTTACCTCATCCGGTATAAAACTGGCTAACCGGGTAAACTCTTCCTCATACTCAGCAACTGACCTCTCCCCTTGAACCAAATCCTGCAGCTTCCTCTGCATTTCCCTCTGAACCGCGGGAGGGAAATACTTCCCATCAAACAAAGCCCAAAAATTTGTAATGGACATAATATCCCTTTGCTCGGGTGTCGTCATTGACTCCCACCAATGTAAGGCCGGTCCTACCAGCTTGAAAGTAACGAGAATCTGCTTCTTCTCCTCACTACATTCCACCATCCTAAGATGGCGCTGCATATCTCTCTTCCACTGGTTCGCCTTGATAACATCCGAACCTCCCTCAAATTCCGGGGGATGTCCTTTAAGGAAAGATTCCCTCACCCGTTCCCACTGAGAAGGTCCCGTGGGAACTTGTGCTTCTTGCCCCCTTACTGGAGCTTGTGGCATTTGTTGGGCCACTGCAGTCATCGCGGCGTTAACGGCTTGGGCCACAATGTTTGCCACTTCAGCGGCACTGATACTCCCCTGCTGCGGTGGAGGACCAAACTCATCCTCAACGAACCTATTACGTCTAGCGGGACGTCCTCTCTTCGGCGGCATCTGAGATAAAGACGAGAGAGAGTTAAAACATAATGTAAGACAATCTATTTAGCAGAAGATCGCATACATAAGCAGCAAAACAATCCTAACATTAAGTTCTATATCAAAGAACGCTACGGTAGAACGTGACAAGTCCGCATAGATCCTAAAGACTCTAGAACCTGATGCTCTGATACCATCTGTGACAACCCGCAATCCGAAATAAAGGGTGGCCAGCCCTATACCCCGATAAATAGGAAATCATGGATAATATCATCCTCAGCATCACGACAATATACAAAGTATAAGGAATAACCACTCTATATTCCAGAAAACGGGTTATCAAAAACTTTGATTTGAAATAAAAAGAAAAACATATTCAACAACCCATAATAGAAATATAGGGTGGAAACCCCCACAAGCGCATATAAGAAATCCCGAAAGATACAAAGGACCGAATAAAACTTCGGTCAATACCAACATGCAACATACATATAGTACCAAGTGTTACATAATAAATTCATTATACAATTACAATAGTTGGGCAACATGCCCGAATGAACCGAACATAACTAGAAACATAAACAGAGGCGTCTACTCAAAATCCCGTGAAACCCGCACAATGTCACGGCTCCTCAAAAACATGCGGAAGGGAAGGTCATTACGGGCGACCGTGCGGCGGAACACCTGAACGAATTATATAGATATACATACACAACAAGAAAAGGAAAACCGATCAGGGCCGGGTATATGTGATCAATAGATAAATGACAAGTATGATAATGATGCACAATGAAGCATGGATGATAGTCTATCATGTTGACAGCATATAAGGAACTGAAACTGGGAGGGACTACACAGAGTGAGATTCATAATAGAACAGAATTAAAAGTGCTTATAAGCCTTTATCATCTTTAATCATATTTCAATTCAAATATTCATTTTCCATTCCTTATCAGGAATATAATTGTCATCATGTGCTCTATAGGGCTATAATCTCAATAACATGCTCTTTGCGGCATAAATTGCTCTTTATGGCATTAATGTTCCATCGAGTCCAACTCGATAATTAGAATAGTCATAATTATAAATATAACGCTTCTAAGACCGCCCGTCCGGGTTTCCCCACTGAGCGCGTCCCTAAATAACCATCATCTTCCAGGGCCTAACATAAGACAACCTGGGATCCTATCGAAAGCATCGGGAAGCGGCCATGAGCCTGCGTGGTAGCCAAGACCACACCCGGAATCTCCCTACCCCCGCAGAAAAATATATATAACCATAAGCGCTCCCATGGCCTAGGACTATATCCACCCTGCATTCATTAGCCAGGAGGCTTCACCTATCGAGCGGACTTCCCTTAAGATGGTATTTAGAGAGGTGTGTAACATCCATTTTATTAATTTCCATTACATGATTAGTAAATTATCATTTACCTTAACAATTTTCCCATTTTAAATAAATGTATAAGTTAAATCGGGACTACACGTGATACGTACCGACATAACATCCTCGATAAGGAATTCAGACTCCAAAGTTTTCCCCAAGGCCTCTTTTAGGCTTTAATATAAACCATCAAGTCAAAATGTAACTCAAGTTGAATTCTAAAGTCTCCAAAATTGACCTTAATACCTTCTAGACCCTTATAAAACTACAAGACAAAGAAATGCCTAAGCATCACTTTAAATTTTCCCTTGAATGAATCCTAGATGAACCCTTTCGAGTCTAGGATGTCGACCCAACTCAACTAGAACTCTAAACCCTATGTTTACTTCATTTAAGAAGGTCCCTAATCAAAAATCCTAAAGAAAAGGGGTTAAAAATGAAAAAAAGAAAAAGTTGGAAAATGCAGGGCTACCGAATCGATTCGCCCCCTTGGCCGAATCGATTCGGCCAGAAAAATTGAAGTTCTGCATAATTGCCGAATCGATTCGGATGGGAGACCGAATCGATTCAGTCAGAAAATTTTGGTTTCTGCATAACTGCCGAATCGATTCGGATAAATTCCGAATCGGTTCGGTCAACAAGACCTGGGCACTGGAACTAACCGAATCGATTCGCCCAGGGGGCCGAATCGATTCGGGCCTGCGATTTTGCCAAGAAATGGCTATGGAGTCTTGGACTCCATTTTCTACCCAAACCCAAATTTCTCCAAACCAAACTCATATACCAACATTATAAGAACATCAAAGATGCTATTGATCATCTTAAAACCTCAAGAATCATTTTGGGAGTAAATCAAAACCCAAAACACATCATAAAACCCTAAGTTTGCTAAACTACAATCACACACCATTAACACAACAAATCATTTATCTCAAGACACAAATAGCAAGTAGAAACTTTCCTTGATTCAGCAAATATGCAGATTTCTTTGGTGTAGAAGCAATCTCTCTCAATCTCCAAAGCTTTCTCTCTACTCTCTTAGGTTTAGGAAGGGATTTTGGGGAAATTAGAAGACTTAGGGCATAAATCGTGACTTAAGGTAAATGCTCCACTTAATTAATCAAAAGTACGATAAAATAATACGCGATAGCATAATTAAAGCACAATCAGTCCAAAAATGCCCAAAATTACAAAATACAATATGGTACATTATTTGACTATTCCGCACGTTCCGGAATCAACTGCAACCTCCAAATTATCATTTGGACATTTTAAAATTCAATTTAGGTTCCGGTCTCATAATTAAGCCAAATATCATTTTATTTTCAGATGATATTAATAAGCATGACATAGCAATATTTTCCCATAATCATGATATGTATGCAACCTCATAATAAACATCAACTTTTCTACATTGAATTAACATTCAAATCATAACCCAACACTGGTCTCTAATTACTATACTAAGTAATTACTATAAAATACGGTCTCATAAGCGAGGGTTATTACATAAAACTATGTTGGTCACTCAGGTCTACACACAGATTGAAGGTGTAGAAGTTTGAGGAGACATTTACTCCTATTGCGAGGCTCGAGTCCGTCCATTTTCTACTCGCCATCGCATGTCATGTGCGCTTTAAGCTTTATCATATGGATGTCAAGAGTGCCTTTCTGAATGGCATTCTACAGGAGGAAGTTTACGTGAAACAACCAAAAGGGTTTGAAGACCCCAAGCATCCTGATTATGTCTACTATCTAAAGAAAGCCCTGTATAGTTAGAATCCTGTGCTTGGTACGAGCGACTTACTTCCTATCTTTTGACCCATGGCTTCAAGAGAGGGGGAGTAGATTAGACATTGTTTATAAGAAGAGAAAAATATGCTTTTTTGGTCACCCAAGTCTATGTGGATGACATAGTCTTTGGATTCACGTGCTCCCGACATGATCAGGACTTTGAGGAGGAGATGAAGAGTGAGTGTGAGATGAGCATGGTTGGTGAGCTTACATTCTTCCTTAGTCTCTAGGTTCTTTAGCTAGAGGATAGGATGTTCATCTCCCAATATAAGTATTCTAGTGATCTTGTGAAGAAATTGGGTTTAGACCCCACTAAGCATGCACGTACCCCAATGAGTACCTCAACTAAGCTTAGCAAGGATACTTTAGGCAAGCACGTAGAGCAAACCTTGTATCGGGGTATGATAGGTAGTCTTCTCTACTTGACTACCATCGCCCTAATATCGCCTTTAGTGTTAGAGTCCATACATAATATTGGGCGTCCCCAAAAGAGTCGCACTTACTCTCTCTTAAACGTATTTTTAAATATGTGAGTGTGAGTGGGACTCTCTCATACGACATTTGGTATTCCTTTGATACCAACGACCGTTTATCCACCTTTTGCCGAGGATGAAGATGGATGTAGAATCACTTCTGGTGGGTGTTTCTTCTTTGGTTTTGCTCTTGTCTCTTGGTTGAGTAAGAAGCAAAACTCCATCTCTTTGTCCACTGCGGAGGCTGAGTACATAGCCGCCGGGAGTTGTTGCACGCAACTTCTATGGATGAAGTAGATACTAGAGGATTATAGTATATCACATGACACCGTGACTATTTCCTATGATAAAATGAACGTGACACACATATCCCGTAATCCAGTCAAGCATTCGCGCACAAAATACATTAGGATACGCGAGCAATTTATCCGTGAGTTAGTAGAAGTGAACGTCGTGTCCTTGAGTTTTGTGTCTACCGACCTCCAATTAGCCGATATTTTCACGAAGCCTTAAAACGCCCTTAGATTGAGTCTTAGGAAGTCTTTAGGAATTTTCACAGTTGACTGAGGGGTGGTTACCATGTCTAGAATATGATGCATTTTTCATGTTCATATCATATGATTCCTATTACTAGATTGTCTCATTTGTATCATTTTTGTAGTATATTTTCTTTTTTATATTTAAAAAAAATACAAAAATATTTTCAATTTTTTTAAAAAAATTAAAAATTCCAAAAAGATTTTGTTTTTGATAAATTTTTGAAAAGACAAAAAGATTTTCCTTTTATAAATTTTTTGAAAAACACAAAAAAAGTTTTGTATTTTGTTTACACCTTTTATGGATGAACTTTAAGATAGCCAAAGTCATAATTTCCTTTCCATATCCCACATGACGTTTTGATAGTGATTTGAGATGCTATATCATTTCATCCACGTGCTTTACTTTTTTTTGGAGTCAATGAGATGTGATTAGTAATATATGTCTACATGTTTGGATCCTTATCTCTTTTCATGCACAAATACACGATTTTATTTGTATTTTGTGCTTATCTATCACATTTTAGTAACAACATCAGATTTCATTCCAAACGACATGCAAATGTTGTTCGAACGACTTTCGCCGCCTCAATTTGTTATTCAGTCTATTTATACCTACTACGAATTTAGATTTTCCAAATCTTTCAAAAATCCGTTTTCGCATATCTGGTGCATAAAAATATTTAAAATTTTAAGCTTTAAACCCTTTTTGATTCACAACAAAATTCCCAAATCATTTATGTGAGTCATTGGTGACTTGATTATTTATCTTACTCATATGGAGTAACTCTTATGGAGAAGAAGATTGTCTCTCCATTGCTGACCATCTTGGAGCTCTTGCGGGATCTCTTGGAGAAGACTGTGAACCGACACCAGAGGGTATTTCGTCGTCACAAAAACGTTGTATTTCTGTTATGTATTGTAAGTTGGATATTTACAATTTATAGAGAAATAAAAGGTTGTGTCCCCTGCTGGGGATTTTTCCTCAATACTGGTTTGTGATTGTTTTGGTGGGCATGCTAGATTATTTATATTCTGTCAATCACAATTAGTTACAGGTTTTAGGATTTTAATTAAAATATCGACATAAAATTGAAATTTAATTAAACAAGTTTATTCATTGATTGGAAGCGCACTCTGACCATTTACTCACTTAGTTTATCCTTTTTACCTTATCTCATGGACATTAATAGATTTACGCATTCACTTGTCCATTTCACCTTTAACAGAACATTTATTACATTCATTCAAGTTAGGTTGTATTAACACATTTTTCCACACAACCTATTTCTTGACATGTTATATATTTCCATTATCTTTTCTCAGAATCTTCCAATACCGCATACTTTTATGGGCTCCACATCGCCGGCTATATGCACTATATGCTCTGGCCAGTGATTTAAGGATTTTCACCTAGGGGCTCAGAGCCCTTATTGCTTTATCCCACTGTCATCCGAGTTCCCTTTAATGTGTTTTAACATTTTACAAATGTTCACATTATTCCACTTATCCTTTTTACCCGGCCGAAGCTAAAACCCGGGACTTTATCGCCCCAATTTGTGTTACACTTTGAAAATTTACCATTTCATGTCCTTTAAAATTTAACCTTGATTTTTATTCCAAAAATCATATTCATTTAGGACAACTTTGTGTAACACCCCTTCCAATATTTTTATTTCATAAAAATGTTCCAACTTTAAGTAAAATTACCATCTTACCCATTTGTTTCCAAAATCACATTTTACGCCATTTCTCGAGTGTTAATTTCATCAAAAATACCATTAAGTTAATCATACCAACTTCTTGAGTGTTTTAATATTTTGACACCCTTTACACTTGGAGTAATATCTTTTACTTGATTGGAAACACTTTTACGCCTTTAATGCCCTTTTAATTCCATAAGTGTTAATATTTCACAACATTAGTAAGTTATACTCACTAAGCATTCTATGTTTACCCATTAACACTTAATTAATAATTCTTATCAACATTGTCCAAGTACACATTTCTTTACTTCTTCATTCAAGGAATACATTCACACTTAAGACTACTTTTATATGAAAATTACTATTTCTTTTTATTTAACATGTAGTCTTTTAATCTTATACACATCATATCTTTTAGTCCCAATTTCACACACTTTGAATACTAAAATTACAACCTTTATCATTTCATGTTTAAACCTAATAAAATCTTCTTTAAACTTATTTATACATTCTATGTCAAAATACTTCAAGTTTATATGCACGGGAAGATGAATTTTAAACCCAAAAATCCTACTACACGGTTTAAACATATTTTTCACCAAATATTTACCAAGTAAATCATTATTTCCAAACATTTTATTTCATAAAGTGTTTAACACCAATATTTCTAGAAATGCCTATTTCATAAAAATACCATATTTCAATATTCCAAAACCTTGAAATATTTACTCATTCTTTAACTTCAACAAAATATCCATTCCTTATTTTTTTCAACAAAAATAATATTTTCCAATATTTTTATTCCATAATAATGTTTATTATTTTCTACACAATAATTATACTATTAAACTAAATATAGCCTACTCACATAGTCTAATTACAAGACTATAATGCAAAAATAACACTTTTACACTAAGAGTAAGGTTCACCTACCTCTAAGGGCTCCAATGATGGTGTTGGTGTAGGAGGAGCAACCCCCACCTTCGAAGGTGGCCTCAAGGGGTTACCAATGCATCCTTCAAAGATCCAAGCTAAAAACTCCTTCAAAACCCATTCCACACTACATGAAAGCTCCATCTTGTTATAAAAAAAACCCCAACAATAACCCCAAAATTCGTAGCTCCATTTTGTCCATGGTAGAAATGGGTATATTTGGTTTAAATGTGGAGAAAGACATCTTCAAAATGTTGGTTTGTGGGTGGTCTATGGTGGTGGAGTGGTGGCTTGGTGGTGGGTGATGGTGGAAGACCACCCACCTCTTCCTCTCTCTCTCTCTCTCTCTCTCTCTCTCTCTCTCTCTCTCTCTCCTTCTTCCATTTCTTCCAATAATAATAAACCCAAAATAACCCAAACAACACCTTATAAAACACCCCTTAAGTCCTGGAATCCCATTTTACCCTTGCTGGACAGATCTGGGCTCGACAACACACCAAATCAACGCTCCTAATTGTGACAGCGCACAAGGGCAATCTGATTTAAAAACTCGACCAATGTCGTTCGAACGACTTAACCCAGGTCATTTGAATGACTTAAGCTACGTTGTTATAAATATGGAACCTATACCAGCTTCCAACGACCCTTCTAATGACCGGTACACTATCGTTCGAATGACATCCATTGTCGTTTGAATGACCTTATATCTTTTTATTTTTATTTTTCTTTAATTTTTCACCCATAATTCCTCCATATTTATAATTAACTCCTCCTTAATTATATTCAATATATAATTTAATTAATTTACTGTTGTCGTATATTACAAACTTCCCTCCTTGGGGAATTTCGTCCTCAAAATTATCGTTCTATAATCCTCAAACTCATGGGGTCCATTAACTTCCATCCTAAGTCCTAGAAATCCTCCAAGAAAAATCATCACGTTCCTTAGTACTAAGCTCTCCAAATGTTTAACATGCAACATGCTCTAATTTTTATAATTTCGTCAAACATGACACTACATAATCGGACCCCAATTCTTCACTCACCTTATGACCAAGTCCAAATCATACCTAACACCACCCATGCTAGTATCTAAGGCATACCAATGCCTTTATGGGCAAACCATTTTTAGCGGTCATCGCTCACCTAAAGCAATCGTGATACAACCATTAGTCGTATATACCACCAAAATTAACTTCTAGCTTAGGACCGCACATCCCGTGTCTCCCAAATTCCATGGTTATTCTGACTACATAATTCGTATGAATTTATCGATAACCATACTATGTCATTCCCTCATTTCAAGGAGGAATAATCCTATCAAGTTATTATTGTACGCCCGTTTTACACCTTTCTCTGCATCACTCTGATGAGCCTAACGCTAACTTAGTCATCTCATACTTGAGTACTCACTAGAGTCTAACTCTAATCCACTTACCATAGAAAAGTAATATCGTATGCTAAGTTTTCCTCGATTTCCAACACTATACTATATCCTCAAGCCATTATACCGCTCATCACAATCTGAGCCACTGACTGCCGAGACGACAAGTCGAGAGTCCACTAGTCTAAGGGAGATTGATACTAAGAACAAACAGATTAGCTAAAAGCGTAGCCACACGTACATAAAATTTTATGCAATAAAAAGAATACCTCAGATGAGCGCACCCAGTTACCGAGCTGCATTGACCAAACTCGGTCCACCGCGCTCTCCCAGGCTCAACCATGCTGTACCATGACATGACACCAATCTAAGTCACCATATAGGTAAGAATACTGATTCTCGATTATTGAAACTAAAAGGAACACACTTGAGTCAGAAGGACAAACAACCGTCCCAAGGAAGTTCGCCCATAGGCAACTGATTCTGACTCATAAAAGCGAACCTACACTGTATAATTGTAGTCATGCCACTCATTCTAAAAAATATCACTGAGCATTACTTCAGGCCATATACCCTGACCTGGGTCACTAGCCGTGACGAATCGAATCCCAACCATTCACTCTCATAATTTGAGTGCGATCACAATTTACGAATAAATAGTCCTTGAGGAAGTCAATGCCCGACTTCCCTCCTTGGCAGTAAGGCCCTACCCTTCACACCCTTGGTGTAAATGAATAATTCTAATTGGAGGATACATCACGCCTTGTCTATAACGACCTTATCCAAAAACTAGTGACGACGTCACCGACCTATTACACCTAGGTTATTATTTGCTTTACATATCGTGACTGACGTCCCAAACTTCCATAGACACTACTCGATTCAAGCGAGGCACTCTTTTAACCGCATCCTTTGACAACACTAGGTTACCACCAAACTTATAGTCAGTTTTCACTCACACAAAATTAACGTGGAATCTTCGTGATGACCACACCCGCCATCATTGATATGCTAAGGGAAATTAACATCATATTGGGATACATCTTTTAACCTATACCAAATTGGCAAGGCGTTCCAATATTTAATCCTTACATTGCTAAGTCTATTCTAGCCTATACTGTCAACACATTTACATAATAATCATGTTGCGATGGCACCCCACCTTAATTTACATTTACAAGTCTCCACATATCGTCATCACTCTAAGTCTCGAATACATTTCCTAGCACATCCCAAAACTGAGTATTACCACACTCATACTAGTCATTCCATGACATCCGAGCATTACTAAAAAAGGATACAACTATCACCCTACCTTAGGGGTTAAACCACCCTTCTGTGCTGATTGAAAAACCATATCCGACATGTACACTATACGTTCGTTAATATGGGATCATTACCTGAACCTTAACTCAATCATTACTGTAATGATGTTGCCTCTTCTTATTGGACTTAATTGGTCTCCTAAGAAAATCAAACACATTTCACGTGAAAGTCCCAAATTTGATGAGATTTCATCGTCTACATCTTTATCACCTTAGGTTCACTCTTCAAACCTTTCGTTACCCACATCGATATTACTTGGTGCTCGCAAAGACACTAGTCCACGAGCTTCTAGCCATAGTGCTCCTTAATCCTCAAACACCTCAAGAAATCACAAAATTCGATATTTATCCTCAATCGTGCCACGCATAATTTTTCCTATGGGCACCTCAACGTGCCTATGAACTACTCACACACTAGGATTTCCTCGCACCTAGCCATTATCTCGGCGCTAAAACGAGTTCCAACACTTAAATACTAATCTCACCTTTCTTCCAAACGATTGTGACTATAAGCCACGTATAAACTATAATTAATGCTACTACGGGTTATGGTAGGATACAGGACGTCGCCTGCAGTTTATAACCTTAAGGCGTGCCTTACCCCCAATCCTCAATGACTGACTATGGCAACTAAATTTCCTTGCTATGTGACTATCACACCATGTGCCAATCCATGAGTTAACATAATTATATAAATCTTGGTAGGATGCGGGCGTCAGACATTGTCTATAAACACCAAGGCCGTCACCCCGAACGCCGAACGAAATCCTATTCCTCAATATCACATCATAACCAAGGTACACCCAACCTAAGTCCTCAACCAAAGGGGTAATACGTTTTCACCACAAAATTAATGCTCTAGTCTCCGTACATGAGATGCATAACCTTTACCACTAGGTCATAGCAAATACTACTCATTGCTGCCACTACAAGGCTACTCTCATCACCAAAGTCATATCAAGACACCTCTCACACAAAGATTATGACATTACCACTATTTCCCTACACAACTTCGTGTGTTCACCGAAATGCATCAATTACGATATCACCCCAATGATTGGATTTGCCTAATTACATCACTTGCGTTAACTACACACAAGTGTCGTACCTAAGGGTTATATATATATATCATTCAATCACAAATCATTTGTTCCTAGTCGAGACACCCTAACCATCAACCTCTACCATTGACTATCTGCAACTCATGCTACTTGTCTATTGGGCGTCATATCATTCTATCGACATCTTTAAATGATTCTATGGCACCAAAATTTAACACATCTAATATAACCATGTTTTCACCACTATAGACTTGCATGGACATCCGTAAATTACTTTAATTATAATCAGAAATGCAGAAGCGATTAATAATTATCAATTTGATTGCATGCCATTTGACACTAACTCACTTGTCGTGCTAACCTCTTAGACTTTACCGTTGAGGACACGAACTAAACCATCATTAAACTAGCATGAATGGACCAAACCACACCGACGTCGAAATATCCAATACCGACCTCACCACATCACACTCTAAAGGAACCTTAAACCTAGATCTCTGATACCATTTGTAACGCCCCAACTCGAATTTATGGGTTACCCATGGGTCAACCCGATCTGAGCCGAGTGTTAGGTGTGAAGTGCAATGGAACAACCTATATAATGTTACAAATCCAGTTTTATTTTAGTTACCATTTCACTTGTTAGCATGCGATTCTAATTTCAAGATACACTACATGAAGGACCCCTGGGGAGCACCCCGAAGTCCAAGTAAACAGAGCGACTAATGTAAAGTAAATAAAATGTACTTACCTGTATAACGCCCTCAAAATACGAAACTGCTCCCAACCTGTCGTAACAAAGTGGGGATATGAGCCTATGGCCAGTGGGATTTACACATGCAATATAGAAACGAACGACAGCAAGGAATACTCACACGCTACAACCACATGCATGCAAAAATATGTATATCTACATAAGTATACCTTTAAAAAATACATATTTCAATGCATTAACCATTTTACTTCCGAAAACCTTACTTTTCCAGATTAATTGACCTGAATATTATTAAAGACTTTCTTTATTCATGCTTAACATTCTCACTTTATTTAACACACTGGACTCAACATTGAAACCGTTACACTTGATTTATCCAAACTCATTCCTTTATCGGAATTTAACCCTTTCGTTCATTTAAACGTACATTAGTATTTTAATTGAAAAGTACCATTTCAACACACGCATTCACCGTGTTAGAATATACTTATTTGTCATTTGAAAACCCTTTCCATACATACTTATGCAAGTTATGGGTTTATCAAATTGGTTACTTAATTATCCGTTCATCCACTTACTTTATTCTTTTTACCTTATCTCATGGACATTAATAGATTTGCACATTTACTGGTTCATTTCACCTTTATTGGAACATTTATTACATTCATTCAAGTTAGGTTGTATTAACACATTTTACCACACAATCCATTCCTTGATATGTTCCATATTTTCTTTTATCTTATTTCGAAATCTTCTAATACCACATTCTTCCACAGGCTCCACACCACCGGCTATACGCACCATATGCTCTGGCCAGTGATTTAGGGCATTTCACATAAGGCTCTGGGCCCTTCTTGATATATCCCGGTGTCATCCGAGTTCCCTTTAATTTGTTTTAATATTTTACAAATGTTCACATTATTCCACTTATCCTTTTTACTTGGTCGAAGCCAAAACCCGGGACTTTACCACCCCAATTTGTGTTACACTTTAAACATTTACCATTTCATGTCCTTTACACTTAAACCTTGAATTTATTTCAAAAATCATATTCAATTAGAACCACTTTGTGTAACACCTTTTCCAATATTTTTATTTCACAAAAATGTTCCACTTTAAGTAAAATTACCATTTTACCCATTTGTTTCCAAAATTACCTTTTACTCCATTTCTCGAGTGTTAATTTCATCAAAAACACCATTAAGTTATTCATACCAACTTCTTTAGTGTTTTAATACTTTCACACCCTTTACACTTGGAGTAATATATTTTATTGGATTGGAAACACTTTTACACCTTTAATGCCCTTTTAATCCCGTAAGTGTTAATATTTCACAACATTAGTAAGTTACATTCATTAATCATTCCATGTTTACCCATTAACACTTAATTAATACTTCTTAACAACATTTCCCAAGTATACATTTCTTTACTTCTTCATTCAAGGAATGCATTCACACTTAAGACTAATTTTGTAAGAAAATTATAATTTCTTGTTATTTAACATGTAGTCTTTTAATCTCATACACATCATATCTTTTAGTCCCAATTTCACACACTTTGAAGACTAAAATTTCAACCTTTATCATTTCATGTTTAAACCCAACAAAATCTTCTTTAAACTTGTTTATACATTCTATTCCAAAATACTACAAGTTTATATGCACGAGAAGATGGATTTTAAATCCAAAAATCCCACTACATGGTTTAAACATATTTTTCACCTAATATTTACCAAGTAAATCATTATTCCAAACATTTTATTTCATAAGATGTTTAACACCAATATTTATAGAAATGCCCATTTCATAAAAATACCATCTTTCAATTTTCCAAAACCCTAAATATTTACACATTCTTTAATTTCAACAAAATATCATTTTCCAACAAAAATAACATTATTTGCTAAAATTTAATTTCATAAAATATTTTTCATCAAATTACTAGAAAATACACTATTTTCATAAACACCCACTTTTACCATTTCAACACCTTGAAATAATTATCCATTCCATATTTTTTAACAAAAATAATATTTTTCAACATTTTTACTCCATAGAAATGTTTATTATTTTCTGCACAATAATTATACTATTAAACTAAATACACCAAACTCACATAGTCTAACTACAAGACTATAATGGAACATAACCGTTTTACACTAAGAATAAGGTTCACCCACCTCTAATGGCTCTAATGATGGTGTTAGAGTAGGAGGAGCAACCCCCACCTTCAAAGGTGGCCTCAAGGGGTTACCAATGCATCCTCTAAAGTTTCAAGATAAAAAATCCTTCATAACCCACTCCATACTCCATGAAAGCTCCATGTTATTCAACAAAACCCCCCAACAATAACCCCAAAATTCGTAACTCCATTTTTTCCATGATGGAAATGCGTATATTTGGTTAAAATGTGGAGAAAGACATCTTGAAAGTGATGGTTTGTGGGTGGTCTATGGTGCTGGAATGGTGGCATGGTGGTGTGTGGTGGTGGAAAACCACTCACCTCTTCCTTTCTCTCTCTCATTCTCTCTCTCATTCTTCCATTTCTCCCAATAATAATAAACCCAAAATAACCCAAAAAACACCTTATAAACACCCTATTGACGCAAAAATTCACCATCTACGAGGACCAGTCAGAAAAGGACACCTATCATCCTACGTGGTAATATTTATACTTGCTCGACACCCGAAGAGAGTTGGTCGGCACCCGAGGAGAGTTAGTCGGCACCCGAGGAGAGTTGGTCGGCATACCAACCAACATAAGGCATACCAAGCAACTCAAGGAAGACCAACCACCATAGAAGTCCAACAGTTATATTCATTGTATATAGATATAAATGTCTGAATGTATAAAGACATTGTATCTCTTTAACTCCCATCACTATAAATACATGTATTCCCTTAGCCAAATGCAAGGATGACTAAGAGACATGATACACAAAATACACACATATCTCTCTCTCTACACCATATTGTGCTATTGTAAACCCTTGGGAATAAAATAACAGTGGACGTAGGCTTTATTGATAAACGAACCACTTTAAAAACCTTTATCTCTTATGTGTTTGATGTGATCACCATTTCATCTTCAATCACCATCTTCATACCTTCATTTTATCTGTTGTTGATGCCGATAAGATATCATGGATGCTATTTCTAGTCATCAACATATTGGCGCTGTCTGTGGGAATTCGACACAAGAATTATTTCCATTATTATTTGAAGAGATAAAGATCATCATCATACGATAAGTTTTCTCTATCTTTGCGCATAATAAATTATATATTATACATACATCTTTTGATTCAGTCATGATTTTTATGTTTATAGACATAAATTAGTTGTCCAATTTTTCATTTATGAAATATGCAAAATATTGCAAATCACGATTTTATATTCATAAATTAGTGGATCGATTTTTTATTTCCAAATATGAATAAACGAAAATTTCATAATCACAAGCCCGTTAAAAATTTCTATGGAGACACGTTTATGTACATCATATTTTTATGAGAACACGAGATATTTTGATTGTTATCTCTCATATTATCTGACAGGAAATAAACATCAGAGAATTTTTCTCATTGTCAACTTTTTCTGCATAAATCGATATCTGATTCTAATACATCTTGATTTGAAACCCTCATCAAAATTGATAAAGTAAAAGGGATCTCTAATTTAAATCGAATCTGGAAATCGAACCGACAAACCAAATATATATATATCGATAAAGTTCTATAGGGAGATGAATCGACACATGAGATTTCAAAACTGAGGGAACACGAAACGGTAAAATGTTTACAGATGACATCAAAACCATTGGTTTGATAGATATATCACTGGCCCAATTTCAGTAAAACTATGGCACAAACTCAAAGATGTGGTACAGAGCATCAAAATACAATAAAAAATTGAAATTATTTATTGAAATCATCAATGGATTTGCAGCGAGTGGAATTAAATCCACCTGAGTAACTAGTTTATGTCCCAATTTACAAACCATATGTATACAGACTGAGATTCTTCTGAAGAATCATGTTCAGACAGGCTGACTTCGCAAGCAGGGCATCATTCATCTTATTAATTAATTGGCTTCTTGTTCCAATATCAGCTCACTATGGGATCTGGATATGGTTCGCTTACAGACCAAGGCTACTTTCTCAAAGTTTTTTTTTCTTTCTCCTTAACCAACTCTGCAATTTCTATTTCCCAAACTCCGACCAATATGAGCATTGTACAAGAGTTTCTATACATATTTCTAGCATGAATTATTTGTCAAATAACTTATTACATGCTACAGTTATGTTCGGAGATCACCCATGGGTCGCTATTTGTTGGTCGGTCATAGATTCAGACCACTTATTATTTGTTGGCTTTAGTATCAGATATTATAGGTCAGCTATTGTCGACAACAATTACTCTTGGTCGGAGGTACACCCAATCTTGATCGATGACCATTAATTGCAAAATATTGGTCCTCACCGCTCGATATTTCTCGGCTCCGAAAAGAAAATATAGATAAATTTTTTGGAAATCAGACCTATAGGTCAGAGAATCTTACTCCTAACTGTTCTTGGTCAGCAATTTCACCGGACCCTTGGTCGAAAGAGCACCTATTGCATATCGGTGAAATATAGTCTTGATCGACATCAATTGTTGACCAAAGTCAATTAGGTCAACAAGTCCTTTTGTTATTCAGTACCTCAAATTACTCCCCGACCTCCTATTTGTTAGTCGGTAATTTCACTATACCGTTTTTGTTGGTCGGTGATAGGTTGTGAAGATCCATCAGCAACATTGGACTAGATCGGCAGCACCTCAGTGTTTGTTGGAAAATAAGAACACTTGGTCGGCAAACACTTCTGGTCTTATGTGTTGGTCGGTAATCTCACAGGATCATTCTTATTGGTCGCCAAAGTCAATCGGCAATATTTGCACTAATCATCACCTCCAATTTCTTGGTCGAAAGTACCCATTAGTTGGTCGGTGACATAAAAGGCCACATTTGGTCGGCGACAGGTTTTAGACAAAACAAAAGCTTCCTGATGATATTTACTTTGTCGACGGTAACCATTGTTCGGCAGAATTTATTCACGACCAATGGTGAAATGAAGCAACATCAAGTTTATATGCCCAAATTATTAATTTTGACAAAGTCAAAATCATTACCATGGCTCCTTACTATTTCTTAACTCACACTCCTCTAATAAAATAAAATTTTAAAGCTAAATAAAGTATAGCTTTATTTTAGAATAAATTTTCCGAGCCAATTTATATTTGGTCTTTTGCTTAAAATTAAAATGTCTTGCATATTTGATGAAAAAGATGCTCACATGACACACATTTGGCACAAAACATATTATTTCATATTTTGAAATTTTTATTGCCTTATGCTGATACACATCATAATTGTTTGGCTGAATAATTATTCTCATGATAATGACTATTTGATTTAGCCAACGCAGATATTCGAGCAACTTATTAAATTACACAAGTATAAGATTCAGTGCCGACGAATGCTCGGAAACAATCTTAAAATTCTGAAAAATATTATCATTGCTCGACATTATGAAATTTTACCTAAACGAGGCATTATTGATTGTAATATTGCTCTGATATCTGCTCAAGCATGAATTATTTTATATATCCATTCGGATTTATATTCATCTCGGCATGGAACTCGACGAGATACTTATTTAGTTCCGAAGAGATCTACAATATTTGTTATATTTCACCCCCAACGGATAGTTGGTCGGGGTAATTCTTATTTATATTCAGGCCCGGCAAAGTACTCAGCCATTTTCTTATGTTCTGGAAAATATTATTCTTGTTCGGCATTATACAATTTCGCCTCGATAGATCAGCAAGACACTTTATTATTATTCCGAATCATTCTTTATATCTATTCAGATGCATATTCTATATTTATCTCAGGATGGAGCTTGGCAAAATATTTATAATCATATATTTAGCTCCAAGGTATATTTTATCCCCAAGGAACTGTTGGTCAGGAAAATTCTTTTCTCTATATATATTCAACAAACCAACTAAGGTTGGTCGACATCAACAAACCACAAACTCCGGTTGGTCGGCATATCAACAACCACCAACTCCGGTTGGTCGGTAACAATAAATTTAACCAACAATGTTAGCATCACGGGTGATCTCAAGGGACACCCCAAACTTGGCAAGAAGATGGGTGACCTCTCAGGGCATCCACTGTCTAGGCAACAAGGTAATCCTGGTAAGATTACTATAACTAAGCAGGAATATGGATGAAAATCATTCCATTGCTTAGGCCCAAAGAGTGACAAGTCACTATAATTAAACAACAGGTGGAGCAAGTTCCATTGTTTATGCAAAATAGGACAATTTGTCCTTCTATAGATATATACATATATATATTCATCAACAAATAACAAAGAAAGCATTTAAAGTTCATATTCCACACTTGGGGGCTTCTATTACAGATATAGTTCTTCATTTGGTGGCACATTCTTATAACATCAGGCAATCAAGCATCAAATTCAACTCCACAAACTTACATGGTTGGGGCCCCGACCAATCATCAGTCAGGAGTTATTTTTGCTCAGGAGTTAGTTTTTGCTATTGAAGTTCAAGAGGCATATTCAGAAGTTTCGGAGGCATATTCAGGAGTTATTGTGCACATACGATTGAAGTTTAGGAGTCATATTCAGCATCTACAATACTGAGATCTTTACTATTACTGTCCCGACCTTCACTGAAGGAGAAGTTCTACTTATGCACAGAAGGCAGTTGGTCGACTAGCCAACCAACCAACATACTTGAAGATTATGACAAGCTACAAGAAGCGTATTATGGCATGGCTGCATCCAAATTCCCAGGTGTGATACATAGCACACGGAGTTCCTCAAAAGAGAGATTAGCAACCATCGATCAGCGTGCATCATATGCCATCCAGGGGATAGTGCACTTATGTTGAACAAATTAAGAATTTCACGAGCACCGAGCAATACTATAAAATAAATGCTCCATCCCTTCAGTGAACTATCAAGCATGGAGCATTGGGGGCTTCCGTTGACGCAAAAAATCTCCATCTATGAGGACTAGTCAGAAAATGACACCTGTCATCCTACGTGGCAATATTTATATTTGCTCGGCACCCGAGGAGAGTTGGTCGGCACCCGAGAAGAGTTAGTCGACACCCGAGGAGAGTTAGTCGGCATACTAACCAACATAAGGCATACCAAACAACTCAAGGAAGACCAACCAGCATTCAAGGCCAACAGTTATATTCATTGTATATAGATATAAATGTGTGAATGTATAAAGACATAGTATCTCTTTAAATCCCATCACTATCAATACATGTATTTCCTTAGCCAAATGAAGGCAAAACTAAGAGACACGATACACAAAATACACACATCTCTCTCTTTCTACACCATATTGTGCTATTGTAAACCCTTGGGAATAAAATAACAGTGGACGTAGGCTTTATTGATAGCCGAACCACTTTAAAAACCTTTGTCTCTTATGTGTTTGATGTGATCACCATTTCATCTTTAATCATCATCTTCATACCTTCATTTTATCTGTAATCTGTTGATGTAAAAAATTAGATGCAATATAATTTATTAATCACAGATAAAAATAAGATAATGGATTTTTAAAGTGGTTCAGCCTTATGGAAATGGACTAAGTCCACTGTTGTTGTATTACTGACTGTTTGCCTTAAATCTCGATCATGGGTTTGCGAAGAGATACAAAAGTCCCCCCTTATGATAGGGTTACAATGTATTTATAGCCTTGAGGATGTACATATAAAAAGACAATATGCTGTCATTTTAGTAGACATATACATCTGTACAATAAGAATGTGCATTAAATCTGACGTTCATTGAATGCGTAGTTGTCTTTTGATTTTTCCTGGTTAGATGATCTGCACGCTAAGTAGCTCGGACCGTCTGATATTCTCGGTGCGCTTAAGTTTCTCGAAATGTTTAAGTAGCTTGAAACGCTTAGGTAGATCGGAACGCCTGAGTAGCTCAGTGAAAGTATGTTATTTTCGACGTAGGTTGACACATGTCTTCACGTAACTGGTCCACATCAGTTGACTAATTTTTGTATCAACATAAGTCTCCAATGTTTCACAGTTGAAGTTAAATAAGAGAGTGTGGAACATTTTGCCCAAAAGTTTCTCGGATTACAGATCTCTAAAATTTAGAAAATTTTCATCATATTTCTTTTCATTTGAGCGCGTAATGGAAAATTTGTAAATATTTTGAATCTTTAGCAATCGCCTCGATATTTGCGCCTTTTTCATTATTTAACCGCTGGAAATGCAAACGTATTTCCCATTAATCATTTCTTTTATCTTTTCCCGATGCAAGGCATTTAAGAGCTACAGATATCCAATCGTCTTTTACTTTTCACATCCATACTTTTGAACTCTTTAATTTCTCTCTCTATTTTGTACTGTCGTTCTTTCCGTTGTCCGTCATTAGCAGATTCCTTCGCTTTCTGTAAGATTTTCTTCCTTCCTCTTTCTTTGCTTTAGTCATCATGGTTTACCTTGTTAAATCTTTAGATAAATTTTGAACTGATTTTTCAATTCCCTCTTGGGTTATTTTGGAGGAGCCTTCTTGTCCTTCTAATTTGTTTTCTCTGGCGGAGGGACATTGGTTTCCCTCCCTTTTTGTAGCGGAGTGTGGCTTTTCTTTCCCGCCAAATCCCATGTGTTTGGAGTTTTGCTAATATTTTGATATTGTACCTGTAAGAGTAGCTCCAAATACATGGAGGGTAGTTAATGGCGTATATAGGTTGAATCAAATTCATGGAACCCACTTCGGAATTCCTGAAATTATGTACTGTTATGAATGGGTTACCAGTGACACTACTTTTTATTTAAAAACTAGGTTTTCGAATAGAGCTTTAGTTGTCAATCTTTCCAATGCCAACATGGACTATTTTGATCGTGGGGTTGTGATGAAAAATTGGCAATACCCCCCATTAAATGGAAATGATGTGTACCAAGGTCCCAGATGTCCGCCTTATGGCAATGGGATATGTTATTTTTAGTTTTTGAATTTAGCTTTCTTTATGTTTGACGAAATGCGTCACTGACATTAATTTTATTTGTTACAGTTGACAGTAAAAGGAAACCCCCAAAAGAGATTGACATTAATATAGCAGACTTAAAACTTATCTGGAGTTTGCATCAATCAGTTGATGGGGAGCACATTAAAGCTGCTTCTTATTTGTTGAGATACAGGAACACCACCTCGTCTTTTATTGTCTGTCTTATTGCACCTCCTGTGGTAATTGATCTTGATCAACCACCAACGTCTCAAGCAAGTGTGGGAGAATCCTCTTCTGATTTGGATACTTCCATTATCGATTTGATGATGAAGAAAAGGAGGATGCCTGAGTTCTTTGTCAAAGATGCCCCTGGTGTTGATGGGTCAAAGAAAAGTAAAGGGGATGTCCCAGCTGAGGGGATGAAGAAAATGGACATTACTTCGTCTAAGGGAATAACTACAACTATAAAGGAAGTGGGTAAGAAGCCCCCGATTATCCCAAAAGAGGCAGCACCTCTGATTGAAGGTGTTGCTATTACACAAGGATAGGCAACACCTTTGAGTGAAAGTGCTCCTCTAAGGAGATTGAGAAGAGGTGTCGCTGAAAGACCTACATAAACTTTTGCTCATCCTTCTGATGTTGAGGGTCCTTTGAGAGGTACCGTTCCATCTCTCACCGCTTCGAGTTCGGCCAAAGGTTTGATCAAATCTTAGATCATTCCTCAATATCGAGTTGCTGAGGGTTCCCTTTCTCGAGAGAAAATCACTGATTTAGCTGCCCAACATATTGCGTCAGTAAGTATCATCATCTTTATTACTTTTTCTCCAAATACTATATTCATATTCTGAGTCGAGCTCTTTTCTTTTTCAGTTTATGACGTACTTTAATAGAAGAAAGATGAAGCTATCAGGGCTTCAACTTCCTCGGATGGGGTGGAAGAGGCCTTTGCTGGTTTAACCCACTCTTTGAATGAATCTCGTCAGAAGTACGAGGAAGATATAGCTGCCTGGGAGAATGAACTTCGATCTGTCAAGATAAGTTGAGATCAAGTTATAAGTGATTCCAAAGAGTTGGTGAACAAATTGAAGGAGGTTGATGGCAAGCTTAAATAAGCTGAACGACGTAATAAAGAGCTTGAGGATAAGCTGAAATCTGCCGAGGAGGTTGAAGCCAAGATTAAAAAGGCTGAACGACGTAAGAAAGAGCTTGAAGAAAAAGTGAAGCTTGCTGAGGAACACGCTTTATCGGAGAAAGTGAAGAGGAAAACTACTGTAAAGAAGTCTTTTATCTCTGTCTGGGATAAAGGATGGAACAAGGCCTTAATTTCCATTACTTGTTAGATGGAATATGCCAGTCTGAAGTATTTTAGAGATGGATGGGTTGCAGCCTTGAAAGAATTGAGTGTTGCAGATGATTCTGAATTGTTTTAAAAACACACTCATGTCCCTCCTCCTATCATTAGCGAAGAAGAAAAGGAAGCCGAATCCGATGAGTCTTCTATGATGGTAACAGAACAAGTACCTGTTGCTATTGTTCCCCAACCTTCCGAGCAAGTTCAACAAGTAAGCACTTTTTTCGAGCAACCCCCACTGCCTTCCAGGCAACCTGTTCCTCTCTCTAAACCAACTGAAGATGTTGTAGTTTGATGTATTCATGAGTTGTTGTATCCCCACACTGACTAGTAAACCTCTCTATATGTCCCACTAAGGATTGACTCCCATATTTAAAAAATGGAGAAAGTTGGGGGCTTGAAACCTTTAGGAAGTTCAATCATATCTACCCACTTAGGGTATAGTTTTCTATAGATTGGAGTCTGTACCCCCAAGCCATTGGCCCATGTATCTCATATATGAGATCCACAATTTCATTCCTCCCAATTTCCCTAAGTAGTTTCCTATTTTTTTTAAGCAACTGCTTAGTTCTCCATTGACGTTGGTTGTACCAATAAAGGTGTGATGTGTAAAGGAGCATTTTGCTATGTTTTGAAAGGAAACTGTCAAGGAACTTTGTTATCCTCCATTTGGAAATGTTCATTACCAAACCTCCTATCATTTTTAAATCCACGAGTTCATATTCGAAGGTAGGATTAGTAATTACTCCATAATTTGAAGCCCTATAAAACCTAAATTAGGTTCATTGAAGTATGATCTAGATCTCCCCATATATGAGATAGGCATCATTGCCATTAGGCTATTACATCCCATATGTTGGTAGGTGTCAGGTATCCCCATACCCTCCAATGAGTTGTTTGTACCTAAACTAGTAGTGTTGTTGTGGTTTCCCATTATTAGGTTTTATCCAAAGTTTTTTTCATCGTTATTGGGTTTATAATACACAGGGTGGAAACTAGTGGGTCATGTGGTCTCATTTAAACTAGTTCGTGGTATGAAGCCTTGACCATTAGATGTTATAACGGCTGGAGGATACAACCTACTAGTTGTTTTCTGATCATTATACTAGTATTTTGCATGATATTACTAACATGTTCAAAATCGATGTATTAATTGATCTTAGGCGTTTGACGACACACCTACAACAGGGGTTACTCTTGGATTTTTGTCCCTTAAAGACGTGTTACATTCAATTCTTTATTTTTAGTATTTGGTCTTAGTTCTTGACTAATTTCAACGATTATTGGATCTATAGTGGTGGCAGGTTGGGTCATTGAATCGATTTCACCAATATTGTTTATTCCATCATCCTTTCGTCTTATCCTAGCTATGATAAACACATATATAATACCATTATCCCATCACGTGTGTCATAATATATTTCTTTTTGTGTGTATGTGTGTGCGTGTTTTAATGTGTATGAGCGTGTCAAGAAAGGTTGTGGTCTTGCTAATCAGTTATCATTGCCTGACACGCTCAAAAGGTGTATGAGTGTGTCACTCGAAAGCAAATGTTTTCACCTAAAAAGGTGCCCCCACCCACACTTTGGAAGGATCATTTACTAGAAGATCTGAGTCTTTCAATTTATTTTATAAGGATTTTGGATGACATAAATAGGGAAGTCCTCTCATTTTCTTTCCATTTAAATCACCAACCCAAAATGAAAAGTTATCGTGATTTGAAACCCTAGGTTTATGCTTTAAACCTACCTTTTGTTTTATCTTTATATTTCATGATCATTCGATGATTTTTTTAGCTAAGTATTTTTTGCGTATGTCTATCCCCAACAGAGACATGGCATGCATTACCAAGAATACCCCTGGGCTAAGTCGATCAATCCCAGATATGTCAAATTATGCCAACACTCTTTCAATATAATTGTATAAATGCATATTTAAGATCCCAATCAATGTAGTAGAACTCTACCCCAACCATATCAGATTTGATGACTCATAAAGAGGCTAAAACTGAACTCAGTCTCCTTAGTTTTGTACATGGATATGACTCAATGTTTGTGTAGATAAGATGCCCCACTACGATGAGGGCACTTATTGAAAATTAACCACAACTATTGTAAAATCGACTTGGACTATCGGTTAACAATCCTATCACCCCAAGCTTATTTATTGATATTAAAATAATTCTACCGTTTCCTAGTGGATGTAGTCCGACTAAGGGAACTAAGTATATTTTATATCTTTTCATATTCCTATATAACATTGTAGACATAATTTGGTAAAAGAAAGTATTATAAAAATGATTCCCATACAATTTAGCACCGTCTGTATGAAGAAGAATATTCCTACCACAAGCTTTGCCTGACATGTCTCCATTAGTGTTGAGCATTCTCATCATTACCATAGAGGAAAATGTATCCATTTTGAGATTTGGATTGAAAGGAGGGACCATTCTTTATTTAGGTCACCCTATCTCCAGTGATACTAGATCTCGTAGGAGATTTGTCCACCGCACAAGCCCTAACAGAAATCATCATCGTTATAACACTCCTTTATGTTTACTATCTAAGAACCCAATGTCACGCCTCCTTGATTAATATAAGGAGATTATGCACGAGCGTGATGTATATATCACCCATTTATGGAAACAACTGAATGATCAGACACGGGGTATTAATTAAGTTTTCATAGACCATATCATCATCGTAAAAGGAGAATTTATTCCCCAAGGACTCTCCTTATCATAATAGCATTAGAATCTCTAACTTAAAAACTCCCCGCGAAGATCATGTCAGCCAGTGCGAGGAGAGATGCACCTCCATTCACTGACTTGCCAACATGTTATGAGAAAGCCGATTCATATGGATAGTCCGTATATTAGGTTACTAACACACAAATTCAAATTTTAATCTAAATTTTATCTTGATTAGATTGAGGTGTGAATGAGAGATAAAGTTCAAATTAAATGTCCAATCACACAATCAAACCAACCAAACAAGGCATTTGGAGATTGAGAAAAAATCCCTTTCGGGCAAAACCTAGATTTCAACATTGTATCAGAAATTGACAGACTCGATGACTTAAAAAACTACATAGAGCTCCACTAAGTATAATGCACAGGTCTTCAATTCTTCTATAGATATAGCACAGTCCATCACCATCCACAGGAAACAGTCTTCCCTCAGTATCCACTGATCAGCCTTGGAATTCATGATCCTTTCTTATTTAGTTATAGAGCCTCGGCTACACAAATCAACAGTAAAGAAAAACTCTACAAGGGTTTGATGTAATGAATATGACAACTTGGGTTTGAACAAACTCAATAAATCATATATGGGATGAATGATTTGGAAATGAAAAGTTTTTTCTAAAACAAAAAGATGAACACTTTTGGGACAAATATTATAATTTCATTTTCACCAAAAGTCTTGAGAAAAACTAATCAAAACAGATTTTTATAGAAAAACATGAATTTCGAGGCGATGGTATCGTTTGGAAAAAATGGCAGCTCATTCGAATGAAAACACTAGTTTCTTTCTAATGAGATCAACTCTCATTCGAACGACGAGATGTCTCATTCGATTATCCCTCTAACGACCTTTCAATGAATTTGGTTCTATGAAATAGAGGAAAACTCGTTTGTTGTTCGTTCGAAGCTTCTTCCAACAAAAAGGCATTTCGTTCTAATAAGAGCAATATCTCGTTCGAATGATATTAAAAATAAAATATTTTTTTTTCAAAATTTTCTTTATAAAAATGCTCCAATTTGAAAAACAAACACCCATAATATAATTCAACTAGAAATAAAAAATACAAGTCGTATACCTCAATAAATCTTTGGTGAGAAATCCAACGACTTAAAATCCAGAAACAATGCTCGATTACTAACATGTCTTCAAACGACCGTGGAGGCAAATGCGAATATAGTGTTCCGGTTGAAACTCCAGTTTGTAACGGGATACGCTAAATTGCCAAAATTCCTAAGCTATGAGCTGTTATAAAATATTGCTCTTAAGGATAATGCATCCTAATGTCCTCCCAAACCAAAAAAAACAAACGACATTCAAAACTTTGTCTTCAACTGAAATGCTTCATCTCGTGTAGTCCATGAGATCATCATCAAAGTAAAAGAGATATGCACACATGAACTAAAATAATACCCTGATGCGTGCGATTTTAAAGAAAAAATAAACTCCCCCTTAATTTGTTCTCCACCTTTTTTTCTATAAATGAAAAAGGATTAAGCATGAATAATAAGCATCACATGAAGAAGCAAATATATCATCACAAATATAATCATTAAGGCACATGCGATGGTAATCCAAAATCCATACCAATTATTTTTGAAGTTTTTCAATTTTTTTACGCATAAAAAGCATACATATAAAAAATACATATAGGTACAAAAACACATAGCATCATGGAATAAAAATTAAATAATCGAATTATGAAAATGAAATGTAATTGTGTGAACATTTTTCGTAGGTAAATCAACATAGGCATTCATAGTATAGGATCAGGAAATCAATGAAATACTTCTAAAGAAAGAGCTCAATTTCAACCTTAGGTGTAAAAATATTGAACTTCAATGAAATTGACTTGAATTATGTAAAATGCCATGAATTTAAATGCTTCTCAAATCAAAAACATCAAACTATTTAATACTTTTCTAGATAGTTCATTGTGTAAACCTTTTGATCTTCTACTTTATAACACCCTCAAAATCTCACATATATAATAATTCTCTCTCAATATTTTTGAAGATATCATAATGCCCATATGTAGTGTAGCATCAATGAATAAATAAAATTGACCCTCGCACGTCTATTTTTACGTGCCATCAATTTTTGTAGGTTCTTTTTGCAAATTTTGGCTCTTAATGCAAAGAGAATTCTGCTTTTTCGTAGCCCCTTTCCATTGCTTAAAATATAACAATCTTTTTCAGAAAACAAAATTTGTGCAATGGTTCTTACAAGCACAACTTATCTCTTTTTTTACATTTGGTTTGTTACTAAGCACGACTGAGATGAGAAAACCATATTCGACACATGATAAGTAAGTACAATGTTCAAAAAGTTCGTGCACATGTGCAATAAAGGTGACAGAGAGTCTAGCATGTATAAAGTAATCATTAATGATCAACGAAATGCTATTCACAGATTATTAAGCACACTAAAGAAACGAAACCATGTTTAAAATCATCATGAAAAAGGCACGTGAATAAATGGAATGTAGGGGTGATCCGAATATCTTAAATGTACATCCATATAAGGTGAAAAACAAAAATACAAAAATCTTTTTTTTTCAAAAAAATTATCTTACATAAAATCTTTTTCAATTTTTCAAAGTTTTTCTTAAAAATCAAAAATCTTTTTGTAAATATATAAAAAATACAAAAATATGCAATCCAGCTATAGGGATATAAGATATGAACATGATAAACACCCTATATATTAGAGAAAGTACCTGAACTCAATCAACATAGCAAATACCCAAAGATTTTCTAATATTATCGAATCTAAGTGCATCTAAAGATTTCATGAAAATATCAGCTAATTAATGTTCTGTGCTCACAAAGCTCAAGGACATTAACTTTTTCTCAACGAGATCACATTTGAAATGCTCACGTATCCTAATGTGCTTTCTATGGGAATGTTAGACTGGATTACAAGATATATGAATTGCACTCTTATTGTCACATGAAATTGTCATTGTGCCTAGGGAAATCCCATAATCTTCCAACATTTACTTCATCCATAAGAGTTGTGTGCAATAACTCCCGGTGGCTATATACTCAGCCTCCAGCATGAAACAATATATGGAGTTTTTCTTCTTGCTTAACAAAAAGACAAGAGCACTCCCAAAGTTAAAACACCAACCGAGGTGCTCCTATAACCATTGACATCCTCCACCCAATCGACATCTGAAGCGGACAAATGGTCATCGGTATAAAAAAAATACCAAATACCATAGGAAATAGTGATAGTACATTTAAGGGTGAGCAAGTGAGACTCTTTTAAGGACGTTTGGTATCGTGCACAAACTCCAACGCTAAAGGGAATATCAACACGATCAGTAGTTAAATAGATAAGGCTACCTATCATGAACCTATAAAGGGTTTGATCTACGTCCTTGCCTAAAGCATATTTAATAAGCTTAATCGATGTACTCATAAGGGTGCATGAGTGCTTCACGGAGTCTAAACCAAACTTCTTCACTAGGTCCCTAACATATTTGGATTGAGATATGAACATCCCATCCTCAAGTTGACGCACCTAGAGACCTAAGAAGAACGTAAGCTCACCAACCATGCTTATCTCAAACTCGCTCTTCATTTCCTCCTCAAAGGTGTGAACATCCCATCCTCAAGTTGTCCATATAGACTTGGGCAACTAAGATAAAACCACTCTCTCTCCTTACAAACAACGTCTTATTCCACTCCACCTCTCTTGAAGCCACGAATTAGGAAATAAAAAATAAGCCTTTTGTACCAAGCACGGGGTTCTTGCTTCAAATTATACAGGGCCTTTTTAAGACAAAAGACTTGTCCTGGGTGCTTTGAATCTTCAAACCCCTTTGGTTGTTCCACGTACACTTCCTTCTGTAGAATTCCATTAATAAAGGCACTCCTAACATCCATTTGATATAAATTAAAGCGTAGATGACATGGTATGGTGAGTAGTAAGCGAACCGACTCAAGCCTAGAAATAGGAGAGAATGTCTCGTCAAAGTCTACACCCTAAATTTGTGTGTAGCCTTGAGCGACTAACCTAGCCTTATTACGAACTATGGTAACATTCTCATCCATATTATTCTTATAAATCCACTTGGTACCTATTACATTAGTATCGCTAGGTCAGAGGACTAACTGCCAAACATCATTCTTGTAAAATTGAAGCAACTCTTCTTGCATAGTCGATATCCAATGCTCATCCCTGAGTACTTCTTTCTTATTCTTGGGCTCGACTAAGGAAGGGTAGTAAATCTAGCTAACCACATTCTCAAGTTGAGCATGATTCTTGACACCTAGTGTGGGATCACCAAGTGGGTGGATCCTCTAAATCAAGAGTGGTGTCCACCGGGGTAATATAAGGAACAATGGGATCATCACCAGGTGCACATCATCTTTGCATTGGGGGATATGGTTAATAGATGCCGATGGCTCATCGTCTTTAATCGTGACATTTATTGACTCCATAATCTTAGATCTTGCAAGTTAAACACCCTATAAGACCTACTCGATAATGAATAACCTAAAAATATCCCCTCATCGGTCTAGGAGTTGAACTTTCCTAAGTGCTATTTATCTCTCAAGATGTAGAAAGTACTCTTCAAAACACAGAAATACTATTGGTTGGGCTTCTTTCCTGTTCATAACTCATAAGGCGTGTGTAACGTATGTGGACGAAGATATAACCTATTCACCGTATGGCATGCGGTACTCACCTCCTCTACCTAAAAACGTCTAGACACGTTTTCCCTAAGAAGCATGGATCTAAATATCTCTTAAAATGTCTGATTCTTCCTCTCAACTATCCCATTTTATGAAGGAGTACGAACACCCAAGAACTCATGTTTGATGCCCGCTTCATCACTATAGCTATCCACCCCATCTTTTATAAATTTAGTGTCGTTGTCACTATGATTTGATTAATAATGATACCTTGTTGGTTTTATAGGACACGACACTTGGTTGTCAGGATTTCAATCACATCGAACTTTTTTCTAAGAAACCCCACAATAGAGTATCTCAAAAAGTCATCGACCGTCACTAGAATGCATCTCTTACCACCTAAACTCTTTGAATGAGTAGGACCCATATGATTCATGTGAATCAAATCCAATACACGTGAGGTGGTAATGGTATTCAACTTTCAATGGGGACTTCGAATTTGCTTTTCCTATGGGAAAGGTCCACAAACCGAGGAAGTTAGTTTTCCAAGTGACAGTAAGCCATAACTAGGTCCTTTTCACCAATATATCATAATCTCTAAAGTTCACATGACCTAGTCATTGATGCCAAAGGTCCATAGAGGATACCATGGCATTTTTGCACACAAAAGAGGACTTGACAACGATCCCATAACAATTATCTTCGATCCTCACTCCTTGTAGTAATCGTTCATCAGATTGATCATATACGTTACATTCAGACCGATCAAACTTTACCGTATAGTTTGCATCACACAATAGGCTTATGCTAATTAATTTCTCTTTCAACCCTTTTACGTACAACACATTATCTAGTTTAGGAAATTCGGATATCTCAACATAACCACGTACTAAAATAATATGCCTACTCCCATATCCAAAGATGACTTTACCTTCCTTACGATCCAAAAGTTGGTAAAAAATTATATGTCAAGTATTTTGAACCTTAAGAGTAACGTGAACAATAAGGGCTTTGACGTTTTTCTTAGGTACCCAAGCGGAGGTAACCTTTTGTAAAATCCTTATCCTTGTTAACTCTAGTCATAGTGTTAGAAGCGTTCTCAAAAGGTATAAACATCCCTTGAAACTCTTCCATTAAGCTTTGCAAAGTCGTGACCTGGAACTCAACTTGCCCTCTAAGACTAGCAAAGTCTATATAGCGGTGCGCAGGATTACGCATACGTCTAGTTTTACCTAAATAATAGCAATATTCCTATGGTTACCTCTCCTTCTTTAATGGGTGCAAACGTAGAATTTTTTAGGTCTACCTTGGTTCTGTCTTTTAGGTTGAACTATCTTTTGTGGTTTAGGCCGAGGGCCATAATGATCTACCATAAATTTAGGAATCGATTCCATTGCAACATGAGAAGTGGATGAACTGTCAAAACTTATTCTTTACCTTTCCCTAAATACTAAAGCGGGACTAAGGAACGTCTTTCCAACCTTCTTCGACGTGTCCTCTATAATAACCTTTACCTCCCGAGCACGTTCGAGATCTTTCTAGAGTTGGTATACAAGGTCTTCAAGTTTCTCACGAATCTCCAATGAAGCTTGAAGATGTCTCGTAACACTAACCACTTTGTTGATCAAAGTCACCATTTTCCCTCTAAACTAAAATGACTCTCTCCCCTAAAGAAACTCTCACCGAGGACATGCTTTCTCTGGACTCTTTCAACACCTTCTCTAAAGATAAAACTCTAAGTGCTAAACCTTTATTTTGATAATTTTAAATGACTCGGCGTAAAGTTCGACGTAAGCACGTTGAAGGTCACTCTCCCTCACTCAAAATGTCATATCCCTCACTCTCTTCAGAATGACTATAGTCATTATTGAGGTCATCATGTTTAGAAACTTCCTCATCGGCGTGAGGTGTCCTTAATGTACTGACATGACTGGCCACGAGCGTGGTGCAGTTACTTTCATATATTCATTCAACCCCAGAATCCACTGACTCGACATCACTATCACTAAGCGTGGAATTAAAGGTAGCTTTGCCTTGTATCTTTAATCTCATAGCACACTCGTGAGCTTTTGTTAACCTTACCCTCGCACTCATAACACCTCTCCTCATATTTCTTAGGGCACTCTCCTCTTACTTTTTCAAAATTTTTCTTGCCCTATTTATATATTTTATCTTTCTTAAAACTTTTATTTTCTTTAGAAGTAGTTTCTAATCTAAGCTTGAGAAATTTTCAAATTTTTTTGTTAAAGTGAAAGATCATCGAGATCATAATCATACTCGGAGTCAGAGAAAATCTCCTTTTTCTTTTTAGATTAAACTTTTAAAGCAATTCCCTTTCCCTTAGGTTTAATAGTTTTAGGAAACATGTCGATCTCATAAGTTTAAAAGTATCCTATAAGTTCTTTTAACCCAAGCGTATATAAGATTACCAATAAAATAAGGAAAGTAACCTTAGGAATAAATCGGGATGGAAGGGATCTCAAATTATTTTTCACTACGCACGTCTTAGGAATTCTTTCTCCCAAATTATAACTAGAGTTAACGATATGAGACAATCGTGCATAAAATTCATCGAATGATTATGACTCTAGCATGGTAATAGTCTCAAATTGTGTGGTGATATTTTTAAGCTTAGACACCTTCACATCATTGGTACCCTCGTGAGTGAGTGGGAGTGTATCAAAAGCTTAATTAGACGTGGTGCACGTCATGATGTGACAAAACTCATCAGGGGCGACGGCTCCAGAAATGGGACTTAAACCGAGTGAGTTAAAATTAATCCATTTTAATTCATCCTCCGTCCAAGTGATGACAAGTTTAGGACTTATGACATTTCCATTAGTAACCGTGGGTGGTGTCTACCCTCTTTCACAAACAAACCATATATGTTTGTCAATCGCTTCCAAAGCCAATCTCATTATAGCTTTCCAATAAGCATAATTAGACCCATAAAAAATAGGTAGCATATTATACAAATTATCCTTGAAACCCAAATTTTAAATATCACGCAAAAATTTAGTGTAACCGGTTCTGATACCAATTTAAGAAAGCGAGTTCGAATGGATAGTCCATATATTAGGTTTTGCACGCATAAATTTAATTTTTGAATCTAAAGTTTATCTTGATCAGATTAAGATGTGATAAAGTAAAAATTAAATATCCAATCACACAGTCAAACCAACCAAACAAGACAAAAGAGGATTGAGGAAAATTCCCTTTCGGGAAAAACTTAGATTTCAGCGTTGTATTAGAAATTGACAGACTCGATGACTTACAAACTACTTAGAGCTCCACAAAGAGTAATGCACAAGTCTTCAATTCTTCTACAAATACGGCATAGTCCAGTATCGTCCACAAGAAGCGGTCTTCACTTGGTATGCATCGATCAACCTCAGGATTTACGATCCTTTCTTCCTCAGCTGTAAAGCCTCGTCTCTACAAATCTGCAATAGAATAAAACTCTACAAGGGTTTAATGTAATGTGTATAAAAACTTGGGTTTGAATAAACTCAACAAAGCATATATGGGATGAATGATTTTGAAAAGAAAAGTGTTCTTGTAAAACAAAAAGATGAACGCTTTTAGGATAGATATTAGGAATTCATTTTTGCCAAAAGTCTTGAGAAAATCTCATCAAATCATGTTTTCATAAAAAATACAAATTTCGAGTCGATAGTCTTGTTTGAACAAGAATAGAATCTTATTTGAACGAAAACACCAATTTCGTTTTAACGAGATCAAGTCTCATTCTAATGACAAGATTTCTCGTTCGATCATCCTTTTAAGAACCTTCCAACGAGTTTGGTTCTGTTAAATAGAGCACAACTCATTCGATGCTCATTTGAAGCCTGTTTCAATGAAAAGGCATTTTGTTCTAATGAGATCAATATCTTGTTCGAAGGAGATTAAAATAATTTTTTTTCAAAATTCGCTTTATAAAAATGCTTCGATTTGAAAAATAAACATCCTTGAATATAATTCAACTGGTAAATCAAAACCACAAGTCGTATACCACCATACCTCCATAAAATGTTGGTGACAAATACAATGGATTGAAATAAAAAATGATGCTCGGTTACTAACATGTCTTCAAATGATCGGGGAAGAAAATGCGGATGTAGTGTTTGATTTGAAACCCTGATTCATAACTGGATATGACAAATGCCAAAACTCCTAAGCTTTAACCAATTATAAATTTTGCTCTTACATGTTAAATCTCCCTATTGAGTAATCTCATCTTAGTTAATATGATGTCTTTATAAACTTTCCACTCTTAACGGGCATGATTACAGATCAATAAGAGCTACATGACTTCATCAAAAGAACTATATAAGAAAATTTTAGGCCATGGATTGGCCTCCCCGTTCATTGATGATATTTAAATGATTGATTTGCCTAGGAAGTTCTTGGCTCCAAAGATCAATACCTACGATGGTAAGACCGATACCACTAATTATATTTACAATTACAATAAATCCATTTGTCTGTGTTATCACAACGATGATGTAGTGTTTGGATTTTCCCATCAACATTGGGAGATATTGGCTTTAAGTGGTTTGAGAAGTTGTCCCTTAGGTTGATATCCACCTTTAGTGAATTGGCAAAGTGATTCAATTCCCGATTTATCATAATTATCAAGGCAGTAAAGGAATTATATTCCCTTATCACACTTCGTAAGAAGCAAGGGGAGTCCCTTAGGAAGTAGGCCTAAAGGTATTGGGAGTTGGTCAATAAGGTTAACAACTAAAATGGTCAATTTATCGTCTCTCCATTCACGTTAAGCATTTCCCGATTGGATGATCTTTACCATTTAGTGTCATCCATGAACGACCTCATGAATCGTATTGAGAATTAGGCCAAGATGGAGGACGATATCCTCTATAGAGATGATCGAACTGATCGGTATGAAAAGACTAACGGATGTTCAAAATTTCATAAATAGAAGACATCGGGGTTAATATTGCAAAAATTGAAACACTTGGTTTAAAATTCAAAATCACCCCAAACTTCATGATCAAATTTGTAATTAACCCTAAATATAAATAGCTTGGAGCATGTTAAAGGTTATAACTTATGATGCATTATTCTTAGGAGAGACAATAAATGGGAAGATGAAAGGAAAAAAGGGAAAGACTAGAGAATGATATATTTGTTAACTAGTGATGATTGTCTTCACTCGCCAAGTATTGTGATTAAGGGTGATAAGTGGAAGAATATAGAAAAAATACTATGCTATTCATTATTTATATTTATTTATAAATGTATTATCCTTATCCGTATCCATATCATCCCAGTAGTAAATACAACTCTCCTTATTCTCTCGGGTTCTCCAGATTCAAATAATATTTGTATTCGTTTGCATTGTTTATGTAGTCTTTATTTGTGTAGTGGTAATTGTTAAATTGTTATTTAATTAGCCTTTAAAATAAGTGGTTAACAAGGTAAAAAAATAAAAATAAATAAATAGTAGTAGGTCTTTTAATTATGTAAAACGAATATATAAATATTAAGTTATATATAATTAATAATAGATTTAATACTAACATTCAAGAAAATTGATATTTGCAAATATGGATACATCGCATCGGATACGGGTTATTTGTGACGGATACACATAATTTTTGTATCTGTAAACTACACCAAAGTGCAAAGGAAGTAATGGTATTTTACCGTTAGAAAAAATTACATACGATAATTTCGGTTAGAAAAAAGGCATTGTGAAAAAAATAATAACGAATATTTACCGTTACTAATAATGGATTTACCAACGAGGTTTTAGCGTTACTAATTCTTACTTACTAACAGACTTTTATGTTATTCTTTCTGACATACTAACGATTATTTACTGTTACTAGATATTTTCTAACGGATTATTGTTCTACTATAACACACGTTTTTTACAATTTTGTTTAATTTTCTAATGGTAGAGACCTGTTAGTAATATAAATACATATTATAAAAAAATCTAGATCTGAGATCCTCTTTAAGTAATAAAAATATAGGTTTTGAATTTATATAAATTCAACTATGTTTATTACATTATTCAAAATCCAATAACATATATATAAAATATTCCAAATAAATAAGGGAACCGTATTCAAAATTTACTTTTCAATAACACTGTTGATACTATTATATAATAGAACTAACTCTCAACTACCGCATCATGCGCGAGCGTGGTAAAATATTCAAAAATTTCTTCTTATTTATTTGAGAAATTTCGTAATATTAGAACATATATAATAATTAGGAACCAACATCAATATCCTCTCATAAGTAATCTATAAGTAATACTGTTTTATATGCAATCTCATCCTCCCATTTTACATTAGAAACCTAGATCACGATCCTCCCATTTTGCATTCGGAACCTATAACACGATATAAAAAAAAATAAGACTGGCAAACATAAAAGTTTTCATAAGTATATCACACTTAAACCCGAAAGAAAAGGAAAGAAATATTTATTTCTAACATAAGCTAAAGACATATACAAATTGGACTAGTCAAGTAAAAATGGGTACAATATTTCCTACTTCTTCATTCAATGTTTTTGAACTTATTGTAATTTGGTAAATGCTCACGAGACTAACTAAAGAAAAAACGATTAATAATAAAAAGTAAGTACGTGGAAGATCCAACACAAAATTAATACTCCCATGGGTAAGCAAAATAATATTGCCCAAAATTCTGTTAATCGACATGTCATCTCAATGGATTTAATTTAAGGTTTTAAGTAATTCAACATGACCGATTTTTAATAACTTTTCCACTTCTCAATATCATGTCAATAATTAAGACATTTTACACACTACATCACTCCATCTTTTGAATTCTTCTACATGATTTTCCAACTCTCCTTATTTCTTGGCTCTTCAATTGAAGTATGTATAATGGAGTAGTCAAAATTTAGTACCAAATATATATATATATATATATATATATATATATATATATATAGAGAGAGAGAGAGAGAGAGAGAGAGAGAGAGAGATGATATGATACATGAATGGGATAAGTTTTACGACAAAAGAAAATGTTCCCAAATGATGTAATAAATGTAACACCGTACTCTTCCACCACCAATATATATATATATATATATATATATATATATATATATATATATATATATAGAGAGAGAGAGAGAGAGAGAGAGAGAGAGAGGGAGAGATGATATGATACATGAATGTGATAAGTTTTACGAAAAAAAATAAAATGTTCCCAAATGATGTAATTAATGTAACACTGCACTCTTCCACCACCAATATTGTCCTCACTTTAACCACCGCACCCAGTGGTGGCGTTTTTATTACCTCTATCTCCACAAACTGGTGTGAGTGGGGTTCGAACCCCTAACATATGCATCATCAATGACATGCCTTACCAGTGGAGCTAAAAGGCCTTGGTGTTAAAAGAGTGTAAATTACATATATGAACCATTACTTTCCCTCACCCAAGCGATGTGGGATGTAACTCTCCGGCTATCAAATCAACCATGGCCTAGTCTGTTACAATCTACCCCTTTAGGGAGCCCAACATCTGTTATAGTCTGTTATTCAGAATGGTATTAGAGCAAGTAACCAACCGGAATAAGTGTGCCAACATGTTGGGTGATGGTTGATTTCATCCCAATGAGGACGTTGGGCTCCTTAGGGGGGGTAGATTGTAGCAGACTCGGCCATGCTTGGTTTGGTAGTCAGAGAGTTATATCCCACATCGTCTGGGTGAAGAAAAGTAATGGTTTATATATATAGATTTACACTCTTCTAACACCGAGTACACTTATCTCCATTGGTAAGGCATGTGATTGATGATGCACTTATCAGGGGTTCGAACCTCACTGACACCAGTTTGTGGATATAGAGCTAATAAAAACCCCATACCGCTGGGTGCGGTGATTAAATTTGGGGATAATATTGGTGGTGGTAGAGTGGGGTGTTACAAATTAATGTGTTAAGAATTAGTTAATTTAAATAAGTGAATATGTAAATAATTGAGAATGAAAATAATACTTGAAAGTGTTAGACTAATGCTACGAGGGATAGGCACGTTTAGCCGAATTTTTAGGAATATATACGGGTATATATATATATATATATTATATCCATGTGTATGATATAATTGTATGAACATACCCCTCTAGTACTATCATCAAATGTTGCGCGATGTGGGTGATCTTCCCTATTGAATATCAATATGCTTAGTATTGACCCCAGGCCATAGTGCCCTGCATGTGCCCTTATGAGGTTAGAGTTCGAAGTGAAGTAATTTTGATATGGTTATGACTCACGGTCGAAGGATTATGTCCGCGTCCAATATGGGTATGATTTGTCGAGTTCGTTGTGATATTTCAACCCGGTAGCCCAGGATGATGTGTGTATCCCCTAGTGCATGATAGCATTTTAGAGACCTGCATCCAGTGAGCTATTATTGTGTGGGATGGAGGTTATACGCGACATATGTGTGAATATTGTTATATATATATATATATATATATATATATATATATATATATATATATATATATATATATATATAGAGAGAGAGAGAGAGAGAGAGAGAGAGAGAAATATGTGATTAAGAAATTAATTGTGGATAATGATGTAATAACTAATGAAAGTTATTGAAAATGAATTAATAGATTATAATTATTAAATAGTTCTGGAAGTTAATTTCATAGCACTACAAAAAAGTACTTTTTAAGACTAAACTTTTTGAGACAGCTAAAATTTGAGTCATTAAAATCTAGTTTTTAAGACGGGTAAAATTAACTATCTTAAAAACCATTAGTATATAAGACAACTAAATTTACCCATCTAAAAAAGTTATACTAATAATACACCATATTATTAGTCGTCTCAAATAATAGACTTTATGAGATGAAACCCTAAAAAAATTGCTTTCCCCCAAGAATTTTAACTCCCGCTCACATCTCTGTTGTCTTAAGAAAAGAAAAAGAGAAATGAAACCAAAACCCCAGCCCGTTTCTTTACGTGCAAAAAACCCTCCACCCCGCACAACCCTAGCACCTCCCCTCTTATCCTCGCCTTTTCCCTCGCCTCTCCCTTGCCCTAGCTAAGCACGGTATATTTGTTCACATCTCTCTCTCTCTCTCTCTCTCTCTATATATATATATATATATGTATATATATATATATATATATGTGTGTGTGTGTGTGTGTGTGTGTGTGTGTGTGTGTGTGTGTATTTCTCTCATTTTTCCTAATTACTTCCTTGGATGATTTAGGATATCTCATGGATCTTGTAACAAAGGCACAGTTTGTCAAAATACCTATAGTTCTAAGGTTGAACTTGTATACGAAAGCTGCAGGTACGATTGTCATTCTTGTAACATGTTATAAGCCCTAACATTCATCCATCCTTCAAAATTGATCGTTGTATGCATAAATAATTACTTATATGTTAATATGTATCAATTTGTTCTTGAGTAGAGTTGAAGTAAAGATTACAACGATCAATTTTGAAGGATGGATATATATATATATATATGTGTGTGTGTGTGTGTGTGTGTGTGTGTGTTCCTAATTTAACAACATAAATAGTAATATGAATTTGAAAAAATCATGTTTAACCATTTGAAAATTTCAAGTTTTTATAGTTGTGTGCATATACATATACATAGCGCCTATTTTAACAACATGAATAGCAATGTTCCACCATCGCAGGCACGCTACAGAGCCAATTGGGCAACACTACACCAAAAGTTTTTTGGGCGGGGTTAAACATTATTTATGAAAATAGGTTGCATTAAAAATTAAATAAAAATATATTATGTTTTTTTGTTAATGCCTCCCCCTCGCCCTTTTTGTTAGTTTTTTTTAGATGGCAATAGTTTATGTAGATTATGGTAGTTTGTGCAAAAACACATTTTTTTTTTCATATTTGGCTTCATCCTTGATATAGATGTTTTTCATTTATGGGTATTTGATAGGGAGCTACTACTTGCGTGATATGAAGTAGCACATCCCGGACTTTCAAGTTCCAACACTAAATTGACAAGGATAAAAGGTAATTATAATTCTTAATTATTGATCTATATCATTAATATTTTTACATATGATTTGTAGTGGTGATATGATGTTGAAGGAGAGGCAATCGAAAACCTGTATTGATTTTGTAGCGATGATAGGAGGTTGAGGGTGAGCCAATTGAAAATCCGAATTATCAATTGGTTGTTGTAGTATAGTTTTTAGATTAACATACCAAAATATTTGTTTACTAGTTTCTGTCAATTTTAGTTAGATTATTGATATGTTTATTTATATTGATAATCTAATTCATGTCATCTGGAAGGAGATTATGCCATTAATTTGATTTACTATTTGATTATGATTTAACTAGCATGCAACCAGCATGATGCGCAGGCGTCTTAGATAATAATTATTTGAAAATGAATCACAATAAAATGAAATGCTAACAAATGATTTTTTGAATAGGGTGGAGTAAACCAAAAATTGAGTGTTTAGAGTGAGTTATTAAGAACTCACGTGATAAACATACAAACTGATATTACCCGTCTTTCAATGTCAAACATATGCTTCAACTTTCTATTTCAATTAATTTTCTTAGTTGCTATTATTTACACTCTTCTTAATTCAAACATCTCCTCGAGTTCCTCTTCTTTTACATTTCTACAATAATACCAATCATTTTATCCATCTACATCTCCATATTTGGATTAGCAAGACATGGAAAGATAGTGATAAAAATCAAAGCACTTTGAGATAAAAACAATACAAAACCATAACAGTTGAGATAATGCACCAACATAATTCCACAAAACAAAATACAAAACCAAACAAACTAAATATTAAAACTTAAAATTACACCATTTACTAATTTTTCCCAACAAAAAGAAATAAAAAATAAGAGAGACACATGATGCTTTATACCTTTCAAGCCTGAAAAATGACATGTAGAGGACTACACATGAAATAAAAAATAAATAAATTAAAAATGAGGTAGTTTCATAAAAGACACTTATAGGAGTTTATATTATTTTTACATTTTCATTCAATCCGCTGGTGCATCTTATGCTATTGAAACATATGACTTTATCGCTTAAGCTTCCCATGCCAAGGATATTTTGTTTTTACACTTATAGGAGTTTATATTTTGTGACTGCTTTCACTATCTGATTATGGTGAATTTGCGTGCAGAAAAATCAGAACTCCAATAATCATCTGCACTTTGGTGTGCACAACATGCTTAACATGACAATTATAATAACAAAATGCTCTGTCCTTGGAAAATCAGAGATATTGTGGAGGATATTCAGGTGCTTAGTGAAAGTTTCAACATCTCCTTTGTTCATGTTTTTCGAGAGGGTAATCAACCTGCTGATTTTTTAGCCAATTTGGGTAGTCAATCTCAGCTTTCTCTTTGGTCTCTTCAAATGGATTCTTTTCCAGCTTATCTTAGAGGAGCAGTTAAGATGGATAAATGGGGACTCTCTGCTCTAAGAATCTCAAAAATTCTAGAGTAGGCATTTTTTTATTCAGTTATTTTTTTCTTATTTCATTTTTTTGTAAGGGTTTTCTTATAAAAAGCCCTATTTAATTCTTTAAGCTTTCTTCATTTATGTTAGCCTTCAGATCAGGGCTTTTCTGATCTTTGGTTATTAATAAATAGAGTGGGGGATCTGTCCCTCTTCGCAAAAAAAAAATAAAAATAAAAATAAAAATAAAAAAATAAAAAAATAAAAGTTCACTTACGCATCTTACCAAACATTTAGTGTGCACCACATTTAACTAATTCGATTTTTCATGATTCAAGATATAAAACCACTTAGAGTTCCTTCTATCATGTTAAACTAACATCTTTAACAAAGAACTCAAGCCTCAAATCAAGTATAGCATGCTCATACATCAACAAAGGCCCTAAAACTCCATTAATGCAATTTTAGTTCAAGAACATGTATCACTTCAATGATATTCATGGATCCAAAGACAAAGTCATGCTATCACGTTTTAGAAGACTAAATCCCCAATACTTAGACATGTTGAAACATTCAAACATCAACTTATTAGAAATCAAAACCTTAATAAATATATCCCTAAGCATGGAGATGAACTTTAATAAATGTGAAATAAACCAAACTTATATGGGATAGATAATCAAGGCCAAATTATTAAACTAAGCTTTAGAAATGAATAAAATTAGCTCCCAAACATTTGAGAGATCCAAAAGTAAATTTTATCTAATTTTGGTCCAAGTGGTCTTTGATAAAGTCACAAATTAAGCTCGGGTCGACCCGATTACAAGCAGAAATAAATCATTAGATTTTAGCTTACAGGGTCAATCTGTTCGAAGCAACAAAAATTCCTTTTTGACTTCTAAAATTGATTCATTACAGAAATAAATCATGTTTTTGATAAACTTTCGACGTTTCCTTTCCTTTTCTCTTTCCCTTTTCCTCTCCTCTTTGGGGTCATAACTCTCGGAGACATCTACGTTCTCACTCTTTATTTATTCATTCTTTGTTCGTTATTTAACCTTCTCTTTTTCTCTTGCCGAGTTCTCCACCCTCTTAATAAAACCCACTGGGAATATCATCAAATGTAGAGAGATGGAAAATTAAATTTAGGGAGACAAAGGTGAAAGAAAGGTTCACAAATCGAGAAAACACAACGAGCCTAAATAGTAAACCAAATTAAATATTTGAAACTCAATAGATGTAAAAGTAAATTTATCCACGTTAATAGAGGGTATCTTTTGGTTTCCATAGAGGGATGGGAAAGGATACAATAATTGTATTGAGAAGTTTTTCGAGAGGAATCAAAGATGAGTGAGAAGTGAGTGGAATATTATATGTATTAATTTTGCATTAGCACCTCTAATACTATCGTATTATAGGTATATTATAGATTTGTAGTATATTTGATGGACTAAATTGATACACACATGCATCACCATAAAAAAATCACCAATGTTTTCCAACACCATATTAAATGGTGAATCTTAACATTCGAATAACTAAGTGTTGGGGACCTTTTAAGCATGGACACTTCGTCGGAGGTGATGTACTCGTGTCGTACACTCTCATGAACACGGAATTCATATGTCACTTCTCTAACATGTCAAACTAATTTGGCATTTAAAAAAGTCTGACAATAAAGGTCATGCAAAGAGATATCCTCAGTGAGCAACCTTATGGAGTATGAGGTGCATACGAATCATTTCTATACACTTTCTGATCCAAATATTTTAACATAACAATTGAAATACTATTCTTGGTAACATTGCTACGATTTTTCTTGTTATCCCATGTCTTTTACCCTTTTGAGATGTTCTTCTTAACCAAATCACATATCCATGAGAGAAACTATGTCATAGAGGACCCTTAGTGTACACATCATACAACTCAAATTCTTAATTAGTTAGGGGATGCTAGCTGACACTTGTATCCTCCATCCATTATTGCGAATAGAGTCATGTGGGGTATACATATCAATATGAGGGGGTCGTTTGACATATACTTTGGATAACTCATGCCATTGGGTCATAGTATCATATCATGGGGTCGTGATGTACTTATGCTATTGATCAAGGGAAACATGCGACATATGCCCTTGTACAGGTGATATTGTCAGTGGGAGTAAGTTGGGACATATGGATTAACAAGCGTTGCCTAACTGTTAAGAGCATCTTTTCTGTCCACAGGGATAAAATGGACACTAAGGGCCATATACCAACTTCTATAATGTAAATAACGTAGTTACCATGGTTGTTTATATCTTATGAACCATTCGACAAACTATACTCTCAGTGACATGCAATCTATTGAGAATGTACAAGTCTTGTTAACGGACAATGTATTTGGGATCTAACATAAATAATATCAATTTACAAACATATATAAAGATGTATAAAAATTATAGATAAAAAATCAGAACACTTGTTGATAAATTTTACTTAAAAGATTAATGTGAACCTACGAACCTAATTAATGATGGAATCTAAGAGTACTACAATGTCTAGTCATGTATACATCTGGGCTAGTATGTCACTACAATATGTAACCACAAATCACATCAAATAGTGAAGTATCTATATATTCTATAAACAGTTATAACCCATGACTTTTATAAACACACTGATGGAGTATGTATACTAAATCATGAAAATAAGCCAAAAACCTTAATACTTGTACTCTATTGAAAAAGGGAGAACAATTCTAATTTATCGGCAACTCTACTCCCTCCACCACTGACAAAGGCAATTGTGGCTGACTCTTCAGAGCTGGAGTTAGGACTAGCACTGCACAAAACTGATTTCGAGTTTAATCTTTAGTTTTTCTCCATTGCTATCATTCTATCCATCTATTTATCTAGTATGAAATTAAAGTTAAAATGCATAAAAAATATTACAAATCAAGTAAGATGGAGAAATGTTAGTATTATAAATCAGTTTAGAACCTTAATACAAAATAGTACAAAATCAATTGATAAAATCAGTACAAAACGTTAAGAGGACAATTGAACATACCTGGAGCCTCCTTTGCTAATAAATAAATCTACATCATTTTGGTCAATAATCATTAGGCTAAACGGAGAACTATTATTGTTGGTGCCAATGAGATTACAGAAGTAGGTAGTGACAATACATCGCCTATGTATTCAATGTAGACTTGTTGGGCTAGTTTGAATGAGTGAAATCATTTATATTGTTATCCTCGATATTTATTAATATGTGCACATGCCTTAGACTAATAAATATACACACCAGGACTTAGACCCCGATATAGTACTTACGCTGAGTAAGTCATGTATAACCATGTGTCCAAGTCCCTAATATATTGTAATAATAATATAATAATATTTAATTGAAATGATTACTTAAAAAAAATAATACTTTAATTATGTCTAAAAATAAATACTGCTTAAGATTAAATACTTTAATTTAGTCTGAAAAACTAAGCATGCTGTCATATCATACCCGTTCAAGATTAAAATTGTGACAATATGCTTCATAATCTTGTATCATTCCAATATAAATCAGCAAATTGTTATTTGGGTGGCATAGGGATAGGTAAAAAACATCCAGGACAACCTAAATAAGAAAAAAAATATAAGTGAAAGCCAGTTTTACTTAAATAAAAATTGATTGCACAAAGTTGAGTTGAGCAGTATAGTTTTGTAAGTATTTAATAAACTAGAGATAAGTGGTGGTATGGCACATTGGTAGTGTGTTTTTACTGTACAAAAAGCGATGTTGCCACAATGGCTGTTCAATACATTTCCTCTCTGTTGAAATACAGATTGCGGGTATTATCGTGATGGGTATATAATTTTAGTCGAACATAATATTGAATAAAAAAACTTTGGTATAAGAAATTTGTTATTAGTAATAAGACAACTACAATTTTGAACTTTCTATGTAGCATGTGCATACTGGTGTGATAAGTATATGATTCTTGATTGTGGTTTATGAATTTACGCAATTAATTTTTCATAATGTCGAATCTTTCCTTATTATTGTTAGTTATCTTAAGATAACACTATTTATATGGCAACTATATAAAAGGATACATACATTACTTTCTCAATGGTCACATTTTGTTGTAGATTCCGATGTGTCATTGCTAGAAGTTTCTTTCTTTCATTATTTTTTCTTTCTTTTTTCACTTGATTATTATAGTGCCGAATTACATTCTATAACAAGACAATAAATGTAGCTTTACTATAATTTTAACAAGTATATATTCATATTTTTAAATGTTTTATTGGTACCTACTTGCATACTTTCTCCAAATGAAATGAATAATTGCTATTTTTCGATTGATATAATTATCACTTTGAATATGGAATTCGGTTGTTGATATACATTCTTAAAGTAAATGATCTGCCGCTTTTATATACCGCCATATCATTTATTTGTAGGACAAATTTTAAAAACATATACTGCCATAACATATTGATTCAAAGATGTAAATTCAAAGTGAGCGAACATACTTTTCTTGTGCAAACAGTGCTTTATTGGTTGAACTATACTTTTCAAATGTTAACATCTCTTTGGTATATGATTGTTTTTAACTGTGATATAAGTTCATGTAGTAGTTTCCAATAAAAGATCATATAGTAGTATATAAATTAATACTTGAATTTATCTTTTTAAAAAAAAATTGAATTGTGTTTGATTGTGGCGAATTCCAGGAAAATCAGTCACGATGTGGGTGGAGGCGGAGATATGGTGATGTATTCTTGATGACTGCATGTTTTGCGATATCTATTTGTGTAAACCATTATCGAGAGAGATATAATCAAGTTTAGTTTAGATATTATCATTTTGATATGTGTTATAGTTGACATTATGAAAATAATTACCTTTATTACTTTAATGTCTCTAAGTGTCTCTACTCAACAAAAATAGCATTCTGAAGGACATGCATAACATACTTTATTTTGAATCAGTAGACACGCGTTCTTTATACCCATAATATTCGGGTTATCTCTATATTCCTTAGTTTTCAATGAGAATCCAACATTGTTAATAACCTCCAAAACTATGAAAGAGTTGCATATACATAATTTCTAAATTTATATCAGATAAGAGGCGTGCCGATTTTTTTAAACAAAGGAGATTCTGTCTATTTAAAAAAAAAATATTTAGTATTAACACTAAATAAATCATTGCAGGTGGAAACCTTTTATGGACAAGACAAATCATTGAAGTCATTTTTTGGAGGTCGTATGCTTCAAGATTGCGGGTTTACTTTGATGACGTCATTTTATGTTAAGAGTAGATGGGTTTTTATGTATTTTTTCTAATGAGAAGAGTGAAATTGTGTAGATAGCTTTAGGTTGGTGGACATGATATTGGAATTATTGATTATGTATAGAGATTTTACTTGTATGAACTCTAATTATAGTTGAGTGAGAAATTGCATCTTATAGATGCTGAAATGGGGCACCAAAGATGTTATATATTGTTTTCAAAAGGTTTTGTTTATGATTATATAAATATATTTTGGAATGGGTGTAATTTTAAACTTGGCGACAAAACTATTAAAGACGGCTTTTTGCCTTCTCAAAAGGGTCACATTATCTTTTGAGATGGGTTAGTCACAGTCTTAAAAAACCCTTTTGGGACTGTTGTTTTGTCTCAAAAAATTATTATAAAAGATGACTTTTTCGCCATCTCAAAAGGATCCTATAAATGATGACCTTTTGAGATGGCTTATTTTTCGTCTAAAAAAACGCTTTTGAGATGACTATTGCCATATCACAAAGCTTTTAAAATGAGGGTCTAATATGACCCCCCTCCTTTGCCATCCCAAATGGCGTCCCAAAAGGATTTTGAGATAGATAAAGGACCTTTTGAGACGACCATAGCACCGTCTCAAAAAGCAATTTTTTTTGTAGTGATACGCGTGACACATGATAGCGTATAAATTTAAGGGCATATTGAGATTAGTTAGGCTTGGTAGCATAATTAGGGGTTAAGATGCACACATTAGGTGCACACTGTAGTTGAGGGGTGATGAGTATCTCATGTGAGTGCGACATTAATTTAAATATGGAAGAGTGTATTCATAATTATTATACATGTTAATTACTTGCAAAATATTTTCAAAAGGTTTTGGGCTATAATCCGTGTCAAAATATTTTCAAAACCTTTTTGGTATCCAACCAGAGGGACGCCAAGCATGATTATTACTTTCAAGTCATCGAAGCTGCAATAGCTGTTGAATGTTGTAGGGATTGTTTACCCGGTTTTCTATCTTTAAGATTCTAGATAGGATTCAATATGTTATTTTCCAGGTATGTCGCCCAATGTTAGTTTTTATTTAAATTTTATTTAATTCAGTTGTATTGGATTGTAAACCGATGATTAATTCAGTGAATGTATTTTATTATATTCCATTGCTCAGTTATGATTATGTGATTGTGAATTTAATTATTTATCTGGCATAGTTTATGGTGAATGGTTTTATTTATGTGAATGTAATTGAAATTTGAAATTGACATATGACTTGATTAAATAATAGGTGGTTAGTAAAAAAAATGGATTTTCGACAATGATGCTAAGGAGGAGCCATTTACGATTCATGTTTTATTTTAGTAGAGGGATGGCCACCTGTTATTTTAATAATCTGGGGTGTCACAGATGATATTCGAGCATTAGGTTCTTATGTCATTATGATATGTGTGGACTTACAACTTATTCAATGTTGCATTTCTTTGATGTAGAGCCCCGTGCTTAGGACTATTGATTCCTATTGCGATTTACGTTCTCCTGCTAATGCGTGTAATTGAAGTGAATCTTATACGAGTTTGGTTAGTTTGCATATACCAAACAATAAAGGACAACTAGTGAGGGCCATTTGGAGGACAGCAGGAGAAGAGGATCAGTCGGAGCCATAGAGTTTTCTGATGACCACTAGGGCGCAGTAGTTTCCCCAAACACCGTCACAATAAACGGTGGTGCCAATTTAGACTCACTTAGTGTAGTTGGTGTGGGAGAGAGTCCGAGGTATTTTCAGAAGGGACATTTGCAAGAGTTTGGGAAAAGTGTGGACATGCATCAGCTACTGAATGGAAGGGGGACATCCAAAGGTGTTTGAGTATAGTGAAGTGCAGTTATACTCAAAAACAATTTTTTGGCAATTTTTAACCTTGTAGGAGCAGCGTTGTAGTGGTGGGAGTGAGTCACCACATCTGAAAAATGATTATACCTTAAATATCGAGTGATTTTGGGTGTAATTTGACCGCAAGTCCTTTCATCTGTTGTTCAAACAGAGATGCGAATAAAGTTTTAAGAGTTGTCACAAGAGGGCCAAACAAGGTCCGAGTATGAGAAGAATCTTGTTTAGTACATTTTATACTCGACGAGGTGGATACGAAGGCGAATAGGGTCCTTAAGTTTTACAATGGACTCGCGAGTAGAATTCTCTAACATTTATGGGGAAATTCGACTTGGATGATTCATGACGATGCCATTAATGCCATACTGTTACCGTGTCAATATCAATGCTTTTATGTGAAAGAAGTTAAGAGATTAGAGAGTCTAGTCAGCAGGGAAAAACTGGATATAATCGATGTTAGCGGGGCATCAAATGGGGAATAAACAAGAGAGGGACCCGTTTAAAAGATCCATATCAAGGGAATTCCGACTTAGTGAAGGTTGATTAAGACAGTGCCATCAGGTCCAGCAACGTATTCCACAGGGCCATCAGAGCCAAGGGAAAAATCGGGGTAGCAATTAGGACCGAAGCTATTAGAGCTAGAGAGTAAGGCAGTCTCGATATGGCCAGTGGGGCCAGAGACATGGGGATTATACAGGAAGGTGTTTTATATGTGTAGAGAAAGATCACATGTGTCAATCTTATCCGTAAAGAGACAGGGAAATGAGTAGGGCACTCAGCAGGGGAAATAGTTATAGAGGTTTTTGGGGCAATTTGGATGTGAGTATTACATCCAGGAACCATTTGAACATCCAGTGCCATTGGCAATGAAAGGTATGGTTTTTATCCTTGGGCAAATGGTGTAAGTTTTGTGTGACACGAGTGTGCACAGTATTTTATTAGCACTACATTCGTGCATGAGACAGGTTTAGTGGATGTATCGTTTGTATCACTATTATGTGTTTATATTTATTATTGAGTAGCGGGGATCTCTTTGGTTCCATCTGTAAGGGAGTGGGTTCGGACACTGAAAGGATATGTTTTAGTGGATGTTCTCATATACAAGAAATATGTTATGCTAATATGATGTTTTATCCTTGGTATGGATTGGTTTGCAATGGTTTGAATAATGGTGGACTGTTACAGTAAGGCTATTATGTTCGATATTCTAAGGCAAGATGTGTTATTTTTGCGATGCTCACCTGAAAGAAGGTCGAGCTCGCGCATGTAGTATATTGTAATGGAGATTTTGGAGAGTATAGTTGCCTCGTATTATTCGATACCGGTGCATAGGGACTGTACTGATGTGATTCAGGGATATCGAATTTACTGTCGAGCGGAGAGATTTAGCTCATTATTGATTTAGTGCTGGGGACTTAGTGATAGTGCGATCACCATATTATAAGACTCCTTTCGAGAAATAGGAGTTTAAGATTAGACTTACACTTTTGGAGCCAGAATTTTTAGTGTCCCGGTTATGTGCTTTGGTTCAAAGAACCTCGATAACCAACATTGCCAGGCGATAGGGCATTGGAGAAATTCCTTGGTTGGATTTCAACTGCGCGATGTTACATACATGAACCTTAATAAATGTTGAGAGTTGGGAGATGTTGTTGGATGCTAGAGTATTGATTTTGAACAATGATCATTGTACATGTGGAGGAAACACTTTGAGGTGAGAGCTATTATACGATATAAGGCCAGTGAAGTTGGGTAGTGTTGTATAGGAAGCACTGGGGAAATTTTTGCACCATTAGTGGATAGGTAGGACAATCTTGAGGATGATTAAATCAAAATTAGTGGTGAATCAAGAATACATTATGGTATAGCCATGTCGAGCATACGGGTCCGAGTTTAAGATATATATGTTACATCTATGATGTTTTTATAGATATGCATGAGAAATAGGGTGTATTGGTGCCCTAGTTGGTTTGATTTTTAGAATCATCAGGATTAAGGGGGCGTGGTAATAAATGTGTTGAACCATATGCCTGTGGGTCAGTAGAAGCATAGTTGAAAGAGCATGATGGACCAAAGTTCGATTGAGGAAGAAGATAGTTTAGACATAGATATATACGATAGAGTGCTATTACCATCGAGATGGGTTGAAAGAATCTAGAGACCAAGATGAGGGATATTTTTAGCCAAGGGAGGATCCCATAGTTTTGGAGAGTCGAGCAGAGTCTTGCTCAATCGAATGCCAAGCGTGGCTTGAGGATAAATAGGATGTGGATTCTTACCGGATGAAGAGGACATAGGAAGGGGAGTAAAATTTACCACGTGATATGGGATATTGAGCACTGAATCGATGTGGAGTGAGACATAGTGAAGTTGTCTCTAGATGAACCACTCGTAGATGGAAAGAGGTTGGTCCGAGGCTAACCACCAGAATTATTGGTGATTCCAATGACGAAATAGATTGGCAGATAGATGGAGTTCGTCCTTGGGTCACTAACATCATGAAACACTCAAGATTTCTTTTGGGTTTGTGAAATTAGTTGATTAAGATGGAGCAATTATTATTAATTATAGTGAGTTACACTATCGGGAAACGTTCCCAACATTTCATTGAAGAGAGGAAATTATCCATCATAAGGTGTTGCCCAACATTGTTATGATAAGGATGGGATTATTAAGTTCCATATTTTATTGGCCTTATCACGAGGCGAATGGAACGTAGTACGAGGAGTAGACATGAGAGGTGGCCAAGATGTTGAAGAATGCGAGAAATGTGTATTCTAGACTTTAAGGTAATTAAGAGAAGAAATTACCATTGGTAGAGTTGCGTGTAATAACTCATACCAACTATTGTTAGACAAACGTCTTTTGAGACTTGAGGCGGGAGGCTTTGTCATCCTCCTTGTGGTTGGTTAAGAGTGAGGCGATAAGAAGTTTTGCGGGCTGTATGTGATTTAGAGTCGGCATACACGATTGAGTAAATCGAAGTCATGTTTGTATAGTTCAGGAACGCCGTAAGAGTTACGTCATTACAAACTAAAGAGTTAGAGACTGACATGAGTGGTCAGAAATTATTGCGTGTGTCTTCCATGAAAGAAATTATGTTATTTGACAGAAAAGGAACTTAGCACCTAGGGAAGTGGGGCCTTCCCCTAACAATGAGATGATCGAGCCAATGGAATATAAACTCGTATTATTGGAGCATTATTATTGGAATCACGATAGTTATGTGTATCATTGTATAGGTGAGAACTTACGAATGATTGAGTATAACAGTATGAAATGATTTGAATAGCCTTGTCTCTAATCTTGGGTCGTAGCAAGTAAGCCTTCAGTAAGAATGGTAACACTAGCGGGGATATAACTGAGGCACCATAAGGTTATCATGATTTTACTTTGGGTATGTTTAGATGCCATACGAGTAAGGATCCGAAGTTTTGAGTACCAGACATATTTGAATTTTGGGGACGAAATTCCTTTGCAAGGGGGAAAGTATGTAACACCCCGTATTTTTAGGAATACTTAAATTACACGTGTCACAATAGATTAATTAAATTTAAAACTTAAGTGAAGTGAATGAATATTAATTAGAGAGAAATGGATTAATATTTATGCATTATTGTATTTACTTGTGTGATAAGTAAATGAATTTGCAGTATTTTATATTACGTCATAAGTGGAAAAAAAGAAGGGTTGATAGTAACTTATTCCGAATGCACGTGTGGGGTTGTGTTGGGAATAAGATGAATAATTGATGATTCAAGACCCGGATGATGATTTCGAGTTCACGGTTGATCCAGAATAGGTCAAAATAGTCAATATTAAGTACACAGGGTAGTGATCGGGTTCTGGGGGCTTTTAAGACTAGTCGGGACGCGTATAAGACTATTTTATCATTTTAAAGGAAGGTGAAAAGGAAAATTTACGATTAAACTTATATAATGAGGGGTTAGTAATATGGTTAGTAATTTTTCAATACCAAAAGTTTTCATTGAGTTATATAAAAGGTTAGAGAGAAATTGAAGAGTAAAGAGAAGAAAATTCAAGATTTCTTGAATGAAACTCAAAGAGTGGTCAAGAAAGCTAGGAATTGTGAAGAACTTGAAGATTTCTCGACTTAGGATAATCATCAAAGGAGGTTCTTCAATCAAATATACAAGTTTTTAAAGGCAAGCAATTATCTTGCTAAATGATTATGTGTATTTTTAATTTCATATCATGATTGGGTATTGATTTTTGGGTGGGACAATTGGGGGTTTGACAAATAATTTAAAAAAAAATACGTGTGATTATTTAGGATTAAAATTAGGAAATTGAATCCCATATTAATATATGGATTATAAATTTTGGAGATTGAAATTTATGAATTGTTATAGGATAGGAAGACTTTTATCATATGTAGAGATTTCTTCTAAACACATAAAATGATCAAGAGAATTATGTTTCAAATGGATCTAATATATGTTTAAGAATAATGGGAATCAAATTTTATTGAAGAATTATATGTTGGGACTTATGTATTTGGGTTAAAACTTGCTGAAAAATGAACTTGGGACAAACATTTGTTGTCTCCAAGGGTGAACCGGTTTGCCCTCAAGTCGAACCGATTCGGTTGCCCTGCTACAGATTGTATGGCTTATTTGCTGAATTATGTTGTGATTTTTATTCGGGAATTAATTTAGGATGTCCGTGGATAATTTAGGACTCCTGGAAATTTAAATGAATTATTATGTTAACTTTGGTTTATTTGGGACTTTATCCAGGGTGGAAATTAGAGTATTTGGGACGAATTATACTCGGGAGTTTATTAATGAAATTGGTGATGGAAATTTGAGAAATTTGGTATACGAGTGAATGAAATTAATACATGTCCATAATTAATTTGTTAAGAATCAATTAATTTAAATAAGTGAATATTTAAATAATTAGGAATGAAAACGATACTTGGAAGTGTTAGGTTAGTGCTACGAGGGATATGCATGTTTAGCCGAATTTTTGGGAATATATATACGGGTATAGAGACAGTTTATATATATATATATATATATATATATATATATATATATATATATATATATATATATATATATATATATATATATATATATGATATAATTGTATGAACATACCACTCTAGTACTATCATCGAAGGTTGCGCGATGTGTGTGATCTCCCCTACCGAATATCAACAGGCTTAGTTTAACCCTAGGTCATAGCGCCATGCTTGTGCCCTTATGAGGTAATTTTGGTATGGTTATGACACAATATCGAAGGACTATGACCGCCTCCACTACGTGTATGATTTCTCGAGTTCGGTGTGAGATTCCGACCCGATAGCCCTGGATGATGTGTCTAAGCCTTGGTGCATGATCGCATTTTAGAGACCCGCATACAGTGGGCTATTAATTTTGAGGGATAACGGTTGTACACGACATATGTGTGCTTGTTGTGTTATAGAAAATACGTATATATATATGTGTAGAGAAATATAAATGTGCTTAAGACATTAATTGTGGATAATGGTGTAATAACTAGTGAAAGTTATTAGAAATGAATTAATAGATTATAATTGAGAATTATAATTATTAAACAGTTGTGAAATGTAATTTCATAAAATAGGCATGGCGCATGATAGCGTATGGACTTGAGGGTATATTGAGACTAGTTAGGCTGGGTAGCATAACTATGGGTTAAGATGCATACGTTAAGTGCACACTATAGCTGAGGGGTGAGGAGTATCTCATGTGAGTGCGACACCAATTTAAATATGGAAGAATGTATTCATAATTATTATGCATTTTAATTACTTTTAAAATATTTTCAAAAAGTTTTGGGCTCTAACTTCTGTCAAAATATTTTCAAAAACTTTTAGGTGTTCAGCCACAAGGATGCCAAGCATGATTATCACTTCCAGGTCATCGGAGCTGGAGTAGCTGTGGAATGTTGGAGGGATTGTATAGCCATTTTCTATATTTTACATTCTAGATATGATTCAATCAGTTATTATCCAGGCATGTCGCCCAATGTTAGTTTTTATTTCAATTTTATTTAATTTAGTTGTATTTTACTATTGTAGTGGTTTGTAAACCGATGGTTTATTCGAGTATTGTATTTTATTATATTCCCGTATTCATATATGATTATGTGATTATGGATTTAATTATTTATCTGGTATAGTTGATGGTGAATAATTTTATTTATGTGAATTTAATTAAAGTTTAAAATTGACACATGACTTGATTAAATAATAGGTGGTTAGAAAAAATAAATTGGAATTTTGATAGTGATGCCAAGGATGAGCATTTTAAGATTCTTGTTTTATTTTAATAGAGGGTTGACCACCTGTTATTTTAAGAAGCGGGGTGTCACATTTCCCCCACTAAATTTGTGATTATGGCACTACCAGTACCAACACTTATAAAAATTGTAAATGAATTGATGTACCATATATATATATATATATATATATATATATATATATATATATATATATGTATCCCAAACGGTATATTCCACTAGCGCGAACCCATTTTATAAGTGATTTTGAGTTGAGTTTTTTTATGTAGTATTTAAATATTTTGGGGGAGCCATATAAAAAAATCAGGACAATTTTTTTTTGCTATTTTAAAAAAATCGGTCGAACTTTTGCATCTTTTAAAGTTCTTTAAAAGCTACGAAAGTTAGCAACAACATTATTTTGAGTTGATTTTTTATATGCATTTATTGAAATGTTTAAACATTATATAAAAAATTCCATCCAAAAATAGTTTTTTTACTATTTTAAAAAATTGGTATGCACCGTTGGTATGTACGGTTTGGTATGTATAAGATACTCTCACTATATATATATATATAATCTGAAGTATAAAGTCATGTCTAAGATGAAACATAGATAAAGATTGTAAATGTTGATACCAAATTTAATCTGCTGACGTGAATCAATTATTTAGAGACACGTATCAACCTACGTGTCACTTACAAAGACTTTCAACGAACAACATACTGCCTCCGAGCAACTTAAGCTCCCCGAGCAACTCAGGCGGTCCGAGCAACTTAGCGTGCAGAATAAGAAAATCAAAAGAGACGACTGCGCATTAAATGCTCATTATTATCGTACAGATGTATATGTCTACTAGATAACGCGCATTGTCCTTTGATTTGTACATCCTCAAGGCTACAAATACATTGTAACCTCCTCATTAGAGGGGAGTCTGGATTTCCTGGTAAACATATTATCTAGAATTCCAGGCAAACAGTCATCAATACAAAAACTGTGGACGTAGGCCATTCTCATAAGGCTGAATCACTTTAAAAATCTATTGTCTCATATATCTTTATTCATTTTTATCTGTGATTAAAATAATTAGATCAAATCTAGTTTTTTACATCAACAGATTGGCGCCGTCTGTGGGAAACGACTGTACTTAGCGTTTTTCATCAAAACAATTCATCATCAATGGCTGATAATCCGGAATCCAACAATCAAAACGCTGGGAATCCTCCAAACCCTTCACTTCCCCCAAATGTTCAAGATCTGACTGGCATAATGGCTAATTTGGCCCAAGGGCAAACGATCATGCAGGAAACCATGCGTCAACTCATACAAATTGTTCAAGGCGGAGTGCCGGCCCAATCACGACCACGAAGTGTTCAGAGAAATAACTGTTTACCCTCTTCACGAACTAGGCAAATGCTATTTCCAGAGGAATCTCAGTCTAGATGCACCGAATCATATCGTAGTGAGAGATCTAATGATCCTTCATATCAACCTGGTCGGACTTCATCAGTACGAGCTACAGATTCTCAACGGAACATCACTCTGTCTCCAGAAAAGACTAGTGCTCTAGAAAGGTTAAGTAGATTCTCTCCTTTTGATTATCTGGGCCCTAGGAGGAATAGAACTCCTCCTAGGATTGCGTCGAGGAACTCCCCACGACCATCTTATCTAAGGGAAGTCTTTGCCCAATCACGACCAGCAGCTCGATCTCAAGAGGCGAATTCAACGCGATCAGTTGCTCGAACCAATAGGCCCGAGGAGGGAAATGACGCCTGTAAGGGCTCTATTCAAAGGTTGGAAGACAGATTAGGGGAAATAGCTAAGGCCAAGAATCTTCTACAAAGAAATTTTGTCCAAGGGACACCATTTGTTCAAGCAATTATGAATTTTCCTACACCATCAAAGTTCAAAGCTCCTGTAGTGACACCTAAATATGATGAAAAGACTGATCCTTTCCTTCATATAGAGCAATACCAAGCTGCCGTCGATATCTATGCAGTTCCAAATGAGATGAGATGCAAGGTATTTTCAGGAACTCTTACCGGATCTGCTCAGATATGGTACAATAATCTTCCTCGGGGAAAATTAAGACTTTCTTTCAACTGGCAGAGCTCTTCATCGGGAACTTCTGTTTTGGAGAGAAACCAGTTAAACGAGTAGAACACTTGCTAAGTGTAAGACAGAAGGCAGGTGAAAGCACCAGGGACTATATTACTCATTTTAATAACGAGAAACTTGAAGTGATTGATTACGAGGAGAAAACATTAATTACTGCTCTGATGAGTGGACCACTGGCAAATAAATTGTACTACACTCTAGCTAAAGATCCGCCTAGGACCATGGCAGAACTGATGACAAAAGCAGCCAAGATCATGAATTTCGAGGAGGCCATGGTTGTTAAAAAGAATGTAGATACTAAAGAGACCAAGGTAGAAGATGGTAAAATAAAAAAGAGGGATCAAAAGAATAATGGTGGCAACATGCAATCGAAAGGAAAGCAAGCACTGGAGCAAATGAAGAAATTTGGAAATTATACTCCTTTAAAGGTAGATATAAAGCACATTCTCGAGGAAATCAAGAATAGCGAGGAGCTAGCTTGGCCAGCGAAAATGAAGGCAGACCCTGACAGAAGAGACAAATCCAAATATTGCGAATTCCATAAAGACCATGGTCATACGACTAAAGAGTGAATAGCTCTTCAGAATGAAATTGAAGCACTCATCAGATGAGAAAAATTGGCTAAGTATATAGATCACCAAAGTGGTGGAAAGACCAATGACCGAGGAAGAAGAAGATCTAAATCTCCTCGTCAAGCAAAAGAAGACAAGAAAAGAAGTCATGAAGAAGATCCAGAAGATGATCAAGATGATCCCGATCTCCCCAAAAGACTAAGACAACCAGAACTTGAGGTATTTTCAATTCGTTTTGGATCATTTGATTGTAATATTATTACAGGTGGAGATACAGGAGGTGGAGACCTTACCGCAAAGAGGAAAGCTTACCTCAATGAGGCCCAAGCTTACTTGTGCATTCAGCGAATAAATCTAGCTGAAGATGATCGCCCAAGGAAGGTAAATAAAGACAAGTTGGTCATTGGTTTCTCTAAGAACGACCTGGCAGGAGTACTAGATCCTCATGATGACCCATTGGTGATCAAGATGAGAATGAAGGAAGTGGTGATCTCACGGGTACTGGTGGATAATGGTAGCTCGGAGGACATCATGTTCTACCTATATTTTGATAGTTTGAATTTGAAGCTAGCCCAATTGGATCCCTATCATAGACCTCTCCTCGGTTTTACTGACGAAAAGGTCTTTCCACTTGGGACGATCAAGTTGGATATGCTTATCGGTACATGGCCTACTTATCGAATATAAAGAGTACGCTTTTTCGTAATGGATAAAAATGTCCAATCAGCTTACAATATCATCATGGGAAGGGTAGGTTTGAAGAAGTTCGAAGCAGTACCATCTACTGTACATCAATGTTTAAAATTCCCAACCAACTTTGGAGTAGGAGTGGTGAAAGGCGACCAAAACGTAGCTAGGGAATGCTACTATTCATCTACCGAGCAAGAGGAATGACAAGAATCTAGAAAGAAGACTACTACTTATCAAGTGGATGAACAGAAGAAGCTAAGATTGAAACGTTAGACCCCAGAGAAGAGTCTCAACTAGTGAAGGGACAAGTCATGGAGGCTACCGAAAATATCATTCTGGACGACGAGCATCCAGAACGAATAACTCAAATTGGTGCATCACTGGATGTATCAATAAAACAGGAATTGATAGCATTTCTAAGACGCAGAAAGTAAACTTTTGCATGGAGTCATGAAGATATGCCAGGGATAGACCCGAGTTTCCTGTGTCACGAGCTCAACGTGAACAAAGAAATCAAGCCAATAAAGCAACGAAGAAGGGTGTTCAGTCCTAAACAGAACCAAGCCATACAGGAAGAAGTAGAGAAACTACAAAAGGCCTCTTTTATTGAGGATATCAAATATCCTAATTGGCTAGCAAATGTGGTAATGGTGAAGAAGAAAAACAACAAGTGGAGGATGTGTGGACTTCACTGATCTTAATAAAGCCTGCCCAAAAGATCATTTTCCTTTGCCCCGAATCGATCAGCTGGTGGATGCTACCTCGGGACATGAATTGTTGAGTTTTATAGATGCTTATTTTGGGTACAACCAGATTAAAATGAAGCCTGGGGATAGGGAGAGTACCTCTTTTATCACCCCAAGGGGAACTTATTGCTACAACGTTATGCCTTTTGGATTGAAAAATGCAGGTGCAACATATCAGCGGTTGATGAATAAGGTGTTTGCAGAGCAGATCAGTCATAACATGGAGGTTTATGTTGATGATATGCTAATAAAGAGAAAGAAAGTTGTTGATCATCTAGTTGATCTAGTTCAGACCTTTGATCAACTAAAGAAATATCAAATGAAGCTGAATCCCACTAAATGCATATTCGGAGTGCGAGAAGGCATGTTTCTCGGATATATTGTTAATCAACGAGGGATTGAGGTGAACCCTGAAAAGATCAAGGCTCTATTAGAGCTACGATCTCCAACCACGAAGAAGGAAATGCAAAGCCTCACAGGGCGAGTAGCAGCACTCAATAGATTTGTGTCACGAGCAACTGATAGATGCCTCCCATTCTTCAAAACACTCCAAAAAACTTTTGAGTGGAATGATGAATGCGAGGAGGCCTTTCAAGAGTTGAAAAAATATCTAGGGACACCTTTATTGTTGTCCAGACCAGTGATGGGAGAAAGACTATACTTATATCTAGCAGTCTCAGAGAATGCTGTTAGCTCGGCATTGATAAGATTGGAGGATGGAGTGCAGAAACTAGTCTACTACACCAGCAAGGCTTTTCGAGGAGCAAAAATCAGATATCCAAGATTGGAGAAGTTGGAACTAGCGCTGATTGAAGCAAGCAGAAGAATAAGACCATACTTCCAAGCCCATAATATAGTTGTGTACACTGATATGCCATTAAGGCAAGCTCTGCATAAACCGGAGAAATCGGGAAGATTGATGTACTGGGCAGTAGAACTTGGCGAGTATGATATAGTTTATAAGCCTAGATCATCGCTCAAAGGGCAGGCAGTAGAAAAAATTTCATCGCAGAGTTTACTCAAGAAGATGCATCCGACAAACCTGTGGATGTTACAGGATTATTAAATTTAAACCCTGACCAACTTACGTCGGTAGACGAGCAAGAAAAGATGACCAACGAGCAACGAGAAATTCCAGAGGATGACAAAAGGAAGCACCAAATATTCCACCGAGGAACTCTGTCTGATCAAAAATTCGATGATGAGGTACCAGTGTGGAATTTGTATGTGGATGGATCTTCATGCACTACAGGCAGTGGAGCAGGAATTGTTTTAAATAGTCCGGATAAAATTGATGTGGAGTATGCTCTGCGCTTTCAATTTAAGGCTTCTAACAATGAGGCCGAATATGAAGCAATGATTGTAGGTCTAAGCTTAGCTAAAAATATGAAAGCAGAGCAAGTCATTGTGTTCAGTGACTCTCAGTTAATCGTAAATCAAATTCTGGGGGTCAATGCAGCAAAAGGAGAATTAATGGTCAAGTATCATGCCAAAGCGATGGAGGTTGTATCAATTTTTACTGCAGTTTAGTTGATCAGAATACCAAGATTTGAGAATGCAAGAGCAAACGCCCTAGCTCATTTAGCATCAGCCACACGCACCGAGGTACGAAGAACAATCCCAATAGAAATCCTAGCTGGTCGGAGCATAGACGAAGATCTGATGATAAACTTCATTACCCTCGATTTGGGACCATCTTGGATGGACCCCATCAGGGGCAATATTGAAGAGGGTGCTTTGCCAACTGATAAACTCGCAGCCAAAAAACTGAAGTTTAAAGTTGCTCATTATGTACTGACTAATGGCATCTTGTATAGGCGAGGAGTTATAGCAGGGCTACAAAGATGTGTCCATCCCTCCGAAGTGAAAGATTTGATCGAGGAGGTTCATGAAGGATCTTGTGGAGCCCATATAGCAGGTCGGACGCTCTTGCAAAGAATAACGGCGTAGGGGTATTACTGGCCAACGATGAGAGTTGATTGCGTAGCTTATGCTAAGAAGTGCGATAAATGCCAACGTTTTTCCTCCATCCGAAGAACTCCCTAAGAATTATTAACATCCATCACGTCCCCTTGGCCATTCGCTATGTGGGGGATAGACTTGGTCGGGCCACTTCCAACGACCAGGGGCAGGTTTAAATACCTCGTGGTTACTGTAGATTACTTTACTAAATGGGTGGAAGCTGAGCCCCTTATTGATATGACATATGACAAGGTTTATCAGTTCATTTGGAAGAATATCATTTGTAGATAGGGTCTTCCCTATTCATTCATTATGGACTATGGAACCCAGTTTGACAAGGAGAAGTTTGCTGCATATTGTCATCAGTACAATATATTGAAGATCCACTCTGCACCAGGCCATCCCCAGAGCAATGGGCAAACTGAGGTGACAAACAGAACGCTGCTAAATGGTTTGAAAAAGCGATTGAATGATGCAAAAGTAAATTGGATTAATGAGTTACACTCCGTGTTATGGGCTTATCGTACCACACCACGAACAGTAACAGGAGAATCTCCATACATGCTCGCATTTGGGAGTGAGGCTGTCATACCTGCTGAATTGGGTCTACCCACGCATAGGGTGCTTAATTTCAATTCTCCTGTTAGTGATTTGATTAGAATATTAGACCTCGATATGCTCGAAGAAGTTAGAGAAGAAGCAGCAATCATGAATGCAACATATCAACAACGAACAACTTTGTTCTATAATAAAAGAGTGAAGAAGTGTGATTTGAAGGAAGGGGATTATGTGTTGAAGAAAGTAGTCCAAAAGCATAACAAACTAGAAGCCAACTGGCACGGACCCTACAGAGTAACAGAAGTAGTTCGTCCAGGGACATACAGGATTGAAACCTTGGAAGGAGAATAATTCAAGAATGCATGGAATGCAGAACATCTGCGCAAGTATTATCAGTAATTGTAATTTCCATGTAATGCAGTTTCTTCAGTATGAATAAAGTGATGGATGTTTTACCCGATTTCTTTCTTTGCTGAATTTTTTTCGAAATATTAGTGCTACACACCACTCATCAAGTTCAAATCAATTACCACCAACTCCGGTTGGTTGGGAAGCAATTACCACCAACTCCGGTTGATCGTGAAGTAATTACCACCAACTCCGGTTGGTAAGAAATCAATTACCACCAACTTTGATTGGTCGGGAATCAATTACCACTAACTCCGGTTGGTCGTGAAGCAATTACCACCAACTCCCGTTGGTCGAGAATTAATTACCACCAACTCCGGTTGGTCGAGAATCAATTATCACCAACTCCGGTTGGTCGGGAAGAAATTACCACCAACTCCGGTTGGTCGGTAAGCAATTACCACCAACTCCGATTGGTAGGGAATCAATTACCACCAACTCCGGTTGGTCGGGAATCAATTACCATAAATTACCACCAACTCCAGTTGGTCGGGAATCAATTACCACCAACTCCGGTTGGTCGGGAACTCTATACCACCAACTCTGGTTGGTCGGCAAACTAGACAAGAAGTTAGATAACCTCCAGGGGCATCCACTGTCTAGGAAACAAAGCAATTCGTATAAAATTACCACGACTAAGTAAAAACACGGGGTGCAAATCATTCCATTGCTTAAGCCCAAAGAGTGACAAGTCATTATAAACAAACAACAAATGGGATAAGTATAGTATATACATACATATATTTACCAAGTAACAAACAGAGACATTCTACAAATTATTTAGAAGACAATGAAATGGCAAAAGAATAAAAATTTCTTCATTCAAATCAAGTAGAATTACACATGATGAGAAAAATATATTTCATTACATAAAAAACCCTATTCTATTGGTTTTTTCCCTCATGCCTTTGAAACATGCTCTATCCCAGCAGGAGGATCATCTAGGGCATAAGGAGAGTTTATAAAGTTTACATCTCGAAGCATTCTAACATTCATTACAGAAGGTCGCTCAAGCAAGTGCTCTGGGCGAGATATCTTAAAATTCGCATGAAGACTGTAATCGTTGAGATATTAGGAGATCAAGCATTGAGGAATTGCCCGAGCAGGAATCTAAATAATGTCAAGCTTAAAAGGAGGCACGGGTAAATCGAGCACTCCAAGGTCATAATAATCCCATAAGTAGTGACCCTACTTCAGTTTTAGCACACACAGTGCATTCAACCACCCTTGCTTGTACCCCTTGTTATTTGACTGCTGGAGTCGAGCATCAAGATGGTAGAGGGATTCATTATACCCAGCCATCCAAAATTCTTTAGGTTATTTATGGAATTGATAAGTTAACCTCTCTAGTTGCTCGTGTAGATTCTTCACCAGAATTTTGTTATTTTCCAAGGCAGAACTCTGGGTAGAGAGTTGTTCGCTAAAATTCAGAATCTTCTTGGACATCTCTACCAAAGCTTGATTCTTCGCCATCAACTGAAACGCCTGATTCTACAAGGCCGATTGAGTTCTAGCTTCTTCAATAGAAACTCGACCAGCTCTTGCTCGTCCCCGAGAAGAAGATCTTGCTCGTCCAGGAGTAGAGGTGAAGGGTCCAGCTCTTTTTAAAGTTTCCAACTCATCTCACAAGTTGGCATTTTCTATCTCCAAGAAAGAGAAACCTTCATCGTTAACAAGGACCAAGGCTCCTGAAGAAGATGCAGCAGATTTAAGTTGTTTTATCTCTTCTTGCAAGAAAATGTTCTCCTTCTGCAATAATTTAGCAATATGCCTATGCTCTTCAACCTCAAGCTTCAGAACGCTCTCTTTCTTCTCATAAGCAGAGATGAATTTGGCATATCCTTTGTCGACACTCAATTGTTGATATTTATTCTCATATCCTTGATGCAAAAGTGTAGAGGACTCTTTGTACTACTGTTGAAGCTCCTCGACCATCCCTTGGAGATCCTCAATCATCTCATAGTAAGCCACATTATTGGCGACAGCACGATCGAGTAAGCACTTCAGGTATTGGTAAGCTCCAACTGCTCGTTCAGAAGCATCTGAACCTAGGATATTAATGATTTGAGCCTCATTAAGATCTGTATGATCCTCTTTAAAATAGTCATTGCATTTCTTCATTAATTCTGTGTCATGAGATGATAAGAGCTCCATCCTGGCCATAAACTAGCAAAGAGAAATATAAAGAATCAATAAGGATGCAGACAGAGCAAGTATGGGAGAAATTCGAGATGAACAGCCAAAGTTTGAATTTTATTTCATTATAAGAGAAAATACAAAGTCTGAGATTACATTCAATAGAACAACAAAATAAAAATCCGAGCAACTTTACACCTTCTCTTTGTTCCCTATGACTTCGTCAGAAGGTTTGGATGAATGGGCTGGTTGCTCAGAAGACAATGATAGCTGCTCGGCGGAAGTACTAGTTGGTTGGAGTTGCTCAGTAGGCTGAGCAACTGGAAAAATAGGAACCTGATCTCTAATCATCATGGAAGACTCATCTGAGGCAGCTTCATCCTCCTCTTCTTCTCTAAGAGAGGGAGGAGGGCCATGAGTGTGCTACTAGAATAACTCAGAATTCTCAGCAACTTTCAGCTCCTGAAAGGCTGCAACCCATCCGTCCCTAAAATATTTAATGCTGGCATACTCCATTTGAGAAGACATGGCAGCCAGGCCTTTGTTCCATCCTTTATCCCAACCAGCACTGAAAGACTTTTTAACTGCCTTCTTCCTCTTTGCCTTCTCCGATGAGGTCCTTTCCCTAAGGAGCTCCTCGGCAGCTTTCAACCTCTTTTCCACCTCAATTTTTTGTCGCTCAACATCTTTAAGTTTAACAACTTCCTCTTGAGCTTAACCTCCAGCTCCTTTATGCTTTATTCAACGTCTTTGTTGCTCTGCTCAAACTCCTTCAATTTCTTCTCCAATTCCTTGGAGGCATACTCAGCTTGATTTTTGTCCAGCTCAATGGACTTGAGTTGCTTCTCCCAAGCAACTTTATCTTCCTCATACTTTTGATGAGAGTCTTTTAAAGATTGGGTCAGACCAACAAAAGCTTCCTTTACTCCTCCCAAGGAACTTGAAGCCTTTATAGCTTCATCCTTATTCAAAATACTGTTGAAACACGTCACCAGCTGAAGAAAGAAATAACTTTGAGTCAATACATGAACATAGTATTAAAAAATAAAGGAGTCAAGTGGAATATACGTACTGAAGCAATGTGTTGATCATCCAAGGTAGTGATTCTCTCTCGAGAAAGAGTATCTTCAATGCCTTGGACTTCTGGGACAGTCCAAGATTTTACCAAGCCCACAGCAGAGCTTGGAGGAACAAAGGTTGGAACACCACCCTCAATAGTTGAAGGTTGAGAGACAAGTTCATCAGGTCTCTCAGAAGAACTTTTCTTTAACCTTCTCGGAGGAGCAGGAGCATTTTCAACTAAAGACGTTGTCTTTGTTGGTGATATGAAAATAACCTCACTCAGAGGAGAGATAACAACAGTCTTGCTCGGAGCCACAGGGGGCTTCTCGCCAGTCTTCTTGGTAGTAGCAGGAGGAAGTGCATCAATTGTTCTCGTCCCTTCTTCTGGGATATTTTGTTTACTTTTCTTTGCCTCCACATTGGTAGAAGCAGATTTATCAAAGAAGGCATGAGCTCTTCTTTTCTTCATTAGATCACTGATGGGAATACTCGACTCAGAGGAAGAACCCTATACGCTAGTCTCAGAGGCTGGTACTTGGTCAAGATTAACCACCACTGGACAAGGATGAGCAGTGAAATATGAAGTATAGCTCTTATATTTCAACAAGTAAGAGGCAGATCTGATATGTTCCTCGACAACTGATTGATGCAAATCCCAAATAAGTTTTAAATACTTTAAATTAACGTCAGCTTCTTTGGGATATTTTCTTTTACTGTCAACTGTAACAAATAAAAACAAGTGTCAATGATGCATTTTATCAAGCATAAAGAAAACAAGATTTCAAAAAATAAAAACAACCTATCCCATTGCTATAAGGTGGACATCTCGGACCTTGGTATACATTATCTCCATTTAATGGAGGGTGTTGCCAATTTTTCATCACCACTCCATGTTCAAAGTAATCCCTATTGGCATCAGGAAGATTGACAACTAACGCTCTATTCAAAAACCTAGTTTTTAAATAGAAAGTACTATCGCTGATAACCCATCTGTAGCAATACATAATCTCTGGAATCCCTAAACGAGTTCCATGAAGTTGATTCAACCTATGTACGCCATTAACTATCCTCCATGTGGTTGGAGATATTCTTGCAGGAACAACATCAAAGTATTGGCAAAACTCCAAACATAAGGGATTTGGCGGGAAAGAAAAGCCACATTCAGCTATAAAAAGACTGGGGAACCAATGTCCCTCAGCCAAAGAAAAATAATCAGAAGGTTCAGAAAGTTCTTCCAAAATAACCCACGAAGGGATTGAAAGCTCAGATCGAAATTTGTCTAAAGATTAAACAAGATAAACCATGGCGAATAAAGTAAAGAGGAAGGAAGAAAATCTTACAGAGAAAATAGAGATCAGTTGTCAACGAACGATGGAAAGAACGAAGGCACAAGATAGAGAAAAGATGAAGAGTTTAAAGATGCAAATTTGAAAAGTGAAAAAGATAGGATTTCAGCCGCGTTTAAATACTTTACCTAGGGAATAGAGAAAGGCAATGATTACAAGGAAAAACGTTTGCGTTTTCGGCGGTTAAAAGAAGAAAAGGGCACGAATATCGAAGGGGTTATGAAAATTCAAAATACTTTAAAAGCCTGATACTATGCACTCAAAAAGGAGTTATATACAACGAAAGTTTGCCTAAAATCCATAAAAATAAAAAATCTAAGCAGCAAAATGTTCCACACTCTCCTTCAACTTCAAATGTGAAACCTTGGGGGCTTCTACTGATACCAAATTTAATCTGCTGACGTGGATCAATCATTTAGAGACACGTATCAACCTACGCGGGACTTACAAATACTTTCAACCAACAAAATACTGCCTCCGAGCAACTTAAGCTCCCCGAGCAACTTAAGCTCCCCGACTAACTCAGGCGGTCTGAGCAACTCGGGCGACCCGAGCAAATTAGCGTGTAGAACAAGAAAATCAAAATAGACGACTGCGCGTTAAATGCTCATTATTATCGTACATATGTATATGTCTACTAGATAACGGCGCATTATCCATTCATTTGTACAGCCTCAAGGCAATAAATACATTGTAACCTCCTCATTAGAGGGGAGTCTGGATTTCCTGGTAAACATATTATCGAGAATTCCAGGTAAACAGTCATCAATACAAAAACAGTGGACGTAAGTCATTCTCATAAGGCTGAACCACTTTAAAAATATATTATTTCATATCTCTTTATTCATTTTTATCTGTGATTAAAATAATTAGATCAAATCTAGTTTCTTACATCAACAGAGGTGTAACAAGGTGTAAAAACAATATTGATTACGTTAAAAAAGAAGATTTTTCAAAAGAAGAAATGTTTAAACCTGAGTAATTATTGACATTGACACAATCCATGTAAAATTAACAAATTTAATCCAACACGCACACGTGTAAAACTGAGGAATTAAGCCCATGAATTGACGTTGACACAATCCATGTCATATACGAATAACAAAGGTTCTAATTCTAGATTGTATATGGAAGCAAGGCTGTTGAATCATATATATATATATATATATATATATATATACCAAACTCAATAAACCTCATAGGCGACCAAGAAGACCTCTATTTTCTTTATATATTCCCATTTCGTAACTATATATACTTACAATTGTCGATTGCTTTGTGTGAATTAAACTCATTATTTAATATTAATAAAATCACTACCCACATGCAAAAAGCAAACCAAAAAATCATAACTAATTAATATAAGTGCATTGAGAGGATCAATACAGTGACCAAATGCTAAAAAAACTAACATATTGCGGATGTTTTAATACTCAGATACCTTGGTCAACACATTAAAAAAAATCTAACAGCCCTTCTTAAAATCTTTAAACCAACAAACCAAAAAAAATTATAGCGATGAAAGAAATTGTAGAAGATCGAAAAGTTGCAGATGTTAACAAATTAAAAAGGTCAATTCTAGATAGAAAAGAAAGAAGAAAGTAGGAGGTTACCCGATGTAAATGAAAGAGATTTGTGTGAATAATACAAACTTGTGTGAAGGAAAGGGATGAAAGGCGACAACCTATTTCTATTGTTGAGAGTCCAAGTTGTGTGGGTTTCTTTTAACTGAATAAGGATACGATAATAATATCAATTCAAGTCTTGACACCGTAAAATTTTATACCACCTAGGAGGTGAGATTTTTTCCCACTCTGTAATACCCCGTATTTTTAAAATAAAATAAAATTAGTAGGAATTAAATTAAATCGATTGAATTTAATTAATTAATGTGTGAATAAATTAATTAATTATTACTTCATATTATGTGAATTTTATTTTACATGTTAAATCATTTCGTAGAAAATAATTGCATGTTTATTGAATATTGATATAGGATGTGCAACACAATTGGAAAATATATATGTCAAATAGAAATAATTTGGGCGTGTTTCGAGAGATTTTGGAAACTTTTTTAGGTATTTTATACCTTTAAAAATGGTCCCGGGGTATAGGTATAACATTTGAAAAGCTATTGGACTATTTCGATTATGGGTTCGGGCCCATTTGGGGGTCCAAAAATGGGAATTTAGGTCTAACTGGGGAATGAGAGAGGTTAAGAAACTCTTAACACTTAACAAAACCTAAACCTAGCAGTCACATCTCTAGATAGAGGATACCAAAGGCCAGAGTGAAGAGGAGGCTAAGGATTCAAAGACAAATACCAATCATCCATAACAAGTAAGAATTTTCTAGCTTAAATTATTATCCAATGTATTTTCTTATTCATTGTAGTAATCTCCCATATAATTTATGGGTTTCAATATGATATTGGTGATAAAATGATAGGATTCAATCACATGTATGTAGAGGAAACTAATATGAACTTTGTGGTTTAAACCCAAAAATTTAGGACGATTGAAATCTTGAATTAGATGATAGAATTCATGCTTTAGGTTTTTGAATTGATTAGAAATCTTGGTAAATGTGTACAGAAATATAAACCATGTTTTAGGATCTGTGATTTTGATAATTATGATCCTTGTATAATGCTAAAACCTTATTAGAATCTAAAAGGATTAAGGGATGAAGAATATGGTTTTAATAGACATGAGAATTGATGTAAATTCTGGATTTGGGGGGATTGAATTCTATGTTAATTTTTGTAATTAACCATCCTAGATGAAGTACTAAGTCATGGGGGACCTATTCTTATGATAATATAATTGTACAAACCATTGGAATGGAAATTGGTGTGAAAATAAGGATTACGTATTAAGAACCTTGGCATATCTGGACTTTTTCCCTGCCTCCTTAAGGCGAATCTATCTGGCCCCAAGAAGCGAATCGATTCGGCCCTTGGGGCAGGTTGGGCTGAGACCGGGGATGGATCCGGGGTATTTTTAGGAACATATATGAATTGCTGGGACGATGTTTAGATGAATGGTGATTTTATTAAAAATTCTTTTGTGGCACTAATGTTAAATGGGGAACTTATAATTAATGGAGATGGTTACATCTTATTACTAGAGGAATAAAACTTAAAATTAACTGTTTGGTTAATTAATAAAGTGGGGTGAATTATGAATGAATATACGAGACATCTTAGGTAATTATAGAGTAATTACATATGTATATTGTGTGATGATAATATGTAATTATTTATTTGTGGATGGTCCTATCGGTTAGGGTTATGCGCGTTTTGGGACCATGGCACACGTTGGCACAGGTGGACTAGGTGTTGTATAGGTCAAGTACTACGTAGCAGCGCCACTTATGGGATATAGGTGTAGATGCAGGGATCCATTATCACTGTTGGGTATGGGTCGTGCAATGTTGTACTGTGTAGGGATCGCCCCACTTGTGTGTATTTTTTGACATCCAATTTTGGAAAAGGGACTCCTTCGAACCTACCCGATAGAGCACGACCGAGACACTACTTGTAGATGCCTTTAAGTGTCGCATATATGTAAGGACATATATATAATCATATAAGTTAAATAATATTAACTCGTCAATCTAATGATATAGATGATAAATGACAGACCCAATACTACGTAGTATGCATAATAGTGGTTTATGTCACTTTTACGAGTAGTATGACTGGGGTACTTTCAGAAGTGGTAAAGTGGGTGTAGATAATTACATATAAATACACGAATTATGCTAGATGCATTTTATATTTAACTGGCACAATTATAAGTTATTACCTTTGGGAGTTGGGCGATTATATGTGCAGTATTGCACTTATATGAGGGTCAGAAACTTAACGTATGTGAGTGACGACGGGGGATGATAACTTTGGATTAATTGTATTATTGAACTTTAATTTTGAAGTTGATTCTTGGTAAATCATAAATGTTTTCTCCATCTAGACAGGGATATCAACTGACGAGATTTCAGCCTTGTAGTCTCACTTTGCTCACTAGAGATTAAATCGCTGATTCTAGCTTAGGTTGCTACTCTACTTCAGTCTTTTATTTTTGGATTCATGTTTGGGCATAAGCCCAAAGTTTATTTTATTTCAATCAGATCGATATAGTCATGGTTATATCGGAATTTTATTTGTCTGGATGTGGATGTTGGACTTATTATGATTTCTTGGTTATTGATTAATTTCAGTTTTAATTCGAATTTGGTTTAATATATAAATATCTTATTATGAGTTGATGCTGAGAATGATATAATTTGATAAATAAGCCCCATCTTCGGTGTATAGTGTCTGACTAACCTTCACGTGGAAAATGGGGGTTGTTACACACTCCTTTTGGGATAAGGGGCTCACTTGGGATAACTTATCCCATCTTATATCCTATATAAACTACACAAAACATTGTATAGGATAATTTTATCCAATCCGATCCTCTTATACGACGTATAAAACGAGGCCTTCAACTTCATTAGCAAAATATGGAAAAATGGGTGAATTTATCAAACAAAACTTAAAATTTTATTATTTTCATTTCATGATGGTTATAGAGTTCACTTATAATGAGCACTGACATACATCGAAATGGTATAACATTTATAGTAAATGCAATCAACATTATCATATTTCCAAGTGTTTTAAGTATTATTAATTTCGTAATAATTTGGATTTAATATCCAAGGTCTTATTTGGCACAATATCACTATTTTATTATTTAGAATTAATATGCAGGACATATTTGAGACTAAAACATGTAACAATACACGGGTATAACTTTAAACTAAAGACATAGTACTTAGAATCACCTAATTTTCTCCATATCGTTGGATGAAATCTAATTATTAATCGAGTTTGGTTCAACATTAAGAGTGTAATTTATGTCTATTATTTATAGTCTTCATTATAGGGTAATTAATTATCAGGCTGCTACTATTGCCTTCAACTAGAATGCAACCCGTAAGATGTACGGGTGATGTACAATAAAAAAATATAAAGATAATTACAAATTAGTTTATATAATATTATTTTAAATTCATTATACTGATGGCCACTATGCTTCAGTATTTCCAGCCACCACAGCTGCAACCACCACCCCCACCCCAGTAGTAGGTGGTGCTTATAGTGCAGGCACCCATGACAAATCTAGGGAGGCCTTCACCAAGGGCCACCCACCGGAGTTTGCATGTAGTTTAGATATTCTGGTAGCTAGTTAGTGGAAGAAGGATATTCAGCATCACTTGCGGATGGTAGAGTGTACTCCAGTTTAGAAGCAGATGTTAGCCTCATTTAGGCTCGTTGGGGTTGCTTTACATTGGTGGGAGTCTGTCACCAACTTAGAGAAGAGAGATAGTCTGACGATTTATGTGTTCTGGGGAAACTTCAAAGGGAAATACTTTCCACCATCGATGAAGTCTGAGATGAGGCAACAATTTATGGACCTTAAGCAAGAAGGCCGCACCATAACAAAGTATGGAGAAGAGTTTACCTCACTGTCCTATTTTGTTGTGGGCCGTATTTTATTTGATACTGGTGCATCTCATTCATTCGTTAGCACTAGATTTGAATGAGAGTCGGGGATGATAGATTTTGCTTCCGATATTGTACTTCATATTGATTCAACCATTGGTAGAGGGGCACCCATACATTCAGTATGTTGGGTTATAGGGTCGAGATTGGTCTACTCATGTTTGTGGTAGACTTACTATTATTAGATATGTCTAAGTACAACGTGATCTTAGGGATGGATTGGCTAGCTGCATATAGGGCCTGTATTGGCTGTTATGGTAGGTCCATTATCTTCGCCATTTCAGGGCAAGAGATGTACCTTGTTACGATGCCACACCCCAAGGGTGGTTCAATCAAGCATATATACTATATTAAGGAGGAGACTCATTCGAAGTTCATAGTTTCTCTAGATTTTATCCCGGTAGTTAGTGAGTTTGCTGATGTATTTGGGGAGATACCAGGATTGTCGCCTAGTCGAGAGATAGACTTTATGATTGATTTTATTTGGGGTACAAGACCTATTGCTCGTACACTATATCGGATGGCTCCTTTAGAGATGAGGGAGCTTAGGTAACAGATTGAGCACTTACTGGGACATGGGTTTATTCAGAGGAGAACTTAACCGTGGGGTGCTCTAGTTTTGTTCAATGAGAAAAAAGACAAATCCTTGCAAACTTTTCATCGACTACAGGGATTTAAATAAGGTCATCATACGGAATAAGTATCCATTACCTCGCATTGATGATTTGTTTGACCAGTTAAGAGGTGCTGCATACTTTCCTAAAATTAATCTGAGATCGAGTTATCATCAGTTGAGGGTTCGAGAGCGGGATATCTTAAAGATGACCTTTCTAATCAGATACGATTCATATGAGTTTTTGGTTATGACTTTTGGGCGAACCAATACATTGACAATATTTATGGACTTGGTGAATTGGGTATGTCGGGATTTTCTGGATCATTTCATCATAGTGTTTATTGACGATATAATGATTTATTCTCAAACTGCGAAGGAGAAAACACAACATTTATGAGTAGTCTTACAGACGTTACAAGACCATTAACTTTATGCTAAGTTCGAGAAATATGGTTTTTAGTTGCGGGAGGTGCAGTTCTTTGGCCACATCGTATCTGAGAGGGGGATTTAAATGTACTTGGGGAAGGTTTCTGCAGTGATGGAGTGTGGACAACGCACTACACCCAAATAGGTGCGTAGTTTTTTGGGATTGGCAAGTTGTTATCGGAGGTTCATTCAGGGGTTCTCAAACGTAGTAGGGACCCTCATAAACTTGATGAGGAAGGATGTGCCGTTCATATGGATGATGCATATTGACAAGAATTTGATGAGCTGAAGGTTCGATTGACTACAGCACCAATACTTGCATTGCCTCGTATATGGATAGACTATAAAGTCTTCACATATGCGTCCTTACGGGGGCTTGGAGGGGTGTTAATGCAGGAGGAGAGGCCGATAGATTATGCCTCACGGAAGCTAAACTCTCATGAAGGACATTACCCCACCCAGGACTTGGATCTAGCAGCCGTGGTATGTACTTTACATATATGGAGGCATTACCACCTGGGGTAGAAATTCTGTTTATTCACAAACCATAACATCCTACAGTACTTGTTCTTGCATCGAGAGTTTAGCATGAGGAAGTGGAGATATATAGAGTTTGTGAAAGATTACCAACTCGGCATTCAGTATTACCCTACGAAAGAAAATGTAAATGTAATGGCAGACACTTTGATCCACAAGACAATTCTGGAGCTAGTGGCACTGTGGAAAGTGAAGTGAAAATCTCTTTGTGGTGATGATGAGTTGACCCTGATTTCATGGCGGTTCTCATCATCAAACCTGAGATCATTATTCGGGTCATGAGGGGACAAGCAGAAGACCAACTTTTTGAGGAGAGGGTTAAGAAGTTATTAGTAGAGGGGGAAGAGCACTACTCGATTGGGTCAGATGACGAATTGAGGTTTCGAGGAAGATTGGTTATCCCAGATAATGAGAAATTGAGGCGAGCCGTTATGACAGAGGCTCACTATTTATGATTTATAATACATCCCAGTGAGGATAAGATGTACCAAGATACGCAACATCAGTATTAGTGGTTCGGCGTGAAGAAGGACATAGCAGTATTTGTGTCCAAGTGTGCCATGTGACAATTAGTGAAGGTGGACCATCAGCGTCCCACAGGTGTGCTATAACCTCTTGAGATTTTGATGTAGAGGTGGGAGAGAATTTCCATAGAATTTATCATCGGGTTTCCTATGTCACAGTGGAGGTATGATTCTATTTGGGTGATCGTGGATCAATTGACAAAGGTAGCTCACTTTTTTCTAGTTCAAACAAACTACACGTCAAAGCAGTAAGCTAGGATTTTCCTCCCAGAGATTATGAAATTGCATGGGGTACGACTCAATATCGTGTCGGATAAGGACAAGACATTTGTATCCCACTTTTGGAGGAGCTGTCAGTAGGCCTTAGGGACAGAGCTGAGGTTGAGTACCTCATACCACCCCAAAAATGATGGGCAGATGAAGAGGGTGAATATGATGCTAGGAGATATACTGCAGATAAGAATCTTAGACTTTAAGGGGAGTTGGGAGCAATACTTGCCCTTGGTGGAGTTTACGTACAATAATGGCCACCAGTTCACTATTAGAATGGCACTGCTTGAGGCATGATATGGGACACCTAACTGTTCACCCTCATGTTCGTTGGAGGTGGGGGAGAACAAATCACTTGGGCCGAAATTCATTCAGGCCACCTTAGAGATGGTGGAGATGATTTGAGCAAAGATTGAGATTGTTCAGGATAGGCAAAAGAGTTATGTCGATGTGGACTAGAGGCACTTAGATTTTAATGTCAAGGATCAGGTGTTGATTAAAGTATCCCCCATAAAGGGGGTGGTGAGATTTGGGAAGAAAGGGAAATTAACTCCCCGATATGTGGGACTATTCCTTATCATTGAGAGGATTGGGCTCGTAGCGTATCAATTGGGACTACCGGACCACTTGCAGCGGATGAACGACGTCTTTCACATATCTGCATTACGAAGGTTCCTTAAGGACAAGATTGCTTACCAGCATATCGATATTGATGAGATGGAAATCCAACTTGACACTACCTATGAGGACGAGATTGCTTAAATTATTGTCCAATGTATTTCTTAATTCATCGTAGTAATCGCTCATATAATTTCATGGTTTCAATATAATATTGGTGATAAAATGATAGGATTCAATCACATATATGTAGAGGAAACTACTCTTAACTTTGTGGTTGAAACCCAAAAATTTAGGATGATTGAAATCTTGAATTGGATGATATAATTCATGCTTTAGCTCCTGAATTGATTAGAAATCTTGATAAATATATAGATCAATATAAACCATATTTTAGGATCCGCGATTTACGATAATTATGATCCTTTTATAAAGCTAAAACCCTATTAGAGTCTAAAGGGATTAAGAGGTTAAGAATATGATTTTAATAGGAATGACAGTTGATGTAAATGTTGGGTTTTGAGGAAACGATTTTTGTGTTAATTTGTGTAATTAACCATCCTAGATGAAGTACTAAGTCATGAGGGATCTATTCTTATGATATGTAACTGTATAAACCATTGGAAAGGAAATTGGTGTGAAAATAAGGATTTGCGTATTAAGAACCTTGGCATATCTGGTCTTCTTCCTAGATTCGAATCGATTCGGCCTTCTTAAGGCGAATCGATTCGGCCCCTTGGGCTGAGATCGGGGATGGATTCGGGAGATTTTTAGGAAGATATACGAGTTGGTGGGACGATGTTTGGATGAATGGTGATTTTATTAAAAATTCTTTTATGGCACTAATGTTAAATGGGGAACTCATAATTAACGGAGATGGTTACGTCCTATTACTAAAGGAATAAAACTTAAAATTAATTGGTTGGTTAATGATTAAAGTGGGTTGAATTATGAATGAATATATGGGACATCTTAGGTAATTATTCCATAATTACCCATACAAATTGTGGGATGATAATATGTAATTATTTATTTGTGTAAACATACCTATGTTCTTGGACGGTCCGATCGGTTGGGGTTATGCGTATTTTGGTACCGTAGCACATGTCGTCATAGGTGGGCTAGGCTTGTGTAGGTTATTATTTTAGGTACTACGTAGAAGTGCACTTGCGAGATGTAGGTATAGATGCTGGGATCCATTGTCACTGTTGGGTATGGGTCGTGCAATGGTGTATTGCGTAGGGACCGCTCCACTTATGTGTGTTTTGTGACGTCCGATTTTCATAAGGGACTTCTTGAGACCTATCAATAGAGCATGAATGAGACACTACTGGTAGATGCCTTTAAATGTCGCATATATTTAAGGACATGTATATAATCATATAAATTAAATGAGATTTACTCATCAGTCTAATGATGTAGACAATAAAGGACAGACTCAATACTACATAGTATGCATAGTAGATGTTTATGTCACTTTTAGGAGTAGTATGACTGGGGTACTTTGGGAAGTGGTAAAATGGGTGTAGATAATTACATTTAAATAGGTGAATAATGCTATAAGCATTTTACATTTAATTGGCACAATTATCAGTTATTACCTTTGGGACTTGGGTGGATATACGTATAGTATTACAATTAGATGAGAGGTGAGATACTTAACTTATGTGAATGATGATGTGGGTATGCTAACTTGAAATTAACTGTATTATTACACTTTAATTTACGTAAGTTAATACCTGCAACTCTAAGGCGCTGGCCCAAATTATAAATATTTTCTCGCCCCAGGTGTGCCTAGACAGGGATAGTAGGACTGGCAAGATTTCTGCCTTGCAGTCTCACTTTACTCACCAGAGATCAGATCGCTGATTCTAGCTTAGTGTAACACCCTGCGCACTCTGGTGTCGACCGCCGCCAAGCATCACTAAATAAAATACCATTATCAGTATGTGACAGAAATATGAGACATTAAAACTTTTATTCCACAAGATATAATTCAAATTTATCAACCCAATGTAAACATACATGAAATTTAAAATCCATCACCATGCTATCTCCAAAATAAATCCAACTCGAAATTATTAAAACTCAATGAAATTATCCAACTATAAATATCTGACTGAAGCCATAACAACTATAGAACCAATTAGTCCACCAAATCCATAAATAACTGTCTCAATATTAAACGAGGGAATAAAAAACAAATCAAATGACTAGAGCGATAAAATGAATATCCAACTACAATCCAAAGATCTCATATCCATCCTATACAACTACTCCAACAACCTTTTCTGAAATATTAATCAACACAATGGGTCAGAGCCCACCGCATGAATACTAGCTACTCCTCCCAATTAGTGTCCGTGAACCCAGACATAAGAATCACATATAATGAATATCATGGTAGAGTATTTTAAATTGAACGAGGTATATATTAACATGCGAGTAAAAATAAACTACCACTATCTACCCACATAACTAAGGCACCCCAATGTTTAAGTCCAATTATGATATTTCGATCATTTAATTATGCCAAAGCTATCAATTCAATTTAATTTGATTAACCAAATTATAATTATTATCGCAGTACCACCATAGCCAATTGGCCTTTCTATTGGTCGTGCACTTATTCAGACCCGCTTAAAATTTTACACCACACACATTCCCCTCATTGTAGCCAACACTACACCAACTGTCAAATTGTCACGGTCATTAACCGTGACAAGTCCAACTTGTCAAGGTCAATGACCGTGACAATTCTATAGGTGACAACTTATGTTGTCACGGACTTGTCACGATAATGGTTAAGGTCACGGTCAAGGTAAATGACCGCGGCCTTATCACGGTCAATGACCGTGATAAAAAATATGTGTTTTTTGTCACGGTCAATGACCGTGACAAGGCTGGCCGGTTGAAGGGTGTCAATTTGACCATTTTGGTGTAGTGCAATCGATCCAATTTCGTTAGCCTTCACCTATTGACAAGGTTCCACGCACGACACATCACCATTGCCATCCAACCCAATTTTTGTTATCCCTATACTTACTGATGAAGCCAACACACATCCATGTCATTATAGCTAGCCTTCCCAATTTCGTTAGCCCTGTACTTATTGGCGATGCAAATCCATTTTTAATACCCGTTCTTTGTCGTAGGAATTTGTTATCAATTTTATCAAGTTCATTATTTTTTGAAGAACTCACCCTTTATATGAGCCTTAAATCCTCAAACCATCCCTAGTCCCATACCTAGAGATCTCCAAAATCACAAGTATTTCCTAGTCTATCACTTAGGAGGAATACCTACCACAAATCACCACCTAGTCTCGCACCAAGACTAATGGAACAATATAATAGTGTACTACTTAGCCCCATACCAGAAATACCCATTCGTAACAATATACACTCACTAGTCTCATACCTAAAAAGTGTTAAAAACAGCAAAGGCCCACCTACTAGTCCCATACTTAGCAAGCAACTTAAAAATAAGGGTAAAATCATAACTATCCAAAAATTTCAACGTCCCCGCGGTTTGGAAATTTTAACACAAGCAATATTTAAATAGTACATTTTCAATTTATAGGTTCAATTCTTCAAATTAATTCTCCAATATCAATATTATCCACATTACGCCCTTTTTATCTATATAATCAAGCAAGTCTTACTAATCACTACACAAGTTGCCACAATTCATAATTTCTATACGAGTGATATTTTATCGGTTAACACAAGATTTCATCTTTAATAGGCATATACACCTATTACGCAATCATAAATTTAATATAAAATCTACACATAAGAATCTTGATTTTTCGAAACGAAACATTATTAGTAATTCATATTTTTAATCTTAAAACGCAAAACATCCCATAACTCTAGCATAATCCCAATATCTAATGTAAGCATGCAATTGTTTTGAGTCATAAATCATATTATATTTTTTTTATAAAAATAGCATCATAATTACTTCCACTTTCCCTAATCAATCTTCCTAATTTGTCTCAAGAAAAATATCATTTATTAAAGTTTATGCAATATCTAAAACGCATAACACTTAAGGGGAATAATAGAAGTATTCATGCCTATAAATAAATCGTCTTGAAAATTTGATTAATTGGTTGCATTCCTCTCGCGAAGATAACAAAGACACATTCTTGGATGATATTGAAAAAAGTTGATTTCGCTCTTTAAAACTTTGGTCGAAAGTTGATTTAAATGGGGTTTAGGTTTTATAGAAGAAAAATATGGGAGGCTACTTCTTTTTAAGAAGGTTAAATGTGTTTTAAAAATACTAAACCCGTGCCTTTATATTTTATGAAAATAAAAGAGTTTGAGTCCTACACAAGTACTAACAGAAAAAATCAATTTTCGCCCTGCCACTAGAGCGAACCCGTTTGCCCCCAGGATCGAACCGGTTCGGTTCCCTGCCAAACCGAGACCCCCTATTTTTTTTATATAAAAAGTTTTAATTTCTAATTTTAAGTCATGATTTTAATTCCGATTAAAATCTTATTTTACATAAATCAAAACCAAATTTTTTAAGTATAAAAATAATTAATTCCAAAAATTTATTTTTTTTGAAATTTCAATTTATAACAGATTTTACGATCTAAACTCACGGGGTATTACATTATCCCCCACTAATACAGAAATTTCATCCTCAAAATTTGACACAGCGTAAACATCAAACGTAAATCGCACAAATAAAATAAGGCTTACATATGCCTACCCGTAAACTGTCAGGATTGGGTGCCCATACACCCAATCCTACACGCACCTACCCTGCGAACGAAATATAATATATATCTTAACTATATATGTAAACATGTCTATTAAATTAACGGCATACCACGCTCTCCCACGAATCACCCATCGATTCTATCTTCAAAAGCCATCGCAACCCTAGTCCTCAAATCAAATCATCTCACTGCATTGATACTAGAGATACCTAACATCGGTACTAACAATCTCCAAAATCAACTCTAAGTATCCTCACATAAAGATTGCTAGTTTCAACCTCAATGCCTACAATGGCCTTAACACAAAACTCCTCATCTCCAAGAAATACAACCAACACGTATGCTAGACCTAATACCTTAGAGAGTATGAATCAATAAAGCGAATCAAAGATTGATAATACGAAAGATAAACAGACTCACAACCTACGGATGTTGGGATTTTTGGATAGTTATGCTTTTACCCTTATTTTTAGGTTGCTTGCTAGGTATGTGACTATTAGCTAGACCTTTGTTGTTGTTAACACTTTTGAGATATGAGACTAGTGAGTGTAGATTGCCACGGATAGGCATTTACGGGATGGGGTTAAATAGTACACTTTTTCATTGTTCCGTTAGCCTAGGTGCGAGACTAGGTGGTGATTTATGGTAGGTACTCCTCCTAAGGGGTAGGCTAGGAAATACTTGTGATTTGGGATATCTCTAGGTATGGGACTAGGATGGTTTGAGGATTTAAGGCTCGTATAAAGGTTGGTGCTTTTAGAAAATAATTAACTTGATAAAATTGATAACTAATGTCTAAGACAAAGAATGGGTATCAAAAATAGATTTGCGTCGCTAATAAGTGCATATTAACGAAATTGGGTTGGCTGGCTATAGCGTTGTGGGTGTGTGTTGGTAACACCAATAAGTTCAGGGCTAACGAACATTGGGTTAACTATCTATTGTGACGTATCATGCGTGGAACCTCGTTAATAAGTGCAGGGCTAATGACATTGGGCCGGCTAACTATAGTGAGGGGAATGTATATGGTATAAACTTTAGGCGGACCTGAATAAATGCAGGACTAATAGAAAGTTTGATTAGCTATGGTGGTGCCGTTATAATAATAATAATAATAATAATAATAATAATAATAATAATAATAATAATAATAATAATAATAATAATAATAATAATAATAATAATAATAATAATAATAATAATAATAATAATAATAATAATAATAATAATAATAATAATAATAACAAAAATAATTTGGGTAATCGAATTAAATTGAATTGATAGCTTTTGCATAATTAGATGACCAAAATTTCATAATTGGACTTGAACATTGGGGTGGCTTAGTTATGTGGGTAGATAGTGGAAATTTATTTTTACTCGCATGTTAATATATATATCGTTTAATATAAAGTACTCTAATGTGATATTTATCATGTATGATGATTATGTCTGGGTTCACGGACCCTAAGTGGGAGGAGTAGCTAGTGTTCATGCGTTGGGCTTTGACCTATGGCATTGACTAATATTTCAGAAAAAAATGCTGGAGTAGCTACAGAGGATGAATTTGAGATCTTTGGATTGCAGTTGGAGATTTATTTTATCATTTTGTAGTTTGATTTATTTTTCATTTGGTCATTTAATATTGAGACAATTATTTATGAATTTCGTGGGCCAACAGCTTCCACAGTTATTATGGTTTCAGTTAGATATTTATTGTTGGATTATTTCATTTGAGAATTTGGAGTTGGATTTATTTTGGAGATAACATGGTGATGGATTTTAATTTACATGTATGTTTATATTGGTTGGATAAATTTGAATTATATCTTGTGGAATAAAAGTTTTAATGTCTCATGTTTCTGTCACATGCTGAGAATGAAATTTTATTGAGACATTTTTTTTATACCCCATTTAGTTTGAATTACACCCCATTTAGTTTGAATTATACCCCAGAGTGCGGGGTGTTACACTTAGGTTCCGACTCTACTTCAGTCTTTTATTTTTGGATTCGTGTATGGGCATAAGCTCAGACTTTATTTTATTTCAGTTAAATTGATACAGTCATGGTTATATCGGGATTTTATTTGTCTGGATGTGGATCTTAGACTTATTATGATTTCTTGGTTATTGATTAATTTCAGTTTTACTTCGAATTTGATTTAATATATAAATGTCTTATTATGAGTTGATGATGCGAATGATATAAATTGATAAACGAGCCACATCTTCAGTGTACTCTGTCTAAACAACCTTTACATGAAAAATGGGAGTTGTTACACACTTCTTGTGGGATAAGGAGCTCAATTGGGCTAATTTATACATTTTTTTTATTCCAAAGCACACAATGTTTAAGATGAGTGAGTAAAGAATAGTAAGTATTGAAGTTTCATTAACTCCTCTATACCACCGTAAAAGATAAAATAATGTGACACCCCGACCAATTAAATACCAGGTAGCTACTCCTTTATTAAATTAATACAAAATGCCATGTTGGTTCAGTTCATAGCATCACTGTCGAAAACATTTTAACAATTGCTAGCCACCTAATATTTAAAAAGTGAGTTGCCAATTTTAATTAAATTCGATTAACAAGCAAGTAGATAAGAAATGCTAGCATAACTACCACAATGAAATGACAATAGTAAAACCATATAATAATATTGAGTCTGTAAGAATACTTCTCACAACAAACCAAATACAGGAATAACAAATACTAAGTTTGAATCATAATTGTTTACAACCCGAAATCTGAAATAAACTGAATAAATAAAATGTTTCTAAAAGAGATGGGACGACATGCCCAAGTTGATGAGGAAATCTACTAATAGAGTCAAGATTGAAAGTGGAGGCGTCTACTGACAAGATCATGTAACTTCCACAGCAGCTAAAGTACGTCACCTGAATGGAACTCCTATGCTTGGTGTCCTTGTGGCTGGGCACCTAAAAGGTTTTTACAAGAAAATATATTTGGAAGCAAACGGGTCAGAGCCCGATTGTGGAAAAACAGTTTAAATTATAGCAAGTGTTTTAATGACAATAAAACAATGAATGAAAAATACATGTTAGGACGTGCTCTCACATGAAATACTCACCTATCGACTGTTTGTGCACTCCTAACGTACCCGTACCCATTCTAGTGATTCCCATATCTAACTAGTCCAAAATAAATTCTAACATTTCTATACGATTCACACTTTAATTCCAACATCAACAATTAAATAGAGAGGTTTACATTTATTCTCGGTTTCCCAATATTAGCAATACTAATTTACTAGAGATCATCCAATTTATCTTTACAGAACGTTGCTATGATTATTCTCACAATTAAACACGACAGTTCATTTCGATTAACAGTATATTATTCTCATTATAAATATACATTACTAGCACCCCGAGACTAAGCTGCGGTGCACACATACTCTGTTATCCAATCCCGGTACATCACGTACATATTGACCACGCATTCCGAATCTCTCATGAATCGTTTTCAGATAACAACAATCACACAAAATGGAGGCGAACATAGTTCACATCATATGGGTCTCGCACATACCTACGCTCCCATGATCAGCAGACTTATTAACTTCTCAATAAGTCCTTCTCTGACCTATGACCTCGAGGTACCAATCTAAAACCCCCCGTAGGCACACAAAGATTAGATGTCCCTAATCGAACGCAAACCTCCCATGATAACAAGTATGGTAGGTATGTTTTACACATAAAATCACATATACTAAGCATTCGCACATCTTAGATATCTCGTATTATTAATATAGGTAAACTTCTCATTCTTATACCGTCATTTCATATTATATGATTACAACTCCCCGATGTGTATATTAACGTTATCAACCCTTCTCACGTCGTAATTAGGTACTCGTTCCTACTCCACAATTGACATCCGATTTTTATTATAAGGTTCTAAGTTCTACTCCTCGACGTACCTCAATTCTCACAATTATACCTACTAATCAATAAGGGAGGGTTAATACTCCAATTAAATAAGTCTACGGATCGTTTGAAATGAAATCGGGCAAAAAAGGCCATTCTGTCAACTCGTTAGAAGTCTCGTTCAAACGAGGTCGTTCGAACGAGCTCTTTCGAACGAAGGGCTTCGAACAAAATACCAACTCGTTAGAAGCGATACTGTCATCTCGTTAGAAGCTCGTTCGAACGACCTGGGCAGGTCTTCTAACGAGATGGCAGTTTGAACCCATAAATTTTCTACTTCATTTTTCTCAATTTTTCTCTTCTCTAAACTCATCCTAAGATCATCCCAATAGTATTTTAAGGTTCTTAAACTTCACTACACCCTCTTAGGTCGTTTCTTAACATATTTTTGGGGTCAAATCTTCCTAAACAACATATAATTATCATTAATCCCCAAATTTTACCCCAAACCAAATGAATATAAACCTAGAATTTAATGTCTACAATTTCTCCTTAAAAATCCGTTCTTACATCATCAAAAGTTGTATTTTGTATATGACATTCATCCAATAACATTCTACATGCAATCCCTATATCATATTATGAATTCTACTTCCAATTTCATGGGTTTTATCATCAAACACCCAAATATAAGACAAATATTTCAATTCTAAGCATGGAAGAAACATTCGCTTGAAATGAATGTAATTAAACCACTTGCCTTATGTTCTGGCTCAATGTTGAAAGATTGAAAGTTGATTCTCCTCTTCCTCTCTACAGATTTTTCTCCAAGATGGTGATGGTGGTCGGAGGTTTTCCTTTTGGAACTTCTTAAGACTTTCCCTCTAACTCCCGTAGCCCTCTAACTTACCAAATGCTGATAATGGCTTAGTGGGTTCTTTTCTAATATAAAAATAACCTCTCAAATTCGTGGGTTTTAATTTTCTTATTTTTAAAATTACCAAACTACCCTTTTGGGTTACCGGTATGGCCTAAAAATGCCTCGGGACCCAAACTAAACCCCCGGCTTGTGTTTTCTGACTATTTCGACCCTTCCGGACACGTTGGTGCACTCAAAATGACCATTCAGTTGATAAAAATAAAATTCACTTTTTACTTCAATTAATTACGTTCCTGACGCGACTGACACGCGCATCCCAACTAAATTTTCCAAATTAATTTAAATATCATCAATACTCATGTATTACCATACATACTCGGAAATAATCAATTTTAACATCATAATCAAATACCAACTCACATATCGTTAGTATTTATACCCGGATTAATTTCCAATTAGTTCTCATTTAATTTAATTAAACCCTTAAATAAATATCGATAAAATTACGGGGTAGTACAAATAACTTGCACAAAAAAATGGATAAAATCTCGCAATTACAAACTATATTAATCAAATCTATCATCTTATATATGATGGAACTCAAATTCATAGCAGTAGACGATCAAAATGGTCACTCAATATTGAATCAAATTGCAAAAAAAAAAGTTGCCAATTGAGTGTTAAATTAAACAAAATGAAAATTAAAAAAGATTCTTTTGGCAAGCCAAATTTCAAATCCTCCAACGCAGTTTCCAAATTGATTTTCCTCTCCACTTAGAACCAACTGGATGAAGCCTGCAAAAATTATTCACTACTTAAACATACACCTATTTATATATACATAAAGAAATATGCTTAAAACATAAAATTCATGTTAAACATTTTTATGCTCATTGATTATTATTCTCAAATCTAAGAATACTGAAGTAAAATATCACATTTGAAAGAAAAATAAATGTACATGCAATAAAATTTAGATTTATAAAAAAAAAAAGGGTTTTTAAACTTGTCATCCTACATTTTATAACAATATTTGTGTTTACACCCCATTTTTTTTATTTCTATGTGTTTGCACCACACTCTTAGTAAAATATGTTAGTTGCTGTCAAAATTTTTAGAAAAGACCATGTTATCTCCATTTTAATCCAAAACGATATAAAAGTTTTAAAAAATGAAAATTACATAAGAAATCATTAAAATCATTTTAAAATATGAAAATTATAGAAAAATAGTTAAAAAGTTTGAAAATTAGCAAAAATATTTTTAATTTGAAAATCGTGAAAATAAATATAAATTAAAAAAGCTTATAAAAATAGGGAAAAACTTAAAAAGATTGAAAATAATAGGGAAAACATTTATAAAGTTTGAAATATGTTGGAATAACTCTGTTAGATCCAAAAATAATATAATATTTAAAATTATAGTATTTTAAATAAAAAAAGTATCATTTAAAAATTCTGAAAAACACCAAAAACTTTTTTTAAAATGATTTTTTTTGGGAAAAACAGTACTAAAAAAGTATTTGGGCTAATATTATGAATCAAGTAAATAATAACTATTTTTGCCAAAAAAAAAATAAATCAAGTAACAAAATACGTTACTAAAAAATAATAAAAATGTATGTTAATATTTTTGTTAAATTCAATTTTTATTTACATGATTCAAAATATTTGCTCAAAAAACTATAAAGCTCTTTTTTAGTAACTTATTTTTTAAAAACTATAAATAAAAACTGTTTTCTAAAACTGTAAATAAAAACTATTTTTTTAGTAACTATTCTTTCTAAAACTGTAAATAAAAACTGTTTTCTAAAACTGTGTATAAATGCTAATTTTTTAGTAACTTATTTTAATAAAAATTGGAAAAACTGTAAATAAAAACTATTTTTAGTAACTTTTTTTGCTTGATTAAACTTTTTTTCTTCCTAAAAATAGTTTTTTTAAAAACCTAAATAAAGTTTTTTCGTGTACTTCAGAATTTTAAATGATATTTTTATAATTTAAAATGTTTTTTTATATTATTTTTCGCATTTATCAGAGTTTGTTTCAACATATTTCATACAATCGTCGTCTATATACCAAAAAATAAAACAAACATTTTTTTTGCGAAAATATTGTCTACTTGGTTTTGGAACTATTTCAATCATGTATATTAAGGCAGTCTAATAAATCATTAATTTGTTCCATTTAAAAAATAACAATAACCCATAGATGATAAATATATAATTCACCGGGTATAGAAGAAACGGATCAAGCCCCAAAAATATTTATTAACGAATTGAATACCCAAAGGGATAATTTCATCAAGAAATCCACATCAATTTTGTTCAAATAACCATAGAATAAATCCATCAATGATATATATTGAAGAAAAGACATCAAACCCACAAGAAAAATATACAAGAAACACAAACACCAAAAGATATCATAAAAATCAACTAATCCAACACCATATACAAATCCATAAAAATATCCCAAAAAAGAAATCCTAAATCTTCAAATCAAAATAAAAACAAAAAAAATACAAAAGAAATTACTTTATACTACTATTGATAATCTCGCATCAAAAACTCGGGCTTGGATTTGACTTTGGCATCCTCATAGACATTATAAGGCCATGCATTCAAAGATGGCCAAATGTTTTTCATAAGATTTGATAAAGTAATCAAGTGTCAATCTGAAAAATAATATATAATGTAATAATTGAACACACAAAAGACACCCAAAAATAAGACTCGGAGGGTTCTAAAAAAAAACCTAATGTAACAATCCCCATTTTCTCACGTAAAGGCTGGCCAGGCACGATACGCCGAAGATGGGGCTTATTTGTCAATTAAAACCATTCTTAGCATCAACATAATATAAGTCATATATTAAAGGCCCGTAATTTGGTTTAAATCAACATTTCAATAATAAATAAATCCAATCCAACACCAAGTGCATGATAGGTCTGACATAAATGTAAATAACCCAAACTAACGAAAAGTAAATAAATCTCGGGCTTATGCCCATACATAAATCCCAAATGAAATAAGTACGGAAGATGAAAAGAACCTAAGGTAGAATCAATAGATCTTAAATGCTTGAGGAGAAAAAAGAGAAATCAAGGCTGCCACATCAACAGTCCTGCTAACCCTATCTAGGAACACTTGTGGGGAGAAAATATTTGAATTTGGGTCAAGAATTAACTTATTCAATTTAAAATGCAATAAATACAGTCGTGCAAAGTAAATATCCCCCATCATCACTCACATGCGATTAACATCTCACCCCCCATCTAAATGCGATATTACCGCATCCCAACATGTCCCGAAATAATATATGTGACAACAGTGCTAATTTAATATTAATCGAATTAACTATAATCAAATATTATAACGAAGCCGACCACACTTAATTACTAAATTCCAAGTATCCCAGTCTTATATATATATATATATATATATATATATATATACGTCCTTTCATATATTTGACACACAAAGGAATCTACCAGTTGTGTCTCGTTCGTGCTCTATCGGTAAGTCAGGAGGAATCTTTTATCCAAGTTGGACATCACAAAACACACATAAGTGGGGCGGTTCCTACGCAGTACACCAATTCATGGCCCATACCCAGTGGTGACAAAGGATCCCAGCATCAACACCTACCTTTTGTAGATGGCGCTGCTACGTAGTACCTAAAATGACCTACAATACATCTAGCCCACCTGTGCCGACGTGTGCTACGGTCCTGAACGCGTGAAACCCCAATCCAATAGGACTGTCCATGAACATTGGTATGTCCACACAGATACACATAAGTACATATTATTATCCCCATATAATATATATAGGTAACTACTCTATAATTACCTAAATGTCCCACATGATATCCACAATTGTTCATCAATTAATAATTGACCATCTAGTTAATTATTAATTCCATTTTCTTTACTAAATTATTTAACCATCTAATTAAATATAATATCCCAATTAACATATGTGCCACGTTTACATTTTTAATAAATTACCCGTTGGCCAAAACACCATCTTACAAACTCGTACGGACTTATAAAAATATCCCAGAACTAACCATGATCCCAGCTCGCTCATCCCCGGGGATCGAATCGATTCAGTTCTTAGCCAAATCGATTCACTTCCAGACCGAATCGATTTGATTCGCTTCAAGGATGAATCGATTCGGAATTGTGCAGTAGCCCTAGATCTGCTTATATTTTCCAATAAGGGATTTCTTCATTCATTCCCAAGATTACTTCTAATGGTTTATTCAATTATATAATCATATAATCAAGTCCCTTCCACTTAGTTACTCATCTTAGAACCATTAATTTCATAATTTAACATTGATTTCTTCCCTAATTCCCCAGAATTCATATGATTAAACCACAACCTTTAATCCACATTTTATGCTATCATAATAGTCATGTATAAATCATATTTTTGGGGCATATAGACATGAGTTCAGGGTTACCCTTTAATAGAACCTTTACTAGAACATAATTCTGAATCAAAACCTCTACATGTGATTTTAAGATTCTCTAATTAAATCTCAAGAACTTTGAGGTTTCTATCATCAAATTTCAAGAATCGATTCCTAGATTTCTGGGTTAACACCCTATGTTAAAATTAATCATCTACATGCATGAGGTTAATTCCTAACTTTTAATCATCAAAGTCCAACCTAAAACCCATAAATCACATGGGGTTATTACAATGAATCAAGAAGAAAATTAGAAATTAAATTGAGCAAGAAAATTCTTGCCTGAATATATAGTTGATGAAATCCCCGTTTTTGAATTCCTCTTCAATTCTTTGCTGCGAATTCTTCTCTTCTCCCTCTCTCTCACAGTGTTATAGGTTAGTGCTTATAAAGGTAACCTCCTAGGAGTTTATCAATTACTTAATATAAGTCATTAACTCCCTAATCCCTAGTTGGGTTAAATTCCTAAATTTTGGACCCCCAAATGGGCTCGAACCCATAACTAGACTAGCCCAAAAGTTTCCCAACATATATACCTATACCCCGGGACCATTTTTTAAAGGTTTAAAACACCTAAACGAGCCCGTACAATTTTCAAAATACGTCCCAATTATTTTATCCCAACATTACATTTTATAATTGTATCACACTTCATTTATGAATTTTCGACTAGACAAGCAATGGTTATAAACATTAACCTAAAACAAATTCACCACACATAATTACATCATAATAACAAGTTACATGTTTGTAATCAATATATTTAATTGACTAATTAAATTCAATTTCTACGAATTTTTATTTTATTCCAAATATATATAATTTTAATTATTCTGAAAAATACGTGGTACTACATTCTTCCCCTTAATAACGGGATTCCGTCTTCGGAATCAAGACAAGTACGTACCTAGATAGAAGAGTTTAGGATATTTCATTCGCATGTCATCCTACCTCTCCCAAGTGGACTCGTCCTCCCAATGGTCTCCTCACTGCACCTGAACTAGAGGAACAACCTTAGATCGAAATCGGTGCTCCTGCCGGTCCAAAATGGCTACTAGTCTCTCCTCGTAAGTAGTGTCTGGCTGGAGCTCTATCTCTTCAATATTAATGTGCTGGTACACTATCTCATCTCTAAGGAACCTCGACAAATCTGATATATGAAAAACATCGTGCATTCACTGCAAGTGATTCGGTAATCCCAACCGATATCCATGGGCCCAATCCTCTAAAGAATAGGGAATGGTCCCATGTTATGGGGAGCCAACTTCCCTTTCTTCCCAAACCTCATCATTCCCTTCACAAAAGACACTCTAACTAACACCGAATCCCCAACATCAAAGTTTAAGTGTCTCCTGCTCGCATCCACATAGCTCTTTTTCTTGTCCTAGATAATGCGTATCCTGGGCTAAATCATCTCTACCTTCTCTGAGGTGTCCTGAATGAAATCTGAACCAAGTAAATTGTTCTCCCCCACCTCTAACCAGCATGAGGGTGAATGATAAGGTCTCTGATAAAGCATTTCAAATGGTGCTATTCCAATTGTGAACTGGTAGTTGTTGTTGTACACAAACTCCGCCAAAGGCAAATACTGCTCCCAGCTCCCCTTAAAACTAAAAATTCACATCCGTAACACGTCCTCCAACATCAAATTCACCATCTCTATCTTCCAGTCGGTCTGAGGGTTATAGGAGGTGCTCAATCTTAGCTCTGCCCCCAAATCCGACTGGAAGCTCCTCCAAAAGTGGGAAACAAACATCATGTCCCTGTTTAACACAATGTTAAGAGGTACCCCATGTAGCTTAATAATCTCAGCAAGGAAAAGTCTGGCATACTGCTCGAAGCTATAATTTGTCTGGACCAGTCAAAAGTGATCCATCTTGGTCAATCTGTCGAAGATCACCTAATTGGATTCTTGCCCCTCTGCAATGTAGGTATCCCGATAATGATGTCCATGGATATGCTTTCCCATTTCCACACCGGGATCTCCAAAGGTTAAAAAACACCCGCAGGATGCTGATGGTCCATCTTCACCAGCTGGCATGGAGCACACTTGGACATAAAATATGTTATGTCCCTTTTTATCCCGACCCACCAATACTGTCGTCGTATGTCATGGTACATCTTATCCCCTTCGGGATATACCGTAAAGTGTGAACCATGAACCTCCGACATAATGCCTCGCCTCAATTCCTCCTCATCTGGGATAACCAATCTCCCCTGGAATCTCAATCCACCATCTGACCCAATAGAATAATGCTTTGCTCTCTCGGCTAATAATTGTCTAACTCGCTCCTGAAAAAGCTCATCTCCCGCCTATGCCTTCACCACCCGAATGATGATCTCGGGTGTGATGGTGAGAGCTGCCATAAATGCGCGGGTCAGATCATCATCCCCACGAAGTAACTTCCACTTCGCCTTCCACACTTCCACTAACTCTAACATTGGCTTGTGGCTCAAAGCATCCACTATGACGTTCGCCTTTTCGAAGTGGTACTGAATGTCGAACTGATAGTCTTTCAAAAAATCTAGCCACCTCCTTTGCCACATGTTCAGTTCCCGTTGTGTGAACAAATTCTGTAGGATTTTATGGTCCGTGAATAGTTAAAACTTCTTCCCCCCAAAATAGTTCCCCCATACTCATAGTGAAAAAACCACGGTTGCTAACTCCAAGTCATGAGTGGGGTAATGTCCCTCGTGAGGCTTAATATTTCGCGAAGCATAAGCTATCGTCCTCTCTTCCTGCATTAAAACCCCTCCAAGTTCCCTCAAGGATGCGTCTGTGAAGACATTCTAGTCTATCCCTGCCCAAGGTAACGCCAAAGTCGGTGTTGTAGCCAATCTAGTCTTCAACTCATCAAACGCCTCCTGGCACAAATCATCCCATACAAATCGGACTACCTTCCTTATCAAATTCGTTAAGGAATTGATTATCTTAGAGAACCCTTGAATGAATCGACAGTAGTTCCCATCCACTCTGAAAAAGCTGCGTAGCTCGGTGGGTGTGGTGGGCTATCCCCATTCCATCACTGCAGAAACTTTTCCCAGGTCCACTGATATCCCCCTCTCAGACACAATGCAGCCCAAGAACTGCACCTTTTTCAAACAAAAACTGCATTTGTTAAACTTCTCATACAACTAGTGATCTTGTAGCATCTGTATGACCACCCGTATATTTTGTGTATGCTACTCCGCCGTCCGAGAATAAATTAGGATATCGTCGATAAACACAATGATGAACTAATCCAAATAATCTTTGAACACCCGATTTATCAAATCCATAAATGTTGTCGGCACATTGGCTAGCCCAAATAGAATCACCAAAAACTTATATGACCCATATCTCATAATAAAAGCTGTCTTCGAGATGTCCTGCTCTAGAATTATCAACTGGTGATAACCCGATCTCAAGTCAACCTTAAATAACTACATACCACCCTTCAATTTGTCAAACAAATCATCAATGTGTGGCAACTGGTATTTATTCCGTATAGTGACTTTGTTAAACTCCTTGTAGTGGATATAAAGTCGCAGAGATTCGTCCTTCTTCTTAAAGGAAAAAATTGGAGCACCCCGCGATGAAGTACTGCTCCTGATAAATTCCTATCCCAACAACTGCTCAATCTGATCCCATAGATCCCTCATATCCAGAGGAGCCATCCGATACGGGGTACGTGCAATAGATCTCGTTCCCAGAATCAAGTCGATCACGAACTCCATCTCCTGACTAGGCGACAACCCTAGGATTCACCAAAAACATTTGAAAAGTCACTAACCACCAGGATGGTATCTAGCATCACCACAATCTTCGAAGAAGTGGCCTCCTTTATATATTATAAACATGTGCTCGACACACCACCAAGGTGCAACATCGCAACTAGGGACATCTCCCGCCCCGAAATGGTGAAGACGATGGACCTCCCGTAACAATCAACACATTCTCTGTATGTAGCTAGCCAGTCCATCCCCAAAACTATAATGTACTCATGCATATCAAGTACCAATAAGTCGACTACAAAAATGAGTCGCCCTATCTCAATCCCGATACCCCGACATACCTTGTTTATGGGTTCCCCTCTACCCACCAGTGAATCCACATGCAATAAGATATCCAAAGCAAAGTTTACCATCCCAGTCTCCCATAAAAAACTTGTTCTAACAAAAGAGTAAGATGCCCTCGTGTTAAATAATGTACGACCTACGTGACCAAAGATAGGGAACATACCCTCAATTGCCTTTGCCAGAGCTGGCCCCTCTGCGGGCGTAATATGATAAACCCATCCATACTGTAGTGGCTATTGTCCCTGAGGTGGGTCTATGGGTGCTGTAGCTGATGGCGCAGCACTCTCGGAGCAAGTAACGGTGGTCGCTATCCTTGTAGCGTCTCTTGTACCCTCTGACCTTATTATTCCCGAGCTCTCTAGTTACCCCGAAGACACCACATCGATATATGACCTCTCTCTTCACAAGTAAAACAATTCTCATGAAAAGGGAATCACTCTTTTAACTGGACCTACTGGCCTCGACACTGCTATCCTTGGCCCTAATGGCCACTGTATTGCTGGCCTTGTACTGATTGCCCCTATCCCGGCTAGCCCTGTCTATTCCTATCATCGAAACCCTTAAAATTATTATTCTAATATACTAATAAAGTACCCCTAAATTATTGGGTCCTGGATCCGCTACCCCTACCCATCTTGCCCTGATGGCTTGATGACTCTGCTCCTTGTCATTTCTCACCCTTTCTCTTCTGGAAAGTTTTGTGATCCTGGCAGTAGATAAATGCAACGTTCACCAACTGATTATACGTGGTAAATACCGAATTCCTGACGCGACCACAAATTTGACTTAAAGTGCGTGCTTATATAGGTTCAAGTGAAAGCCTATCGCTCAAGTAATAATCCGATAAGTCAGGATCATCTCCATAGGGAACTAGGATGAAAATTTGTGACTACGAAGGAATAGAAGACTAACCCTAAACTGATTCGAGAAAAGAAACTAAAAAGATGATTAATTATAAACTGAATGACTACTAACTAAATGTGAAGGAAATTTTAACTACTAACTAAACTAAGTGCACATAAATAAACTAATGCAGTGAAGTAAATATGAATAAGGGAAAGATAGGTTAGGATACAATCCCCCAAACCCTAGTACATTTACCGAATAAAATACTAGCTTTTGAATTGGAAAGTTGATTTAACCCAGTCTTTATTAATCCTAAGCATTACATATATGAGGGTAGTAGCCCGCATCATGCATAATCAAAGGTAAAAATAAAGCAGTGTCGAACAACTAACACGCACATTACATCCTTAAACACCCCGATTACCTAGGGCAAACGAGGTTAAAAGGTCTACGATGGTTGCGCATACTACATAACACAATCCAATAAATTTTCACTTCAAAACCTATTCTCTACACATGTAAATTACATCGGATCGGGTTCATGAATCCCAACCCTTGGAAATTTAAGCAGACATAATTAAACTAAGTGTGAACACAAAACCTACTGTGCATGAATTCATAACTGCGTGAAAATTTGAGAAGAAATATTGTAAATAAAAATTACAACCTAAAATTTAATGACTAATCAAGCTAAACTATGAAATCAATTAAAAGAAGGCATTAAATAATACTTGCAATGAAGGAATCTGGAATTAAAGCTTGAATCTTGAATTAATATAGCAAAACTTAAAACCCTAGGGTTCTTGAATGCAAGATCCCTTTAAAATTAATAATAATTGAACCTCTTAATGTCTGGCCTTAAGTTAAATTAAATACCCTACGAATATTACAAGATTTTGAGCAAGATAAAACTCATAATTTGGAAAAGAAAATTCAGAAAAAATCTCATCCGAATCGGTCCGGCGGGGGTCTTCGGTTCGGTCTGGAATCATTCGGATCGGTTCATTTTCCATTTATAACGGATCGTTCCGATCTCTAATTTTATGCAGAGATCCTCAAGGCATCATATCGTTTTATTTTCAGCAATATCCGGATTGGTTTGATGGTGAATTTTATGTAGAGTCTGCTTTCCTCCTAGATCGGTTTATTTTTTAACAACCCCGGTCTGGTTCGGTTCTGGAATTCTTTCTTTCCTTCTTTTCTCTTGATTTTCTCTCAACTTTGGAGCTTAACAACATCTGACCCAAGGCTCGGATTGGGACGATGTTTCTTCTTAAGTACTTATATATGTGAGGTCTTCAATTTCCATGTTGGTCCCTCGTTCGAACTCCATATGTAAAGTGACTGTTTTATCCTCTGACTTTCATTCCATTTTGGATTTCTCGATCTTGAATTCTTCTTCTCTTCACTTGTATAGAATACCTGTAAAAAGCATGAAAAATGCATAAAACTCGAAGCACTACGTAGGAATTGTCAATAGCATATATATGAGCTAAATCAACATAATTTACATCGTCCGAGGTGCTAACAGTCTATAAATTAAGGGAATAAATTTAGAAGAATTCATGCCTAATCAAACCGCCCTAACATATAACTTTGCACGTCCGGAGCAATGTAAAAGAACCTATCCAAGGGTCAACTCTTGAAAATCATTTTATTAAGATAGAATACCACTTTCGCGGATAAGCGATTACATTTAGCATATGCAACAAGCCTTTAAACCCCTAGGTTACCCTTGTAGGACGAGTTGCGTATCATGAGGGATTGAAGTGAATATACCCACAAAATTCATTTTTGACTCAAGGAAAAATAAAAATTCTTAAAAATTATACAATTCAAACTTTTCGAAAAATAATCACCATATATTTATATTCATAAGTCTCTATTTGCCGTGTGTGTGTGCGAAGCCAAAAATTTAATCACAAATTTCCATCAATTGATCATTACGTTACTTTTTCAAAAATTCATTTTGATTAAAAGGCTCACGGGATACTCTCACAAACGAATCACTCAGAATGTGGTTATTTTCTCCCGGTGTGCGTGATATAAAGAGTAAATACATTAGAACACGAATTCACGCACACAAAATTGAAAGATGAAAACTTATGGATGAAAAGATCTCTCCATCGGGTTACGGTCATTAGGAAACGGAAACATCGCCTCTTATACACACCAGTAATCTCTTATATTATATTTTCGTGTTTTAACTCTCCACGCGGTAATTAATTTCGCAATCCGGACTCGGTTAGGAATTTTTGGGTTATAAGATGTATTGGGGACATTGGGAATTATTAAAAAATTTGGAATTGAAAAATGTCCTTATAATGTCCGTTAGTGCTTTTTCGGGCTTTTGCTCATTTTCTCTTCTTTTTCTATATTTTTTTTCTATTTGTCCATTTTTTTTCTTTTCTTGCTATTTTTTTTTAGCATTACTCTATTCTTCTTGCCCCGTTTTATCGCACTGTTTGGACTTAATTTCTGAATTTTCCATTTTCAAAATTCTGGGCTATTAGGATTTTTCGGGTTATCAAATGAAAAGGAAAAACATTTTATTAGGCTCAAATTGGGTTACAAAGGGAAAAAATTTCACAACTTTTTATGGCTAATCTTTTTTTTAGGTAACAAACGAGGTCCTAACTTCATTTATCCGAATTACTCATTATTTTATCATATGCGTCTCGAGATTAATTTCATTTAGAGATATTTTAGCCCGTTTTTCGAGGCAACATCACACACATTTCCCTAACCGATCAAAACAATAATTTTGAGATCACAAAGACTTATTTCAACGTTGAATTGAACATTGAGTTAATCATTAACTCGAATTCATTTTAAAACTCAGGAAAATAGATAGGCTCGAAATCTCATAGGGTTAATTAATCTCCACACGTATTTGTTAAGTCGTCAATTTTCGCTCAATTTCCATCTTTGGTCAATTTCGGCTTAGTGCATTTTGGAATTTAAAAATTTTAGACTTTAAACAAAACTTTGGTGACATTTTTGAAAAATTTAAATCCCAATTTTTATTTACTTTGAAGAAAAAATATTTTTGGAAAATTTTCAATTTTGGGGGGGATTTTTGAAATTTTCTATTTTTTTGGATTTTTGGCATTTTGAACTTTGTGAAATTTGAAAGCGCATGTGTACCCCCCCCCCCCCCCCCCCCCCAACTTAGACTTTTGCAAAGTCCCGATGCAAAAAGGACTAAAAGCTAAATTAAAGAGAGAAAGCAAAGAAAATGGAACAAAGTACAAAATGTAAGACATAAATAAGTAAGTATAAGACACGACTTTGATAGGCCAACCAATTTCCATTATATATATCAAGCACACAACATTTTGGAAATAGGAAATAGGAAAAATACATAAACAACCGAGGAAAAATAAGCTATTGAGGTGGAGGGTGAGTAGGGCCGAGAGCATTCGGGTTGTATGGGTTATAGAAATAATCTGTGGGAGGTACACCCATAGTCATTTCATACATCTTAACCTGGAGACAATTCATCATGCTTGTGTCTCGCTGGTATGCCCGTTGGTTTTCATCATATCTAGTTATGAACCCGTCGAGTCTTAATTCGAGCGCGATTATGCGTCTATTGAAATCTGCTCCCAGCGGCTCGAAATCTGAATCGTCATCCTCATTGTATTCCTCATCTTCACCCTCTCCCATAACCACGTCGGCGTCCACGGCTTCCTCCTCCTCGGAGTCATCCTCATCATCTTCTTTTGCATCAGTCTCGTCAGTATCATCAAAATCGTCGTCATCATCATCCACCCCCGATGCTCGGATGATCTCCCGTTGTCCCTCGCTTTTGGTACGGGTGACCTGCCCAAGAGGATTGGAAAGGCGAGGACACCCGGTGGGAGGAGAAATGCCCACGTCGGCTAGAATGGATGTGATGATCCGGGCATAAGGGAGAGAGGTGGTCCCCCTTTTGTCCAAGGCCATAAAACATATGTCTTTGTAGATGATACGGGCCAAGTGGATCGGGGTGGTGGGGTAAAAAATATGATACACGAGAGTCGCCTGACAGGGGCGCATAGCTGAATCATTTGAGGTTTGGAGGATATCTGCGCATACGATTTGGAATGTGATGCGCGCCTTGTCGCTCATCTCTCCCACTGAAAATGTTTCGGTGCCCCAAAACTTTTTGGGTGCTATGTGTGACAAGCAAACAACTTTTTCGGGGGGGGGGGGGGGAGGTGATATTTTTTGGATAGGTAAACTGAGTTGGACTCGGAACATCCTTTTTCGCTAGTTTTCGGGTAAGAATCTCTAAGGAGAACGGAGCGTGTGTGCCGTCAACATATGCCTCGGAAACAAAATCAGTGGTGCGAACAATGTATTCATAGAAAACTCACACCTTGGCTGCCTACACTGCTCCGTGGGGATCATCGAGGAAATGACACCAACCCCTCGGAAGGAAGAGGTTAGTGAAGAAATTTGGCATCTCATTCCAGTGCACTTGGCGCTCCATATATAGCTTTCAAGAGTGGCCGAAAAATCTTTCACACCAAATTTGTTCTTGATTTGAGCGCTATGCGTCATTTTCGTGGTCAATAACCTCGATGGAGTTATATTTTTGAGGAAGAGCGCAGTTGGCCATGTGGTACAACAGTGGGTTGAAGGTAGAAATCTGGAAGAGAGATAGTAAGAGAGTGGGGAGGAGTGGTGGTGGAATGAGGGAGGATAAGGGTATATTTATAGGTGGGGGGTGGAGGGAAGGGTTGGTTTTTCTGGAGGGAAGGGTTTTGGAGGGAATGGGGAGTGTATTTGGGAGGGAAATGGTGGATAGGGAAGAGGAAAACGGATTGGGGGGGAAAAGTGGTGGTTGGGGAATAGGGGGTGCATCTTGGGAAGGAGAAAAAATACCCAAAAGTTGAACCAATCCGGTCCTTTTTTTTTCCACAAAAACGAACCGATCTGGACCCTCAGGGGCGGACCGGTCCGGATCCCTGAAATTTACAGCTTCCCATAATTGCATAATTCACTCTTCTCTCTCTATTTTTGGATGTTCCCATAACTTTATTTACACATGATTGACCTAAAATCTCCAACCGCTTGCTTCGAAAACCTAGACTCGCTCTCGACGTGTGTTCTCCCTCACATATCCTATGTGACCTATACATACGGACTCTAACTAACCTAACCGACTCATATTGACTATACACAAGTATCACCCCATATGTGTTGGGGGTGAGATGACCTCTCTCTCTTGCTTAAAAACTCACCCGATCCCAAGAACGGGGTTTATTGCTCTCCTAGTTTCCCCAATGTTCCTGTCGTAAGTAAATAATCGGAACAAGTTAGGCCTAGCCCCATAGATAAGGGAGAGACCCTTGATCTCAAGCTGACTCGTTGTGAAGGGATCCTCATGGTCCCTAACTTGTTCTTTGCCTGCATGCACCAACTTGGAAGGGGTATCTCGATTTCTTTTAATTTCAGGAGCGCATAGGTCGGGCTCTAATTCAGATAAGGCTTGATCCTTTTCCTCAATTGCATTAAAAGACTCAAGTGGCATGAGTGGATGGTTACTAAGATGGAATTTATCTATCGTTTCTTTCCATTCTCTCTCTTCAAAGTGACTAAATGATTCCAATAAGGGTTGGACTTCGACATTAAGGTTCTCATCCACTGGCCTAAATTATTTCTCAAAGTCCTCTAAACTCATATCACCTAACTCTCTCTCATGATTAACTTATGAAAAGTTTCTCTTATTCTCCTCTAATATTTCTATCCCGCTCATGCCTATGTGCTTGCTCTCGCTCTCAATCGTGGTCACTAACCACACCTCCCTAACTTCTTGTTTAATGTCACAATCACCGTTGTCACTTGGTGCAACAAGGCCTACCCCTAACGACTCTTGCTTGTGAGTCCCCTCATGCTCATGTGCTTCCTCGATAAGGTTCGTTTCTCGCGTTTTGCTTTCGTCGCCCTTATTCTTAGCGTTATTAAAAATATTTGTCTCGAGTATTATATTACCAAATGTTATTTGCATTCGCCCACTCCGAGTATTTATGAGAGCATTAGCCATAGCTAAGAATGGGAGACCAAGGATGATGGGAACATAATCGTTCAAGATAATGGATGGCTCCTCATCCCAAATAACAAAATCCACCGGGAAGTAGAAAGTGTCAATTTAGATGATTACATCTTCAATAATTCCCAAAGGCATCTTCACGGAGGGATCTGCGAGTTGAAGAGTCATGGTCGTGGGCTTAAGGGCCCTCAAATCTAATTGTTTATAGATGGAATAGGGAAGACTGTTAACACTCTCCTCTATTAACACTCGTTCGATTTCGCTCTTCCCCGTGATGCACGAGATGGTGGGTGTACCCGAATCTTTATATTTTAGTGGAAGATCACTCAACAGTACTAAGCTGATGTTCTGTGTTAGAAAGACATTCTTATTTACCTTTATCCTTAGTTTCACCATGAGTAAGTACTTAAGTAACTTAGCATATACGAGAATTTGCTTTATGGTCTCGAGAAAAGGTAAATTGATTTTCACTTGCTTAAGAACATCGTCTCGAGAATTCTCTTTGGATTTAGGGATCAAATGTTGAGGGTATGGGGCTGCACTGGGAGGTTTCACCACCACTTCTGGCCCTCTGGTGTCATCATTACCACTATTTTCCCCGGGGACATCTTTGACTTCTTTCATGCCAGGATAAATCTCCTTTTCATTTTGCTTAACGCATGGAAGAGGTGACAAGTTAACCAGTCTCCTACTACGCAGAGTGTAATTGCACTACATTGCTCAGGATGCTCGTGGGATGTAGAGATAACACTAGATTGACCTTAGGGAGATTTTTGGCCTTGGACCAAAAAGTTACTCTTCTCTTGGACACTTAAGTATGCTGGTAACCTAAAGATACTCGTATTCATCTCAGTGAACATGTGACCAAACTTAGCATTGGTTGCGTTTTGAGATTGGATGAATTGGTTTAAATTGACCTCAAGAGACCTCCGTGGTGGGGTAATGTATGGGCCTGGAGGTGGTGCTTGCATTTGTGGCTGCATAGGTGGGTTGAAATTGAGGAAGGGGTGGAGGTAGGGAAACATGTGAATTATGATTCATTGCAGCGCGTTGTTGTCCGTAGCTAAAACCATGATGGTTCCTCCATGAAGGGTTGTATGCTTTCCCGTGAGGGGCATTAAAAGTTTCCTTAAACTCTACTATTGTTTCTACCTGCTCGTTATGCATAGCTTTATAGGCGGGTATCTTCGGACATGCCCTTGTTGGATGGCCCACCTCCCAAATAGCACACACCTCTTCTTTCACAGCACGAGTGGATTCGATAGTTTTTCTTAATTGGACCTCGAGCATGTCCCTCATGTTTTTCTCAAATTGATAAAGTCGACGATTTATCAAGGTCTCATTATTCAATTAGTATATACCGGACGCAGCAGGAGTGGTGGACATTTGTCGAGGTCTGTTTTGGGCATTAGGATCATGTTCCCATCATCCTTGCTTGAGTAGTCTCAGTGACATACTTAAGATGAGCCTCAGCACCACTCGCGTCTAATTCCCAAAACGGTCTTTCACATATTATTTGTAGAATTTATTTAGATGAAAATCCATAATGGAATAAAGATATAAGATGATGTTTCTCAAATCCATGATGGGGGCAAGCGTTAACCAACTCTTGGAAGCGTTACCAATATCAGTCAAATGGCTCATTATCTCATTGTAGAAAGACATGAATTTGAGCCTTGATGGAGTTGGTTTTATGTGGTGGAAAGAACTTCGAGATAAACGTGGACTGCATATCCTTCCATGATATAATAGAGTTCGATGGTAAAGACCAAAGCTAGGTCTTAGCTTTATCCTTTAAGGAAAAAGGAAAAAACTTTAGGCGAACGACATCTTGCGTGAAAGCTTGATCACTAAAGGTTTCGCACGCCTCTTTGAACTCTCGGATATGGAGATATGGTTTCTCCGAATCCATACCGTGAAATGTTGGAAGCATTTGTATTATCCCATTACGAAAGTGGAAATTTCCTGCATTGTATGGAAGTAGAATGCATCCAAGTGTGACAGTTCGCTCAAGAAATAAGAGTTCCTTCATGGGAGGATATGGTGGGTTTCCCTCACCCGTACCGAAACTACTGATATTTGACATTACTCTCTCTGTCTAATGGACTCAGAATCCTCACTCAGTGTTCTAGAAATGTGACTCAATGTGTGACTTGTGATGGAGTTTGGAGGTGGAACCCAGAATTATGGAACGCGAAGGGTATGGGGGCTATCAAGATTATACTCAATGATGGGATTTTCGTGGATTCTTATTGGAGTATTTCGAGGAGTTTGTTCTGGATTTTTCATGAAAGGGCTTTTGAGAGATGATTTCTTTTTGGTTTTTTATTTTTCTGAATTTTTATGATTTTTTTTTATTTTTTTGGCTTTTTAAATTTTGGAATCAAATTTGGGATTGAATCTACTAACCTAAAGTCTATGTAAATCCCCGACAACGGCGTCAAAAACTTGACGCGACCACAAATGTGTCTTAAAGTGTGTGCTTATATCGGCTCAAGTGAAAGCCTGTCTCTCAAGTAATAATCTGATAAGTCGGGATCATCTCCACAGGGAACTAGGACGAAAATTCATGACAACGAAGGAATAGAAGACTAACCCTAAACTGATTCGAGAAAAGAAACTAAAAAGATGATTAATTGTGAGCTGAATGACTACTAACTAAATGTGAAGGAAATTTAAACTACTAACTAAACTAAGTGCATAGAATTAAGCTAATGCACTGAAGTGAATATGAATAAGGGAAAGATAGGTTAGGATACAATCCCCCAAACACTAGTACATTTATCGGATAGAATACTAGCTTTTGAATTAGAAAGTTGATTGAACCCAATCTTTATTAATCCTAAGCATTACATATATGAGGGTACTAGTGATTAGGCATAGATTCTTCTGAATTTATCCCCTTAATTTAGGGATTTTTATCACCTCGAATAATGCAATTTCTCTTGAATGGTCTCTTTTCCTTACCACTAATCCTTCTACACAGTATTTCGAGTTTTGTGCTTTTTCCAGGTCTTTTACAAGTATTTATTGATAAGGAAAGAAAGGAGAAGGCCAAAGCAAAAGAAAAAGTCAAAGAAGAAAAGTTAGAAGGGCAAAAGCATAATTTCCATCCGAAATCCGGAAGGAGACCCAACATGAAAATTGAAGATCTCAATTCAACAAATGCATAGGAAGAAACGGCGTCCAATTCCGAGTTTCAGGGAAGAAGTTACGGGGTTCTAAAGATGAGAGAAATTGAAGAGAATTTAAAGATCAAAAGCGGACCGATCCCTTTTCCAAATTAATAGGACCGGTCTGGTCCGTCTAAACCTACTGATAAAAATTACAAAGCGGACCGATCCCTTTTCCAAAATAAAATGACCTGTCCGGATTCCTATAATTCACTAGAAAAATGACTAAAATGGACCGATCCCATTTCTTAGAAAAAAAGATCGATCCGGATTTGTAAGAGGACCGATCCACCAATGAAGACCCGGATCGATCCGCCGAGGATAAACTTGATTTTATGTTCCGATTTTAGAGTTTGATTCAACTTTAACTCTAGATTTTTTTGATGTATTTAATATCTAGTTATTGTTAGACAAAGGAGTTCGATTTTTGTAGCTTAGCTAAGTAGGAGTAGAGGGTTTTTGTAGTAAAAAACCCTAGTTTTCCATAAGAAGCACTGTTGTAAGGATTCAAACTTTTAATTTCTACAATTCAAGTAATACCATTCCTTTAATTTTCAATTTCTCAGTAGTTTAATTGTTGGTTTTGAATTTGAAATTCTCTTTTCATTTAGTTCTTTAGATTCCATGTTTTCTTTCTTAAAAATCATGTCTTTCTCTAATTTAATTATGTATGGCTAGTTTTCGAAGGATTGGGGTGCATGAAACCCACCCGATGTAATTCACGATAATGGAAATAGACTTTTGAATTAAAATCTTAAATGAATCGTGTTGTATAACTGGTTTAACCATGGTAGGACTTTTGATCATGTTTTTCCTAGGTAATCGGGATGCTTAAGAGTGCGACGCACGTACTGGTTAATGCGACACCGCTTTACTCGTCCTTTGCTTATATACGGTACGGGATAAGATCCCTCATATATGTACTACTTAGGAGCACTAAAGACCAAGTTCATTTAAAATTCTAAATCCGAATCTAGTATCCTACGAAGTGAATTACTAGGGTATGGGGGATTGTAACCCGACTTATTTGTTCTAATTTTATAGTTAAGTGTTTTAGTCCAATCGTCATCAGTTTTTCGGTTAACTAGCGTAGTTGAATTTTATTCATTCTAGTTTTGGTATTTAATCATTCTCAAATTTGCATTTAGTTGTAGTTATTTCGTAATCCAAATCACCTTTTCCTTCTTTTTAGAGTCAAAGTTAGGTTACCCTCTTCTTTCCAACGTCGTCACGACCTTTGTCGTCATGTTTCCCTGAGGATCGATACCCGACTTATTGGATTATTAATTGAGTGACAGGCTTGCACTTGATCCTAAATAGTATGCACACTAGACATATTTGTGGTCGCGTCAACTAGCCCGCATCATACATAATCAAAGGTAAAAATAAAGCGGTGTCGAACAACTAACACGCACATTACATCCTTAAACACCCCGGTTACCTAGGGCAAACGAGGTTAAAAGGTCTATGATGGTTGTGCATACTACATAACACGATCTAATAAATTTTCACTTCAAACCCTATTCTCTACACATGTAAATTACATCGGATCGGGTTCATGAATCCCAACCCTTGGAAATTTAACCGGACATAATTAAATTAAGTGAGAACACAAAACCTACTGTGCATGAATTCATAACTACGTGAAAATTTGGGAAGAAATATTGTAAATAAAAATTGCAACCTAAAATTTAATGACTAATCAAGGTAAAATATCACAGAAATTAAAAGCAGAAATTAAATAATACTTGCAATGAAGGAATCTGAAATTAAAGCTTGAATCTTGAATTAATGTCGAAAAACTTAAAACCCTGGCATTCTTGAATGCAAGAGCCCTTCAAAATTAATAATAATCGAACCTCTTAATGTCTGGCCTTAAGTTAAATTAAATACCCTACAAAAATTACAAGAGTTTGAGTAAGATAAAATTCTTAATTTGGAAAAGAAAATTCAGAAAAAATCTCATCCGAACCGGTTCGGCGGGGGTCTTCGGTTCGGTCTGGTATCATCCGGATCGGTTCATTTTCCATTTATAACGGATCAGTCCGGTCTCTAATTTTATACAGAGATCCTTAAGGCATCGAACCGGTTCATTTTCAGCTATATCCGGATCGATTCGATGGTGAATTTTATGAAGAGTCTGCCTTTCTCCCGAATCGGTTTATCTTTTAACAACCCCGGTCCGGTCCGGTTCTGGAATTCTTTCTTTCCTTCTTTTCTCTTGATTTTCTCTCATCTTTGGAGCTCATTAACTTCATACCTGGGTCTCAGATTGGGACGCCGTTCTTCTTAAGTACTTGTAGACGCGAGGTTTTCAATTTCCATGTTAGTCCCTCGTCCGAACTCCATACGTAAAGTAATTATTTTGCCCTCTGACTTTCATTCCATTCCTAATTTCTTGGTCTTGAATTATTCTTCTCTTCACTTGTATAGAATACCTGTAAAAATCATAAAAAGTACACAAAACTCGAGACTCTACGTAGGAATTATCAGTAGCACATATACGAGATAAATCAACACAATTTACATCGTCCGAGTATAACTCTGAAAGCCCCCCCACACCTCGCATTCCACAACTTTGGGTTCCACTTCCTACTCTTGAGCATTCTATCGGTAGTTACACCCTGAGTCAACCTTTGAGTCACACATATAGGACACCGAGTGAGTATACTGAATCATTCGATGAGAGCGCGATGTTGGACGTAACAAGTTTCTACACTGGAAAGGGAGAGTTACCCTATCGTCCCATGAAATATTTACTCTTTCCTGAGCGAACTGTTACCCCTGGTTGCATTTTACTTCCGTATAATGCCGATCAGTTCCACTTTTGCAATGGGTCCCTACGTTTCACGACATTGATTGGGAGAAACCATACTTTCATATCCGCGAGTTCGAAGAGGCGTGCGACACATTTAGTGACCAAGCTTGCACGTAAGATACCATCCGCCTAAAACTTTTTCCTTTTTACTTAAAGGATAGAGCCAAGACCTGGATATGGTCTCTACCCCCGAACTCCATAACTTCCTGGAGAGATATGCAGTCCAAGTTTATCTCAAAATTCTATCCACATCACAAGATCAACTCTGCCAAAACTCAAATCCAAGGTTTTCGACAACACGATAATGAGTCTTTTAACAGATGTTGGGAACGTTTCTAAGAGTTAGTAAGCGCATGCCCCAATCATGGTTTTGACAAACACCTTGTGATCTCTTTCTTCCATAATGGGTTGACAGTGGCTTCCAAGCAACTTGTGCAAATAATGTGTGAAAGACCTTTTTGGGATTTAAACTCCAGCGATGTCGAGGCCCATCTTAAGTATGTTGCAAAAACTACTCAAGCGTGGGACTCCTCCAATCCTAATACCCAAGCCCAGCCAAGATAAACATCTATCACTCCAACTGCATTCGGTTTATACCATTTAGATGGTAATACCGTAATAGACCGTTGATTCGATCAATTTTAGAGAGAGATGAAAGAGTGATTTGACGGTTGGTTGAGAGATATCTCTGGATCCAGCCGTGGGTTAAAAGAAAAGTGTGTGATATTTATGAGGCAGGCCATTCTACAAAAGCATGCCTGATGATTTCCGCCTACAAGGCCATGCACAACGAACATGTGGATGCTATAGGAGGATTCAAGGGAAACTTTAACGCCCCGCATGGGATCTCTTACAACCCTTCGTGGAGAAACCATCCTGGTTTTAACTACGGACAACCACAAGCTGCGATGAACCCACATTCACAGGTTGTCCCACCTCCAATACCTCCTCAATACCAACAAGCACCACCACCTCCAGCGCCATACGTAGCTCCACCTTGGAGGAACCTCGAGGATACAATAAACCAGTTCATAAATTCTAAAAGTGCAAATAAGGCTAGATATGAACGCATGTTCACTGACATGAATGCACACATCTCCAAGTTGCAATCATCCTTGAGTATCCAAGAGAAGGGAAAATTTCCTGCCCAAGGCCAAAGACCTCCCCAAGGTCAACATAGTGTTAACTCCACCTCTACAGAACAGCAGGAGCATTACCAAGATGTAACCATGCTTCATAGTGGGAGAGTTGTTGATTTATCACCTCCTCCACACGACACTTCGAAAGACAAGGAGAATTCGCCCCACATGAAAGAGGCCGAAGATATCCCCTTGAATGAGATTGATAAAATAGACACTAGTGAGCCCGAGGTAGTTGTAAAGCCACCCTCCCTGTGCCATTTCCTCAAAAATTGGTTCCTTCCCATAAAGGGACCATAAGTGATGAAGTGCTAGAAGTCCTTAAGAACGTGAAATTGAACATACCTTTCCTCGATGCAATAAGACAAATTTCAGCATATGCAAAAGTCCTAAAAGACTTACTGACATTCAAAAGGAGGATGAAGGTAAAGAAAAATGTGTTCCTCGCACATAACGTGAGCTCTGTTCTTCTTAACAATCTTCCACCTAAATATAAAGATCCCGGTGCACCCACCATTTACTGCACCATTGGAGAGAATAAATTCGAAAAAGCCTTACTCGATTTGGGGGCAAGTGTCAATATCCTCCCCTATTTAATTTATAGGCACCTTGATCTGGGTGATCTTAAATCCACAAGGATCACTCTCCAATTAGAGTATCTAACCGTGAAGATACCGAGGGGTATAGTTGAGGACGTGATAGTCGAAGTGGACACTTTCTACTTTCTGGTAGATTTTGTCATTTGGGACACGGAACCCTCCTTCGCATCGAAAAATCATGTTCCCATCATCCTTGGGTGCCCATTCTTAGCTACGACTAATGCTCTGATCAATACTCGAAATGGGTAGATGCAACTCACCTTTGGGAATATAACTTGAGAAATAAACATCTTTAACATAGCCCAACAAGCAGGGGAAGAAGATGATCTGCACGCAGTGAGCTTAATTGATGAGATTGTAGAAGAGCACTTTGAGGAAAATTACTGTGGAGACGCATTAGAAGCTTGCCTAGTGTCTAGTCACGAGCGAGAGGGAGCTTACACCGAGCTAAAGAGAGGGATTGGGGAGTTGAGAGGCTTACTCGATGAGAGAGCATCGAATGAGGACGTGAGAGATGTTAATTGGGTTTCTCGATTCGAAGAGTTACCACCGAGGGAGGCATGCATGGTTCCCTCTAGCGACACGCTTTCAACTCTCGAATTTAAGAAACTACCCTCAAACGTTAAATATGCTTTTCTAGGTGAAAGTGAGACATTTCCTATTATTGTCTCCTCTAGCTTAGATGAAGAGCAGGAGGGTAAGCCATTAAAGATTTTGAGGAAGCACCAAAGTGCTTTTGGTTGGTGTATAGATGATCTAAAGGGGATAAGCCCTCTAATTTTCACCCATTAAGATTCACCTTGAGGAGGATGTTAAGCCCTCGAGAGAAATGCAAAGAAGGCTAAACCCCACAATGAAAGATGTGGTGAGGACTGAAATCATAAAATTATTGGATGTCAGGATTATCTACCCAATCTCGGATAGCAAGAGGGTGAGCCCCATTCAAGTTGTCCCATAGAAGTTAGGTATGACTGTGATTGAAAATGCCAAGGGAGAGCTAGTTCCCCAACGTACCACCACTGGATGGAGCATTTGCATTGATTGCCGAAAACTCAATACGGGAACTAGGAAAGACTATTTCCCCTTACCATTTATCGATCAGATGCTTGAAAGAGTAGCGGGCCACCCTTAATATTGCTTCCTAGATGGTTATTCCATATATGAACAGATTGAGGTAGATGTACTTGATTAAGAAAAAACAACCTTCACTTGCCCATTTGGAACATTTGCCTACAAACGTATGCCATTCGGCTTGTGTAATGCAACAACGACCTTTCAAAGGTGCATGTTGAGCTTATTCAATGACATTGTTGAGATAGGGCTAGAGGTGTTCATGGACGACTTTTGTGTTTTTGGCACCTCCTTCGACCTATGTCTAGCCAATCTTAATAAAGTACTAGCCCGATGTGTGGAAAAGAACTTAGTGCTGAATTAGGAGAAATGCCATTTCATGGTAATTGAGGGTATAGTTCTTAGCCACATCGTGTCATCCAAAGGGATCCAGGTTGATCAGGCAAAAATAGATGTCATAGCTGACCTACCCCCACAAAAATCGCTTAAGTACGTGCGCTTTTTCTTGGGCCACGCGGAGTTTTATAGAAGGTTCATTAAGAACTTTAGCGCCATTGCTAGACCCTTAAGCAACCTTCTTATGAAGTACATCCCGTTCGAGTGGAATGAAGCATGCCAAAGTGATTTCAAAAAATTAAAGAGCATGCTTATTTTCGCTCCCATCATACAAGCTCCGGATTGGTTCTTACCATTCGAGCTCATGTGTGATGCTAGCGATTATGCGATATGGGCTATTTTGGGACAATGAAAAGATAAAGAGGCACATGTCATCTACTACGCTAACCGAACTCTTACCGGACCACAACGGACCACAACTCAACTACTCTACCACGGAGAAGGAGTTGCTAGCAGTAGTCTTCGCTCTTGACAAGTTTCGGTCCTGTCTTATCGGTTCCCCCATCACTTATTTCACCGACCACACGGCTTTAAAATATCTCCTTGTAAAGAAAGACGCAAAGCCGCGCCTCATAAGGTGGATCCTACTCCTACAAGAGTTTAATATCTCCATCAAAGATAAAAAAAAGAGTAGAAAACGTAGTCTCCGATCACATATCATGACTTTTGTCTGATGTACCTAGTGATCCTACACCCATAGACGAGTATTTTCTGGATGAGAAACTCTTTGCCACCTCTTTTTTGCCCTGGTTTGCGGATATAGTGAACTATCTTGTCACGGGAGTCGTCCCTCTCGATTGGACACCGCAAGATAAGAAGAGGTTCATTACTTGGTCGCGCATGTTTTTCTATGATGATCCATTCCGTTTTAAATATTGACCCGATCAAATCATCCGACGATGCGTACCAGATGACAAATCTCCTAAAGTTATCCAATTTTGTCATTCGGAAGCATGTGGAGGTCACTTTTTCGTGAAAACAACAATCGCTAAAATTCTCCAAAGCAATTTGTATTGGCCCACGATGTTCCGAGATGTAAACAATTATTTCAAATCTTGCGACAGGTGTCAACGGATAGGGTAAATTACCTGACGAGACATGATGCCATTAACCACGATTCTTATCTTTGAAGTTTTCGATTGCTGAGGTATTGACTTCATAGGCCCTTTTTTCCATCCTTTGGATACCTATACATCTTAGTCGCGGTATATTATGTTTCTAAATGGGTGGAAGACATTGCTACCAAGACTAATGACAATAAAGTGGTGATAAAGTTCCTTCACATATACTTTCTCGCTTTGGTGCACCAAAAGCGATAATCAGTGATAATGGCACGCACTTTTGCAACAAGCCGTTTGAGAAGATTATGAGAAAGTATGGGGTTGTTAACAAGGTTGGAACGACCTATCACCCACAAACGAATGGGCAGGCCAAGTTGGCGAATCATGAGATAAAACACATACTAGAGAAGACCGTTAATCCTGACCAGAAAGATTAGTCCCTTCGATTGAACGATTCGCTATGGGCCTACCGTACCACATACAAGAACCCATTAGGAATGTCCCCATTCCACTTTGTGTATGGAAAACCTTTCCATCTTCCCATTGAGTTAAAGCACAAAGCATATTGGGCAATTAAGAGGGTGAATTATGATATGGATAAATCCGGTGAAGCTTAAAAGCTTCAACTGAATGAGTTAAAGGAGATACGCAATGATGCGTATGAGAATACCAAGATTTCAAAAGCCCGAATGAAACTCGTGCATGATAAGATTATTCAACAAAAAGAGTTTCAACCCGAATAAAAAGTACTCCTCTATAACTCCCGGCTTTATCTATTTTCGGGCAAATTACGGTCCCGTTGGACTGGCCCATTTATTGTTAAGACCGTATTTCCCCACAGAGCTGTGGAGATGGATGATCCAAAAGGGTGGAACACATTCAAAGTCAATGGACAACGCCTAAAGCCATATGTATAGGAGTGCGTAGAAGAGATCGACACCATTTGGTTATCGGACCCCGCTTATAGGGTAAAGTGAGCTCAATTTGAGAGGTCGTCGCAACCCCTATGTGTATGGGGTGAATTCTTGTGTATCATAGATGTGATTAAGTTAGGGTCATTAGAGTCTTAGTTTTGAGTTTTGAAAAGTTAAGGGTAAATTCCAAAGAGCATTCATGCAGATGGAGAATTCTGGATAAAAAGGGAAGACGGACTGATCCACCCCTAGGCACGCGGGCCGGTCCGCTTAGGAGTAGTTTAAATATAACAAAATAGGACACGGATCGATCCTCCCCTGGACAAGAGGACCGGTTCGGTTCCTGCAACTCTTCAAATCCCTATATTCATTCCCCCAATGAATTCATCTCCCTCCATTTCGTCCCTTCCCTCTTCCTAACCCGATTTCCCTCCCAAACCCTTCCCTCCAAGATCTTAACCCCTCCCATTTCCCCACCTATAAATACCACCCTATCCCACCCTCTTTCAGCACACCTTTCTTTTACCCACACTCCCTCCCTCTCCATTCCACCCTATATTTTCCAACAAAATCACTTATCATGGCCAACCAACCACCCCCAGAAAAACATAACTCCACGATCATCACCCAAAACCGGCCGCTCCCGTTCCGTTCCTACAAGGATCAATGTTGGTGTCACCGCATCTTTAGTCATGCCCGCAAGCTCCACATCGAGCGACAGGTTCTGTGGGAGGAGATTCCCGCCAACGTCACTATCCTATTCATCGCAAAGAGGTGGTGCCGTTTCCTGAATGCGCCATTCGATACCATCTAGGGCAACGAGGTGCGTTCTTTCTATGGGTCCCTCATGCGCACTGCTAATTTTCAAGCCGAGGCGTACGTTGACCAAACTCCCATCCCATTCTCCCTCGACATCCTCATTCGCAAGCTTACAGAGAAGGATTGTAACACCCCGCTAAATTCTGGCAACGGCCGCCACCAAAATTAAGTCGGGCGTTAATAAATTAAATATCATCCTTAGCATGCGACAGATGTGAGACATATTAATTTTAATCCACAAGATGAATATTTGTACACAATCCCAAATATTATGAACATCCAACTGATTTATCACCAAAGTGTGACATAAAGTCCGTCACATGCAATCCCCGAATATCTCAATTATTACAATAAATCAAACCCAACTGAACTCTTAAGACAACTTTGGAACCGAAAGGCCCAATAAAAACCCATATATAGTCTCACAATAAATACGACTGAATAGGAGAAGAAATAAATTACTAAAACAATAATATAGATCCTGTTGCACTTTCGAAGGATCTCCAATAATTTCTATGCAGCTACTCCAATTTAATTTTCTGAAAATATTAGTCAACGCATGTGTCAGAGTCAAGGCCCTGAGCATGAATACCGGATACTCCCTTCAATTAGGGTCCTTGAACCCAGACAATAGTGCTATACATATCGACCATAAAAATAGAATATTTTTAAAAGAAATTCTAAAATCCTTAAAAATTAAATTTCTAAGTACCCACAAGGTTTAAATTTGCCACACAAATATTATTTTAAATTTAACCCAAGCCCCACAATGTTAATATATTTGAATTAACCAGGATGATTTGTTCTCACTTTATTATTAGGTATGGCGGCCCTCCCGCCGTGGGTGATTTACACCAAAATAGATTATAATAGAGGTCTCCCGCAATGGGTGATTTTCTCTACCAAAATTTTGACGGTCCTCCTGTTATGGGTGAATTACACCAAAAAACACTTCCCCTTGTCATACTCGCCGTCTGACCCGTTTTTATCCTGCGATCCTCGACATAGGATAAGGTTCCACACACGACACGACATAAACGCCCTCTGACCCGGTTAAACTGTCGGCTCTGGACACATTATGTCGCCAATAAATTTTAATACCAGTTTTAGTCTTGCGGTATTAATTTCCCAAAATTTCTCATACTAGTTATTCACATAAATTTTCCCCACCCTTAAAAGCGATGTGAAAATTCTCAAAATATTCCTTAGTCCCAATCAAAAGTTCTCAAAACACAATTTCATCCCATCATAAATAAATGATGATTATAACAATGTTTACTTCACCAAGATATTAATCCTAGGTTATCACATCAACGGTAAAAATAGAGAATTTGCCCCCACCCCAATATATATAACCCACATAGATTTCTTTTAATTAGTCCCATACCTAATCACCATAAATCGTAACTAACGCCCACTTATTAGTCTCATACCTAACAAGCGTATTATAATAAGGGGTGAAAACCAATTATCTAAAATACAAACGTTCCCGAAATATTCAATATATTATAATATTTCATAATTGACATAATCAACAATTTATGATAATATTCTCAACAACACTAAATTCTCAATAAATGATTTTTAATCCAAATATGGAGAAATTAAGAACACGTAATTATTATGATTTTTTCGAATCATTATTAATCGTAAGTTCCATAATAGCTATTTATTTTCTAGCACGAGTAATTTAATTAATTTAGGAATTTTTACATAAACATCCAAATTAAATTACTAAGGGCTCCTCTACATGTATATGCCCACAATATCATAAACTAAGTAAATACAATACAAATAACAACAAAATTATAATTATTTGGTATCATTGATTATTTTCACAAAACAGCCCCATAATTAATTTCTTCAATATATTATGTTCTTAATTTATTTTAGAACACATGAGTTTTAATGGAGGCTATAATCAAGACACATAACACTAAAGGAAAATAATAGAATAAACATGCATGATTTTTAGATGTAGAAATTGACGAGAGATTCGGGTTCTCCTTGAAAAATTGATCGAAAACCCCTCTTGAACCACCTTGAAATATTTATGTTTTGACTCCCAAAATTTAGCTTGAAAATCTGTTTTTAATGGAGTTTATGGTGGCTCAAGGAGTGGTCATAAATTTGGGATTTACTACTGGTTAGTGAGAGCTTAAGGGAGTGGGAGAGATGGCAAAAATTTATTTCCTTTCTTATCTCATCAACCCACATTATATAACCCCATAATTCATTAGTTTATTCATTAATTAACTCCAAAAATCTTACACCCATCCAATGTTGGTGGGGTTATTCAAAGGGGTTGGTGAGGGAGGTATAGATTAGGGGTTGAATCAATGGATGGCTTAGGAATAGGCCAAAATAAAAAAATAAACCCCAAAGTTATTAATATTTTTATTATTCTTACAATTGAAAATAGCTCTAAAATAGGTTTAAATGACGTTTTTTGGAGATGACGAATAAAAGAAAGTTGCTCAACATTAAATTTTAAGTCGATCTATAATTTTTCAGAATTTTCTAAGCACTTTTATTTTTTGACTAAAAATAATAATATTTTATTTATTTATTCATTCTTTTGTACTTTTGACCCCATGGCACTCTTAGGCCTATTTTTAGCATCCAATAAATATGGTCAAATTATTTTTAACCCCAATAAAACTTCTGAACAAAATTACGCAAGTTCGCGTCCTGCGCGACACATGCTGACAAAAGTCGCGTTAAATGAACCATGACCGTGTCACAATCATTCCTTGAAATTTTTGCATCAAATTTAACCAACATATTTATTTAATCAAAATCATTAAATTCAAAAGTTTATTTTTCTTGAATATTTCAATTTTTTTATTTAAAAACACCCATTCAAAAATCCGAGTTGTTACAAGGATGTCCCTCACCCTTCCCCATTCCAATACCCCAATAACAACCCGCCCCTAGACAAGGATGTATGCATGGCCCGTATCGCCCCTGGCCATCAATGGCTCTAAGGCCCTTTTCCCGTCGGCCAACTGGACGATAAAGTGACCATCACCTTCCAAATCATTTGCGCCAACATTCTCCAAATTTCAAACGATTCCATCATGCGCCCTCGTCAAGCCACCCTTGTTTACCACCTATATGATCCAAACTCCACTATCCACTTGGCCCGCACCATATACCGAGATATTTTTCTGCCACCACGGATGAAAAAGATATTTCCCCGCTCCCTTATGCCCGGATCATCTCATCTCTTCTCGTCGACGCTAGCATTGAACCACCCACCGAATTTTTGCGTCTGCCAAATCCTTTTGGACAGCTCACCCGCACCAAAAGTGCATTGCAAAGGTCCATTCACCAAGCTAGATAGTCTGCCGCTGCTAGTGACGATAGCGATCAGGAGGTATCCGTCGAAGAATCCTCGGACGATGAAGTGGCAGCGGATGATGTGAGTATGGCCGAGGGCGAGGAGCCTGAATACGTGGAAAAAGAGGATCCCGACTATGAGCTTCCGGGATGCCATATTGATGCGCGTAATTATGCGCTTGAAACACAACTTTCGGGGTTCATAGCGCGTTACGATGCTAATTGGGCGGAGGAGCAACGCGCTTATAGGCGCGACACGAGCATGATGCATAGGCTTCAAACTCAAATGTTTGAGATGTCCTTCAACGCCCTCGCCCATTCTACTTTTATGACTCATATGACCCTAGCACGCCCGGTAGCACCAACACTCCACCCCAGTGATCGGTTTGCTTAGTGCTTATGTTTGTGTCTTGTTTTGTCTATATGCTTATATACCTTTTTTTCCCATGTGCTATCACACAGTCCTTATGAATAAAATCTGCATTTTATTTATTTGCTTGTTTTATTTATCGCACTTCTTATTTTGCCTTATTTAGATTTTAGCCCTTTTGATTGGAGACAATGCAAAAGTCTAAGTTAGGGGGGGTGACGAGTGCGTATTTCTAAAACTTCACAAATTCTCAAAATGCCAAAAAAATTAGAAAAGTTTAAAATTTCCAAAAAAAAATATTGAAAAACTCAGAAAAATCAAAAATATTTTTCTTCAAAATAAATAAAAATTGGAATTCAAAATTTTCAAAAATATCTTTAAAATTCGGCTTAAAGTCTCAAATTGCAAAAATATAGTACACAAAGCCAAAATTGACCAAAGATGGAAATTGAGCAAACATAATTGACTTAACGAATAAATGTGGAGATTAACCAACCCGGTGAGATTTGAGCTTATCATTTTTGTGAGTGTATAAATCAATCCGATTTAATAGTTATCTCAAAGTTCTAATTCAGCGTCTAAAAAGTCTTCGCGATCTCAATACCCTTGTTTTGATCGGTTAAGGGAATAGTGTGTAATGTTGCCTTGAAAAATGCGCTGAGATGTCTCTAAACTTAAAACAATCTTGAAATGCATATGTTAACTCAATTAGTAGTTAGAACAATGAAGTAGGCCCTCATTTGTCACCCAAAAATGTTAGCCAGAAAAAGTCGTGAAAAAGTATCCCTATTTGCAACCCCTTTTGAGCCGAATAAAAATGTTCCTTTTGTTTGATAACTCGAAAACACCCAATTGACCCGAAATTGAGAAAGTTGGAAAAGACAAAAATTGAAGTCCAACAAGTGCAACAAAAAGGGGCAAAAGAATAGAAATGCTCAACAAAAATAACAAGATAAGAAAAGTGTGAAAAACAAAAAAAATAAGAAAAAAATGAGCAAAATCCTGGAAAAGCACTAATGGACATCTTAAGAATAGTTTCCAATTCCAAATTTCCCAAACCCATTTTCGTACCCATTACACCTTAAAACCCGAAAAAGACCTAACCTAGTCCAAATTGAGAAATTGGTTGTCGCGTGGAGAGCTAAAACACAAAAAGATAATAAAAGAGATGAAAGGCGTGAATTAGAGGCGATGTTCCCGTTTCCCTATAACCGTGATCCGATGATGAGATCCATTTCCAATAAAATTTTGTCTTTCTATTTGTGTGCGTGAACTTGGTTCCAATGCATTTACTCTTTAAATCACGCACACCGAGAGAAATATCCACTCCTCCAAGAGATTCGTTTGTGAGAGAACTCTGTGAGAATTTGAATCTAAACGAATTTTCGAAAAAAGTAACGTAATGGTCAACCGGTAGAAATTCGCGGTTAAATTTATGGCTTCACACACACACACTATGATTTGAGACTCTTGAACATGAATTGATGATGACTATTTTCTGAAAAAGTTTGAATTATACAATTTTTGAGTATTTTGAGTTTTTTTCTTTGAGTCGAATTTTGTGGGTATATTCACTACAAACCCTCACGAGACACCACTCGTCCTACTAGGGTAACCTAGGGTTTAAAGGCTTGTTGTATACGCTAAATACAATCTCTTGCCCGTGAAAGTGGTATTCTATCCCAATAAAATGAATCTCGAGAGTTGAGCCTTAATTGAATTCTTTTACATTGCTCGAGACGCGCAAAATTTTAAGTTAGGGGGTTTGATTTGGCGTAGATTCTTCCGAATTTATCCCCTTATTTTAGGGATTTTTATCACCTCGGATAATGCAATTGCTCTTGAATTATCTCGTTTCCTTGCCACTGACCCTTCTACATAGTATTGCGAGTTTTGTGCTTTTTCCTGGTCTTTTACAGGTATTTATTGCTAAGGAAAGAAATGAGAAAGTCAAAGAAAAAGAAAAGGTCAAAGAAGAAAAGTCAGAAGGGCAAAAGCGTAATTTCCATCCAAAATTCGGAAGAAGACCCAACATGAAAGTTAAAGATCTCAATTCAACGAATGTATAGGAAGAAACGGCGTCCAATTCCGAGTTCCAGGGAAGAAGTTACGTGGTTTTTAAGATGAGAGAAATTGAAGAGAATTTAAAGATCAAAAGCGGACCGATCCCTTTTCCAAATTAATAGGACCGGTCTGGTCCGTCTAAACCTACTGGTAAAAATTATAAAGCAGACCGATCCCTTTTCCAAAATAAAATGACCGGTCCGGATTCCTATAACTCACTAGAAAAATGGCTAAAACGGACCGATCCCATTTCTTAGAAAAAAGGATCGATCCGGATTTGGAAGAGGACCGATCCTCCACTGAAGACCCGGATCGATCCGTCGAGGATAAACTTGATTTTATGTTCCGATTTTAGAGTTTGATTCAGCTACAACTCTAGATTTTTCATGATGTATTTAGTCTCTAGTTATTGTTAGACAAAGGAGATCGGTTTTTTAGGTTAGCTAAGTAGGAGTAAAGGGATTTTGTAGTCAAAAACCCTAGTTTTCCATAAGAAACACTGCTGTAAGGATTCAAGCTTTTAATTTCTACAATTCAAGTAATACCGTTCCTTTAATTTTCAATTGCTTAGTAGTTTAATTGTTGGTTTTGAATTTGAAATTCTCTTTTCATTTAGTTCTTTAAATTTCATGTTTTCTTTCTTAAAAATCATGCCTTTCTCTAATTTAATTATGTTTGGCTAGTTTTCTAAGGGTTTCACGATAATGGAAATAGACTCTTGAATTAAAATCTTAGATGAATCATGTTGTATAACTGGTTTAACCATGGTAGGACTTTTGATCACGTTTTTCCTAGGTAATCGGGATGCTTAAGAGTGCGACGCACGTACTGGTTAATGCGACACCGCTTTACTCGTCCTTTGCTTATATACGGTACGGGATAAGATCCCTCATATATGTACTACTTAGGAGCACTAAAGACCGAGTTCATTTAAAATTCTAAATCCGAATCTAGTATCCTACGAAGTGAATTACTAGGGTATGGGGGATTGTAACCCGACTTATTTGTTCTAATTTTATAGTTAAGTGTTTTAGTCCAATCGTCATCAGTTTTTCGGTTAACTAGCGTAGTTGAATTTTATTCATTCTAGTTTTGGTATTTAATCATTCTCAAATTTGCATTTAGTTGTAGTTATTTCGTAATCCAAATCACCTTTTCCTTCTTTTTAGAGTCAAAGCTAGGTTACCCTCATCTTTCCAACGTCGTCACGACTTCTGTCGTCCTGTTTCTCTGAGGATCGATACCCGACTTATCAGATTATTACTTGAGCAACAGGCTTGCACTTGAGCCTAAATAGTACGCAAACTAGACACATTTGTAGTCGCGTCAACTAGCCCGCATCATACATAATCAAAGGTAAAAATAAAGCGGTGTCGAATAGCTAACACGCACATTGCATCCTTAAACACTCCAGTTACCTAGAGCAAACGAGGTTAAAAGGTCTATGATGGTTGTGCGTACTACGTAACACGATCCAATAAATTTTCACTTCAAAACCTATTTGCTACACATGTAAATTACATCGGATCGGGTTCATGCATCCCAACCCTTGGAAATTTAACCGGACATAATTAAATTAAGTGAGAACACAAAACCTACTGTGCATGAATTCATAACTACATGAAAATTTGGGAAGAAATATTGTATATAAAATTGTAACCTAAAATTTAATAACTAATCAAGCTGGACTATGAAAGAAATTAAAAGCAAAAATTAAATAATACTTGCAATGAAGGAATCTGGAATTAAAGCTTGAATCTTGAATTAATGTAGCAAAACTTAAAACCCTAGCGTTTTTTAATGCAAGAGCCCTTTAAAATTAATAATAATCGAACCTCTTAATGTCTGGCCTTAAGTTAAATTAAATTCCCTACGAAAATTACAAGTGTTTGAGAAAGATAAAACTCTTAATTTGGAAAAGAAAATTCTGAAAAAATCTCATCCGAATCGGTCCAACGGGGGTCTTAGGTTCGGTCTGGTATCATTCGGATCGATTCATTTGCCATTTATAACAGATCGGTTTGGTCTCTAATTTTATACAGAGATCCTAAAGACATCGAACCGGTTCATTTTCAGCTATATTCTGATCGGTTCGATGGTGAATTTTATACAGAGTCTGCCTTCCTCCCGGATCGGTTTATTTTTTAACAACCCCGGTTCGGTCCGGTTCTGGAATTCTTTCTTTTCTTCTTTTCTCTTGATTTTCTCTCATCTTTGGAGCTCAACAACTTCTGACCTGGGGATCGGATTGGGACGTCGTGTCTTCTTAAGTACTTGTAGACGCGAGGTTCAATTTCCATGTTTGTCCCTCGTCCGAACTCCACATGTAAAGTAATTATTTTGCCCTCTGACTTTCATTCCATTCCTGATTTCTCGATCTTGAATTCTTCTTCTCTTCACTTGTATAGAATACTTGTAAAAAGCATGAAAAGTACACAAAACTCGAGACACTGTGTAGGAATTATCAGTAGCACATATAAAAGATAAATCAACACAATTTAGTCTGAGGTGCTAAAAGTCTCTAAATTTAGGGGATAAATTCGAAAGAATTTATGCCTAATCAATTCCCCAAAAGAGCCTTCGTAATGTGCCAGGCTGACCCCGCTATGAACCTGTCCATCCTCCTTTACTCAGTATTTACATTTTCCTTTGAGAAGTTCGAAAGGGCAATGAACTCCTCTTCGTACTCAGCCATGGTATGCCTCTCCTACTTAAGCTCCATAAATCTGCTCCTCATCTGAGACTGCATAGCTTGGGGAAAGTGCTTCCCATCAAATCTCTCCCAAAACTCATCGACCGTCGGCTATCCCTCTCTGCAACTAACGTAACCGACTCCCACCATTGCAGCACGACCCTCACTAATTAAAATGAAGCTAACATCTGCTTTTGCACTGGTGTTCACTCTACCATGAGCAAGTGTCTCTATCTATATGTCCTTCTTTTACCTGCTTTCCACTAGTATATCTGGACTGCCCGAGAACTCTGGAAGTTGGCCCTTAATGAAGGCCTCCCTTGCCCTGTCCCAAATCAAACCCTGATGCCTGGGCTGGTACGACCATCTGCTGCTGTGGTGGTGGTGGTGGTGGTGGTGGTTACTACTGAGCCTGTGGAGGTGGAAAATGCTGGAGCATTGCTTCTATGGCTGTGTAAACTGTTCGAGACACAATAGTGGTGATCTCCGCTAATGTAATCAACTGAGGGGCTTGTGGGGCCCATGACTGCTACTGTAGCTCTAGCTGAGCCTCCTCCTCGGCAACAAGTGCGAATACGCGCCTCGGCCCACCTCTCTGTCCATTTGCCATCTGAAAGCAAATAAGGTTCGAATTAGTAAAATCGCAAGAATACAATGAAACCTAAACATAGGCTCTACATATCAAGGACACAATGCAGAACGTAATGAACACAACATATATCCTACGTACACTAGAACCTGACTCTGATACCAACTGTAACAACCCCCATTTTCTCACGTAAAGGCTGGCTAGGAACGATGCGCTGAAGATGGGGCTTGTTTGTTAATTAGTACCATTCTTTGCATCAACATAATATAAGTCATATATTAAAGGCCCATAATTTAGTTTAAATTAACATTTCAATAACAAATAAATCCAATCTAACACCAAGCGTATGATAGGTCTGACATAAATGTGAATAACCCAAACCAAAAAAAAGTAAATAAATATCGAGCTTATGCCCATACAAAAATCCCAAATGAAATACGTACTGAAGCTGAAAAGCACTTGAGCTAGAATCAATAGATCTGAAATGACTGAGGAGAAAAATGAGAATGCAAGGTTGCCACATCAACAGTCCTACTATCCTTATTTAAGGAACACCTCGGGGGAGAAAAAAATTAAATTTGGGTTAGAGCCCTAGATGTGCAAGAATTAACTTATTCAATTTAAAATGAAATAAATATAGTCGATGTAAAGTAAATATCCCCCATCGTCACTCACATGAGATTAACATCTCACCCCTTATCTAAGTGCGATATTACCCACTTCCCAACAAGTCCCGAAATAATATATGTGACAACCGTGTCAATTAAATATTAGTTGAATTATCTATAATTAATTTCTACAATGAAGCCGACTATATTTACTTACCAAATCCCAAGGTATCACAGTCTTATATATATATATATGTGTGTGTGTGTGTGTGTGTGTGTGTATGTGTGTGTGTGCGTGTGTGTGTGTGTCCTTTCATATATGCAACACGCAAAGACATTTACCAGTTGTGTCAAGTCCGGAGGAATCTCTTATCCAAGTCGGACATCACAAAACACACATAAGTTGGGCGGTCCTTACGCAGTACACCAGTTCACGGCCCATACCCAATGGTGACAAAGGATCCCAAAATCAACACCTACCTCTCATAGATGGCGCTGCTACGTGGTACATAAATTGACCTACACAACGTCTAGCCCACTTGTGCTGACGTGTGCTATGGTCCCGAACGCGCGAAGCCCCAAGCTGATAGGACCGTCCACGAACATTGGTATGTCCACACAGATACACATAAGTATATATTATTATCCCCATATAATATGTATAGGTAACTACTCTATAATTACCTAAATGTCCCACATGATATCCATAAATGTTCATCAATTAATTATTGGCCGTCCAATTAATTATTAATTCCATCTTCATTAATAAATTATTTAACCATCTAGTTAAAAAAAATATCCCAATTACCATATGCGCCACATTAACATTTTTTTATAAATCCCCGATTGGCCCAAACACCGTCCTACCAACTCGTACAGACTTCTAAAAATACCCCGGAACTAACCATGGTCCCAGCTCCCTCAGCCCCCAGGACCGAATCGATTTGGTTCTTGGCCGAATCGATTCGGAATTGTACAGTAACCTAAATATGCTTCGATTTTTCAATACGGGATTTCTTCATTCATTCCCAAGATTACTTCTAATGGTTCATTCCATTGTACAATCATATAATCAAGTCCCTAATACTTTGTTAATACTCTTAGAACCATTAATTTCATATTTTAACATTGATTTCCTCCCCAATTTTCCAGAATTCATATGATTAAACCATAACCTTTAATCCAGATCTTATGCTATCATAATAATCATGTACAAATCAGATTTTTGGGGCATATAGACATGAGTTCAGGGTTACCCTTTACCGGATCATAATCATGAATCAAAACCTCTACATGTGATTTCAAAATTCTCTAATTAAATCTCAAGAACCCTGAGGTTTCTATCATCAAATTTCAAGAATTAATTCCTAGATTTATGGGTTAACATATTATGTTATAATTAATCATCTACATGCATGAGATTACTTCCTAAACTTTAATCATCAAAGTCCAACCTAAAATCCAGAAATCTCATGGGGTCATTACAATGAATCAAGAAGCAAATTAAAAATTAAATTGAGCAAGAAAATTCTTGCCTGAATATATAGTTGATGAAATCCCCCTTTTTGAATTCCTCTTCACTTCTTTGGTGTGAATTCTTCTCTTCTCCTTCTCTCTCACAATGGTATAGGTTAAGGCTTCTAAAGGTAATCTCCTTGGAGTTTATCAGTTTCTGAATATAAGTCATTAACTCCCTAATTCCGAGTTGGGTTAAATTCCTAAATTTTGGACTCCCAAATGAGCCCGAATCCATAACCAGGCTAGCCCAAAAGTCTCCCAACATGTATACCTATACCCCGGGACCATTTTTAAAGGTTTAAAACACCTAAACGAGCCCGTATACTCCCCGAAATACGTCCCAATTATTTTATCCCAACATTACATTTTATAATTGCGTCACACTTCATCTATGAATATTCTACTACACAAGCAATGGTTATAAACATTAAAATAACAAAAATCCAGCACACATAATTACATCATAATAACAAGTTACATGTTTATAATTAATAAATTTAATTCGCTGATTAAATTCAATTTCTACGAATTTTTTTATTCTAAATATATATAATTTTAATTATTATGAAAAATACGGGGTATTACACCTTACTGCTACATCACGTGATGAACTTTGATTTCATAAAATCTGGTTCCCAAAATAAATTCTCTAATCATTGGCAATCAAATTGAAAGATGCATTACAAAATTATTGCAATTAAACGAGAGCTTGTGAATTGAACATGACCTTTTATTTTTTAAGTAGATCAATGAATGCTATCCCCATTTGATAATCTATATTATACCTCTAATACGATATTATTAGAGGAGTTAATGGGTCTTTATTACTTACTATCTTTCACTTTCTTATGTTGAATATTGTGTTTCTTGAAACCAAATAAATCAAAAAACTCTTTCAAACGAAAAAAATGAATTAATCAAAAGTTTTATGAAAACTAAAAAGATGATTCATTATAGACTCCATTAATTAATTTCTCGATCCAACACAATCTAGATTCAATAAATCTATTTTGAGCATTCTCCACTCAAATCACATTACACAATGCTACTAATAGTACTATATCTATATAACGCTTTTGTGCAGAAAAAAAGTTAAAAAATTTCAATTCTTTTTTATATAAATAAAAAAAATTGTTTATAAAAACATTTTTAACGTTTTATTTATAGAAAAAACTTTAAGTTTTTATTTATTATTGACATAAAGTTTTTTTTAACTAAAAATAGATAAAATATATATAGTTTTTTATATAAAATACGGACATTTTTTTTGAAGTTTTTATTTATAAAAAATAGTTTTTAAGTTAAAAAAGTTTTAAAGTTTCAAAATTATTTTAATATAAATAAAAAGGTTTTTTGTTATAATTTTTTTAACATTTTATTTATAAAAAAAAACTTTATGTTTTGTATCTACAAATGAATATAGTTTTTAAAACTAAAAAAAATAAAAATATGTATAATTTTTTTTTATATAAAATACGTATAGCTTTTTGAAGTTTTATTATAAAAAATAACTTTTATATAATAAAAACCTTTAAAAATAATAGATAAATTTATTTATGAAAAAAATAATCTTTTATAGTGGCTTTAAGATAAGATATTGAATTTATGATATATACTAATTTTTATAATTATTATATTTGTTTAATATATATCCACCGTGCATCGAACGGGTTGTATGCTGGTAATATAAAAACACCAAACAATTGAGAATATTTAATATACTACTTTTGATTTAACAGTTTATATTTTCGTTTATAGCTTCTTTTAACAGCAAGAAGGAAACTCAAAAGAACTAAGCACTATTTATGCATTTTGTACAAAAGATATTGTTTTGAGAAATTGAGAAGATCTAATATAATATTTTTCATTATTACTAATAAACTATTATTACTCCACACTCTCAAAACAGACATCACTTTTTTCTTTGTTATTTTTTAGTCTCTCTCTTTTTCCATCTCTTCCTTATCTTTTAAGGCAAATGTTGTTTAATGATAAACATCACATTAGTACCTCCAAAATAAACATAAACACAAAATATAAACACCAATAGGCCATAAATTTGATTTTAACCCCAATACTTGAGATGTCTTGAATAAAAAAGTGCAAAAGCTAAAAAAATTTGAGAGACCAAATAAGTACCTGCATAATCAAAATGTAAACAAAAATAAGTCGGAAAAGAATAATTAGGAATCCATAAAGGTGAGTTCATGAGTGATGAAAACACAAAATGCCTAAAAAATTTAACCTACAACCCAAAAATAATACCAGAACCCCCAAAAAGAAATAAGAGAGGGAGAGAGTCCAAACCCCAGATAATTTGAAAACTAAATAATAAAATACTGGAACCTGAGAGAATCCAATTTGAATTGAAAAATTAAATCAATGGAGAAAATATTCATTTAGAGGGGTTAGAGCAGATTTGGCCCCGGCCATATGCCAAGTGGGCAGTTGTACAAGGCTCATTTTAGAAAAAGCACACTAAAGATAAATTATCTAGACGTTCTTCTTCATTGCATTACACCCGTTTTTATCAAATGGGGATAAGGAGGATAAGACATGGCTCGTGTATTCAAAGGATACGAATAGACTTTTTTTTCGTGTTGTCCATTGTTTGAAAAAGTCCACAAAAGAGGTGGTCAATTAGCGAATCAAGGATATAATGATTGGGGGAATCGCAGTTTTAGACTTAAAGAACATGAAGAAAGTAATGAACATCTCAATAACATGATTGCTTAGTTTGATTTGCGTACTAAATTAGAGAAAAATGAAACAACTGATAAACATAAAGAAAACATGGGAAAAGAATCTTAAAAAGAATAATTTCTCTTGTGCAATTTTTACCTAAAAATAATTTGGCATTTCGTGAAACAAATGAGAGGCTTTATGAAAATAGTAATGGAAACTTTTTAGGCCGAAATTGAAACAATTGCAAAGTGGGATCCATCAATGAAAGAACATGTAAAACGTTTTGAAAATGTGGAAATTTATCATCATTATCTTGGTCATACAGTTCAAAATGAATTGATACTTATGTTAGCTTCCGAAATAAAATGCATAGTCGTTAAGAAAATTAAACAAACAAGATATTTTTCTGTAATACTTGAGTGTACTCCCGATTCAAGTCATAATGAAAAAATGTATTGGATATTACGATGTGTAGATGTTTCTAATAGTCCAATAACAATAGAATAATACTTTATAGAATTTTTAAAAGTCGATGAAACAACGGGATAAGGTCTTTTTAATGAATTTCAAAAAGTAATATAAATGAATAATTTATACATTAATGATGTTACAGGACAAGAATATGATAATGGGTCAAACATGAAAGGTAGGAAACAAGGTGTCCAAAAAAAATTATTAGGTATAAATCCTAGAGCATTTTACATACCATGTAGTTTTCACAGTCTTAATTTAGCAATTTGTGATATGATAAATTCTTATGGCAAAGCAAAATATTTCTTTGGGCTATTAACTAATTCTACAAAATGTTGGCAGATTTTAAAAGATAATGTTAAAATTGTTGTAAAGTCATTGTCTGCTACACGTTGGGAAAGTCGCATTGAAGCTATTAACGCTATTACATTTTAAACTCCGGATTTAAGAGAAGCTTTACTACAAGTTGGAGATACTGATAATGAATTAGAAGTATGAATTTAAGCTAAATCATTAGCAAAAAATTGTCTTGGAAAATATGAATTTTTATTGTCCATGATTATTTGGTACAAAATATTGCATGCAGTTAATTTGGTTAGCAAAAACTCACAATCTAAAGACATGCGTATTGATATTGTAATTGAATAAGTAGAAGGGTTGATTACTTTTTCTAAAAAATATAGAGAAACTGTATTCATAGATGTGATGAATATCGCTAAAAAAATTTGTATTGAAATGGAAATTCATCCTATTTTTATTAGAACATGTCAAAGGAGGAGACATTTTGATGAGACTGCTAATGAGGTGAATACACAATAATCACCCGCAGATTCTTTTAGAATTACTTATTTTCTTCGTATAGTAAATGAAGTTATTGGGTCATTGGAGAGGAGGTTTGATCAATTCAAAGAATATGAGTAAAAATTTGAATTTTTATTTTGTTCAGAGAAGTTAAACCTTAAATGATACCAAATTGAAAAAATATTGTGATAATCTTTGAAACTTATTCTGATCTTGATAAGCAGATTTATTTGAAGAACTTAAAGTTTTGCGAGATATATTACCAAAAGAATAAAAATGGCAATCGAGATACTAAATTTCTTAAAAAAACTTAATTGTTTTCCAAATTCATTTTTTGCTTATAAAATTTGATTGACCATATCAGTTATAGTCGCATTTGCGAAAATAAGTTTTTCAAAATTAAAATTATTAAAAAATTACTTACGATTAACCATGTCATAAGAAAGGTTAAACAACTCAGCCTTGTTATCTATTGAAAATGAATTTCTACATAAACTTGATTGTAAAAGTTTAATTAGTGATTTTTCAAGTATACATGTTAGAAGAACTATTTTTCAACGATTTTTTTTAGGTATTTAATACCTTTGTAAATTTTGTTTTTTTTGGGGGGGGGAGGTTAAATTGGGTTTTGCACAGGACACTTCAAATCTCACGACCGACCGTGAGTTTAAGAATATGAGAGGGAATGAGAGAGAGGTTGCAACCGATTTTTAGATGAAATGAGAGAGTTTGTGGTGAGAATGAGAAAGAGAGAAATCCGTTTGACACCCACGCGTACAGTAAAGAAGTGGTGAGTGAAGTGAGACAATTCAACATATTTTCACTGTAGCTTACTACCTAGCCCATACATCTATTGTACATCCTGTGTTGTACCCAATAATCCAACATATATTGTTTCAATAAACTAAAGCCGTCAGATATACTTCCCTCATATTCAATTTGATCCCCTAGTTGGGCTAGACCTAAAAACCCTCGTCCTTTATTACAAAGATTACCTTGTGAATCACTTAAATGTGATGGCAATGGCATCATTAACTAAGATTCAAAAGAGGAAAAGTTAAATGAAAATCAAAAGGAAAGTATTCAAGGGTTAACTAATAATACTTCTCAAATAACATGAGCATAGGTTATTTCTTCAAGAAATACGACAATGAAAGATAAGGTGATTATGTATTTATTTGGGAATTTTGTCAACCATACTTCATACAACATGTAAAACACTGAATATATACTCATTGAAAAAATTCACTATACAAATTCCATGAGCAACAAACCCCAACGTGTACAAATCTACTCAAGACATACTCACATTTAAAATATAAGAAATAGACATCATCTACAACAAATCTAAACTAAAAGTCACCAAAATAATGAAAACCTCACTTGGTTATTTTATCAATCACATGGAATACAACCAGTAAAACACTGAATAGATAATCATAAAAGATTGATATGGATGAAAACAAATTCAAAGCAAGGAAACAAAATCATAATATAGGAGAGGGAGAGAATATACCTCTCACCGATAGTCCTAAAACACCACCATCTCCCAATAACCACCAATAGTTCACTACCTAAACCACCAACCTACAAATTTACAAACTCAAAAATTAAGTCGGTGAAATACCGAATATCTTGCCATCGTGGATGTGATGTTTGTTGCTGAAGAATTACATAAAGAGAAAAAGAAGGATGTTTATGAGCGCAAATGCATACTTTTAATATGTGTTCTAAAAAACGCGCTAAGACGAGAGGGTTTTTACAAATGCCAAGATTTGGCCCAAAGTATGTATTAAGTTGTCGTCAACGATGGTCAACATTTTTTTGGAAAAGGCGTGAAAAAATGCGCATTTTTTTGGAAAAGGCGTGAAAAGACGCGCTTTTTTTTAGTATTTAAAAAATATAGTATTTTAATTTGCAAATATTCACACATATCTTAAGGTATGTACTATTTTAGGATTTTTAATAGTCTTGTTATAGTTAAAAAATGTTAAAATATATTTAAAAAGTCCTAAACGGCTTTTTACACTTTTTTTTTTGCCTAGTCTTGGCCTTTACGCCTTGGTCATACCCCGCATTTTTTAGAACCTCGCTTTTAATATATGCCAAATTGAACAATTTTAATTATAAATTGAGCCTAGGATAACAACTACTTGGCTAATATAAATTTCAGATCTCATACACACTTAACTTTAATACAAATAAAGGAAAAAATGGCGGGGCCATCTGGTTCAGGAATCTTCACCATTGTTAATAATGCATTTCCTAAAGAAAACAATAAATGACTTAATACATGTAAACAAATAATTTTAGTTTCTCTAGATCGAATATAAAGTCCATTAAAAATGTGAAAAAGGCTTACAGAACGAAAAGTGAGGATAGTTAAAATACAAGGGAAAAATAAGTATAACCTAATGCGAACTAAACAAATCCTTATCATTGTCTACACGAATCAGCACGTGCATATGACAGCTTAAATACATTTAAGTTGAGTAATCTCTATAACATAAAAAATTTAACTCATGGAACCTATGACAATAATTCATACGCATTGATAGTAACATCACATCTAATATCATTTTCTCATACATCACTAAATAATATCACAAAATGTATCTAATAGCACCGTATTATGAGCACAAACCTATATTAGATTGATCAAAATCCAAAGTGCAATATAGTCAATACAATACCAAGCCAACCACATAGCTAAAACACAAACATTTATTTAGTTTTCGAGCTACAATTACAAAAATAACTTATGTTAAAAGGTCATACTAAATTATTTAGTAAATAATATATTATAGTAAATTAAACGCAAAGTCATCTCTTGGGTATACAGGAGGATTCAAAAGGATAGATGAGAACCGACATTACCCGTGTCATAGTATGGAGGAAGATAAAATTAAAGTCAAACGTCTGATATGAAACAAAAAAAAGAAAAAAAAATCATAATATATGCAAATCAAAATCACATTAACAATATCCTAAAGCCATACACACACGAGAGAGAGAGAGAGAGAGTGTAATAATTTAAAAGCAATATAATTTTTTTCACTACAAGCAATGTTTTATTAAAAGAAAATTAAAAGCGTGGATGAGTATGACCACACTGAGGCTCACAAGAAGATATAAAATTCCATAAAGAAAATCCTAATAGTGAATCGTATGAAACGAGTTATTTACATAAATTACTAAGGATATTGTGGTAGAATTGATCCACTGCGTTCACCTATGATAAAACCTGCATTGGTCATATCAGTTAATCCATTGCCCATAAATCTATGCAAACACACAATGGATTTATGACACAAGACTGCCACAGATAAAATCATTGACTAAAGAACAAATCAGATTAACATGCGTAGATGGCATGCAACCCATGTTCTTCCTTGAATGATGATAACAATTATGTGGGTTTGAAGTCCATACAAATCGATCCATAATTGGACCATTAATAGGACATCCCAAACCATATTTAATTCACTCGATCAGACTGAAAACTAAATCGAACAATTATAAAAAAAAACCATTTAAACCGTTGGCTTGTAAAGATTAAAACGATTCACATCTATGAATCTTTCAAATGGAACGCAACACCCAGGTACATATGAACCATCTACACTGTTGAACTGGTCTAACACGGTCAGAATCAATTATGTCTCACGCAACACCCCAGAATTAGAATCAATTGAGCACACGGTGCATATGAATCCATCAAATTAGGTTCGTAAATGATATTGAATCAATCTTATTCGTGTTAATCAATTCACAACAAAGGTGATAGGAACCATGTGCTCCCATAGCTTACATATTTGGGAATATGTTATAAATAAATGACCAAAAACTAATTGAAGCCATCTAAACTCTTGGATCAAATGATAATAAATGTTGTAATTTGAAAATATAATATTTTGAAACGCAATTGTTGTATGTTAAAGTTGGCTATATTCTATGAAAAAACATTGAGTCGTTGAGTCATTCGAGCCACATAAGCTTGATACTTTGAGTGAGACGTGTTCATTTAGAATAGATGAACTTTTGAATATGAAAATCATGCAAGTCGCTCAATAGCACAAGACTTTCGTTGTCACGTTCTTTGAAGACGTATCATTTTGGTTGTTTTGTAAATTGATCTTAATGCTACACACGTGCACATTTTTAAAAAATGTGTGTTTTAAATTGAATGAACAAGTGATATTTTTACTCAGAGTGTTGTGTAAACCATTTTTGGGAAGTGAGCTAGTTTAAAGTGCAAAGTTTGAGGCACTCCTTATTTTTCAGCCTCAAACCGTTTTCACAATCCTATTTGGATCCGTGCGCACGAATCCATTTGCACAGTCCAATATTGACTCGTATGCATGACTGACCCAAGGTTTTAAACTGGTTGAATTATGCACACGATCAAATTCAACCGCGCGCAGATTTTTTAAAAAATCCTATAAATAGGCCATTTTCCCTCCCATTTCATAATATCTAAAAAAACTCATAACTCAAACACATTTCTTAGAGATCTTTCGAGGTTGAGAGCATATTACTTTGCTTCTCTATTTACAATTTCACTTGTTCCCTCCAAAATTGAGAAAACTTAGATTTATACTTGATCTATGATTTTAAGAGATATTGAGAGTGTTTTGGTTCAGATCAACATAGCTTTGTTCAATTCAAATTACATCTACACTTAAATTGGAGATCTATCACTTATAGATCTAAAATTGGAGGTTATTTTGATTCATTAGAGGAATTGGAGCATGGTTTGATTCCAAGGAGAAGAGCGTAGTTTCTCGTTCGCTTCGTGGATATCGAAGTGGATTGTATCTTCTATAGGGGGAAGTTCAAAGTCTATAAGTAACTACTCATAAGGGTATGAGTGAGAGTTACCTTCTTGCTTTGTTTAAAAATCTTTTCAAGTAGAAATAGAAATTGGAGTGCTTAGAGTTTTTTTACCCCTGGATGGGTGGGGGGGGTGGGGGGGGTGGGGGGGGGGGATCCTCATAAAATATATCTTGTGAATGTTTGTGATGGTTATTTATTCAATTACACGCTTTGATCACACATTACATGTAGACACATCTAGATATAGTATAATTGGTTAAAATTGAGATTAGATGTTAAATTCTACTTATTCTCTGTACATTTGCCTAATTAATCTTGTTGTGCAGTTAGTTCAAGACATACATCTCATCATCTAGTTAATTCATGTCCAAGGAAAATTAAAATTGCAAGCAAACTCAATTTAAATAATAAAATTGACCATGTTATGCAATCAAACCTATTCACTCCCCTCTCGATTTGTTATAGAGTGAACTCTTAGTGGTTTAAACACATATCCTCATAATCCTCACCAAACATCGAAGTTGAGTAAACGTGCATCCAAATATGAATGGAAATACCAGATCGAGAAGCCAAATTAATAAACGTTTGACTGTTGGATTAAAAAACATATCCAAATCAATCACAACCAACCATTCATCCGAATCTCATCATTAAACTCAACAATTTATATATAATGAAATTGAAAAACATCACCGAAAACCTCAACAAGTCGTTGCGTGATACCAAAAACTGGATCAATAGCACCATGATCTATTCGTTATGAGCATCGATTTGATGATGACTGACGCAGAGCTTCATCACCAACAAATCGATTTAAACATTAATCTTAGACCTGCAAGACCCAAATCAAAACGAAATCGAAACTGTGAAATTCCAAAAGTATATATGATTGGCATGATACCAATACGTTGCCGTAACTAGATTCATATTTTTTTGGCTTTAGTCTCATTTCCAAAGATTTATCGGCCCCCCATCTGATGTATTTTTGAAAAACACGGTGAACGATACTGATTAAATCGAATTCGCAAGTTTCTAAGTTAGACTTATTTAATCGGTGCCAATATTTAATCCAATTTTATTCATCCCTAAAACATGCAATTACGTATGGATAAATCAAACCAACAAAACTAATTTCTGACACACATATTTCAGGGAAAATTTCTTTCGGGTAAAACCTTTTATTTCACTATAATGCTTACAATGATTACAATGAAATCTGCAATGGATTAACCTCATTAAACCCACATAGGTCGTAGCCTAAATCAACAATGGAATTCCGCAGCAACTCCAAACGAATCGCAGTTCAGTCAACCTATTAACACCCACGAGTACTCGCTATTGACGCGCAGTTAGTCTGCCTAGTACCTCCCTCAAGTGGCACATAATCAGCAGTAGAGATCTTCTCTACAAGAGAAACTTCAATGAAGATGTGTTCTTGGGTTCCAAAATAATTCACATAAACTATTGGGATCTTGTTAATTGAAAAACAAAAAGGATTAAAACCCTAAAAGTAAGAAGACAATGATTCTTCTAAAGTAGTTTTTGTATATGATTAAAACACAGGTCTTCTTAAAAAAAATGGAGTTGTTTAACACACTATATATAAAAAATTTAAGGTGTCGCGTCGCTCGAACGAGATGTCAGTGTCGCTCGAACGATGACACGTGTCATTCAAACGACTTCGCGCGACATAAGGATGTCGCTCGAACGAAAAATTAAAAATGAAATGTTTTTGTTTCGTCAGAAAATATTTCGCCTCAACACTTAGAAAAAATTCTTTTGACGAAAAACTCCGCTCCAACACGTAGAAAATATTTTGAAAAACATATCCCAACACTCTCAGTGAACCGTTAAGGTACGTAAACACAACCTTACCAAAATTAATCTCGCGGAGGCTTGAATGTTGAAGAACTTTGATATTCGGATCCGTCTTGACGCTTGAATGATCTTGAATAATTCTTCGACAGTTGTAGTGGTATACGACATACTCTAATGTATCGAGGACTATATAAAATATGTCCTTGCAAATCTCCCCCTATGTCTATGCTGGTACAAAATAAAAACATACGAATTATCAAATCAAAATGCCTATACAAATCTAATACCCTCCCATGAACCCAAAACTGAAAAGGTACTAAATATGCAAATCTAAAATTTTTCTTCAAAATCTTCAACTTCAAATCTTTAAGCTTTCCTCATCAGGGGTCAATTTTTTACCTACATACATGAGACAAAGAAAATACCTTCGTGACACAAAAAGTTTGAAATGATATAAGAATAAATCAATAAATAATCAAATCTCCCCCATAATGCAAAAAAAAAACTCCTCCATAATTCGTTCTTCCCTTTTTTATTTGATCGAAATAGACAAGGAAATGAATAAGCAAAATAAACATGGAGTTGTCACGACAAATGCATAGCAAATGGGGATCAAACTACGCTCATGCAAAGAGTAACTCAAAAGCTTCCTCAAACTATTTTTGATTTTTTAATTTTTCATACAAAAATGCAAAAATAATTTTACAAAAACCACACACCATGATTTTACACTAAGACAACCAAATCATGTAAATGGAATGAATGGGTGTAAATATATTCGATTGGCAAATCAACGCAATCAAACATAACATATGTACAAGATGAATATGTGTACTCCTAATGAATGAATCTCAAAATCGTCCTCAGGTATTGAAAGTATTGAATTTAAATGATATCGGCTCAATCCATTAACACATCAAAGTCAATAATGATTCCCACACCAATAACGTCTAAAACTATGTAATGCTTTTTCGTGACGCTGTCAGGACGTGAAAACTCGTTTTTCATTTCTTTCCATCCAAACTCCCTCATAAATTTATACAATAATTTTTCTTTTGAGGTGGCCCCTTTTTGGCATATTTATCTTTTTATTGCCTTTCATTTTTTCGTACTCTTTTAAACCGTTAATTTCACGACGAGTTAAATTTGTACTCTCGCAGCCCTTTCCCGTGATTCACTCATCATATTTTGTTGCAATTAAATCCTCACGGTAAACGGTCCTTACATACACTACTTTCATTGTCAAGTTTTATCGCATATGGTTCATTTTAAAGACAGAATTAAGATGATAACACTCCGATCAATATGTGATAAAATAGTACAATAATCAACTAAATCCGTACAAGTGTGCATTAAAGGAACTCACGAGTCAAACATGTAGGTATTAACAACTAATCATATCCCAATGACTCCAAACATTGTAAAGCACATAAATGGAATGATGACGCATATCAAAACACTATCAAACAGTCATATGAATATGGAATGATGTTGTGACTCGGTCATCCTAAATGTCCATTCATATATGGTGCAAAATAAAATACAAAACTCTTTTTGTCTTTTTCAAAAAATTAATCAAAATAAAATCTTTTTGTATTTTTCAAAAATTTTCAAAAATAAAAATCTAATACAAAAAGTACACGTGTCATAATACTAGTAAGAATATATCATGGAACACAACTAGCGTATGACAAACATGTGAACACAATCATCTATATGATATAACAAGAGAAGAATATTGTACAAATAATCGAGAATCAACTAGTCTAACATCTAGTGCCTCTAAAAGTGATTTCCTAACCCAAATAGATATGCAACGACGTCTAGGGGTTTTGAGAACCAAGGGAACACTAGATTTCAACTTCTTAGGACCTTTTCGAAGATCGAAACAAAAACGCCTAAGGTGACATTTCCTACCACAATGTGAACATGTGTAAACGGGTAGAACGACACCTATGGGTTGAGCTTTTATAACATCCTTGGGATTAGTTGACCCTCTAAAATAAATCATGGTCTTGGTTTTAATACTCGAAACATGAGAACACGACGAGCCACTACCAATGCTACCAACACTACTCGATTCAAGCAAAGAATTATACTCTTCTAATTTTAGGGACTCCTTCTCTAAATATTCAATAACTCCTAGAAGGTAATCACGTTCGTTCTTAAAATACGCACACTTATCCCTAAGAGTCTCCTCACCTGCCACAAACTCATCGAGTAAAATATTTTTATCCACTTTGGCACAAATACAAATCCTATAATTTTTAAAGTCCTCCAATTCTTTTTTATAAAACTAGGACTCTATCATCACTCTCCTTTTGGACAATTTTAACGCATTAAAGTCATGGTCCAAAGAAATAAATTTTTCACGATAAAAATCTCTTTGACTTTGAATCGTTTGTAAAAGATCCATAGAGGATTTAAAACAAGAAATTTCTTTTTCTAAAAAAATAATTATTTTAGCAAACGTCAAATTCAAACTATTTAAATCATCAAAACTCTGAATTGTGTCATCAACGGGGGGGGGGGGGGGGGGGGGGGGGGGGGGGAGGTGGAGGGCATCCGTTTACATAAGTCCTACATCGAAAAAATTGCGATTTTTCACAAAACTGATTTTTCAAAAAAAAAAATTAATATCACACAATTTTGCGAAAAACGGACCAAACGCAATAACTTAGCGCAACATGCTCTGATACCAATTTGTAAAACACGGTGCGTGATACTGATTAAATCGAATTCTCAAATTTTCAAGTTAAGACTTATTTAATCGGCGTCAATATTTAATCCAATTTTATTCAGCCCTAAAATATGCAACTATGTGTGGATAAATCAAACCAACAAAACTAATTGCTTACACACTGATTTCAGGAGTAAAATCTTTTATTTTACTATAATTCTTACAATGATTACAGTGAAATATGCAATGGATTAACCTCAGTACACCCACATAGGCCTCAACCTAAATTAGCAATGGAATCCCCTGAGCCCAGGAACACTCACGAGTACTCCCTATTGACGCGTAGTCAGTCAGCCTAGTACCTCTCTCAAGTGGCACCTAATCAGCAATATAGATCTTCTCTACCAGATAAACTTCAACAAAGATGTGTTCTTGGGTTCCAAAACAATTCACATAAACTATTGGGATCTTGAGAATTGAAAAACAAAAAGGATTAAAACCTTAAAAGTGAGAAGACAATGATTCTGCCAAAGCAGTTTTCGTATCTGATAAAAACGCAGGTCTTCTTAAGAAAAACGAAGTTGTTTAACACGTTATATATAAAAAAATTTAAGGCGGCGCGTCGCTCGAATGATGATATGTGTCGTTCAAACGCCTTCGCGCGACATAAGGATGTCGCTCGAATGAAAAATTAAAAAGTAAATATTTTTTGTTTCGGCAGAAAATAGTCCGCCTCAACACTTAGAAAAAAATTCTTTTGACGAAAAACTCTGCTCCAACACTTAGAAAATATTTTGAAAATTTATCCCAACACTCTAAGTGAACCGTTAAGGTACTCAAACATAACCTTACCAAAATTAATCTCGCGGAGGCTTGAATGTTGAAGAACTTTGATATTCGGATCCGTCTTGACGCTTGAATGATCTTGAATAATTCTTCGACGGTTGTAGCAGTATACGAAATACTCTAATGTATCGAGGACTATATGAAATATGTCCTTACAATTTTTAATATTGTAATAAGTCCCATAGCTACCCAAAATCTTCCATAACTGCTCTGTAAGTGCCAATAATCGCTCCTCTTCATTTTCGCAGAGAATGATACTTGTCCCATAGTTCTTACAATATGACCAACAACTAAAAAATAAAAAATGGGAATGGCTATAAATGAAGCTTTAAAAATGGGTTTAAATACTTAAGATATCCTAGATTAATCCCAAAGTGAAATGGGATTAACCAAAGGAGAGGGCGAATGATATAAACCCTAGGAAAAACCTAGGATCGCCCAAAATTGACACACACACACACACACTCTCTCTCTCTCTCTCTAGCGCTGCATGGGATTAACCAAATGAGAGGGCGGATGATAAAAACCCTAGGAAAAACCTAGGATCGCGTAAAATCGACTTTGTGTGTGTGTGTGTGTGTGTGTGTGTGTGGCTACATAGCTCCTCTTCCAAAAGCAATATCCTTCAAAGGAATGATGTGTCAACCCAATAAAAAAACAAAGGTTCGTGCAATAATCAAGTTGAACACAATTAATCCATTAATTGATTTGGGATGAACCAGAATACAAATAAATGTAAACCTAAATAGAAAATTCCAAGAACATACCACAAGCCCAACGTTGAGGAGTATATCGCCATCTTAAAACACAGGACCTTAGGTATTTCGTGCAGAATAGAACATGAGGGGAGAAATCGAGAGAACGGGTTTGGAAATTCTAGGGTTTTCATTTGGATGGATGAATGGGGCAAAAAAACTTGGCGCTACTCTTTTTTGGGGTGTTGTAAAAATTACTTCGTGTATTATTTTACAATTTCAAAATTATAAAGTAAAAATAGTAACGGACATGAAATTGCTAACAAAAATTTATTGTAAGAAATTAATAACGGTAAAATACTTATAGTAATAAAAAAAATTATCTATTACTAAAAGCGTGTTTTGGTGTAGTAATATTCGTTTTCCTAGATAGGAATCTTCCTATTAAGTCCTATTTACATGGGACATTTCCTAATGGGTCCTATCGTAATATTTTTTCCTTAATAGGTCCTATTTTTTTCATGGGACCTGATGGAGCAAAAAAAAAATGTTAGGACCTATTGAACTGCATACTTAGTAAACGGGACTAATTGATAAAAAAAAACCCTATTTTAATTCACTATTCGTATCCGCCCTTTCAGATATTTTTCCGGATAAATATTCGCATAATTTGAACTTGAATATCGAACGATTTCGAATTTTCGAATATCCGTTTGATACCTTCCCTCTTCATTTAATAATAGCTTCATGATCTCTCTAATAAGAGCATTCAGAGATAGTATTTTCATGTGTCAAAAATCTCGAATTCTTTTCTTTTTCACAAGTGGCTCCTCTTGATTGACACCAAGTGAAAAGACTTACAAACCCATGCGTTCGGATAACTGACAACAAATTATTGATCAATGTATTATGGTGTAAACGGTGAAAAATGATTTTGGGCGGAGCTATTCCCGCTCCAACAAATGCCTCTCGCACTCCAACTTTATTTGTGAGAAACCAAAAGCACAAAATTACCCTTCTTCATTTGTCAAAGAGACAAAGCCCATGACAAAACCTGGTGAAGTTTTGAAAGTTTTAATATTTTTTTAACTTAAATGGGTTGACCATACTTTAGAGTTAGTTAAAATGGCAAAGTTAATTTTAATTTATTTTTTGAATTTGGGTTTTTGACAATTTTTCTAGGAATAATCAACCTTATTTTTTTGTGTATTTAAAAGTCACTTGTTTATTTTTGTTGCATTTTTTTGAGAAAAAAATTAGGATTAAGGTTTTAAGTTTTTTCTTTTCTTTTCGGGTTTAGGTTTATTTAAGATTTTTTTTTTGTTTCGAATTTAGAATGTAAGGTTTAGTTTTTTCTTTCGGTCTAGGCTTCATGGTTTAGTTGTCCCTTCTTTTATTCAGTTTAGACTTTAGAGTTTAGGATTAGAGTTTAAATTGATTGTGACTATTTTATATGATGATGGAATTTTTCTAATTAAAAAAAAAAGGACCTAAACTAAAAACGCAAACTTTTGAGAGGGTCCTAAATTAACCGCAAGACACGAAATCTTTTTTTTTTTCACCAAACAGAAACTCAACTTAATTAAAACGCGACACACATAAAATCATAAAATCTTATTTTATTTAGATCGTGATCGTGTTAGTTAAAAAATAAATTATTCATAATCGCAATCTGTAATTTTTTAAATGGTTTATTTTCAATAAAAAAAATCGCATTTCGTGTCGTGTCTTGTTGTATTTTATTTTAACATATATTTTTTTACATATATTTATAGTCTTACTCAAAATTAAGAGTCGTGTTAAAATCATGACTCGCATCATTTCGTGCTCGTGCTATAATTAAGACTCGTGTTGTGTCATGCATTAGTTAAAACTATGACTATTGTCATGTTGTATTTGTATTAAAATTATAACTCATGATTTCGACACATTATGAACGACTCGCTGACTAATGCGTTAAAATTATGACCCATGTGTTATTTTTTTTTAAATAAAAAATAAAATTTAACCTACAAGTCATAAAGATACACAACACATAAAATGATATCTTTATTTTTACTTAACACGAACAAAATGGAAATAAGAGACACAATCCCATTAAATCGTGGCAAGATACGACACACTAAGAAATCTAATGAAAAATATGTAAAACACCAATAATAAAAAATTGTATTTATGTTTGGTAAAAAGAATTGTTATTTTTGTTTGGAAAAAAAAAATCTTGTTGTGTAGCTTTTACTTGACCATATTTGTGTTTGGTAAAAAAACGACTTTGTATTGTGTCGCATTTAATTCGGTCATGTTTCTTTTTTTTTTTGTAAAAAAAATTAAAATAAGATATCATGTCGTGTTATTTTTACTTGGATTGTGTTCGTATAAGGTTAAAAAAACATATTTCATGTTGTATCCAATTTTAATTGAGTCGTATTTGTGTTTGGTTAAAAAAATTGTGTCGTGTTGCTTGTACTTGGATTGTGTTCATGTCAAGTAAAAAAAATCGCATCGTTTCATATTTTAACGGGGTCATATTCTTATTTGGTTAAAAAAAATTGTATTTATTGATTTAATATATATATATATATATATATATATATGAATTTGTATTAAAATATAAGAATTAGAGAAATATCCTTAATGTTCTCACCTTAAATACCTTGTCAACAGATTTTTTTATGTGTCGGAGAAAGATGGGAGAGGATTTGCAATTTATACCATCAAGTTTATTTTTGTCATTCAATACATTTTTGTCGAGGGAGCGGGGATAGCTATACCCATGATTTTTTGGCTGTTCCCATTTTCCGGATAACTTGTGAACACAACACACAAACAGTTGCGGTAAGCTTTTGTAATCTAAACGAGTGTTTTCAACAATAAGGTATAAACACATCCAAAGCTAAAAACCTGTTAATAAAACATTGTTGCATTATATACCCATCATCTCATTCGTGTTACAATAGAGGGTAGGGGTGGGTAGGGTTGAGAGAATAGGTTGTTCATATGATATGAATCATATGTAACCTAACATGGTTGATTCAACTGGAGCTGCTAATACGGAAAAAAAAAACACTACTACAAAGGCTAAAAACAGCCTGGATTCATTCTACTCCAGCTTTCTTTTTCAACATTGCGATGAATTCATCTCTGTCTTGTGGCGACATTCCATCGGCCGAACAATCTCCAACTCCCCACTCTGCCCCGCGTATGCAGTATTTGTCTTGAATTTCTTGCTTATTCCTGAAAATCGCCACAACAATATATGTTCAAAAATTTAACATTGGCTTGCAATATCTTCCATTCTTATTTTCTTTAATTCTACTCGCAGAGAAGACTGAAGTGCGCCCGGAATTATTTTTATGCGTTCAAAATTAGAAAAATAATTCATTTTAATGATGAGTTGAAAAATAAATATGAGTGGTTTGGTTAAAAATGTTCTCACTCCTTGTATTCTTCCTGGAACCTAATTCTTTGGGAGGTAGTTAGAAATGTTTATATTAAAAAGGATAAAAAAAAAGGTTAGAGCATGTGTAATATTTAACTACTGTTCCGTATAGTATATTTAAAATCAATCCCAACGAAATTTAAAAACATATAATATACTTTACACAGAAAAAACTGTAATATGGGATAAACATGACACAAGTAACTTCTAAAATTTTAAGGGTTCGTTTGGTTCGGAGTGAAATACTTTTATTTGGGATATAAAGTAAAAAACAAAATATAACTCTAAATAGGTGAAAACATAAATCACCATTTTACTTTTCACCGCGGTGAAAAATATTTTACCCCGAACCAAACGAATAAGGTAAATTCCATGTAGACCCTTGTAATTTGTTATAACTTTAGACATAATATCAGGTACTCCCCTGAGTTTTAATGTATCACCACAAACTACCTTTATTTGAACAAAAGCGTTAATCAACACTTCAAATATTAATGACACTTTAGTCTCCTTGAAGTTTGGTCGAATTTGCACTACAGTATTCCAAAAGTGGCATCAATCCCAAAGTTTGATAGTTGATGCACTTTTGTCTAAAATCTAACGGGCCGTTTAATTTTGGACGGAAAATGGCATGTGCGTTGCACATGTTTTTAAATTCTTTCAAAAATCATAACATTTTATATAAAATTCAGAAAATTGTGAGAAAAATACCGTCGGATTCGTTAGGTCGTGTAGATTATTTATATATATAAATTTCTTAAATTTGACATATTTTTATATACTTTAAATTTTTGGCCTTTGTTAGTTGAAGGTCACCATACACTACACTATTTATCAAATTTTGGTTCATTTTTTAATACTAACATGTTATAACCAATAAATAGATATTTTTATAATAAACTAAATAAGAAGTCCTACATTACCATGTTAATTCTATTGTGTATTGGTTAGGCTATTTTTATATGAAATTTAAGAATTGACTTATTAAAGATGTTTATTATCATCTAAAGAGTTCAAAAATTATTTTAAATTATTTATTTCCTATATTTATTAATTTTAAAATATTTTTCCTATAATTTTATGCTTTTTAAGTAAGTTATTTTTTAATGCTGAAATGTTTTTTCTATAATTCCCAAAATTCTAATAATGGATATAATATTTTTAGTTTACAAAGTTTTTTAATAACGGTAGAATTTTTCATATTTTATTTTCCATATTTCTATAATAGGCATAATATAGAAAATCAATGATTAAAATTATGTTTTGGACTCTTTTAGTAACAATAAACATCTTTAATAAAGAGTGCAATTCTTAAATTTCATAAAAAATAGCATAATTAATACATGATAGTGTAGGACTCCTTATTTAAAATTATAAATAAAATTATATTTTTCTTATAAAGAATATCTATTTATTGGTAATAATATGTTAGTATAAAAAAAATGAACCAAAACTTGGTAAATAGTGCAGTGTACCTTTAACTAACACAAAGGCCAAAAATATAAAGTATATAAAAATATGTCAAATTAAGAAATTTATATATATAAATAATCTACATGACGTCACGAATCCGGCAGTATTTTTCTCACAATTTTTTGAATTTATATAAAAAGTTATGATTTTTGAAAGAATTTAACTAAAAGAAAGGCCGTACCCATTGCACAAAAGCTTGCCGCTCAACTGAATGGTCTGGACGAGGCAGATGTTGGCAGGTATTACCCCCATATATGGAGAAGCTGCTCCCATGTCTCGAACCCGAGACCAACCATAGCTTGGTCGAGGGCACTTATCATCGCACTAAGGTACAACCTCTTTTGAAAGAATTTAACTAATTAATAAAAAAATTAAACTTAAAACATGTGCAGCACACATGCCATTTTCCGTCCAAAATTTAACGGTCCGTTGGATTTTGGATGAAAGTGCATCAACTAGCAAATTTCAGGGTTTTATGTGCCACTTTTGAAACTTTAGTTAATGAAATGCAAATTCGATCAAACTTCTAGGACTAAAGTGCCAGAAACCCAATATTAATTTAAAATCTTTTAATGGCAATAATACACTTGTTGATCACATGTGAACAGGCATAACAATCATAATAAAATTGTTTTGAACTTTTATTAATTAATTTTATATTTAAATAAAAGTTTTGACAAATTAATAAAGAATGGTATAGTGATTACTTTCCAAATTCATTAATGGTTTGTTAATGGGCGTTTGATTTTTTTCAAAAACCCGATAGAGGTTTATGACATTTTACAAAACACAAAGGGTTGATTCTGAAATTTTGTCAAAATACAATGGATCGAAATGGAATTTATCCAAAAACTTACTAACAAGATGAGCAAACAACGATTCATTCTAGGCCAAAAATTAATGATGAGATGAGAAAAAATTACTTCTCTTTATTCAACTTGGATCGCTCGAGCAACTGCTTGAGCACGGGAGAATTTTTGAACCTTGCATCATTTTCCGCATATCTTTTTTGGTTTTCTTCTGCAAAAATAGTATGAATGTTATTTGCTTCCCGATATCAATTTAAATATATCGGCATTGTGTTGAAGATTTGGGAAGACCATACCATTGAAGCGATTGAGAAAATCGATTTGAGGTAACTCAGGACCAGGAACTGATTCTAATCCGGCCAAACCCGAGAGGAATCCAGCATTTACTGCAAATTAATTATTAAAACATTGCATTAATGGTGTCTAGTATTCTTCAACTTCAGCTGGTAAAAAAAAATTATGAACATCCTTTTATATGTCTATTCAGTAACAAATTTCATGATAAAGGAAAATATAATTATAATCCAGCATACAATGAAGAAAATAAATATAATCAACTCCTTAATATGAATATAAGATGCCAAAGTGCCGAAATGAGGAGAGGCTTGTATGTAATTTGAAATTTTAAGGGTTATTTACTCATTGGTTGGACATTGTTATTGCTAAAAATTGTTTCTATAGTTGATGGCAAAGCATGCATAGAAATTGTTAGAGATCATCTCCACCCCTCAAAAGCTATTATGGTATGCAAAATAGGTAAATTTAGGAGCTTGTCACCAATTAATGTCTATGCATGAGTTATCTGACGCTTGTAATGACACTTCAATACAAAAAAATAGGTGGCACTTGAAGATACGCTGCCAATTGTGAACATATTTAAGGGAAAAATAACTCAAAATTTTACTAAAAAAATAGGGTTTACCTATTTTGACATGCAGACTATAGTTGGAGTAACTCATTTCCAACATGCAAATTGGAGTTGAGCATAAGAAGCACATATACTGATACAATACGTATCTGTGCTACAGATATTTTTTAGCACAGAAATTAGGCGATGAATAAGATCGAGGCCGAAAAGGTGCTTCTCTATTTGTTTTCTTTTCATTTCTTGTCAATTCATCTTACTGTAAAAGACTAATACTATACTTGTTACTTAAGTGACTAAGTAAATTAATTAAATAATGTATTGGTTAGTGTTTAAGCAAATCTCATGCTGGTCATAGACATCAAACAATGCATTAACTGCACATCATTATATAATAAGAAAGGTCAATCATATATTGTCAAGGCTTTCAAAATATGGAAAGCAAATCTCAAGGCTCTTAAAACATGAAAAATCATCGGGGGCAATTTTATACCTGCTCTCATAAAATTGGTTTATAACTGTACTTGGTCAAGATATTATCAACTAAATATCCAAGTTTCTATTTCCTTGTGTTCATTAATTGTTTTTTCCTCCCCAGTTGTCAGAGGGAGAAACAAGGGAATTAAAGTAAAATTATGTAAAATGTTAGCTTGTAATGATGTGATAGTGATACTAACAGCAAGAGATGGGAAGAGGGGTACTCGAGCTGTTGGAAATCTCAAAGTCTCTGGACTATCTCATGTAGTTTTCCATCACTTCTTTATGCTGAACCCTATTCTCTTTGGTATGCTAAAGATATATTTTTTAGAAAATTGGATATCGAATGTTCGCGTTTACCTGTAAAAAATGTACCCAACTTGTATTTTGAAGTATCCAAGAGAATCCATAAGTGTAAAGAGAATCCACAAGTGTACCCAAAGAATCTGAGAGTAACAGTAAAGCAAAGTATCTAAATTACAAGCATATTTATTGAATAATGAACTTCTAAAAAAGAAGAAAGAGATAGGTGTCCTAAAGTCTTTGTAGAGTATCATAATACCACATGAATATATAGTCTTAAGATTTTGTTTCGTTTGAAAAATACTAATTCCTCCCACTTTCTCTACCAGGAAAACTGTGGAAGGATTTTCATTTATATACTCCTGTCTCCTCCTTTATTTATCCACTAAAATGTTCCTTTCTTGTCGCAAAAAAAAATTATAAAAATGAAGATTGTTTACAAAATCCACACTTTATTCTCACTTGTTTTCTTTTAACTTCTTCTATTCTCTACCTAACCCACAAGGTAATGTTATACATATTTTCCTCCTTTTCCTATTTTTACGCAAACACCAAAGATTGGATCCAAAGAAGAAACAAAACACAATTGAAATTTAAAATAGACCAAAAAAATAATGAGATATTTATTACATCATCAACAATCTATAATAGAAGTAATTATACTCCAACTAAAAAGAGCATTAAGAGAATTACTCTAATATTTCCTAGAGAACTAAACCTCTCTTATTATATTTAATACTAATAATTAACATACAAAGCTATATACCTCTATCTGCATTAGTCCTTTGTTAGCACTCAACCAAACAAAGTATTTGCATAATTGTGTTGAAATCAACTGTGCTTTCTCTTAGAGATGCGAGTTTACTTACCCTTGATGTTTTGTCTCTAGGTTGATCCCAAAATCTTTCATCGCTTTATTATTTCTCTAATCCTTTTATTAACTTGATATCAGTTACACCACTTCTATTCCCTTCCCATCAGTCTTTTGTTTTTAAGTCCCAGCATTCATTACGATTATCTTTCATTACCTCTTAACTTTCTCACAGTAAACGTTTCTAACCTCCCTCTACACTACTTTTACTGCAGTTGCTTTTATTCCCAATCATCATTGTAGACCCATTAGTGGATACCATAAACACTGACGAGCCTTTCCCTGAAGATGATGTGGAGATATCCAAGTTTCTCCAACAAAGCTCCTTGGTAGGAAAAGTTACAGCTGAAAAACCATCAAATAACGTGGGGTCCAAAACATTATTACAGGAGCGTGGCGTACAAAACAGGAAGTATTGGTATGTCACTAGAAGGACAATGTTTTCATATTCAGATTTAAAGAAGAAGCTGACAAAAAGAAGATTCTTCGCGAAGGACCGTGGTCAATAATGAAAAACCTCTTAGTTTTAAGAGAATGGGACCAGGAGGCCTTTTGGTTACAGATTCATAACTAGCCCATTCAAAAGAAACCGAGGAAAATACAAGGAAGATGGCAGGGGTAGCGGGTACTTTTCTACAGTTCGAAAATGCAATTTTTGATCCGATGGCTCATGGTAGTTTTGTGAGAGTGAGAATTTTAATGAACCTTGAGAACCAATTCGCCAGGGTTTCAAACTTCTAAGAGGAAACAACAATCATTCATGGATTCTGTTTAAATACGAAAGGCTCCCCACCTTTTGTTACAAGTGCAGAAGATTCGGCCATGGCAAAGAGGTCTGTAGATTGGAGTTAGAATTGACAGGAGTTAATATGTTTGGGCCTTAAAACAGAGTAATACAAGAGAAGAGCTGGAAACTGACGCCGATAAGGGAGCACAGAAACACCACAAGCTTGGATAATCACACTGTGAAAAGCTCACCGGTAATGGCGAGTGGAACTATGGCAAGAGAAGCGAGTGGAATACTGAACAGAACAGAGACTGTCACGCTACCAAGCAAAAATCTCAGCACATAAAGGACAAGGACGAGAGTTGGAAAGTTCATAGGTATACTTTATCAAACACTCTCCCCTTAATGCCCTTTCTTTCACAAAATCAGAAAGTACCTTGTGTAGAGAATCCATCCTTTTTGTACCACCAAGTCTCAACTTCAAATCTCATTAACCACCCACATCAACCTAGCTGACAACACAGCCCAGTACGTAAATCCAATGACCCGACAACTAAAGATCCACCCCAATGCCCATTTGTGAACCACATAAACTCACTCAACGTCCCCTACATTGTAACTCAACCACCAGAAAGCCACAATAGGCCTACTCCATCTCCAACTAAACCAATTGATACCAAAGAACCTCTTATGACCCAACTACTAACCCATATCATGAAAATAGCCCAAAGCATAAACCCAATTCAAAATCCAATCCACCCATTAAATTACCCATTGAAATCACCCCAGGATAAGACAAATCCCCATTAACTGACCATTACCCAACTGAACTGTCTAAACCGTCCCAGAAGACGTCCAACATAGACCCCAACTTTCCTGGAAATGAACCTTCTATCAGTATCGAATAGGAAACTCCACCGGATTTTAGAGAAGGGGTTCTGTCTACCCATTTCAATACTTTGTCTATCAAGAAAAGGCACATGAGGCAGAAACCAACAGTGTAAAATATTTGACAAATGATGGGGGGAATTTTTCATAAACAACCAATATGCTCTCTCAAAGGAGACAATACCCAAGGAGTTGAAAATACAAATTGCACCATAAATAGGAAGAAGGAGAAGGAAAAAAAGGAGCGGAAAAAAACAATCATCAATTTCAAGCCAAGAGTGACGCATAACCAAGGTTATGAAAATGTCAACTCATCCCAAAGTTTGATGGACTCCCCTGTTTACTCATCTCACTATACCCAATGCTTAAAAGCATATTCATAGCAACCAATTAGACTTGAAATTCTGGAGGAAGAGGAGAGCCAAGAATTGGATAAGAACATTAAAAAACCAATGAAAAGGGTTGTGGTGGCTGACCCATATCAGCCACACGACCAATGTTGATTTCTTGGAATTGCCAGGGCGTGGGGTGACCCTTGACAATCCGGATGCTCAGGGGAATCATCCAATCCCGTCGCCCAATCATTGTTTTCATGATGGAGACAAAATGAGGAAGCTAGAGGAGATTCGTAAAAGTACTTAACTTAACAATTCTTGTTATGTCGAACCAATCGGCATTTCTGGTGGCCTGGCTTTGTGGTGGAATCATAAGGTGGAGCTTGAGGTGATTTCAAAAACTACAAATATTATTCTTGCTAAATGTACTCTGAAATCAGAAAAGAAATCCTGGTGGTGCTCATTTATGTATGCAGATTCGACAGTTGAGAATAGAATATTAGTTTGGGAGAGCCTTACGCTGTTTGCAACTTCTACATCCTTCCCATAATGTGTCATTGGTGACTTTAATATCATTCGATCAAGTTTCAATAAAGAAGGGTGACAGTGTCTACATCTCAATGTGATGAGATGCTAAAATTAAGCGAAGCGTGTGGAATTGCTTAAATTGAGTTTAAGGGTCAGAAATTTACGTGGAGGAGCAAATGTAAAGGAACGAATTGACAGATTAATGCCAAAGGAGGCGTGGAGAAATTTATTCCCCGACATTATTGTTAATCATGAAACAATTAAGTGGTCCGACCATTGTCCCCTAGTTGTTAACCTCTCCAGCCATAAAAATAGAGTTTCTCATCCATTTCGTTTTGAATCGATGTGGACTACAAGCCACAAATGTGAAGAGATCATTTCCAGCAGCTGGAATGCTCCTTGCGAGGGGTCTCATCTCTTTCGTTTTGCTCAAAAACTGAAAAAGTTACAAGAAGAATCATTGTTCGTGGAAAAGACATCGGTTCGGTAATAACAAAGCCAATCTCGCTAAACTTAATGAGTCTCTAGCGGTGCTCTAAAACCATCCGTATACGTATGAAAAATGATGGGAATTAGGGTTCATTTTAATATTTTCTTCCATTTTTTTATTTCATTTTATTTTTCCTTTTATTAGTTGTTTGGTATTTTTGTTACATTTTTAATTGTAGTAAGGATTGAGATGGAAGCTTCTAGAAGGTTCCATTAGTTAGTGCTATCATGGATGAGTTGTCATGACAACTCATACTTAGCTAACAACTTCTAGAAACCTCTCCCATTCCCTATGAATACTCCCCATGTAGCTTCATTTGGGGCACTCCTACATTTTTTATATATTGAGAGAGAATTGAGACGAGAGTTAAATCATCTTCTTATTTTCACCTGTTGTTGTTGTTGTTGTATAACAAATCGTAGACGACGGAAAATGGAACCTAAGAAGACGTTTGTTCCCATTGATTCGCACACTGATAGGCTCGACGAGGTTTTAAACTGCCTCGTAGCACGATTCGACGCTCTTGAGGCTCGCCTTCCTCCACCCGACGCATACATTAGCCGCCCTCACACCGCTCCCACCGCCACCCAAAACCCTAATTTCACCGTCACCATTGCCCCTCGGTTATACCACCATAACGGAACTCTAAACCCACCCAAAAATCCTTTGCCATATCTCTGAAAAAGAAGAAGAAAAAGGAGCTTAAATCAATCCCTAGACCTATAGCGAGGAAAGAGAAGGAAGTTGAGAAGAGAATGGGAAGAGAACGGGCTGAATCGACCATCACCACCGTCGTTTCAACTTCGGTGACTCTCCGCGTACTCTGACAAGCCCCAACGACATCTAATCTGGATGTTGATGGCCAGGGGCAGATGGAACCCTAAGTTGGATTTTGACCCAGGTGGGTTTGGATTAGCCTCAGAAGAATACGGAGAAGAGGCAGATTCTTCAGACTGCATTGCGCCTCTGGCGGTTACCGTCGTCAGCCTTATTCAGGAGGGAGTTCTTCAACCCAACATGTGGAGGGTGACACTGATGGCATTCCCCTATGAGTTTGAGGAAGAACTCTTTTTCATGGAGGGGAGAATGATAGGAAATAGGGTTCCTTTTAGTATTTTCTTCCATTTTTTTTATTTCAATGTATTTTTTTCGTATTTTTAATTGTAGTAAGGATTGAGGAAGCTTCTCGAAGGTTCCATTAGTTAGTATTGTCACTCATACTTAGCTAACAACTTTTAGAAACCTCTCCCATTCCCTATAAATACTCCCCATATAGCTTCATTTGGGGCACTCCTACATTTTTGACATATTGAGAAAGAGTTAAGACGAGAGTTAAATCATCTTCTTATTTTCCATTTGACAATCATTTACGTCAAAAACAAAATGAAACAGGAAGCAATAATAAACGAGATGGATGATTTGCTCAAGAGGGAAGAGATGTTTTGGCACCAAAGGTCGCAAATTACTTGGATCAAATTCGGTGACAAGAATAAAAAATGGGAGATAAGTCCTATTTACATAAGACATTTCCTAATAGGTCTTATCATAACATTTTTTCCCAATAGGTCCTATTTATATATATAGTGAATATTCACTATATGCTTACAAATAAGACCCATTGGACCAAATATCTTTTTTCATGAGACTTGTTGGAGAAAAAAAAAGATGATAGGACTTATTGAACTACATACTTAGTAAACGGGACTAATTGGTAAAAACCCTATAAAAAGTTCTTCCACTCTTGCACAAGAAGACAAAGGAACCATCTACCAAGAATAAAAAATATGGATCAAATTTCGATGGAATCAGATGAAGGGATTAATGGATGCAGTAATGAACACTTCGCTGAAATTTTTTAATCTCAAGGTCCCAGGGACTTTTCTTGGTGTTTAAACAATGACCAAAGGGTTATTTCCAAGACATGAATGTTGCTCTTTGCAAGAGCATATTTCTGACATGGAGATTAGGAAAGCGGCTTTTCAACTCGGCGATCTCAAGGCCCCGGGGCAGGATGGTTTTTCAGGTAGAGAGATCTTGGTGAAAGCTGTTTTACAAGCCATTCCATGTTACATGATGTCATGTTTTCCATTGCAAAAAAGAGTATGCTCCAAACTCGCTTCGATGGTTTATAATTTTTGGTGGGGCAGTGATGAGGATAACTATAAAATCCATTGGAGAGGCTGGGATTATTTAGCTACACATAAGATAGATGGGAGGCTCGGCTTTAGATACTTTGAAGCGTTTAACCAAGCATTGTAGGCAAAACAGGGGTAGGGGATAATTAAACATCCGGATGAGCAGTGCTGGAAAACTTTGAAGCAATTATACTTTCCAAACTGTTCCTTCTTCGAAGCCAAACTCGGAGCAAGACCATTATGGATTTGGAACAACATAATAGAGGGAAGAGAACTACTCCTCAAAGGAATTAGATGGCAGATGGCAAATGGAAGAGACATTGACATTTGGACAGATGGATGGGTCCCAAGCTTGAGGAATTTTAAGTTTACTCTTCCAATCCAGCCAACTGTGATCTGAATGTGGTCAATGATCTCATTATTTACTCTTCAGGCTGCTGGAACTTCGATATTTTTGGAAAAAGAGGTGAGAGCAATTTTAGCAATTCCAACCAACTTATGTAACGGAAAGACTGTTATAGTGTGGAACCCTGCGAAGAGGGGGGTTTACTCTGTGAATGTGGCTATGGAAATTATGAGAGAGAAGTCTAATAAATCCCCATCATCCTCATTCACTCCCCACCCTAATACTTGGAAGTCCTTGTGGAGTCTGAATTCCCCCCCCCCCCCCCCCCCCCCCAGTAAAACTTCTTAGATGGAGATATTGCAAAGAGGCGATAGCAACCTGCCGAAATTTATATGTTAAAAAACGCAGCCCATCTATGTCAGTTGTGTCACAAAGAACCCAAATCTACTGAGCATATGCTTCATTGTAGCAAACAGTTTTCCAAGTTGTGGTTGTGGAGCCTAAACTTTTTGAATGCTATATCATGCCTCCGGGTGGTGCCATCTTGGGTGGGTTCGGAGGTAATATTCGCTTCTCGTTACCACTGTTAAGTGAAGCGGTGGCGATTAAAGACGCATACCTAATGGGTCGTAACTTGGACTGTTCAAATGTGATGGAAAGCAATAATCATGGTTTGATTCTCTAAGCCACCATGGGAAATCGCAACAATTGTTCAAGATATTAGAGTTTTGGGATCCTCTTCTAGTTTGTTTCTCTCTTTTGTTAGAAGACATTGTAATGAGTGTTAGATAGGAAAGTAAAAGAAGAAGATTTGAGCAGTAGGAAGATAGAAGATATATTAAAGCAGAAGACACTATTAGTATCATTAACAACAAGCCTTTATTTAGGCAAATACACCACCAACTATCTCCACTAAACCAAATGCAGCAAACTAGTGCAATTGACTAGATAAGCACTAAACCATGTGCAGCAAGTTAATGCTCTTGACAAGGTATGCACTAAGCAATATGCAAATAAAAAACTAAAACAACATTTCCAACAATCCCTCCCTTAAACTAAAAGTTTTCAAACATTTAGTTTAAAAAAAAAAACTGCGTGGCACCCCTCCTCAAGGTGAATTTTCTTGAGTGCAAACTCCAAGTAACTTTCTTAGCTTCGAAAATGTAACCAATTTGAGGGGCTTGGTTAGTATATCAGCAACTTGGTTTTCACTTCTGCAGTAAATGTGATCAATAACTCCTTCCTTCGTGAGGTCCCTTAAGTAGTGATACTTCACATCTATATGCTTACTTCTACCATGAAGAACAGGATTTTTGGAGAGTTTGATTGCAGAGCTATTGTCACAGTAAATTGTAGCAGGTCCTTTTTGTTTGAAGTTCAGTTCGAGCATTTTCTTCAACCAAACAGCTTGACAGGCACACAAAGTTGCAGCTACAAACTCAGCTTCGGTAGTTGATAAAGTAACAATTGGTTGCTTCTTTGATGACCATGAAATAGCTCCTGACCCCAGCATAAAGACATATCCCGAAGTGCTTTTCCGATCATCTAAATCTCCGGCATAATCACTATCAGTAAAGCCGATCAAATCTGACTTTTCTCCCTTATTATAGAATAACCCATAATCAGAGGTACCTTGCAAGTACCTAAAGATTCTCTTAGCAGCTAGAAGATGTATCTCCCTCGGACTTTCCATATACCTGCTAATAAGACTTACTGCGTGCATTATGTCAGGTCTTGTTGCAGTCAAATACATTAAGCTTCCCACGATTTGCTTGAAGAAAGTGTTGTCAATCTTCCTTCCTTCAGAATCTTTAACAAGCTTCAAACCAAACTCAGTTGGTGTGCTCACAGGATTGCAATTCTTCATCAGAAATTTGTCTAAAATTTCTCGCACATATTTCTTTTGAGAAATAAAAATTCTAGTAGTAGATTGCACTACTTCTATACCAAGAAAGTCATGCATTTTTCCAAGATCAGACATATCAAATTCAACCATCATGGACTCCTTGAATTCGTCAAACATAGCACTGTCATTTCCAATGTAGATTAAATCATCGACATATAAGCATACAATGAGTATTTATCCTCCATCTTCAATTTTAATAAAAAGTGTATGCTCATATGGACATTTGTGAAATCCTTCCCTTGAAAAATAAGCATCTATGCGGCTATACCAAGCCCGTGGGGCTTGTTTTAGTCCATACATTGCCTTTTTTAATTTATTCACCTGATGCTCACTTCCAACCTTCACATAACCAGGAGGTTGATCAATAAATACCTGTTCTTGCAAGTTTCCATATAAGAATGCTGATTTCACATCCAATTGGAAGATGGGCCGTGAGTTTTGTGCTGCCAGTGCGATCATTAACCTGGTTGTGTCATGCCTTGCAACTGGAGCAAAGACTTCTTTGTAATTAATGTCGAACTCTTGCTTATAGCCTTTAGCTACCAAGCGTGCCTTGTCTTTATCAACTTCGCCATTCTCCTTCAATTTTGTCTTGTACACCCATTTGACACCAATTGTCTTTTGCCCTTTTGGAAGATTAGTCAACTCCCAAGTGTTGTTTCTTTCAATAGCTGCAATTTCATCATCCATAGCCTTCTGCCACTTTGATTCTTTGACAGAAACATCGAAACATACAGGATCACAACCTGAAAATAGAGAAAAATGTGTAAGTGGATCCTCAGATCGTTCAATCCCAGTTACTTCATAATCTGACATCCATGCCGGTCTTTGTTTTGCTCGTTGAGGTCGTTGTTCAGCATTTGCTTCAGCTATAGGAGGACTTTGAGGATCTTCTGGATCGTTCTGAATAACTATTGGAACTAGTCGTTGCTCGTCCTCCTCAGGCAGCTGTCTTCTATCTTCATTTTCACCATTAAAATCTGCTGGAATTGGTTGTCCAGCAACATTGTTGCGCCATGACCAACATCTGTCTTCATCAAATACAACATCATGGCTGATAACAATTTTCTTGGTGATAGGATTGTACAATTTGTAAGCTTTTGACTGATCACTAACACCAAGAAAAATGCATTTTTCTCCTTTGTCATCCAGCTTTCTTCTATTCGCATCTGGAATATGGGCATATTCAATACACCCAAAAATTTTGAAGTAATCAACTGTTGGTGTGCGACCGCTCCATGCTTCCTCTGGCGTCATATTTTGAACAGAAAAAGTGGGACTTCTATTCAAAACATGAATGCTCCAATTAACTGCTTCAGGCCAAAAAAAATTCGGAATGCCGCTACTTCTCAAGAGACTTCGCACCATGTTTAGAATTGTGCGATTCTTCCTTTCACTCACACCATTTTGTTGAGGTGTATAAGCTGCCGTTAGTTGTCTTTTGATGCCACGTGTCTCACAAAAATTTGCAAATTCATGTGAATTATATTCTCCTCCACGATCGGTGCGTAGCACTTGTATTTGGCTGGCTGGTAGTTTCTTTCTCAACAAACAATTTATAATTTTTGAAAGCTATAAAGCTTCAGATTTCTCCTGTAAAAAATACACCCATGTTTTTCGACTATAATCATCAATGAAAGTAATGAAATACCATTTACCTCCATTAGATGTTGGATTTATTGGCCTGCAAATATCGGAATGGACCAGCCCTAACACTCTTTTTGCTCTCCATGTTTTTCCCTTTGGAAATTGCTCACGGTGTTGCTTACCAATAACACACTCTTCACAAACTTGAGAAGGACTTGATATTTCAAGAAGACCAATCACAATATTTTTCTGTTGGAGCGTCTTTAATCCACCAAAATTAAGATGCCCATAGCGAAAGTGCCATAACCAAGTTGTATCTTTAAACTTTACAGAAAAACAAGCATGAGTATTATTATTCAGATATAGAGGAAACATACGATTGGTTGTCATATTGACTTGAGCAATTAATCCTCGTTTCGGATCTTGAATTCGACAAACTCCTTCTCTAATAGTGATCTCATATCCCTTCTCTTGAAGCTGACCAATACTAAGCAAGTTTGTTCTTGGTCAGAATTTTCTTTGGTCCGGATTTTGACATTTCCTTTTCCCATGACAGAGACCGTAGAGTTGTTGCCAAACTTTACTTTATTCTGAAAAGATTCATCTAAGTCGAAAAACAAAGACTTATCACCACACATGATTGCTGCATCCGGTATCTAAATACCACAAGTTTTTATGAATTTCCTCCTTTGCGTGACATGCCAACAAAAGAGCCACTTCTTCTTCCTTCTCTACAAAGTTAGATTTTTCTCCACGATCTTTATTCAAATTAGTTCGACATTTTGACTTATAATGTCCATACCTGTGACACCGAAAGCATTCAACTTTTGATTTGTCTGCTGACTTGGGCTTATAAGAATTTGAATGATGATCGTCATAACTTCTTTCTCTTCTATGAAAACGAGAAAATTGATTATCTTCTGATTTCTGGTGTGGGATTTTGCGATCATTGTTTCCTCTGCCTCTTCCTCCTCCTCGACCTCCTTTATTTGACGTTGAAAAATAATTATTAGATGAGACTTGCAATGATTGCTCCTCTTTTTCTTGTCGGTCGGTTTATTTTCTGTTCATGAACCAACAAAGAACTCTGCAACTCATCAATAGAAAGAGCATCAAATCTTTGGATTCTTCTATCGAACAAACGATGTAATTGAATTTCGCCGTCATCGAACGCAAAATCTTCTCAATGATTGTGACGTCCTCCAACTTTTCTCCATGAATCCGCATCTTGTTTGCAATTTCCATCGTCCTCGAGAAGTACTCTGAAACCGACTCTCCCGCCTTCATGCGTGAAGTCTCAAATTCAGCACGAAGTCTTGAAGTTGTGCTCGCTTTGCCCTTGCTGTCCCTTTATATTTCTTCTTCATAGAATCCCAAATTTGCTTGGAAGTTTCTTTGCAAAGAATGGTTTCCAAGATTGATCGATCAATGGCCTGGAATAGGTAGTTCTTAGCTTTAAGATCCTTCAGCCTCTGCCCATCCAGTTCGGCTTTTTGCGGACCAGTTAACACGACACCAGCTGCTGGTTCTGCTATTCCAGTTTCAATAATTTGCCCGCAGAACTCCTTTGATCTCAAGAAGTTCTCCATCAGCATACTCTAGTGATCATAATGACCATCAAAGCGTGGAATAGAAGGTTGAATGAAATTTTCAAAAGCCATTTTATATTGCTACTGCTATGCAAAATGAAGAGAATAAAAACTGATGTTGTTATTTACTCACTCTGCTCTCTTAGTGGCTCTGATACCACTGTTAGATAGGAAAGTAAAAGAAGAAGATTAGAGCAGTAGGAAGATAGAAGATATATTAAAGCAGAAGACACTTAGTATCATTAACAATAAGCCTTTATATAGGCAAATACACCACCAACTATCTCCACTAAACCAAATGCAGCAAACTAGTGCAATTAACTAGATAAGCACTAAACCATGTGCAGCAAGTTATGCACTAAGCAATATGCAAATAAAAAACTAAAACAGCATTTCCAACAATGAGGCTGCTCATATTATTGCCTCAGTTGGCCTTTAGGGATAAACTACCCCCCTCGGTTTGCCTCTGATTTGTACTCTCTCTCCTATTTGTTTAATGAAACATCAGCCTTCTCTTGAACACACACACACACACACACACAAATTATTTCCATAAGAAGAGAATAAAAGAAAAGGGAAACTTGTAACTAATTTCACTCAGTTCTGAATTGGCGATGTAATATCAAATTTATATAAATAAAAGGCATAGTCTGAGGGACAATCAAGACGTGTGGCGTTAAAACAATTGAGTGAAATTTGACAAAAGAAGAAGAGAATGAGGGATTACCAGGAGTGGACCAGAGAACAACAGCAATAGAAGCGGCTAAAGGAAGAAGAGACTTGTGAAATGTGGGTGAAGTTGAATATTGATATTCATCAAGGCCTTTGCTTTTACTACAACAAACAACTTGTGATTTTTCACTCGATTGGATTTGCTGGAACTTATTTTGAGCCACCTTATTCCTCGAGGGTCTAATGGTACTCAGTGATTTCCCCAACCAAAGGTCTAATGGAGTCCCCACCACAGAAGAAGAAACCATTGTTTTGCTTTGGGCTCTCTCTCGATACTACGGGGAAGACCAAAAACAAACGGTTCATACAACTCCACTGATATGATATTATGTGGCTGGGCATCCATATGTTGGTTAAACACTTGTAACCGTGGGTAAGATTTTTTTTTTATTTTTCTTTTATATACCACCATGGATAAGATTGGATTTCCTTTTAAAAAGTAGGTTTTTGGGGGTTAGGCACCTAATGGAAGTTATTAGAACCTCTGTCCCAAGAATATTATTTTTTTGAGATTTTTTATCAATTAGTGTCATTTACTAAGTATGAAGTTTAATAAATGTTATTGTTGATACCAAAATTAATATGCTGATGTGGACGAATAGTATGAAGACACGCGTCAATCTACGTGGCACAATAACAGCGAGGAAGATCATTTCCCGACCAACCATGCTTCTTTCCGAGCAACGAGAATACACCGAGGAGCTCTATCATACCGAGGAACTCCATCCGAGGAACTCCATCATCCCGAGATACTCTAAGCTCTCCGAGGAACTCTTGATCAACGAGCAACTAAGGCGGTCCGAACTGCACCTCGGCCGTGTCATCAATTATCAGACGGACAACTGTTCAACTATTCATTAGATTCTTGACGCACACGCTGCATTAAATGTATTACCCATTCATATGTATATCATTTAATGTATTGGACCTTTCATGTACAGCCTTGAGGCTATAAATACCTTGTATCAATCTCATTCAGGGGGACCGGAATTTCTTGAGAGAACTTGTAATCAAGAATTCCACAAACACTCAGCAATAACATAACAGTGGACGTAGGCTTTATTCCTAGCCGAACCACTTTAAAAATCTTTGTCTTATTTATTTATTTATCTGTGATTGAGAAATTAGAGCGATCTAGTTTTTTACATCAACAGATTGGCGCCGTCTGTGGGAAACGACTGTTATTATCGTTTTTCATAAAAATCATTTATCACCAATGGCAGATAACCCAGAGTCCAGTAATCGAAATGCTGGAAATACTGGAAATCTTCCAAATCCATCTGCATCTCCAGATCTAGCCGGAATTATGACGAATCTGGCTCAAGGACAAACCGCCATGCAAGAATCTATGAGGCAACTCCTTCAAACTCTTCAAGGCGGTGTACCTACTTATTCAGGGCAAAGGACTGATCATGGGCAACCACGATCCAGACGTACTGGGTCATATCGCAGTGGAGAATCCAACGATTCTTCTTATCAACCTGGGCGAACTTCATCAATACGGGCTACGGATACAAATCAACATATCTCTCTTTCTCCGGAGAGAACAAGCGCTTTGGAAAGACTAAGCAAGGTGTCTCCTTTCAGCCGGTTAGGACCAAGGAGGAACATGAGTCCACCTAGGGCTCCATCAAGAAGTTTTCGACCACCACCAGGTTTGAGAGAAGGATCTGCACAATCACGACCAACTACACGTCGAGATAAAACTCAGGAAGCTACGTCAGAGCAATCATTTGCTCGGACTAAGCGGCCTGAGGAAGGGAATGAAGCATGGAAAGGTTCCATTCAACGGTTGGAGGATAGATTGGGAGAAATGGCTAAGGCGAGGAACCCCTTACAAAGAACTTTTGTTCAAGGGACACCTTTTGTGCAAGCCATTGTGGATTTCCCTACACCGTCGAAATTCAAAGCACCTGTAGTAACCCCCAGGTACGATGGAAAGACAGATCCCGTACTTCATATAGAACAGTACCAAGCTGCTGCAGATATCTACGCTGTCCCCGACGAGATGAGGTGTAGAGCATTCTCGGGAACTCTTACCGGATCTGCACAGATATGGTACAATAATCTTCCTCGGGGTAAGATTTCAACTTTTGTTCAGTTAGCCGAGCTGTTTATTGGCAATTTTTGTTTTGGAGCAAAGCCGGTAAAGCGAGTAGCGCACTTGCTAAGTGTTAGACAAAAATCAGGAGAAAGTACTAGAGATTACATAACTCGTTTCAATAACGAGAAGTTGGAAGTCATAGATTATGAAGAAAAGACAGCAATCACTGCTTTGATGAGTGGTTTGCTGCCTAACAAGCTATACTATACTCTGGCCAAAGATCCGCCTAAAAATATGTCGGAATTGATGGCAAAGGCGGCCAAAATCATGAATGCCGAGGAGGCTATGACTGCGAAGAAGAATATGGATAAAGAAGTTAAAGTGGAAGTCGACAACTCTAAGAAGAAAGATCAGAAAGGTAATGGTGGTGACAAACATTCCAGGAATAACAGGATAAAGTTGGAAGCCCTAAAGAAGTATGATAATTATACTCCATTGAAAATGGGTATTAATCATGTTTTAGAAGAGATCAGGAATAACGAGGAAATCAAATGGCCAGAGAAACTGAAGACAGATCCCGACATGAGGAATAAGGCCAAATATTGCGAGTTTCACAAAGATCATGGCCATATGACCAAAAATTGTATAGCCCTTCAGAACGAGATTGAAACACTCATTCGAAGAGGAAAATTATCAAAGTATGTAGATCGCAAAAGTGAAAGGAAGAATGATGATAGAACTAGAGAGAGATCTAGATCTCCTCGTCGTGCAGAGGAGAAAAAGAGGAGGGACCATGAAGAGGATCCAGATGATGACCCCGATCTTCCCAAGAAGCCAAGGAAACCTGAACGAGAGGTATTTTCCATACGTGTTGGATCATTTCATTGTAACGTTATTACAGGGGGAGATGCAGGAGGAGGAGACCTTACTGCAGAAAGAAAAGCTTACCTCGGAGAGGCTCAAGCTTGTTCATACATTCAGCGAATAAACCTGGCCGAGGATGATCGCCCGAGGAAGGTAAACAAAGAGAAGCTAGTGATTGGTTTTTCAAAAAACGACCTGGCAGGTGTTCTTTACCCTCATGATGATCCTTTGGTGATCAAAATGAGAATGAAGGATGTGGTCATTTCAAGGGTGTTAGTAGACAATGGTAGTTCGGCAGATATCATGTATTATTCATGCTTTGATAGCTTGAATTTGAAATTATCTCAATTGGAACCTTATCATAGACCTCTTCTGGGTTTTGCTGGCGAAAAAGTTTTTCCACTTGGGACGATCAAGTTGGATATACTCATTGGAACTTGGCCTGCTTGTCGAACAGAAAGAATACGCTTCTTTGTGATGGATAAGAATGTGCAGTCAGCCTACAACATCATCATGGGACGAGTGGGATTGAAGAAGTTCGAAGCAGTTCCATCTACAGTTCATCAATGTTTGAAATTCCCAACGAATTTTGGGGTTGGAGTTGTGAAAGGTGATCAAAACGTAGCTAGGGAATGTTATTATTCGTCTGCCGAGCAAGAGGAGCTTGAAGAGTCCAGGAAAAAGACTACTACTTACCAGGTGGAGGAAGGTACAGAAATTGAAACTCTTGATCCCAGGGATGAATCTCAACTTGTAAAAGGACAGGTGATGGAATCTACAGAAAATGTTATTCTGGACGACGAGCATCCTGAACGAATAACCCAGATAGGATCGTCGTTGGATGTTTCAATAAAACAGGAATTGATAAATTTCTTGAGAAACAGGAAAAATACTTTTGCTTGGAGTCATGAAGACATGCCAGGAATAGATCCAAACTTCCTATGTCACGAGCTCAATGTGAATAAGGAGATCAAGCCTGTGAAGCAGAGGAGAAGAGTGTTTAGTCCCGAGAAGAACCAGGCCATACAGGAGGAAGTTGAGAAACTCCAGAAAGCCCAATTCATTGAAGATGTAAAATATCCAGATTGGTTGGCAAATGTGGTGATGGTGAAGAAGAAAAACAACAAATGGAGAATGTGTGTCGATTTCACCGATCTCAATAAGGCATGCCCCAAGGATCACTTTCCATTGCCCAGAATTGATCAACTGGTGGATGCTACCTCGGGACACGAGCTACTCAGCTTCATGGATGCTTACTCTGGCTACAACCAGATCAAAATGAAACCTGAAGACAGGGAAAGTACTTCTTTTATTACCCCTAGGGGAACTTATTGTTATAATGTTATGCCTTTTGGTTTAAAAAATGCAGGTGCAACATATCAGCGGTTGATGAACAAGGTTTTTACCGAACAAATCAGCCGCAACATGGAGGTCTATGTCGATGACATGCTCACTAAAAGCAAGAAAGCTGCTGATCATTTGGTTGACTTGAGTCAAACTTTTGATCAATTGGATAAATATCAAATGAAGCTTAACCCGACGAAGTGCACCTTTGGAGTACGAGAAGGAATGTTCCTCGGATACATCGTCAATCAGCGAGGTATTGAGGCAAATCCAAATAAGATCAAAGCTCTTTTAGGGCTGCGATCCCCGACGACAAAGAAAGAAGTGCAGAGTCTTACCGGACGAGTTGCAGCGCTCAACAGATTTGTATCTCGAGCAACTGATAAATGCATACCATTCTTCAAAACACTTCGAAAAACCTTTGAGTGGAATGAGGAATGTGAAAAAGCCTTTCAAGACTTGAAGAAATACTTGGGAGCACCTCCACTGTTGTCCAGACCAATAACAGGAGAAAAATTGTATTTGTATTTGGCAGTATCAGAGAATGCAGTCAGTTCAGCGTTGATCAGATTGGAGAATGGAGTCCAGAAGCCAATTTATTACACAAGTAAGGCTTTCCGAGGTGCAGAAATCAGGTACCCAAAGCTAAAAAAATTGGCATTGGCACTAATTGAAGCAAGTAGAAGAATGAGGCCATATTTCCAAGCCCATACCATCATCGTTTATACTGATATGCCATTGAGACAAGCCCTCCATAAGCCAGAAAAATCGGGGAGATTGATGTACTGGGCAGTAGAACTTGGTGAATATGATAATGTGTATGAGCCCAGATCATCATTGAAGGGGCAAGCTGTAGCAGATTTTATAGCAGAGTTCACATACCCTGATACCCCCGAGGAGCAAAAGGTGCCTGCTGATCTACCTGTGGACGATACAGGATCAACAGAAACATTTGCTGACCTACCTGTGGACGATACAGGATCAGCAGAAACAGGTCCAAACCAACCAAGGTTGGTAAAAGGACTTGGGGATGTAGAGAAATCATTATATTCAAACCCAGACCAACCAAGGTTGGTAAAAGGGTACGAACAGATGATTGACGAGGAGCGAAAGATACCGGGGGATGATGGAAGAAAACAACAGATATTTTATCGAGGAACTCTGACAGATAAGAAATTTGAAGACGACATACCTACATGGAGTTTATATGTAGACGGATCATCCTGCACAGCTGGTTGTGGAGCAGGAATTGTTTTGATCACTCCAGACGAGATTGATATGGAATATGCTTTGCGATTCCAATTCAAAGCCTCTAATAACGAAGCGGAGTATGAGGCCATGATAGCAGGTCTTAATCTAGCAAAGACTATGGAAGCACAACAAGTGATGGTATTCAGTGATTCTCAATTAATTGTGAATCAGATGATGGGAATATATGCGGTTAAAGGAGATTTAATGATCAAATATCATGCAAAGGTGATGAAATTGTTGACAGAATTTGATGCCATTCAATTGGTGAGAATACCAAGGATGGAGAATGTACAAGCAGACGCACTGGCCCGACTAGCATCAGCTACTCGTACCGAGATGCGAAGAACCATACCGATTGAAGTATTAGAAGGTCAGAGTATAGATGAAGATCTGACAATGAATGTGATTACCCTTGATTTAGGACCATCTTGGATGGATCCAATCAGGAAATATGTTGAAGAGGGTGGATTGCCCGAGGACAAACTCGCTGCCAAGAAACTGAAGTATAAAGTTGCTCGGTATGTATTAACTAATGGTATTTTGTATAGACGAGGAATTATGGCAGGTTTGCAAAGATGTGTACATCCCACCGAGGTGAAAGAATTGATTGAAGAAATCCATGAAGGATCTTGTGGAGCTCATGTAGCAGGTCGAACACTTTTACAAAGAGTGATGACACAGGGATATTATTGGCCGACAATGAGGGCTGATTGTATAGCCTATACCAAGAAATGTGACAAGTGCCAACGTTTTTCCTCCATCCGACGAACTCCACAAGCATTGCTAACACCAATAACTTCCCCTTGGCCATTTGCCATGTGGGGAATTGATTTGGTTGGACCACTGCCGACCACCCGAGGAAGATTCAAGTATCTCGTAGTTGCAGTGGACTATTTTACTAAGTGGGTGGAAGCTGAGCCTCTTATCAATATGACGTACGAGAAGGTATACCAGTTTGTATGGAAGAATATCATTTGTCGATATGGTCTCCCTCATGCTTTCATCACAGATCATGGAACACAATTTGATAATGAAGAATTTGCTGCCTATTGTCATCAGTCGAACGTTTTGAAGTTTCATTCAGCACCAGGCCATCCCCAAAGCAATGGACAGACTGAAGTGACGAACAGAACATTACTAAACGGGTTGAAAAAGAGGCTAAGTGAAGCTAAAGCAAATTGGATTAATGAGCTCCAATCAGTATTATGGGCTTACCGAACAAGACCCCCGAGCAGCAACTGGAGAATCACCATATATGCTAGCATTTGGAAGTGAGGCTGTGATACCGGCCGAGTTGGGTCTCCCAACGCATAGAGTGCTGAATTTCAACTCTCCGATCAGTGACTTGATGAGAAGAATGGATTTGGATATGCTCGAAGAAGTAAGAGAAGAGGCAGCCATTAGGAATGCTGCTTATCAACAACGAACAGCTCTGTTCTACAACAAAAGGGTGAAGAAATGAGATTTGAAGGAGGGTGATTATGTGCTGAAGAAAGTCATTCAGAAACAGAATAAACTGGAAGCAAACTGGCATGGACCTTACCGAGTTACAGAGATTGTTCAACCTGGAACTTACAAAATAGCAACTCTAGAAGGAGAGGAATTTAAGAATGCATGGAATGCTGAACACATGCGCAAGTATTATCAGTGATGTAAAATGTAAAGTATTTCCTTCATTATGAATAAAACGATGAATAAAATGAGGATGGTTCACCATTTTCTTTCTGTTGAAAGTTTTTCGGGGAATACTAGTGTTGAACACTACACTGCTTGATAACAAGAAGAAGACTGCTCTACGGAGCCATGCTCTACGGAGCCAAGCTCTACGGAGCAAAAGTGCTATAAGTAGCCAACCTCCTTTGGTTAGGAGGACATGCTCTACGGAGCCAAGCTCTACGGAGCAAAAGTGCTATAAGTAGCCAACCTCCTTTGGTTAGGAGGACATGCTCCAAGGAGCCAAAAAGTTCGAAAGAACCCTACTACTCCTTTGATTAGGAGGTGTACATCAGCATGATCAACTACGGTTGGTAAAACTTCATATACTCTCACATTACAGCTTATGTTGGTCGGGAGGTAACATTATTACAAAAAGTTCTTTAAAGAACAAAATATTCCAAACTGTACCAAGTATGGTTGGTCGGGGATAAAAACCAACTAACTGTAGTTGGTCGACGAGGACAAAAGTATTGACCTTAGTTGGTCGGACACATGTTTATATTTGAAATTGAACCAAGTATGGCTGGTCGGGGATAGAAACCCATCAACTGTGGTTGGTCGACAAACATTATTTATCCACCTTGGTTGGTTGGAAACAATTTTGAACAATTTATGCTTATTATAAATTCTAAGTTGGTTGATGAACCATATAATTTGCAAACAGAAAAATAGCTATTGGCAAAACAGAAAATGAAATTCTTGCATTAAGATAAAAATGTATTACATGTTACATGTATGTGCTAACTATTACATTAAAGATTCCTACTCTATTGGTTTCTTTCCTTTATCTTTTGAGACAGGTTCCTCGCCAGCAGGAGGATCCTCTAGACAAAGAGGAGAATTAATAAAGTTCATGTCCTTCAGCATTCTGACATTCATTATTGTAGGAGTGTCCAACAGGTGCTCAGGACGAGATACTTCAACTTGAGAATGAAGGTTATAATCACCAAGATATTTAGAGATCAAACTCCGAGGAATGGAACGAGCAGGAATCCATGCCATATCCAATTTATAGGGAGGAACAGGCAAGTCTAGCAATCCAGGAGCATGATAATCCCATAAATAATGACCTCGTTCCAATTTTAATACACCCAGGGCGTTCAACCATCCCTGCTTATAACCTTCGTTGTTAGCATTTTCAATGCGAGCATCCAAATGATAAAGAGATTCATTATAGCCTGCATTCCAGAACTCCCGAGGCTGTTTATGGAATTGGAAAGTTAATCTATCTACTTGCTCGAGAAAGTTCTTGATAAGAGCATCTTTATTATTCAGAGCAGACTTCATCGCAGCCAGTTGATCCTCTAAAGATAAGTTTTTCTTAGACAAATCAGACAGAGCACGATCCTTAACATTCAGTTGGAATGCTTGAGTTTCCAGAGTAGATTGGGTGCGAGATTCTTCAACACTGCGACTAAGAACTCTTTATCGGCTCCGAGAATCAACTGGAGAATTTTGCTCCTCGACGATTCTTCCTCGTCCACGAGAACTCCTTCCTCGTCCCCGAGCAGTCACAGGAATAATAGACTTTTTCAAGTCGTCCAACTCTTGCCTTAGTTTGGCGTTTTCAACCTCTAGAAACGAAAAACCTTCATCAGTAACTGGTACTAATGCAGTAGAAGAGGAGGCAGCGGATTCATATTGAGCCAATCTTTTCTGCAGACTATTATTTTCTTGTTCCAGGATCTCGGCAATTTGTCGGCAGGCTTCAACTTCACCTTTTAGGGTCCTTTCCCTAATGTCATATGCAGCAATGATCTTTTTATGACCTGTATCAGAGGAAAGTTGTTGATATCTATTTTCATATTCCTTGTGTAATGAAGCCATCGATTCATTGTGCTGACCTTGGAGATCCTCTAAGGAACAATGCAGCTCTTCAATCAAGTCATAATAAGCGACATTGTTAGCTACAGCTCGGTCGAGTAAATCTTTCAAGTACCGATAAGCCTCAGTCGCCTGTTCTGAAGCATCATGACCAAGAATGTCAGCAATTTCAGAAGAACTAAGGTCTGTATGACCAGCCCTATAGTATTGGTGACATTGCTGCATCAGCTCGGTATCATGAGAAGAGATTAATTCCATTCTAGCAACAAACTAAAGACAAGAAAAAGACAACAATCAACAAAGAATCATCAATAACAGCGATGAGTAAAGAAGTATTTTATTAGATCATAAAAGGATTACATTGTTCGATTACAAATGATGAAAGATAGAAATGATACCGAACAACTTCACACCTTTTCCTTGTCTCCCAAGACTTTCTCGGGAGGCTGGGACGAGGAGCTCGGTTGCTCGGTGATAACAACAGCTTGATCGGCAGAAATCTTCTCGGCAGGAGGAGGCATAGAAGAAATATCCTCGATGACAGAGGGTTGAGAAGCAGAGATTGGGACATCCACAGCCATGGAAGACTCATCTGAAGCAGGTTCATCTTCTTCTTCTTCCACAATTGGTGGAGGAGGACCAGGGAGATGCCGTTGGAATAGCTCAGAATCGTCTTGGATTTTTAACTCTTGTAGAGCAGCTACCCAACCATCATGGAAGTATTTCAACTTCCCATATTGGACTTGGGATGTCATAGCAGCAATCCCTTTATCCCATCCTTTTTCCCAACCAGCACTGAAATGTTTCCTAACTGCAGCTTTTCTTTTCAACTTCTCCGAGGAGAGTTTGACATCCAATTGTTCTTTCTGGATTTTGATGTCTCGCAGGATAGACAGTTCTTCTTCTGCCTTCTTCAGTTGGTCATCGCACTTTTGTTGATTGACCTCCAAGCTTTTCACCTTCTTCTCCAAATTCTTGGAGGTTTCAGCCATCTTCATCTTATCAGCCTCAGCCACAGACAGCTTTTTCTCCCAGGCAGTTTTCTCCTCGACGTACTGCTGGCGAGATTCTTTCACAGATTGGGCTAAACCCAAGAGGGCATCGTCAACATCGGACGAGGAACTGGAAGCTTTAATAGCTTGATCTTTCTTCACGATGGTATTGAAGCAGTTCACCAACTGAAAGATGAGAAAAACAATAAAGTCAATACAAATGCAAGAATTCAAGAAAAAGAAAGAAAGACCAAAGGTATGAGAAATTTACTGAAGAAAGATGGCGAGCAGCTAGGGATGTCAGTGTATCCCTAGGAATCTTTTCATCAGCCCCGAGAACCTCAGGTATAACTGAGCTCGTTGAAGAACTCGGAAGAAGGATTTTTGAAACACTACTACCACCAGCGGGTAGAGAAGATGCAGTTCCAGCAAGATTAACCGAGGATGATTTCCTCAATCTCTTCAAAGGAGGGTCAGCAGCATCAACCAAGGAAGAAGTCTTGGTCGGAGATATTGTAATTACATCAGCACTAGCACTTTTCTTGCTCGGGGCCACTGGGGGCTTCTCGGCAACTTTGGAGGAACTGGCATCTACTTTTTTAGTCCCCTCTGGGACATCAATTTTGCCTTTCTGTGCTCCAACAGCAGAAGAAATTTCACCAAATAGAGCAGGAGGAGCTCTTTTCTTGCCCATTCTCTGAGATAGGGGGATATGAGAATCTGAAGATGAACTTTCTGGTGTTGAGGCTGGTTCAACAGGGCGAGCAGTATAAGAGGTTGTGTAGCTCTTATACTGCAGCAAATATGATGCAGACCTAATATGCTCGTCTGCAATTGTCTTATGCAAATTCCAGATAAGTTTTAAATGCTTGATATTCACTTCCGACTCTTTTGGAGTTTTTCTTTTACTATCAACTGCAAATAAATACATAAATCTCAGTCATACATTTTGTCAAACATGATGAAAACGCAATTTCATAAGTAAAATAAAATGAAAAATAAACCTATCCCATTGCCGTATGGGGGGCATCTGGGACCGTTGTATACTTCATTCCCAGATAAAGGCGCGTGTTGCCAATTTTTTATGACCAACCCATGCTCAAAATAATCTCTATTTGAATCAGGGAGGTTAACTACAAGGGCTCTATTTAAAAACCTAGTTTTTAAATAATAAACATTATCTAAAGTGGCCCATTTATAGCAGTACATGATTTCTGGGATCCCTATACGAGTCCCATGAGTTAGATTTAACTTGTGCACCCCGTTAATTATTCTCCATGAATTGGGGGCTATTTTTGCAGGAACAAGATCAAAATATTGACAAAACTCAAGACATAATGGGTTTGGTGGAAAAGAAAAACCGCATTCAGCAACAAAAAGACTGGGGAACCAATGTCCCTCAGTCAATCGAAAGTAATCTAAAGGCTCAGAAAGAACCTCTAGAGTTACCCAAGAAGGAATGGAAAAGTCAGAACGAAATTTCTCAGCAGATTCAACAATATAAACCATATTGAATAAAAGAGATGCAGAAGAAAGGAAGAAGATCTTACAGAAAGAAAGGAGATATGTTGACAACGAACGGAAATAATGATGAACGCACAAGAGAGAGGAAGAGAATAGAAAGCTTGAATGCAGAAAATTGGAAAGTGTAGACGACGGTATGGTTACCAAAGGAGTTTAAATACTTTGCATTGGGAAGCGGCGAAAGAAATGATTACTAAAAAGAAACTACTGAACTTCCGGCGGCTAAAAAGACAAAAGTTGCACGAAGATCGAAGCGCTTATAAAAAAGGCGGAAACTGCGAAATGAGAAGGAAATTTGAATACAATGTTCCTGAACTCAGGAAGGTCATTTAATATTGCCATATACCGAGAAAGAATGTTCCTTACTCCTCAAAGTTCGAAATATGAAACATTGGGGGCTTCTGTTGATACCAAAATTAATATGCTGATGTGGACGAATAGTATGAAGACACGCGTCAATCTACGTGGCACAATAACAGCGAGGAAGATCATTTCCCGACCAACCATGCTTCTTTCCGAGCAACGAGAATACACCGAGGAACTCTATCATACCGAGGAACTCCATCCGAGGAACTCCATCATCCCGAGATACTCTAAGCACTCCGAGGAACTCTTGATCAACGAGCAACTAAGGCGGTCCGAACTGCACCTCGGCCGTGTCATCAATTATCAGACGGACAACTGTTCAACTATTCATTAGATTCTTGACGCACACGCTGCATTAAATGTATTACCCATTCATATGTATATCATTTAATGTATTGGACCTTTCATGTACAGCCTTGAGGCTATAAATACCTTGTATCAATCCCATTCAGGGGGACCGGAATTTCTTGAGAGAACTTGTAATCAAGAATTCCACAAACACTCAGCAATAACATAACAGTGGACGTAGGCTTTATTCCTAGCCGAACCACTTTAAAAATCTTTGTCTTATTTATTTATTTATCTGTGATTGAGAAATTAGAGCGATCTAGTTTTTTACATCAACAGTTATGATTTTTTCTTTTTTGGTTCAACAGATTTCATGAAAAATGATTTTTGCTTCAATATTTTCTATTTGTAATAAATATAACCTATGAAGAAAAAAATATTTTGACAGAATATATTAAGAAATGTCTTATGTAATAAGACTTATTTGTCACTCAGTCACATAACCGTTAAATTAACTTGCCACGTGTTATGAGATATTAGTCAAACATTTGGAGAATTATTGACTTGCCCTTACACCAATGTTTAACCATTCATACATTATTTCCTTTTCAGTTTCCCTCCCTGATTTAAAAAATAACTGCATATTAAAACAACAAAACTCTCTTGCCTTTTGAAACCAAAACTTCTATATTCGATTACAAAATTTTCAGTTTTAGTAGTTGAATCGATAAGGGGTCACATAAAGTTTGTTTTCCTCCGGTGTTCTAAATGGCAAGGTAATAGGCTTTTCTTTTTTTAGGAAATAGAAAATTCTTTAACATTTCAATTCCTAAAACAAGATATTTTGGGGGGATTTCTAAGGCACCAAAAGTACTCCTTCAAAATACCACAAGCAAAATAAAAAAGCTTTTTGCTAAGGGCCACCACCTCATATATATATATATATATATATAGCTATTCTCTTAAGCGGACTCTTTAAAGAACGGATTAACGAACTTTTGTCCTTATCCTTACGTGGTCCCCTCGTGGTCCCAAAGACCTTTTTGTTATTTTCCTTAATGTTCCCCTCTTGTCTTATAGTAAAACCTTATTTTAAGACTATATAATTACTAGAATTATAATTTAGACCCAAAATTGGTATCAGACCTTTAAGAGTTTTAGAATTTCGCCAAATTCCGACCCAATCCCACATTTGGTATCAGAGCCATAAGACGCTCCTTTCAGAACATACCTATAGTAAAAGACTTTAATACCCTTGGGATTTATCCCTCACATTTACAAAGATATTTTTGGAACCAACCCAGGCTACCAGCCTATACCCATAACTGATTTAGACCCAGAAGGTTGCTTTACCTCACACATAGACGGCTGTTCACATATTGAACACATTCCAGCCAAACACGCAGATAGTAGACTAGTTACTGCCGGTGCTATTAATAACATAATAGACCAAAATAAGTGTATACTCCTTATTTTAAAATAATTAATAAAAAACACTCAAACCCAAGAAATAGAGTTAAAAAAATATCTCTAAAAGAATAGTAGAAATAGATAGCCAAATCCCAATAGATCTAGTTCAATTTCTATAAGAAATAAATTTTAAGACTAATCATATAGAGGTCATCAACAAAGACATTCTAGAAATTAAGACTTTGATAAAAAATCAAGGCAGTGAGCTAATTAAACTCACTAAAGAACAAGCTAAGCTTATTCCTAAATTAAACAATTATCTACCTAATGGAGATAGTTAGATCAAACTGGAATGAGGTACCTAGAGACCTCTCCATTCAGACCTTAGCAGATTTTTACCAAAGAATTTTAGAAAAGATAAATGATGATAGATTTTATTATAAGATAAATGAAAATGAGATTGCCAACACTGCTAAAGCAACTAGACTCATATTAGAAAGATTAAATTTAATTTCTACATCTATAGCAGCTACCTAAGACTATAACAGTAGATTTGTTAAAGACTTACAATTAGATTTAAAAGCTAAGACAGAAGGATTAACCACCTTCTACACAGACTATGTTAAATTTCAATAAAATTTAGCAAATTATCTTAATAATATGGAAGGTTATAACCTATCTAAAATGGATAGTATTATTAATGAACTTAGACTAGACATGGCCCAAGTAGAAGAAAAATATGAAGAAATTATAAAGAGAATTAAGTTTATATATAATAAACCCTCCCAAGCCGAATTAGACTCTCCATTTATCTTAATGCATTTAGATAAAATAGAAAAAACTGTAGAAACCATAGAAGCCAGAATGGCACGTGAATCTGTACAAAAATAAGAAAAAGAAGATGAGGTAAAAGACTATATTAATAAGATCGTTAATTCTCTTATTAATACTCTTGTTAAAAATAATGAAGATATTAACAATAATGTAAGAAAAGAGAATAAGACACTTAATAAAAAAATCCTTAGGCAGATAAAAAGACAAAAAGATTATTCAGACTCTTTAGAAAGGATTGAAACAAGACTTGAACAAAAACAGGTAACCACCTATAAATTTAGAGAATCTCCTTATATAGGATCTAAGGAAGGAAAGACCATAACTAGAAGAATTATAAATGATGGATTAGATAAGACTAGTAAGATAGTTAGCCCTATCCCAAATATTGGACATAGTAATTGTATGCTCCAAAGACTTAAAGATTCATCCTCCAATGTTAGGACATGGTGGAAGGAGAGAAATTTCACCAATCCTCTCCAAAGGAAAGAATGGGGAGAAGTTGACTGGAATATTATTGAAGATTCCATATATAATGGACAACTTCTATCTGTTAGATACATAGACTTGTTTAAAGAAGGTTCCACTCCTAAGACTCCTAATTATAACATGACCTATCATTGTAGAAATCACGTGTTAGACAAATCCTATATCGAGCTTCAAGTTTTTGACTCAGAATGGCTTAGAGCTAGAGGAACTAATAGAAGGTTCCAATTCCTAACCTTTGGACTCTTTCAAGCGAGAATCCAAGGATTACATAGACCTAAAAACAATATCAACATATTGTGTTGTTTAATAGATAAAAGATGGAAAGATTTTGAGTAAATCCTTATTGGGATAGCCCAATTAGAAATATCAGACAACATAGGATACTTTCATGTCATCCCAGCATTTATAGTAACCGTAGACACAACCAAACATTTTAAGTTAATCTTATATGCTAGTGGCTATGAAGACTATATTATCCCAGACGCTAATATAAATATATAATTCTAAAGCTACGTGAAGTTCTCCCAATTTCCTTATGAAGCAATGCAATCGGGAATTCCTAGCGGTAGACTTAATGAAGAAATCTTAGTTAGAACCAATATTTCAGAATACAATCATACTTACAGTATTAGGAATACTGGACCTATGAAAGAAAAAGCTAAGACCCTTTGGCAATTGCTAGAATTTCAAGAAACTAATACTATACAAAATAATATTTATTTATTAATCAAGACGATGTCACTGGAAGCGTTACTATCCAATTTGGTCCTCCTAAGATTATCAATAAGAATATCCAGACTAAAGAAGTTAGATTTAGGAATATGGGAGAAGTCATAATCAATGATCCCTCAGGAGGAGAATATAGTAGTAAGACTAATTCTAGCTTACTAAGACAAGCCCTAGTAATTAGACCTAGAAGATCATTTGAACAGAAAGACTTAGTTAGAGAAAAAGCTAGAATCCAAAACTTTGGACATAATCCCTTATAATTGGACATGAAGACATTTAAAGAACATCTTAATAGAAGTCACTCTATTAGGACCCAAAAAGAGATAGATTTAACATGATAGCTCAAGACCGTATATTAAAATTAAAAGAATCTAAAAATACTAAAGAACTTCTTAGAAACCCAAGACTAATAGAAGAAGAAGGAGAAAGATTAATACCAGCTACACAAGTAGATCCTAATAAATAAGAGATATGAAGTAGTAGTAGGCTAGAAGATGCTCGTAGAATTTTTAGTAAACCAATAGGAATAAATATTCATATATACTCTAGCACTTTAGTAAAGACCAAACCTGATTATATAAAAGACTTTCCAACTTGTGACAAGAGTTTCACTCTTGTTAAGACCATGGCAAGACAAGCCATAAATCTAATTGGGATATACCTTACCTTAGACAGCGTCCAATATAGGAAGAAAGCTTTAGATGAATGGCGTAATCAGATGAAAATGTGTTTTGCATCTAATGAACAATGGGATGCAACTTTATGTAAGCCATACGATGAGCAATCCATTAGAGGAATTGCAAAAGACTATAAAATAGTTTAAGAAAGGCTACAGATGAAGACTTATCAGCTAAAATTGAGAAAATGAAGGAAAACCTAGAAGAAAGATCAATTGAAGAATATATTCAATTGTTCACGTCAAAATTCATTGGAGCAAGACATTTAGCTCAAACCAATGAACAAAAACTAAGTTAGACCTCCTTAGCATTTGAAACTAGATAAGATCAATGAATATAACAACAATTATGAGCAGCTATATTATTAAATTAAAGAATTTGGAGAGACCTTAAAAGATGAATGCTTTAGGAAGATACCAGCCATAGGACAAATCCTAATTAATGAATATAGGAATTAACCAGGAGTAGCTGGAGTTAAGAATGACTCCCTTGGTGAAAGAATCAATTTTACCAAAGACTATATCATATCTAAGAGACGTGATATAACTCAAGGAAAGTTAATAGAAGAAACTTTTAAGCAGATCCCTCCAATCAAAGATGAAAGAGATATCGCTCCAATCCAATGGGGATATGGAAGTGAATCAAAGAAATTTAAAAAGAAATTAGAATGGAAACATAGGAAGTTTAAGACTAGACCTTTAGGATTTCCAAAGAAATATAGATTTAGACTATCTACTACCTTTAGAGAAAAGAACTCAAAGACTAAGAAAAATAGATTTATCCAAAGAAGATACTTTAAGAAGAATACTAGTAAATATAAGAAGGTTCCTAATTATAGAAAAGAAAAAAAAGTAGCTCAATCTAAGACTGCCATCAAAGAATGGTGGACTTGTGGCAAAGAATGACACTTTGATAAAGATTTCCCCAATAAGAAAGATAAAGAAGGTATTAAGATTATTAATACAATATTAGACTATGCAGATCAAGAAGAATTAGATATCCTATATGCTATAGAAATATCAGACATAAAAGATGATGATAATACTAGTATCTATAGTGCATATACAGACAGTGATTCAAAAGATTATAATAGTGATACTGATGAGTATGAAGACTCCCAATATACTTTAGATTTATATATGATGAAAAATAATCAAGACGATTTAAATGATGAATATATAGACTTTGAAGAAGCTTGGTATAAATATATATTAAGCCCTTTTTTAAAGAAAAGATGGACACTTAGTAATCTTGAATTACTAACATATATACCTAGATGTTACTTTGATGAAGACATTATTGCACATTTGAAATGAAATATAGAAAGAAAGACTTTAGATGTGTAGAATTCTTTGAGACCATACAAACAAAATTATTTATGGTTTGTGTCATTTGTCAATTACACTACCATAAAAACTGTTGGAGAATTAGATTTAGAGCAATTTATACTAGCCAGTATGACTCTCAAATAAACCTAGATATTAAAACATATTATCAAGATATTGATAGAAATATAGCTAAAAGACTACAAGAAAATGAAGACTTAAAAGGAAAGGGAATTTCCTATAACTCAGAAGACAACTGCTCTGATAGTAGCACAAAAGACCTAACATCCTTAGATTTTATAGATAAACCTCAAAAAGGAATATCTATTATAGAAAATAATAATTTAGGAATATCTACTAAACCACATGCTTGCTTTGTAGAATTATTCATCCAACACAAAGACTATCCTAAAATACTTTAAGCCATTATGGATACAGGATACTCTCAGAGTATTTGTAAGGCTAATGCCTTCCCTGAAGAATATTTTCTAGATAGTAAGAAAGAGATCCATGGTAAGGTAGCTAATAGAGAACCATTTACCTTATACTTCAGACTATTCCTATTTATTTTAAATTAGGAAATCAGACTAACAAAACTGTAAATCATCAGTTTTGGATAATGGATCCTCGTCCTAGTTTCACAGGAAATATTATTTTAGGACAAGATTTTATTAGTAAATATCATCCTTATACTCAGTATAATGATAAGATATTAATTAGTGATAAAGAGGAATTTAATATTAAATCCCCTCTAATAGATCACAAGACTGCCTTTGACCTTATGCAGGTCAAACCCAACTATAGACCATTAAAACATCAGAGTTTTTCAGCTGAGCATGGTGGACCTAGACCCTAAAACCAACAAGAAGCCTTAGAAATTACTAAACCCTTACAAAAGGAATGTAAGTGGCCAGACCAAAAGTGTTATAAGTTAATAGCGCTTATACAATAAGACATTTTAGATCAAGCCCAGCAAACCCTATTACAAGTTCAAGCCGTATCCAAACAGAAGATAATGGATATAGAAGTAGAAAAAGAAAAGATTAGGCAATTAGCAGAGCCTACTTTAGGAGAAAATCCCATTGCTAAGTGGGATAAAGACCAAAGTTATTGTGAAATTATCCCTATCAACCCAGATGCCACTATTAATGGTGGAACCTATAAGAAAGGATATTCACAAGAAGACAGAGAAGAATTTAAAAAAGACATAGATTAAATGCTTAAGATAGGCATTATTAGAGAAAGTAAAAGTAGACATAATAGCCTTGCTTTCTATGTTCAAAATGAATCTGAACGAAAAAAGAAAAAAGACGTATGGTTATAGATTATAGACAACTAAATAAGAATTTTGAATTTGATTCTTATAAGATACCAGACAAGAATAATTTAATCAATTTAATTGAAGATAGAATTATATTCAGTAAGTTTGATTGCAAATCAGGCTTCTGACAAATTGAGATGCATCCAGGCAGTATTACTTGGACAACCTTTAGTGTACCCCAAGGAAAATACGAATGGCTAGTAATTCCATTTGGATACTTGAATTATCCTCAAGTATTCTAAAGAAGAATGGATAATATATTTAGACCTTATTCAGAATTTTTCCTTGTTTACATAGATGACATTCTTGTCGCCAGTAAGACTGAGATACAGCATGTATACCATCTTAAAAAGATTATTTTAGAATTAGATAAACATGGATTGTTATTTATGAAAAGAAAATGCAATTATTTCAGACTGAAATAGACTTTTTGGGAATGAATATTAATAAGGGAAAAATATCCTTATCAGAACACATAACCAAAAAGATTCTTGAGTTTCCAGACCAACTCAAAGATAGAAAATAATTACAATCAATTTTAGGATTGCTTAATTGTGCTGCAGACTTTATTAAAGACCCTGCTTCAAAAAGACAAAGCTTAACTTCCAAATTAAAAGGAACAGACAAGACTAATCCTTTTTATTGGACTAAAGATGATTTTGAAGTTATAAGACAGATTAAAGAAGCAGTAAAAAATATCCCTTTACTTAAACTGTCCAATGCTAAAGACCAATTTATAGTAGAGACAGATGCATCTGATAAATAATTGGGAGCGATATACTTTGCCATTGATCATCAGACAAAAAAGAAGAAACTTTGTAGATATAGTTCTAGAATCTTTACTGATCCAAAAACAAGATACACTGCCCATGAAAAAAAAAAATTAGCCATAGTAAGGGCAATAGAAAAATATATACTTTTTCTTAGACCTAAACATTTCACTGTGTATATTGACTCTTCTTATGCAGTAAAATTAATAGATCCAGACTTGTCCAAATCAAGGACTAATAGACTTATTAGATGGCACCAATTGCTTAATGGTTATGACTTCTCTGTTATATATACTAAGGGAAGTAAAAATAATATTCCAGGCATTATATCAAGAGAACCAATGTTTGTTAACTGAAATTGAGATAAATTAATTTAATATTAATTCAAAAATTTATTTAAATATTTACTAGCTTGACAATAGTTAGTAATTATTGAAAATTTATTGAATATTACTTAATGAGTAAAGTAATATGTAGAATTGAATTTATTAAAATTGTCACCAGTGATTAATATGACAATTATGGAAATTAAGTCGGGATGTGCCTGTGTCGTGTTGGGACTATATTATTATTATTATTATTATAAGAAGTGAATACATTATAAGTCACTCGTATGGTCATTTCGAGTGCACCAACGTGTCCAGAAGGGTCGAGATAGTCAGAAAAGTGTACCCGAGGGTTTAGTTTGGGTCTCGGGGCATTTTTAGGCCTAACCGGCACCCCGGAAGGGTGATTTAGTCATTTCCAAATTAGGCCTTAATTAAATGACGAAAATTGGGAAATTAATATTAGATATTAGAAGAGTCTTCTAGGGTTAACATTCTCAAAAATTTTGAACACCAGTAAGAGGAAGGAAGGAAAAGCTTTCCAATAATCCAAGGCCAAGAACCAACCCAATTGCACTACCACCACCACCATCAAAATATAGATCGGAGCGAGGGGACCAAGCCTATACCTGTCAAACTCATGGAATCAGACCTACTATCTTAAGACAAGTAATTTTCTTGCTGATTTCTAGTGGATAATTCAACCATGTTAGAATGGGATGAAATAGTATATGTTTATTTGAAGAATGTGATGATTTAGGTAATTTAAATCACATGTTGTAGAAGAAATAAGTATATTCTGGAAATCTCATCATATGTTGAGGATTACCCACGAAATTGTAATGGTTTAGGAGAGAGAAATCTAGAAAAAGAATTAGAAGATTGGAATTTATAATGAAACTAGGGTTCTTGATAAATATTATAAATTAGGCCTTTAATCCTATACTTTTGATGAAATTCGTACATGCTTTACATAGGAAATCATGTAGGTAGGTTAATATAACTATTAGTTTAATTGGTTGGGAGTTTGGAGACTCAATTATGGAGTTTTGGTTGAGTTTGATGAAGGAAACCCATAGTTAACAATGGCAGAATTCGAAATACCTGTTCAATCGATTGATCGACTCATGAATGTCGATCGATCGAGTGATCGGTCGATCGACCCCCTTTCATCGATCGATCGACCCCTCCTGAAAACTTCATGTTTTTCCTCTTTTTGTTTAATTCGGATAAAATGCGTAGGAACCCTTGAATATCATTTCAAAAGCATAATGGGTCATGAAGAGGACCAGTAGAGTCTAAGTGGATTCCATTGAATATAATTTTGTGACACCCCGCCTAATTAAATATCGGGCGATCACTCCTTTATTAAATTAAATCAAGGTAAACAGTTGGTTCATTCTCAGCATCACTGTCGATAAAAATAATTTTTCAATTTAACACCCTAAATAATTAAGCTAAGTGTCAAAACCATTTTCATACATAACTTTCCAATTTTCATATTTAAAGAAAAACATTTAATTTATTTATGAAGATTGGAAAGTTATGTATGAAAATGGTTTTGACACTTAGCTTAATTATTTAGGGTGTTAAATTGAAAAAATATTTTTATCGACAGTGATGCTGAGAATGAACCAACTGTTTACCTTGATTTAATTTAATAAAGGAGTGATCGCCCGGTATTTAATTAGGCGAGGTGTCATAGGTGGTATCAGAGCATCAGGTTCTAGTGTCCATAGGATCTATACGGCTTATTTCGCTTTCAGCTTAACGTTATTGCTATAGAGCCCTATTTTTAGGATTGTTGTATTCTTGCTTTTACGTTTAAGTCTTCAGCTATTTGAGATTTGATAATAACTGTAGACTAATAAACTTGTTCACGTTTTAGATGCCTCCGAGACGTGCTCCGAAAGATAGGCATGCCCAGGCCGAGCAGCCAGCAGCTCCGGCACCAGGCATAATGAATGCAAATGAAGTAGCCGCCATTATTGCTCAGGCGGTGAATGCCGCGATAGCGGTGATTCAGCAGGCTCCACCCCAGGTTCAGGCAGTGGCGCCTGTGCCAGCACAACTTCCATCTGCATGGGAGAGGGTTCGGGATGCTTTTCAGAAAGCGCATCCCCCTGAGTTCTCTGGTAGCTCCGATATTGTCACAGTTAGCCAATGGAATAAAGACATCCAGTGACATCTCCGTATGTATGAGTGCACTGACGTGCAAAAGAAGTTATTGGCTTCCTTTAAGCTGGTGGGAGCCGCATTGCAGTGGTGGGATTCCACTACCACTTTGGAGGAGAGGGACACGATCCCTATTCAGTTGTTCTGGGAGCGGTTTGACCGCAAGTATTTTCCACCCGCCGTGCAGACTGAGATGAGGCGGAGATTACTGAATCTGAAGCAGGAGAGTCTTACCATAGCAGAGTATGAGGAGGAGTTCACGAGACTTCTCACCATTGTGCCAGATGAGGCACCTACTGAGAGCAAGAAGATTATGCTGTTTGTCGACGGGTTAGCTTGGAGGATCCGTCAGCATCTTATTGGAAATTTATCCCTGAGAACTTTCACTGATGTACTCAATGCCGCGTTGTTACATTGCCAGGATCACCGCTTCCATCTACAGGGAAGAAAGAGAGCAGGAGAGTCCAGCCATCAGGGCAGGACCGGGGGTAATAGTGCCAGTGGGGCACCATCTCATGGACAGACTCGTCAGCACGAGCAGAGTTCCCATCAGGGGGACCCTGCTAAGCGATTCCGTTCAGGTGATTCTAGGCAGGGATATGGGGGCTATAGGCAGGGCCAGCCTAATCAGCAGGGCCAGCAGGGCCAACACCGACAACAGGGACAACAGCAGGGCCAGCAGCGTGCTAATCAGGGCCAACAGGGCCAATGGCGGGGAGGTAACGACCAGCAGGGCCGTGGTCAGCAGGGACAGAGGGGAGGAAACTTCAAAGGCCGATGTTTTGGGTGCGGTAAACATGGCCATAGGCGTCAGGATTGCTTAGAAGGCGATAGGGACCCACAGCAGCAGGGAGCCCGTAATGAGCCACAGAGACCACTTTTTCCACCTGCCCTCCCAGCTCCAGCCCAGGTGCCAGCCCTACCAGCCATTCCAGCAGCTCCAGTGCAGCAGGGTCAATTACAGTATGGACGTGTCTATAACGTCCACCAGGCAGCAGCTCCACAGGCACCACCCGCGATTGAGGGTATGTTTCCTATCCATGGTACTATGGGTTGGGTTTTGTTTGATACGGGTGCAACACATTGTTTTATAGCTACGCATTTTGCGAAGGCCTTAGGGTTGTTAGCCACAGCAGAGAGCACAGTGACGTGTGTGGACTCACCGCTGGGGGGTGGGTCACTTATTTTCTTTATATGCCGAGGAGTGGGGGTAGAGATTGGTAGCTTGGTATTACCTGCCGACATGTTAGTCTTAGACATGCACGAGCATGATGTGATTATTGGTATGGATTGGCTCGCAGCTTATAGAGCCATGATTGATTGCTTCGGTGGGAGCATTGTTTTTGCCATTACTAGGCAAGAGATGTTTGTAGTGGCGATGCCTCGCCCAGAGGGAGGCTTGACCGCTCATTTGTATTACATAGAGGAGGATACCTCTAAGGAGGTTGTGATTCCCTTAGATTCGATCCCAGTTGTCAGGGAGTATTCTGATGTGTTTCAGGAAATACCAGGCCTACCCCCCAGTCGAGAGATAGACTTTGTTATAGATTTATTGCCAGATACGAGACCTATAGCACGCGCACCGTACCGTATGGCTCCGACAGAGATGCGAGAGCTACGAGATCAGATAGAGCAGCTGTTAGGTCAGGGCTTCATTTGTAGGAGTACCTCACCTTGGGGCGCTCCAGTTTTGTTTGTGAAGAAGAGAGATGGTTCACTAAGATTGTGTGTGGACTACAGGGAACTGAACAAGGTCACGATACGGAATAAGTATCCGTTGCCTCGAATCCATGATCTGTTCGACCAGCTGAGAGGAGCAACTTTCTTTTCGAAGATAGATCTGAGGTCGGGGTACCATCAGCTACGTATTAGGGAGCAGGATGTTTCAAAGACTGCTTTCTTGACGAGATATGGGTCTTATGAGTTCCGGGTGATGCCGTTCGGACTCACAAATGCTCCAGCCGTTTTCATGGACTTGATGAACCGAGTATTCAGAGAGTTCTTGGATCAGTTTGTCATCGTTTTCATAGATGACATTTTAATATATTCACACTCCGAGGAGGAGCATGCCGAGCACTTGAGGCAGGTTCTTCAGACTCTACGAGAGCATCAGTTGTATGCTAAGTACGAGAAGTGCGGATTCTGGTTGCGAGAGGTACAGTTATTGGGCCATGTTGTTTCTGAGCAGGGGATAGCAGTTGACCCGAGTAAAGTATCGGCGGTGAGGGAGTGGGGACAACCCACGACACCGACGGAAGTACGTAGTTTCTTGGGATTAGCTGGTTACTACAGGAGATTCATTTGGGGATTCTCCAAAATAGCGGGTCCATTGACCAATCTGACTCGTAAGGGGGTACCATATGTTGGGGATGACGCTTGTCAGTTAGCTTTCGACGAGCTGAAAGACAAGCTTACTTCAGCGCCAGTCCTTGCGTTACCGCAGTCGGGTATGAAGTACCTGGTTTATACCGATGCGTCCTTACGGGGACTTGGGGGAGTACTTCAGCAAGAAGAGAAGGCTATAGCTATTGCCTCCCGCAAGCTTAAGCAGCATGAGAAGAATTACCCCACCCACGACCTGGAGTTAGCAGCGATCGTCTTTGCATTGAGGATTTGGAGGCACTATTTGTTGGGAGAGAAATTTCGTTTGTTCACAGACCACAAGTCGTTGCAGTACCTGTTCACTCAGCGAGAGCTGAATATGCGTCAGCGCAGATGGCTAGAGTTTGTGAAGGACTACCAATTCGACATACAGTATCATCCGGGAAAGGCCAACGTAGTTGCTGATGCGTTGAGACATAGACCGGTAGATGAAGTAGCAGACGTCTGGAAAGCGAAGTGGAAGGAGTTAGGCCACCAGGACGCAGTAGCCCGTTCTTTCATATCCGTGATGTCAGTCACACCTGAGATTGTTATGAGGGTGATACAGGCACAGACCACAGACCCTTTTTGCCAGGAGAAGATTGTGCGACTTCTAGCCGAGGGTGCTGAGTCCTATTCTGTTAGTTCTGATGGAGGTTTATGGTTTAATGGGAGATTGGTGGTTCCAGAAGGAGCAGAATTACGTCATGCAGTGATGACTCATTCTCATGGGTCCCGATTTGCAGTACATCCGGGAGGCGATAAGATGTACCAGGATATGAGGAGGCAATATTGGTGGAGTGGGATGAAGAAGGACATTGCTGAGTTCGTGTCCAAGTGTTCTACCTGCCAACTGGTGAAGGTGGACCACCAGAAACCGTCAGGATTGCTTCAGCCATTGGAAGTACCCGCGTGGAAGTGGGAGAGTATTTCCATGGATTTTATTACAGGGTTGCCTACATCACAGCGGGGCCACGATTCTATCTGGGTGATTGTAGACCGTTTGACCAAGGTGGCTCATTTTCTGCCGGTGCGGACAGATTATACCACGAGTCAGTATGCTCAGTTGTTCATCGCTGAAATTGTCAGATTACACGGGGTGCCCCTGAATATTGTGTCAGATAGAGACAAGATTTTTGTGTCACGTTTCTAGGAAAGCTTTCAGGAAGCTATGGGTACTGAGTTGAGGTTGAGTTCAACTTACCACCCACAGACAGGTGGACAGACAGAGCGTACTAATCTGATGTTAGAGGATATGCTACGCATGTGTGTTCTCGATTTTGGAGGAGGTTGGGAGCCACATCTTCCACTGGTAGAGTTTGCTTATAATAACTCTTATCAGTTCACGATTGGGATGGTTCCATTTGAGGCTTTGTATGGCAGGCCTTGTCGTTCTCCAACTTGTTGGCTCGAAGTGCGGGATAACAAGTTGCTATGACCAGACGTGATTCAGGAGACCTCCGCGAGGATTGAGATAATCAAGAGTCGCATTCGGATAGCCCAGGACAGGCAGAAGAGCTACGCCGATGCGAAACGGTTTTTCCGGGAGTTTAGTGTGGGGGACCAAGTGTTATTGCGTGTATCTCCTATGAAGGGAGTGATGAGGTTCGGGAAGAAAGGGAAGTTGGCTCCGAGGTACGTGGGACCATTTCCCATCATTGAGAGGATTGGGCCGGTTGCATACAGGTTGGGACTTCCAGAACATTTACATCGCATCCACGATGTATTCTACATCTCGTCGTTGAGACGATATCTTCGGGATGATATGGCCCATACTCACATTGCGATAGATGAGATCGACTTACAGCCCGATAGCTCTTACGAGGAGAGACCGGTGGCTATCCTAGACTATAGTGAGAGGAGATTGAGGTTGAAAATAGTTCCACTTGTGCGGGTCTAGTGGGAGCATCATAATGTGGAGGAATCCACTTGGGAGCGCGAGGCAGATATACGCGAGAGATATCCAGAGTTGTTTTTACCAGGTACGCCTTATTTTCCGAATTTTGGGACGAAATTCCGTTATTAGGGGGGAAGTATGTAATACCCCGTATTTTTATGCTATATTAATTTGGGGATTTATTAAATTTAATGTGAGTGAATTACTTAATAAAAATTCGGAAATTAATTATGTTATAATTATTAACGTGACGAGAGTTAGTAATTATGGGAAATTTGTTGAATATTAATAATGAGCAAAGTAATATATGATATTGATTATATTGAATGTCACGAGTGAATAAAATGAAAATTTTGGAAATTTGAATTGGGACGCGCCCGTATCGCGTCGGGACAAAATTTTGTTAAATAAAAAGTGAATATTTTATAAGTTGTCCGTATGGTCATTTTTAGTGCGCCAACGTGTCCGTAAGGGTCGAGATAGTCAGAAAAGTGTACCCGGGGGTGTAGTTTGGGTCTCGGGGCATTTTTAGGCCTAATTGGTACCCCGGGAGGGCATTTTAGTCATTTTACATTCTTGGGTAATTAAACCCACGATTTTCAGCAACCTATATCAGCCATCTAGGTTAGTCATTTAGGGTTAGAATATTTAGAAAACCCTAGTACGGCCATTGGAGAAGAGAGGGAAAGCTCTCAAGGCAATTCAAGGCCAAAAAGTCACCGGTTTGCACCGCCGCCACCACCAACGCGTAGATCGCGAGAAGAGGAACGCAACCATACCAAAATCAGTCATAAATCAGAATACCAGAAATCCCAGGCAAGTGTTTAACTTTCTATTTTCGTTGGTGCAATCTTCATATTAGTTTAGGAATGATTAGGGATGAATTATGTAGAAGAAAACCCAATTTGTGATAGGAAAATCCATGTAGTATTGGTTGACATGATGATTCTGGAAACCCTTGCCATGTAGAGGAAATTAACCACGAAATTTTGATGATTATAAGAAAGAAATTCTGGAGAAAGATTTGTTAGAAAACTGTTTAAGAAAATTCTAGGATTCTTGATAATTAGATGTAATTTTGGGTGGAAATTCCATGTTTAAATGATGAATATGTACATGCCTTACGTTAGAAACATCTGGTATACTGTCATAATGTTAGTAGTAGAATTCTTGGACGTTTGGGGTTGGAAAACATGTATTTGGATGAAGAAAATTGGTAGAACCCGTAACTGCAATTCTGCAGAAAATCGAAATACCTGCTTGATCGATCGACCCCTCCTGGTAGACTCCTATTTCCCTTTGTAAATGATTTAAAAATCGAATTGTCGTGATATAATTCTTGGGCATTCTTAGTATAATGATTTGGTAGACATAGAGGACCAGTAGGGCGTATAAATAAATGTTGGGATCATTAATATTCGACGAGGATGGTATTTATGGGATTTTACTTTAGGGTTAGTAAATTGATACATTAAAGTGTGAGGCGCGTAAGAGAGTTACGATGAAATGTAAATATGACACCTACTGAATTTTCTACTTGGAAGAATAGAGTCCACGAGTGTCACGTAATAAGTGAGAAAACTCTTCGAGTTAAGGTTAGAGATGAAACCTTATACGTAATACTAATAATGTGAAATTAAGGATAAATGTTGTGATTATGGGTGACGAGAGGAACCCATATTAATATGATAAAAGTGGTATATTTATATGATTGTGTGTACATATATTATATACATGTGAAAAACATACCGCGCTACTTGTTATCCTTGAGGTTACCGCGCTGGGACAATCTTATCTCGATGGGACCTTTATGGGGGATATTGACTTGTACCCTAGAAGATAGATATCCTTGGTACAGGCTATCGAATCGATAGTTCAGATGGTCCTAAGAGACGCGAGTATGTGCCATCCTCTTAGAGACTTGGAATCTATGCTTCGCCTCGATATTGTTTGTGTATGTGTTAATACAGTTCGAGAGTGATTCCGAACTTGTATTCCCCTTGATATGAGTGGTATGGGGTTTGGATAGTAGAAGTATGCACGCACCATAGTTTTTATTTGGGGTGCTGTTATTATATATATATTATACGAGTAGTTAATATATATATATATATGAGATTTGGAAACTTGAAACTGCCTACTGTGATTTGATAAGTAGGACATGGTTGATGACTCAAATAGTAAGTACTTGTTTTGTGAAAGTATAATATGACACTAGGAAACTTTTTAAAGTAATAAATCTAAAATGAGAGTTGTGTTGCTAATTGGAAGTATCTTTTTAAACACTGATATTGTTCGATTTTGAAATCTTATGAGTAAGTTAAGATAAGCTAAATTATTGGGAAGGTTAGTATGATAAAATGATAAGTTAAACCGTTGGGAAGGTTAGTGCGATAGGTGTGCACATTTGAAGAGAGGTGAGATTTTCTCAAGAGAGTGTCGCCCTAATATGTTGTTGCATTGGCCTGTATCAATTTAAATACTTGCTAAATGTATTTTATATCAAACACACTTTCGGGCTCTGACCCGTTTCTTTTTCTCTCTCTCTTGTATATATATGTATATATTTCAGGTGCCCAGCCACAGGGGCGTCTTGCTTAGGATCCCTTGAAAGGAATGTGCTGTAGCTTACGTGGGAGTTGCAGGTCACTTGCGTAGACGGCTTCCTTATTAACTCCACTTCTAGCATTCTCATTTATTGGGCATGTGTCGCCCTTTCCATTATTTCATTGTTATTGGGATATTTGTATTTCAGTTATTTCCAGTATTGTTACTATGGATTTATTCAGTTTAGTTATGTGATTTTAGATTTCGTATGCTGACATTCGATTGACGAATGTATTCTATTAATTGGTTTATGTTGCAGAATTTAATGTGGTGTGATTCTTACTTAGTGAATGTTGTTAATAAATAAATAAATCTTTTTCTTTAAATAAAATTTGGAAAGTTATGTATGAAAATGGTTTTGACACTTAGCTTAATTATTTAGGGTGTTAAATTGGAAAATTTATTTTTATCAACAGTGATGCTGAGAATGAACCAACTGTTTACCTTGATTTAATTTAATAAAGGAGTGATCGCCCGGTATTTAATTAGGCGGGGTGTCACAAATTTTACATGAGATGTAACCGTGGGCTAACGGGGATTTGACACATATTGAAAATCATGTGTTCGTTAACTAAGGAATTGGTCGATTCGTGAATGACTTAGACCAGAATGTTAGAGAGGCTGTACCTACTAAATTTACCTTTAGGAAGAGATAATACTTTGAGGGACGAGAAGAATTTACGAAATGATTATTAATTGAGAACAAAAAGAGAGGAGTTCCTTATGCGTAAGAATTGGGTAAAATTGAATTACGTATGGTTAAAAATATTATTATGGGTCGTGGATGAATCTAATTGGAAAAATGAGAATATTTATATATATGACCGAGTGCATGTGTATATATCTATCTTATATTTGTGTATAATCATACCCGTGCTACTTGTTATCACTGAGGTTACCACACCGGGACAGTCTTATCTTGATGGGACCTTTATGGGGGATATTGACTTGTACCCTAGAACATAGGATTCCTTGGTACAGGCTATCTGATAATGATAATCAGACGATCCTAAGAGACGTGAGGGGTATGTGCTGACCTCTTAGTGTCTTGGAACTATGATTCCCCTCCATTTTGTGTGTATTGTGTTAATACAGTTCGAGAGTGATTCTAAACTAGCATTTGCCTTAGTACGAGAGATACGAGGACTTGATAGCAAAGTATGCCGACACCATAGATTTTATGTGGGGTGCCGATAGTATATATATTATATATGAGTGATTAATATATATACGTATATATGAAATTCTTCTACTGTGCGTATAAGTTGATAAATATTGAATAAATGCTCCAAAATTATAAAAAGTGTTCGGGAACTTTTATATCAACATTGAGATACACATAAGTAACGCAAGAAAACTTTAAGAGATTTAATCTTTAAACTAAAATCATAGGCTTATGACTCCTTGAGAAATTTTTTTATGGGAAATGAGTTAGATAGACTTATGAGCGTTTTAGTAGTACGTTAGGCGTGCACATTAGATGAGAGGTGAGAAGTCTCAGGAGAGTGTCGTGTGATAACATGGATGTATTATCAATTAGTAAGCATTTAATTACTTGCTAAATCACTTTTTAAAAGCTATTTTTATACTCGGGCTCTGACCCATTTTCTGTCATTTTCTCTCTCTTGTGTATATATGTATATATTACAGGTGCCCAGCCACAGGGGCGTCAAGCGTAGGTTCTTTGGATTGGACGTGTTGCAGCTTATGTGGGAGTTGCAGGCCCTTGCTTTAGACGACCTCTTCCTTGATACTGCTCTTGATTTAGTACTGCATAGCTAGGGCATGTGTCGCCCGATTTTCTATTTCAGTTTAGACTTATTAGAGATTTTGTATTTATTTATGTTTTCAGTATTCAGACTCATTTGGGAGTCATTTCATGTCATGATGATTTCACTTATGGTTATTAATTTGGTTTGGTTAATCTAGTTGGCATGTTTCTTTTAGATGATTGTTAAGCTTAGTATTTATGTTATTCTTAACTGATTTATACTTAAAAAGGTTTTTACGATGGGATTTAATAAAATGAAATAATATTATAAATGTTTTGGCACTTAACTTAATTAATTAGGGTGATTAAAACGAAAATTATTTTCGACGGTGATGCTAAGAATGAACCACACCGTTCACCTTGATTTTTAATTTGATAAAGTACTGATCACCTGATATTTAATTAGGGGGGTGTTACATGTGGTATCAGAGCATCAGGTTCTAGTGTCCTTTAGGATCTGTACGGCTTATTTCGCTTTCAGCTTAGCGTCTTTGATATAGAGCCCTATTTTAGGACTGTCGTATTCTTTTATTTACACTTACGTCTTCAGCTATTGAGATTTAATAATAACTGTAGACTAATAAACTTCCTTCTTATTTCATATGCCTTCGAGACGAGCACCCTGAGACAGGAATACCCAACCCGAGTAGCCAGCAGCTCCGGCTCAGGGAATGATGAATGAAATAGAAGTAGCCGCCATTGTTGCTCAGGAGGTGAATGCCGCATTAGCGGTGGTGCAACAGGCTCCACCCCAGGTTCAGGCCGTAGCGCCAGTACCAGCACAGTTTCCCACTGCATGGGAGCGGGTCAGGGATACCTTTCAGAAGGCGCATCTCCCGGAGTTCTCGGGTAGTTTGGACATTGTGATCGCCAACCAATGGAAGAAGGATATCTAGAGGCATATGTGCATGTATGAGTGAACTAATGTGCATAAACAGTTACTGGATTCCTTCAAGCTAGTGGGGGTCACTTTGCAGTAGTGGTAGTCCACCACCACCTTGGAGGAGAGGGACATCATATCGATTCAGTCATTTTGGGTGCGGTTTGATACCGCAAATATTTCCCATCCTTCGCACAGACTGAGATGAGGCGAAGGTTACTGAATCTTAAGCAGGAGATTATGACCATTGCTGAATATGAGGAGGAATTCACGAGACTTCTCACTATAGTGCCGGATGAGGCACCCACTGAGGAGAAGAAGATATTGTTATTTTTAGATGGATTGGCCTGGAGGATTCGTCAGCACCTCATAGGTAATCTATCATTGGGTACTTACACTGACGTACTTAATGCCGCTCTATTGCACTGCCAGGATCACCTCTTCCATCAATAGGGGAGAAAGAGAACAGAGGAGTCCATCCAGTAGGCCAGGACAGGGGCAGTAGTACTAATGGGGCAATGTAGCCCAAGGGCTGACCCATCACAGTGAATAGAGTTCCCATCAGGGGGAACCTACCAAGCGATTTCGATTCGACGATTCCAGAAAGGCATTTGGGGGATTTAGACAGGACCAGTCCAATCAACATGGACAACAGGGCCAACACCGTTAGCTGTAGGGTCAACATCAGGCCCAACAACGTCTTTAGCAGGGCCAATAGCAGGGTGGTAAAGACCAATAGGGCCATGGTCAAAAGGATTAGAGGGGAGGAAACTTCAGGGGAAGGTGTTTTAGATGTGGTAAGAATGGCCATAGGCTCCAGGATTGCCCAGAGGGGGATAGGGCCCCACAGCAGCGGGGTCCCGTAATGAGCCGCAGAGGCCACTTTTTTCAGCCGCCCTCCCAGTGCCAACACAAATGCCAGCCTTACCAGCCATCCCAGCAACGCCAGTTTAGTAGGGAAAATTATAGTATGGGTGTGTCTATAACGTCCACCAGGCCACAACACCTCAGGCGCCACTCGCGATTGAGGGTACGTTTCCTATACATGGCATTATGGGTCGAGTCTTATTTAATACTGGGGCGTCGCACTATTTTATAGCTACTCACTTTGCACGAGCCTTAGGGTTATTAGATACGGTAGATAGTACAGTGACATGTGTAGACTCACCACTGGGGAATGGATCTTTGATTTTATTTATATGTCGGGGTGTAGGTATAGAGATTGGTGGCTTTATTTTACATGCGAACATGCTAGTTTTAGATATGCATAAGCACGATGCCATTATTGGCATGGATTGGCTCGCTGCGTACAGAGCCATGATAGATTATTTTGATAGGAGTATTATCTTTGCCATTTCGGGTCAGAAAATATTTTTAGTGGCAATGCCTCACCCAGAGGTAGGATCTTCCACCCATTTATATTACATAGAGGAGGATACCTCTAAGGAAATTTTGATCCCCGTGGATTCGATTCCAGTTGTTCGTGAGTTTTTGAATGCATTCTAGGAGATACCGGGCCTACCTCCTAGTTGAGAGATAGATTTTGTCATAGACTTGATGCCAGGCACTCGATCGATAGCACGTGAAACATACTGTATGAATCCAATGAAGATGAGAGAGTTACGGGATCAGATAGAGTAGTTGTTAGGCCAGGGCTTCATTCGTAGGAGCACCTCGCCTTGGGGCACTCCGGTGTTTTTTGTGAATAAGAGAGACGTTTTACTGAGGTTGTGCGTAGATTACAGAGAATTGAACAAGGTCACGATACGGAATAAGTATTCGTTGCCCCGAATCGACGACCTGTTCGACCAGCTGAGAGGAGCAGCCTTCTTTTCGAAGATAGATTTGAGATCGGAATACCATCAGCATTGGATTAGGGAGCAGTATGTGTCGAAGACTGCTTTCTTGACGAGATATGGGTCCTATGAGTTTAGAGTCATGCCGTTTGGGCTGGAAAATGCTCCAGTCGTATTCATGGACTTGATGAACCGAGTGTTCATAAAGTTCTTGGATAAGTTTGTCATCGTCTTCATAGATGGCATCCTAATCTATTCACGGACTGAGGAGGAGGATGCCGAGCACTTGAGACAGGTTCTTCAGACTCTACGAGAGCATCAATGGTATTCTAAGTATGAGAAGTGCGGATTCTGGTTACAGGAAGTGCAGTTTTGGGGAACATTGTGTCGAAATTAGGGATATCAGTTGACCCGAGCAAGGTGTCGGCAGTGAGGGAGTGGGGACAACCCACGACACCGATATAGGTGCGTAGTTTCTTGGGGTTAGCCGAGTACGACAGGTGGTTCATTCGAGGCTTTTCGAAGATAGCGAGTCCGCTGACGAATCTGACTCGCAAGGGTGTACGGTATGTATGGGATGATGCTTGTCAATAGGCTTTTAACGAGTTAAAAGATAAGCTAACTTCGGTGCCAGTTCTTGCTTTGCCCAAGCCAGGAGTGGAGTACCTGGTGTATACTGACTCCTCTCTATAAGGACTCAGTGGAATACTTCAGCCAGGAGGAGTAGGCTATAGCTTTTGCCTCTCGCAAGCTTAAGCCTCACGAAAGGAATTACCCCACCCACGACCTGGAACTAGCAGCGATCGTGTTTGCATTGTGAATTTGGAGGCATTACTTGTTGGGGGAGAAATTTTACTTATTCACATACCACAAGTCACTGCAATACTTGTTCACCCAGCGAGAGTTGAACATGCGTCAGTGCAGGTGGCCGGAGTTTGTGAAAAATTACTGGTTCGAGATACAATACCATTCGGGGAAGGCTAACGTGGTTGCTGATGCGTTAAGCATTAGGCCGATAGTTGATGTGGCGAAAGTATGGAGAGTGAAGTGGAAAGAGTTGGGACACCAGGACGCGGTAGTCCATTTTTTTGTATCTGTTATGTCAGTCACACCTGAGATCATTACGAGGGTGATACAGGCACAAGCAGAGGATATTTTTTGTCAGGATCAGATTGTACAACTTTTAGCTGAGGGTGATGAATCCTATTCAGTGAGTTATGATAGAGGTTTCAGGTTTAATGGGAGATTGGTGGTCCCGGAGGGAGATGATTTACGTCATGCAGTAATGACATAGTCGCACGGGTCTAGATTTGCGGTACATCCCAGAGGGGATAAGATGTACCAGTATATAAGACGACAGTATTGGTGGAGTGGGATGAAAAATGACATTGCAAAGTTCGTGTCTAAATGTTCTACCCATCAGATAGTAAAGTGGACCACCAGAGACCGCCAGGGTTACTTCTGTCGTTGGAGATACCTACGTGGAAATGGGAAGGCATTTCCATGGATTTCTTTACTGGATTGCCTACATTATAGCGGGGTCACGATTCCATATTGGATATAGTGGATCGGTTGACCAAGGTAACTCAATATCTTCCAGTGCGGACAGACTACACCACGGGCCAATATGCACAGTTATTTATTGTCGAGATAGTTAGGCTACATGGGGTGCCCCTGGATATTGTGTCTGATAGAGACAAAATTTTTGTGTCGCTCTTCTGGGAGAGCTTTCAGGAGGCCATGGGTACATAGTTGAGATTGAGCTCAACTTATCACCCACAGACGGATAGACAGACAAAGCGTACCAATCAGATGCTTGAGGATACGCTATGCATGTGTGTCCTTGATTTTGGAGGAGGTTGGGAACCATATTTTGCACTGATGGAGTTCGATTATAATAACTCCTATCAGTTCATGATCGACATAGACCCTTTTGAGGCTTTGTATGGAAGACCTTTTCATTCTCCCGCTTGTTGGCTAGAGGTGGGGGATAACAAGTTACTCAGACCAGAGGTTATTCAGGAGACGTAAGCTAGGATTGAGCTAATCAGAAGTCGCATTCGGGTAGCCCAGGACCGAAAGAAAAGCTACGCCGATGCAAAGCGATCCATCCGAGAGTTTAGCGTGGGGGACCAAGTATTATTGCGCATGTCTCCTATTAAATGAGTAATGCGATTCGGAAAGCAGGGGAAGTTGGCTCCGAGATACGTAGGACCATTTCCCATTATCGAGAGGATAGGGCCGGTGGCCTACAGATTGGGGGTTGCCAGAGGACTTGCATCGTATTCACGATGTATTCCACATCTCATCGTTGAGATGATATCTTCTGGATGATATGGTCCACACTAACATCGCGATAGAGGAGATTGACTTACAGCCCGAAAGTTCTTATGAGGATAGACCAGTGGCTATCCTAGACCATAGCGAGAGGAGATTGAGGTCGAAGGTAGTTCCACTTGCACGGGTTCAGTGGGAGCATCATAATGTGGAGGAGTCCACTTGGGAGCGCGAGGCAGATATGCGCGAAAAATATCCAGATCTATTTTTACCAGGTATGCCTTATTTTTAGAATTTTGGGACAAAATTCTATTTTTAGGGGGGAAGTATGTAATACCCCGTATTTTTATGGATTTTAAATTGGGGATTTATTAAATAAATTTGAGATAAATTAATTTGATATTAATTCAAAAATTTATTTTAATATTTACTAGCATGACGAGAGTTAGTAATTATTAGAAATTTGTTGAATATTACTTAATGAGTAAAGTAATATGTAGAATTGAATTTATTAAAATTGTCACGAATGATTAATATGACAATTATGGAAATTAAGTCGGGGCGCGCCTGTGTCGTGTCGGGACTATATTATTATTATTATAAGAAGTGAATAAATTATAAGTCGCCCATATGATCATTTCGAGTGCACCAACGTGTCCGTAAGGGTCGAGATAGTTAGTAAAGTGTACCCGGGGGTTTAGTTTGGGTCTCGGGGAATTTTTAGGCCTAATCAGCACCCCAGAAGGGAGATTTAGTCATTTTCAAATTAGGCCTTAATTAAATGACGAAAATTTGGAAATTAATATCAGATATTAGGAGAGTCTTCTAGGGTTAACATTCTCAAAAAGTTAGAACAACAGTGAGAGGAAGAACTAACCCAATTGCACCATCACCACCACCAAAACATAGATCGGAGCGAGGGGATCAAGCCTATACCTGTCAAACTCATGGAATCGGACCTACTATCTTAGGGCAAGTAATTTTCGTACTGATTTCTAGTGGATAATTCAACTATGTTAGAATAGGATGAAATATTATATGTTTATTTGAAGAATTTGATGATTTAGGGAATTTAAATCACATGTTTTAGAAGAAATAAGTATATTCTGGAAGTTTCATCATATGTAGAGGATTACCCACGAAATTTTAATGGTTTAGAAGAGAGAAATCTGGAAAAAGAATTGGAAGATTGGAAATTATAATGGAACTAGGGTTCTTGATAAATATTATGAATTGGGCCTTTAATCCTATACTTTTGATGAAATTCGTACCTGCTTTACATAAAAAATCGTGTAGGTAGGTTAATATAACTATTAGTTTAATTGGTTAGGAGTTTGGGGACTCAATTATGGAGTTTTGGTTGAGTTTGATGAAGGAAACCCGTATTTAACAATGACAGAATTCGGAATACCTGTTTGATCGATCGATCGACTCAAGAATGTCGATCGATCGACAAACTGCATGTTTTTCCTCTTTTTGTTTAATTCGGATAAAATACGTAGGAGCCCTTGAATATTATTTCAAGAGCATAATGGGTCATGAAGAGGACCAGTAGAGTCTAAGTGGATTCCGTTGAATATAATTTTATATGAGATGTAACCGTGGGCTAACGAGGGTTCGACACATATTAGAAATCGTGGGTTTATTAAGTAAGGAATTGGGAGATTCGTGAATGACTTAGACCATAATGTTAGAGAGGGTGTACCTACTGAATTTACCTTTCGGCAGAGATAATACTTCAAGGGACGAGAAGAAATTACGAAATGATTATTAATTGAGAACAAAAAGAGATGAGTTCCTTATGCGTAAGAATTGGGTAAAATTGTATTATGTATGGTTAAAAATATTATTATGGGTCGTGGGCGAACTTAATTGGAAAAATGATAATATTTATATATATGACCGAGTGCATGTGTATATATCTATCTTATATTTGTGTATAATCATACCCGCGCTACTTGCTATCACAGAGGTTTTCGTGCCGGGACAATCTTTTCTCGATGGGACCTTTATTGGGGATATTTACTTGTACCCTAGAACATAGTATTCCTTGGTACAAGCTATTTGGAGAATGATAGTCAGACGGTCCTAAGAGACGTGAGGGGTATGTGCCGATCTCTTAGTGACTTGGAACTATGCTTCACTTCCATTTTGTGTGTATTGTGTTAATACAGTTTGAGAGTGATTTCGAACTAGTATTTCCCTTAGTACGAGAGATACGGAGACTTGATAACAAAGTATGCCAACACCATAGATTTTATGTGGGGTGCCGATAGTATATATATTATATATGAGTGATTAATATATATACGTATATATGAAATTCTTCTACTATGCATATAAGTAGATAAATATTGAATAAATGCTCCAAAATTATAGCAAGTGTTCGAGAACTTTATAACAGCATTGAGATACACATATGTAATGTAAGAAAACTTTAAGAGATTTAATCTCTAAACTAAAATCATAACCTTGTGACTCCACGAGAATTTTTTTTATAGGAAATGAGTTAGATAGACTTATGAGGCTTTTAGTAGTATGTTAGACGTGCACACTAGATGAGAGGTGAGACGTCTCAAAAGAGTGTCATGTGCTAACATGGACGTCTTATCAATTAGTAAGCATTTAATTACTTGCTAAATCACTTTTCAAAAGCTATTTTTACACTCGGGCTCTGACCCGTTTTCTATCATTTTCTCTCTCTTGTGTATATATGTATATATATTACAGGTGCCCAGCCACAGGGGCGTCAGGCGTAGGTTCTTTGGATTGGACGTGCTGCAGCTTATGTGGGAGTTGCAGGTCCTTGCTTTAGACGATCTCTTCCTTGATTCAGTTCTTGATTTAGTACTGCATAGCTAGTGCATGTGTCGCCCGATTTCCTATTTCAGTTTAGACGTATTAGAGATTTTGTATTTATTTATGTTTTCAGTATTCAGACTCATTTGGAAGTTATTTCATATCATGATGATTTCGCTTATGGTTATTAATTTGGTTTGGTTAATCTAGTTGGCATGTTTCTTTTAGATGATTGTTATGCTTAATATTTATGTTATTCTTAACTGATTTATACTTAAAAGGGGTTTTGTGATGCGATTTAATAAAATGAAATAATACTATAAATGTTTTGACACTTAGCCTAATTAATTAGGGTGATTAAAACGAAAATTGTTTTCGACAGTGATGCTAAGAATGAACCACACCGTTCACCTTGATTTTTAATTTAATAAAGGACTGATCACCTGGTATTTAATTAGGCGTGGTGTTACAATTGTTTCTCAAAATAGACTCATTGGGAAGATATATTTCCTCCAATATAGATCTGATCAAAGATATCTAGAGTTAATCAAATTTAGACGAGAATTTTTTTATGATGAAAATACTCTTATAGACGCTATAAGGTGGAATGTAAAGAATAGACTGTGGATAGAGTTCAAACAGAATTTGGTAGCCATTTCCATATTCATGAGGATTCAAAGGTTTGCAGTCACCCAAATCAGTGGCACTGCTATTCCTAGACAACAGACTCAAACTTATGCTTAGACTCTTGGAGAATCCTCCAAAACTAGACCTACTCATAAATTTTGTTATCAGAAAAAGACTTTTAAGACTAATATTGTTATACCTTTTGGTCATAATAGTCTTCCTATATCAGAAGACTATTAGAAAGATGTTAATAACATTATTGAACATTTTAATATGTTATTATCCAAAATTAATAGATATGCCTTAATGTTTAGAGGTTTCTTCAAAGATGTTCCAAAAATTTATCTTTTTGGAAAAGCAGACATATCCCAGATCACCTTAGCAGACTATGGGTTCATTGGACTCATCCAGATAAAGACGGTAGAAGACGCTATTGCTCTTGGAAAAATATTCCATGAGTATGTTAAAAATCTAGAAGACTTACTTCCTCTTTTTGCCAGGATCTACCAGATTGCTCTAAGTTCTTGCAGAAGAATGAAAGTTGAGGGGTTTAGACTTGTTAGATTTTCCAATCATTCTTTTGAAGACGTGGAGATTCTATCTGAAGACGAGACTAAAGACTTAATTGTTAATAATTCCAAGCTCCAGATTGCCCAAGCTATGGAGACGATAGAAATCATGGAACTATTAATAGGTGAAGACAGATGGTATACTCCATACCATAAAGAAGACCTCATTATCCAGGTTGATGAGCCATTTAATGGAAGACTCAAGAAAGAATCTAAGGAAATGGCGAATATTGCTTTGCCAGCCAACCTTAAAGTGGTAGGCCTCATTGATGAATTATTCAACAAGAATGCTCTACCAGACGAAGACAAAGACGAGGCAGAAGAAAACGAAGATAGAACAGAGAAGGGCCCCACCCTACTCATTGAATTATTAAGGACAAAAGACTAAATTATCTAGACTGATGATTCCCTTCCATTATGAAGATAAAGAAAGCTTAGACCTGCCCAATATGGGCCCCAGATTACTTCTTTTCATAAAGAAGAAAGAGATAGCTAAAGACGTTAGGTTCGCAAGATGCGAAGATTGCTTTTGGAAAAGGCAGAAACATGAAAGACTCAAAAGATGCCAAAGTTGTAGACCTTTAATAATTGTATTTCGCTTTATTTATTGTATTCTTTCAACCTATTAGATTTTAGCCTCCGGTTTCTAGTCATCTTGTAATGCCCTTGTGCTATAAAAGGGACAGTTAAGGTTGTATATAGGATATCGAAGATTAGAAGTTAGAGAGAGTGTGTAAGCTTAGAGAGTAATATGTACATGAGTGAGTAAACCTCTCATAGTTAGAGGAGAGAAGAGAATTGTATTTACTTATGCTATGCAATAAAAGTATTTTTTTTTCCAAGAATCTCTTATGTTGAGTTGTTATTATTTTCCAATTGTCTCCAATTTTCTATTCATCGAGAACTATTGTGTGGAACCTCTGGTGTAGCACACAAGGTGTTATATTGTTGAACCGCTATCAGGTGCTGATTTTTTGTGAGCCGTTAGCCAGGTGGGCGTTAGGCATGGAGGCGTACAGGTAGGAAATGGGTACAACGCCAAACTAGTGGATTGATGAGCGATACATAAAGAGAGTTTTGCAGGAGGCCCAGACCGGAGAAGAATAGTAACAGAGATGAAGAGAAGAAGGAAGGAAGATATAGATATTTCAGACCATAAGGAAGGTTGTAATACCCCGCATTTTTATCGATATTTATTTATAGGATTAATTAAATTAAATGTGAATTAATTGAGAATTAATCCGGATAAAATACTAACGAGATGTGAGTTGGTATTTGATTATAATGTGTATATATGGCAATATATGAATATTGAAACTATTGAAATTTTCGCGAGATTGAAATACGGCAATTTGGAAAATTTTGTTGGGACGCGCGTGACAGTCGGGTCAGGAATGTAATTATTTGAATTAAAGTGAATTTTATTCCTATCAACCATATGGTCATTTTGAGTGCGCCAACGTGTCCGGAAGGGCCGAAATAGTCAGAAAACACAAGCCGGGGGTTTAGTTTGGGTCCTGGGGCATTATTGGGCCATACCGGCAACTTAAAAGGGTATTTTGGTAATTTTGAAATTTTAGGATAATTAACCAACGAATTTTGGGAGTTAAATATTAGGAAATTAATGACACACTAACCCATTACCAGCACTTAGGTGATTAGAGGGCAACGGGAGTTAGAGGAAAAAGTTAGAAAAGTTCCCAAAGAGAAAACCTTAACCTCCATCTTCAACCTTCAACCTGGGAAAGAAAGAGAGAGACCAACCTTCATCAATTCAACATCAAATTCAGAGAATAATCCGAGGCAAGTGGTTTAAATTACGTTATTTACAACTAATGCTTCTTCCATGCGTAGAAATTTAAATAATTGCATTGTTTTGGGGGAATAACAAAAACCCATGAAATTGGAATTTGAAACTCATGTTTTGATAAAGAGATTGTATGTAGAATTGTGGTTGGATGATTATACTATTGGAAATACATCTTTCATGTTGCAAAAAAGGATTTAATTATGGTTATTGATAACTCTAAATTTCTAGGGTTCATGTTCATGAGATTTGGGGAAAATTGGGGAGATTAGATGATTAGATGTGGTTTAGGAGGATTTGATCCCATATATATGTTAAAACACGACCTAAGTATGTTTATATATGATTCGAAACCTTGAACTAATTTTGGAATGATGTTTAGATGAGATTAGAGGTGAAGAAAATTGGGAAAAACGAGATAGGAAAATTCTGGGATCGAAACTGTCACCTCGTTAGAAGGCCTGCCTAGGTCGTTCGAACGAGCTTCTAACGAGTTGGAAGTTTGACTTCTAATGAGTTGAATGTTCGTTCGATGCCTTTCGTTCGAACGATATCTCGTTAGATGCCCACTTCGTTCAAACGAACCCTCGTTCGAACGATACTTCTAACGAGTTGACAGTTTGGCCTTTTTGGCCTGATTTGATTTCGAGTGTCCCGTAACCTTGATAAATTTATGAGATAACTTTCCCGTGTTAACTAATTGGTATAGTTGGGAGATTTGGGATTTATTAATGAAGTAAATTATAAAATAGTAAACTAGACCGAATGAAAATTATGGGTTGGGACGCGAATAACTAATTACGACGTGAGGATAATGGATCATGTGTATATATAAACAGGGAACACGTGTGTTGGTATAAGAATGAGAAGTATACCACTAATAAATTATGGTAATTACTAAGATGTGTGCATGCTTAGTATATGTATATGATTCTATGTGTATGACATACCTACCATACTTGCTATCATGGGAGGTTTACGTTCGCTTAGGGCCATATAATCTTTGTGTGCCCGAATTTAGATTGGTACCTTAAGAACATAATGCTAGAATGACTTATTTGTGAGCTAATAAGTCAGCTGACTATGGAGCGTAGGTATGTACGTGACCCATGGATATATTGAATTATGTTCGCCTCTATTTTTGTGTGTTGTGCTTATTCTAATCAATTCCTGAGAGATTCGGAATTTGTAATCCTTATGTACGTGATGTACCGGGATGGATAGCAGAGTATGTGTGCACCGCATCTTAGCCTCGGGGGTGCTTGTATTGTATATTTATGATGTGAATAATATACGGTTAAATGAAAAGGAATTTGTTATGTTTAATTGGGAGAATAATTATAGTAACGTCTTGGTAAAGATAAAAAGGGAAAACCTGCTGTGAATTGTTTTGCTAATAATTGAGGATCCGTGTTTAAGTAAAGCTATCTATTCAAGTGATATCATTGGGAATTCATATTGTGAATCGATTAGTTGGGTTAGAACTTATGTCGGTTCAGTTAGATATAAATACCACTTAGATGGGTACTGTACGTTAGGAGTGCACGATTAGTCGAGAGGTGAGTATTTCATGTGAGCGCACGTCCTAACATGTATTTTGCATTCATTGTTTTAATGTTGTTAAAACACTTGCTGTTTTTAAAATACTCTCCACTTTCGGGCTCTGACCCATTTTCTTTCAAATCTATTTTTTTGTAAAAACCTTTTAGGTGCCCAGCCACAAGGACACCATGCATATGATTTCCATTCAGGTGACGAGCTGTAGCTGTTTGTGGAAGTTACAGGGCCTTGCTAGTAGACGCTTCTTTTGTCTTGACTCTATTCAGTGTTCATCATTTGTAGGGCATGTCGCCCATTTCTATTAGAGACATTTATTATTTCAGTTACTCAGACTTTGGTTTGTAATTAATTCAGGATGCAGACTTGTTTTATTTATTTCCATGTTGGGATTGTTGTGAGGAGTAATTCCTCCAGACTCATTATTACTTGTTGATTTCACTATTGGGACTTTATGGTGTATGGTTATGATATTCTTTCATAATTCTTTTATCGCATGTTAATCAGATGTAATTTAAAATTTGACAACTTACTTTTTAAATACTAGGTGGTTAGTAATCATTAAAATGTTTTCGACAGTGATGCTATTAATTGGAACAACTTGGCATTTTTTATTAATTTTAATAAAGGAGTAGCTACCCGGTATTTAATTAGTCGGGGTGTCACAGGTGGTATCAGAGCATCAGGTTCTAGTGTCCTTTAGGATCTGTACGACTTATTATGTTTCCGCTGAGCTTTCTTTGATGTAGAGCCCTATATTTTAGGACTGTTGCATTCTTTTATGTATGCTTCGCTCTTCAGCTATTTTAAGTTTATAACTGCGAACTTATAGACTTTACTCTCATTTCAGATGCCTCCACGACGTGCGCAGAGAGTTCCTATGGATGCAACGCTAGAGCCACAGCCAGCACCAGTACAGGGCACCATGAATGCCGACGAGGTTGCAGCCATTGTAGCCCAAGCGGTAAACGCCGCTCTTGCCATTGTACAGCAGGCACCACCTCAGGCGCCGGTATCCGCGCCAGTTCAGGCACATGCATTCCCGTCTGCTTGGGAACGCGTTCATGATGCTTTTCAGAAAGCACACCCTCCGGAGTTCGCAGGTAGCTCCGATGTTGTGGTATCTAGTCAGTGGAGGAAGGATATTCAGAGGCACTTGAGGATGTATAAGTGCATCGATGTCCAGAGGCAGATACTAGCTACTTTCAAGTTAGTGGGATCTTCATTGCAGTGGTGGGAGTCTATTACCACCGTGGAGGAGAGAGATACTCTCACTATATAAGAGTTCTGGGTGCGGTTCGATCGCAAATATTTTCCGTCAGCTGTTCACACGGAAATGAGAAGGAAGTTGATGAACCTTAGACAGGAGGGAAGGACTGTGGCCGAGTATGAGGCCGAATTCACTAATTTGCTGAATATTGTCCCGGATGAGATACCGACAGAAGAGAAGAAGATCCAAAAGTTCGCCGATGGATTGACATGGAGGATCCGTCAGCATTTGTTAGGGAACCTTTCGTTGGCCACTTATTCTGATGTGGTTAACGCTGCACTATTACACTGCCAGGATCACCGCTTTCACATGGCTGAGAGCAAGAGATCAGGAGAGTCCAGCCATCAGGGCAGGACTGGGGGAAACGGTGCCAGTGGGGCACAATCTGTTCAGGGGCAGAGACAGGGTGATCAGGGTTCCCAGCAGGGGGATCATAAGAGGTTCAGATCGGGGAATTTCAGGCATGGATAGGGGGGTTTTAGGCAGGGCCATCAGGGTCCGAACGGCCATCAGGGCCAGCAGGGTCAAAATGGTTAACAGCAGCAGTTTCACCAGGGCCAGCAAGGCCAGGGCAAAAATGGTAACGGTCACCAGGGCCGTGGTCAGCAGGGGCAGCGAGGGGGAAACTTCCAGGGGAAGTGTTTCATTTGTGGTAAGATTGGACACAAACGTCAGGATTGTCCTGATAAGGGCAGGGCTCCACAGCAGCAGCAGCAGGGTGCTCGACAGGAGCCGCAGAGGCCTATATTTCCCGCCGCCCTCCCAGTACCACCGCAGATGGCAGCATTACCACCCATTCCAGCAGTCCTAGTTCAGCAGGGGCAGCTTCAGTATGGGAGAGTGTATCAGCTCCAGCAGGTCGCAGCCCCACAGGATCCACCAGCCATTGAGGGTATGTTCTCTATTCAGGGGACTCTAGGGCATATTTTATTTGACACGGGGGCCACACGTTATTTCATTGCCATGAGATTTGCACGCACTATTGGGTTATTAGACACCGCAGAGAGCACCGCTACTTGTGTAGACTCACCGTTGAGTAGGGGTTCTATGATCTCGCTTATGTGTAGAGGTGTGGGTATAGAGATCGGGAGGTTTACTTTAACCGCTGATATGTTAGTGTTAGAGATGACCGAGTATGATGCCATTATTGGTATGGATTGGCTAGTTGCGTACCGAGCCATGATTGACTGTTTTAGTAGGAGTATTATCTTTGCCATTCCCTGGCAGGAGATGTTTTTGGTGGCGATGCCTCGTCCTGAGGGAGGATCGTCCACTCATTTGTACTACATAGAGGAGGAGACCTCTAAGGAAGTGGTGATACCACTTGATTCGATACCCGTTGTTAGTGAGTTCGCCGATGTATTTCAGGATATACCTAGATTACCTCCGAGTAGAGAGATATATTTCGTGATTGATTTAACGCCGGGCACTCGGCCTATTGCCCGCGCATCTTACCGTATGGCTCCAGCTGAGATGAGAGAGTTACGGGATCAGATTGAGCAGTTGTTGGGTCAGGGGTTTATCCGGAGGAGTACTTCACCGTGGGGTGCCCCTGTGTTATTCGTTAAGAAGAGGGATGGATCCTTGAGGTTGTGTGTAGATTAACGGGAGTTGAATAAGGTCACGATACGGAATAAGTATCCGTTGCCCCAAATCGATGACTTATTCGACCAGTTGAGAGGAGCTTCTTTCTTCTCAAAGATTGATTTGTGATCGGGATACCATCAGTTGCGTATCAGGGAAGAGGACGTCTTGAAGACTGCCTTCTCAACGAGATATGGTTCCTACGAGTTTCGGGTTATGCCTTTTGGTTTGACCAACGCTCCAGCAGTGTTTATGGACTTGATGAATAGGGTGTTCAGAGAGTTCCTGGACCAGTTCGTCATTGTTTTCATTGATGACATTCTGGTTTACTCCCAGACAGAGGAGGTGCACGCCGAGCATTTGAGGCAGGTTTTGCAGACGCTACGTCAGAACGAGCTATATGCAAAGTATGAGAAGTGCGGGTTTTGGCTGAAGGAAGTTCAGTTTTTAGGACATATTATTTCCGATCAGGGGATATCTGTTGATCCGGGGAAGGTATCCGCGGTGAGGGAGTGGGGACAGCCCACAACACCGACTGAGATTCATAGTTTCTTGGGCCTAGCAGGATACTACAGGAGGTTTATTCGGGGTTTCTCCAAAATAGCGGGTCCCATGACACATCTGACTCGTAAGGGTGTGCCATTCATCTGGAGTGATGCCTGTCAGTTGGCATTCGATGAGTTGAAGGACAAGTTGACCTCAGCACCTGTGTTAGCATTACCGATACCGGGAGTTGAGTATCTAGTTTACACCGATGCGTCCTTACAAGGACTTGGAGGTGTATTTCAGCAGGAGAGTCAGGCCATAGCTTATGCTTCCCGTAAGCTTAAGCCTCACGAGAAGAATTACCCCACCCATGACTTGGAGTTAGCGGCAGTGGTATTTGCCCTTCGAATTTGGGGGAGAAGTTTCGATTGTTCACGGACCACAAGTCCCTACAGTACCTATTCACGCAGAAGGAGTTGAATATGCGGCAACGGAGGTGGCTTGAGTTTGTGAAGGACTATCAGTTTGATATCCAATATCACCCGGGGAAGACTAACGTGGTAGCAGACCCGTTGAGCCGTAGGCCAGTAGATGAGGTGGCAGGAGTGTGGAAGGCAAAGTGGAAAGAGTTGAGACACCAGGATGCAGTGGCCCGATCGTTCATGTCTGTGATGACTGTTACACTGCAGATTGTCACGAGAGTGGTGAAGGCACAAGCAAATGACTCGTTCTGTCAAGAGCAGATAGTTCGATTACTAGCAGAGGGAGCCGAGTCCTATACCGTTAGCTCAGACGGGGGATTACGCTTCAATGGGAGACTGGTAGTTCCGGAAGGGGAGGAATTGTGACACGAAGTGATGGCAGAGTCGCACGACTCACGGTTCGCGGTACATCCCGGTGGGGACAAAATGTACCAAGACATGAGACGTCAGTATTGGTGGAGCGGGATGAAAAGAGATATTGACTTGTTTGTTTCTAAATGTGCCACTTGTCAGCTGGTAAAAGTGGATCATCAGAGACCGGCAGGACTTCTACAACCATTAGAGGTCTCGATGTGGATGTGGGAGAGCATCTCCATGGACTTTATCACGGGGTTACCTACGTCACAGAGGGGTCACGACTCCATTTGGGTAATTGTGGACAGGTTGACCAAAGTTTCTCATTTTCTACCCTTAAGGATAGACTACACTACGGGACAGTATGCCCAGCTTTTTATTGCATAAATAGTGAGACTTCACGGTGTGCCCCTAAATATCGTGTCTGACAGAGACAAGATATTTATTTCACGGTTTTGGGAAAGTTTTCAGGAGGCCATGGGAACGGAATTGTGGTTGAGTACGACATATCACCCGCAGACCGATGGGCAAACCGAGCGTACAAATCAGATGTTTGAGGACATGTTGCGTATGTGCATCATTGATTTCGGGGGTGGATGGGAGCAGTATCTTCCACTGGTGGAGTTTGCTTACAACAACTCCTACCAGTTCACCATTGGCATGGCTCCATTTTAGGCGTTGTACGGTAGACCTTATCGTTCCCCAGCATGTTGGTTGGAGGTGGGGGACAACAAACTACTTGGGCCGGAAGTCATTCAGGACACTTCGGCGAGGATAGAATTGATACGGAATCGCATTCGGGTAGCTCAGGATCGAGAGAAGAGCTATGCTGATGCGAAGAGGTTCTTCAGGGAGTTCCAAGTGGGGGATCAGGTTTTACTCAGAGTATCTCCTATGAAGGGGATTATGCGATTTGGGAAGAAAGGGAAGTTGGCACCGAGATATGTGGGGCCATTTCCTATCATCGAGCGGATCGGGTCTATTGCGTATAGACTTGGGTTACCGGAGCATTTGCACACGATTCATGATGTGTTTCATATTTCCTCGCTAAGGAAATATCTCAGAGATGATTTGGCTCATTCTCACATTACTTTGGAGGACATCGATCTCCATCCCGATAGCTCCTACGAGGAGGGGCCGATTGCTATTTTGGACCGAAGTGAGCGAAAACTGCGGTCAAAGATAGTTCCGTTAGTACGTGTTCAGTGGCTGCAACATAATGCCGAGGAGTCCACATGGGAGCGCGAGGATGAGATGCGCGAACGTTATCCAAAGTTGTTTTTACCAGGTACTTTATAGTTCCAAATTTCGGGACGAAATTCTGTTATTAGGGGGGAAGTATGTAATACCCCGCATTTTTATCGATATTTATTTATGGGATTAATTAAATTAAATGTGAATTAATTGAGAATTAAGCCGGATAAAATACTAACGAGATGTGAGTTGGTATTTGATTATAATGTGTATATATGGCAATATATGAATATTGAAACAATTGAAATTGTCGCGAGATTGAAATACGACAATTTGGAAAATTTTGTTGGGACACGCGTGACAGTCGCGTCAGGAATGTAATTATTTGAATTAAAGTGAATTTTATTTCTATCAACCATATGGTCATTTTGAGTACGCCAACGTGTCCGGAAGGGTCTAAATAGTCAGAAAACAGTAGCCGGGGGTTTAGTTTGGGTCCCAGGGCATTATTGGGCCATACCGGCAACTTAAAAGGGTATTTTGGTAATTTTGAAATTTTAGGATAATTAACCAACGAATTTTGGTAGTTAAATATTAGGAAATTAATGACCCACTAACCCATTACCAGCACTTAAGTGATTAGAGGGCAACGGGAGTTAGAGGAAAAAGTTAGAAAAGTTCCCAAAGAGAAAACCTTAACCTCCATCTTCAACCTTCAACCTGGGAAAGAAAGAGAGAGACCAACCTTCATCAATTCAACAGAAAATTCAGAGAATAATCCGAGGCAAGTGGTTTAATTACGTTATTTACAACGAATGCTTCTTCCATGCGTAGAAATTTAAATAATTGCATTGTTTTGGGAGAATAACAAAAACCCATGAAATTGGAATTTGAAACTCATGTTTTGATAAAGAGATTGTATGTAGAATTGTGGTTAGATGATTATACTATTGGAAATACATCTTTCATGTTGCAAAAACGGATTTAATTATGGTTATTGATAACTCTAAATTTCTAGGGTTCATGTTCATGAGATTTGGAGAAAATTGGGTAGATTTGATGATTAGATGTGGTTTAGGAGGATTTGATCCCATATATATGTTAAAACACGACCTAAGTATGTTTATATATGATTATAAACCTTGAACTACTGTTGGAATGATGTTTAGATGAGATTAGAGGTGAAGAAAATTGGGAAAAATGAGATAGGAAAATTCTGGGCTCGAAACTGTCACCTCGTTAGAAGGCCTGCCCAGGTCGTTCGAACGAGCTCGTTCGAACGAGCTCGTTCGAACGAGCTTCTAACGATTTGACAGTTTGACTTCTAACGAGTTGAATGTCCGTTCGATGCCTTTCGTTCGAACGAGATCTCGTTAGATGCCCACTTCGTTCGAACGAACTCTCGTTCGAACAAGACTTCTAACGAGTTGACAGTTTGGACTTTTTGGCCTGATTTGATTTCGAGTGTCCCGTAACCTTGATAAATTGATGAGATAAATTTCCCGTGTTAACTAATTGGTATAGTTGGGAGATTTGGGATTTATTGATAAAGTAAATTATAAAATAGTAAACTAGACCGAATGATAATTGTGGGCTGGGACGCGAATAACTAATTACGACGTGAGGATAATGGATCATGTGTATATATAAACCGGGAACACGTGTGTTGGTATAAGAATGAGAAGTATACCACTAATAAATTATGGTAATTACTAAGATGTGTGCATGCTTAGTATATGTATATGATTCTATGTGTATGGCATACCTACCATACTTGCTATCACGGTAGGTTTACGTTTGCTTAGGGCCATCTAATCTTTGTGTGCCCGAATTTAGATTGGTACCTTAAGAACATAATGCTAGAATGACTTATTTGTGAGCTAATAAGTCAGATGACTATGGAGCTTAGGTATGTACATGACCCATGGATATGTTGAATTATGTTCGCCTCCATTTTTGTGTGTTGTTCTTATTCTAATCAATTCCTGAGAGATTCGAAATTTGTAATCCTTATGTACGTGATGTACCGGAATGGATAACAGAGTATGTGTGCACCGCAGCTTAGCCTCGGGGTGCTTCTATTGTATATTTATGATGTGAATAATGTACGGTTAAATGAAAAGGAATTTGTTATGTTTAATTGCGAGAATAATTATAGTAACGTCTTGGTAAAGATAAAAAGGGAAAACCTGTTGTGAATTGTTTTTCTAATAATTGAGGATCCGTGTTTAAGTAAAGCTATCTATTCAAGTGATATCATTGGGAATTCATATTGTGAATCGAGTAGTTGGGTTAGAACTTATGTCGGTTCAGTTAGATATAAATACCACTTAGATGGGTACTGTACGTTAGGAGTGCACGATTAGTCGAGAGGTGAGTATTTCATGTGAGTGTACGTCCTAACATGTATTTTGCATTCATTGTTTTAATGTTGTTAAAACACTTGCTGTTTTTAAAATACTCTCCACTTTCGGGCTCTGACCCGTTTTCTTTCAAATCTATTTTTTTGTAAAAACCTTTTAGGTGCCCAGCCACAAGGACACCATGCATATGATTTTCATTCAGGTGACGAGCTGTAGCTGTTTGTGGAAGTTACAGGGCCTTGCTAGTAGACGCTTCTTTTGTCTTGACTCTATTCAGTGTTCATCATTTGTAGGACATGTCGCCCATTTCTATTAGAGACATTTATTATTTCAGTTACTCAGACTTTGGTTTGTAATTAATTCAGGATGCAGACTTGTTTTATTTATTTCCATGTTGGGATTGTTGTGAGGAGTAATTCCTCCAGACTCATTATTACTTGTTGATTTCACTATTGGGACTTTATGGTGTATGGTTATGATATTCTTCCATAATTCTTTTATCGCATGTTAATCAGATGTAATTTAAAATTTGACAACTTACTTTTTAAATACTAGGTGGTTAGTAATCATTAAAATGTTTTCGACACTGATGCTATTAACTGGACCAACTTAGCATTTTGTATTAATTTTAATAAAGGAGTAGCTACCCGGTATTTAATTAGCCGGGGTGTCACAAAGGTATAACTCGAACCAAACCCTTAACTATTTTACATATTATTATTTTAAAAGAAACTTACATGAGCCTAGAGATCACTACAGACTTTTTAGCATTTGTTAATCAAATTAATTTAGACTTAACTATAGAAATCCAAGATTGGACTCTTACAGACCCTAAAGATGAAGAACTTATAGAATCTTCTTTAACATACGTAGGTGGTACTTTCAAATATGTAGACCAAGTTATTGAGTGGTTAGTACGTGAAGTACCTAGAATATAAATAATTAGAACAGGGATTCGTGATCTCTTTGGACAAAAATTAAGAACTATAGATTTTGTAGAAGACCTGTCAAGACCTGAAAAATATCAATAATATACTAGAGTACTTAAAGACAGTATAGACGTATTAAAATTTATTAGACGAAAAAGGCTAGCAAAAACCAAAGGTATTTTAATTAGAGCTGAAGGAATCCGTCCTCTTCTTAAAAACGTAGAGACAACTGCACCTAGAACATATCGTAGATTTTTATCATCCTATGGTGATAATGATTTAGACGAATTTATAAATAACGATATAATTGATATTGCTAATCAGATATATAAAGAAATTAGACTGATAAAACCTCAATACCGTATAAGGTATTTAAGACTAGAATATTTTCCATCACTGAGGAAAATATTTACATAGATAATCCCCACTATTCAATTTCAGTATGATAGTGACGGAAGAAATCGGAGAAGTAACAACTCTGAAACTTTTCTTAGACTCCCAAATTAATTTAGACGTTAAAAATAAGCTTAAGACTCTAGAAATTATTGGGGTAGACATTTCTATTCCTATAACGTTAGAAAAATACAAAGACATAAAAAGACAAAGCGATCCTTAAAAGGTGGTCCAAAAGATAAAAGTGGTCCTAAAATCGTGTGGACGATATTAAGCCCGTCATTTAAGCCCGTTAAATTAGCCCGTCGGAGAGCTTAACCGTGTATATATATATATATATATATATATAGAGGCAGACTCCTGTGCACACTAAGTTTGCACACTAACTTTGCAAAGTGGTAAAAAAAATATTTTCGAGTTGATTTTTTTTGTGTGATATTTAAATATTTCAAGGAACCCATATAAAAAAAATCAGCCCAAAAAAACTTTTTTTGCTATTTTTAAAAAATCGGTCAAACTTTCGCTGTTTTTAAGCCCTTTAAAAACTGCGAAAGTTTGACCGATTTTTTAAAAATAGCAAAAAAAGTTTTTTTGAGCTAATTTTTTTATGTGAGTCCGTTGAAATGTTAAAATATCACATAAAAAAATTAGTGTGCGCCAGCACTAAATTTGCACACTTTTAAAAGGTAATGTGCAAAGTTAGTGTGCAAACTTAGTGTGCACAGGAGCCTGCCTCTCTCTCTCTCTCTCTCTCTCTCTCTCTCTCTCTCTCTCTCTATATATATATATATATATATATATATATATATATATATATATATATATATATATATATATATATATATCGACATATGTATGAACATAACCATTTTGAAAAAATAGTGAAAAAATATATTTTTCAACCAAATTTGGTATGCATGATCTACATATTAAGGAGATCACCTACAAAAAAAAATATCAAAAAAATTTAACTCGGAAGTGGGTGAATTGAAAAGTGGGTATATATGTGCATTTTTGACCGTTCAAATTTTTTCCATCATCTCACCCACTTTCGGGTTAAATTTATTGATGATTTTTTTTTTGTAGATGATATTCTTACTATGTAGATAATGTCTACCAAATTTGATTGAAAAAATTCAATTCAGAAGTGGGTGAAATAAAAAGTGGGTATATATGAGCATTTTTTACCGCTCAAATTTTTTTCATCATCTCACACACTTTCAGGTTAAGCGAGGTATGTTGGAGAGCCTGATTGTATATATATATATATTACTCAATAGTTACAACACAAAATACCACACATTTTGTCTCTCTATCCACTGCACTTCAAACTCTCCCTTTCTCTTCTTCTTCATAAAAGCCAAGAACTTTGTCTCGATTAATTAAACCAACCATCTTCAACATCATTATTAAAGTTTTGTTCCTTTGGTCCTCGCACACCAACCATCTTCAATAATATTATCAAAATTTTGTCCCCACACACTGTAATAGCTTTAGAAATTGTGTCCGATAGGAACAAGATTTTTATGTCTCACTTTTGGGAGAGCTTCTAAGAGGCTATGGGCGCGGGGTTGCGACTGCGTACGACTTATCATACGTAGACGGACGGGCAGACTGAGCGGACTAATAAGATGTTGGAAGATATGCTACGGATGTGCATCCTTGATTTTCGGGAAGGTTGGGAGCAGTATCTTTCACTAGTAGAGTTCGCGTATAATAACTCTTATCAGTTCACTATTGGCATAGCTCCATTCGAGGCATTGCACGGTAAACCTTATCGTTCTCCCTCTTGTTGTCTAGAGGTGGTGGACAATAAGCTTCTCGGGCCAAGGTTGATTTAGGATACTTTGACCAAGATTGAGATGATCCGGAGTCGTATACAGGTAGCTCAGGATAGACAAAAGAGTTATGCTAATGCAAAACGTTTCTTCCAGGTGTTTAATGTGGGGGACTAGGTCTTGCTATGCGTGTCTCCTATGAAGGGGATAATGAGATTTGTGAAGAAAGGAAAATTGGCGCTAAGGTACGTAGGGCCTTTTCCTATCATCGAGCGGATTGGGCCAATGGCTTATATACTTGGGTTACCGGAGCACTTGTATAGGATTCATGATGTGTTCCATATTTCTTCTCCGAGGAGGTATTTCTGGGACGAGGTAGCTCACACCCGTGTTGCTTTAAGGGATATTGACTTACAACCCAATATCTCATATAAAGAGAGTCCAGTCGCTATCCCAAACCATAGTGAGAGGAGATTGAGGTCGAAGGTAGTTCCACTTGTACGAGTTCAATGGGGACATCATAGTGCCAATTAGTCTACTTGGGAGAACGAGGATGAGATGCACGACAAATATCCACAGTTACTCTTACCAGGTATACTTTTATTTTCCGAATTTTGGGACGAAATTTCATTCTTAGTGGGAAAGTATGTAATACCCCGTATTTTTAATGATTTTTAAAATAGGGATTAATTAAATTAAAATGGGAAATTAATACGTTTTGAAATAAATATTGATTAGCGAGATAAGGGTTAATATTTATTTATGTTTTATATTACTTACTGAATGAGTAATAATAATGATAATAAGATATTATAAATGTCATGAGTGCGAAATACGACAATTATAATAATTTAGTCGGGATGCGCGTATTAGTCGCGTCAGGACTTAAATTATGAAATAGAAAAGTAAATTGGAAATAAGTCGTCCAAATGGTCATTTCAAGTGCGCCAAAGTGTCCGAAAGGGTAGAGATAGTCAGAAAAGTTTACCCGGGGGCTTAGTTTGGGTTTCGAGGCAGTTTTAGACCAAACTGACACCCCAGGAGGGTATTTTGATCATTTGTACTTTTGGAGAAAAAGGACCTACAAAGTTCTGAGGTTTATATCATCATATATAGTGAGGGAATTAGGGTTACCAAACAAAAAAATAGAGAGAGTCCATAAGAGGGAGAAGGAGAGGTGCCCAAGGTGTTCCAAGGCCAAGAACCACCACTTTTGCTCCACCGTCACCACCATCACGTAGATCGGGAGAGGAGGATCGAAACCATACCATCATCTACAAAGGGTCAGACCTAATGTTATAGGAAAATATTTATCTTACTTAGAAAAGATATAATATCCATGTTTTAAGTAGGTGATTTATTCATGAGTATCACATGTTTTCGCTTAATTTGGAGAATATAAAGCATGATCTTGGATAGGTATTGAATGTAGACTGGAATATTATATGTTTAGAAATAAAAATAAGATTATAAGGAAGTAAGAAATCGAATTCAATCTGGACTTGGGGGTATATGAACATGGATGAACATGAAACTAGGGTTTTGTTGATAATCATGGATAAATAAGTTCTAAGGTTGAATCTTTGATGTTTTAATGATAGTTTTACATTGGAAGTCACCCATAAGTGTATATGAAATGGTTGGGAATCTGGGTTATTGAATTGGTGAGGAACAATGAGAGCTGGGTTAAGAAATTTGGAGAAAAACGTAACTGCGTATGGAAGAAGATGAGATTGGTAGAATTTCAAATCGATTCGGCCAAAAGGGTGAATCGATTCGGTTCCCCAGATTTTGAAAGTTCTTCCCATTTTGATTTAGACCTTATGGGAAATGACCGAATTAACCTTCTAATTGATTTCTACATTATAATTGGAGTACTAAGTGTACTTAGTTAACGAATGGAATTTAAATTCGGGAGAAATACAATGATGTCATGGGTATCTTAGGGAACCTACGACTTAGACTAGTAGGAAAGAGTGGGTTACCTACTGAATTAACTTAAGGGACACTTAGGAATCGTATTGAGTAATAAGGAACACTCAGGTTTTTGTGAGAAGAAACATTATGCTAAATACATGATACGTAGGGAATTCGAGGGTTATAAACTACGTATGGAATATTGTGTTATAGGTTGTGAGTACACCTCTCTTAATAAGATAAATGTACATGTGGTATGAATACCAATTCCGTGACTTATATGTATGACATAACTACGCTGCTTGCTATCATGGGAGGTTTTAGAAAGGGGATAGTCTTATACTGATGAGACCATTGGGGGGGGGGGGGGGGGAATTTTAGATTGGTTCCTCAGAACATAGAACCGAGGTACAGGATATCTGTGAAAACGGTTGTGTTGACAGTCATATGGGTGCGTAGGTATGTGCGTATCCCATAGGCTTGGAACTATGTTCTCCTCCAACTGTGTTAGAATTGTAATTATATGGTTTGAGAGTGATTCCTAACCGGTAGTCCATTATTTAGTACGTGATGTATCGGGACTTGATAGCAGAGTACGCATGCACCGATCAGCCTAGGGGTGTCGTATTGTATATATATATATATTTTAAGGGAAATAAATATGTATATATGTGAAGCATTCTACCGTGTGACTCGTAGATGAGAAAGATAATAATATCCAGATTAATTTAAGTGGGTGGAAACTTAAATAACAAATAAGAACCCCATAATTGGCTAATCGATATTGAGAATTTCAGTAAAGTATTATATGGGTAAAAAGAGTGGGACAACGAGTTAGTTCATGTAATAAGGGTCTTGGATAGACTAGTGAGGCGGGGTAGCATAACTAGGGCGGGTTAAAAGTCTACGTTAGGAGTGCACAATAGTTGAGAGGTGAGAATCTCAAGTGAGAGTACGAGGATTTAATATGTATACAATATCTGGTATTTATGCGCTTTAAATACTTGCTAAACTTTTAAACTGTTTTCACTCGGGCTCTCACCCGTTCTTCCACATCTATTTCTTTTTGTAAAAATATTTTAGGTGCCCAACCACAGGGATACCAGGTCTATGGGTTCCTATCCTTTGATGTGCTGCAGCTGCTGTGGATGTTGTAGGACCTCGCTATTAGACGCCTCCACATTTACCATTTCTTTCTTATGAATTACTTATTACAGTGGGGAATGTTGCCCATAATCATTCAGATGTTAGTTAGAGATAATGGATTTATATTTTTATTCCTTTTCAGTGATGGGATTTGTTTTCATGTCGGATTATTATATTTGGGATTTAGGCTGAAAGTACTTACTCCAGTTAAATTTATTTTATTCCGTCTCTCTATTCCTTATGAGATTGATCATTGAATGGTTCATGCTTAATTAATCATTTATCTGGTTTTATGTTAAACAACAAGATAAAATTTGACACCAACTTTTCAAATACTAGGTGGTTAGTAAATATTAAAAAGTTTTCGACAGTGATGCTAAGAATGGACCAACTGGATATTCTATTTTAATTTAATAAAGGACTGATCACCCGGAGTTTTGGGAGCGATTTGACGACAAGTACTTCTCGTCCACCGTTCAGACTTAATGTGGCGAAAATTGCTAGATCTCACCCAGGAGGGTAATACTGTTGTTGAGTATGAGGAGGAATTTACGAGGTCGAAAAATCTCGTGCCAGGGGACGTACCTACTAAAGAAAAGAGGATACAACTATTCACGGATGGTCTGACTTGGAGGATCCGACAACACCTTTTGGGAAATATTTCTTTGAGGACATACACAGATGTACTACATGCTGCTTTGTTATACTGTCAAGATCACCGCTTCCATGTAAAGGGAAGAAAATGAGCATGAGAGTCCAGCCAGCAGGGCATGACAAGGGGTAACAGTGCTAGTGGGGCATAATCAGCTCAAAGTCAGTCCAAGCAAGGTGAGAAGAATTACCATCAAGGGGATCTTGCTATGCAATTTAGATCTGGTGATTACAGATAGGGACAAGGAGGTGTTAGGCAGGGCCAACAGAGTCAGCAGGGCAGCAGTGTGTATAACAGGGCCAAAAGGGCCAATAGAAGGGTGGTACGGCCAACAGGACTGAGGACAATAGGGTCAGAGGGGAGGAAACTTTCTTGTAGGTGTTTTATTTGTGGCAATACTGGCTACAAATATCAGTACTGCCCATAGAAGGGTAGGGCCCCACAGCAGTAGCAGGGCACTCGTCAGGAGCCCCAGTGACCTATATTTCCCGTCTCCCTTCCAGCACCGGCACAGATGCCAGCGTTGCCTGCCATCCCAGCTATTCCAGTAACCCCACCTCAGTAGGGGCAGTTGCAGTATGGGCGTGTGTATAACGTCCATCAGGCCATAATTCCACAGGCTCCACTCGTAGTTGAGGGTATGTATTCTATACATGGGACCATGAGGTGTATATTATTTGATACTGGGGCTTCACACTCATTCATAGCCACTAGATTTTCATGGTCCACGGGGTTGTTAGCTACGGTAGATAGTACAGTTACTTATGTAGATTCACTATTGGGTAATGGGACGCTTATATTCTTTATATGTCGGGGTGTGGGTATAGAGATTGGGAGATTTATTTTTCCCTCTAACATGCTTGTGTTAGACATGACTGAGTACGATGCCATTATAAGCATGGATTGGCTAGTCACTTATAGGGCTATGATTGACTACTATAATAGGAGTATTGTGTTCGCTATACCGGGTTAGGAGATATTTTTAGTGGCGTTACCTCGTACTGAGGGAGGATCGTCCACCCATTTATACTATATTGAGGAGGAGACCTCTAAGGGGATGGTGATTCCCCTAGATTCGATTCTGATCATTTGTGAGTTTGCTTATGTGTTTCAGGAGATATCGGGACTACCGCTCACTAAGGAGATATAGTTTGTGATAGGCTTGACGCCGGGCACTCTGTTGATAACACGTGCACCTTATCATATGGCCTCGGCGGAGATGAGGGAGTTGTGGGATCAGATCGAGCAACTGTTGGGACAGGGTTTCATCCGTAGGAGTACCTCACCTTAGGGTGGTCCTGTGCTATTTGTAAAAAAGAGTGATTGGTTGTTGCGAATGTGTGTCGACCCCCAGGAGTTGAATAAAGTCATAATACGGAATAAGTATCCGTTTCCCCGAATCGATGACTTATTCAACCTATTGAGAGGACCTGCCTACTTCTCAAAGACAGAGTTGGGGTCGGGGTACCATCAGTTGACTAAGAGGAAGCAGGATGTATCTAAGACTACCTTTCTGACGAGATATGGATCCTACGAGTTTTGGGTTATGCCGTTCGGGCTAACCAATGCACCAACTATGTTAATGGACTTAATGAATAGGGTGTTCAGAGATTTCTCAGATCAGTTTGTCATTGTCTTTATAGATGACATCCTAATTTATTCCCAGACTGAAGAGGAGCATACTGAGCATTTACGGCTGGTTTTGCAAACACTTCATGAGCATCAGTTGTATGATAAATATGAGAACTTCAGATTCTAGATACGTGAGGTAAAGGTTTTGGGGCATATTGTATTGGACAAGGGGATAACGATGGATCCTAGTAAGGTGTTAGCATTGAGGGAGTGGGGACAACCCATGACACTGACAAAGGTACGTAGTTTCTTGGGTTTGGTAGGATATTACAGGCGGTTTATTCGCGGGTTTTTGAAGATTACGGGTCCTTTGACTAATTTGACTCGCAAAGGGGTGTCATTCATCTGGGATGACGCGTGTTATTTGGCTTTCGATGAGCTGAAGGATAAGATGACTTCAAAACCAGTTCTATTACTGTCCAGGTCAGGAGTGGAGTACCTAGTTTATACTGATGCGTCCTCTACAAGGACTTGGGGGAGTACTTCAGCAAGAGGATCGGGCTATAGCTTATGCTTCCCGCAAGCTTAAGCCTCACGAGAGGAATTACCCCACATGCAACTTAGAGTTAGCGACAGTCGTGTTTACATTACGAATTTGGAGACACTAACTTTTGGGAGAGAAGTTTTGATTTTTCACAAATCATAAGTCCCTTCAGTACTTATTCACTCAGCGAGAGATGAATATGCGTCGAGGGAGATGGCTCGAATTTGTGAAAGATTATAAGTTTGATATCTAATATCACCCAAAAAAGGCTAATGTGGTGGCTGACGCATTGAGCCATAGGCTATAAGATGAGGTGGTCAAGGTGTGGAAAGTAAAATGAAAGGAGTTGAGACATCAGGATGCAGTGGCCAGATCTTTCATGTCAGCTATGATCGTTACACTCAAGATTGTCACGAGGGTAGTACAGACCCAGGCGATAAATCCATTTTGTCAGGAGAGGATTCAATAACTTTTGGTTGAGGGAGAAAAGTCTTACTTAGTGAGTTCAGAGGGAGGTTTGAGCTTCAACGGTAGACTGATTATTCCATAGGGAGAGGAGTTACGACACGTAGTGATGACAGAGTCATATGGATCTTGATTTGCAGTACATCCCGGTGCGAATAAGATGTACCAGGATATGAGGCAATAATATTGGTGGAGTGGGATGAAGAAAGACATTACCGAGTTTGTCTTGAAGTGTACCACTTGCCAGCTAGTAAAGGTGGATCATTAGAGACCAAGAGGGTTTATATAGCTATTGGAGATCCCTATGTGGAAATAAGAGAGTATTTTCATGGATTTTATTACTGGGTTGCCTACTTCTCAAAGGGGTCACAATTCTATATGGGTGATAGTGGATCGGTTAACCAAGGTAGCCCTCTTTCTGCCAGTCTGGACAGATTGTACTATGGCATAGTATGCCCAGATTTTCATTGCAGAGATAGTGAGATTACACGGGATGCCCCTAGATATTGTGTCCGATAGGGACAAGATTTTTGTGTCTCACTTTTAGGATAGCTTCCAGGAGGCCATGGGCACGGAGTTGCGATTGAGTAAGGATTATCACCCACAGACAAATGGGCAGATTGAGTGGACCTTTCAGATATTGGAAGATATGCTACGGATGGGAATTTTGATTTTTGGGGAGGTTGGGAGCAGTATCTTCCACTAGTAGAGTTCGCACATAATAACTCTTATCAGTTCACTATTGGCATGGCTCCATTCGAGGCATTGTACGACAAACCTTGTTGTTATCCCAAAGGTAATAGAAAATTCAATAATCAGGATCCTAAGAGGTTTAATAGAGACAACTTTAAAAAGGATGATTCAGAGAGATGCTTTGAGTGTGAGGGACGTGGTCATAGAGCGTTTGAGTGCCCTACTTAACTTAATAGACAAGGTAAAGAAAATGTTGTTTACAATGCTACACTAAGCAACTGTGATAATGAGTCTGAAGACTCAGATGACTCTAACACGTCTAGAAATAAGTTCACCGCATTTATAGCAAGTAATGCCAGTAATTCAAGTAAGTAACTTCCTAATGTTGACAATTTCGAGCAAAATCTTGAGGTTGCTTCCACTCACTCTGCTAGTAGTAATGAAAAAGGAAGTGAGAGTGAAATAGATGAGAGTGAATTGCAATCCACCTATTCTGAACTATACATTGAGTCTCTTCATATTCAAAAGGTTAATAAAAAATTAACCTTCAAAGTTTTAACATAAGAAAAGGATTTGAAAAGCCTAAAGGAGAAGGAGGCTTTAGTTAATCAACTCGAGGCAATTAAGATTTCTCTTTCTGAGAATCTTATCTTGGTAGGTAAAGAAAAATGTGACTTAATTACCTCCTTGAATAGTGTCAACAAAGATCTTCATGAGTCTTTAGAGATTAGAAAATCTCTTGAAGCTGAAATTGTCCAACTTGAAAAAGATCTTGAGTCCTCTCGTGAAGTCAAAGTCACTCTCGAAGATAATTCTAGAAGAATGGGAAAATTATTTCTAGGTCCTGTTTTAGGATATAAGGAGAAAGGTTATCAAGAGAGAAAGGGTATAGGATATGAAGAAGGAGAGTCATCCAAAGTCAAAACCAAATTCGTAGCTAAGTTTGTTACCAAATCAAATCCACCTAAACCATATCTTCCTAAAATAAGTTTACCCAAGCAATTTCCAAAAATGACTCCAAAACAACCCTATGTGTGCATTTACTGTCACAAACGGGGTCATCTTAGAGATTTTTGTTACAATCTTGGGAAGAACTCTTATTTCACAACTTCTAAGCAAAACTATATCTCCTTAGCTAATCTTAAGAGCCAAGTTGAGTATCTAGTTAATACTTCTAAAAGTCTTATGGAAGAATTTCTAAGGTTCTCTAAAGTCCAAGGAAATAATTCCAACCAACATACTAGAGTCAACAAAGGGAAGAATACGACTCAAGATTGGGTTAAGAAAGATAATACCAATAAAGCTTTTGTTACTCATGTTGCACTTAAGGCTCAAAATACCTCCCAATGGTACTTTGATAGTGGTTGTTCAAGACATATGACCAGTGATAAATCTTTGTTTACCACTCTTGAAAACTATAAAGATGGTAAGGTCACCTTTGGGGATGGAAGCAAATCTCGAATCACGGGTAGAGGATCTATTAAAATTTTTGAGTTTCCTAAACTTAAAAATGTCCTTTATGTTGACGGTCTCAAGGAAAATTTGATAAGTATTACCCAATTATGTGATGAAAATCTTGATGTTAAGTTTAGTCAATCGGAGTGCACCGTTTATGATAAATCAAGTGAGTCTATTTTACAAGGTGTAAGAACTAATGACAATTGCTACGGAATAGTTCCTAAATCCTCTTTAGTTTGCAATAATGCAAAAGCCTCATCTGCCGATCTTTGGCATCAAATGTTAGGTCATGTTAACTTTAGAGATCTTAATCGATTAGTGAGAAAAGAGCTAGTTCGAGGTTTACCATCTTTAGGAAAACCAACCTCCACTATTTGTGGGCCTTGTCAATTAGGAAAATAAATTAAGAATCCATATAAAAAGTTAAACTCTATAACTACCTCTTGTGTCTTAGAATTGACACACATGGACCTTATGGGTCCCACTTGTACCGAGAGCATAGGAGGAAAGAGATATATTTTAGTAATGGTGGATGATTTCTCAAGATACTCCATAGCAGGTTTTTTAAGATAAAAATCTGAGACTGTTGATTTTCTCATGGTTAGATGTAAAATCCTTTAAAATCAACACGGTGTTACCATAAACCGCTTTAGGAGTGATAATGGAACCGAATTCAAGGAATCCGATGTAAATGCCTTTTATGATGAAATAGGGATTGAGCATGAATTCTCGACCGTTCGAACACCTCAACAAAATGGTATAGTTCAAAGAAAAAATTGAACGATCCAAGAAATGGCAAGATCTATGCTCCCAGGAAGAAATGTGCCTCGTAGGTTTTGGGCCGAAGCGGTTAACACCGCATGCCACACCGTAAATAGGGTTTATTTGCGTCCTAATACTAACAAAACACCATATGAATTGTGGACTGGCAAGAAACCTAATTTGGCCCATTTTAGAGTTTTTGGTAGTCCTTATTATATTCTTCGGGATAGAGAACTCCTAGGTAAATTTGACTCAAGGAGTGATGAAGGTATTTTCCTAAGATATTCTCAAAACAGTAGAGCTTTTAGAGTTTTCAACTTAAGTAGCTCAAAAGTCATGGAATCAATAAATGTTGTAATAGACGATGCTCCAGCCACATCTATTGAAAATGAGGAAGATATGTCATGTGAGTGTGAAGTTGTTTCCGATGTTAAAAATATTGAGTCTCACACTGACTTGGTTATTCCCACTACCAAGAAGAATGATCCTTCTCCTTGGGTTCGTAAAAGTCATGACCCTTCAAAACTTATAGGAGATCCCGAGGTAGGTGTCAAGACTAGGGCTCAATTAGAAAATAAAGTTACCTATTTGTGCTATACATCTAAAATTGAACCTAAAAACTTTAAAGAAGCATTAAAAGATGAACATTTGATTAATGACATGCAAGAAGAATTATTTCAATTTAAGAAAAATGATGTTTGGGAATTAGTCCCTTGGCCTTCTAATACTAACGTCATTGGTACTAAATGGATTTTTAAGAATAAAATGGATGAAAATGGTGTCATTGTTCGTAACAAAGCTAGGTTGGTTGCCCAAGGATACACACAAATAGTAGGTGTTGACTTTGAAGAAAATTTTGCTCCAGTTGCTAGGTTAGAATCGGTTTTCCTTTTACTAGCCATATCATGTCACCTTAAATTTAAATTGTATCAAATGGATGTCAAAAGTTCTTTTTTGAATGGTATTCTTCAAGAACAAGTCTATGTTGAACAATTGAAATGGTTTGAGGACCTAAAGCATCCTAATCATGTCTTCTTTCTAAAGAAAGCGCTATATGGCTTGAAACAAACACCCTGTGCTTGATATGAAAGGCTCACTTGTTATCTCCTTTCTCGTGGCTTTTTGAGAGGGGGAGTAGATATGACACTATTTGTCCATCATGATGAGAAAGATATTCTTGTTGCACAAGTGTATGTCGATGATATAATGTTTGGTTCTACGTGTGATAAAAATACTCAAATGTTTTCAAAATAAATGCAAGATGAATTTGAGATGAGTATGGTCGGTGAACTTACTTTTTTCCTAGGTCTTCAAGTTCGTCAACTCGAAAGTGGGATATTTTTATCCCAAATTAAGTATGCTAAAGGCATTGTTAAGAAATTTAAACTAGAATCCGCTAAGCATGCACGCACTCCTATGAGTTCTTTGATTAAACTTAATAAGAACACCGAAGGAAAGGATGTAGAGCACACACTCTTTAGAAGTATGATAGGTAGTTTACTTTACCTAATCGCTAGTCGTTCGGATATTTCATTTAGTGTAGGAGTTTGTGCTCGCCATCAATCCACCCCAAAAGAGTCTCATTTACTTTCCATTAAACGTATTATAAAATATGTTAGTGACCCTATCTTTTGGGATTTGGTATTCCTTTGACACAAATGATTGTCTATCGGAATATTCGGACGCCGATTGGGCAGGAGATGTTGATGGATACAAAAGTACATTTAGCGATTGTTTCTACTTTGCAAGTGAACTTGTCTTATGTATGAGCAAGAAACAAAATTCTATTTCTTTTTCCATGGCGGAGGCCAAATACATAGCGGCCGGGAGTTGTTGCACTCAACTCATTTTGATGAAACAAATATTAGAAGATTACGGTATTTCTCGAGGCACTATGACTATCTATTGCTTCAATACAAGTGCAAGTCACATTTCCCGTAATACCGTTCAACATTCTAGAACCAAGCATATTAGAATACGTGAACATTTTATTCGTGACTTGGTTAAAGAGAAAATCGTTTCCTTAAGCTTCGTTAGCACCGATCAACAATTGGCCGATATCTTTACCAAACCTCTAGATGCCCTTAGGTTTGAAAACCTTAGGAAATCAATTGGGGTTTGCTCCATTGATTGAGATCAAATTCGTCTATCTAGTTTAGGTTGTCTCTCATGTATATTTTTATACCTATGAACTAGATTATTTTTTGTAAATATTTTATTCAAAATTTCAAAAATATTTTTCTTTTTTTTTCAAGGAAAACGGGATAGGTTAGAAAAGCCTTCACAAATTTTTGTCCATATGGTTTTGTATTCGATGTGTTCGGATCTCTATACTATTTCATGTCCACATGGCTTTTGATAAGTAGTCAAGCCGGACTTCGTTTCTCTTCTGTACAATAATGCTCTTTTATGATATGTATTTCTGTGATTGTCTCATATATTTATCTTCTTGCACACAGTTTTCACAAAATATTGCGGATATCTTTTTCACATTGCACTAGTATGGTGAGATTTGATGTTTTCTTTTCAATCTTAGTCACCTCTTGTAAGCAATCGAAATTGTGCATGATCATCCATTGCCCGGATTTAAACAAAAATTATTATAAAATTCATCGGTTGTTTGTTGTTTCTAGCAATGGACTTGGGCTGCGAAAAATAAAAAGTTTTTATGTGAATGCCCTCCATTTTCATTATAGAATAAGTGCCTAAAATTGAAGTATTGAAAAATAATATATAATGCCAAGGCCAAAGTTGTTTAACTTGATTGATTCTTCAAAACAAAAGCTGAATCTAAAGTTTCTTATGGGAGATATAAGTTGAAGATCAATGGGCATGCACATTTATTCGATACATTGCTTTCTAATTGTGACAACATTGGCGAGATAATAACCTATCTTGTATGCGTGTTGATTTAGTGTTCGAGTGTCCTATGGTATTTCTTTATTGACACAAGGCCGACGTGAGTGCATATTATGTCTATATATTGTTTGGCATTCCACACTTGTGCGTTGTCTTAAGTAAAGCTCTCAATCGTATTTTTCAAACCCTTACATTTCCGCTCCCACGGTTTGGATATGTCTTCACAACCTAGGACATTTAAAGCCTTCTTTTTGTCAATTTTTTGGCCTTCCCATCTCCTTCATATATGTTATTTTTTTTAATGTTTTTAACCTGATCGAAGTTTGTCAGAAAATCTTTTTCAAACGAGTTTTTGAACGAAGTTTCCCAACTCCAGACTGTCATATCGTTCGAATTGTCATTTGAACGAACTATGCCGTTCGAACGAACCTCTAACGAAGTTTCTAACGAGGTTCATTAAATGTCTCTGGGATATCATTCGAAAGAAGTCGATCGAACGACATTTCTCGTTCGAATGACCTGGGTTTATTTTGGGCGATTTCTCTTCCAAAATTTTGTCACTTCATTTTTTTCCCTTTCTCTCTCTCCTCGTTCCCACGTTTTCCCCATTTCCCCAAATCTCTCCATCTCTCTTCTCTCATTTCCCCACTTACTCTCTTTCCTCTACTCCCATTAACCCATCTCCCCACTAAACCATTCTCCATTTTACCTACAATTGTCTCCCCAAAACCTCCATTAAACTTATTTCATCCTCCCACAACCTCAATCCTCTTCCATTTATAATTTTCACCTAGGGTTCCGAGTTGGAGTTGTACCTCTTCTCTTGTATAGGTATTTTTTTCGTTTCTCTTCTTTATTTGTGTGTGTATATATATATATATATATATATATACACTAGCGTATGCCCGTGCCTGAAGGCACGACGAAAATTTTCCAAAGTATGTAATCGCAAAACGGCGACAATTTTTCAAAGTACATAATAGCGAAACACAAAATTTTTTTAAGTGCATAATTACAAAACCACAAAATTTTTGTTCCTCGACAAACAAAGTGTAATTTTAAAAAAATTGGTCATAATATCATTTATTTATAGGACTATCCTGCAAAACGGTAGTGTTCACAATTGGTAATCAAATCTCATCTCCTGAATTCACATTGCCTTTAATAAACGAAGTGTCCATTTAAAAAAAATTGGATATAATCTCCTTTGTTTATTAGACTATGCACCCTCTTAAGAGATAACAACAAATCCAACAATACTAAATGATCTCAAATTCATCTAATAAATACTTCAATGAAACAAACTTCGTAACAAAAACAACATATATATCAACTTAGGTTGAAGGGCTTTAGACGGTTCTTTTTCTTCATCATCCTCGCTAAATGAGTATGCCACATCCTTCAAAGCATTAGAGATTCTCGAGACGACAACTTGTGGAGAATTTTGACCAAGAATAACTGTATATGCAATCAATATAGAAAAATTATGTCAAAATTCTAAAAAATGTCCGAAAAATAAAATAGCCAATATCATATCTAAAGAATAGAAAAGATCATACATTTCATCCAAATGAGTTTGTCTATCGAGACCCTGAAACATATGTCGTTCCGGATCTTGGCCTTATGAGTTATCTGTCAACAAATACTGTGTACTTTAGCCCTGCATTTGAACCAAAAGTTAAAAGTAAGCATTTAAAAAAATTAGATGCTTAGGAAAAAAGAATCAAACTGAAAGGATCCCCTTGATCCTAAACTTTACGTATTTGACCAAGCGATGTGTCTTATATGCATCACGAAAGCTAAACACATGTGATTGATATGTGCTGTGTATTATATGTAGAAAAATGGTGAAATTAAAAGCATATGATTAACATATGATTTTGTTAAAAATTAAAATGGACTTTTACCAAACGATAGATAAATGTGATTATTTCTTTTGGTAAAAGTCCTACCCGGTGTGGATGAAAAATAAAAACAATAAAATCTGGAAGAGTAGAATTTACCGTTCATGGAAGCAGCGTTACTGGCGTATCTTCTTCGCAGTAGAATCCAAACTAAAATTTGAACTGTCCATAATGATCATGAGTAAATATAAACAATGAATTGTGGCTTAGAGAACCAAGCACATACCTCACCCCTCCATCGCCTCCTCTCAGAGCCTCACCCCCTCACCCCTCTCCCCTCATGCATTGTTGTTGGTAGCCTGGTACTATGGTAGTACCACTACCCAATCGCTGCACCGCCACCTTGCTGTGGTCTACTGCTGGAACCACCCCGATATTCAGCATGTGGCATCTGGTACCCACCTCGATACCTACCACTATGTGGATTCCCGCCATTGCCTCCAGAACTGCCACTGCCCTTATTTCCATACCCTGCATCCCCTGACTGGATCTAAGCACATTGGTAATTTCAAAACAAACTCTCTGGTCATAGCAAACAGAGCAGTCCTCTGGCATGTAAACAAAGCTGTCGGCGTCTCCCTAAGAGTAGTGGTCAAAACCGGAGGTGTAACTTCCGCATTAAAAACCCCTGCAGGAGGTCCCGATGGTGCCATTAGGTGTCCATGTCCGGACCCACCACGGGCAGAATACTTGCCCTTCTTGGAAGGGTAATGGTGGTGGTGGTGTTGATGTTAGTAAGAGTTATTTGGCTTTGGTCGGTAGCCCTCTAGCATGTGAGCCTCAAATTTCTTGTAATGGATGCACCTGTATAGAATATAATACACATGAAATGATTAGAAAGAAGCATGTGTACACTTATATCCACAATGTGCAAGCCGAACTGAAAGGAAAAAAAAGTCAAAATCGGGATTATTTAAGCAAATCATCTACAAATATAAATTTAGCTACTTAAAACACGTGTCGAGGGTCCTCTTTGGTAACTGCCATGTTTCTGCTACTAAAACAAACTTGAAAAATAATCCATCTTAGTAAAGTCACTTGACTAAATTAATAAGTAGTTGAAACTAAAATAAATCTACAAAATTAAGTGACCATATGAAAATGTGGATTTTGTAATTATATCAATAGTAAATGTCCAAAATCAACTTTGAGTGTGAATTTATACCAAAATGGAAGTCCTATTTAAAACCAATTTTGACTCTGGAGGTTGTTCACCACTGATTTTAAGTTTTTAAATTATAGAGAAGCAAAATCGAAAAATGTATAAGCAGACTCAAAATTGGTTTTAAATAGATATTTATATGATTGTCGTAGTTGCAAATTCGAAGATTATTAGAAATAAATGTTGAAAGGTTGGCTGAGTTGGAAGCAATATGCCACAGGATAATCCAGGAGTTTCATATTATATTATTGAACTACAATGAAAGATAGTGGAAGAAGTGACCAAAACACTGAAAGAAATCATCACCATCATCATCATCTTTAAAAGAAAACTAACTGTAATAAAGAATTTTTTCAGAAATTGAAATTGTGTTAGCAATTCAATAAAAGATTTGGTTTCAAAGATAAAAGTCGTCCATAATTTCCATATTACCAAGTTATTGTAATAGAAATTATAACAAAGTTTTAGGAAGCAAAAGAGCACGGTTCTAGCAAAAGGCGACATGAGCTAACGTTATATACCTAATGCAATGAAGGTGGATCAAAAAATAAATTGCTCCAGATACAGATTTAGATTCCAGAGTATAAAAGTAGCAAAGATATACACTATTTTTTTTCAAATTCAGTATATTCCTAGCCCAAAAATAGTCATGACATTGTTCACTTGATACATGAAATAAATAAAGGATAATAGTGGGATACTAACAGCGCCAGTATATAATTGCACAAATAAGTGCAACATAAGATTTAAGAGTCAAATGAAACACATACCTCTCACCTTGCTCTGTTTACAAACCTGGTGTTACCTTATATGATAGTTTCCTGTGCAAATGCTATTCTATCAATGCCAGTGTCAGTGAGTGTTCGTTATGGTCCATCAGAACTCATACCTCCATGTAGTTATTTTGAGTCCTTAACAGTGCCGATATGAGTAAATCTTCCTTCCTTTCCATAGTGAAACAACTGAATAGTAACAACCAAAAATCAAAGGAGTAAGTTTCATAAATATACTTTATCAAACACTTAATAGGATAAATTTTATCAAACATTCATGATAAATTGTATGGTTTGGAAAAACATGAAAAATTCAAAAACATATACCAAAGATAAACAACTCACATTTTTAAAAAACCTATAGAGATTGGCTAGACTTTAGAGCTACCAAAATCAAACAAAGAAAAGTTGAACAAATGCAATGATTGGGGGATTCTTTCAAACAATTGGAGTACATGGTTAAAACATTGCTATGGTGGTACAATTCGTTTGAAGGAAGCCCAAGTTTTGTCAGACAACAACAATCAAACACCAAGCAAAACAAAATCAACAAACACCAATAATAATGAATGAAATGCAGTAACAAAACAATGAACAAACGTGCAAGTGTGGATGGGTTATAATGATTAATAGAGCGGTAAGCAAGTAAGGGAGTAAACGTGGGGTTTACGGGTAAGCAAGTAGGGGAGTGAACTTGGGGTTTACGCGTAAGTTTGGGTAGGACGTATAGAGGCATGGTGATTACGGGTAAGTGTGTGTGGCAGCGGCTGGTGTATTGGGTAATGGGTTAGGGGGTTAGAGCAGTTGAGTACTGGGGTTGTGAATTGGGGTAAGTACTGCCAAATGCATTGACATTTCTCTGATACACATTTTAACAACCCTATAGTGGCAAAAGCGTCGTGCACTGCACTGCTTTTTTTATTTTTTTACAAAATATTGTAAGTATTAAAACATTGAGTAAGTCAAAAGTTTCATACCTTTCTTTATGCCCCTTGAAGTAACGAATACATCAATGATCACAAATAGATAGATACCACAATGACTGTGAAAAGAGAAATTGAAACAAACTTTTTGTCACCAATTTGTCTAATGAATCAATGGAAGGAAGTTATATCTCGAAGAGCCTATAACAGAACGTGGGTGGTGGATAAAGCATATACGATCAGGTATGTAAGGACATTTTTCACATGTCCGAAATGTTTCATTTATTTATGTCGTACGCCGCTACATTTGGCACGTCTCCTCACGATCTCACATGACGGCCTCTATCCGAATTTCGGGAATCAAGCATGCATTATCTCCACTAATATGTCCCACATCTGCCTCAATGACTTCACGTTCCAAGATTTTAGGGACTTAATGCAAGTGGTACGCAAGGGAAAACAGTGAAAAAAGGCACGATAGGAGAGTTCAAGGGCATTTTCGTAATTTCACATCCATAGTTCGGAGGTCTGGTCAACTAGAAAGTTGAAGATCTCGCCACAACGAAGATACTGGAAAAAACGGCACCTCAATCCGAGCTACGGTGAAGGAGTTATGACCTTTTGAAGATAGAGAAAATTCCTTAAAGAATGCTGCTTTTTTTGTACGCTGGATAGAATTTTAGAGTTTTAAGAACGTGGGACTCTTCATATTTTTTCCTATAAATACCAACTTCGGGGGAGTTGTTTTGCAAGACTTTAGGAGACGAATTTGAGAGTCCAAATACACCTAGTCTTCATATTCTTGAGTCCCAAGACTCATGTTTTGATTCACACATCATTGCCAAACCTTTGTAAATCCTTTTGCAACCCAAGAACACAACTTTGGTTTGTTCAACCCTTGTGGAGGAGACCGTTCTTCTTCTTCATTGCAGCCCTACTGGAAAGGGATAATTCCAGCCGCGACTACAGAATCCGATACCCGAGGGTAATTCTTAGTCAACTTGTATTTTCATTGTAATCCGATTGTAAGCCGTTTTCTTACAAATTATAGTGAAAATAAATGGTTTTGCCCCTGAGGGGGATTTTTCCTTAATTGCATGTGTTTGAATGTTCTTGCGTAGATTATCTATTTATTCAATCACATACTGCTGCATGTTTAGGGTTTGTTTGTGTTAAAAGGGTTTTATATATGGTTTGATCATTTGAACGCGAGCACACACGTTTCTCAAATTGGTATCAGAGCAGGTTACGCTAATCTATCGCGTATTCCTTTTTTTTTTCGCAAAATTTTTCTAAGATATCAATTTTCTGAAAAAATTGATTTTTGAAAAAGTGCGTGTTCAAATGGAGAAGTCATATTATAAAATGCCTGTTTCTGACGGGACAAATTATGCTTATTGGAAAGCCCGTATGAGGTCGACTTTAAAAGCCATTGATGAACGTGTCTGGATTTTGGTTGAACGAGGGTGGACTCCTCCCACCGTGACTGTTGATAATGTGACCAACTTGAAACCTGACATTTCTTGGTCTGATGAAGAAATTAAATGGTCATCTTTTAATTCTAAGGGTCTAAGTGCTATTTCTGGGTCTGTCACACCTGATGAGTTCAAACGCATAATGACGTGTACCACGTCAAAAGAGGCATGGGATGTTTTACAACTCACCCATGAAGGAACTAATGCTGTGAAAGAGTCTAAGTTGCAAAACTTGACAACTCAATTTGAAACAATCACCATGCATGATTCTGAATGCTTTGATGAATTTTATGCTAGACTTTCTGACATTGTGAATACTAGTTGTAATCTTGGTGAACAAATTCAGAATGCTAAAGTTGTTAAAAAGATTCTTCGTTCTTTGCCTAAGCGTTTTATCCCTAAAGTCACTGTGCTAAATTCTATGGGTAATTTAAATACGCTAAAATTGGAAGAACTTGTAGGAGATTTGCAAACTTATGAAATTGATATGTTCCCTAAAAATGCTAAATCTAAAGATAAGGGAATTGCTCTTAAAGCCCAAGAGAGAAGGAGTGAGGGGTCAGCTAGAAAGAGGGTAGAGTCATCTAGAAAGAGAGAGACTGACACGTCAGATTCTGAGTGCGATTTTGACTTAGATGATTTGGCTCTTTTCGCAAAAAATTTCAAGAGGATTCTCAAATTTAAGAAAAATGGCAATTTTAAAGATAAAAAGAAATTTGAGAAAAATAAGTTTGAAAAGAAAAATGAAAAAGTTTCCAAAAATCCTTCTCTGAAAGAAAGTGAGAGATGTTTTGAGTGTGATGGTAGGGGTCATAGAGCTTTTGAGTGTGCCAATCGTCTGAATAGTGAGAAAGGGAAAGCTGTCCTTAATGCTACCCTTAGTGACAACAGTGAGGTCGAGACGGTGGATTCTGGAGATGAGTCACCGCATGAGTGTAACTTCACCGCATTCATGGCCAGCCAAGCGAGCACTCCTAGTTCTCCTCACGACGATGAGGATGATGCTTCACAGGGACACCTCGGCAGTGAGATCGATGTGAGTGAGGGGGAGGATGACACAAGTGAGAGCGAGAGTGATATACAACGCGCCTACGCTGAGTTATATTCTGAGTCTTTTAAAACTAAAAAGCGTAACAAAGCGTTAGTTCTTAAGATCACTTGCCTAGAGGAAGATTTAAGGAAAGCGAGAGAAAGAGAGTTCTCCACCTGCACCGCCCTGAGAGAGAGAGAATCTACCTGTGTCGAGAATGAGAATTTGTTTAGAGAGAGAGAGAGTACTCTAGAGAAATAGAGAGGGGACTTGATCAAGCAAGTGGCTAGTCTTACGAGTCAGCTCCATTCCTCCGTGGAGACTCGAAAGAAACTTGAAGCCCTTGTTGCCCAGCTGACTCATGATCTTGAGAAAGCACGGGAAGTCAAGGTACAAATCGAGGACAGATCTGGGAAGATGGGAAAGATGCTCCTCGGCCCCGCTTTAGGTTTTGGTGATCGTCAAGGAATTGGATATGATGGTGCCTCCACGTACCAAATTGCACCTGGACCAGTTCCTGAGTTTACTACAACTCCTTATGGTCACCGTAAAAAACCTCGAAGGAGAGTTCGACCAAGAAAAGCAAACCAATGTCCGCCTTTGACTGAGCTCTTTTGTACTTATTGCAAAAGAAAAGGCCACCTTAGGGAAACTTGCTATAGCATGGGTCGGACACGACGTACTACTGCTCCACCACGACATACTGATGAGTTTTCTAGTCTGAGAGAGCGAGTTGAGTTCTTAGCTGCCACGACTCAGAGTTTGATGAAAGAATTCCGACAGATGTCTTCGCCGTTAGTGAATGCTTCTTACATTCCAGCTAAAACCAACAAAGGCAAACAAAAGGTCATCTCTGCTTGGGTGCCTAAGAAAGATAAAAAGGCCTTTGTTGTTCATGTTGCTCTCAAAGCACATAATACCTCACAGTGGTATTTTGATAGTGGGTGCTCCAGACACATGACAGGTGATGCCTCATTTTTTACTACTCTTGAGGATTATCAAGATGGCAGAGTCACCTTTGGAGATGGGAGTAAGTCTAGCATTATAGGACGAGGTACTATCGAGTTACCTGGTTTTCCTAAGCTAGAAAATGTTTTGTACGTCAAAGGTTTGAAAGCAAACTTTCTCAGCATTAGCCAGCTGTGCGACACTAAATTTGCAGTAAAGTTTGACCGGGACGCGTGTAAAGTCTACAATCAAGCCGGTAAACTTTTGATGCAAGGGGTGAGGACCGAGGATAATTGCTATGGGACTGAGCCCACATCCTCACTTGTCTGCAATAGCGCCACGATCACTTCTATGGATCTGTGGCACCAACGTCTAGGTCACGTGAACGTTAGAGATCTCAATCGTTTATCTAAAAAGGACCTAGTACGTGGCTTACCATCTATTGGAAAGTCAACTTAGACCATTTGTGGACCCTGTCAGTTGGGAAAACAAATTCGTAGTCCTCATAGGAAGTTACATTCCATTACCACCTCTCGTGTTCTGGAGTTGATTCACATGGATCTTATGGGTCCCACTCGTACTGAGAGTCTAGGTGGTAAGAGGTACATCCTCGTGATGGTAGATGATTTCTCCAGATACTCCATTGTAGGTTTTCTAAGAGAGAAATCCGATGCTGTAGATTTCTTAACGACCAAGTGCCGTGTCCTGCAAAATCAACACGGTGTCACTATTAACAGAATACGTAGTGACAACGGCACTGAATTCAAGGAAGCAAAGGTTGATTTGTACTGTGATAGCCTTGGGATCAAATATGAGTTTTCTGCTGTGAGAACTCCTCAGCAAAATGGGATTGTTGAGAGAAAGATTAGAACGATCCAAGAGATGGCTAGATCTATGCTTCTAGGTCGTAAAGTTTCTAGAAGATTTTGGGCAGAGGCAGTGTCTACTGCATGCCACACGGTGAATAGGGTGTATCTGCGTCCATACACACTTCACACTCCTTATGAGTTGTGGACTGGCAAGAAGCCCAACCTGGCATATTTCCGTGTCTTTGGGAGTAAATGCTACATCCTACGGGATAAAGAGCAATTAGGAAAGTTTGACTCCCGAAGCGACGAGGGAATATTTTTAGAATATTCATCGAATAGCAGAGCGTACCGGGTTTTTAACCTGAAGAGCTCTAAGATTATGGAATCAATAAACGTCACCGTGCAAGATGACGAACCTCCGACGATTATTGATCCTAACCTTCAGTGTGAGGATGAGGATTGTTCTGACAGTGATTTACCTGTTCCCCTCTCACACTCTGTGGACCCTACTCTTGTGTTAGGGGACACACCTGCTTGGGTTCGCAAGAGTCATGACCCTTCTGCCATTGTTGGTGATCCCACTCTAGGGGTCAAGACTCGTGCTCAGCTAGAGAACGTTGTTAGCCATCTTTGCTACACGTCCAAAGTCGAGCCCAAGAACCATAAAGAAGCACTCAAGGATGAACACTGGATATCTGCTATGCAGGATGAGTTGCTTCAGTTTAAAAAGAATGATGTCTGGGAACTTGTCCCCCGACCTAGTGAGATTAATGTGATAGGTACCCGGTGGATTTTTAAGAACAAAATGGATGAAAATGGTACCACAATCCGAAATAAGGCTAGGTTGGTCGCTCAAGGCTACCCACAGATAGAGGGTGTAGACTTTGGGGAGACATTTGCTCCTGTTGCGAGGCTTGAGTCCGTCCGTCTTTTGCTCGCCATCGCATGTCATCTGCGCTTCAAGGTGTATCAGATGGATGTCAAGAGTGCCTTTTTGAATGGCATTCTACAGGAGGAGGTTTATGTGGAACAACCAAAAGGGTTTGAAGACCCTCAGCACCCTGAGCACGTCTACTATCTGAGGAAAGCCTTGTATGGTTTGAAGCAAGCACCCCGTGCTTGGTACGAGAGGCTTACTTCTTATCTCTTAGCTCGTGGCTTCAAGAGAGGGGGAGTAGATATGACGTTGTTTGTCAGGAGAGATGACGGTGCTATTTTGGTTGCCCAGGTCTATGTGGACGACATAGTCTTTGGATCCACATGCTCCCAGCATGCTCACCACTTTGAGGAGGAGATGAAAAGTGAGTTTGAGATGAGCATGGTTGGTGAGCTTACATTCTTCCTTGGTCTCTAGGTTCGTTAGCTAGAGGATGGGATGTTCATCTCCCAATCCAAGTATGCTAGAGACCTAGTGAAGAAATTTGGTTTAGACTCCGCTAAGCATGCACGTACACCTATGAGTACCACTACCAAGCTTAGTAAGGACACTTTAGGCAAGGACGTAGAGCAAACCTTATATCGGAGTATGATAGGTAGTCTCCTCTACTTGACTGCCAGTCGTCCCGACATCGCCTTTAGTGTTGGAGTCTGTGCGCGTTATCGGGCATCCCCAAAAGAGTCACATTTACTTGCTCTAAAACGTATTATTAAATACGTAAGTGGGACTCTCTCATACAGGATTTGGTATTCCTTTGATACCGATGACCGTCTGTCCGCCTACTCGGATGCCGATTGGGCTGGGGATGTAGATGGATGTAGGAGCACTTCTGGTGGGTGTTTCTATTTTGGTTCTGCTCTTGTCTCCTGGCTGAGCAAGAAGCAAAATTCCATCTCTTTGTCCACTGCGGAGGCTGAGTACATAGCCGCCGGGAGTTGTTGCACACAACTCTTGTGGATGAAGCAAATGCTGGAGGATTATGGGATATCACAGGACACCATGACCATTTCCTGTGATAACACGAGCGCGATACACATATCCCGCAATCCAGTTCAGCATTCGCGCACAAAACACATCAGGATACGTGAGCACTTTATTCGTCAGTTAGTTGAAGAGAAAGTTGTATCCCTGAGTTTTGTTCCTACCGACCGTCAGTTAGCCGATATTTTCACGAAACCTTTAGATGCCCTTAGATTTGAGAGTCTTAGGAAATCTTTAGGGATTTGCACAGTTGACTGAGGGGTTGGTCTATGTCTAGAATAGGATGCTTCTTCATGTTCATATCATATGCTTCCTATTGCTAGTCTGTTTTATATGTACCATTACTTTGTTGTACAGCTTTGTTTTATTCCTTTTGCTTTTTATATTTCTTTTGAAAAAAATACAAAAAGATTTTCCTTTAAGAAAATTTTTGAGAAAAGCACAAAAAGATTTTATTTCTTTTTTTCCAAATTTTTGAAAAAATCCAAAAAGATTTTTGTATTTTGCTTCTTTTAAGGATGAGCATGTAAGATAGCCAAGTCACAACTTCATTCCATTTATCCATGTGACTGTTTGATAGAGATTTGAGAGGCTACATCATTTCATCCATGTGCTTTACATTGATTGGAGTCTTTGAGATGTAATTAGTGATATCTTCCTACATGTTTGACTCCTATATCCTTTATTGCACACATGCACGGCTATATTTGATTATTGCACTTGTCTATCTCATGTTGGCTTGCGTGTTTTCATCTCAATCATGTCTATACAATGTACAATATGCGATAAAACTTGACAAGATTGGAATGCATGTAAAAACCGTTTTGGTGAGACTGTGTGTTTTTGTATAACGGGGAGGGGCTGCGAAAGGTAATCATCTATCCTTTGCGCAAAAGCCACCGTTAAAAAGGACCTAAAAAATGGAGGAATTTTAATATCCGAGGTCCAAAGAGGTTAAAAGAGCCCGAAAAAATTTAAAGGCAATAAAAAGCAATTCATACCAAATATGGGCCACTTAGGTTTCACCATCAATTCTCCAAAGTTTGAGAATTTAGAATGCCTCTATTCAATACAATATCTGAGGAGTTTGGTTGGAGAATCTAAACGGGTTTGCACTTCCTTGAAAGTCCTGAAAAAGCATAAAATCATTTTGGACGTTATTGGTGTGAAAATCATTTTGAGCTTTAATTTGTTGATTTGATTGAGTCAATATCTTATATTGTCACTCTTTTACACCAAAGGAAGCATTTGAGTTCATTCGCTAGGAATATCCAATATTCATCGTGCACATATGTCATGTTTGTATGCATTGATTTTCCTATCGAATTTGATCACACCACTTCATTTACGCTATCATTGACTTGGTTGCTTTCTGTTTATTCATGGTGTGTTTTTATCCTAGTGACACCCCGCACTTGCTTATTTGATTTATTTCTCTAATTTGTCCATTTGGGGACATCATAAAAAGGGGGAGAAAGAATTATCATATTATGGGGGAGTTTGAATTCTGGGGGAGTTTTTGAGATGTTGCTTATATTTTTATCATATATTGATATCCATGTTATCTCATTTCAAACTCGATATGTCACGTGGTATTTGCTTTGTCTCATGTGTGTAGGTATGAAGGTTGCAGATCTATATGTTGCACACCCTGATGAGAAAAGTTTTGAGATTCCTGAAGAATTAAAGAACAAACGATGAAGACTATTCATTTGTACCTTTTCCAGTTTTGGGTTCATGGGAGGGTAGATTTGTATAGGAAATTTCATATTTGATAATTCGGATTTTTTATGTATGTACCGGCATAGACATAGGGGGAGATTTGTAAGGACATTTTTCACATGTCCGAAATGTTTCATTTATTTATGTCGTACGCCGCTACATTTGGCACGTCTCCTCACGATCTCACATGACGGCCTCTATCTGAATTTCGGGAATCAAGCATGCATTATCTCCACTAATATGTCCCACATCTGCCTCAATGACTTCACGTTCCAAGATTTTAGGGACTTAATGCAAGTGGTACGCAAGGGAAAACAGTGAAAAAAGGCACGATAGGAGAGTTCAAGGGCATTTTCGTAATTTCACATCCATAGTTCGGAGGTCTGGTCAACTAGAAAGTTGAAGATCTCGCCGCAACGAAGATACTGGAAAAAACGGCACCTCAATCCGAGCTACGGTGAAGGAGTTATGACCTTTTGAAGATAGAGAAAATTCCTTAAAGAATGCTGCTTTTTTTGTACGCTGGATAGAATTTTAGAGTTTTAAGAACGTGGGACTCTTCATATTTTTTCCTATAAATACCAACTTCGGGGGAGTTGTTTTGCAAGACTTTAGGAGACGAATTTGAGAGTCCAAATACACCTAGTCTTCATATTCTTGAGTCCCAAGACTCATGTTTTGATTCACACATCATTGCCAAACCTTTGTAAATCCTTTTGCAACCCAAGAACACAACTTTGGTTTGTTCAACCCTTGTGGAGGAGACCGTTCTTCTTCTTCATTGCAGCCCTACTGGAAAGGGATAATTCCAGCCGCGACTACAGAATCCGATACCCGAGGGTAATTCTTAGTCAACTTGTATTTTCATTGTAATCCGATTGTAAGCCGTTTTCTTACAAATTATAGTGAAAATAAATGGTTTTGCCCCTGAGGGGGATTTTTCCTTAATTGCATGTGTTTGAATGTTCTTGCGTAGATTATCTATTTATTCAATCACATACTGCTGTATGTTTAGGGTTTGTTTGTGTTAAAAGGGTTTTATATATGGTTTGATCATTTGAACGCGAGCACACACGTTTCTCAAGGTAAAGTCTAACTAATTAATTCTCATGTAATGAACATAATGAACATAAATATTAGACTGATCTATTACATATCCAAGCGGAACCAAATTTATGCTCACGTCTGCATCCTATATATGCATGAACGGAACCAATTTTATGCACAGATCTAAAAAAATATGTGTAAATCATCACATACCTGAAATATTTGAATCATCCAGCAGGTCCGAATGGTTGCTGAGAAGCCCAAGTTCTTAATGGTTGCTGAATGGCAGCTGAGAAGCCCATGAGAGCACTACCGACTTGTTTTGATATAATTCTTCCTAAATGCATGAGTCAAAAACTTTAATCAAGACTTTAATCAAGAATCATAGTAGTTAGCATGTAGGATACAACTAAGTCTATGAACTTAAAAACTCACATATGGTGTTATGAGTACATCGAATACAGAGAAAATTGGAACCATATATAAGGAACCTGCATTTATCAAAATAGAAAAATGATATGTAAATTGTAAAGGAGCATACTTGAATGCATAAGAAGTAAATTATTCTTGCATCAAACACGAATGGAAAATGTGGATTCATGCCCACTTGGATCCGCAACTATTATCAATCTACATTTATAAAAAGGTGAAACATTAAACATTAATCAGCATATGAAAATGATATAACCCCCATATAATCAACATATGAAAATGAATCGCATAGTATATTTCCAGAAATAGCAAACAGACTTGCACACACATGTTTAATCATCTAATTGAATGACCAAAAAGACTATACAGGTACTATGCCCTGTCACTTTTACCAGCATGTGCCCTAATAATTTCCCCAGTTCTGTAGCCATAAAGACTCACCAATTCTGCAGCTTACAAAGCTGTAAAAGGATGGACACCAATGTGTCTTGGCCCTGAATGTTAGTTTGCGCCTCATACTCAACTTCGACTTGGGCCTTCGGGTCAGCTTGGATCTTCGCCGCTGCTTCAGAGTGGGCTTCGGATTCGGCTTCCACTTTGGATTGGGCTTCGGCTTGGGCTTCGGCCTTGGTAAACTTGGATCTTCTGTAGAGTGTGCAATACTATTAGAACCATCGATGTTACGGTTCAACATATTATTACAGTGGGGAAGGGGGGAGGCATGTATGCAACTGCATATATATGCAGTGCATATATGCATATTGAGGCATATATGCAGTGCGCGCACGCACGCGCGTGTGTGTGTGTGTGTGTGTGTGCGCGCGCGCTTGTGTGAGTGGGGAAGGGGGAGGGGACGGGCAGGGGGTGTGAGTGGGGAAGGGGGGAGGCATATATGCAGCATATGATATATATGCAGTGCATATATGATATATATGCAACTGCATATATATGATCTGCATATATATGCAACTGCATATATATGCAGCATATGCATATATATGTCGTGCATATATATGCAACTGCATATATATGCAGTGTGTGTGTGTGTGTGCGTATTTTTGTGTGCGGGTGTGTGCGTGTGTGAGTGGGGAAGGGGGAGGGGACGGGGCATGGGCCAAGTGTGTGTTAGGATGTACAAATCAGATGCATACTATATGTTAGGATGCTAAACCAACTGAAATTGATAAAACTTGCACAAACATTAAACAGAACACAAACATAAAAAAGAGTTTGACATAAAAAAAGAGTTTGACAGACAACTAATAACTCTTTCACAAAGAGACTAAAACTTACACAAACATTAAACAGAACACAAACATCATACATGGCCAAAAGATAATAATTTAATCAAAAAACTAAATTTGTGAAGAAAATCCCCAAGTACTACTGGACAAAATCAGTCCTCATGCTTCTTATCATATAATAGTAGCTCCAGGTACTTGTCATATAATAGTAAAAACCTAAACCTATAATAGTAGCCCCAGGTACTACTGGACATAACCAATATCTAAAGGCCTATGGCTAAAAGGATATCTAAAAAAATAACCTACAGGTATTACTGGACAAAATCAGTCCTCAGTCTACTTATTATATTTGGTCAAATCAAATTTGGTGGACGTTACGAATTACGTGTATAGTCCTCAGTGATCCATTTGTTAAGCCAATTTGTCCTCAATTGATTCATAGTTGAGCCATTTGTCCTCAATTGGTCCTCAACTGATTCATAGTTAAGCTAATTTGTTAAGCCAATTTGTCCTCAATTACGTGTATAGTCCTCAGTGATCCAGTGATCCATTTGTTAAGCCAATTTGACTATACAGGGACAAATTGGCTTAACAAATTATAGTTGAAATGACCACCAGAGTGAAATATTAAATATTAAGAAGAAAACTCAAAATGAATCAATTGAAATCAGTCCTCAGTGATCCATTTGTTAAGCCAATGTGTCCCTGTATAGTCAATAAAACTATCACGATAGTTGCATACACGCTTGACATCAGTATCCTTACCCAAAATTCGGCAGTTGCATACACGCTTGACATCAGTATCCTTTCCCAAAATCTCCAATCACCAAACTAAGTGCATATGAAACAATGTTCAAAATAAACCAAATCAAAATAAAATAAAGGTGTTTTAGGGTATTTCTTCACGTCTGATAAATTATGTGAACCAAATTCATGGTGAAGATTTTGGGCAATAATTAATGAGCGTAGTTGAAAATGAGAATGATTAATTGACAAATTATTGGTGAGTGGAGTTAAACTACGAATAATACGCTCGACATGGGCACGATGACAGCGAAAGCTGCTGGAATCAAATGTTAGATTAAACTTACCATTCTACCCCCAGATACGAAATGAAAGTTGCTGGAATGAAATACTAAGTACTACAAATTTACTTACACTACTAAGTACTAATCTTTCTCATAATACAAACACAAACATATTCAAAAACTTGAGTTACATCATCACGTTGACATTTCATCAAACATATTATTAGTTTAATTGTAATTGAACTCTAACAAATTATGAGTTCAGTACAGTAGCATAAAACGATGGGCATGTTTTCTAAAAAATTAAGAGCATGTCACTGAATTAAGAGGGCAGTAGCATGAGTACAATAGAATTATTAGTACATTAGCATAAGAGTACAATAGCATATAGTAGTAAACATTTCAGAGCCCTACAAATTATGAATTGATTTGAGAAAATGTTTTTACTTAAGAGCATGGCACGATTATGAGACATAAAAGCTTGCAATAGAATTGTTAGAAAACTTAATGCACAATTTGTTAGAATTTAGTGCATGCTCTGACCCCCCCCCTCTACTGTTTAGGGGTTTCGGCCAAATTCGGATTTCATTTTGTTTCTACTGATCGGCCCGACCACTTACTACATTAGGAATAGGGGTTGTTTTAACTCACCTCCAACCATACTCTAGTCCAATCCCAAACCCTTGTGCTCTTATTATGGCTGATAACCTCCTGGAGTAAACGAAAATAGAGAAAAAGACCTACGAACAGATACAACAAATACATAACCAATAAAAGACTGTGAAAAATCCATCTATTCCGAATTCTCGCCACGCTTTTTTCATTCACGATTTTCTGTTATAGATTCCCTTACTATCAAGGGATTCTTCCCCTAGTTCCTTTTCTCTTGGACATCTCATTCTTTTCGATCTTATACTAATGGTACACTGGACACCAACTTAATAATGATGATTGATTTGAAAGAAAGGTAGAAATGAAGAACCTCAGTGCCATGCTATTATGTTACTGTACTCTTAATTCATAATGAGTACAGTAGCATGAGTATAGTAGTAATTATGTGCCATTTTCTTAACTTATAAAACTTAACATAAAAGCTTAGACGACTTACACTTGAACAAACATGAACATTACCTATGAAACATAAACAACTTACATTTAACTTACACTTGCAAGAGTTTTTAGGTATAGGTTTCGAAATCAACTTACACTTGAACAATACCTATGATCGATTTCATTACATGTGATGCTGAACCAAATATGAAACATAAATGCACTTTCTCGAACCAAATCCAATAACCTAAAATGATTAAACTGAAGAGGGTCCCAACATTTTCAACAGGGGATTAAAACGAAATGGGATATGGAGATGTAGGGCTAAAACAAAAAATCAACAACCATACAAAATGAAACATCACAAATTAACAACACAAAATGAACAACTCTAAACCGATTTCCCCACTCAACAGGGGAATAAAACATTTTGAACATCGAATTAAACTGATTAAAATATTTTCAACATGGAATCCAACTGATTAAAACATTTTGAACGGAGAATTCAACTGATTAAAACATTACAATATCTCGCAGGAATTCAAATGTGATGATTACTTTATGGTCTCTTTCATGATTTTAAATTTTAATTACATGATAAGACATGATGACTAAAGAATGGTTCAACTATATATGCATTTTTAGGCCTCTAATGTTCTACATTATGACTCTCGAGAGTTGCTCTCCAAAGTTTCTTATAAATACATTTGAACCTTTAAACAAGTCATTTAATAAGGGAGGAAAATTAATCGATTTGAACCGAACAACTCGCATGTACCTCCTGTTTGATAAAGTTTAAACCAACAACTCGCATGAAGAATACCACCACATATACATGTAGATAAAGCATTTCACGAGCACAAACTACATGTATATATGGTGGTATTCTTCATTTTGAAGCAAATTGGTTTAAACTTTATCAAACAGGAACTACATGGTTAACAAAATAACTTATGATAAAGCATTGATTGTCTATTCATAGCTTCCGATAAAGCATTTCACGGGCACGAACTACATGTTGTTAATAGGTTAAAAAAAACACTTTCCCCAAATTATATTCCAAGAACAGTAGAAAAGGGCATAAGAAAATAGTCGAATAAGGACCAAGTTATTTAATCCCGTGACCTTTATCAAACTCGTCAGAAGTCCCATCCTTGCAAGGGTCATCCTTCATGATAGAATGCATAACCTAAAAAATCATTAAAAACATAACCTATTACACACATTAATGATATAATCAACTATTAAGAACAAAGCTTTACTATTTGAAAGAAGTACCAATTGCCTCATTTAAAATCAACTATTAGGTCGATGTGTGCATCAAATTTGCAGAACCAAATATTCGCATTCCTTGAAATTTAAATCATAACATTACTAAGGGAATTAAAAATACAATGTTTAGTCCAATTGTTCACAACCACAACCAAAAATTCATTTCGTAGTGATTTCACATTCACTATTAAATAAAATTATATATTTATCCATCACTGAAAAAAACTAACCTAAAATAAATAAATAGACAATCAATAAAAAAAAAAAAGGGGTATACCTGTTTAGGATGTCCTAGTATAATTAGGTCACCTGGAAAAGGAAAAATAAGTAACCTATTACACACATTAATGATATAATCAACTATTAAGAACAAAGATTTACTATTTGAAAGAAGTACCAATTTCCTCATTTAAAATCAACTATTAGGTCGATGCGCGTGCATCAAATTTGCAGAACCAAAAAATAACTAACCAAGATATGAAAAAAAGTTGAACAAAATTATATACCTGATAAGCAAACCAAAATCGAGCTGATAGATGCAACAAAAATCGACTCAATGTTGCTACAAATCAGCATATGTATGTGCGAGTGTGTGTGAGAGTGAGTCTAAGTGTGCGTGTGTGTGTGTGTGTGAGAGAGAGAGAGAGAGAGAGAGAGAGAGAGAAACTACCTGACTGGGACGGAGGAGGGCGGAAGAGGGCAGCGGCGGCTAGGGCAGAGGTGGATAGGGCTTGGAGCGAGAGAATGAGGGAGTGAGGTGAGGACGACGGGGTGGGTTTTTGGGGTTTGGAGAGAGAGAGAATGAGAGAAAGAGGTGAGCGGGTACGTGTGTAAGTGTGAGGATGACAGATTTTCGAAAATACCCTCATTTTTGAATTGAAGTGTAATTTTGGTGAGTATAAAAGAGGGGGAAATCAAAGAATTAAGGGGTAAGTTGGTAAAAAAGAATGAGAGATGATCTGAACCATTAAAATGTGTAAAAATGTGTAGGTAGGTGGCACACATCTTGACCGTTAAAATGTGTACATAATTCAAAAACTTCCCTAACTTATTATATATATATATTGGGTGTGTTTTCTCAAACTACATTTTATCCATTCTTTGTCACCCAATTTCATATACATATATATATATATCTATATATATCTATATGTGTATATATATATAACTTTTCTTTGGGGCTATATAATATATCATAATTTTGTTTGCCCCTTTTTAAGTGGTACTACATGAACATTATCATCTTTTTAATTCAATTTTTTTTATAATTTCGTGGAACTCCCCTTAATTATTTTCTTATTTTGTTTATCTCTAATGGAGGATGGGTATTATTGTTGATTGGTTTGTTGGTTTGTTGGTGTGTTTGGCGGTTTGGATGGATTTTTGTTTGGGTAGGTCCTAGTTTAGCCCCTTTTAGAATGGCCCCTCTTAGTCGTCGCACCCGTCGCATTAGTGACTCTCCTGAGGAACGCTCTTCATCCTCTTCTTCATCCTCATCCGATGAGGACAACACTGTTAATGCGTCCATCCCTGATCTTAAATTGCATTGGAGGACTCTCACTAGTCATACCCAATACCATACACATGGATTTTCTACTAGGTCCATTATCCGCGAAAAACTTGTCCATCTCACATCTCTAGCAAGCACCACAGTCCACTCCTGGATAGCTAACTTAGGGTGGGACCCCTTGTTCAACCTCACTGATACAATTTTTCCCGACCTTATTCGGGAATTTGATTTTTGGATGTCTCTTTGGGAGGATCATATTTTCTCTCGAGTGAGAGGTTTGTCTGGAGATCATTGTCAATGCTGACTCCATAGCACTTCTCATCTCTCTACCCCGTGTTAATAATCCATCCTACCCTTGGGCTCCCGATTCTCGTCCTGACCCTACTCTTATTATGAGCACCGTGTGTAGGATTATCCAACCCGGTACTATTATAATTTTCCATAAAATATTGCATCCGAATTTTATGGTCCTAAATTGGATTGTTTGTGCTTGTCTCATTCCACGTGCAAATTCCACTCAAATCACTAAAATGCACGTGAACCTCATGTTTTCCATTAGAATTCGAGCTTCCATCGAATTACCAGCCTTCATTTATCTAGTCATTAAGTCTGTTAGAATCAACCCATCCAGTCCCTCTAAATAAGCCCTTCCATTTGCCGTTATCATTACCCGCCACTATCTTACTGCCGTCTATACTCGTCTTCCCACCGATGTCCCTGTGACCCTCTACCAATCCATTTATATGTCCTCTGCTGTTAGGTCTCGTGGTTACTTACCCCCCAATACCCCTCAACTCACTCCCTCTCAATCCGCATCTTCTCAATTCGCCACTTCCTCCACTCCTGCACCTACTAGACCAACACCCTCTCGTGCTACCCCTAGACCCTCATCTTCTCATGCTCCCGCACCCCTTGAGTCAAAGTATTTTAGGTTTGTGTGTTCACGGGTGGAGCAAATTCAAGAAGACAGGCACCAGGACAGGGAAATTTTGTAGGAGCTATTGATTTCTATGTAGTAGTATAGGGAGGTTCTGGATCGTCGCGAGGAGGCTCAAGCACGTCGGGATGAAGCTCAAGCACGCCGTGATTCTATGATTCTTAATCACCTTGAGGTGATTCGTTGCATGGAGATGCGCTGTGGAGCTGGATCATCCGGTACCGGGTCCCTTCCAGATGATTTACCAAATGACGCCCCTGCTCCTTTATTTCATTTCTGTTTAAGTTTATTTCATTTGTATTTGTGAGGCTGAGCGGAACATCTTTATTTTCATTTTCTCACTTTTAGCTGTTTATTTGGTTTGGTTACATTCTCTTTCTTAATGTATGGATATTTGGTTTTTCCATTTATGGTTAATGAGATCTCTGCTGTTTCTTCAATTGTTGCACATTTGGCTCTTGGATTGTGTTGCATATTTTTCTCTAACCATGCAGGCTATGTCTATCCCTTTGTCTTTTTCGGACAAAAAGGGGGAGAAACATTGATAGGGGGAGTTCAAAATTTAGGGTGAGTTGATTAAAATTTAACATATGTCATACTCATGATCATTACCTTGCTTTATATTCTCATGATTAGTTAACGCTTGATTTATATTCTCTATTTCTCCATGCGTTTTATGAATTTGTTGTTTCATGTGTGTTGGATATATTGCCTACCTTTCTGCAACACACCTTCAATCGAGTTTTTTTAGTCCGTCTTTTTATTTGGGTTTCTGGGACGGGCTTTATAATCGACTTGATGGCTGGCTTAGCAAATTCAGTGTTTTTGTTTATTTTTTTTTAAATTTAATTTTCTCCCTGAATAGCCAAAGGGGGAGATTTATAAGGACAAATTTCCAATCGAGTCATTTTTAGTATTGTCTACATTCCATTGGACAAAACTCTTTTGGGTCATTTCTAATCAAGCAACATACAACCTTAGAGAATCGGGCATCCAAAATTCACGCGACATCAATATGCATTTCAATTCCATTATCCTAAAATGGCATATGACCAAAATCATTTTTATGTGTTGGAGTAATTTTCATAAAAACCATTTTTTGAAATTATTTTTAAACCTTTTTTAAGAAAAAGGAAATCTCGTTCGAAGTTTTTCCAGGTCGTTCGAACGACTTGGATCTAACGACTTTGCCCAGCCTGCACCGGTATCTCATTAGAAGTTCATTAGAAATGTCATTCGAACGAGATTTATAATGACTTATCTAACTTTGATACTGGGCTATCGTTAGATAACTTGTTCGAACGAAAGGTCGTTCGAACGAGATCTGTCAGTTCTGAAATTTTTTTAAGCCAAGGTCCACTACATTTCCTGTTTTGCTAATATGGATGAAAATCAGTTTTTAACTAAGAAGTTTTTTCATACATTCTAGAGAGCAAAAATATCATATCTTCTTTTTGATGAAAAATCCTTCTCCAAACAATTTAACTTTTGAACCAAAACCCCATGCAATCAACCTGAAATTCAACAATCACACTTGCGGTGGATTTCTGCATTCAAGCTTATTGGAAACGGTAGTTTGGGCTTCGGTGGATACCGCGACATGAGTAGTGTCAAGCAACGCGTTGGAGCTTCGCGTACTATAAATTCGGAGGTTGAGGACGGCATCAACATGTCTTGAGTGAGTCAAAGTCTGTAAGTCTTTTGAGTTCTTTGTAAAACCTTTGTCTAGGCCCAGTCGTCCGAGGTTTTTCCCATTTGGGTTTTCCTCGTACATTGGCGCGGTGTGGTTATGATTTTCACACTTTACTTTATTAAATCACCTAGATGTATGCGTAGGATAAAAAGGATAAAATTGGCTAGATTTATATCTCTTAATCAAGTTATCAATCCCATCACTTTAACTATTAATTATTTTTGCTAACCTTTAAATTTGCAAAGGAAATTAAAACTGGAATATTTCTCTACTTGGCAAATTTTTAATAGTGTAGTGTGTGTGTATTCTACGAAATAACCTAAGTACATATAACCTTATAACTCTAGGTTAAATGTGTAAGTTAAGCTACCCAAGAAGGTTTAACCCATAATTAATACAAGGGTGTGTTGTGAAAGGGTTTCAAAACTATATAAATATTTTCTAATACGGTGTTCGTGTGTGTTGAATGGGGTGATTTTCAATGAAAATACTAATGTGGATTGGTTTAAGTAAAAAGGGCGATTTCGTTAAAAAAATGGTTTTCGATTAAATAAAGTGTAGTCGTTTGAGTATTGAACCGCATGTGTTAAATAAAGGGATAAATATCAAGTTAAGAAAGAAGCAGTTCTTTTATGATATTAAGTTTAATTAATTGGGATAAATCACGTTTTTGAAAATAAAAATGATTTCATGCGTTAAGTGTGTGTGTGTGTGTGTATATATATATATATATAAGGTAGTTGCATGTGCATGTAGGTATAACGTATTAGAGCCTTCTTTCCGCCGTTCAATTCTATATAGCATTTGTATATTTCCCACTAAGCATTCAGCTTATACCCTCGTCCTTATTATGGCAGGTGCAACTTCGTATTTTGAGAGCGTTATACAGGTAAGTACTCTATTTTATTTTATATTAGTAGCTCTATATGCTTAGACTCCGAGGACGCTTCCCATAGGTCCCTCACGTAGTGTAAAATGAATTGGAATCGCATGTTAAATAAGTGAAACGTTAATTAAAATAAAACTGGATTGGCAACATTATATAGGTTATTTCATTGCAATTCACACCTAACTCTCGGGTCAGACCGGGTTAACTCCAAATAACCCATAAATTTGGGCCGGTGTGTTAAAAAATATCTGATGGGTTGTCCTATTCAGCACATTTTTGTGTATGCTGGTCAAAATCCTTTTTTGTACTAACACACAAGTTCTCAAACCATTTCACATGTTCTCGTAGTTTGAGATAAACCACTAGGATTGTACCATAATCATTCTGATAGGATGTTAACTCCCTATCTAGGTTGTGAACTAATGAATAGTACTAGTACCTAAATTCTATTGTCCTTTCATCAAGCCTAACCCAACTCACCGGAATTTTTACTAAGTACAATTGATCGACATTATATATACAATATATATAAAACAAATATAAGGCATTCTCATAACCATGGTTCTTATTTCAAAAGAAACTATCATGCCTTTACTTAAAAGTAATGTCGTATATGGTTTTAAGAATAAAACCCCAACACCCCCATGACCTTGAAGACATGAACGGTCGTACAGGACAAACAGTGGACTTTAAGGCCACCCGGGCGAGCTTGAAGAATAAGGACGGTCAACTTGACCAGGTCTCCTAAGATGCAACCAACACCAAGAAGATGATTGTCTCCGTCTGGGAGAAAGAAAATTGAGACAAGGAGAAGGAGAATGAAATAAAAAAGGATGGATAGATAGGTCGAACAAGCTAATAATGCGGATCGATAATACTCATCCTTTTACTCCTTATGGGGGTAATAACCATCCTTCTATGATTGCCCCAAGGCAAAAAATTCCCTCACCCCTATCAATGTCCAGGGTTCATCTATGGATGATCAATTTAATGAAGGGAGGGATGCTATTACTACTAAGGACTCGACATTCAAAATGTTGAGGTCAGCTACTCTGTATCTCAATCATCCATATTACCTAATGACATGTTGACTTTCAGAAGCTTTTCCCGAGAGCTTCTTTATAAGGAAGGGCTCTATCACTCTATTTATAAAAGCAAAAATTTATTTTTACTTTTCCAAGTCCTTTATTTTGTCTTGATGCTGACTTTATTTCCCCTTTAATTTTTAGGCCATGCTTAAGGTGGCCACCCCAGTTGATAATCTGTTGAGCAGAAATAGCCTTCTTCATAACTAATCAGCTTTTCCTTAGAGTGCCTTTATAAGGAAGGGCTTTGTCACTCCGCCCTTATAAGCCCAATTTTATTTTCATTTCTCCAAGTCCTTTATTTTGTTTTGATGTTGAATTTATTTTTCCCTTAATTTTTAGGCTATGCATGAGGTGACCACTTGGGCCGATAATCTATTGAGAAAAAAAACCTTCTTCATGACCAATCCAATGTCATGAACAACAACTTGATCGAGAAGAACAATAAATTTAATGAGATAGAGGGGAAACTAAAGGAATAAACTGTCTAAAAGGAGAAAGTGGTGAAAGAGGTTGACCTTATTTAATTATAGTTTATCTAAGTAGACTCTGAGATGTCGATGTTAAAGAAGGCTTTCACTCAGAATACCTTGAAGAAGTTAATTCTTTAGAGACAGGAGAGAATTTTGGCTGTTGGTTGAGAGTACGACCAAGATAAATTCTTTGAAGAGGGCTTTGAAGTTAGGTTCCAAGAAGTTGTTATGCAACCCAACTCTTGTAACGACCCACATCTTCTAATATGAGGGTTGATCAAGTCCAAATATTAGAATAGTAAAATTGCCATAATTTATAATTTTCATTCTTAGCATGTGACAAAAATATGCGACATTTCAAATTTTCTAACAGTTTAAGATATAAGAGATAACAATATGAATAGTCATCAATAAGAATGTCCTTAGTGCATAAACCTCTGATAATCGAACAATATACAAAAGTCTCAAAATAATATCGCAAGTACATTTATAAAATCACATGTGATGTGACTCATCCATCCTAACATTGTCTCATATAAAATACACAACGAAAAGATAAATACACCGTATACTAGGGTAAATCTCTAAGATTTAGTCGCTCCTAGAAGCTCAAACCTAACCTGATATGTCAGTTAACGTAATGGTTCAGGGCCCATTACAAGAATACTAAATACATTTCCTAAATAGGGTAATATAACCCATCCATAAGTACCAAGTGAAATAAATACGACAATAGAGTCTTTTATATAGCTATAACATTTAACATAAAATGTTTATCGATGTTTACCAGATAATGTAACAGAATCAACTATTTAAATAACAACGAGGTCTATTTATGTTTCATGGAATATCATCAGTATAAAGAGTTAACCAGTTACTAATAGGGTTTGACAACTGACAACATAATATTAGCTCATTCACAAATATCTACTAATTAATCAGTATTAATAATACCTTTTTTTTTTATAAGGATAGGTCTCAACAACTACCGGTTTATCAACTGATATAAACTATCCCATAATCTTTAATTTAAAATATTATTAAAAGCCTTTTGTCCATTTTACTTTTTCACCAATGCATTAATTACATAGTTTTATATTTCATTTTCAATATTAGCCAAATGGCCTCTCTAAATTAATATGTTTAAGAAAATATTAACCAATTACCACTTTCGTGCCTCATTTATATAATCTTTAACTTGAAAACTCTATTATAGTTAGCCGGCCTATTTCACGCCCCCCCACATAGTATAGTTTACACCCCATTATAATTATTTTTATAATAGTTATAATCCATCATCCTCTCTTATGGCCTTACACATCACATAGTATACCGCAACTACCATTCTACAAATAATAATAACCATGTTTATAGACACCACATTCTAGGACCCCACTGAGTCTCTCCTTAGGTCCTTAGCACCTCCGTGTTTACCACAAACCCTAGGCCATACTCCGAGTACCGATCTAGCGGCCATCGGGTGCTCCCGGGACCCATTTGACTACTGTCCTTCATTACCAGAGCGAAAGTTCAATGAATCTTCCAAGGTCTCTGAATCTTGTTTCCAATGGTCTGCTTCGTGCCCAAAACAGCATAACAATTCGGATGAACGAATCATTTTACAATTAAAAATAAATCTGGGGGCTCCCGGGCGCTCCCGGGCCACAATTTGACTCCAATCAACTTTATCGCTCGAGTGAAATCTCCATGAATCTTCTAAGGGATCTAAAACTCCGTTCCAAATATCCACCCCGTGGGTGAATTAAGCTTACGGTATAGACGAACGACTCGTTTTACTCCAAAATGTCACCGGGCGCTTTTGGGCCTCGTTTGACCAAAGTCAACTCTTCGAACCGAGCGAAGCTCTTTGGAAAATTGAAGTGCCATGCATAATATTTCCAATGGTCCACCTGATGTGCGATTCGTACTTACGGTTTGGACGAAGGATCCATCGTCGTCCGACGATCTCCCGTCCAAAGGATCGACGGCGTTTCCGACCCCTATTTGCCACAAAGTTAACTCCCGGACCTGGGAGCGTCCCAAAGGATTCTCAAAGGTCTTAGAATAACATTTACATTGGTATGACCCGTGCATGATTTGGACTTACAGATTGCGTTTTATGATCATTTTTTCGAAAAATCTACACGAGAATGCTAATTGGCAGGTCCATTTCCCTACCTATAGGTTGTACAAGGACGAAGCCGCCCGACAACTGATTAGGCATAAATTCTTCCTAATTTATCCCTTGATTTAGTCACTTTTATCACCTCGAACAACGTAATTGAGTTGACTTTATCTCATAATCTTGCTACTTACTGATCCTAATGAGTACACCGAGTTTCTGGTATTTCGTAGTGATTTTATAGGTATTTGATGTCAATAAATGGAAGAAGGAAACCGGAAGAATCAAGGAATAAAGAAGGAAAGTCAAAAGGGAAAAAGCGTAATTTCCACCTGGAATTCGGATGAGGTACCTAAAGAGAAGTTGAAGAGATTTCATTCACAAGCACATAGGAAGGAACGAAATCTCAATTGGAGTCCTGGAACAAAAGATGTGAGTAGTTAAAGATGAGCTAAAAAGTCAAATAGTCTGACCGGTCCGCCCCTACCCCGGAACGGTCCGCTTTGCCAAACTCCAGAAGATCTCGGACCACAAGCAAACCGAAGAAGGCAAAAAATAAAAAGAACCGGTCCGCCCTCGGACCGGTCCGCCCCAAAATAAAAGAATCGATTCGCCTTGAAAGCATACCGATCCGCCTAAGGCCCGGACTGGTCCGACCTTCGAGATTTGCAAATCTTGTTTGTTTCAAAGAAGAGTCCTAGTGCAGCTGCAATTCCTAAATTCATGGAGGGTATAAAAGCCCGATTTATTATTGTTATTTGGACGGATTTTTAGAGAGGATAATAGTTAGTTTTTCTTTTTCTTTCCAAAAACCCTAGTTTAGATAAAATTTCCAGTTTTAATTCAAAGATTGAAGATTGATTCAGAGATTAGTGGATTACCAGTTTCATTCATTATTGCAATTACTTCTTGGGTAATTTTAGTGAGTATTTCTTATTTCCAATTCCTTTCTACATCTAATTACAATTTTCCTTAGAGTAATTATGAATTCCTGCACATTATTTACCGTTTTCATCACTTTCATCATGCTAGGCTAGATTTACTAAGGCCGGGATACATGAACCCAGCCTGATGTGTTAATTGTATGTTTATAACATTAATCCCCTGAATTTGGTGATTAAAGACGACCATATTGCGTAGGAACATAACAATTGTAGGTCTTTATATCTCGTTTGCCCCTGGGTAACCGTGATGATTTAGAATGCAATTCGAGTGTACTATCACGATACCGATTTACTCATCCTCAGATTAGGTATGACGCGGGTTTGAACCTCGTATACATAATGCTTGGGAGTACTAAATTCCGGGTCAATTTAATCAGTTAAATTCATGATTAGTATTATAGTTGCGATTCACTAGGGTTGGGGGATTGTATTCCCGTCCTATTTTTCTCATCAGTTAGTCCAAAGTTTTAAACCAGTTTTCATTCACATTTTAGGTAAATTAGTGTAGGTTCATTTCGCCATAATTTCCTTATTGCATTTAGCACAATCATTCTAAAAAAAACCAAATCATTTTCTTTTTCTTCTTAGAGTCAGAGTTAGGGTTCCTCCGTCTTTTCCCGTCGTTACAACTCCGTTGTCCTTTTTCCCTGTGGATACGATCCCAACTTACCGGGTTTATTACTAACGCGACAGGATTGCACTTGAGCCTAGAGTGAACGCACATTAGAGACACATTCTGAGTTGCGTCAGCAACCCCCTGATACTATATAAGGAGATCATGATCTCACCTGAAAGGCATCTTAGAAACATCAACTTCACTGATCTCAACAACATTCTTCTAAAATCAGTTAGGTTTGCTTGTTTGAAACCTCTCTCCACCTTTCATTTCCATCATTTTCACACCTAATTTAGCAAAATCCCCCTACATTCCTCACCCACTTGCAAGGAAGCTCATCAACAATCAAGATCAATCTCTGAGTCTCTAAAGAAGGTCCGAACATTCTTCTCTCTATATAAATTTATTTATTTTTGCATTAGTTATATAAGTTGTTAATTTAGCTTTTGCTTTAGATCATACATATATTAATATTCAATCATTTATTAGTAATATTGCACATAATATATTTTCTTAAAAAATCCAAAACAAGAAAAAAAGGGTTACACCTATTAATTCCAACAGAATTTTTCACCACATTTTCTCAAAACTAAAAACACCTTTTTCTTACTCTAGACACCTCATTCTGTTACCCCCTAACTCTCCTTAGGTCCCTAGTACCTCCACTCATCACTGTAAACCCTGGTCATGTCCGAAACCCGACCTAGAGGCCAGCGGGCGCTCCCGAGCTCTGTTTGACCTATGTCAACTCTTTAGCTCAACCGAGGCTGAATGAATCTTTGAAGGGAACTGAAAACCCTTTCCAACGGTCCGTCCCGTACGCAATTCCTACTTTCCATGCGGACGAACGATCCGTTTGACTCCGAGAGGTCACCGAAAGCTTCTCGGACCCGATTGACCAAAGTCAACTCCCCGAACCGGGTCAAACTCTTTGTAATGTCGAAGTACATCTCCTAACCTTTCTAACAGTCCGCCCCATGCGCGATTCGGACTTACCATGCGGACGAATGATCCATTTGCGTCCGAACGATTCCCCGTCCAACGGACCAACAAACGCTTTCGAGCCACATTTGACCCAAAGTCAACTTCTGAACTCGGGAGTGTCCAAGGACTTTTGAAGGTCTCTGAAATACCTTTCCAACGGTATTCCCCGTGCATGATTCTGACCAACGGTTTGCCCTCGACGGCTAATTTTACGAAAGAGCCTAAAGCGCACTCCTATCGGCACCTGTCGATAGGTAGTGCCATGGCAATGCCGATCAGCTTACCCCTGGGCCTATAAAAGGAGGCATTGGCCTCATTTTCAAGGAGATATCAGATCAGAAGCAAATCAGTCTCAACGAATCCCAGAAACCTCTCGAAGGCAGCGTGATTTCAACTTCCAAACCCTCTTTTTACTCCCCCTTTTCATCATCCCTTTCATCAAACTAGGTGAATTATCCACTCTCCATCATCATCTAAGTGCAAGGGCTACTCTCCAACATTCAAGATCAAGCTCAAGATCTTCAAGAAGGTCCAACTTTCTCAAACTCTCTCCTAAATTCTCTTAAATTTGCAATAACTTGTTTTCTTACTTAGCACTTTTATTATCTTATTTCACACATCCTAAATATGCTTTTTATTTAGTATTATTGCACATCCCATATTTTCATATAAACCCAAAAAAACAAGAAAAATAGGGTTACTCATAAATTCCAAATAGGGATTATCACACTTTTTCCACACTTTTCTCACAACTAAAACCTTTTTTCTACACACACACACACACACACACACACACACACACTCACAAATAAGATATTCCCATTTGGATTTATGGGATAAACTCCACCCCTCGTTTTGTATGCGAACTACGTGGACTTTGATGCCTTTATAGGCTACGTAGGCGTCTCGGGGTAAAACCCGAGACTCGAGTCCTTTTCTCACTTTTTCTCTTATTTTCTATCTTCTCTTTATCTCATTTTCTATTATATTCTATATATCGTTCTTAGTGGCGTATTATCCCACACGCGTTATCGTTCCCTTATAACGATTAACACAAGGGTAATCACGCAAATCCTATTTTCTACACTAATCTCACATTCCTACGGAGGACTCGCTTTATCTTTTCCATGATATAAGTCGAGGATTCCTACCTCCATTCTACATATACACATGCACACATATCACGGGGGGAAACATAAGGGAAAATAGAAAATATCCATGAGAGACCGAAAGGGCGGAATGGGTGCCTAACACCTTCCCATTTCGTAACTAAGCCTCCTAACCCTTCTCGAATCAGTTGGTTTCGCACGCACCAGTATGTCTTTGGATGCTATCCTTCGGGGTGGCTTCCCCTTTTTCTTTTGTCTATTTTGAGTAAAATAGACTGGCGACTCTGAATCTCTCTACATTTTCACACCTCACAAATCGACGCCGGCCGAAGCGCTCTCTAGAGAGGGGGACGCATGGGACCCAAAGGATCCTTTCTCCCTCCGCGGCGGGGATCAGGGATGGCCACACTTACACACACATATAATAAAATTCCCATTTCAATTTATGGGATCAACCCCACCCTCATGTCATATGAAAACTACACGGACTTTGATACCTTTATAGGCTATGTAGGCATCTTAGGCTAAAACCTGAGACTCGAGTCCTATTTTCTTATTTTACTCTTTTTCCTATTTTATCCATACATTATTATACTCATGATTCATATTTACGTCTTATCTAACATATATTATCGTTTCCTCAAAACGATCAATATATCAATAAGCGTACACATTAAATTTTGAATTATTATTTTGGGAATACTCCTATGGATGACCTCACTCCGTCTTTTCCCATGATGCGAGTTGAGCGATTCTGATCTCCACTTATATATTCATGCACACACACTTCATGGAGAAAATAAGGAGAATAGTAACAAAAACCCATGAGAGACTGAAAGGGCGGGATGGATTTCTAACACCTTCCCATTCTATAAGTTAGCCCCCGAACCTCTAAACTAATTGGTTTTGCAAGCATGAGTTTGTCTTTGATGTCATTCTCTCGAGGTGACAACATGTTCTTTTGCATGTTTGGTGCAAAATAGAATGGAGACTCTATCTCTTTACATCACCCTATATCAACGATGACTGAAGGATTCCTATAAGGGCGCGGGACCTTCTCTCTCGCTACCGCGCGTGCGAGCTCCTATCACGAGATGGAGAAAATGGGAAGTGATGGCCACAATGTCCAACATATATAACTATGTCAATCTCATAAATTATCTAACCAATTTTTCCCTCAACCCGCACATACTCGTAATGTAAATAAATTCCATTTTAAGCAATTACTATCACCAGCCAAATTTGGTCCCCTGGATACGATATTTCTGTAGCTACTCGACACTAGCCCCGAACTAATAGTAATGTAAAACCATCAATAATCTTCAAACTAGTCACCCAGTATATCCCTTGTACATACGATATTCCATATCCAATCGAAACTATATCTAGTGCCAAAAGAGACGCCCAACATAAATTTTTACATGAAGTTAAATATCCTAAACTCCCAAATTCCAATCTTCACTAGAATCCATGAGCGGGACGTCTCATAAATGAAATTAAAATAAAGAACCCCCCAATACATTTCTGTCTAGGCTAGGTAGTCTTAAATACTCTATAATAATCATATATCTACCAAATAATTACTTAAATACCAACATACAACTTGCACCTCCTAAACTCCCAAGTCGTAACCTTCTCTAGACTTCACGCGTGGGACATCTCATAAATGATATCCAAACAAGTAACTCCCAGTAAACTTCAGTTTAGGTTGGGTAATCATTGTGAGGAAACAAACTACTAACCCAACATTCAATGTACTAAGAAACCTGACTCTAATCATCAATCACATACTATAAGAAAACCATAATAGATTCACTTCATTCATATTATCCTCATTCAATTCCAAAACACTTCTCATGTTCCTTTAATATATCATAATTCATAAATATACTCATAAACCACACATTTCAATAACCTCTTACCCATCACACATAATTTAACCACTAAAATTATATACAAGAATTACTAATCCTAACCTATTAACTCCTATCTTCTCTAGACTCCTTGTATGGGACATCTCATAAATGAAATCCAAATAAGGAGCCACATAATACACTTCTACCTATATTAGGTATTTATTGAGAGTGGACAATAAGTAAATACAACCATATATATCCACTACCTTAACTCCATTCCAATACATTCCACTCACATGAAGCTCATAGCTCACTTTATGGTTACTAAAGCAACTCGTTACATGAACTAGCTGATGATGTCTAAATCATGCACAGTGATCCATCCAGGATGAGAATGACACACCTGTATAATAATCAAGAAATTAACATATAATTAAGAAGAAAATAGGAGATATAAAGAGACTAACATAAAGATATATGTGGTTTAGCCCTTGGATTACATCCACAGTGCAAAGTGTAGTTGTGTTCCACTGGATTGGGCATTAAACACCATTAATGAGTACAATTTGAGCTCCCTCTTTTCAAATATTTTGACAGATTAACATTTTAAGTGTTTTCGATCCCCCTCTGAAGAAGATGAATATATATATATATATATATATATATATATATATATATATATATATATATATATATATATATATATATATATATATATATATATAATGGCCGACTTCCTTCACCCCAACCCTAATGCTCCTATACCCAAACCTCCTGATCTTCCTAACCCTCAAAACCATTCTAACCCTTGGAAAAAATCCTTCGTGGAAGTAATAAAAGGAACCAACAGTAACCATGCAATTAATATCCAACCATTGCAACAATACAAAGGAGAGCCTGCAATAATATTCTCAAAAGACCAAATGGAAACTCTAGCCGCTCCTTTCAAACATGCAGTAGTGGGAAAATTCTCTCATGGTAAGCCTTCTTTGGATTTCATACGTAAAAACTTTGCTTCGTTTGGTTTGAAATCAGCATACGAGATCGGATTGTTGGACCATAAACACATTCTGATTAAAGTTCATTGTGAAGAGGACTTTATTAGATTGTGGATGAAGGATCTATGGTTTGTAGGGAGGAGTCCTATGCGTACGTTTAAATGGTCTCCCTCATTTAGGGTTGATCATGAAAGCGCAATAATCCCAGCATGGATAAACTTCCCAGGTCTACCAGTCCACCTCTTTGCGAAAGAGGCCCTTTTCGCCATTGCTCAATCTGTGGGTAAACCTTTAAAATTAGACAATCCAACTCTGAATTGTTCAAGACCTAGTGTTGCTCGTGTTTGCGTTGAAATGAACCTCTTGAAGAAAAAACCAAAAAGGGTATGGATAGGATGCGAGGACTATGGTTTCTGGCAGGCCATCGTATATGATCCCACACCGGATTACTGCGAATGCTGTCTTAAACTGGGCCATAAAGAGGAGGACTGTAAATTTGGAGGTAAAATAGTCACCCCTACCAAGATCAGTGTGCCAGAGAAGTCAGGAGTACCAAAGAAGAAATTGAAGTATCAAGTTAAGAACACTGGTGTGTCAAAGGATAATCAAGAGATGGATCTATTGGCTTCCCACAATAGTGAAATTGAAGAAGGAGAAATAACATACACAGCAATAACTGAACCAGTAGAGACAGAAGCAGGAGTTGAAAGAAGTCCCCATCAGAAGATAAAAGGAAAAGAAGAATCAAATGCAGAAATCAACCAATTAAAAAGCAAGAAGACAAGAGATTTAGCCGAAATAAGGGAGATGAACACACTGTTTGGACATGAAAATTGTTGCAAAAAAGCTTTCGAGATGGAAGACTTAGACCAGTGTAACCAAAAAACAAAAACTCTCAGATGCTCCTACTCAGATTCCGAAGAACCAAACCAACTGATATCTCCCATTTCAAACCAACTACTGTCTCCCATTTCAGAATATAAAATCTTCTCTAAATTGGTGGAGAGGAAACTAAAGAGATACCACAGGAAGAAAGAAGAAATTTTGAAAGCTCAGAAAAAAATCCAAATGATTCAGCATGGAAAACTAAACTCTCCAACCAAAAATTTCCCCACATCAGGTAATTCTTCCTCTTTTAGAAGATCAGCAAGACTTTCTCAGGTAGCCAAATCTCTTAGTTTTAATGATTAGCTCACTTATTTGGAACATAAGAGGGATAGGTAACAAGCCATCAAGGAGAAGATTAAAAAAGCTGTGTAAGGTCCATAACCCTTCCTTCTTAGCTATATTAGAACCTATGATACCTGTAGAAAAAATAAACTTCTTAAGGCATTTACTGAACTTTGAAGATTGCTATGCCAGTAGCTCTAATAAAATCTGGTGTTTTTGGAGACATGGAGCAAACTGTGAATCAATTTCTGATGGAGGCCAAGCCTTATTTTTTGTTATGGAGCATCCCATGATTCAACTAAAATTGGGGATAGGAGTGGTGTATGCCAAATGTAATAGGGCTGACAGACAACAGTTATGGGAATTCATTGAAGATCAAGCAGGTGATTATGCTAACATGCCAACAATTTTTGGAGGGGACTTTAATATAGTCCGTTCAGCAGACGAAAAGGCAGGGGGTAATGTAATTGATATGGGAGCTGCAAATGATTTTCAAATATGTATACAGAATAGTCATCTTCAAGATATGGGATTCAGTGGATCTAAATTCACATGGTCTAAATCTTCCAACGGCAGAATGTTATTTGAAAGACTAGACAGGGGTCTCATAAACCAAAGCTGGATTGATTCTTTCCCTCACTCAACCCTTAAACATCTTAATAAAACATGCTCAGACCATTCTCCCCTTTTGATTACTATCCCTAGTCCCTCAGACCTTTCCCATAAACCGTTTAAATTCCTTAACTTCTGGAATTCTTATGCCTCTTTTAAAGATTCAATTCATTCTTCATGGAACCAGCCTGCCTCTGGTAGACCAATGGCAGTGTTTGGATACAAGATAAAAAGACTGAGAGCAGCCCTAAGAATATGGAGTAAATCGGAGGTAAAAGATGTATTCCAGGAGATTAAAGACATTGAAGATAAAATTACTGATGCAGAGAAGAAACTTGAAGACTCGCTAACTCCAGAAGCAAGAAACAACCTTTCAAAAGTCAAGGCTGACCTTAACTTAGCTCTGGCAAATGAAGAACTTTTCTGGTTTCAAAAGTCCAAATGCAAGTGGATAGCTGAAGGTGACCGAAATACAAAGTTTTACCACTCTCAAGTTAATCAACACAGACGCAGGCAGTGGATCCACAAGATTAAGAAAGAGGATGGAACTATCCTTGAAACCCAAGAGGACATCTCTAACCATTTTGTCTCTTATTTTGTTGATCTTTTTTCTGCAGGTCCTCAAAGAAGCTCTACAATGACAAAAATTATCCCCAAGTTAGTCAACGATGAAATGAACCAAAGCCTGTCAAAAATTCCAGAAGAAGAGGAGATATGGAATGCAATTTCAGAGCTAAATGAAAACAGTGGAGCAGGTCCTGATGGTTTCAATGGATGTTTTTTTAGATCCTGCTGGGAAATAATTAAACAAGACCTTATTCTAGCCATACAATCTTTCTTTTTGGGAGAAGATATTCCAAAATCTTGGAACTCCACTCTTATCTGCCTTATTCCCAAATCTTCCAACTCTTCCAAGTGCAAAGACTACAGGCCTATAAGTCTCTGCAATTTCTCTTATAAAATCATTTCAAAACTCATTAATTCTAGATTGAGTCTTATTCTCCCAAACCTCATTTCTCCAAACCAAACAGGATTTATCAAAGGTAGAGGAATTCTTCACAATATCCTCATGGCCCAAGAGATGATGCACCTAATTGATAGAAAATCGAAAGGAAGCAATGTCATTCTGAAACTGGATATGCAGAAAGCTTATGATAGACTCTCCTGGAATTTCCTTATTCAAACTCTGAGAATTTTTGGTTTCGGCGAGCACTTCATTGATATGATTTGGAGATGTATATCTTCCTCATGGTTCTCAATCCTTGTAAATGGCAGAATCAATGGTTTTTTTGCTCCCTCAAGAGGGATTAGACAAGGAGATCCTTTGTCTCCCTCTCTTTTTGTCTTAGCTGCTGAGTCGCTAAGTAGAGGTCTGCAGTTAATGAACACACAAGGGTCCATCAAGCCATTCTCACATCCAAGGGGGTGTAGCATCATCAACCATCTTAGCTTTGCAGATGACTTGATAATTTTCACAAATGGATCAAAGAAAAGCCTCAAAACCCTGATGAAGTTCATAGCAACTTATGAAGAACAGTCTGATCAAGTAATTAGTGTGGAAAAAAGCCAATTCTACACTAGTTCCAAATGCCCTCCAAGAACCAAAAAAGTAATTGAAGAAGTGACGAAATTTAAGCAAGGAGTAGGACACATCAAATATCTGGGAGTTCCTCTCTTTAAAGGAAGGAAAAGAGCTGAAATGTTCGACCCTATGATTCAAGCTCTTTCTTATGGGGAACAAACAAAGAATATGGGAAAAACACCAGTGGGTCAAATGGGAGGATATTTGTTTCCCAAAGGCAGAAGGAGGACTGGGAATCCGATCATTACAAACGATTAAAGAGGCCTCCAACCTAAAGATAGCATGGGAGTACAAACAAGGAACATCAATATGGGCAGAATTCATGAACCAGAAATACCCAATAATGCCAATCTCACACGGATCTATGGCAGCTCACAGGATTAGCAAAGCGTGGTCAATGATGGAAGAAAATTCAACCAAGATCAAAGAGGAATGGCACTGGACCGCTTCAACATCAGGTGTATTTTCTTTCTCATCTGCAGTTCAATTAACTAGAGAAATCAAACTGCAATCCGCATCATTTAAATTCATATGGGATAAATATATACCTCCGAAAGTATCAGCATTCGCGTGGAAAGTGCTTCTCAAAGCAGTGCCAATTGACTCAGCAGTCAGAGCTATGGGAATTAAAATGGTATCCAGATGTAATTGCTGCTCTTTATCAGAAGAAAGTATGTCTCACCTCTTCTTCTCAGGTCTTATAGCTTCTCAGGTATGGGATTACTTTGAAGAAAGACTAGGTTTCAACTCCAATTCTTCCTCTTCTTCACAGAAAATCATTTTTTGGTGGTTGAATTCTAGTTCGGATCCAACTTTTAAAAGGTTGTGTCAGCTTATCTATTGCTTTATCTTGTGGGAAATTTGGCTGAGTAGAAATAATTCAAGATTCCACAATAGCTCCATGAATCCTCTTCTAATCATTGAGTCAGTTAAAAAAAGAATTCAAGAATCATTTTTCAGTTTTGGATGTCCTCAATCTTCATCGAAAATATGTTTACACTCTTTGAAAAACCTCAACATTCCTTGTTCAATTCCAAAAACCCCTTCTTTCTCTCTCATTGCCTGGTCAAAACCTCCAAAAAACTTTTTGAAGCTAAACACAGATGGTGCTTGTGATTCTAATAGAAGAATGGGTCTGGGAGCAGTCTTGAGAGATTCAAAAGGCGATCTAATCTGGGCATTTTATAAGGGCATTTGTGATGGGACTAATAACTTGGCGGAGGCAATGGCTATCAAACACAGCTTAGCTCATTGCATACTAAAAGGATGGAACAATATTATAGTTGAATCAGATTCTGCTCTAATTGTCAGTTGCATAAATGACCAACTCAAAATTCCTTGGAAAATAAAAGAAGAAGTTCAACAAATTCAAGATCTCATCAAAGGCCAAAACATTAAAGTTTCTCATTGTTATAGGGAATCAAACTTCACTGCTGATTTGCTATCAAATCTTGGAATGGAAGCTCAAGAATCCAAAATGTTCAACACAGCATATGAAATGCCGAGGGAAATTAAGGGGTCTCATTATTTAGATAAACATCATGTCCCTTACTTGAGAATAGCGAGTAAAGATTCTTCATGTAATAGATAGTTTCTTATCATCTATGTATAAGCTCTGAGAGAAGCTGTTTCTCTCCAATCAATAAATTCTAAATTTTCCAAAAAAAAAAAAAAATAATAATAAAAAAAAAAAATATATATATATATATATATAGATTTGGGGGTACACAATGCCTCCCCAAGCATACAACACATGCCGAGTTGATGAGCCTATGAGAGAGTGACAGCTATCCTTTATCAACGTGAGGTAATTATATTGGATATTCTACCACGTGGGTGAGCGATCCTTAATAATGGATTTGGGTAAGAATGATAGGGTTACCCTTGTTATTATTTTCATGTTATTTTGTGCACATGTCGAAGAGGGCAGTCTCGTCCTAAATGACACTGGGTATCTCGACTAAGCCAAGAGCCTATTTAGTGTATGATATATGGTTTGATGTTAATGGCCTTTTATGCCCGATACACCTACCCCTAGCTCTTGAGTCTAACATCTTGCAGCTTAGATGTCTTCTAAGGCTGACACCTTTGTGCTGGTACAAATGGACTGATTGGTCATCTACGAGACGAGACTTGGGGTGTACATTAATTAACCATAGACCTTAGCCTTTCACAATAGTAAGAGGATGAGTTTTTATAAACTTAGTCCCCATTGGTCCTTAGATGATCTTACTATATGTCTTGTCTTGTCCATCACCTGAAATATGGCTGAGACCCTAAAGGCTGAGTTATTCGTGCACTGTCAATTCGATTTTTAGGGCACAATGGTTATCTCTTTAGACGTAATGGTCACATCACCCCCTTGTCCTTTCGCATCCCTTCCATTATGAGACACCTTCCATTTGTCAATTATCTATTGGCTATGTTAGAGGTGGCGTGATTCTTAAGGATTTGGTGTGACATTCCAGTCACGTGCTGCCCACGCATACATCCTTTCATGTTTCCCCGTGCCTTGGAACACGTAGTCCATCATTTCCACCCAGCCTTTTAAAAAAATCATTTTAGGAAATTCTTCCTTTTACCTTGGCATTTCCACAAAACTTTTAAACTAGAGCTAGTTCTTCTCTTTTTATCTCTAGAACTCCATCTTCCCACCTCTCCCATCTGTCTTTCCAACATTTCTCATGTTTTTCGGTTGTTTAATATGCCAAGTACATCTCTTTCGAAATTTTTCTTTTGCATTCCATCTTTGTTTATTTCAATCTTAAGTTTTTCTTCTTTTATACCTCCTTTTATGATGGTATTTGGCGGAATTGGGTAGTATTTAGGCGGCCATTTTCTTTTTCATTGAACTTCGGTGAGAACAATGGGTTTTTTGGTGAATTTTAGTGGTCGTCGAGTTTTTTCGTTGACTTTCACGGTGGTGGGTGTTCTTGAGTGAGACTTACCACCCATGTTTGATCTTCTAAGATTAGAAGTTTTTAGGTGAACTATTTGTGGATGAGCGTCGTTGCATTTACTCTTGGGTTTTCTAAGAGCATGAGGATGCCGAGATTCGGTTTGGTCAAGAGAGTACCCCTCAAGAGAGTACCCCTCAAGAGAGTACCCCTCAAGAGAGTGTCCCTTTGACCGTTCTTACTCCGACACCTTTAGTTTAATTTCTTACCAATTATACCCACCGATAATTTTCACCCAAAGTTTAAAATTTCCTAAGTTTTATTTTCACCAGTAGTGATACAATGGACGAGAGTTCAAATCCCTCCACAAACACCATGAGTTGCGATTCATTTTATAAAACTATGAGAGTAATTGTATCTCATCTCGGCTTGGTCGAGACTGCAGGATTTTCCGAGTCCAGTAATAGAGGTTACCCTAGAACTTAAACTCGTCATTCAGGGGATCCTGAGCGCTCAATATTTGACATCTCTGAGGATGAAACTGGAGATAACATTATGTCCGTTATAGCGTTTGAGCTAACAAAGCTAGGCCGAAACTATCGTGGAATAGTCCTAATTATTGATGATGATGACAAAGAGCCCTTTGTGGTTGACAAAGGTTTTGCCTCAAATTATTAGAGTGATGTCCAAGAACATGATCTTATTTTATGGTGACACTTATATGGTGTTGACCCTTGTATCATAATAAGAGTGTCAGCCAAGGATGGGAGGGCTTATGAATTGGGGAATAATGATAAGGTTAAAGTTTATGAACAAATGTCCAAAGTTATCTTTTATCTTCCATTTTGTCTGAGCATCAGAAGCATACTTTTTGGTATCGGCTTGGCCCCTTCTCAGTTAGCACCCAATGCTTGGAGGATAAGCTCGGGGTTTGTAATCTTTTGGAGACTTACCCATGATGAATATATACCCCCACTCATCTTTCGATCTTATTACTCTATTGTCACTATGAGATCTAACCCAAGTTACTATCATTTCGTAAACCGCAAGCCCGATTGATGAAGTCTTACTATCATTTCAAATCATGACTGGATGTCTTACTATTATTTTCTCTCTCTTATGGAAGATTGGTTACCACGATTTGCTAAAACACAAGGAGTTTTGCCTTCCTCGAGTGTAGGATAGAGGTTTCCTCTCAACCAAGGTTGATCTGGGGCTGAGTATGAGCCACAGGGGGAAGGTTGATGTTCTGACAAAGGGTGGGCTGGTATTGTTTGAGGAGTTATTCAAACCAGAGTTCTTAAGGTTTTGGGGATGGGATCAGTCCCACTAGATTATGTTTTGTAAGATCCTTAACTGTTGATAACTTTTAACTTTTCTTGTCATCTCATATTTTGCTGAAACTAATAGTTATTGATCTTTCTCCTTTATAAATCTCCCTCTGAAGACTCCGAATCATATATGGGAAATGGGAGGTCTCAACATCTCATGAAATCTCTTAGCTCAATTAAAGGGCAGTGTTTCTACGAAGTCGATAGTGGATTACCAAAAGTCCACCATCACTGGTCCAAATGCCAAGGTCTCTAAGAAAATGAAGGAAACCATCGTCCAGTCTATTAAGAATAAGCCACCAAATAATACTAAGGTCCCAAGAGGGGCCTCAAACACTATCTTAAGTCTAAAAATCAGGGATGATGCTTCAGTTGAGGCATGTTTATCTTAGTTAGCCTTAAATACTAACTCTCTTCTCGACGTCTAAACGAGGTCTTGAGAAGCCATCTCATCTATAGCCCTCTCCTGTGATCATTGCTTCATGGATGGTTATATTACCATGAGGTTTATTGGCTTTTTTCTTTATAAGATAATCTAGGTAACAATTTTAATTTTACCAAGTGTTTAAGCATTGCCATGTCTTTAACTGACTACACTTCTTATATTTTTGTTTTTTAGTCTGTCCTCACACTTCGACATGCTTATCAATGGGTTGAGGAAAAAGAAGACAAGCTTCGAATGGTCGTGGAGACTAAGAAGAAGATTTCTAACCTTCAGTGGAAGATTAATGATGAGAAAAGGCCCATGATTAGGAAGATAAGAACCTCAAAAAGCATTACATGGGTCGTCTCATCATCATGGAAGATGATCTCAAGGAGGCTTTAAAGAAATGATACCAAGCTATAAAATAACTTCTAAAATCTAGATGTAAAGCTACCGTGGAGGAGTTTAAAGATTCTGAAGAGTTTGGTAGAGATGTTGTTCAGTATTTGGAGAGGGGTGCCATGGATGCTTTTAGACGAGCTGCCACCTAATTTCCCGAGACGGTGGATGTCTTTAATACAATTGGCCTTGGAAATCTTAAGATTATTGCTTCTCTGGGAGAGGTTCTAGGTGAGGGTGCTGTGACCCTAGATGTCAATGAAGAGGTTCAGGTTAGTGTCGAGGAGGATGAAATGACACAACTCAATAATGATGAGAATCACATAGGATATAAACAATGTGCCACTAATGTTAAAGAGGATTCAACCTTTCCTGACGACACCGGCAATGTCAATGACACCAATGCTGACAATACGACTATCGAGTCTTAGTTTTAAATTTTTTTTTCTCTTTAGGTGATTGGTTGTGGTCTTTTATGCCCCTTCAGTTTTTTCACCGTAACATTATTGTCATCCCTCTATTGGGATTTTTTAGTTTTTTGGGGAATGTTACGAATGTCATGCCAATATTTTTGTCAATTTTCTACTTTTATGTGTTGTTTTATTTTCCATGTCGAGACTATACTTGTGCACTTTTTACTTTTTCATTTATCTCCATTACTCATAAAATTGTCATGAAAAATAATTTTAACTATGAGACGTGTCTCATTTTTGTTCATTTATTCACACTTTGGGTGGTAGTTACGCAAAGTCGTCTTGGTTAGGAAACAATATGGCCCTTTTCTTGGGGACATGGCAGCCCCAGGATATTTATTCATCTGGACGAGACAAGGCTTGTGTTATTGTTGGGGTCATCGTGTCCCAGCATCATCTCAATCAATAAACGAGATGAGACATTATATTCTGAATTTTTTTGATAGTTTTAACCAAGAAAATAATGATGTTAAGTTTCTCATTTCTCATGGTTTATATGAGATATGCCTACGAGACGAGACTCCAAGTGTTCTCACCCGCCGAGGGAGATACTTCATAAAATTTTCACCATAAAATAATGGTGTTAAGTTTCCCACCTCTCAGGATTTATACGAGACATGCCTAGGAGTTGAGGCTTCAAGTGTTCTCACCCACTGAGAGAGAGATTTCATATTATTTTCACCATAAAATAATGATGTTAATTTTGGGATTTTTAACTTGGACGATATGGCTTTCCCAAAGGGTATATGAGCCTTAAGTCTTTTCCCACCTCTTGGGGGTTATATGAGATATGCCTAGGAGCCTATATTCTAAGGGTTCTCACCTGCCAAGAGAGGAATTTCATGAGTATAAAAAGCAGATGTTAAAGTTGAAAATCCGAGACAACACTTCATTTTCATTCATTAGTAACCCTGATTTCTTATAATAACATCACCTCATTCATAACACATATTTTCTTCAAGATATTACAAGTTTCTTCTATTGGTAGTACTTCTATATCCAAGGGTTGGCAAATGGATTTACCTCTAAATTTTTGAGTTTGTACATGGGACGACCTCTTTACTGATTATCTAGTGCCCATGCCAATTCGAGTGAAGTTTTTTAGCCTTTTGAATGACTTTCTTTAGGATTATATCATCGACCTTTCGTGGACAAGACTTTACGCTCTTGTTGTAAACATTTGTAGCTCTTTACTGGTAAGCCAGCCTCCTGATCATTGAGCCTTCCATTGTCTCTTATATAAGGTCTAAGTCCAATATTCTTTCTTCTCCATTCAACTCTGGATCATATTTTTAGACTCGGTGACTTAGTATCCTAATCTCAATTGGAATGGCATCTTCTAACTTGTAAGCTATCATATAGATAGTCTATCACATAGGTGTCCTTTTAGTGGTCCTAAATGCCCATAGGACACCGCGCAACTCATCAATCCGCTTCCCTTTGGCGTCCTTAAGCCTCTTTTTTTATTCCATCCAGGATTATTCTGTTGGTTACCTTAGTCTTCCCATTTGTTTGAGGCCGGCCTGGTGACGAGAAGAACTGATTTATGTCGACCCTATTATAGTAGGATGCTGGTGACTTGTTATTAAATTATGTTCCATGGTCTGATACTAGAGTATTGGGATATCTTAATATACATATAATGTTCCTCCAGATGAATTTGAAACATTTCTCTTCAGTGATAGTGATCAGGTCCCCTGTTTCTACCCACTTTAAAAAATAATCGATCGTGATGATAAGGAAATAATAGTTTCCTTTAGCTTTTGATAGTGGGCCACAAGATAAATTCTACACATAGTAAGAGGCCATGGGGCCAAGATGGGAGATAATGGTTAATGGGGGTTCGTGTGAGATGCTTACATGACGCTGGTATTTATCGTATTTTGAACATACTCAGTCGCATCTTTGGCCAAGTTCGGCTAGCAGTATCCCTGTATTATCATCCTTTTTGCCAACATTCGTCCTATGATATGACTCACACAACTGCCTTTATAAACGCCTTTGAGGATGTTGACTACTTCGAAAGGGTGCACACATCTTGGGAGTTGGAGTAGATAACCCCTATTGCATATTGCATCTCCTATGATAGCAAACTTTGCAGATTCATACCACACATTTCCTTTAATTTTACTTTTGGGGAGCTTTCCATATTTTAAGTATTCAATCACTGGATTTATTTAAGATGATCATGGGTTCAGGATAAAGCATTATTAATTTTTAGCTTCTTTTCTAGTAATGCTCGACTCTTAGAGGACTTCTATAAGTATAGTCCTCCGTATCTCGACTCTGGTAGCCGAAGCTAGCCTATCAAGAGCATCTTCCCTCCTATTATCAGTTCTCATAATTCTTTTCATTTGTACCCCCTAGAAGCTTGTAAGAGATTTTTTCACCTTCTCTAGGTATTTAGCCATCTTGTCATACTTTTCTTCATAGACCCCTAATACCCAATTAACCCCAGATGAGAGCCACTATGGGCAAGAAGATGGTAGACACCCAACGCCTTGGCAAGGGAAAGTCCTTCCAATAATGCTTCATACTCGACCTCATTATTATAGGCCTTGAAATTAAACCTCAATTCATGTTTAATGTCTATTTCGTATGAGGTCGATAAGATTAGTCATGTTCCACTATCAGTTACACATGATGAGTCATCAATAAATAGATTCTAAATGGGCACCTCGGATGAGAACGACCCCTCACCGAGGAGACCATTATTCAACATGAATTCTAGTTCTGCACTCTAACAGTAGTGTAGTGTATTCTTGGCCTTTTTTTCTCCAAAATCTCTTCTTGTTCTGAGTTTTCCACTTACCTTTCAACCTCCATCTCTTCTGCTGGTTACCAAGTGAACTATGCGATAAAATCTTCTAGGATATGAACCTTAATTAAACTTCTCGGCTAATAGATGATATCAAATTCACCTAACTCGACTGATCAAACCATAAGCCTTCTTAATTTCTTGATTTTATGCCTGACCAGTCTGAGGGGCATGTCATTAAGCACTATCATCGTGTGGTCTTAGAAATATGGCTTCATTTTGCATGAGGCATGTATTAAGGAAAATGGTAACTTTTCTATCTTTGGATACCTCGACTCGGCCCATTGTAAATCTTTTTTATTGTAGTAAACCTTCCTCTGAGTTCCATTATCATCTTGGATGATTTCTACACTAACAACCGATTATGAACAACTTGGTATAAGTAGAGTTTTTTTTCCTTGGATAGGTCGAGAAAAGAGTAATGGTGAGCATATATGGGCCTTTAACTCTTTGAACTTATTCTTGCACTCTTGTTCCTAAATAAAAGCTTTCTTTAAGATCTTAAAAAATGGTAGGCATTTTCCAGTTGCTAGCGAGACGAATTTATAGAGAACAATAACTTTGTCGTAAGTCTCTAAATGTCTTTTGTGTTCCTTGAGGTCTTCATGTCAATCAGTGCTTTTATCTTAGTAGGGTTTGCCTCGATGCCTCTCTAAATGACTATGAAACCAAAGAATTTACCTGCACTGACACCGACAACACACTTAGCTGGATTTAACTTCATTTTGTAGTGGTATGTCATGTAAAAAGTTGTTTCTAAGTCTTTGATGCGATTTTCGGCCTTAAGGATTTTGGTCAGCATATTGTCAATGTATAAATCCACTATCTTACTAATTTTCTCTTTAAACATCATATTGATGAGCCCTTGTTATGTAGAACTCGCATTCTTCAAGACAAAAGGCATCACCTTATAACAGTAAGTCCCTTTATCAGTAATAAAGGATGTCTTCTATGCATCACCCTTAGATATCAAAATCAAGTAATAACCTGAGTAAGCATCCATGAAGCTCATTATCTCATGACCTATAGTGGCATTTGTTATTTGATCAATTATGGGTAAAGAGAAACTATATTTAGGGCATGCATTATTTATATCGGTGAAGTGTATGCATATCCTCCACTTCCCATTCTGTTTCAGCACCATGACTGCATTTAAAAGACAAACAAAGTACTTGATCTCCTTAATAAAGTTTTTTATCTGAATTTTTTTTACTTCCTCTTAAATCACTTAATATCTATCCTGAGAAAACTTTCATCTCCTTTACTTAACTAGTTTTTTCCTTCTTATCGAGGTCGAGCTTCTGATATATTACATCGGGGTCAATCCCGATATGTTACTGTAACTCCAAGGAAAGGTTCCCTCTTTAGCAGTTCAACTATTTCCACCTTCAAAGATAGTTTTAGGGATAAAACTATTTGGATGATTTTTTTCGGTTCATCCTCATTGAAGAGGGTGAATTCTACCTCTTTCGCTAGATCCCCCTTTTTAGTTTTGCTCGGCTTGGAGGTTCAATGTATCAATGCTGTGAGAGGTGGTTTTCATCTTATGGGTTTCTCTCTCCTCTGTCCAGGTGAAATAGCACTCGCATGCTTCCATTTGATGACCATTGGCTTCCCCTACTCTAAAAAAAGTTAGGAATCTCATCATCTGATGTACAATGGAAGGCATGACTTCAAACTCCTTTATAACTACCCTTCCCATAATGATGTTGTAGGGTTAGAACATATTATCATCCATCGCAAAGAAGTTTACCTTTCTTGTCAAACATCTCGGACAGGCTCCTATAAGGACATCCAACTCAATCATCCATAACGGATGCACCTTCTCGCCACTAAATCCAATCAGAGGCTGGTGGTATGGGAATAATATCTTCTTAATAAGCTTCATTCCCTTAAAATAATCCCAAAACATTGCGTTGGCCGACCTGCCTTCGTCTACCAATATTTGAGATACATTGTATTCATGCACCCTCAAGCTGACAACCAGTGTGTGATCGTGAGGGCACATAATACCTCTGAAATTTAACTTGGAAAACCCCACCACGAGGCTTTCAATATCCATCTTCTTCATCTTGCTTGATTTCTCTTAAGATTCTGCTAAGCTGATATCCATTCATTTCGGCCCAACTTTAGCCTCGAAGACATGAGACTTTCTGTATTTTGGCTTAACTCCACCAATTATACCTCCCAAGATCATCTTCACCCTAAAAGAAATCATGTGGCAGTTACCTTTTACCTACACCGACTTTGTTGGGGGATCTGTGTCTTCCTTTTTATCACCACCCGAGTCTTTATCACTTTGGTTGGCCTGCAAGTCCTTTCTCTTAGTCCCATTATCTTGACGAATAGTGTATCTTCTTACTGTCATCTTAGCCTCCACTCTTATCCACATACCATCTTAGCCTTTACTGTCTTAAAAGCTTATCGATTTCGTCTTTCAGGGCAAAGCACTGATTAATAGTATGGCTGTGATCCTAGTGGAACTCGCACCATTTTCTCTCATCTCTTTTATGGGGAAGTTCCATAATTTTTCCTGGCTAATTTAGGTCTTTATCCTCTTTGATCTCATTCAGTACATGGTTGCAAATGACAGTGAGTGGATTATACTTAGAAAACTTGTCTTCACTTGGATTCTTTTTATCTTTATCTTTGTCTCGGCCTTGCCCAGACTTGCTGCCGCCTGACTCCTTTTGGTCTCACTTTTTAGCCTCCATGGCCTCCTCTGCATTCATGATTCTCCCATCCTTATCTATAAGTTCAGTCTTGGACTGTAGAGGATCCTTAGAGAGGGTCCGGTAGAGTTTTATAGGATATATCCTACCAATTAATGTTTTCATCATAATGTTATCATCATAATATCCGACTTCTAACTTCTCCTTATCGAACCGATATATAAAATCTCTCAATGGTTCACCCTTACATTGTTTCAAATTTAACATATGAGTCACTCGTTTTGTTGTCTTCATGTCGAAACAAAAACTATGAAGATACTTCTCGACTATCTTATTGAAATTTATAATTTTCCCTCTCGACAAGCCCATGTACCACACATGGGCAGTGCTAGTGAGGCTTCCAGAAAATGCCCGACACTTCGTCTCGCTAGGTACAATGTATATTTCGATAGTAGACTCATATACCTCCATATGATGAATTGGGTTGATACTCCTATCATACCTGGGTGTCACTACTGACAGTGTTAACTTGAAAAATGTTGGATAACTGATAATACTTATTTTGAATAGTGAGCCCTCTATGTATACTCTCTGAGCGCGGTCTCAACTCCTAATGAGATAGCCAATCTTACCTTCCAGCCTTTGAATTGAGTTGTTTCAAAGCTTCTCGTCAGCTATAACATTATCCCTCGACCCTTTCAATCTTCGAGATGACCCATGCACGGGTCTCCTCTAGATAGGTCTATTCTTGCACCGGTCACCTCTTGGCCTTATCGTCCTTCTCTATTGACCATTTGGGATCTTAAGCAAATGGGGTCGAGATGATCAAACGTTGAGCCCTTACTCAGTCTCGTAAACACATTGTTCTTGTACTGAGTCTAAGGGGTTGTTGTGGATGATGTTTCCTTTATAAGTAAGAGGATGAGTAGATTTTCTTACCTAGTCTATATGTTCAGTTCGACGTCTCATACCGCTTTCCATAATAATGCTAGGGATCCTCCTCATACGCAACGTCCTCATGTTTGCCTTCCACCTCCTTGCCAAGATGGAGACGATGGGGATATACTATCTCCCTCCTCCTTAGGCCATATGGGACCTACTTTGTAAGAGCTAGGCATAGTCCTCCAGCTCTTGGCGGTGCTCATCCTCTCACGACTGCTAGTGTGAAAGGATTTATTTTAAGATCATCTAGTATTCGGCTCATTATATCTTGATCGAAAATCTTCAGGTATTCTTGCATGGTCTGATGACTTTCCACCACCTACTTCAATATCATCATTATGTCCTCCATCTCAAAGTTTATGTGTGTTAGGGAGGGGTTTGGAACCAACCCTGGTGTTATAAGGTGGGTCAATATCCATAAGTGGCTAGAGAGATGAGACAAATGATAATGGTGGACCCTAAAAGGATGAATTTAGAAAGAAACTGATGAACCCTAAAACCCAAGCTCTTTTAATTACGACGCAGACCCAATAATAGTGGATTTGAATCATAACCAGAGGTGAGTAGGAGTCTGAGATATGTTGAAAATGAAGAATTTGTTACTAGAGACAATGCCAAATTAATGATGTCTTAATCATACACGGTGATCCATCCAGGATGAGAGTAACACACATGGGTATGATAATCAAGCAATTAACACATAATTGAGAAGAATAGATGATAAATAGAAAGATTAACATAGAGATATGTGATTCAACATGTAGCCTAGATCCACGGTGCAAAGTTTAGTTGTGTTTTACTAAATTGGGCATACAATGCCATTAATGAGTACAATTTGAGCTCTATCTATCTATCTATCTATCTATCTGTCTGTCTGTCTGTCTGTCTGTCTGTCTGTCTGTCTGTCTGTCTATCTATCTATCTATCTATCTATCTATCTATCTATCTATCTATCTATCTATTTTGAAAGAGAAATAGTGTAAGTATCTCTGACCCCCCTATGAAGAAGAAAAAAAAGAAGATGAAGATAATATATATAGGCTAGGCGTGCACAATGCCTCCCCCAACATGCAACACACGCGTGGTTGATATGAGATCCTATGAGAGAAACTGTCCAATCTTAAAATGAGGTAATTATATTAGTGGTTCTCTCATGTGGGCAAGTGATCCTTGATAATTAGTAGAGTAAGAATGATAAGGATACCCATGTAATTCTTTTCATATTATATCGAGCGCCTGCGGAAGAGGGCAGTGTCGTTCGAGACGACTCTGGGTATCTCAGCTAAGCTGAGAGAATGTCTAGTGTATGATATGACGTTTGCTACCGAGGAGGGATAAGATGGACTTTTGTGCTCGACACACCTACGCCTAGATCTTGAGTCTAACGTCTTATACATTAGGTGTCATCTGAGGCCAACACCTTCATACTGGGACAAATGTAGTGATTTCCCATCCATAAGACGAAACTCGGGGTGTCATTTTGACGAGCCTATATATATATATCACTAACCTTAGAAAATTTATCATTCTTCAGAGCATTCGATTCACTCTTAAATCCCTCACTTACCACAACCTTACCTTCTCCTCAACATCATTAGATATAATAATCCTTAACTAATAATAAAATCTCACCAATGAAAACTATCATCCAATCACCTAAATCCCATCGAAAAAAGAATGGCACAAATGCACAAATCATATATTCAACAATTAACCCAGCAATACATTTTTTTCCATAATATCACAACCAATATCCCATCAACACTCAATGACGTCAAAGAACCGACAATTATAACAGCTATGATAAACTCACAACATATTCTCTTCAATAGTAATAACTAACCACCATTTAACTCCCAACACTAAGAACTTAGGGTTAAAACAATAATCCCCTTGATAAACACATGTAATTACTGTCTTGAATAATATCCTCTTCTACTCATAATGTTTATTATTGCCAATTCAAATGTGGATTAACCTAATTACCAAGGTTTCAATTAAAATTTTATAAATCAATAATTTATATGCATTTTAAGTGGGGCCTGTGTGATTTTTCAACAATTAAAGGTGTCCTATGATAAGCATAAGCAATTAAAATTAAAGTTTCACAGGACAAGTCATATTCATACCTCAAATTTCATTTCTTAAAGTTCATAAGGCACATTATTCAACCCGTATCCAATTAAAATGTAAAACTTCTCATATTTACAAAAAATTACACTATTGAATTCACAAAATCATTTTCTAGGCATTCTCATTATATACGTAGTTTCACGAGTTTCAATGTCAATTAATAATACTAGGTAATTAATTAGGTTAATTTTTCCTTTATTAAACTTCTAATCACTTTTAATTAACAATAAACATTGTTTAGGCAATATTTAAGTCATTAAGCACTAATGGGAAAAATAGAATATTCTTGTCTGAGGTTGAAATTTGAAAAATCTGAAGTCGAATTTCTCCTCTTAATTTTGGCAAACTTTACCTCTTGAAGTAATCCCAATTTCAAGCTTAAGGCCCTTTAATGGAGGATTGAAGGTATATGTTAATGGAGGTTAGGGTTTTGGTTTTGGGTACTAGAGAAAAATGAAAAATATAAAAGATCCACTCCTCCTTATAAAAAAAACATACGCGCTCCTTATTCTTGGCTATAGCCTCTATAATGGCCATGGTACCCATTATATCGGTCCCCTCGCCTCTAGAGGGGACATATTCCTGAGGGTGATCCTGCCTACACTAAACTTACCCCTTTGGTGTGCTGTATCAATGAGGCTTCCTTGGCGTTTACCCCAAAGGTCGAATAGCCGTCCATTGAGCTTGCCATTTTTGAAAGAGAAGGAAATCAAGGCAATGACATTATTTCCAGCTAGGTGGAGGTCACCCCTATTTTCTTTAAGATTGTTTTCATTTTTTTGTTTTGAATATAGGCCTTCTGGCCATATTTCATAGGCCTCGTGTCGTTCTTCTAAATTAATGCAAGCATTTCCTTTTGTATTCTCCTTATATTATTCTTATTTTAAGTTCTTTTTTGCTTGTGAAGAGTGCAGTGTGTCAAATCCATTGTCTGACTCAATTATAATTAATCTAGCTCACTAAAATTTGATAAGTTATCATTATGATGAACTTGATCGGTAGTCGATGAAGTTGATACCTGTAACCGACTTCAGTAGCAATTAAATTAGTTAGTAGGCTAATGCAATAATTAACTAGTTAATTATTATTGGATAAGTTAACATTCTTATTATGACACCCCGTATATTTATTACCCAAATTGTTCTAATTATTAAATTATACGGACTGTCAAAATAATTAAATACCATTCTCAGCATGAAAGGAGCACATGAAAGTTATGACAAACATAAGGATGAGATAAGAAAGTACTCAAGTTATAAAACTCGTAGATATGTGTAAAAACCATTGTCTAGTGAGATAGAAGTCTACAATTACACACCAAATCCCTAAAATACATGATGAATACCGAGTCTCAAATCATACATGCCAGTTGAAAGTCTACATAATACAACTCACTCGACTGAAAAGTAAATGATAGTCCATCAAGATAAATACCTACTTCGATCTCAGCAGCTGGGAACCTTGAGAGAGACTAGGATGGAGGATTCATGCTAGCTAGAGTAGAGTAAACTAAGATAAATGTCCAACTCAAAAACTTGGAAAGGCACCACAAATAAAATGGTTCAAAACCCTAGCAACTCGCTAAGCTATACAACTCAAATAAGATATATACAAATCGTAAATTCACGATTCATATAATCAATAACGATAGACCTATGTATATCAATAAACTTTACAATGCATGTAATTAACTCATTAGTTTCATCAATTAATCACCCTCTTAATTCATCACAATGCAACCTATAGGCACCATTCTCCTCGACCATCTCAAGAAAATGTGATACGCCCGTACAAAACCATCACACAACCGTACTCACCTGCCTTAAAGTTCCGAAGAAACCGTTGCCACACTGCAATGCAGTGATGGATTTTCACCACACCGTGTGATGCAACAAAAGTCCGTATCAAAACTTACTCTTCCCCTATGGAAACATAAGTGAGTTCCTTTTTGGCACACACCCAAAATCCTTATTCATTAGTTTATTCATTAATGGTGTTACAAATTTCAATCGTAACTCAAACAGTCATTGTTAGATCAATATTACCCCATTACCCCACACCTCGAGTCATTCAATTAGATTACTCAATCAATCATTAATCCATCACACTAAGGATTTAAGGGATGATACGTCTAACATAGAACTAATCATAAACAAAACATAAACTAAAGAAATACGCTAATTAAGGGTTATAAAGTCATCATTCTTACCCTTATCTAAACTCGATGTGCGGGACGTCCCATTAAAATGAAATCCAAACAAGGAACCCCCCGATTCACCTTCATTTATATAGGGTAGTCATTACAATAATTAATTAGTTAGAGGTTTATTATGAAGAATCAAATCAAGGGAAATAAGTGTATTACTATCCAACTTCCATATCGAAACATAATTTTTCCAACACAAGCCACAATAACCATAAATGCAACAAGTTAACATAAGTTTATCCCATACTCCTTCTAAATCATCAACTTGATTAATTCCTTTAAAAATGAAAGGGCTTACATAATTTCTCATATAATTAGTCTATTTATCAATTCTAAGAACATAATTTAATAAGAAGTCTCAAATATCTTTTCAAGAGTATAGCATGCGGTAAACAATCATGAAACATTCTCATGAATAATTGGGCAACAATTATACATTTTCAAACTTATAGTTTCACCAATAAAGTGTTTAATATCAAGGCTACTACTCATGGAGCTAAATTTACAACTCTATCCAACATGCACTTTTCAATTCTTAATTACACTTTATATCTCAATTTCTCAATATATACTCCAATTATAAAAAATACAGGAACAAGTTAAATACTTTTGTTAATTCTATATCAAGGGTTCCATATTCAATTTCTTCAAATATTTAGGGATAGATATCAATATGAAACGTGTGAGGAAATTCACCTAATCAAGCTCATTCATTAGGAAGTCTCAAATTCCTATGGGATCCTAATTTATTTTAATCATACAATTAGGGTTTATGTAAAATTTAACATAAGTGTATATATATATATATATATATATATATAAAGAGAGGATCAGAAAGAAACTTCACTTAAATGATGAAATAAAACTTGCTTGATTTTGAAGAGAAAAAGTATTGAAGGCTAGTCTTGAACCCACTTGAAAAACCCCTTGAAAACTTCTTGATAAACTTGATTTGATTGATTTGATAGACCATGAAAAATCCCTTTGAATCCTTTTTTTGAAATATTTAAATATATATTTGGTTTATTTTATGGTAAAGGGGTTTCTGGAGAGAGAATTTAGAGTGTTTTAGGGTCTTTTAGTGAAGGAAGAAACTTAAAATGAGGGTGATATGTGAAATGGGGCTTAAAAACATCAAAGAGGCTAATGAAACCAAATTCAAACCTAAAGACCCTACGACCTGGACACTATTCAATCGTGGTTTGGACACTGTCATGGACGAAAATATAATTGTTGCGGTGGTGGTCTTCAAATTGGTAGTTATGGCTATAGAGGTTGTGGTCGCAGCTGCCAAGAACACGATTCCCTTTGCCTTAAAACCCAATAGGATGAAACCCAACTTTCTTCTCAAGAAAAGTATAAGTACCTAAATGCAAACAGCCTTTCCAAAAATTAACCAACAGTCTAAAAACATTTATATCTTCTTAGAATTACAAATTTAACCCCAAATTTTACTAAATTAAACATTAGCCTATAAAACATTATTAATTAATGGAATAAACTCAAATTTTCCAAATTAAATCATTTTAACTTTAAAATTTCATTATCTATTTTTAAACTTTCAATTTCAATTATATAATCAATCTACGTTGATTTAAAATTATACTAAATTAATTACTTATAAATCCTTTTAAAAATATGAGTTATTACATTCCTACCCTCTAATAAAAAGACTTTTTTCCTCGAAATTCACATAAAAAATGCATAACTGCCTTAAAATAACTGCAAATATTGTTGTCTCATCGTATTCTCTTCATACTTAGTGGACTCATCCTCATTATGGTGAACCCACTAAACACAAACTAAGGGTAACCTCTTAGACCTCAAAATCTTGACCCTAAGGTCTAAAATATACATGAACTCCTCATTATATGAAGAATTGATAACTAATTGAATGTCCCCTAAGTCAATGTGATGGTAAGTGGCTGCACGGCGCAAGAACCGACAAAGCATGGATACATAGAAAAAATTATATACTCGATCTAAATGATATGGTTGTTTTAAATGGTATGCGAGTTTCCCAACACGATCCATGATCATAAATGGCCCAATATACCTTATTGATAACTACCCTTTCTTCCCAAAACACATCACCTCTTTAATGGGTGATACCTTGATAAGCACCTGATCACCCACTTGAAACTCGACGTCCTTATTCTCCAAGTATACATAACTCTTCCGCCTACTCTCGGTAGTCTTGATTCACTCTCGAATCATCTTTATTTTTTCCATAGTTTCCTGAATGAACTTGGGTCCCAACGAGCTACTCTCACCTGTATTGAACCAGGATACTGGTGATCTACATGGTCTCCCACACAATTCCTTATATGGTGATATTTTTATAGACGAACTCAAGATAAGATAACTGCACCTCCTAATTACACACGAAAATCCAACGCGCACACCCAAAGCATATCCTCTAAAATCTCATTCACCTGCTTTGTCTAGCCATTTGTATGAGAATGGTAAGACATACTCAAGTGAAACCTACTCCTCATAACCTCCTGAAAACTTCCCTAAAGTTAAGATATAAAGTGAGATGTCTATTTAAGATTATTGATAAAGGTATCCCATGTACTCGAACAATTTATGCCACATATAAATGAGCATTCTATTGTGCTATGACATCAGTGTGGAGGCGGTAAAAAATGTGCAACCTTTTTCAAGCAATCCGCTATAACCCAAATAGAGCCATACTACTTGGGTGTTAAAGGTAGTCGGATGATAAAATCCATTTAAATGCTATCCCACTTTCACTCGGGAATGGTAAAGGGATGAAGTGTACCCAACAGTCATTGGTGATCCACCTTCACCATCTGACCCGTGTTGTATTGGGACATAAGTGTAGTAATGTCCCTCATCATCCTAACCCACCAATACCGTTTTCTTATGTCCTGGTACATCTTATACCCATCGGGATGCACCAGAAACTGTGATCCATGGACGTCCTACATGATGGTCCTATGTAACTCCTCATTGAAAGGCACAACCAACCTATCGCAACCCATTATCCGACCCAATGGTGTAAAGAGGTACATCGATGGTTAAAATCTCGACCACTTTTTCCTTACACATCACATTGTTTTACTATTCTCAAACCACCCGTATAAGGATATCAGGAGTTACAATGAGCATCCCGATGAACGTATTGGCCAACACGCTAATCACTTGAACGGACCCCACATCGATTAATTAAAGAGTAGAAAAATCGGTGCTCAATTAGATTAACTATCCCTAGGTGATATTGAATTTTAAATCGGTAGTCCTTAATGAACTCGAACCAACTTTGCTGCCACATGTTCAAATCCTTTTGCATGAACAAATACTCAAAACTCTTATGATCGCTAAAGAGACTGAACTTATCACTCCATAAATAATTTCTCCAAGTGTGTAGTGCAAACTACTGCCGCTTTCTCCAAATTATGAGTCTGATAGTTACCCTTATGGGGATTTAAATTCCAATATGCATAGGTAATAGGACGATCCCACTGCATCAAAACCCCACCAAATCCTTATAGGGAAGCATCAGTGTATAATAAATACTTGACCCCAAGTCAGCCATCCTTTGAGAGTGTTGAGAGTATGTTGACACCTCATAGTCTAAATAAACCAAATACCCTTTCGAGTAAAGCCAGTCAATGGTCTCTCTATATATCTTAAAAATAACTGAATGAACCTTCGATAATAATCGGCCAATGCCAAGAAGATAAAAACCTCTAAAGGGGTTGTGGATTGTTCCCAATCCAATATGATCGACACCTTCTTCGGGGCCACTGATAATCCCGACTCCAAAATTACATGACCCAAAAACTATACCTGATGTCTCTAAAACTCACACTTTTGGAATTTATCATGTAACTTATGTCCCGCAATGTGTGAAACAAAACTAATAATACTCAGCATGCTCCTCCTCAGTCTGTGAATAAATCAACATGTCATCAATGAAGATGATTATAAACTTTTCCAAGTACGATTGGAGAACTCAGTTATAAAATCCTGGAACTCGGCGGGGGCCTTGGTTAGCACAAACGACATGACCCTGAACTCATAGGAACCATAACGAGTCAAAAAGGTAGTCGTTTGTATGTGCTGCTCCCTTACCCTCAACTGATGCTAACTTAAACACATATTTATTCTAAAGAAGAAAAAATCCCCTTTAACTGATCAAAGAAATCACTGAGCCTCGGCAAAGGGTATTTGGTCCTCACCATCACCTTGTTCAACTCGTGGTAGTCACATGCACACAACCGTAGTGAACCATCTCTCTTCTTCATAAAGAGAATTAGAGCTCCCCATAGCGATGCGTTACGCCGAATAAATCCCTACTCCAATAAAAACTTAATATGTTCCCTCAACTCCCTGATCTCCAAATGAGACATCCGATATGGTGCCTTGGCAATTGAAATAGTGATGGGGGACAAGTTAATCATAAAATCAATCTCTCGGGTTGGAGGCAACCCTAACACTTCCTTAAATACATCATCAAACTCTCAAATAATAGGTATCGAGTCTAATGGAATAGTCGTCTCTTACCGAGTCTCTTCTTCATTAAAATACAAGTGACATGGCACCAAATTTCGGACTAGGCATAACTACAATATACATCTCATATCCTGGTATCATGAAAAAAATAACTCGATCCCTTTAGTGTATATGATCCTCACACCTAACCAATAAATCGATACAAAAGGCTATATCATAAGAATGGGTACCCAAAACCAATAAATCTATCACAAATCACAATTTACACATGTTTATCTCCACATCAACACAAGTCGCCAAAATACGAGTAAATACACCTAATGAAGTAGCTATTAATAAATCCATATCATAAGGTTGAGGCAGTAACACATAATCTCCATAAATCTATGTGATGCAAATGAGTGTGTGGTGTCAAGTAAAAGTCTAGCAAAAGTTCTATAAACATAAAACATATCGTCCACCGCCTGGACATGCCCTTATACCTCCTGCTAAGGCTGCAAAATATAATACACCCTACCATATTGAAGTTGGGGATGATTTTGTACGACTTGGGGTGTGAGAAGTACTGTTATCAGTTATGGCCTTAGTGCTCTAAACTGCTGAGGGTGATATAGTTGATGTTTCTGGGGCCTAAGGCCCTATTGTCCATGGTCCTACTAGCTCCATCTATGCTACTTCTGAGTCTTAGCACTCGGGAAAACTTGAGATCTGTGTCCCTTACTTCCATATCTAAAACATACACCCTTAAATGGGGCTATAGGTGCCCCTATTTTCTTTATTACTATGGGTGTATTTATTGCTGCTCCTTCCCGACCTGAGGGGGTACCTATAACAACTGCTGGCGCATCTCATGCCCAGGTCTGCAATGCCTCCATTAACCTTATCCTATGGGCCCTGAAGACCATGACTCTTACCTCCTAAACTTGACTCCCCTTACGACCACTAGGCTGGCCCTACTTATCGAGCTTATTCTTATGCTTCCTCTTGTAATAATGCATTAGTGTGGCCTTTACCATTTGAGCATAAATGGTAAAGAAGGGATTTCACATAATAACATGTCTGATGGCCCAAGAGAGTCCCTAAATAAAAAGACTCAACTTTTCTCCTCTGAATCTTCTTCCTCGAGTGCAAAGGGTGATAATCTAATGATCTTTCACTTATATTCTATCGTCGTGCAAGATCCCTACTGAAGGAGAAAAAACTCAATCTTCTTTTAATACTGAATTGATTATGAGAAATACTTCGCATTAAATTATGCCATAATCTACTCATAATTCAACCTCTCTCTATCCTAAAATGACGTCACACTTTTCCACCTATGAAGATCATACACAATGAACCAATGTATCCAAAATCTTATTTTGAACTTTGTTGTAGTCCAATAGCTTTAAATGTCGATCGATGTCTTAACACCGCTATTGTGCCATGATCAGATTAATAAATCTTGTAAATAAGGGTGGGTTCTTTATAAAGGATATTTAGACCTTTTCCTATCCCTTAGTAGATGGTTCTACTGGATGAGGTGCGCCGACAGACATCTCTTGCCCAAACCACATAACCAATCAACTGAAAAAGTATTTGACCAAAAATGGTATTGCCTTTGTACATTGGGTGCTGGAATGCTTAGCATAAGCGGTGCCTGTGGTGAGGGTTCTGTGTGAGAAGCTTGTTTGGAAAGTGATCTCTCTAACATGATCTCCTCCTAGGTGGCATTTGAAATTATAGATAGAAATCTTATCATTAGCAAAACATAAATAAGAGTACAAAGAAATACATGTAAAAAAGAATGCTATATAGAAGTTTAAGAGAACTTATAACCATCAAGGCCTAACACCACGCTCTGATACCAATGGTGACACCCGAATATAAGAGAGCCTGAGCTTCCCCTGCTGCAAAGACCTTTTTTAGGGTGGTTGTGAGTGGGGTAAAATGTTTGGCTTTCAGAGGCCCATTATTCTTGCCCCGTTCTTCATCTTCTTAGACTCAACATCCTTAGGGGACTCCCCAAGGTGAGAGAATACATCCTTCCTCTTTCCTTACTGGGTTGTGGCAATGGAACGTCTTGTTATGGCTGTATCCTCATCATTCATGTACTTCTGAGCTTTCTGAAATAGATCAATTATGGATCATTGGGGTATGTTGATGAAATACTTCAACAAGTCCTTGGGGTGAGGCTTGAGATGAAGGCCACCACACAAATGTTGTTATTCAGATCATCAACTTGTAGAGATTCTTAGTTAATTCTATTGGCATACTTTGTGAGAGTCTCGCCAGTCTTTTATCTGAAGTGAAGGAGGGAGGTGATTAAATTCCTCATCTTTTAAGACCCTATGAAATGGATGACAAACGGTATTTCTAACTCGGTGAAGCTCAAACTAATCTTTAATTTAAACTTGGAAAACTAATGCCTAGCTATCCCCTTATGAGTAGTGGTAAACCCTCTGCATAAGACCTCATCTAGGGAGTCTTGAAGGTGCATGAGTGACCTATAGGTCTCCGCATGGTTTATAGGATCCATAAACCCATAAAATGGTTTAATATTAAGAATCTTCTACTTTGGGGAAGAGCATGATGATGAACCTCATTGGATAAAAGATATAGCATTTTTAGAGATCTAGCACAATGCTATTGGGATTTTATGTCTTGTATTGGTTGAGGACATTCCTCAACTGTTCTTACATCTTTTTTATCTCACTATCCCAAGGCCTAGCCACCCTAAAATTACCTTGGGATTGATCTCCTTGGAATGAAAACCTATCCTTGATGGGGATACGGGTCACAGACTGTAATGACGCTCTGGGCACATCCTTTAGATAATTTTCACCTTCCAAATGTGTCTTATGATTCTCTTCAGTTCTGCTCTGTTCTGATCCAATAAGTTCCTCCACTACAGGTGGTAAAGGAAGCCTTATATGGATATTCTCTAGTTAATCTTGAAGCTCTTTTATCGAGCTTCCATATCTTTGATAGAACGGTCCAACTTGGCATTAGTCAGCATTTCAACAAGATTAAGGTTTGCATACAGAGTAAATATAACTTGTCGTTCCCACAAATATCACCAAATTGATGGATGTTAAAATAATATAAAACCTCAGACCCAACAAGTCATCCCCTTAGGATCTCAAATAGGTTAAGGGGAGATACGTTGAAATGATAGACAAGTATATAAGGTGGTTTGGACCTCATTTGAGTATCCTATATCCATTGTCAAAGGGCGTTTCCCTGTATATTAGATCATAAAATGGTTATTATAATCTAGGATACCTCTTGAGCTTTAGCCAAGAGAGTTTGAGGTCCCTACGGTCTTTGTTATTTATTCATAGGACCTTCAGAAGTAATTAATAGACTTTTATAAGGGTTCATAAGTATTAATGTAGGAATCAATAGGGTGTACAATAAATAAAATAGATGAAAATGATATAAGCTATCACTGAACAATCACAATAGTAGGTTTGGAGTGTGTATAACAAGGAGAAAGCACTTTTTTGCTGGTCAGCTTGATTATGGTCTATGCATGATGATTTGAACATGTCTTCAGACGTTTAGAAGCCTTATGTGTATAAGCATTCTCTTGAAGAGAGAATGAATGGACTGTAATAATATGTTTGAGACTCCTTCTGAATTCTGATAGCTAATATACAAAGGTAGAGTATGGGAGAAAGGCTTGCAGGTGGTGTAAGGTAATTGAGGGGTGTATTTAATTCAGATGGGACTCATCGATGCATGTGGAGAAGAGTGGTGGCAGTAGGTGGAACGCTGTCATCCTTTTCACCCACCCGTTAGACAGACTGCCATTCTTTGAGCATCCATTATTGGCATAAGTTAGTTGGGTTCCCCCCTTAGGTCTTTTCTTCGAATCATTCTTCTTAGAATACTTCGACAATATATTTATCTAAGTATCATTATTAGGATATCACCTTTAACCTTTTCATATATCTTGATGCGAGCCATAAGGTCATCTATGGATGGTGTCGATTTCTTGCTAAGAGATTTGTAGAGGTCGTCAGACCTAGTAAGACCGAACTTGAAAGAAAAAATTACCAACTTCTCATTGCAATTGTCAATGTCATTGAAGAGTTACCAACATCATTGAGCATACTTCCTCAGGGACTCACCTTTTCTTCTTAAGGAAGATTATAGTGTCAACTTCCTTCACTACTTTGATATCGGTGTTGAAGTGGGCCTTGAACTGCTCAACCAACTCCCTAAAAATGATATTGACCGAGGGGTTAGTTTCACAAACCACCTAAGGTCGATTTTTCCTAACGTGGAAGGGAAAATTGGACACATATGGGCGTCGTGATGGCTCCACGGGGACATAAATTATCTGTAGTTCCTTATGTGATGAGTTGGATCCACCTTTCCATCGTATATGGTAATTTTGGGAATGGGAAACTTATTTAAGGGCTCTAATGACTCTATGTCAATAGTGAAATGTGATTCCAATCCGTGTCCCAAATCTCTCTAACTTAAGCTCTCTCGATCGAGGAAGATCTAACACTGGCTGGTTAGTCAAGTACATTTTAACTTTTTTGAAGGCTTAATGGCACAATGAATTCCATATCTCAGTGGAATCCTTGGACAATAGATTTAATATTATCTCATACATGGAATTTAATTGTAAGATTAATCTGTTGATGTATTAGTGGCATCTTAAAAATCATCGAACCTACTTTTTTATCTTTGGCGATGGAATTTAGATAATGGTATTCACCTTTGTTGCTTTTAATTTAATTCCTATTTAGATGATGTGAGTCCAACCAGTTTTTCCTTGTCACTTAAAAGACACATTTATGAGGGTTTAACAACATTTGATGTGCCCTCAATCTTTTAAAGAATTTCTTCAGAGCTAGCACGTGAACTTCCCGTATTTTGGATTTCATAATCATATTATCAACATATATCTCAACTTCCTTATGGATTATATCATTCATTAAAGTAGAAGATCCTCGTTGCTATGTGTCACATGCATTACTGAGACCAAAATGCATGACTGTATGAAAAATATTCCTTATGGGGTCATGAAAGATATTTTCTCTCGGTCATCCGGGTGAATCTTGTGTTGGTTATATCCTACGAGTGTGGAAACTTATTTTTGTGTGTCTCATATGGTAATCTATCTCTCTCCGTCTCTCTCTCTCTCTCTCTCTCTATATATATATATATATATATATATATATATATATACATGAGTGTCTCGTTATATGTATGCTTATAAATGTTTATATGACACTTGTTTAAGTTTTTGCATACATTTAATCCATGTTCGTTATTGATTCATCTTTAGGATTATTTGTAAGTTTGTTGCCATTTTTCATGCTTGTTTATTTAATACCATGTGTATTCTTTTCCATTTTTCTATACTCCAACAAAAATGGGGAGAAGAATATATTAAGGGGAGGATGATTTCATATGTTGGGAATTTTTTTTTGGGATAACAATGTTATATGGTTTCATATTCTCCATCCATTTGAAAGGTAGGTAAGTGTGCAGGTTTAAGCTTCAATACGACAAACTTTCACAAGTGTAAAGCTTCACAAGAAATAGTGTTGGTCAAGTGTTTATTGTGTCTTTTTCCATTTGGGGTTTGGGTATTAAAGATCATCAGACTAGTTTTTGGTTTTGGTTTTATCCCAGAACAACCAAAGCGAGAGATTTGTAAGTAAAAATTTGTAATGAACATTAGAATTTATATAAATTTTCTTTATTCCATTAGAAAAATCTATTTTGAGTCATATGTTAGGCTGTTTGTGTATGTACCTTCAAGCCTATGCATTAATGACATGGAATGACCCTCGAAAAAAGACATCGATTTCATGCCAAGTTTATGTCTTCAACTTTGGGATCTCGAAAAGGTATAAAATATTAATAAGTTGATCCCTAGATTTATGTTTGGGTCTTTTTATTTTTTTATCGAGGCAATGTTTTGGAAAAACGTTTTTAAGAAAAATATATATTTCTTTTCAAGTCATGCAAACAAACTTAGTTTTTCGTTATAACGAGATGTGTGATCTCGTTTGAACCATAGTTGTTTCTTATTTGAACGATATTGATATGTTATTTGAAAGAGCTTCTTAAGAGATTATAACGAGACCTTATTGTCTGCCTTTTTAATTCGATCTGGTTGATCGATATTTTAACGACTTTATGGTTATCGTTTGAATGCCTTGGTTTCGTTCAAACGAGTATCCAATGTCATTCGAAGGAGACCCTTTATTTATTCGAACAACATCATAAGTCGTACTTCCATTTTTGTGCCATATGTTTTACACGATTTTAAAGATAAATATGTACAGAGGTAGTTTGGTTTCGTAAGGGTTTTGCACTAAGCAAAAGTATAGCCTTATTTACATCTTTTACACCCTGTTTTAGAGATCCAAGAATCAATATAATAATCGTGTGTAGAGATCTCATGTTTTGAACCCTCAAGAAGTTTAGTCTTCATTGTTCAAGTTGTTTTGGCACAGTAAATTTCGTGTTATAAATTGACGAAGCCTAGTCCAGATCGGTGGATACTGAAACGTAGTTGGATAGCTTTGTGTGCTGTTAGTGGATTCCTGCGATTGCTATAAAGAAGGTCAAAGGATCAAATATTGCATCAGACTTGAAGGGAGTCAAGTCGGTGAATAAGTTTGTCTATAGTCGTTGTATAAATTCTATATCATAGTGGACCTGAGTACGCTAGCGCACTTGAGATTTTTTCCGTTGTGGGTTTTCCTTGAATATCGTAGAGTTGTTCATTTGTTTACTTCGTTTATTTTATTCTTACATTCTCACATAGTAGTTGTTTAGGCAAGATAATGTGGGGGTAAAGATCACACAAAAATTGTTTAAATCGTGTTGTTCCATAATTGATGTAATTTCTCACTCAATAATATATTTGTTTGAATTTGAAATTGGGTATTCGTATGCACACTTGCATTATAAAATTACTATCAGAGTGGGTTACTCTAAGTTATGAATTGATTCTTGATTATTATGTTTTAGGATCCGGGATATATTTTAATCGTGAGACGTGTTCCATTACCTAAACTCCTATGTTTGATAGTTCAAACTATCCCTATTTAAAGGCACTAATGATATTATTCTTGAAATATATTCATGAAAATGTTTGGAGTTCTTTGGATGAAGATTGGTATCCTCCTTTAGGAGGTGGTTTGTCGAAAGCGTATTCCCTTTGGACTAAGGCTAAAAAATATGTATCGAGTTTTAATTCCAAGGGTGTGAACGTTAACTTTCATTTTGTTACGACATGTGTAATCACATGTGAGAGAATAAATGATGCTTGGGATATTTTAAAATCCACACATGAGGGTACCGATATCGTTAGGTGTTTAAGTTACAAAATCTAATGACTGAGTTTGAGACTATTAGTGTGGCCATCCCTCCCGGTTGTCCTCCATCTCGGGGTCGGCTCTCGCGCGCGCGGTGGAGAGAGTGGAGGTCTCGCACCCTTTCTAGGAATGCTTCGGTTGTCGTCGATGTGAGGTGATGTAAAAATATAGAGTCGCCAGCATATTTTGCACAAAATAGGCAAAATAAATATGTTGCCGCCTCGAGAGAACGACATCAAAGACAAACTGATGCTTGCAAAACCAATTAGTTCAAAGGTTCGGGGGCTAAGTTACGTAATGGGAAGGTGTTAGGCACCCATCCCGACCTTTCGGTCTCTCATAAAGTGTGTGTGCATGTATATATAAGTGGAAATCAAAATCTCATGATTCGCGTCATGGGAAAGGACAGAATGAGGTAATTGATAGGAATGCTCCCAAAATAATAATTAAAAATATGATATGTGAGCTTACCAAGATATTGATCGTTATGACTGATAACATACCTTTTGTGTATACGTCGTTGTAGAGTAAAGACGGTCAATCAAAAATCCATTTTGGTTCCTACAAACGCACTAAAATTGTATATTGGCAAGTAAGGGGTCAATCCGCGCTCTCTAATGTGGACAAGAGCAAGGTGAAAATAAGTATGATTTTTAAAACAATTATGAAGGGATATTTATACTTCTAATTATGAACTAAAAATTAAAACTACACTAATAAATAAAGAAAATGATAAAGTGAGCTAAATATGAGGAGAAAATAATTAGGATATAATTGAAGGGATTATACTTCACCACTTAACCTATTTATTTTTATTAATTAGTTTGCCTATTTGAAATACCCTAAATAATATATAAATTCACAAATCAACTCTCATTGCAAATGTAAATTTACATATAGTCCTTTTAGAACTTTAATATTTAAATTTCACTTACTCACAAAAAAGTTAGATTTAAACATTTTGTAATAAATCACCCACTCGGGAAAATTTAGTAAAAGTATTTTCATTCATAAAAAAAATACATTTTTAGAGTAGAGAAATTAAAACTATAATACCATTAAAAAATTGCCTATCTCTACTTTAATTAATGAATAAATATTATAATCTGAATTTACGATTTTTTCTCAAAAATAATTCACCCTCTCTCGAGGCGTAAATATAAATTGTAAAATTTTAATATTAATATGTAAAGGGGCATAATAAATAAACAAACCAAAAATAAAAACAATTAAGTTAAGGGTTCCATCTCACCCGTTGAATGGGGTATTTAGCCTCTCATTTGAGTTTTCTTACATATAAAATGTAATAATGACACAATAAAAGGCATAATAAATAAAATAGAGTGAGAATAAATAAATAAACCAAGTCTCCTTAAGTTTAATATTATCTTCCCAAACATGAACAATTAATTTCACCCACAAATCTGAGTTTACAACACACAAAAATATCACTCAACTCACAATTTGTGTCCCAATATTTTCTGCCTCGCATTCAAGTCACTAAAAAAAATATAAAAGAAGAAATAAAAACATATATACAATCTACAACTAAAAATGATCTCCCAAAAATGGTGCACTAAAAAAAACTAAAATGCTCTCTTCTCTCTACTGTCCGATTTTTTTTCCTTCTCTACTCCCCCTTTTAAAATGAAGAGGGTCTTATCTTTTATCAAGGCATAAGGCTAAGGTACTGTACAGTTTTTAGTTGCGATTAAAGAAAGGGCATGTCAGATGTAGGCTGGTTGCATAGCTACGGGGGTTTGAAATATGAGTTGACAGGTGAGAGGTTGTCGAACTGGGACTGTTGGGTATTGGGGCTTTTACCCGATGTGTTATTTGGTTCGTTTGGATTTTTGTTTTTGTTTTGGAAATTGGCAGGTACATGATTTGGCTCATGGGTTTACAAATGGGAAATGGGTCTTTGGGTCGGAAAAATGGTAGCGGAGGTAGGTAGTTGGTGGTTTGGGCGGACATGGAGGTTAGGGTTAAGCCACGGTTTGTAGTTTTGGGTAGCTGGTTCGCGGGTATAGCAGGTTTCACACCGGGTTTATGGTTTTGGCCGAGTTGGGCTGTAATGGGTTTCACATGTGGGTACGGGTGTAACCGGGTGGAGGGTTGAAATCGGGTCAAGCCTGAAGGTGGGTGGATCGAATTTTAGGCGAGGACAGAGATGGTATATCTCTCCGGTGATCGGAGCAAGGGTAGATGTCGATGGGTTAGTCGCCGGATTGGATCGCGAGTTCAATCCGGGTTGAAATGGGGGCTGCCATGGTTTAAATGGGAAATGGGTTCTTGGGTTTAGATAGAGAGGGTGATGATGTGTGTAATGGGTGTTGGCTATGGAGGTGAGAGAGTATGGTGGGAGAATGGTGGATGGGTGTGGTTTTGTGTTAATGGAGTTTTGGTGGTTGGAGAGAGAAACGTAAGTGGTGAGAGGAAGAAGAAGGTGGGGGAATTAGGTGTAGTGAGGGTGTGTGGTCTTAGGGTGTGGGTGAGTGGGATGTTAGGGTGTATAGGTGTGTATGGGATTTGTGTATGTGTGTGTCATTTGCAAGTAAAAAATTAAACTAAAAGTAAATAAAAATAAAACTAACAAACTAAAAAAAAATCAACTGAAAATAAAATCCTAATATATAAAATAAAACTCAATTAATAAAATAAAATAAATAAAAATAAAAATAAAAACTAAAATCCTAAAAAAAGCACAATCTAATAAAACTAAAAAATAAATTAATTCCTAAAGAAAACTAATCCTAATAAAATAAAACTAAAAACTAAAAACTAATTAAGATAAAATAAAAAATAAAAATATACTAAATAAAAAGAAATATAAAAATAGAAAATAAATCCTAGAAAATTCTAAATAAATCTAAAATAAATCCTAAAAATAAAACAAAAAAAATAAAAAGGCATAAACTAAACACACACGGGCTTCTGGGTAGGTTTAGGAACTGGTTTAGGCTCGAGTAAGGTTATGAGATAGGGTATTAGCCCCATTCTTGATGAAATTTTTCTTGAAATAACACTTTTGACATCGCAACTGCAATCAAGCATGCACATTAAACATTTACGCATATAAGACCCAAATTGTCGAGAATTAGCAACTAAAATACATATATTCAGGGTATAAAATGTACACTTTTGGGTGCTTATCACACCACCCCCAAACAAAGCATTGCTAGTCCTCGAGCAAAAAGATATAGAGAAAGAGAAAGATAAGAAACCAAAAGTGTACCACTTTCGCGGGCACTTGCGATTGCACTTAGTATGTGTAACAAGCCTTTAAACCTATAGGTTACCCTACAGGACGAGTTGTGTCTCGTGAGGGTTTGCAGGGAATATACCCACAAAATTCTTTATTTGCAAATGGCAGTCAATCTCTTATTAGACGTAGAATAATCTCACAATCCACCATGAGAGAAATATATTCACAAATACAAGCTAGATTGTAGAAAAGGTTAGCTAAGTAAATACACAAGGCACATCCTTCCTAGAACTCAACGTGTGTGTGTGAATCAGTCAAAATTGATAGAGTATCACAAGATTAATTCCTAGATTGTCTTTTTGAAATTAACGCTTCAACTTCCAAATCTCACGTATATCTCTCTCTCATACGAACTCATGAGATTTGGGTTAGTGTATCGCTCATGTGTGTGAGGAGGTGAGTAAATGTAAGCAAGGTCAAACGTCTCACACACATAAAAAAAAAGAATGAACAATTAGAAAGAAAAGTGATCTCAAGAAAGAATGCTAATCACTATAGTGAGAACGTCGAGTTATTCACCACGTTGACTTTCATTTGCCCGAACACCTAGGGGAGAATATGGATGTATATGGGCGAGGAGGAAATGAAATGATAAGGATGGGATGATATGAGGACAAATGGGATAGATGGTGATGTATGGATGATGGATGACGGATGCGATAAGAGTGTTCTATACATGAAGAACAAATGTCGAGGGATTTTTTCTAAATTAGGTGTGAAAGTGATGGAAATGAAAGGTGGAGAGAGGTTTCAAACAAAGAAACTTTGCTAACTTTAAGAGAATGTTGTTGAGATCACTGAAGTTGATGTTTCTGAGCTGCCTTTGAGGTGAGGTCATGATCTCCTTATATAGGGTCAAGGGACTGCCGATTGACATTATCCTTTCCTAGCCTATCGGGGTTAATCCAAGACACACTACCGATAGGTAAGGAAATGGACCTGTCAATTGGCAGTCACATGCAGATGTTTCAGAAAACTGGTCATAAAATGCAATTCGTAACTCCAAATCGTGCACGAGGCACACTATTGGAAAGGTTATTCAGAGAAATTTGAGAATCCTTTGGGCTGCTCCCAGGTCTGGGAGTTTACTTTGGGTCAAACGGGGTTTGGAAGCTCCCATAGGCCCTTTGCACAGGAGATGGTCAGACGACGATGGATTATTCTTCCAAACCATAAGTTCAAATCATGCACAGACTAGGCCTTGGAAAGTTTGTTCAAGCCAATTTGATGTCACAAAGATCTTCGATCGGCTCGGAGAGTTTCCTTTGGTTAAACGGGGCCCGAAAACACTCGACAACCTTTTTGTGTAAAACAGGTCATTCATCCGTACCGTAAGGCTAATTCATGCACGGGGTAGATTGGTGGAATGGGTATTCAGTGCCCTTTTAAAGATTCATTATGTGTTGTTCGAGCTGAAGAGTTAACATTGGTAAAATGGAGTCTAGGAGCACCCGGTGGCCTTCATATTAGTTTTTAATGAAAAATGGATCGCTTATCTGAACGGTTATGCTGTTTCATATATGGGGAAGACCGTTGGAAAGGGATTTTCGTGCCCTTTGAATATTCATTGATCTTTCACTTTGACACTAAAGTTGATTGGGGTTAAAATGGGGCTCAAGAGTGCCCGGTGGCCTTCAGATCGGTATTCGGTATTAAAAGTGCCCTTTCGTCTAAACCGTTATGCTGATTCATGCATGGAGCAGACCATTGAAAAGGGGATTCATAACCCTTCAATAATTCATTGTGCTTTTACTTTGACGATGAAGTTGATCGGAGTCTAATGGGGCCCGCGAGCACCTAATGGCCTGTAAATCGGTACTCGAAGTATGACCTGGGATTTATGGTAAATGGGTAGGTGCTAGGGACCTAAGGAGAGAATTAGGTAGTCCTAAAATATGGTGTATACATATCCTCTCGATTGTTTATCTTGGAACAAGTGAAATCCATTGAATAAACATCACATGAGGTTTTGGAAAAGAGGTCAATTCTACGGACCGAAGGGATAAGGATGACCATTTCAGAGGGTCGAGGTCAATTCTGAGGACCTATGATTGAGGGGACCAATTCTGTAGGTTAAGGTCAATTTTGAGGACTTATAGTTGGGGCGACCAATTCTGCGGGTCGAGGTTAATTCTGAGGTCCTAAAGTTAGGGTGACCAATTTTGCGGGTCGAGGTTAATTTTGAGGACCTAAAGTTATGGCCAATAATTCTGGGGGTTGAGGTCAATTCTAAGGACCTAAAGTTGGGGATACCAATTCTTCGGGTCGAGGTCAATTCTGAGGACCTAAAGTTATGACCAATTCTGTGGGTCGAGATCAATTCTAATGTCCTAAAGTTAGGGCAACCAATTTTGTGGGTTGAGGTCAATTCTGAGGACTTAAAGTTGGGGAGACCAATTCTGTGGGTCGACGTTAATTTTGAGGACCTAAAATTGTGGCAAGGGTTTTCCTTATAGGGAGTCTTTAATTTATCTTTAGGAGTTTGGGTGCACTTGCGGTTCCATTGGGAGTGTGTTTCTCTAACGCGCTTCTGGGAAGATATATTTGACAAGGGCTTATAAGTCAGCTAGGGAAGTTCGAATTTCTCTGGGAGGAAGTTTGATTTGAAAACTATGTTGGGGGAAATAAGTAGGATATTACGTAGTCCTGTCGGGGAAACATTTGATTTTTGAGGTTTTGAGTTCCGCTGGGGATGACTTGAGGTTTTGGGATTATGCTGGGGAGTTGTAGTAGACTCTAGGATGTGAGCGCCCCAAAATTGGGGATAAGAATGTAGTTTTAATCCGGCTGGAGATTTTGAGAGGTTGAAAAATGGTTTTCTTGGTGAATAAATGTTCTAATATTTATCTGGCAATTTTAGGCATTTTTCAATTTTTTTTTTAATTTTCAGGGATTTTTTGTACAAAATTTCAGAGGGATTATCGATCAGTGGGTGGAAGAGGTTGTCGTTTGGTAGTGGCACAGTCTTCTAGCCCATATTGGGAAGGTGAAGAGGCAGGTGCCGATCGGTGGGTGTCAGTGGACTGTCGATCGACATTCCCCTTAGTCTCTTATAATAAGGGGCGGGTTCTCCCCATTTTTCACAGATTCTAGCATTCGGATCTTCTACCTTTATTGCTAAGATCCGTTTATAAGCTTTTTCCTTCTTCGAGTCTTAAAAATGGCAGATTTTTCAGGTAGATCTACTCATGTGGTATGGTTGGGTGTCAACGATTGGGCGAACCTAGAGTGGCGAGCTAGGGTGCCTATGAAATTGGGCAACGAAATTGCCTTCAAGTTGTTCGAGGCAGTTGCTGTTGATCACTTTTTGTTGCATGAGACTTCACATCACCGGTCATCTAGGGGTGGAACCCTAGTGCCTACGTAAGTATTAATGACCTTTGGCATTCTTTTCCTCTTTCTTTTCTTTTCGTTTCCTTGAGTTGACAAAAGGTTTCTTTATTTATTTTTTTGTTTTGGCAAACTGACATAGCTTCTACGAGCATTCGTTCCTGGGGGATGATGGGGTTTATGGATTTATGGGAGAACCTTCCGGTGGTGGTGTGCTGGGTAGTTTCCTCTGTGGGTTTTGGTCACCTGGCATCTACTTTGGACGAGTCACCGCGCTCTACGATTATTCTATGTATGCTAAGGGAGAGGTGGTGGGACACTACCCACACCATTCATTGGGGATTTGGGTAGATGATGGTGACTCCCATAGATGTCCAACAACTATTGGGTATTGATTATTAGGGCATGCAAATTGAGGTGGACCAGTCTTTGAGGGTATCACCTAAGGTGATTGGGGATGCGCTGGGAGATGTGGTGAGGATAGTCTCTAGAGACTCGATCCACATTTCTTCTCTCCAAGTGCTGCTGTTGAGTCAGAGGATCGATGAGACAGACGGGCTATAGGTACGAAAGATGGCTCGTTTATTCATTCTTCTTTTAATAGGGGGTTCTTTGGTGGCGTCGAGTGGTGACCTCTTCCATCTATGGTTTTACCATTTTGAGGGAATTTTTGAATATCCCTCTTAATGACTGGGTGTGGTTGACCTTGGCGACCCTTTATTTTTCTCGGGATGCTTTCAGTCGGTGTTACCAACAGACCTTTACGGGGGCCACATACCTTCTGAAGGTAATTCTTGCATTTCTCTTTTTGTATTTACTTACATTTCCCTTTTGGGTTTCTTCTTCTGTTGATTCTTGTCTTTCTACAAACGTGGTTTAATGAGGTGATCAGGATCAATGGGCTTGCCTGATGAGGATGTGGGGGGATTTTGTCGAATTTACCATTGGCGGAAGTCCAGTCGACGATCAAACCTGTCTCTTTCTCTGTTAGCAGTGCGTCAATCCTTGGACACCCTGACAAGAGACCAACTTATTCCATTTTTTCTTTTGAGTCCTTTTTTGACATTTTCTCTGTTTGCAAAAATATTGATCTTTATAGGGTATTAAAGGTGACTTTCTACCCTTGGGGGATGGCCATCCAGTACACGGGGGTGACTGGGGTGCATGCATAAATGCGATGATTGTTGGTGCATGAGTTCAGTTATTCTTGGTATTTGGGGGAGAGAGTGGACTGATTGTGGAGGATGAGGTAGTGGTAACACCGACGATGCCCCCGATCTACACGAGGTGAGTGTGGGAGATGTTGGAGAAGGCTAAGGCAACAACTATAATTGGCGAGCCTTATCTGTCATATACGGATACGGTGGCGACCTATGACTGCCTTGTCTTTTCTACGAGCTGGTTGATGACTTTTTCTATCTACAATGTGGTGAAGATGCCTCTGCCTCCTACGACTTTGGACAGGGGTATAAGTAGGATGGTGGGGTCCGCCCATAACACAGGTGGTGCGTTATCATTGGCAGCAATAGTGGAGATTCTTTTTATTCAGCTTGCTTCATCTTCTTATAATTTCTGATTCAATGGAGAGGGATCACTACGTATGCCATACCGACCTAATGAGGTTGATTCGGGGGTTTTGGGGATAACAAACGACTTCCTTCAGCCAAAGGTATATATTTTATCTTTCTTTCTCCTTGTTTGGCTTCCCTCTGGGGTCCCTAACAGTATCTATGATTTCTTTGAAGGATAAGTCCCTTTATTGGACACCATGGTCCTTGACTTTTCGGTTGAATGATCGTGATATTCGGTGATAGTACCCTTATATATGTTATAGAGACTTTAGCCTCGTTTTTTCTAAATGTGAGAACTCGCCAAAATGGCTCTGATGCTAATCTTCCTCACTAACTTTGCTCTTACGCATAATGTGTAATGACTGTATTTCTAGTTCAACGAGTAGGACTATTTTCATTCCATATACCAGAGAGTAAGGGGTAGCCCCAGTATATCCCTAGACTTAAGTGTGGTAGCTCTAGAGGCGTAAGGGATCCGATCGTCCCAATCTTATAAACTCTCAGTCATATTGTTGATGATCACTTTGAGGTTCTTATTGGTGGCTTCAACTGCACCGTTGGTCTGTGGTCAGTAGGGAGAAGATTTATGTCTCTGAATCCCATACTTGTCGACCATTTTTGTGACTTCTGGCTCGAAATGTAACCTGTTATCTAACACTAACTGATAGGGAACCCCATATCGGCAGATGATGTTCTTTCATATGAACTTGGCTACCTTTTTGACATTCAAAACTACGCATGACTCGGCTTCGACCCATTTGGTGAAGTAATCAATGGAAACCAGGATGACGTCTTTCCCATTAGAAGCTTTGGGTGTGACTTTCCCCATTATATCAATGCCCAAGGTAGAGAACATCCAGGGAGAAGTCATATTATACTATTCTTGTGGAGGCAAGTGCTAGGGATTAGCAAACTGTTGGAATTTAAGGCATTTTTGGACAAAGGCCGTGCAATCCAGAACCATGGTGGTCCAATAGTACCCTTATCGATTAATCTTTTTAGCAAACATATGTCCATTCATGTGAGCTCCACATTCCCCATTGTGGATTTTCTGCATCATTTCTTCAATGTCAGCCCTTGCGATGTAGTGTAAATGGGTTCCATCAAAGTTTCTATTAAATAATGCTTTATCGTAGACAATGTATTGGGCATGCAATTTACGAAGGGTCGCACGATCTTTCTTATTCGCATCTGGGGGATACCTATCATGCTTGAGGAGGCGCCAAATGTCATAATACCAGCACTCGGCCATAACGAAATACACTTCTGTGATGAGCTCAATGTGGTATTAGTTGGTCAATTTAGATTGTTTTTAGACTAAGAAGAGGGCCATCATAATTCCCTCCGGCATGTCGACTAGAGTGGCAAAAGTATCAAGGGCATATGCCAAACTATTCCATGCTCGGGGAAAGTAGTGGAAGATGATATCTCGAAACTAGGAGGAAATATTTTTTAGGTGGGCGTGAAAGGGTAAACGTTTTTCATCATTGACTTTCCATCTTTTAAGGACTAGCCGATGATGAGGGCAGAGTCCCCGTAGACATATAGGCAATGGACACCTTTCTTAAGAGAAACTTTGAGGCCTACGGTGCACGCCTCATATTCCGTCATATTATTGGTGAAGGGAAAATCCATCTTAATGGCAATAGGAGTGTGAGAGTGATCAGGGGAGATCGGGAGCATCCCAATTTCGTATCCTTTTTCATTGGCAGTGTTATCAAAGAACATTTACCACCTGAGGTCTTTCTAAGATGTGAAAAGGATGTATTCATTCGGGACCACTGAGATCAAAACACCATCTTCTTGAATAGGGTAGTTAGCGAGGTAATTAAATATGGCTCTTCCTTTCATGGCTTTCTGTGTGGCATACATAATATTAAACTCAACTAGCAGAATCAACCATCGATCAATTCGACTAGACATGGTAGGTTTATTAAGCAGGTATTTGATAGATCCATTCGGTACACAAGTCTGATTGGAAATGCGAGCATGTAGTGTCGTAATTTTAGAGTAACCTAGATAAGGGCGATACATGCTTTCTCTAAGGTAGTGTAGTTAGCTTCGTACCCGACCAATTTATGACTGGCGTAGTAGTTGACCCTTTTTTTGTGGGATTCTTTAATGTATTGGGCTAGCAAAGCCCCAACTACGGTGTCTATTATGGTCTAGTATAAGAGTAGAGGGAGACCAAGATGCAGTGGCATGAGTACTGGAGGTCAGGTAAGATACTACTTGATTTTGTTAAAGTCTTCCTGACATGCCTCATTCCAGATCTTAGTAGAATCCTTTCGAAGGAGTTTAAAGATGGGTTCACAAATAGAAGTCAGCTGGCTGATGAACCAGCTGATATACTGTAATTTTCCCAAGAATCCTCGGACTTCCTTTTCCATTTAGGATGGTGGCATTTCTAGTATGACTTTCAATTTGGTAGGGTCTACTTCAATTCCCTTCTCACTAATTATGAATCCCAAAAGCTTTCCTTTGGAGACTCCCAAAAGTAGTTCAAAGAACTTTCAAAGGGAGGGAACATGACCTTCCCGAGTCTTAGACTTAATGATCATATCATCCACATAGACCTTGACTTTTATATGTATCAAAACATGCAAGATGGTTGTGGAAGCCCTTTGGTAGGTAGCCCCTGCAATTTTAAGACCAAATGGCATAAGTGTGTAATAGAAGGTTTCCCAAGGGGTGATGAATGCCATTTTTTTCTTGATGATCAGGGTGCATCTTGATCTGATTATATCTGGAAAACCCATTGACAAATGACTTAAGAGAATGATGTCCGTGTTGTCCATAATCATGTCAATATTGGGAAGTGGGTAATCATACTTTGGATATGCTTTATTCAAATCCCGGTAGTTAACGCACATGCGAACTTTCCTCCTGATTTTGGCACGGGTAGCTAGCCATGTGGGATATTAAATCACCCGAATGAAGCCTACATTCAACTCTTTGATCACCTTTTCTTTAACCTTGAGGGACCATTCGGTGCAGAGCTTTCGAAGTTTTTATTTGACCGGTTTGCATTCCTGGAGAGTTGGAATCTCATGCTGAGAAATCTCGAGATTAATTTCAGGCATGTTGTCATAGGACCATGTGAAGACGTCTATAAATTCCTTCAATAGTTGTTAGAGTTGCGCGCACTCACGCTCGTAAAGGGTCAACCCTATACTATTCTCGCGCAGTTGGATACTAGAATTGAGATTAATAACAATTGTTTTATACTCATTAATTTGAATGAGGTTATGCTGGTTATTATGAGACTTATTTAGATCAGTTAAGAATTGTTCATTTGCAAAATCATCATTATTAAGAGTTTGATTAGAATCAAGAAAATTAATGTAAGGCATAATAAGATACTCGAAATCTTCATTTATTTCATGCTCAAGAAAAATAGCATTGAGAACCTCCTCAATGGAGGTCTCGATTACATTATTATAACAAAGAAATAGGAATAACAAAAGAGGAAGAGATAGGATAAACATCTGGGTTGGGTTGCATTTCAGCAGGTGGAACTAGTATAGCATTCTAGTTGAGGAAGGATTTGATATACCCGTTTATATCCTCTGCCTGGATGAGGATTACCTACGACCCTACTAGGGGCCGACCCTTCACCAAGTTCCGGACGACCCTTCACCAGGCTCCTACAGTACGAGGGGCTGACCCTCCACCAGGCTCCAGACGACAGTACGAGGGGCTGACCCTCCACCAGGCTCCAGACGACAGTACGAGGGGCCGACCCTCCACCAGGCTCCAGATGACCCTACGAGGGGTCGACAGTACGAGGCCAGATCTGGGCCAGGCTCACTACTGGAAGAAACTTTGCCCTCGGCCTCGGCTCATAGGCCGAGGGTGACATCATGACAGCGCGTGGTTTGGGGGACGCGTGGAACAGTGCGCGTGAGGCTCATATGACACATGGCAGACCGTTATAACAAAATCACACCCTCACGTGAGGGAATATTATGTCATCATTTGGCATCTACAGGTGTCAACAGGGGATTGGCTAGATCATCATTTACATGCACCATGCATACTTGGGGGGTATACTACACCCCCCAAGACCTATATATACTTGTCACCTATAACCCTATAGGGGATCGATCCATTAACGGTAGCCCTAGCTAAAACTCTGCTTGTACACACAGTAGAGAGAGAGAGGGTTATGTGCATTGTATCCAAGGCCGTTAGTGCCCATACTTAGTGGATCACACACTCACAATGGATGTAGGCCAAATTGGCTGAACCACTATACATTATTGTCTTATTTCCTCTTATACTCATCCCCTTCTACATACTTATACACTCATACATCTCAATGGCTGCCATGGTTGCTACTGTTTGAGCTCACTATCACTTATCTGGTGGTGCTAAATCTCAGCATCATCAGTTTGGCGCCGTCTGTGGGAACGAGAAGACATCTCTTCCTTTGTACAGCTTGCCTCACTGGGCACTCTGGTGGTGAACCAACGCTCCCCTTGAGAGGAGGTGTTTCACCATTGAAAGAGACCCACTAAGGTTCCCAAGCTCACCAGTATTTTCTTCAGTTCAACTTCTCATAGCTCAAGCACATGGCACCTGAGATGCCACCACCACCACTTCCCCCGCCGGATGAGGGGGGAAGACCCAGTTCCAGTCAGCCGCCGCCTCAGTCTAAGATGGCTGATGTGGCGGCAACCCTAAAGTCTCTGGCAGCAAGCCAGCGGATGATGCAAGAGAAGTTCACAGCTCTAAGCCAGAACATACTAAGAGCACCAGGGGTTTCACCTGAGATGATTACTCCGGCAGCAGCTCCAGGGCATCATGAGGCCAGGGGACCACCCCAGGCACCACGCAAAGACCTGCCACCCCCTCAGCGGCGTAGGGATGTTGCTGACCCCCGGCGTCTACGCCTGGGGAGGCAATAAAACCCTTACCCTGAGGACAGGTATGGAGATCTGGAGGGAGAGGAGGCTCCTATAGAGTGCTGGGAATCTTACGAGGTCTCCAACAATACTGTACGACCCCTCCAGGACAGTAGGGGAAAGTGCGGGAGACCAAACCCTGATGGTCGCCCAAGAGGCTCAGCTTTTGATCGCTTGAGCAGGGGGTCGGCCTTTGAGAGGCTAGGCCCAGTAAATGACCTGCGGGAACAGTTGTCCAGACCAAGAAGCGCTGCGAGATCCAGGAGGGAGGCAGCAGATGGCCGACCCCGAGGACGAGATGATGGCCAAAGGGAAGTGAACAGTCGACACAGGCCTGCTGCAGCAGAACCCTCCGTCCACCTCGGAGAGGCAGCAGGGGATAACATCGGCCAGGCCGACCCTGTGGGGCCCTGAAATGACTCAATCCAGCGGTTAGAGGATAAGATTGGTGATATATTGAAGAGCCGAGACCCTCTTCAGAGGGGATACACCATAGGCTCAACCTTTGTGGCAAAGATAGTCAACTTCCCCACGCCGTCAAAGTTCAAGCCACCTATGGTCACCCCAAGGTATGAAGGGAGCACCAACCCCGTCCACCACGTGGAGATGTATCAGTCGGCGGCAGACATAAACTCTATCTCAGATGAGATGAGGTGTCGTGCCTTCTCTGGTATCTTGACAGGGGCTGCGCATGTCTGGTACACGTCTCTTCCAAAAAATTCCATTGGAAACTTTAAGCAGTTGGCAGACCTATTCATCCATAATTTTTGCTTTGGGGTGAGGTCACAGAAGAAGACCACCCACCTGCTCCATGTCAAGCAGGGGAAGAGTGAGAGTCTGAGGGACTACATAGCCAGATTCAATAAGGAGAAGCTGGAGGTGGAAGACTATGAGGAGAGCATAGCTATAACAGCCCTGATTGGAGGACTCCAAAAGGGGAAGCTGTTATGGAAGCTTGCTGAAGACCCTCCGAGGACGATGGCTGAACTGTTGTCAATAGCAGGAAAGGTGATGAACGCCGAAGAGGCGATGGCTGCAAAATATGAGGACGAAAGAGGAGGTGCAAGTGGGAGTAAATACCCTAAGAAGAACAAAGAGGGGAAGAAGAGGTCCACGGATGACAAGTTCGCTGGGTACACCCCTCCGACGGTCAGCTGTGAACAGATCCTCAATGAGATAAAGAGTGACCGGTCGCTGAAGTGGCCTGAGAAGCTGAGGGCAGCCCCCGACAAGAGGAATAAGAACCCGTGGTGTGAATTTCACCAAGACCACGGCCACGTAACAGATAAATGCTTTGCTCTGAAAGATGAGATTGAGAAGATGCTGAAGGAAGGGAAGCTCAGAAAGTACGTCGACAAAGGCGCCTTCAAGAGGGGCCGAGGGGACGACCCCAGAAAGAAGCGAGGCGATGCATGCAGAGAAGGTCCTCAAAAAAGAGGGGACGACCCTTCTGATGATGAGGAAGACCCTGACCTCCCGCCGAGAGACGACCACGGCCCTGTCAAGAGGCTTAATATGATCTCGCTCGGAGTGGGAATGATCTCCGGGGGACTTGCAGGAGGAGGGTCTGAGCTTGCCGACCGGAAGGCCCATGTGGCTGAGGCAAAGGCAGTGACGAAGACGGTACACGCAACCTCCCTGGAGGTCAAGTCAGAAAAGAGGAAGAAGGTTGATATGGACACACTGATAGTAGGGTTTTCAAGGATGGACTTCAAAGGCCTCTTAGCCCCACATGATGACCCTCTCGTCATCACTACCAGGGTGCAAGGATGCGAGGTGCCAAGGATCTTGGTAGACGGGGGTAGTTCTGCAGATGTGATGTTTTGGCCATGCTTCAAGGCCTTGGGTCTCAGCCGTGCTATACTCGTCCCCTACCATCATCCATTGATTGGGTTCAGTGGGGAAAAGGTTCACCCCCTTGGGGTATATGAGGCCGATGTGAGGATGGGGGACGAGTGGCCGAGATGGCTCACCAAGAAGGTCAGTTTCTTTGTGATGGATGAGCAGGTGTTTTCGGCCTACAACATGATACTGGGGCGTGTGGCCCTCAAGGGGTTTGAAGCCGTGCCATCTACGGTCCATCAGATGATCAAATTTCCAGCCCCTTACGGGGTGGGGGAAGTTCAAGGAGACCAGACGACAGCGAGAGAATGTTACTACAACTTCGCTGAAGAGAGGGAGGCACACAAGAGGGTTACAACCACTTATAATATTGATACCCTAGACCCCAGAGATGAAACGAAACTGAAGAAAGGAGAGGCTGCGGAAGAGGTAGAATCCATCATCCTCGATGAGGATGACACGGAAAAAACCGTCCAAGTTGGCAAGTCTCTGAAGCCCAACATAAAGGAAGACCTCATTAAACTATTGAGGAGAAGGCGAAGCGTCTTCGCCTGGAGTCATGTCGATATGCTAGGGATTGACCCTGAAGTCATGTGCCACAAGCTCAATGTGGTAGAGGGAGTGAAGCCGGTGAAGCAGAAGAGGAGAATTTACTCCAGAGAAAAATATGAGGTCATTAGGGACGAGGTCAAAAAATTAGAAGACGCTGAATTTATCAAAGAGGTCATCTACCCTGAATGGCTATCCAATACAGTCATTGTCCCAAAGGCCAACGGCAAGTGGAGAATGTGCGTGGACTTCACAGACCTCAACAAGCACTGTCCCAAAGACAACTTCCCTCTCCACCGCATCGACCAGATGGTAGATGCTACCGCAGGCCATGAGCTCATGAGTTTCATGGATGCCTACTCAGGGTATAACCAGATTTTCATGAACCCTGAAGACTCGGAGAGGACCGCCTTCATCACTGACAAGGGGACATATTGTTACAGGGTCATGCCCTTTGGCCTAAAGAATGCGGGGGCAACATACCAGCGCCTCGTAAACAAAATGTTTGAAGATCAAATTGGGAAGTCCATGGAGGTCTACGTAGACGACATGCTGACTAAGAGTCTAAAGGCAGAGGATCATGTGGCAGACCTGGAGAGGACCTTTAATACGATGGACAAATACCAGATGAAGCTTAATCCGGCTAAGTGTGTCTTCGGGGTCGGAGCAGGGAAGTTCTTGGGGTTCATTGTCAACCAAAGAGGAATTGAGGCCAATCCTGAAAAGATAAAGGCCCTTATTGAAATGAAGACCCCCAAGTCCATTAAAGACGTTCAGAGGCTCACAGGGAGAGTTGCTGCCTTGAACAGGTTCGTGTCTAGGGCCACAGAAAAGTGCTTGCCATTCTTTAAGACCCTTAGGAAGGCCTTCGAATGGAGTGAAGAGTGTGATGAGGCTTTCAGGGACCTAAAGTCATACTTGGGGTCTCCCTTGCTGCTGTCACGGCCCGTACAGGGTGAACGACTTTATGTGTACCTCACCGTCTCAGAGTCGGCCATCAGTGCAGCCATTGTGAGAGACGAGGACGGGATATAGAAGCCTGTTTATTTTAACAGCAAGGCACTCCAGGGGGTAGAGCAAAGATACCCGAGGATGGAGAAGCTGGCCTACGCCTTGATCCATGCCTCAAGGAATATGAAGCCGTACTTTCAGTCCCATACAATGGTCATCCTCACCGACTCTCCTCTTAGGCAGGTCCTACACAAGCCAGAAAAATCAGGTAGGTTGATGGCCTGGGCTATAGAGCTGGGGGAGTTTGACATTGTGTATTAGCCTAGGACTGCCATTAAGGGGCAGGCATTGGCAGACTTCGTGGCTGAGTTCATTTAGGAAGATGATGAGGCCGAGGGTGAGACCCTCGGGAAGACGGATACAGAAGACAGACCCGCTGACACACCTGCAGATAGGGCTGAGACAAGCACCGCTAGAAGGAAAGCGACTGAAAACGAAGAGGGAAGGTACATCTTTAGACAGGGGTCCCTCTCTGAGGGAAATTTTTTAGAGGAAAAGACTCTGTGGAGCCTCTTATTTGACGGGTCCTCCTGTGATAGCGGAAGTGGAGCCGGACTGATACTATCAGCACCCGATGGCACATACGTCGAATACGCCCTGAGGTTCAACTTCAAGGCCTCCAACAACGAGGATGAATATGAGGCTTTAATAGAAGGCCTCTCCTTGGCTAAGTCTCTTAGTGTCGGCCATATTTTGGTCCATAGTGATTCAAGGCTAGTAGTGAATCAGATACTAGGAGCCTACGAGGCTAAGGACGAGAGGATGGCTAGGTACCTTGAGAAGGTGAGGTCATTACTGAAGGGCTTCAGAGAAGTGAAATTAAGGAGGGTACCTAGGCTCGACAATGGCCGTGCTGATGCCCTTGCTAGGTTGGCCTCGGCAACAAGAACAGACATCAGGAGGACGGTCCCAGTAGAAATTTTGCTTCGGCCAACTATTGAGGACGCTGAGGGAACACTCAGTAATTGCCTAAATGTTTCCCAAGAAGCTTCGTGGATGGACCCCTTGATCAGATACATTAAAGAGGGTGAGATGCCAGAAGCAAGGCAAGAAAGGAAGAAGCTGAGGTACAGGGCGGCAAAATTCACTGTCATCGGAGACACCTTATACAAAAAGAGGTTTCTGCTCCCCTTACTTAGGTGTGTGCATCCCTCAGAAGTCCCTTCCATTTTGCAAGATGTGCATGAAGGGTCGTGCTCAAGCCACATTGGGGGTAGATCCCTAGCGAAGAGGGTGATCACCCAAGGGTACTGGTGGCCGACCTTGGGGAAAGACGCAGCGGCATACATAAAAAAGTGCGACAAATGTCAAAGATTTGCCACCATCCCTCACCAGCCCCATCAACCTCTTACTTCCATTACATCCCCATGGCCATTTGCAGTATGGGGGATCGACCTAGTAGGACCCTTGCCTAGGGCCATCAATAACTACCGATTCCTCATCGTATCCATTGACTATTTTTCAAAATGGGTGGAGACGGAGCCGATGGTGACGATCACCGAGCAGAAGACCTTCCAGTTCATCTGGAAAAATATTATATGCAGATATGGTCTCCCCAACACCCTCATCTCGGATAACGGGACTCAGTTCAAGAATGCCTCTCTACAGAAGTACTGTGAGAGGGTAAGTATCACACAATTTTTCTCCACCCCTGGCCGACCTCAGGCCAATGGGCAAACAGAAGTTACAAGCAGGACAATCCTAGATGGAATCAAGAAGAGGCAAAAGGAGGCAAAAGGAAGATGGGTCGAGGAGTTATATGCCGTGCTATGGGCATACAGGACGACAGTGAGGACCTCTACCGGGGAGACTCCATTCATGCTAGCTTATGGATCAGAAGCCGTCATCCCCACCGAGATTGAGTTTCCTACGCATAGAGTCCAGGTGTATGACCCCCAGAAAAATGCGGAGGAGAGGAGACTCGACTTGGACCTGACTGAGGAAAGAAGGGAGAAGGCTGAGATAAGGCAGGCCGCCTACCAACAGAGGACCGCAAGGTTCTACAATCAGAGGGTGAAACAGAGGCCCATCGCAGTGGGGGACTTGGTCCTCAAGAAGACTTGGAAAAAGCTCAACAAGCTTCACCCTAATTGGCATGGCCCATATAGGGTCATCGATGAAGTCATCCCTGGGACCTACAGACTAGAAAACCTAGAGGGGGAACCTTTTTCAAACCCCTGGAATGCAGATCATTTGAAGAAATACTATCAGTAGTGTTGTAAGGTCTTGAAAAGCCATAATTGTAATGAGAGTTGCTCCAACAGAACACTTTGCAAAATTAATAAGAAATATCAGTGTTTCCCTCATCCTGTGGTTGTCAGTCCTAGCACGCATGGAAACATCTACAGGAAACCATTAATTTGGAAAGTTGAACCCTCGGCTATAATGAGGGCCAGTGGAGGGGACGACCCCTCCACTGTCCTCAAGAAAGACGATGGTAGACATTATTAAAATCCATTAAATTGGTAAGTTGATCCCTCAGCTATAATGGGGACCAGTGGAGGGGACGACCCCACCACTGTCCTCAAGAAAGACGAGGGAAAACATTAAAATCCATTAAATTGGTAAGTTTATCCCTCGGCTATAATGGGGACCAGTGGAGGGGACGACCCCACCACTGTCCTCAAGAAAGACGAGGGAAGACTTTAAAAACCATTAATTTGGAAAGTTGAACCCTCGGCTATAATGAGGGCCAGTGGAGGGGACGACCCCTCCGCTGTCCTCAAGAAAGACGAGGGTAGACATTATTAAAATCCATTAAATTGGTAAGTTGATCCCTCGGCTATAACGGGGACCAGTGGAGGGGACGACCCCACCACTGTCCTCAAGAAAGACGAGGGAAGACATTAAAATCCATTAAATGGGTAAGTTGATCCCTCGGCTATAATGGGGACCAGTGGAGGGGACGACCCCACCACTGCCCTCAAGAAAGACGAGGGAAGACTTTAAAAACCATTAGTTTGGAAAGTTGAACCCACGGCTATAATGAGGGACAGTGGAGGGGACGACCCCTCCACTGTCCTCAAGAAAGACGAGGGTAGACATTATTAAAATCCATTAAATTGGTAAGTTGATCCCTCGGCTATAATGGGGACCAGTGGAGGGGACGACCCCACCACTGTCCTCAAGAAAGACGAGGGAAGACATTAAAATCCATTAAATTGGTAAGTTGATCCCTCGGCTATAATGGGGATCAGTGGAGGGGACGACCCCACCACTGTCCTCAAGAAAGATGAGGGAAGACTTTAAAAACCATTAATTTGGTAAGTTGAATCCTCGGCTATAATGAGGGCCAGTGGAGGGGACGACCCCACCACTGTCCTCAAGAAAGACGAGGGTAGACTTTGTTAAAATCCATTAAATTGGTAAGTTGATCCCTCGGCTATAATGGGGATCAGTGGAGGGGACGACCCCACCACTGCCCTCAAGAAAGACGAGGGAAGACTTTAAAAACCATTAATTTGGTAAGTTGAACCCTCGGCTATAATGAGGGCCAGTGGAGGGGACGACCCCACCACTGTCCTCAAGAAAGACGAGGGTAGACTTTGTTAAAAACCATTAATGTGGTAAGTTGAACCCTCGGCTATAATGAGGACCAGTGGAGGGGACGACCCCACCACTGTTCTCAAGAAAGACGAGGGTAGACTTTAATTAAAAATCATTAAATTGGTTACTTGAACCCTCGGCTATAATGAGGGTCAGTGGAGGGGACGACCCCACCACTGTCCTCAAGAAAGACGAGGGTAAACTTTGTTAAAAACCATTAATTTGGTAAGTTGAACCCTCGGCTATAATGAGGACCAGTGGAGGGGACGACCCCACCACTATTCTCAAGAAAGACGAGGGTAGACTTTAATTATAAATCATTAAATTGGTTACTTGAACCCTCGGCTATAATGAGGACCATTGGAGGGGACGACCCCACTACTGTTCTCAAGAAAGACGAGGGTAGACTTTATTCAAAACCATTAATTTGGTAAGTTGAACCCTCGGCTGTAATGAGGACCAGTGGAGGGGACGACCCCACCACTGTTCTCAAGAAAGACGAGGGTAGACTTTAATTAAAAATCATTAAATTGGTTACTTGAACCCTCGGCTATAATGAGGGTCAGTGGAGGGGACCACCCCACCACTGTCCTCAAGAAAGATGAGGGTAAACTTTGTTAAAAACCATTAATTTGGTAAGTTGAACACTCGGCTATAATGAGGACCAGTGGAGGGGACGACCCCACCACTGTTCTCAAGAAAGACGAGGGTAGACTTTAATTATAAATCATTAAATTGGTTACTTGAACCCTCGGCTATAATGAGGACCAGTGGAGGGGACGACCCCACTACTGTTCTCAAGAAAGACAAGGGTAGACTTTATTCAAAACCATTAATTTGGTAAGTTGAACCCTCGGCTATAATGAGGACCAGTGGAGGGGACGACCACACCACTGTTCTCAAGAAAGACGAGGGTAGACTTTAATTAAAAATCATTAAATTGGTTACTTGAACCCTCGGCTTTAATGAGGACCAGTGGAGGGGACGACCCCACTACTGTTCTCAAGAAAGACGAGGGTAAACTTTATTCAAAACCATTAATTTGGTTACTTGAACCCTCGGCTATAATGAGGCCACATGAGGGGACGACCCCACATTGGTCCTCAAAAAAGACGAGGGAGGGGTTAGTAGCATCATCAACAAAGAGCAAATCAGCAAGGGGCAAACCATAAAAGAATTAAATATGGAAGACAACAATTATGGAAGACAGTAGAAGAAGAGACGATGATATTAATAAAAATGTAATACAAGATGTCCCAGATGTTTTACAAAAGAAAATACAAAAATTAGGGTATGGGCTACAGACAACCATTCTAAGGGACGACATCAGAAAGCAGAGCCTCAACATCAACCAAGGGGGTCTCTTCAACAATCACGACCGGCTGATCTTCAGATGTGCCGACCCCCTCAGCCTGAACTTGGGATTCCACCTGGGATAGGGCCTCAGCGATTAGAGGGTCATCCAATCCGACTGCCTCCAATGAAGGACGAACTGAGGAGACAACATCACCGAATTTGAGGACGACCCATCTGCAGGCCGTCCTGATTCCCCTCTCCAGGTACTCAAGGCCGAAACCCTGAAACTCATCAGAAGCTTTGTTAGCCTCAACAGCATCGACCTCGGCTTTCGTAATGGCTGCTTCAAGGTCAGCTTTGTACTTGGCCTCCATGTTGGTCAAGGCCTCATCTTTTTCCTTGAGAAGCAGGTCCTTGGCCTTAATGTCCTCATCCCTAGTCTTAATGTCCTCGTCGTGCTGCCTCGTCAGCTCATCCAGGATCCTTGCATGCTCAGTCCTGGAACTTTCCAACTCGGCCCTTGCAGTGTCAAGCTCAGACTGAAGATCAGCCTCATGCTGAATAGCCCTTTCAGACTCATGAAACTTCACCTGATTCTCGGCCATCCACTTGGTGGCTGAGGTGAGGGCACAAACAGACTGCAAGGAAAATGAACAAATATCAAGAGGGGCCGAGGGAACAGTTTATTGAAAAAAATGAAATGGAATTAAAGAGGTAGGTCAAGACCAATACCTGAGCAAGGGAGTTCAGACCATAGTCGTACACTTTAGCAGGAGGCATCTTTGCTAAGAACTCGAAGTCAGAGGCCGACGGTGCAGAGAACATCGAGGCCTTGGCAGCCCTTAAGTTCGTGATCAGTGACAAGGGGTAGGCCCTCAGATGGGCCAGATTTTGAGACCAGAAGGCCCCCATGCTGGACGAAGAGGTCGTCCCTTCAGAGGCGTCGACTCTAGCCCTCGTCCGAGAATCAGGCCGAGGCTCAACTGGGCCCTCAGGCTCCTTCCTTTTGTTACTGTCAGTGGTCGGCTCCACCACTGTCGGCCCAGCGGCCTTTGTCTTCCTCGGAGCCTGCTGAGGCTCCTTCCCCTTCTTCTTGGCCAATCCAGACAGTAAGCTGGGAGCTGTCATTTCCCAAAGATAGTCTGGTGTACCTGCAGGACGATCTGATAAGAGGAAGACATGTCAGAAAAATTCAGAGATTAAGAGAGAACACTTCAAAAATAAGTAAAGAATGGAAAATGTTCAGTATAACTCACATAGTTCTGTTAGAGGGACGACCCTCAGACCAGCTTCTTTAAGGAACCGAGGGGTCATCAAGTCTTCGAATTTTGCAAGCTCACCCTCTCGCCCTCGTCCTCTCAGATAATCTATGATGTCTTTCTCCTCCAGACTAAGTCCAGGGTCTGACCTGGCCTTCATTGAGGGGTTCGACCATTTTCTGGGGACCCTCGGAACATCGGCGGTGGGCTCGCATTCCCCAGAAATAAAGAAAAACCTCTTCTTCCAATCGTGGTTGGAAGTTTGTGCCACGTGGAGGAGTTTCTTCTCAGACCTCCTTGCCCCCAGGTGATAATATCCAGGTTGTTTGGACGAGGAGGTGATGTTATAGCAGCCCACAAATAGGGCAGCCGAGGGCTCGTCGGTGAAAGAATTCTTCCACAAAGAGATATAGCCCAAGATCGTCCTCCAAGAGTTGGGGGGAAGTTGAGAGGGGGATACGCCGAGGGCAAACAGAATATCTGTAATGGCAGGGTGCAGAGGGAGCCTGACTCCAACCTTGAACATTTGTTCATAGATCGCAACCTCTCCCTCTTCACAATCAAAAACTCTCTCAGAATTAGAGGGAACCCTCATAGTTACCCCAGAGGGCACTCCGTAAATATGCCTCCATATCAGAAGGTCTATATCCCTAACTAAGGAGATAAAGGACGAGGCATGGGAGGTGTCAACCTCGTCATCCGTATCGTCGTCCTTGTCGTCATTCCCTTCCCCCTCATCACCTGCAGGAGGACCCTGAGGAAAAGCCACTTGGAAGGCATTGGGGGACAGAGTTGTCACAGGGACAGCCTCAGAGGGGGCCGTACCCTCGGCCTCTCGGCCTGGGCTAAGGTCAGATGTGTCCCTCCTACCAGAAGTTCCAGCACCAGTTGGCGAGGATGCTCTCTCTTCCATCTCACTTGGTTTGGGAGTCTCGGCTGGACGAGATGACGACCCACAAGACTCAGATGGTTCAGATGGTCTTATGGTGGCAAGAGGAATGGGAAAGATGGGTCGTACCCAAGTAGGGTCGGCCCCTCGTCTCCTCTCTTCCTCCTCCTCTATTCGTCTGATCTCGGTAAAGAGTTTCTCTCTCAAAGATGGGAATTCAGACACTAAGTTGTAAAGCCTCCTAAGCATTAATGGGAAGACTCTACACTTAGAGAAATTACACTAGACTTGACTAATTTAGCTACAAACAAGTGGGGAATTGACCAGGTTTGACTTTTGGATTAAACAAAGAACTCAAAGGTTTTCGTCAAGAACGATTCAAGAACCAATGACCGAAGAGGACGCCGGAAAAAGCTATGGGGCAACTCAAGGAAAGTGCAGTCCTACGACCCTAAAAAACAAACATAAATGAAGACAAAAGAAAGCGCTGGATGAAAGAGGTTACCTGATGAGGAGAGAACAAGAACGCTGCTAGGCCTGAAGATTTGAAGGCTGTAAATGGCGATGGAAACTGGTTCTAGAGAGTGAATGCTTAGGCGCGAAGAAGAAGAAGAAGGAGAGAGAGAGTTTAAAAATCTCTTAAATACTTTGGTAATGAGTGGACCCATTTACCAAGAAAGCTATAATTAGGGCACAAGGCCCCAAGTGCACTGCGCAGCCGCCATGCCTTGGAAACTGAAACAACAATGAGTATCTGCCCAGGTGTCACTCACCTAACTGATCATACACGCATCTCAATTTCAACAAATATCCCTCATCCATCTCAATGGAACCTATGGCTAAGGGCTGGGGGGTGATTGATATACCCATTTATATCCTCAGCCTGGATGAGGATTACCTACGACCCTACGAGGGGCCGACCCTTCACCAAGTTCTGGACGACCCTTTACCAGGCTCCAAACGACAGTACGAGGGGCTGACCCTCCACCAGGCTCCAGACGACAGTACGAGGGGCCGACCCTCCACCAGACTCCAGACAACAGTACGAGGGGCCGACCCTCCACCAGGCTCCAGACGACCCTACGAGGGGTCGACAGTACGAGGCCAGATCTGGGCCAGGCTCACTACTGGAAGAAACTTTGCCCTCGGCCTCGGCTCATAGGCCGAGGGTGACATCATGACAGCGCGTGGTTTGGGGGACGCGTGGAATAGTGCGCGTGAGGATCATATGACACGTGGCAGACCGTTATAACAAAATCACACCCTCACGTGAGGGAATATTATGTCATCATTTGGCATCTACAGGTGTCAATAGGGGATTGGCTAGATCATCATTCAGATGCACCATGCATACTTGGGGGGTACACTACACCCCCCAAGACCTATATATACTTGTCACCTACAACCCGACAGGGGATCGATCCATTAACGGTAGCCCTAGCTAAAACTCTGCTTGTACACACAGTAGAGAGAGAGAGGGTTATGTGCATTGTATCCAAGGCCATTAGTGCCCATACTTAGTGGATCACACACTCACAGTGGATGTAGGCCAAATTGGCTGAACCACTATACATTATTGTCTTATTTCCTCTTATACTCATCCCCTTCTACATACTTATACACTCATACATCTCAATGGCTGCCATGGCTGCTACTGTTTGAGCTCACTATCACTTATCTGGTGGTGCTAAATCTCAGCATCATCAGGGTTCATCAACATCCTTGATCAGGATGGATGGATGGATCAGATGACATAGCTCTTGAGTGGATTATGCACAATGTCATCCCCAGTGTATACAAATTGAATGAGTCATCGGAGTCACTTCCCTTGAAAACCTCAGTAATAGCTATAGCTTTCTCAATGAGTGGTTACACAAGATGTTGGGAGTCTTCGACCCCCGAAGTAACTGTTTTGAAAGAAAATCTACATCCATGGATTCATGTTCTTATCCACATGATCAAACCATGGTTCAGGGAAGCAAAAAGGGAAAATATTCACCCTCTTTGACGAATCTTCCATTTAAGGAATCCCCCAAAATAGTCTTGGCACTTTCTAATCTTCACTTCCATCGAGGTTGGTAGAGCATTCCGAGTTCCTCTGATGACGGTTGATAACCCAAGCCATATGGAGGAAAGGCCTTCTTCAGGACTGTAGGTTCTAGTATCCTCGTTGTCATCGTCCTAACTCCAGTCCAGGCATGAAGTGTATATTCTTGGACATCTGTATTACCTTGAAAATTCCGTGAGGGCTATGCTCTGGACATACTCGGTTCTTGAAATCATCCACTGACGAAAGGGGGAGCGAATCAACCCTGAAGTCGAAAAGAAGCATGTCATTCGTCCCATGCTGTATTTTTAGTACATGATTATTGGTGCTAGCACTCTCAATACTATCATCGTCTCCCAAGATGGTATGAATTGTCTCTTAGCGAAAAACTTCAGTTTTTGATGGAGAGAGGAAGATACCCCCTTAATGCGAGTATGTTGACAACTTGGAACTCGGTAACGAGATTGATATGTCTAACCCCTATTATGAGTGTTATAGATCCCATCACCTCTCAGCAAGTGTTGTCATAGGCACGCACTACGATGGAAGTTGAAGCAAGGTTACTTACTGTCAAACCCAAGTAGTTGATGGTTCTTAATGGGAAAATATTGAGTGTTTATCCATTATCGACGAGTGAGAGCGGGACTGTCTTCCCCACCACCTCTATGGAGATATTGAGAGCATAGTTATGATTAGGACCAAATTTTGGAATTTCTTCTTCAGAGAAAAAAAGCAATCTAGTAGAGGTTCACGTAGGGTCAGGTTCAAGTCTTCTTCTGGAGTGGTTCAAGGAAGGACTGTGGGCCCGGTAAGCAATTATATTAAAGAGTTTTGGTGCAGATGGGAAGATATGAAGAGTCCCCATAAGGTGATATTGGTCTGAGTATTCTTGAGTTGGTCGAGGACTTTTCTTTCATCGGTGGTTATTTTTGGCATGGGGAGTTTCTCGACAACTCTCTTCCTTTAATTATCCCTACTGACTGAGGATTCAAACTCTGGTAGTGTCTCTTAGATCTTTCCATATAGTTCACGGAGGAGAGGAAGAACATAAACACCATTTCTTCATCCATTTTGGGATATACGACTACTTTCTTGATTTCCCAAAGCAAATCTTTAAAATATATCATCCCACACACACTGATTAATCGACTAACATTTTCTTTGCTTGGTTCTTCATCTGAGTTATCAAACTCACCTCCCATCCGGTGGAAACAATGTCATATTGCTATAAGAAGTTAATGCATTCCATAACCTCAATGGTTTCTTTATATAGATCCTCCCACTTGATGGGGAGGTGCATAAGTGAAGGGACCAATCGCCCTTATAGCTTTAAGGCATCAAGTAACTCGGATATATTATAAATATCATTGGTCGAATAAAGCTGCCATAATATGTACTGCATCGTCTAAACTGACTTCTGACTTCATCAATGGGTATCACCCAATTATTTGACTCTCGATCCCATTTCTGGGCTTTCATGAAGAGGATGCTAAACTTTTGTTAGTCAATGGTCATTTTAGAGGGCAATTTTAGCCCAAACTCTAGAAGTTGGTTCAAACTATTGGCAATTCCATATCTTTCCCTCCAGATCGGGTACGAACTACAATACACTATCTTGTGAGAAGTGACAGAACTTGGTCAACAAAATAAGTAGGGTATAGGAGAAGATATGGATAGACTTTTAGGAGAAGATATGGATAGACTTTAAGGGGTTGGGGTGAAAATATGGGTATGATGGGTGCTTTATTGGGTACAATCTGGGTAGATTAATCAAATTACTGGTCATTTTCTAGGAAGATGGCATTTATATGGTTTGGAAGTGGATTATGAGTGGTGTTGGGTTTGGGATTGGTTGGTGGGGCGATGATACCCCAATCAATTAAACCGTAGATTACATTCTGGAGATGGAAGCACTAATTAGTGGTATGGCCAGTAGTTTGGTGAAAATCACAATGGGGGTAAGATTTGAAATTTTTAAGAAGCGCATTTGGTAGTGGACCATGGTCTAAAGGCTTGATGAGATTTTGGCTCAACAAGGCTTGGTAGACTTTAAAGAGGGGATCATGGATCTCGGTGTATTATTTTCTGACTGGACAAGCACAAATTTCTAGCGTTCAAGAGGTAGCAGGCGGAGAGATGTTGTTGATTGTTGAGACTGTAGTAGGCTTCTCATATTTTCTTGCAGTGAACCATCCAAATAATTTCTTTGGCTCAGTTTCTATCTTGTCTATACTTTCTTCAATCTCCAATACTGCTTCCCAGAGGGCTTTGAAATGTGGGTAATATTGTCCTCCCATCGTTTCTCGAATATGGGGTGAGAAATTTTTCTTTACACTACTAACTTGCTCCTCTTCGGAAGGCCAGTTGGTCATAATTGATGCTTTCTCACTCCTCATTTCTATTAAATTTCTGACAGTTTCTCCAGGGTTCTTCTTGAGAATTTCTAGATCACATTGTGTAACCTCCAACTCCTTTCTGTATTTATACTACGACATGAATTCATGGGCAACATCCTCCCAACTGGGAATTCCGGATTCCTTGAGGGATATAAACCAACAAAGAGTGCTATCCTTTAAAGTTTATTGGAAAATTTGGGATATTATTTACTTGAAGCCACCTAGGAGAGTCATGGCTCCGTGGTATCTTCAAAGATGAATAATTGGGTGGCCTCTACCCCTGAACTTCTCAATCTTAGGCATTTTGAACTTTTTCGGTAACCTTGCTTTATGGTAGGGAGACATATAGGTGTAACCCATGTAGTTTTAAGAGATTTGAACCTGTTCAAACTTCTTTGTTACATATTAAGGTCCTCTTTGACCATGTTTAATTCTTCTTCCTTCGGATCGACAGGAACTGGCAGGTTAGCCCTTGGCTGGGCAAGATTCAACGTAACGAGTTGAGCTGGTGGTGGCCCATTAGTAAGAGTGGCATATGGAGCATGGTGATAATCTTCTGGGAATCAAATAACTTTAGGTGCGGGTGGTCTTATAGAACAAGTGAAGAAGACCTCGGGGTCCTCGAGAATATGGACTCGGTTTTGCTACATCTCGTGAACCTCAGACTGAGGTTGTCAATCTTGGCTGTAAGTTGGACTAGGACCGTCATCAAATCAGGTTGCACATTCGGTACTTGGTCTGCATTCTCCATGGAGGGTTGGTGAAGGTAGATTCCAAATTCCAAAGAAGTAGAGGGAGAAATGAAAGAGCTTTGAGGTGGTTCAATGGAAGACTAAAGCCAATAGGGAGCCAGGCCAAGGGTCGGGTATGCGATCGACCTGAGGAGAAAAAAGATTTCAATTTATTTTTGAAAGAGAAATGGGAGAATTAGTTTCATTAGAAAAGAGGAAAATGTTTTTGACATTTATGATAAAAAGGAAGAAGAATGTTTTTTTGCTACTTTTGATAAAAGGAGTAAGAAATGTTTTTGACGTTTATGACAAAAGGAAGAAAAATGTTTTTGGTATTTTTTGATAAATGGAGGAGGAAAGAAAAGAGTGAGGGAAGAATCTCAGCATGATTAATATTATTATGTTCTAACTTGTATTAGGTTTTCCTAAATGCAAAAATAAATGTCAGACGGGACCCGAGCCTGGGAAAATTGGGTTTGAAATATGTGTAAAACATGGTTTGACTTGTTGCGGGGCTCATGGACAGGGTACCTTTTTGAAACAAGACAAAATCGCGCAAAAATTTGGGTGGCATACCGACCCAAAAATTCGGCAGAGTTTCGTATAGTAATCGGAAAACTAGATATGAGTGCCCTAGGGCTGACACCTATATTCGGGTATGCAGTTATTGGGTTAGTTAAAAGGTTCCCCTTGGCATGAATTCCATGATATACGTCTTGCTTTTGAGGGAAATCGGTAAGTGTGGACAAGCCATTTGATATACATGAGTGTACGTGAATTACCTCACTATACACCTCATGGGGACAGTATGTGTGAGAGTGAATTTGATATACTCGTCATATGTGAATGAGTTCTATGCTATATTCCTCGCATCGTGAGTTTGGTCAAGCAGTATGATGTGGGAGGGAACCATTCGATATACGTCGAGGGTACTAGGCCAATGAAAAGTTTGTGTCATATTACTTAGGCTAATGCGCCCTTCGGGACCGGTGCCCATCACAAGTGATCCCCTAGTACGGGATAATTTTTGGTCAATATAGCAATGCTCTTGGTGATGTAGTGTGAAAAATGCATGATTCTTGATTAGTATATTATGGAGAGAGTATTGTATTTGGCATGATGACCAGTTATACTAATAAGAAAGAATGTACAAGTGTCATGAAAAGTAAATCTAGCATGGAGCATGAAGATTACACTAAGCATGGATACGTGAGAGTGAGTGATGTGTGAATATCTATAAGTGAGTGTGTGGTAGTGAATCTAAGCATGGATTAACTACAAGTGGTGTGTGATAAGTATAACTGAGCATGAATATATATAAGTGTGATAAGTAGAGGTGTGCTAGTGACACCGATGCATGGATATTCTATGTGGTGGGTGAAACATGTGGGTATGAGTGACCCTATATACAAGTGTAGGTAGTGTGAGGTGTATATAGAGAGTATTTACAAGTGTGTGAAGTGAAAAGTGAGTGAGAGGTGATATAAACATGAGATAGATGTATACAAGAAGTAATAGAGGAGAAAAGGGAACATACAGGTAGGTGCATACGTACAAGAGCATAAAATGATAACACCCATGCAAACAGAGTTTAAACCTCTTATGACAAGTAATTCCCCATCAGAGTCGCCACTGTGGCCATCCCTCCCGGTTTTTCTTCCATCTTGGGGTCGGAGCTCGCGCACACGCGGTGGAGAGATAGAGGAGGTTTCCTGTCATTTTTAGGAATGCTTCGGCCGTCGTCGCTATGGGGTGATGTAAGAAGATAGAGTCGCCAACCTATTTTGTATAAAACAGGCAAAAGAACATGTTGTCTCCTCGAGAGAACGACATCAAACACAAAATGATGCTTGCGAAACTAATTAGTTCAAAGGTTCAGGGGAAAACTTATGGAATGGGAAGGTTTTAGGATCCCATCCTTCCCTTTCAATCTCTCATGGGCTTATATTACTATTCTCTTTAACTTCTATGTGAAGTGCATATGTGTGTATATATAAGTGGAGATCGAAATCGCTCGACTCGCATCATGAGAAAAGATGGAGTGAGGTAATCCATAGGAATGTTTCCAAAATAATAATTAAAAATATGATATGTGAGCTTATTAAGGTACTGATAGTTATGATAAAACGATAATATGTGTTAGGTAAGACACAAATATGAATCACAAGAATGATATATGTAAATAATATATGGATAAAATAGGGAAAAAGAGAACAGTAGAAAAATTGGACTCGAGTCTCGGGTTTTTGCCCGAGATGTCTATGTAGCCTATAAAGGCATCAACGTACACGTAGTTCGCATGTTACACGAGGGTGGGGTTTATCCCATAAATTCAAACGGGGATTTTATTATATGTATGTGCAAGAAAAATATGCTTTTAGTTTTGAGGAAATGTGGTGAAAAATCCCACTGGAATTTATAGGTGTAACCCTCTTTTTCTTATTTTTTTATAGAAAATATCTTTTTATGCAAAATTATTAATAAATGATTGAATATTAATATGTGGATTATCTAAATTAAAAGCTAAATTAAGAACTAATATAACTAATGCAAAAATAAAGAAATTTAAAGAGAAAAAAGAATGCTTGAACGTTGTTTAGAGACTTGGAGATTGGTCTTAATTGATGATGAGCTTCCTTGCAAGTGGGTAAAGAATGTAGGGGTTATTTTCCTAAATTAGGTATGAAATTGATGGAAATGAAAGGTGCAGAGAGGTTTCAAACAAAGAAACTTCGCTAACTTTAAAAGAATATTGTTGATATCACTGAAGTTGATATTTTTGAGGTGCCTTTGAGGTAAGCACATGCTATCTTTATATTGGGTCAAGGGACTGCCGATCGGCATTGTCCTTACCCTGTGTATCGGCAGGTAACCCTAGACATATTGTCGATAGGTTGGGAAATGAACCTACCAATTGATAGTCTCGTGCAGATTTTGTGGAAAAATAGTTATAAAACGCAATCTGTAAGTCCAAATTTGTGCAAGAGGCATACCGTTGGAAAGGTTATTCAAAGACCTTTGAGAATCCTTTGGGATACTCCAGGGTTCAGGAGCTTACATTGGGTTAAACGGGGCTCAAAAATTCCCATCAGTCCGTTGGACAGGAGATGGTTGGATGACAATGGATCGTTCGTCCAAACTGTAAGTTCGAATCGCGCATGGGGCAGACCATTGGAAAATCTATGCAATGAACTTTGATGTTTCGAAGATATTTGCTCAGTTTAAAGAGTTGACTTTTGTCAAATGGGGTTCAAAAGTGCCCGGTGACTTTTCAAAGTAAAACGGGTCATTCATCTGCATCGTAAGGCTAATTCACGCACAGAGGGGCCGTTGGAAAGGGTATTAAATGACCTTTGAAGATTCATTCAGTATCATTCGAGCTAAAGAGTTAAATTTGGTCAAAAAGATCCCGGGAGGATCCAAAGGCTTCCAAATCAGTTTTTAAGGGAAAACCGATCATTCGTCCAAAAGGTTTTGTTGTTTCGTACATGGAGTGGATCGTTGGCAAGGGGTTTTAGTGCCCTTTGAATATTCATTGAGCTTTTGCTCTGATGATGGAGTTTATTGGGGTCAAAATGGGGCCCAAGAGCGCCCGGTGGCCTCCAGATCAGTTTTTAGTAGTAAAATAGTTCGTTCGTCCAAACCATTATGCTAGTTCCTGCTCATAGCAGACCATTGGAAAGGATATTAAGAGACCTTCAAAGATTCATTGAGCTTTCTCTGTGACGATGGAGTTGACCGGAGTCAAATGGGGACAAGGAGCGTCCGATGGCCTCTAGATAAATATTAGAAGTATGACCTAGGGTTTATGGTAAATGGGGAGGTGCTAGGGACCTAAGGAGAGACTTAGGGCGGGGGTCCTAGAATGTGGTGTCTACAATTAGAATGGAAGAGCATAAGGCATTTGATGTTTTTTATGCCAGACTGTCAGATATTGTATACCTGAGCTACAAGTTGTTAGAAAAATCTTAAGGTCTTTACACAAAATACTTAATGCTAAGGTCACAGTCCTATATTCTCTTGGTGTTGTTGATATTTAGAGATATTAAGAACTTGCAGCTTATCTTCAAACCTATGAGATAAACATGTGTTACCTTAAGAAAAAGTAGAAGAGTGTAGCCTTGAAAACCCATAAGAATAACGTGTTGGATTCTGCGAGTGAGTATGAATTAGAACCCGAAGAGATATATAGGTTTGAAAAAAAGTTTAATAAATTTCTTAAGCTTAAAAAAAATAATTCTTATAAGAAATCTAAGAACTTTAATAATTATCGTGATAGGAAGAAAAATAGATGACCATAAGATAGAGGATGCCTGGGACACGTGTTTGGATGACTATGACGTGTTTTTAATGCCAAGGAGTCGGTCATCATGATTTTGAGTATCCCACTAAACTACGGAGAGAAAGAAAGAGGCCTAAATATTATAATAAAAATGGTGATAGTGTGTTAGAAAAGGAAACTAAATATCACGTGGAGCGTAACTTTTCCTCTTACATGTCTAGTCATGTGAGCCTAAATGAAAATTCTTCCATGGTAAAAGATGATCATATTCACGATAGTTTTGAGATCTGATCTTTTGATTCCCATATTTGTGATGAGGACGAAAAAGAAAATATTAGTGAAGAGGAGGAGAGTGAGCTTCAAGTTACCGCTCGTGACTTGTATACAAAATCTTTAAAGTTGAAAAAGGATAACTTGAAATTAGAGGATAAGTTGAAAGAAAGTTTCATAGGAAATAATGATAAATTAATTGAGGATTTATGGGCATGTTAGAATACTCTTAAGGAGAATGTAACACCCCAAGAGGTGCTACTGAAAAATATTGATAAAGTAGAGAATTCTATATAAATATACCATTTAGATTCAACATAAATTTGCAAAAGCATAAATACATAAATAAAGTAAATAAAATATCTTAATTTTATTAAATCTCAAAGGTCCTATTACAAAACGATTTACAATAAACAAATTGGTATATTTAAATTTTGAAAATAAATATCTAGATACTCTAACGACGATCCCAATCCCAACGATGCCATAATTATCATGTTGCATCAAACCTAATATACAAAAAACTATGGGGGTGCACGAAAAATTCAGTATCTCGTATAAATGCACCAAGTGTAACTACATATACTCATGTGTGCATGCATCATAAACATGAGTGCATGCAATATGAACAGCTAAACTAAAATTCCAATAATATAATCATAACCTTGGACCTCATTACGAAAACAACACAACCGAAGACCCCATATTAAAATTCTCACCCTACTTCCCACAGTATGGTATGGAGTACCATCCACTATCCCATAAATTATCCTCAGAACAATCCATTGACCCCCCAAAATAAATACCATAACTTGGGCACACTGCCCATCATAACTTGGAATCACCTCCATAAAATCTAAGGACCACAACCAAGAAATCTTAACATACTAGCCAACCTGAATTCATGGCCTAGTCTTTGGATAATAAGCAAAATCATAAGCAACGACACACCCCATCTAGTGGGTGGTTTGGCTAAGTAATTCTTATGCATTCTATATAATAATCACCATAATATGTTCCAATCAATTCAAATAAATTTTAGATTTAATTTCCATAAATCAAGTGTACATGTATTCTACCCAATTTCTATAACCCAACTCGCAAAATCAACTAGTTTCGTTACTCCAAACTACAGGGCATGAAAATAACACATACACAATGGGTGTAATAACGAATTTAATATACAAGAATATAATATATACAAATGTAACACATATCATGAATGTAACTATACAATCAAGGTTGAATAGGTATAGTACACTAAATTGATCACGAGAGAACGAAACTACCTCATGCGAACCAAAATCCACAATTGTAGGCCTATTTTAAATACCCAAAAAAGTCGGATCCGAATATTATCCAAATCACTGATCTGACTTCATATTTGGATTTTGCACAAAAAATTGTGTAGGTATATGTTTTGAATTTTTCTCAAATCTCATCCAAAGGCACTAAAAAAAAGATCCAAAACACTCAAAAATGACTCTTCTCATTCTACTCGTTTTTTCCTCTTTGGGTTTCATTTTTGGCCTCTCTATTTTCTCTTCTCACACTTAAAATCTGACCTAACATTCCTTATATAGCCCCTCTGTCAAACCTTAGCTTGGGTCATAAGCTAACACATATTATTATATTGCCCTTTAATTCAGAATTGTCTAACTTTACATAATTCAACCAATATAAAATGTCCAAAAACCATTTATATTTAAATTTAAATGTTAGATTCGATTTTAAGCCAAAATACATTTTTTCAAATATAATATCAATAAAGTATTTATATTTAAAATTATTATCGAAATCTTATATTATATTCTTAAATAAGTTCTCAAAATAATGGGGTATTACATTCTTCTCTTCTACAAAAGGAATTTCTTCCTCAAAATTTTCTTCATTAAATTTAAAGAGATTTCGACATCACCCAAATAAGAGACAATATAAACAAAATCCCTCTCTATGGATAACGTAACGAACCAATAACACCAAGTTCGAGAATGCAAATAACCTATGCTCTAATTCCACTTTCTAACACCCTGGGAGATACTGCTGAAAAATATTGATAATTTAGAGAATTATTTATAAAAATACCATTAGATTAGGCATATATTTGTAAAAGCATAAATACATAATTCAACTGAATAAAATATCTCAATTTTATTAAACCTCAAATACCCTTTTATAAAAAGATTTACAATAAACAAAGAGGTAAATTTAAATTTTGAAAATAAATATCCAGAGCCTCTAATGATAATTCCAATCCCAACGATGCCATAAATATCATCTTACATGAAACCTGAAATACAACAAACTATGGGAGGTGAGCGAGAAACTCAGTAGCTCATACCAGTGTAACTACACATACTTGTGTGTGCGTGCATCATATACAAGAGTGTATGCAATATTCACACTCAAACTAAAATCCCAATAATATAATCATAACCTAGGATCTCACCGCGGGAACTACATAACCCAAGACCCTATATCAAAATTTCTGTCGCACTTCCCACCATACGGTATAGACTACCATCCACTATCCTGTCAATTATCCTCAGAATAATTCAATGACCACCCCCCCCCCCCCAAAAAAAAATAAAATAAATAAATAACATAACTCAGGCACACTATCCATCATAACCTGGCATCACCGCCACAAAATCTTAGCATACTCACCAACCAGGACCCATGGCCTAGTCTTTGGATAATAAACAAAATCGTAGCCGACAGCACAACCCGTCCGACGGGGGATCTGGGTAAGGAATGCCTATGCATTATTTAATAATAATCATCATAATATCTTCCTCTCAATTAAAATAAATTTCAAATTCAATTCCCATAAATCACGTGTACATGTATTCTACACAATTTCTATAATCTAACATGCTCATAAAATCAACTAGTTTCGTTACCCCAAACTACACGACATGACAATAACACATGCCCAACGAATATAATATACGAGCACATAATACATATAAATGTAACACAAAACATGAATATAAATATACAATAAAGTTTGAATAGGTGTAGTACACTAAATTAACCACGGGAGGGCGAAACTACCTCAAGCGAGTCAAAATCCATAGTTGTAGGCCTATCTTAAAAACTAGGAAAAATCAGATCTAAAGATTATCCGAATTGATGATCCGACTTCAGATTTGGATTCTAAATGAAAACTTTGGTCAAGTATGTGTTTGTGTTTTTCTCAAATCTCATCCTAAAGTACTGAAAAATAATATCTAAAACACTCCAAATTGACTCTTCTCATTCCACTCGTTTTTTCCTCTTTGGAATTCATTTTTGGCCTCTCTAATTGCTCTTATCACACTTAAAATAAGACCTAACATCCTTTATATATCCTCTCTCTCAAACCCTAGCTTGGAGCCTAAGCTAACACATATTACCATATTGCCCTTTAATTAAGAATTGTCTTACTTTACCTATTTAAGCCACTATAAATTGTCCAAAAACCATTTATATTTAAATTTAAATGGTAGATTCGATTTCAAACCAAAATACATTATTTTTAAATATAATATCATTAGAAGTATTTTTATTTAAAATTATTACCGAAATATTATATAATATTCTAAAATAAGCCATCAAAATGACGGGGTATTCTAGAGAATTTCGCATATGATAAGCGGGAGAGAGATAACCCTATAGGAATGATTGAAAATATGAAGAATGAGTTTCCAAAATTTGAGGAGACTTAATATTGTGTTGAGTCTAGAATTTTGAAGTTAAAAAGATGAGTTAAAATACTCAAGGCATGTCAAACTTGATTTGGAAACTAGGTCTGAAAAGTTGGATCAAATATTAGGGTCCATCAAAATCAAGAAAGATAAGAAAGGTCTAGGTTATGATGCTTATTATGCTTCTGCTCCTAAAGCCAATACCATGTTTTTTAGAGAGTCAACTATAGTCGAGGATATTTCAAAAGGTCAATTCGAGTATAACTTTCCTAAAATTTATACGTGCACATATTATGGTAGGAAAGGTCACCTTAGGAATTTTTGTTATGATCTAAGGTCATAGGAAGTGTAAGTCTCATATCAACGTGATTCTCGAACCTATCTCTTATAAAACAACTATATGTTTGAGAAAATCCGATTTGGAAGCACTAAATGTTAGACTTGTTGATTATCGTATGCTTTCACATGATATATATTATGAGTGATTGTGGTGGCATGTTATCATTTATTAGACTTGTGCAGCATGATATATGTTATTTCAAGAAGTATGATGTTTATCTTTTGTATTTTGTGTCTTCATTTTTTTCTATATAAAAAAAATACAAAAGGATATTTGGTTCTTTTGTGTAGAAGTTTTACACGTTTTTGTGACATATTGGTGTGTTTGAATCTCATTCATTCCATCTTTTCCATGTGGATAGAACATTTGAGTTTAAATACTTTGGATTGTTACTTAATCATGACTTATGATGGAGTCTTTCCTATTCAATTTTGTCTTAATGGGTCCATCTATGTATATGCTACTGAACACACTTTCATGAGAACTTTTGGAATTTATAATAAATTTATGCATGAGCTAAGTGAGGTGTTCTCCTATCAATCTTGTCAAACACATATAATTAGATTTATTAGTTTGTGCATGTAAAAACCATTTTGTGTAAGGATGCTCTTAGGTTTAAAAAATAAGAGTGTGCAATATAAAAGGGCCATGAAGAGAGTGAAACTCCTTTACATAAAATATTGACAAGAGCTTTTTTGAAAAATAAAATATATATGCCAAGGCCAAAATTTAGACATTGATCATCATAAAAAATTGACATCTTCAAACGAACAAAATTTGAATATTTTTTTTGGATGTTATAAATTGAAGATCAATTGGTTTGCAAATTTTTTTTCTAGTTTATCCTAATGTTTAATGCTATTTATTTGAGAATCAACAATGTTTTCTACGCTTGTGTGCATTTAATTTATTTCAACCTTTTGAGTTCACTTTATTTGTCATATGAAACTAAATCTATTTTTGAAATATTAAGATGATCAATTCTGAACTCCTTGGACTACCTTAAGTGTTTAGGTAATATTTCATTTTTTTCTAGTTCAAAACCCTTCCACCATACCGCATTGTTTTAGATACACATTTATGCCATACGAGTGTGAAAAACTTATTTTTGTGTGTCTTGTATGATAATACCTATATATATATTCATGAGTGTCTCTTTATATGTATGTTTATATATGTATATATGGTATTTGTTTAAGTCTTTGCATACATTTAATCCATGATCATCATTTATTCATCTATAGGATTATTTATAAGTGCGTAACTTCGTGCATATAACTTCATGCTTGTTCAATTAATACCTCACAGATTCTTTTTCCTTTGTCTATTTACCAGAAAAAAGGGGCAAAAGGAAACATTAAGGGGGAGGATGATTTCATATGCTGGGAATTTTTTTAGGGCTAACAATTTTATGTAATCTCATATTCTCTATGGATTTGAAAGGTGTGTTAAGTGTGCAAGTTTAAGCTTCAATGCGACAAAGCTTCACAAGAAATAGTGTCGGTCAAGTGTTTGTTATGTCCTTTTCCTTTTGAGTTTTAGGAATTGGGCATTTGACCTTAACGACCTAGTTTTTATTTTTGGTTTCGTCCCGGAATAGACAAAGGGGGACATTTGTATGGATATTTTTTGTAATAAGAATTAAATTTTTTGTCTATTTGATTTATTCCGTTGAATAAAACTTTTTTGAGTCATAGGTTGGGTTGTTGGTGTTTCTAACTTCAAGCCTATGCATTGAAGACATGAAGTTTCCCTCGTAAAGCGACATAAATTTCATGCCAAGTTTACGTCTTCATATTTGGATCTCAAACCGGTATCAAAGATTAATAAGTTGATCATTGGATTATTGTTTGGGTGTTTTTATTTTTTATCGAGGTTATGTTTTAGAATTTTTTGGCTTTAAAGACACTCGAAGGAACTTATTTTATAACGAGATGTGTGATCTCGTTCGAACGAGATTTATTTCTGGTTTGAACGAGATTGACATGTCGTTGGAATGAGCTTCTAACGAGACCTTACTATCTACATTTTTTTATTTACAATTTGAATCTTGTTTGATTGGAATTTTAACAATTTCAGGGTTGTCGTTCGAATTACTTGGTTCTGTTCGAACGAGAATCTAATGTCATTCGAACGAGACCTTATTTTCGCTCGAATGACATCAAATTTTGTGCCTTGATTGTTATGCCACATGTTTTATATGATTGTTAAGATAAACATGGGCATAGGTAGTTTAGTTTCGAAAGGATTTTTGACGAAGTAAAACTATAGCCTCATATACACCTTTTATACCCTTCTTTAGAGATCCAAGTACCAATATAATAATTGTGTGTAGAGATCTCTTTTTTTGAACCCTAAAGAAGTTTAATCTTTATTATTCGATTTGTTTTGGCACGATGGATTATGTGTTGTAGATTAATGGAGCCTAGTCCAGATCAGTGGATAGCGAGACACGGTTGGAATTCATTGTGTGCCATTGGTGGGTTCCTGTGTTTTCTGTGAAGAATGTCAAAGGAGAAAAGATTGCATCAGGTTTGGAAGGAGTCGAGTCGATGAGTAAGTATATATGTTCTCCTTGTATAAATCCTATATCATAGTGGACTTCATTAGGTTAGGCCATCCGAGGTTTTTACCATTATGGGTTTTCCTCGTACATCGTGGTGTTGCGTGTTTGTTTGTTTAATTCATTTATTTTATTCTTACATGTTCATATAGTATTTTTTTAGGAAACATAAAATGCAGTAAAGATCACATATAAATTGTTTAAACTGTGTTATTCTAAAATTGGTGTAGTTTCACACTCAGTAATAAATTTGTTTGAATTTAAAATTGGGCATTCTTACACACACTTGGCTTCTGATTCATCATCATTTAAATTTCGCACACATAAATACTAAAAGTTGAAGTTTATTTCATCCAAAGGTAATGATATTGAGCAGTACATCGAAATAATTAGCCTCACATGCCTTCTCCTGAAGGGGGACATTACATACAACAAGAAGGGAAGTCAGTGCTCCATTTCGTACATGTATGTTATTTTGTATTCAAAAGTATTTTTAAGTAGAGGCAGGTGGAATAATGTCTAGTTATTTTTTTCTTCCATTACGACTTCTCGAAAGAGTTAAGTGTCTTTCACGGCTTCAATCGGGTTCTATTTTACAAAGGGATTCTTTAGCTTCCTAATCAGGTTGGTTATCAAATGTACATCATTATTCCTAACTAGGAATTTAGTTTCTGGTGGACTCGTCAATCGATGGTTAAAAAATCCACATAAGGGGAAATCCTCTCATTATTTGACAAAATGCCATCCAGACTTGGATAATAAGAGTAATGATCAACCCTTATCTTCCTAAGGCTTTATTTCTTGGTCTTCAAGAATTTTTTGCTTCCTTGAATTTGTATCCCAAACCCTAGGTATTAGATTGTTGGGATATCTTAATAGGTTTAGTGATCCCTTGCTTATTTATTCCAAGGACCATTCCTCATAAGTACCTTATTTGTTTCATCATGTGCTTAACATTACAACACCCATATTCAAAGTACAAATGTAGATTTTTCTCTTTGGCAACAAAATTAATTACCTTTATTAAAGGATTTAGCTGGAAATCACTGATGTAGATGTCTCCACTCTCGTACTGAATTTGAAGTACTAGAGTACTTGACCCTTTTTCCTTGACCAAGTTTGAACCCTCATAAATGGTTATCAAATTCTCTCCATTGAAGAAATTCAATTTTTGGTGTAATAAGGAGATGAATCCTCTAATATCATGGATCCAAGTTTTATCTAGTAACAAGTTGAAAGAAGTATATATGTCAATAACTTGGTATTCAATGAGGTTTTCCATTGCTCCAATTACCAACTACAATATGATCGATCACATGACTTCTCTTCCCATATTTTCAAAAGGTCTAATGAATTTCATAGTAGGTATGAGGTCTTCATGTTTAATCCCTAGGTATTTAACAGTCCTTAGGGGAAAATCATTAAGGGTTGATCTATTCTCAATGAGAATCGATGTAATCCATAGTCCTTTGGTGTTAAAGTGATATATAATCCCATATTGTGATAGGGTCCGACCCTTGGTAGTTCAACATGGGCAAAAAGGATGCTACTTCAAAACTCTAGACTTCCCACCGTCTCCATATGCTCTTATGGAGTGGATGACACAAACACTTGTCTTTGAGTGAACTTATTGGAATTGAAGTCTCTATGGGGATGTGATGACATGATAAGTCACCATATAAATTATTTGGTTAAGTCTTGATTAATTATTTTAGGACTTTATTTTCTTCCATCGTCTCAATCATAAATTCTCATATTGATTCTTTTTCTTTGCCTTTGTATTTTTTCCGTGATAGCATTGGATTAGGTGTAGTGTTTTCGTAACATTTTCATGATTAATTGAGATGGTTGATGTCGAAAGACTCGCAATTAGGTGTCAGGAACTCTGTCAATAGTTAAGAGTGAAAATGTAGTTAGTTTCCTTATACAACGAAGAGATAAGTTGATCATCGATGTGGAATATCATTTATTCTTTAGAGGGATATTCCATTGCAAAATTATTGTTGATGGACTTCGATATCCAAGATTTTTGGTTGTCTTCCTCTAGGTATTATTCTCCTTATCCGGTAGGGAAAATGTCTTTACTTATTGGGATTTAGATGCAGTTAGTTACTATTACGCTTTATAAAAATAATAATTTCCCAATGTTCACCGATATTCTCATGCAGATTGACCTTAATTGTTGTGAGTACACCAGGTTTCCTTTTGATAATGAGTTGCATAATTTGGTATAGTATATATTCCAAAGGTTCATTACCCATTAACTTCAAAGTTCCTAACATATTTACCATTTGGTACATGTGTTTTTGGATCGGCATCACATATGCTAGATATTGATTAACCAAAATTTCTAGGCTAGATTGGTATTATGTTTTAGAGTTCATAGGTGTGATAAATGGAGACATATATTGAACATTGTAGTTGATAGTAAGGACATTAACTCAATTTCCATGATCGGTAGAGAATTATTGCTAACGCTGGTCTTGGGTTTTGAAGGTGTCCTTACTTTTCATCGATCTTTTTAATTCTTGGATATCATGATATAACCCCTAAATTCCTTCTAGATTATATCCGTTGATCTAATAATACTCACAATATAGGTAAGCACAAAAATTCTCAAGCCGAGGATTAGGTACGGGTTTTTGAATGTTTAGGATTTAGAAGCCCTCTTTTTTAGGGCCTTATATATTGTGTTCATGGTTGCATACTAAGGGTAAAATAAACATCGAAAATTTTTTGGGGTCCATGTCTCTTATACAAAAGTTTGGATAAAATTGATAATAAAAGAGTTCATCTGCTCGAAATCGAGATAGATAAAAAATACCCAACTAAAATCTCTTGTCTGTTTTCCGTACAAGTTCAAGTTGGGATATCAAACACAAGTCCAAAGGTATATGTGAAATTTTTTTTAGCAATTAGATTACACAAAATTTTATCTTCAAGATTTAGATGACTTAATCTAAAAGTAAAAAGATAAATAATATAACACAATGCTAAATTCTATGAGGAAAAATGAAAAATTTACTATGGTAGAGTTGTATAACTAGAAGAAATAAACTTACAACCCTCACGATGTTATAACTGACTAGACACTATTTCCCACCATATCCCTTGTAGAGAGCGCCAACTGCTGGAGAATGCTACACAATCGCAACCAGTTTTGGTCCGGTACCAATGTCATCAATTCCTCATTCTAAAATAATCTTCTTCAAAGTAGAATTAATTTTTCATTATGAGTTTAAAGATAACTATGTGTTCCACCACTTGGAACAAAGGTGAGAAGCCTCCTTGGCGTGTAGTACCACTATCTAGGCGCGTGATGACCTAAGGTGAAAGTGTTTTCTAAAAATAATGTCTTAACTCACAAAATCTATCTTTGATATGTATGAAATATAAAAAGAACACAAAAAAAAATTAGAAAGAGATTTTTAAGGGTTTTGCAAATATTTTACATAAAAGAAATTAACTTCAAAATATTTTTAGATTTTACAAGTATTTAAACTTAAAATATCTCAAGAATATATAGAAGAGAAAAAGAAGACTTGAAGCTTGGATGAATACAAGATTCACAAAGAATTTGTTATCAAAAGATTTTTCTCTCCATGAAAGATGATTCTTGTGGGAGGAAAGATTTATCAAAAATATTTTATCCACAAAGAAATCACAAAATCATACTTACACTCTTACACAAAATGAAGTCTAATCCACTAACATATACTCACTCACGCTTGCAAGAGAAGGTTGGAGGGTACAATTAGGTAATTAGACTTGACTAGGTGTAAATGTAATAAAAAAATATGGCTAGATATTTAATTTGCATGAGTACCAATAAAGATGTGCATAATCTTAGTTTAAAAAGTAACTTTTGGCGTTGTCTGGCGCATGTCTCCATAAGGTCGTTGTAGTGAGATATTTTCTCACTGCGACATACCTAAAGTGATCCAGGTTGTGCAATAGTTCAAAATTTTTGAACGAACACATATCACCGGAGTTTTGCTATAGTGAACTTTTGTGTCATTGTGGCAAAACTCCCGTGAGGATACAAGGCAATTCAAAGAACAAAATATCTGGAACGAGGTGCGACCAACGAGCCACTATCGTTGTAATGAAAGAAAGCCTCGATCCAGTGAAGGTCTCCTGCGAAAGAGTTCAGTAAGATTTATGAAATGCAATTTTTAATATTTTCTAATAAAGTTATACTGCATTTCATAAATAAGTCTAAAGATTCATATCAATACAAACACAGGTAAAAAGTATTTTCAAATAAAGAGAACATTTATGAGTAAATTGTATACGAGTCTACATGTCCATTTACCTTCCTACTAGTGGTATAAAAAGGATATACATGAAGATGAGGGTGTCTGTTGAATGATTTCAACAACCTTAAGGACAATAGTCAAAGTATATTTGGTCAACTGAATAAGACAATCTGGTACGATTGGGTCTCATGAGTAAAATGCATACTCTTACAATCTTCCCCTTTGCCTATTCCATGAAAAAATATACAAAAATCAAGACTACAAATATTATAAAGATGTCTAGCAACCTATGATATATAAACACAAGCACAACCATCCCTATACTACTAATCCCCCATTTTTTAGAAAAATTCGTAGAAAGTCTTCCTCCTATTAATTTGTCATTAAATCTCACTACACCAAAAAGACCAAATTGTCACTTTTGAGCTGGCCACCCTTGTCACGGTCAATGACCGTGACAAGCCCGTGGTAAAGTCTTGTCACGGTCTTTGTGACAAAAACAGTTATCACGAGCTTGTCACGGTCAATGACCATGACAACCTTACAAACTTGTCACGGTCAAGGACCGTGATAGGTCTGTGACAAGTTTATAAGTAAAAAAACCCTTCCCTCTTCTTTTTTCCCACCATTTTCTATTCCCCCATTCTCTCTCTCTCTCTCTCTCAACGACTGCTCTCTCTCTCTCTCTACGATTTAAGGTATTTTTTCTTCTCTATTTCTCTTTCATTTGTATATATGTGTGTATGTGTGTTTACATGTGTTCGTGTGTGTGAGTATATATGTGTGTGTGTGCGCGCGCGTGTACAGGGGTGTATGTGTGAGTGCATGTGTGTGTGGTGTGTGGGAGGGGGCAGGGGGTGCTGGGGTGGGTGGTGGGTTTGTGTGGGTGCATTTATGTGTGGGGGGGGGGGGGGGGGTTTGTGTCTGTGCATTTGTGTGTGTGTGTGTGTAGTGGGGCAAGGGGTGGGGCATTTGTGTGTGGGGGCATGGGGTGTGTGTGTGTGTATGGTAGGGCAAGGGGGTGGTGGGGCAGGGCAGTGTGTATGTGCGTGTGTGTATGCGTGTATGTATATGTGTGTGTTGAAATTCATTAGTGTTTAGTATAGGACTTAAAATTAATTGTTAATGTTGGTTTAGGATTTGAAATTAATGTTTAGTTTAGAACTTGAAATTAATTGTTAATGTTGATCGGACATTATAAATATTGTTTCTTTATTTTTATTTTAGGTTCGAAATTGTTATTGTTGAATTAATTAAGTATATGAATTAGATGGAGTACGGGATACACATTTGTTGGTTTGTTGTTGCTGTTGGATTATATTGTACGGATGTGGTTGGATATGGAAGTTGGTTGTTAAATTTATTTAAAATATTTAATTTAATTCACACTAATAAATTCGTAAATAATTATATTGTCTTAACTTGTTGAGTTAGTTAATTTTGGAAGTGGCACGATCACTGGATTGTTGTCAAAATGGGGGGAGGGGGAGTTTTTGACTTTTTTCTAAAATTACTTTGTGTCACGACCCGTTCGAGAGTGGCACGACCATGGGCTTATCATAATTAAATGAAACATACTTACAATTACACATAGTACGCATAGATACTAGTCTTCTAGTTCTTATGCGTACGCATTCAATAGCCCTTAGACCCGTTCGAGATTCATTACCCCTGTAATGAGATCTTTTGAATTGTCCCGTTTGGATAGTTTGGGACTGCATAATTTCTGTATAATAATTTTCTTAGTGGCTTAAAGTAGTTACTTTTGGAGGAAGTTCTGCAGATGTATCCTAATGTTCTCTGAGTACATACTAGATTGGCAAGTGTGAGTGTTATTTCAATTGATCAATTGCAATAAGACTCACACTTTCAAAACTACGTCGTGTACTTGGAGAACTATAGGGATATGCTGCCAAATTTTTCTCAAATCGTAACAATGTGCATGAGTTGCTAAGTATATTACAGAAATATGCGGTCTTGAATGGGATAGGATCACTCGCCCTTTAGAGGGGATGGAGGAAATAGGAATTACTATTATAAATTGAAATTTAAAAATCAAATATAATTAAGACATAATTAATTGAAACATATTATAAATCTAAGTTTTGTTTATACTAATCCACGAATATATGCTTCTTACCTTTAATAGGTGATTGTTTGTAGTAGCTGTGATGGGATATCCTAAATAGAAAGAGTGGATGGTGGAGATAAATAGATTGGGGGATGTGTTTCGCAGAGGTGCTAGTGAATTTGTGAAATACGCAAAGAGATGTTATAATAATGAAGAGCTTCCGTGTCCGTGTGCTATGTGTAAGAATGAAAAGGTGTTTGAGTGAAAAACAGTTGTGGTAAATTTGTTAAGATTGGGCTTGCAAGATAACTATCAATTTTGGAGTTTTCACGGTGAATTGAAAGTTCCTTTTGTCCCCGAACAACCATAACAACAACCTTCAACAAGTAGGATAGATGTAGAAGGGGACGGCGTAGATCATATTATATTAGAGGATTTAGTTGATGACACATTTGGAGTTCATGAAGTGGAGGAGAATGAGGTCACTAACGATGTACAAGGTTCAAGTGCTCATGAATATATCATGATAAACCTTATCGATGATTACCAAAGTTTAAAATTTAAGGCGACACAACCACTATATTCTTGTCGTGAGAAAGATCAAACAACTTGAAATGCTATGGTTGGTTTACACAGTTTGAAGACGCAATACGGTTTGTTTGGCAATAGCGTAACAGGAATTCTAAATTGGGTGAATGGCTTACTACCCAAGAAGAATACACTTCCAAATAGCTATCATGTTATGAATAACAGAATGAAATGTTTGGTAATGAAGTATAAATCGATTCATGCTTGTGTGTATGACTACATATTATACCGAAAGGAGTCTGAAAATCTCGATCGTTATTCGATATGTGATGAACCTAGATATGTCCAATCTACTGGCAAGGAAGGCACAAGCTCAAAAGTACCTCAAAAAGTGTTGAAATATTTTCCCGTTGGGCCTAGATTAAAACAAATTTTCACAGTACCATGGATAGTGGAGGAAATGACTTGGAATGCTAGGGCAGACGTAGGGGATAATCTCATGCATCATCGTATTGATTCTACAGCTTGGAGGAAGATGAGTTATGAGTATCCCAATTTTGCTCGAGAACAACATAATATTAGTTTAGCTATATCAACAAATGGTTTCAATCCATTTGGAAATCTAAGCACCAATCAGAGTGTATGGCCAGTGATCCTAGCCCCACTTAACCTCCCTTCTTTATAGTGTATGAGACTTGAATTTTTGATGTTTTCTTTGTTGATACCTGGGCCAAAGGCACCAAGTGATGACATCGACGTCTACCTAGCTCCTCTGGTAGAAGAATTAAATGAGTTGTGGGAAGAGTATGTGAAAGCATTTGACTCTTTTAGAAAAGAAGAGTTTACGCTGAAAGCTATGTTGATGTGGGTAATTCATGATTTTTTAGCTTATGGGACATTATCCGGTTGTGTAGTACATGGTTATTTGGGGTGTCCTATTTGTGCAGAGGAGACTGAATCTCTTCGTCTCCCTGCTAGCTCAAAAAATGTATACCATTTCCATAGAAGGTTTTTACCCCCGGTTTATAGTTTCAGATTTGAGAAAGGTTCTAATTTTTTATCGGGCGGGGTTGAACATAGGCTACCGCTAAGAAAACTTTCAGGTTCAGAAATTGAAAGTAAATCTTCTGATTGTGGACTTAATATGCCAGGTAAGAATCCTAAATTTAAGAATGTCAAGCATAAGAAGACCCCAACTGGGAATGAAACTGACACAAGAAAGGCATGATCCAGGAGGTTAATTTTATATGATTTGCCTTATAGGAAGAATAACCCGGTGCACCATGTATTGGATGTGATGCATGCATAAAAGAATCTCGTTGAACTTATTATGGGCACATGTCTTGGGGGGAGTCATTCGAAGGATGGAGAAAATGCCACAAAAGTTCTTAAATTGTTGAAACTTAATCCACAACTATGGTTAAAAGAAGATAGTAGGGGAAGGACAATAATTCCCCCTGGTGAATTTACTCTGATGAGTGGAGAAAGGAAGGTGCTTTTAGACACACTATATAATTTGAAGGTTCGATATAATTTTTCGTCAAATTTGCAAAGGATTGTGAATTATGCTACCCATGATTTACACAAGTGTTAGTCCCATGATTGGCATGTCATCATGCAATTGGTTCCTCTATTGTTTAAGCACTGTTTCTCCTAGCACGAGGATTTGCGGAGGGCTATTATGAAAATTAGTATCTGCTTCTTATTTTTGTGTGAGAAGGTAGTTAATCGAGAACATATAGTGGCCGTAAAATTTGCGGTGATCGAAGTGATTTGTGTGTTAGAGAAATAATTTCCCCCATAATTATTTGACATAAGTGTTCACTTGTTGGTACACCTATGCGCCGAGGAACTTTTTTGCAATCCAGTTAGATATCGGTGGATGTATTCGTTTGAAATATTGATGAAATTTTTTATAGATTACGTCAAGAATATGCAAAACATTACAGGATCAATTGTAGAGGAATACATCACCGTGGAGTCATCAATCTATACTCGGGAATATATGCCTGATACGACCAGCATTGATGACATTGATGAGTTTGTCGATGAGGGTGGCAATGTGATGGGAAAACGAGTGAAATTAACGAGTTTGTAACATGAACAAGTAGCTCGTTATCTATTTGACACACATGAAGATGTCGAAGAATGGAAAATATAAGTTTAAATTATATTAAGTTTTACATTATTTTAGATAACATGATTAATTTTTTAATACGTTCGTCACAGTAATTTTATACAAAAAATATGAAGCCTTTGAGAATAATAAAAGACTAAAAAAATGGCACAATCAGACAACGATTTTAGGTTGTGGTTGTCACACGAGGTAATTATAATGAAAATGACTTTTATATAACGCTACATTGTAATAAAACTTTACAACTGACCTAATTAATTTATCTATATCCTCATCTCTTAAAGACGGGTGCTGCGACATTAAGGCTTGCTCGTTTAGCCACTGGACCCTTGCTTAGGGCAAAAGAGTATTAAAAGGATCGATTGAATGATTATGTATTCGGTGCAAGGGTATATGAGGAAAATATAAATGTACAGAACTCGGGCAATTCATACAAGGCTCTTACTTTCTTTTAAGCGAGCGCAAAAGATAAAAACCTCGTTGAAGCTGAAATGACTTACTATGGTGTAATTCGAAATATATTTAAATTGGACTATGTAAGCGTCAAAGTGGTTGTATTTTACTATGATTGGGTAAGAGTTTAAGATAAATTTTTTTGTAAAGTTGATCTTGACTCCAATTTGATTATGGTTAACTTTTCCAAGTTGAAGAGCAATGAACATGTGAGTGATGAGCCGTTTGTTTGTGCATTTCAAAAAGTCAACCAAGTGTTTTACTCGGAGTATATCAACAATGAGCCATGGTCAATCTTCCTACATGTGCTAAAGAGTCTAAACAATAATGTAGATGACTTGGCTGCTCCTACCGAATATCAATCCATTTTTTATGATAACCCGAATTTGAAATAATTTTTCAATTTGTAATAAGTATTCCAATTTAGCGCATACACTAGTGTTTTATTCTTATCCGATATCATTTTAATGCTTTTAATTCATTTGTACTTGATCATTTTCACTCTTTTTATCTTTCTCTCCTTCGTTTGTATATGTGTGTGTGTTAAATAGTAATAAGTATTCCAATTTTCGGATTAATTCTTTTTATTCATTTGTACTTGATTACATTAGTTCATGCACTATTTAGACTTAATGTTTGCATGTCTTCTTCTAATTCATTTTGAATTTGTACTAATAACAACATTTTTTTATATAAAATGTCTCCTTCATGGATTAAGGCAAGGATGATGATGATGTCTACTGGGCTCGGCGGTAGTCGAGGCAACGAGGGCTCCTCGGCCCCTAGGCTCCCAAAATGGGGCAAATTAGGAATGGTCGTCGAGAACAAGATGGGGATATTAGCTAGATCCCTCGAGTTGGTAAAGACGATTATCGGCCCGGGGTACACTAGTTGGAGGGAGGTGCCAAATGAGCTCAAGTTAGCTGTTTGGGCGGCACTACAAGTAATGTATTTATATTAATATTTCAATTTCAATTTCAATTTCAATTTCAATTTCAATTTATATTTATATTTATATTTATTCGCAGCTAACATTGTATTTGTTTGACAGGAACAATTCAGCCTGGCCCCAGAACTTTGCGATTCTGTCTTGGAGAAGTTGAGGGAGAAACACAAGACATGGAAGAAAAATTTACGGGACCAGTACTTTAGGAAGAACCGAGACTCCATTATCAGAATATGTGATTCTGTTCTGCTGAAGGAGCTGATCTCATTGGCACAATGGCAAAAGTTCATTGATAATGAGATCGAGGAGTGACAATTGGCATCTCACCATTCAGGGAGGGAAAATCGGGGGAAAAAGACGGACGTGCACTACTCCAGTTGGACGTCTTACGTCGAGGTGGAGTATAGGATTATGGTAAGTTTTTTATTTTTTTATAATTATAGAAATATGTTATTCTGTATTATTTTACTTTGCGATCCCAGTACTAATTTTGCATTATTTTATTTCAGGGGACGAGGAGTGGCCCTAGGGGTAGGCCACATAGGCTCGATGCCTATGTGGTAATTTGGACGAAGAAGGGGAAGGATAAGGAGGTGTCCCCGAGCATCGCGGCCATAATTGTAAGTAATCTAATAGTTTACTTTTTGTTAATTACGTTATAATTTTTTTATTTACTTATTTAACTAATCGTGTGCTTTTTGTCATTTCAGGCAAAGCTTAAGGAATTGCATGAGTCATAGTTGGATGCCGACAAGGCATCTTTGTCCACCGACACACTCAGCTAAGTGCTTGGCGCTGATCGTAAGGGGAGGACAAGGGGGTGAGCTCGCGGGTGGCCAAATCTATGATCATCGGATTGGAGACGAGCAACACCGGGTTAGCTCGTTAGGTGGACTCGCATGACGCGAAGCTATTAAAGTTGGAGGTGACAATCCAAGATATGTTCTCATTCGTGAACCATACATTGGGCGGAAAGGGCTAGGGGAAAGGGAAGGAGAAGGAGGAGGTGGAGGAGGACGAGGATGTGGACGTGTCACTGCTTCATCGCCAACACGTGCGGACTCACCTATTGATGATCCAGTCCCCTACTTGGCTCCCATTGAGCGGCCTATGACAACAATTGGTTGGCCAAGCGTGTTTATACTTGATGTAATTAATGGCACGCGAATAGGGAGGGGGTTGATGGACCCGAATATTGTCCAGGGTATGTTAGTTCATGGACATGTGCTTGAAGACATCGAGGACAATGTGCTCATCACGCATGTGATAAGAGAGAAGGATAACTCCCCATTGTGGTTGCGCGAACAATGCGGCGTGATCCATATTCAGGGGTGTCTCAATGCGTATGTCGTGTGTCCTTAATTCCTCCTCAAACCTAACAAATGACATTATTTGTATCTATTTTATTTGGACCATTGGATTATATTTGTATTGTTTTGATTTGTTACATTTTGGTTTTGATATGGAATTATATATGCAATGATTTGGTGCATTCTTTCTATTTTATTTGGATATATGTTGTTTGAACAGGTACAATTTTGCTATAACATGTACAAATATACTGCTGGGCAGTGGTAGTGGCTAAACTGCCCAACAAATTTTTTTAAAATTATGCCCAGATTTGTCGCGGTCATTGATCCTGACAATTTTTAAAGGTTGTCACGGGTTTGTCACGGTACGTGACAAATCTTGTCAAGTTCAAAGATCACACCTTGACAGGACCGTGATAAGTCTAATGAACGTTTAATATTTAATGACCGTGACAAGTCCGTGTCAATAAAAGTTCTCACCCCTAGAATTGTCACGGTCATTAACCTTGACAAGTTGGAGTTGTCACGGTCAATGACCATGACAATCCAACAGATTTGGTGTAGTGTCTAATACAAGTTATAGATATAATATTATGGTGGATTGTTAATAGAAAATATGTGATGAAAAATATATGAAAGTCATTCATCATTTATGGTGTTAACACAAGTTATAGAAATGACAATATCTTAATGCTATAGGCTATATTGAGATATGTACTACATTTATTGAATACATACTCCATGTTCATTTACTTTGTCATGAAACAAATAAAGATATGTTTGTAATTAGAACTCCCCCTAAATCATGATTGCCATGGAATTGGAAAAGGTAAACAAACATTAAATTAAACAAGTGTGCTAAGAATGGTCATATAAAGAGTTATTTCAATCAAAATTAAATAAAGACAAAATATGTAATTTAAGGAATCTAGTCCATATTTCACTAATATAGATAGAAAAATAACATAATCTAGTTAGAGCGTGTAAAAACCAATACAAGTTAAAGTGCACTGATAGTGGACAAAGTGAAGAATGCGTGCAAGTTAACAAGTATATAGCATGGGTTAGTAGGAAACAAAGTAAATGAATGAATAATAAGCCTACATAATCCATGGTGTGCCATATAAAATAACAAAATAATATAATTAGCTAATTATCACAAAGAGATAATCATGATAAGAAAGTTATATAGACAAAACTCATATTATATGTAAAATGACATAAAAATGTCACATATGTCCAAAAGAAGCTAAGAAATAGCTTCACCAAAATTGTACTCAAGTCACTAAAATAAGAAAAACCAAATGTTTAAACCAAAAAAACAACCAAAATACCACCAATGAGTACCTCCACCTATTCTCCATCTCCACCATCATTATCCTGACTCGTGTCCTCATGATACCTATGGAGAACAGGAACTTTAGACTGAAGATTAATAATGTTGCGTTGTGTGTCATTTAATTGAGTAAGAACTGATGTTTGAAGAGTAGTTTATCCTTCCTGGAACTAGGTAAGATGAGTGGAAATTATTGGATGTAACAAATCAGCAACCCCAGTAATCATATGTGTGATCTGCTCATCAGGTACATGGGTGCTAGCCGAATATGAGGCACGTGTAGTCCTACGTCATGGCCGAGGGGTTATACCACCAAGTCCTTGGGTGAGAACGTATTCCACTTCGCTTACAGAAGGAGTTAGATGTGTCTTATGTCGTTTCTTCTTCCCATCAATAATTATGGCATGGTTGACCATCTTTACAGCCTTTTCCATTCTCTCACTTCAAAAAATATGAATGTTCCTTGCAAGAAGCAAGTGCTAAATGAGATGTCCACAATAAAGAGAGGGACGATTACCTTTACCAGTGTTTCTAATGCTTTGAATCATCAAACCATAAATCAATTGTCATAAATACATTGTGCCATCGGGAGGGATGGTATAATGGTGCGAGTTCTGGGTAATATTTGCTAAAAGGAGAATGTGAAGAAGATAGTAAAAATCGATGAGGTATCCTTGAGGTGACTATATTACTTCTACACTAGTGATCTCGGCGACCACCTCAACCACCACAGGAGAACTTCCATAAGCATATGGATAGGTACGGTTAAGGATAATGGATAAACCATAAATATCCCTAAGAAACATAGGAGTGGTGGAGAAGGAAATAACATGAACAACTGATGTAAAACTAGACTCAAAAATTGCAATAGTGGTGTAAAACTCTAGAAAGAGATCAAGATACAATATTCTTTATAAACCCCTTGGTTTCTAACAATCATCTAAAGTGTATCCTAAAAATTATTTATCCCAATAACATGATTGATTCAAAGAGAATTCCAATCAATGGTATGCTTGTAGTGAACAACGCAGTGTTAGAAATTCTCAAACCGAGTAAAGGCTATTGGATTAGAAAATTTGGGAGGAGACAATTCCTAGAAGTTTAATAACTTGCCCCAGACCGTCTACTCTTGGAAATGCCATGCATGGTCTGAAAGGAGAAGGGATAAAAAAGAAATCCTAATCACAAAACCAAAAGATATACTCAAAATATGAGAGTTCAACTCTTATACTCATGGAATAATATACAATAAACCCTAATAGAGTCAAGAAGTAACTCTAAGAGGACAAACATTTTTGAGCCCATAAAACAATGTCATAAATTCCAAATCTATAAACAAAGTAGAAGAATCAACTTATCAAATGTTGTCTAAAAGAAATAATAAAGGAGAATTGTCCGCAAAAGCTTCAAAAATGACTAAAAATGGGGTACGGTCAGTTTGTACTTCAAAACAAGAGAATTTTTTTTAGGAAAGCGATAAGAAAAAGAAAGTTCGGTCACTTTTAACCTTGATATGTCGATACAACAAGATGTGTCATAGTTCACGCACTTCTCTGGAGCGATGACAATTGTCGTTACGATGAGAACCCTTCGTTGGTCGTGGGAATGAACATAAAAATCCCAAAGGCTCAAATTAGGTGCTCAACACAATGAATGACTCAAAAATAATACCAAGTGATCAATCTCATATGATCCACTTCTAAAATGACTTAGACAAATAAAATTCGATATATTTGAGTTGTGAATTTTCGAGCCAAGATTTAAATGGTTATTCCAAGAACTTTATATGAAGAATAAACTAGCTAGTGAAATATTCATATCACATTTTCAAGTTAATCTAAAAGAGCACATATGAAATAACTCATGTAAGAGAAAAAAGTTTACAAATATGATCATTTGTTCGATGAAATCAAACAAATATCAAATCATAAGTTTTGGGGAATTTCAAACTTTAAATGATTTCTCTTGAAAAAGTCTCATTTTCCTTGAAAAGTAAAATCTTTAACTAACACTTTTATCTTTTTCAATGAGAAATTTTTGGTTAAAACATTGTTTCACATCCTTGATGTTTATTCAATTTTTGGATGGATATAAATCTTTGAAACATTTCTTTCTTAAACAAATTTTACATGTGGTGGATTTCACACATTCATTACAAATAAAGGAATACTATTTTAAATTTTCAATGGTAGTATTGTCCAATAAAAGTTGTATCCCTTACCACATCATCTCTCATGATTTTGAAATATATAAAATTTTCAACTCCAACCATGAAGATACAAGTCTTACACATACAAAAGAAAAATGACACCCTTTTTCAAATTGTGGTGACAATTATATTCAACACAAATCAACAAGAAAAGGCAATCATCAAAGAAATAAAGAATGTAAGGAATGCCAATCACACGACACAGTATTTACGTGGTTTAGCAAGAATGACTACGTCCACGGTGGTGCTCTCAATATTATTTCTCTTTACTCCGGGGAGTATTCTATAGGAAAAATAATGCGTGTCTTTTGCCCCAGGCTTAGGGTTTGTTCTATACATGTTTGCTCTCGGGGAGTGGGGGTGTTGGACTCCCCCACATCAGTCCATAACCCCTATATTATATGTATGCAAGATTTTAGGGACTTGACTGAGTCGTAACCGAATTGGTAGGGATGCGAGGCTCTGAGACTTTGAGCCTTTACTGGGCTACGCGTATGGGCCCGTGGTGACAAATCGAGGTACCCACAATTTCCCCTAAAGTTGTTGGGCCACAATTTGGGCTCAATAATTTTAAATGATTTATCATAATGGCTATATTATAAATTGTGCAACTCTTCCCAAGATTGAAGCGCTTCTTCTAAACTGATTTAGGCGGCAGCCCACTTCGTGCTCCGTGCGCTATGATTGGAAATGTTTAAAAGTCCTTTGGAGCAGTGTTTCCTTGTTGTCGTTTCAAGATTTCTCATATTTTCTCACCTTCTCCAAGCTCCCGCTGTTGTGATTCTCATTCTTAAGTCTTCGTCTACCAACTTCACTATTCTTCATTATCTCTGCTTGTTACTTTGCATCGTCCCAAGCTAAGTTTTCACTTCGTAAGTCCCTCTTGCAATTCTCTTTGCTTTTTCTGTTAACGTTTCTTCGCATTTATAGTTAAGGTTTGTAAATGGAGAAAATAGGCAATAGGTCGGTAACTGAATTTAGGAAGTATTATAACATCCCAGATTGGGTAGACATTGAGTGTACCCCTGTCCCTAAAAATGTTAGAGAAATAGAGGACGCTCACTGGATTCACGTCCTCCTATTATCCCAAGGGGGTCTTACTTTCCCTCCAAGCAATTTGTTTTTGAACTTCTTTGGTTATTTTAATATTGTCCCTGCATAGTGTTCGCCAAACATATGGAAGATTGTTAATGGTGTCCATATAATAAATCAGCTCTATGGCACCAATCTAGGGCTTGATGAGATTTGATTTTGTTATTCTTTCTTGTGAACAAATTCTGGTCTTCTTTACCTCAAGGCCAGGAGTCCAGATAGGGTATTGGTGGTAAATCTACCTGATTCCCACAAGGATTACTCGCAAGAGGGTTTTCTTGCTAGAAATTGGCAATTTCCTCCCTATACTGATGGGTCGAGGTCTGACAGGTTCATAGTCTCCTTTTATGGGGAGGAGTTCATAGGTTGGCTTAATTTTTACTCTGCTCTTCAATCTTCTTGTTAATGTATGATTTCTATGATATTCTTCTCTCTTTCTTTTCAGTGAGGATAAAGAACTTGGAACCTGTTATCAGCGAGGTTCGAGCTGCTGAGTTGGTCAAGGCCTGGAATATCAGGGATCTCTTGGCTGATGGTGAACATCCTCGATCAGCGACTTTTCTCTTGGATTATAAGAACGTTGGGTATAGCTTTATTGTGTGACCTGTAGACAACATCCCTGAGCTAGACATCACTAAAGAAGTTGCTGGAGATCCTATCCAATTGGACGAGGAAGAGAGCAACTCTGGTGAGGATAGCGAAGGTGATAACGGGAACGATGCTAAAGGTGGTTCCAGTGAGGAGAGCTCAATTGGTTAAGGATCTTCCAGCTAGGAAGAGGTTTCAGAAGGTTAAGAGCCTTCCAGTGAGCTGAGCAGTTCCAGTGAGGAAGATATGGTTCCTCCGAGGATGAATCTTATTAGGGAAGATGATGATGGTGTGCTTCTTTATCGGCGGTTGAAGAAGAAGAAGTATAGTAGTGGGGAAGTTGCCACTGGTTCTGAGCGTGCTGTCATCGAACAGGAAAAGAAGAGGAGGGAGGAAGAGTAATTGAGAGAGAGGGAGAGAGAAAGAAGGAAGAGGAGAAAAATAAGGTGGAAGAGAGGAAGAAGGTGGAGGAGAGGAGGAGAGATGAGAGGGAGAAAAAGGAGAGGGAAAAGGAGAGAAGGAAATAGGAGATGAGGAAGAAAGAAGGGCAAGCTTTGGTGCCTATGTCTGCATTGCCCGAGGGGGACTCTATCGCCATCTCTCCTCAGTTGGCTCCTTCACTGCTCGAGAGAGCAATTTTGCCTAATGATTGTCAAAAGGCAATGGGGACCGACCAGTTAGCTCTGCAGGCGAGTCAAAGGCTAGCCTTGGTAAGTCTATTTCAGCTTCCTATGCTTGTGATATTCTATTTAATAATTCCTCTTTTAATGCTCTCTCTTTTCTTGTAGTTCGTGACCGAATTCACCGTGCTCTACCTTAATCATGACGAGCTGGTGAATAGGAATGTTGATTTAGAGAAGCAGAATGCTGAGCTAAAGGGGACGAGTGCCGAGCTGGAGACCAGTTTGAAGACTGCCAATAATGCTCAGAGGTCTTTCAATCTTGCCCTCACTGAAGCCAATCGGGTGAGGGAGGCAGTGGTTAAAGAGTTGAACGAGCTGCGGTAGTCCTACGACTTAGTCTATACGAGCAAGCTAGCTGTGGTGGAGGAGAAAAAGGTAGTGGCAGATAAGGTGAAGACGGTGGATGAGAGCTCATATAATGCCAGGTGGGCTACTTTGTACGAGGACACTGAGATTTAGATAGGCTACATCAGCTGACTGAACTTCAAAAAGGGCTAGAACAAGGCTCTTATGGCTGCTGGAATGGATATCAACTCTCCCTTATTTGACGAGCATGATCCAGGTCCGAAGCCCGTTGTGGACGATGCACCTTCCCCGACCATTGATAATGGTGTTCCTGCGTCTTATACCGTTCCTACTAATACTCCATCTGTTCAGGGAATAATATTTTCTCCATCTGAGGGAGGTGCACCTGCTGCTGTTGACAAGGGAAAGCAACCAATGACCTCTAAACAAATTAAGGTTGCCAGCTAGCCTGTTCTTAGGAGTTCTTTTGTATTTTTTGCTTTGTTTGTACTGATCTTTTTAATTACCTATGTACTTGGACCTCTTTATTTTAATGAAATGAAAACACTTTCCTTTCTGCGTACTGATTCTTTCGCTCTTTACTACTTTTTATGGCTTGTAGTTGATTGATGTAGATGAGTATATACCTTCCACTTCTCAACTGGGAAGGATCCTTGGTCCTAATGTGAGCAATCAAGTTCGCCAAGCCTTTGTGAGGATATACAAGTCTCTTAGGTCGAGGAACAAGATTTTTAAAGACCACTCCGAGCTCATTGCCAAACTTAAGGATAGACTTTAGGAGATGGAAGAAGTTGGTGCTTCTGTCCAAGAAGAAGTGAACACTCTCAGGGCTAAACTTCTGGATGCCTCTGAGATCAATCAAGTCCGAGAAGTTCTTCAACAGGAGAATGAAACTCTGAGGAGGGAGGTTTCGCGGCTCAAAGAGCACGCACCAAGCATCGCACCCCAAGTTTTAAGGGGCTCTTCTTCATCGACTGGTCCGCGAGCTGGTGCAGGTGATGGAGGTGAATCTAGGGAGGTTGACGAGCTCCGAGAAGATGTTCGTCGAGCTTACATGATAGTTGCTGGACTATAAAGAGATGCCACGCTACTGAGGCATATATTCAAGAAAGGACCTCGGCAAGTATGGGATGATGGTTATGACCAGGGTTGGACAGATGCTCCAACGAGGTTGGCAGAGGTCGAGGAGCTATCCTTCATTAGAGTATAGTTGAGCGCTCTCAGGGAGCTGAAGGTCCCAAGGAACTTCGTGCTCTGGTATCGTCATGAGATCTCTCTTTCAACCCTGATGCCTAATCCTTTTAAGAGGGATGACCAGTGGGTCCCCATAGATGCTATTCTCAGGCCGCTATTGGAGCCAGACGCGAATGAAGTCGAGGAAGAATTAGCTCCTCATCCGAATGACGGTCGAAGATCGCAAGTGCCTGATTATCTTGCTCAGAGGTCTAATCCCCATTTGGATTTAAATGTAACTCTTTTGTAAATATAATAAAGTAATGGAATATTTATGTTTTGGACGATTCGCCGACTAAACATGTGTTGTGTTATTTTTACTTCATTAATTTTTTGTTTAATCATCTTGGGTTATTCGTAGCCGACTAAATTTGATGTGGGTAGAGTTGTTTTGTTATGTGAGTGTCCTCCCAGTCCAGTATGCTTATGGGGTACCATTATGCCCCACTTTACCTTTTAGGTCGTGTCGTCACACTACCTTAGGCCTAAGTGTGGCAATGGCGAGGACACACCTGGTGTTAGATATTCTATCAGATCAGGTTTTCTGGACCAAACATTATTTGGTGACCAATTCGATTTTGGTCAAACTGCCTAAGGGTCCCTTGTAGGGCTTCATATATTGCTGGGGCAATGCTAGGAGGTTGTTCATGTTTCATAACGAAAACCTGAGGAGGGTAACACCCTGCTTTTATACATTGAGTAAGGTTCCTGTCGCTTGGAAAAGATGTGCAAGTTATAAAGTTCCTAATAAAGAATTAACACTTTATAAAATGCCAGTGCCAAACAATCTTTTATTAATCAGGAATAAATAAAAAATGAGTTTCCAATTCAAATAATGTGATAAAAGATAAATGAAGAAAAACTAGAAATAGTATTTTTTCAGGTTGGCAGCGTTCTAAGCTCGGGGTATCTCTCTACCCTCCAGCGTTTCTAAGTGATAGGCTCCTTGTAGATCATCTCTTGTCACCTTGAATGGTCCTTCCCAATTTGGACCTAGCTTGCCATCTGATGGTTTTACTGTGCTGCCCAGGAATTTCCTTAGGACGTAGTCTCCAACCTGGAATGCCCTTAGATTGACCTTCTTGTTATAGTGCTTCACGAGCTATTGTTGATAGCTCGCTAGTCTTACTAGGGCTAGCTCTATGTGTTTGTCAGCTAAGTCGAGTTTAGCGAGTAATGCTGCATCATTATGGCCCTGGTCGACTAGGGTGGACCTCATGGTTAGTAGGCCAACTTCTAACGGGATGATTGCTTTCATTTCATACATTAGTGAGAATGGAGTTTCTCCAGTTGCTCGTCGTGGGGTAGTGTGGTAGGCGTGGCAACACGCTCACCCATGTGCCCTTGGCTCACTCTAGTCATTTCTTCAACCCATCGATTATTGTTTTATTGGAAGCTTCGGCTTGGCTGTTGCTCTGGGGGTAAGATACCGAGCTGAAGTGGTGCTTAATCCCATGATCGCTGCAGAAGCTCTAGAAGGGACCGCTCTCGAACTGCGTTCCGTTGTCAGTAATAATGGTTCTGGGGATCCCAAAGTGGGTAATTATGTTTTTCCATATGAATCTCATCATATCTACATCCCTGATGTTCGCCATCGGTTCTGCCTCGATCCATTTGGTGAACTAGTCTGTCGCGACCAACAGATACTTGCAAGTGCCGGCAGTAGTAGGAAGAGGGCCTACGATGTCCATTCCCTATTGGGCGAAAGGCCAGGGGCTGGTAAGTGATCTTAGGTCGCTAGTAGATTGGTGGACCGTAGGAGCATGTAGTTGACGTTTCTCGCACTTGCGAGCATATATCCCAGACTCTCTCTGCATGTACGGCCACCAGTAGCCTTCCTTCATTGCTCAGAAAGCTAGCGATTTGCCTCCAATATGGCTCCCACAGATTCCTCCATGAAGCTTGTGTAGAACTTGATCGACGTCTTTTGGGTGAACACATTGAAGGTAAGGGCCGGTGAATGATTTCTTATACAACTTGCCCTTAGGAGATAAGTGAAAGCGGCAGCTTTGACTCTTATTTGATGAGCGAACTTCTTATCGTCGGGTAGTGTACCATCCTTCAAATAGTCCCTCAAGGAGTCTATCCAACTGGGTGTTGGTTCAATCTGGTGAACATGGTCCACGTCTGGCAGCTTTTTGCTCTGGCTGATGCTCGGCTGGGCGAGGAAGTCGATAGGGATTGTTCTTTTTAAGTAGGATAGGATTTCTGAACTCAGGGCTGCTAGGGCTTCAGCATGACTGTTCTGTCCCCTGGGAAACTGTTGGACATTGACTTCCTTAAAGTTGGACATTAACTTCTTTGCCAAGGTGAGGTAAGCTACCATTCTCTCGTCTCTTGCGTTGAAGTCCCCACTTATTTGATTGGAAACCAACTGTGAGTCTCCGAACATCTGTAGTTGCTCTGCCCTCAATGCATGTGCTTTCTGCAGGCCTGCTATCAAAGCCTCATATTCTGCCTCATTGTTGGAGGCTTCAAATCAAAACCCGATTCCCTGCTCGAGGATTGCATCTTCTGGAGTAATGAGCACAATGCCTACTCCTGCCCCTTGGAGTTGGAGGATCCATCAACAAACAGTCACCAAACACCTTCTGCAGTGTGATCATCGCTCTGACTCACGAATTACAGTTAGTTGCAAGGCCATTCACCTGTAAAATCTGCGATGAAGTCGGTGAGGACATGCCCATTAATTGCATTCCTTGGTTGAAATTGGATGTCAAATCGTTCGAGCTCGATCGACCACTTCAATAGCCAGGCGAACAGATCCGCTTTCCGCATGACTACTTTTATGGGGTGTGACGTAAGGACAATGATAAAGTGAACTTCGAAGTAGTGCTTCAGTTTCCTCGAGGCTATCACTAGTGCAAAGGCGAGCTTTTCCAGTGGTAGGTACTGCTACTCGGCGCCCAATAAGGTCTTGCTCGCGTAGTAGACTCGATGATGGATTCCTTCTTTTTCGCACACCAGTGCAGAACTGGCGGCGTGGCTAGATAGAGAAAGGTATAAGTATATGGAATCATTTTCTTGAGGTATTACGAGCGAGGGTGGTGTGATGAGATAAGCCTTGAGCTCTTCCAATGCTCTCGAGCAATCTTGGTTCCACTCCACTATTTTACTTCTTTTCAATAGCTGGAAAAATAGCTTGCACTTTTCAGGGGACTTCGAGATGAAAAGATTCAAAGTGGTAAGCATGCCCGTGAGCTTCTGTACATATCGTATCTTGCACGGGGAGGGGGGGGCTGTACCCTGTTGATTGCATCGATCTGGTCAGGGTTGACCTCAATGCCTCTCTCGCTAACCAAGTACCCGAGGAATTTTCCTGATTGGACACTTAAAGGAGACTTGCTCGCGTTGAGTTTCATTCAGTATTTCCTGAGGATTTTGAAGTTCCTTGATAGGTCTAAGAGATGGTCCTCTTTGCGCTTTCTCTTGATGAGCATATCATCAATGTATACTTCCATGGTATCTCTCATTTGGTCTTTGAACATCTTAGTGACCAGCCGCTGGTAAGTTGCTCCTGCATTCTTGAGCCCAAAGGGCATGACTTTATAACAATATAATCTGACGATGGTAATGAACGCGATCTTGTCTTGGTCTGGTGTATATAGAGGAATCTGGTGATACCCTGAATATGCGTCTAGAAAACTCATTCTCTCACGAGCTGCTGTAGCGTCCACCAATTGGTCGATCTTTGGGAGGGGAAAACTATCATTAGGGCATGCCCTGTTAAGGTCAGTGAAATTGATACAAACTCTCCATTTTCCATTTTTCTTCAGAACCACTACTGGGTTGGATAGTTATTTAGGGAATTGAACTTCCCGTATGGATCCTGCATCCAACAGCTTCTCTACTTCTTTCTCTACAACTTTGGCCTTTTCTGTCGCAGTTCGTCGTGCCTTCTGTGCGATAGGCCTGAAAGTGGGGTCGATGTGCAACCGATGAAAAACCACACTGGGATCAATTCCAGGCAGCTCGTACAATTCCTATACGAAAACCTCTAGGTTTCTCCTTAATAACACCGTCAATTCTTTCTTCTATTGATCTGTGAGAGATGTCCCAATCAAGAAACTCTTGTATATTTTTGTTACCACCGGCTGTGACTTCTTCCAGGTTTTCAATGACCTGCTTAGAGGGGAGGATACTGGTCTCCTCCACTCCGGGCCTTCCATAATTTAGCTACTATTTCGAAGGTATCAAACCTTATTTCTCCTCGACCTTCTCTTTGGCCTTGTCGACCTTCTTCTCTAGTTTCGGGCGGATGACTGCTATGAAGCACCTTCTTGCCATCGCTTGATCTCCGTGGATATCCATCACTCCTCGCTCAGTCACGTGCTTGAGTTTCTGATGGTAGGTCGAGGGGACTGCCTTCATTGCATGTTGATAGACAGGGTTTGCCGCGGTGCGAGAGTCACCTACGCGCCGGTCGTTTTGAATTCGGCTCACCTGAACTATACAAAAACCTAAATTATGACTACACTCAACGGGTGAGTATAGCGGTAAGTCGGGTATTGAAAATCCACAGAGACGAGTTGCTAGAATTTATATGATTTAATATTCTGAAATAAAAGTGTAAAAGGTAATCTTAACAAAAATGAAAAGGTAATAAAGAGAAAAGGTTAAACTAGGCGAGTGTAATTAAACTATGTTAACAAAGTGAATAAAAACTATAGGTTGCGTCGAATATCCCTCACCCCGAGTTAATTAGTATAAAATGGTTGCATGGTTCGACGAGTTATTACAAATGCGTCTCATTTCGACAATTAATTAAATCAAGGGTTGTTACGCCCTAAATCATCATAAAAGCCTAATAAGATTTTGGCGTCAACAAATATCCCAGAAATTACGCGCGAAAGGTCGTAAGCACGGGACATACATGATATGCCTCGTCAAATCTCCTAGGCGTAATAACTAGGACAACGCACCCGAAATAGACCCGTAAACACCATCACCAAAGCAAAGCAACACGTCAACCCTAGGTGAGTTCAATCCGACACAACCTAATTTAACCTAGCTACAAAGCATGGTAAATAGCAAGAAATAAATCAAAGAAAATAAATCTACACTAGAAGGCAATAAATGGAAAGCAAGTAAATAAAGCAATAAACCTAAATTAGAAAGCAAGAAATGAACAACACAAAGCTTAAACAAAGAAACAATAATTAATAACAATGGAGGAGATAATGAATAGTGCTTACAATACCCAAATGGGTGCAAACCCTAGGAAGAGAAGCTCCACCCAAAAATCCCCTATCTCCAACCTAAAATGAAATATCTCCCTCAAATAAAAGTCCCCAACTTTCTATTTATACCCCAAAACAAACCCCAAACAAAACCAAGTCAAAAAACCCAAAATAAGTCAATTTTCATCCATATCCGATGGGACCGGTCGACCTCTATTTTGGTACCAGTCGACCGCACTTTTGGAATTTGCCTTGGGCTGGAGACAGCCCACTTTTCCACTTTGAACCAATTTTGACGTGTTGCACGGAAACGACTATAACTCCCTCATACGGAATCGAAATGAGGCGTGGTCAGAACCGATGCAAAGATAATTCAATTATATACATGGATATGTTTTTAAACCCTCCAAATTATGCAGTATGAAATTACCAAAATTCCCTTGAAATAGAAGAAAATACCGAAACCTTTCGGAAATGGGCATAACTTCCACATATGGAGTCAGAATGACGCACGGTCAGTGGACACGGAAAGATAATTTGATGATACACATGTTGGTAACTTCATTAAATAAAAAATACTGAGTTTGAAAAGACCAAATTGCCCTTGAAGTAGCATTCGACGATGAAACTTCTCCGAAATGCAACCGAACCTCACTTTTAGCGTTCCAAAACCTAGAAAAGCACAAATAACCCCTGCAAAGCATGTATATATCCAAATTCAAGTTTGTCTGGTTAATGAGCATAATTATAGGCATTTAGGACCGTAAAAGTGCTAGAATGCATAAAGATAACGGGCGGAAATATGCAATATTCGATACGAATCACATGTAGCCACCCTCTGTCGATGATAGATTGGTATGGCGAGTCAATGTCGACTACTAGAAACTCGATCATCTTGGAGACACTTCCTGCCCTCACCGACAACACGATATTTCCCAATGGAATAGTTACTTTTCTAGCAAACCCAACTAGAGGGACATTGCCTTCCTTCAAGTCGGCAATGCTTAACTTTATTTCCTGAACAGGTCAAGATATATTACCTCGGATGAGCTTCCCTAGTCGATGAGAAACTTATCGACGTCATAGTTGGCTATCCTGAGGGTAGTGATCAAGCCGTCATGATGTGGGGTTCTTACCCCAACTAGATCTTCATATGTGAACACGATGTGTTTTCTATAGTCGACGTCATCTGCTCACCGATTCTTTTTTGACTTTGTCTTCACTGGATCGATCTAAAAAGCTTGCATTACTGCTGTAAGCTTTTTCACTTCCATCCGGGCTGAATTCCCTTGAATCTACTTTAGATCAGATGTTCCATGAATCACTGCAAATTCATGGCTAGCGTCGTCCTCGAGTACGTTATCGGGCCTTATGTCTCTATTGGCAGCAACTTTCTCTGCCTTCTTCTTCACAAACTCATTTAGGTGCCCGGTCTGGGCCAACTCTTCAAGGTGAGACATAAGAGCCTTGCAGTGCTCAATTTCATGTCCTCCCTCCTTGTGAAAAGTGCATCTCAGCGAGTTATTTCTCTTTGAGGGGTATCCTCCCATCTTTCTGGGCCACTTAACAAATGGCTCATCTTTAATTTTCGTTAAGATCTTGTATATCGGTTCTTTAAAGACAGTGTTTTCTGCCTGAAATGCTTTCGAAGCATCGTTCTTGCCTCCATTCTTGGAGCCACCCTTTGCCCCATTCTTGCCTCCTTTCTTCTGGTTTTTAGCCTTATCGTTGCCCTTGGTAGCGAGCTTAGCTCGACCATTCTCACCTGTACTGAGGCGGGTCATATCTGCAACTTTAGCGTACTTCTCGATGCGAGCCATCAGGTAATCGATGGTTGTGTCGTCCTTCTTCGTCAGGGATTGGTGTAGAAGGCAAGAGTTGGGTAGGCCAATCTTAAAAGAGGTCACTGCTACCTGTTTCGAGCAGTCCTCGACCTCGTCGAATAACTCCCAGTGCCTCTTTGCGTAGTCTCGGAGGCTCTCTTGAGGTGTTTTCTTCATTGTTAGCAAAGCATCCATCCTCTTTGGATAGGAGCTACTAGTAATGAAGCGAGCCATGAAGAGCTCAACCAGGGACTCAAAGCTCCTAATGGACCTGTGAGGGAGCCTCTCAAACCACTTCTGGGCCACATCATGTAAAATTGAGGGAAAAATTCGGCACATTAGGGCATCCCTGTGATTTTAGAGAGTCATGGCCTACCTGTACTGCCTAACGTGATCGATAAGGTCAGTCTTTCCATCATAGATCTTGAATCTAGAAATTGCAAACTTCTTGGACCTTCTTCTTCTTCTATCTCCCTTAATAAAGGGGATTTTATCTGGGTCGTGAGAGCTCGCCGAGTAAGCTCTCTGGTCGATCTGTTACCCCGATGTACTGGGTGCTGGTCCATTTCTCTTCGGACCAAATTTCGTATATATTCATCACCTCGAGCTGGGCTCCTATAACGGTGAACTGGTCACTGTTGCTTGATCAAGTCATCATCCGACTCATGCTTCTCACTTCCTTGGGATTCGCGTCTAGAGCTCCTTCCTCGACTGCGAGACTTTCTCGCCTGAGGGCTAGGAGTGTGGTATGGACGTTGCCTAGTGCTGCGATGGAGTTCTTTCTCCATCCTCTCAAATCTCCTTTTGAGGCGAGCATTCTCAGCCTCTTGCTTGCGAGGGGACTCTACTTACACTTAGAGCCTTGCCTCATAGGCATCGATCAACCTGGAGATTTGTGTGGACCTCGCTGGTCCCTGACTTTCTTCTGAGGCTTGGCATTCTGGGCGAGCCCTTTTATCTGAACGTTGAACTTCAGATTTGATCCTGCGAGGGGCAGGATGTTCTTGAATATCCCCTACTTAAGGGGCATTGCTACCGTGACCAGACATTCCAGATTATTTATTGGTGAGGGATTTCTTAAAGGAAGACAAATGTTCCCCCAGACGGAGACAATTGTGGTGACATTTATATTCAACACAAATCAACAAGAAAAGGAAATCACCAAAGCAAATAAAGAATGTAAAGAATGCCAATCACACGACACAGTATTTACGTGGTTCAGCAAGAATGCCTACGTCTACGGTGGCGCTCTCAATATTATTTCGCTTTACCCTGGGGAGTGTTCTACAGGAAAAATAATGCGTGTCTTTTTCCCCAAGGTTAGGGTTTGTTATATACATGTTTGTTCTCGGGGAGTGGGGGTGTTGGACTCCCCCACATCTGTCCATAACCCCTAGAATATTTGCATGCGAGATTTTAGGGACTTAATTGAGTCATAACCGAATTGGTAGGGATGCGAGGCTCTCGGACTTTGGGCCTTTACTGGGCTACTCGTCTGGGCCCATGGTGACAAATCGAGGTAGCCACACAAATCATATACATTTTGAAAATTCCTTATGAAAACACCCAATCCTACGACCCCCCCAAGCACCTCCTTAGGTCCCTAGAACTCACTCGTTTATGGTAAACCCTAGGTTATACTTTGAGTACCAATCTAGCGACCATCGGGTGATCTCGAGCCCCGTTCGACTTCAGTCAACTCACCAGCTTGATCGAAACTAAATGAAATCTTAAAGAGCAATGAATACCCTTTTTAACGATTTGCCTCGTGCACGAATCAGCCTCACGGTACGAACAAATTACCTGTTTTACTCTAAAGGGTCATTTGGTTCTCTCTCCCCGATTGACTTTGGTCAACTATCCATCTTGAGGGAAGCTCAATGACTCTTTAAAGGGATAGTGTTTGTGTGAGATAGTGTTTGTGATGTGTTACTAAATGCAAACATGAAACTCACCCTCTCAAGATTTATACAAACTTTTCTAACAAATTTCAACATTTCTAATATGAAAGTTATTTCTGAATCTTGATTTCTCAAGAAAATACTTTATCAAATCAGATTCAGACTTAACATGCAAGGACTGGTTCAATAAGTTTTGATCTAAAACTTTATTTTTCAGATCTGGTCGCTTTTAAAACTTTAGCACGAGTTCGTTTGTGTTCCTGTAATTTTTGTACACAAGTATTTCATAAAATATGAAATAAAAACTTGGAAACACACACAACTTACTAGATATAAAAATTATTTTTGAAATTAAAAATTTTATTTCAAAAACTAGTTGAAACAGACTAAATATAAGAAATCAGATCTAAAAAGAGAAACAGAAAACTATAATCGTGAGATTTTCTCTTTTAGAAAGACTCAGTTTCAATAATGAAACTTAAATCTTTCTTCGAGATGAGTTCTGAGAGAATCAACGTATTTAAAGAGGCTTCAAACGAAGAACACAAAACTAACAGCACATAAACCCTATAAAGATCTAACTCTCAAAAGGTGGGTTTCCTGATGTATGGGATTTTTAGGTTTTGGTGTTTGGTTAGGGATAAATCTCACAGAGGTTCGGATCTATGAAGAAACTAAGGTTTCCTCTCTTTTTTCCCTCTTCTCCCTTCTCCCTTCTCTCTGTTCTCTCTACTCTTTATTTTCTCTCAGGTTTAACGAATTGGAAAAAGTCTCAAAATGCTGAGGCTTGGTCTCCTTTTATACTGAGAGAAGAAGGATCGAGAACATCAACATCAATCCTATGGCTGAGATGAAGTCTAACTGGTTTGACTTCGATCCAATGGTTCATCAAAAGCGGTGGTTTAAACTAACACTGATTGGTTAAGGCTTGGGTCACACAGATTGACTCTAAAGGCATGCAAAGCGTTGATGAAGTTAATCCAATGGAAGATATTGAATAAGCGTTTTGTGTCTAAGAGAAAACACACATCGCATCGTTGGAAAGCCAACACTTGTACGCATCAGATGGAATAAAAAATGCGTGTTGAAACTAATTACAAGGGACACCTCCAACTCTCTAGAGCTTTAGGATTCTACCCAGGCAAATAATCAACAAAGAATTCAAGTTTCTGAAATTCCATTTTAATCCACAAAACTTTTAAAACCAATTTTTAATTAATTCAAAAATAATTTTAAAAAATGTTTAAAATTATATAAAATGATTTGATTGGAAATAAATTAATTTTAAAATGATTTCAAGTGTAGATAAACCATTCAAGCACATAGGTAATATGTAGGATGCAGTGCAAGTGTCCTATTTGTGGTTTTAGGGTTAGAATTAACTTCCCTTTGAAGATTCTCTTGGACTTGGATTTCTTCGTGTAGCATGTACCTTTGAGGTGATGGAGTTATCAAACTATACTAACTTATTTTGTCTATATATCCAAACTAGTTGGAACTCATATATATGCAGACTCAAGTGAGTCAATATATAATGTGTTCTCAATCTCCCCCTTTGGATATTAGAGACAATATTCCCTTGAGTATTCAGTACTCTTGGGTCAAAAAAAATAAAAAGAAATCCTATGTGTCCTATACAAAAATTCTTACTACCTTTTCCCATCATAGAACCGAAAATAAGGTAAAAAAATACATTACTCAACTACATACAAACCAATACCCACAATATAAACAAGATGTACAACGGGTCTGAAATGCCTATAATAAGATAAACACTAAATTTGGCATATTAGTTGAGTTAGAATGGATAGTAAAAACGCTAAGCAATACTAAAGATCTTCTCCCCTAATTTTTCTCAAATATACAAGGGGTATAAAACACAAAAAAAATAGAGATTAATTGAGAGTAATCATGCCTATATCAGTACGCAAATATTCAAAACGAATGTTATCTAATGGTTTTGTAAAGATATCTGCGACCTATTTTTAAGTGTTCAGATATTTAGTAATGAGGTCTTTGGATTCGATAAGGTCACGGATAAAGTGATGTCTAATCTTAATATGCTTAGTTTGTGAGTGCAAAACATGATTTTTGGAAATATTAATAGCACTTTGATTATCACAAAATATGGTTAATTATTTTTCTGTGAGACCATAATCACTAATCGTTTGTCTAATCTATAGTAATTGAGCACAACAACTACCAGCTGCTATATATTCTGATTCAGCACTAGATAATGAAATGCAATTATGTTTCTTAAACGACCAACAAACAAGATTATTGCCTACATAGTAGCAAGAACCAGAAGTGCTCTTATTGTCATCAACAACCGGCCTAATCGGCATCGGTATTTCCAACAATAGAACTAGTTGTATCTTTTGTGTACCAAATACCAAATTTTAGAGTGCCCTTAACATATTTAATAATCCTTTTTACACTTAATAACTGAGACTCTTTAGGGTTACTTTGATATCTAGCACATATACACACGACAAAAGATATATCAGGTCGAGACGCGGTAAGATACAGTAAACTCCCTATCATACTTCTACAAAGAGTGGGATCTATATTTTTCCCGTTATGATCCTTGAATAGTTTGGTTGAAGTACTCATGGGGTTCTAGAAGGTTTAGGATTATCTAAGCTAAATTTTTTAACTAAATCTGCAGCATACTTGGATTGAGAAATAAAAAGACCATCACTGTATTGTTTTACTTGTAAACCCCAAAAATATTAGAGTTCACCCATTAACGACATCTGAAATTCGGTATGCATGATATCAGAAAAATTCTCTACTTGTTTAGGACAGGTGGAACCGAAAATAATATCATCCACATATACTTGAGACATGTTGATTTTCCTTTCTAACAAATAATGTTTGATCATTTCCACCGCGGACAAAATTGTGAGACACTAAGAAGGTCAATAATCTCTCATACCAAGCTCTAGGAGCTTGTTTCAAACCGTATAAATCTTTCTTAAGCTTAAAGATATGGTCCATGTGTACAGGATCAACAAATCCTTTGGGTTGTTCTACGTAAACTTCTTCAGACAAAATTCCATTTAGAAAAGCGGATTGAACATCCATTTGGAATAATTTGAACTGCAAATGACACAAAATTGCTAGAAGGAGACGAACTGATTCTAGATGAGTAACGGGTGCAAAGGTTTCATAAAAATCAATTCCCTCAATCTGAGAGTAGCCTTATGCAACCAACCTAGCTTTATTTCTAATGACCTCCCCATTTTCATCAGTTTTATTTTTAAAAATCCATCTTGTGCCAATAACCTTCGAATCTTTAAGTTTAGGAACTAGATTCCAAACATCATGACTCTTAAAATGGATTAGATCTTCTTGCATAGAATTTATTCAAAATGAGTCATTAAGGGCATCATTAACATTTTTAGGTTCCTTAAGAGAAACAAAACAAGAATATTATGCCACTTGACGAAGTTGGGATCTAGTTCGAACTGGTTCCGAAGGGTTACCAACGTTGGTTTCAATGGGATGATCTTTAGAAACCCAGGTGGGTACAGAGGGATCCTCAGGTGGTAATGAATCAATATCATCTTGAGGATTAGGGAGTAAAATAGGATTGTCCTCATCAAATGTTACTGGTTGACTATCACTACTCCTAAAACTTGTGTCATCTACAATTACATTAATTGATTCCATAATAATTTTGGTTCTATGATTAAAAACTAGGAAAGCCCTACTATTTTGGGAATATCCAAGAAAAAATCCCTTTTATCCTCGGGTATCAAATTTTCAAAGATGCTCTCTATCTTTGCAGATATAGAAGATACTAACGAAAGTTTTAAAGTATTTTAGATTAGGCTTTTTGTGGAACCACAACTCATAAGATGTTTCCTTGGAATTTTTTCTGAGATAGATACGATTAACAATGTGACACGCGGTTTGGAAAACTTCTACCCAAAAGTATCTAGGGAGATTCTTAGCATGTAACATAACCCTAGCCATTTCTTGTAAAGTCCTATTCTTACGTTCAGCTATACCATTATGTTGCGGGGTTTTGGGAGCGCTAAACTCATGTTTATAGCCACTAGCTACACAATACTCAGAAATTCAAGAGTCCTTAAACTCTCCACCTCTATCACTCCTAATATGACATACTTGTGTATCCCTCGCATTCTTAATTTTCAAGAGGATTCTTAGGAATTCATTGAAGGTTTCTGATTTATGATTCATAAAAGCTACCCATGTATATCTCGTATAGTCGTCTACTATAAATAGGATGTATGAGTTTCCATAGAAACTAATAGTTCTAGAGGGACCCATGAGGTCCATGTGGATAAGTTCTAGGGGCTTAGTGGTAAGGACATCTTTAACTTTCTTATTTGGGGATTTACTTATTTTTCCTTCCTGACAAGGTCCACATACAGGATTAAAAGAATTTTAAATTTTTGGTAAGACTCTAACTATCTCTTGGGAACTCAATCTTCTAAGATTATTATAATTTATGTGTCCCAATCTATTGTGCCAAAGATCAGAATCCTCTAATCTGGAAATTTTGCAAGACTCATAATTAGGAATTACTGTGTAACAATTTTTCGGAGTTCTATTTCCTGTCAAAATACAATTTCCCTTTTCATCTTTAATTTTGCAATCATTTTTAGAAAAGGTAACTAAGTGATTGGAGTCACAAAATTATGATATACTTAAGCGATTGGCTTTAAGACCTTTAACTAATAAAACATCATTTAGTTCAGGAAGCCATTGCTCACTCAATGTTCCCTTACCTATGATCTGAGATGAAACACCATCTCTAAACATGATACTACCTCCAAGGAAGTCTGTCTTGTTTTTCAATTTTGTTTCATTCCCGGTCATATGTTTAGAACATCCGGAGTCTAAATACCATCCAGTTGAAGTGCTTTGTGCCTTTAAAGAAGACTTGACAATATTGCACTTGATCTAGGGTAGTAAATCATCTTTTCTAATCCAAATAGGTTTAGTTTTCAAATTTTTGTTGCCTTTTGACTTTGAAAAGATTTGAGGGGTCTTTTTAAATGATTTCTTCTTAGTCTTCGGCCCTCCCTTTTTCTTTTTAGAGTTAGAGTTATTTATGGCCTGTCTAGGAAGTATATAAGTATTTCTGAATTTCCTAGAATAGTTAAAGTTCTAGTAGGTAGGAATGTATGTCCTTTTCTGGAAACATTCATCTAGAGTATGTCCAAAAATATCGCAATAGGAACAGTACTAATGGGTATAGGACTTGACTTTCTTATTATAGTCTTTGAAAATTGGCTTGGATCTATTGGGCACAGTAGTCTAGTCATCATTAGGTTTAGGTTGTTGTCTTTGGTCTCTCGCAAAAGGAAAAACATATTTGGTTTGATAGTTTGGTTTCAACTGTTGATTGTACTGACTATGTGTTGTTTGAGATACATTGAGACTATGTTCACCTTTTTGAACATTTTGAGATGTTTGGTCTTGGTTTACAAAAGAAACATTTTCAGGAGAAACTTTGGTCTTACTTGTGTGCACTATTTCTCCAAAACCTAGGCCCGCCTTATCTTCCGAGTCAAATTTACTTCCCGTAATAATTTTTTCATAAGTCTTGGTTTGTGTTTCAAAATGTTGACATTTTTTAAAAACATTTGAAACCTTTTGCTTTGACTCTTCTAGTTCAATAAGGGTTGCCTTGTATTTTTGTTTAAATTCATGGTTCTTTTATATCAAAGAGTTTATTTTCAAGTTTTAATTCTCAATCTCAGTCTCATGAGCAACACATTGGGCAGTATAATCTTCATTGTTCTTCCTAATCTTTTGGTTAAGAAATTCGATATCCTCACTTAAGGTTTTTAACATTTTCTTTAGGCGATCACTCTTCTTAACCGTTTTAGTGTACAATTCATGTAGATTAGGCAGGTCATCATCAGACTCACTATATGCATCGTGTGAATTGTCCTTTATGATTTGTTTAGGTTCTTTACACACGCACAGGTTCAATTCGTCATCAATATTCTCACTTTGACTCACACATAGTCTTTCAGTAGTAATAGTAATATAATTATCATCAACATCATTAAAACCATCAACAGGCATAGTAGGTTCATGAACAGACAAGCACGCATCATCATTATATATTATCTTAGCAAAGAAAGACATCCAGTTCTCATTCATCTGGGTTGACTCAGTTTCATCTTCATCAGAATCACTAGAGTCGTCCCATGTCTTACACATATTGGCCTTGTTGTTATTGTTAAAACTAGCTAGACATTTACTAGCATAGTGACCAAGTTTACCACAACGGTGACACTTGACATCTTTTATGTCAGTTTTAGGTCTGTTGGTGTCATAATTCCTCCTATTGTTATAAGTTTGTTTGGTATTGTCTCTGTCATGAGGTCTGTGAGATTGATTACCTTGATAATTTAATTTTCCTTGTTTAGAGGCTACACCATTTCTGAATTTCAAAATCTGTTTGAAATATTTACTCATAAGAGCTATTTCATTGTCAAGGTTTTCTAAATCACAGTTTACAATACAGTCAGTGTCAAAGTCTATAGAGTTCAATTTAGGCACTGGTAATTTAGATGAAAGCACAGCATTAGAACTAGAGGCTCTACTGGTCTGTCTGGTTAATTGCTTTTTAAAGTCCAATTCCAATTCAACAGTCCTAAGTTTACTACTAAGTAGTTCAGGAGTCATATTACGGTCATTAATTTCCTCAATAACATATCTCTTTTTGTCAAATTTAGATGGCAATGACCTAAAAATCTTGGACACAATTTCCTTTCTACTGTAGGTTATACCATTTCATGAAGTTTTGTAAAAATAGCAGTTAACCTTATGTAGAAATCGTCAAAGGATTCATTGTCATTCATAATCAGGGTGTTATATTGCTGAATAAGCATTTGGGGTTTTCCATCTCTGACATGTTCATCACCCTCGTGAGCAATGACTAAGGTGTCCCATGCCTCTTTAGAAGTAGAACAAATGGATATTCCTTTTGAATTCATGTTCATTAATGGACATAAAAATGGCATTTTTTCCTTTGTTATTATCAAGAGACAGTTTTTTCTCTTCCCTACTAAATTCACTGAGAAGTTTCTTAATCTTTGTTGGATCAGTGGCAGAGGTAGGTTTAGTAGGATGTTCATACTCTGTTTCAATCATTTCCTAGAATTCATCACCCAGGGTTCCTTGAATGAAAGCAGTCATTCGCACTTTCCAGTACGAAAAATTGTTTCCATCAAAGAGTGGTGGTCTGGATAGGTTACCCAACTTCTCAAATTTTTCTTCCATACTCAGAGATTTTCATAAATAAAATTCGAAAACAATTTCTCAAGTTTCAGGATCATAAAAGATGTTCCTGCTCTGATACCAGTTGAAAAACAACCTTAATACTAAAAGCCTTTTGTTTACTAGATTAATAATAAATAATTATAAGTTGAGTAAACTCCGAACAAATTTTTTGGGCAAAACTCTTTTCGAAAAACACAAGATGTGTTATAAAATCTTTTTCTGAATGTATGGATTAAATCCGATAGTTGATTAGCTTAAGTTTAATTTTTAATAACCATCTAATATCTTTACCATGCAGTCCCAATCACAATAATAATTGATAACATTCCCAGAAATAGACAAATGAATTTTTTACGTGGTAAAATCCTTAAACAAGGAAAACATGCACGGTTCCCTCTACGGCACAAAACAAAAAATCTACTAGAATAAAAATAAGTTTACAACACTTAAGCAAACCACAAAGATCCTAACCTAAGTTCAGAATGTACCTACACGAGATTCTCCACTCCAAAGGTATTCTGACCTGGAACTTGATCCTTTCTTGATGCTTTTTTGTCTTTTCCTTGATTTCTTTCTCTTTGAATTAAGATTCCAACAACTCTTTCAAATTCAAGATTCTCAGACAGAACCACAGTGTCTAAGTGTTTGTGTGAGATAGTGTTTGTGATGTGTTACTACATGCAAACATGAAACTCCCCCTCTCAAGATTTATACAAACTTTTCTAACAAATTTCAACAGTTCTAATATGAAAGTTATTTCTGAATCTTGATTTCTCAAGAAAATACTTCTTGATCTTTTATATAATCACAGATCTCAAGGATACCTTGCTCGGAAGACAGTTCAAGGTCTTATAAAATTTTTGGGTTTTGAAAATATTTTTGAAATTGTAAACCTCCAATTACAGATCCAACTAGACTAGAAGTTTACTTTATCAAATCAGATTCAGACTTAACATGCAAGGACTGGTTCAATAAGTTTTGATCTAAACTTTATTTTTCAGATCTGGTCGCTTTTAAAACTTTAGCACGAGTTCGTTTGTGTTCCTGTAATTTTTGTACACAAGTATTTCATAAAATATGAAATAAAAACTTGGAAACACACACAACTTACTAGATATAAAAATTATTTTTGAAATTAAAAATTTTATTTCAAAAACTAGTTGAAACAGACTAAATATAAGAAATCAGATCTAAAAAGAGAAACAGAAAACTATAATCGTGAGATTTTCTCTTTTAGAAAGACTCAGTTTCAATAATGAAACTTAAATCTTTCTTCGAGATGAGTTCTGAGAGAATCAACGTATTTAAAGAGGCTTCAAACGAAGAACACAAAACTAACAGCACATAAACCCTATAAAGATCTAACTCTCAAAAGGTGGGTTTCCTGATGTATGGGATTTTTAGGTTTTGGTGTTTGGTTAGGGATAAATCTCACAGAGGTTTGGATCTATGAAGAAACTAGGGTTTCCTCTTTTTTTCTCTCTTCTCACTTCTCTCTGTTCTCTCTACTCTCTCTTTTCTCTCAGGTTTAATGAATTGTCAAAAGTCTCAAAATGCTAAGGCTTGGTCTCCTTTTATACTGAGCGAATAAGGATCGAGAACATCAGCATCAATCCTCCGGCTGAGATCAAGTCTAACTGGTTTGACTACGATCCAATGATTCATCACAATTGGTGGTTTAAACTAACACTGGTTGGTTAAGGCTTGGGTCACACAGATTGACTCTAAACGCATGCAGAGCGTTGATGAAGTTAATCCAATGGGTGATATTGAATAAGCCTTTTGTGTCTAAGAGAAAACACACATCGCATCGTTGGAAAGCTAACATGTGTACGCATCAGATGGAATAAAAAACGCGTGTTGAAACTAATTACAAGGCACACCTCCAACTCTCTAGCGCTTTTGAATTCTACCCAGGAAAATAATCAGCAAAGAATTCAAGTTTATGAAATTCCATTTTAACCCATAAAACTTTTAAAACCAATTTTAGTTAATTCAAAAATCATTTTAAAAAATGTTTAAAATTATATAAAATGATTTGTTTGGAAATAAATTGATTTTAAAATGATTTCAAGTGTAGCTAAACCATTCAAGAACATAGGTAATATGTAGGATGCAGTGCAAGTGTCCTATTTGTGGTTTTAGGGTTAGAATTAACTTCCCTTTGAAGATTCTCTTGGACTTGGATTTCTTCATGTAGCATGTACCTTTGAGGAGATGGAGTTATCAAACTATACTAACCTATTTTGTCTATATATGCAGACTCACATTAGTCAATATATAGTGTGTTCTCACTCTCCTTCACTTTCTTATATCGTTTAATAAATTTCCCCTATCTCTTCATACCACTCTCATCCCATTGTAAGATCAGCATATCTACACTCAAGATCAACATCAAGCATTCATACGGAGGTCTAATTCTCCATCATTTTCTCTAATTCTCTTATTTTAGTATTAGTTTCTTTATTTCATCACATATGTTGATCTCAAACCTTTATTAGTACTAGTTGCACATGCTCTATTTTCATAAAAAAACCAAAAAGAAGAAAAAGAAGGTTTATCTATAAATTTCAAAAATGGTATTCTAGTATCACATTCTCACTTTTAAAACATATTTTCTTTACACACACACATAGGAGAAATCCCCCTTTGGATTTATGGATTGAACCCCACCCCATGATATATTCAAACTAAATGGACGTTGATGCCCCTTGGGCTACGTAGGTGTCTTGTATATATATATATGTATGTATGTATATATATTCTTAATGAATGTCATATTCTTGCATGGTTGTGTTTCGTCCAATATATACATTCGTTTTCCCTTAATAACTTGTGATTCAGCAAACACTCATACTATATTTTGAATTATTATTTTTGGGAACACTCCTAAGGATGAATTCACTCCGTCTTTTTCCATGACGCGAGTTGAATGATTCCATTCTTCATCTATATTATGCACATAAGCACACACTTCACGGAGTCCAGCAGGAGAAGATTAACACATGCACATAAGAGAACGAAAGGACGGGATGGATGCATAACACCTTCCTATTCCATAACATAGTCCTCGAACTTTTGAACTACTTGGTTTCTGAAGAATTATTATTGTCTTTGATGCCATTCTCTCAAGGCGACGACATTTATTTTGCATGTTTCATGAAAAATAGGCTGGCGACTCTATCTCTACACATTATCCCACATTGACGACGATCGAGCGCCTCGAGAAAGGGAGAAATGCCGCACGTGCATCGAAGGGAACACATGGAAAAGAAAGAGGGGGAAGCCTCGGTATGGATATAATGGCGAATCCATTGGGGACGATTTTTAAGAGAACTAGACTCTATTTATGTATGGGTGTTATTCTTTTCTACATGTGTGCATATGCACCTACCTGTATGTTCCATTTTATCCTCTATCTATTTTTTTTTAATACATGTACCTCGTATATATCTACCTCATGTATATGTCACTTTTCACTTACTTATGCATTTCACACACTTGTATATACTCTCCATGCTCACTTCACACACTTACACTTTGCTTCACTTCTACTCACATCTTCCACACACCACTTACATTTTCCGTGCTTAGGCTTCACTACCATAGACCCACAGTTTTGACACTTGTATATATTTCCATTCTCAATTACACATGTTACACACCACTTGTAGTTTATCCATGTATAGGCTCACTACCACACACACTCACTTGTAAATATTCACATGTCCCTCACTCACACGTATATATTTCCATCACCATGTGTAGTATACTCTCCATGCTTCATGCTAGATTTACTTTTCATGATACTTGTATATTTTCGCTCATTAGTGCAGTATTCCCTTTACTCATCATGCAAATAAAAAAATACTCTCTCTCCATAATATACTAATTAAAACTCATGCATTTTTACACACTAAATCACCAAGAGCAAGGAAATATTGACCAAAATTTAGTCCCGTATTGGGGGTCACTTTGTGATGGGTGATGGTCCTGCATGGTGCAGTTATCATAAGCGATATTACTCTCACCTTCCATTGGAATCATACCTTGAACATATATAAAACGGTTCCCCTGCATCGTACTGCTTGACTGAACTCACGATGGGAGGTATATAGTAGGAAAATCGTTCACGTACGTCGAGTATATCATATTTTCTCTCACACGTACTGTCTCCACAAGGTATATCATGAGGAAATTCACTTACACTCAAGTATATCAAATGGCTTTTTCACACGTACCGATGAATGATTTCCCTTATAGGCAAGAGATATATCATGGAAGTCATTCCAAAAGGGGGAACCCTTCCACTTACCCAACAATTTAATAAACCTCAACTAGGTGTCAAACCTAGGGCACTCATATTTAGTTTGTCAGTTACCTTGCGAAACTTTGCCAAAATTTTGGATCGACATATCACCCGAATTTTTTTCTCTTTCTCTTTTTTTAAAATAGAACCTTATCTGTAAGCTTGGAAACAAGTCAACCCGTGTCTTATTCTTTTAGACCTTATTTTTCCAGGCTTGGGTACTGTCCAAAATGTTTTTCAACATTTAGGCAAACCTAATAATACTAATCATGCTGAGATTCCTCTCCTTTTTCCTCTCTTTTTAAAACCAAAATGCCAAAAACATTTTCTCCTCCTTTCAAAATATCAAAAACCATTTCCTTATTTTCTCAAAAATCTAAAAAAATCTTCCTCCTTTTAGAAATAAATTCAAACCATTTTCCCTCTCAGTTCGATCGCATACTCAATTTTGGCATGGCTCCCTCTTGGCTTCAGTCTTCCCTCAAACTGCCCCGAAGCTCTGCCACTTCTTCTGCTACTTCGTCCGAAGCTTCTCTACTTCTTCTAGTACATTCATGAGTTGTTCATGGAAAACACTGACCAAGAACATAATGTGCAGCCCAATACTATGGTCATCCTAGCCCAATTCAAGACCAAGATTGACAACCTTCAAACCCAGCAACATCAGGCCCAGAATCCCGAAGAAAATCGGGGTTCTCTTTAATCATGCTATGGATCCACCCGATATCGAGCATATTTAAGTCCCAGAAGAGTACCAACATGTTCTGCATGCCTCACCTACTAATGAGTCACCACTTGCTCAACTCTTGATTCTGAACCATGCCCAACAAGGAGCTAATCTGCTAGTACCCGTAGATGCCAAAGATGAGGAACTGAACATAGTCAACGAAGACCTCAAGCTTTTGTTAAAAAAGTTTGACTGAGTCAAGATATTTGAGAACTACCTAGACTATACCTATTTGTCTCCTTATCCCAAAGCTAGATTTCTAGAGAAGTTCAAGATGTCATCCATCGAGAAGTTCAGTGGAAGTGAACCACCATTTATACATCTTCAAAGCTATCACAGAATTGAGACCCTCATTAAGCCTCCGAAGAGATAATAGTCCAGATGTTTCAGTAGACCTTGAAAAGAAGCGCCCTCCGGTGTTTTCAGTCCCTCGAAGAATCTAGGATCCGTAGATGGAGGGATGTCGCCCAAAAATTCATGTCTCAGTACAAGTATAATAAGGAGATAGAGGTTACACACCGAGATCTAGAGATTTTAAGAAAAACCTTAGGGAAACGGTCAGTAGCTTCATAGAAATGTGGAGAGAGAAAGCTATCACCATGAACAATTGGCCTTCTAAGGAGGAACAAGTCAGTAATATGAAGAAGAACTTATTACCTCATTTTTTAACATCCATGGGAGGATAGTATTACCCATAGTTTTGAGCTCTTCGAGAGGCTAGTGTAGAAATTGAGGAAAGTATCACCAAAGTGGAGTCTTAATTAAAGAAAGTTACTAGACAGTTCACTCCTCGAAAGTATGAGAAGCATGTCAATGCTATAGTCTCAACCATCAATAAAATTTCACAACCTACTACCTCTTGGGCATCGAAAAGTCTCCCTAATCCTATCAAGAAAGAATACACTGAGATCTATGCTCCCCTATCCAAAGTCAACCAGACCCTATTAAGCTGAAATCTCATCAAATCCATGGAACCCCCTCTATTACCTAATCCACTCCTAAAAAACTTCAAACTCGATGCCCGATGTGAGCTTTATCATTCCACAGGTTATACCACCTCCCAATTCTTCCACCGTAGAAATGTGGTTTAAGGTTTAATTTATCAGGGTATTATCGCCCCACTAACTAATCCAAAACCCAATATCACTCATAACCCACTCGTAACACATACAAATGTCGTCTTCATAAAAATAACCCGTAATTTGACCCATTTAATCAAATTGTGCCCAACAAAACACCCATTATCCCTATAGTCTCACTCAAACTGCTCAAGGTTTGACCATCCTTTCTCCTATGTCCTACTTGCTTTGTCGATCAAGATTTTTCACTCCTTACAAGGGCCTGCATCACTATCCGCACTCGATTTGGGGAGGCATGGAGTTACCTTCTGTGTTAGACTAACTCTTGGCGAGGCATGCACCGTAGGACTCAATATTGCCCTAAAAAGGCATCAAGCACATAGACGTTTTTGGGGACTCTACCCTCATCATCGGTCAAATCCTCTAAAACTGGAAAGTCAAAGACGGGAAGCTCCTACCATTCCACGCCCACCTAGAAGAGTTGGGTTACCTTCCACTACCTTCCTGGTATAAATAATAGCATAGCTGACGCCCTTGTAACCCTAGCCTCTGTGGTCAATATGCCCAAAAGAATAACAATGGCCCCTCTCTTGATTCAAAAACAAGCCATGCCCAATCACTACTACCACATTGAGCTCGTAAGTGAGGAAGATTTTGTCATAATCGGGTTATGGTACTATGAAATTTGGTGCCTCCTCAAAAATGGTAGGTATCCCCAAGATGTAGACAAGAAAGACTGTATGACCCTTCGCAAATTGGCTGCCTAGTACATCATTTGTGATAAACCTATTTTCAAGAAAAACTTTAATGGAACCCATTTGAATTGCATATTAGGGGATGATATTGAAAGAATAATGCAAAAAATACACAGTCGGGCCCTACATAAATGGTCATATTCTTGCCAAGAAGATCATCCGTCAAGGGTACTATTGGACCACCATGGTTCAAGACTGCACTGCCTATGTTCAAGGATGCATAAAATGCCAGGAGTTTGCTGATCTCTAATACTTGACTCCTCAAGAACTATACAACTAGGCCTATAAATTGAGCGCCCGAGGCCCGAAGCCCGCCCGTTCGGCCCGCTATTTTCGGGTCGAGCTTTATTTGAGTTCGAGACGAGCCGAGCCTGAGCCAAAATTTCAAGCCCGAATGAATTTTGGGCCGAACTTGAGCCGAACCTTGCCAAGCCCGAATTGGGCACGAATCCCGAACTTTATATTTATAAATAAATAAATAATTTATATAATATAACATATTTATGTTGACATTTTTTTATTAGGTTTCGTTCTTTTATTTCATTTACTACTTTAAAAAAAAAAATCATTTGTCATAATACATTAGATTACATGTGATTTTCAATTTTGTGATTTTATTATTAATCTCATTATGGGTATTTGATTTAATAATTGCTCAAGTCACAATACGCCTTTGTTAGTGATCAAGTTTTGCTAAATGTATGAAATTTAATAGGCATTTGTAGGTTTTCACTCTTATTTCCCTTGTTTTAATTTAATACATTTCATAATTATATATTTTATTTCATGAAATATCAATTAGATTTTAATGTGTAATTTTGCTCATGATGGAAATACAAGAAAAAAATTAATTCAAACTTTTTTAACAAAAAAATTGAAATCGGGCCTGCTCGAAATCGGGCCCGAAACCCGTAATATATATGAGCCGAGTTCGGGCCTAAGTGGGAAAAAATGAGCTCGGGCTTGAGCATGGGAAAGTGAGTTCGGGCCGAGCCTGAGCAGCCCCAAGCCCGGCTCACCCAGCCCGATTTACAGCCCTATATACAACATGACCTCTTCCTGGACTTTCTCCACCTAGGTCTTTAAAATCATAGGAAAGGTCACCCTAAGGCTTCTAATGGTCTTGAGTTCATCTTGGTTTCCATTAATTGTTTCACCAAATGGGTTAAAGTTGAATCATACGCAGTGCTGAATGCTAAGAAAGTGGATAAATTTATCAAAAAGGACACCATTTACCAAAACGGGATTCCCTTTGAGTTAGTTTTAGATAATGGACTCCATTTCGAAGACAAGGCCATAGAACTAGTCAATGAGTACAGTACTCATAGATACAAATCTCCTCCCTACTGACCCAAAACCAATGGTTTTATCAAATCCGCCAATAAAAACCTAAAAACCATCATCAACAAGATGATCAAGAGTTATAGAGATTGGGTCGATCAGATCCCATACACCCTCTAGGTCTACCGTACTTCAATCAGAATACCTACTAGGGCTACCCCTTACACTCTGGTGTACGACATGTAAGCAGTCCTACCGATTGAGTTAGAAATACCTTCCATACGCATCATGCTCCAAAGCATAATTAGAGAAGAAGACTGGCATCAGAACCACTTTGGCGAACTATCATTCTCAGATGAAAAGAAACTTAAATATATATACCATATGTAAGGGTATTATCGCCTAATAGCGTGAACATTAGACTGAAGAATCAAGGACCATTGTGTCCAAGAAGAAGACCTTGCTCTTAAAGATATCATAGAACTCGTCTGGGACCCTAAAGGGAAATTCAACCAAATTAGAGTGACCTCTACATTGCAAAGAATTTTTTTTCAGGTGACGCCGCTATGCTCACAAACCTCAACGGAGAAGAAATTGCGCGTCCAGTCAACCTGGACCATCAGAAGAAATTTTACCCTTAGTCTGAAATCTTAGGGCGCTACGACTCTTCTCATCCCCCTTTTATTCTAAAACAAATCTTCATTTCCTTCTACCCAGAACTATGTAGAACCCGATCCTCTCAAAAACATTTTTCTTTCATCGAAACTCATGAAATTTTTTAAAACCCCACAGCGGTACGTAGGCAACCCATATGTCATACATTGGCATGGTCCCCCTTTTTTTCATAAAATGCTATTCTTTTATATTTCCTAAGAATGAAAGTCCATCTTATCATTTACATGAACAAAAGGATTATGTATGCCTTAGAGATTGGTATAGATAATTCAAATGCAAAACACATCAAGAAACACAATAAAATATGATCAAAATCATTTATTTCTAATAAAGGAATACAACTGTTACAGGAAGTACCAATGAAGGGATCTAAACATACCACCCCATTTCACTGACAAAACTATCTTAAAAAAACTACCTAATCGCTACCAGCTTCACAAAAACAATCCCTATTCCCATAGAAAAATACCAAAATCACCCAAAGAATAAATTATTCAGCTCCACAAAATTCTACCCCAACTTTATAGACATTGTCCTCAACTACCATATGGCCTCGATTCATCCTCATTCCCTGCCCCTAGAGGTCCCTAAGTCTCCCACTCCTGGTTAACACTCCCTATGCTCTCTATGGAGAGATACGCCCTGACAAGCTTGGACGAAACCACAATATCCTACTTCAGGTGTTAAAGGCGACACGCCATATTTGACCAGTCTCTTCCTCAATAATATTCTCTAATACCTGCTTTCGCAACCACTTCAGGTAGTCCCCAGACACATGCCAAACCTCTCTTGTCGATTGTAATGGATGGTTAGACGGTCGACGACACTGCCATAAGGAACCCAACATCATTTGCAGTGATTTAGTCATGTCCTACATCGAAAAGAAGTTCGTTATGCGAGGGGGCACAATTTGTTCTCATCTGACTTGGAACAAAATCCCCCAGGGGAAATAAAAGGAAGTCTGGAGAAGGCCAACTAATCACACATAACTGTACTCTCCTAGCTATAAAGAAGGTTACAAATCTCCCCACTATAGTACCGACCAATGAAGACACTTGGTTCCATGCTCCACAAAATAGTTTACTCGGTTCTCTATCGATGGGCTGAAAATGAAGAAAAGTCGGACAAAAAAATTAGGTACAACCGCCAAGCGATACTCAGGAGGGGCCACGAGACGAAACCTTTTTGCAAGACACATGAACAACTGAAGGTTTCCATATAGAGCACTCCTAGGATTTGTGTTTCGTGGCCTATATAGTTGGACTTAAATTTTGACAAGATTTTTTTATAGTTAGGGCAAGTCTAGTTACCTACGCAAAACTCTCTATTGGAGCCTACATCAAATTCAGAATCCATCCATACGTAGGTTGTCTCACACGTATTCTATTAGATCATAGGATTATTTTTAGTTGTTGCACCACATAGGAGACCACACGACACTACATGTCATTTTATCATGTCTAAATGATTTTATGTTTGTTGTGCTTAAAAAGAATTTTTTTAGTTTAAAATTAAAATAGAATTTTTATTAATATGATTAAACATTTTTATAAAAATAAAAATTTAGAATTAATTTGAAGGTAATATTTCTTTAAAACGAATTCGTATGTTAGTACATGCTTGTATGTATGCGATATTAGTTATATAACATATGTGAGGGGTATGTTAATCCAGTTTGTTCTCAATGTTGATATGATTTATGCGTGTCCCCTTACTGTTAAAATAGTTGGCATGTATCTTGTTGTCCACATTTGGATTATCTTGTTAACGATGTGACTTTGTATATTATATTTTTTATATAATTTTTACTTGTTTCCATTAAAATGTGACGTGGTAAATCAGCGAATTGACCCATAGTAGCTAGAAGGTCCCTATATCTGTAGGCGATTCAATTTTTTTAGCCACATCACATCTTTTAATCCCAGCTAGCCTTTAACCCTTTAAAACGACATCGTGTTAATAAGTTACAATGGTAGATTTTAAAACCACTGTTTTTGCCCATAGTTTTTATCGCCCACGATTTTGTTTGTTGACAGCAACTTTTTGACTTTATTTTAACCGACCGCATTCTCATTTAAATGGTCTACAGTTGATTTTCAATGTTGATAAAACGCCAGCGTTTTATAAAACGGTAACTAATGTGTTCAGTTAGTATGTTATAGCTGTATATGCAACATGTCTAATTTTTAGACTATCATTTTGTGTTTCTTTCACAGTCATGCGATTACATTTTATCTATGGCTTAAATTATTAGCTGTATATGCAACATGTCTAATTTTTAGACTATCATTTTGTGTTTCTTTCACAGTCATGCGATTACATTTTATCTATGGCTTAAATTATTTTTGCACAATCCATGTGTGTCTTTTTTCTTCTAATCAGCACACACCTCGTAAATCTATAAATATAGAACTTTGTGGATCATTTTATCAATCCGAGAAAAATTATTTTATAGCCAAAACTCTGCTGAATTTTTTAGAGAGAGAGAGAGTACACACCTAAATATTTTTTCCGATAAAAACTTCCGATTTGTGTGTATTTGTTGCAAATAAATTTTGATTTATTTCAATATCTCAAAGTATCTCGAGGCTCATTCTTCGTGGCGATTTAAGAGTACCAGAACCTCATCTCTCCATCTGAATTTTTTCAAGATTAAAAATTCATTTTGAGTATTTTTGTCTACATATTTTATTATAGATCTCTATTTTGTAGATCTAAAATTTTTGTTGTGTTATTGCTGCTATTTTTATAATAAAACACTTTACACACACAACTAAAAATCTCGTAGTTATTGTTCTTGGTTTGCACAATTTTGGTCATCTTGCCTCATATATATTATTAGATCTTATTTTGGTGCTAAGTAGAACACTACACACACAAATCTGTTTTATGTAATTTTTGGTTATCTTGATTAATATTATGTTCTGAATTCATATTAATTTTTAAAACGCTTTGTTTTAAAAATCTTTAAGAAAATTGATTTGTGAGATAGAATACAAGATTTAAGGTTTTGATAATTAAGCCTATTAATATTGTGGGCCTATTCTGAAAATAAGAAAATATATTTTGTCCTATTGAACTGATATTAGTCTGAACTTTGATAATAAGATACTGAAAATTTGAGTTAATAGAATATTAGATTAAAGTTGATTTAATCTAAAAGTATTCTTGAAATATAATTTGTGATATTTGACTGATTATTTGTTTTGATTATATATTTACAGTCATGTATTATGTGCGTATTGTTACACTGTATATGATTACTTGATCTTAATTGATTTTTGAGGATTTACTGTTACATCATTTGCATCACTTATAGATCACACACCATTCACTATTCTTATATAGGCATTGAAAATATTGTACATATTTCGTCAAATCTGATTGGTCAAAATATTTGAGGAATTGAATCACTGAACAACCTAAGTCAAGATAGTTTAACTTAGAAGATCTTGAACATAAGATTTGTTGAGATATTTAGGAAAGAAAATTATTGCATAAATCATTCGGATTGTATTATTAAGTGTGTGTATGTAATCTAGGATAGCACATAGTACATAAATACTTCACTAAGAACTAGGAAACAATAGGGACTGAGCCGTACCCAAGCTAAGGATAGAAAGAGGGAGAAGTTGTGATGTGAAGAACACAAGGTCAACAAGGACAGACTAAAGGAAGATCAGAACAAGCAACCAGGGAGAGCTTGGTCTAGGTGAGGTAATAGCTATATCTATCCACTTTATGTTGTCTTGTTTGATGTTTGTATAATTGTTCCTATTTCATTTTGGTTTTAGTGGAAGTATAGTAGAGAGAGTCTGTCGTTTTTCCCGCGGAATGGTTTTGCGACGTAAAATAAATACCGTGTGTTTTACATTTTTCGCAATTCTCACCTAATAAGAAAAAGTAGGAGTTAAGTCTAGAAACCCACTTAATAAAACTGAATTGATTATTATTCTATGAATCAATTAATTTAATCTTAGATAATAATCTGGACTTTTAGTTGAATTTGCAAACTTAAATCTATTTTAGTAAAGTTAACAATTCAAGAAAAGTTTAAATTTCCCCCTAGAATAACTTATAAAACTCGTAGGTAAATTGCGTTTACTAGACAACTGTTTTACTTATGTACTTGAGTCTTGTATGCTATATCCCCCACTCAAGTGATTTCAACAACATCATCAGGCTCCCCCTCAGAAAATCAGAATGTCCCTCCTTCCAATCATCTAAACCATTCAGGATCTTCGGTGGCACCACAGTCGCATGATTATGACGATAAGACATCCATGACACTATCGCAGCCACTTGAGGATCAGTTGTCAAGTCCCCTATCACCAGTAAAATCCTCACAGTAAGGCCCAAAGAAACAGTTTCGGTAAAGACACCATCATCAAAGCCCTTTCGGCGCACTGAATACATAACTACCTGAAGAGAAATAGCCCTTCCATTAAACAACGGTCGTGCTTTCGAAGAAGAAATATGGATCAACTCCATTAGAAATGCCCAAGGAGAACGAGAAAATATTGGGCATGGCCGTGGTAACACTTTGGCTCACCCCCAACATTGCTGAGAATTCCTTGTAGGTAGGACAAATCTTGTGGATGCCAAAATGGAAGAAAAGGTCCTCAAGGTACCAGAATTGTACTGTTGCTATTAGTAAGTTCCATTTTATGGCTCGATTACGTCACAGAGAAACTCGACGCAAGCTGAAAGTATCATAGTCAACATTGTAAAGGCACATAGCCTCTAAACCTTCAAGATAAGAGGATAATTCTTCAAACATGAGAAGATCCATTTGGGTAATAGGAAATGAGAAGCAAGAAGTGGAATGTGGGTGTTGGTGAATAAAACACATCCCATACCCTTCCTTTTATACCCAAAATCCTTGGTAAAAAAAAAAAAGAAAACAAAATTTCGAGAAACCTGTTTAATACTTAGCCCTACATAAGTATACTAGTATAAAGGAAAGTGTAATCAAAGCCTAAGATTGATTTGAGTTGACCCCCTTGCCGATAGGCAAGTCAAGGGGTATGTCGATCGGCACCCCCCCCCCCCCCCCCCATTTTGAAAAATTCCACTTTTCCTCTTTTTCCCAAAATCAATTTCCAAAAGAAAAATCCTTATTTTGAAAAGTTTCAGGTCGGGTCATTCCTTTTTATTTTTCTCAAAATCATTTTCATTCTAAAAATAAATTCTTTTCCTTTTTTTTCAAAACTTAAAAATTCTTACTTTGAAAAGAAATATTAACCCCCGAGTTAATTACGTTTACTCTCCTTTATTTTTTATCATTTCCATATTTATCTCTATCTCTGCATAAAATAAATAATCTCAGTAGAAAATTAAAAGTGCATATATGACAGGTCACTAAAAATATCAAAAAAAGAAATTGCATTCCATATATGTCTCTTTATTACATTTTGATAGGTACAAGAGAAAAAGAAATCCAAAAAGACAAAATGGGACTTCGGCCGAACCCTCAACCTTCCCCTCAAACCCTCAACCTCTGTGGTGAATGCGCTTTCCCCAGTGATGAGTAGTGGACCCTCCACTCCCAGAGCTAGAACCCTTATCTAAAGTGGCAGGAGGGACAATGTAGGAATGATCCGATTTCTTGATTTACTAAGACATGGAGGATATCCAATCCTTGATATCCCACAACCAGTTGGTCGACACCCGGATATTCTGCAAGTAAAGAATAATAAAAAAGGCAAATCAGTTAGTAAAGAAGCAAAGAAATAATAAATGGAAACAAAAAAGTGAAAGAGAAGGAATACCTCAGGCCAGGGGTCCTCATCCGTAAGCCCCGTCAACCCAGACACAATCTCAGGAGGACGGTACGGCGCACTCAGTGACTCCCCATTGCCTAACTGGAAATTATAAGAAGGGAGACTCACCTGAATAAGTGGAGCCTCCTCAACCGCTGCTACCGCAGCTGCACCACCACCCGTGCTGTAGGCCAATTCCATTGGTACACTAGTACCCCTACCCAAAGTCGTGGTGGGTAAAGTCATGTTTTCCATATCATAGATATAAGAGGGCATCAACCAACTCATCACAAAGTCCAAATAATCATAGTTCATCATTATATCTGTGTAGTGCGTATAGGGATCACCTATCATCGCTATCGCCCTAGAATCGTCCGACATCTCTATCACCCACCTCATATACATAGGGGCACTAATGGTAGGACCTCTACCTACTCTTCCATTATATACCTCATGACCCTCTCCCCCAGGTACAGGACGTACCCAAACTCGTGCGCAATTAGCCATCGGATTTGCATATGTAATCCCATAACCCCCGTGTTTCACGGAGTCACCCCGAGGGGTAGAAGGTTACCGAAAATCCGCAACAAAGAATCAGTATCCACTCAAGAAATAAAGATGCCAAGAAGAACTTAAAAAAGTGTGACACCCCGCCTAATTAAATACCGGGCGATCACTCCTTTATTAAATTAAAATCAAGGTGAACAGTTGGTTCATTCTTAGCATCACTGTCGTAAAAATAAATTTTTCCAAATTAACACCCTAATTAATTAAGCTAAGTGTCAAAACCATTTTTAACCTTTATAACCAAAATGTATTTTTTAAAGAAAAACTTATTTATTTAATTAGTAACAACATTTACAATAAGTAAGAATCATACAACAATTATCCTGGAACATAATCCAATTAATTTAAACATTCAACATTCAAAGTCCCAACGTTTAAGACTTAAGGTAAAACATCCATACTGAAATAAATCCCATAGTAACAGTACTAGAAATAACTGAAATACAAATGTCCCAATAAAACAGATAAATAGTGGAAAGGGCGACACATGCCCAATAAATGAGTATGATAGATGTGGAATCAAGTGAAGAAGTCGTCTATGCAAGTGGCCTGCAACTCCCACCTAAGCTGCAGCACGTTCCTTTCAAGGGATCCTAAGCAAGACGCCCCTGTGGCTGGGCACCTGTAATACATACATATATATACAAGAGAGAGAGAGAAAAAGAAACAGGTAAGAGCCCGATAGTGTGTTTGATTTAAAATACGTTTAGCAAGTATTTAAATTGATACAGGCCAATGCAACAACTTATTAGTGCGACACTCTCTTGAGAAATTCTCACCTCTCTTCTAATGTGCACACCTATCGCACTAACCTTCCCAACGGTTTGTCTTATCATTTATCGCACTAATCTTCCCAATGATTTAACTTATCTTAGATTACTCATAAGATTCAAAATTTAACGATTCAATTGTTTGAAAAGAATATTTCAATTAGTAACCAAAGTTCTCATTTTGACTTTATTAATCAATAAAGTTTTCCAATTTCATATTATACTTTCTCAAAACAAGTATTTACAATTTGAGTCATCATCCATGTCCTACATAGCAATTCACAGTAGGCAGTTCCAGATTTTAGAATTTCATATATATATATATATTAACTACTCGAAAATATATATATCATAACAGCACCCCAAATAATAACTACGGTGCGGGCATACTCTACTATCCAAACCCCATATCACTCAAATTAAGGGGAATACAAATTCGGAATCATTCTCGAATTGTATTAACATATACTCAAACAATATTGAGGCGAAGTATAGATTCCAAGTCTCTTAGGACCGTCTGAACTATCACTGCGATAGCCTGTACCAAGGATACCTATACACAAACAATATGAGGCGAAGCATAGATTCCAAGTCTCTAAGAGGAAAGCACATACCCTCATCTCTTAGGACCGTCTGAACTATCATTCCGATAGCCTGTACCAAGGATATCTATCTTCTAGGGTACAAGTAAATATCCCCCATAAAGGTCCCATCGAGATAAGACTGTCCCAACGCGGAAACCTCAGGGATAGCAAGTAGCGTGGGCATGATTTTCACACATAGATAGTATATGCATACACAATCCCATAACTATACTAATATTACCATATCAATAATGGGTAAATTCTCAACTCCCATAATTACGTCATTTGCATTCATTTCTCATTATATAGTTATCACGTATAGGCATTCACATTTTACTTTAATTTGAGGAACTTTTCCACTTACTACATAATGCTTCATGGATTCTATCCTCCCAATTATAAAATTCTGTAAGTATACACATTTGTCCCAAAGTAACTCTCTTACGTGTCTCTCTCTTTAAATCATAAATTCACCAACCCTTATGTAATTATCCCAAAATACAATCTTTGCCCAGCATCAAGGGTCCCAAAATCTATTCACATGTCCTACTGGTCTTCCCTATCTCCCAAAACATTTTATTAAGGATGCCCAAGAATTATCTCACAATAAAGTGAATTTAACTCATTTAAAAAGGAAATAGGAGTCTGCCAGGAGGGGTCGATCTATCGAGGTCTGGGGCTCGATCGATCGAACCTTCGATCAATCGAAGCTCTGGGCTCGATCGATCGATCAAGCAGGTCTGTGAAAACTGAAATTCTGCAGTTACGGGTTTCATCTCCAAACTTCAACAATTTCCATATTTTCTAATCCCAACCGTCCCAGAATTTGTACTACTAACATCCAAACATGATATCATACATTTTCTACGTAAAGCATGTCAATTTACGTCACTAAACATGGATTAATCATGCCATAATTCATTTAAATGTACAAGAACCCTAGAAATCTCTAAATCATGGTTCTAATATGTTTTTCCAGAAATTTCTTCTTATACTACATTAAAATTTCGTGGATTATTCTTCTACATCACCAACAATTTCCAGAATACGGTTTAAGTCATCACTACATGCAAATTCCTATCACAATTTAGGTTTTCTTCAATGAAATTCATCCCTAATCATCCCTAAACTACTATGAAAATTGCACCAACGAAATAAGCAAGATAAACACTTGCCTGGGATTTTTTTGGTGTTCTGATTTGCAGATGTTTTTGGTGTGGTTGCGTAGCCCGTTGCGCGATCTACGCGTTGGTGGTGGTGGCGGTGCAAACGGATGGATTTCGGGCCTTGAATTTGCCTTGAGAGCTCTCTCCTTCCTCTCCTATGGCCGTCGCTTGTGTTTAGAGTTTCTAACCCTAGATGAAAATCCAGATATCTGATATAACCCTTTGAATTTTCGTGGGTTTAATTACCCATAAATGTGAAATGTCCAAAATGCCCTCCCGGGGTACCACTTAGGCCTAAAAATGCCCCGAGACCCAAACTAAACCCCTGGGTACACTTTTCTGACTATCTCGACCCTTCTGGACGCGTTGGAGCACTCAAAACGACCATACGATTGACTTATAAAATATTCACTTTTATTTATCAATATTTAGTCCCGACGCGACACGGGCGCGTCCCGACTCAAATTTCTAAAATTGTCATTTTATTCACTCGTGACATTCAATATGATCAATATTACATATTACTTTGCTCATTAGTAATATTCAACAAATTTTCCATAATTACTAACTCTCGTCACGTTAATAATTATAATATAATTAATTTCCGGATTTGTATTAAATAATTAACTCACATTAAATTTAATAAATCCCCAAATTAATATAGCATAAAAATACGGGGTATTACATACTTCCCCCTAATAACGGAATTTCATCCCGAAATTCGGAAAACAAGGCATACCTGGTAAGAACAAATCTGGATATCTCTCGCGCATATCGGCCTCGCGCTCTCAAGTGGATTCCTCCACATTGTGGTGCTCCCACTGGACCCGTACAAGTGGAACTATCTTTGACCTCAATCTCCTCTCACTGTAGTCTAGGATAGCCATCGGTCTCTCCTCGTAAGAGCTATCAGGCTGTAAGTCTATCTCATCTATCGCAATGTGAGTATGGGCCATATCATCCCGAAGATACCGTCTCAACGACGAGATGTGGAATACATCGTGAATGCGATGTAAATGTTCTGTCAGTCCCAATCTGTATGCTACCGGCCCAATCCTCTCGATGATGGGAAATGGTCCCACATACCTCGGGGCCAATTTCCCCTTCTTCCCGAACCTCATCACTCCTTTCATAGGAGATACACGCAGTAACACTTGGTCCCCCACATTAAACTCCCGGAAGAATCGTTTCGCATCGGCGTAGCTCTTCTGCCTGTCCTGGGATACTGGAATGCGACTCCTAATCATCTCAATCCTCGCGGAGGTTTCCTGAATCACCTCTGGTCCAAGCAACTTGTTATCCCCCACCTCGAGCCAATAAGTTGGAGAACGACAAGGCCTGCCATACAAAGCCTCAAATGGAGCCATACCAATCGTAAACTGATAAGAGTTATTATAAGCAAACTCTACTAGTGGGAGATGTGGCTCCCAACCTCCTCCAAAGTCAAGAACACACATGCGTAGCATATCCTCTAATATCTGATTAGTACGCTCTGTCTGTCCATCTGTCTGTGGGTGGTAAGCTGAACTCAACCTCAACTCAGTACCCATAGCCTCCTGAAAGCTTTCTCAGAAACGTGACACGAAAATCTTGCCCCTATCCGACACAATATTCAGGGGCACCCCATGTAATCTGACAACCTCAGCAATGAACAACTGAGCATACTGGCCCGTGGTATAGTCTGTCCGCACCGGTAGAAAATGAGCCACCTTGGTCAAACGGTCTACTATCACCCAGATAGAATCGTGACCCCGCTGTGATGTAGGTAACCCTGTAATAAAATCCATGGAAATACTCTCCCACTTCCACGCAGGTACTTCCAATGGCTGAAGCAATCCTGACGGTTTCTGGTGGTTCACCTTCACCAGCTGGCAGGTAGAACACTTGGACACGAACTCAGCAATGTCCTTCTTCATCCCACTCCACCAGTATTGCCTCCTCATATCCTGGTACATCTTATCTCCTCCAGGATGTACTGCAAATCGGGACCCGTGAGACTGGGTCATCACTGCATGACGTAATTCTGCTCCTTCTGGAACCACCAATCTCCCATTAAACCTCAAACCCCATCAGAACTAACAGAATAGGACTCAGCACCCTCGGCTAAAAGTCGTACAATCTGCTCCTGGCCGAACAAGTCTGTAGTCTGGGCCTGTATTACCCTCATAACAATCTCGGGTGTAACTGTCATAACAGATATGAAGGAACGGGCTACTGCATCCTGGTGGCTTAACTCCTTCCACTTTGCTTTTCAGACATTCGCTACCTCGTCTACCGGTCTACGGCTCAACGCATCAGCAACTACGTTGGCCTTCCCCGGATGGTACTGTATGTCAAACTGATAGTCCTTCACAAACTCTAACCATCTGTGCTGTCGCATATTCAGCTCTTGCTGAGTGAATGGGTACTGCAGTGACTTGTGGTCTGTGAACAAACGGAACTTCTCCCCCAATAAGTAGTGCCTCCATATCCTCAATGCAAAAACGACCGCTACTAACTCCAGGTCGTGGGTGGGTTAATTCTTCTCATGCGGCTTAAGCTTGCGGGAGGCAAAAGATATAGCCTTCTCCTCCTGCTGAAGTACTCCCCCAAGTCCCCGTAAAGAGTCATCGGTGTAAACCAGGTACTCCGCCCCCGGCTTTGGTAAAGCAAGGACTGGCGCTGAAGTAAGCTTGTCTTTCAGCTCGTCGAAAGCCAACTGACAAGCGTCATCCCAAACATATGGTACCCCCTTGCGAGTCAGATTCGTCAAATGATCCGCTATTTTGGAGAAACCCCGAATGAATCTCCTGTAGTATCCGACTAACCCTAAGAAACTACGCACTTCCGTCGGTGTCGTGGGTTGTCCCCATTCCCTCACCGCTGACACTTTACTCGGGTCAACTGCTATCCCCTGCTCAGAAACAACATGGCCCAAGAACTGCACTTCTCGCAACCAGAATCCACACTTCTCGTACTTAGCATACAACTGATGCTCTCGTAGAGTCTGAAGAACTTGCCTCAAATGCTCGGCGTGCTCCTCCTCGGAGTGTGAATATATCAAAATGTCATCTATAAAGACGATGACAAATTGATCCAAGAACTCTCTGAATACTCGGTTCATTAAGTCCATGAATACGGCTGGAGCATTTGTGAGACCAAATGGCATCACTCTGAACTCGTAAGATCCATATCTCGTCAAGAAGGCAGTCTTTGAAACATCCTACTCTCTAATACGTAGCTGATGGTACCCCGACCTCAAATCTATCTTCGAAAAGAAAGTTGCTCCCCTCAGTTGGTCGAACAGATCATCGATTCGAGGAAACGGATACTTATTCCATATCGTGACCTTGTTCAACTCCCGGTAGTCCACACACAACCTCAGTGAACCATCTCTCTTCTTCACAAACAGAACCGGAGCGCCCCAAGGTGAGGTACTCCTGCGAATGAAGCCCTGACCTAACAGCTGCTCTATCTGATCTCGTAACTCTCGCATCTCCGCCGGAGCCATACGGTATGGAGCGCTTGCTATAGGTCTGGTATCTGGCAATAAATCTATAACAAAGTCTATCTCTCGACTGGGGGGTAGGCCTGGTATTTCCTGAAACACATCTGAATACTCTCGAACAACTGGAATCGAGTCTAGCGTAATCACATCCTCCTTAGAGGTATACTCCTTTATATAATACAAATGAGCGATCGAACCTCCCTCTGGGTGAGGCATCGCCACTATAAACATCTCTTGCCCCGGAATGGCAAAAACAATGCTCCCACCGAAGCAATCAATCATGGCTCCATAAGCTGTGAGCCAATCCATACCAATAATAACATCATGCTCATGCATATCTAAGACTAACATATCCGCAGGTAATACCAAACTACCAATCTCTACCCCCACTCCTCGGCATATAAAGAAGATAAGTGACTCACTCCCCAGTGGTGAGTCTACACACGTCACTGTGCTCTCTGCTGTGGCTAACAACCCTAAGGCCTTCGCAAAATGCGTAGCTATAAAATAATGAGTCGCCCCAGTATCAAACAAAACCCGACCCATAGTACCATGGATAGGAAACATACCCTCAATCGCGGGTGGTGCCTGTGGAGCTGCGGCCTGGTGGACGTTATAGACACGTCCGTACTGCAACTGTCCCTGCTGCACTGGAGCTGCTGGAATGGCTGGTAGGGCTGGCACCTGGGCTGGAGCTGGGAGGGCAGCCGAAAAAAGTGGTCTCTGTGGCTCATTACGGGCACCCTGCTGCTATGGGGCCCTATCTCCCTTCGGACAATCCTGGCGCCTATGGCCGTGTCTACCACACCCAAAACATCGGCCCTTGAAGTTGCCTCCCTTCTGACCCTGCTGACCACGACCCTGCTGGCCGTTACCTCCCCGCCACTGGCCCTGCTGGCCCTGATGAACACGCTGTTGTCACTGTTGGCCCTGCTGCTGACCGTGCTATCGGTGTTGGCCTTGCTGGCCCTGATGATTAGGCTGGCCCTGCTGACCCTGCCTATAACCCCCAAATCCCTGCCTGGAATCACCTGAACAGAATCGCTTAGTAGGGTCCCCCTGATGGGAACTCTGCTCGTGCTGACGAGTCTGTCCATGAGATGGTGCCCCACTAGCACTATTTCCCCCGGTCCTGCCCTGCTGGCTGGACTCTCCTGCTCTCTTGCTTCCCTGAAGATGGAAGCGGTGATCCTGGCAATGTAGTAATGCAGCATTGAGTACATCAGTGAAAGTACTCAGAGATAGATTCCCAATAAGATGCTGACGGATCCTCCAAGCTAACCCATCCACAAACAACATAATCTTCTTTCCCTCAGTGGGTGCCTCATCTGGCACGATGGTGAGAAGTCTCGTGAACTCCTCATCATACTCAGCTACGGTAGAGTTCTCCTGCTTCAAATTCAGTAATTTCTGCCTCATCTCAGTCTGCACGACGGGTGGAAAGTACTTGCGGTCAAACCGCTCCCAGAACAACTGAATAGGAATCGTGTCCCTCTCCTCCAATGTGGTAGTGGACTCCCACCACTGCAAAGCGGCTCCCACCAGTTTAAAGGAAGCCAATAACTGCTTCTGCACGTCGGTGCACTCATACATACGGAGATGCCGCTGGATGTCTTTCTTCCATTGGCTAACTATGACAATATCGGAGCTACCAGAGAACTCAGGGGGGTGCGCTTTCTGAAAAGCATCCCTAACCCTCTTCCATGCAGATGGAAGCTGTGCTGGTACTGGCGCCACTGCCTGAATCTTGGGTGGAGCTTGCTGAGTCACCGCTAGTGCGGCATTCACCGCCTGAGCAACAATGGCGGCTACTTCGTTTGCATTCATAGTTCCTTGTGCCGGAGCTGCTGGCTGCTCAGCCTGGGCATGCCTATCCTTCGAATCACGTCTCGGAGGCATCTGAAACGTGAAGAAGTTTATTAGTCTACAGTCATTATCAAATCTCAAATAGCTGAAGACATAAACTTGAAAGCAAGAATACAACCATCCTATAATAGGGCTCTATAGCAATAACGTTAAGCTGAAAGCGAAATAAGCCGTACAGATCCTATGGACACTAGAACCTGATGCTCTGATACCACCTGTGACTCCCCTCCTAATTAAATACCGGGCGATCACTCCTTTATTAAATTAAAATCAAGGTAAACAGTTGGTTAATTCTTAGCATCACTGTCGTAAAAATAAACTTTTCCAAATTAAGACCCTAATTAATTAAGCTAAGTGTCAAAACCATTTTTAACCTTTATAACCAAAATGTATTTTTTAAAGAAAAACTTATTTATTTAATTAGTAACAACATTTACAATAAGTAAGAATCATACAACAATTATCCTGGAACATAATCCAATTAATTTAAACATTCAACATTCAAAGTCCCAACGTTTAAGACTTAAGGTAAAACATCCATACTGAAATAAATCCCATAGTAATAGTACTAGAAATAACTGAAATACAAATGTCCCAATAAAACAGATAAATAGTGGAAAGGGCGACACATGCCCAATAAATGAGTATGATAGATGTGGAATCAAGTGAACGAAGTCGTTTATGCAAGTGGCCTGCAACTCCCACCTAAGCTGCAGCACGTTCCTTTCAAGGGATCCTAAGCAAGACGCCCCTGTGGCTGGGCACCTGTAATACATACATATATATACAAGAGAGAGAGAGAAAAATAAACGGGTAAGAGCCCGATAGTGTGTTTGATTTAAAATACGTTTAGCAAGTATTTAAATTGATACAGGCCAATGCAACAACATATTAGTGCGACACTCTCTTGAGAAATTCTCACCTCTCTTCTAATGTGCACACCTATCGCACTAACCTTCCCAACGGTTTGTCTTATCATTTATCGCACTAATCTTCCCAATGATTTAACTTATCTTAGATTACTCGTAAGATTCAAAATTTAACGATTCAATTGTTTGAAAAGAATATTTCAATTAGTAACCAAAGTTCTCATTTTGACTTTATTAATCAATAAAGTTTTCCAATTTCATATTATACTTTCTCAAAACAAGTATTTACAATTTGAGTCATCATCCATGTCCTACATAGCAATTCACAGTAGGCAGTTCCAGATTTTAGAATTTCATATATATATATATATATTAACTACTCGAAAATATATATATCATAACAGCACCCCAAATAATAACTACGGTGCGGGCATACTCTACTATCCAAACCCCATATCACTCAAATTAAGGGGAATACAAATTCGGAATCATTCTCGAATTGTATTAACACATACTCAAACAATATTGAGGCGAAGTATAGATTCCAAGTCTCTTAGGACCGTCTGAACTATCACTGCGATAGCCTGTACCAAGGATACCTATACACAAACAATATGAGGCGAAGCATAGATTCCAAGTCTCTAAGAGGAAAGCACATACCCTCATCTCTTAGGACCGTCTGAACTATCATTCCGATAGCCTGTACCAAGGATATCTATCTTCTAGAGTACAAGTAAATATCCCCCATAAAGGTACCATCGAGATAAGACTGTCCCAGCGCGGAAACCTCAGGGATAGCAAGTAGCGTGGGCATGATTTTCACACATAGATAGTATATGTATACACAATCCCATAACTATACTAATATTACCATATCAATAATGGGTAAATTCTCAACTCCCATAATTACGTCATTTGCATTCATTTCTCATTATATAGTTATCACGTATAGGCATTCACATTTTACTTTAATTTGAGGAACTTTTCCACTTACTACATAACGCTTCATGGATTCTATCCTCCCAATTATAAAATTCAGTAAGTATACACATTTGTCCCAAAGTAACTCTCTTACGTGTCTCTCTCTTTAAATCATAAATTCACCGACCCTTATATAATTATCACATGTCCTACTGGTCTTTCCTATCTCCCAAAACATTTTATTAAGGATGCCCAAGAATTATCTCACAATAAAGTGAATTTAACTCATTTAAAAAGGAAATAGGAGTCTGCCAGGAGGGGTCGATCGATCGAGGTCTGGGGCTCGATCGATCGAACCTTCGATCGATCAAAGCTCTGGGCTCGATCGATCGATCAAGCAGGTCTGCGAAAACTGAAATTCTGCAGTTGCGGGTTTCATCTCCAAACTTCAACAATTTCCATATTTTCTAATCCCAATCGTCCCAGAATTTGTACTAATAACATCCTAACATGATATCATTCATTTTCTACGTAAAGCATGTCAATTTACGTCACTAAACATGGATTAATCATTCCATAATTCATTTAAATATACAAGAACCCTAGAAATCTCTAAATCATGGTTCCAATCTGTTTTTCCAGAAATTTCTTCTTATACTACATTAAAATTTCGTGGATTATTCTTCTACATCACCAATAATTTCCAGAATACGGTTTAAGTCATCACTACATGCAAATTCCTATCACAATTTAGGTTTTCTTCAATGAAATTCATCCCTAATCATCCCTAAACTACTATGAAAATTGCACCAACGAAATAAGCAAGATAAACACTTGCCTGGGATTTTTTTGGTGTTCTGATTTGCAGATGTTTTTGGTGTGGTTGCGTAGCCCGTTGCGCGATCTACGCGTTGGTGGCGGTGGCGGTGCAAACGGATGGATTTCGGGCCTTGAATTTGCCTTGAGAGCTCTCTCCTTCCTCTCCTATGGCCGTCACTTGTGTTTAGAGTTTCTAACCCTAGATGACATTCCATATATCTGATATAACCCTTTGAATTTTCGTGGGTTTAATTTCCAATAAATGTGAAATGTCCAAAATGCCCTTCCGGGGTACCACTTAGGCCTAAAAACGCCCCGAGACCCAAACTAAACCCCCGGGTACACTTTTCTGACTATCTCGACCCTTTCGGACGCGTTGGCGCACTCAAAATGACCATACGAACGACTTATAAAATATTCACTTTTATTTATCAATATTTAGTCCCGACGCGACATGGGCGCGTCCCGACTCAAATTTTCAAAATTGTCATTTTATTCACTCGTGACATTCAATATGATCAATATTACATATTACTTTGCTCATTAGTAATATTCAACAAATTTCCCATAATTACTAACTCTCGTCACGTTAATAATTATAACATAATTAATTTCTGCATTTTTATTAAATAATTAACTCACATTAAATTATGTGGCTCTCATAAAAGTCCACTGCAACACCAACTGAATGCATCGATAGAAGAATAAAGAGATGCCAAAGTTAGGCTCCACCAATCATACAACTAGATGTCAGAAATAGTCCTCAGATACGGAAAGAACAAAAGATGGACTACGTCGTCACTCATCGCCACCAAGAAACCACCAAGAAAAAGAAAAATAACTAGATGGGACATTTGCCTCACCTACCTCCCATACGTCACATCCACCATCCTCCTCAAAAGCATCTCCCTCAATGTAGAAATTCAAATCGAATCCCCCGACACTATTCCATCCACGTCCCCCGGACACGCTTGCACCGCCTCCGGTGTCACCCTTAAAATGCGATCCACCACTATCTAGAACCCCTCACAATCTATCCCTATCAAGTGTTGGATGTCAATGGGAGTAATATTCATCTCCCTGAATCCAAGATGGAATGTGTGGGTAGTGTCCCACCACCTCTCCCCAAGGGCACATAACACCACAGTGGAACTCGGTGTCTCATCCAGCACCTTCGCCAACGGGCCAAACCCTGTGTATGATACCATCCAACGTACAACAGTAGGGAGATTCTCCTAAATCTCCTTCAACACAGTCATCCCTCGAGATCGAATGCTTGAAGGAGTTATGTCAGTCTATAAGAAAACAGAACAAAAACCCTTCATTAAGCGCAAGGAACAAATAGAAAATTAAATTGAAAGACCAAGAGTCACCATAATTACATAGCCACTAAGGTTTTTCACCCTAGACGAATGATGATGTGCGGACTCGCATAACAAGGTATGCTCATCGCCAATGGGATAAAATAAATCAAAATCATTCTCATTACCTAATGTAAGGGACACCCTACACCGCCACTCTAGGATGACCCAGTCATCAATGGTCAACCACTCGTTATTGAACACCTCACTTAAAGATCCAGCTATTTGAAGTTGTGAAGAAGAAACGGCTTAAAAATGATTTTTAGAGAGAGAAAAAGAAGATTCAAACACTTGAAGGTGTAAAAACTGGGGAGGGATCGCCCCTTTTTAAAGAAGGTTAAAGGGCCTGCTGATCGGAAGTCCCCCACCCATACCGATCGACAATCGCCTTTTCCTCTTTTCAAGGAAGCCCAAGAGTCCATGCCATTGCTGATTGGCACCTCCTCAAGCCTGCCTATTGGCAGTCCCATAAGATTTTGTGCAAGAAAATACAAAAAAAATTAAAAAAAAACTGGAAATTTCCCAAAAAATTCCAAAAAACTATTATCTCTCAAAAAAATCATTTTTTAAAGCGCTATTCCCCTGACAAAATCTCAAATCCCCGGTTGGATTAATCTAACATTCTTATTCTGAGCCCACAATAATTTCCCATCTAGAACCTCAAACCTACAACAAGTTTCAAGATAACACAATCCCTAGTGGAACGACAAGGGCACCTATAACCCTAATATAATTTAAATTTCCCCGCGAGAGCTATTCCAAGTGTCACAATTTTAGGTCCTCAAAATTAACCTCGACACGTAGAATTGGTCACCCCAACTTTAGGTCCTCAGAATTGACCTCGACACGTAAAATTGGTCACCTAAACTTTAGGTCCTCAGAATTGACCTCGGCCCACAAAATTGGTCACCCTAGCTTTAGGTCCTCAGAATTAACCTCATCCCTCAGAATCGTCCGTCCTAAATTTGGGTCCTCGGAATTGATCTCGGCCCTCAGAATTGGTTATCACAAATTTAGGTCCTCACAATTGACCTTAGCCCTCAGAATTGGTCGCCCCAACTTTAGGTCCTCGGAATTGATCTCGGCCCTCATAATTGGTCATCACAACTTTAGGTCCTCAGAATTAACCTCGGCCTGTAGAATTGGTCATCCCAACTTTAAGTCCTCTAAATTAACCTCGGACCTTAGAATTGACCTCGGACCTTAGAATTGTTCATCACAACTTTAGGTTTTCAGAATTGACCTCGACCCTCAGATTGATCGCCCCAACTTTAGGTCCTCAGAATTGACCTGGGCCCTTAGAATTGGTCGTCACAATTTTAGGCCCTCAGAATTGACCTGGGACCTTAGAAATGGTCGTCACACTTTTAGGTCCTCAGAATTGAAATGGGCCATCAGAAGTGGTCGTCACAAGTTTAGGTCCTCAGAATTGACCTTGGCCCTCAGAATTGGTTGTCACAACTATAGGTCCTCAGAATTAACCTCGATTCGCAGAATTAGTCGCCCCAACCTAAGGTCCTCAGAATTGACCTCGACCCTCAAAATTAGTTTTTATAACCTCGGCCCACATAATTGTTCATCACAATTCATGGTTCTAAGAATTAACCTCGGCCCTTAGAATTGGTCATTACAACCTTGGCCCTCATAATCGGTCATCCCCGACATAATTTTAGATCCTGAGAATCGATATTAACCCGTAAAATTGGTCGTCCCAACTATAGGTCCTTAGAATTGACCCTGGCCTGCAAAATTGGTCGCCGTAACCCAAGTTCATCCAAATTGACCTCTACCCTCAAAATTGGTGGTTACAACATCGGCCCGCATAATTGGTCGTCACAATTCAAGATCTTTAGAATTGACCTCGACCCTTAGAATTGGTTATTACAACCTCAACCCACAAAAATCGATTATCCCCACCACAATCTAAGGTCCTCAGAATTGACCTCAACCTACAAAATTGATCATCCTCAGAATTAACCTCGTCCCTCAGATTGGTTTCCCTAACTTTAGGTCCTCATAACTGACCTCGACCCGCTGAATCAGTCATATTCATCTCCTTAGGTCCTCCAAATTGACCTCGACCTGCTGAATTGGTCACCCTAGCCCCTTTGAATCAACCTTAACACCCCCTCGACCTACTGAATTGGTAATACTTGTCCCCTTAAGTCCTCAAAATTGACCTTGACCCACTGAATCGATCATCCTTATCTCCTTAGGCTTTTAGAATTGGCCTCGACTCATTGAATCGGTCATCCTCGTCTCCGTAGGTCCTCAGAACTAAACTCAACCCTCTGAATCCGTCGCCCTCATCCTCTAGGTCCCCATAATTGACCTAAAAACCTCTTCCGCAATGTCTATGTGGTGTCTATCATTCGACAACCTTAACTTGTTTCAATCTCACTCGCCGAGGGCTCTCCATAGATGCCCCATCTTAGTACCACCCTAATAACCTCCTTAGGTCTCTAGCATTCATTCGTTCATCGTAAACCATAGGTAATACTCTGAGTACCAATCTAGAGGCCACTGATCTTTCTCGAGCCCCATTTTACTCTGGTCAACCAACTAGCTTAAGAGAACCTAAATGAAATCATGAAGGGCATTGAATACCCTTTCCAATGGTCCATCCTATGCACTAATCAACCTCACAGTACAGATGAATGACACGTTTTACTCTGAAGAGTCATTAGGAACTCTCGAGCCTTAATTTACCGTAGTCAACTCTCCATCTTGATTTAAGCTCAATGAATCTTCGAAGGTCCCTGAAACCCCTTTCCAACGGTCTTCCTTATGCTCAAATCAATCTTACGGTATGAACGATCAGTCCGTTTTACCCCAAAAACTGATTTAGAGTCCATCGGCACTCCTAGGCCCCTTTTGACTTTATCCAACTCTTCATCTTGAGTGAATCTCAATAAATCTTTAAAGGGATCTAAATATCGTTTCCAACAATCCTCCCCATGCGTGAATCAACATCACGATATGGAAGAATGACCCATTTAACTGTGAAGTGTTACCGAGCGCTTTTGGGCCCCGTTTAACCTCAATAAACTCTTCGAACCGAATGAAGCTGAATGAAATCTCTAAAATCTCTCAATACCCATTCTAACGATCCATCGCGTGCATTAATTAACCTTACTTTACGAATGAATTATCCATTTTCCTTCGAAGATTTCTTGTCCAAAGACAAACAGGCACTTTCGGGCCTCGTTTGACCTTGGTCAGCTCCCAGACTTGGAAGTGGCTTAATGGATAATTAAAGGTCTCTGAATAACCTTTCCAATGGTCCACCCTAGGAATAATACTAACTTATGGATTGGAATTTTATAAAACCTTCCCCAGACAGCCGAATGGCACCCTCAGGTGCCTACATATCTGTAGTGTGCCTAAGGTGTTGTACTAATAGGTAGGTCCATGTAATTACCGATCGGAAGTCCCCTTGGCCCTAATAGAGACAATGACCTCCAATTAAAACGAACCCCTAAACATCACTTTCATCAATTCAGAGAACTCTTGAATTCAAAGTTGTTCCCTTCCTAAAAAGCCCATTTCCCACATTCCATTCCATCACTATTTTGATTCTTAGTAAATTCCCATTGCAAAATCATAATATCAACACTCAAGATTGACATAAAGCATTCATAAAGAGGTCCAATTCTCCATCATTTTCTCTAATTCTCTTATTTTAGTATTAGTTGTTTTATTTCTACTTTAGCACTTTATTTTATCTTATATATTAATCTCAAACCTTTATTAGTAGTAGTTGCACATACTGTATTTTCATAAAAAAAGAAGAAGGGTTTTTCTATAAATTCCAAAAGAGGGATTCTCATCTCACATTCTCACTTTTAAAACAAGTTTTCTCTACACACGCACAAGAGAAATCCCCTGTTTGAATTATGGATTGAACCCCACCCTATGTTATATTCGAACTATGTGGACTTTAATGCACCTTGGGCTACGTAGGCATCTTGGGTAAATTTCGAGACTCGAGTCCTCCCTTATGCGCATTTATAATATTATCTTCATATTATATATATATATATATATATATATATATATATATATATATATATATATATATATATATTCTTAATGAATGTCATATTCTTCCATGCTTTTATTTTGTCCGATATATACATTCGTTTTTCCATAACGACTTGTGATTCGGCAACACTCATACTATATTTTAAATTATTATTTTTGGGAACACTCCTAAGGATGAATTCACTTCGTCCTTTTCCATAATGCGAGTTGAATGATTCCATTCTTCATCTATATTATGACCATAAGAACATACTTCATGGAATCTAACAGGAGACAATTAACACGTGCTCATAAGATATCGAAAGGGAGGGATGGGTGCCTAACACCTTCCCATTTCCTAACTTAGTCCCCGGACCTTTGAACTACTTGATTTCGCAAGCATCAGTATTATCTTTGATGCCGGTCTCTTGAGGCGATGATATTTCTTTTGATTATTTTGTGCAATGTAGGATGGCGACTATATCTCTACAAATTATCCCACATTGACAACGATCAAGCGCCCCGAGAAAGGGAGTAATGCCATACGTGCATCGAAGGGAACCCCTGGAAAAGAAAAAGGGGGAAGCCCCGGGCTGGCCGCACCATATAGCTTTACCTGAAAGTGTTTTGTTCTTTAGTTCATAAGATCATTCTAAATATGTATTGCGGTGTGACTAAGATGAGTTATAACATTTACTCAAGATGAATTAAGCTTGAAATACCATAAATTTTTAAACCTTTTGAATTCTAAATGTATAGTTCATGGTCATAAACACAACCAAGATACAAGAACTATGTGAAAATAAGTCAAATAGATTAGTCTTAGCATTTTAGTAAGGTGACCTATAAGCACACAATCGCAAAAACTATCTAAAAACGGATTATGAAAATAAAGCATAAAACAAAGTAGGATGAGATAACGAACAAGATCATCATTCTAACAAGTCCTAAGATCATAGAGAAACCTCCTGACAAGTAAAATTCGAGGGGATCAATAAATGATCCGATCTAGTTTCTAAATCTACCATATGTAAATGATTCTTACTAATCCATATATGTCTAACAAGAGGTGGATTGGGAGTACGTTGGATCTTGGGCGTATTTAAAGTTATTTTGACCCATTTCCAATAAACATGCCTTGGATGTTCATGTTGCCTTCTCAAAGTATTATTCCTAACAAAGCTATACTTATTCCTATTATTGTGAAAGTGCAAGGTTGATTTAATCAAATAATAAATTTCTCTCAATTATTCTTTTCTATTACAATGATCACATTTATAAACCTTAGGATGAGGCGCATGAGGAGATGTCTTGGGAGAAACCTTATCAAAATATTGAACCTTTTTCAATATAAAACTAAAAATACTTATGGTAATTTATGGTAATAGGAACAAATAAATTCCTCATTAAAAAAAGTACCACTTAAGTCGTTTAATTCAAGATTAAACTATTTAAATGGCTTTAAACAGTTTGTTGAAGAAACTATTTTCTTAAAATAAATTTCTTAACACAAGATGTGTAAAAGATTATGAATGACTTATTTAAGTTATAGGTTTACCAGTTTTGAAAACCAAAGCTTATAAAGAAATTAAATCAACACAACCTCAAGAAAGGGATGTGAGGAGGAGGAAGTATACAAGTAAAATTTTAATGTGGTGAAACCCCACCCAATTGGAGAAACATCCATGGAGGTATTTACACCTCAAAAGAAAAAAATCCACTAAAATAGAGTAACAATTTACAAAATATATAGCAATTAACATACACAATCAGACCTAATTTGAAGTTCAGAATTGTACCAACTCCTCTGGATTTTCTAACTTCTCCCAAGGCTCTGATGTTGTTGATGTTCTCTTAGCTTTGTAACTCCACTCCTTTTAGCTTAACGTCGGCTCAAAAGTACAAGATCTCAATAGCAACACTTTTCAGTGTAGTAGTGGGAATGTGTAAGTGATGAGGTGCTCTAAATCACGTGCATGCAACTCACACACACTTAATTACAGACATGATGCTAATCAAATTACAAACATATAAAAAATATATAAAGATTTTCAAAACCAGTTTAATCAAAACTATCAGACTTTGGATCTTTCAATATATCCACAGATCAAGAGGGAATCTTGCTATAAACACGAGCCAAGATCCTAAACACTTTCTTATTTTGAAAATATACAAACTATTTCACAAAATGTGAAATGTATGAAAGTGTAAATCCCCAATCAAGATTTTAAACTAGATCTAAGTCTGAATGTTCAAAGAAACTGAAATCAGAAACTGTTTTGTTGTTTTTAAGGTTTGAAAAATAACATTTGAAAACAACCAACAAAACTATGATTTATCAAAATAATAAATCAAAACTAAGAGAGATAAACATGAAATGTACCATAGAACTTCAATCTCAGTTTTCTATGAAAAAAATGAGATCAAATTGTGGTGATTAAGTTGGAAAAGAGATTAAGGACAGAAGAGGAATGATATTCACAACTCTCAAATGAACACACTCTCAGAAGTATTTTTCTGGTGAGGTTTGGCCTGAGTTTAGTTTAGGGTTTCCTTTTTCTCTCTTTTTTCTCTTTTCTCTCTCTCTCTCTCTCTCTATTTATTTTCTCTCAAAAGTGAGGTAAGCAAAATATTGTAATCGCAACACATAAGACATGCATTTATACTAATCCATGGAAGCCTCTAGAACTTTGAAGAAAATGAATGGTCACGATTAGGTCTTAAGTGATCGAGGCAAATCTGATGGCTATCAATGCACCACAATTATAAAGCCTCTGATTGGTTAAAAGAAAGCACAAGGATCAGGTAAGAACGCATGCAAACCATAGATTAAAACTATCCAAGGGTTCACAATCAAACACAGTTATGTGAGGGCAAGAAAAAACAAATGCAACCGTTGTTAGATTAACAGGTGTAGGGTTGTGATGGTTTATAAAACGCGTGTTTTTGAACTTCTAGAAATATAATTTGCGCCCACAAAATTATCAAGCGCGTTTGGTTTCTACCCAAGAAATTTTAACAACTTAAAGAATTTACAAATCAGCCCACTAACTTTGTAAAAGCCAAATTTGAAATTTCTAAAAATTGTTTAGAAAATCTTAGAATTTTTTTAAAGTATCCCAAAAATTATGAAAAAATTATTTTAAAGGGATTTAACTCACACACACCCATATTATGAAGAATGAAATATCATATGCAACAGATAAATGATCTAGGTGTGGTGTTAGTGTTTATACCTTTGGACTATTAGAGGAAATCAAAATGAACGGTCTGAAGGCTTGTTGGTTTAAAAGGGTATGGCTCAATTTTGTCACTATTTCCAAACTAGATGAGAACCTATGTAGTATAGACTCAAGTGAGTCAAAGATATAGGGTGCTTCAATCTCCCCCTTTAGAAATATGAGATAAAATTTCCTTTGAGTCATCTAGGACTCGTAGGGATACAAAAGAATAAGAAAAACCTAGTCCTATATAAAAATTATATTTACCCAATATTCTAGAGAAAAAAAATTACATCACTCAACTAGATACATATCAATACCCTATCAAAATTTTTTTGTAAATGAAGGTACTGATTCCCGAAAATAAGATAACTAAGATCAAGCTTTTTAGTTGAGAATACAATAAGATGTCCAAGAGGACTCAAATTTCTTCCCCATTTTGTCTTAAATGGACAAAGGGAAAAGTAAACAAGTATGAAACAATAAATCATTGTTCTGCCATAACCATACCAATAGATTTGCGCAAATATTCAAATCGAAGAAAGTCTAATGGTTTAGTAAATAGGTCAGCTAATTGCAATTCAGTAGGTAGGTAATTAATTTTTAACTCCTTTGATTCAACTAACTCGCGTATGAAATGATAACTGATTTTAATATGTTTGTTTGGTATTTTTCCTTAAGTAGACTCGATTGATTATGTGATAGGCGGTACGAATGGATTCTACCAAAAAATATTTAAGGAGTTTCTTTGCATGAATCATCACATGGGTCATTTCTTGAAGAGTGCAGTTTTTACTCTCAGCAATTCCATTTTATTGAGGTGTCTTAGGAGAACTAAATTCATGTTTGTAACCATTATAGTCACAATATTCAATGACACCTGAATCTATGAATTCTTCTCCTCTATCACTACGAATTCTATCTACTTGGGAGTCCTTTTCATTTTCTATTCGAACTAAGATTTTCAAAAACTTACGAAAGGTTTCTGATTTGTGTTTTAAAAAGGCAACCCAGGTAAATCGAGTGAAGTCGTCAACAATAACAAGGGTGTAACTATTGCTGTAAAGACTAGTAGTACGAGAATGACCCATTAGGTCCATATGGATGAGTTCTAGAGGTTTAGTGGATAGAAATTCTTTAACTTTCTTGTGGGGAGCCTTAATAATTTTCCCTTCTTAACATAGATCACAATTGATGTTTGAAATTGGTTTGATCTTAGGAAGACATATAACTATCTCTTGGGAGCACAATTTGCTAAGGCTATCATAATTAATGTAACCCAACCTATTATGCCATATCTCATTGTCATCCATTATGGCAATGTTACAAACCTCTGTACTTGGATTGATTGTGTAACAATTATCGAGAGTATGGAGACCTGTAATAATACAATCACCTTTTTCATTTAAAATTTTGCAATTGTTCTTTGAAAAAGTGACTGTATGGTTTGAGTCACAAAATTGTGATATACTTAGTAAATTGGCTTTAAGACCTTTTACCAAGAGAACATCTTCTAGAATGGGTAATCCTTCTTCATGGAGTGTTCCTTTACCAATAATCTGGCATAATACACCATCTCCAAACAATACTTTTCCTCTGAAGAAGTTAGTTTTGTTTGAAAGTTTGGAGTCATCACCGGTCATATGTTTGGAACAACCTGAGTCTAAATACCATCCAGTTGTCGTGTGTTCATCTTTGAAAGCACTGATCACAATGTTGCATTTTAACTGGGGTAATAGATCATCTTTTCTAACCCAAATAGCTATAGTTTTCAATTTGCACTTATTAGCTCGTATTTGATAAAACTTGCGAGCTTCTGTCTTTTCTTTAAAATATTTTTGTGCATATTTATTAGCATTATAAACAGTTTGAGCAATTGGTTTAGAAAAGAATCTAGGATTCCTTCTTGTTGATGGTCTTTTAGTATTAGTCCTTCTCCTTCTATTACGATAGTTAGAATTCATGTCTAGTTGTCTAGAAAGGACATAGTTGTTTCGGATTCTTCAAGAATAGTTGAAGTTATGGTAAATAGGAGAGTTATAGACTAGATTACATAGATGTTTGGAATAGCAACCATCAAGTGAATTTCCATAGATATCATAATAGGAGAAGTAAAGGTGGCATGTAGAACTCATAACCTTAGGAAAATTATTATACGAAGGTTTGTATAGGTTTTGAGCTCTAGTCTTGTTCCTAGATGGCACATGATGAAATGACGAATCGTCTTGTTGAATAGGGGGCAGACATACTTAGCCTTTTGTTCAACATTATGCTTAGAGTTACTTGATTCACCAATGTCTAACTTCACTTATTTGTATCAAACTCATTTTTCAAGTTTTAAAAGGTCTGGACAAGTTTCAATAAGTCTTTTACCACGAGACGCAAACTTTATTATTTCAAATTTTTAGTTTGGGTCTTAGAGTTGGGACAAAATCCTATTCCAGTTCTATCACCAGAATTTGTATTAGTTTCAGCAACACAATCATCAAAACATCTAGAATTATTTTCAAAATTTGTAAATTTTTTGAAGACTGTGGATTTCTTTTCTTTTGTTTGATCCAATTCTAACAACATTACTTTGTATTTCTTTTCCAAAATTTCATTTGAGTCAGACAACTCTTTCAGTTTTTGTTTAAAATTTTTTGTCTCATTCTCATGAGTTAGACATGAAGTAGTGTACTCTTCAGCATTCTGTTTTATCACTTGACTTAGGGTTTCTATCTTCTAGGTAAGATCCTTGACAATCTTTTCAAGCCTAGTGCTTTTCTGGAGAGTTTTTGTGTATAGTGTGTGAATGTCAGGAAGGTCATCGTTGTCGGAGTCACTAAGTGTGCAGTGTGCAATGTCCCCTAGCGATTCATTTTTAGGACTCACACACCCATTGACATCAACAATAGAGTGTTCCATTTGAGTCACACACACAATGTTTGAAGCATTATCAACATTCTCAAGCAATAATAAAGATAAACCAGTAGGCATAGTATCAGTTAACATATCATGATCAGATTACTCATCATCAGTGTAGATTATCTTAGCAAAGAATGACATATAAGGATCAAAAGTGTTAAATGACCTAGGTTCATCATTTTCATATTCACTTGAGTCATCCCAAGTCTTACATTGATGAGCCCTATTATGTTTGTGAATTTTGCCTAAGTTAACTCTATAGTCACTAGCCATGTGTCCTAACTTCCCACATCTATAACATTTAACATTTTTAATGTCTCTCTCAGGTCTCTTATAATTATCATTCTGGGGTTTGTCTTGTCTTCTTTCATGAGGCCTATTTTTATGTTGGTTTGGATAAGTAGGGTTGCCTTGTCTTTTTGCTATTTTATTTCTAAAGTTCACAATTTTATTAAACTGTTTAGAAATTAAGGGAATCTGATTATCCAAACTATCTAAATTACAGTCCTCATCAGAGTTTAAGTCAATGTTAGGTATGTTAAGTTCAGGTGTGGTCAACTTAGATGAAAAAACAAGATTGGAGGAAAACTATTTCTTTTGGGACTAGGTTAATTGTTTCTTAAATTTTAATTCCATTTTCACAGTTCTCAATTTGCTAATGAGGAGTTCAGGTGTGATATTTTAATCATCCATCTCCTCAATTGCATATCTCTTAGTATCAATTTTTTGTGGAAGTGATCTTAGTATTTTAGAAACATTCCTTTCTATCATATAAAATCCCATTGGCATGAAATTTGGTCACAATGTCTGTCAGTCTAATATAAAAGTCATCAAATGACTCAGTCTTAGTCATGATCAAGGAGTTGTACTGCTGGATAGCAGCCTTAACTCTGGTGTCACCCTCACGTACAGTCACTAGGGTATCCCATGCTTCCTTAGAGGTAGAACATAATGATATCCTCTTAAATTCATGTTCATTGATAGACATTAATATGGGATTTTTGCCTTTGTTATTGTTAAGGGAGTCTGTTTCTCTTCTTTAGTGAATTCACTGAGTAACTTTCTAATCCTCACAGTACTTCCTTCAGTGGATGGTTTAGTAGGAAAAGTGTAACCATTTTCAATAACTTCCCAAACATCATCTCCCAATGTCCCTTGGATGAAAGCAACCATTATTACCTTCCAATAAGAAAAATTGGTGCCATCAAAGAAAAGGGGTCTGGACAGGTTACCTAATCTCTCAAATTTCTCGTCCATAATTTTTTTTGAGAAAACAATTTCAGAAACACGAGATCTAAAGAATTTTGAAAAATTAAAGGTTTGATACTAATTGAAAAAAGTACCACTTAAGTCGTGTAATTCAAGATTAAACTATCTAAATGGCTCCGAACAGTTTGTTGAAGAAACTCGTTTGTTCCAAACTCACCCATTGAGGGGCTCTGTAGATACCCAATTATGTTACCCCCTAACTCTCCTTAGGTCCCTAGTACCTCCCTTCATCACTACAAACCCATGTCATGTCCCGAGTACTGACCTAGAAGCCATCGGGCACTCCCCAGCTCAGTTTGACCCAAAAATAAAACTCTTCATCTTGACTGAGACTGAATGAATCTTTGAAGGGCACTGAATACCCTTTTCAACGGACCACCCCGTGCACGATTTCGACTTACCATGCGGATGAACGATCCGTTTGCGTCCGAAACTTGACCTAGAGGACACCGGGCGCTCTCGGGCTCTGTTTGACCTAAGTCAACTCTTCAGCTCATCCGAGGCTGAATGAATCTTCTAAGGGAACTGAATACCCTTTCCAATGGTCCATCCCGTGCACGATTCTGACTTACCAGGCAAACGAACGATCCGTTCGACTCTGAGAGGTCACTGAATGTTTCTCGAGCCCGGTTGACCAAAGTCAACTCTCCAAATTGGGTCAAACTCTTTATAATGTCGAATTACATCTCCTAAACTTTCCAACGGTCCGCCTCGTGCGCGATTCGGACGTACCATGCGAACGAACGATCCGTTTGCGTCCGAACGATTCCCCATCCAATGGATCGACAAACGCTTCCGATCCATATTTGACCCAAAGTCAACTCCCAAACCTGGGAGCGATCCAAAGGACTTTCAAAGGTCTCTAAATTATCTTTCAAACGGTATACCCCGTGCACAATTCTGACCAACGGTTTGCCCTCGACAACCAATTTTTTGAAAAAGCCTGAAGCGCACTACCAAGTGGCATGTCCAAACCCTGCCTATCGGCAGGTGCCGATAGGCAGGAACGGGTATCTTCCGATCGACACTTACCTAGGCCTATAAAAGGATTCCTTCACCTCATTTACAAGGGGAGCCCAGAACTGATAAAAATCTCTCTCAGCGAATCCCAAAACCCTCTCTCGAAGGCAGCGCGATTTCAACATCCAATTCCCTTTTTTGCTTCCACTTTTCATCATCCTTTTCATCAAACTTGGTGAATTAGACACTCTCCATCATCATCCAAGCACAAGGGCTTCTCTCCAACATTCAAGATCAAACTCAATATCTTCAAAAAGGTCCAACTTTCTCACCTTTCTCTTCAAATTCTCTTAAATTCGCAATAACTTATTTTCTTACTTAGCACTTTTATTATCTCATTTCACACATTCTAATATACTTTTTATTTATTATTATTTCACATCTCTTATTTTCATATAAATAAAACCCAAAAAACAAGAAAAAGAGGGTTTGCTCATAAATTCCAAATAAGGATTCTCCCACTTTTTTTGCACTTTTCTCACAACTAAAACACTTTTTCTACACACACACACACACATACAAATAAGAGATCCAACATTTGGATTTAAGGGATAAACCCCACCCCTCGTTTTGTATGCGAACTACGTGGACTTTGATGCCTTTATAGGCTACGTAGGCATCTCGGGGTAAAACCCGAGACTCGAGTCCCTTTTTCCACTTTTTCTATTATTTTCTATCTTCTCTAAATCTAATCTTCTTATATTCTATATACTTGTCCTTAGTGACGCATTACTCCATATGCGTTATCGTTCTATTATAACGATCAACGTAGGGGTAATCGCGTAAATCTTATTTTTCAAATATTATTCTTATACCTTCCTACGGATGACTCGCTTTATCTTTTCCATGATACAAGTCGAGGATTCCTACCTCCATTCTATATATACACATGCATACGTATCACGGGGGGAAATATAAGGGAAAATAGCAAATATCCATGAGAGACCGAAAGGGCGGAATGGGTGCCTAACACCTTCCCATTTCGTAACTAAGCCTCCGAACCCTTCTCGAATCATTTTGGTTTCGAATGCACCAGTATGTCTTTGGATTCCATCCTTCGGGGTGGCTTCCCCTTTTTCTTTTGTCTGTTTTGAGTAAAATAGACTGGCGACTCTGAATCTCTCTACATTTTTACACCACATCTCAAACGACGCTGGCCAAAGCGCTCCCGAGAGGGACGCGCGGGACCCAAAGGATCCTTCCTCCACGAGCCCGCCTGCATGGCGAGGATCGGGGATGGCCACAGTTACAATTTGTGTTATTTACTCTCTCTATTTCTCCATGAGTTTTATGTCTTTGTTGTTTCATGTGTGTAGGCCTTCAATTGCAAATATAACGCCTACTTCAATGCAGCTTAGTAGTCAGTCGAGTCTGTCATTTGTTTTTTGGTTTTGGGGGATGGGATTTAGGATCGGCTTGACGACTTGGCTTAGTAAATTCAGTGACATTTTTTTTATGTTTTGTCCCGGAATAGCCAAAGGGGGAGATTTGTAAGGACAAATTCCCAATTGAGTCATTTGTAGTTTTGGCTAAATTTTGTTGGACAAAATATTTTGGTCATTATGGTTCGTACAAATATTAACATTGAAGAATTTGGGCACCGACTATGCACACCTCATCATGTGTATTCCGAATGCTCTTTTCCCAAAGTTATATGACCCGGTTCCTTTTATATGTTGGAGACAAACTTAATTTTATTAAAAATAATTTCTTGAGAAATTTTTCAAAGAAATTTTAGTAAGTGTAAAAATTATCATTTCGTTGGAAAATTTCCCAAGTTGTTCGAACGACCCTGTTCGAAAAAACCTGTTCGAATTAGTTTGCTAACGAACATTTGCACAAAATTCACATAAATTTCGTTAGAAGTTTTGTTAGAAATATCATTCGAACGAATATGTTCTAACGATAATCCAAACGACTTCCTTTGCTAATTCTCTTAAATGTCATTAGTATCTCGTTTGAACGACCTCGTTCGAATGATAAACTATCAGCTTGAATTTTTTTTAAATTTCGGCAGTTCCTTTCTTAACTGTTTTTGTCCACTACTTTTCCCTTATCTATCTCTTATGGATAAAAAGTAATACATGCTTTTTAACTTGAACACAAGAGAAACATCCAAAATGATTTTTTTACTCTTTTTGTCTCCAACCTTTATGTGATCTTTTGATCATTCTTTGAGAACCAAAACTCCATTCACATCCTTCAATTTATTCATCCTTGATGTGTGCGTTGGAACTTCTCACAAGTGCTGATTGGAGACGGCTTTTGGGTTTCGATGGATACCGAGACACGGGAAGTGTTGTGCAATGCATTAGATCTTCACGTACTAAAGACGGAGGTAGAGGATACTGCATCAACGAGTCTTAGTGAGTCAAGTCTGAAAGTCTTTTGAGTCTCTTTGTAAAACCATATTTGGAGTGGATTTGTCTAGGCCCAGCTGTCCGAGGTCTTTTCGATTTGGGTTTTCCTTGTACATCGGTGTGTTGTGGCTGTGATTATTTATTTTATCTCGAAAAATCACCTAGATACATGTGTAGGTTAGAAGGATAAAATTTGGATTAAATCATAACTTTAGTTTAATTTGGTAATTGTGCATGCTTACTTAGAAATTAGTAAAGAACATTTAAAATTGGAATATATCTACTTTTGGCCTAATTTATATTCTGTTTTGAAGTGTATTCAATGAAATTAACTAAATCCATATAACCGTGCAACTTCAAATCCACTTCAAAATATTTATAGATTTCCCAAGTATTTGAACTTAAAATATCTCAAGAATATATAGAAGAGAAATATAAAACTTAAAACTTGTATCAATACGAGGTTAAAAAATAAGTTTTTGTCAAAAGATTTTTCTCTCCCTGAAATATGATTCTTGTGGAAAGAAAGATTTGGCAAAAATATTGTGTCCATAAAGAAATTAAAAAATCCCACTTACACTTTTGCACAAAATAAAGTTTAACCCTCTTAGATATACTCACCAAAGCTTGAAAGAGAAGCTAGGAGGGTAAAGGTGGGTTATTAGGCTTGACTAGGTGAAAAAGTAAAAAAGATATAGGTAGATGTTTAGTTTTCAAGAGTATTAAGAAAGATATGCACAATCTTAGTTAAAAAAGTAACTTTTGGCATTATCAAACCCGTGTCGCTTCAAGGTCACGACGATGAGACATTTCATCATTGTCGCAAACCAGAATTGATCTAGGTCGTACAATAGTTCAGACTTTTTGAACGGGCAATGAACTTTTGTGTCGTTGTGGTAAAACTGCCCCGAGAATATAAGGCAAGCCAAAGAACAAAATATCTGTAACAAGGTGCGGCTAGTGAGACACCGTCACTATAGGGAGATAAAGCCTTGCTATAACGAAAGTCTCCTGGGGCAGACCTCAACAGCCTTTATGAAATGAAATTTGTAATATTTTCAAATAAAGCTTTACTACATTTCATAAATAAGTCCAAAGATCCATATCAACACAAACACACACACACAAAAGTATTTTCTAATAAAGAGAACATGTGTGAGCAAAATGTGTATGAGTTTACATATTTTTACCTTCCTACTAGTGGTATGAAAAGGATACACATGAAGGTGAGGATGTTTGTTGTATGATTTGCAAGGATTTTTATTGGAACGACCTCAAGGACAACACTCAAAGTATAATTGGTCAACAGAATAAAACAACCTAGTCCATTGGGGATCATTAGTAAAATGCATACTCTTACATTGTGGTTATGTTTTCTTTATTAGTCTTCATCGTCGTGAGGTGGTTGTTCATTTTTCGAATTTTTATCTTAACTTTATGTGGACAATTCATGAAGTTATATTCAAGATGAAGCCCTACATCCATGAGTGCTTTGAAGTGCTCTATATACCACTTAAGTTGTTCACAATAGTGTTAAATTAGGTTTTTAATTAATATGGCGACCTGTTCTTTCTCCAAGGTCTGGTTCATCATTTATGCTACCTTAATCCTATAAAGGCTCCCGGGTGTTCCCTACCTCTTGATTTGTAATCTCTAAGTCTCGACGAGTGACTTTTAACTCATCGTTGTACTTATACTTCTTCACGAACTCTTGACATATATCACTGCATGTCATGATCCTTCTGTCATTGGTTGATGGGAACCATTTAAGGAAACCTCCAAATATGGTGTTTCCAAACATTTGTGTTATAATGTCTTCCAAATCCCCTAGGTCTTGCATGGCATGAACATAGAACATGAGGCCAAGAATTGTGGAAACTTTCACTAGGAACCCTTGTGACACCCCACCTAATTAAATACCGGGTGATCAGGCCTTCATTAAATTAAAATAGGATTCCCATTTGGTTCATTCTTAGCATCACTGTCGAAAACTTTTTATAACATTTACTAACCACCTAGTATTTAAAAAGCCGGTGCCAAATTTTATCTTTTTATTAAACAAAACAATATGCGAAAACAAATACAATAACTAACCATCCACGTAATAATGAATAAGTTGAACAATCAATTGATAAGCAACGGATGTAAAATAATGCCGAATAAACCATCGGTTCCCAAATCCAAATAAAAGTCCACTATAAAAAAATTCAAATGCATTGACTGACATAAAGAAATAACTGAGGGCCAACACGCCCGAATAAAATACTGAACTGCACCCTACACTAGAATGAAGTAACTAAAGCGTCTAGTTCCAAATCCTGCAAGCATCCATAAGTGCTGCAGCTATGCATCCCTGGAATAGATCATCCTTCTTGGCATTCCTTTGGCTGGACACTTAAAAGGATTTTGAAAGTACGGGTCAGAGCCCAAGTAAAAATCATTTGAAAATATTTAGCAAGCATTTAAATATCAATTTGAATGAACAGCTATTAAATACAAATGTTAGACTGCAGACACTCCCTTGAGTTTCATCACCTCTCATCTATAGTGCACACCTAACGTCCCACCTAGTCAAGATACCCAATCTAACTAGGTCTCAAGTATCTAATAAGCCTCAAATCAGTCTAGCTCACCCGTACCGCCCATACAGTACATTATCGAATACCCCGAACTACCATTTAATCATAGTTAAGATTCTCCTAAGCTTGTTCGTACTGCCCATACAATAAGCTACCGAATACCCTTAATAACTAACATACCTCCTCTATTATTATTAAACCCACGTTACCATTTCACATATTTTATGGTTCAAGACTTACCATTTAGGTTTCTCTACTCAAAATTTATTGTAGATATTCACCATCCATCTTCCTACTATTTACACCTTAGTAGATTCATCATTAATTACATTTACACTATCTAATCTCCCTACTATTTACTCTTTAGTAGATTAATAGTTCTTTAGATACATACTATATCATCTCACTATTATCCCACATAAGTAGATAAATCTTTGTTTAGATACACACTTTCTAGCCTCACTACTATCACACATAAGTAGGAGAAAACATCCAGGCATATATATATATATATATATATATATATATAGCATCCACCAGTTTGGCCACCGTTATGAAAATTCGTGTACTCCGCTATCAGTCTAAGTACCGCTCGTACTATATTAAGGACAAATGGTTCGGCATGTCTCCTCGAACCCAAAATAAAAATCACACATATTGAAGGCGAACATAGTCCCCGGCTAAATGGGTCACGCACATACCTACGTTCCCGTTCAACCATCAAAACGATCATACTCTCAGATAGTACGTATCCAAGGTACTATGTTCTGGGTATAAGTCTAAATTCCCCCCAATGGGCTCATCATGATAAGACCGTCCACGACGTTAAACCTCCCCCCGATAGCAAGCAGCGTGAGTATGTCATACACATAATAATACATACTAGGCATGCACATAACCTATCCATATGTATATTCAATATAGGTACACACACAAACTATAATAATAAAACCGTATAGGTATACACTCAACCTATAAAAATCAATCCATATAGCTATACACTCAACCTATGATTATCACCCGTATGTAGCATTTTTCTCGAGAATGCTCACTGCACAATTTTATTTGATATATACTCTCTAATGTATATTACCGAGTATTGTTCTCTACCCGAAAGGCCTATTTTTACCCCCTAAGTTAATCCACAATTGTCCTACTTGTCTACCTCATAATTTCCCTTATCCTCTACACGATCCATTCTCATTCTCTCAAATTATTACATTAATAATTAAGCCCAACTAGCTTTAGCCTTAACTCTCGCATACATGACTAAGTCTCAAAATTATCAAGGCATACTGTCATAAAATATATCCCTCATTATATTCTAAATATGTTCTAAAAATGCCCCCGATAGTTATCCGCAAGTTCTGGGCTTAAAAAGGGAAAATTATCAAAATCTGGTAAACCGAATTGAGTCATAATTTTTTTGGTATATTTAACACCATGTGGCAAAATATTGATTACTCCTTCTAAATTTGATTGACCCGATTCAAGGCTCATTAGAAAGCTAAGATATAGAGATTTCCATCCATGTACGGATCGCACTCTAATTCTAAGGACAATTGAAATAGCATACGTTTAAAGTTACATAAAAAATTCTAGCAGATTACTATGCTGGAAAATCAAACACCCTATAGTAAAACATCGATTACTCCCTCTACATAATTCTGATTAACTTGATTAAAATATCATTAGAAAGATAAGACATAGATATTTCCAGAAATGTATGGCTCTTACTCTAACTCTAAGTACAATTGAAATGGCATACGTTTAAAGTTACGTTAAAAATTCTGGAAGATTGGCATCTTGTGTTCATAAATTAAACCCTAAGTCATTCAAGATTCATGTTCTTCAACGAAGAACGCATTAAGATTCAATATTAATCATCAAATATATTCAAATATCATTTTATCTTCACATAGGTATAATTTTCGATGAAAAGTTTACACAAATAACTTCAAAGATTCAATCCAATAATCAAATTATCGATTAATAAACATAAGACCCTAGTTTTCTCATGTTCATCATCTTTATTAATCAAGAACTCATATTTCTCTCTTATTAACCAACCCAAACCCAGTGATTTCATATTATCATCATTAAGGAACATCTCTACATACATTCCTACTTTAGTTTATGAATTAAACCCTCCCAAATTCATATAAAACATCCAAAAGCATGAAATCAAACCCTAATCTACATGGGTATTAAAACATGATTAATATAAATTGCCATTTTAATACTTGCCTCTCAATAGAAGGTCTGAAATTTGTTGATAAGATGATGTGGTGGTTCTCTCCTCGCTCCGATCTCGATTCCGTTGCGTTCGGGGTGAAAAACTGTGTAGGAACCTTTAGATTTATTCTCATCATTCTCTCCTCTTGCCTCTCTTCTATTATGACTGTTATAACCCTAGTTCCTTTCTCAAATATCAAATATAAGACTTAGCATTTTCGAAGTTCTCTAAACCACAAACTCCCGAATGACCGAAAAAACCTTAAATAGTGTCGGATTCGCCTAAAATCATCCCAGGACCCAAACAATACCCCTGAGTACTCTTTTTCAACTATTTCGACCCATTTGGAATCAATCGTGACCTTAAAACCACCATCCTAGTTACTTTTAAAATCATCTTATTTTCACCTCAAATTACGGTACACGTGAAATTAACGTAAACTGAGTTAATTAAATTAAATCATCTGAATTGATTATAAACAAAGTCCCAAATACAGATGTGAATATCTATATAACATATTATAGTGTAAGAGAAATAATAAAGTTAAAACAGTTAATGTATAAGTAAGTTATTCTAACCAATGTAGGATGTATGTGTATATAATATAAACAAAGGATAATTATATATAAAGTTCGACTTGTTCACTTGGATGGAAATACGTACTCACATAGGGTGTTTTAAAGTTCACATAGTTCAGAAAGGGATATAGGGATTCTACCTCTTATTTCGACTCAAAGGGGGAGATCAACATTCCCTTTGTGTCTCGAAATGGTTTTGAAGTTAAAATAGTTTATATATGAAAACATATGGACGTTTTGCAGACAATGAGAATGATTTTTGAAATGGGTTTACATAAAACTATATTGATGGAGAAAGAGAGACGATAATTCTAATATTAAGATCAAAGAATTAGGTAGAATCCCGAGATTAAGTGATCCTCTAACCATAATAACTTACATATTACTTTGAATATTTGTATTTGATTTTTATAACACATTGGTATACAAGAACACATGTGGTAACGTGTGTGTGTGTGTGTGTGTGTGTGTGTGTGTGTATGCATATAGATATAACCATATTACGCCTATATATCTACCATAGGTATAATAAAAGTCAATGTAGTTTAGAATAACTTTTTAAAATAAAAAAGAAGAAGCGAGAGATGAATATGGTAGGGTGGTGCTGCAACAGAACACCAATCTTTTAGCTCTAGAATTTTATAAAGTAAATAAAGTTAAGGGAACCTTACATACCATGCAGTTATTCTTCCACTCTGGTAGGGATCCTACTGGAGATCGTCCTTTTGGCAAGTAGATTTTAGACTTCTTCGGGAGAAAAAGGATATTTTTAGGGAAATGAGGTTGGTTTCATACTTTATTTGGATTTTATGAGAGATGTTATGAAATGAAAATGGGTGTTTATGTGAAAGACTTAAAGTTAGGCTTTGAATGGGTTTACATGGATTAAGAATAGAATATTTGGATTTTATTAGAGAAATAAAGTGGGAGAACTGGATATAGAAACATTTATTGATCGTTTTAATTTTTCTTCAAATGGGTTAGCCATGGCTCTGTGCCCTCGTGAATGATTAGTCAGGAGGTGGTACTTGGTAGTTGGGCTATTGGATTTGAGCTTGTTTATGATTTTTTGGGTTTTTTTCATGGCTTGACAAGGGTTTATTGAGATACATTTGATTTATTTGTTAATTTTGTCTCATCTAAGATTGTTGAAAGGTGTTACATTGTATTATGGTTCTTTCGTGTTCCCAGGGAATGGGACCGGGTGTCTACAATTACGACTCACATTGTGTTCTTATTGTTGTTGCACGGTGTCTTTTGTCAATCTAAATGTCATTGAGTATCACTTATATGTTGCTATATTTGACAGATATATTGGTAAAATACTAACATATGTATCAAAATTTTATCATTTTAATATTTAACTAAAGGGTGGAGAATTCATATTTTGCTAAACCTATTATGCGAAATGACATTAAATGTTTACATAAGGTCGAGAGAAAATGTTAGGATACAATTTCTTTTAATTTGGGCTTAATATCATGATGGTCCTTCAACGATATTTTTACCAAAAAATCCATTTATATTTTTTTCATAATGATCCACATTTTGGGTTCAGGTTTGGAACACATTAACTTACAGGTGTTTCTAGCAATGAACATGCCTAAAACTAAGATTTTACAAATCTATTCTCCATTGTGGATCCTTTCTGAAAATTTTGTAGAGAGTGTGGGTCGTTTTGAAAAATCTTTTAGAGATGATTTTTTAAAAAAAAAAATATGGAAGGCCTTTTCATTAATAGAAATGAATATAATATCATCTACACAACATTAGCAACATATCACAATGCTATTTTCATGATGATTTTGGACGAAATGGCAACAGTTCGCAATAAAAAGTCATAAATTTAAGAAAACATTTCTCTCATTTTTTTCACAAAGGGTGGAACATTTAAGAGAGGCGCACAACGATTTAAATGTCATGGGAACCTTTGGTGTGACAACTTGAATGTCGTGCCATTAGAAACTACAAATGTGCCTACTTAGTATACTTTCATTTATCATCAACAATAAAATATTCTACCATTTAGTTTGCACCAAAGGCAATGAATTATTCTAGATTTTACATTGTTTTTAACAGCGTTCGTCCTAAAAATTATAACAACAATATTTTATTGGAGTATTTAAATATTAAGAACAATTTGCCTTAATATAAAAATTGCACCAAATACTCCAATTTGCTTGGAAGTTGATTCGGTACACCAATTGGAGTATTTAAATATTAAGAACATAAGAGTAATCATGTTCGACATTCGTGAGATTCACTGAGCGAAAAAATGTCCTAGGGTTGAATTGAACCCAACTTTTTATTACTATGTGAATGAGGAGGACAAGCGCACTTTGGTTCTAGCTCTAAATGGAATACCCCGTATTTTATTTAGTAATTATTATTAATTGTGAAATATTATTGCTCGTGTGATATTGTATTAATATGCACATAATTTATGTGATATTTAAATTTGCATGATATATGACACATAGACCGCATGCTATAAAGTGATTAATCGGTGAAATTGATTATGTGTGGTTAACTCGTAAAATATACAAGACGCATATTTTATTTTACATTGTAAGGTACTAAAGTTTGGATCAAACTATAGGGTGGTATAGAGGCCCAGAGATGTATTTTGAGAGTGTCAGATTATGCCCCGGGGGTTGGTATATCTTTGTGTAAAGTTTTGGGTCAGGCTATGTAGCATTTTGGGCTCATATGGGGGCAAAATTAGGCATTTTATGGACTTGCGGGATTAGGAGTTTAAAATTGGAATTAACCCTCATCAATCATTCACTTTAAATCTAAAACATAAGAGATCTAGGAGAACTATAGAGGACTTTTGGGAAGAACTAGGAAATCACAAAGGAGATTACATTTGGGACCTTCAACCTTCATTAATAGGCAAAAAGTACCTTTCTCCGTCAGATTTTAATATGTAAATTATTTATATTTTAATTGTTGTTAAAAATCAACTTACGATTAGGCGCATGTTAGGATCTGATTTGATGATTAAACACATTTTATCTTAAGTTAATGTGAATTAAGGTTTTAAACTTATTAAATCTGTTATATATCATATTTTAATTGGGAATAATAATGAGAACTCGTGTACTTTATGATAAATATTCTATAAACAATTTATATTAATTTATATCAATGATTAATGTCTCTAGAATAAGTTTCGATGATGAAAACACATATTAATGGTGAAATCTGAATCTTGTAATGACCCAATAATTTCAACATGATAAAAAGGTTGATTTAAGCCTAATTTTTATAAAATCTTGTTAGATTATGACCTTTTAATGTTAGACTATGACTTAAAAACATTTAGAGACAATCTGTAGATGTTTTAGTATTGATTTGGGGGATGGGCAACCATTAACGGAAGATTAAAAGTTTAGAATTTCGGAAATGAGGTCTGATGGAGAAGAAGGGTCAAGACTATGTCATTTATGTAGGACCATATAGGGGCCACGACCAAAACTACGAGATTTCAACTCGTGCTCGCTCCTATAGAAGCTATGCCTATTCAAGCTGAGGTCGCAGGTCTGACAGAGGGCCATGCGAGTTAGGGTTTCATTATTATTTGGTTGGAATTTAGTTGGGTTTTTGGTTGGGTTACACACACACACACACACACACACACATATATATATATATATATATACAGAAAGTCTTCTGTAAGGACTCCTTATGGTGCGGACTCCGGTACATAGCATTTTCTTAAAATAGTAAAAAAATGAATTTTTTGATGAAACTTTATGGATTTGATTTCCACGGTGAGAAGATCATCTCTAATTTTTTTCATCAAAAAATTCAATAAAAAAACCGTTGAGATTAAGTGATATGTAAAAAAAATGAATAAATATGCATTTTCAACAGTTGAAATGTTGGGTCGGTGCCAGCCACTCTATTGATTGAATTTTTTGATGAAATTTCATGGATATGATCTTCTCATTGTCGAGATCATATCCATGAAGTTTTATCAAAAACTCAATTACAAAGTGGGTGAGATGACCGCCAACATTTCAACGGTCGAAAATACATATTTATATAATTTTTTCACATATCACCTCATCCCAACAGTTTTTTTATTGAATTTTTTGATGAAAAAAAAAATAGAGATGATCTACTCACCGCGAAGATCATATCCATGAAGTTTCATCAAAAAATTCATTTTTTACTATTTTAAAAAAATGGTATGTACCGAGGTCTGTACCATAAGGAGTCCTTAGAGGAGGGTCTCTCTCTCTCTCTCTCTCTATATATATATATATATATATATATATATATATATATATATAAGGACTTTAGGAATTTTAATAAATTCCCACTTGGGACTACGTTGGTGTGACACCCCGCCTAATTAAATACCGGGCGATCACTCCTTTATTGAATTAAAATCAAGGTGAACAGTGGGTTCACTCTTAGCATCACTGTCGTAAAAATACTTTTCCAATTTAAACAACCTAAATAATTAAGCTAAGTGTCAAAACCATTTAAAACCTTATTTTTATTTTATTAAATTCAATTATAAAACCTTTAACCATTTACATTGTTAGAGTCACACATTAAGTATGAGAATAAAATGAACATTCAAGAGTTTAACCATCAATCATAAATCCCAACATTAAAACACTAAAGGAAAACATCCTGACAGTAATAAATCCTGAAATAAAAATACTGAAATTAAAAGAATTACAATCTCTAACAATACCAACTAAATAATGGAAAAGGGAGACACATGCCCCCACTGGATAAAGCTGAACTAGAAGTACGGTCAACAATGAGGTCGTCTAAGCAATGGCCTGCAACTCCCACAAAAGCTACAGCGCGTTCCATCCAAAGAATCCTAAGTAAGACACCCCTGTGGTTGGGCACCTGTAATACACACACACACACACACACACACACATATATATATATATATATATATATATATATATATATATATATATATATATATATATATATATATACACACACATAAGATAGAAGAGATAACAACAAACGGGTCAGAGCCTAAATGTAAAATGGTTTTAAAAATAGTTTAGCAAGTACTTAAATGCTTACCGGCTAATGCAACAGTCATATTAGTATACGACACTCTCTTGAGAATTCTCACCTCTCATCTAGTGTGCACGTCTACCGTACTAATGAATCCCATATACCTCTCTAACTTATTCTCCATAAGACTTAACACGTGGAATTAGGCTATGATATTCACTTAGGAAAATCTATCTCTTCAAAATTTCTTACGTTATTTAGAATAATTCCATATTGTTATAACGTTTCCGAATACTTATAGTGAAGTTGAAAATTTCATACTTTACTTAACTACTATTTTACTCAGTAGAAAGTTCTCATATAGATACACGTATATATATATTAATTACTCGTATAATACATATACCAATCACTCATAAATTATATATATACTAACGACACCCCACATAAGAATTATGGTGCTGGCATACTCTGCTATCAAGTCCCTGTATCACACATAATTAGGGAAATGCTAGTTCGGAATCACTCTCGAACTGCATTAACACAAACACATTCAACTGGAGGCGAAGCATAGTCCTATGTCCTAAGAGGTCAGTACATACCCACACGTCTCTTAGGCCCGTCTGAACTATCAATCAGATAGCCTATACTAAGGAATTCTATGTTCTAGGGTACCAGTCAATATCCCCCATAAAGGCTCATCAAGATAAGACTGTCCCAGCGCAGAAACCCCCGTGATAGCAAGTAGCCCGGGTACGATTTTTACACAGAAATAATATATGCACAATCACTTTGTCATATGTATAATATATATATTCACATCCACATTATTAAATTTAGGTACTCTCACGACCCATAATTATCATTATCCGTTATCACATTTTACTCAATTATTTCATATAACGGACTCGTTCATTTTGTTCTCATATATAAGTTATTCTAAACCCATTTCTCCTCTCTCGAAGTATTCTCTTTACCTAAGTACAATTTCAGTAGGCCCTCACTCACCTTTTAATCCAACTTCCTAATTGTTTTGATTATTCAATCAACGCATGTATGATTATCCAAGTGTAAATATTTCTCCGATTTCCCTTTATATCTCTTCACTTTAAAGTCCCATTTAACGGGGTTTACTTGACGCTTCTGGTCCTTTTTATGTTCCATTATGTTCTAGCAACCCTAATCAAGGTTTACTACGCATGAAATCGGATTAAGCTAACACGAGCAAAAATGGCAGTTTTCCAGGAGGGGTCGATCGATCGATCGAACCGTCGATCGATCGATTCTCTGGGCTCGATCAATCGATTCTCTGGGCTCGATCGATCGATCAAACAGGTTTGGCGAAATCTGCAGAATACCAGTTACGGGTTCTATCATCCAAACTCATCAAATTCCAAACTTTAAACTCCCAAACTCCCAGAAATTGATACCACAAACATAATAAACCCAAATGAGTAATAATCTACGTAAAGCATGCGAGTTTTCATCAAGAATCATGGGTTAAAAGGGCCAAACTCTATATAATTCTCATGAACCCTAATATTTTCTTTATCTTAGTTTTTTTCATTCCTTTTTCCAGATTTTCTATCACTAATACCATGAAATTCGTGGTTCAACCTCTACATGTGAAATGGATTTCTAGAAATATGATCTCTATCTCTACAACATGATATTTTTGTCTCCAATTAACGTTTTTCTTCAAGAACACTAATTCTAATCAACCTTAAACTAATATAAAAGGATGCATTAACTTGATAAAAGCAAGATAGATACTTGCCTGGAAATTTGATCTCTGATTTGTGGAAGAAAAAGGTGTGGTTGTGATCCCCTTCGCACGATCTACGAATTGACGGTGACGGCGGTGCAACAGGAGGAGTTCTTGGCCTAGAACCCTTGGAAAGCTCCTCCCCTTCCTCTCCAATGGCCGTCATTAGTTTTAAGTTGTGTTAACCCTAAGAGATAACACTTAACATCTGATATAACCCTTGAAAAATTCGTGGGTTTAATTACCCATAATTATGAAATGTCCAAAATGCCCTCCCGGGGTACTAATTAGGTCTAAAAACGCCCCGAGACCCAAACTAAACCACCGGGTACACTTTTCTGACTATCTCGACCCTTCCGGACACTTTGACGCACTCAAAATGACCATACGAGAAACTTATAATTTATTCACTTTTTATAATATTAATTTATTCCCGACACAACACAGGCGCGTCCCGACCTAAATTTTCATAATTGCCATTTTATTCACACGTGACAATTTTATAAAATAAATCTCATATATTACTATACTCATCTAGTAACATTCAACAAATTTCAATAATTACTAACTCTCGTCACGCTAGTAAATATTTAAAACAACATTCCGGATTAAAATTAAATTAATTATCTCAATTAAATTTAATTAATCCCTAAATTTAAAAGCCATAAAAATACGGGGTATTACATAATTCCCCCCTAATAATGGAATTTCGTCCTGAAATTCAGAAAATAAGGCTTACCTGGTAGAAAAATTCTGGATATCTTTTTAGTACGCAAACTATCTACATAGTAAAGTGCTCAATCACTATAGCCCCTGCTTCACGGCAAGCTTGTTTAACATTCTCATTGGAGACACTTCACATGGTGCTCCTAATCGACAACATTCGCATAGGTCACGTCTATACATTATAAATTTTCATTATCTCACTATTATTGGGAGGCCGCACCTCACTACATGTCAACCACTCAGATTATTAGTATCCAAAACTCCCATTCTGAGAAAAACCATACGAACATTTGACTACTCTTGTTCGCCTAAAACAGTCGTGGAATTCCACCATAGTTATCGAATTATTCTCGACCGATCCAAAATTTTGATTATCCACTCACCTCTAACTATACGGAAGGAGAATGGTCGAGGTTCTCCCACACCAATACTTTAATAAGCACCTCGTACGCGATAAACAGGTGCGAGTGCTTCTACAGAGCACTCCTAAAATCATCGTACCAAGATTCCAAAACTTCCTTCACGTGGCTCCACTAATTTTTAATCACCGTGCGCCTATTCCCTGGCTAGGGGTGATACATCCTACTCGAAACGAAACCTTCTCTTCGCTGGTCCCTGAAATCCCATATCAAAGGTGGGATTCACAAATCTCATCCCGATTAAGAAATTAATTTTGTGCCGGACTATGTACTGGCGCGATCCTTCCTTTCAAAGGAAGTCTGGGGCACACTAGTTAACATTGTAAATCACCCCAAAGGAATATCAATCACTTCCTTCTCGGGAGACTTAAATCACATGTCCGAATCAACCCTTGATTGTGTTTTGAGGATGGTAATCCATCCAAGAACTTTACCGACTTTACCGACCTCTTCCAAATTCAGGAATTGTCGATAAACACAAAATTTTATGGTTGATTATCCTCTTCCAACTGAACCTTACCTATGGGCGGTGCATGTAGAGACTACTCACTACGTCCCGCTAATTCTCGATTTTCCTTTGAAATGTCTCACATTAAGTGACACGGAATACTCCCCTTCCTTCGTCGGTGTATGCCAAAAGTTCTGACCCGTGCTCTTTCCTCCGTGGTGTGCACTTCTGGATCTTTTTGACCATGCTAACATCATCACTCTTTGTACGCTCAAGTCTCTCTCACACTTTACTACTAACAACTCCGCTCCGAGTGTTCTTCATAATAATTTAATTCTGCTTCATTCAAGGAATACCCCTTCTTAAATGGCTTCCCATAGCCTTCCAATCAAATTAGGGTGTGCTATTCTAATTGCACACTTATGCATGGATTTTCGCCCCTCATGTGACGTTTAACCCACTCTATCACTTCCACTTCGTTGTACTAGTCCCACAAATATATATCTCACACGTCTATTACCACGTCCCTGCAACACAGACTATTTTAACAGCAGCTAACCCTGATGTCCACATTTTGCAACACCCCGACTGCCCTGGGAGAGCAAATGACGTGCTACTCATCTGTAGAACTAACTAAATCCAACGAAATAGAAGGAATAGGGCATTCAAATTCCATGACCATAAAAGAGGAATAACAAATCTCAACCTTCTTCAAGTAAGTACAACAATTTTTCCCAAATAGGTATAACAACCAAAATAAATCACTAACGCTCCATTCATCAAAATAATTACAGGTCAGCTCTTTTGTATAATAAAGTTCTTTCCAGATAATCCATGCAAAAAAAATCATTCCAACTCTTTATTCACCTTGTGTTCTGAACGCGTTTACGACATTTGGGTACTCGCAATCACCCTAGGAATAAAAATTTTTAATCCTCCTTATCATCGTTTCACCCCTCAACTCGTGGGGATAACTTTTAATGCTTTCTTACCACAAAATCCAGCTCCAGAGGCTTTAAAACAAAATTCAACTTCCAACTTATATACATAATTACTTGATCCCATTTCGATTGGGTACCGAACTCATGGAATAGTGACCAAACGTCTCCCTATTTCCAACCTTACGCTAAGTTTCATGCGCGGGATGTCTCGCAAAGCGAAATCCAAACAAGGAACCCCCCGATACACTACTACCTAGCATTGTCGGTTATTGAAATTCGTTAGGTCCTCCGTCCATAGCATGTACCCTTTTATTCCGTCTCTTGACGAAAAAATTTCAATCCCTCCCGTAATTTCACTTAACAAAGAACATTTCACAATTTCACTATCGTTCAGTACTGGTTGGTGGTAATTTCATTCCACAAACCTCGAATACATACAATCGGAATTCTCAAAATCCCTTTCTCTAATAATAGGGGTATAACTCTTAATTTTCACATCTCTAGAGGATAGATATTACAATGCACTCTTCCTATCACCAAGTCCTGAGTGCTCAACATAATACTAAATCAAATCTTTTCGCTCAACAGTAAACCCGATACATACCTAATTAAATATCGGGCGATCACTCCTTTATTAAATTAAAATCAAGGTGAAAAGTTGGTTCATTCTTAGCATCACTGTCGTAAAAATACTTTTCCAATTTAAACACCCTAAATAATTAAGCTAAGTGTCAAAACCATTTAAAACCTTATTTCCATTTTATTAAATTCAATTATAAAACCTTTAACCATTTTTTATAACGTTTTAACAAAGATAATATCATACTCGCGTATCACATCACTACAACGGGTAACCTTAATAAGGTACATAACACTGTTAATCTACTCATCCATCCTCCGCGGATAGCACTAAAGAAAAATCCCGCTACACTTAGGAAAAAAATATTTGCATAATAATAACGTTATAATTATATGCATTAAACTCGTCTCACATGCAAATCTAGCAATGAACAAAATATGGTGACTCGCTCGTGTCACATAAACACGCCGCATCCTCTGAGGATACAACTTATACTTCCACCTTGCCAATCGTCTTGACTGCGCAAATGGTTTCCGAACGTAACACGTCTACTCAAACCAAACAAATTTACTTTAATCGTTGTCTTTTACTAGGCACCGTATTCTTGTCCCTTTTCTCACTTCGGAACATATTAACGTGAGCGATCTCACTCCGCACAAAAAATACCTCAACACATAATTCACTTATCACCTGTCCTACTAACCAGGTTAGGACTGTCCTTCTCTTGGACTTTAGTAGACTCTATTCCTGATGTCTGACTCGGTTATACCCTTAGCCTTTTAGCCCCTAAAGATCATGTCAATGTCTATAATAGTACTTACTAAATTTATCATCACTTGGTAAGAATCCAACTATCCGAATCATTTAAATGGGTCCCCTGATGTGTATCCACATCCCTTTGTGGTGCTACATCACTAGCGTTGTATTCAGTCTTATTCTCGACTAAATTCTTTGATTCTTTTAGTTTCCCACACAAAGGAGTATTACCATATTTATTGGCAAAATACGATATTGTCAACCCTTGGTTCGACCATCCATCAGAATTTCCTCTTTGAGTGTTATCAACTATTATTACGAGTCGATCTTCCACTTGGAGTCATTTCCTCCACTTGTATCTACATATCCCGATACAAAATTCGCTAATTGTTAAGATTCATATTCATAATTGGACCTCTGCCACGTCCTCATGTGATGAGTTCAGGACAATGTTCACTTCTAATCCTGAACATCTGACGAAGGAACATACGGTCAACACTGTACCTAAGGTTCTCCTATAGATATGGCATTCCACTTTTAAATTGGTGGTTGACTCCCATCATTATAACTTCGTTCCGACAACCAAGGAAAATTTTTCTCTAAATTTTTCACTTTCAGTTAGCCACACTCCGTCCTATATCCAAACCTTTGGATACTTTACCTCCTTTGGTAAACACATACGATCCCCGCAGTTCTAGAGTTTACCACTGACAGTCCTCTACACGTTTTGTAATACGTTGGGTAAGTTTACCCTCGCACCTCATTTGACTATGACAGCATTTGGAAATCATTGTTGTGCCTTAGTCGCCTTTCTAGTCTTGGCTCCCCGTGCCATAATGGAGGTAACCTCAACTACGGTCATCATCCTCGAATATATTTTACAACCTTAAATGAGCCCTGCCTCCTGATGTCCCCTTAACGGTCCTCTTCTGACATCCGTCATCGCTCGGCACATGCACACATCGGAATGAAATTAGAATTTACTAATGTATATACGTCCTAGCAGGAGAACGAAATCTCATTAAATAAATCGACAATCCTAAATATAGGGCTCTATATCAAACAAGCAACGCTGAAAGCATAATAAGCCGTACAGATCCTAAAGGACACTAGAACCTGAGGTTTTGATACCACCTGTGACACCCCGCCTAATTAAATACCGGGCGATCACTCCTTTATTAAATTAAAATCAAGGTGAACAGTGGGTTCATTCTTAACATCACTGTCGTAAAAATACTTTTCCAATTTAAACACCCTAAATAATTAAGCTAAGTGTCAAAACCATTTAAAACCTTGTTTCCATTTTATTAAATTCAATTATAAAACCTTTAACCATTTACATTTTTAAAGTCACACATTAAGTATGAGAATAAAATGAACATTCAAGATTTTAACCATCAATCATAAATCCCAACATTAAAACACTAAAGGAAAACATCCTGACAGTAATAAATCCTGAAATAAAAATACTGAAATTAAAAGAATTACAATCTCTGACAATACCAACTAAATAATGGAAAAGGGCGACACATGCCCCCACTGGATAAAGCTGAACTAGAAGTAGGGTCAACAATGAGGTTGTCTAAGCAATGACCTGCAACTCCCACAAAAGCTACAGCGCGTTCCATCCAAAGAATCCTAAGTAAGACACCCCTGTGGCTGAGCACCTGTAATACATACATACAGACACACACACACACACACACACACACACACACACACACACACATATATATATATATATATATATATATATATATATATATGATATACCCGTTTATATTCTAGGAGGGTCGCCTCCACAACGGACGACCCTAAGAGGGGCCGACCCTTCACCAGGCCCCAACTGGCCTTCACCAGACCCAGACGACCCTACGAGGGGCCGACCCTTCACCAGGCTCCAGACGACCCTATGAGGGGCCGACCCTTCACCAGGCTCCAGACGACCCTACGAGGGGCCGACCCCTCACCAGGCTCCGGCCGACCCTACGAGGGTACGATAGTACGAGGACACAATCAAGCCAGTCTCACTGCCGGAAGAAACTTTGCCCTCGGCCTCGGCTCATAGGCCGAGGGTGACATCATGACAGCGCGTGGTTTGGGAGACGCGTGGAACAGTGCGCGTGAGGCTCATATGACACGTGGAAGACCGTTACAACCGAATCACCCCCTCACGTGAGGGAATATTATGTCATCATTTGGCATCTACAGGTGTCAACAGGGGATTGGCTAGATCATTATTCACATGCACCATGCTTACCTGGGGGGTACACTACACCCCCCAAGACCTATATATACTTGTCACCCCCAACCCTACAGGGGATCGATCCTTGAACAGTAGCCCTAGCTAAAACTCTGCTTGTTCACACACAGTAGAGAGAGAGAGAGGGTTATGTGCATTGTATCCAAGGCCATTAGTGCCCACACTTAGTGGATCACACACTCACAGTGGATGTAGGCCAAATTGGCTGAACCACTATACATCATTGTCTAATTTCCTCTTATACTCATCCCCTTCTATACACTTACCTACTTATACACTTATACATCTCCATGGCTGCTACCGCTTGAGCTCACTAACACTTACCTGGTGGTGCTAAATCTTAGCATCATCAGTTTGGCGCCGTCTGTGGGAACGAGAAGACATCTCTTCCTTTGTACAGCTTGACCTCACTGGGCACTCTGGTGGTGAACCAACACTCCCCCTGAGAGGAGGTGTTTCACCATTGAAAGAGACCCACTAAGGTTCCCAAGCTAACCAGTATTTTCTTCAGTTCAGCTCTTCATAGCTCAAGCACATGGCACCTGAGATGCTACCGCCACCACTTCCCCCGCCGGATGATGGGGGAAGACCCAGTTCCAGTCAGCCACCACCTCAGTCTGAGATGGCTGATGTGGCAGCAGCCCTAAAGTCTCTGGCAGCCAGCCAGCGGATGATGCAGGAGCAGTTTACAGCTCTAAGTCAGAATATACTGAGACCACCAGGGGTCTCACCTGAGATGATTACTCCGACAGCAGCTCCAGGACATCATGAGGCCAGGGGACCACCCCAGGCACCACATAAAGACCTGCCACCCCCTCAGCGGCGTAGGGATGTTGCTGACCCCCGGCGTTTACGCCTGGGGAGGCAAGGAAACCCTTGCCCCGAGGACAGGTATGATGATCTGGAGGAAGAAGAGGCTCCAGTAGAATGCTGGGAGCCATATGAGGTCTCCAACAATACAGTACGACCCCTCCAGGACAGTAGAGGAAAGTGCGGGAGACCAAACCCTGATGATCGCCCAAGAGGCTCTGCTTTTGACCGCCTGAGCAGGGGGTCGGCCTTCGAGAGGCTGGGCCCAGTGAATGACCTGCGAGACAAGTTGTCCAAGTCAAGAAGCGCAGCGAGATCTAGGAAAGAAGCAGAAGGCCGACCCCAAAGACGGGATGACGGCCAAAGGGAAGTAAATAGCCGACACAGGCCTGCCGTAGCCGAGCCCTCCATCCACCTCCGAGAAGCAGCAGGGGATAACATCGGCCAGGCCGACCCTGTGAGGCCCTGGAATGACTCAATCCAGCGGTTAGAGGATAAGATTGGCGACATACTGAAGAGCCGGGACCCTCTTCAGAGGGGATACACCATAGGCTCACCCTTTGTGGCAAAGATAGTCAACTTCCCCACGCCATCAAAGTTCAGGCCTCCTGTGGTCACCCCAAGATACGATGGGAGCACCAACCCTGTCCATCACATGGAGATGTATCAATCCGCAGCAGACATATACTCTATCTCAGATGAGATGAGATGTCGTGCCTTCTCTGGTACCTTGACAGGGGCTGCGCATGTGTGGTACACGTCTCTTCCAAAAAATTCTATTGGAAACTTTAAGCAGTTGGCAGACTTGTTCATCCATAATTTCTGCTTCGGGGTGAGGCCACAGAAGAAGACCACACACCTGCTCTATGTTAAGCAGGGAAAGAATGAGACCCTGAGAGACTACATAGCCAGATTCAATAAAGAGAAGCTGGAGGTGGAAGACTATGAGGAGAGCATAGCTATGACAGCCCTGATTGGAGGGCTCCAGAAGGGGAAGCTATTATGGAAACTTTCCGAAGACCCTCCGAGGACGATGGCTGAGCTGTTGTCAACAGCAGGAAAGGTGATGAACGCCGAAGAGGCGATGGCTGCAAAATATGAGGACGAAAGAGGAGGTGCAAGTGGGAGTAAATACCCCAAAAAGAACAAAGAGGGGAAGAAGAGAACCATGGATGATAAGTTCGCGGGGTACACCCCTCTGACGGTCAGCTGTGAACAGATCCTCAATGAGATAAAGAGTGACCGGACGCTGAAGTGGCCTGAAAAGCTGAGGGCAGCCCCCGGCAAGAGGAATAAGAACCTGTGGTGTGAATTTCACCAAGACCACGGCCACGTAACAGACAAATGCTTTGCTCTGAAAGATGAGATTGAGAAGATGCTGAAGCAAGGGAAGCTCAGAAAGTACGTCGATAAAGCCGACTTCAAGAGGGGACGACCCCAGAAAGAAGCGAGTCGATGCCTGCAGAGAAGGTCCTCAAAAAAGAGGGGACGACCCCTCTGATGATGAGGACGACCCCGACCTCCCGCCGAGAGACGACCACGGCCCTGTCAAGAGGCTCAATATGATCTCGCTCGGGGTGGGAATGATCTCCGGGGGACTTGCAGGAGGAGGGTCTGAGGTCGCCGACAGGAAGGCCCATGTCGCTGAGGCTAAGGCAGTGATGAAGACGGTGCACTCAACCTCCGTAGAGGTCAAGTCAGAAAAAAGGAAGAAGGTTGATATGGACACTTTGATTGTGGGATTTTCAAGAATGGACTTCAAGGGCCTATTGGCCCCGCATGATGACCCTCTCGTCATCACCACCAGGGTGCACGGGTGCGAAGTGCCGAGGATCCTGGTGGATGGGGGCTCATCCGCAGATGTGATGTTTTGGCCATGCTTCAAGGCCTTGGGCCTCAGTCGTGCCAGACTTGTCCCATACCATCATCCATTGATTGGGTTCAGTGGGGAGAAGGTTCACCCTCTAGGAATATATGAGGCTGATGTCAGGATGGGGGACGAGTGGCCGAGATGGCTCACCAAGAGGGTCAGTTTCTTTGTGCTGGATGAGCATGTGTTTTCGGCATACAACATCATACTGGGACGTGTGGCCCTCAAGGGGGTTGAAGCTGTGCCGTCCACGGTCCACCAGATGGTTAAGTTCCCTACCCCTTATGGGGTGGGGGAAGTTCAGGGAGACCAGACGACAGCGAGAGAGTGCTACTACAACTCCGCTGAAGAAAGGGAGGCACACAAGAGGGCTACAGCCACTTACAACATTGATACCCTAGACCCCAGGGACGAGACGAAGCTCAAAAAAGGAGAGGCCGCTGAGGAGGTAGAACCCATCATCCTCGATGAGGATGACCCGGGAAAAACCGTCCAAGTTGGCAAATCTCTGAAGCCCAGTATCAAGGAAGACCTCATCAAACTGTTGAGGAGAAGGCGAAGCGTCTTCGCGTGGAGTCATGTAGATATGCCAGGGATCGACCCTGAAATCATGTGCCACAAACTCAATGTGGTAGAGGGAGTGAAGCCGGTAAAGCAGAAGAGGAGGATTTACTCTAGAGAAAAGTATGAGGTCATCAGGGATGAGGTTAAAAAATTAGAAGACGCTGAATTTATCAGAGAGGTCATCTACCCTGAGTGGCTGTCCAATGCAGTCATCGTCCCAAAGGCCAACGGCAAGTGGAGAATGTGCGTGGACTTCACAGACCTCAACAAGCATTGTCCCAAAGACAGCTTCCCTCTCCCCCGCATCGACCAGATGGTAGACGCTACCGCAGGCCATGAGCTCATGAGCTCATGAGTTTCATGGATGCCTACTCAGGGTATAACCAGATTTTCATGAACCCTGAGGACTCAGAGAGGACCGCCTTCATCACTGACAAGGGGACATACTGTTACAGGGTCATGCCCTTTGGCCTAAAAAATGCGGGGGCAACGTACCAGCGCCTCGTAAACAAAATGTTCGAAGACCAAATTGGGAAGTCTATGGAGGTTTACGTAGATGACATGCTGACCAAGAGTCTGAAGGCAGAGGATCATGTGGCAGACCTGGAAAGGACCTTTAATACAATGGACAAATACAAAATGAAGCTCAATCCGGCCAAGTGTGTCTTCGGGGTCGGAGCGGGGAAGTTCTTGGGGTTCATTGTCAATCAAAGAGGCATCGAGGCCAATCCTGAAAAGATAAAGGCCCTTATTGAGATGAAGACCCCCAAGTCCATTAAAGACGTTCAGAGGCTCACAGGGAGAGTGGCTGCCTTGAACAGATTTGTGTCAAGGGCTACAGACAGGTGTCTACCATTCTTCAAGATCCTCAGGAAAGCCTTTGAATGGAGCGAAGAGTGTGATGAGGCTTTCAAGCAGCTGAAATCATACTTAGGGTCTCCCTTGCTGCTGTCACGACCCGTGCAGGGTGAACGACTGTACGTGTACCTTGCTGTCTCAGAATCCGCTATCAGTGCAGCAATCGTAAGAGACGAAGATGGGATACAGAAGCCCGTATATTTCAACAGCAAGGCACTCCAGGGGGCAGAGCAGAGATACCCGAGGATGGAGAAGTTGGCCTATGCCTTGATCCATGCCTCAAGGAAGATGAAACCATACTTCCAGTCCCATACTATGGTCATCCTTACTGACTCTCCTCTTAGGCAGGTCCTACACAAGCCTGAAAAATCAGGAAGGCTAATGACCTGGGCTATAGAGTTGGGGGAATTTGACATTGTGTATCAGCCTAAGACAGCCATTAAGGGGCAAGCCTTGGCAGACTTCGTGGCTGAGTTCACATGGGAAGAAGATGAGGCCGAGGGTGAGACCCTCGGGAAGGCAGATACAGAAGACAGACCCGCAGACACACCCGCAGAAATGGCTGAGACGAGCACCGCTAGAAGGAAAGTGACTGAAAACGAAGAGGGAAGATACATCTTTAGACAGGGGTCCCTCTCTGAGGGAAATTTTTCAGAAGGAAAGACTCCGTGGAGCCTCTTCGTTGACGGGTCCTCCTGTGATAGCGGAAGTGGTGCTGGACTGATACTATCAGCACCCGATGGCACAGACGTCGAGTACGCCCTGAGGTTCAATTTCAAAGCCTCCAACAATGAGGCTGAGTATGAGGCCTTGATAGCTGGCCTCTCCTTGGCCAAATCCCTTAGTGTCAGCCAAATTTTGGTTCACAGTGATTCAAGGCTGGTGGTGAATCAGATACTAGGAGCCTATGAGGCCAAAGACGAGAGGATGGCTAGGTATCTTGATAAGGTGAGGTCATTGCTGAAAAACTTCAAAGAAGTGAAATTCAAGAGGATACCTAGGCTCGACAATGGCCGTGCTGACGCCCTTGCAAGGTTGGCCTCAGCTACTAGGACAGACATAAGGAGGACAGTCCCGGTAGAAATCTTGCTTCGACCAACTATCGAAGACGACGAGGGAACACTTGGCATTTGCATGAATGTTTCTCAAGAACCTTCATGGATGGACCCTCTGATCAGATACATTAAAGGGGGAGAGATGCCAGAAGCGAGCCAAGAGAGGAAGAAGCTGAGGTACAGGGCTGCAAAGTTCGCTGTCATCGGAGACACGCTGTATAAAAAGGGGTTTCTGCTCCCCTTACTTAGGTGTGTGCATCCCTCAGAGGTCCCTTCCATTTTGCAAGACGTGCATGAAGGGTCGTGTTCAAGCCATATTGGGGGTAGATCCTTGGCAAAGAGGGTGATCACCCAAGGCTACTGGTGGCCGACCTTAGGAAAAGATGCTGCCGCATATGTTAAAAAGTGTGATAAATGCCAAAGATTTGCTACCATCCCTCATCAACCTCACCAGCCTCTCACCTCCATTGCATCCCCATGGCCGTTCGCAATATGGGGGATTGATCTGATAGGACCCTTACCGAGAGCAGTCAATAACTATCGGTTCCTCATCGTAGCAATTGACTACTTTTCAAAGTGGGTAGAGGCCGAGCCGATGGTCACGATCACGGAGCAGAAGACCTTCCAGTTCATCTGGAAGAATGTGATATGCAGATATGGTCTACCCAACACCCTCATCTCGGATAACGGGACCCAGTTCAAGAATGCCTCTTTACAGAAGTACTGTGAGAGGGTAAGTATCAAACAATTTTTCTCCACCCCAGGCCGACCTCAGGCCAATGGGCAAACCGAAGTTACGAACAGGACAATCCTAGATGCGATTAAGAAGAGGCTTGAGGAGGCAAAAGGAAGATGGGTCGAGGAGTTATATGCAGTGTTGTGGGCATACAGGACGACAGTAAGGACCCCTACCGGGGAGACCCCATTCATGTTAGCTTATGGATCAGAAGCAGTCATCCCCACCGAAGTGGAGTTTCCTACTCATAGGGTCCAAATGTATGACCCCCAGGGGAATATGGAAGAGAGAAGACTTGACCTAGACCTGATTGAGGAAAGAAGGGAGGATGCTGAGATAAGGCAAGCTTCCTACCAGCAGAGGACCGCAAAGTTTTACAACCAAAGGGTTAAACAGAGGCCTATCGCAGTGGGAGACTTGGTTCTTAAAAAGACTTGGCAGAAACCCAACAAGCTCCATCCTAATTGGCATGGCCCATATAGGGTCATCGATGAAGTTGTCCCGGGGACCTACAGGCTAGAAAACCTGGAGGGGGAACCTTTCTCAAACCCCTGGAATGCAGATCATTTGAAAAAATACTACCAGTAGTGTTGTAAGGTCTTGATAAGCCATAGTTGTAATAAGCATTGGTTCGACAGAACACATTGAAGATTAATGAGAAGTATCAGTGTTTCCCTCATCCAGTGGTTATCAGTTCTAGTATACATGCAAAGAAGTTGAACCCTCGGCTATAATGAGGATCAGTGGAGGGGACGACCCCACCACAGTCCTCAAGAAAGACGAGGGAAGACTTCATATATACCATTAATTTGGTAAGTTGATCCCTCGGCTATAATGGGGATCAGTGGAGGGGACGACCCCACCACAGTCCTCAAGAAAGACGAGGGAAGACTTTGTTAAAAGCGATTAATTTGGTAAGATGAACCCTCGGCTATAATGAGGGCCAGTGGAGGGGACGACCCCACCACTGTCCTCAAAAAAGACGAGGGAAGACTTCAAAATCCATTAAATTGGAAAGTTGATCCCTCTGCTATAATGAGGACCAGTGGAGGGGACGACCCCACCACAGTCCTCAAGAAAGACGAGGGAAGACTTTGTTAAAAACGATTAATTTGGTAAGTTGAACCCTCGGCTATAATGAGGGCCAGTGGAGGGGACGACCCCACCACTGTCCTCAAAAAAGACGAGGGAAGACTTCAAAATCCATTAAATTGGAAAGTTGATCCCTCGGCTATAATGAGGATCAGTGGAGGGGACGACCCCACCACAGTCCTCAAGAAAGACGAGGGAAGACTTCATATATACCATTAATTTGGTAAGTTGATCCCTCGGCTATAATGGGGATCAGTGGAGGGGACGACCCCACCACAGTCCTCAAGAAAGACGAGGGAAGACTGTTAAAAACGATTAATTTGGTAAGTTGAACCCTCGGCTATAATGAGGGCCAGTGGAGGGGACGACCCCACCACTGTCCTCAAAAAAGACGAGGGAAGACTTCAAAATCCATTAAATTGGAAAGTTGATCCCTCGGCTATAATGGGAACCAGTGGAGGGGACGACCCCACCACTGTCCTCAAGAAAGACGAGGGAAGACTTTAAAAACCATTAAATTGGTTATCAGAACCCTCGGCTATAATGAGGACCAGTGGAGGGGACGACCCCACCACTGTTCTCAAGAAAGACGAGGGTAGACTTTATTTAAAAATCATTAATTTGATCATTTGAACCCTCGGCTATAATGAGGCCTGATGAGGGGACGACCCCACATTGGTCCTCAAAAAGACGAGGGAAGGGTTAGTATCATCATCATCAACGAAGAAGCAAATTTGCAAGGAACAAACCATAACAGAATTAAATATGGGAGACAGTTGTGAAAGGAAGAGACGATGGTATTAATATAAAGCATCAAGTGTTTTACAATATACAGAACAAAAATACAAAAACAAGGGTATGGGCTACAGGCAGCCACCCTAGGGGACGACATCAGAGGGCAGAGCCTCAACATCAATGGGAATGGTCTCCTCAGTTACCAGCACCGGATCATCTTCAGATGTGCCGACCCCCTCGATCTGGACTTGGGCCTCCACTTGATTGAGGGCCTCAGCAATTAGGGGGTCGTCCAGTTGAACACCCTCCAATGATGGGCGAACAGAGGAGACGACATCGCCAAATCTGAGGACGACCCACCGGCAGGCCGTCCTAATCCCCCTTTCAAGATATTCAAGGCCGAAGCCCTGAAATTCGTCTGAAATCTTGTATGCCTCCACAGCGTCAGCCTCAGCTTTCTTGATGGCTGCCTCCAGATCAGTCTTATGACGGGCCTCCAGGTTGATCAGAGCCTCATCCTTGTCCTTGATCAACAACTCCTTGTCTTTGATCAACAAGTCCTTGGCCTGCATATCGGCATCATGCTGCCTCGTTAGCTCATCAAGGACTCTAGCATGCTCAGCCCTTGTGCTCTCCAGCTCGGCCCTCGCAGTGCCCAGCTCTGTCCGTAGGTCAGCCTCTTGTTGGATGGCCCTCTCAGCTTCATGGAATTTCTGTTGATTCTCGGCCATCCACTTGGTGGCAGAGGTGAAGGCACAGACAGACTGCAAGAAAAATGAAGATGCGTCAAGGGGAGCCGAGGAAACACAATGAAATTAAAGGTCAGGACCAATACCTGAGCAAGGGAGTGCAGACCGTAGTCATACACTTTGGCTGGAGGCATCTGCGCCAAGAACTCGAAGTCGGAGGCCGATGGTGCAGAGAACATAGAGGCCTTTGCTGCCCTCAGGTTGGCGATAAGAGATGAGGGGTCGGCCCTCAGATGGGACAGATTTTGAGACCAGAAGGCCCCCATGCTTGGTGAAGAGGTTGCTCCTTCAGAGGCCTCGGCCCTGGCCCTCGTCTTAGGGTCAGGACGAGGCTCGACAGGAGCCTCAGGCTCCTTCCTTTTGTGGCTAACAGCTGTCGGCTCAACAACTGTCGGCCCTGAGGCCCTTGTCTTCTTAGGAGCTTGCTGAGGCTCCTTCCCCTTCTTCTTTGACAGACCAGCAAGAAGGCTTGGAGCAGTCATATCCCAGAGATAATCTGACACGCCTGCAGGACGACCTGAAAAGGATACGATGAATCAGAAAAGTTCAGAGATAAAGAGAGAACACTTAAAAAATAAGTAAAGATGGGAAAATGTTCAGTATAACTCACATAGTTCTGTCAGAGGGCCGACCCTCAGACCAGCTTCTTTAAGGAAGCGAGGGGTCATCAAATCTTCGAACTTTGGGATCTCACCGTCTCTCCCTCGTCCCCTCAGATACTCAACAATATCCCTCTCCTCCAAGCTAAGTCCGGGGTCTGACCTAGCTTTCATGGAGGGGTTAGACCATCTGTTAGGAACCCTCGGAGCGTCGGCAGAAGGGGACGCCTCGGTGGAGCTCTCCCATGCCCCAGATATGAAGAAGAACCTTTTTTTCCAATCATGATTGGAAGTTTGAGCCACGTGGAGCAGCTTCTTCTCAGACCTTCTCGCTCCCAGATGATAGTATCCGGGCTGTTTAGATGAAGAGGTGATATTGTAGCAGGCCAAGAACACGTCGGACGAGGGCTCGTCAGTGAAAGCGTTTTTCCACAGAGAGATGTACCCCAGAATCGTCCTCCAAGAATTGGGTGGAAGTTGCGAGGGGGAGACGCCCAGAGCCGACAGAATATCTATAATGGCAGGGTGAAAGGGAAGTCTGACACCTACTTTGAACATTTGCTCGTAGACTGCAACTTCTCCCTCTTCACCCTCAAAGACCCTCTCATCCTCGGAGGGAACCCTCATAGTCACCCCAGGTGGCACTCCGTAAATATGCCTCCATATCAGAAGATCCCTATCCCTGACAGAGGAGATAAAAGACGAGGCATGGGAGGTATCAACCTCATCATCTGTATCATCGTCCTCATCCCCCTCATCACCTGCAGGAGGACCCTGAGGAAATGCTACTTGGAAGGCGTTGGGGGATAGGGTTGTCACAGGGACAGCCTCAGAGGGGATCGTACCCTCGGCCTCTCGGGGAGGGCTAAGGTCAGGAGAGTCCCTTCTACCAGAAGTTCCAGCACCAGTTGGAGAGGAGGTTCTCTCGTCCATCTCACTTAGGTTGGGTGTCTCGGTCGGACGAGACGACGACCCACAAGACTCAGAGGGTTCAGATGGTCTAATGGTGGCAAGAGGAATGGGAAAAATGGGTCGTACCCAATTAGGGTCGGCCCCTCGTCTCCCCTCTTCCTCTTCCTCTATTCGTCTGATCTCGGTAAATAGTTTCTCTCTCAGGGACGGGAATTCAGACACCAGGTTGTAAAGCCTCCTAAGCATTAAGGGGAAGACCCAACACTTAAAGAAATTATACTAGACTTGGGTAATTTAGCTACAAACAAGTGGGGAGTGGACCAGATTTGACTTTTGGATTAAGCAAAGAACTCAAAGGTTTTCACTCAAGAACACTCAAGAACATCCAAGAGCCAGTTACCGGAAAAGACACCGGAAAAGGTTATGGCACAACTTAAGGAAAATGGCTGCCTACGAGCCTAAAAAACGAACGAAAATGAAAGAAAAAGAGAGCACTGGATGAAAGAGGTTACCTGATGAGGAGAGAACAAGAACGCTGCTAGGCCTGGAAGAATCGAAGGCTGCAAATGGCGATGTAGGCTGAAAATTCTAGAGAGAGAGAATGCTTAGGCGCGAAGAAGAAGAAGGAAGAGAAAGGGTTTGAAAATACCTTAAATACCTTAGCAATGAGTGGGCCCATTGACCAAGGCAGGACACAGCCCACGAGGAAGGCATCATTAGGGTGCAAGGACCCAAGCGCAGTGTGCAGCCGTCATGCCTTGGAAACTGGAACAACAATGAGTACCTAAACAGGTGTCACTCACCTAACTGATCATACCTGCATCTCATTTAAAATACTATCCCTCAGCCATCTCAACAGCACCTATGGCTAAGGGCTGGGGGGTGATTGATATACCCGTTTATATTCTAGGAGGGTCGCCTCCACAACGGACGACCCTAAGAGGGGCCGACCCTTCACCAGGCCCCAACTAGCCTTCACCAGACCCAGACGACCCTACGAGGGGCCGACCCTTCACCAGGCTCCAGACGACCCTATGAGGGGCTGACCCTTCACCAGGCTCCAGACGACCCTACGAGGGGCCGACCCCTCACCAGGCTCCGGCCGACCCTACGAGGGTACGATAGTACGAGGACACAATCAAGCCAATCTCACTGCCGGAAGAAACTTTGCCCTCGGCCTCGGCTCATAGGCCGAGGGTGACATCATGACAGCGCGTGGTTTGGGAGACGCGTGGAACAGTGCGCGTGAGGCTCATATGACACGTGGAAGACCGTTACAACCGAATCACCCCCTCACGTGAGGGAATATTATGTCACCATTTGGCATCTACAGGTGTCAACAGGGGATTGGCTAGATCATTATTCACATGCACCATGCTTACCTGGGGGGTACACTACACCCCCCAAGACCTATATATACTTGTCACCCCCAACCCTACAGGGGATCGATCCTTGAACAGTAGCCCTAGCTAAAACTCTGCTTGTTCACACACAGTAGAGAGAGAGAGAGGGTTATGTGCATTGTATCCAAGGCCATTAGTGCCCACACTTAGTGGATCACACACTCACAGTGGATGTAGGCCAAATTGGCTGAACCACTATACATCATTGTCTAATTTCCTCTTATACTCATCCCCTTCTATACACTTACCTACTTATACACTTATACATCTCCATGGCTGCTACCGCTTGAGCTCACTAACACTTACCTGGTGGTGCTAAATCTTAGCATCATCAATATATACACACACACACACACAAGATAGAAGAGATAACAACAAACCGGTCAGAGCCCGAATGTAAAATGGTTTTAAAAATAGTTTAGCAAGTATTTAAATGCTTACCGGCTAATGCAACAGTCATATTAGTATACGACACTCTCTTGAGAATTCTCACCTCTCATCTAGTGTGCACGTCTACGGTACTAATGAATCCCATATACCTTTCGAACTTATTCTCCATAAGACTTAACACGTGGAATTAGGCTATGATATTCACTTAGGAAAATCTATCTCTTCAAAATTTCTTACGTTATTTAGAATAATTCCATATTGTTATAACGTTTCCGAATACTTATAGTGAAGTTGAAAATTTCATACTTTACTTAACTACTATTTTACTCAGTATAAAGTTCTCATATAGATACACGTATATATATTAATTACTCGTATAATATATATACAAACAGCACCCCACATAAAATCTATAGTGCTAGACTTCCATATATAAGTATATATATACCAATCACTCATAAATTATATATATACTAACGGCACCCCACATAAAAACTATGGTGCTGGCATACTCTGCTATCAAGTCCCTGTATCACACATAATTAGGGAAATGCTAGTTCGGAATCACTCTCGAACTGCATTAACACAAACACATACAACTGGAGGCGAAGCATAGTCCCATGTCCTAAGAGGTCAGTACATACCCACATGTCTCTTAGGCCCGTCTGAACTATCAATCAGATAGCCTGTACCAAGGAATTCTATGTTCTAGGGTACCAGTCAATATCCCCCATAAAGGCTCATCAAGATAAGACTGTCCCAGCGCGGAAACCCCCGTGATAGCAAGTAGCCCGGGTACGATTTTTACACAGAAATAATATATGCACAATCACTTTGTCATATGTATAATATATGTATTCACATCCACATTATTAAATTTAGGTACTCTCACGACCCATAATTATCATTATCCGTTATCACATTTTACTCAATTATTTCATATAACGGACTCGTTCATTTTGTTCTCATATTTAAGTTATTCTAAACGCATTTCTCCTCTCTCGAAGTATTCTCTTTACCTAAGTACAATTTCAGTAGGCCCTCACTCACCTTTTAATCCAACTTCCTAATTGTTTCGATTATTCAATCAACGCACGTATGATTTTCCAAGTGTAAATATTTCTCTGATTTCCCTTTATATTTCTTCACTTTAAAGTCCCATTTAACGGGGTTTACTTGAAGCTTCTGGTCCTTTTTATGTTCCATTATGTTCTAGCAACCCTAATCAAGGTTTACTACGCATGAAATCGGATTAAGCTAACACGAGCAAAAATGGCAGTTTTCCAGGAGGGATCGATCGATCGATCGAACCGTCGATCGATCGATTCTCTGGGCTCGATCGATCGATCAAACAGGTATGGCGAAATCTGCAGAATACCAGTTACGGGTTCTATCATCAAAACTCATCAAATTCCAAACTTTAAACTCCCAAACTCCCATAAATTGATACCACAAACATAATAAACCCAAATGAGTAATAATCTACGTAAAGCATGCGAGTTTTCATCAAGAATCATGGGTTAAAAGGGCCAAACTCTATATAATTCTCATGAACCCTAATATTTTCTTTATCTTAGTTTTTTTCATTCCTTTTTCCAGATTTTCTATCACTAATACCATGGAAATTCGTGGTTCAACCTCTACATGTGAAATGGATTTCCAGAAATATGATCTCTATCTCTATAACATGATATTTTTGTCTCCAATTAACATTTTTTTTCAAGAACACTAATTCTAATCAACCTTAAACTAATATAAAAGGATGCATTAACTTGATAAAAGCAAGATAGATACTTTCCTGGAAATTTGATCTCTGATTTGTGGAAGAAAAAGGTGTGGTTGTGATCCCCTTCGCGCGATCTATGAATTGGTGGTGACGGCGGTGCAACCGGAGGAGTTCTTGGCCTTGAACCCTTGGAAAGCTCCTCCCCTTCCTCTCCAATGGCCGTCATTAGTTTTAGGTTGTGTTAACCCTAAGAGATAACACTTAACATCTGATATAACCCTTCAAAATTCGTGGGTTTAATTATCCATAATTATGAAATGTCCAAAACACCCTCCTGGGGTACTAATTAAAATAAAAACGCCCCGAGACCTAAACTAAACCCACGGGTACATTTTTCTCACTATCTCGACCCTTCCGGACACTTTGACGCACTCAAAATGACCATACGAGCAACTTATAATTTATTCACTTTTTATAATAATAATTTAGTCCTGACACGACACAGGCGCGTCCCGACCTAAATTTTTATAATTGCCATTTTATTCACACGTGACAATTTTATAAAATAAATCTCATATATTACTATACTCATCTAGTAACATTCAACAAATTTCAATAATTACTAACTCTCATCACGCTAGTAAATATCTAAAACAACATTCCGAATTAAAATTAAATTAATTATCTCAATTAAATTTAATTAATCCCTAAATTTAAAAGCCATAAAAATACGGGGTATTACAGTTGGTAAACCTATGTATGTTTTGGAGCTCTAATTTTGCCAACTATAAAGGTATTCGTGGTATGTGAGTTGTAATATACTATCCGGTATACATATTGTGTGTTGTATATATGTGTGTTGTTTTCAAGCATAACAATGTAGGTGTTTGTCTCATGGGGAATCTGTCTGCCGGGGTTATGGATTACAATTGATTGTGGAATTAGGTACAACACCCCTGGCTGATGTAGATGGGTATGTTGAGGTCGATGATTTGATTCTTCATTTAGTTGGGTGATGTCCTAAGACTGAGAGATGTGGATGACTTCATCCATAGAGTAGTTTGGTATGTGACCACACGATGGTGTGTTTATGTAGCAATCCCCCATTATTTTATGTGGGAATGTTATAAATCCATTAGGTGTAGTATCCCTATGGATTTACCGATAAAGGCACAATAATGACCCCGAAGGTTGAAGCCTTCATGTGATTTATGAGAATTATATCTATTTAATTAGTCCAGTGATGGACATGTTACATCAAAAGACCATGTCATATTATTGTGCTTATTAAGACATCGTGTATATATTATTATTCGGGTGAAACGTGGGGACTATGCTAGTTGTATCCTTAGTGTATAAATAGGGATATCGTTAGGTATGTGTCACATGATATCTTATGGTAAATTACTGTATGGTCTTAGAATCGGGACTTATATGTTATGATTTTGGTTTGTTATAATGTACTCATAGTAGGTTATTCCACTTATGTTGAGAGGTGATGTATCTTTTTCATAAGACTGCCAACGGGTTAGCATGATTATGTAAATATGTCACATGTTATTACTATTTCGATGAAGTAAGTTATTTCTTGAACTCTTCAGGCTCTCACTCATGTGTTATCTAAAAATCTTTTCCAGGTATTCCTGAACAAGAGCATTAAGGCTGAGCAGTCAGGTTTGCTTCCATTCATATTTCTAGTTTTCATTCCTTAGCGTATGATGTTATTTCGTTGCCAGTTATTCTAGCAAGTCAGACTTGTTATTAATTATTAAAAGTTTTACTTATGGAGATGAGGTGATTCCAGAGATTGTTTATGTTCAAGTTTTGAGACTAGTCATTTGATGATGCTATTATCTAATTTTTCGTTCAGTTTATTGATACCCTTAAGTATGTGATTCATGTTAGAGACAACTATATTCATCTCATTTATTAATTTTATTCATTATGTTACGTGGATCGTTTACATTATGCATTAATTATTTATTTATTTACTCATCGATGCTGAGAATAATATAAATTAATTGACTCTCCCCTAGGCGTATCAAACTGGCCACATGGCACGTGAAAAATAGGAGTGTTACACTAACACCTGCTCTGATTCCAGCTCCAACACTTGTTTATAACCAAGATCTTACTTTTTTATGAATCTTTCACTTCCAGAGATAATTCCACCTTTGGTTAAATGCAAATACTATTGGGCAACACTTGTTCCTCCTATTCAACGCAACTACTAGTACCAATCTAAGAAGCCTTCAAAGTGGGACATATATAGGTAAGATACCTAATTTTAAATTTCTCAAGTTTTTTTTTCGTTTAATGTAATGTGTACTTATGAATGAAATTAAATTTTTATTTATCATTTCTTCAATGATTAATACAATTAAAAATAACATTCAAAATATAATCTTATATGTTGCCATACAAATGCCATAAATTCTCCATTAAATCAAATTAGAGAGAAAAATGAATTACGAAGTCACGAATGAAGGATATGTGAAAATATTTGGAACACAACTATGTCAATGCGGTTGAGTATTTTAAAGGTTTTGACTAGCCTTCACGGGTATCAGATTGCCACTTCATATTTACAATCATGTTGTGAAAACTGACACAAGTCATTATGATGTGTTGTGGATCATTACGATACCATAAACGAGATGGAATTTAATAAAAGCGAGATCATAAAACAACAAAAGCTCGTTCCACATCATATTGTGAGTTATCTTTCACTATGTGAAGTGTTTCTATTTTGTGATATGTCATTATGCACTTATTTGGACCAAGGTTCTAAAAAACGCGGGGCGTGATTGAGGCGTGGAGGCCAAGCCTTAAGCCTTGGAAGCCTAGGCGGACCTAGGCGTAAAAAGGCGTTTAGGCCTTCTTAATATATTTTAATATTTTTTAACCATAACAAGGCTATTAAAATACAAAAATTGCACATATCATAAAAATATGTCTGAATATATGCAAATTAAAATACTATTTGATTATTTTGGATGAGATAATGGTACGGTTTGTAAAGAGATTATTTAAAAAGCGACATCGTTTCACTAAAGCATTGTTGTTTTTAGAAAAAAGTGCGCCTTAAGGGTTTTACCAAGAATAAGTCGTGAAAAGCGTAAGGCGAGGCGTTTCTCCCATGCCTTAACCCTAGACGGGTTTTTTAGAACAGTGATTTGAACAAAAGTGGACACTTTCGGGTGTTTGTCATCATCGAGGTGATAACCCGTGCCATACGAACGCCTGTTATACAATTTTGCATTGGGGAGCTTTGTTGTGTATAAGCTCATCAAAAATGTCAGACTGATCGAGAATGCCCAAATTGTTGTTCAATTCCAACATACCAAAAAAATGCATGCCAAAATTAGACGCTGTGGTTGGCTTCAACCTCTAGTTTGATCATAGACTTTTTTTTTTTGTGACCTCGATGTACTCAATGCTATGCCACTATGAAATTCTTGCAATAACAATACATATAACTTATGTTACGTAATATCCCTCCAAAACTGCAATGATCACTTTTATGAAAACTTATTGGACCTCTTGGGATATGGTTATCCTCAAGTATTCGTTTGAATACACAGCGTCGCGACACAGCTTAGACATAACAACGAAAGTACTCTTTAAAATTCAAGCATACTCAAAAAATTAATCGACAGAGCACCTGTATACAAGTATTCAGAGAGATACAATCATTCTATGTACATAAAAAACTATATGCTCCACGCGCTTCTCGGTTTTTTATAAAATAATTGTCGTAAGAAGCAATCCCATTGAGTATATAGAGCAACAACGAGTGCTTTATGCAAAAATGACATTGGCATATCTTGGCATCGTACGCTGGCTCTTCTTCAAAACAATATTTCATTAAATGTACGTGCCCTCCCTCCTTATCATTGTTAATAATCTTTTGGTCGAGTATAGATCCTTGATGATAAGACCAAGGGCGGCGCTAGGATTCATCGAAAGAGTGGACTAAAATTAATAACGGATCCGAAATTTTTTGTCAATGAGGCGAAAGTCCCGATTAATGTCGAGGGTTTGGGGCGAGTTCCCAAGAGGAGAAATTTCTTAAGTTTTTGTATCTATTTATATATATTGTTTTTTTATTTTTTAGCAATTTTTAACATTTACAACATTTTTTATTATTTTTTAATAATATTTTAACTGAAAGTATGAATTAACTTCCCATGAGTTGAGATAATTTGTGTATTTAGAACTTTTTCCAATTTGGGAGGGGTGGGCTACAGCCCTGGTGGGCCCACCCCTGGATCCGCCCTTGGATAAGACCAGTTGTGTTCATCTTTACCCTTTAGGATATGTGGAACTTTATATTCATTAAACGAAGTATTGCTTCATAGTAATGTTTATCCGACGATTACGACTCGCTATTTTTTATAAGAAGATGTAAACTTAATAGGAAATTTATAAATAACAATAGCTTAAGTTAACGACTGAAATTGGTGGAGATTTTTTTTTTAATTGGTGGGTTATATATAGTAAATTTAAAAGTAGGACAATTGGTAACGAAAAAATTAGTCGTTGGCGTTTTCGTTAGTCCTACAATAGTAAAAAATGCTATGAAAGGTTAAGCTCTCACATTCCAACTATGAAAATACCATTTAGTGACACTTTGGTGCACATGGTTCGGTTCCACTACGGAACCAGAATCAGAACCGAAATTGATCGGTTCCATGGTTTTGGAACCAGAACCAGAACCGAAATTGGTCGGTCCCGAACCGAACCGAACCATCGATACAAGGTTTGGTTCAGGTCGGTTCACGGTTCTGGTTTGCGGTTCTCGTTAATGGTTCTGGTTCGTGGGTTGGTTCTCGGGTTGATTAATGGTTCTAGTAATGGTTTTGGTTAATGGTTATGGTTAATGATTCAGGTTCGCGGGTTGGTTCTAGGGTTGGTTCTTGGGGTCGATTTTTTGGTTCGGTTATTCAGATCGGTTTTTCGATTCGATTCTATGGGTTCAGTTCTCGGTTCGGTTCGGTTTGGTTCAGGTATAAAATCGAGAGCCGAACCGAACACTTCGGTTCTCAATTTTTTGGAACTAGAACCAACCCATGGAGAAAAAACCCGAACCAACCCAACCCACGAAGGTCGGTTTGATTCGGTTTTTTGAGTTGTCAATTTTTTTGCTCACCCCTAGGACAAACTAATCTATATATACTCTAAAATGCTATACAAAAGCTAAAGGCTCCCTCTCAATTAAGGTGTCCACGTGTCACCTCCTAAATTTTTTTGTCCACGTAAGCTTTTTGAATGTTATCATTATTTTTCTCTATGGTCGTTTCATCTCCTCCCTCGAATCTATATCCCTTTGGTTTATGTAAAAGTCATTTGGTTTTTGCTGCAAATATTTGATGAAACCAAACTGAAGCGTTTGATTTGTGAATTTGTATAGTCTCTTTTCCTCATAAATATTAGGCCAACAGTCCTAACGTGTGTTCACACAACCATGGTTCAAATAAGAATGGTAGCAATAGCTTGGGTGAGGTTTTGATGGTAGGAGCGGGGAAAAAACAAATATTTATCGAAGTTTTTTTTTATTTTCGAAAGAAGGAGAGAGAAAATATTGGGTTAGTGTAAGGTATTAGCTATGGAGGTGTTTTTTTTACTGTAATTGTTGATGTAAAAAACTAGACTTGATCTAATTAATTAATCACAGATAACTATGAATAAGAAAATAAAACAAAAGATTTTTACAGTAGTTCAGCCTTAATGAAAATGGCCTACGTCCACTGTCTTGTACTGCTGAGTGTTTTGCCTTGATCTCAATTATGATTGCAAGTGATCGATTGCCCCGTTATGGAGGGGGTTACAATGTATTTATAGCCCTTGGCCTATCAATATGAATAGACAATACGTCGTTATTTAATAGACATATACATCTGTACATAATAAGAATGTTCATTGAATCCGATGGTCGCTTGATCTTCTTGACTAGATGCTCTGCACGTTAAGTAGCTCGGTACGTTGAGTAGCTCGGTATGCTGAGTTGTTCGGTGAATATATATGTTTCCACGTAAGATGACACATGTCTTCATATAATTGATCCACGTCAACTGACTAATTTTTGTATCAACAGAAAACCCCAATGTTTCACAGTTGAGGTTGAATATGAGAGTGTGGAATATTATGCCCAAAAGTTACTCGGGCACATTTACCCAGTCTTGTTAGATTACAGATCTCCAACACTTATGACACTTAATGGCTTTGAACGCGAAATGGCAAACTCGTAAATATTTTGAATCTTAAACAGACGCTTGGGTATTTGTGTCTTTTTCATCATTTAGCCGCCGAAAACGCAATCATCTTTTCTAGTAATCATTTCTTTTCTCGCTTCCCGATGTAGGGCATTTAAAAGCGATCGAATCAAATCATTTTCCACCTTTTGCTTTTTAGACTTCCAAACTCTTTGTTTTCTTACGATCGTTCTTTCTGTCACCCACCTTAGCAGATTTCTCAGTTTTCTATAAGAACTTCTTCCTTCTTCTTTCTTTGCTTTAGTCACCATGGTTTATCTTGTCGAATCATTAGATAAATTCCGGGCTGATTTTGTAATTACTTCTTGGGTTATTCTTGAGGAACCTCCTTACCCTTCTAATTTATTTTCTTCAGCTGAGGGACACTGGTTTCCCTCCATTTTTGTAGCGGAATGCATCTTTTCTCTCCCGCCTAATCCCCTGTGTTTGGAGTTTTGCCAATATTTCGATATTGTTCATACAAGATTAGTTCTGAATACATGGAGGGTAGTTAATGGCGTATATAGGTTGAACCAAATACATGGAACTCACTTAGGAATTCCTGAAATTATGTATTGTTATAAATGGGTTACCAACGACACTACTTTTTATTTAAAAACTAGGTTTTCAAATAGAGCTTTATTGGTCAATCTTCTCGATGCTAATAGGGACTATTTTGATCATGGGGTTGTGATGAAAAATTGGCAACACCCACCGTTAAAAGGAAAAGATGTATACCAGGGTCCCAGATGTCCACTTTATGACAATGGGATAGGTTGTTTTTAATTTTTCAATTTAGCTATGTTTTTGTTCGATAAAATGTGTCACTAACATGTACGTTTTTATTTTGCAGTTGATAGCAAAAGGAAACCTCCAAAAGAGAGTGACAGAAATATAAAAGACTTAACACTTATCTGGGGTTTGCATAAATCTATTTCTGGGTAGCACGTGAGGTTTGCTTCTTATTTGTTGAGATACAAGAATACCACTTTGTCTTTTATTGCCCGACCTCTCGTTCTTCCTGTGGTAATTGATCTTGATCAAGTATCGACATCTCCAGCAACCGTAGGAGAATCTTCTTCTGATTTGGGTACTTCTATTACTGATCTGATGACGAAGAAGAGGAGGGTACCTGAGTTCTTTGCCAAGTCTGCTCCTCGTGCTGAAGGGGCGAAGAAGAATATGGACGACGTTCTAGCTGACGGAGCTAAGAAGAAGGATGATGTTACTCCTGCCAAAGATATCAGTAAGGAGCCCCCTGTTGCCCATAAAGAGGCAGCACCTTTGATTGAAGTTGTAGTCCCAAAAGAGAAAGCACATTTGATTGAAGAAGAGGCAACACATGTGATTGAAGGTGCTCCTTTGAGAAGGTTGAGGAAGGGTCTTACTAAAAGACCTGTGGATGCTATTTCCCAACCTACTAGAGTTGGGATTTCTTCTTTGAGGGCTAGTTCTCCAGTTGTCCTTACCTCTATCTTGGCCAAGAAATTGATCAAGTCAGGGACTCTCCCTGATTATCGAGCTGCTGAAACTTTAACTCCTCGGGATAAGGTTGTCGATGTGGCTGCCCAAATCCTTGGATCAGTAAGTGGTCATTATACTTATCCTTCTAATTCTTCATTATCGTGTTCATACTCTGATTCATGCCTTTCTTCTTCTTGCAGTTTTTAGTGTACTTTAATAATATCGTAGAGAAGGATAAAGCCATCAAAGCTTCAACCTCATTTAGTGGAGTAGAGGAAGCCCTTACTGAGTTATCAAAATCTTTGGGGGAATCCCGACAGAAGTACGAAGAAGATAAAGTTGCATGGGAGAATAAACTTCGATCCGCTGAGTCAGCTCATCAACAAGCTGTAAATGCCTCCAAGGAGTTAGAGGAAAAATTGAAGGTTGCTCTTTCCAGCCATGTGGAAGCTGATGGAAAGCTTAAAGAGGCTGAATGGAGTAAGAAAGAGCTTGAGGAGAAGGTGAAGTCTATTGAAAAGCTTCTCAGGGAGAAAAATTCTTCGAAAAGAGCGAAGAGGAAAGCTGCTGTGAAGAAGTCCTTTAGCTCTGGCTGGGACAAAGGATATAATAGAGCTTTAGTTGATGTCTCTTCCCAGATGGAGTATGCAAGTTTGAAATACTTCAAAGATGGATATGTTACAGCTTTGAAAGAGTTGAATGTTGCTGATGATTTTAAACTGTTTCAGAAACACACTCATAGCCCTCCTCCTACAATTAAAGAAGAAGAGGAAGATGAAGTTGCATCTGATGAATGTTCTATAATGATAGTAGAACATACACCTGCTGCTACCCTTCCTCAATCTTTCAAGCAAGTTCAGAAGGTAACAACTTCTACCGAGAAATGCCAACTGCCCTCCGAGAAACCAACTCCTTCATCCAAATCAACTGAAGATATTGTAGAAAATAAGGAGAAGGTATAGAGTTGTCCGGCTCTTTAATTATATTTTTTTCTGTTTTTCCCTTTCATTGTAACTTTGGCTGTACTTTCTCCTCCTGTGTTCAATAAAATGGAGTTTGTTATTTATTCTGAGTTTTCTCCTTTACTTGCTCGATCTGTATTATTGTTGATCCATTTTTACTTTTCCTTACTAATTTATTGCAGGATGGAACTCTTGTCAGCTCATGATACAGAGTTGATGAAGAAATGTAATGACTACTTCAAAGCTGGTCATACCAATTTCACTGAAGCTAAAATAGTTAATATCCTTGGGCCTGATACTTTTGAGCGAGCAATTGAGGCTTACCAATATTTAAAATGTCTGCTTGATCGGGTTGTGGCTAGTAATGCTGTTTACTATAAAATGATTGAAGGTCTTCAAGGAACGATCAAGGAGCTTCAATTTCAACACAAAGAAAATACTGCACTTCTGCATGAGGGTTATGAGAAGAAGTACCAATAGTTGAGTGCTGATCGGGGCTATGACAAGTTCATTTCAGCCTATAGAAAGAGAGAGAGCGTGCTTAAACTTGAAGTTGAGGATCACAGAAACATTGCTAAATTATTAGAAGAGGAAAATATTACCCTGCGAGAAGAACTGAAACAGTTAAAGTCTTCTTCTTCTTCTGGAGCTTTGGTCCCAGTCAGTGATGAGGGCTTTTCATTTTTGGAAACTGAAAATGCTGCATTGAGAGAAGAATTAGAGGCTTTGAAATGAGCTGGGCCTACATCTTCCTCGCGGGGTAGAACAAGAGCTGGTCGGAGAAGCATTAAAGAGAATAGAACTAATCAAGCCTTGGAAAACCAAGTTGTTCAACTGAGGGCGAAGACTAAAGCATTAACTGAGATGTCTTAGAAAATCCAAAGTCTTACCGAGCAACTATCCAACCAGAGTTCTGCGTTGGATAATAAAGAGAACTTAGTGAAAAAACATCACCAATATATGGAGAGATTGACTTATCAATTCCATAAATAACCTAGAGAATATTGGATGGGGGGATACAATGAAGCTCTATGCCATCTCGATGCTCGGTTGAAACAATCAAATAATGAGGGATATAAACAAGGATAGCTGAACACCTTAACTGTGATGAAAATTGAGAAAGGATATTCCTTATGGGAATGGTATGAGCCTGGATTAATTGATATGCTTATGCCTCCCTTTAAGCTAGATGTCAATTGGATTCCATCTTGTGCCATTCCTCAATGTTTGATCTCCAAGTATCTTGGCGACTACCATCTTCATGAAGACTTTGAGATATCTAGACCTCAACATTTGCTTGACCGAACGAGTTCGAGCAATATTAGAATACTGCGAAATATGAATTTTATCAACTTTCCTTATGCTTTAGATGATCCTCCCACTGGAATGGAACCTGTGCTAAAATTGGAAGAAAAAAAGCTAATAGAATAGGAGATTTGTATTTAATGAAGAAAGGTTCATTGCTTTGTAATTTTCTTTCCTTGGAAATAAATTGTAATTTTCTTTTGATGAGTATATATATTTATAAAGGGATAATTTATCTTATTCTGTTTTAATTGCCTAGACAATGAAACTATGCCTCATTTATTGCCTAGTTGTAGTGACTTGTCACCCATAAGTGCCTAAGCAATAGGATTGTTTTCATCCCATAGTCCTACTTAGTTGTAGCAATCTTATCTAGATTACCTTAGTGCTAGGCAGTGGATGCCCCTTGAGGTCACCCATCATCTTGCCCAGTTTTGAATGCCCCTTGAGGTCACTCATAATCAAACAGGCCTTTCCTTGTGTGATTGTTATGCCAACATTATTGGTTAAGTTTATTGATGTCGAACAACCTTAGTTAGTGGTTGCTAGTATCCGACCAACCGTAGTTGGTGGTTTTTGATGTGCCGACCAATTGTAGTGGTGATTGTTGATACCTTCTTGCCAAATTCAAGTGTAGTGTGTAGCACTAGTACTCCGAAAAAATGAATGAAAACGAAAATAGGGAAAATGTCATTTTTATTTATATAGAAGGAAACGGAATACATGTGATTCAACATTACTGATAATATTTACGCAGATGCTCTGCATTCCACGCATTCTTGAACTCTCCCCCTTCTAATGTTTCTATCCTGTAAGTTCCAGGTCGAACAATCGTTGTTACACGATAAGGGCTATGCCAGTTGGCTTCCAGCTTATTATGCTTCTGAATGAATTTCTTGAGTACATAGTCTCCCTCCTTAAGATCGCATTTCTTAACTCTTTTATTGTAGAAAATGGTAGTTCTTTGCTGGTAAGCTGCATTCCTGATAGTCGCGTCCTCTCTCACTTCCTCGAGCATGTCCAGGTCTAAGCGTCTCATCAAATCGCTTACTAGAGAGTCAAAATTAAGCACTCGATGAGTAGGTAAGCCCAGTTCAGCTGGTATGACTGCTTCACTTCCAAAGGCTAACATGTAAGGAGATTCCTAGTTACTGTTTGGGGAGTTTTTCGGTAAGCCCATAATACAGATTGAAGTTCGTTAATACAGTTCCCTTTCTCATCATCCAATAATTTCTTTAACCTGTTGAGCAGAGTTCAGTTCGTCACCTCTGTTTACCCATTACTCTGGGGATGGCCTGGTGCAGAATGGATCTTCTGGACATTAGACTGATGACAATACGCATCAAAATCCTCATTATCGAATTGGGTACCATGATCAGGGATGAAGGCATATGGCAGACCATACCTGCAAATAATGTTCTTCCAGATGAACTAATAAACCCTTTCATAAGCCATATCAATGAGAGGTTCAGATTTCACCCATTTTGTGAAATAATCAATAGCGACTACCAAGTATTTAAATCATCCTTTAGTAGTTGGCAGAGGCGCGACCAAGTCTATTCCCCACATAGAAAATGGTTAATGTAAGGTAATGGGAGTTAATAATGCCTGGGGAGCTCTTTATATAGTGGATAACCGTTGACACTTAACGCATCTCTTAGCGTAGGCTATGCAATCAGTTCGCATTGTTGGCCAATAGTATCCCTGTGTCGTTATCCTTTGTAGAAGAGTTTGACCTGCCACATGAGCTCTACAAGAGCCTTCGTGAATTTCTTTTATCAGATCTTTAACTTCTGATGGATGAACACATCTCTGGAGACTTGCTATCATACCTCTTCTGTATAGAATTCCATTGCTTAAGACATACCTAACAGCTTTAAACTTGAGCCTCTTGGTCGCGAGTTGGTCGGCTGGTAAAATGCCTTCTTTAATATACGCTTTGATGGGATCCATCCAGGAAGGTCCCATATCTAAGGTGATAAACTTCACCATCAAGTCGTCATCAATGCTTCAGTCTGCCAATATCTCAATAGGAATCGTTCTTTTTAGCTCGGTACGGGTAGCTGAGGCTAACTGAGCTAGTGCACCAGCCCTCACATTCTCCAGTCTTGGTATTCTGATCACTTGGATTGCTGTAAAATTGGATACAATCTCCATAGCTTTGGTATGATACCTATACATAAAGTCTCCCTTCACCGGTACAGTCCAAGAAGCGGATTTACGATTAACTGTGAATCACTAAACACTGTAACTTGCTCTGCATTTAGTGTTTTGTCTAAACTGAGGCCCACAATAATAGCTTCATATGCAGCTTAATTGTTAGAAGCATTGAATTGGAAACGCATAGCATATTCTATATCTAATCCATTTGGACTGTTGAGAATTATTTCGTCTCCACTGCCTGTGGTGCACGAAGAGCCATCAACATACAAATTCCATACGGGGATAAAATTATCAAACTCTTGGTCTCACAATGTTCCCTGATGGAATATTTGGTAGTTCTTCTTATCATCTCCCCATGCTGGGCTTTTATTAGAGGATTTTTATTGCTCGGTTACTATCCCCTCCGACGAATCTGCTTATGGACGTTGATCGGAGATAGTCTTTGATATCCTCTAACATCCATGGGTTGTTCTTCAATAGACCACTGTTGGTCGGAGGTATCTGAGTAAGTGAACTCCGCAATGAAATTTGCCACTGTTTGCCCTTTGAGCGAAGACCTTGGTTCGTAAACAATATCATACTCGCCTAGTTCCATCGCCCAATACATCAACCTTCTGGATTTTTCTGATTTTTGAAAAGCCTGTCTTAGTGGCATATTAGTGTAACACCCTGCTTAAAATAATAACGGGTGGCCAGCCCTATACCATATTAAATCAGGAATTCCAGATGGTCCAGTCTCAACATCAACTGTCGGTACTATATAATATAGGACTAACTACCCGAAATCATATAAGCGAGATGTTATAAAAATTTAAAACATGCAACATAACACAACCCAACACTACCAAAATTTCTAATAAATAAGAGAGATGCAAGAAAGAGCTATAAGAAGTGAAAGGAATCACTATACATGAATATACCATAAATAAATAAACCCGAATAAGCTGTCGGGTCACAGCAAATACAATAACTGAAATGGAATAAATATGAACATGTATATAAATATCCCTATGATACAAACCCGATATACAAAATGAATCCTACCAAGAATTTTAAAGAAGTAGTAAGCGGCTACATGAAACATCCCGCAACAGTCCGCACCTGTCACGGCTCCCAAGACTCTGGATAGAAGGTCATCCGGCATCCATGCGGTAGGATACCTGTGGAAATATATATGTATATACAAGAAGGAGGGAGAAGAGTAAACGGGTCAGAGCCCCGAATGTGTAAAATATTTAGCAAGTGTGTTAACCGTGCATAATAAATACCGGTGTACTTAATTTCATAATTAAGTGAGACCGTACTCTCGTGGAACCCCAACTCACCTCTCATCTAAAGGCGCGCACCTATTCGCGTCCTCAAATTTTAGTTAAATTACCCCATTGATTTTAGGACAACCTAACTTATCAGGCCTAGCCTATATCCACGAGAGCTACCTTCCCGTCATAATCTAAGGATCCATCCATTTCTAATCCTAATAGATTATGATTACAACAATTATGCCATAAAAGGCTTAATGAATTCCGATTAATAATCTCATGAATTATAATTATCATAATTCCTAAAACATTACCCCTATACATACACACACATATATATATATATATATATATATATATATGGGCTAAAAAACGTAAGAATTAATATACTTAATAACATGCACATGGAATATTGGCAAGACTTCTCTCTAATCCCAAAATTGTACTACGTTTCGTGCGTGGGGAGTCTCGCAAAGCGAAATCCAAACAAGGAACCGCCCCGTTACACTACTCCTGACAAGGTCAAGATCAGAGATCCGTGATGCCACCTATGGAATTACTTCTCTCAAATCTCGACATGGCACTGCGTTTCGTGCGTGAGGTGTCTCGCAAAGTGAAATCCAAACAAGGAACCACCTCGTTACACTACTCCTGGGCAATGTCGATCCTAGAGATCCATAATCCTCAACATACAAGTTAATACTACCATTACTACTAACTATAACTCCTAAAGAAAGAAAGAAAGAAAAGAAAAGAAAGAAAACAAATAAGATAAAATAAAAGAACCTCCAATAATATCCTTGGGATGATGTAACCGAAATAATACCTTATGTGCGATACATCAACCCCCATCAATCTAGTACACCATAATCATCTAAGATGTACCTCATAAAGTCCATATCCTTTCATCTATAGGATATATATATATATATAAATATATATATAGGTATTTATTTCTAACCGTATATATATATCATCATCAATCCAATAGCCAAGTGTACATACTACATATGATGTACAAGGCCATGCACATAATATACCCGGCTATATATATCGCCGATAAACTGCATCAGTGCTATCATCTTCCCAGTGCCCGACTCACGTAGCAAAACTGGGGCCACCGTTGTGGGACTAAACGACACCCATCTCGTGGTAAACACACGCACACGACGTCCCGGGAAGCGGTCATAGTTCCAACCGGCAATGAGACGAAACATACCCACCACGTCTCATCCCAAAAATATATATCTATATGTATAATAATCACAAGGGACGACTATGACCTGGGGAATATCCACACCCTGCATTATAAGCCAGGATGCTCACCCTCTACGCGCGCAACTTCCCAATGATAGCATGAGCGGGGTATGCTTAACCAAATAAGTATATATATCATTCACATGCATAATATATATAATCCATATGATCCGATCTTGTGATCAAATAATAAACCATCATATACGGTTTAAATATCCATACCATGTATGATCATAACATAAATATATCCATACATTTATATACCTACGGATATATATCAACACATATACACATATCCTTATATCTATATGTGATAAACTAATTCTCGTTCATATGCGTAAGATATATATATATATATACCTGGCTATAAGTGTACATAGTCCTCAATATACAAGCCGCCGCCACAATTCTTTTAATTTACCTCTATACGTGAATATAATCCCATACTTGAAACATATTCGATCATTTTCCTATGATGAATAGTCTCCCAAACCATATGTATATATCTATACCTATATATATTCAACATTAGGGCTATCACCCAAGAGTTTGCGTAGGAATCCTTCATTCCACATTTCATCCATATCTCCGAATACATTAAAGAATCTAATAATCATTTTGACTATCGGTATACATATAACTAATAGTCTATAAGCCTCAAGCTCATTCTTTCAATCATCAAATAATCTCATTTCCCTCGATTTCGATTATGGTTCGGTCACTTTGTGAATACCCTAATCTAAGATCTCTCTAAGAGTTCTTAGCCTCCCATCACGTCTACACTTACTTTTAATCTAAAATTAGGATTCCCAATCCTAAAGGGTTTCCCCCAAAATCTCTAGACCTAACTCCAAATACATACATGGATACATTCCTCCCAAATTACCCTAAGGAGTCCCCAAAACTCTAATGTGTGAGAAACTCCTTATGTGTCTCCAAGAACATATCTCTTTCATCATAAGAGAAGGCCCCAAATCAAATCAATAAACCCAACCAAAAAGGGTTGAATTCACTATGGAGAAAATACCTTAAAATGCCCTGTTTCCGAATCAATTCGGCCCTGTTCCGAATCGATTCGGACTAGCGAATCGATTCGGCCTCCCAGGCGAATCGATTCGGGTCCAAAGACCTGGGCTTCTGCAATAGGCCGAATCGATTCGGCTTAGGGTCCGAATCGATTCGGTCAATGCAGACCTGCTACTTTTACCAAACCGAATCGATTCGCTGGAGGGGGCGAATCGATTCGGACCTGCAATTTTTTGAAGGTTTCATCTTATTTATCAAAACCCACGAATTCTAAACCCTAAATTTCCATTTCTAACAATTAAACCTACATCAATTTATGATTTTAAGCCTATAAATCAACCCAAAGTTGATCCCAAACATTTCTATTCCATTAAATCCATATTTAATCATTGATTTCAAGGTTAAACCTAAAAATCTAGGTTTTGACATTAATACCCAAAATCCATTTCTTTAACCCACAATTTATGAAATGAAATACACAAATAGCTATTTAGCAAGATTAAACACTTGCCTCAGGTTTGTAGAGGTTGGATCGTCCTCGTTGACGCGGTTGGGCCGGAAATCCCAAGCTTTCTTCCTCTCTCTCTTCCTTTCTTCTTCTTTCTCTTCTTCCTCTCTCTAGGGCTTTCTCTCTTTCTCTCAAATGAGAAATGGCTTCATCCGTAAGCCTCCACCCCTTTTAAAACAAAAAATCCAGTTTTAAATGTTAATACACACTTTAAATGACTCGTTGACTCCAATTCAAGTCAAAATAACTTAAAAACATTCCGGAGCCGAAATAAGACCCAATGACAGTCATTTTGACTATCTCGACCCTTCCGGGATCGATGGTACCCTCAAAAATATCATCCGGAATACTTTGAAATATTCTCTATTTTTGGACTTAAATTCCCAAATTTTAAAATCCTCCAATTTAATTAAATTTAATTTTCCCAAAATTAAATTTCTCAGTCTCCAAAATCTTGGGGTGTTACAATCTTCCCCCCTTACAAGAATTTCGCCCGCGAAATTTAAGATGAGCCTAAGACATCGATATCATCTAGTCCTTACATCAATCCTCAAGATCACTATGCCGATCCTTTCTAGTTCTCACGCCGAACCCTACAGTTATAAGGCAACTACTACCCAGGGCGCCCATACACCCCGTATCCGAGTTTCCACTCGTAGAATTCTAATTAGGCTCCATTAGCCTCAAATTAGAATATAACCCTCGGTAACATAATCTATAACAATATACTAAATATATAAAAGTTTGAAAATTTCCACTGGTTGAACTCTCCTCAATTTCTGACGCTAGCCACCTTCGTGCGGGGGAGGTCTCGCAAGCGAAATCCAAACAAGGAACCCTCCCAATACACTACTGTGTAGCTAGGTCGGGGATTGAGATTAGTTGAACCAGGGTTAAAGTTTTATAAAAAGAGGTTTTATAAAAAGAGGATTTTATAAAAAGAGGATTTTCCATATTTTAAATATTGCCCGAGGGCCCATACAAATAATACGATATAAATATATCCCGCGTCTTTCGACACGCCAAACAAACACCTTATGTTTAGAACACAAGGCTTCAACAAATACAATATTTTAGCCAAAGCCTAGTTCTCAAAACTAGCGCAACTATGAGCTAAACTATCCGCTCCTCGTAAATCTACCAAACTCTAAACCTCTCAGTTACGAAAAGGTATATCATCTCCAAAGATGCCATATAAAGGCCACACTTGCTCACTTCCTCCTCTAGGAAAAAGAAAAAAAAAAATTCCATACACCCTAGCGGTGTAGTGGCTAGCTACTCATCATACCTCACACGCGACGTTCCTAATATCGCGCAAAGCGTAACTTAGACCCAAAGAAAGGTATTCTACCTTACAATTCCATAACCTAATGGTTTCCCCTCACCCTAGAATCTCAACTCAGGGTCCTCCACTCCTTCCAGGAAAATCATTATCCCTAAGCCTATTTCTTCACAAGAGAAACATCTTCCTCAAAATCCTTCCTAACCATATTGAAGGGAAAGGTGCGATTGCAACTGCCGAAAACTCCCTCAGTCCTTCACCACGAAACGGAGTCTCCAAAGGCATTTCCCTTCATCCTAGAAGACGATACTCCTAATATTGGGACAACTCCACCTACCTCACATCGGTAAGAGTCACCAAAACCAGGTTTCCTAACTAAGGTTAACAGATTCTCAATCTAAACCTCCCAAGGACTACACTACATACCTCTCCTCGGACTTACCTCACTAAGACCAAGATTCGCCATTCGAGTAAATTTCCTTTCTTACTCAACTGCCGATGAATCACCTCAAACCACTGCTAGAAATCTCCTCAATATTTACTCTGAAACCGGGGAAAACAAATGCCCCCGATTAAAGCGTACCCAGAATATGCTATGGGTATTGTACTTCTAATCTTATTCTTTCCTAGACGACAAAATCTAGGCGACGTCTGAAATGAAACAAGGACAATTGTTATCAGAACGTCAATCAAGTGAATATAATTCACAGAAGAAAACAGCGCAGTGAACACAACAGTCCTATTTGTAGGGCTTTATGCCAAGAACGTTAACGGAAGAATCCAAAATCTCGCACAGATCCTAAGGACTCTAGAACCTGATGCTCTGATACCATCTGTAACACCCTCCTTAAAATAATAACAGGTGGCCAGCCCTATACCATATTAAATCAGGAATTCCAGATGGTCCAGTCTCAATATCAACTGTCGGTACTATATAATATAGGACTAACTACCCGAAATCATATAAGCGAGATGTTATAAAAATTTAAAACATGCAACATAACACAACCCAACACTACCAAAATTTCTAATAAATAAGAGAGATGCAAGAAAGAGCTATAAGAAGTGAAAGGAATCACTATACATGAATATACCATAAATAAATAAACCCGAATAAGCTGTCGGGTCACAGCAAATACAATAACTGAAATGGAATAAATATGAACATGTATATAAATATCCCTATGATACAAACCCGATATACAAAATGAATCCTACCTAGAATTTTAAAGAAGTAGGAAGCGGCTACATGAAACATCCCGCAACAGTCCGCACCTGTCACGGCTCCCAAGACTCTGGATAGAAGGTCATCCGGCATCCATGCGGTAGGATACCTGTGGAAATATATATGTATATACAAGAAGGAGGGAGAAGAGTAAACGGGTCAGAGCCCCGAATGTGTAAAATATTTAGCAAGTGTGTTAACCGTGCATAATAAATACCGGTGTACTTAATTTCATAATTAAGTGAGACCGTACTCTCGTGGAACCCCAACTCACCTCTCATCTAAAGGCGCGCACCTATTCGCGTCCTCAAATTTTAGTTAAATTACCCCATTGATTTTAGGACAACCTAACTTATCAGGCCTAGCCTATATCCACGAGAGCTACCTTCCCGTCATAATCTAAGGATCCATCCATTTCTAATCCTAATAGATTATGATTACAACAATTATGCCATAAAAGGCTTAATGAATTCCGATTAATAATCTCATGAATTATAATTATCATAATTCCTAAAACATTACCCCTATACATACACACACACACACATATATATATATATATATATATATATATATATATATATATATATATATATGGGCTAAAAAACGTAAGAATTAATATACTTAATAACATGCACATGGAATATTGGCAAGACTTCTCTCTAATCCCAAAATTGTACTACGTTTCGTGCGTGGGGAGTCTCGCAAAGCGAAATCCAAACAAGGAACCACCTCGTTACACTACTCCTGGGCAATGTCGATCCTAGAGATCCATAATCCTCAACATACAAGTTAATACTACCATTACTACTAACTATAACTCCTAAAGAAAGAAAGAAAGAAAAGAAAAGAAAGAAAACAAATAAGATAAAATAAAAGAACCTCCAATAATATCCTTGGGATGATGTAACCGAAATAATACCTTATGTGCGATACATCAACCCCCATCAATCTAGTACACCATAATCATCTAAGATGTACCTCATAAAGTCCATATCCTTTCATCTATAGGATATATATATATATATAAATATATATATAGGTATTTATTTCTAACCGTATATATATATCATCATCAATCCAATAGCCAAGTGTACATACTACATATGATGTACAAGGCCATGCACATAATATACCCGGCTATATATATCGCCGATAAACTGCATCAGTGCTATCATCTTCCCAGTGCCCGGCTCACGTAGCAAAACTGGGGCCATCGTTGTGGGACTAAACGACACCCATCTCGTGGTAAACACACGCACACGACGTCCCGGGAAGCGGTCATAGTTCCAACCGGCAATGAGACGAAACATACCCACCACGTCTCATCCCAAAAATATATATCTATATGTATAATAATCACAAGGGACGACTATGACCTGGGGAATATCCACACCCTGCATTATAAGCCAGGATGCTCACCCTCTACGCGCGCAACTTCCCAATGATAGCATGAGCGGGGTATGCTTAACCAAATAAGTATATATATCATTCACATGCATAATATATATAATCCATATGATCCGATCTTGTGATCAAATAATAAACCATCATATACGGTTTAAATATCCATACCATGTATGTTCATAACATAAATATATCCATACATTTATATACCTACGGATATATATCAACACATATACACATATCCTTATATCTATATGTGATAAACTAATTCTCGTTCATATGCGTAAGATATATATATATATATACCTGGCTATAAGTGTACATAGTCCTCAATATACAAGCCGCCACCACAATTCTTTTAATTTACCTCTATACGTGAATATAATCCCATACTTGAAACATATTCGATCATTTTCCTATGATGAATAGTCTCCCAAACCATATGTATATATCTATACCTATATATATTCAACATTAGGGCTATCACCCAAGAGTTTGCGTAGGAATCCTTCATTCCACATTTCATCCATATCTCCGAATACATTAAAGAATCTAATAATCATTTTGACTATCAGTATACATATAACTAATAGTCTATAAGCCTCAAGCTCATTCTTTCAATCATCAAATAATCTCATTTCCCTCGATTTCGATTATGGTTCGGTCACTTTGTGAATACCCTAATCTAAGATCTCTCTAAGAGTTCTTAGCCTCCCATCACGTCTACACTTACTTTTAATCTACAATTAGGATTCCCAATCCTAAAGGGTTTCCCCCAAAATCTCTAGACCTAACTCCAAATACATACATGGATACATTCCTCCCAAATTACCCTAAGGAGTCCCCAAAACTCTAATGTGTGAGAAACTCCTTATGTGTCTCCAAGAACATATCTCTTTCATCATAAGAGAAGGCCCCAAATCAAATCAATAAACCCAACCAAAAAGGGTTGAATTCACTATGGAGAAAATACCTTAAAATGCCCTGTTTCCGAATCGATTCGGCCCTGTTCCGAATCGATTCGGACTAGCGAATCGATTCGGCCTCCCAGGCGAATCGATTCGGGTCCAAAGACCTGGGCTTCTGCAATAGGCCGAATCGATTCGGCTTGGGGTCCGAATCGATTCGGTCAATGCAGACCTGCTACTTTTACCAAACCGAATCGATTCGCTGGAGGGGGCGAATCGATTCGGACCTGCAATTTTTTGAAGGTTTCATCTTCTTCATCAAAACCCACGAATTCTAAACCCTAAATTTCCATTTCTAACAATTAAACCTACATCAATTTATGATTTTAAGCCTATAAATCAACCCAAAGTTGATCCCAAACATTTCTATTCCATTAAATCCATATTTAATCATTGATTTCAAGGTTAAACCTAAAAATCTAGGTTTTGACATTAATACCCAAAATCCATTTCTTTAACCCACAATTTATGAAATGAAATACACAAATAGCTATTTAGCAAGATTAAACACTTGCCTCAGGTTTGTAGAGGTTGGATCGTCCTCATTGACGCGGTTGGGCCGGAAATCCCAAGCTTTCTTCCTCTCTCTCTTCCTTTCTTCTTCTTTCTCTTCTTCCTCTCTCTAGGGCTTTCTCTCTTTCTCTCAAATGAGAAATGGCTTCATCCGTAAGCCTCCACCCCTTTTAAAACAAAAAACCCAGTTTTAAATGTTAATACACACTTTAAATGACTCGTTGACTCCAATTCAAGTCAAAATAACTTAAAAACATTCCGGAGCCGAAATAAGACCCAATGACAGTCATTTTGACTATCTCGACCCTTCCGGGATCGATGGTACCCTCAAAAATATCATCCGGAATACTTTGAAATATTCTCTATTTTTGGACTTAAATTCCCAAATTTTAAAATTCTCCAATTTAATTAAATTTAATTTTCCCAAAATTAAATTTCTCAGTCTCCAAAATCTTAGGGTGTTACAATTAGTCTATACCACTATAGTATGGTCCTGGAAGTATGGTTTCATCCATCTACTTGCCTAGATCAGTGCTAATGCCAGATTCTCCAATCGTGGATATCTGATCTCTACTCCTCAAAAAACTTTGAATGTATTATACATTGGTCTTTACACTCCGTCCTCTACTCTTATCAACGCTGAACTAACTGCGTTTTCTGAGACAGCTAGATATAAGTATATTTTTCTCCCACTACCGGCTTGGACAGCAATGAAGGTGTCCCTAAGTATTGTTTAAACTCTTGGAATGCCTTTTCACACTCATCTTTCCACTCGAAAGTTTTTCTAAGTGTCTTAAAGAATGTAAGACATATGTCATTTGCTCGCGAGATGAATCTATTGAGAGATACAACATGCCCCGTGAGGCTTTGTACTTCCTTCTTCGTAATCGAAGATTGTAGTTCTAGCAAAACTTTGATCTTGTCAGGATTCGCTTCAATGCCCCAGTGATTGACAATATACCCGAGGAACATGCCTTCTTGTACGCCAAATACACACTTGGTCGGGTTTACCTTCATCTGATATTTCTCCAGCTGGTCAAATGTTTGGCTCAGGTCAGCTATGTGGTCAGTAGCTTTCTTGCACTTAGTCAGCATGTCATCGACGTAAACCTCCATATTTTTTCCAATTTGCTCTACGAACACCATATTTATTAGCCGCTGGTACGTAACACCTTCATTTTTAAGACCAAAAGTCATAACATTGTAGCAGTATATTCCCCTTAGGGTATAAAAGAGGTACTCTCTCTATCTTCGGGTTTTATCTTAATCTGGTTGTAGCCGGAATATGCATCCATCCATGAAGCTCAATAATTCATGCCCCGAGGTGGCATCTACCAGCTGGTCTATTCGGGGCAGTGGGAAGTGATATTTTGGGCAGGCTTTGTTTAGATCTGTCAAATCAACGCACATCATTCATTTATTATTCTTTTTTTTAACAATCACCACATTAGCTAACCACTCAGGATAGTTGACATCCTCAATAAAAGAGGCCTTTTGCAGTTTCTCAACTTCCTCCTGAATAGCTTGGTTCTTCTCTGGGCTGAAGACCCTTCTTCTTCGCTTCACCGTTTTGATCTCCTTATTAACATTGAGTTCGTGACACAGGAAGGCTGGGTCTATCCCCGGCATATCTTCATGACTCCACACAAAAGCTTGCTTCCTATGCCTAAAAAATGCCACTAACTTTTGCTTTATCACCGGATCCAGTGAGGCGCCAATTTGAGTTATTCTCTCTAATCATTCATCATCCAGAATAATGTTCTCCGTTGCTTCCATGGCCTGACCCTTCATGAGCTCTGATTCATCTCTGGGGTCCAATGTCTCAATCTCTAAATCTTCAGACTCATCCACTTGGTAAGTGGTGGTCTTCTTCCTGGCATCCTCCAACTCTTCTTGTTCGACAGATGAATAATAGAATTCCCGAGCTACTTTTTTATCACCTTTCACAAGTCCCACACCAAAGTTGGTCAGGAATTTTAAGCATTGATGTACCGTAGATAGCACTGCTTCGAACTTTTTCAGCCCTACTCTTCCTATGATTATATTGTAAGCTGATTGGACGTTTTTATACATTACAAAAAATGTACTTTCTCTGTTCTGCAGGCAGACCAGGTACCAATAAGCATGTCCAACTTGATTGTCCCAAGTGAAAAGACTTTTTCGCGAGAGAAACCGAGGAGGGGCCTGTGATATGGATCCAACTGGGATAGTTTCAAGTTTAAACTGTCAAAGCAAGGGTAGAACATGTCCATCGAGCTACTATTGTCTACTAATACTCTTGAAATGATTACATCCTTCATCCTCATCTTGATCACCAAGGGGTCGTCGTGAGGATACAAGACACCTTTCAGATCACTTTTGGAAAAACCAATGACTAGTTTATCCTTATTAACCTTTCTTGGGCGATCTTCTTTCTCCAGATTTATTCGCTGTATATAGTAACAGGCTTGGGCCTCATTGAGGTAGGCTTTCCTTTCAGTAGTATGATCCCCTCCTCCTGGATCGCCACCTGTAATCATATTACATTTTAATGAACCAAAATGGATTGAAAATACCTCGCGCTCTGGTTGCCTTGGCTTTTTAGGGAGGTCGGGTTCATCCTCCGGATCATCTTCATGGTTCCTTTTCTTGTTATCTCTTATTCGGCGAGGAGATTTAGACCTTTGCCTTACTCCGGATCATCTATCAACAAACTTGCTTAATTTTCCTCTTTTAATGAGTGCCTCAATCGTATTATGGAGAGCTATGCACCGCTTAGTCGTGTGGCTATGGTCTTCGTGGAACTCGCAATACTTGGACTTATCCCTCCTTTCAAGGATTATCCTTATTATCTTCGGCCAATTTAGTTCTTAGCTATTTTTTATTTCATCCATAACATGGTTTATATCCACCTTTAGGGGAGTATAATTTGCATAATTCCTCATGTGCTCTATCGTTTCCTTTCCTTTAGATTGCTTATTGCCCCCATTATGATTTTGATCCTTCTTCTCCAACCTGCCCTCAGCTTTAGTCTCTGCTTTGATCTCACCATTCTTCTTTGCAGCCATAGCTTCTTTGGCATTCATAATTTTGGCTGCCTTAGCCATTAATTCTACCATGGATTTGGGGGGATCTTTGGCCAAAGTATAATACAGCTTGTTCGGTAAAAGGCAACTTATCATAGATGTAATGATTGTCTTCTCTTCGTAATCGATTACCTATAATTTCTCGTTATTAAAACGAGTGATGTAATCCCTGGTGCTTTCTCCTATTTTCTGCCTCACACTAAATAGGCGTGCTACCCTCCTGACTAGCTTAGCACCAAAATAGAAATTTTGTATAAAGAGCTCTATCAGTTGATGAAAAGTAGCAACCTGTCCCCGAGGAAGGTTATTGTACCATATTTTAGCTGGCCCAGTGATAGTTCCTGAGAATGCCCTACACCCCATCTCATCGGGAACTGCATAAATATCAGCAGCAGCTTGGTACTGCTCTATATGGAGAACAAGATCAGCCTTTCCATTGTACTTCGGCATAACTACAGGAGCCTTAAACTTTGAGGGTGTGGGAAAGTCCACAATTGCTTGTACGAAGGGTGATACTTTGACAAAGGTTCTTTGGAGAGGATTTTTGGCCTTAGACATTTTCCCTAACCTATCTTCCAACCTCTGAATGGATACCTTCCATGCGTCATTTCTAACCTCTGATCTATTCGCCCAAGCAACAGATCGCGCTGAATTCTCCTCTTGGGATCTTTCTGTATGAGCTGCACGGCGTGATTAGGCAAACCTTCCCTTAGATCATTTGGTCATTGAGAATTTCCCAACGTAATCCGAGGAGGGATTTTATTCCTCCTGGGGACCAAATGATCAAAAGGGGAGACTTTACTCAACCTTTCTAGGGTGCTTATTCATTCTGGTTTTAAACTAACATTTTCTTGAGAGTCCATGACTCTTATGGGAGATGTCCGACTAGGCTGATAAGAGGGATCACTGGACCTCTCGGTATGATGTGATTCAGTATGCCTGGACAAGGAAGCGTGATGGAACATGGTACGTCTGAATCTCAAAGACGGTAGGTGAGTGTTTCTACGAATGCTTCACTGACCTGACTGGACAGGCGTTGCGTTTTAAAGAGTTTGAATGAGTTATCGCATGGTATCTTGCATAGCTGTTTGTCCCCTGGCTAAGTTGGCCACTATTCCAGTGAGTTCATTGACAGTTGGAGAAATAAATGGGTTGGGGGAACTCCGTCATTGTTCTTACTGCTAGATTCTCAGAGCTCAGCCATGTATAATGAATTTTTAGTGAAAAACGCTATGTATAGTCGTTCCCACAGACGACGCCAATCTGTTGATGTAAAAAATTAGACTTGATCTAATTAGTTAATCACATATAATTATGAATAAGGAAATAAGACAAAAGATTTTTAAAGTGGTTCAACCTTAATGAAAATGGTCTACGTCCACTGTCTTGTATTGCTGCGTGTTTTGCCTTGATCTCAATTATGATCGCAAGTGATCGATTGCCCCGTTATGGAGGGGTTACAATGTATTTATAGCCCTTGGGTTGTCTATATGAATAGACAATACATCGTTATTTAATAGACATATACATTTGTACATAATAAGAATGTTTATTGAATCCGATGTTAATTGAATCTGTAAATGTCGCTTGATCTTCTTGATTAGATGCTTTGCACGTTGAGTAGCTCAGTACGCTGAGTTTTTCGGTGAATATATATTTTGCCACATAAGATGACACGTGTCTTCATATAATTGGTCCACGTCAACTAACTAATTTTTGTATCAATAGTAATATTAGAGTTTTTTGTCATATTATATGAATTTATGTTGTATTAGAATTATGATACAGGTACATGATATTAGCTCCTTAAATGTTGTATTAGAAATATGAATCTCTATTGTATTGGAAATATGTCCTCTTTTTACTCTGTTTCTTTTCTTTAGCTTTGATATAAATATTGAATTGTTTAATCCTTGTCTGAAGAAAATCGTTTTTTACGATTTTCTTGTACAAACGAGTGGAATATATAAAAACCTAAAGGAGAGGTGTTTTAGTGAATTGGAGAAAATGATAAAAGAAGAAAGACGGAGAGTGTTTGTTTATGTGAGAGATAGTGTGAGGATTAGGTGAGGACGCATAGAGGGATCACGAATCATCTTCATAGTTCTCGCTGATTTGGATTTTACAGGCAGGCTTTGAGGCTATGGAGATATTTTTTTTATGAAATAAGGAGATATGAGAGAGAAGGTCAAAATCTGATGTATATTAATGGGATTTTTGAATTGAGGTGTGGAAGATTATTTGGTATGTGAGAGTATGTAGTACTAGGGTGTGACTTAGAGAGGTATTTGAGTATATGAGTGTGTATAGCCCTTATAGGGTTAGTGTGTGTGTTTATTTTATACCAACCTAATTAAATCATAATTAGGTTTATTATTTTTTTATTTATTAATTTACATTTTATAGGTTAAATTATCAAAATTTAAGTTGTTTAACTACTTCTGGTATGAGAATTGTGAACCGCCCGTGCATCGCACGGGTTTACAACTACTTTATTAATTTTAAGTAACTCAAGTATCAAAGAATGCAAGAAAGAGACTTCCAAGATATTGATAAAATAGTATCAATAATATAATGGGTGTTGCTAAAGGACAACAACAATTTTTCCATGGCACCACAAGCTAAAAACATCACATAAAATACCAAAAGTTATACCTTTCACCCCAAACACAAGCGCCCACATGGACAAATGTATGTAAGCTATATTTGACCACAAATTTCATTTTCCCTCTTCTTTCTCTCTATAACGTAAAGATCTCAAGCACATATACCCTGTCTCATGAATAAAAACCTCAAACCAAGCAAGAAGAACAACAAAAATAATCTATCAAATCAATCAAAATCTCCACTATATACAAATGTTGGTGTTGATGTAAAAAACTAGATTGCTCTAATTATTCAATCACAGATAAATAAATAAGACAAAGATTTTTAAAGTGGTTCGGCTAGGAATAAAGCCTACGTCCACTGTTATGTTATTGCTGAGTGTTTGTGGAATTCTTGATTACAAATTCTCTCAAGAAATTCCGGTCCCTTTGAATGGGATTGATACAAGGTATTTATAGCCTCAAGGCTGTACATGAAAGGTCCAATACATTAAATGATATACATATGAATGGGTAATACATTTAATGCGGCGTGTGCGTCAAGAATCTAATGAATAGTTGAACAGTTTGTCCGTCTGATAATTGATGACACGGCCGAGGTGCAGTTCGGACCGCCTTAGTTGCTCGTTGATCAAGAGTTCCTCGGAGTGCTTAGAGTATCTCGGGATGAAAGAGTTCCTCGGATGGAGTTCCTCGGCATGATAGAGCTCCTCGGTGTATTCTCGTTGCTCGGTACCAACCATGGTTGTTCAGTAAATGATCTTCCTCGCTGTTATTGTGCCACGTAGATCGACACGTGTCTTCATACTATTCGTCCACATCAGCATATTAATTTTGGTATCAACAGAAGCCCCCAATGTTTCATATTTCGAACTTTGAGGAGTATGGGACATTCTTTCTCGGTATATGGTAATATTAAATGACCTTCCTGGGTTTTAGGAGCATTGTATTCAAATTTCCTTCTCATTTCGCAGTTTCCGCCTTTTTATAAGCGCTTCGATCTTCGTGCAACTTTTGTCTTTTTAGCCGCCGGAAGTTCAGTAGTTTCTTTTTAGTAATCATTTCTTTCGCCGTTTCCCAATGTAAAGTATTTAAACCCCTTTGGTAACCATACCGTCGTCTACACTTTCCATTTTTCTGCCTTCAAGTTTTCTATTCTCTTCCTCTCTCTTGTGTGTTCATCATTGTTTCCGTTCGTTGTCAACATATCTCCTTTCTTTCTGTAAGATTTTCTTCCTTTCTTCTGCATCTCTTTTATTCAATATGGTTTATATTGTTGAATCTGCTGAGAAATTTCGTTCTGACTTTTCAATTCCTTCTTGGGTAACTCTAGAGGTTCTTTCTGAGCCTTTAGATTACTTTCGATTGGCTGAGGGACATTGGTTCCCCAGTCTTTTCATTGCTGAATGTGGTTTTTCTTTTCCCCCAAATCCATTATGTCTTGAGTTTTGTCAATATTTTGATCTTGTTCCTGCAAAAATAGCCCCCAATTCATGGAGAATAATTAACGGGGTGCACAAGTTAAATCTAACTCATGGGACTCGTATAGGGATCCCAGAAATCATGTACTGCTATAAATGGGCCACTTTAGATAATATTTATTATTTAAAAACTAGGTTTTTAAATAGAGCCCTTGTAGTTAACCTCCCTGATTCAAATAGAGATTATTTTGAGCATGGGTTGGTCATAAAAAATTGGCAACACGCGCCTTTATCTGGGAATGAAGTATACAACGGTCCCAGATGCCCCCCATACGGCAATGGGATAGGTTTATTTTTCATTTTTATTTTACTTATGAAATTGCGTATTCATCATGTTTGACAAAATGTATGACTGAGATTTATGTATTTATTTGCAGTTGATAGTAAAAGAAAAACTCCAAAAGAGTCGGAAGTGAATATCAAGCATTTAAAACTTATCTGGAATTTGCATAAGACGATTGCAGACGAGCATATTAGATCTGCATCATATTTGCTGCAGTATAAGAGCTACACAACCTCTTATACTGCTCGCCCTGTTGAACCAGCCTCAACACCAGAAAGTTCATCTTCAGATTCTCATATTCCCCTATCTCAGAGAATGGGCAAGAAAAGAGCTCCTCCTGCTCTATTTGGTGAAATTTCTTCTGCTGTTGAAGCAAAGAAAGGTAAAATTGATGTCCCAGAGGGGACTAAAAAAGTAGATGTTAGTTCCTCCAAAGTTGCCGAGAAGCCCCCAGTGGCCCCGAGCAAGAAAGCTGATGTAATTACAATCTCTCCGACCAAGACCTCTTCCTTGGTTGATGCTGCTGACCCTCCTTTGAAGAGATTGAGGAAATCATCCTCGGTTAATCTTGCTGGAACTGCATCTTCTCTACCCGCTGGTGGTAGTAGTATTTCAAAAATCATTCTTCCGAGCTCTTCAACGAGCTCAGTTATACCCGAGGTTCTCGGGGTTGATGAAAAGATTCCTAGGGATACACTGACATCCCTAGCTGCTCGCCATCTTTCTTCAGTAAATTTCTCATACCTTTGGTCTTTCTTTTCTTTTTCCTGAACTCTTGTATTTGTGTTGACTCTATTGTTTTTCTTATCTTTCAGCTGGTGAATTGTTTCAATACCATCGTGAAGAAAGATCAAGCTATTAAAGCTTCTAGTTCCTCGTCCGATGTTGACGATGCCCTCTTGGGTTTAGCCCAATCTGTGAAAGAATCTCGCCAGCAGTACGTCGAGGAGAAAACTGCCTGGGAGAAAAAATTGGCTGCAGCTGAGGCTGATAAGATGATGATGGCTGAAACCTCCAAGAATTTGGAGGAGAAGGTGAAAAGCTTAGAGGTCAATCAGCAAAAGTGCGATGACCAACTGAAGAAGGCAGAAGAAGAACTGTCTATCCTGCGAGACATCAAAATCCAGAAAGAACAATTGGATGTCAAACTCTCCTCAGAGCAGTTGAAAAGAAAAGTTGCAGTTAGGAAACATTTCAGTGCTGGTTGGGAAAAAGGATGGGATAAAGGGATTGCAGCTATGACATCTCAAGTCAAATATGGGGAGTTGAAATACTTCCATGATGGTTGGGTAGCTGCTCTACAAGAGCTAAAAATCCAAGACAATTCTGAGCTATTCCAACGGCATCTCCCTGGTCCTCCTCCACCAATTGTAGAAGAAGAAGAAGATGAACCTGCATCAGATGAATCTTCCATGGCTGTGGATGTCCCCATTTCTGCTTCTCAACCCTCTGTCATTGAGGACATTTCTTCTATGCCTCCTCCTGCCGAGAAGATTTCTGCCGACCAAGCTGTTGTTATCACCGAGCAACCGAGCTCCTCGTCCCAGCCTCCCGAGAAAGTCTTGGGAGACAAGGAAAAGGTGTGAAGTTGTTCGGTATCATTCTTATCTTTTATCATTTGTAATCGAACATTGTAATCCTTTTATGATCTAATAAAATACTTCTTTACTCATCGCCGTTATTGATGATTCTTTGTTGATTGTTGTCTTTTTCTTGTCTTTAGTTTGTTGCTAGAATGGAACTAATCTCTTCTCATGATACCGAGCTGATGCAGCAATGTCACCAATACTATAGGGCTGGTCATACAGACCTTAGTTCTTCTGAAATTGCTGACATTCTTGGTCATGATGCTTCAGAACAGGCGACTGAGGCTTATCGGTACTTGAAAAATTTACTCGACCGAGCTGTAGCTAACAATGTCGCTTATTATGAATTGATTGAAGAGCTGCATTGTTCCTTAAAGGATCTCCAAGGCCAGCACAATAAATCGATGGCTTCATTACACGAGGAATATGAAAATAGATATCAACAACTTTCCTCTGATACAGGTCATAAAAAGATCATTGCTGCATATGACATTAGGGAAAGGACCCTAAAAGGTGAAGTTGAAGCCTGCCGACAAATTGCCGAGATCCTGGAACAAGAAAATAATAGTCTGCAGAAAAGATTGGCTCAATACGAATCCGTTGCCTCCTCTTCCACTGCATTAGTACCAGTTACTGATGAAGGTTTTTCGTTTCTAGAGGTTGAAAACGCCAAACTAAGGCAAGAGTTGGATGACTTGAAAAAGTCTACTATCCCTGTGACTGCTCGGGGGCGAGGAAGGAGTTCTCGGGGACGAGGAAGAATCGTCGAGGAGCAAAGTTCTCCAGTTGCTTCTCGGAGCCGATCAAGAGTTCTTGGCCGTAGTGTTGAAGAATCTCGCACCCAATCTACTCTGGAAACTCAAGCATTCCAACTGAATGTTAAGGATCGTGCTCTGTCTGATTTGTCTAAGAAAAATTTATCTTTAGAGGATCAATTGGCTGCGATGAAGTCTGATCTGAATAATAAAGATGCTCTTATCAAGAACTTTCTCGAGCAAGTAGATAGATTAACTTTCCAATTCCATAAACAGCCTCGGGAGTTCTGGAATGCAGGCTATAATGAAGCTCTTTACCATTTGGATGATCGCCTTGAAAATGCTAACAACGAAGGTTATAAGCAGGGATGGTTGAACGCCCTGGGTGTATTAAAATTGGAACAAGGTCATTATTTATGGGATTATCATGCTCCTGGATTGCTAGACTTGCCTGTTCCTCCCTATAAATTGGATATGGCATGGATTCCTGCTCGTTCCATTCCTCGGAGTTTGATCTCTAAATATCTTGGTGATTATAACCTTCATTCTCAAGTTGAAGTATCTCGTCCTGAGCACCTGTTGGACACTCCTACAATAATGAATGTCAGAATGCTGAAGGACATGAACTTTATTAATTCTCCTCTTTGTCTAGAGGATCCTCCTGCTGGCGAGGAACCTGTCTCAAAGGACAAAGGAAAGAAACCAATAGAGTAGGAATCTTTAATGTAATAGTTAGCACATACATGTAACATAACCTGTCTCAAAGGACAAAGGAAAGAAACCAATAGAGTAGGAATCTTTAATGTAATAGTTAGCACATACATGTAACATGTAATACATTTTTATCTTAATGAAAGAGTTTCATTTTCTGTTTTGCCAATAACTATTTTTCTGTTTGCAAATTATATGGTTCATCAACCAAATTAGAATTTATAATAAGCATAAATTGTTCAAAATTGTTTCCAACCAACCAAGGTGGATAAATAATGTTTGTCGACCAACCACAGTTGATGGGTTTCTATCCCTGACCAACCATACTTGGTTCAATTTTCAAATATAAACATGTGTCCAACCAACTAAGGTCAATACTTTTATCCTCGTCGACCAACTACAGTTAGTGGGTTTTTATCCCCGACCAACCATACTTGGTACAGTTTGGAATATTTTGTTCTTTAAAGAACTTTTTGTAATAATGTTACCTCCCGACAAACATAAGCTGTAATGCGAGAGTATATAAAGTCTTACCAACCGTAGTTGATCATGCTGGTCTACACCTCCTAATCAAAGGAGTAGTAGGGTTCTTTCGAACTTTTTGGCTCCTTGGAGCATGTCCTCCTAACCAAAGGAGGTTGGCTACTTATAGCACTTTTGCTCCGTAGAGCGCTCCGGAGAGCTTATCCTCCTAACCAAAGGAGGTTGGCTACTTATAGCACTTTTGCTCCGTAGAGCGCTCCGGAGAGCTTATCCTCCTAACCAAAGGAGGTTGGCTACTTATAGCACTTTTGCTCCGTAGAGCGCTCCGGAGAGCTTATCCTCCTAACCAAAGGAGGTTGGCTACTTATAGCACTTTTGCTCCGTAGAGCGCTCCGTAGAGCTTAACTCCGTAGAGCATGGCTCCGTAGAGCATGACTCCGTAGAGCAGTCTTCTTCTTGTCAAGCAGTGTAGTGTTCAACACTAATATTCCCCGAAAAACTTTCAACAGAAAGAAAATGGTGAACCATCCTCGTTTTATTCATAATGAAGGAAATACTTTACATTTTTCATTACTGATAATACTTTCGCAGGTGTTCAGCATTCCATGCATTCTGAAATTCTTCTCCTTCTAGAGTTGCTATTCTGTAGGTTCCAGGTCGAACAACCTCTGTAACTCGGTAAGGTCCATGCCAGTTTGCTTCCAGTTTATTCTGTTTCTGAATGACTTTCTTCAGCACATAATCATCCTCCTTCAAATCGCATTTCTTCACCCTTTTGTTGTAGAACAGAGCTGTTCGTTGTTGATAAGCAGCATTCCTAATGGCTGCCTCTTCTCTTACTTCTTCGAGCATGTCCAAATCCATTCTTCTCATCAAGTCACTGATCGGAGAGTTGAAATTCAGCACTCTATGCGTTGGGAGACCCAACTCGGCCGGTATCACAGCCTCACTTCCAAATGCTAGCATATATGGTGATTCTCCAGTTGCTGCTCGGGGAGTTGTTCGGTAGGCCCATAATACTGATTGGAGCTCATTAATCCAATTTGCTTTAGCTTCACTTAGCCTCTTTTTCAACCCATTTAGTAATGTTCTGTTCGTCACTTCAGTCTGTCCATTGCTTTGGGGATGTCCTGGTGCTGAATGAAACTTCAAAACGTTCGACTGATCACAATAGGCAGCAAATTCTTCATTATCAAATTGTGTTCCATGATCTGTGATGAAAGCATGAGGGAGACCATATCGATAAATGATATTCTTCCATATAAACTGGTATACCTTCTCGTACGTCATATTGATAAGAGGCTCAGCTTCCACCCACTTAGTAAAATAGTCCACTGCAACTACGAGATACTTGAATCTTCCTCGGGTGGTCGGCAGTGGTCCAACCAAATCAATTCCCCACATGGCAAATGGCCAAGGGGAAGTTATTGGTGTTAGCAATGCTTGTGGAGTTCGTCGGATGGAAGAAAAACGTTGGCACTTGTCACATTTCTTGGCATAGGCTATACAATCAGCCCTCATTGTCGGCCAGTAATATCCCTGTGTCATCACTCTTTGTAAAAGTGTTCGACCTGCTACATGAGCTCCACAAGATCCTTCATGGATTTCTTCAATCAATTCTTTCACCTCGGTGGGATGTACACATCTCTGCAAACCTGCCATAATTCCTCGTCTATACAAAATACCATTAGTTAATACATACCGAGCAGCTTTATACTTCAGTTTCTTGGCAGCGAGTTTGTCCTCCGGCAATTCGCCCTCTTCAACATATTTCCTGATTGGATCCATCCAAGATGGTCCTAAATCAAGGGTAATCACATTCGTTGTCAGATCTTCATCTATGCTCCGACCTTCTAATACTTCAATCGGTATGGTTCTTCGCATCTCGGTACGAGTAGCTGATGCTAGTCGGGCCAGTGCATCTGCTTGTACATTCTCCATCCTCGGTATTCTCACCAATTGAATGGCCTCAAATTCTGTCAACAATTTCATCACCTTTGCATGATATTTGATCATTAAATCTCCTTTAACCGCATACATTCCCATCATCTGATACACAATTAATTGAGAATCACTGAATACCATCATTTGTTGTGCTTCCATAGTCTTTGCTAGATTAAGACCTGCTATCATGGCCTCATACTCCGCTTCATTGTTAGAGGCTTTGAATTGGAATCGCAAAGCATATTCCATGTCAATCTCGTCTGGAGTGATCAAAACAATTCCTGCTCCACAACCAGCTGTGCAGGATGATCCATCTACATATAATCTCCATGTAGGTATTTCGTCTTCAAATTTCTTATCTGTCAGAGTTCCTCGATAAAATATCTGCTGTTTTCTTCCATCATCCCCCGGTATCTTTCGCTCCTCGTCAGTCATCTGCTCGTACTCTTTTACCAACCGTGGCTGGTCTGAGTTTGAATATAATGATTTCTCTACATCCACAAGTCCTTTTACCAACCTTGGTTGGTTTGGACCTATTTCTGCTGATCCTGTATCGTCCACAGGTAGGTCAGTAAATGTTTCTGTTGATCCTGTATCGTCCACAGGTAAATCAGCAGGCATCTTTTGCTCCTCGGGGGTATCAGGGTATGTGAACTCTGCTATAAAATCTGCTACAGCCTGCCCCTTCAATGATGATCTGGGCTCATATACAATATCATATTCACCAAGTTCTACTGCCCAGTACATCAGTCTCCCTGATTTTTCTGGCTTATGGAGGGCTTGTCTCAATGGCATATCAGTATAAACGATGATGGTATGGGCTTGGAAATATGGCCTCATTCTTCTGCTTGCTTCAATTAGTGCCAATGCCAATTTTTCTAGCTTTGGGTACCTGATTTCTGCACCTCGGAAAGCCTTACTTGTGTAATAAATTGGCTTCTGGACTCCATTCTCCAATCTGATCAACGCTGAACTGACTGCGTTCTCTGATACTGCCAAATACAAATACAACTTTTCTCCTGTTATTGGTCTGGACAACAGTGGAGGTGCTCCCAAATATTTCTTCAAGTCTTGAAAAGCTTTTTCACATTCCTCATTCCATTCAAAGGTTTTTCGAAGTGTTTTGAAGAATGGTATGCATTTATCAGTTGCTCGAGATACAAATCTGTTGAGCGCTGCAACTCGTCCGGTAAGACTCTGCACTTCTTTCTTCGTCGTCGGAGATCGCAGCCCTAGAAGAGCTTTGATCTTATCTGGATTTGCCTCAATACCTCGCTGATTGACGATGTATCCGAGGAACATTCCTTCTCGTACTCCAAAGGTGCACTTCGTCGGGTTAAGCTTCATTTGGTATTTATCCAATTGATTAAAAGTTTGACTCAAGTCAACCAAATGATCAGCAGCTTTCTTGCTTTTAGTGAGCATGTCATCGACATAGACCTCCATGTTGCGGCTGATTTGTTCAGTAAAAACCTTGTTCATCAACCGCTGATATGTTGCACCTGCATTTTTTAAACCAAAAGGCATAACATTATAACAATAAGTTCCCCTAGGGGTAATAAAAGAAGTACTTTCCCTGTCTTCAGGTTTCATTTTGATCTGGTTGTAGCCAGAGTAAGCATCCATGAAGCTGAGTAGCTCGTGTCCCGAGGTAGCATCCACCAGTTGATCAATTCTGGGCAATGGAAAATGATCCTTGGGGCATGCCTTATTGAGATCGGTGAAATCGACACACATTCTCCATTTGTTGTTTTTCTTCTTTACCATCACCACATTAGCCAACCAATCTGGATATTTTACATCTTCAATGAATTGGGCTTTCTGGAGTTTCTCGACTTCCTCTTGTATGGCTTGATTCTTCTCGGGACTAAACACCCTTCTTCTCTGCTTTACAGGTTTAATCTCCTTATTCACATTGAGTTCATGACATAAGAAGTTTGGATCTATTCCTGGCATGTCTTCATGACTCCAAGCAAAAGTATTTTTCCTATTCTTCAAGAAAGTTATCAACTCCTCTTTTATTGACATATCCAACGATGAACCTATCTGGGTTATTCGTTCAGGATGTTCGTCGTCCAAAATAACATTTTCTGTAGATTCCATCACCTGTCCTTTTACAAGTTGAGATTCATCCCTGGGATCAAGAGTTTCAATTTCTGTACCTTCCTCCACCTGGTAAGTAGTAGTCTTTTTCATCGATCCTTCTAGTTCTTCTTGCTCGGCCGACGAATAATAGCATTCCCGAGCTACTTTTTGATCACCTTTCACCACTCCAACTCCAAAATTTGTTGGGAATTTCAAACATTGATGTACTGTAGAAGGAACGGCTTCGAACTTCTTCAATCCAACTCTTCCCATGATGATGTTGTAGGCTGACTGCACATTCTTATCCATCACAAAGAATCGTATTCTTTCTGTTCGACAAACAGGCCAGGTTCCAATGAATATATCCAACTTGATCGTCCCAAGTGGAAAAACTTTCTCGCCAGCAAAACCCAGAAGGGGTCTGTGATAAGGTTCTAATTGGGATAATTTCAAATTCAAGCTATCAAAGCATGAATAGTACATGATGTCTGCCGAACTACCATTATCTACCAACACCCTTGAAATGATCACGTCCTTCATTCTCATTTTGATCACCAAAGGATCATCATGAGGGTAAAGAACACCTGCCAGGTCATTTTTTGAAAAACCAATTACTAGCTTCTCTTTGTTTACCTTCCTCGGACGATCATCCTCGGCTAGCTTCTTCAATCCAACTCTTCCCATGATGATGTTGTAGGCTGACTGCACATTCTTATCCATCACAAAGAATCGTATTCTTTCTGTTCGACAAACAGGCCAGGTTCCAATGAATATATCCAACTTGATCGTCCCAAGTGGAAAAACTTTCTCGCCAGCAAAACCCAGAAGGGGTCTGTGATAAGGTTCTAATTGGGATAATTTCAAATTCAAGCTATCAAAGCATGAATAGTACATGATGTCTGCCGAACTACCATTATCTACCAACACCCTTGAAATGATCACGTCCTTCATTCTCATTTTGATCACCAAAGGATCATCATGAGGGTAAAGAACACCTGCCAGGTCATTTTTTGAAAAACCAATTACTAGCTTCTCTTTGTTTACCTTCCTCGGACGATCATCCTCGGCCAGGTTTATTCGCTGAATATATGAGCAAGCTTGAGCCTCTCCGAGATAAGCTTTTCTTTCTGCAGTAAGGTCTCCTCCTCCTGCATCTCCCCCTGTAATAACGTTACAATGAAATGATCCAAAACGTATGGAAAATACCTCTCGTTCAGGTTTTCTTGGCTTCTTGGGAAGATCGGGGTCATCATCTGGATCCTCTTCATGGTCCCTCCTCTTTTTCTCCTCTGCACGACGAGGAGATCTAGATCTCTTTCTAATTCTGTCCTCATTTGTCCTCTCACCTCTGCGATCTACATACTTTGATAATTTTCCTCTTCGAATGAGTGTTTCAATCTCGTTCTGAAGGGCTATACAATTTTTGGTCATATGGCCATGATCTTTGTGAAACTCGCAATATTTGGTCTTATTCCTCATGTCTGGATCTGTCTTCAGTTTCTCTGGCCATTTGATTTCCTCGTTATTCCTGATTTCTTCTAAAACATGATTAATACCCATTTTCAATGGAGTATAATTATCATACTTCTTTAGGGCTTCCAACTTTATCCTGTTATTCCTAGAATATTTGTCACCACCATTACCTTTCTGATCTTTCTTTTTAGAGTTGTCGACCTCCACTTTAACTTCTTTATCCATATTCTTCTTCGCAGTCATAGCCTCCTCGGCATTCATGATTTTGGCCGCCTTTGCCATCAATTCCGACATATTTTTAGGCGGATCTTTGGCCAGAGTATAGTATAGCTTGTTAGGCAGCAAACCACTCATCAAAGCAGTGATTGCTGTCTTTTCTTCATAATCTATGACTTCCAACTTCTCGTTATTGAAACGAGTTATGTAATCTCTAGTACTTTCTCCTGATTTTTGTCTAACACTTAGTAAGTGCGCTACTCGCTTTACTGGTTTTGCTCCAAAACAAAAATTACCAATAAACAGCTCGGCTAACTGAACAAAAGTTGAAATCTTACCCCGAGGAAGATTATTGTACCATATCTGTGCAGATCCGGTAAGAGTTCCCGAGAATGCTCTACACCTCATCTCGTCGGGGACAGCGTAGATATCTGCAGCAGCTTGGTATTGCTCTATATGAAGTACGGGATCCGTCTTCCCATCGTACTTGGGGGTCACTACAGGTGCTTTGAATTTCGACGGTGTGGGGAAATCCACAATGGCTTGCACAAAAGGTGTCCCTTGAACAAAAGTTCTCTGTAAGGGGTTCCTCGCCTTAGCCATTTCTCCCAGTCTATCCTCCAATCGTTGAATGGAACCTTTCCATGCTTCATTCCCTTCCTCGGGCCGCTTAGTCCGAGCAACTGATTGCTCTGACGTAGCTTCCTGAGATTTATCTCGACGAGTAATTGGTCGTGATTGTGCAGATCTTTCTCTCGAACCTGGTGGTGGTCGAAAACTTCCTGATGGAGCCCTAGGTGGACTCATGTTCCTCCTTGGTCCTAACCGACTGAAAGGAGACACCCTGCTTAATCTTTCTAAAGCGCTAGTTCTCTCAGGAGAAAGAGAGATATGTTGATCAGTATCCGTAGCCCGTATTGATGAAGTTCGCCCAGGCTGATAAGAAGAATCATTGGATTCCCCATTGCGATATGACCCAATACGTCTGGATCGTGATTGCCCATGATCAGTCCTTTGCCCTGAATGAGTAGGTACACCGCCTTGAAGAGTTTGAAGGAGTTGCCTCATAGATTCTTGCATGGCGGTTTGTCCCTGAGCCAGATTCATCATAATTCCGGCCAGATCTGGAGATGCAGATGGATTTGGAAGATTTCCAGTATTTCCAGCATTTCGATTACTGGATTCTGGATTATCTGCCATTGGTGACAAATGATTTTTATGAAAAACGATAACAACAGTCGTTTCCCACAGACGGCGCCAATCTGTTGATGTAAAAAACTAGATTGCTCTAATTATTCAATCACAGATAAATAAATAAGACAAAGATTTTTAAAGTGGTTCGGCTAGGAATAAAGCCTACGTCCACTGTTATGTTATTGCTGAGTGTTTGTGGAATTCTTAATTACAAATTCTCTCAAGAAATTCCGGTCCCTTTGAATGGGATTGATACAAGGTATTTATAGCCTCAAGGCTGTACATGAAAGGTCCAATACATTAAATGATATACATATGAATGGGTAATACATTTAATGCGGCGTGTGCGTCAAGAATCTAATGAATAGTTGAACAGTTTGTCCGTCTGATAATTGATGACACGGCCGAGGTGCAGTTCGGACCGCCTTAGTTGCTCGTTGATCAAGAGTTCCTCGGAGTGCTTAGAGTATCTCGGGATGAAAGAGTTCCTCGGATGGAGTTCCTCGGCATGATAGAGCTCCTCGGTATATTCTCGTTGCTCGGTACCAACCATGGTTGTTCAGTAAATGATCTTCCTCGCTGTTATTGTGCCACGTAGATCGACACGTGTCTTCATACTATTCGTCCACATCAGCATATTAATTTTGGTATCAACAGTTGGTACATCACATTCCTAGGTATCATTAAATCCATCCCAGTAGTCAACTTTTTTACATTAAAAAATCTTAACTATATGTAACACTGTTAATAACACATTTCAATGGAAAAAACCTTAAATATAATTTTGTATTTGTTAAGAACTAAAAAAATGACCAAGAAAAAAAGAAGTTAGTGCCTGTTTCAATAATTAAAAAAATAATGATGTGTTTATTGGGGTTAGAACTTCGTAATTGTAACTTTGGCATCATAGTGTCGAGAACCACGACAAATTTTGGCACTATGATGCTGACGGAATAAAGGATTTCCATCATTATAACACTGAGACAATAAATTAGTATAAAATATCTCATTCGGCATCATAAGGCTGACTATGTTCTCAATTCTCGGCATCTTACCACTAAGATGACACCATATAATGGCGATAAAATGTACCATTTTTGGTAGTATGGTGACGGAAGTTGAATTTGATATAGAAGAATTCATTAGGTGACACAGTGCCGATAGTTATCTCAACCTTCAATATCATACCACCGAGTCGGCACCCTGATGCAGAATATAGAATGTATTTTTAGTATTAAGTAACCAAATCAAGGATATTACATTATTATGATTAAATGTGAGATTTAATGATTACACATTAATGTAAGGTTTGATTAAATATGTCTTGAAGGTTAAGACATGGATATGGGTATCAAAAGCATATTAAAGTACGCCCACACCGACCAAATCATGATCTGCGATTAGGAAACCACCGAAGGCTTTGGATTGGAAGCAATGTGAGCAAACTATTATTGTTTCTAGGGAAAAACTATCGAGGAAAATATTTATGGTTCTAACAAGGATAAACCTGAAATATTTTATGAGGCATGTGGGAGCAAAACTAATAGTGGAAGTGAAAGAGAGGGTGGGGAAGTGTAGGGTGGGGAAGATAAAGGTGTTGAAGAGAAGGGTAAGAGTGAAAGTGAAGCTAGTAGAAGTGAGTGTGAAGGTGATGGTAATAGTGAAAGAAACCTAGATGAGGATAGTCAACATGAGAGTGAAGGTGAGATTTTAGATGAGGAACTAATCGTTAAGAAGAAAAAATCACAAGCCATAGAAAATGGTAAGTGTGAGTGAAAGAAATATCACAATAAAGATCCACAAAACAATAACGAATGTAGAATGTAAAGGTCACACACACAATAATAATATATGTGGTTCGCCAACTTGCCTACATCCATGGAGAGGTTACTATATTCTTATTAGTGTCTCTCAATGCTCGAGTTTTTCGTACCTTTTCTTCGGGTCAGGATTTACAATTTATAGATGTATACAATCAGAGTTTAAGTTATTCAAGTAACTCGATAATCATGTGGATAACCCGTGGTGTCCCTGAATATCTCCTCTGAGATTTTTAGTAGTCATTCTGAGTATATCCTCAAGTATTTGAGTGTATGTGAAATACACGAGTCCTTAGTGGGTAGTGGGTAGTGGATTTGAGCCAGTCAGTTCCCCTCGCAGGCATTGTTAGTCAGCTACTCTCATGGGCCAAGATATATGTGGGCCCTAAATTTTTTTGGGCTGAATATTTGGTCCAATAAATGTTAACTGAATTGAAGGCCCATGGATTGAAACTTTATTTTCAAGATCGGAGTGGAATTTTTGCAATTATGGAAAACCAACAAGCGTACGCTCCCCCTGAGACAAACACCATGGTAAACTTGTGGTTTTGTTGAAAAAAAGGGTACACTGGTCCGAGCAGTTAAATGAAGTGCCAAATCCCTACACGGATGTCGTGTTCCATGATTAGCTCGAACTTAAAACTGGAGATACATCTCCTTCGTTAGTTATATTTCAAGATTTCTTTCGTATACTGAGCTTCTGGTTCTTTTTTCTTCAGTGTTTCATTTCCTTCATAGATCCCATAAATTCTTATAAGTCTTGTTCATATGCTCTTAGTTTTTTTCTTCTGCGATTGTGCTTCGACTGTCGTTAGGGTTTTTTCTCTGTTATATCATTTATGTCATCATTAGATAACAAGTCGATAGCAGAGTTTAGAAAAACCTATAATATTTCGGACTAGGTTGAAATTGATTGTGCCCCTCTCCCTAAAGATGTTCGTGACATTGAAGGGGACACTAGATTCACACCTTATTGATTACCTAGGTGGGTTGACTTTTCCTTCAAATCATTTTTTTCTTAGATCCTTTAAATACTTTGATGTTGTCCCTACTCAGTGTGCCCCCATTGTTTGGAATATTATGAATGGGGTAAATAGAATAAACACATTGTATGGGACTATCCTGGGTCTTGTTGAAATATGTTACTATTATTCTTGGTCACGCACAAGTGATGGTATTTTTTTTGAAGATCGGGAAGGCTGATAGGGTCCTTATGGTAAACCTTCCAGATTCTCACAATGATTACTGGGGTCATGTATTTATTGCTAGAAATAGGCACCCGAGGGCGAGAGGCACAGAGGCCATTGGATCCTTGACTGGGGGAGGATCAAATAGGTCGATTTAATTTCTTCTTCTGTTTTTTTGTTATTTCTTCTTCTTTTGTTCATTTGTTTGATGCTTCTATTTTTTTTTGTCTTCTGACTGATGTTTTCCTCCTTCTTTTTTGCAACTCGCACTAAAAATTAGGAGGCTGATTTGAGTGAGATGAGTGTGCCTGATATCTTGAAGGCCTGGGGAATTAAGGAGATACTTCCAGATGGGGAGCATCCATATTATGTAGATTATTTGCTCGAGTATAAAAATACTACAAGAATATTCATTGCTCGATCAGTCGACAAAGTCCCTGAATTGGAGATTCCAAAGGTTAGGACCTCTGAAATAATCATTTGGGGGGGGGGGGGGGGGGGGAAGAAGAAGAAGAAGAAGAAGAAGAAGAAGAAGAAGAAGATATGTCTCCCTTCGTTAAAAGAAGAATGCTGAGGATTGATGATGAGGAGTATCTGGCAGTTTTGTCTGATTGGTTTAAGTCTCTGAAGAGGTAGGGCTAGTAGTTATAGCCCAAGAGCCAAGGGGAAAGAAAAAAAGAAGGAAACATATAGAGAGAAAGAGAGAGGAAGAGAGAAAGAGGGAGGGAGAGAGTTGGGGGCATCCCATCTTGCTCTTAAGTATACTAAAGGATTTTCTTTGGTAATTCTCTTCCCTTTATCCCATTATAATTTATTTTCTGCATTTTTCTTCTTTTTGTACTAACTTGGACTTCCTTTCTCTGTGCAATTTTTGTCTGATTTTACAACTCTTTTAGACTGTCACGATGATCAGGCCAAAAGTAATCAGGAGTTGAAAGATTCTTTAAAAAAGTCCGAAGAAGACTTTATTGACGCTCTGTAGCATGGGAGCAGGAGAAGGAGAAATTGATAAAGGCCTATGTTGATCTTCAAATGTACAAGAATGTATTGGTTACAGAGTAGGAAGAGTTGGCTAAGGAAAACCAAAATATGTATGGTATGGTTCAAAAGTTAGAGGAAGGTCTTCAGAACGAGAAGGATAAAAGCTACACTAAAGGCTAGAACGTGGCCTATAATGATGCTGAGCTACAGCTGGACTATGAGAAGAAAGTGGCCTTCAAGAAAGGTTGTAACCAAGCATTGGGAGCTGTGGGGGATCCTTCAGATTCTCAGCTTTATGGCCTTCATTCTCATGCTCCCAACCCCTTCATCGAGGAAGAGCAGAATTTCGATCAACCTGCCGACCACGTTGAGATCATGTCTACTGAGGTCAGAGCGCCTGATGACCAAGACAACAAGGCTGCCGAGAAGGGGAAGGTAGTAGTTAAATTTGAGCAGGTGACAAAGTAGGACTTTTAGATTAGGAGTTTTTCCCTTTTTATGTAACTTTTTGATGCCCTCTAATATATTTCATTGCTCTGACTGTACTGGCCTCTAGCCCCCCTTTTGCTAATGAATGAAAGAGAACCTTTTTTATTATATTGATTCGTTCCTTCCATGTATACTGATATTTGTTTATAATTTTATTTTTTGTGTTACATGTAGCCTGATGAGGACTATATTCCCCTTACTTCAAGGTTAAAATGATCCGGGGACCCAACATTAGTCACCAAGCTCGTAAGGCATTTGTAAAAATTTACAAGTCTTTAAGGATGAAGACTGATCAATACAACAATCAATTCCAATCGATCGCCAAGTTGAAGGATGATCTTCAAGTCATGAAGGATATCAGTTCTTCAGTTCACGATGACGTGAATGGTCTAAGAGATAAACTCATGAAGACCAATAAAGTTTCCTAAGTGGATGAAGTGCTCTAAGTCGAGAATGACGCCTTGAGGAAGGAGGTTGCTGAGCTGAAGGAGAAATTCGAAAGGGAATATGTGATTAAAGTTTCAATCCAGAGAGACGTCACGAGGCTAAGATACTTAATCAGGAAGGGCCCTCGAGAAGCCTGGGTAGATGGCTATAATGCAGGCTAGGCTGATGCACCGGTAAGGCTGAGAAAGGTAGAGGATCTCGAATTCGCTCGTGGGTGGCTGAGTTCCCTTATAAAGGTCAAGACACCAAAGTAATTTTTCCTTTGGTATAAATACCAGGTCGAATGTGTAGCCTACTGTCATAACCCTTTCTCAAATGACGAAAAGTGGATCCCGATTAATGCTAACTCCTGGATAATTAGCTCGAAAATTATATGGAGGTGTTCGGTCCTAACCCAGGTGATGGTCGAAGAGTACGTATTGCGGATTACCTTGCTCTCCATCCTAATACGTCTGAGGTCTTTGCATATTTTATCTCAATGTAATTGTACGTCCTAATTTTTTCAATATAAAGCTTAATTTAATAACTTTTTCCATATTTTGAGCATGTGCTGAGTAAACATGAGCGAATAAATGACTTTATGTTTGAACTAAAATTAGCTCTTGCTTGTTGACTACTTAAGACCCTGGTCGACCAAGCAATTATTGTCTGACCATCTTAGGCCTTTTTCCATTTAAATGGTCTAGTGTTTAGGTTTGATCATTTGGGGCTTTTTAACTGACTAAATGATTTTAAGAACAATTGTTAGTCATTTGTTGACATGTGTTTGAACATTCTCCCAGTCTAATATGCCTTAGCATTATCATTCTATCTGCCTTACTTTTTAGGTTGTGTTGTCACACTCCCTTAGTTCTTAAGTGAGATGATGGCGAGAATTTACTTGGTCGATGGGCCATCCACCCGAGCAAGCTTTTTGCGACCAACGCAGTTGGTAACTAACCTGTGTTGGCTCTATTGCCTAAGGATCCCCTGTAGGAATTTTCTTATTTTTGAGGCAACTCATGAGGTCTATTGTGTTCATGATAAAGACCTAAGGGTTGTAGTAATTGAAATATTTTAATAACTTGGTATAACTACTGTAAACCCTGCTCAACACATAAGATTCCTTGATTGAAATAAGTTGAACAACTGGTTATAATCCCCCCGAATTCTATTATGCACGAGGGAATTCTTTGTCTAAGACAAGTTAAGCATCCTTCTATTAAACAAAGATAATTTCTTTCGATGGTCGAGAGAGTTATCATTTGGAAAAGGGTGCATAATACTGAGATGCAATCAAGAAATTTGAAGCAGCCAATATGTGAGATCAAAGTGTGAGAGCCAATTGGCCTTTATTCATTCAATAATAAATTACAAGAAACATAAGTTTGAAATAAAAATTTGTACAAACTAAATGTGCCAATATAAAATAAAGAAGACTAAAAGTAGAACTTTTTGAGATTGCTGCATTCCACGCTCTTGGTATCTCCCCGCCTTCGAGCATTTCCATGTGATATTCTCCTTGAAAGTGATCCCTTATCAACTTAAAAGGTCCTCCATAGTTGGGTCCCAGCTTTCCATTTGATGGTTTCACCGCACTGTCGAGGACTTTCCTTAGGACATTATCTCCTATTAGAAATTTCCTTGGATTGACTTTCATGTTGTACTACTTGGCCAATTGCTGTTGATAGAAAGCCAACTTAATCATGGCTAGTTCTCTTTGCTTATCTGCTAAGTCAAGTTCAGTGCATAGTGCATCATCGTTAAGGCCTTAGTCGACCAAGATGGTTCTCATAGTAGGGAGACCTACTTCTAACGAAATAATAACTTCCATTCCATAAGCGAGTGTGAAGGGTGTTTCTCTAGTCGATTTCCTAGGAGTAGTATGGTAAGCCCATAGAATATAGGGGAGATCATCCACCTAGGCACCATTTTCTCTTTTCGACCTTTTTTAGTCCATCTAGAATGATCTTATTAGAAGCTTCTACTTAATCGTTGCTTTTGGGATATACCAAAAAATTGAAGTGGTTCTTAATGACATGTTCATAATAGAAACCTTAAAATAATTCACTCTCAAATTGCGTGTTGTTATCGGTGATGATGGTCCTTGGTATCCCAAAGCGTGTTATGATGCTTTTCGAGATGAACCTAGTCATATCAGTGTCACGAATATTCACCAATGGTTCTGCATCTACTCACTTAGTGAAGTAATATATGTTGACCAACATATACTTGTAATTTTTAGGCACGCTAGGTAGCGGTCCCACGATAATGAGTCCCCATCACTGAAATGGAAAGGGACTTGTCAGAGATTTCAGTTCGCTAGGTGGTTGGTGGACCATAAGAGAGAATTTCAGGTACTTTTCTTATTTACGAACATAAGTGTCTGTGCCCCTATGCATGCGAGTCCACCAGTAACCTTCTTTAATCGCTCGAAAGTCCATGGATCTCCCACCTGCGTGACTCCCACAAATACAATCGTGAAGTTCACTAAGGACTTTCTAGGTGTCATGTGGGTGGATGCATTGTAGGTAAGGCCCCCTGAACGATCTTTTGTAGAGATTTTCTCTTGGATCAAGGTAAAAGTTAGCAGCTTTCACCCTTACTTGATGGGAAAATCTCTTATCATTAGGTAGTATGTCGCTCCGTGGATAGGTAATAATGGGATCCATCCAACTGGGGGATTTTTCTATGAGGAGGATTTGTTCGGCAATCGTTGTTTGGTCGATGCTTGGCTGGGTGAGGAACTCTATCCGAATAGTTCTCCTGAGATCGGATTCCACTGCTGAGCTTAAGGCTGCTAGGGCGTTAATGTGACTATTCTTCCCCCGGGAAAACCGTTAAATATCAACCTTCTCGAACCCTTTCCTAAGTTCCCTTGCTAAAGCAAGGTAAGAGGCCATTATATCATATTTTGATTTGAAATATCCACTTACTTTATTGGAGACCAATTTGGAATTTCCATATACGTTGTCACGTTGCCCCCGGCATTTGGTCCTTGTGCAAGCCAGCGATTAGTGCTTTGTATTCAGATTCATTGATAGAGGCTTTAAATCCCAACCTGATTTCTTGTTCGATGATAGTACCTTCTGGTGTGATGAGGAAGATCCCTAATCCTCCCCCCTTAGAATTAGAGGCTCTATCAACATATAGGGTGAAATCCCTAGATTATGCTTCCTCTTTTATTGACTTCTCTATTTTTTGTTGGTCGATAGGATGGTCACCGGTGAATTTGGCGATGAAGTCAGTCAGGAATTTTCCCTTAATTGTTGTTATTAGTTGAAAGTGAATATCTGCCGAACTCCACTGACCACTTTAAGAGTCATCCACAGAGGTTGGACTTCCAAAGAATAACTTTGAGGGGGGAGGAAGTGATCGCTGTTATTGAGTGAGCTTCGAAGTAGTGTTTCAGATTTTTTGAGGTGACCACCAATGCATAGGCGAGATTTTCCAGGGGTAAGTAACGTTGTTCAGTGTCCAGAAGTGTTTTTCTAGCATAATAAATGGGGTACTAATCTCCTTCTTTCTTGCATACCAGAGACGAGTTCACACCGTGGTTTAATACTACAAGATAGAGATTAATGGGTCTCCATTATTGGGAATTACCAATAGAGGTGGTTTTCTAAGGAAGGATTTGATCTCCTCCAAATCTTTTAAACAATCATCATTACAAATGAGGCAATTGTCCTTATTTAAAAGCTAAAAGAATAGTCGAAATCGCTCTAAAGACTTGGAGATGAAAGCACACCAATGAGCTTTTGAACATCTCACAACATCTGTGGAGGTTGGATCTTGGTGATTGCATCAATCTGGTCTCGATTGGCCTCAATTCCTCTTTTGCTCACCAAATAGCCCAAAAACTTTCCTCACTGGACACCAAATGAACACTTACTTGTGTTAAGTTTCATCCAATATTTCCTGGGGATTTTGAAGGTTCCGGCTAAGTTCGTGAGGTGATTGTCTCTATTTTTTCTCTTAACTAACATGTCGTCGATGTAGACCTCCAGTGTGTCTCTCATCTATCGCTTAAACATTTTTATGACCATCCTCTAATATGTTTCCTCTACATTCTTTAGGAAATATGGCATGACCTTATAGAGGTATAACCTAATAAGGATTATGAAGGATGTTTTGTCTTGGTCAGGTCCAAATAATAGAATTCGGTGGTACCTTGAGTACGCATCCAGGAAACTCATCCTTTCATGTGCTTCCATAGCGTCAACTAGCTGATCAATTTTAGGCAGTGGGAAGATGTCTTTGGGACATGCCCTACTGATATTTGTGAAGTCAATACAGACCCTACAATTGCCATAGCTCTTTCGTACCACCACTGCGTTGGATAACTATTTGGGTAACTGAACTTCCCTAATAGATCATGTATCTAGAAGCTTCCCTACTTCATTTTTCACCGCTTTAGCCTTCTTGGGGGCCGATTGGTGAGCTTTCTAAGTGATCGACTTGAAGGTCGGGTCAACATGCAGGGGATGGCAAGCTACACTAGGATAAATCCTAGGCATATCATATGACTTCCAAGTAAAAACATCTAGATTTCTTCTCAGGAAGGCAATCAATTCTTTCTTTTCATGATCAATAAGTGCAGTTCTGATAAGAAATTTTCTCTCTGGCAAGTTATCATTAGCTCCAACACCTCCAGTCTTTCAATGATCCTATCAATAAGGTGTACCCTGGTCTCCTCTGCCTCTAGTCGACCGTAACCTAATTGCTATTTAGAGGGTGTAGCCCCATCTTAGTCTTCCTCTGGAGCGTCTTTCGATTCCTTTTTCTTTTCCTTCTTGGGGCGGATAGTCGCGATGAGGAACTTCCTTGTAGTGGCTTGGTCACCAAGAATCTTTACCACACCCCAATCAGTAATACACTTCATCTTATGGTGACGAGTGGATGGTACGTCTCTCATGGTTTGCAACCAACCTCTACCTAGGACGACGTGATATGGGGACTCTATGTCCACCACCAAAAATTTAATAAACTTTGAGATATTGTCTTCCCTAACTGGCAGGACTATCTTTCCCAGTGGCATTGTAATTCTCCCTGTGAATCCAACCAGCAAAATTTGTCCCCCTTGAGGTCGGCGAGGTTGAGCTTCAACATGTGGAACAACTCTAGGTATATTACCTCCAACGAGCTTCGCTGATCTACTAGCAGCTTCTCAACATCCTAATTGGCAATTCTAAGAGTTATCACAAGTCATCATGATGTCGAGTCCTCACTCAAACTAGATCTTCCTTAGTGAAGATAATATACTTGGTGTAGTAGATGTCCTCTAGTCGCCGGCACTTTCCCGCTTGGTTTTTTGCAGTGTCAATCTAGCATGCCTCCATGACAACAGTGACCTTCTTCAGCTCCATCCGAACAGCGTTCCCTTTGATCTGCTTCAGGTCGAATGCTCCATGGATCACCACCATCTCTTATACCATGTCATCATTGAGGACATTATTTGGTTTATGTTAGCCATTGCATATGACCTTGTCGACTTTCTTTTCAATTTATTCATTGAGATGCCCAGCTTGGGCCAATTCTTCCAAGTGTGACTTTACAGCCTTGCAATTCTCGAATCTGTGACCGCCCTCCTTGTAGAATGCGCATCTCAGCACGTTATTCCTTTTCATTGGGTCACCACCCATATTTTTGGGCCAATTGATGACCGATTGATCTTTGATCCTGCTCAATATCTTGTAAATAGGTTCTTGAACATTGTGTTAACAACTTGGAATGCTTTTGAAGGATCATTCTTACTCCCATTCTTAACAACGTGCGTACAGTGTCAAACCAACATAAATAAAGTATCTGTGGACATCCTGGTCGTCGCGACGTTCGTTCCAGGGGAAAGGAGAAAGGGGATCCCCCGGGGAAGAAACTGCATCGCAGTCTCTCACCCTTCTCTTCGAAAAAGGGGCTTTGGTCGTTGTCGGTGTGGGGTGAATGCAAAGAGATAGAGTCTCCCGCATATTTTGCTCAAAACAGGCAAAAGAATATGTTCCTAACTCAAGAGAGCGGCATCAAGGACAAATCTGATGCGTGTGAAACCAATTGATAAGAGGTTCGAGGGCTAAGTTACGGAATGTGAAGGTGTTAGGCACCCATCCTGCCCTTTCGGTCTCTTATGGGCAAATGTTAATATTTTCCTTTTTATCTTCGTGAAATGTATGCATGTGTTTATATAATGGAGATTGAAATCGTTCGACCCATATCATGGAAAAGATAGGGTGAGCTCATTCGTAGGAATATTCCCATAGTAGTAATAAATGAAGAAGATAGAATATGAACGTTCATCTTGATATTGATCGTTATTGGGAAACAATAATATGTGTGGGATGAGATGCGAACAAATATGATATATATATGTATGATGATAATGAGTAATTTTGAGGATTATGAAAAATAAGAGAATTGGGAAAATTAGAAAACTCGACTCGAGTATCGGATTTTAATTCAAGACACCTACATAGCCTATAAAGGCATCAAAGTCCACGTAGTTCGAATGTGGAATAGAGGTGGGGTTTATCGCATAGATTCGAACAGAATTTCATTAGGTGTGTGAGTGTAGAAAATGTGTTTCTGTTTTGGAAAAAGTGTGGTGGATAATTCCGTTCGGAATTTATGGATGTGGCCCTCTTTTATTTATTTTTGGGTTTTTTATGAAAAATAGAGTATGTTTAATATACTAATGAAAGTGTAGATGTTAATATGTATGAACTAGAATGAAGCTAGATTATGACTATAAGGTAACTTATATAAAATAAGAAATTAAAAGAGAGTGAGAAAGAGTTGGACCTTTCTTGGAGCTTGAACCTGGATCTTGGATGAACTCCTTTGAATGTTGATGAGAGATAAGGATATTTTCCAAATTGGGTGTGAAAAGGATGGGGATTTAGTCTTGAATGGGATTTCTCATATGGAACTTCCCTGACTTCAAGAGAATGTTATTCAGATCACTGATGCTGATGGTTTTTTTTGCTCTCAAGCAATGTGGTCATGGCCCTTATTTATAGGGTCAGGGGGTGCCAATCGGCGTAACCCAGGGGGTGCCTATCGGCAGGTCACCCTTGACACTGTACCAACAGACATGGTTCAGGACCTGCTAATTGGAAGTCTAGTGTGGACTTTTCTGGAAAAATGACTGTAGAGCACAAAACGTTGATCTGAATCGCACACAGGGCATACCGCTAGAAAGGTATTTCAGAGGCCTTTAAGATTCCTTTAGACCTCTCTCAGGTACGGGAGTTGACTTTGGGTCAAATGTGGCTCGGAAGGGCATATCGGTTCTTTGGACGGGAGATCGTCGAACGTAAATGGATCATTCGTCCGCATGGTAAGTCAGAATCACGTACGGGGCGAACTGTTGGAAAGGTTAGTAGATGTACTTCAATATTCCAAAGGGTTTCGCTCGGTTTAGAAATTTGACCTTGGTCAACCGAGGCCCGTAAGCACCCAATGACCTCTTGGAGTAAAACGGATCGTTCGTCCGTACCGTAGGTCAGAATCGCGCACGAGGTGGATTGTTAGAAAGGGTATTCAGTGTCCTTCAGAGATTCATTCAGTTTCGTTCAAACTGAAGAGTTGACTTGGGTCAAATGGAGTTCGAGAGTGCCTGGTGACCTTCAGATCGATTTTTTGGGGAAAACTAATTGTTTATCCAAACAGTTATGCTATTTCGCGCAGGGGTAAACCGTTGGAAAAGGGGTTTCAGTGCCCTTCGAAGATTCAAAGAGATTTCACTTTGACGGTGGAGTTGATCAGAGTCAAATGGGGCCCAGGGGCACCCGATGGTCTCTAGATCGGTACTCGGAGTATGACCTAGGTTCGCGATGGAAGGGGGAAGTGCTAGGAGTCTAAGGAGAGACTTAAGGGTCTTAGAATGTGGTGTCTAACAGCCCCTCGATGGGTGAGATTGGAACAAGTGATGGCCGTTGAATAGACACCACATGATGGAAGGAGGTCAGTTCTGCATACCTAAGGGATGTGGATGACCGATTCAGAGGGTTGAGGTCAATTATGACCTAAAAGAGGTGACGACCAAGTGCTGAGGCCATTTATGACCTAAAAAGAGGTGACGATCGAGGACCGAGGTCAATTCTGACCCAACTAAGGCGACGATCGAAGACCGAGGTCAATTCTGACCTAAAAGAGGTGACGATCGAGTATCGAGGTCAATTCTGACCCAAATAAAGTGACGACCGAGGACTGGGGTCAATTCTGACCTAAAATAGGTGACGACCAAGGACCAAGGTCAATTCTGACCTAAAAGAGGTGACGATCTAAGACCGAGGTCAATTCTAACCTAAAAGAGGTGACAACTGAGGACTGAGGTCAATTCTGACCTAACTAAGGTGATGATCTAAGATCGAGGTCAATTATGACCTAAAAGAGGTGACGACTGAGGATCGAGGTCAATTCTGACCTAAAAGAAGTGACGATCGAGGACCGAGATCAATTCTGACCTAACTAAGGTGACGATCCAAGACCGAGGTCAATTATGATCTAAAAGAGGTGATAACCGAGGACCGAGGTCAATTCTGACCTAACTAAGGTGACGATCCAAGACCGAGGTCAATTCTGACCTAAAAGAGGTGACGATCGAGGACCGAGGTCAATTATGACCTAACTAAGGTGACGATCTAAGACCGAGGTTCATTCTGACCTAAAAGAGGTGATGAATGAGGACCGAGGTCAATTCTGACCCAACTAAGGTGATAATCCAAGATCGAGGTCAATTATAACCTAAAAGTGGTGACGACCGAGGACCGAGGTCAATTATGACCCAACTAAGGTGACGATCCGAGACCGAGGTCAATTCTGACCTAAAAGAGGTGACGACTGATGTAAGGCCCTAAAACATTATTAGGAAGGTTAATTACATGATTACGTATAAGTTATTAGTTATAAATTGGTTATGTGTGTTAAACATGTTAATTATCATGTTTAGGGAATGCATAATCATGTGATATATGTGTTGTTTACGTTAGGTGCTAATTGAGCTTATTGTAGGGGATATTATTTTTAGATCAAATTATTAGTTATGTGGTTAAAATCATCATGGAAATATGTTTCTAATTCATCACTATGTTTATAAAATCAAACTAGGATGTTGGTACAAAATTGGCGATGTTTGGTCGCCAAATGGGAAAGTTATGAGATTTTGAGTAAATTGTTACTTTCTCGTTCGAGCCCAAATTAGGCATACTAATTTTATGATTTGAGAAAAACACAAAATATGAAAGTTGTATATGTTTAAGTTATCTACGCATAGACGCAAAGTGAGAGTAAATCGGGGCCCATAATAGGGAGTTATGGTAATTTTACGAAGGTTGGCAAATCTATCATTAGTGAAATTATTTAATTGGATCTCCCATCCATCCAATCATGTGTTACCACTACCCCTTTTGCTATTGGACCCCTTAAAAACGTATTTCTGATCTTTAAACATCTGCATATCTTCTTCCTCACAAGGAAATAACAAAATTTTGCCTAAGGAGAGAGAGAGAGGAAGTTTAAGGAAGAAAATCATTTGGAAAATTTCAATAAATCGAGGAATCCTCGTAAGTTAATTACTTCTTTATTAAAGTTGGTCATAAGAATGAGTTTTATACTTTATATATTTTTGTTTCTGATTTGTATAAGTATTTTAATGATACCCATATTGCCTGAGTGTATTAAATTAAGGATGGGTTAAGAACTTAAGTTAGAATTGGTGTTAGGATCGTAAATGCATACTTTAAAGTCCTAGATTTAAATCATTTTTTTCGTAAGGCATATTGATTTAAAAAATCCATTCTTATGATTTATATATCTGCTAAAACATGTTTATTATATGTTTCCATGATTTATACCCAAGGTGGAGGTTATGTATGCTTAAAAATATTAAGTTATGCCTTAATGTTCTATTTTGACATAGTTATGCTAAAAATGGAATAAATTATGGAATAATTATTGAAATCAATAAATTCTAGTGGGAGATGTTAGAAAACAGATATGAGCATAACATACTCGAAAATCAGAATAAAATACCTCCTAACTTGGCATGGGGGACATTTTGAAGTTGATGTTTCATAGCTGTTTTTCGGTAGAACACAACAGGAAAGATATTGTAGAAAAATGGGCATAACTTTGTCAAAAGAATTTGTAATTTAATTCCGTAAATTGTGTTAGAACCCTAATTAATATGGTTTTATAGAAATGTGAAGTATCATATTTAATTCCTCTTAGTTAATTTACATTGATCAACTGATGTGATGTGTTACGAAACTTAATGTTATTTGGTGTATTCAAATACTAATGATGTCGAATTGATAGGTACGGAAACGGCTAATACTACTGTACAAAGGAAGTAGATTTTGGTGTTGATTTATTACCTAATTCAAGGTGAGTGACCTGCCCTATGAAATATAAATACTTATATTTTCATATGGAAATGTGTAGTTAAATACATGTGTTAGAATGTTAATGGAGTGATGTGGTATTTATGAAACATATGCATATGATTAAAAATGTTAACCAATGTTATTTAATGTTATGGACTGTGGCGGATCCTTTATCTAATGTTAGGGACTGTGGTGGGTCCTACGGGATGTGGCGGTCCTGTTAATCCAACTTAAAGGTTTGTGTACGCTGGCCTAATAAAGGGATGTGGTGGCTCCCAATAACTGTGATGGATTAATTGGACTGTGGCGGGTCCAGGCTTGTGAGAGTTTCACAATTTGTGTTCGGTTATAGCATTCAAACAAAATAAAAATGGTTATTCAATTTGGTTATAGATGTGGTATATGGTCATTCACTAATCTTATATTGCTTACACTCCTGTAATGTTATGTTCCAGGTATGCCTGTCGTTTGGAGTTCACTACCAAGTTAGGACCTTAAAATGAGGGAGTGACGGATATCTAGTGTGGTTTGAATAGCAAGAACCTTTTTATGTAAATGTTAAACTAAGGATATTGAATATGTAAAGTTGTGTATTACTTATAAGTTACTTGTGAAGGTAGTTATTTTTTCATCTACAAGCCTTTGGAAAAAAAAATCTTGTGCTATGTTTTGATAGATTTAAAGTAACGTATTATTTATGAGGATTTATCTCTAAATGAAAGGATGATTTTAACTTAATTAAGTCGGGGTGTGATAACTTGGTATCAGAGCGTGGTTATTAGGTTCTGAATAGGGTGTGAGGGCCTAGATTGGCAGTGGACACTAGAAAGTGGGTTTGCTATGCGTCTGGATTTTGATTAACAATGTTAATATTAGAGTCCTGCTATTGTATTTTGTTTAAATTAATTATATTGTTGTGAATGATGGATCCACACGAGCCGCACAATAGAGCAGAGGGTGAGGCATCCTATGTTCCTAATAGTCAGCAAGGACATAGACATATTGAAGTGGATGAACCAGAGGTGCAACAACAACCTATTGATGATGTGGGAAGAATATTACATGCCGTGGCACAATTAGTGGAACAAGCAAGAGGTGGAGCACATGGTGGAGATAGGGATAAATTGCATGATAGGTTCATGAAGTTAAATTCGCCATCATTTACAGGGACTGCTGATCCACTAGTGGCAGAGGGGTGGATTAGAAAGATGGAAACTATATTCAAGGTGATGGAAGTGCGAGATGAACAAAAGGTATTGTTAGCAACCTTCAGGTTATAAAATAATGCTAAGTTATGGTGGGATGGTACAGATAGGTTACTCACTACAATTGTGGGAATGGTACCAATAAATCCTCCACAAATTACATGGGAGAGGTTTGTGAAGGCGTTCTTTGAAAAATATTTCCCAAGGCTTTATAGGAAAGACAAAAGAGGAAGAATTTATCATGTTGAAACAGGGGAGACGAACAGTGGCATAATATGAATCTTTATTGATATCCTTATCTAGATTTGCACCTGACTTGGTGAGGATGGAAAAAAGTAAATGTGATCGGTTTCAAACTGGGTTGAGTGTAGATATAAAAATCATGGTTGCTAATATGAAGATCACAAATTATGTAGACTTGGTGGAAAGGGCCATGGTGTCAGAAAAGTCAATGAAAGAAATGCAAGTTGAACACTCGAAGAAAGCTAGACACGATGGTATTAGATCTTATGGATGGGAGACGAGAACCTCAACTCAGAGTGTAGCACTAGGAGTATTTAAGGGCCAAGAATTTAAAAATAATAGAAGTGCACGTGGAAGATTTCAAACTTGAGGTGGAAGGACTGGGATGAGTCAGTCAGAACATGTATCTGTAATTGGACCGAGGGTCATATTTTACTATAGATGTGGTGGTCGAGGGCACATGTATCGAGAGTGTACAATAGCTGAGACGACACCTTTATGTTTTCATTATCATCAACCACGGCACTTACAAAAGAATTATCCAGCGATGGGGGCTACAACATCAGTTGGGAGTGTGACAGTAGGTGGTCGAAATTCTACACCGAATAATCACAAGGGGGTAGAGGAGGTATGTCTCAAAACCAAGGCCAAGGTAGAGTGTTTGCACTGGAGAAACAAGATGCACAAGCTATGCCTAACGTAGTGACAGGTACACATTCTATTTGTGATAAAAATACTTATGTGTTGATAGATCCTGGTTCTACACATTCTTTTATATCGCTCCTTTATCTGATGCATCTTAATAAGCCATTATCATCGTTAGATTCAGGTTTATCGATTATTATGCCAGTGGGGGGATTGGTTTGTATTGATAAGGTGTGTAGGGAGTGTGTGGTGCGAATAGGTGAAAAGGAGTTATTTGTTGACTTATTACCTCTCGATATGCGTGACTTCGATGTGATACCGGGTATGGATTGGTTAGCTTCATATCATGTATGTTTAGATTTCTTTAAAAAGGAGATACTGTTTCGATTATTGGGTGAACCTGAATTTAAATTTATTGGGGAACGAAATGTTACTCCAACATGTTTGATTTCTGCTATTAAATGTTATGAAATGCTAAGGAAAGGATGTGAGGGTTATCTTGCTCATGCGATGGACACGCGACAAGAGATTGGAAAACTATCAGATATACCAGTAGTTAATGAGTTTGGAGATGTCTTCCCAGAAGAAATCCTAGGGTTAGAACCAGACCGTCAAGTAGAATTTGTGTTTGAGTTGGTACCAGGCACTACACCAATATCTATTGCACCATATCGTATGGCACCTGAAGAATTGCAAGATTTGTTAGATCATGGTTTTATAAGTCCCAGTGTATCACCGTGGGGAGCCCCAGTATTGTTTGTGAAGAAGAAAGATGGAACCATGAGATTGTGCATCGATTATCGTCAATTGAATAAGGTGACTATCCGTAACAAATACCCACTACCCCGAATTGATGACTTGTTCGATCAGTTACAAGGAGCCAAAGTATTTTCCAAGATCTATCTCAGATCTGGATATCATCAATTGAAACTAAGAGATTGTGATATTTCTAAAACTGCTTTTTGTTCCAGGTATGGACATTATGAATTCCTTGTCATGCCATTTGGGTTAAAAATGCACCAGCCGTATTCATGGATTTTATGAACCGTATATTTCACCCATATGTGGATTCTTTTGTTATTGTCTTCATTGATGATATTTTGATATATTCTCCCAGTATGGATGAGCATGAACACCACATGCGTATTATTTTACAGACCTTGCGAGAGAAGCAGTTTTATGTTAAGTTTTCTAAATGTGAATTTTGGCTAGACAAGGTAGTATTTTTGGGGCATGTTATTTATGCTGATGGTATTTGTGTTGATCCCAAGAAGGTAGAAGAAGTAATGAATTGGGAAAGACCAACTAGTGTGACCGAGGTACGTAGCTTTTTGGGACTAGCGAGATATTACAGGAGGTTTATACCGGGGTTTTCTTCTATTGCATTGCCATTGACTAAGATTACCAGAAAGGAGAACAAGTTTTTTTATAGTGGTGATTGTGATAAAAACTTTGAAAATTTAAAGGGTAAGTTGACATCAGCTCCAGTATTGACTATCCCAACGCGTACAGAAGGTTTAGTTATTTATAATGATGCTTTGTATCAAGGACATGATTGTGTATTAATGCAGCATGGAAAGGTAATTGCATTTTCTTCTCGACAGTTAAATATACATGAATGCAACTACCCTACACATGATCTTGAGTTGGCTGCAGTAGTTTTTTCCCTAAAGATATGGAGACATTACTTATATGCTGTTAGTTGTGATATTTTTACTGACCATCAAAGATTAAAATACTTGTTTACTAAAAAAGACTTGAACTTGAGGCAAAAAAGGTGGATGAACTTATAAAAATTATAATTTCACGATACATCACCGTCTAGGTAAGGCTAATGTTGTTGCTGATGCTTTGAGTAGAAAATCTCTAGGCATAATATCTTGTATTTATTGTATTCGAGTTGACCTGCTGAGAGAGTTAGCTTTAATGGGGGTGGAATTAAATTTGAATGAGTCTTACGAAATAGTAGCACATTTAAATGTTAAACCCATATTGATAGATCGGATAAAACAAGCACAAGCAGGAGATACAGAATTGGAGAAAGTAGAGATAATATGAAAAAGGCTAAGGCAAATGAATTTTCTATTCATGATGATGATATTGTTATGTACGATAATCATTTGTGTGTACCTAATGTGAGTGATTTGAGGAAAACAATTCTGGAAGAAGCCCACTGTTCTTTATATGCTATGCATCTAGGGAGCACGAAAATGTATAGAGATTTGAAACGATGTTATTAGTGGCCGGGAATGAAACAAGACATTGCAGATTTTATGGCCTCTTCGTATAATTCCTCCCATTCGGCAGGGAAATCCAAGACTGAGGGAACTAGGGGCCCTTGTAATTTCAAAGCGTCGAGAATCTCGTACATGCTGCAAATTTTACCAGTCTGTTGAAAACAAATTGCCATAATTTGGACCAAGCCATTTAAACTGACTTCGTCGGTTGGCACTACCCAGTTGTCTGACTCTCAGCCCCATTTTTGAGTTTCTAAGAATAACCCACTGAATCTCTGATAGTCGATGGTCATCTGGGAGGTCAATTTCAGCCCGTGGAGCACGTGGAGCATGATGGTATTCTTCAGGAACCCCTACAGGCTCATGTGCAGGCGGACCCATGAAGCGAGGGAAAATGATCTCAGGATCTTTAGGGACAGGGAACCGGTTTCTCTTCATCTCATGAACTTCAGTTTGAAGATTTTCAATTTTGGTAGTGAACTGAGCTAGAACTGCCAACAAATTTGGCTGTACATTCGGCACTTGATTCATATTATCCATGGAAAGTGGGCGAGTCTCGGACTCGGGGGAAGTAAAGGGACGGATAGAACTTTGGGGTGGCTCGACTGAAGACCGAAGCCAATAGGGAGCCAGGCTAAGGGTATGGGAACGACTTGAGAAGTAGAAAAGTTTGGAATTTATTTTTGGGAAAAAAGGAAACTTTTATTTTTAGAAAATGAGGAAAATATTTTTTGATTTTTTTGAAAAGATGAGAACGAAAAGGTTTTTGGTATTTTTGATCAAAGAGGAAAAACATTTTTGGATGCTTTTTGGGAAAAAGAAAGGGGAAGAGACTAGAGATGGGTCTTAGCATGATTATTATGTTTATTAGGTTCCCACTTGTATTAAATTATCCTAAATGCAAAATGAAATGCCGAAAGGGACCCGAGCCTGGAAAAGTTGGGTTTGCAACATATATAAAGCTATGGTTGGACTTGTAACCAGGATCACCGAAAAGGTCCAATTTTGAAATTGCACAAAAACTTGGGGGACAGCCGACCCAGAATTTTGTTAGAGTTTCGAGTCAAAAACAGTAATCTAACACATGTGTCCTAGGCTTGACACCTATATGCGGGTATACAGTTTGGTTGGGTGAATTAGAAAGGTTTTCCCCCTTTGGTGTGACTTCCATAATATACGTCTTGCTTTTGAGGGCAATTGGTACATGTGAACAAGCCATTTGAGATACCTGAGTGTATATGAATTGCCTCACTATATACCTCGTGGGGACGGTACGTGTGAGAGAGAATTCGATATATTCGACGTAAGTGAATGAGTTCCCTGCGATATACCTCCTGTCATGACTTTTGTCAAGCGGTATGATGTGGGGGAACCATTCGATATACGTCTAAGGTACTTGTCCAATGGAAGGTGAGAGTCATATCGCTTAGGCTAACTGCACCCTTTCAGACCAGCGCCCATAACGAAGTGATGACTCTCGAGCTACGGGACAAAATTTGGTAAATAATAATGCTCTTTGGCGATGTCATGTGAATCATGCATGATTCTCTTATTAGTATCTTATGGTGAGAGTATCTTTCTTGATCATTCCAAATAGGGAGAAAAGTACAAGAAGCAAAAGTATACCAAGCATGGATAAGTGATATGTGCAATACGTAGATATACGTGATCCTAGATGCACGTGGTGTGAAGTGTGCATGGAGAATCTTCTACAAGTGTGTGAATAATAGCATAAGCATGAGGTACACATGAATAATAAATGGGAATATGCAAGTAGGAGAATATACAAGAAAATAAAACTCCCATGTAAATAGAGTCTAGCCCTCTTAAAAAAATATCCCCAGAGTAATCGCCATTGTGGCCATTCGGTTGGCACGACGTTCATTCCAGGGGAAGGAGAAAAAGGATCCCCCGGGGAAGAAATTGCGTCGAGGTCTCGCGCCCTTCTCTTCGAAAAGGGGGCTTCAACCATTGTCGGTGTGCGGTGAATGTAAAGAGATAGAGTCGCCAGCCTATTTTTCTCAAAATAGGCAAAAGAATATGTTGCCACCTCAACAGAGCGACATCAAGGACAAAACTGATGCGTGAGAAACCAATAGATCGGAGGCCCGGGGGCTAAGTTACGGAATGGGAGGTGTTATGCACCCATCCCGCCCTTTCGGTCTCTTATGGAAAAATGTTAATATTTTCCTTTTTATCCCTGTCAAGTGTATGCATGTGTTTATATAATGGAGATTGGAATCGTTCGACCCATATCATGGAAAATATAGGGTGAGGTCATCCATAGGAATATTCCCAAAATAGTAATAAATGTTGAAGATATAATATGAGTGTTCATCGTGATCGTTATTGTAAAAAGATAATATATGTGGGGTGAGACTCGAACAAATATGCTATATATATGTATGATGATAATGAGTAATTTTGAGGATTATAAAAAATAAGAGAATTTGGAAAATTAGAAAATTGGACTCGAGTCTTGGATTTTAATTCAAGATGCCTACATATCCTATAAAGGTATCAAAGTCCACGCAGTTCATATGTGGAATAGAGGTTAGGTTTATCACATAGATTCGAACGGAATTTTATTAGGTGTGTGCATGTAGAAAATGTGTTTCTAGTTTTGGAAAAAATTGTGGCTGGATAATTTCGTTCGGAATTTACAGGTGTGGCCCTCTTTTATTTATTTTTGGTTTTTTTTATGAAAAATAGAGTATGTGTAATATACTAATAAAAGTGTATATGTTAATATGTATGAACTAGAATAAAACTAGATTATGAATCTAAGGTAACTTATATAAAACAAGAAGTTAAAAGAGAGGGAGAAAGGATTGGACCTTTCTTGGAGCTTGAACTAGGATCTTGGATCAACTCCTTTGAATGTTGATGAGAGAGAAGGATATTTGCCAAATTGGGTGTGAAAGGGATGGGGATTTAGGCTTGAATGTGATTTCACATATGGAACTTCACTGACTTCGATAGAATGTTGCTGAGATCACTAATGCTGATGGTTTTTTTTTCTCTCTAGCAATGAGGTCACGGCCCTTATTTATAGGGTCGAGGGGTGACAATCGGCGTACCCCAGGGAGTGCCTATCGGCAGTTCACCCTTGACACTGTACCAATAAACAGGGTTCAGGACCTGCTAATTGGAAGTCTAGTGTGGACTTTTCTGGAAAAATGACTGTAGAGCACAAAACGTTGATCTGAATCGCACACAAGGCATACCGCTAGAAAGGTATTTCAGAGGCCTTTAAGATTCCTTTAGACCTCTCTCAGGTACGGGAGTTGACTTTGGGTCAAATGTGGCTCGGAAGGGCATATCGGTCCTTTGGACGGGAGATCGTCGAACGTAAATGGATCATTCGTCCGCATGGTAAGTCAGAATCATGTACGGGGCGGACTGTTGGAAATGTTAGTAGATGTACTTCAATATTCCAAAGGGTTTCGCTCTGTTTAGAAATTTGACCTTGGTCAACCGAGGCCCGTAAGCACCCAGTGACCTCTTGGAGTAAAACGGATCGTTCGTCCGTATCGTAAGTCAGAATCGCGCATAAGGTGGATCGTTAGAAAGGGTATGCAGTACCCTTAGGAGATTCATTTAGTCTCGTTCAAGCTAAAGAGCTGAGTTGGGTAAAACGGAGTTCGAGAGCGCTCGGTGGCCTTCGGGTTGATTTTTGGGGAAAACTGATCGTTCGTCCCAACGGTTATGCTATTTCTTGTACGGGACCGTTGGAAAGGGGTTTCAGTGTCCTTCATAGATTCATAGAGCTTTCACTCCGATGGTGGAGTTGACCCGAGTTAAATGGGGCTCAGGGGCACCCGATGGTCTTTAGATCGGTACTCGGAGTATGACTTAGGTTCGCGGTAGAAAGGGGAAGTGCTAGGAGTCTAAGGAGAGACTTATGGGGTTTTAGATTGTGGTGTCTACAATATGCGACACATTAATTCAGGAAAAAATCCCCTCAGGGCAAAACCTTTTTATTTCACTATAATTATAAATCGCAACTTACGTCGATTACATTGAAATACAATTTGACACTCGAATACACACAGGCCTCGGTCGATGTCGTCAGCAATAATAAGTCCACATCGAGCGAACCTACATGAATCGCAGTCCAGTCTTCAACCCAGGAACACCTCATCACTTCCTAATGAGACGCAATCATAAAACTCCGTCAAGACTCACTCCACAATAGCACGCAACCCTCGGTTGTAGAGATCTCCCCACAAAGTATAAACAATAGCAAAACTATGCTTTTGGATTCCACAAAACAAATCAAACAAAGTACTTGGGATTGTGAATTGAAAAAATAAAAGATTGAACCCTCAAAATGTTGGAGAATAAACAAAAACACTAAAAATCGTATTCTGTTGAAAACCAGTGTTTTTCCACACGGAAATCAGTAGCCTAATACCCTTATTTTATATTAAAAATCAAGGCGGTGACGTGTCAGCTAAAAGCACCTCTCGTTCGAACGACATACGACGTCGTTCGAGCGAACCTCCATCTCGTTCGAACGAAATGTGCAGTCGTTCGAGCGACAGTAACTGATCCCCTTAAAAAAGACTTTTAAAGTTTTAATTAACTTGGAATCCTCAAATCTTAAAATTGTAAGGACATAATTTTATAAACGTCCGGGGTAAAATCTAGGATTTTTCTGTCTTCCCTAGATCACAGTTTGTATGTCTAATACTGCTACATTTGGCACGTCGTCACGATCATCCTTGACGGCCTTTATCCGAATCCATGCATCCATCATCTTCACACGGGCATCATGCTACATGCGACGTGCTGCTCAACCGTTTCCCACTACTCCTCGATGCATTATTGGTAAAATGATTTATTGGTGTTGTTTATATTTGCATAAATATTTGGGAATTTTTCAGAAAATATTTTTTTGAGGTCTGAATTATTTTTTATCAAAAGCAGAAATTTTTCTGTGTAGAAGAGGACTTTACTTGGTCGACGAGATCGTTCAAACGAATTGCACTGTCATTCGAGCGAGATGAGCATCTCGCACGATGTCGTTCGAATGACACGTGTCCTTCATTCGAGCAAGATATCTATCTCGTTCGAGCGACGCCGTCGACTCAATTTTTGTATTAATATCTGTCACTTTCTACACGTTGTTCAAAATCTTTTTCCAACACGCTTTCTGCAAAAACGGCACAGAAATGGCCTCTTCAATAGACTTTATCTTTTTAGGCTTTATGCCTTCTTTATAAAAGAAAATACTCTCCCAATTATAAACGTGCATTTGTTAAACCTTCAAAGGTTATTTTACTCATCTGGACTAATTTTTGGGGAAGCCAGTCCCTTCTTCATTATTGCCCATCTTGAGTTCTTGCGAGATATTCCAGCCGACGATATCGAAATCGACACCTGCGGGTATCTCGTATGTCACACTTATTTTCATTATAATCTGTGTAATCGTTTTTACAAATTATAGTGAAAATAAAAGGTTTTGCCCTGCGGGGGTTTTTCCTGATATTTTGTGTCATATGCTTTATTTAATTATGGTTTGACACACGCACACTCGTTGGTGCATGTTTTAGGATTTAAATGAAAAACTTTTATTAAATAATTTCTTAATTTGAACAAAAGCGCACTCTTCAAATTGGTATCAGAGCTAATTACACAATTATACCGTGTAATTTTTCGCAAAATTTTTCTAAGATATCATTTTTCTGAAAAATTGATTTTTAAAAAGGGTGTGTTCAATGGAGAAATTATATAATAAAATGCCAGTTTTTGATGGGACAAACTATGCTTACTGAAAAGCTCGCATGAAATCTGCTTTAAAAGTCATTGATGAACATGTTTGGATTTTGGTTGAAAGAGGGTGGACCCCTCCCTCCATCACTACTGATAACGTGACTAATTTAAAATCCGTGACTGAATGAACTGAAGAAGAATTTAAATGGTTATCTTTTAATTCCAAGGGTTTAAATGCTATTTCTGGATCCGTCACACCTGACGAGTTCCGACAGATTATGACGTGCACCACGTCAAAAGAGGCATGGAATGTTTTGCAACTTACCCATAAAGGAACTAATGCTGTGAAAGAGTCTAAACTGCAAAATTTAACAACTCAATTTGAAACTATCGCCATTATTGAGACTGAATGTTTTGATGAATTTTATGCTAGGTTATCTGATATTGTAAACACTAGCTTTAATCTTGGTGAACACATTCCTAATGCTAGAGTTTTTAAAAATATTCTAAGATCACTTCCTAAGTGTTTTATCCCTAAAGTCACTGTGCTAAATTCTATTGGTAATTTAAACACGCTTAAATTAGAGGAACTTGTAGGAGACTTAGAAATGTATGAAATTGATATGTTTCCTAAATCTGACAATCCTAAAGATAAGGGAATTGCACTTAATGCCCGGGATAAATAGAGTGAGGGGTCGACAAGAAAAAGAGTTGAGTCATCTAGAAAAAAGGAGATAGAAATGCCAGATTCTGAGTGTGATTTTGATTTAGATGATTTGGTCCTATTTGCTAAAAATTTCAAGAAAATTCTCAAATTAAAGAAAAATGGAAATTTCAAAGATAAAAAGATTTTTGAGAAAAATAAGAAAAATGAAAAAGATTTTAAACACCCTCCTAAGAAAGACGGTGTGAGATGCTATGAGTGCGACGGTAAGGGTCATAGAGCTTTTGAGAGTGCTACTAGGATGAACAGAGTTGCAAAAGAAAAGGGCAAAGCTGTCCTTAACGCTACCCTTAGTGACGACAGTGAGGTCGAGTCGGTGGACTCTAGAGATGAGTCACTGCATGAATGTAACTTCACCTCATTCATGGCTAGTCATACTTCTAGTGCTCCTCATGATGTTGAGGATGTTGCTTCATAGGGACACCTCGACAGTGAAAATGATGTGAGTGAGGGGGAGGATGATGCAAGTGAGAGAGAAGGTAATCTTCAACGCGCCTATGCTGAGTCATATAATGAGTCATTTAAAACCAAAAAGAGTAACAAAGCACTAGTTCTTTGGATCACCACTTTAGAGGGAGATTTAGAAGAAGCGAGAGAGACAGAGAGAGAGAGAGAGAGAGAGAGTCCTCCACGTGCACTACCTTGAGAGAGAGAGAGAGAGTCTGCCTGCGTTGAGAAAGAAATTTTATTTAGAGAGAGAGAGACTGTTTGGAGAGAGAGAGTGGTTTTGATAAAGACAAAGGGGACTTGACTAAACAACAGGGTAGTCTTACGAGTGAGCTCCATTCCTCCCTAGAGACTTAGAAGAAACTTGATGCCCTTGTTGCTCATCTTACTCATGATCTTGAGAGAGCACGGTAAGTCAAGGTTCAAATCGAGGATAGATCTGGAAAGATGCTCCTCGGTCCCACTTTAGGTTTCGGTGATAGGTATGGAATAGGTTTTGATGGAGCCTCCACGACCCAAATTGCACATGGACCAGTTCCTGAGTTTACTACGACTCCATATGGCCATCGTCAAATACCACAAAAAAGAGTTCGACCAAGGAAAGCAAACCCAGGTCCGCCTAAGACTGTGTTCTTTTGTACATAATGCAAAAGAAAAGGCCACGTCAGGGAGTTTTGCTATAGTTTGGCTTGGACACGACTTACTACTGCTCCACCATATCAATCTTATGATTTTACTAGTCTGAGAGAGCGTGTTGAGATTTTAGCTGCCACCTCACAGAGTTTGATGGAGATATTCCATCGGATGTCTTTGTCGTCAGTGAATGCTTCCCGTATCACGGATAAAACCAACAACAACAAGGGTAAACACAAGGTTACCACTTCTTGGGTACCTAAGAAAGAGGAAAAGACCCTTGTTTTTCATGTCACTCTCAAAGCACATAATACCTCACAGTGGTATTTTGATAGTGGGTGATCCAGACATATGACAGGTGATGTCTCATTCTTTACCTACCTAGAGGATTATAAGGAAGGTAGATTCACCTTGGGAGACAGGAGCAAGTCTAACATCGTAGGACGAGGTACAGTAGTATTACCAAGATTTCCTAAGTTATAGAATGTTTTGTACATCGAAGGTTTGAAGGCAAACCTTATCAGCATTAGCCAGCTATGAGACGCTAACTTTGACGTAAAGTTTGATCGGTACGCATGTAATGTCTATAATCAAGTCGGTAAACTTTTAGTACAAGGGGTGAGTTCAGAAGATAATTGCTATGGGACTGTGCCTATGTCCTCACCTGTCTGCAACAGCGCCATGATCACTCCTATGGATCTGTGGAACCAACGTCTAGGTCATGTGAACGTTAGAGATTTGACACATTTAGCTAAAAAGTACCTAGTACGTGGCTTAACATCTCTTGGAAAGACAACTTCCATGATTTTTGGACCATGTTAGTTGGGAAAGAAAATTCGTAGCCCCCACCAGAAGTTGCAGTCCATTACCACCTTCTGTGTGCTTGAGTTAATTCACATGGATCTTATGGGTCCTACTCGTACTGAGAGTCTGGGTGGTAAGAGGTATATCCTCGTGATGGTAGATTATTTCTCCTGATATTCAATTGTTGGTTTTTCGAGGGAGAAATCCGATGCTATAGAGTTTTTAGCAATCAAGTGTTGTGTCCTGCAAAATCAACACGGAGTCACTATTAACAGGATACGTAGTGAAAACGACACGGAATTTAAGGAATCAAAGGTAAATCTAACTATGATAGCCTAGGAATCAAAAATGAGTTTTCTGTTGTGAAGACTCCTCAACAAAATGGGATTATTGGGAGAAAGAATAGGACGATTCAATAAATGGCTAGATCTATGCTTCTAGGTCCTAAGGTTGCTAGGAGATTTTGGGTAGAGGAAATGTATACTGCATGCCATATGGTGAATAGGATTTACCTACATCCGCACACTCTTAAGACTCCTTATGAATTATGGACTAGTAAGAAACCCAACCTTGCATATTTTCGTGTCTTTGGGAGTAAATGCTACATCCTACGAGATAGAGAGCAATTAGAAAAGTTTGACTCCCAGAGCAACGAGGGAATATTTCTAGGATATTCATCAAATAGTAGAGCATACCATGTTTTTAACCTGAAGATCTCTGAGGTTATGGAGTCAATAAACGTTACCTTGCAAGATGACGAACCTTCGACGTTTATTGATCCTAGCCTTCAGTGTGAGGATGAGGACTTTTCTGGCAGCGATTTACTTGTCCCTCACCCACACTCTGTGGAACCTACTCCTGTGTTAGGGGACACACCTGCTTGGGTTCGCAAGAGTCATGATCCTTCTATCATTGTTGGCGATCCCACTTTAGGGTTCAAGACTCGTGCTCAGCTAGAGAACGTTATTAGTTATTTTTTCTACACGTCCATCGTCGAGCCCAAGAATCATAAAGAAGCACTCAAGGATGAACACTAGATATCTGCCATACAGGATGATTTGCTTCAGTTTAAAAAGAACAATGTTTGGGAACTTCTCCCCCTACTTAGTGAGACTAATGTGATAGGTACCAGGTGTATTTTCAAGAATAAAATGGATTAAAATGGTACCATAATCAGAAATAAGGATAGGTTGGTCGCTCAAGGCTACACACAGATTGAGGGTGTGGACTTTGAGGAGACATTTGCTCCTATTATGAGGCTTAAGTCCGTCCGCTTACTACTCGCCATCGCATGTCATCTACGCTTCAAGTTATGTCAGATGGATGTCAAGCCTGCCTTTCTAAATGGCATTCTACCGGAGGAAGTTTACGTGGAATAACTAAAAGGGTTTGAAGATCCTAAGCACCCGGAGCACGTCTAATATCTGAGGAAAGCCTTATATGGTTTGAAGCGAGCACCCAGTGCTTAGTACGAGAGGTTTACTTCCTATCTCTTAGCCCGTGGCTTCAAGAGAGGGGGAGTTGATATGACGTTGTTCGTCACGAGAGATGACGGTATTATTTTGGTTAACCAGGTCTATGTGGATGGCATAGTCTTTGGATGCACGTGCTCCTAGCATGCTCACCACTTTGAGGAGGATATGAAAAGTGAGTTTGAGATGATCATGGTAGGTGAGCTTAATTTTTTCCTTGCTCTCCAGGTTCGTCAGCTAGAGGATGGGATGTTCATCTCCCAATCCAAGTATGCTAGAGACCTAGTGAAGAAATTTGGTTTAGACTCCGCTAAGCATGCACGTATACCTATGATTACTTCTATCAAGATTAGTAAGGACACTTCAGGCAAGGACGTAGAGCAAAACCTTGTATCGAAGTATGATAGGTAGTCTTCTCTACTTTACTGCCAGTCATCTCGACATAGCCTTTGGTGTTGGAGTCTGTGCACGATATTAGGAATCCCCGAAAGAGTCACACTTACTTGCTCTAAAATGCATTATTAAATATGAGAGTGGGACTCTCTCATATGGTATTTGGTATTCCTTTGATACCGATGACCGTTTGTCCGCCTATTCGGATGCCGATTGGGCCATGGATATAGATGGTTGTAGGAGCACTTCTGGTGCGTGTTTCAATTTTGGTTCTACTCTTGTCTCCTAGTTGAGCAAGAAGCAAAACTCCATCTATTTATCCACTACGAAGACTGAGTACATCGCCACCGGGAGTCATTGCACGCAACTCTTGTGGATGAAGAAAATGTTGAAGGATTATGGGATTTCACAGGACGCCATGACCATTTCCTGTGATAACACGAGCACGATACACATATCCCACAATCCAGTCCAGCATTCACGCACGAAGCACATCAGGATACGCCAGCTAGTTAAGGAGTAAGTCGTATCCCTAAGTTTCGTACCCACCGACCGTCAGTTAGACGATAATTTCACGAAACCTTCAGATGCCCTTAGATTCGAGAGTCTTAGGAAGTCTTTAGGGATTTACATAGTTGATTGAGGGGTTTGCCCGTGTCTAGGATATGATGCTTTGTCATGTTCATATCATATGATTCATATTGCTAGTTTGTATCATTTGTATTATTATCTTTTATATATTTCTAAAAAAAATCAAAAAAGATTTTCTTTTTATAAAAATTTAGAAAAGCACAAAAAGATTTTTGTATTTTATTTCCACCTTTTATGGATGAGAATTTAAGATAGCCCAGTCACAAATTTCATTCCATTTATTCATGTGACTGTTTGATAGTGATTTAAGATGCTACATCATTGCATCCATGTGCTTTACATTGTTTGGAGTCTTTGAGATGTGATTAGTGATATCTTTCTACATGTTTCACTCCTTATCTCCGTTATTGCACACATGCACGAGTTTATTTGATTATTATACTTTTCTATCACATATTGTCTTGAGTGTTTCCATCTCAATTCTGTCTATACAACGAACCATATGCGATAAAACTTGACAAGATTGGAATGCATGTAAAAAATCGTTTGGTGAAATTGTGTGGTATTTTAAAACGGCGAAGGGATACGAAAGGTAATTATCTATCCTTTGCGATTAAGCCACCGTTAAATTGGACCTAAAAAATTAAGGAATTTTATTATCCGGGGTCCAAAGATGTTAAAAGAGCCCGAAAAATTTAAAGGCAATAAAAAGCAATACATGCCAAATATGGGCCATTAGTTTTCACCATCAATTCTCCAAAGTTGTAGAATTTAGATCACCTCTATTCAAAATATAAATTTGAGGGAGTTTGGTTGGAGAATTTAAACGGGTTTGTACTTCCTTGAAAGTCCTGAAAAAGCATTAAATCGTTTTGGACGTTATTGGTGTGAAAATCACTTTGAGCTTTTATTTGCTGATTAGATTGAGTCAATGTCTCATATTTCCATCATTTTACACCTAAGGAAGATGTTGAGTTCATTCGTTAGGAGTATCCGATATTCATCGTGCACATATGTCATGTTTGTATGCATTGATTTTCCTATCGAATTTGATCACACCCCTACATTTACGCTACTATCGACTTGGTTGTTTTTGTGTTCTTTCATGGTATGATTCTTTATTGTATATTTTTTGTGAAAATTTTTAAAAAATTCAAAAATAGAAGATTTTTTTGTGACATTTTCCATATTTATGCTTCTCATATCTGTCTATTTGGGGACATCATAAAAAGGGGGAGAATGAATTATGGGGAGAAATTAATTTTTGAAATTTATCAATGATTTTCTTAAGCTTAATTGATCTTTGATTAATCAACATATCATTATATTTCAAACTGTTGCGTGTTATAGGTATCTGTTTTATCTCATGTGTGTAGGTACAAAGTTGATATTTATTGGATTGCACTCCTTGATGAGAAAAGTTTTGGGAGTATCTGAAGAATTGAAGATTTGAAGATGTTGAAGTTTCATTAAAGACATGTCATTTAGTATTCTCGATTTAAGGGTTTAATGGGGATATTATCTTATATGTCATTTGTTTTAGGTAGATTGCATAATTCGGATTTTTTATGTATGTACTGGCATAGACATAGGGGGAGATTTGTAAGGACATAATTTTATAAATGTCCGGGGTAAAATCTAGGATTTTTCTGTCTTCCCTAGATCACAGTTTGTATGTCTGATACCGCTAAATTCGGCACGTCATCACGATCATCCTCGACGGCCTCTCTCCGAATCCATGCATCCATCATCTTCACATGTGCATCATGCTACATGTGACGTGCTGCTCAACTGTTTCCCATTACTCCTCGACGCATTGTTGGTAAAATGATTTATTGGAGTTGTTTATATTTGCATAAATATTTGGGAATTTTTTAGAAAATAATTTTTTGAAGTCTGAATTATTTTTTAACAAAAGAAGAAAATTTTCTATGTGTAGAAGCGGACTTTACTTGGTCGACGAGGTCATTCAAATGAGATTGTACTGTCGTTCGAGTAAGATAAGCATCTCGCGCGATGTCGTTCGAACAACACATGTCCTTCGTTCAAGCGAGATGCCTATCTCATTTGAGCGACGTCGCCGCCTCAATTTTTGTATTAATATTTGTCACTTTCTACACGTTGTTCAAAATCTTTTTCCAACACGCTTTCTGCAAAAATGGCACAGAAACGACCTCTTCAATAGACTTCATCTTTTTAGCCTTTATTCCTTCTTTATAAAAGAAAATACTCTCCCATTTATGAACGTGCATTTGTTAAACCTTCAAGAGGTTATTTTACTTATCTGGAGTAATTTGTGGAGAAGCCAGTCCCTTTTTCATTGCTGCCTATCTGGAGTTCTTGCGGGAGATTCCAACCGACGACATCGAAACCGACACATGCGAGTATTTTGTATGTTACACTTATTTTCATTATAATGCATGTAACCATTTTTACAAATTATAGTGAAAATAAAAGGTTTTGCCCTGCGGGTATTTTTCCTGATATTTTGTGTCATATGCTTTATTTATTTATGATTTAACACACGCACACTTGTTGGTGCATGTTTTAGGATTTAATTGAAAAAACTGAGTTTAATTACATAATTTCTTAATTTGAACAAAAGCGCACTTTTCAAAAACTGTTCACGGGATTAGGAGATATTTATCCAAAACTTTTATAATAAAATATTTTTGAAAAATAGAAACCATTTATTAAAAATTCCAAAAACCATTTTAACTTTTATAAAAAATATCACAACAGTTTTAATGTGAAATGTAAATGAAACTTAAACACATTTTACCAAATTCATCCTTGTTGGGCTTGAATGTTGAAGTCTTTGAAATTCGGATTCGTCTTTGTAAATATATAATCTTCTCAATCCTTCGACGACTTGTAGCAGTATACGATATACTAAATTGGGATGGACAATGCCCTTACAAATATCCCCCTATGTCTATGCCGGTCCAAAATAAAAAATATTCGAATTATTAATATCAAATGACCTATACAAATCTACCATCCTATAAACTCGAATGTGGAAAGATAAAATGATAAGTCTTAAAAATTTGCTTCAACAATCAAGTTTTCAAATCTCCAAGCTTGTCTCATCAGGGTGTGCAGCATAATGATCTTCAATTATACCCACACACATGAGACAAAGCAAAAATCTTGTGACGTATCGAGTTTGAAATGATATAAGCATAAAACATGTAAGTATAATCAAATCTCCCCCATACTTAAGCTCCCCCATAAAATCATAATTCATTCCCCCCCCTTTTTATTTGTCCGAAATAGACAAGAAAAAGAATAAATCATATAAAGCAAATTGGGGTGTCACGGTAAACCAAGGCAAACAAACTATTTTTGAATTTTAAAAATTTTTCATACAAAAAAACAAAAAACGATGTTACAAAAATCACACACCATGAATTTACTCTAAGACAACCAAATCATGGAAACGGAATGAATGGGTGTGAACAAATTCGATAGGAAAATCAACTCAATCATATCATATGTGTACGATGGATAAGTGTACTCCTAACGAATGAACATAAAAAATAGTCCTTTGTGTAAAATTATTGAATTTAGATGATATCGTCTTAATCACGTCAACAAATCAAAGTATAAATGATTTCCATATCAATAACATCCAAAACTATGTAATGATTTTTCATGACTTTCAAGGATGTGCATACCGCTTAAAATTCCATCCACACTCCCTCACTAAAAAATAATTCTTTTTATTTTTCTTATGAGGCGATGAAACTAAAAAAAAACTTATTGGCGCATTTTTGGCATAATGTTCTTTTTATTGCCTTTCAATTTTTTTCGGCCTCTTTTAAACCTCATTAGACCTCGAGTAATTTTCAATTCCTCACTTTTTTAGGTCCATATAAACGGTGGCTTAATCGCAAAGGATAAATGAGTACTTTTCATAGCCCTTCCCCCTTTTTCAAAATAAAACACACAATCTCACAAACGATTTATAAAATGCACTACTTTTTGTCAAGTTTTATCGCATTTGGTTCGATGTACAGACAAAATTGAGATGGAAACACTCAATCAACATGTGATAAACAAGCACAAATGTTAAACAAATTCGTGCATGTGTGCAATAAATGAAAAATAGAGTCAATCATGTAGGTAGCAACACTATATCATCTCAAAGACTCCAAACTTTGTAAAGCCCGTGAATGACACAACATATTGTCTCAAAATACTATCAAAGAGTCACGTGAATATGGCATGAAGTTGTGACTCGGTCATCCTAAATATGCATTCATATATGGTGAAAAACAAAGTACAAAACTCTTTTTGTATTTTTCAAAAAATTTATCAAAATAAAATCTTTTTTACTTTTTCAAATTTTTTCATACAAAAACTACATGTCAACACACTAGCAAATATATATCATGAAACCACAACTAGTGTATGACAAAAATCATGCAAGCAATCAACGATATGAAATAGCAAGTGACGAATTATGTGCAAGCATGTTACAATCAACACGTCTAAAATCTAGTGCCTCCAAAAGTGATTTCCTAAGCCAAATATATGTAAAACGTCATGTGGGGGTTTTGGGAATCACGGGAACACTAGACATAAACTTCCTAGGACCTTTTCGAAGATAAAAAAAATGCCTAAGGTTACCTTTCTACCACAATGTGAACATGTGTAAACGGGTGGAACGACATCTATGGGTTGACCTTTTCTAATTTCCTTAGGAATGGTTGACCCTCTAAAATAAATAATGGTCTTGGCTTTAGCAACGGAAGCATTAGAACATGACGAGCCATTACCATCACTATCAAACCTACTTGAATCATTTAAATCAGTTTTTAACTTCAAAATATTTGATTCAAGCAACGATTTAGACTCTTCCAAATATAGGGATTTCTTTTTCAAATTATGAATTAAACTTAACAGTTTATCACGCTCACCCTTAATTAAAACAAACTTATCCCTAAGAGTCTTTTCACATGCCGTAAAATCATCGATTATTTTTTTATCCTCGACAGCACAAACAGGGACCCTATAAAATTTTAAGTCCTTCAATTATTTTTCTAAAAATAGGACTCTATCATCACTCTCCTTTTTGGACAATTTTAAAGCATTAAAGTCCTGGTCCAAAGAAATAAATTTTTCACAATAAAAATCTCTTTGATTTTGAACTGTTTGCAAAAGATCCATCGCGGATTTAAAATGAGAATTTTCTTATTCCAAAACATCAATTCTTTTAGCAAACGTCAAATTCAAACGATTTAAATCATCAAAACTATGAGTCATGCCAACATGAGGGGGCATCAAATTAGATAAGTGCTCCATTGAAAATTGTGACAAATTTTCACAAAAACTGATTTTTCAAACAAAATCAATATCACACAAATATGAGGAAAACAAGGATCAAACGCATTAAATTAGCGTAACCCGCTCTGATACCAATTTGAGAAACCTTATGTGCGATAAAGAACCGCAGTCCAGTCTTCAATCTAGGAACACCTCAACACTCACTAATGACACGCAGTCATAAAGTTCTATCGAAACTCATTCCACAATAGCACGCAACCCTCAGTTGTAGATATCTCCCCACAAAGTATAAACAATAGAAAAACTATGCTTTTGGGTTCCACAAAATAACTCACACAAAGTACTTGGGATTATGAATTGAAAAAACAAAAGATTGAACCCTCAAAATGTTGGAGAATAAATAAAAACACTCAAAATCATATTCTGTTGAAAATTAGTGTTTCTTCACACGAAAATCAGTGCCTGACACCCTTGTTTATATTAAAAATCAAGGCGGTGACGTGTCAGCTAAAAACACCTCTCGTTCGAATGAAATGCGACGTCGTTCGAGCGACAGTCACTGATCCCCTTAAAAAAGACTTTTAAAGTTTTAAATAACTTGGAATCCTCAAATCTTAAAACTGTTCACGAGATCAGGAGATATTTATCCAAAAATTTTATAATAAAATATTTTTGAAAAATAAAAACCATTTATTAAAAATTCCAAAAACAATTTTAACTTTTATAAAAAATATACCACCACTTTTAATGTGAAATATAAATGAAACTTAAACACATTTTACCAAATTCATCCTTATTGGGCTTGAATGTTGAACTCTTCTTGAAATTCGGATTCGTCTTTGTAAATATATAATCTTCTCAATCCTTCGATGACTTGTAGTGACTTTTAGCGGTATACGACATACTAAATTATGATGGACAATGTCCTTACAACCTCCATTCTTATTCCTTTTCTTCGTAGTGTCGCTCTTATATCCTCCTTTGTTTACCTTTGCTCAACTATTGTCCCCTGTATTATAGTGAACCACATCTTCAACCTTAGCGTATTTTTCAATGTGAGCCATGAGATCGTCGATGGTACTGGCTTATTTCTCTGTTAGGGACTGGTGCAACAGAGATGTGGTCGACAGAGAAATTTTAAAGTATGCAATTGAAACCTGCTCCGAGAAGTCCTCCACTTCATTAAAAACTTCCCAGTATCTCTTGGCGTAATCATGAAGGTTCATTTGTGTCTTTTTCTTCATCATGAGCAGTGCATCCATTCAATTAGGGTAAGTGTTATTGGTTATGAAGTGAGCAATAAAAGCCTCTGCTAGGGCTTTGAAGCTCTTGACCAACTTGTAAAAAAGTTTCTTGAACCACTTATATTCTATGTCATATAGGCTATAAGGGAAAATATGACACATCAATGCGTTGTTTTGGATCCACATGCTCATCGCCTGCCTATACTACTGAACGGGAGCTAAGGATCCGTCTTCCCATTATATATATTGAACTTGGTAACAATAAACTTCTTTGGGAGTTCTTCCTCTTTAATCTCCCTTAAAAAAAGGGATTTCATATGGGTGTTGAGAGCTCCCCTAGATAGATCCCTAGTAGACCTGGATCCTCGATGAGCGGGATGTTAGTCCATCTCTCTATGAACTAAAATCCTAATGTCCTCATTTTGACGATCATCGCTCCTGTAGAGCCTTTCTGATCGACCACGTTCTGGTCGATCATGCTCTGACCTTCCACGTTGGGATCTATCTTGATCGTGCCTGGAGTTCCTCCCTTGGCTACGATTATTGCTCGTCTGAGGACTAGGAACCCTATCATGATGCTTCCTGGTATCTCTATGGATAACTCTCTCTATCCTTTCAAGTCACCTTTATTTTCTTCCACCTGGAGGCATGTGTCCTCCTTTTATTCTCTAAGCCTAGCTTCATAAGCGTCGACCAACCTGAAGATCTGGGTAGACCTAGGTAGCCCTTGGCTTTCATCAGAAGGTTGCCTTTCTTAGTGAAACCTGGGATTTAGAGGCTGGAGAATCTTTGACCTGATCCAAAGTGAGACTGGGTCTTCTTGTACATCACCCACCTGAGCAATGTTGATGATGTAGTGAGATATTACGGTCTTTCTGATGATGAATGTTTTTGCAGGAATAAAAATTGCTTCCCACAGGTCAATTGTGAGTTCAAGGAATATCACAATAAAAATACATGAAAATAATAACAAATGTAGAAAGTAAAGGTCACACACACAACAACGATATACGTGGTTTGACAACTTGTCCACATCCAAGGAGAGGTTACTATATTCTTATTAGTGTCTTTCAATGATTGAGTTTTTCATTCTTTTGCCCCAGGTCAGGCTTTACAATTTATAAATGTATACAATCAGAGTTTAAGTTGTTCAAGTAACTCAATAATCATATGTATAACCCATGGTGTCCCTGAATATCTCCTTCGAGATTGTTGGGAGACAATTTAAGCATATCCGTAAGTATTTGCATGTATGAGTGGATAGTAGATTCAAGCTAGGCAGTTTCTCTCACAGGTAGGGATGGTCGGCTACTCTCCTAGGCCAAGATAAATGGGTCCCCACAATAAGGGAAAGTTAGTAGTTGAAGAAGACAATGGGCCTAAGGATTGGAAAATTTTCAAGCATTTCATACACCATGTAGCTTATGCGATATGGTAAGGAGTCGTAAGTATTTTTATTTTAGTGTAATTAATTTTAGTATTTTTCATAATGTAATTTTCTACCAATTCATTGTGACATCCTGCCTATTTTAATCCCGAGTGATCAGTCCATTATTAAATTAAATCAAAATCATTAATGATTTTATTCTTATCATCATTGTCGAAAACTTTTTATTTACTAACCACTTATGTTAAATTAAGCTGGTGCCAATTTTCTTCTTTAATTATTAACACATGCAACAATAATTTAAATGAATTAGATCAATCTTACATGAATCTAATCTGAACAATCCCACGACAAATATAAATAATTAAATAAAGGAGGCAGAATAAACCATCGGTGCTCTAAGTAAAATAATCCAACCAGAATTTACAATAAGTAATTAAAAGATGAATATAGTCTAATGCATAACTAAAACAAATATATAGTCTACCAGCAATACGCCTAGACGAACTGATAATGAAATCTCATATCTAGCAAGAACGAGCTGAAGCATCTAAGAAAATATCTTGCAAGCCTCCACATTGCTGCAGCTACGTGTCACTAGATAGGATCTCTAAGTTGGGCGTCCCTCTGGCTGGACACCTAAAATGTTTTGAAAATATTTTGACACGGGTTAGAGCCCAAGAGAAACATATTGAAAATATTTAGCAAGTACTTAAATCATAATTTAAATCAGTTATTTATTACACATGTATTATTCACATACACTCACTTGAGGTTCTCACCTGTCAACTAATGTGCACGCCGAACGTAATCTACATGACTAGTATCCCCTGCCCAACTAGCTAAGGTATCTGACTACTTTAGATAATTCAAATTCTAATGTACATCCAGACTATACGGTACTACGGTCTCAATAATAAATTATTTATTCTCATTTTGTTATTGAGTTAATTAATTTAAGTTTCACCACTTAATTTCCATTTTAAATATTCACCATCTATCAATTCTACCCTTTCACATAAGTAAGTATATATATTCCTCCCACATATAACATATACACAAATATAGCATCCCAAGAATGGCCCCTCGTGATGCTGGCATACTCTATTATCAAGTCCATGTGCCTCTCGTACTCAAATAAAGACTATGGGTTCAGTACGTCTCTTCGAACCTAAAGTAAATCAATATAATAGTGGAGGAGAGCATGATTATAAGCCTTTGGGATACGCACATACCTAGTGTACCCAAATAACCTGTCAATCCTGCTAATACATGACACATAGTGGACCGCCCTAAGTTCCATGCTCTGGGGCATTAATTCAGACCTCACTGGAATCGTCAAGGTGGGATCGCCCTTTACGTATAAACCTCCTGATAGCAGGCAACGTAGGTATATTCGCACACATAATCAAATCATATCTATAGGTATTAACAAAACCTATTTATATATTATTCAATAGGTATACGCAAAACCTAATTTCATCAACTCGTACATATATATTTCACTCGTATATTCAACATACCATAATTTTCAATTAAACTTCCATTTCACATAATTTTGATTATATCTCACTACTCTAAGGGTCCTATTTACCCCTTACTTAATATCACTAGTGTTGATGTAAAAAACTACATTCGATCTAATTATTTTAATCACAGATAAAAAATGACTAAATAAATAAGACAAAGGATTTTTAAAGTGGTTCAGCAGTATGAGAATGGCCTACGTCCACTATTTTTGTATTGCCGACTGTTTTCCTGGAATTCTCGATAAGTGGTTTACCAAAAGATCCAGAGTCCCCTTCTAATGAGGAGGTTACAATTTATTTATAGCCTTGAGGTTGTACATGTGAAAGGACAATGCACTGTTATCTAGTAGACATATACATCTGTACGGTAATAATGAACATTTAATGCGTAGTCATCTTTTTGATTTTATTGATTTGGATGCTTTGCATGTCAAGTTGTTCGAACCGCTTAAGTCGCTCGGTACTCTCTAGTTGCTCGGGGCGCCCAAGCTGCTCGGTATGCCTGAGTTGCTCGGGGCGCTTAAGTAGCTCGGTGGCAGTATGTTGTTAGTTGGAAGTATTTGTAATTGCCATGTTGGTTGACACGTGTCTTCGAGTGATTGGTCCATGTCAGCAGACTAAATTTGGTATCAACAGAAGCCCACAATGTTTCACAGTTTTGAGGTTGAAGAAAAGTGTGGAACATTCTGCTTGAAAACTGCTTAGATTTTTGGTTTTTATGGATTTTAGGAAAGTTTTCGTTGTATATAACTCCTTTTTTGAGTGCATAGTATTAGGCTTCATAAATATTTTGAATTTTCATGACCACTTCGATATTTTTTCCCTTTTCTTCTTTTACCCGTCGGAAATGCAAACGTCTTCCCTTGTAATCATTGCCTTTCTCTATTCTCGAGATAAAGTATTTAAGCGCGGCAGACATCTTATCGTCTTTCACTTTTCAAATTTGTATCTTTGAACCCTTCATTTTTCTCTCTATCTTGTGTCTTCGTTCTTTCCATCGTTCATTTGTCAAATGATCTCTCTTTTTCTGTAAGATTTTCTTCCCTCTCCTTTATTTACTTTGTTCATCATGGTTTATCTTGTTGAATCGCTGAACAAATTTCGGTCTGAATTTTCAATCCCTTCGTGGGTTATTTTGGAAGAACTTTCTGAACCTTCTGATTATTTTTCTTTGGCTGAGGGACATTGGTTGCCAAGTCTTTTTGTGGCCGAATGTGGCTTTTCTTTCTCGCCAAATCCCCTGTGTTTGGAGTTTTGCCAATATTTTGATGTTGTACCTGCAAGAGTAGCTCTAAATACATGGAGGATAGTTAATGGCGTACATAGGTTAATCAACTTCATGGAACTCGATTAGGGATTCCAGAGATTATGTACTGCTATAGATGGGCTGTCAGTGATACCACATTCTATTTAAGAACTAGGTTTTTGAATAGAGATTTAGTTGTCAATTTTCCTGATGACAATAGGGATTATTTTGATCATGGGGTTGTGATGAAAAATTGGCAACACCCTCCATTAAATGGAGATGATGTATACTAAGGTCCCAGGTGTCCACTTTATGGAAATAGGATAGGTTATTTTTATTTTTGAAATCTTATTTTCTTTGTATTTGATAAAATGCATCACTGACATTTGATTTTGTTTGTTACAGTTGGCAGTAAAAGAAAACCTCCAAAGGAAACTGATGTTAATATAAATCATTTAAAACTTATCTGGAGCTTGCACCAATCTGTTGTTGAGGAGCATATTATATCTTCTTCTTACTTGTTGTAATACAAAAGCTACACTTCATCTTTCACTGCTCGTCCTCATCCAGTGGTAGTTGATCTTGACCAAGTACCAGCCTCTGAGACTAGTGTGGAAGGTTCTTCTTCTGAATCGAATATTCTTATCATTGATCTGATGAAGAAGAGAAGAGCTCCTGCCTTTTTTAACAAGTCTGCCTTCGCCAATGTGGAGGCAAAGAAGAGTACATAAGATGTCCCAAAAGAAGGGAAAAAGACTATAGACGTACCCCCTTCCGCTGCTGCCAAGAAGGATGCTGAAAATCCCCCTTTGCCTCCGAGTAAGACCGTTACAATCTCTCCTTCGAGTGATGTTATTTTCATATCACCAATAAAGACAACATCTTTAGTTGAAAATGCTCCTGCTCCTCTGAGGAGATTAAAAAAATTCTGCTGAGAGACCTGTTGAACCTGTCTCTCAACCTTCAAATATTGAAGGTAGTGTTCCAGTTCTTGTTGCTCCTTTCTCTGCTGTGAGCTTGGTAAGATCCTGAACTGTTTCAGAATCTCAAGGTGTTGAAGACACCTTTTCTCGTGAGAAACTTACTACACTGGCTGCTCAACACATTTCTTCAGAAAGTATTTTTAGCTTGACCCCTTTATTTTTTAATACCATGTTCATGTATTAACTTAAAGTTATTTCTTTTTTCAGTTGGTGATGTGTTTCAACAACATTTTGAAGAAGGATGAAGCTATTGGGGCTTCAAGCTCCTCGGATGGATTAGAGGAAGCTTTTGTTGGGCTAACCCAATCTTTAAACGATTCTCGTCAAAAGTACGAGGAAGATAAAAGTTCTTGGGAGAAGGAATTTAAGTCCGTTGAGATAGATAGAGATCAAGCTGTGAATGCCTCCAAGGAATTAGCGAAGAAGTTGAAGGAGTTTGAACAGAGCAACAAGGAGCTTGAGGTTAAGCTTAAGTCTGCTGAAGAGAAAATTGTTAAACTTCAAGATGTTGAACAACAGAAAACGGAGGTGGAAGAAAAGATGAAGTCTTCCGAGGAGCTCCTTAGGGAAAGGACCTCCTCGGAGAAGGCAAAAAGGAAAGTTGCAGTTAAAAAATCATTCAGTGTTGGTTGGGATAAAGGTTGGAACAAGGGTCTGGTCGTCATGTCTTCTCAAATGGAATATGCAGGTGTCAAATATTTTTGGGATGGATGGGTAGCAGCCTTGCAGGAGTTGAAGGTTGCTGAGAATACTGAGTTATTCCAGCAGCACACTTATGGCCCTCCTCCCTCTCCTGGAGAAGAAGAAGAGGATGAAGGTGCTTCACATGAATATTCTATGATGACTGGAGATCAGGTCCCCAATGTTCCTATTTTTCAACCTTCCGAGCAACTGCAACCAACCAGTACTTATGTCGAGCAACTATCATTGTCTTTCGAGTAACCAACCCCTTCATCCAAACCTTCTGAGGAAGTCTTAGGAAATAAGGAGAAGGTGTAAAGTTGTTCGGCCTTTTTATTTTGTTGTTCTCTTGAATGTTACCTTGAACTATATGTTTTCTCTTATGATGAATAAAAATTCAAACTTTGGTTGTTCATCTTGAATTTCTCTTTTACTTGCTCTGTCTGCATCATTATTGATTCTTTTTACTTCTTCTCTTTGCTAGTTTATGTCCAGGATGGAGCTCTTATAAGCTCATGATATAGAATTGATGAAGAAATGCAATGACTATTTTAAAGTTGGTCTTGCAGATCTTAATGAGGCCCTAATAATTGACATCCTCGGATCAGGTGCTTGTGATCGAGCAGTTGAAGCTTACCAATACTTAAAGTGATTGCTTGATCCAGTTGTTGCCAACAATGTGGCCTACTACGAGATGATTGAAGATCTCAAAGGAACGATTGAGGAACTTCAATAACAGTATAAAGAATCTTCTACCCTTTTGCATCAAGGATACGAGAAAAAATATCAACAATTGAGTGCTGACAAAGGGTATGACAAATTCATCTCTGCTCATGAGAAGAAAGATAGTGTTTAGAAGCTTGAAGTTAAAGAGCACAGGCATATCGCCAAGTTGTTGGAGCAGGAAAAAATTGCTTTGCAAGAGGAAATAAAGCAACTCAAATCTGTTGCTTCTTCTTTGGGAGCCTTGGTCCCAGTAAATGATGATGGTTTTTCATTCTTGGAGGTAGAAGATGCTAACTTATGAGATGAGTTAGAAACTTTGAAACGAGTTGGACCCTCCACATCTACTCGTGGTAGAGCAAGATCTTCTCGTGGAAGACCTAGGGCTGGTCGAGTCACTATTGTAGAAGCAAGACCGCAGTCAGCTTTAGACAATCAAGCCGTTCAGTTGATGGCGAAGACCCAGGCCTTGGCAGAAATGTCTAAGAAGATTCTGAACTTCACCGAACGACTCTCTAATCAAAGCTCTGCTCTGGAAAGTAAAGAAATTCTAGTGAAGAAACTCCACGAGCAACTTGAGAGGTTAACTTATCAGTTTCACAAACAACCCAGAGAATTTTGGATGGCTGGGTATAATGAAGCTCTGTACCATCTAGATGCTCGGATACAGCAGTTGAATAATGAGGGGTACAAGCAGGGATGGTTGAATAATATGTGTGTGCTACAATTGGAGCATGGACACTACTTATGGCATCATTATGAGCCTGGAGTGCTCGATTTGCCCGTGCCTCCTTTTGATCTTGATTTTAGTTGGATTCCTGTTTTTGTGCAATTCCTCAATGTCTGATTTCTAAGTATCTCTATGATTACAGTCTTCATGGAGAAGCCTGTAATCTACATGAACCGCAGTCCAGTCTTCAATCTAGGAACACCTCAACACTCACTAATGACACGCAGTCATAAAGTTCTATCGAAAGTCATTCCACAATAGCACGCAACCCTCAGTTGTAGAGATCTCCCCACAAAGTATAAACAATAGAAAAACTATGCTTTTGGGTTCCACAAAATAACTCACACAAAGTACTTGGGATTATGAATTGAAAAAACAAAAGATTGAACCCTCAAAATGTTGGAGAATAAATAAAAACACTCAAAATCATATTCTGTTGAAAATTAGTGTTTCTCCACACGAAAATCAGTGCCTGACACCCTTGTTTATATTAAAAATCAAGGCGGTGACGTGTCAGCTAAAAACACCTCTCGTTCGAATGAAATGCGACGTCGTTCGAGCGACAGTCACTGATCCCCTTAAAAAAGACTTTTAAAGTTTTAAATAACTTGGAATCCTCAAATCTTAAAACTGTTCACGAGATCAGGAGATATTTATCCAAAAATTTTATAATAAAATATTTTTGAAAAATAAAAACCATTTATTAAAAATTCCAAAAACAATTTTAACTTTTATAAAAAATATACCACCACTTTTAATGTGAAATATAAATGAAACTTAAACACATTTTACCAAATTCATCCTTATTGGGCTTGAATGTTGAACTCTTCTTGAAATTCGGATTCGTCTTTGTAAATATATAATCTTCTCAATCCTTCGATGACTTGTAGTGACTTTTAGCGGTATACGACATACTAAATTATGACGGACAATGTCCTTACAACCTCCATTCTTATTCCTTTTCTTCGTAGTGTCGCTCTTATATCCTCCTTTATTTACCTTTGCTCAACTATTGTCCCCTGTATTATAGTGAACCACATCTTCAACCTTAGCGTATTTTTCAATGTGAGCCATGAGATCGTCGATGGTACTGGCTTATTTCTCTGTTAGGGACTGGTGCAACAGAGATGTGGTCGACAGAGAAATTTTAAAGTATGCAATTGAAACCTGCTCCGAGAAGTCCTCCACTTCATTAAAAACTTCCCAGTATCTCTTGGCGTAATCATGAAGGTTCATTTGTGTCTTTTTCTTCATCATGAGCAGTGCATCCATTCAATTAGGGTAAGTGTTATTGGTTATGAAGTGAGCAATAAAAGCCTCTGCTAGGGCTTTGAAGCTCTTGACCAACTTGTAAAAAAGTTTCTTGAACCACTTATATTCTATGTCATATAGGCTATAAGGGAAAATATGACACATCAATGCGTTGTTTTGGATCCACATGCTCATCGCCTGCCTATACTACTGAACGGGAGCTAAGGATCCGTCTTCCCATTATATATATTGAACTTGGTAACAATAAACTTCTTTGGGAGTTCTTCCTCTTTAATCTCCCTTAAAAAAGGGGATTTCATATGGGTGTTGAGAGCTCCCCTAGATAGATCCCTAGTAGACCTGGATCCTCGATGAGCGGGATGTTAGTCCATCTCTCTATGAACTAAAATCCTAATGTCCTCATTTTGACGATCATCGCTCCTGTAGAGCCTTTCTGATCGACCACGTTCTGGTCGATCATGCTCTGACCTTCCACGTTGGGATCTATCTTGATCGTGCCTGGAGTTCCTCCCTTGGCTACGATTATTGCTCGTCTGAGGACTAGGAACCCTATCATGATGCTTCCTGGTATCTCTATGGAGAACTCTCTCTATCCTTTCAAGTCACCTTTATTTTCTTCCACCTGGAGGCATGTGTCCTCCTCTTATTCTCTAAGCCTAGCTTCATAAGCGTCGACCAACCTGAAGATCTGGGTAGACCTAGGTAGCCCTTAGCTTTCATCAGAAGGTTGCCTTTCTTAGTGAAACCTAGGATTTAGAGGCTGGAGAATCTTTGACCTGATCCAAGGTGAGACTGGGTCTTCTTGTACATCACCCACCTGAGCAATGTTGATGATGTAGTGAGATATTACGGTCTTTCTGATGATGAATGTTTTTGCAGGAATAAAAATTGCTTCCCACAGGTCAATTGTGAGTTCAAGGAATATCACAATAAAAATACATGAAAATAATAACAAATGTAGAAAGTAAAGGTCACACACACAACAACGATATACATGGTTTGACAACTTGTCCACATCCATGGAGAGGTTACTATATTCTTATTAGTGTCTTTCAATGATTGAGTTTTTCATTCTTTTGCCCCAGGTCAGGCTTTACAATTTATAAATGTATACAATCAGAGTTTAAGTTGTTCAAGTAACTCAATAATCATATGTATAACCCATGGTGTCCCTGAATATCTCCTTCGAGATTGTTGGGAGCCAATTTAAGCATATTCGTAAGTATTTGCATGTATGAGTGGATAGTAGATTCAAGCTAGGCAGTTTCTCTCACAGGTAGGGATGGTCGGCTACTCTCCTAGGCCAAGATAAATGGGTCCCCACAATAAGGGAAAGTTAGTAGTTGAAGAAGACAATGGGCCTAAGGATTGGAAAATTTTAAAGCATTTCATACACCATGTAGCTTATGAGATATGGTAAGGAGTCGTGAGTATTTTTATTTTAGTGTAATTAATTTTAGTATTTTTCATAATGTAATTTTCTACCAATTCATTGTGACATCCTGCCTATTTTAATTCTGAGTGATCAGTCCATTATTAAATTAAATCAAAATCATTAATGATTTTATTCTTATCATCATTGTCGAAAACTTTTTATTTACTAACCACTTATGTTAAATTAAGCTGGTGCCAATTTTCTTCTTTAATTATTAACACATGCAACAATAATTTAAATGAATTAGATCAATCTTACATGAATCTAATCTGAACAATCCCACGACAAATATAAATAATTAAATAAAGGAGGCAGAATAAACCATCGGTGCTCTAAGTAAAATAATCCAACCAGAATTTACAATAAGTAATTAAAAGATGAATACAGTCTAATGCATAACTAAAACAAATAAATAGTCTACCAGCAATACGCCCAGACGAACTGATAATGAAATCTCATATCTAGCAAGAACGAGCTGAAGCATCTAAGAAAATATCTTGCAAGCCTCCACATTGCTGCAGCTACGTGTCACTAGATAGGATCTCTAAGTTGGGCGTCCCTCTGGCTGGACACCTAAAATGTTTTGAAAATATTTTGACACGGGTTAGAGCCCAAGAGAAACATATTGAAAATATTTAGCAAGTACTTAAATCATAATTTAAATCAGTTATTTATTACACATGTATTATTCACATACACTCACTTGAGGTTCTCACCTGTCAACTAATGTGCACGTCGAACGTAATCTACATGACTAGTATCCCCTGCCCAACTAGCTAAGGTATCTGACTACTTTAGATAATTCAAATTCTAATGTACATCCAGACTATACGGTACTACGGTCTCAATAATAAATTATTTATTCTCATTTTATTATTGAGTTAATTAATTTAAGTTTCACCACTTAATTTCCTTTTTAAATATTCACCATCTATCAATTCTTTCCTTTCACATAAGTAAGTACATATATTCCTCCCACATATAACATATACACAAATATAGCATCCCAAGAATGGCCCCTCGTGATGCTGGCATACTCTATTATCAAGTCCATGTGCCTCTCGTACTCAAATAAAGACTATGGGTTCAGTACGTCTCCTCGAACCTAAAGTAAATCAATATAATAGTGGAGGCGAGCATGATTATAATCCTTTGGGATACGCACATACCTAGTGTACCCAAATAACCTGTCAATCCTGCTAATACATGACACATAGTGGACCGCCCTAAGTTCCATGCTCTGGGGCATTAATTCAGACCTCACTGGAATCGTCAAGGTGGGATCGCCCTTTACGTATAAACCTCCTGATAGCAGGCAACGTAGGTATATTCGCACACATAATCAAATCATATCTATAGGTATTAACAAAACCTATTTATATATTATTCAATAGGTATACGCAAAACCTAATTTCATCAACTCGTACATATATATTTCACTCGTATATTCAACATACCATAATTTTCAATTAAACTTCCATTTCACATAATTTTGATTATATCTCACTACTCTAAGGGTCCTATTTACCCCTTACTTAATATCACTAGGGTTGATGTAAAAAACTAGATTCGATCTAATTATTTTAATCACAGATAAAAAATGACTAAATAAATAAGACAAAGGATTTTTAAAGTGGTTCAGCAGTATGATAATGGCCTACGTCCACTATTTTTGTATTGCCGACTGTTTTCCTGGAATTCTCGATAAGTGGTTTACCAAAAGATCCAGAGTCCCCTTCTAATGAGGAGGTTACAATTTATTTATAGCCTTGAGATTGTACATGTGAAAGGACAATGCGCTGTTATCTAGTAGACATATACATCTGTACGGTAATAATGAACATTTAATGCGTAGTCATCTTTTTGATTTTATTGATTTGGATGCTCTGCATGTCAAGTTGTTCGAACCGCTTAAGTCGCTCGGTACTCTCTAGTTGCTCGGGGCGCCCAAGCTGCTCGGTATGCCTGAGTTGCTCGGGTCGCTTAAGTAGCTCGGTGGCAGTATGTTGTTAGTTGGAAGTATTTGTAATTGCCATGTTGGTTGACACGTGTCTTCGAGTGATTGGTCCATGTCAGCAGACTAAATTTGGTATCAACAGAAGCCCACAATGTTTCACAGTTTTGAGGTTGAAGAAAAGTGTGGAACATTCTGCTTGAAAACTGCTTAGATTTTTGGTTTTTATGGATTTTAGGAAAGTTTTCGTTGTATATAACTCCTTTTTTGAGTGCATAGTATTAGGCTTCATAAATATTTTGAATTTTCATGACCACTTCGATATTTTTTCCCTTTTCTTCTTTTACCCGTCGGAAATGCAAACGTCTTCCCTTGTAATCATTGCCTTTCTCTATTCTCGAGATAAAGTATTTAAGCACGGCAGACATCTTATCGTCTTTCACTTTTCAAATTTGTATCTTTGAACCCTTCATTTTTCTCTCTATCTTGTGTCTTCGTTCTTTCCATCGTTCATTTGTCAAATGATCTCTCTTTTTCTGTAAGATTTTCTTCCCTCTCCTTTATTTACTTTGTTCATCATGGTTTATCTTGTTGAATCGCTGAACAAATTTCGGTCTGAATTTTCAATCCCTTCGTGGGTTATTTTGGAAGAACTTTCTGAACCTTCTGATTATTTTTCTTTGGCTGAGGGACATTGGTTCCCAAGTCTTTTTGTGGCCGAATGTGGCTTTTCTTTCTCGCCAAATCCCCTGTGTTTGGAGTTTTGCCAATATTTTGATGTTGTACCTGCAAGAGTAGCTCTAAATACATGGAGGATAGTTAATGGCGTACATAGGTTAATCAACTTCATGGAACTCGATTAGGGATTCCAGAGATTATGTACTGCTATAGATGGGCTGTCAGTGATACCACATTCTATTTAAGAACTAGGTTTTTGAATAGAGCTTTAGTTGTCAATTTTCCTGATGCCAATAGGGATTATTTTGATCATGGGGTTGTGATGAAAAATTGGCAACACCCTCCATTAAATGGAGATGATGTATACTAAGGTCCCAGGTGTCCACTTTATGGCAATAGGATAGGTTGTTTTTATTTTTGAAATCTTATTTTCTTTGTATTTGATACAATGCATCACTGACATTTGATTTTGTTTGTTACAGTTGGCAGTAAAAGAAAACCTCCAAAGGAAACTGATGTTAATATAAATCATTTAAAACTTATCTGGAGCTTGCACCAATCTGTTGTTGAGGAGCATATTATATCTTCTTCTTACTTGTTGCAATACAAAAGCTACACTTCATCTTTCACTGCTCGTCCTCATCCAGTGGTAGTTGATCTTGACCAAGTACGAGCCTCTGAGACTAGTGTGGAAGGTTCTTCTTCTGAATCGAATATTCCTATCATTGATCTGATGAAGAAGAGAAGAGCTCCTTCCTTTTTTAACAAGTCTGCCTTCGCCAATGTGGAGGCAAAGAAGAGTACATAAGATGTTCCAAAAGAAGGGAAAAAGACTATAGACGTACCCCCTTCCGCTGCTGCCAAGAAGGATGCTGAAAATCCCCCTTTGCCTCCGAGTAAGACCGTTACAATCTCTCCTTCGAGTGATGTTATTTTCATATCACCAATAAAGACAACATCTTTAGTTGAAAATGCTCCTGCTCCTCTGAGGAGATTAAAAAAATTCCGCTGAGAGACCTGTTGAACCTGTCTCTCAACCTTCAAATATTGAAGGTAGTGTTCCAGTTCTTGTTGCTCCTTTCTCTGCTGTGAGCTTGGTAAGATCCTGGAATGTTTCAGAATCTCAAGGTGTTGAAGACACCTTTTCTCGTGAGAAACTTACTACACTGGCTGCTCAACACATTTCTTCAGTAAGTATTTTTAGCTTGACCCCTTTATTTTTTAATACTATGTTCATGTATTAACTTAAAGTTATTTCTTTTTTCAGTTGTTGATGTGTTTCAACATCATTTTGAAGAAGGATGAAGCTATTGGGGCTTCAAGCTCCTCGGATGGATTAGAGGAAGCTTTTGTTGGGCTAACCCAATCTTTAAATGATTCTCGTCAAAAGTACGAGGAAGATAAAGGTTCTTGGGAGAAGGAATTTGAGTCCGTTGAGATAGATAGAGATCAAGCTGTGAATGCCTCCAAGGAATTAGCGAAGAAGTTGAAGGAGTTTGAACAGAGCAACAAGGAGCTTGAGGTTAAGCTTAAGTCTGCTGAAGAGAAAATTGTTAAACTTCAAGATGTTGAACAACAGAAAACGGAGGTGGAAGAAAAGCTGAAGTCTTCCGAGGAGCTCCTTAGGGAAAGGACCTCCTCGGAGAAGGCAAAAAGGAAAGCTGCAGTTAAAAAATCATTCAGTGTTGGTTGGGATAAAGGTTGGAACAAGGGTCTGGTCGTCATGTCTTATCAAATGGAATATGCAGGTGTCAAATATTTTTGGGATGGATGGGTAGCAACCTTGCAGGAGTTGAAGGTTGCTGAGAATACTGAGTTATTCCAGCAGCACACTTATGGCCCTCCTCCCTCTCCTGGAGAAGAAGAAGAGGATGAAGGTGCTTCAGATGAATCTTCTATGATGACTGGAGATCAGGTCCCCAATGTTCCTGTTGTTCAACCTTCCGAGCAACTGCAACCAACCAGTACTTATGTCGAGCAACTATCATTGTCTTTCGAGTAACCAACCCCTTCATCCAAACCTTCTGAGGAAGTCTTAGGAAACAAGGAGAAGGTGTAAAGTTGTTCGGCCTTTTTATTTTGTTGTTCTCTTGAATGTAACCTTGAACTATATGTTTTCTCTTATGATGAATAAAAATTCAAACTTTGGTTGTTCGTCTTGAATTTCTCTTTTACTTGATTTGTCTGCATCATTATTGATTCTTTTTACTTCTTCTCTTTGCTAGTTTATGTCCAGGATGGAGCTCTTATAAGATCATGATACAGAATTGATGAAGAAATGCAATGACTATTTTAAAGTTGGTCATGCAGATCTTAATGAGGCCCTAATAATTGACATCCTCGGATCAGGTGCTTGTGATCGAGCAGTTGAAGCTTACCAATACTTAAAGTGATTGCTTGATCTAGTTGTTGCCAACAATGTGGCCTACTACGAGATGATTGAAGATCTCCAAGGAATGATTGAGGAACTTCAATAACAGTATAAAGAATCTTCTACCCTTTTGCATCAAGGATACGAGAAAAAATATCAACAATTGAGTGCTGACAAAGGGTATGACAAATTCATCTCTGCTCATGAGAAGAAAGATAGTGTTTAGAAGCTTGAAGTTAAAGAGCACAGGCATATCGCCAAGTTGTTGGAGCAGGCAAAAATTGCTTTGCAAGAGGAAATAAAGCAACTCAAATCTGTTGCTTCTTCTTTGGGAGCCTTGGTCCCAGTAAATGATGATGGTTTTTCATTCTTGGAGGTAGAAAATGCTAACTTATGAGATGAGTTAGAAACTTTGAAACGAGCTGGACCCTCCACATCTACTCGTGGTAGAGCAAGATCTTCTCGTGGAAGACCTAGGGCTGGTCGAGTCACTATTGTAGAAGCAAGACCGCAGTCAGCTTTAGACAATCAAGCCGTTCAGTTGATGGCGAAGACCCAGGCCTTGGCAGAAATGTCTAAGAAGATTCTGAACTTCATCGAACGACTCTCTAATCAAAGCTCTGCTCTGGAAAGTAAAGAAATTCTAGTGAAGAAACTCCACGAGCAACTTGAGAGGTTAACTTATCAGTTTCACAAACAACCCAGAGAATTTTGGATGGCTGGGTATAATGAAGCTCTGTACCATCTAGATGCTCGGATACAGCAGTTGAATAATGAGGGGTACAAGCAGGGATGGTTGAATAATATGTGTGTGCTACAATTGGAGCATGGAAACTACTTATGGCATCATTATGAGCCTGGAGTGCTCGATTTGCCCGTGCCTCCTTTTGATCTTGATTTTAGTTGGATTCCTGCTTGTGCAATTCCTCAATGTCTGATTTCTAAGTATTTCTATGATTACAGTCTTCATGCCAACTTTGAGATATCTCCCCGGGAATATTTGCTTGATCGACCATCTGTAATGAATGTTAGAATGCTGCGAGATGTAAACTTTATAAATTCTCCTTATGAATTTGACGATCCTCCCACCGGGGTAGAACCTGTTTCAAAAGTAGAGGGGAAGAAAACCATAGAGTAGGATATTTTTTATGTAATGAATCACATTTTTCACATCATATGTAATTTTACTTGATTTGAATGAAGAAATTTTTAGTCTTTTGCCATTTTATCTTATTTGAAACAATTTGTAGAATGTCCTTGTTCATTCATTTGTAAATATATAATTATAGTGGCTTGTCACTCTTTGGGCCTAAGCAATGGAATGATTTGCATCCCATGTTCCTACTTAGTTGTAGTAATCTCGTATGGATTTTCTTGTTGCCTATACAGTGGATGCCCCGGGAGGTCGTCCAGCTTCTTGCTTAGTTTTTCGACCAATCGGAGTTGGTGGTAATTGAAATGCTAACCAATCGGAGTTGGTGGTAATTAAAATGCTGACCAACCGAAGTTGGTGGTATAGAGTTCTCGACCAACCGGAGTTGGTGGTAATTAAAATGCCGACCAACCGGAGTTGGTGGTATAGAGCTCCCGACCAACCGGAGTTGGTGGTAATTGAATTGCCGACCAATCGGAGTTGGTGGTATTTGATTTCCCGACCAACCAGAGTTGGTGGTAATTGATTTCTCGACCAACCAGAGTTGGTGGTAATTGATTTCCCGACCAATCGGAGTTAGTGGTAATGAGTTTCTGACCAATCGGAGTTGGTGGTAATTGAATTGCCGACCAACTGGAGTTGGTGGTAATTGATTCCCGACCAACGTGAGTTAGTGGTAATGAGTTCTCGACCAACCGAAGTTGGTGGTAATTAAATTTCTGACCAATTGGAGTTGGTGGTATTTTATTTGCCGACTAACCAGAGTTGGTGGTAATCAATTCCCGAGAAATCGGAGTTGGTGGTAATTGATTCCCGACCAACCGGAGTTGGGGGTAATTGCTCTGAATTTGGTGTGTAGTGTATATGAGAAACGTGTGTGCTCGCGTTCAAATGATCAAACCATATATAAAACCCTTTTAACACAAACAAACCCTAAACATGCAGCAGTATGTGATTGAATAAATAGATAATCTACGCAAGAACATTCAAACACATGCAATTAAGGAAAAATCCCCCTCAGGGGCAAAACCATTTATTTTCACTATAATTTGTAAGAAAACGGCTTACAATCGGATTACAATGAAAATACAAGTTGACTAAGAATTACCCTCAGGTATCGGATTCTGTAGTCGGCGGCTGGAAATATCCCTTTCCAGGAGGGCAGCAATGAATCCACACGCAGCGAACCCACATGAACCTCAGTCCAATCAACAAAGGAAGAACCGCAGCACTCCTCAATGACACGCAACCATGAAACTTTGTAGAGACTCCCTCAGCAAAGACACGCAGCCCTCGGTTGCAAAGATCTCTCCACAAAGGTTTGAACAAACACAAGGTTGTGTTCTTGAGTTACCAAAAAGATTCACAAAGGTTTGGCAATTGTGTGAATCAAAACATGAGTCTTGGGACTAAAAAATATGAAGACTAGATGTATTTGGACTCTCAAAAACGTCTTCTGAAGTCTTGCAAAACAACTCCCCCGAAGTTGGTATTTATAGGAAAAAATATGAAGAGTCCCGCTTTGTTAAAACTCTTAAAAACTTATCAGCGTACAGGTACACCGAACCCCATCTGGGGTACACCGAACCGGTTTGGTTGTACCATTCTGGTATGGGGTTAAAAAACAACATTCTTCAAGGAATTTTCTCCAACTTCAAAAGGTCATAACTTCTTCATCGTAGCTCAGATTGAGGTGCCGTTTCTTCCAGTATCTTTGTTGCGGCGAGCTCTTCAACTTTCCAGTTGACCAGACCTCCGAACTATGGATGTGAAATTACGAAAATGCCCTTGAACTTCCCTATCAAGCCTTATTTCACTGTTTTGACTTCCCTTGCGTACCACTTGCATTAAGTCCCTAAAATTTTGGAACGTGAAGTCATTGAGGCAGATGTGGGACACATTAATGGAGATGTTGAATGCTTGATTCCCAAAATTCGGATAGAGGCCGTCATGTGAGATCGTGAGGTGACGTGCCAAATGTAGCGGCGTACGACATACACAAATGTAACATGTTGGACATGAGAAAAATGTCCTTACAAATCTCCCCCTATGTCTATGCCGGTACATACATAAAAAATCCGAATTATCAAATATGAAATTGCCTATACAAATCTACCCTCCCATGAAGCCAAAACTGGAAAAGGTACAAATGAATAGTCTTCATCGTTTGTTCTTCAAATCTTCATAACTACACACATGAGACAAAGCAAATACCACGTGACATATCGAGTTTGAAATGAGATAACATGGATATCAATATATGATAAAAACATAAGCAACATCTCAAAAACTCCCCCAAAATTGAAACTCCCCCAAAATAAGATAATTCTTTCTCCCCCTTTTTATGATGTCCCCAAATAGACAAATAAGAAGAATGAATCAAATAAGCAAAATCGGGGTGACACGGTATTCAAAACGTGCTCATGCAAGGATCAATCAAATGGCAAGCGTGCTCATGCAAGGAGATGCAAAAAGAACTTCGCAAACTATTTTTGATTTTTCAAATTTTTCGTACAAAAATAAGATACCAATATGAACAAATATGAAACAAAAATCACACCATGGATTTAGACTCAAACAAACAAGTCATGAAAATGGAATGAATGGGTGTGAACACATTCGATAGGTAAATCAACTCAATCAATCATATGTGCACGATGCATACGTGTACTCCTAACGAATGAACATCAAAGGTATCCTTAAGTGTAAACGATTGTTGAATTTAGATGACATCGTTTTATGCAAATCAACAAATCAAAGTCAAATGATTTCCACACCAATAATGTCCAAAACTATATAGCGCATTTTCAAAAATTTCAAGGACGTGCAAACCCGTTTTAAATTCTCCAACCAAACTCCCTCATATATATTTTCTTTTAGAGGTAATCTAAATTCTCAAACTTTGGAGAATTGGTGCAAAAACCTAAATGACCCATAATTGGCATGAATTTTTTTTTTTATTGCCTTTAATTTTTTCGGGCTCTTTTAACCTCTTTGGACCCCGGATAATAAAATTCCTCCATTTTTTAGGTCCTTTGGAACGGTGGCTTTTGCGCAAAGGATAGATGATTACCTTTCGCAGCCCCTCCCCGTTATCAAACAAATCACACAAACTCACAAAACGGTTTTTATATGCACAATTTCCTTATAAAAATTATCGCGTTTGGTTCATTTTAAAGACAGGATTGGAGTGAAAACACCCAACCAACATGTGATAAGACAAGCACAATAATCAAAAAAATTCGTGCATGTGTGCAATAAAGGATAAAGTGAGTCAAACATGTAGGAAGTAACACTTAATTACATCTTAATGACTCCAAACATTATAAAGCACAAGGATGAATTGACCTATTATCTCAAAACACTATCAAATAGTCACATGAAAAAATGGAATGATGTTGTGACTCGGTCATCCAAAGTGTTTATCCATAAATGGTGCAACAAAAAAAAATCTTTTTGTATTTTTCAAAATTTTTCAAAAAAAATATATACAAAAAGTACATGTCACAATGCTAGCAAAAATATATCAAAAAGCATAACTAGCGTATGACAAACATGCAACCACAATCATCTATATGATATGGCAAGAGAAGAATCATGTGCAAGCAAACGGGAATCAACTTGTCTAAAATCTAGTTCCTCCAAAAGTGATTTCCTAACCCAAATGGATGAAACACGTCGACAAGGGGTTTTGGGAACTAACAAAATACTAGACTTCGAATTCCTAGGACCTCTTCCAAGATCAAAACAAAATCGCCTATGGTGACCATTCCTACCACAATATGAGCATGTGTAAACGGGTGGGATGACACCGAAAGTGTGATCTTTTCTAGCGTCCTTGGAATTAGTTGACCCTCTAAAACAAATAATAGTTTTGGCTTTAGCACTAGAAGCATGAGAACAAGATGAGCCATTACCATCACAATCAAACCTACTTGAATCGTTTAAATCATTTTTCAACTTCAAAATATTTGATTCAAGCAACAAATTAGACTCTTCCCAAGACAGGGATTGCTTTTTCAAATTTTCAACAATTTCTAAAAGGGTATCCCTCTCCCCCTCAATTAAAGCAAACTTTTCCCTAAGAGTCTCTTCACGTGCCACAAACTCATTGATTAAAATATTTCTTTCATCTTTGGCACAAACACAAACCATCGAATTTTTAAGGTCCTCCAATTCTTTCTCTAAAAATAGGACCCTTTCATCACTCTCCTTCTTGGACAATTTTAAAGAAACAAAGTCATGGTCCAAGGAAATAATTTTTTCACGATAAAAATCGCTTTGATTTTGAACCGTTTGCAAAAGATCAATCGCAGATTTAAAACGAGAATTTTCTTTTTCCAAAACTTAATTCTTTTGCAAAGTTTCAAATTCAAACTTTTTAAATTCTCAGCATGGTCGTGAACTTTTTCAAAAATAGGCACTTTATTATATAACTTCTCCATTTGAACACGCACTTTTTCAAAAATCAATTTTTTCAGAAAATTGATATCTTAGAAAAATTTTGCGGAAAAAGGAATACGCGATAGATTAGCGTAACCTGCTCTGATACCAATTTGAGAAACGTGTGTGCTCGCGTTCAAATGATCAAACCATATATAAAACCCTTTTAACACAAACAAACCCTAAACATGCAGTAGTATGTGATTGAATAAATAGATAATCTACGCAAGAACATTCAAACACATGCAATTAAGGAAAAATCCCACTCAGGGGCAAAACCATTTATTTTCACTATAATTTGTAAGAAAACGGCTTACAATCGGATTACAATGAAAATACAAGTTGACTAAGAATTACCCTCAGGTATCGGATTCTGTAGTCGGCGGCTGGAAATATCCCTTTCCAGGAGGGCAGCAATGAATCCACACGCAGCGAACCCACATGAACCTCAGTCCAATCAACAAAGGAAGAACCGCAGCACTCCTCAATGACACGCAGCCATGAAACTTTGTAGAGACTCCCTCAACAAAGACACGCAGCCCTCGGTTGCAAAGATCTCTCCACAAAGGTTTGAACAAACACAAGGTTGTGTTCTTGGGTTACCAAAAAGATTCACAAAGGTTTGGCAATTGTGTGAATCAAAACATGAGTCTTGGGACTCAAAAATATGAAGACTAGATGTATTTGGACTCTCAAAAACGTCTTCTGAAGTCTTGCAAAACAACTCCCCCGAAGTTGGTATTTATATGAAAAAATATGAAGAGTCCCGCTTTGTTAAAACTCTTAAAAACTTATCAGCGTATAGGTACACCGAACCCCATCTGGGGTACACCGAACCGGTTTGGTTGTACCATTCTGGTATGGGGTTAAAAAATAGCATTCTTCAAGGAATTTTCTCCAACTTCAAAAGGTCATAACTTCTTCATCGTAGCTCGGATTGAGGTGCCGTTTCTTCCAGTATCTTTGTTGCGGCGAGCTCTTCAACTTTCCAGTTGACCAGACCTCCGAAATATGGATGTGAAATTACGAAAATGCCCTTGAAATTCCCTATCAAGCCTTATTTCACTGTTTTGACTTCCCTTGCGTACCACTTGCATTAAGTCCCTAAAATCTTGGAACGTGAAGTCGTTGAGGCAGATGTGGGACACATTAATGGAGATGTTGAATGCTTGATTCCCAAAATTCGGATAGAGGCCGTCATGTGAGATCGTGAGGTGACGTGCCAAATGTAGCGGCGTACGACATACACAAATGTAACATGTTGGACATGAGAAAAATGTCCTTACAGTATATCACTAATATTCCGAAAAAATTTCAACAAAGAAAGAAACTGGGTGAAACATCACTTTATTCATATTGACAAAACTACATTACATAGGAATTTCAATTACTGATAATACTTACGCAGATGCTCTGCAATCCATGCATTCTTGAATTCTTCTCCTTCTAAGGTTTCAATCCTTTATGTCCCTGGACGAACAACTTTTGTTACTCTGTAGGTTCCATGCCAGTTGGCTTCCAGTTTGTTATGCTTTTGGATCACTTTCTTCAGCACATAATCCCATTCCTTCAAATCACACTTCTTCACTCTTTTGTTATAGAACAAAGTTGTTCGTTGTTGATATGCTGCATTCCTGATTGCTGCTTCTTCCTTAACTTCTTCGAGCATATCCAGGTCTAATCTTCTCATCAAATCACTGACAGGAGAATTAAAATTAAGCACTCTATGCATGAGAAGACCCAATTCAGCGGGTATGACAACCTCACTCCCAAATGCCAGCATGTATGGAGACTCTCTTGTTGCTATTCGTGGTGTGGTACGATAAGCCCACAACACAAAATGTAGCTCGTTAATCCAATTTCCCTTTTTATCATCTAGTCATTTTTTCAAACCATTCAGTAGCGTTGTGTTTGTCACCTCAGTTTGCCCATTGCTTTGGGGATGGCCTGGTGCAGAGTGGATCTTTAGTACGTTGGATTGATGACAATACGCAGCAAACTCCTCATTATCAAACTGGGTTCCATGGTCAGTAATGAATGCATGTGGGAGACCATATCTGCAGATAATATTCTTCCAAATAAATTGATAGACTTGGTCGTATGTCATATCAATGAGAGGCTCAGCTTCCACCCATTGGGTAAAGTAATCCACAACAACCACGAGGTATTTGAATCCTCCCTTGGTCGTTGAAAGTGGTCCTACCAAGTCTATCCCCCACATGGCGAATGGCCAGGGGGACGTTATGGGTGTTAACAATGCTTGGGGAATTCTTCGGATGGAAGAGACATGTTGACATTTATCGCACTTCTTAGCATAAGCTACGCAATCAGCTCTCATCATTGGACAGTAATACCCCTGCGTTGTTATTCTTTGCAAAAGCGTTTGAACTGATACATGGGCTCCACAAGACCCTTCGTGAACCTCTTTGATCAAATCTTTCACTTCGGAGGGATGGACACATCTTTTTATCCCTGCTATAACTCCTCGTCTATATAAAATTCCACTAGTCAATACATAACGAGCAGCTTTAAACTTTAATTTTTTGACTGCGAGTTTATTAGTTGGCAAAGCCCCCTCTTCAATATAGGCCCTGATGGGGTCCATCCAAGATGGTCCCAAGGGCAATGAAGTTTATCATTAGATCTTTATCTATGCTCCGACCAACCAGGATTTTTATTAGGATTGTTCTTCGTAGCTCGGTGCGTGTGGCTGATGCTAACCGAGCTAAGGCGTCTTCTCTCGCATTCTCTAATCTTGGTATTCCAATCAACTGAACTGCAGTAAAACTCGATACAACCTCCATTGCTTTAGCATAATACTTGACCATTAATTCTCCTTTTTCTGCATACACCCCCAGAATTTGATTTACGATTAACTGGGAATCACTGAACATAATGACTTTCTATGCTTTTATAGTTTTGGCTAGGCTTAGACCCACAATCATTGCTTCATATTCGGCCTCATTATTAGAAGCCTTAAATTGAAAGCGCAGAGCATATTCCACATCAATCTCATCCGGAATGTTTAAAACAATTCCTGCTCCACTGCCTGTAGTGCATGAAGAGCCATCGACATAAAAATTCCATACAGGTACTTCATCATCAAATTTTTTATCAGAAAGAGTTCCTCGGTGGAATATTTTGTGCTTCCTTTTGTCTTCCTCCGGCACTTCTCACTGCTCGTTGATCATCTTCTCTTGCTCATCTATCGACATAAGTTGGCATGGGTTTAAATTTGATGATCCTGTAACATCCACAGGTTGGTCTGTATTCAACTCCTATTCTTCGGAAGCATCTTGCTGCGATAAAATCCGCTACTACCTGCCCTTTGAGCGACGATATAAGCTCATAAACTATATCATATTCACCAAGTTCTACTACCCAGTACATCAATCTTCGTAGTTGGAGATCACAGCTCCAATAGGGCTTTGATCTTTTCAGGGTTCGCCTCGATACCTCATTGGTTAACAATATATTTGAGAAACACACCTTCTCGTACCCCAAATATGCACTTGGTGGGATTTAACTTCATTTGATATTTCTCTAGTTGATCAAAGGTCTGACCTAATTCGACTAGATGATCAGCTGCTTTCTTGCTCTTCGTCAGCATATCGTCAACATAAACCTCCATGTTATGACTGATTTGCTCTGCAAACACCTTGTTCATCAGCCGCTAATATGTTGCACCTGCATTTTTAAGTCCAAAAGGCATAACATTATAGCAATAAGTTCCCCTTAGGTTGATAAAAGAGGTACTTTCCCAGTCTTCGGGCTTCATTTTAATCTAGTTGTACCCACAATAAGCATCCATGAAACTCAACAATTCATGCTGTAGAAGGGTGTTATCAACAGAAAAAAGCAAACAAAATAAAAAATACACTCTTATTAATGACACCCGAGGGGTACCCGCGAGGGTCACCAAGAAGCCCAAAAGTCATTGTGAAGTATCAGCGCCACTCCAAGCGTCGGCACCGCTTCAAGCGTCGGCGCCGCTTCGAGCGTTGGCGCCGCGACAAGGGTCGGCGCCCCCCCAAGCTTCAGCGCCGCTTCAAGTGTCGGGGTCGCGACAAGAGTCGGCGCCGCCTCAGGTATCAGCGACCGCTTCAAATGTCAGCGCCACTTCAAGTGTCAGCGCTACCTCAAGTGTCAGCGCTACCTCAAGTATCAGTGCCACTTCAAGCGTCAGCACTGCTCGAGAGTCGGCGCCGCTTCGAGCGTCGACGCTGCGACAAAGGTCGGTGCCGCCTCAAGCGTCAGCGTCGCTTCAAGCGTCAGCGCCGCTTCAAGTGTCGGCGCCGCAACAAGGGTCAGCGCCGCCTCAGGTATCAGCGACCGCTTCAAGTGTCAGCGCCACTTCAAGCATCAGCGCTACCTCAAGTATTAGTGCCACTTCAAGCGTCAGCGCCGCTTCGAGTTTCGACGCCGCTTCGAGTGTCGGCGCCGCTTCAAGTGTCGGCGCCGCTTCGAGCGTCGACGCCCCGACAAGGGTCGGCCCCACCTCGAGCGTCGGCGCCGCTTCGAGCGTCGGCGCCTCGACAAGGGTCGGCACCGCCTCAAGCGTCGGTGCCGCCTCAAGCGTCGGCGCCGCTTCAAGTGTCGGCGCCGCGACAAGAGTCGGCGCCGCCTCAGGCATTAGCGAACGCTTCAAGTGTTAGCACCACTTCGAGTGTCAGCGCTACCTCAAGTGTCAGCGCTACCTCAAGTATCAGCGCCACTTCAAGCGTCAGCGCCTCTTCGAGCGTCGGTGCCGCTTCGAGCGTCGACGCCGCGATAAGGGTCGGCGCCGCCTCAAGCGTCAGCGCCACTTCAAGTGTCGGCGCCGCAATAAGGGTCGGCACCGCCTCAGGTATCAGCGACCGCTTCAAGTATCAGCGCCACTTCAAGCATCAGCGCTACCTCAAGTATCAGCGCCGCTTCAAGCTCCAACGCCGCTTTGAGCGTCGACGCCGTGACAAGGGTCGGTGCCTCCTCCAGCGTCAGCGCCGCTTCAAGCGTCAGTGCCGCTTCAAGTGTCGGCGCCGCAACAAGGGTCAGCGCCACTACAAGGCTCAGCGCCACCGCAAGGGTCACTATAGAAATATTATTCGAGAAGTGCTGCTACAGGGGTTTTCATCATGAAACAACAGTCTCTAAATGAACAACAACACTAACACTTTACTTTCTTATACATGTTGCCTAGTCGAGCAAGCAGGGCTCGAACAGGCGCGTTGGGACCTCCTGGGAGTTTTGGCTTGGAGGCTGAGGGACAAAGTATATTGAGCAAGCTCAACCACTTAGCACTATAGGATTGAGAGAATACTAGTAGGAAGACCCAGAAATCACTCGAGACTACACACACTGCACACTTGGTCATAAGTGAAGTGAGCAGCCAAAGAGCTGGCTACTTACAAGAAAATAAACTCTTTACAAGAAAATGACTTTTCCAAAAGAGGGGGTCCTCGAGGTCCCTCTCAAGAAAAATAACACTTGAGATGAGTCCTTAAGGTCCCTTCTCTCAAGATTTGCAAAATTGCACCACAAGTTACCGTTTCAAAAGATAACTACCGAATCTGATATTTTGTCTCCGTTAGGGGACAAATGTGCTTTTTGAGTTTTGGTCGGCACCAGGTGGCGCCTGCAGAGGGGACAGACAGGCTGCCACAGGTAGGGACAAATGGTACACTTCAGACATTGTTCCCCACCAACTCTCTCAATTTTTGGCGCCCAAAAATGGCCACTGACCCCTAACGCCCCAGTATAAATAGACCTCTAGGCAAGGCCAAAAGAGATAGATAATAGAAATTGCACTGTTACTCTGCTAAAATATCACCAGACCTACCTAAGTATTCTGTCCCTGCTCATTCTTATAGTGCTGAGTGCCTTGTTCCTTCACTCCCCACTGACAGCCATCACTCTCAGGTGTTTCCCTTGAGAAAATTACTATTTTTGCTGTGAAAGTTCATCTTCTTGCAGGGAGTGAGTTGAAGCTTGAGTTCCATTATTACCAAAAGGAGAAGTTTTCTTCAGAAGTTGCACCAGGAGACCTTGAAGACCTTGCAGGCAGCGTCCATTGGAGTGGGTCACGCCTCACCCTTTCCAGTTATTCATAGACCCCAGTCTCACTACCCTCCTACATTTGGCGACTCCGCTGGGGAGGTATCCTCATTTCCATGGACAAAGAAGGTTTCAATGTCTCTAAGCAGTTGGTTTTTGAGGATATTTCGTCTGGTAATGGAACTCACAGTGACCAGACTACTCAGGAAGAAGTGGTGGTGATCGGAGCCAAGGCGCCAGCGCCTCAGGGAGGTCAGACTAGTTCGCCGGCAGTGGCTCCAATGGCAGGTATGAACCTTATGGCAATGTTTTTTAACTTTTTGAAGCAAAACAATGTGGATCTATCAAACTTGGGTCAAGGTTGTGTGACACCTGCTGCTGCCCCTTTCGGAGGGGTAGCCACTCCTATTACGATTCCGACAGAGACGATTCCGTCTCGGAAGGCGGCGCCAGAGCAGGTCCTGACGCCAACAGGTTCTCCAGCTCCTAAAAGCACATGTTTGGAGGAGTCACCCTCTAAGACTGTTACTATGGAAGAAGTGAGGAATCTCATCTCCTCCTCTCAAAGAGAGGGTTCCCACCTATACGAGGAGTTACAAGACCCCTATCCACAGGAGGTAAGTGAGAAGCCATACCCTGAGGGGTATATTCCACCAAAATTTATCAAGTTTGGCGGTAGGGGGGAGAACCCTAGAGAGCACGTGAAGAGGTTCGTCGAGTACCTGGGAGTACACGCTGGCGATAAGAACCTGAGATTGAGGGAGTTCTCTAAAACTCTCATTGGGAAGGCTTATACATGGTATTCCCACTTGACGCCTAACAGCGTCCCTACTTGGGAAGAGATGCACAGGCAGTTCCTTCAGAAGTTTTTTGTAGCGGAGGATGAATTTACACTGAGGCACCTGGCGCAAGAGGTCCAGAAGCTAGGAGAAGAGTTGATGCACTACATCAAGCGATTTCGCGAGAGGGCCTTAGATGTTCACGAGGACGTGGCGGAGGCCAGGTTGCTGCAGATATGTGCGGAAGGACTCTTGGAAGAGTACAAGCTGCACTTGATCAACGAAACTAGAGATGGAACTTTCAGAGAATTCACCAGGGCCGCCAGCAACATAGCTATGATAATCAAACCGAGAGGCCCGGGTTGGAGGACACAAGTTCCACTGACTCCCGGGAGGTTTCAAGTTGCGAGGAGGCAAGCGGTTAACTATGTGGACGGGAGTAACAAAGGGAAGAAGGGAGGCTCTGGGGCCAAGACTGACAGTCCCGGCAACAAGAGAAAATTTGGGGAAGATGCCCCGCCGCCACTACGGTGCAGCGTAGCGGAGGCTATGGATTGTTACCGCACCTTAGTGCGAGAAGGCGTAGCAGGACCTCCCCACCTAAAAGGAGAAACCCCCACTGCAGCTGACAAGGTCAATCCAAAGTACTGCGAATTGCACCAACGAGTGCAGCACGCTACCATGGATTGTTACTATTTGAGAAGGATCATTGGTGAGCAGATGGCCAGCGGTACCTTGCAGATACCCCCTGTGGACGTTAACGAGAACCCACTTCCTGCGCATCACTTTGGCACTGCCAACATGGTAGTTGCCTACGACGAAGAAGCTGCCAGAAGTCTTGTGAAGCGGGAGAGTGGCGAGCAGTTATACGAGGAGTTAGAAAATCTATCACTGAGCAGACTTGAGCTAGAAAGAAAGCAAGAGGAGTGATTCTTCACTCCGAAACATGAAAATGGAAGTGGGGAAGTTGAGGAAGTCGCTCTCTCGGAAGGTGAGGTAGACGTCATCCTTACTCTAGACGAGGGAGGAACCTCTGAAGCGGAGTATGTTTGCAGTGCCCAGACGTACGAGGTAGACTTAGATTCTGAATGTGAGGCCATAGTGAGGAGCCCCAAGTTCAAATGGTTTTTCTACCAGATAGGGGTGAAGTACGACACGAGGGTGTCCATCACGAGGAAAGTCTTGGAGGCAGTGCAGCAGCGGGGAGACCTTTCTCTAAATTGGCAGGGGCCAATCGAAAGGATCATTAAGAAGTATACCTCTGAAGTGGTGTTTTCAGAAGAAGATAGGGTGGTACCCTACTTCCACAATCGCCCGTTGTATGTCACAGCCATAGTTAATGGAGTCTCATTTCCCAGGGCGTTGATGGACGGGGGAGCATCCATTAATATCATGCCCATCAGTACATTATACGAAACAGGAATTGACCAGGAGAAGGTGGTTCCGGTACCGCTAGTAATTTTCGGATTCGACAACGCCGGAATGCAGTCTATTGGATACGTGAATGTGGGAATTAAGTTGGGAAATTTCACTTCTCACATCAAATTTCACGTTATTAATGCCAACACCAGCTACCAATTACTCATTGGAAGGGTATGTATGCACACTCATGGCATAGTGCCTTCCACCTACCATCAATGCGCGAAGGCAAACATTAGAGGTACATAGATAGTGATCAAGGCCACGCAGAGACCCTTCGCCGTTGAGGAGGACCACCTGGTAGATGCTGCCTTCTACACTGAGTTAGATGAGGAAAGAAAGGTTTCTGCAAGAAAACTATAAGGAATCAAGGTAGCTGAGGGAAGGGTCCCGCAGAAGAAGTCCGTTCATGACCGTATAGGGGAGAGGGTAATTCCCCACATGGCAAAAGGCAAGAGGAAAGTAGAGGAGGTAGCTAAACCTCCTCGAACTTGTAAGAAGGTGGTTTTGCCTAATAAAAAGATCATTTACCGTTTATAACGGTCTGCGCGGGCGGTGTTCTGGGATGAGAGCATCGACCCGACACCCGAATGTTTTATCGTTGATGAATCCCATATCGTTGAACATGTTGAAGAACCAGGAGAAGCTCCAGAGTGCATGCAAGACGAGCCCAGAGAGCATCTATAGGAATTAGAGGAAATCAAGTTGGGGTCAGAAGAGGGCGAGAGTAGACCCATTCTGATCTCTAAGTGCCTGGAACCGAGGCAGAAGGAAGAGCTCATCCAGCTACTTAAGGAGTTCACTGATGTATTTGCTTGGAAGTACACGGAGATGCCAGGAATAGACGCAGAAGTGAGCTCTCATAGATTGAACATCCTTCCCAATGCCCTTCCGGTAAGGAAAGCCACACTCACATATAAAGCAGACCTTGACTTGAAAATAAAGGCTGAGGTGGAGAAGTTGTTAACGGCAAGGTTCATCAAGCCTATTCAGCACCCCATATGGCTATCCAGCATAGTGCCAGTGGCAAAGAAAGACAAGACCCAAATCAGAATCTGTGTAGACTTTCGCGACTTGAACAGGGCGTGTCCTAAGGATGAATTCCCACTACCCAGCATAGACAGCTTAGTGGATTCCACCGCGGGACATGAGATGTATAGCTTCATGGATGGGTATGTTGGATATAACCAGATTAAAAGGGACCCCGCCGATGCAGAGAAGACTGCCTTCCGCACACCGTTAGGGAACTTTCACTATACAGTCATTCCCTTCGGGTTGAAGAACACTGGAGCCAGATACCAGCGGACCATGATGGCAATTTTTCATGACTTATTTCATGATATACTAGAATTCTATGTGGATGATTTGGTGGTGAAGTCTAGAAAAGAAAACAAGCACATTCAGGATCTCAGGAGAGTATTCGAGAGGCGTCGTCGGTATAAGATGAGAATGAACCCCTCAAAGTGTGCCTTTGGGGTTACTGCAGGAAAATTCTTAGGTTTTGTGGTAAATAGACAAGGGGTGCAAGTGGATGCAGAGAAGATGGAAGCCATTGTGATGATGCCACCGCCCAAGAGTCAGAGACAACTTAAGAGCTTCCTGGGAAAGGTATCCTACCTGAGGAGGTTTATACCTGCGTTGGCAGAAGTAACTCATCTGTTCGCACCTCTACTAAAAGACAAAGCCAAGTGGGTTTGGGGAGAGAGGCAAGAGAGTGCGTTCGAGAAGATTAAAGAAATCATAGCCTCTCTGTCCACAATGATTCCCCCCGAAGCCGGAGCACCGTTACTGCTCTACCTTACTTCTACAGAGAGGTCGATAGGGGCCCTCTTGGCGCAAGAGAAGGAAGGAGTGGAAAAGCCGGTCTACTACCTGTCAAGAGTAATATCCGGAACAGAATCGAGATACACCAGCGTTGAGAGGCACTGTCTGGCGCTGGTATTTATAACCCAGAAGTTCAGACACTATCTTCTAGCCTTCACCGTTCACATAGTCACCAAGTGTGATCCCATCAAGTACCTCCTCGTGCGGACCATACTCGTGGGATGAGCAGCAAGGTGGTTTTTGATCTTGTCAGAATACGATCTAAAATGCGTAGTGCCTAAAGCCATCAAGAGCAAGGCGGTAGCAGATCTGCTGGCCCACTTCCCGAGTGGGGTTTTCGAACCACCTAGTGAAGAGCTACCCGGAGAAAGTTTCCAATCATGCATGGCGGAAGAGGTGAAGAAGTGGTTTATGGAGTTTGATGGTTCCAGTGCTCAAGGAACAGGTGGGGCCGGTGTCATACTGTCAGATGGGAAGGAGAAGATTACCCTCTCTTTCAAGTTAGATTTTAAATGCTCAAATAATGAAGCTGAGTATGAAGCCCTCATTCTAGGGATGTTGGAAGCACTCAGAAGAGGGATCAGGGTACTGTGTATACGAGGGGACTCCAATCTGGTAGTAAGGCAGGTCAATGGAGAGTTTTCCCTTAAACATGCCAACTTAGCGCCGTACAGACACATCATCCAACGACTGCTGGGACAGTTCTTGGAAGTAACTGTGGAGAGGCAGACGCGAACGATGAACAGGCACCCTGACGCGCTCGCCACCATAGCACAAAAGTTGGACATGGAGGAGTCAGAAGAAACCATCACAGTGAGGCAGAGAACAGTACCTACTACCGTAAAGTCCTTATTCCCAAGTAACGAGCCGAAAGATTGGAGGCGTCTGGTAGAGAAGCAACTTGAAACCAGGGAAGGGACAATGAAAATATTAGAGTTAGCCAACTATCATGTGCTGCAGGGAACTCTATACTTCAAGAGTCCTGGAGGGTTTCTGGCAAGGTGCGTAGGGGAGCAAGAAGCCAAGGAGAGGTTAATAGAAATGCACCAGAAGCACTGTGGAGATACGGATATCCCCCTTTACAGACGACTGCAACGAAGCGGGTATTTTTGGCCCGCCATGAGCATGGAAGCGGCCCGCTTGCAACAAAGTTGTTTAAAGTGCCAAGCTAATTTTGACCAGCCGACGGAGGCTAACTTCGTGGAAGCCTTCGAAGATTGGAGACAGCCGTACCTAGCATATCTAAAAGATGGGGAGCTGCCCGCCGAGAGAGCGGATGAAATTTACCTTCGAAAAAGGATAGCACGTTTCTACTTGGTCAAAGGAGAGTTATATAGGAAATGTTACAATGAGAATATGCTAAGGTGCGTAGCCAAAGAGGAAGTGGAAATGGTGCTGAAAGAAGCTCATGAGCCCTCCCACATGGGAGGCGCCAAGCTGTATGATCAACTGATGACGCTGGGATACTACTGGCCGACCATGGAGGCTGACTCAATTGGATATGTGAAAAAGTGTAGAGCATGCCAGGTGCATGAAAACATGGTGCACGCTCCCTCCGTCAGTCTACAGAGCTTGGCAGCCCCCTATCCCTTCCACACATGGGCGTTCGACCTGGTGGGTAAGATCTCCCCAGCATCTCACTGCAAGGCTTTTATCATTGTGGCTACAGAATTGTACACCAAATGGGCGGAGGCCATTCCTTTAAGGAGAGTCACCTCCCAAGTGGTAACCCAGTTTATAAAGGAGTATATCATATGTAGGTTCGGTATACCCAAAGTGATCCTAACGGATAATGGGAAGCAATTTGTATGCAAAGAGATGGCCCTTCTCACGGACAAGTATAAGATTGTCCATAATAGCTCAACCATATCCTACCCCAAAGGCAATGGCCAAGCAGAAGCTACTAATAAGACCCTGATAAATATTTTGAAGAAAATGCTAGAAGACATGCCGGGAGCATAGGATGAGAAGTTACCTATGGTGTTATGGGCCTATCGTACTTCGAAAAGAAAGCCAACAGGGTTCACTCCCTTCTCTCTAGTATATGGGACCGAAGCTGTCCTACCATTGGAACTGGCGGTACCTTCAGCCAGAATTTCTCTTAGCAATGGGCTCATCCCAGACCCAAGGCATGTGCAACTGGAGGCGCTGGACGAGCAAAGAGACAAGGCGAGAGAGAATTTCAAAGTCTACACTCAGCAACTATCCAGGGCCTACGAAAACTTGGTTAAGCCTAGGGAATTCCAGGTGGGAGATCTAGTCCTGCGAGCATCAATTCACCATCTCCGTAGCATGTCGGCATCAAAATTCAAACCTAACTGGGAAGGCCCTTTTGTTGTCAGAGGAGTGGGGAAGTCGGGCTACTGCCAAATATCAGAACCAGAGAGTGATTGCCTCCAGTACATCAACTGCAAGTGGCTGAAGAGGTACTATGCTTAGTAACAACTAATAAGTTTTATTTGTGTTTTGCATGTCTGTAATGGATTTCGAGGATTGCTCCTATACCAGAAAAGTTTTTTGTAAATTTTTTTTTAGATCAATACTATACTGTAAACAGCACACAAAGGTAAAGAAATGAAATAGCAACACTTTTGATCATTGTTGACATTGGCTTTGCTTGCTCATTTATACATACATATACACTCCCTATTAAGTTAGAAGAGAGTACAAAAAAAAGATCAGGAACTTTGCTCACTACACTTGGGAGGTAAGTCCATCCTAAGAGAAAGTATACTGAGCAAAGTCCCCCAGAAATAAATTAATACAGTTTTTTTTATAATAAAATCAGGCTTCCGGAAAGGGGAAGGGGTCACCCTCCCCTCCAACCTAGCCTCTACGACTATAAACAGTAATGTGCAGGAATTACCCCACAGACAGGAGGGGCAACCCAAGAAAGTCACATGCCAACACCTCACAGTTACAAGAGGTGCATTTTAAAAAAAAATATATACAATATGATAATACATAACTTTTCATGTCAATGAAAATACCCCGCAATATATGGGATAGCCACCAGTAGACTAAATGCTCACCGAAATTAGAGCAAGTCATATAAAACAAATACCCACAGTATAAAGGGAGAACAAAGGAAAAAGAAAGTGCAGAAGAAACAAAGTGTCTCATACAGGAATGACAAGTGATGTACACATAGAATTCTGAGCACTACAAAGCAAGAAGTAGCCTATCTGCTAGAAACCACAAAAAATAAATCATCACGCGTGATGGCGCCAGCATATGACAGACCAGCCTCCCGGAGAAACTCTTCCTCCAACCTGACGAATTTAGCCTCATCCTCCTCATCGCCAGACTCGAGTCTGGCAAGCTTCACCTGTAGCAGGGCGATCTGATTCCGGATCCTCGTAGCCTCAGCATGACGTTGCTCAACCCTAGACTGCCGAGAAGTGTGAAACCTCACTATCTTTTGAAAAGGAATAGTCAGAAAGGGGCGAACCCCTGCGTCAAGCCAATCCAAACGAAAGTGATAGAACTGCTGTAAGTCGCGGAGGGCATCCAAGAATAGCAAGATAGAAGAGCTAGTCAGCTTAGCAGGGGAGGTAGACAAGAACTCATGAACATGGCTGGCAAGAGCCCTTAGGTTGAAGGTCGTAAGACTGTCAATCTGAAGTATACTCTGAGAAGTGAACGTCTCGGGATGGTGCTCCAAGATAAGATCCAAGAGCTGATGCTCATGTACCCTGAATCGGCCTGGTAACTCCTCATGCCATAGCCTACTAGAAATAGTCGCAGCATCCTCTGCTTCATCATCGCCATCGGAGTGGCGAGACCCCGCCTCAGAAGGAAGAAAAGAAGACTCCCCACCAGAATCAGCATCACCGACCAAAGGAGTGAACTCAGAACTATGATCTCCCTCCATAGTTGCCCCACTATCAGTCTCCACAGTCATCGGAGTACCCTCATACACCTAGAAATAATGAGACAAGGGCGAAATGAGAATGCTCGCACAGTATACGCAAGAAGAAAACAGGGGAATAGTAAAAAGAGGGGGTATGCCAGTCTAATACCTCTCTCGCAGTCGCCCCACTCCCAGACTCCACAGTCACCGGAGTAATCTCATGCACCTGGAAACAATGAGACAAGGGTGAAATGGGAATGCTTGCACAGTATACGCAAGAAGAAAACATAAGATAGTAAAAAGAGGGGGTATGCCAGTCTAATACCTCTCTCGCAGTTGCCCCACTGCCAGACTCCACAGTCATCGGAGTACTCTCATGCACCTGGAAACAATGAGACAAGGGTAAAATGAGAACGCTTGCACAGTATACGTAAGAAGAAAAGAGGGGAATAGTAAAAAAAAAGAGGGTATGTCATTTTAATACCTCTCTCGCAAATACCCCACTGTCAGACTCCACAGTCATCGGAGTACTCTCATGCACCTGGAAACAATGAGACAAGGGTGAAATGGGAATGCTTGCACAGTATACGCAAGAAGAAAAAATAGGGGAATAGTAAAAAGAAGGGATATGCTAGTGTAATACTTCTCTCGCAGTTGCCTCACCGCCGGACTCCACAGTCATCGGAGCACCTTCAGGCACTGGAGACGATGCAACGAAGATGAAGATAGGAATGCGGGCGTAATCCAAACAAAATAATAAAGACATAAGATTGATGTGAGGAAAGTAGATACTCTTACACGCCGTACCTGAATAACGTCCTCCATAACGGTCAGAAAAGGAGGAGCAGGGGCTCCCATAGGGGCAGCAACAGTGGTTGATGCTCCAGAAGGGGCTATCTCGACGACTAGTGCTTCCGAAGAAGCTACCTCAACCTCAGGCACTTCTGAAGGAACAACCCCAGCAACGAAGGGCGCAAGGGGTAGGCAAGGCTGCAAGTAACAAGAAAGGGCGAGAGGTAACAAATCACTTACCTCGTGTATGATAAATACCTCAATTAAAAAGAGGGTGAGGGAAGCTCCTCAAAAGGGCACCGTAGAGATAGATACCTGAAGAGGCACGATAACAGGACAAACTGGCCCACGTATAAAGGCCGCTGAAGAAGCAGTGGTAGGAGCCGCACTCGAAACAGCGCCAAGGGATAACTTCGACAAAGTAAAAGAGGGCTACGATAAGTACAGGCTGGATAAATAAGAAATATAGAACTAAGAAAATAAGAGAGTACCTGAACCCCATCCAAGGGGGAAGCGCGAAAAAAGACGGTCGGTGCAGTAGGGGCTGTGCTGATAGCCTGCAAAGAATGAAAGTATGTTATTCATCGCGTGATCGAGGAGTAAGAGATTCTTTGCTTCAGCGGAAAGGCCTCGACCTGAAGCGTAGGCTCGCTGGTCGAAGCCACAGTAAATATCGGGCCGCGAGAGATCGCCTGAACCAAAGGTCTACCGTCCATAGATACACGGATCTTGGGGATAGAAATTCTCCCTGAAGAGGATAAACCCAGGGCGGTAACGCCAGGTAAGGAAGGATCCCCTCCCTGAGAAGAAAGTCCAAGAGCCATTAGAACTCCTATTAAAAAAGAAACAAATATTCAAAAGTAAAAATACATACCCCAGGTGAAGAGGACTCCAGGGGCTCAGCTGCAGAAACGCCCACCGTCGAGACAAGAGAAGATAGGGTGACAACGCCCGAAGACACAACTTTCTACGCAGGATAAATGGGCAAATAAAAGAAAAAAAAATAGAAAATGGCACAATGAATGTTTTGGAAATAGCGATGCATACCTGAGGAGAAGGGGAAGCCACAGGGGTGGTCCTGGTGACAGTAAAATGCACGGATGAAAGCTGCGGGGAAATGACAGTGTACGCAACCAGAAGGTAGTTAGAAGACAAATAAATTACAACAGATGGTAAAAGAATTAAGAAGACAGCAAACCTCTCTAAACAGGCCTCGGGAAGAAATGAGCATGGAGTTCCTCTCCCGCTGGAAGGGCGTCGGTCGTAGTGGGGGAAGAGGAGAACTACTTGCCTCTACGGAAATGACCTGCGCAGATATGATAGAATGCTTTGATTGACAAATAAAAAAATATATAATGAGGGGAAGAAAGAAAATCATATGCAAGAAAAATATAGACAAGTAAAGGGGGAATGCTTACAGTAGCAGGGCGCGAAATCTGGCTGTAAGGGAGATGGGTGGGGCTAACCCCCCCAGGAGAATGGGGTGCCTCATCATCGCTAGAAGACTCTCTCGAGACTGATAACAAAGCATAAGTGTCAGTAGTGCTTTTGCTATGGAAACCCAGGCCGCCCATATCACCCGAAGAAGAACTATGGTCGTCATAGGAAGGGGTGCTTTCGTAATCAACTAATTCCTCTTCCAATGAAGGGGTGGGAGATGAAGAAACTCCATGAGAACTAGTTCCACTAAGTAAATGATGTTGTGATATAGTACCTTCTGCAATAGGAATAGACGCGACCCGCGTCTCCTGGGAAGCAAGGCTCGGTGAGGAGTAACCTTTCCCTTTCATTACTTGGGAAGTCCCCCTACACCAAGGTTGCCAGTATTGGACTCTTGATCCACCATAGAGGAAGAAGCTATGCCAGCGCCATCTCCTTTCTTTTTCTTCGTAGCCCGGGTCCTCACAGGAGAAGAAGGAGGAGAAGCAATAGTAGCAGGAACAAAATTGGATACATCGGCGTCAGGGTGTTTCCTTTTGCTGGTAGTAGAGGTGCCTGCTTTCCCTCTGCTTTTTGGTTGGCTTTTAGACTTCACAGGGGGAAGCTCAGTCGACGGAGGCAAAAGTGACTCGTCAATGAGAGGTTTCACTAAAATAGGGATGGCCTGCTCCAAGAGTGGCGTAGAGGTGGTGCTGAGAAACCAAGGATCTTTCTGCGTCCGCCTGACCAAAAACTGAGCTCTGGTATATTTAATGGGGTTAGTCTCATGAGGAGGGCCAACTACACATTCTTGGATAAGACGAACCTGCTGCTGCCAAAGAAGGAACCAAGATGAAGTGAATAAAGGATCATAATCGGAGGGAGGCACATAGAGGCCACCCAAACCACTGACCCTGCGGAATAATCCCTGAAGAGTAAAGCTAGCACACGCCTCTGAGAATGCCTCAGAATGACTGCTGTAGGTAGGAAGAGGAGGAGTGTGAACGCCCTGATCATAACCAAACTGTCGTCTTGCCCTCTCAGAATGATAAGATTCAGCACGCGGACCTAACTCGGTCCAATAAGGGAGGTGACATGGTAAGAGCATCGTCACCACATTAATATGAGGACACGTGGAAACCGACCCCACCGCTGAAGGGCAATAGAAGGTCCCGCCGTCACCGGGGAAAGAAAGCCAGCTTAAAGTGCCCCCAGGGCGCCTGGTTTAAGGCCGAAACTGAAACTCCTTGATATCATCAATCAACATTCCCAGAGACTGCTTGGGAGTTTTCTTATGCCACCGAAGAAGTCTCTCAGCGTTGCTATGACAACCGTGAGCCCCTGAAGTAAAGTGGGGGAAATGCTCAAACAAAAAGGCCATCAAGAGAGAGGCGTTGGCATGATTAGCAACATCATACCGACCGCAGGACCTCTCTACATCTATGTGTGCTCGGTCCATCCAGGTGTAAAGAGAACCTAAGGTCAGGGCAGCCATGGGTACCGACCTACCGCGAGACAATCGTACAGCCAATCTAAAAAGAAGTTCGCGAGGACAGTCTTCAGGCTTACCTGGTAGAAGAAACCTAGTCAGAAACGTAACGAGGAAAGCGGCTAAGTGTGCAGGAGAGTGGAGCTTAGGACCATCCTGGGATCTGGGGGCTGCACGAGAAGTCTCCCCCTTCTGCAACTGCTCAAAGTCTCTGAACCGGTATCTTTGCCATTTGGCAAAGGAATGTTTGGAATGACCAGTTATATTTATGGCCACATACCTCGAGCACTCTCCGAGAGCTGATCGTAACTCCCCCACCATCTCCTGCTCTAGGGAGTCCTCGCAGTCATCAGAAAAGACCTGCTGCCTAAAGAAAGGAAGGGCGTACAACTCGCATATATCTTCTAGGGTAACGGTAAATTCCCCCCAGCCCGTGACAAAGGTGTGAGACTCCATACTCCACCGAGACAATAAGAGATTGAGCGAAGAACCATGCTTAAATATGGTACAGGACTTCAGGCTGCTGACGGCGGTGAAGAGTCCCACCTCCCTAAGAATAGACACATAATCAGGAACGCTCAGAACATAATCGACCCAGCTGGCCCACTCCTCTGTGGGTCCACCCGAGGTTTTAACTTCAACGTTGGAATAAGGAAAGTCACCACGGTCAACTCGGACTCGGAGAATGGAATCCGGAGAAATAGTAGGAAGATAAGCAGACTCAGTTAACCCCACATGAGAACGTTCGAGAACAGCACCCGAAATTTTTTCCCCAAAATCAAAAAGTGAAATCATGAAACTGTCAGCAGGACCAAAAAAAGGAGCACGACGATAAATACCAAAGTCTCGCCCTTGGCGAATGTGCATATAGTCCTTCCATGCCTGAGAAGAGCTTGGCGTAGCTGATGAACCACCTAAAGCCATTGGCTCAAGAAAAGAACTCACCCTAGTGGGGACTCCGAGCGAGGGACCCTCGGGGTCCCCTGTCGCAAAAAAAGAAGTGGAGGCAGAAACCCCAGCAAAATCATGTGAAGAGCCCCTGGTCAGTGGCATGCTCTCCGTAACACCAATAGTCGGCGAGACACCCTGGGTCACGGAACCCCCGAGGTGACAAAATGTCGAGACACCCCCTTGCACGAACGAGAGACCCGTGGACGCGAGGCCAAGTCTCAAGGCCCCCGACTGCTGACGAGAGGTCACCATGCTGCCATAAGCTGAAATACCCATTTTAGAAACAGTCAAAGGCATCGAGACACTCGAGGTCGAGATGCTTGCGTCAGCACTAATACCTGTCGAGACACCCCCGGGCACGGACGAGAGACCCGTAGGAACTAAACCAGGCGTCGAGACCCCCCTCTCGCTGAAAGGGTTCCCTCGCGAAAAAAAAGGGGTTGAGATCCCATCTGCTTCAGAAAAGTTCACGGGTGTCGAGACCCCCCTTCCTCCAAACTCATCTTCAATAGACAAAGAACTCCCCGCGCCTAGCTCAACGCGCGAGGAACCACTGTCGGCGCCAGAAAATTCCGAGATACCCTTATCCAAACCAACTGGATAAACTTCATAAATAGAGGTCGAGATACTCCTCCCAACGCAACTGATTTCCTTATAAGAATCCAAGGCGACAGGCGAGAGACCCTCGGACGAGAGGTCCGCCCGCGGAGGGCCCTCGTCAATAACCATATCAAAAGAGTTGAGCGAAATACCTGCCTCTAACTGAGCGCCGCTACACGAGATACCTAAGATTTGAGCACCGTCCAGAAATCGTGAGGAACCCGGGGACGTGAACCCTAAGCGCGCGAGGTCTTAGTGGGAGCAAGGCAAGTTCCGCGGGAAGGGGGTAATGTCGCAACATCTGGAAGGAGGCGAGAGACCCTCCGATGGAGGATCTGTTGACGAGGAACCCTGGTCGGCATCTTTCTCGACCGAAAAATTAAAATCCGTGCCCAGATCGGGTGAGACACCATGCTCCTTACACATACTACAATCGGGCGCGAGACCCTCGACCGTTAGAAGAGCCTCGGTCGAGACCCCCCTTATCATGAAGGAAACCAAGTAAAAAAATGCAGGTGCCGAGTGAGAGGGCGAGGAAGCCACGAGGGTTCTCGACCCGAAATCCGAAGAGATGGGTATCGCGCGCAGGGCGTCAGCGCCGCTAGTTGTATGGGGCCAAATGTCGCCGGCGACAGCCATCTCGGCCACGGAGGTGGTTGGAACGAGCGATGGGGAAGGCGTGGAGTGTAGAGCCTTGGGTGCCTTAGGGTTGTTTACATTTGGAGAGGCATTCTTTGGTTTAAAATCCATGGATGAGAGGCTAGGATAGTTGGAAAAGTTAGAATGAGGAAATGGGTGGCTATGGTGTTTTAAAAGTCCCTTTCTCACTCTCTCTCACTACAAACCCAAAAGTATCTTATGTTTTTTGAAGAAGATGAAAGAGACTAAGAAGAGGGGCTTATGTTTTTTGCATCAAAATGGGAAAACGTGCAGGAAGGAAAAAAGGCGATGACCTTTTTTTCCCAAATGATGAGATGAAAGTTCCCACACTGACGCATGGGTTCTCAAAAAATTAAAAATCTCGGATAAAGGGACACAGCAGTTAATGATCCTAGGATCCCTTAGAAAATATATATATATATATATATAATTGTTGAAACCAGATTTATAGCGTACAAAGTTTTTTTTAGTCTACCCAATCAAAAAATCTTTGCACGAGGGGCTAATGTAGAAGGTTGTTATCAACAGAAAAAAGCAAACAAAATAAAAAATACTCTCTTATTAATGACACCCGAGGGGTACCCACGAGGGTCACCAAGAAGCCCAAAAGCCATTGCGAATTATCAGCGCCACTCCAAGCATCAGCACCGCTTCAAGCGTCGGCGCCGCTTCGAGCGTTGGCGCTGCGACAAGGTTCGGCGCCGCCCCAAGCGTCAGCGCCGCTTCAAGTGTCGTCGTCGCGACAAGAGTCGGTGCCGCCTCAGGTATCAGCGACCGCTTCAAGTGTCAGCGCCACTTCAAGTGTCAGCACTACCCCAAGTGTCAGCGCTACCTCAAGTATCAGCGCTGCTTCAAGCGTCAGCGCCGCTTCGAGCGTCGGCGCCGCTTTGAGAGTCGACGTCGCGACAAAGGTCGACGCCGCCTCAAGCGTCGGCGCCACTTCAAGCGTCAGCACCGCTTTAAGTGTCGGCGCCGCAAAAAGGGTCGGCGCCGCCTCAGGTATCGGCGACCACTTCAAGTGTCAGCGCCACTTCAAGCATCAGCGCTACCTCAAGTATCAGCGCCACTTTAAGCGTCAGCACCGCTTCGAGTGTCGGCGCCACTTCGAGCATCGGCGCCGCTTCGAGCGTCAACGCCGCGACAAGGGTCGGTGCCGCCTCAAGCGTCAGCGCCGCTTCGAGTGTCGACGCCGCGATAAGAGTCAGCGCCGCCTCAGGTATCAGCGACCGCTTCAAGTGTCAGTGCCACTTCAAGTGTTAGCGCTACCTCAAGTGTCAGCGCTACCTCAAGTATCAGCGCCACTTCAAGCGTCAGCGCCTCTTCGAGCGTCGACGCCGCGACAAGGGTCGGCGCCGCCTCAAGCGTCAGCGCCGCTTCAAGTGTCGACGCCGCCTCAGGTATCAACGACCGCTTCAAGTGTCAGCGCCACTTCAAGCATCAGCGCTACCTCAAGTATCAACGCCGCTTCAAGCGCGAGCGCCGCTTCGAGCGTCGACGCCGTGATAAGGGTCGGCGCCGCCTCCAGCGTCAGCGCTGCTTCAAGCGTCAGTGCCGATTCAAGTGTCGGCGCCACAACAAGGGTCAGCGCCACTTCAAGGCTCAGCGCCACCGCAAGGGTCACTGTAGAAATGTTATTCGAGAAGTGCTGCTACAGGGGTTTTCATCATGAAACAGCAGTCTCTAAATGAACAACAACACTAACACTTTACTTTCTTGTACAGGTTGCCTAGTCGAGCAAGCAGGGCTCGAACAGGCGCGTTGGGACCTCCTGGGAGTTTTGGCTTGGCGGCTGAGGGACAAAGTATGTTGAGCAAGCTCAACCACTTAGAACTATAGGATTGAGAGAATACTAGTAGGAATACCCAGAAATCACTCAAGACTACACACACTGCACACTTGGTCACAAGTGAAGTGAGCAGCCAAAGAGCTGGCTACTTACAAGAAAATGACTTTTCCAGAAGAGGGGGTACTCGAGGTCCCTCTCAAGAAAAATAACACTTGAGATGAGTCCTTAAGGTCCCCTCTCTCAAGATTTGGAAAATTGCACCACAAGTTATCGTTTCAAAAGATAACTACCAAATCTGATATTTTGTCTCCGTTAGGGGACAAATGTGCTTTTTGAGTTTTGGTCGGTGCCAGGTGGCGCCTGTAGAGGGGATAGACAGGCTGCCACAGGTAGGGACAAATGGTACACTTCAGACATTATTCCCCACCAACTCTCTCAATTTTTGGCGCCCAAAAATGGCCACTGACCCCTAACACCCCAGTATAAATAGACCTCTGGGCAAGGCCAAAAGAGATAGATAATAGAAATTGCACTGTTACTCTGCTAAAATATCACCAGACCTACCTAAGTATTCTCTCCCTGCTCATTCTCATAGTGCTGAGTGCCTTGTTCCTTCACTCCCCACTGATAGCCATCACTCTCAGGTGTTTCCCTTGAGAAAATTACTATTTTTGCTGTGAAAGTTCATCTTCTTACAGGGAGTGAGTTGAAGCTTGAGTTCCATTGTTACCAGAAGGAGAAGTTTTCTTCAGAAGTTGCACCAGGAGACCTTGAAGACCTTGCAGGCAGCGTCCATTGGAGTGGGTCACGCCTCACCCTTTCCAGTTATTCATAGACCCCAGTCTCACTACCCTCCTACACATGCCCCGAGGTAGCATCCACCAGTTGATTGATTCGGGGCAAAGGAAAATGATCCTTTGGTCATGCCTTATTAAGATCAATGAATTACACACACATCCTGCACTTGTTATTTTTCTTCTTTACCATCACCACATTTGCTAGCCAATTAGGATATTTGACATCCTCAATAAAAAAGGCTTTTTGTAGTTTCTCTACTTCTTCCTGTATAGCTTGATTCTTTTCAGGACTGAACACCCTTCTTCGTTGCTTTACTGGCTTGATTTCCTTGTTCATGTTGAGCTCGTAACACAGAAAAATTGGGGACTATCCCTTACATATCTTCATGACTCCATGCAAAAGTCTACTTTTTGCGCCTTATAAATGCTATCAATTCCTGCTTTATTGATGCATCCAGTGATGCACCAATTTGAGTCGTTCGTTCTGGATGCTCGTCGTCCAGAATGATATTTTTGGCGGCCTCCATGACCTGTTCCTTCACGAGATGAGACTCGTCTCTAGGGTCTAACGTTTCAATCTCTGCATCTTCTATTTCATCCACTTGATAAGTAGTAGTTTCTTTATGGATTCTCCGTGTTCCTCTCGTTTGGTAGATGAATAGTAGCATTCCTGAGCTACTTTCTGGTCGCCTTTCACCACTCCTACTCCAAAGTTAGTTGGGAATTTTAAACATTGATGTACAGTAGATGATCTGCTTCGAACTTCTTCAGGCCTACCCTTTCCATGATGATATTATAAGCTGATTGGACATTTTTATCCATTACAAAAAAATGTACTCCTTCTGTTCGACAAGCAGGCCATATACCGATAAGCATATCCAACTTGATCGTCCCAAGTGGAAAAACATTTTTGCTAGTAAAATCGAGGAGGGGTCTATGATAGGGCTCCAATTGGGCTAATTTCATATTCAAACTATCAAAATATGGGTAGAACATGATGTCTGCCGAGCTACCATTATCCACCAGTACCCGTGAAATCACCACTTCCTTCATTCCCATCTTGATCACCAATGGGTCATCATGACGATATAGTACACCTGCTAGGTCATTTTTAGAGAAACCAATGACTAGTTTGTCTTTATTCACCTTCCTCAGGCGATCATCTTCTGCTAAGTTTATTCGCTACATGTACGAGCAGGCTTGAGCCTCATTGAGGTAAACTTTCCTCTCCGCAGTAAGATCTCCACCTCCTGCATCTCCACTTGTAATAACATTACATTCAAATGACCCAAAATGGATTGAAAATACCTCACGCTCTGGCTGTCTTGGTCTTTTGGGGAGATCGGGGTCATCTTCTGGATCATATTCGTGGTCTCTCTCCTTTTCTTCTTTTGATCGACGAGGATATTTAGATCTTTGCCTTCCTCGATCGCTGGTCTTTCCACCACTTTGGCGATCAACATACTTGGACAATTTTCCTTGTCTGATGAGTGCTTCAATTTCATTCTAAAGAGTATGCAATGTTTGGTCGTATGACCATGGTCTTTATGGAATTCGCAATGTTTGGACTTGTCTCTTCTGTCAGGATTTTCCTTCATTTTCGCTGGCCAGGCTAGATCCTCGCTGTTCTTGATCTCCTCCAGAATGTGATTTATATCTACCTTTAAAGGAGTGTGATTTTCAAATTTCTTCATCTGCTCCAGTGCTTGCTTTCCTTTCGACTGCTTGTTGTCACCATTGTTCTTCTGATCCTTCTTTTCGGTTTTACCATCTTCCACCTTGGTCTCCTTAATATCTGCGTACTTCTTTGCTGCCATGGCTTCCTCGACATTCAGGGTTTTGGCTGCTTTTTCCATCAGTTCTGCCATGGTTCTGGGTGGATCTTTGGCTAAAGTGTAGTACAATTTATCTGGCAACAGTCCACTCATCAGAGCAGTAATTGTTGTTTTCTCCTCGTAATCAATTACTTCAAGTTTCTCGTTATTGAAATGAGTAATATAGTCCCTGGTTCTTTCACCTGCCTTTTGTCTAACACTTAGTAAGTGTGCTACTCGTTTGACTGGTTTCGCTTCAAAATAGAAGTTCCCGATAAAGAGCTCTGCCAGTTGAAAGAAAGTCGTAATTTTCCCCCGAGGAAGGTTATTGTACCATATTTGAGCTGATCCGATAAGAGTTCCTGAAAATGCCATGCATCTCATCTCGTCTGGAACTGCATAGATATCGACAGCAGCTTGGTATTTCTCTATATGAAGGACAGGGTCAGTCTTTCCATCATACTTAGGCGTCACCATAGGAGCTTTGAATTTTGATGGTGTGGTAAAATCCACAATTGCCTGTACAAATGGTGTCCCTTGGATAAAAGTTCTTTGTAGAGGATTCTTGGCCTTAGCCATTTTCCCTAATATGTCCTCCAACCTTTTAATAGAGCCCTTCCATGCATCGTTTCCCACCTTGGGCCTATTTGTTCGAGCAACTGATCTCATTGAGTTTTTCTCTTGGATCGAGCTGCTGGTCGTGATTGGGCAGAGCCTTCCCTTAGATCGGATGGTCGTGGGGAGTTCCTCGACGCAATCCTATGAGGACTTATATTCCTCCTAGGGCCCAAACGATCAAAAGGAGAGACTCCACTTAACCTTTCTAGAGCACTAGTCCTTTTTGGAGATAGAGTGACATTTCGTTGAGAATCTGTAGCTCGTACTGATGAAGTCTGACCAGGTTGATAAGAAGGATCATTAAATCTCTCAGTACGATATGATTCGGTGCGTCTAGATTGAGATTCCTCTAGGAATAGCGTTTGCTTAGTTCGTGAATAGGGTAAACGGGTATTTCTCTGAACACTTCGTTATCCTGATTGGGCCGGCACTTCGCCTTGAACAATTTGTATATATTGACGTATGGTTTCTTGCATGACCGTTTGGCCTTCGGCTAAATTAGCCATTATACCCGCCAGATCTTAAACATTTGGGGGAGTAAAAAGGTTTGGAGGGATCCCAATATTTTGATTACTGGATTCTGGATTATCAGCCATTGATAATGAATTATTTTGGTGAAAAACGCTAAGTACAGTCGTTTCCCACAGACGGCGCCAATCTGTTGATGTAAAAAACAAGATTCGATCTAAATATTTTAATCACAGATAAAAAATGACTAAATAAATAAGACAAAGGATTTTTAAAGTGGTTCAGCCGTATGAGAATGGCCTACTCCACTATTTTTGTATTGCCGACTATTTTCCTGGAATTCTCGATAAGTGGTTTACCAAGAGATCCAGAGTCCCATTCTAATGAGGAGGTTACAATGTATTTATAGCCTTGAGGTTGTACATGTGAAAGGACAATGTGCTATTATCTAGTAGACATATACATCTGTACAGTAATAATGAGCATTTAATGCCCAGTCGTCTTTTTGATTCTCTTGATTTGGATGCTCTGCATGCCAAGCTGTTCGAACCGCTTAAGTTCCTCGGTACTCTCTAGTTGCTCGGGGCGCCCAAGCTGTTCGGTATGCCTGAGTTGATCGGGGCGCTTAAGTAACTCGGTGGCAGTATGTTGTTAGTTGAAAGTATTTGTAATTGCCACGTAGGTTGACACGTGTCTTCGAGTGATTGGTCCATGTCAGCAGACTAAATTTGGTATCAACAACTAGTATAAAATACGAACTGGCGGCCACACGTTCGTAATGAAAAAATCTTTCTCCAAGACCTATAACCTAGGGTCGTTGAAACGACACACCAATCTTGTTCGAATAATTTACACCTTCTTGAGGTTCAAACGCTATGCAAATGACCTCATATTTCATTATCCAAGTATAGAACAACAATCACAATCAATCAATCGAGACTACATCCAACATAACTACAAACCAAAAATAACATTTCTTAAAATTTTTCCCACGAATATGCCCAGATTTTTAAAATGCAGTTTTGAGTCGTTTTTGTAGAAAGTGTTTCTGTGAACAAAATGTAAAAAAAAAAGGATTTTCTATGAGGCAACACAAATGGAATAGCCATTTTCGGAACCAAAATAGCGTAAAATTGTTTTCAAGATGACAGTTTAAGTTTTAAATGATTCCTAATCTACCCAATTTCATAGATTTCTCCGATTTAAGATGTTGTTCTAAAATTCAATCCCTAAAATGATGTTATTGCATTGGCATCTAGATGGAGGGCCTGATGATCTAAATCTCGTAACTTCTTCTTTCATTTTGTTTATATAAGTGGATACATTCTACATGTAATCCTATTCCCAATTATAAGGTATATTCATCAAATCACAAAATATAATTAATTTTACTAAATTCAAAGACCCTACTCTACATGGGTATAATAACTCATAAAAAATTGCAAGATAAATACTTGCCTTAAATTGGAGTGGTATGATTTTGATCCTCTTTGATGAATCTTCTCTTCAAATCCTTTATCTACGAGTGGTTGTGATGCCAAATTGAGTTTGAATTCTCCAAAACCCTTGCTTGAGCTCCAAGAAAACTCTTCCTCTACTCTTTACTAGCCTCCACTTATTTTCTAATCTCTTTACCATATCCTTAAATCACAAAAACTATATATAATACTCAAAATCCCAAAATTCCCTTAACCCAAAGTTATAAAATAACTAAAATGCCCTCTCGGGTTGTCAATTGTGTCTAAAACTGACTCGGGACCCAAATTATACACTCGGGTATACTATTTTGACCCTTCTGGACTCAACTGTAATCTCAAAATCATTATTTGAGTTACTCATAATTTACTTTCTATGTCTACCTGATTTAGTCCACTCACGACATTCGGTTGAGATATCATACAATCATGTCACTAGCACTCGTTGTGACATCAATTATATAATTACTATTCACTTAGTAATTTATTCAATAAACATTAATCATTTCTCTTCGATTAATAAATTAATCAATCCGTCATATTTCATTTCTATTAAATCATGTCACACGTGTAAATTTAATTTTAACCGAATTAATTCATTTTTAATTCTTTAAAAATACGGGTTGTTACATACTTCCCCCCTTACAAGGGAATTTCGTTCTCGAAATTCAAACATACCCATGATAAATAACTCTGGATACATTATCCTCCCGCTCTCATGTCGACTCATCTACGTTATAGTGCCCCCACTGAACTCTAACCACGGGTACCACCTTTGATCGCAGTTTACGCTCACTACGAGCAAGTATCAATATTAGTCTCTCCTCAAATGAGATGATGGGCTTCAAGTTGATCTCCTCTTAGTGGAATATGCCAAAAATCTCTCTCACTCTATCAGTATCTCTTCAGCGATGACACGTGAAACATGTCATGAATATGCTGAAGATGCTCTCATAATCCCAACCTATAAGCCACTGGTCCCACCCTCTCAATGATCGAAAATGGTCCCACATATCTAGGTGTTAATTTCCCTTTATTGCCAAATCTCATCACTCATTTCATGAAAGACACTCATACCAATACATAGTCACTAATCTCAAGCTCAATTTGTCTCATGTCTGCATCTATGTAACTCTTCTGCATATCTTGAGTTATCGGGATATGTCCTCAAATCAACTCAATCTTGGTAGTAATGTCCTAAATCATCTTTGGCCCCAATAGTTTATTATTCCCTACCTCTAACCAATAAGTAGGAGAATAACACGTCCAGCCATATAATGCCTCGAATGGTCCCATGCCGATAGTAAATTGGTAGGAGTTATTATATGCAAACTCCACCAAAGGAAGATACTTCTCCCATCCGCCCCTGAAGTCAAGTATACACATACACAACATATCCTCAAGCATCTGATTAACCCTATCAATCTTCCCATCTGTCTGTGGATGATACGCTATACTCAATCGTAAATCTATCCCCATCGCCTCCTGAAAACTCAGCCAAAAATGGGACACAAAGATCTTATCCCAATTGGACATGATATTAAGCGGTACCCTATATAATCGTACTATCTCAGCGATAAATAACTTTGCATACTGCTTTGTCTCAAAATCAGTATTGACTGGAAGAAAATGAGCCACCTTGGTCAACCGATCCACTATCACCCATATAAAATCGTGACCTCAATATGATAATAGTAACCCAGTGATAAAATCTATGGAGATAATCGCTAATTTCCACACGGGAATCTCTAATGACTGAAACATCACTGTCAGTCTCTGGTGGTCTACCTTCACTAGCTGGCAGGTACCACACTTCGAGACAAACTTTGATATGTGTCGTTTCATCCCTGACCACCAATACTGTCTGCGTATGTCCTGGTATATCTTATGCCCGCCAAAATATATTGCAAACTGGGGCCCATGAGCCTCTAATATCATTACATGTAGCAAATTATCACCCTCTGGAACCACTAGTCTCCCATTAAAATGTAGTCCACCCTCTAAACCGATCAAGAATCCCTTTATACCATTAGATAGTAAATGGCGAACTCTATCTGGGAAAAATTGATCCTCTATCTGTTCTTTCACTACCCTAATCACAATCTCAAGTGTGATTGCTAATACGGACATATAAGCCATGGCAATCTCATCATCATGTTGAAGTTCTTTCCGCTTCGCTTTCTAAACCGTTTCTATCTCACCTATTGGTCTACGGCTCAATGCGTTAGCTACACCATTAGCCTTTCCAAAATGATACTAAATATCAAGCCGATAAACCTTCCCGAACTCCAACCACATCCTTTGCCTCATGTTCAAATTCTTCTGCGTGAACAGATACTCAAGTGATTTATGGTTCGTGAATAAAGTAAACTTCTCACCCAATAAATAATGCCTCTAGATCCTCAAGGAAAAAACAACAACGGTTAACTCCAAATCATGGATGGGGTAATTCTTCTCATGGGGTTTAAGTTTACGTGATGCATACGTTATAGGCCTCTCATTATGCTATAATACACCCCCAAGTCCCTGTAAGGATGCATCAGTATAGACACAATATGCTACTCCCCCTTTAGGCAGTGCAAGTATGGGTCCTGAGGTCAATTTGTCCTTTAGCTCATCGAAAGTTAACTGACAATGGTCATCACAAATAAACGACACCCTTTTACGGGTCAAGTTTATCAACAAACCTGTAATCTTTGAGAAACCCTTAATGAACCTTCGATAATATCCTGCCAACCCCCAAAAGCTGTGAACCTCGATCGGTGTCATGGGTTATCCCCACTCCCTCACCATCGATACCTTACTCTGATCAACTGTTATACCCTTCTCATAAACTATGTGGCCCAAAAATTGTATCTCCCGAAGCTAGAACCCACATTTACTAAACTTTGCATATAATTGGTGTTCTCTAAGTGTCTGTAAAACCTTCCATAAATGCTCGACATGCTCATCCTCAGAACGAGAGTAAATAAGAATATCATCGATAAATACAATCACAAACTGGTCAAGGAACTCTAAAAAAACCCAGTTCATCGGATTCATAAATACTGCTGGCGCATTGGTGAGTCCGAATGGCATCACTCTAAACTCATAGGACGTATGTCGTGTCAGAAAATGAATCTTAGGAACGTCCTCCTCCTAGACGCATAACTGATGATAATTGGATCATAAATCAATCTTGGAGAAGTAAGTTGCTCCCTTCAGCTGGTCGAATAGATCATCAATACGAGGTAGTGGGTATTTATTTTCAATCGTAACCTTATTCAACTCTCTTTAGTAAATACATAATTGATGCAATCCATCCTTCTTCTTGACGAACAACATCGGTGCACCCCACGGTGAAGTACTCAGTAGAATAAAACCCTTCCCCAAGAGCTGCTGAATCTACTCTCCCAACTCACGCATCTTAGATGGGGCCATGCGATAGGGTGATCAAACTATCAATTTCGTACTTGGTGCTAGATAAATAACAAAATCAATTTCCCAGATCGACGACAATTCGGGTATATCCTATAATACATCCTCAAATTCCCTCACAACTGGAATTGAGTCTAAAAAAACTACCACCTTCTACGAGGTCTCCTCCTTAATTTAATAAAGACGAGTGCTCGATCCTCCATTGGGAAGAGGCATCACCACTAAAAACATCTCCTGTTCAGGTATCAAAAATACAATAGTCATACCTTAACAATGTACCATTTCCCGATAACCCGATAACCAATCCATCATCAAGATAACATCATATCCCTCTATATCTAATATAATAAGATCGACATCTAAACAGAATTTACCCCCATCGATATCCACAATTCTACAAATCGAGTGTATTAGCGACCCGTTACCTATCACTGACTCCACACACATAAAGAGACTACCAGATGCCTCTAATAGGCTAACAGCTCCTGCAAATTTAATCGCTATAAATGAGTGTGATGCAGTATTAAATAAAACACTACTCGCAAGCCCATGTATAATAAACGTACCTGCTACTGTTGGTGGTGCCTATGGGGCCTACTAAATGGTGGTATCTCGGACGTTATAGACATGCCCATACTGAAGATGTCCCTGTTGTGGAGGTGCGTGTGGAGCTGGTGCCGCAAGTGGCCTATGTGCCTGCTACTCCTGCGGGGCACCCTTCTACTGCAGAGCTCTCCCTTGTTATGGGCAATCCTTCCTCTTGTGGATCATCTGTCCACAAATAAAGCACTGACCTGGAAACTCTCTCTGATGCTGGCCTTGATTGCCCTGACGGTACTGACCTCGATAGCCCCCAGATCTGAACCTCTTGGCCTGATCCCCTTGTCAAAAATCCTGCCCCTATCTTCCTACTTGATGTTGGTGTGGTGCTCCACTAGCACTAGGCCTGTAAACGGATCGAATTCGGACCGAATCAGGCAAATCCAAATCCATGTATGTTAAACGGATTCGGATCCGATCCCTTTATTAATCGGATCGGATCAGGCAAATCCAAATCCATATCCGTTTATGTTAAACAAATTCAGATAGGATCCGATTATCCAATTATCCATTTTATGTTAAACTTGATTTGCAATATTTTTATTCTCAATTCTTATTTCATAAATTTATTTTGCAAATGTTACAAAAAAACAGATAATGAAATAAAGAACTATTATAATATCTATTAAAAATATTATTAAATACAATATCAATATATATCAATTAAAAATATTATATATATATATATATTAAAAATATTAATCGGATCGGATTATTAACGGATCAGAGTATATGAATCCAAATCCGCTCCATTTAATAAACGGATAATCGAATTTCAGGCATGATCCATATCCACTTAAATAGATCGAATTCGGGTACTCGGCTAGTCTAGCACCGCCCCCTCCTATCTTGCCCTGCTGGCTGGGCTTAACTCCTTGCTTGCTCCTCTTCACATGGAAGTGATGGTCCTAACATTGTTACAGAACGGCATTAATGATGTCTATATATGTCACCAATGTTGGATTACCAATCAAGTGCTGGTAGATCCTCCAAGCTAAACAATCCACAAACCTCGCCTTCTTCCTTTCCTCGTTGTTCACTTCGTCTGGTATAAATTAGCCAAACAAGTGAACCCCTCTTCATATTCGACAACATAATGATCACCCTGAATTACCTCACCAAACTTCTTCCTCATCTCGATCTCTACAGGTAGAGGGAAGTATTTGCAGTAAAATCGCACCCTGAAATCAGTAATAGTCATAGTATCCCTCTCTGCAAAGGTAGTAACTGACTCCCACTACTATAATGCTGCCCAAACCAATCTGAACGTAGTAAGCATCTACTTCTGCATCTCACTGCAGTTAACCATACGCAAGTGGCGTTGAATATATGTCTTCCACTAACATGCCGCAATTACATTAGAACTCCCCTTAAATTCTGGTGGGTGGCCCTTTTGGAAAGCCACCCTAACCCTCTGCCACTATGTCAATCCTGGGTATGCCTGAACCCTTGGTGCGAATGGCTGTGGTGGCTGCTGGACCTGAGGAAAATACTGAGCCATGGAAGTCATAGTTTCATTAACTATCTGTGTCACTATCACCACCACCTCAACTGTTGTCACTATCCCCTGTGTTGTTGATGGTTTTGGTACCTGTGGCTCTAGTTAAGCCTCCCCCACATTATTTTGAGTTGCTTCTCTCCTTGCTCCTCATCTCCTAGGTGGCATCTGAAAATAGATTCAAATTATATAAGTTCATAGTTAATACAATAATAAAATCAGAAGAACGAATCTTGAATGCGTAATCATGAATGCAACAGTTCTAATGATAGGGATCTAGTCAAAGAACGCTATGCGAAAAATCGTAGTAAGCCATAAAGATCCTATGGACACTAGAACTTGATGCTTTAATACCATCTGTGACCCCCCACCTATTTTAATCTTGGGTGATCAGTCCATTATTATATTAAATCGGAATCATTAATGGTTTCATTCTTAGCATCACTTTCAAAAGTTTTTTATTTACTAATCACCTATGTTAAATTAAGTGGGAGCCAATTTTTTTCTTTTATTATTAGCACATGCAACAATAATTTAAATGAATTAAACCAATCATACATGAATCTAATCTGAACAATCCCATGACATATATAAATAATTAAATAAAGGAGACCGAATAAACCATCGGTTCTCTAAGTAAAATAATCCAACCAGTATCTTAAATAAGTAATTAAAATCTTAATACAGTCTAATGCATGACTAAAATAAATAAATAGTCTGCCGACAATACACCCATATGAACTAATAATGAAATCTTCTATCTAGAAAGAACGAGCTGAAGCGTCTAAGAAAATATCCTGCAAGCCTCCATACTGCTGCAGCTACGTGTCACTGGATAGGATCTCTAAGTTGGGCGTCCCTGTGGCTGAACACCTAAAATGTTTTGAAAATATTTTGAAATGTGTCAGAGCCCAATAAAAACATTTTGAAAATATTTAGCAAGTATTTAAATCAGTTATTTATTACACATGTATTATTCATGTACACTCACTTGAGATTCTCACATGTTAACTAATGTGCACGCCTAACGTAATCTACCTCGCTAGTATCCCCAGCCCAACTAGCTAAGGTATTTGAATACTCTCAATAAGTCCAATTCTCAAGTACATCCATATTATATCTCAATAATAAATTATTTAGTCCCACTTTATTAGTAAGTCAATTAATTTAAGTTTCACCACTTAAATTACATTTTAAATATTCATCATATATATATATATATACACAAATATTGCATCCCCGGAATGGCCCCTCATGATGCTAGCATACTCTGCTATCAAGTCCATATACCTGTCGTACTCAAATAAGGACTATAGGTTCGGTATGTATCCTCGAACCTAAAGTAAATCAAAATAATAGTGAAGGCGAACATAGTTCTAAGCCTTTGGTATACGTATATACCTAACTCACCCAAATGACCTGCCAATCCTACTAATACACGACACATAGTGGACCGCCCTAAGTGTCGTGCTCTAGGACACTAATCCAAACCTCACTAGAATCGTCAAGGTGGGATCGCCCTATGTGCGTAAACCTCCTGATAGCAGGCAGCGTAGGTATGTTCACACACATAATCAAATCATATATATAGGTATTCACACAACCTATTTATATATTATTCAGTTGGTATATACACCATCCAATTTCATCAACTCGTACGTAGCATATATTTCACTCGTATATTCAAACGTACGATAATTTTCAATTAAATTTCCATTTCACATAATTTTGATTATCTCTAACTTCTCTAAGGGTCCTATTTACCCTTTACTGAATATCACTATTTTAAAATACTAACTGGCGGCCATGCGTTCGTAATGAAAAGATCTATCTCCAAGACTTAAAACCTAGAGTCATTTAAACGACACACCAATCTTATTCGAACAATTTATAACTTCTTGAGGTTCAAACCCTTTTAAAATAACCTCGTAGTTTATCATCCAATTATAGAACAACAATCAGAATCAATCAATTGAGACTACCTCCAACGAAACTACAAACCAAAAATAAAATTTCTGAAAATTTTCCCCACGAATCTGCCCATATTTTTAAAATGTAGCTTTGACACATTTCAGAGCCTTTTTTTGAGAAAATGTGTCAGTGAACAAAATGTAGAGAACAAGATTTTCTATGAGGTAGAGTGGATGGAGTAACCATTTTTGGAACTAAAATAGCGCAAAACAATTTTTAATATGACGGTTTAAGTTTTAAATGGTTCCTAATTTACCCAATTTCACAGCTTTCTCCAATTTAAGAAGTTGTTCTACAATTCAATCCCTAGAATGATATTATTTCATTTGTATCTAGATGGAGGGTCTCATGATCTAAATCTCATAACTTCTGATTTCATTTTGTTTATACAAGTGGATTCATTCTACATGCAATAATATTCGCAATTATAAGGTATATTCATCAAATCACAAAATATCATCAAGTTTACTAAATTCAAAGGCCCCACTCTACATGGGTATTATAACTTATAAAATTTTCAAGATAAATACTTGCCTTATATTGGAGTAGTCTGATTTTGATCCTCTTTGATGAAGCTTTTCTTCAAATCCTTTCTCCAAGAGTGGTTGTGATGCTAAATTGAGCTTGAATTCTAAAAAAACCTTGCTTGAGCTCCAAGAAAACTCTTACTCTCCTCTTTACTAGTCGCCACTTGTTTTCTAATCTCTTTACCTTTAACTCACATCACCACAACTATATGTAATACTCAAAATCTCGAAATTCCCTTAACCCTAAGTTATAAAATAACTAAAATGCCCTCTTGGATTGTCAATTATCCGATATACTATTTTAACTATATGGGCCCTTCTGGACTCAACCGTCACCTCAAAACCATCATCTGAGTTACTCATAATTTATTTTCTATATCTACCTTATTTAGTCCGCTCACGACATTCGTTTGAGATATCATATTGTCACATCACTAGCACTCGTTGTGACATCAATTATAGACTTACTATTCACTTAGTAATTATATTCAATAAACATTAATCATTCTCTCCGAATAATAAATTAACTAACCCATCATATTTCATTTCTATTGAATTACGTCACACTTGTAATTTTAATTTTAATCGATTTAATTCATTTTTAATTCTTTAAAAATATGGGTTGTTACATTCATTTTGTAGGATTGTTTTTATTTGAAAGAACAAAATCATTTCATAAAAATACAGTAATGGGACTATACAAAGAACATGTTGAAGCTAAAAAAAACTCATTCAAAATTTTGTCGAAAGATGGTAACCAGAAATAAACACATTTTATATACCATTTGGTGAGATGACAATAACGTTAGATGATGTGTTTCATATATTATAGATACCAGTAGTAGGACATTGTGTATATGGAGGGGAATATAGAGGGTTGATGACAAAAGATGACTCTTTACAGATGGTGTCCGAGTGTTCGGGTATTAGTATTGACAAGGTACCGAACGAGTTCAAGGATAGTTAGGATGTGCATTTGGATTGGGTGAAAACATATTACAAGTAAATGGCATTGAAGGAGAACCCAATGAGAGAAGAGATTGAACAAAATGTGAGGAAATTTCTTTTATTTTGTTGGGTTGTAAATTTCTACCCAATAATATAGGACATAAGATATCAATTAAAACGATCAAAATGATCCAACTCCAGCCTATGAAATAAACGGTTGAAAAATGAGGGAGCACCCATGCTTTGTATAAGATGAAATTTGATAATCTCTTAAACTGGTGCTAGGATAATTGGGTGGATCACCTACTAGCTGATAGGAACTGATATGTACCTGTATGTGAGGATCCATGGGAGTGAATGTCGGGGTACTTGGAATTGTTCTTGTCAATTTTTCACTGAATTATCCAACATCCTGAATGTCATCTTGGAATGAAGAAGAATGCCTCACAATAAGATAAGCTTGTAAGATTATAGTATAAACTTTATAAACTTAGTTACCTAAGTTCTTATGTAATTATATTGAGTATACGTTTTGTAATGTAGAGGAGTGTTATGAATGAATTGTTGGTTATACTTAATCGTTTAACTGGCCGGGGGGATCATTAGATTTGGATTCGATGAATGTGTAGGGAAATTAAAAAGTTGTACAACGCTACTTTGTAACACTCGAGATGTGGTCCAAATAGGTACATAATAGTCAAGCATTGGGAGAGAAGCTGGAGGCGTCGCGAAAAGGATGGAAGAGAAGGAAACCATGACTTTGGATAATTAATGTTATTTGTGGTTGAATTTGTGTGATAATTAATTTTATGGAATTTGTTGGATGTTTGTGTGGAATTTGGTTAATGTTATTTGTTTGTTTGGTTGAAGTTATTTGTTTAACAATTTGGTGGAAGTTTAGGATGTTTGTGTGTAATTTATTTGTTTGTGCATTATAGTGGTGGAATATATTTGTCTAACAATTTGGTGGAAGTTTTTTTTGTTTGATATATAACATGTTTTGTTTTAACAATAAATGTTTTGTTTTAACAATTTGGTGGAATATAACATCCATAACAATGAACATTTTTCATTATATATCGTGTATTTAGTTTAAACTATTTATGAATGGTGCCAAGGTTTTAGTTGTTATTAAAATATGAGACTTGTTCAATTACCAACTAAATAATCACAATTCGACAGAATTTCACTGACCCAATAATGAAATTTTAGCAATCTAATGTTGTGTGTTTCCTAGCTAGGAATATTGTTTGGTTCCTTGGTATCGAATGAAAGTTTTTGACAATATTTTGTCAAAGTATTCTTAAACACACGATCATTAGATATCGAAGTTCTTGGTTCGCTATAATATGGACAAGATAACCAGTGCAATAAACTACATTCGGTGATAGGGCACCAAGAAAATTATACACACACGATATTTTTCTACTCGTCAATAAAAATCCGAGTATTTCATAACTTTGCATACTATTTGGCACCTTGGTGCTGAATGACTACTCAGTGTTGTATTTTCGAATTAACCTAGTTTAGGTGGTTATACTGACAAATGGTTGTTTGGCATTTTATAATAGTTATGGTGTTGAAGATAACTTCTCCATTATGGTGCCGAAAGAATGAATACCGAATGTGTTAATTCCTTTGTAATAGAGTAGTTTGCATGGATTTAAACATTCAACTTTGGATTTGGAATATTTTGTTGATTATAATAGTTTGTTGCTTTAGAATATTATAGTTTATTGCTTTGGAATATAATATTTTTTGCTTTAGAATAGAATAGTTTATTTCTTTATGACATGTAACAAACTATTTAATTTGATATAACATTAAATGTTCAAGTTAAGATCAATGAAACGTGTAGGAAACTAGTCAACGTTCAAGTTTGATATATCATTCAACTTTGGATTTAAATATGCAACAACTTTACATGTGTACCCCTTTACATTTTTAACCCCCAAAAATACAAGTTAAGAACCAACCAGGACATACAATCCTAAAATATCAACATCCTCTACACATCTAACAAAAAAGATCAATGAAACTTCTTGTAATCTACATTAATCGACATATCCCATGTAGCAACATCAACTGGGCACATGGAGTTCCATTGGCTAATCTATTCTCCTTTAGCTTGTGGCTCATAATGGTCATTCAATATATACATTATAGGTGGGATTGGGCCATTTTCTTTAAATTTCACATGCACATAATGCACGTTATCCACGCTTAGTATTATTATGGTTTTAATGAACTCTTGTGGTAGATGGTTGCAAAAAGGCACAAATGTGAGGTATACCGATTTCGAAAGTCACATAATGATATAATTATACGCTTGAACAACCAAGTATGACATCTCAAGCACTATAAACCAACCCTCTAAACTGCATGGTGATTTTTCATAGTGCAAGGCCACTAAAATCTCGGAGTACGTCCAAACGCTTCTCAGAAACAAGCTATACCAAAAGTTTTCATTGGTAGTTAGTTCCTATATAAGATCCCTTCGGGCGTATCTCCAGTGATCAATCGTTGGACCATTCTAACCAAGTCCCAGAGCTATATCCTTATAACCACAATTTCCATCACACTTAACGTCCGTCATATTCTCCAAAAAAGATTAAAAAAAACATAGGCATGTATTTCAAGTTGAATTTAACAACATATGCCATATTCAAATTTTTTTCTTTGAAGGGGGTATAGCCTCCATAACCAAGTGATTAAGTGACTTGGATGCTTCCCAAGCACATGGATCATACTTCGTTGACGTAGTGTACTTTTTCTCCATAACCGTCTTTCTTGAATGTGGCGTGCCCTTAGGCATAACCGACTATGGATCCAACAAACCGCTACCAACTGGACTAACAAGATCACCAATATTAAAAAGAAGAACCCTCCTTTCGTCCTCAGTCGACTCTTACCATCTCTTTCTGAAATCAATCATCTTGGACTTATTGTCAACTTAATATATTTCGTCAAATTCGTCACAATGTTAAGATTTTTCTAGTGTTCATCTACTGCACCAAGAGGGATCGTTCTTGCTCCTTAGGCATCGTACAACGCAATCACATGAGCACATGGTAACCCAAATACTGAATGCAATACACTACCACATGTGTGCTCATTAACTCCTACAACACTGATTGGATCAATCTCCCTCATTAGTTGTTCAAGTGCATAGTGTGAAGCATGCCCCATAAATGCTTAAATTGAGGAATGTTGTGTGTCTTTTGAGTGCGATCATGGGATCTCTTAAAGTTAGTATGTATCTCTATGACTTAGGCAGTCAAAAGATAATGAACTTCCTTCCACAATCTACGAATGATATATTTGATGACCCAAGTTTCTCTTTTAGTTGAGCATGTGAACCCTTCTCCTTATTTGTTGTACTATTTTCACGCTGCTTAATCCAATTCATATATGCTAGACCAAAATCTTCACAAACCGATAATCAGGTCTTTTTAATGTATTCAACCACATTAGGGAATGTCGTATGGTTGATTTTGAATCGGGACCATGCATATAAGAATTCAATCGGGGTCTCCTTATCTATTACAGATGACCATGATTGTATGAGGGTTTCCCAATCATCGTTCGACATCCTAAACCTTTTACAATTCATTTACACATTTTTATTGATGTGGAATAGGCAAAGCATAGTTCGAACCCAAGCAAACACTCTATGAATGACATTGATGTAAGATTGTTATCGATATGTAATCATTATTTGGGGCATATTTACGGATCATAAAGCATTCTCAAATATGTTAACTCCCATACACAACGATATTCCTTCCCTAAAGATAAGAAATAAAAGACAATGAAAAATGTATGACCCTCTGATGTCATGCCAACCATATCAAATAATGACATGCTAAATCATATGGTTTTGTAGGCGAAGTCCATCAAAATAAGGGTTGAAAAACATTTTGCAAGAAAAAAATTCGGGTGCACACAGAGCGAATCCTCCAACTCATTAATATACGGGTCACTATTTAATCAAAAAACATAGTGGTTATCTGAAATGAACTTGACTAGTTGTTGAATCATGGTTCTCCCTTGCAAATATTTATAGTTTAACTTTACTTTAGCATTATATATGGTGTGTATGGTGGAAAAATTATTCCTTAATCTCTCATTTATATTCTTTAATACTCTTCTTGTCTTAACCCCGTCGAAAATTAATTATTTCTCAGTTTCACATTCCTCATGGGTTAATCTCCCGGCATAAGGATAGCCTACTAGTGACTTATCAATCTTATGGTTGTGGAGACCACTAGCCAACTCAAACATCAATTTTCCATCAGGTAATAGAACACCCATGAGGGAAAAGGAGAAATAACATTTTCTTATAGATGAATCTCTATCATCCTTAAGCTTCTGTAAGGTTTTTTCGGTCCCTTTATTATTTTGCGATTGATATACTCCTCCTTGTTCAAAACCCATAATCAACCTCCCTTTCCTACCATTTGATGGATTATCTAACTTTGTTGTTACAATTACAACCCTCAAATTTGGGCCTCGCTCTTGGGACCAATAATAAAAGAAGTCTGATAAAGAAATATCTACATAACAAAATCAGAATGTCTTAGCATTAACATATTGATAATAATAAGAAAACAGTAATAATATAAGATAACAAACTTAATTCATCTATAGCAAACTCTATTGAGTGATCAATAACCGTTGGTACTTACTCATTAACGAAAATAAATTCATTGCAATTGGGTGTGTTTACGCTGGGTATGCCATCAGGTGTCGATGAATTTCTTCCCATATCATTAGCATGAGCACCAGAGCATACGTCATTAATTTATTCCCAAATTGTTTCATCCTCAAATATGGGGTCATCCTATATAATGAAAAAATATTTAAATTATAGAACACAACAAATATTAAAAGTTGCAAAAAAATAGACCATTCAACATCACAATTCTAATCAAAGGTTAGTATTTCGACATTATAATGTCGACTCGGTATTTTGGTGCCGAATTTTAACATGATTGTTGATACAAAAAATTATACACATGCGTGGACCAATCAGAAGTGAACACTTATCCTCTTACGTGGCCAAAATTCTAATCAGCAGATAGTAGCTCGGTAGGCATGTCAACCAACATAAAGAATACCGACCATCAAGGCCAATGAAGTGTCACCATACCAAAAGTCTTACCACATGTGGTTCATATAACCAATCATAACATTCATTATGTACGGGTGTAAATTCTTAAATTTATAAAGGCATTCCATCCCTTGATATTCGGGTCACTATAAATATGTTGTACCCTTTCATCAAAGGCAAGATAGAACGAATCCTAGAATATTCTTATTAACAAGAATACCTAGATTTCTATAATCTCTTAAATCAATACCATAATAGTGTATGTAGGATTTCTTACATAGCCGAACCACTTTAAAACCTTGTGTCAATCTTTTAACTATTTCATTGGAATTATATATTCATGTATGATTCTAAAATTGGATCAAGTCCATTTTTTGACATCAACAGACTGGCTTCTTTTGGGGGAACATGTTTCTAATTCTTGTTCTCAATTTAGTACATCCTTGACTAAGGAAAATTGAATGATCTCTAGCCTAGTACCAGGAACGAAGGCAATCCAACAGTTTCATCTACTTCGCCTATAGTAGTCGATTTAAACGGGATTCTAGACAGTATTACTAGGGGTCAAGATGCTATGCAAGACTCAATGAGACAATTGGCTCAGTCGCTACAAGCCAGATCTCCAACCCTATCCAGACACCAGTAAAGTTTATCACCATGGAGAGAAATGGCACCCCCACCTTCGAGGCATAGCCGACGTAGCTATTCCAAATAATCTTATGATAGGACTTATCGATCAGGAATCAGAGCCTCAGAGTCTTTTGATGACCATTCTTTCTCTCCTGATAGGCCAAAAGTCTTAGAAAGATTGAGCCGAGCTTCACCTTTCGACCGATTTGGACCCCGAGCAAACAAAATCCCTCATAGAGCATTATCTAGGAACACTCAATGACCATCTGACTAGCGTGAAGCCACAATCATATTAAGATCAAGCATCCGGCGATCTGTACATGCCGAGCAAACTTCTCAGGAAGAGATGTTAGCTCATACACATAGTCGGGGTAGCCGAGCTGTTTCGCATAAATATGATGTAGGCAATCCTTCGTGGAAAGGATCAATTCAGCGATTTAACGATCAACTAGGAGAGATGGCGAAAGAAAAGAATACTTTACAGCGAAGTTTTGTTAAATGCTCCCCTTTTATTCAAGTAATTGTGGATTTTCCTACTCCATCTAAGTTTAAAGCTCCTACTGTAACCCCCAAATATGATGGGAAAACTAATCTAGTTCTGCATATTGAACAATATCAAGCTACTGCTGAAATTTATTCGATCCCCGATGAGAAGAGATTTTAAGCATTCACAAGTACTAATATGGGCTCTACTCAGATATGTTACAATAACTTACCCCGAGGACAATTTACCAACTTCAACCATTTTACCGAGCTATTTATTAGTAATTTCTATTTCAGGGCCAAGCCAGTAAAGTGAGTAGCCCATCTCTTGAGCGTAAGGCAAAAAATAGGGGAAACAACCAGGGAGTACATCATTCTTTTCAACAACGAGAAATTAGAAGTGGTAGATTACGAGGAAAAAAGAGCCATCACTGCTCTCATTAATGGATTACTTCCCAAGAAACTATATTATACTCTGGCCAAAGATCCTCCTAAAACCATGACCAAGCTCATGGCTAAGGTAAGAAAAATAATGAATGTCGAGGAAGCAATGGCTACAAAGCAGAGTCCAACCAAAAAGACTGAAAATAAAGATCACAAGGAGCAGAAGTCAAAAAAAGAGGACAATCTAAAAAAATATGGAACCTACACTCCATTAAGTGTTAGCATTAACCATATCATTGAGGAAATTAAAAATAATAGGATTTGCAATGGCTGAAAAGGTTGAAAGCACCCCCTAATAAAAGGGACAGATATAAATATTATAAATTCTACAAGGATCGTGGCCATACAATAGATAACTACATCGCTTTGAAAAATGAGGTAGAATCCCTCATTCACCAATGAAAACTGAATAAGTTTGTTGATCGAAGAGAAGGCAGAGAAGAAAGAGGAAGGTCAGATTCTCCATGTTTCATCCTGACCTACCGAAGAAGCCTAAGAAGACAGAACGTGAGGTAGCTATAATCAGTTTTGGTTTATTTTATTGTCATGTAATTACAGGTGGTGATGAAGGAGGAGGTGATCACATTGCTGAAAGAAAAGCTTACTTAAATGAGGCTCAGGCTTGCTCTTATATTTAGAGAATTAATCTAAACGAAAAATACCAACCTAGGAAGGTCAACAAAGATAAACTGGTGATCGATTATTCAAAGAATAATCTCTCTGGAGTACTTTATCCCCATAACGATCCATTGGTTGTCAAATTCAGGATCCAGGACATTGTCATCACTAGAGTTGTTTTTATTGATAATGGGAGCTTGGTAGATATTATCTTTTACCCTTTCTTTCAGAGTTTGGATTTGAAGCTCAGCCAACTAGAACCCTACCACAGGCCATTAATAGATTTTTTTAGCAAAAATTTTTACCATATTGGGACAGTCAAGCTAGAAGTGTTGTTCGGCACTAGGTCGGCAAGTCGTATGGAGAAAATATGCTTCTTCTTGATGGATAAAAACATTCAATCTTCATATAATGTGATGCTCGACAGAGTAGGATTGAAGAAGTTTAAAGTTGTACCGTCAATAGTTTATCAATGCTTGAAGTTTTCAACTAATTTTGGTGTAGGTGTTGTAAAAGGAGACCAAAAGATGGCCAGAGAGTGTTATTACTCCTTAGTCGAGCAAGAGGAATTGATCAAATTGAAGAAGCAAACTACCACCTATCAGGTGGATACCACTGAGCCTAATAGTGAATTTGAAGTTAAAGCTTTAGATCCACGAGATGAAATAGAATTAGTCAAAGGACAGATTGTGGAAGCTACTGAAAGCATTATCCTGGATGATGACAACCCAGAAAGAACTATGCAGATCGGTTCGATACTGGATCCAATCCTTAAACATGAATTGATTATGTTTTTAAGGCAATGGAGAAATGTATTTTCTTGGAGCCATGAGGATATGTCTGGGATTGATCCCAATTTCCTTTGTCATGAGCTCAATTTCAATAAGGATGCCAAGTTGATCAAGTAGAGACGAAGGGTTTTTAGTTTGAAGAAGAATCAAGCTATCCACGAAGATGTCAAGAAACTTTAAAAAGCCTGATTTATTGAAAATGTGAAGTATCCATCCTGGTTGGTGTCTGTTGTGATGGTTAAGAAGAAGAATGATAAATGGAGGATGTGCATGGATTTCATCGATTTAAATAAAGCCTACCCCAAAAGACCACTTTCCCTTCCCTAGAATTGATCAATTGGTGGATGCTACGTTAGGACATGAACTTTGAAGCTTCAAGGATGCCCATTCTGGGTATAACCAGATTAAGATGAAACTAGAAGATAGGGAAAACACAACTTTTATCACCAACCGAGGAACTTATTGCTACAATGTAATGCCCTTTGGACTCAAAAATGCTGGAGCAACGTATCGAAGGTTGATGAAAAAGGTCCTTAAAGAACAGATAGGCAAGAATATGGAGTTTTATATCGACGACATGTTAACAAAAAGCAAGAAAGCTTCAAATAATATCAGCGATCTTAGTCTGACGTTTGACCAATTAGAAAGCATCAGATGAAGTTAAATCCGCCCAAGTGTGTGTTCGGGGTCCATGAAGAAATGTTCCTTGACTTCATAGTCAATTAAAAGGCTATTGAAGCTAATCCAGCAAAGATAAAAGCTTTGATCGAAATGCGGTCGCCAACTTTCAAGAAAGATGTATAAAGGATCACTAGAAGAGTAGCATCTTTAAACAGATTTGTGTCTAGGAAAACATACACATGTTAGCCATTTTTTAAGGTGTTATGAAAAATATTCGAGTGGAATGCATAACGCGAAGAAGCTTTTCAAGAATTAAAGAAATACCTAGGATCACCTCCTTTGTTATCCCGACCAGTACTTAGGAGAAAAATTATACTTATACCTAGTTATTTCTGAATCTGCGATTAGCTCAGCATTGGTTACATTGGACAGTGGGATCCAAAGACCAGTGTATTACACCAGTAAAACATTCGGGGGACCCGAGATTAGGTATCCATGCTTGGCAAAGTTGGCTTTAGCACTTATTGAAGCTTCTAGGTGTATGAAACCTTTTTCCAAGCACATATTATAGTTGTGTATACTGATCTGCCTCTTCGACAAGCACTCCACAAGACTGAGAAGTCAAGAAGATTGATGTATTGGGCAGTAGAGCTGGGAGAATGTGACAGTGTCTACGAACCACTGTCTCTATTAAAAGGCCAAGGTTTGGCAGATTTTATTACTAAATTCACCTATTCAGAGGTTCCCGACCAGTAAAACTTGCCAGTCGAGCATATTTCTAAAGAAGAGAGTTTAGTGAAAAGTAAGATAAAATTATTATCGATCAATAAGAGTCCTCCAAAACTCAGGAGATGGCCCAGAAATATGTAGAGGAGAGCAAGAAAATATTCCATCATAGAAGTCTATCTGAAGAAATCTTCAATAATGATATTCCATTATGGAATTTATACGTCGATGGTTCTTCATGTGCAACTGAAAGTGGAGTAGGTATAATACTAATAATCTTGATGTTATTGATGTTGAATATGCACTTAATTTTCAATTCAAAGCATTAAACAACGAGGAAAAATATGAAGCTTTAATAATTGGACTAGATTTGGCCCTTTCATTAAGCACCAAGCAAGTAATAGTGCACATCGATTCATAGTTAGTGGTCAACAAAGTGCTTCATTTATATGGAGTCAAGGGGGAGTTGATGACTAGATACTTTGCCAAAACCATGGAAGTCATTTCCAAGTTTCCAACCGTACAAATGAATAGGATCCCCAGAATAGCTAACGCCCGAGTAGATGCACTTTCTCGGCTGGCTTCAGCAACCAAAATTGAACTCAGGCGCACCATCCCAATAGTGATCCTAGCTAATCGGAGCATTAACGAGGACGTAACAGTTAATTTCATTGCTATAGATTTGGAACCTTCCTGGATTAAAGATTATATTGAGGATAACATCCTGGTGCCTGATCCCAAAAAGGTTAAGAAGCTTCGATATAAAGCAGCGAGATATGTGTTATACAAAGGAGTTTTATACATAAGGGATTGACGATCTCCTTGTTGCGATGTGTTCATCTAATGAAGGTGGAAGATTTAATCAAAGAAGTGCACGAAGGTTCTTGTGGATCTCATTCCGTTGGTTGATCATTGCTCTAACAAATCAACACTCGGGAATGCTACTAGTTGACTATGAGGGCAAATTATATAGCCTTTGTAAAAAAGTGTGACAAATGACAGAAGTTCTATATAATTCGTAAAGCGCCTGATGCTGCTCTAACATCCATAACTTCACATTGGCCATTTGTTATTTAGGGAATTGACCTAGTCGGCCCACTGCCGACCAGTAGAGGCAGGTTCAAATATTTGGTCATTGCTATTGATTACTTCACCAAATGGGTAGAGGCGGAACCATTGGTAGACATGCCCTATGAAAAGGTGTATCAATTCATTTAGAAGAATATTATATGCAGATATGGGTTACTGAATGTGTTCATTACGGACCACATCACTTAATATGATAACGATGAGTTTGAAGCATATTATGTTCAATCTAAAATCTAAAAATCCATTATGCACTAGACCATCCTCAAAGTAATGTTCAACAGAAGTAACAAATAAGACTTTGCTCAATGGACTAAATAAGAGGCTTGATGATACTAAGGGCAACTGGATTAATGAGTTACATTCTGTTCTTTAGGCTTACAGAACAACGCTGAGAATAATAATTGGAGAGACACCTTACATGCTTGCGTTTGGAAATGAATCCATGGTACTAGCCGAGATAGGCCTACTAACCCACAGGTTACTGAACTTTAATTCTTCAACTAGTGAATTGATGCGTCGACTAAATCTAGACATGTTGGAGGAAGTTCGAGAAGATGATGCCCTGAGAAATGCTTCATACCAACACATAAATGCTCGCTTCTAAAATAAAACGGTTAATCCAACTAACCTTAAAGAAGGTGACTATGTTCTTAAGAAGGTCATCCAGAATAACAACAAGCTTGAGGCTAATTGGCATGGCCCATATCACATTTTCGTTGTCATACGACTAGGAACCTATTGACTTGAGACTTTGGAAGAGGAAGAATTCAAAAACCCCTGGAATTCCGAGCACCTATGAAAATATTATCAATGATTCAAGGGATTGTCACTATTGTATTTGTTTTTGCTCTATGTTTTACATAACTATGAGTCAAGTTTCAATAAAATATTGATATCAGTCCCTTTAATTTTTTTATTTTTTTTCGGAGTATGGCGATATACATCACACAGAAACTCTTGTCGATCAAAAGTATATTTATCAAATTCCAGACGCACCAACAACTTGAGGCACAATTATTTCTTGGTCAAATGCAAACTTCCTGTATGACTTCATACATACAAATCACGAACAAGATGTCATTATTACTTCGTGTATGGATTTGTACATACAACTCATGAACGAGAAGTAACTATTACTTTGTGTATGGCTTTGTATAAACAAGACACGAACAAGAAGTATTATCCGACTAAGTTCATGAGAAATTTACTTCATGTATGACTTTATCATTGACAAGTCAAGAATAAGAAGGTTGTAAAACTTCGTCTATAACTAAAAAAGTTACAAACGATTTTTACCCGACTAAGTTATATGCAGGAAGACATGTAAATATCCCTAAACACTGGAAATATAAACATATATTCCTCATACACTTGGTCACCACTGATAACTAATGATAAATTTGGATTAATATATCTAAGTGCATTAGTAAAATAAATGTCATTACAATCACAAGTTGACTAATTGATTAAAATAATCATAAGTTAACAACACAAACATATGGCTTTTCATTTATATAAATCGTATTACATTCAAATGAATAACAAAATACATAAGAATTATTCAACAGGATGTTTTCCTTCAACTTTGGAGGTCGGATGAGATGATTCTACTATTTCCATTCCATCATGAGGATCATCCAAAGTATAGGGAGAATTAATATAGTTAAAAACTCTTAACATTCTTCCGTAACTGCCGCTCGGCACATTGATCAGTTGAGGATGACGAACTATCTTATGAACATCATGTAAAACATAATCCCCTAAGTATTTAGTGACCATTAATTGTGGAATAACATTAACAAGGATCCATGAAGTGTCCAATTTGAAGAGGGGATTATCATAATCTGAAAATCTAGGCTCATTCATATACCATAGATAACTATTACGATCATGATTCAACAAAGTCAAGCAATTAGTCCAACCCCATTTATAGCCTTCATGATGGTTCTTAGAAAGGTGATCATCCACATGGCCTAAAGCGTCGTTATAGCCTTCCATCCAAACCTCTCTGGGTTTTTTGTGAAATTAAAAGGTTAACCTTTCAACTTGCTGTTGAAGTTTCTTCAAAACACTATCCTTCACCTTCAACTATATGGACTGGTCGATAATGGTTTTGTCCTTAGCTTCCATTTCTATAGACATGTCAGTAATATCTTGACTCTTTGCTTCCAACTAGGCATCCTGGTCAGCTAAGGTTTTCTTGGTCATAGTTTCCTCAATAGTCATTCACCTTGTTCTTTGTTGTCTGGAAGATTTCATAGGTTTAGGCTTCTTCACAGTTTTCAATTTCTTCCATCATCTTGGCATTCTCATTCTCCAAAAAGGAGCCACCTTTATCTGCACCACTAACAGAAGACTGTTTCAAAGTCTTCAACTCATTCTGAAGTTTATTATTATCCTCCTCCTTCAAGAGCTTGGCAGTCTCTCTATATTCATAATGTTCACGATTCAGCAATAACTCTTTTTTCCTGTACGTAAAAGAATATTGTTACAGTTTCTTCTCAAAACCCCAGGATTCACTCAATGCTTTATACTTGGATTCATAGTAGGCATGCAGTAAAGCTTTAGTTTCATTATGGTCTGCCTGTAAGTATTCAATCATCTTAGAGTATGCAACATTGTTGGCTACAACGTGATCAAGAAGTAATTTGAGATAAGTGAATACACCCCTTGCCTCATCAGAAGTGTTTGTGCCAAGCAAGTCGGCTAATTTTTCATTTTTTAAGTCCAAGTGACTAGCTTTAAACAGATTGTTACAGCGTTTGAGTAGGTTGAAACTAGTGGAAGCAATTTGTTCCATCTTGGTAATGAGCTAGAAAGATAAAGCAATAATTTATCAACAATAAAAGGAGACATAGTAACAACTAAGCATCAAAAAGTGACAACTTAATTGAAGAAAAAGTTTTTTCATTGATATATGGAAACATTACAAGTACATCAGAATAAGACAAAAAGAGGAAAAAAGAAAGGTACAAAATACAAAGACTTGAAGCCAAACAATTATACACCTTCTTCTTATCCTTCTCTGCCTCAGGGTTTTTCTCCTAGTCAGCAAGAGGGACAATTGAGTTAACAAGAGCATTGTCTTGATCAACTAGAGGAGAAATTGACTCAATTGCTAGAGAGGATTCCCCCGAACCAACATTATCACAAATTTCATCATCAAGGTTAGGGGGAGCCTGGATCATGCCTCAGAAATAACTCTGAATCTTCAGCAGTGCCAACTTCCTTCAAAGATGTAAACCAACCGTCCTTGAAGAATTTTCTCTTGGCATACGTTATTTGAGCAGAGGTAGCAGAGATGGAGTTATGCCAGCCCTTGTTAAAGGATGATTATCTATTTTTCTTTCTTTTATTATTCTTAATAGAAAGGTCAGCAGACAGTTTGGTTAGTTTCTCTTCAGCATCCTTTGCCCTGCGCTCAGCTTGAGCAGAGGCCAAAGTAGCCACAGTCAGAGTTTCATTGGCTTTCTACCGTGATTTTTTGGTATCCCTAATATTTTCCTCCCAAGTCTTCTTCTTTGTCTCCAAAGCTTATCTGGACTCCTCCAGGGATTTCCTAAAACCCTCAAAGGCCTCCTCTACTTCTCCTGAAGAAGAACGTAGATGATCGGCCTTCTACAACATATGGTTATAATCAACCAGGAACTGCAAGAAAAGAACCAAGTCATTATAAATCAAGGAAGACATGAATAATATCCGACCAACTTCAAATATGTTAACTTACCAAGGCTAAACTTTAAGTATCCCTCTCCGAGAGTTTTGACCGGGACATGGAGGCAGTAATAACTCTACGGTATAGGAGGGTACCTTCCTTTATCAACTTCCTAGACAAGTTAGGACTAAAGGCTACAGATGAGCCATTAACATATGAGACCTTATCATCCAATCCCAGTTGATCAGCATCAACAACCTTCTCAACCTGCTTATCAGCAAAACCTCTCCTTAGTGTCTTAAGATTGGGACCTTATCCCCCAACATTTGATGGCTGGGGGCTTCTTGCCAGCTTCAACCTTCTTCTTTTGGGCATTAGTATCAATTGGTTTCTTAGCACCAGTAGTGGAGTCCTCCTCTATAAGATTGGGAATTTTTCTTTTTCCAATGCTAACAAAAATGGGAAGATCAAAGTCAAAAGAAGAAGTGCCACCAGTATCAACTTCAACACCAACACCAGCAGACTCAGTAGCAGAGGAAGTAGACACTGGATCCCTCTCCAAATCAATTACAATTGAAGTCACAATAGTTGTTGGCCGAGCTACAAAAAAGGTTATGGAACTTTTATATTCTATCAATACAGAAGTTGATCGTGGATGATCTTCTCCTGTCCTTTGATTAAGACCCCACAAGAATTTGAGTTCTTCCAAATTTACTTCACCCGTTTAGGGCACTTTCTCTTATATTTTTGTGCAACAAGGTAATAAGCAATAGAAATTAGCATACATCAGAAAAGAAATCAGTAAAGAAAGGCAAGAACTGAAATAACAACTTATCCCATTCCCTGACTGAGGGCATCTGGGACCATGGTAGGCCACTCCATTCCCAGGGGGAACATGTTGCCAATTCTTAACTATTAAAGCATGATCATAATAATCCTTATTTGAATCAGGCAAGTTCAAAACTAAAGGCATATTGGCTTGTCTTTCTTTCAAGTAATATGTGCTTTCCCCTGCAATAGACCATTTAAGCATAACATGATTTCTATAATCCTAATACGGGTCCCATATATTTCATTCATTCTATTGACCCCATTGATAACCCTCTAGGTGTTGGGGGATACTCTTGCTGGAACGATGTCAAAATATTAGCAAAAATAAAGAAGAAAAGGGTTTGGTGGAAATGTGAAACCACGCTTAGCTATAAATAAGGTTGGGATCCAATGACCCTCAGCCAAAGAATATACATCTATAAGATCATGGGTTATTTCTAAATCAACCCAAGATGGGATTTTCCTTTCTTCCCTAAATTCCTCTAGAGAATCATCATCAACTATGTGAACCATGGCTAAAAAAGAAAGGAAATGAAGAAAAACAGAGAGAGAAATAATTCTTATAGAAGATTAAGGATTCAACAAGAACTATGGAAGGAAAGGGCGAATGACGGCAAACAATCTCATAAAAGCTCAGAAATAGCTGCTACAGTTCGAAGATTTGGGGTAAGGTGAAATCTAAAAAAACCTTCCGCCTTCTATAACTTGTCTCAAAAATAGCAAAAGTAATGATTAAATGTACCGACGATGGACATACCGACGGGTTTGCAATACAGAAGGTGTAAAATACCCATTTACCCTTTGGCGGTCCTTTAAAATTCAAATAATTTACAAAAATGCCATCTTCAAGCAATACTGGTAAAATTTTACAAGTGTGGGAGGTCGGCTACCGACCAGGCACCATGAAAATACTCCGAGGTACTTCCAGGATCAAATGTTCCATACTTTCATGCAAGCATCAAGCATAGAGCATTTGTAGCTTCTGTTGATACCAAAAATTATCCACCTACGTGGACTAATCAGAACTGAACACTTGTCCTCTTACGTGGCCAAAATTCTAATCAGCAGATAGTAGCTCAGTAGGCATGCCGACCAATATAAAGAATGTCGACCATTAAGGCTAATGAAGCGTCACCATACCAAGAGTCTTACCATGCGTGGTTCATACAACCAATCATCAAATTCATTATGTACGAGTATAAATGCTTAAATGTATAAAGTCATTCCATTCCTCGATATTCCAACCTTCAATATCGAGGCCCTATTGAGGTATTTCCATTAATCACATGTACTTGGAGATTTTAGGGGCCCTATTGAGGTATATAACACCTTGGGGCTCGTAAGATTTTGGTGATCATTTGGAGAATAATTCGGGACTTAAAATATGATGAATATTCAGGGATTATGGTTTCAAATAAAATGAAACACACATGTGAATAATGGAAATGATAATGCGATTTAATTGGTAATTGCTAATTTACTTAAACACAACTCTCTAAATGCTATCATAAGGGAAGCTCGCACATGAGGTGATGTCCCCTGACTATTGAACGCAGGGAGACTATAGTCCTCGGCCATATGCGGGATTTTTATATGTTTTCTGCGCTAGTGAGGTAATTCCGGATGTGGTTATGACTCACTCGCAGGCATATGTCCACTTCCCGACATGCGTTAGGTGTCCAGGTTGTCTTGTTTGATAGGCCCTGAAAGATGATAGTCATTTAGGGGCGCGTCCAGTGGGGAAACTCGGAGGGGCGGTCTTAGAATCGTTATATGTATAAGAATATAACCTTTCTAAATGTAGTGGGACTTGATATATGTAAATTGCCATAAGAAAATATGATGGTAATTATATTCCTGTTAAGGAATGAAAAATGAAAAAATATGAGGAATAATGATGTTAAATTTTATTCTCTTGTATAAGTTAATAACTGTTAGAATTATTTAAATTGCCTTATTATACTTGGTGACTAGGTTGTTAGATTTTCATCTACTTCATTCATGATTAACTGTCCATATCTATCATGCTTCTTGTTCATCTGGTAATCATATATAAACCGGGCCCTGACCCGTTCATTTTTTCATGTTGTGTATGTTATTGTATCCGCTCAGGTGCTCCTCCGCAAGGGCGCCCGATGTGATATTCCTATTCCAATGCTTTTGAGGAGCTGTGAGATTTTGCGGATATTACAGGATATTTTGTTAGACGCTTCCATTTTTTAATTCTAGATATGTTCGGGTCTTTCATTCGGGCGTGTGGCCCAAACTTTTGTAATTGTTTAATGGATGTATTATGTAAATTATTGAACTATTGTGATATGTTGAATGTAACTGTTGACCGACAGATTATTCGGTCCTTTTATTGTAGGTTGTTTTAGTAGTAATATAAGTTTCTTTAGAATTCCACTTTCTCTTCAGATTGGGTTGTTTAAATTAGTTTTCTTAACTTGCAATCAAACTATAAGTTTTGGCAACCCGTTTTCTGAATTATGGGGTGGTTTTCCCGTATACTCATTTTATCGTTATGATGCTAAGAATGATTTCCATCCAAGATTCCGTTATGTTGAGGTATCGGGCTGGCCACCCCTTATTTCGGATCACAGGTTGTCACATTTAAATGCTCCTCTCAATCACTTGTAGTGTATAAGAATAATTTCTCAATAATACTGGCTAACTTGTAGTGAAAAAAAAGGGATTGAAATGGAGGTTGCTTGCTGGAGGTAACAATGGTAGTTAAGGAGGTTCTACCGAGGGTTTAGGCGGGTATAAGTGAATACTTCACCTCACATAGTAAAGTATGTTGTTTTTTTTATTTTTGTTTTTATTTTTTTAAATTATTATGTGAGTACCAACATCTAGGGATGAAAATTTAACTCGACCCGTCAGATTTCGTCCTGTCCTGCCCCTAATGGGTCGAGTTAAGAACCCGTTTAAAATAAACGATGCGGGTAAATTTTAAAAAAAAAGTTAATTAAACGGGGCAGGTTCGAGTTTACTATATATAAGCATTACATGTCCCTACCCACCCCATTTATTTCTTATATTTACTTAAATACCCTTCTTTGATATATTATTTACACCAAAACCTTATATATATATATATATATATATATATATATATATAAGTTATGTATGCGGTATGCGGGTTTAGCATGCAAATTTTTTACCCCTGTAATGTTAACGGAACGAAGCGGAGCGGGGCAGGGCCGGGGGGAGGGGGGGTAGGTTGGTTAGGTGGTTTATGCTTAATCGGGTTCGAGGCGGCTTAAACTAAACCCGTCACAGGTGGCGGAACAAGTTAAATTTTTTTCGTGTTGCGGGCTCGAGTTTTGGCAAATCCGACCCGTTGCCATCCCTACCAACATCTAATTCATTTTTAAACATGTGGTGCGGATTGAAAATTTATAATTTTTATGGTGCCTTTACACCACCTTAATTATATAATAAGAATAATGATATGCTTACTGATTCATGCCTACCGATTCAATACCGAAAATCAATCTCTAGAGTTCATCTCTTTGTCCAAAGACATGTCTTTCCCTTTACTTTCTCCAAGTTTAGAACATGAACTTTCTAAGTGATTATTTTGGTCGATGATATTTTTTTAAATATTTTAAATTAATATTAAATTAGAATCATTATTTTTAAAAGCTGAGTATATTAAATAGGAAGGTTATCTCAAGAAAATATTTGACTTAAGATAATTACTTTTATTATAATTTGTTATGTAGTAATATATAATAAATCTCTTTAGTCCAATATTTTTTCATATTCTTATTCTTATAGTCAACTTAGGCTTGCAATAGTGATTTTAATTATAGTTATTTGGGGTTTAGAGTCCACTACTTTAATTTAAATCGTGGCATATTTTAATTGGGTCGTGTTCGTGTCTAGTAAAAAAAAATTATATTTCATGTAGTGTCATGTATAATTTGCATCATATTTGCGTTAGGTTACAAAAAACAAAATTTTGCGTCACCCTTGACTTGTGGCTTCGCATTTTACATTAGTCCTGTGGTAAAAAAAATTGTGTCGTGCCATGTTACTTTTATTTGGATCATGTTCATATTAGGTTAAAAAAAAGGTTTTAGTGTTATTATGTGGTGGACGATTTATTGGAACAAGCTAAAAAGGCTTGAGTTAAACATTTATTAAAATATATTCGATGGACTATTTGTTGATTAAACATTTTTTTTAAACAATCAAAACATTTTTTTTAAAGACGGTTTTTATATTATTTTTTATTTTTATAAATTTTTTTATGTCATGTAGCATTTTATTTTGACCATGCTCAAGTCACGTTTTAATTGTGTGTTATCTTTGAAAAAAATAATATTAGGTGTCATGATTTAAATGGTTCATATCCTTGTTTCGTAAAAAAAATAGATTTCATGTAGTGTCATACTTTTTGGGTCGTGTAATAAAATTTTGTGTCGTGCCATGCTACTTTTATTATGGATCTTATTCGTATTAGATGAAAAAAAAAAGTTTTGTGTTGTTGCGCGTCGTGTCGCATTTTAATTGATTTAATTTATTAAATTTACATCAATCTAAAATTTTAGTTTCTACAGTGACATTATTCCTTACCCAACACAATTGTATTGACATTAGATATAACATATAATTTATGTAAATTTTTATTTAGTTATTTTTTGTAATGTATTTGGTTATTTTCATAATACAATTTAAAAGGGAATTGGTTAATTTCATTTAATTATTTTCAATACAGGTTCAAGGTTTGAACTTCAATCATATAAGATGAACTTCAAACATGAAATAGTACATAATCTTTTTTTTAAAAGAAAAAAAAAATTACTACCTAAAAAAAGACATAAAACTAATTTTAACAAAAAACATTTACAGCCTAAAAAAAGACATAAAACTGATGTTAACAAAAAAAAAAGCATTACCTAAAAAAATTTGTGTCGTGTCATGTCATCTTTTAATTAGGTCATGTTCGTATTTTGTAAAAAAATAGTTTTTTGTCGCATTTAATTGGGTCGGGTTCGGGTTAGGTAATGAAAATAAAATTTCACGTAGAGTTTTATTTTAATTAAGTCGTGTTCATATTCCTTTTTTTAATAAATTTGCATTTTATTTACTAGTTGAAATGTGCTTTTTTTGTGTTGTTGAAATCGTAATTTAATATCAATATGATACGAGTTTGTTGTGATTGGAGATAAAAGAGTGAGAGAAATGCTTAAAGATAATTGTTGGAGGGAGAAAAAAGATAAAGGAAGATGTCCAAGTAAGCATTAGGTATGGGGCCAATAATCAATATTATATCTCTAATATGATAGTATTAAATGGATAAATGATAATTAATGCTCCCTATCTGGATACGTCTCCTTCCTTCTTAAATTAATACTCCCTTTCACCTAAATGAATTAATCAAAAATCGTGTTAAAATAAAAAAAATGAATAAATTAAAAGTCTCTTGAAAACTAAAAAGATGATTCATTCTATATTCCATTAATTAATCTCTCCATCCAACAAAATCCAGATTCAATTAATTTTTTTTCATCATTCTCCACTCAAATCACATTTTACTATGCTACTTATACTACTACATTTATATAATATTTTATTTCTAGAAAAAAAAAGTTACAAAAAAGTTTTCAAAAATTATTTCAAATAAATAATAAAGGTTTTTGATTATAAAAATATTTTTAATGTTGTATTTATAGAAAAAAATTTAAGTTTTTATTTATAAATGACATAAAGTTTTTTAAACTAAAAATAAATGAAAATATATATTATTATTTTTTTATATAATATAAGTACAATTTTTTTTAAAGTTTTTATTTGTTAAACTATTTTATTTAGAGAAAAAACTTTATGTTTGTCTCTATAAATGACATACAATTTTCCAAACTAAAAACAAATAAAAATATGTATAATTTTTTTTTATATAAAATACATACAATTGTTTTGAAGTTTTTATTTATAAAAATAGTTTTTATGTAATCAAAATATTTAAAAATAATAGATGAATTTTATATATGAAAAAAATTAACTTATTATAATGACTTTAAGATAAAATATTAAATTTATAATATATATAAATTTTTATAAAGATACATTATCAAAAACTCCCTCAAATTTTTTTTAATACATATTTAGACCAAGTCTTTTTATTTTGTTCCAAACACCCCCTCAAACACTCATTTAACCACTATTCAGTTATTTTTAAAGGTCCGTCCAAGCGGCACCTCTGTCCCACTTCCGCTTTCCCCACCCACCCACCCACCCACTAACTATCGGAGCTCCGGCGATCCTCACCGGAGCTCCTTGTTTTCAGTATTTTTATTTGGTGATAAACTTTTTAAAACAAAATAATTTTTTTTAGACTAAACGTGTATTAAAAAATATTCAAATGACTATTTAATATATGACCCTTTTTATAAGAGACTTTGTAAATTTAGAACATATTATAATATGTACTCTGTAGATAGGATAACAAACATTTTATTTCTATTTTTATGTCCTATTTTTTAATAAATTTATTGGCATTGACCGATATTCATAAAAAGTCAATCAATCATAACATTCCATGTCAACTGATAATTTAAAAAAAAAATTAAAATTAAAATATTTATTATTTTATATTCATAATTAATATTAATTTAAATATATTTTTAAAATTACCATTATATTTCTTTTAGTCAACCCCTTTTCTATTGTATTACGAAAGGGGTTGCCGACGTAATATTCACTCGGACTTTGTGTTTTGTCGTTGAAGCCCTTGTACGATTCACACGAGTTGGGGTTATAATTACCATTATAATTCTTGTGGGTCAAACCCCTTTTCTATTATGAAGGGTGTGGCCGACGTGATATCCACTCGGACTCTGTGTTTTGTCGTTGAAGCCCTTGTACGATTGACACGAGTTGGGATAATAAAAGGAGTTTTGAAACGGGGCAAAACTGGAAATCTAAATCCAGCTCCAACTTCTTCTCCTTGACGCGGATCATTCAAACTCTCCCACGCAACACCAGGCTCCAATTTATACCCTCTAATTTCCTCCCCACGTACCCACACCACTCATTTTCCAAACATTGATGGACTTCACATCTCACAACAGTCCAACCCCAACCACTCACCCCCACAAACACCACCCCAAACCATCCAACTCTGAGCTTCTCTCCAGTGCTAAGTTGGTGGCTGAGGCTGCCAAAGCCACCCTCAGCCACCATTCAGACAAAGTTGACAAGGCTAAAGTGGCCGGCGCCGCCGCTGACCTCCTTAACGTCGCCTCAACTTACGGCAAGCTGGATGAAAAGGTGGGTCCCGGAAAGTACTTGGGCAAGGCAGAAGATTATCTTCACCATTATAACTCATCCCACTCCACCACCACAACCACCACTACAACCAATAGTTCCGGCCACTCAGACACCCATACCACCACCTCAACCATCACCCATGCTTCCTCACACTCTGGTGACCAACAACATTCTGGAACTGGGTATGGAGATTATATGAAGATGGCTCAGGGTTTCTTCAAAAACCATTGATCACAAAATCCTCGATTCGACTTGTATTATTTATTTCTTTTTTACAAGTTGTTATGTTTCTTTTTTCTTTAGTTTTATATTACTAGAAGCTTTAAGCTTTTTAAAATTGAATAAACTACAAGTTGTGGCTTATCTTCAAACGCTCGTGTCGTGTATTTTTATCCATGTGCTTGTTGTAAAAGACTAGTTGATCTAAGAATAACTTGAAATCTAAGTTTACTTCACATCTCTCTCTCTCTCCCTCTCTCCCGCTCTCTAGTAAATCACAAGAAATAAATTATAGCTGGCTAGTTCAATCCGTTGTCCTGCTGAAATTTGTTCACATAATGGACTGATTACATATTATGCCTTTGGTGCATGGTTTGGTTAAGGGTTTTTATTGCTTTACGGGAAATCCAAGTAATTCACATGTAAAGTTATAGTTTAGGTTTAGGATATGAAGTTGACATGGCTTATCGGAATTTGGACGTGAATTTGCAATTTAAGATTCCGAGAATCCACAAAACTCAAATCAAGCAAGCATTTGAGAAAAACTTAATACGCTACTCATTTTAGAATTATTTTGTCAGGGGTACACATAATCTGTAATAATGAACTGTTCTGTGTGAAAATTATGGATTCTACATTGATCTTTCCCACATCGTGCAAAGAGATATGATTTCTTGAATTGTATACAGAATTCTTGAAGAATTGTATATATACATGTATTTGGATTATTTACAAATAGATTTACTATCAATTTATCACGAGGAGTCCAGTCATTATTTACAATCAAAAGCATAAACATGTTGCTGGAAGTTTCCCTGTTGACCGAATTTTATTTGCCTTCTCTTTCACCTTATACTCTTCGTGTCTTTGATTTTCCTCTGCCTGTGCTCTTGCTCCTCTTGCAATTTGATCGATACTTTTCATCTTCTTACGATAATTTTGCAAGGCTTTAGCTCTTCTCCTATCCAGTTCAGCCTGCAGCTTGAATAAATAGTTTGTCAGCTCTATATGATCAAGCATTCCGAATGTTTATTAGATTAGAAGATAAAAATGAAAACGAGACCTCTATCTCATCCATCATGCGTTTTGCTTTCTTCTTCTTCTTACTCTCCCAATCAAATAATTTGGTACTTGACTTATCATACCTGAAATTCCAATAATTAACGGGAGAATAACATGAGCACCCGAAGATAAGAGGTGCTAGATTAAACTGAACCGAGAAGAAGAATTTATGTAGATGAACTTAAATAATTTGAAGAGCCTCTGCTTAGTTAAAAGAAACTAAGAGGATATTCTAAAGACAGAGAAAAAAAGGAGAATCAAAGGAGAAAATGACATTAATATGATAAGTATCAGAGTTTTCATTTAGCATCCAACCTTTATTATTTAACAAATTTCAGCATTCAGAGGTTAAAAAAGCACCTAAAAGATCAGTTAAAAAAGAATTAAGTACCGTTGTTTGATCTTGGCCATCTCCGCTTTCTCCCAAACATCCGCCTTTGTGTTTCCCACTCCATATTTTGGCGAACCCTGCCTTTTGTTTTCACTTGGTGGGAATGTGGACTCTTCCGTTGATAGTTTTTCAGCCTTTGGCACTTCGCTTCCGGTTTTTTTACTTTTCGAGCGCTCATCTGAGAAAGTCGGAGTCTTTTTGATGGATGGGGCAGATCCAACATCCTTTTGGGGGCCGGAATTTTCAGCTTCTCTAGTGGGAGGGCTGCTGTTCATTAGTTCATCAGCAAAAGTAAGTTTCTTTTTAAGAGATGGGACAGATTTAATGGCCCCAGTTTCTATACTGCTCTTGTCTGTTGAAGTTGGAATCCTCTTGATGGATAGGGCAGATTTGAGGGGCTTCTCGGGCACTCCACTCTTATCTGGAAGTTTGCCTGATATGCATTAAACCAATTTGTCAGTGTTTTTTTACCCTCCAAATTTAATATCACAACTGACTTTGGTCTCTAGAATCTCATGAATTGAACCGAGTCCCCGTTTTTAACGTTTCCTTGAATTGACCGTTACAGATAGTAAAGTCTTAGTGCATCTAAAACATTAATATTTAAGTAATTTGTTATGATTAATAAAGGTCAGCTAAAAGAAAGAACTGAAAACTTTGGGGAATAAAATTAGCTTCGATCCAAAGATCGGAGGATAAAAGTCAAATGACCCCTTTTTTTCATGGATGAAATGATGTGAAAACCTCAGAACTGTAAGAATTATAAAGTAAAGAATAGAGAAAAAAGGTTTCTTTACCTGAGAATTTAGTGAATAATGTATCGCGCCCCTCACTTGTCTTTCCCTGAACTGGAATGGTTGATATCTCAATGGAGTTGATGGCAAAAACAGCTGCAGCTACCGCAGTTGGATAATCCCCACCGCTCATGGAATCATAATCCCGATTCATTTTCCAAGATTTTATTGATCTGTAAACGTACCCACCATCATGATTTGTTTACTACATATATATCACCTTTAGGCAATTAAAGAGCACTCTTTTTATTTTTACAGTTTCATTTTCTCTCTGATAACATATGAGTATATATTTTTAGGGGTTTGCTTTCATGTACTACGGCACAAAATCGCACCCCAACATAGGAGGGTCGTAGAAAACAGATATAAGAGGAAAAAGTAGGAGATAAAATTTTCCAATTATAAGGGAATTATTTCTCCTTTCAATTTAGTAGGAGGGAAGAAAAATCGGAGAGAGACAATTTCCCATGTTTGTTATGCAAAGAGATAGTGAAAGGAAATTAATAAATGATATGCTTTTCATGGAAGGCCCGGTTTGGAGATAGCATGTCATGGAATGTTTTTGGCCTACATGGGAATGTGTGATATTGTTTTGTTAAAGTGCATTATCAATAATTCTAGGTCGACTCTTGATTGCAATACAGATTGGTGAGACTCGTGCGACACATAGACATACGCATCCGCATTGGCATGTGTCTGGTCCCGCTACTGCTAATGTTGGATCTAGACACGAGTCAATACAGGTGCGACACGTCAGTATGTCGCACCATATGTGTCGAAATTATGAGGCGGCGTAGAAGAACTCTATGTGCGGATATGCATGCGTATGGGTTGAGGGGTAAAGGATAAAATCACCTCATTTGCTTAATCAAATTTTCTTGTGGTTGGAGAGAGTGATTCTTCTAAAATTCTTCCAGAACATTTGCTTCATAGTCATGGGGTTGGTGTGTATTTGAAGAAGGAACATGGGAAAGAATTGAGGGTTTTGTTGGTAGGTAATAATTAGCTGTGAGTAGGGTTTGGGAGGAAGCAAAATGATGCTTTGCATGGAAGGCCTGGTTTGGATATCTTCTTTCTGTGGGTGAAAAGTATTCTTTTCTTTCTTCAGGTATCATCTCTTAAAATTAACTGAAGTGTTAAAGAATCTTATGATGAGACGTGCGTTGAGTATTGTTGGTGGATTTGAATTTTGGGAATGAAAACGTGAGAGAAGATAAATAATGTTCAAAAAGATATACTAATAAATTACAGTTTACATATAATTATTTTCTCAATATCTCTCTTCTTAAATAATTTAATTTTTGGTGTGAATATACACAAATCTTCCATGTCTATTGAATATCTCACCATGTACTATAAATAGAATGATGCCCTTGTGAGTTTATATACATATTTGAGAAATAATATATCATCTCTCTCTAAATTATCTCTATGTAATTTATTTTATAATACATTATCATCACGAAAGTGCCAACATATTTTTCATCGTCGACTGTCATCACCCAGCAACCATACTATCTTTATTCTACCAACATTTTCCATCCTAGATCAGATTTACTTGAGGTGCAGTTTTAAAATTTTGGATGGCTTCATGCTTTCCTTAGTTTCAATCTTCAAAATGGTGGTTTATACAATTATCATTCGGATTTTGATATTTAAACTATCATGGTAAGTTTTACAACTCAAAAGGTACTTACGATTCTTTATACTTGTAGTCATTTTTATATTAACCCCATAATTTTAGTTATTCATAGAATGTTACATATTCAAATTTTAAATATTTAACTGTGAAATTATTATTTAAATTATGGAACTAGAAGTTCTCTATATTTTTTTATTAGAACATGAAGTTTCTAATTATCATTTAAAGTTGGGACCCAAAGTTCCCTTTGTAATTAAAATTAGATCTTTACTATTTTAAATTTGGGTACTGAAGTTCCTATTTAGTATTTTAATTTGTCATCCAAAGTTTCTAAATTATTTAAAACTGGGACTAAAAGTTCTCAATTACTATTTATAGTTTGGACCTGGAGTTCCAAACAATTTTACCCCTTATCAAACTTGAAGTTTGTATATAATTGGGCAGGGATTTCAAACTCCCTAAATATTAAATATTAGGATATGAAGTTCCCTAATTATTTACAATTGGGACCTAAAGTTTCCTAATAATTATTCAGATTGAAAAATGCACTTTTATCCATTTTTAGACCCGAAGTTCCAAAATTATTTTTGGTTTGAAGTGTCAAAATCAGAATCAACATTGAAATTTTGATTGTCTAATTAAATGGGTGTAGATCAAAAGTCCCCCAATTATATTTGTGATATAAAGATCCATTATTATTATTGTAACCAGAAGTTTACAAATTATTGATTATAACTGAGATATAGTTTTTCCTAATTAATTTTAAAAATATGAGGCCTGAAATTCTCATGGTATTTCAAAATATTTGGACCTGAAGATCCAACAAAAATATACCAATGAAATGAAAATTTCTCTCCATCTAAATTCTATTTGTGTCCCTTTCTACGAGATCACATTCATAATGATTTAAATACTGAGTACTCAACTGTGAAAGATCCCCTAGAATTATGAAACTCCCTGAATGAGCGTTGTGACTACCAAAAGTCGATCATACTTTCAAGTGCACGCCATGTATGGCTCAACCTAAGATTTCAGGATTTCAAAGCATGCAATGTTTAAAATTACCTCCAAGCGTAAATTATGTGGAGAAAAGGTGGACGATGCAGGTATGTTGGAGAAAAATTTCTCCATTTTTCACGCCACGAATATGCTCCCGCAGCAGCAATATTGAGAGAGATGATTCAAAAAGTACTCAGAGTTAATCTTTTGTCCCCTAGTCACTAAGAACAATAATGGTGTATTAATAAAGAAAATCATATATTTCAGCCAACTGGCTCTGTAGCACTCCCAAAAGTGAATATTAATTTTTCTCAAAATATTAAAAGAGGGCATGGTCACATGCGATGAGGCCTTGGAAACCCCAGAAAAGGTGGAGACTATAATTATGGCCCGCGAAAAAATATCAACTTCACCAAATCTGCTCCACCAAATCCAAAAAGATATTTGTCATCGATGTGGCCTTAATGTACATTGGACACAAAACTATCGGACATCCAAGAAAATGGTGGAAAAATATCATGCCTAAAAAAAATGATGACAAATGTTATGGAAATTCCTCAGGACCATTGGATGATAGAGACAAACATCATGGAAGGTCCTGAAGACCACTAGAAAATTTATAACACCCAATTCAATGTTGATGATTTTTATGAATATGAGGATGGCAATCCCATTGATAATGAGACTCAAAAACGTAGAGTGGTCCAATTATATGTAAAATTCATAAATTAGGTCACACACACAAGCCAAATTATATTTAATCCAAATTTTATCTTGATTAAACTAGGTGATATTAAACATGCAAGATATATGAATCTAAATAGATATACCAAACCATAATCAACACAACAGAAGACATGAGATGAGGAAAATTCTTTTCGGACAAAATCTATATTTCATTACTATTACAACTAGGTACATCTACAGACTTACAAAAACTTAGTATCCACTAAGTGGCGTAGTAATGTCTTCCTTCCTTATTATTGACGGTAAGCAAAGCAAATCTAGTAATGCCTCACAACAAGATCCACTTGCCTTGGTGTCCACCGATCAGGCTCAGAAAACTATATCCCTATCTTCAGGAATGAAGAATTAACTTCATAAGGTTATGAATATGGATTATGTTCTTCGTGGTTTGATGAAGTGATCTTAAATCACCCAAAGGGTTTGGATTGAAAAAACAAAAGTGTTTGATTAAAAAACGATCTCTAAAAGGCTTATAATATAATGCAGGCCCGCATCTCTATATATAACAGTGTTACAAAAGGCGCACCTAGGCGTGCCTAGGCTTGAGGCTTGGGCGAAACGTCCCGCCTTTTACGCCTTATTCTTGGTAAAAGGATTAAGGTACATTTTTAAAAAAAAAACAAAAAAACAAAAACACTTTAGTGAAACGATATCACCTTTTAAAGATTTTTTTTTTTAAATCGGACCAACATCTCATTCAAAACAATCAAAAGACTAATGGTATCCCAAACCTCTCTTCCTCTCGCCCAAAAAAATGCGCAATTTTTCTTTTTTTCTTAATATTTAAAAAAATAGTACTTTAGTTTGCATATATTCAGAGATCTTTTAAGGTATGTACCATTTTAGTATTTTTAATAGACTTGTTATAGTTAAAAATGTTAAAATACATTAAAAAAAATGCCTAAACGCCTTTTTACGCCTAAGGCCTGCATAGGCTTTTAAGGCTTAAGGCTTAAGGCTTGGCCTCCATGCCTCGGTCATATCCCGCATTTTTTTATAACCTTGATATATAGGGAGAAAAGTCTCCAAGAGATAGATATGAAAGATTGCATTTAAAATCAAGTAAAAAAAAAAATTTCATTGGCTTGTTTGAAGGAAGTACATCTCTTTCGAATGAAATACCCTATATCGTTCGAACATCCATCAAACGATTGATCGAATGAGATTCCAGAGACTGTTAGAAGTTGAAAAAAATGATCTCATTCGAACGAAGTTAGAAGATGTTCTAATGAGGTAAAAGCACGCATTCGAACGACATCCAATGTCATTCTAATGACTTTACTAAAGCTTCAAAAAAACATTTTGGAAAAATATTTTATATTTTCAAACACTTTTAAATACCCCTGGATGAAAACATTATATAGAAACAACCTCATATACCTTCTGTAATAAATGTAGTGAAAATCAATCTTCGATTGTTGCATTCGGTCACTAACTTATTTTCACTTGATGTCTTGAAATTGTACATGATGATGAAGTAAGATGTAACGGGTTAAGCCAAACTTAAAAATATAATGAGCATTATAAGTCTTGGTCTTACAAAACTCCCCATTTGTCTATTCCGGTACAATATACAAATCGAAAATCAAAAACCCCTAAGACAAGTTCAAACAATCTCCCTCCTAAACCTGAAAAGAAAAAGACATTTGTGACAGTTGTGACATTGACTTTGATTAAAAGTCTTCATCGTGTAATCCATGAAATCACCACGGAGGAAAAGACGTACCGCATTAAACAAAAGAAATATCATTACGCAATATGTTCCCCCCATTTTTGTCCATAATAGACAAAGGGTTAGAAGTTAATCCTGAAACGTTAGTATTACAAGAATCCAAATATAAAATATCATTCCAAAGAATAAACAATGAAGAATATTCTATAAAACTTCAACAAAGCGACAAACTATTTTTGAAAATTTTTGGAATTTCTTAGTATATAAATATACATATAAGTACAAATACAAACAATCACACCGTGGATTAGCACGAAAATATCCGATCATGGAAATGGAATGAAATTGTGTGAAATTAATGGATGGAAAAACCAACATAGGCATTCGTAGAAAAGGTGCACGAACTCAAAGAGATACTCATATAGAAAGAACTCAATCCAACCTTTGGTGTAAAATCGTTGAACAAAATGAAATTGACTCGACTCATACAGAATGCCATGAATTTCAATGCTTATCAAATCAATAACATCAAACTATTTAATATCTTTTAAGCAATTTTATTGTGCAAAACCATTGACCATGAACTTGTAACACCTTCAAAATCTCACATTTTAAGAAAAAACTATAAAAAAAAATTCGAAGGAGTCATATTTCTCATATAAATGAAGCATCAATGAAACAAAAAAATTGGCCTTGGCACTTCTATTATTTTGTGTTGAATTATCTTTTAGGATCTTTCCAGTGGTGGCTTTTAACGCAAAGAAGACTATTTCTTACGTAGAGCCTTGCCATTGCTTAAACAAAAATCAATTTTTAGGAAAACAATTCAGGAAATGGTTCTTACATTCACAATTAGTTACTAGTATATTTGGTTCTCTATTAAGTACGATTGAGATGAGAACATCATATTCGACATATAACAACTAAGAACAATATTCAAAAGTTCATGCATGTGTGCAATAGAGGCGATATAATGAGTTTAGCATGAAAGAAATAATCAACAAAGAACAACGCAATGCTAAACATGCTTTTTTAATAGCACATAAGAAACGAAGCCAAGTCAAAGAAGACAACGATTAAGACACATAAATGGATGAGATGTAATTGTGTGACTCAGACATCTTAAATGCATATCCATAAATGGTGTAAAATAATATAAAAAAATATTTTTGAATTTTTTATTTTTTTTTATCAAAAACAAAATCTTTTTAAAAAAATTTCAATCTTTTTCTAAAAGAAAAGAAAAGCTTTTTGTAAATTTTAAAATATAAACATGAGAATATAATCTAGTTGTAGGGATAAAATATAGAAATGTAAAATTACCCTAAACTAGAAACAAGTCTTGACCTCAAACATTAGTAGGGGTGTGCAAAAAAACCGACCAAACCGACAAAACCGAGCCGAATCGAAAATTTTCCGGCCGGGTTTTTTTTAGGGTCGGTTCGGTTCGGTTTAATCAGGTATAAAACCGACAGGGTCGGTTCGGTTTTCGGTTTTGGCATAAAAAAACCGATTTTGAACCGAACCGAACCGAATTAATTTTTATACTTTTTAATTTTATATTTTATATTATATTTATATTAGTGTTGACATATTATATTTTTTAATTTTATATTTATATTAGGTATTAAAAAAAAATATTTTTTATTAAAATAAAGGAAAAAACCGAACCGGCCCTGTCAAAAACTGACCCAATTCGGTTCGGTTCGGTTCGGTTCGATTTTTCAGCATTTTCGGTTCGGTTCGGTTCTCCTCCTCCAAAAACCGACATGGTCGGTTCGGCCCAAAAAACCCGGTCAAAACCGAACCGACCGACCTGTGAACACCCCTAAACATTAGTCCGGGAGGTGATCTCAAAAGGACTAGACATCCTTTGAAATTCCTTCATCAAACACTGAGAAGTATTTAATAAAAACTCCACTTGCTCTCGTAGACTAGCAAAGTATTATATAGGTGTGTGGGAGAATATGTGGGTGGATGTGTATGAGCATGTGTATGAGAAACTCTTCCTAGCTTAAAATAAAATTCCCTAAGGTGAACTCTTTGTTTGCAATGGTTACAAACATAGATTGGTTTGGTTCGACCTTGGTTATAACTCTTGGGATGATTTCTCCTTGGTGGGTAAGATCGAGGCTCATAAGAATCCATCACAAATGTGGTGACCGGTTCGAGTAGGGTATTGGAAGTGAATGCACCATCATAACCTATGCATTGCCTTTCTTTAAAACCTAATGTGAAACCTGGAAATTTCTTTCGAACCTTCTTAGATGTGTCCTCTAGACTAAATTTAACCTCTTGAGAACGTTAGAGATCTTTCTCGAGTTGAGAAACATGGGCTTTAAGTTTCTCATGAGTTTACAGTGATACTTGAAGATTTATCGTAAGACTAGCCACTTTGTTGGTAAATTATTACTTTTCCCTTACCACAAAAATAAGTTCCCCACTAAAAGAGATTCTTAACGATTTCTCATTCTCTCTCTTGAAACTTTTAACTTATTCTCTCAAGCCAACACCTTAAGAGTTGAATTTTTGTTTTTCTTTTTATTTTTAAATACCCAGTCTAAAGTTCAGAGTGTGAACATTAGAGACCTCATTATCCCTCACTTAAATCTTCACCCTCTCTTAAATTATTACCTTCACACTCTTTAGAATGGTTACACACATTTTTTAGGCTATCACTTTTAGAAGTGTCCTCATCAGCATGAGACATGCTAGTAGTACTAACGTAACTAGCCATAAATGCAAGGAAATTAGGTTCATGCGGTGATTCATCCTTGGAATCCACTAACTCAACATAACTACCAATTAGAGTGGCATTATATTCAGCTTTGCCTTTGCCGTGTGTCTTAAGTCTAGTGACACACTCATGGACTTTGTGACTTTTTCCCCCATAGCTATAATATCTCTTCGATTCAACTTTCCCAGCCTGATCACCTCTAGCTCTTTATTGATAAATCTAAAAAATATTGTTGCCCTTTTGAAATTTTTGTCTTTCCCAAAACTTTTATTTTCCACTTTGGAAGAATTTTATTTATTGAAGTTGAGAAGTTTTTCAAAATTTTTGGCTAACAAGGCAAGACCATCTAGATCAATTTCGAAATCAAAGTTAAAAACCTGTTCTTTTAAGTTAGCTTTTAAAGCGATACCTTTTCCCTTTTTCTTTTGAGATTTAGGGAACATATTTATTCCGTACGTTTAAAGATCGCCTATGCGCTCTTCTAGCCAAAGCGTGTCTAGAATTTCCAAAGATTTAAGGACCGTGAATTTTTCACTAAAACGAGACGGTAGAAACCTTAAAACTTTATTAACTACCCTCGTTTTCAAAATTTTCTCACCCAAATTTAAACTAAACTTCACAATATCAGACAATCGTTCATAAAATTCATCAAAAATTTCAAATTCAAACATGCTAATAGTCTCAAACTATGTGGTGCGATTTTGAAACTTAGAAGCTTTCATAAAATTTGTACCCACCTCGGTGAGTTGGACAATGCCCCAAGCTTCCTTATACATGGTACACGTCATGATACGATGAAATTTATCGGGAGTGACAACACTAAAAATAGCATTTAATCCCCGAGACTTAAAGTTACTCCATCTAAATCATCCTTAGTCCACATAGCGACTGGCTTGCGACTAATGACATTTACATTAATCACGATGGGAGGAGTTCACCCCCTTTCAATAACAATCCAGATGCGCTTGTTGATTGATTTCAGAGCCGATCCCATTCAAGCTTTCCAATAGGCATAATTATAGCCATCAAACATAGGTGGACTATTGTAAGAGTTATCTATATAATGACCAGGATTGATCTAAGTAGCATGTAAAAATAAGCTCTGATACTAATTTGAAACATGTAGAGTGGTTCGATTATATGTAGAATTCGTAAACTAGGTCACACACACACAAGCCAAATTCTATTCAATACAAATTTAATCTTGATTAAATTAGGTGAACCTAAACATGCAAGATGTATGAATTTAAATAGAGATGAACCAAACCGTAATCCACAAAACAGAAGACATGAGATGAGAAAAAGTTCCTTTCGAAAAAAACCTATACATTAACACTGTTACAACTAGGTACATCTACAAACTTATAAAAACTTAGAATACATTAAATGATGCAGTAATGTCTTCCTCCTTTATTATTAACGATAAGCGAAGAATATCCAACAATTCCCCACAACAAGATCCACTTGCCTCGGTGTCCACTGATTAGGCTCAGGAAACCATATTCATATCTTCAGCAGTGAATAATTAACTTCACAAGGTTATGAATATGGATTGTGTTCTTTATGGTTTGATAAAGTGATCTCAAATAATTTAAAGGGTTTGGATTGAAAAAATAAAAGTGTTTGTTCACAAAAAGATCTCTAAAAGGATTATAATATAATTCAGGTTCGCATATCTATATATAGGGAGAAAGGTCTCCAAGAGATAGATATGAAAGATTGAATTTAAAATCAGGTGAAATTTAAAATTTTATTGCCTCGTTCGAAGGAAGTACATCTCTTTTGAATGAAGTATCCTACATCGTTCGGGCCTCCATCAAATGATTGATCTAATGAGATTCCAGTGATTGCCAAAAGTTGCAAAAATTTATCTCATTCGAACAAAGTTTGAAGATGTTCTAATGAGGTAAAAGCACTCATTCGAACGAGATCCGATGTCATTCTAACGACTTTACGAAATCTTAAAAAAAACATTTTGGAAAAATATTTTATGTTTTCAAACGCTTTTAAAAACACCCCTGAATGAAAAATTACACAGAAATAAGCTCATATACCTGCTTTGATTAAATGTAGTGAAGATCAATCTTCGATTATTGCATTCGGTCACTAACTTGTCTTCACTTGAAGTATTGAGAATGTACATGATGGTGAAGTGGGGTGTAATGGGATAAGCGAAACTTAAAAATATAATGAGTATTATAAATCTTGCTGTTGTAGAGACTTTTGATGCGATAATTAGCACCCCTCCTCATAAGACCCCGAAAAACTGAATAACTTATGTTTTAATAATATTTCTATAATAATAGGTTTTGCATTATGCTTGAAACATCCTTATGTTTTTTTCTTTATATCGTTATTATAAAAAATTGCATGGTTTTACATTTATCTTCCAATGCTTATATGGTTGGTAACATTAAATTTTAATAAAAGGTATGGATCCAAATATATAAGCAAGCTATAGCACTTGTCTAGTTGATAGTGGAACGACTCATACTATTTTGAAAAATAAAAGTTTTTCTCGAACTTAGTGCATGATATGGAAAATATCTCCACAATATCTGATCCTGCAAAAATAATTGAGGGCTCTGAAAGATCCGACATGGTGCTACCTAATGGTACCCACTCATTAATACAAAATGCAATATACTCAAGTAATTTTAGGAGAAGTTTGTTGAGTTTAAAATACATCGGAATTAACAAATGAAAACAAGTAATGAAGGTACCAAAGTGTTCCTTTGCATTACTTTTAGTGTTGTAAGCTAGAAGCTCATACTAGAAAAACTACTTGCATTATATATGGGGTTATACCACACAACACTTTATTTTGTAGAATCACACTCTGTCATGAGTCGAAAGCTCATTGATCCTAATGCATTGGTATTATGGCACGACTGTTTGGGTAATCCAGGATCTAACATGTTACTCAAGATCATAAAGAACTTGGATGGTCACTTTTTAGCAAACCAACATCTCACCCTACCTAGTGACCATTTTTGCACCCAGTGTACACAAAGAAAATTAATCACTAAACCATCTTTTCTTAAAATAGCCTCTGAGTCACCATCTTTTTTAGAACGGATTTAAGGGGATATTCGTGGCCATGTTCACACTTTTAATGGACCTTTTAAATATTGTGTGGTTTTAGTTAATGCTTCCACTATATGGTCACATGTTTGTTTACTATCTACTCGCAATTTGGCTTTTGCAAAATTACTTGCTCAAATCATTAAAATCAGAGCACATTTTCCGAATCAAGACATCAAATCCATTCACTTAGATAATCCAGGAGAATTCACTTCTCAAGTTTTTTAGGATTATTGTTTATACATAGGAATTGATGTTGAGCACCCAGTTCCCCATGTTCATACCCAAAATGGTTTAGCTGCGTCATTAACTAAACGTTTGCAACTGATAGCACGATATTTGCTTGTGTAATTCAGAATCCCAATCTCAGCTTAGGGTCATGCCATCCTACACACTACCAAGTTAATTCAACTTCGACCAACTTCCTACCACTAATTTTTCCTTTCATAATTTGTTTCAGGATGTCATCCAAATATCTCACGCTTACGTAAATTTGAATGTGCCATATATGTGCCTATCTCACTACCAAAGCATACTAAAATGGGTCCCCAACGTCGTTTGGTCATATATGTTGTTTATGTTTTGACATAGATCATTTGTTATATTGAGACATTGATAGGTCATGTGTTTACCACTAGATTTTTGAATTTCCACTTAGATAAGACAATCTTCCCTCCATTAGAGGGATGGAAGAACGCACCTAAAGTGCGATACGTTTGAGTAGAATGATGAGAACTAACATGGAATTTTTTCACTTTTTGTCATTTAGACCCGTAGTGATCAATGTGATCATAAAGTGCGAATGATAATACATTTTCAGGGAACTATTAATCAGTTACCGATGAATTTAATGATGCAGTAAGAGTGACCATATCTCATATGCCAACGACTAATGTGCCAGCCCTAATTTATGTTCCAGTGAGCCATACTTTGATTTTAGCAACAAATGAATATGTGTCACACCGAAAGCATGGAAGACCTATAGGTTCCAAAGATTGCACTCCTAAAAAATGAAGATTAAATGAAAAATCATGCCCTCGTAACGCTCCAAAAGAGGTGATGAACAAAAGATCCACTTTCTCTAAAACTCCTGAAAAGGTTAGTGTCTCTAAAAAGACACAAGTCCTTAAAGAGACTATAAAAGCCTCTGAAGAGAAAAAGGTACCTAAGAATAATAATGATATCTCTACATTTTATACACATTCAAGATAAATGTGGGATTTCAATAAAATAGCCATTGATGACATATTTTCATATGCAATAACTACACAAATTTCAAAGGGAATTGATGATGATATTGAACCATGTACTATAAATGAATGTCTATAAGGAGAATATTGGCCAAAATGAGAAGTAGCCAAGGAAGAACTTATGTCTCTGAATAGGTATAGTGACATATAGTATAAACCCCAAAATATGTTAACCCAATAAGTTACAAATGGGCGTTTGTAAGAAAAATCAATGAGAAAAATTAAATCAATCGATATAAGGTTTCTTGCAGAAACCTAGGATTGATTATGATGAAACATACTCTCTCGTTATTGATGGTATAACTTTCAAATATCTGATTAGTGTAACAGTCTCTGAAAATATTAATATGAGACTCATGGATGTTGCGGCTACTTATTTATATGGGGACATAGACACAAAAGTTTATATCAAAATCCCTAAAGGATACTCTTTGCCAAAAGAAAAGCCAAGGAGTACATACACAATTCGAATAAGGCGTTCATTGTATGACTTAAAGCAATCTGGAAGGATATGGTACAACCATCTTAGTGAATAATTATCTAAGGAAGGTTATGAAAATAATCCAATTTGCCTATGTGTCTTTATAAAGAAATACCTAATGGGATTTACGATAGTAGAAGTTTACGTGGATGATATTAATTTAATCGGGACTCTAAAATAGCTCAAAAAATTTGTAATTATTTAAAAAAGAAATTTGAGATGAAAGACCTAAGGAAAATGAAAATTTTTCTCCGCCTGCAGATCGAGAGAAATTCTAGTGGAATTTTTATTCATCAGTCTAACTATACTAAAAAAGTCTTGAAAATATTTGGTATGGACACATCACATCCACTAAGTACACCCATAGTCGGTCGGTCTTTAGACGTAAAGAAAGATCCATAGCAACCTAAAGAAGATGACGAGGAAATGTTGGGTCCAAAAATACCCTATTTAAGTACAATTGGTGCATTATTATACTTTGCACAAGGCAATAGACTGGATATTTCATTATCAGTCAACTTGCTTTCTAGATATAATTCTGAACCAATAAAAAGGCATTGGATTGGTATCAAGCATATCCTATGAGAAAAGAGGGGCTTATATAGAATATTTGAATCTTAGGCCAAACACATAAAATCACTTTTTAGCAAATTTATCTTGATTTAATTTATTGTGCATGCAAAATTGAGTCAAAATTAAATATGCCAAATCACATAAACAAATTAAGAAAAACAGAAGAAGATTAAGGAATAGTTCCTTTTCGACAAAACCTTGATTTCAGCACTGTTAAAGAGTTTGACAGGTACTAGATAACTTACAGACTACTTAGAGCTCCACTAAGTATAATTCGCAGTTCTTTAAATATTCAACAGATATGGGACAGCTCAACACCGTCCACAACAAGTAGCTCTTGCCTCGGTATTCACCGATAAGTCTCAAAAATCTTCAATTCCTATATTCTTTGGTAGTAAAGCCTTGACTCCATAATTCAGCAGTAGAGAAAATCTTTACAAGGGTTCTTGAACTTGGAATTTGTTCTTCTTGATTTGGAAAATTGATCTTTAAAATTTTAAGGGGTTTGGATGAAAAATATAGAGTTTGATCACAAAAATAACTCTAAAAAGGATGGAAAATTCTAATCCCGCGTCTCTATTTATAGAGAAAGTTATTTCAAAGAGATAGACATTAGAGATCTACAAAGATATATTTTAAAAAATAAAAACACGCATACTCGTTTGAGCAAACTGGTACCTCGTTCGAACGATGCACCCCATCTCATTCAATCACATTTCTAATGAAACTTCGAACGACATTTAAGAGCCTGCCAAAATGCGTCGCTTCAGATTCTTTCAAATGTGGGAAACTCATTCTAATGACATGCCCAATCTTATTTGAACGACATCTTACAAAACTTCGAATGACATTTCCAGAACTGACTAAAAGGCGACATTCCAGATTTCATTCTAATGAAGAAACCTCGTTCTAATGATATTATGTAGCTCGTTCGAATGATATACCAAACTCGTTCTAACGAGTTAGCAATTTTTTTTTTCAAAAAAAAAATTTAAAAATCATTTTAAAAAATTACAAAACTTTTAAAATCAAACTCTTAAAAAATAACCCCTGGATATTTAAAGACTTTACCAAACCACTTCATAACTCTTCTAAGCAATGTTGTGACGAACGATCTTCAATCTTTCAAAACTCATCAACTTCTTCTCTTCGAATAAATGAAAGTAGTCATGAAGGTGCAGCGGGGTATAATGGGATAAGAAAAATAAAATAAAAATGAGAAATTATAAAACTTGTTCTTACAAATCTCCCCCTTTGGCTATTTCGGTACAAAGCACAAATCGAAGCCAAATTGACCCCTAAGAAAATAGAACTAATGCCCCCCAATTAAGAAATGAAGATGCATAAATCTATAAGTCTTTAACTGAAAATTCTTCATCTTGTGTGGTCCATGTAATCATAATTAAGGTGGAATGACATGTACACATAAGACAAAAGAAATACCGTGATGCATACGAGTTTAAAAAATAAATGAACTCTCCCTCAATTTGTCCTCCCCCTTTTTGTTCATAATAGACAAACGGTTAAAAACTAAACCTGAAATGTTAGCATCAAATAAAACCAAACGAAATAATCATCACAAAGATAAGCAATAAAGTACATGCCATGAAATTCTGAAGAAGAAATACCAACATTTTTTGAATTTTTTTTCTTTTTAGTATTAAAAGAAGTATATGTGTAAATAGTATATAGAGGTACAAAATACATAGCAGCGTGGAATAGCACGAAAATATCCGAATCATGAAAGAAGAATGTAGGCATTTATAACATCGGTGCACAAAATCAATAAGACACTTCTAAGGAAAGAACTCAATTTCAACCTTAGATGTAAAAATGGTGAACTTAAATGAAATTAACTCGACTTATGCAGCACGCCATGAATTTAAATAATTCTCAAATGAATAATGCTAAATTATTTAACACTTTTTTTCAAATCCATTGATCTTCTACTTTATAATACCCTCAAAATCTCTCATATATATGAATTCACTTTCAAAATTTTGAAGATATCATAATGCTTATATGTAGCCAAGCATCAACGAAAAAAATTGGCCTTGGTACTTCTGTTTTTGTGTGTCATCAATATTTTAAGGTCCTTTTATAAATGATGTCCTTTAACGCAATGCGAATTTTACTCTTTTTATCCCCTTTCCATTGTGTAGACACCCATCCTAGAACCAGCCTAAGCACCTCCCTAGGTCCCTAACACTCGTCCACTGACCATAAACCCTAAGTGAAACTCCGAGTACTGATCTGAAGGCCATCATGCACTCTTTAACCTCGTTTGAATCTGGTCAACTCTCCAACCACAACGAAGTTAAACAGAACCTCTAAGGGCACTGAATCGCCTTTCCAACGGTCCGTCCCATATGTAATTCGGCCTCACGGTCAGTACGAACGATTAGTTTTACTCCGAGTACTGATTTAAAGACCACTAGCTGCTCCTGAGCCCTATTTGATTTGAGTTAACTCTCCAACCTGAGCGAATCGTAATGAAATCTTGAATGTCTATGAATCACCTTTCCAACGGTACGTCCCGTGTGTGAATCAGCCTCATGGTTTGCACGAACGATTCATTTTACTTGAAAGGTCCACCAGGAGCTTTCAGGCCCCATTTGACCTTGGTCAACTCTCCAAACTGAGTGAATCTCAATAAAATCTTAAAGGGCAGTGAATTCCCTTTCCAATGGTCCATTTCGTGTATGAATCGGCCTCACTATTCGCACGAACGATCCGTTTTCCTTTAAAAAAACTCTAGTTTAATGACCATCGGGCACTTTTGAGCCCCATTTGACTTTGATCAATTCATAGTACTGAGAGTGGATCAATGTATTCTTTAAGGTATCTGAATTCCCTTTCCAACAGTCCTAGTCATGTGCTATTCGGACTTACGATTTTCATTTTATGCTCATTTTTCAGAAAAGTCCGTTCCTTGTTGCCTATTGGCACTCCAGACACCTTGCCTATTGGAAAGGTGTACTTTTCCTTACTCAGCTAGGTAGGCTAGGGGATATGCTTATTGGCACCCCCTTGATCCTAAATTCCATTATAAAAGGGCCATGACCTCACCCTTGGAAAGGAGTCCCTTACAATAGTAAAAAACACTCTCCTCAAAATCAGAGCCCTCTATTTTTTTAAAAAGTTAATTTTCCAACATTCCCTTACCTCACTTAGCTATCCACCTCATCATACCATATTACCTTCATACCACTTCAAAAATCAACATACTGACATTCTAAATTTAGCAACAAATATCTATCAAGGAAGTTTATTCCTCACTCTTTTCTAGTTTTATTCATTTAAGGGTTATTCACCTTATTCTCATTTTATTATATCTTCCAGTTTTGTTTTATTATCTGACATCAAACAATCTTTAATTTTTACTATTAGTATCGCACACAACTTACTTTCATTAAAAAATCCAAAAAAGACAAAAAGAGGGTTCATTCATAAATTCCAAAACTTAGACTTCTATTTTCTCACACTTTCATATTTAAACACACTTGTCTGCAAAAACACTAAAAAAGGAGTCCTACAATTGGATTTATGGGTTGAACCCCACTCCTATGCTATTTTCAAACTACGTGGACTTTAATGCCTCTTGAGTTACGTAGGCGTCTTGGTCCAATCTCGAGATTCTAGTCATCCCTTTTCATTTTTATATCATTTATACTATATATATTTCATTACATATTTGTGTCTCGTCTAGCGTGCACATTTGCTCTTTCATAGCAATTCGTGATTTAGTGAACACTTAGATCATATATTTATGACTATTTTCGGGTACACTCCTACGGATGAGTCCGTTCTGTCCATTCCATGATATGAGTCATACAATTCCATTCTCAAGTTGCTTATATTATACACATGTACACACACATCACGGAGAAAAAATGAGAAGATTAACATAGCCCATGAGAGATCGAAAGGATGGAATAGGTGCCTAACACCTTCCCATTCTATAACATAGTCCCCAGACCCTTCGAATCAATTAGTTTTGTATGCATCAATTTGACCTTGATGCTATTCTCTCGAGGCGATGACACTCTTTTGCCTATTTTGAGAAAAATAGGCTGGTGACTCCATCTCTTCGTATTATCCCCATTTGACGATGACCAATTTTATATCTGAGGCTAGACTACAAAGAGGCCAACACGAGTGGTAGAAAAAGGACTTCCATATCCTCGAATCACCCACATGCGCTTGGCTAAAAAAGGGAAGAGAGAGGGGGGGGGGGGGGGGGGTTACCTTTTCCTCCTTCTTCCTCCCCTCGTCCCGACCTCGAGGCCTATAACCACACCAAAGGAATTCGATCCGAATGGCCATAGTGGCGAATCTGCTAGGAACTTTTTATAGGACTAGACTCTATTTCTACATGGGTGTTACTTCTTTATTCTCCTTCTTTTCTACATGTGTACATATGCCTCCACTTTTATGTTCCTTTTACTCCTTTGCTTACTCCTTGTATATTTATCCCATGGTTATCTCTACCATGCTCTATCCTCATGTATATATCACTATTCACTCACTTGTACACGCTCACCATGTTTTACATTACATCCACTTGTATATATTTTCCATGCTTCACTTCACACACTCACACTTATATATAGTTTCACCTTTACTTACATGCTCCACACACCACTTGTAGATTATCCATTATTAGCCTCACTAGAACACACCCTCACTTCTCTCCCTAGTATATATCTCCATTATCGCTTACACATCTCACACACTACTTATAGATTATCCATGCTTATTCACACTAGCACACACCTTCACTTGTATATATTTTCATATTCACTCACATTATTCCCATGTCACTTTCTCACCTTACACATATCACTCACTTATACAATCACATGTTTCCCTATCATCATGCTTAGTATAGTCTTTATGCTCCATGCTATCTTCACTTTTGATATTTGTATATTCTCCCTCATAGTGGTAGCACTCCACTTACTTAGCATGCGAAAAAAATTTCTACAAGATATTAATCAAGACTCATGCATCTTTGCACACTAAATCACCAGAGTATGGCAATATTGACCAAAATTTTGTCCTATACTGGGGAATCACTTCATGATGGGTGCGGATCCTGTAGGGCGCGGTTAACCTAAGTGATATGATTCTCACCTTTCGTTAGACTCGTAACTTCTACGTATATCAAACGGTTCCCCTCGCATCGTACCGCTTGACCGAACTCACAACATGAGGTATATGGAAAGGAACTCGTTCACGTACGTCGAGTATATTGAATTCGCACTCACATGTATCTTCCCCATGAGGTATATCGTGTTGAAATTAACTTACAGTCAGGTACATCAAATGTCTTGTCCATATGTACCGATGAATGAATGACCTTATAGGCAAGAGGTATATTATGGAAGGCATGCAAAAGGGGGGAACCCTTTCACTAACCCACCAAATGTATAACCTTTATATAGGTGTCTACCTTAATACACTCATAATTAGTTCGTCAATTACTATACAAAACTCTAACGAATTACTGATCGCCATATCGCTCGAATTTTTACTATTTTGCCCATTTTAAAAATAGGACCCTATTTGTGAGCCTGAAAACAAGTCAAGTCGTATCTTATATTTTTATATACCCAATCTTTTCCCTAGGCTCGGGTCCTGTCTGACATTTTCCTTGCATTTAGGCAAATGTAATATAAGCGAAAAGTAATAATAATAATCATGCTGAGGATTTTCCCTTTTTCCCTCTTTTCAAAAATAAAAATACCAAAAAATATTTTCCCTTTTTTCCAAAATACCAAAAATACTCCCTTTCTCTTCCAAAATAAACCAAAATCATTTTTCCTCTCAAGTCGATCACATACCAGACTTTTGCTTGGCTCTTTATTGGATTCGATCTTTCATCAAACCACCCCGAAGATCCATTGATTCCTCTGCTACTTTGATCGAATTCGAGATCTACCTCCCCTGATGTCCATTCTAGCCCAACTTAGTGCTAAGATTTATAACCTTCAAGATGATGTCCAACAGATGCAGCCACATCGAGCCCAGAATACTAAAGCTCATGAACTTGAGATACTCTTTCCTTATGCTATGGGTCCACCTGCCCCCGATCCAGTTTGGGTCCCATAGGACTACCAACATGACTTGCCTACAAATGGTCCCACCTCGCTCAACTTCCGATTCAAAACCTTACCCAGCCAGAGGTTAATCCGCTAATGCCTATGGACCTTAAAGAATAAAAGCTGAATAAGGTCAAGGAAGGCCTCAAACTATTGTTAAAGAAGTTTGATCAAGTCAAGATCTCCAAAAATTACATGGATTACACCCACATGTCTCCCTATCCTAAGGACAGATTGCTAAAAAAATTCAAGACGTCAGGCATCGAGAAGTTCGGGGCAACGGGCCCCCAATAGTGCATCTATGTAGCTACCACCGAGACATAACCCTTCATGGATCTTCGAAAGAAATAATGGCCTATATGTTTCAACAAACCTTGAAAGAGAATGCTATTCGATTTTTCTTATCTCTCAAAGAATCCAAAATCCATAGCTGGGAGGATGTAGCTAGGGAGTTCACGTCCTAGTACAAACACAATGAAGAACTGGAGGTGACATGCAGAGTCCAAGAGCTACTGAAGCAAAACCCCGAGGAATCAGTCTCTAGCTTCATTGGGAGGTGAAGAGAGAAAGTCGCCATCATGACAAACAGGTGCTCAGAGGAAGAATAATTGAGCGTTATGAAAAATAACTTCTTGCCCCATATCCGAGCATTTATGGGAGGACAGTACTACCCTCACTTTAGAGCCCATCAGGAGGATGGTGTAGAAATTGAAAAAAGGGTTACCAAAGTGGAGTCTGAACCGAAGAAGTTGATCTTATAGTTCACATTGTGATATGATGACAAGGCTGCTAATGCCTCGGTCTCAACCATCAATAAAATATCTTAATCTATCACTTATTCGGCACCCGAAAATCTCCCCAATCCTATTAGAAAAGAATAAACTGAACTCCACGCTCCCCTATCAAAAGTATACCAGACCCTGCTAGCCCGAAACCTCATTAAATCGTTGGAACCCCGACCATTACCAAATCCTCTTACTAAAAACTTCAAATATGGTGATCGCTGCGAATTTTATCAAATTACAGGCCACACCACCGACTAATGATTTCACCTCAAAAACATAATCCAAGGCTTTATAGACCGGGGCATCATCTCCTCGCCAGATAATCCCAAACCCAAAACCACTCACAACCCTCTCCTAGCACATTAAATAGAACAAATTCCATCTTTATGGAAAATAACCCATATTTACCTTTCTATCCAAATTATGTCTGTCTAAATACCCAGCATATTTACAATCTCACCCAAATCTCTCAAAGTTTGCCCATCCTTTTTCCTACACCCCATAAGATTTACTGATCAAGCTCTGTTGCTCCTCATACGAGCATGTACTACTGTTCTCACTCGATCAGAGGGGGGAGGCATGGAACTACCTGTAGAACTATATCAATTTCGAAGGTTTGGGATGAAACTGTTCGCAAAGATGACCATCGACTACGAGAAGTTCAATAGCCTATTTATGGAAGCCCGAAAGTGGGCTTGAGATCAAACAAATGGGTGGCACCCGTAGAAGAAATTATCCTGGATGATGTTGTATAAACCATGACAGATATGTTTCGTCGAAAAATAGGAATATGAAGTATCCCTGAGTTACTCTCAGCCTTAAAACTCGAGGGACGATTTGTCCCTTCACTCCCGTACTTCCCCATTGAGCAGGAAGACATGTTTGATAAAGCTATAGAGGTTGTTAAATGCATCGATTTCTCTTTTGAGGAGGTTCTCAATGTTGTATTCCCTGAAGATGAAATAAATGAAGATTTTTAGTATCTTGTTGCGCCTTATATTAATTACATTGATTCTAATCAAAATTTTTGATGATGATAATTTTGTAAATGAACGATTCCTAACTTATCTCAATAAGGAAAATAATAAACAACATAACAACGTTTAAACTAATAATGATGATAATATTATTATTAATCTCGTAACTAGTAGCCATAGGCACGAGATTAGGATAAGGTCCACCCTCAATGAGAATGAGCGGGAGAAATTTAAAGAGTTGCTGAAAGAGTTCGTAGACGTCATTGCATGGTCCTACGATGACATGCACGGCATTGACCCAGAGATAGCTCAGCGTGAGATCCCTACATTCCTGGAATGCAAACTGGTTAAGCAAAAATTAATGAATCTCTAAATGAAAGGGTCTCTTAGGGTTAAAGAATAAGTAGAAAAACATATTAACATGGGTTTCATTCACGTAGTCGAATACCCTACATGGCTTGCAAATATCGTCCCCGTGCCGAAATCGAGAGGAATATTCCACACATGTGTTGACTGTCGGGATTTAAATAAAGCATCCCCCAAAGATGATTATAATTTAACAAATAACAACGTGATCTTGGATAACATGGCCAACCACGCCCTCAAGTCATTTGTCGATGGATTTGCCGTCTATAACTAAATGAAAATGCACCCTGACCACCAGGAATAAAATACCTTCATTACCCTGTGGGGGACTTTCTGCTACACTGTCATGCCATTTAGGCTAAAAAATGAAGGGGCTACCTACCAAAGGTCAACTACAACCATCCTACATGACCTCATTCACAAAGAAGTTGAGGTCTACGTTGATGACATGATCATCAAGTCCAAGACTCCGAAAGGTTATATCCCTATCTTGAGAAAATTCTTCGAGCGACTGTGACAGTACCAGATGCGACTCAACCGACAAAAGTGTGTCTTCGGTGTCACTAAAGGGAAGCTCCTTATATTCATGGTTATTGATAAAGGAATTGAAGTATATCCCAGCGAACTGAAAGCCATACTCGAGATTCCACCACCCCGAACGGAGAAAGAAGTATGAGGATTCCTGGGTAAACTACAATACATCAGTCGGTTTATCAACCAACTTACCTCTATCTACGAACCCATTTTTAAACTTCTTAGGAAGAATTCAACCAAATTTTGGAACGAGGCATGCCAAGAAGCCTTTGACCCGATCAATCGATACCGTACTTGACCTACGATGCCCATGCCTCGGTAGCTAGGTCTCCACCTCCTCCTATACTTAACTGCCACTAATACTATAACAGGGCCTTTGCTAGCACTACACCAAAAATAGTAACTTGTCATGGTCAAAAACCTTGATAAGGCAGACTTGTCACGGTCAAAGACTGTGAAAAGAATTAGGGTGATAATTCTTTTATTATGGTCAAAGTTGGTGACAAGTTCAATTCTTGTCATAGACTTTTATCGTGACAAGTTTGTGACAAAGTAAAAAATTTCACAAACTTTGACCATGACAAGTTCATGAAAAAGAAAAACTTGTCATGATCAAAGTCCGTGACAATTCTAGGTAGATTTATAAAAAAAATTGTTGGGAAGTATGGCCACTGCCACTGCCCAACAATATATTTTAACCTATTACAGCATAAACTAAAGCCATACATATCAATTCAATGATATTATCAAACAATAATAATATAAAAATATCCAACATTCAATATTCTTAACCGACTGAAAAATTCAAATGAAATTAATACAAAGAATTGTCAAGGGGATGAGTTTTGAACAAGTCTAATGAGGAAGGTAGGCCACATTACATATGAATTGAGACAACGTGAACCCTTGCGTCAATTAGTTGCAACACACGTCCATGAACCATAATACCCGGCTGTGATTTCGGGTCCCTCAACCCCCTAGCTATGGGCTTTCCACCCCGTGTGTCTATTATATACACAGTTGGCCAACTAATTATTGACATAGGTCGTTCGACGGGGGTAAAGGTGGAAAATGGATCATATGCAGGAGATGAGGGGGTGGGTATCGGTGGTGAGGGTGATAGAGATGGAGTTGTGGTGTCCTCTTCTAACTCTTTCCCCTTGCCCTTACATGAGTTGGACCCCGACTGATGGTTCATGTACTCGAACATATTATGGATCGCCGTCTCCAACCTTTCTAACTTGTCACCATGGGTGTCCACCTTATGAGAAAGTCCAGTGTTGCTCGTCTCAATCCCAGTGAGCCTTGACTTCCCCAACCGAGAGCTCACCCCCTTGTTCACCCCTTGTGATCGACCCCGAGCACTTGGCTTAGTGCGTCTAGAGCTAAATATGCCTTGTTGGCATCAGACTGGGAGTTGTGCAGTTTCTTAAGCTTTGCCTAAAATGACAAAAGGTACACGATTAGTTAACTTAATTAAAAAATATAACGTAATTAAAAAAAATAAACACTCGTAAGATATTTTTATAACTTATAATTATGGTTTCCACATAGGCATGGAGCCTATGTGGCTTATCCCTAGGGCCATTCCCCGTCTCCTGAAATAAAATAATGCAGAATTAGTAAGTAATGAAAAGTAATCCCAATTTAGAATAACATAAAACTAAAATGAAAGAAAATTAAAAACTTACCATCTTGTGCTCTACCTCGGCATATGACGTACTCCCGGAGTAGTGCACGTCGACCCTTTTGGCCTGGTTTGCCCTCCACGATTGATGAGAGGACAACTGTCAATCCGAGATCTCATTGTCGACAAATTGCAGCAATCTTGCCAATGAGATCGTCTCCTTCGATTGTTCCGTGTCAAGAACTCTCAATATGGACTCCCGGTCCTGGTCAAAGTACTGTGCCCTCATGTTTTTTCAACGTTTTATATTAATCTCTCAATTGTTCGAACGTGGTGTCGCAAGCATGTGGGGAAGGCCGAATTGTTCCTGCCAAACAAATACAAACCCAAAAAGAAAGTAAGTGTTAGTTTTATTTAAATTATAAAATATAATGAAATATAAATATAAATATGTAATACCCCGCTCAATTAAATACCGGGTGATCAGTCCTATACCCAATTAAAACAGAATTTACAGTTGGTCCATTCTTAGCATCACTGTCGAAAAACATTTTTTTCTCACCTAATATCCAATTAATCAGGTGTTAAACTTTTCAAATTTTAATATAATTGAAAAATTCCACTTTTAAAACATAAACCATTTCACACAATCCATTCACACAATGAATAACAAATGAGTAATATCAAAACTGAATTAAATGCAACTGAAATAAAACTCTCCAGTTAAATATCTTAATACAATAAACTCCGATAAAGCCAAATGTATCAAGAATTGACGTAATACATTAACTGATTAGGATAGAATGGAAATACTTAAATCCTCTTGGGAGACATGCCCTAAATGAAAGATCAACTAAAGAGTATAAACCAATGAATATGAAAGCATCTAAACAAAGTCCAAAATTCCATAGCATCCATATATCGTCAAAAATATTAATCCTCTATGGTTGGCGTCCATACGACTGGACACCTGATATAGGAGATATAAAAGATAAGAGAATATGTAAGAAAAATGGGTCAGAGCCCGATGTAAAAATAATTTAGAAAATAGCAAGTGAATAAATGCTATATTCAACAATTATTATATACATGTTAGGTTATCAGACTCTCTCTTGAGATCCTCACCTCTCATCTAGAGTGCACACCTAACATACCTTAAAACTATACTAGTTACTATTCCCATGCTAACTAGTTCATATCCGTGCCAACTAACCATAGCACATATCTTTCCTACGTATTCTACTCTTAATACATATGATAAAGATATATAAACATACATTTATTTTCATCATGGATAAGCCATGTTTCCAGTACAATATAATTAAGTGTTCTCATACTTAATTCATTCAAGTTTCACTATTAAACATGTCTACTCAATTCCCATAGTAGATAATATCACAAATGTATATATACATTAACTCTATTATATATATACAACACTATACCCCGAGACACATCAGCGGTGCATGCATACTCTGCTATCATGTCCCAGTTGATCTCGACAATGTATAAAGGACCATAGGTTAAATATGTCCCACAAACCATAATTAACAAATCACAAATAGTGGAAGCGAACATAGTCCTAAGAATTTGGGCTACGCACATACCTACGCACCCAAAAGACCGTTCAATACCATTCTTCTCACTAATGGCAATCCAACCTAAGTCCTATGTTCTGAGGAAACAAGTCAAAGATCCCCCTTAAGGCTCATGAGGATATGACTGCCCTCTACGCGCAAACCTCTCGTTGATAGCAAGTAGCATAGGCATGTCATACACACAAATTATCAATGAATAGGTATATACTCATCATATATAGTAATATACATACACTCGACCTGTATATATCATAATAGGAATTTATCCTATCCCAAGTACCCGTTGTATTTACCAATACTACCCGTACTTTATTATGTAGTTATCACTTATATAATGTCTTTCTCACTTTAATATAACTTTTCAACATTAACCCAAGTCTTTCACTCCTTATTAATGTACCTAAATTATTCAAACATAATTCATCGTATTTTATTACGTAGTTACCACTCACACAATTTTCTATCCTTAATTCAATATTTAATTTCCCAACATTAACCCAAGTCTCTCACTCTTTGTTAATATGCCAAAATTATTCAGAACCTACTGTGGGCTAAAATACAATTCCCCAAACTTTTCTGGGCTAAAACAAAATTTCTAGAATCTCATTAGAAACCCAGAATTCTTGTTCAAGCGATATGGCATCTCGTTCGAACGATAGTATGCCTCGTTCGAACGAGATCAGCGTCATTCCATATCGTCTTCAACCTCAGTTTTCTGCGTTTTTCTTCATGATCTTACACCCAAACCCTCATGGATTATATTCTACCCAAAACCCAGATATTTTAACATTGTTCTAACATGTTCAAGGGTGATTTTCACATAAGACCAACATCCATATGTTCATAAGGGTATAATCATCAAACCCATTAAATCATTAAATTTTCAATTTATCTAAATTCTTCATTTTTATACCTCTTAAAAACCCAGAATTTAGAACTATGATTTAATATCTAAATCATCAAATTTCCATATTCAACATGAGTAGGATTCATACACATGCAATACATATCATCATTTTCATATCTTCAATAAACATATATATATATATATATATATATATATATATATATGCATCCTTTACATGTAAAACCTATCCATTTTCATATTCGTAGCCTCTACATGTATAAATCTCCAACTACATGAATTTGCCTATTCATTAAACTTGATTTATCAATCATTTTAATCCCAAATTCATAGGTTCATCAATGCAAAAGAAAATCCTGTCCTAAAATGGATAATATAAGCACCAAAATAAAGCAAGAATTACACTTGCCTTATGTGTAGGTTTGAACCTTTGGAGAAGACAAGTGTAGGACTCCCTCCTCTTTTTCTGACGATTATGCGGTAGTGGTGCAACGTGTAGAGATGGTGGTTGCCCCCTTAATTTTCCCTAGGTGACTCTTCCTTTCCAAGAAATTCTTCCTCTCCTCTAGATAACCTTTCACTTTCTCTCTAAGTCTTTTCACTCTCTCTCAAAACACGTCACTTTGTGTTTTGAAGAAATTAACCTTACGTAAAATCTAAATTCACATATATAACAAGTCTCCAAGGTTATCTAAAAGATAAAAAACGTAGGTACTATTCATATCCCAAGAAAAATGATTAAAATGCCCCTTGGGGGTGTCCTTTCATCTTCCAATTGACCCAAGACCCAAATCAAACCCCCCGGGTAGACTTTTTGGCCTATTTCGATCCTTCCAAACTCAACGACACACTCGAAATGATCATCCGAATGACTTAAAAATAAATGTCATTTTATTCCTTTAATTTTAGTCTCGATAAGACTCATAAGCGCGTCCCGACGTAATTTCCATTTTTATCATATTATTTACTCACAACAATATCAAACATCATCATATCGACATATTACTTTATATCACTAAGTAATATTCGAAATAATATGTATATTACTTAAATCTCTAGTAATATTCAATCCGAATTAACCACCCATATTTTTATGTATCTTAAATCTCTAGTAATATTCAATCGATCCATAATTATATTACTAACGTAGATTTCGGATTGAATATTACTATTCAATCCGAAATCATATGTATATTACTAGAGATTGAATAGTGACCCCTCTGATTAGTAATATTGGGTTATATACATACGTAGAGTAATCCAATCCGAACTGGAAAAAAGTGAGCTACCTTAGTCAACCGATCCATAATTACCCATTTGGAATAGTGACCCCTCTGAGAAGTAGGTAACCCTATGATGAAGTCCATGAGAATGCTCTCCCATTTCCACATTGGTATCTTTAATGGATGAAGAAAACCAATTGCCTTCTGATGATCCACCTTCACTAACTGACAAGTGGCGCACTTAGAGACAAACTCAACAATGTCTATTTTCATCCCACTCCACCAATATTAGCGTCGCATATCCTGGTACATTTTATCCCCAATGGGATGTACCGCAAATAAGGATCCATGTGATTCGAACATCATCGCATGCCACAAATCCTTCCATTTCTCTTTCCGCACAACGGCTAATTTAGCTAGTGGCCTATGGCTCAACACGTTAGGTACTACGTTAGCCTTTCCCGGGTGGTAATGTATCTCAAACTTATAATCCTTCATGAACTCAATCCACCTATGTAACGCATATTCAATTCTCTTTGAGTGAAGAAATAATGCAGTGACTTATGATCCATGAATAGGCAAAATTTCTCCCCCAACAAATAATGCCTCCATATCGGAAGAGCAAACCCGACTGCTGCAAGTTCCAAGTCGTGGGTGGGGTAATTCTTCTCATGAGGCTTAAGCTTTCTATATTCATAGGCTATAGCCTTCTGTTCCTGCTGTAAGACTCCACCAAGCCCCTGTAATGATGCGTCAGTGTAAACCAAGTACTCCACTCCTGGTTTGGGCAATGCTAGTACGGGTGCTGAAGTTAACTTCTCTTCCATCTCGTCGAATGCCATCTGACATTCATCGTCCCAAATAAATGGTACTCCCTTACGGGTTAGATTTGTCATCAGACCCACAATCGTTGAAAAACCTCGAATGAACCGTCTATAGTACTCGACCAATCCCAAGAAATTGCGTACCTCTATCGATTACCACTAATACTTTACTAGGATCCACATATATTCCCATCTCGCACACAATATGCCCAAGAAACTTTACTTCCTGAAGTCAAAATCCACACTTCTCGTATTTTGCATATAACTGATGCTCACGTAGTATTTGTAGGACCTTCCGTAAATGCTCGACATTCTCCTCCTCAGTCTGAGAATAAATCAGGATGTCATCTATGAAAATAATGACAAACTGGTCTAAGAACTTTTTGAACACTTTATTCATCAAGTCCATGAATACTGCCAGCGCATTGGTTAGCCCAAACGGCATAACCCGAAACTCATAAGATCCATATCTCGTCAGAAATGCAGTCTTGGAAACGTCCCGCTCCTTAATACGCAATTGATTTATTTATGACTAATTAGGTCCACAATTTAATGTGTCTTCACCCTTAAGACTTATATTCAAACCCTTTTATATATAGTTTCTCAGGATTTTGCCAGTCTTCTACTACCAGCCTAGATATAATTGCATTTTTTGAGTTGACAATGAAGCTGAGAGCATTTATAGACTTTCTATACCCTATATTTCCATCCTCATCCCTAAAAAATTTCTCACTCTCTCTTAAAGATCCTCATAATGGATTACATCCAATTTTACCTTGTCAAACTCGAAATATTTGATAGGTTTGATTTGAAATAACAATTTCAAATGTAATTCACATTGACGTAGTTGTAGTTTTATGTATGAGTTATGATAAAAACACACACTCTTTCCATGAACTATTGAATGTATTTTAATATATTGCATTCTTGTGTTAGTCACTCAACGTACAATGCGTCTAAAAAACACTTGCTTTAAGATAGGTATTAAGTGTAGGTGTGTGTATATATAATCTTAATGTGCATATTCTTTATATATCTACTTAGATTTTCATTTCTTCTTTACTGTAGAAAATTAGATTCATACACAACATTGACCAATAACTTTAATTATTGTCTACCAAGTTATATCCTTGAGTTTGAACAATTTCAATTTTTAGAATAGAATAACCTCATCACCGACTTATAAACCATCAATTGCACATTTTTAGCCAAAGAAAAGAGTTTCACATTAGAAAACCTTCTAAGGCCACAAATGTATATATGTGACAATAAAATCCCCGCCCAACACTTTCTCAGTAGTAAAACATTACATCTTTTACAAAACATTTTATCTCAGGGAGCAGCCCATAAGAGAGAAGAATGATGGTTTTTCTCCCTCAACGAGGATTGATTATAATATAATACACACATATTATTGATGAATATGTGTATATATTATGATCATTACTTCTTGAGGTTCGAACATCATCATTCTTCTATCTTGTGGGCCGCTCCCTTAGATCAAAAATTGTGTAAAAGATGTAATGTTTTACTATTGAGAAAGTGCTGGGCAGGGATTTTGGTGTCATATATATACATTTGTGGCCTGAGAAGGTTTGCTAATATGAAACTCTTCTATTTGACTAAAATGTGAAATTCTTCCATTTCAACATCTCTAATATCCTTTAACTTGGTGATGAGGTTGTTCTATTCTAAAAATTGAAATTCTTCAAACTCAAGGACATGAGTTGGTAGACAATAATTGAAGTTATTGGTCAGTGTTGTGTATAAATGAAAATTTATGCAATAAATAAGAAAAGAAAAGCCTAAGTAGATATATAATGAATATAAACATTAAGATTATATATAAACACACCTACTCTTAATACCTATCTAATAACAAATATTTTTTGAATGCATTGTATATTGAGTGGCTAACAGAACAATGCAATATATTAAACACATTCAGTAGTTCATGCTATGAGTGGGTGTTTTCAGCACAACTCATACATAAAACTATAACTACGTCGATGTGAATTATGCTTTAAATTGTTACTTCAAATCAAACTTATCTACTAATTCAAGTTTGACAAGGTTATGCTTACGGTAATCCATTCTGAGGATCTTTGTGTGTGTGTGTGTGTGTATGAGAGAGAGAGAGAGTTTTGAGGGAGTGACAGGGAGGATATATGGTATATAAATTGTTGTCCATTATGTTCCATACTTTATTTTCGTCCAATAGAGGTATGTGTTGATTTTTCATTCATTTGTTTTGTCAGAGAACATGAGCAAAAATTGCAAATAGCAAGACTTAGGCTTGAAAACAAGTTATTGAATGGAGAAAATGCAAAATAGCCTGCAAATAGCCACCCGAGAGGCACGAAAAACTCCTACGGAACTAACATAACACATGGAAACTAACCGTATAATCATGAGATTCCCGGTTGGAGAACATGGCCAAGAATCGTAATAGCCAAACTTCAACTTGATAACATGTTGTTGAACAACGAAAATAAAAAACATCCCACAAACGGCCCCATGAAAGGTAGGACACCTCCCACGGGATCAACAAAACATGTGGCAATTGACCCCATAGTCACGGGATGCTCCGTTTGAGAACATGACCAAAATTTACAAATAGCGAGACTTAGGATTGAAAAAATGGCGTTGAAGAGTGAAAATGCAAAACAGCCCCCAAACGACCCCACAAGAGGCATAAACACCTCCCAAGGGACCAACGTAATAAGTGGCCACTGACCTCATAGCTATAGGATGACCCATTTTAGAATACGAGCAAAAATTACAAATAGCCAGACATAGGCTTGAAAACATGCCGTTGAACGGAGAAAATGCAAAACAACACCCAAACAGCCTCGTGAGAGGCACGGACACCTCCCACAAGACTAACATAACACATGGCAACTGACTACGTGGTCATGAGATGCCCGGTTGGAGAACATGACCTAAAATTTCAAATAGCCAGACTTAGGCTTGAAAACATGCCGTTGAAGGGTAAAAATCCAAAATCACCCCAAACAATCCAGCGAGAGGCACGGACCCTTACCATGGGACCGATGTAACATGTCGTAACTGATCGCATAGTCACGGGATGCTCACTTGGAAAACATAGCCAAAAATTACAAATAGCCAGAATTAGTCTTGAAACATGTCATTTAACAAAAAAAATGCAAAATCACCCCCAAATGGCTCACGAGAGGTGTGGAAAACTCCCATGGGACCAACATAACATTAGCAATTGACCTTATAGTCACGGGATGCTCGGTTTGGGAACATGACCAAAAATTTCAAATAGCTAAACTTAGATTTAAAAACATGCCTTTGAAGGTTGCAAACACAAAACGACCCACAAAAGGCCCCGTGATAGGCATGTACACCTCCTACGGGACCAACGTAACATGTAGCATTTGACCCCGTGGTCACGGGATGCTCGATTTGAGAACATGACCAAAAAATTTATATAGCTAGACTTAGGCTTGAAAACTTGTCGTTGAAGGGGAAAAAAGTAAAGCATCCCACAAACACTCCCATACGGGACACACACACCTCCAACGGGACCAACGTAGTACATGGCAACTGACCCCATGGTCACAGGATGCTAGATTGAGAACATTACTAGAAATTGCAAATAGCTAGACATAGACTTGAAAATATACCAATGAAGGGTGAAAATGAAAAATAGCCCCCCAAATGCCACTACAAGGGCAACATACACCTCTCATGGAACTAACGTAACACATAGCAATTGACCCCGCAATCACGGGATGCCTAATTTGAGCACATGATTAAAAAGTGCAAATAGCTAGACTTAGTCTTGAAAAAATGTCATTGAAGGGTGAAAAAGAAAAAAAGGCGCCCAAACTCCCCTGCAAAGAGCACAAACACCTCCCACGGGACAAACGTAATGTGTACCAACTGACCGCATAGTCACAGGGTGCCCAGATTGAGAACATTACTAAAAGTTACAAATAGCTAGTCTTTGGCTTGAAAATATGTCGTTAAAGGTTGTTACTTACCAATTGTGACATTTTTCAAGGCCATTGTTACTTTCCGCTTGTTACTTACCAATTGTGATATTTTTGAAATCCATTGTTACTTACCACCTGTGACATTTTTTAAAATCTGTTTGTAGGCCTCAATGGACAAGGAATATTTGGAACATATTCACGCAAGCATTTGTTGTATTTTCATTTAAGTTGTACATATTCATGCAAAATGCATTGTATTTTATTTTGTGTTGTACATATACACTCAAGCATGCATTGTATTTTATTATTTATTCACGAAAGCATGCATTAGTTAACTTTACATATTGGCCAAATATTTATGTTCGAAATTGTAAACAAGTTTATTTAAAAGTTTTTTAAAAATGCAAAAAATAAATTTTATTTTTATATTTTTTATGGGGTTAAGGTTCTGGACCATGACCAAAAGACTTTTTTTTAAGTAAAAAATAGGGGTGGCCATGAGTCTAGACCGTGACAAGACCCGTGACTAAGAATTTTTTTTTTTAAAAACAAAAATTCGGGTCGCGGTCTATTACCATGACTAGACCCGTGACAGTGGCCACAGGTTATGAACGCGACCAAAAATCCACCGTATGGGTCATGGGCATGGAACATGACCCAGTATGGTACCTGGTCATAGTCCATGTTCTCCCACGTTGGTCGCTGATGGCGATAGTGACACACAATTTTATCACGCTTCATATTGTCACGGGTGTTGACCGTAACCTATGCTTGTGGTCACGGGTCAAAATCGTGACCATTGGCGATATAAAGTGTAGTGAAGAGAACTGGGTAAAACCATTCAATAGAGTTAGATGTCCCCAGCTGAGCAGACTTACCAAAGGATGGCCTTAGCTCAGTGTAGCAGATCAGCCTTAGGCAACGTGGTCGATCTTTTTTCCACCTAAACGGATAAGATTATTTCCACTAAGGCTAACTGACATTATACAACTTTGATAACTCTGTTACAATATGACGAGTACCATATGAATGGCATCATCGTTAGCAAGCATGTGGAAGGACATTCCTTTATGGGTAAACCATTAAACCATGCTACATCTTGATAGTAATCCATTTAAAAGATGCACATTCCTAACCTATAACGGAAGGGCACGTGTAAACCCCATACTCTAGGCCTGATGTCATTTTCTCAAGCTCATTCACTATAAAATGAGAGATCCCCCATTAGGATTTGGATCGATAGAGAGATACTCAGACGTTCAAACTATCAAATCACTAGGTGAGTAGAGATTAAGGTAACTATATTGTTCTTAGACACATGGTCAACTAAAACACAGTACAAAAAGCTACCCTGTGGACATAGGCCCCCTCCTTATGGGCCGAACCACGTAACTCTTAGTGTAACTCGCCTTATTCTCACCTCTGTCTTGACATATCTGCATTTCACTGCTTATTGTTGTCTGTTATCTCGGATTGGATCTCAACTTGCTAACACTAACATTAAAAATAATTTTAAACAATAACATTGTGTTAAAATTACTCGAGTTTCGTATTTTTTTTAAAGTGTATGAGTAAACAAATATAACAGTAACTTAACTAATACTTAAGGACTACTGATGTAATGTTAATGTTTTGTAGATTTTTCTTAAATGATTTTTTATAGATAGGAAACATATATTGTATGAATAAAAATAACATGAAATGAACTAGTACTTTCTCAATCTTAAACAACTGGCATTTTATCACAAACAGTAAAAATTGACTGTATCACTTTGCGTATATAATAATCATTTAATTTATAAACAAGGATTGTTGTAGTATTGTTGTCTAATAATAAGTAAATATTTAATGTGTCATTTGTTCTAGTTTTTAAACTGAATTTGATCATTAATTTGTGCACAATGTTTTTAGTCTTACAATCACTGTAATCACATTTCATGTGTAAAATAATTATTTGCTTCGATGAAATTATGAGCAAAAGTAATATTAAATCAATTGGTACTCACCAACTATTAATCAACTATGTATGCAATAAATTACTGCATAGCATACATTATATAATTATTTTCTGGTACACCATATATTTATTACAGACATTTGAATGTAATGTATGCCATGCATTAAGGTATGAACGACATATTAGACAACATACGTTCACTGTCTGTGACAAATTATTGCGTGGAACTAACTACACAATTACATTATGATGTACATATATATAGTCGGACAGTACATATATATTGTATGTGATGCAGTAAGGTATATATAAACAAGAATAAGGATAATGTTACTATGGACACATTATATACTAGACATATACAGATACTAACTGCAACAAAAGGTTTCAAAATATTGACGTTTGCACAATTTTATGCGGCTTAATTTTTTAACAACAATCATATTAAATAAAGTGGTAATTTCTAACTTTTCATCAACTGTTACTATCATACATACAGTTTATGTGACTATCAATTTTTATAGATTGTAAACATGTATTTTATAATTATGCTTGGTTATAAAGTTATTAAAACATATTAATGTAATGGTAATCTATCATTTTTTAAAGTTAGTAGTCTTTTTACTGTACCAGTTACATGATTCAAACACATCGTCTTAACCATAACACATAAAACAATGTAATATTATTGTATGGTGTTAAATTACTCGTTAACACACATGTAATTACATCTTGAATTGAATCAACTTAAACTTAATATGAATCGAACTTACGTCACTCAAAACTCTTTTTAGTTTTTAGAAAATTTGGGTAGAGTTTGCTTTGTTTATTAATGAAAACCAACCTTTTATAATTTATTTAAAAACAACATAAAAAGGCTACAAACACCAACAATAATACCATCAACCAATTAGGTCTACTAAGAAAATCACAATGTTAGTTTTAACTATAAATAAGTGTTCATTGGACTCAAATATCATTTAGATCCATAAATAGTATCTAGTCTATGTAATAAATACTATACTTAATTACAAAAAAACTGTGACACCCCGACTAATTAAATACCGGGTAGCTACTCCTTTATCTCATTAATACAGAATATCAAGTTGGTTCAGTTCTAGTATCACTGTCGAAAACATTTTCATTAATTACTAGACACCTAATATTTAAAAAGAGTGATGTCAAATCTTATTAATTAAATTAACCATCAACCAAATAATTTAAAACATCATTCAACCATTGCATAAACCATCTCATATGAATAACCAACAAAATGAGATAAACTGACGTCTGGGGTAAACACCCCAATACAATAGTATCAAAGTTAAATAAACCCAATACAACCGTGTGAATAAAAATAAATGAATCCAACAACTGAAATGAAATAATTGACTGAACTACTGTATCTAGATAGAAATGAGCGACATGCCCTAACAGATGTAGATAATATCTTAATAGAAATCAAAGGAATATGGAGACATCTAATACTGAGGTCCTGTAACTTCCACAGTAGCTACAACTCATCAACAGAATGGAACTCCTATGTTTCGCGTCCCTGTGTCTATGTACCTAAAAAGTTTTTATAAAAAAAAATAGATTCGAAGCAAACGGGTCAGAGCCCGAGGTTAAAATATTTTTAAAACAACAAGTTTTTAAATTACAATTTAAATAACACATATATTAAACATGTTAGTCACGTGCCCTCACTTGAGAATATCACCCCTCAACTATTGTGCACGCCTAATGCATTTTTATATATCTATATACCCAATTACTAGTTACACTATCTAGCCTAACCAGTCCCTATCCGTTCTACACGTAATCGGATTACCTTATGTTTTTACTCAATAATCCCCAATTATTAAATATTATCATATTTCGTATTTCATTAGCCAAATTCACATAACTTAAAACCCGGGTTTATTCCTCATGTACTTTCATTATCTTAGAATCTCCTTTTATCTTTTCTACTCAGCAACACACTAGAACAAATACAAGTGTATATATTTATCATACTCAATATGTATATATAAATATAACACCCCTTGGCTGAGCTGCGGTGCATACATACTCTGCTATCAAGTCCCGGTACATCACGTACGTGAGGATCACGAGTTTCGAATCTCTCAGGAACCGAATCAAAACAAATCACACATATTGAAGGCGAACATAGTTCACATACCCATGGGTCATGCACATACCTACGCTCCCATGGTCAGCTGGCTTATTAACTCACAAATAACTCTTCACAGTCCTATGTTCTTAAGGTACCAATCTAAATCCCCCCGAAGGAACACAAAGATAAGATGGTCCTTTCCTGAAAATCAACCTCCTATGATAGCAAGTATGGTAGGTATGTCATACACATAAAAATTCATATACTAAGTAGTCACACAACTTAGATAATTATCATATTAATATAGATATATTATAGGCCTATATCATAGTCTCACACGTATCATAGTATCATCCCGATTATTTCACGTAACATTTTTAGCTCGATAACTCTCGTCGTAAAATTCTGAATACTTAAACCTAACCCAAAAGGTTATTAAGTCTCCCGTTTATCTCTAAGGTTATCTCAGTAATTCATGCCCCCCTTACTAAGTCTCCCGATCGATCAATGAGTTATCTACCCAGATTTTCCTTTAACAGTTACGGGTTTCCCACTTTTATTCCTCCAATTCTCCATTACAACGCCCCAAACTAAAAAATAAGTGTACTAACTATTAAACCAACATATCTACATAAGTTTTAACGTCCAAGAATTATTAAACTATCATGGAACATCAATTTCTTGGATCAAAAGTCATGAGTATTACACAACCCTAGTTCGTAATGATTTCTACAATAATCATCATAAATATTAGTTAACTCTCGTTATTGCTAACCAATAATTTATAATTTCATTCATTTAATGTTTCCAGAAGATCCACTACATGCAAACCTACCCAAATTCGATAATTAAGTCTCCAATTTAATATTTTTCCAATTATTCATAAATTGACATCAAACCTAATCTAAGATGCAGAGTATATGCCTTTAATCATTGCAAGATAAATCAATTGCCTCTGATTATAATTTTCTAATCCTTTGATGATGAAGTTAGTTGGTTCTCCATCTCTTTCCAATCACAAATTCGGCAATGGTGTGTGTATGGTAGTTGTTTTGCCTTGGAACTCTCTCGAAACCCTTGCTTTCTTCTCACATTGCTCTCTCTTGTGTTTAATATTTAATGGACCAAATAACCCTAGGGGTTTTCTGATTTATAAAACCTAAATTTCGTAGGTTACTATTCACCAAAATTAGAAATGACTAAAATACCCTCCCCGGTTGCCGGTTTGGCCTAAAACCACCCGGAACCCAATCTAAACCCCCGGGTAGACTTTTCGGACTATCTCGACCCTTCTGGACACTTTGGTTCACTCTAAATGACCATACTGATGATATAAAAATAATTTACTTTTAAGTCCATTAAATTGAGTCCTAACACGACTGATACGCACGTCCCAACTTAATTACCGAAACTGTCATATTTTGAACTCGCGACAATTTTAATAAATTCAAAATCATATATTACTATACTCTCTCAGTAATATTTAACATAATTATTATAACCAAATACTAACTCTCTCGTCTAGCTAGTATTTAAATTCGGATTAATTTTCAGTTAATTTTCCAATTTAATTTAATTCATCCCATAATTTAAAATCAGTAAAAATACGGGGTATTACATACTTCCCCCCTAATAAAGGAATTTCATCTCGAAATTCGGGAATAAGGTTATACCTGGAAAGAATAACTCTGGATAACGCTCGCGCATCTTATCCTCGTGCTCCCAGGTATGTTCCTCAGCATTATGATGCTGCCACTGAACACGTACTAGCGGTACTATCTTCGATCTGAATTTCCTCTCGCTACGATCTAGGATAGCAACTAGCCCCTCATTGTAGTAACTATTGGGATGTAGATCAATTTCCTCTAAAGAAATGTGAGTATGGGCCAACTCATCTCGAAGATATCTCCTCAGTGAAGAAATATGGAACACGTCATGGATCCTATGCAAGTGTTCTGGTAATTCAAGTCTATAAGCAACTGGCCCAATCCGCTTGATGATAGGGAATGGCCCCATATACCTCGGCACCAACTTCCCCTTCTTCCCAAAACGCATAATCCCCTTCGTAGGAGACACTCGTAGCAACACTTGGTCCCCCACATTTAACTCTCAAAATAATCACTTGGCATCGGTGTAACTCTTATATCGATCCTGGGCAACTCGAATACGGCTCCGTATAATTTATATTCTCGCCAAAGTATCCTGGATCACCTCCGTCCCAAGTAGCTTGTTGTCCCCCACCTCTAGCCAATATGATGAGGAATGACAAGGTCTACCGTATAACGCCTCAAATGGAGCCATACCAATAGTAAACTCGTAGGAGTTATTATAGGCAAACTCCATCAGTGGAAGATACTGCTCCCAGACTCTGCCAAAGTCGAGGATGCACATACACAACATGTCCTCTAGGATCTGATTCGTCTGATCGGTCTGTCCATTAGTCTGTGGGTGATAGGTTGTACTCAACCGTAACTCTGTACCCATAGCTTCCTGGAAATTCTCCTAAAATGTAGACACAAATATCTTATCTCTGTCAGACACGATATCGAGAGGTACCCCGTGAAGTCTCACTATCTCAGCTATGAATATCTGGGTGTACTGTCCTGTGGTGTAATCTGTCTGGGCTCGCAGAAAGTGAGCTACCTTGGTCAACCGATCCACAATCACCCATATGGAATCGTGACCCCTCTGTGATGTAGGTAACCCCATGATGAAGTCCATTGAAATTATCTCCCATTTTCACCTAGGAACCTCTAATGGTTGTAGGACTCCTTCTAGTCTTTGATGGTCCACCTTTACCAGTTAATAAGTGGCCCATTTCGACACAAACTCGACAATATCCTTCTTCATCCCGCTCCACCAGTAATGTTACCTCATATCCTGGTACATCTTATCCTCACCGGGATGTACCGTGAATCGTGAACCGTGCGACTCTGTCATCACCTCGTGTCGTAAGTCTTCTCGCTCGGGGACAGCCAATCTCCCATTGAAACGTAATTCCCCATCTGAACCAATAGTATAAAACTCGGTCCCCTCTACTAGAAGATGTATTATCCGCTACTGACAAAACGGATCCGCTGCCCGCACCTGTACTACTCTCGTAATGATCTGAGGCATAACTATCATCACAGACATGAATGATCGGGCCACTGCGCCCTGGTATCCCAACTCCTTCCAATTCACTTTCCAAACCTCGGCTACCTCACCTAATGGCCTACGGATCAACGCATCTACTACCACTTTAGCCTTCCCTGGATGGTATTGGATATCGAACTGATAATCCTTCACAAATTCAAGCCACTGACGCGGACGCATATTCCGCTCCTTCTGCGTGAAGAGCTACTGCAATGACTTGTGATCTGTGAACCAGTAAAATTTCTCTCCTAATAGATAGTGTCTCCAAATCTGAAGTGCAAACACGACTGCCGCTAGCTCCAAGTTGTGGGTGGGGTAATTCCTCTAATGAGGCTTAAACTTATCGCCTGATCCTCCTGCTGAAGCACACCCCCAAGTCCTAGTAAGGATGCATCAGTGTAGACTAGATACTCCACTCCCATACTGGGCAGTGCTAACACTGGTGCTGAGGTCAGCTTGTCCTTCAACTCATCAAAAGTCAACTGGTAGGCATCACTCCATATAAATGGCACCCCTTTACGAGTCAGATGTGTCAATGGATCTGCTATCTTTAAAAATCCTCGAATAAAGCTCCTGTAGTATCTTGCTAGGCCTAAGAAACTACGAATCTTTGTCGGTGTCATGGGTTGTCCTCACTCCCTCACCGTTGACACTTTCCCCGGATCTACGGATATCCCACTGTCAGAAATAATGTGCCCTAAAAACTGAACCTCCTTCTGCCCAAACCCACATTTCTCATATTTTGTATACAACTCGTACTGACACAGTGTCTATAAAACCTTTCTCAAGTGCTCGGCATACTCCTCCTTAGTCTGGGAGTAAACCAGAATGTCATCTATGAAGACAATGACAAACTGATCCAGGAATTCTCTGAACACCATGTTCATCAAGTCTATAAACACAGTTGTGGCGTTGGTTAACCCAAAAGGCATAAACATAAACTCGTAGAATATCTCGTCAAGAAGGTAGTCTCCGAGACATCTTGATCCTTGATACGTAACTGATGGTATCCCGATCTCAAGTTAATCTTTGAGAAGAAGGAACTCATCTCAACTGATCAAATAAGTCATAGATTTGGGTAACGAATACTTATTCTGTATCGTAACTTTCTTCATCTCTTGGTGGTCAACACAGTCGTAAAGATCCATCCCTTTTCTTCACAACCAACACGGGATCACCCCAAGGCGAGGTTCTCCTCCAGATGAAGCCTTAACCTAATAGTTGCTCAGTCTGGTCTTGTAACTCCGAATACTCGATAAGGTTAGGCTTAATTATCCTAATAATTGTAGCTATATCCTCCTCCTTTATTACACCGATTTATCCATGATATAAGGCATTCAACAATGCTTCTTACATCGTATTAGACGGCTCTACTGACCATGAATCATAATATAATAAATCTTAAGGTTATCGTTTTCTTTACGGATAACAACCAGGGTACCAATCCGCGTACTAAAGGCCAAACATTCCCAACTTCTGACGTTTTGCTAGGTTTCATGAATGGGATGTATCGCAACATAAAATCAAAATAAGGAACCCCCGATACACTACTAACTAACATTGTCGGTTAACAAGGTTTGTGGGTCCTCAATAACTGACTTGTACCCCGCATCCATACTTCTTGCTATAAGATTAACTCACCTACACTCATGTTACGAGAGACGATATTCGACACATTACTTCTACTAGCTCGGTGTTAGACTCTTAAATTACCACGGGGTAATCCCCCTGCTCAGAAATATTTATCCAATCTTAAATCAACTTAATAAACATCCCTACCCACCGGGGTTTGGTATAACTAGACGACACACTCCATGAAGTCTCTATACACTACCATATAAAAGTATATATATATATATATATATATATATATATATATATATATATGTGGCTCCGCCTCCTCTCAGGTCACACTTAGCACAAATATTAATGAACACTAATTATCACTATAACGGTCTATTATCACTCAAACCATCATTAACTAGTTCGAAAAATCAGAATAATAATTCATTCTACGATCACGTTTCTCAAAGTATTACCAATAAAATGTAGCGCATCTAAGTTATTCAAAATTTCTCCTTTTATTTTGAAGAACACTATAAATAATGAAGTATCGTTCCTCCTAACACGGGTGATAGTGTATCAGTGGCATAACCGCATATCGGGCATTATAGATACATCCATATTATACCCCTTGTTGTTGCTATGGAGTTTGCGTGATTGGTGTAAATATCCATGCTTCCTCATTCTGGGCATCCCATTTTGGTACTCTATCTTGTTGCAGGCAGTCCTTCCACTTGTGACCCTACTGTTCGCACTTATAACACTGACCCTGAAGCCCTTTCCTTCTCAGGACCAGTTGTCCTTGCTGATTGGGTCGGGATTTCTCTCGAGCCCAATCCGAGTAGACCCGACATACATGGCCATCTTTACCACATTTAAAACACCTCTTTGTAATAGTCATCTGTCGTTGTCTTTGTTGGCCCTACTTGGCATGGCACTCCCTACGATTTCCATTGTCCTCTTTGTCTTGACGACTCTGAGGGGCCACTACACCAAAAACAGGAATCTGGCATGGTTTAAAATAGTGCCAGATCAAATCTGGCACGGTTTTGAACTGTGCCAGAATTAGGTGTTCCAAAATGGCATTTTTTTTCTGGCACGACTCAAAAGTGTGCCAGAATTGGCCAAACAGGAACACTTCTGGCACACTTTTAAACCGTGCCAGAATTTGATATTTCTGGCACACTTTTGGCACAGTTTTTAACTGTGCCTGATTCAGCACAGTTTAAAAAAATTTGACACAGTTCAAAATTGTGCCAAAATATGTGCCAAAATATTTCTGGCACACTTTTGAACTGTGCCAAAATATGTGCCAAAAAATTTGACACACTTTTAAACCGTGCCAAAATTGTGCCAAAATATTTCTGGCACACTTTTGCCACGGTTTTGAACTGTGCCAACTTTTTTATGAAAAGAAAAAAAATTAATTATTTGAAAGCACAAAATTCACAAATTAATAATATTGCACGTTGTTAATACACTAATGTACATAAAAACTTCAAAATAGTACAGGTCTTTAACAGTTCACAGGCCCAAAAAAAAATGGGCAGAGTTTCCTCTATTTTCTGGACATTCCAAAACATGCTAATACAAAACCTGCCTAACATAAAGCCCGAACGGCCACAAAATATAAGAATTAACTTACAAAAACCAGCACGGATATAAAAGTCAACAATAAAACAACAAAAGACCGCACGGACATGACACAAAAAAATGGAATCATGAATAAATACCTTGTTGTAAATCATTGAATTCTCTGTGTGTTCCACGTGAATAAATACCAACGATAAACTGTTATCCTGCCAAAAAATAGGATACAAAAAAGATACGATATTAGTAACACACTAATTTACGAAAAAAAAATTACTCAAACTAAAAAATTACATATAGGAGTGGAAATTATCATTGTATTCTCAAACCTGGAGACCTGGGACTACGCGACCAGTTTTTACAAGTTACATTGGTCCCGTGCGACGTGTTCGTGCCTTTTACGGGGCCGTTTGGGGGCTGGTTTGGGTTTTCACCCTTCAACGGCTTGTTTTTAAGTCTAAGTGTGATTTTTGCAAATTATCGTCATATTCTCAAATCGGGAGACCCGGTACTATGTCGTTAGTTCCTACAAGTTACATTGGTCCCGTGCGAGGTGTTGGTGCCTCCTACGGGGTCATTTGGGGGCTGGTTTGGATTTTCACCCTTTAACGGCTTGTTTTTAAGTCTGAGTGTGATTTTTGCAAATTATCATCATATTCTCAAACCGGGAGGCCCGGGATGACGCAACCAATTTCTACAAGTTACATTGGTCCCGTGCGACATGTTCGTGCCTCTTACGGGGCCGTTTGGGTGCTGGTTTGGGTTTTCACCCTTTAACGGCTTATTTTTAAGTCTAAGTGTGATTTTTGCAAATTATCATCATATGCTCAAACCGGGAGACCCAGTACTACGCGGTCAATTCCTACAAGTTACATTGGTCCCGTGCGAGGTGTTTGTGCCTCCTACGGGGTCGTTTGGGGGCTAGTTTGGGTTTTCACCCTTTAACGACTTATTTTTAAGTCTAAGTGTGATTTTTGTAAATTATCATCATATTCTCAAACCGAGAGACACGGGACTATGCGGCCAGTTTCTACAAGTTACATTGGTCTCGTACGAGGTGTTCATGCCTCCTACGGGGTCGTTTGGGGGATGGTTTAGGTTTTCACCCTTTAACAGCTTGTTTTTAAGTCTAAGTGTGACTTTTATAAATTATCATTGTATTCTCAAACCTGGAGACCTGGGACTACGCGACCAGTTCCTACATGTTACATTGGTCCCGTGCGAGGTGTTCGTGCCTCCTACGAGGTCGTTTGGGGGCGGGTTTGGGTTTTCACCCTTTAACGGCCTGTTTTCAAGTCTAAGTGTGATTTTTGCAAATTATCGTCATACTCTCAAACCGGGAGACCTGGGACTACGCGGTCAGTTCCTACAAGTTACATTGGTCCCGTGCGAGGTGTTCGTGCCTCCTACGGGGTCGTTTGGGGGATGGTTAGGTTTTCATCCTATAACGGCTTGTTTTTAAGTCTAAGTGTGATTTTTACAAATTATCGTCATATTTTCAAATCGGGAGATTCGGGACTACGCGGCTAGTTCCTACAAGTTACATTGGTCCCGTGAGAGGTGTTTGTGCCTCCTACGGGGTCGTTTGCGGGTTGGTTTGGGTTTTCACACTTTAACGGCTTATTTTTAAGTCTAAGTGTGATTTTTGTAAATTATCATCATATTATAAAATCGGGAGACCCGGGACTACGCGGTCAGTTCCTACAAGTTACATTGGTCCCGTGCGAGGTGTTCGTGCCTCCTACGGGATCATTTGGGGGCTAGTTTGGGTTTTCACCCTTTAACGGCTTATTTTTAAGTCTAAGTGTGATTTTTACAAATTATCATCATATTATCAAACCGGGAGACCCGAAACTACATGTCCAATTCCTACAAGTTACATTGGTCCCGTGAGAGGTGTTCGTGCCACTGACGGGGGCGTTTAGGGGATGTTTGGGTTTTCACCCTTTAAAGGTTTGTTTTTAAGTCTAAGTGTGATTTTTGTAAATTATAGTCATATTCTCAAACCTAGAGACCCGGGACTAAGCGGTCTGTTCCTATATATTACATTGGTCCCGTGCGAGGTGTTCGTGCCTCCTAACGGGTCGTTTGAGTGCTGGTTTGGGTTTTCACGCTTTAACGACTTGTTTTTAAGTCTAAGTGTGATTTTTTGTAAATTATCGTCATATTCTCAAACCGGGAGACCCGGGACTACGCGGTCAGTTCCTACAAGTTACATTGGTCCCGTGCGAGGTGTTCGTGCCTCCTACGGGATTGTTTGGGGATGGTTTGGGTTTTCACCCTTTAACGGCTTATTTTTAAGTCTAAGTGTGATTTTTGCAAATTATCGTCATATTCTCAAACTAGGAGACCCAGGACTACGTGGTGAATTCCTACAAGTTACATTGGTCCCGTGCGAGGTGTTCGTGCCTCCTACGGGGTCGTTTGCGGGCTGGTATGGGTTTTCACCCTTTAACGGCTTATTTTTAAGTCTAAGTGTGATTTTTGTAAATTATCATCATATTCTCAAACCGGGAGACTCGGGACTACGCGATCAGTTCCTACAAGTTACATTGGTCCCGTGCGAGGTGTTCGTGCCTCCTACGGGGTCATTTGGGGGCTAGTTTGGGTTTTCACCCTCTAACGGCTTGTTTTTAAGTCTAAGTGTGATTTTTATAAATTATCGTCATATTCTCAAACTGGGAGACCCTGAACTACACGGCCAGTTCCTACAAGTTACATTGGTCCCGTACGAGGTGTTCGTGCCACCTACGGGGTCGTTTGGGGAAGTTTGGGTTTTCACCCTTTAACAGCTTGTTTTTAAGTCTAAGTGTGATTTTTACAAATTATCGTCATACTCTCAAACCGAGAGACCCAGGACTAAGCGGTAATTTTCTATATATTACATTGGTCCCGTGCGAGGTGTTCGTGCCTCCTAAGGGGTCGTTTGAGGGCTGGTTTGGGTTTTCACCCTTTAACGGCTTGTTTTTAAGTCTAAGTGTGATTTTTGCAAATTATCGTCATATTCTCAAACCTAGAGACCCGGGACTAAGCGGTCAGTTCCTATATATTACATTGGTCCCGTGCGAGGTGTTCGTGCCTCCTAACGGGTCGTTTGAGTGCTGGTTTGGGTTTTCACCCTTTAACGACTTGTTTTTAAGGCTAAGTGTGATTTTTTGTAAATTATCATCATATTCTCAAACCGGGAGACCCGGGACTACGCGGTCAGTTCCTACAAGTTACATTGGTCCCGTGCGAGGTGTTCGTGCCTCCTACGGGATTGTTTGGGGCTGGTTTGGGTTTTCACCCTTTAACGGCTTATTTTTAAGTCTAAGTGTGATTTTTGCAAATTATCGTCATATTCTCAAACTAGGAGACCCAGGACTACGTGGTGAATTCCTACAAGTTACATTGGTCCCGTGCGAGGTGTTCGTGCCACCTACGGGGTCGTTTGGGGAAGTTTGGGTTTTCACCCTTTAACGGCTTGTTTTTAAGTCTAAGTGTGATTTTTACAAATTATCGTCATATTCTCAAACCGAGAGACCCAGGACTAAGCGGTTAGTTCCTATATATTACATTGGTCCCGTGCGAGGTGTTCGTACCTCCTAAGGGGTCGTTTGAGGGCTGGTTTGGGTTTTCACCCTTTAACAGCTTGTTTTTAAGTCTAAGTGTGATTTTTTTATAAATTATCGTAATACTCTCAAACCGGGAGACCCGGGACTACGCGGTCAGTTGCTACAAGTTACATTGGTCCCGTGCGAGGTGTTCGTGCCTCCTACGGGATTGTTTGGTGGCTGGTTTGGGTTTTCACCCTTTAAAGGCTTATTTTTAAGTCTAAGTGTGATTTTTGCAAATTATAATCATATACTCAAACCTAGAGACCCGGGACAAAGCGGTGAGTTCCTATATATTACATTGGTCCCGTGCGAGGTGTTCGTGCCTTCTAACGGGTCGTTTGCGGCCTGGTCTGGGTTTTCACCCTTTAACGGCTTGTTTTTAAGTCTAAGTGTGATTTTTGTAAATTATCGTCATATTCTCAAACCGGGAGACCCGGGACTACGCGGTCAGTTCCTACAAGTTACATTGGTCCCGTGCGAGGTGTTCGTGCCTCCTACGGGATTGTTTGGGGTTGTTTGGGTTTTCACCCTTTAACGGCTTATTTTTAAGTCTAAGTGTGATTTTTGCAAATTATCGTCCTATTCTCAAACTAGGAGACCCGGGACTACGTGGTGAATTCCTACAAGTTACATTGGTCCCGTGCGAGGTGTTCGTGACTCCTACGGGGTCGTTTGCGGGCTGGTTTGGGTTTTCACCCTTTAACGGCTTATTTTTAAGTCTAAGTGTGATTTTTGTAAATTATCATCATATTCTCAAACCGGGAGACCCGGGACTACGCGGTCAGTTCCTACAAGTTACATTGGTCCCGTGCGAGGTGTTCGTGCCTCCTACGGGGTCATTTGGGGGCTAGTTTGGGTTTTCACCCTTTAACGGCTTGTTTTTAAGTCTAAGTGTGATTTTTATAAATTATCGTCATATTCTCAAACCGGGAGACCCTGAACTACATGGCCAGTTCCTACAAGTTACATTGGTCCCGTGCGAGGTGTTCGTGCCACCTACGGGGTCGTTTGGGGAAGTTTGGGTTTTCACCCTTTAACGGCTTGTTTTTAAGTCTAAGTGTGATTTTTACAAATTATCGTCATATTCTCAAACCGAGAGACCCAGGACTAAGCGGTAATTTCCTATATATTACATTGGTCCCGTGCGAGGTGTTCGTGCCTCCTAAGGGGTCGTTTGAGGGCTGGTTTGGGTTTTCACCCTTTAACGGCTTATTTTTAAGTCTAACTGTGATTTTTGTAAATTATCGTCATATTCTCAAACCTAGAGACCCGGGACTAAGCGGTCAGTTCCTATATATTACATTGGTCCCGTGCGAGGTGTTCGTGCCTCCTAACGGGTCGTTTGAGTGCTGGTTTGAGTTTTCACCCTTTAACGACTTGTTTTTAAGTCTAAGTGTGATTTTTTATAAATTATCGTCATATTCTCAAACCGGGAGACCCGGGACTACGCGGTCAGTTCCTACAAGTTACATTGGTCCCGTGCGAGGTGTTCGTGCCTCCTACGGGATTGTTTGGGGCTTGTTTGGGTTTTCACCCTTTAACGGCTTATTTTTAAGTCTAAGTGTGATTTTTGCAAATTATCGTCATATTCTCAAACTAGGAGACCCAGGACTACGTGGTGAATTCCTATAAGTTACATTGGTCCTGTGCGAGGTGTTCGTGCCTCCTACGGGGTCGTTTGCGGGCTGGTTTGGGTTTTCACCCTTTAACGGCTTATTTTTAAGTCTAAGTGTGATTTTTGTAAATTATCATCATATTCTCAAACCGGGAGACTCGGGACTACGCGGTCAGTTCCTACAAGTTACATTGGTGCCGTGCGAGGTGTTCGTGCCTCCTACGGGGTCATTTGGGGGCTAGTTTGGGTTTTCACCCTTTAACGGCTTGTTTTTAAGTCTAAGTGTGATTTTTATAAATTATCATCATATTCTCAAACCGGGAGACCCTGAACTACACGGCCAGTTCCTACAAGTTACATTGGTCCCGTGCGAGGTGTTCGTGCCACCTACGGGGTCGTTTGGGGAAGTTTGGGTTTTCACCCTTTAACGGCTTATTTTTAAGTCTAAGTGTGATTTTTACAAATTATCGTCATATTCTCAAACCGAGAGACCCAGGACTAAGCGGTAAGTTCCTATATATTACATTGGTCCCGTGTGAGGTGTTCGTGCCTCCTAAGGGGTCGTTTGAGGGCTGGTTTGGGTTTTCACCCTTTAACGGCTTGTTTTTAAGTCTAAGTGTGATTTTTTTATAAATTATCGTAATACTCTCAAACCGGGAGACCCGGGACTACGCGGTCAGTTGTTACAAGTTACATTGGTCCCGTGCGAGGTGTTCGTGCCTCCAACGGGATTGTTTGGGGGCTGGTTTGGGTTTTCACCCTTTAAAGGCTTATTTTTAAGTCTAAGTGTGATTTTTGCAAATTATCATCATATTCTCAAACCTAGAGACCCGGGACTAAGCGGTGAGTTCCTATATATTACATTGGTCCCGTGCGAGGTGTTCGTGCCTTCTAACGGGTCGTTTGCGGCCTGGTTTGGGTTTTCACCCTTTAACGGCTTGTTTTTAAGTCTAAGTGTGATTTTTGTAAATTATCGTCATATTCTCAAACCGGGAGACCCGGGACTACGCGGTCAGTTCCTACAAGTTACATTGGTCCCGTGCGAGGTGTTCGTGCCTCCTACGGGATTGTTTGGGGTTGTTTGGGTTTTCACCCTTTAACGGCTTATTTTTAAGTCTAAGTGTGATTTTTACAAATTATCGTCCTATTCTCAAACTAGGAGACCCGGGACTACGTGGTGAATTCCTACAAGTTACATTGGTCCCGTGCGAGGTGTTCGTGCCTCCTACGGGGTCGTTTGCGGGCTGGTTTGGGTTTTCACCCTTTAACGGCTTATTTTTAAGTCTAAGTGTGATTTTTGTAAATTATCATCATATTCTCAAACCAGGAGACCCGGGACTACGCGGTCAGTTCCTACAAGTTACATTGGTCCCGTGCGAGGTGTTCGTGCCTCCTACGGGGTCATTTGGGGGCTAGTTTGGGTTTTCACCCTTTAACGGCTTGTTTTTAAGTCTAAGTGTGATTTTTATAAATTATCGTCATATTCTCAAACCGGGAGACCCTGAACTACATGGCCAGTTCCTACAAGTTACATTGGTCCCGTGCGAGGTGTTCGTGCCACCTACGGGGTCGTTTGGGGAAGTTTGGGTTTTCACCCTTTAACGGCTTGTTTTAAGTCTAAGTGTGATTTTTACAAATTATCGTCATATTCTCAAACCGAGAGACCCGGGACTAAGCGGTCAGTTCCTATATATTACATTGGTCCCGTGCGAGGTGTTCGTGCCTCCTAAGGGGTCGTTTGAGGGCTGGTTTGGGTTTTCACCCTTTAACGGCTTGTTTTTAAGTCTAAGTGTGATTTTTTTGTAAATTATCATAATATTTCAAATCGGGAGAACCGGGACTACGCGGTCAGTTCCTACAAGTTACATTGGTCCCGTGCGAGGTGTTCGTGCCTCCTACGGGATTGTTTGGGGGCTGGTTTGGGTTTTCACCCTTTAACGGCTTATTTTTAAGTCTAAGTGTGATTTTTGCAAATTATCGTCATATTCTCAAACTAGGAGACCCGGGACTACGTGGTGAGTTCCTACAAGTTACATTGGTCCCGTGCGAGGTGTTCGTGCCTCCTACGGGGTCGTTTGCGGCCTGGTCTGGGTTTTCACCCTTTAACGGCGTGTTTTTAAGTCTAAGTGTAATTTTTGCACACACACACACACATATATCGGAGCACACACACACGCGCGCTATATAACACACACACACACACACACACACACACACATATATAGCAGCACATACACACACACAAACACACACATGTGTGTGTGTGTGTTTGTGTGTGTGTGTGTTACATATAACTTATTATTACCAGGTACTGAGCCATCAAGGTAGGGTGGGTGGGGTTCACCGGGCATCTAGTCATCAGTCATGGTGAAGCGGGATGTGGTGATGTCACCAAAGCTAGAAGCTGGCATTGCAGCTGCAAATTTGGACTTTGAAGAAGACATAACTGATGGAATAAGAACAATGTTCGATTGAGCTTTTTGTCAAACACTTGGCCTGCAATTTAAACCCATCATTTGATAGAATTTCAAAAAGAATTACATCAACCTAAAGTACCAAATAATATATGAAATGAATAGTTTTCACTGCACTTTAAACTTAAACCAAGTAAACCAAAGTTCATATGAAAGTAGTATATATATTCTGAATTCAGATTTTAGAATCTGCATTTATAAAACCCAAATCTAATTCTATATCTATTCAGCAGAACACCAAATGAGTATCCGACAAAAAAATGACCTGCTTCGTGCTGCACAATATTACCTTCATTAGTAATCATGATGAAAAAAATTCAAGTTTCAAAGAATGCTGAACTGAATACCAGTAAAACTACTATAAGAAATTATAACTATGAAATGTTCATCAATCGATAATTGTTCCAACAAACTCTACCTTTAAACTATAAATATTACAAACTCTACCGTTATGCACGGAAGCACAGGCAAGTTGTTATATATAACATAGTTGTTATATATAACAGTTGTTATGTATAACACCTGTTATATATAACACCTGTTATATATAATAGAGGTGTTATACATAACAACTGTTATATATAACAACTCTTATATATAACAGCTCTGTTATATATAACAACTGTTATATATAAGCATATTATGACATTCTAGAAAAATGACGTGTTAACTTCTCTTGATGATAGTATACTTATTTACTACATATTAAAAGGAGGGTAAAAGTTTTGGGTAAAATTTTAATTTGTAAGATATACATATAGTTATAGACATATACTAAAGCGATAATTTTATGAACATATACTTCATTAAATAATCCCAAATCAGAAGTCATGTTAGTAAAACTTACTAACAAAGTATATATTTACCATGACAGTAGCAACATAACTTGTAGAGTGGAGAAAACATAGTAATCAATATACTAGTATAGCAAATACTATCTCACACAGCTAACTAGTAGTTGGAAAAGGCATACCAAACACACCAAAAGAATTTTTTCCATAAATATAATCTAATAGATGAGTGTGATCAAGTACTATGAAATATATACCTCATACAATATATTTGAGTATGCAACCTTAGAAAATATGGTACTCTCATAAAAGCCTCAAAATTATTAGAAGCAAGAGGGCACCACAACTATATGGGACTTTACGTAGTGTTTCACGATAAATGATGAAGGTAAACGCACAATATGTATGACCTAGCAATCATTCTAACCAAGTCGAGAAAGGTGAGTTCCAATCATAAACTAAATAAGGTACAGAAAACAGAGTGCTGAAAGGTGGAGCAACACTAATTGTTTTGTAAAAATATAGAAAAGGACTAAATTCGCAAGGTCATGGCCTTATCCTAGGATGTGGAACAACCAGTGATGGTGTTTCAAGTAGTAGCACATCATATCAATTTGTGAGAAATAAAATAATATGCTACAAGAGTGGTGAGGTTACCATGAGATCTAAATGGTCCCGTGCGAGGTGTTCGTGACTCTTATCAGACCGTTTTGTGATTTTTTTACGTTTTCACCCTTTGATGGCATGTTTTTATGCTTAACTCTAATTTTTTGAAAATATACGTCGTACACTCAAACTGGGAGCGCCGTGACTACGCGGTCGGTTCCTACGAGTCACATCGATCCCGTGTGAGGCGTTCGTGCCTCTACGGGACTGCTTTGTGTTGTTTTACGTTTTCACCCTTCGATTGCGTATTTTTATGCTTAAGTCTAAATATTTTGCAAATTTACGTCGTACACTCAAATTGGGAGCCCCGTGACTACGCGGTCGATTCCTATGAGTCGCATTGATCCCGTGCGAGGTGTTCATGACTACGCGTTTCTCATTCTGGTATGTTTATTAGTTGTTTTACGTTTTCATTCACCAATGTTCAATTTTCAAATGTTGTATGCTCGCCTTAATCAATTTAGAACACTTACTTATTTCATAAAATTTTGACAGAGTTTCCTTTGTTTATTCATGAAATCCAACTTATTTTAATATTAAAATAAGCCCAACAACAACAACAAGCACAAAAGTCGCAGCTAAACCACCAATAAATTCCTTCCACCGATTTAACATCTAAAAATAGTATATAAATCCATATAGCCCCTTCCTCCATGTCAACCACTTATTAAGGCCTTAAGACACACATCTTACACAACACGCACACGCACACGCGCACACAACTAAATGAAGAATTTACTTTGGTAAAGGTGCACTACATTATAAAATCTTCTATCATCAATATAAAATACTTACCAAATTTATTCGCAACTTGAGATCCTCCGAACAAGCTCCCTCATTCTTGATCCTTGCGTATTTGTGCAAACAACTTGAGATATTCCCTTTTCCAATCACTTCTTCGAGTTTCGCTTTGGCTTTCACCATTGTCTCTGATTGCGCAGTACCTCTTCCATATCCCATTCCAGTGTGATGATGTTGTATCAGTCCTGACACAAAGAGGTCCTACAATACCAAAATTATATTTTAAAAAGATATATTAACCATTTAGGGAAAGTAGTCATTTTACAACATGTGACTTAATTTTACAACATGTGACTTAATTTACCAGTTTTTCAATTTTGGCATACATGAAGAATTAGTGAAAATGAGTAAGTAATTGAGAAAGGTCACAAAACCCTAAACTTAATCTTACCCAACTCAACAAAATTCAAACCAAAACTCCATTAATGACCCCTAAACCTCCCATAAATCATTCATATAACATCTAAATAAAGTAACTATGATTTAAACATGATTAAAACATCAAAAACACAATATTAATTCAAGATTTACTGATAAAACCCAATTCTCTATCAAGAACCCTAAAAAATCAATCTTAATCAATTTGATTCCTTTATCTAAATATTTACGCATATATTCAATGGGTTTATGAACGATTCATAGTAGAATTCAATTCATATACATAATCTAACAATTTTAACTCATATTGAAATACAAATAAACCAAACCAAAGAAAATTGACACCAATTACTACTTAATCACTACACAAACTGACATCAATAATTATATCTCATCTAAACCAAGGTTGTGCAAGTAATGTAAATGGTAAAATCAAAAATTACCAAATAAAGTGGGGTTTCCAAGGTTGTGCAAGTAATGTAAATGGTTAATTTTGGATCTTTTGGAGGTTTGACATCAAGGTTCAATGCATTATTGATCATATCCAACACTTAACTATGAAAGTCAGTCATAATGCTGAAGTCAGACATAATTTTGACCTGTGTGTATGATAAATGTACTAGAGATGAAAGAAGAGATCTTTGGGGCCGTATGTGCTCTTTAACCAAGACATTGAGGATAGTGGATTATCAGACCTAGGCTATAGGGGACAATATAAACTTGATGTAACAACAGAGATGAGGTAAGTTTGGTAATGGTCAGGCTAGTGTTAAAACCAAGCACCAAAAGCTTAGGATTCACTCCATTAAAGATGAAGAGGGTAATACTTGGGAGAATGATCAAGATGTTATTAATCATATTGTGGGATTATTTAAGAAACAACTTACAGAAGACCAAACTACAATCTTTAGTAGTGTAACTGCAGACCTTATTCCTTCTCTCATTTCCACTCTAGAGCTAAGAATTTGAAAAATGTATGGGCACATTATGATATACAATTGCAGTTACGATGATTTCAATCCATGAGATGAAAAATAGATTAAAAAACTAACACAAACTTGAACTTTTACAAAATGTACTAAATTAAAAACATAACATTCTGAATAACATCCTTAAACTTACCCAAGGTGATCAACAAAAGGTTTTAGGGACATTATCTTTTTCTCCTTGATCCGAGGCAACACATTGTTAATGTAGAACTATGATGGAGCATAATTGGGAATGTTTTATATTGTCCGTCTAGTATGCATAACACAATATTGTCCCAACAAAATACATGTCAAATTACTGAACATCTTGTAGGTTAATAATAAGTGAAAGAATAAAATACATGTCAAATTAGTTAGAAATTACTTATCTTGGGGCAAAAACTAAAAGAAAAAATGGAAGATTAGTAGCTCTAGAACCCCGGACACCATTGTTAGGCTTTTTAAGTGGAACATTCAATCAAACCTAAGATTAGTTTTATGCCATAAGGGGTTTTGGAAAACAACATGCTGAAGTTCATGATGGGTTCAACAATCTTCCTTATAAAATGTTTTAAGAATGTGAAATCCCCAAGCCCCTCTATCGATAAGTTTCATGCAATTTCAATCATATAAAGACCTAAACTGTTCTCCTCATTGCACCATCATATACTAAGCTACAATGAATAATCTAAATACAATAAAACAATTTGAGTGTCACCCCCTTGGTGGTTTTTCTTCTATCAATGTTATAGCGCTAAATACAATAAAACAATTTGAGTGTCACCCCCTTGGTGCAAAATTTTTTTGAGGTTCTTTTTAGAGATTAAGAGTAACAAGACATGGCTTTTTTTAAAATCTCCATAAGTTAACTTTAAAAAAAAATTAAATTCATCAAACTCAAATTGAAACCAAATTCAAACCAACAATATCTCTAAAATTAATCATAAAATTGAACCTGAATATTAAACCAACAATAACTGTAAAATATTTCTAATAAATATCTACCATTTACCTAATATGAACTCTAAATTTAACATCTAACATAAATGGAGGGTATCAAACATAAATTAATATACAATCTCAACTAGTTTCAAATAAGAAGATATTATAATCAAAATAATAATAAAAGATATGCATTAGATTTAGATTAGACAAAAGAGAGAAGAATTTACCAATCTAGGGGCTCCCTGAAGAAAAGGGAAGAAACATTTATGTTGGGGAAGTGGAAATTCCATCGTTTTGAGGAGTGGTCTGAGATTTGATCGGAGAGTGGTCTGAGATTTGGGCATTTGGATTTGAGGGCAAACCAAAATTCAATTGAAAATGGATATTTTTTGTGTGTATATTAAGAAGGGCACAGAGGTGCGTGGAGTCTACGGAGGTGCGTGGGTGGGGGAGGATGTCTACGCAGGTGGGTGGATGGTCGAGGATGGTGGAGTATGGCGACAGAGGTGCGTGGATGGTGGAGGATGACGGAGGTGAGGGACTGAGCATGTGAGAGGGAGAGGGAGAGAGAGAGAGAGAGCGGGGGGCTGAGAAGAAAAGAGCGGGAGAGAGCGAGAGCCTAAAAAAATTAAGGGGCTAATTTTTTGGGGGGTATTTATATTTTAATGAAGTGTACTTAATTTTGGCACACTTTTAAATATTGCCAAAATTTGGCACTGTTTTAAAGTGTGCTAAATTTCTATTAAACCGTGCCAAAATCTGGCACAGTTTTAAACTGTGCCAAAATCTGGCACAGTTTAAAACTGTGCCAGAATTTTAATATCAGGGTGTGCCAAAATGCTATTTTTTGTGTAGTGAGCTTATCGCCGTTGTGATGGTATTTTTCCATTATTTGTATCCCTAGGCATGTCGTATTGATCAACTTCTCTAGTCATTTTTCCCCCTGTAAGATGTACACTGCGATTTTAGTGCTGCATTATTGTGGTAGTCACTGCTTGTGCCACAATATTCACTATTTCAGTGATTTTCGCTCTCTCCTGGTGTACCTGAGGTACTTGTTGGTCTTGTTCCGCATTTACTTCTTCAGCGGTGTTTGTTTGTCTCTCCCTCATAAGCGGGATCTGAAATTCAAATGGATCTTATAAATCCACCGACTATACATAACATTATAGTAGAAGTACATAGTCTACAAAACGTAGCAAAGAATGCAACAGTTAAACATGTTAGTCATGTGCCCTCACTTGAGAATCTCACCCCTCAGCTATTATTCACGCCTAACGCATATTTATATATCTATATACCCAATTACTAGTTACACTATCTATCCACTCTCTATCTGTTCTAAAAGTAGTCGGATTACCTAGGGGTGGCAATTCGGGTTAGTCGTGTCATTTTCGGGTCGCTTTGATTTTTATTTGAGTATAAATTTTAGGTAATTTTAAATCCATACAAGCTAATCGTGTCAAGTTCGGGTCATTTCGGGTTATTACCATAAACGGGTTATCGTGTCAAAAATTGTCAGCTCTACCTTATGTTTTTACTCGATAATCCCCAATTATTAAGTACTATCATATTCCGTATTGCATTAGCCGAATTCACATAACTTTAAAATCCAGGTTTATTTCTCACGTACTTTCATTATCTTAGAATCCAGGTGTATATATAAATACAGCACCCCTAGACTGAGCTCCGGTGCATACATACTCTTCTATCAAGTCCCGGTACATCATGTACGTGACGATCATGAGTTCCGAATCTCTCAGGAATCGAATCAAAACAAATCACACATATTGGAGGCGAACATAGTTCACATACCCATGGGTCAGGCACATACTTATGCTCCTATGGTCAACTGACTTATTAACTCACAAATAAGTCTTTACAGTCATATGTTCTTGAGGTACCAATCTAAATTTCCCCGAAATCACATAAAGATAAGATGGTCTTTTCCTGAAAATCAACCTCCCGTGATAGCAAGTATGGTAGGTATGTCATACACATAAAAATCCATATACTAAGTAGCCACACAACTTATATAATTATCATATTAATATAGGTATATTCCTTCCATATATCATAGTCTCACACGTATTATAGTAATATCCTGATTATTTTACGTAACATGTTTAGCGCAATAACTCTCGTCATAAAATTTCGAATACTTAAACCTAACCCAAAAGGTTACTAAGTCTCCCGCTCATCTCTAAGGTTATCTCAGTAATTCATGGCCCCCTTACTACTGTTCCAACCCTTAAATTATATTCTAACCAAATCAAATTCCCAATATACATACTTTCGAATCGTATATGTTTGATTAATTACTCTTCTTTTTCCCCAAGTCAATCCCATATGCACTAACATTTTTCGGGTCCTAAGTGTATCCTACTGGTCTCCCCTAAGTCCCAAAATGTTCAATCAATCATCTCTAACAAGTTCTAAAGATTGGGTATAAATCAATTTAATAAGGGAATAATTCACATTTTCTAGAGGGGTCGATCGATCGAAGAAACATGTCGATCAATCGAGCAGTTGATCGATCGATCGAGCAGTTATCTGTCCAGATTTTCCTTTAACAGTTACGGGTTTCCCACTTTTATTCCTCCAATTCTCCATTACAATGTACCAAAAAAGTTTACTAACTATTAAACCAACATATCTACATAAGTTTTAACGTCCAAGAATCATTAAACTATCATGGAACATCAAATTCTTGGATCAAAAGTTATGAGTATTACACAACCCTGGTTCTTAAAGATTTCTACAATAATCATCATAAATCTCAGTTTAGTCTCGTGATTCCTAACCCTTAATTTATAATTTCGTTCATTTAATGTTTCCAGAAGATCCACTACATGCAAACCTACCCAAATTCGATAATTAAGTCTCCAATTTCATATTTTTGCAATTATTCACAAATTGACATCAAACCTAATCTAACATGTAGAGTATATGCCCTAAATCATTGCAAGATAAATCAATTGCCTCTGATTATAAGTTTCTAATCCTTTGATGATGAAGTTAGTTGGTTCTCCCTCTCTTTCCGGTGACAAATTCGGCGATGGTGTGTGTATGGTAGTTGTTTCGCCTTGGAACTCTCTTGAAACCCTTGCTTTCTTCTCACATTGATCTCTCTTGTGTTTAAAATTTAATGTCCCTAATAACCCTAGGGGTTTTATAATATATAAAACCTAAATTTCGTAGGTTACTATTCACCAAAATTAGAAATGACTAAAATACCCTCTCGGGTTATTTGTTTGGCCTAAAACTACCCCGGGACCCAATCTAAACCCCTGGGTAGACTTTTATGACTATCTCGACCCTTCCGGACACTTTGGCATACTCAAAATGACCATACGGGTGATATAAATATAATTTACTTTTAAGTCCATTAAATTGGGTCCTAACACGACTAACACGCGCGTTCCAACTTAATTATCGAAATTATCGTATTTTCAACTCGCGACAATTATAATAAATTCAAAATCATATATTACTATACTCGCTCAGTACCATTCAACATAATTATCATAACCAAATACTAACTCTCTTGTCTCGCTAGTATTTAAATCCGAATTAATTTTCAATTAATTTCTCAATTTAATTCAATTAATCCCATAATTTAAAATCAGTAAAAATACCGGGCATCACAAAAACATGGTCAACAAAATCACACCATAATACCAACCACTATAATTGAGCTATTTTTATAAAAAATGAAGCTTTATTCTCAAGTTATAAAAGTCCTTGCCTCTTCTAAATGGCTTACATTAGACGAAAATTCATAGATAGAGAAGAGGAAAAGTTATAGAAGACCTTGCCTCTTCTAAGTTACAGTTGAACTTGTTCAAAGTTCCAAAAGTGAAAACTTAAAATAAGGATTAATTCAAGTATTGTCTAATCAGTTGGGTTGGTTCTTAATTAAATGTCCACAAAACTGTCGCATTAACTCTTTATTCATATCGCGTGGGATGTCATTTCCCTTCGATATCGTTGACATGTAATAGCAAATCGCAACACCATAATCAACCCTGTAAGTAATTAAACATATACACATAATTAATTTTCAATGTTCTTTTTAATATGATGCAATAAGGAAAAAGATATGGACAATTTATTACGTTTCTATATTCGTTGTGGCCAATCTGCCACTTGGTGTAATGGAAGAACAAACTCTTGTGTTAATGGTATGAATTGAGTCACTTATTGAGAATATCCATTATCCTGGGTAGTTATATGTCCCTTAAGTGCATGAAAGTCTTTTCCACGTAATCTTTTTGAATAAATGTAAATTGTTGACATGTTGTAATAATATAAAATGGTATAATCAAATTTGATTATGTGCGCAAATTGATCATTTCATATTCGACAATATATAATTGTTGTAAAAATGATATTAGCATTAACTAATGCAATGTGGAAGATATGATCATTCCATGTTAAACAATATAAACTTACGGTCTTATACGATCATTTTATATTAGACATTATATATGTAATGTCTATTTGTTGAGGTATGCAGAATTTTAATATACCTATTGTCTTGTATTCACATCAAACTGTTTAGTATAATCATTTCATATTAAGAAGTATTCTTGTATCGTATGCGATAAAGTGTTAAATAACATACATGACAATTATGTCCTAGTATACATATGTTTATTAATGACATTTCACAAAAAAATGTATGTAATGAATTGATGTTATGTTATATTAATAATATTCTTATTGTATAGTATGAAGATGTCAAACTAAACAATATACGTTTATTATCTGTGATAAATCATTTCATGGCATACAATAAACAATTATATTATTTGGTTCACATGTATATTTCAGACATTATACATTCATTGTATGTGATGCATGGATGTACATATAAATAGGCATATTGTTGGTATGGAATATTTATATATTAGACAGTATGCAACTACTGAATTTAATATACAAAAGTTCTCACATTGTATAGTAAACAATTATTGTTTGGTATATAGTCTTCTAATTATAGACAACATATTATTTTCAAATGTGATATACTTGAGCATTTCCAACAATTCAAGTGCATACTGATAAATATGCCATACATTAAAATAACAGTATATAATTATTTATTGTTGTAAATAATGGTGAAAAATCAATAACTGCCCATTGATGTTATATATAACATTTGCAACACCGTATAATTTACTTACCAATGAACGAGCATCTAACAGATAGATGTATTCCTTTGCGGTCCTCGATATGAATAAGTTGTAGTGCTTCCATTCACCTTCGTGTGTGTCGAGAACGAGTGGATAGAAATGATGACCATCTTTTCTTTCACATGATATCGCAAAGATAATTGAGGAAAAAAAATACCATTGTGCCTTAGGCTGTGTAATTTGAATTACTAGGTCGATGAAACTGTCCCTTAACCCAAGCAATTTACCACGTACCATTAGTTGCACATGTGACGGCAATTTTTTAGTACAACTTTATTTCTAGAAAACATTTAAATAAAATCCTAAAATTAATCCAAAAAATTAAGTTATGGTAGACTTACCCAACACATGCTAGAAACAAAAACTGATTGGTCGAAAAGTTCATTCTCCGGATTTGACATGGTGTATGTGTTACACTATTTTTTCATAATATCCAAGTCTGCGTCGATTACCTAATTGGATTTATATTATTTCTTTGACAACAAACAATAAAACTCACATTAATGTAGTTACTTGAATTTTCAAATGATATTAGTATTGTTTATAATGGTAGCATACTTACATTTGTACCCCAAACATTGCTCATTTAACACTTCAAGCAAATCTTTCACAATTACAGATGGCCCAGTGTCTCCTTTGTCTCTAACGAGGTGCCTAAAAGTTTTACAAAATTATGTCAAAACAGAAAATGAAATGAATATAGTCAGTGTATGTTTAGTATTATCATATGTTAAAAAAATGTCATGTTAAACAAATGTAACAAATAATTGATGTATTTACGTATTCATTTATTATTTACAAATTTCTACTATTTATACAACTGCATCATAGATGGGAGTCATATGTTCTGGTACAGTAAGTTTGTAGTTGGGAAAGGTTGAAAAAAATTAGAAATGTAAATCCCAAACTAAATCCTGTACATATGTAATATATAACAAAGAATCCACAGTATAATATTTATTGTTACGATGTCTCCCACGGTATACAACCAAAATTGAATGTCAATTAATGTTAGTTTACAGAAGCACATAGTGTAATAATTACTATCATGTTTCCAATGACGAAAACTTAAAAAATGAAATTCTACGGTATTGAAAATTGAAAAAAATTAAAAACATATATACATATTTAAATTTGATAAACATATATTGTACTACAAAGAATCAACAGTAAAATGTTTACTATTACGATGATTTTAATAGTATACAGTCATAATTGGTCAACAATTATTGTTAGTCTGCATAACCAAAGAGTATATATTTATTGTCATGTTTCCGATTGATAAAATTTTAAAAATCAATTTTTGCAACATTGAAGGTTAAAAAACATTATAAACTTAAATCCTAAATTAAATTCAGCACATATGTTCGGTAAAATGTTTACTGATACGATAATTCTGACAGTGTATAGTCAAAATTAAACAACAGTTAACATTAGCATGCGGAACCACACAATATATAACTACTGTCATATTTCCAGTTGAGGAAAATTTTAAAAAAATCAATTTTATAGCATTGAAGATGTTGTTCGTGAAAACGGGAAAATTTAAGATCACAATAAAATTAGAAAGACTTATCTGGATGTTGAGGTGTGTGTTAGACACACAGTCCTAAGACAGAAATATCGCCCGCACTTAATAGAGTGGTGCCTCGAGCCTCAGATATTTGTCTCCAAGATTCAACAGCGTTGTTCGTCCGATTGAAGTACACAATGGAGAACGAATAAAATCACACCAGTATTACCCAAAAAAAGGATTTGAGTAGGAACAGATTTTTGAGAGTGAGCAAGAAGGAAATTCAGAGTGAATTATTTGTTGATTGTTCAAGGCCCTTTAAAGGGACGTAGCCACCAACCTACAACCACCCTATGGCTTAAAATAATTAGCTACTACCACCCCTATAGCCACCCTATGGCTTAAAAAATAAGTATCCACAACTGGCCCTCAGACCACTTCCAACGGATAGGAATAGAAGTGTTATAATATTAATAGAAATTAATCCGAATTTTAATTTTTAAATGAAAATGAAATAAAATAAAAAACGAAATTACAATTGGGTCTTGACCCATGACCAAGTCCCCATGTCCCAAGTCCCAAGTCTTGATATATATATATATATATATATATATATATATATATATATATATATATATATATATATATAGTGTGTGTGTGTGTGTGTGTGTGTGTGTGTGTGTGCACCTAGAGGGACTTGAACCCAAGACCTCACATAAGGATTCTGAAAACTTACCATTAGGCTATTAGAGGTTGTTGTGAGTAATTCATTCACATAAAGAAACATACACAAAAACACAACAATCCCCCACATGAATGAAATACGAGAAGAAGGAACAAAAGGAAATTTTTGGACAGTAAAATGTCATTAGTAGGCAGAGGTGTCTTTTGGACTTGAACCTTACTTAGTGTTGGTCCATTGAGTTTACTAACTATTTAGTGAATTACATATCTTGAACTGAGCAGTTATGTTTGGTAAACCTGTTCAATAGATTATACACATGACACTTTAATATACTTGTGGTTCAAAACAGTTTTGCTCATTAAGGTCATAAGCTATATCCCATTATCATGAGCGCTATAGGAGATTCAGTCACAATTTCCATAGGCAGCGGCCCCACTCCCACACTCACTTAGGTGAATCTATCAAGAATGTCCTGTCACATTTCACTTGAAAATCCAAGCCATAGATTTCATTAAGAGTTTAACTCATCCTTTATCATTACATGTAGCATTACTATTATTAACATCATAGGGATAAGACAATTTAAAGTATTTGTAATGCTTACACATAATCACTCATAATTTAGTTTTCCCATGGAACCTATATCCTGGGATCTCCATTCATATAGGTTGGGTATCCATCATGGTGATTCTACTCATTAGGCTTTAAGCCCATCCCCCTCGATGTTTTGTAAATAATATCTCTTAACAACCCTTTGGTTAACGGATCCGCTAAATTATCACTTGATGACCTCACAAAGTCAATGGTTATAATATCATTATATATGAGTTGTCTCACACTATTATGCCTGCGACGGATATGTCTTGATTTTCCATTGTAGGACTTGTTGCTTTCTTTTGATATTGCTTCTTGGCAATCACAATGTATAAGTACCGCAGGTACATGTTTAGGCCACATCGAAATGTCGGCCAAGAAGGTCCTCATCCATTCGGCTTCTTCACTTGCTTTATCTAAAGAAATGAATTCAGACTCCATTATTGATCTCGCAATGCATGTCTATTTTGACGATTTCCATGATACGACAGCCCCACCTAATGTGAATATATATCCGCTTGTTGACTTCGATTCCTCTAAATCAGAAATTCAATTAACATCACTATAACCTTCAATCATAGCAGGATAAGATACATAATATGAGGCGTAATCCAAAGTAAATTTCAAGTATCTCAACACTCTAGTAAGTGCATTACATTGATCATTATTAGGATTACAAGTATATCTACTCAATCTCCCTACTGAATATGCAATATCAGGTCTAGCGCAATTCATAATATACATTAGGCTACCAATAATTCTTGAATATTCAAGTTGTGACACACCTTCTCCTTTATTTTTCTTTAATTTACTATTTGGATCATAAGGACTTCTAGCATGAGTAGATTCATATTGATTGAATTTCTTTAGCACACTTTCTATATAATGTGATTGTGACAATTTGATTCCCTCGGAATTCCATATTATTTTGATTCCTAAAATAAAATCTGCAACTCCCAAGTCTTTCATATCAAACTGTTCAGATAACAACTTTTTTATAGTTTGTATAATACTCATATGTGATCCAAATATTAGCATATCATCAACATATAGACATACAATAACACAAGCATCTCTATGGCATTTAAAATACACACATTTATCAGATTCATTTATTTTAAATCCATCATTAATCCTTACATGATCAAATTTTTCATGCCACTGTTTAGGTGCTTGTTTTAGTCCGTATAAGGATTTAACCAGCTTGCAGACTTTATTTTCAAATCCTTTAACGACGAAACCTTCTAGTTGATTCATATAAATTTATTCTTCTAATTCTCCATTTAAAAAGGCAGTTCTTACATCCATTTGATGAATTTCCATTTTATCGCTGGATGCGAGGGAAATTAAAATTTTAATAGAAGTAATTCGGGTAACAGGAGAATAAGTGTCAAAGAAATCAAGTCCTTCCTTTTGTTTATAACCTTTTGCTACTAACCTAGCCTCATATTTTTCTATGGATCCATCCGGTTTCATTTTCCTTTTAAAAATCCATTTACACCCTATGGTTTTACATCCAGGTGGCAAGCTAACTAAATCCCATGTGTGATTCTGCATAATAGATTCCATTTCACTATTAACATCCTCTCTCCAAAATGGAGCTTCAGGAGAGATAATAGCATCGTGACGAGATTGAGGATCTTCTTCAGATAAAAATGAAATATAATCAGGCCCAAAAGATGTTTCTATTCTACGTCTTTTACTTCTTCTAGGTCCTTGTATTTCCATTTCATTATCTCTCCTACTACTAGATGGTAAATTAATGTTTATAGAAGCATTCTCAAATCCAGTAGTTGGATTATGTGGATAAATATTTTCAAAGAATTCTGCATCACGAGATTCAATAATAGTATTTGTAGATACACTATCTACATCTGATTTAAACACAAGAAACCTATAAGCGCTACTATTTTGAGCATTACCTATAAACACACAATCAACAATTTTAGGTCCGAGATTTGTTCATTTAGGTGGTGGCAAAACTATCTTAGCTAAACACCCCCACACTTTTAAGTATTTGTATGATGACTTTCTTCCTTTTCACAATTCGTAAGGAGATTTATTAGATTTTTTAAGGGGAATTTTATTTAAAATATAACATGTGGAAAGTACCGCTTCACCCCATAAGTTGTAAGGAAGACCCTAACTGTTTAACATAGCATTTACCATATCCTTTAGCGTTTGATTTTTACGTTCACCAACACCTTTTTGTTGTGGACAATATGGTGCAGTAGTTTGATGTATTATGCCATGCAATTTACAAAAGTCATTAAACGGCTCAGAATATTCTCCTCCTCTATTCGATCTAACAATTTATATTTTTTAATTTAGTTGATTTTCAACTTCTGTTTTGTAAAGCTTAAATTTCTCAAGTGCTTCATCCTTCGAACGCAAAATGTACACGTAACAAAATTTCGTGTAATCGTCTATAGAGGTAATAAAGTACTTATTTTCACCCCTTGTTTGAATTCTTTTTAAGTCACACATATCTGTATGAATTAATTCCAAGATTTCAGTAGAGCATTGTACACTTGACAAAGATTTTCTTTTGAATTTTGATTCTACACATATTTCACATTTATGTTCGACATTTTCAGGTAATTTCGGGATATCTCCTAAATTCATTAATCTTCTAAGTGAGGCAAGATTAACATGTCCAAGTCTACTATGCCACAAATATAAAGACTCAGAGAGATACGGAGAAGAATTAACTACATTAAAACTTGAGTCAATGATTACACTTAGTTTGAACAACCCCTCACACATGTAACCCTTTCCCGCAAAAATCCCATTTTTTGTTAAAACAAACTGATCAGATTCAAACACCATTTTAAAATCCTTTTTACTCAACATCAAATCCGAGACCAAATTTTTCCTAATGTCGGACACATGTAGCACTTCGTTCAACATTAGGACTTTTCCAGAAGTGAATTTTAAACCCACCTTCCCTTTCCCAGCAACTACTGCCACTTAAGAATTGCCCATATAGAGCTTTTCATCACCTCCTACCACCTCGTAGTAGAAAAATACACTGCTGTCTCCACATATGTGTCGGGTGGCCCCAGTGTCCACCCACTAGTCCTCAATGTTACTAACGAGATGTGCTTCTGAAATGACAGCAGAAAAGTTATCAATTTTAACAATTGAAGCTTGTGCATTCCCATTAGGTTTTTTTAAAGTGGTCATTATTTTTCCTTTTGTAGCAGTCTTAGGCCCGATGTCCAGGTTTACCACAAACAAAACAGTCTCCTCCAAATTTCTTAATCCCACTTTTAGGCTTTGTAAAATTATTTGCTGCTCTTCCTTTTCCCTTAAAATTCTTTTGGTACTTATTTGGCTTAAAATGATTTTTGGTCCCCCCACTATTTTCAGCAATGTTTGCTTTGGCTGCCATAGCCATGGCAACATTCCTTTTTTCCTTAACGCAATTATCCCCTTCAATCCTAAGTCTAACAGTGAGGTCTTCCATAGTCATATCCTCACGTTTATGTTTAAGACCATTTCTAAAATTCTTTCCAGGAAGGGGGGAAGTTTGTCAATAACAGATGCGACTTGAAAACCCTCACTAATAGACATACCCTCAGCAAGAATTTCGTGAACAATTACTTGTAGCTCTTCTAACTGTGACACTACTGAGTTTTCATCAACCATTTTAAAGTCCAAAAAACGGCTGACAACAAATTTCTTACTTCCAACATCTTCGGTTTTATATTTCTTATCTAACATCAACCATAACTCTCTAGCAGTGGGAACAGAAAATTAAACATCATATAGAGCATCATCTAAATTGTTCATAATATGGTTTTTGCACATGAAATCATATTTTTCCCAAAGTTGTTTAATAGCAGTCCTAGCAGGTTCGGCCTCCTCTGAATTATCTTCCTTAATTTCTAAGGTGTGATCAAGTTCTAACAGGTTCAAATAAAATAACATCTTTTGTTGCCAACGTTTAAAATTCAGGCCAACAAATTTTTCAGGCCAGCAGATGCAATCGCTCGAGGATCAAATTTTCCCATTATACGAATATTAAAATATTTTTGTCTTAGATTGTTGTTCTTGAAAACGAGAAAATTTAAGATCACAATTTAAGACTCATGTGGTTTGAGTCCTACCACTTTACCACCCAACGTGAAAAAACCATTTGACCAGTTGTATAATTGAATAATTATCTCCATATTCTTCTCAAATTTATTCAACAAAGAACGATCGAACTCATAACTAACAAGGGCATCGTACAATGTCCAAAAATACATTCTTCTTAAACCAATAAAACATTTGTTGCGTTCTGAATAAAATTCAATGTTTACATAACAATAATGATTACACATTTAGTATTGAACATGATTAAACATTAATCTGTATAATCATACAAAATACATTTTTTTTATGGAATGTGATTTAATTAAAACAGGAAAACCCCAAAAAACAAACAAAAAAAATCAAAGGAAACAGATTGCCAAAAAGGAAAGCACACAGGCCCAAAAAAGAAAAATTATACCCAGCCTATATCTCAACAAACACAACCCAGACCACAACATAAACCAAAACCAACAATCTCAGGCCACTAAAAGGAGAAAACAAGAAGGATCTAGATAGGTTACACACGTGTACGCACCTCCACTCCAACCAATGGTAAAGAACCACGAGGAAACCACTAAACTGGAACAGAACAAAACCAACAAACTCTCAAGTCAAAACCCAAACACCAAAAACCATATACCAAAAAACCATCGCAAGGAGAGAGGAATAACCCAGAGACACCAAAAACCTTCAGTCTCCACAGCTATCAAACACCACCTAAACCACCAACCTTTATAGCCATCAAACTTAACCTAGACCACAAACTCCACAGTCATTATTAAAAGCATCAAGATTCCAGACAAATAATAGAAGAAACAATAACCAGAGTCCTCGAATCCGAGCTGAGCCCAACTCAATAAATACATCAACATGTAGGGAGAGAACCACTGATATACAAGCGGCCATGAAGCACTTCAACAATACTCAAGCAAAAGAAGAAAAGCATAACCAATGAGAGCTCAAACAAACTCTCATAACAACCATACTTCAGAGGTTAAAGCACCCAGAGATGAACCATAATCAAACAACCCCAGCAAGATTACAGACCAACAAAGAAGAAGAAATCAACAGTCTTTGATTCTGAGCTAAGCCTAAAGCAACAAGACATACCAACATGTAAGGAGAGAATCTGCAAATTTTCCACTAAAAACTCAAAGACACAAACATGAAGCAGAAACCAAGGAGAGATCAAACAAGCCCTCATAATCAACCATACTTGAGAGGTTAAAGCGCACCATCTGACAGATAAGCCTCTTTCAATATAAACTTTTAATTTAATCCCTAATTTCTACAAATTTTTGTGTTTTCATCATTTCTCTGAAAATTTCCCTATCTGTATGTGCTGTCATGAACAAACTTACCAATTCTATCCATAATATAATTTCCATGAAGCTGAAGGTTATTGTAAATGATTTCATTTCTAGTTCTCCAGATAGTTGTAATAACCCTCGCTTATGAGACCGTATTTTATAGTAATTACGTAGTATAGTAATTAGAGACAAGTGTTGGGTTATGATTTGAATGTTAATTCAATGTAGAAAAGTTGGTATCTAATATGAGTTTGCATACATATCAGATCTATGGGTAAATATTGCTATGTTACGCTTATTAATATCATCTGAACTCAAAATGATATTTGGCTTAATAATGAGACCGGAACCTAAATTGAATTTTAAAATGTCCAAATGATAATTTGGAGGTTGCAGTTGATTCCGGAACGTGCGATATAGTCAAATAATGTACCATATTATATTTTGAAGTTTTGGGCATTTTTGACTGATTGTACCCAAATTATGCAGTTGCGTATTATTTTATCGCACTACTAGTTAATTTAGTGGGATATTTGTCTTAAGTCACGACTTAATCTTTCTAAGTCTTCCTATTTCCCTAATTTCCTTCCTAAACCAAAGAGAGAAAGAGAAGAGTAGAGAGAAAGATTAGAGCTTTGGAGATCTTGAGAGATTCTTGCTCCTACAACCAAGAGACCTGCAAATTGCTGAATCAAGGCAAGTTTTTACTTGCTATTTGTGTCTTGAGATAGATGATTTGCTATGGTAATGATGTATTGATTTTGGTTTAGCAAACTTAGGGTTTTTCTAATGTATTTATGGGTTTTGATTCATTCAAAGATGATTGGGATGATTCATGAGGTTTAAGATGGTCAATAGTATCATTGATGCTATCTTGGTGTTGGTATATAAGTTTGGTTTGGGAGAAATTTGAGTTGGGGTAGAAAATGGAGTCCAAGACTCCATAGCCAAAACTTGGCAAAATCGCAGGCCCGAATCGATTCGGCCCCCTGGGCGAATCGATTCGGTTAGGTCCAGTGCTCAGGTCTTGTGAACCGAATCGATTCGGAATTGGTCTGAATCGATTCGGCAGTTATGCAGAAACCCAAACTTCCTAACCGAATCGATTCGGTTTCCATCCGAATCGATTCGGCAACTTTTCAGAAACTCAAATTTTCTGGCCGAATCGATTCGGCCAAGGGGGCGAATCGATTCGGTAGCCCTGCACTTTTCCAAAATTTTTCTTTTAAATTTTAACCCTTTTTCTTTAGGATTAGTAATTAGGGACCTTCTTAAATGAAGTAAACATAGGGTTTAGAGTATTAGTTGAGTTGGGTCGACATCCTAGACTCGAAAGGGTTCATCTAGGGTTCTTTTAAGGGGGAATTTAAAGTGATGTTTAGGCATTACTTTTATCTTGTAAGTTTTATAAGGGTCTAGAACATCTTTAGGTCAATCTGGAGACCTTAGGAATTAACTTGAGTTAGATTTGACTTGAGGGTTTATGTTAAAGCCTAAAGGAGGCTTTGGAAATAACTTTGGAGTTTGAATTTCTTATCGAGGATGTTATGACGGTACGTAATACATATAGTCCCGATTTAGGCTTATACATTTGTTAAAAATGGGAAATTGATAAGGTAATTGATAAATTACTAAATCATGTAATGGAAATTAATAAAATAGATGTTACACACCTCTCTAAATACCATCTTAAGGGAAGTCCGTACGATAGGTGAAGCCCCCTGGCTAATGAATGCAGGGTGGATATAGTCCTAGGCCATATGAGCGCTTGTTTTATTTTTCTGCGATGGGTAGGAGATTCTGGGTGTGGTCTTGACTACCCCGCAGGCATATGGTCGCTTCCCGACGATTTCGATAGGATCCCAGGTTGTTTTATGTTAGGCCCTGGAAGATGATGGTTATTTAGGGACGCGCACAGTGGGGAAACCCGGACGGGCGGTCTTAGAATCATTATATTTATATTTATGACTATTCTAATTTTCGAGTTGGACTCGATGGAACATGAATGCCATAAAGAGCAAATTTATGCCATAAAGAGCAAATTTATGCCACAAAGAGCATGCTATTGAGATTAGTGCCATATAGAGCACATGATTATAATTATATTCCTGATAAGGAATGGAAAAGAAGATTGAAATCGAAATATGTTGAAAGATGATTAAAGGCTCATAAGTACTTTTAATTCTGTTTTATATGAATTTCATTCTACATAGTCATTTATCAGCTTTAGTTCCTTACATGATGTTACCATGCTAGACTATCATCCATGCTTACTTGCGCATCATTATCATACCTGTCATTTATCTATTGATCACATATATCCGGCCCTAACCGGTTTTCACTTCTTGTTGTGTATGTATATATATAATCCGTTCAGGTGTTCCGCCGCACGGTCGCCCGAAATGATCTTTCCTTCCATATGTTTTGAGGAGCCGTGACATTGTGCGGGTCTCACGGGATGTTTCGTGTAGACGCCTCCATTTATGTTTTCTAGTTATGATCAGTTTATTCGGGCATGTGGCCTAAACCGTTGTAATTGTATAATGGATCTATTATGTAACACTTGGTACTATTTGTATGTTGTATGGTTATATTGACCGACCTTTCATTCGGTCCTTTTGTATCTTTTGGGTTTCCTATAATGCTTGTGGGGGTTTCCACCCTCTATTTCTATTATGGGTTGTTAAAAATGTTCTCTTCTTATTTCAAAACCAAAGTTTTTGATAACCCGTTTTCTGGAATATAGTGTGGTTATTCCTTATACTTTGCATATTGTAGTGATGCTGAGAATGATATTTATCAATGATTCCCTATTTTATCGAGGTATAGGGCTGGCCACCCTTTATTTCGGATAGCGGGTTGTCACAATAGTGTAAACTGATATGGCTAAAAAAAGTTTTTGAATCAAGGTTTTCAATTCATGACTATATCTATTAAGCCTCTTAGTTTCGTGTTCAAAACTTATAATATTTCTGTTATCCCCAAATAGAATTATAACACCACCCTAAACACGATTTGTTATTTCATGTGTATTTGGAGGACTTTTTTATTGTACATGTTTTATTCAGTTGAACAAATTGTAATAACATATTTTATTTAGTGAATTCATTTATTGGAGTTTAGTAATTTCAGTTCAGTTATCCTTCTTGTCATCCTTTATTGAGTTTTATTATGAATGGTTTTTAGATACTGTAGTTTTTGGTTTATTGTTGATACTGAGAATAATATAGATTGTTTAGTTCCTCGGTATTTCATGTGCGGCATGATCAACCGGGCATGAAAAATTGGGTGTGTCACAATAACCATCCATGGGGATGTTATAGTGGGGTCCTAGGCAACTAGAGAACTACCCTAGGCCGCCATATTGGGTGGTGGGTGCCAAGGATGGTTACAGTGGCATTTTCGGTGAGTTTTTTACTCAAAAAACATCCATTTTCACTTGAGTTTTGAGGTTCCTCCCTTGGAATTTTGTAAAAACACCAAACATGGAACTAACTTTATTTTTCGCATAGATTTCATTTCTGGATCCGGATTTTGGATATGGACAAATTTAGTACTAGAATTTCTAAGGTTTTGAAATTGGGTGTCTAAGCGGCAAGTACACCACTACTTTCTCCTTAACTATTATATGCGTTAAATATTGACTAAATTTTGTATGAATTGTGACTAAAATAGATTAGGAACCTAACTAGGGGAAGAATAACCTAAGTATGAGTATTTATATGGTTGTGAAATTGAAATGATTACTCATGTTCATACCATTGGATGAAATTTAAAATATCGAGACTTGTGAATAGGTATTGGGAATTATAATCATGATGATACAATTGGAGTTTTATAAACATTCTTGAACCCATATTTGATACGTGAATCAATTGAAAAACTCCTCTGGTGGTGGTGTAATTTATAATTTCATACTTATATTGAGAATCATTGACTAAATTAAAGTAGTAGTCATATAAAAATGGTATTGTGGAAATATGACACTAGTATCAATCAAATAAAAAAATGACTCCTAGTAAACGAATAGGTGTGTTGGATCCAAAATGGTGAACTATATTTAGAAAGTTGAATAGTTTCGGTATATTAGTGAAACGCTGCTAGTACTAAGAGATGTTAAGTGTCTATTGGCATATTTTTAGTTATTGGAAAATTCATATGAATCCCCATTTTTTTCATAAGTAATTCATAAGAATCACACTTAAATACAAATTAAATAACCTAGTATGAAACCTTGGAACTATGAAAATTTGTCCTATATGGATATAATTGGAAATCGTAAGTGTAATTATGAAAGAATGCATTCTTTGTGACTACGGACATTTATTGTAGTTGTTAATCCAAAATCTACCTTGATTACGATTGTAAGTTATATAGTTGTTTCATTGGATAAGTTGTGTGTATAAATTCTAGATCTACATAGTTGAAGCTAGAAATTTTATGTTGAATTATTTAAAAATGTTATGTAGTATGACATCGGAAATTATATTAAGAAATGTTGTGATTGAATATTTGGTATCATTGAATGATTGGGTGGATACGAGATATGTCCTCTTGTGATTTGGTAGGTGATATATATGGATTTGTCCTCGATGGTCGTTAGTGATAAACATTTAAGTTCAATAAGGGTGTTGTGATGATATGTATGATGTGGACGGTGATAATGTAGTCAGGTGATGATGAGGTTAGATATAGTTATATTGTTGACTATATGATAATGACTTATGGTATTTACCTTTGGAGTCACAATAATCGAGATTGGTTAATGGTGTATTTGGATTTATTCGTATAAGAGCTATGTACAAGTGAAGTTAAGTATAGTTACATGAAGGGGAAAATGATATTGATTTACGGTACTTGGAATTTTGCATTAGCGTATTCGACATTATAATATAGAGTTGATGTACATGTGAGGTATGAATGAATATTGTGTTAAGGAAGATAGTAATAATATAAGGAATTGACTTGAGACTTCACGATAGTTTTCATGAGAATATGTGTTAATATATAATGAGGACTTTAAGAGTAAATTAAACTACTTGGGAAATGTGACAAATTTCCTAAGTTATGATCCATGTGATTTAAATGTGTCATAGTAATTAGTTTTAATGTCAAAATATATATAGGAGGAATAAAGTAAGCTATGGTTTAGATAAGGACTATTTAGGACATGATTATAGAGTCATGACAATCATTCAACCTAGACAAAAGTGTATCGGGGAATTCCTTGTTTGAATTTCATTTATGACACATCCCACGCATAAAGTCTAAGTAAAATCGGGAGTTTAGAGATTAAGATATATTTTTAGTATAAAAATAATCGTAAGCTAATACGATAAAATGAAATTGGGAATGTTATACAATTGTTTTGGTAAATCTCGATTACGATGTTGTTGTCATGGAATATACTAGTTGACTCTCTGTTAATAGGAACTAGTGGGTTATTATGGATGTTCATGAAAGATATATATTCGAAATGAAATAACACCGATAACGGTGGGGGTAACGGTTAAACTAATAAACTGTAAATTCTTAGAATGAATGGTTTGGTAAAATATAAACTCATTATTTAAAAGGATGATTGATTCTTATAAGAATGGACTATGATGACTTTTTTATTTTAGGATATTTCTAACTCATGGAAAACCTATTATTCTTGTAATTATATACACATGGCTAATTAAAAAGACTCTACCATAGTGTTTAATGCATGTAATGGTTATGATTGAGTTCTTATACCGCAATTGAGATCACGTAGCTGGTTTACTTATGAGGTTTTAACCCCCTTTTCATTGAATAACATTTCAGGCTGAGTTATGATTGGATGGCACTTATAGAGCGATGGTGGATTTGAGATGCATGAGAATTATTGAGGAGCATTAGTATACTAAGACATTTAGCGATTTCTTATCCTTAGTTTTCTTTCCAGCCATTGTATATGAGACATGGTTCTCGGGCTTAGTTATATTGTAATTGGAGATTATACGAAATAAAATTGGAGTATTTTTCAATGCATGGAAAATCTGTATTTATAGTGTTATTTCTAATTGATTATTCTTGTTAAAAAAAGTTTCAAATTGTCTCATATTTCTATTACATGTTGAGAATGATATTTTTATTTGTTTCACTTTCGAGTAGTTATTAATTAAGCATGGCAACCTTAATTAATATTGTTCAGGGTTTTACAATTCGTTGGCCAGGCGATATATGAACCAACTACACCTCTGTCGAACATCCCATTTTTCTCTCATCCAATGAACTGTCCTTTTTCCCTCCAAGACCGAAATGACACTAATTCAAGAATCGTAAGGTTGCAGACGGTGATTGTGCACCATGGTCCCTAAACCTGCACCCAATTTTTTTATCCCCATTGCAATGATATCCCCTCTATGTACAAGTTATTTTGTTTGCGTGTGATGTTTTCGTTCCTCCTTTCGGTTCATTTCTCTATAAAATTAAGTTTTTGTCCTCTAACGCGCTATTTTCAAAGTTAAACCTTTGAATTTTTAGGTTTTGACCCAAGTCTGAGTCACATGACTGTACACGTTACTTTTACAAGCCATTTTGGTTTTGTATGACATGTTTGTGCCTCTTTTCGAACATTTTGGTTGTTAAATTAAACTTTCACCATCTAACGCCCTATTTTCAAGCTTAAACTTTAGAATTTTATAGTTTTGACCCAAGTATCAACTTGTAAGTCACATGACTGCAGGATTTATTTCCATAAGTGAATTTGGTCCCATGTGACATATTGATGCCTTATTTTGAGTCGTTTTGTTATTAAATTATGCTTTCAATATCTAACGCATAATTTTCAAGCGTAAACCTTAGACTTTTCAAGTTTTTAGACGAGTCTTAACCCATGAGTCACGTGACTGTATGGGTTATTTCTAGAAGTTATGTTAATTTCGTACGACGTGTTTGTGCCTCTTTTTGGGAAGTTTGGTTATTAAATTATGTTTTCACCCTCTAACGCTTTATGTTCAACCTTAAACCTTATATTTTTTCAATTTTTGACCCCAAGTCTCATCTCGTGAATCACATGACTGTATGGGTTATTTTTATAAGTTAGTTTAGTTTTGTGTGATGTGTATGTGCGTCTTTTCAGGTTATTTTGCTGTTAAATTACATATCCACCCTCTAATGTCCTATTTTCAAGCTTAAACCTTAAAATTTTCAAGTTTTGACCCAAGTCTCAACTTGTGAGTCACATTACTGTACGCGTTATTTTTACAAGTTAGTTTGATCCCGTTTGATATATTTGTGCCTCTTTTTCATGTAGTTTCATTGTTAAATTTTCACCATCTAACATCTTATTTTCAAGCTTAGCCTTCGAATTTTCAAGTTTTGACCCAAGTCTTAACTCGTGAGGCACATAACTGCACAGGTTGTTTCTACAAGTTAGTTTGGTCTTGTGTGACCTGGTTGTGACTCTTTTGGTCGTTTGGTTGTTAAATTTCATTTTCAACCTCTAGCACGCGATTTTCAAGCTTAAACCTAATCGTTACCTATCATGTGTAAACAAATTGGGTAGTTAAATCATTAATTTAAAATAGACAAAATAAGAACCCAACAAGCGCAACAAGAATCTAATAAGAGCAACCATACATGCGCAAACCAACAAGTTTTTCTCTAATATCAAAACAAAGAATTAAAGAGTTGCGATCCTGAAAATTGAGAGTAATTTTTGTTAAAATTTTATGACTTTGAGCGAATTAATGTTGGCTCTTATTTATTCATATTCACCTTCTTTTAATTAAGATATATTCGAACCACTGCTTTTATTTTATAGATTCAAGCATTCATAATATATATATATATATATATATATATATATAAATAAGAGAGAAATGGTGAACAAGTGTGGGAAGAAGGTCATTCTTTCCTGAATATTTATGAAAAAAAGAGTCATTCAAATGTGGTTAGGATATACAATACTCTTACTATATTCTATAATGAGGTAATTGAAAATTTAACATTATAAATCGATAATGAAAAATTTGTCAATCCAAATCTCTGGGCAACAAGCCAACCCTCTCATGATCTAATATTAGGACATATTTTTTGGAGATTATATAGCTCGTGTACTCAAATCATTCATTCAGATATCTTTATGTTAAAAAATAATGAAATATAACCCTTTAATCTAAAAACTACAATACCACATAACAAATATTGACTTTGTCCACGACAAACATGGTGAATAAGTAATCTCTCCCCAAAATTGAGAAATTGCTTTAAGCATCACAGAAATATCATTACAAAAAGAAATTTAATAAGATCAAGAAAAAATTTGTAAAGAATTTTATAATGAGGATTCATTAAAATTTTAAAAAATAAAGTTCAGAGTGAGGTAAAACAAAGTGAATAGATCAATAATAAAATAATTAGAACGAAAAAAATGGTGTATACATATTATAACATAAAAGAGTTGAGGTATAAATTAAAGGAATAAAATAAGTTATGAAAAGATAGCTAGAGTCCCCATTATAGTCCACCCTTCATGGTTTGGAATCATTTGTACTAAATTGCAAAGTTCTAGGAGAAAAGAAGTGCACACACACACACACACACACACACACACACACATATATATATATAGATATATATATATATAGACATATATATATATATATATATATATATATACACACACAACTAGAAATTAAGTTCTTAGGTTTAGAAAATATTACAATAACCATAAAACTGCAAAAAAAATCCTCGTAAAGTAGAAAAAAAATTATAGATGAATATAGATAAAAAAAAATAACTAGATTGGTTCGTAGGATGTTTAAATTATGCATCATATTTTATAAAAGACTTAGCAAAATTAAGGAAATCATTATAGAAGATTAAAAAAGGATGAAAGTTGGACATGGATCTCTATTGGCTTTGCGTTAGTAAAATTGTTAAAATAGTAATGTAAAAATATCTCAGCACTCACATTACCAAATGAAGACAATGATCTAGTATTAGAAATAGATGCCAACAGTAGTCACTGGAGCGCAGTGCTAAAAATAAAAGAAGAAAATAAATAAAACTATAGTGGACGCTCTAATCAAGTTGTATGTATTATCCCACCATAAAAAATGGTGATAATTAAAGGAATTAAATTTATTTAATATTTATATCTTTAAGAACATTTGTAATAAGAATAGAGTACAAAAGCCTACTAGATTTTGTAAACTTAAATTTATCTAATATGCAGGCACAAGGTAAATTCTTTCGATGGCAACTTTGGTTAACATATTTCATATTTACTATAGAGCATACAGATGTGAGAAAAAATTATTTAGTTGACAGCCTAACAAGAGAATTTGTAGATGGATGGGAATCAAAGACTCGCTCAACTTGAGAAGGAAATACTCCTAGCAAAATTGAATAGATGTTGAAGTTGGTATCGCAAGTGAACAATACCACTATATGATCGCTGTAATTTGGTGGAAATATTTGTTTTAAGAGCGAGATAATTCAGGAAACTCAAATTAAAATTTGAATTATATACCTTTTATTTTTTAGTTTATAACCTTGTAAAGGAAAAGAGTAAAAATATTTTTTTATTAGCATAAATAGAATATGGTATCCGTTCATGGCAAATCACGAATCTAGGAAAACGATGCCTCCTTGGAATTTGAGATCCTAGTAAAATATTATTGTAATTTCTAACAGGGCAGTCAAAATCTCAATTGATCCCAACCTAGTCTTCAATCAATACCCAATAACATCATTGTGGAGTTTAGGAATGGTTATAAGCTTTGAAGCTCCTCTTCATAAAGAAGGTTATTTTCATGAAGTTTCATCAATATATCTTCAAAAAATATATAAGCTTCACGATCTTAGAAAGAAAGTGTGCCAAAGTTTTGAGATTTCTTAATCAAAACCTATCGCAAATAATCTGAGTTCAACTCATTATTTAGTAACTAAGAAAATCATGTCCCCAGTCTATTTTAATGTATTTTAAATATCATGAAGACACTACAAATGATCTAGCTAAACCAAAAGCAATGTCTTATTTATGATTAGTATGGTTGCTACCTAATTATCAAAGGAAGACACTTAACCTAATCAGTGTGGATAAACCACCTTTGTAATTCTTCCTCATTAGGAAAGATAGTTGATTGTCCTAAATCTATCATTAGAATCAATATATGAATATGTAAAAGTGTAGACGCAAAATATTTATCATTAAGAGGGTGTGATGTTTTGTGCAATCTCATCATAACACATGATAATAGGAAAAATCACATAGCAACATACAATCCAAAATTTGAGGATGATGCAGCCAATATTTGGAAAAATCTTTATTAACAAGACTAGCATAATATTGAGAATATAATGAAAGGTGGACAATATCACATGAAGAAGGACCCATCTCACTTTAATAGTTGTATTATTTTCTTTCTCCTTTTACTTTTAGTAGTGGTGTTTGATAATTTAGTGAATTATTAAACTTTATTTTATAGTTCAAATGTGAGTTTCGAAGTCCGAAAGTGCCAATAAAAGACATTCCTGCGTAATGAGAAGAGGCATAAATTAACAGAGTATTTTTTAGCTAATAAGTCGGGTCTCTCAAATTCTCTTTATGCAAACAATTTGTGGTGATGATAACAATCATATAACAAACTTCTTTAGTATTGAAAATAAATAGTTATAACAAATCCCAATTCGCATTGTTTTCTCAAATGTGATTAAGAGACCTTGTTTTTTAATAGTCTTTTCACAAGATATGGTGGTTGTAGTTATAATTTTTAATATTGTAAGGCATTGTTTTTTCTTGGATGGAACCCATTTGTATAAAAAAATATATAAAGGAAATCTCATTTAGGCCACCTAAAAATATCGGAATCAGAGTATTGATTAGATGTGTGAAGTTTGAAGTTAATATTGTTTAACTAATGACATTTATGTATAAATAATATGTTTTATAAAGAAGATATTATACAATTTAAAAATTCAAAAATATTGAAAATGGTTTTTAAAATCTAGAAATATTAAATAATATACATTCATAAAAATACCGTGTTTTCAGAAGAGAAAAATATATTTTCAAGCAAAAACATATTTAAGAAGAGAAAAAACATATTTTTAGAAAGAAATTAGTTCCAAAAAAACTTTCCCCCCCCCCCAAAAAAACATATTTCCAATAACAAAATATATTCCCAGTAAAAAAATTTTAATAAAAAAGAAAAAAGACTCAATAATTTTAGAGATTATTTTTTAAATATTTTCAAATAAAAAACTAAACAATTATCAAAAAATAAAAAAAATGGAAAAGGCATTAAAAAAAAAGCATTCAAACGTTGAAAATTATAAAAAAATTACCTTTACAAATCCAAATCTAACAAAAAAATTTACAAATCTAAATCAAACGTAGATCTAACAAAAAACTTTACAAATGAAAATCAAACATTTACAAATGTGTGTGTGTGTGTGTATGTGTGTGAAAAGAGACGTGAGAGAGGAGGGTGGCGGTGGGGGTGGGGAACTAGGGGTTGAGGGTTGGGGGCTAACAGGCGTGGGGGTAACCTAGGGATGGAAACGGGTCGGATATGGGGCAAGTTTGTCAAAACCCAAATCCGCCCCGTGAAAATAAATATTATCCCGTCCCGTCCCACGACCCGCAACGGGTTATGATTTTAAACCCCGAACCCGGTTAAGTATAACCTCCTCAAACCTGTCCCTGCCCCGCATGAATTAAACAGGTCAAAACCCGTCCCGCCCGGCGAGTTAAACCCCAAAAATTTAGTTTTTTTTTTAAACGGATTTTATTATATAAAGTAAAGGTGACTTTACAAGCAAATAACAATGCCTCAACATCAATTTTTAACTCTAAAACTTCAACGTCAACTTAAAAGTCTCAAAATAGTTAAAATATTTAAAATAACACAATTTAAAATGCCAAACTACTAAGTCTCAAACAACATCAACTATTACAAAATAAGTCCTAAATAACATCAACTACCACAAAATAAGTTTCAAAAGTCCCGAATATAGCAAATGTTACACAAAAGTCTTAAATAGCTCGACTATCATATATTTGCAATCTGCTCTCCTCCTCATCATCATCAACTCAAACCTGAGAAAAAAAATTGGAAAAGAAGTATATTAAAGAGAATTTAAAACAAAAAAAAAATCATAAAAGATTTTTTACTTGCATTACCTCTTCATTAAACTTCCATGGGATCGGACTCCTCATCACAAACTGTAGGCCTTGAATTCGTGGTAGAAGCATCATCTACAAAAAAGACAAAAAAATAAACAATTAATTAAAACACGTACTTAGGATTAGGTCTTTAGTTACAAGAGTTTCAGAAAGGTAAAACGTCTTGTGTTATATATATATTAATACAATAGAGAGGCATAAGAGTACATATAGCCATCAGATATGATGAGAAACTACAACTAACTAAGAGAAAGTAAATAGCACTATTTCCCAGTCAGATTCGTTGGCTTTAAGTTTATCAAAGTTAATTGTCGGATAATATCAATTTATCGATTTAACTGCTTAAATTATTAACCAAGATAGCGTTTAATACAAATATTAATTAGGTCTAACGGTGAACAATAGAAACATTTTAAATTAAGAAAAAGGATTTTCAGCAAATCTTTATAAATTAAACTATACTAATTATTCAATTCGCTACCGTTAATTAATTTAAGCATAAATGTGTAACTATTCAATCGTAGGTGGAGGGGCATGTCAAATAAACAAAACGAAATTATTAGAAACAAGAGGTTTCATTCAGTGATAGAAAGAGTTATAACATACTAACCTAAAAGACTACTTTCCATTTTTAGGATTTAGTGAAATCAAAAGAAATAGTTCAAACATCTGGCGATTACCTACAAAAGTAAATAACAAATCCAATCTAAATCTAAATCTAACCTTGAAACGTAAGAATCCTTGGACCGAACTAAGAGAGAGAGAAATGTGAGACGCTGTTGGCTTCCAACTAAGACGTTGTTATCGCTATGTGTGTGAGACACGATAGCAGTCTTCCATCTAAGAGAGAGACAAAGAGTGAGACTCGAGAGATGTAGACAGGATTGAGGAGTTTGAGCCTTGAGGAGTAGCTATCGCAGGCTTCTTTTTTAGAGTGAGAGAGAAAAATGGGTTTGAGCCTTGAGGTTGAGGAGTAACGAGCGACCGATTTTGAGAAATGAGTTTGAGGCTAGGTTTTTTTTATTTATATAGGTGGTGGGAGTGTTATTCACTTAGGATAATAAGGATATAATAGTAAGTTTACTAAATGGGGTGGGGTGGGGCGGGGCGGGGTGGGTCGAGTATATTCTGATAAAATCCAAATCCGCCCCTCTTATTTTAAACGAGTTTTTTACCCGCCCCATTAGGGTCTGGTCAGGTTGGGAACCCTGCGGGTCGGGTTAAATTGGCATCCATAGGGTAACCATGCTTGTTATGAGAGAGAGAGAGAGAGAGAGAGAGAATTAGGATTTTTTTTCTTTTAAACAAATAAATGAAGTTGAATTACCAAAATAACCTTTTAAAAAGTCACATGCCAAATACATGACCCACTTTTTCATTCAAAAATTAACGGTGTTAATAGTAGGTACTTGATATTGTGTTGGAAGGTCAAGGAGTTAAGTACCAAAACTGAAAGTTCGGGTAGTGAAGTGAAGGGGGTAAAGTTCAACGAGGCAGATGTAGTTAACTCTAGAGTCTAAGGCATGTTAAGAAATGGACAATTTTAAAATATCTTGAGATTGATTAAAAAATAAACTAAAAGAATGATTTCGTGTTGGATATGATTCAATTTTTAGTATGTCAAGTGATTGAGTGTTTGAAGATCAACGTAAGTCGTCAATGACATTTGATTTAAGGCAATAGTCTTTAGTGTTATAAATGGCAGTTTAGAGACTTTCCTTGTGCTCATGTTGCGCCTATTTTTTTTTTTTAAATACTGTATAATATTTATTTTTTAATAATTTCAATTTTTTTTAAAGTCCTTTTCAATATTTTTATATTTTTTAAAGTCATTTTCAATTTTCTAAATTTTTTAAAAAGTTTACCACTTTTTTCACACTTTAATAATTTTTTTATTTCCAAATTTTTTAAAAGTTTTTCTATAATTTTAGTTTTTTTCACTTTTTGTAATTTTCTGTATTTTTCATTTTCTTAATTTTTTGTAATTTCCAGTTTTTTAATTTTCTATCATTTTCAATACTTCTGAACTTTTTTATAATTTACAAAAATATTTTTTTTGTAATTTCTAGATTTTAAGAATTTTTTGTGATTTTCATAACTTTTAAATATTTTTTTGTAATTATAAAATTTTCTATGTATTTTTTAAATTTTTTCTCTAATTTCAATTTTTTTAAATTTTTTATATTGACTTGGACCAAAATACCTTCTTCGATACAAATATTTAACAACGTTATGGTTTTGGGGTTATTGGAAGTCGTGTTAGAAGTTTACGTGACAAGTAAGAAAATTGAAAGTTTGAGTGATAAAGTAAAAAAAAATCAGGGGGATATGTAACTAACCCTTATTTTTAAAGAACCTTATCTGGTGCTCATTTGTCAAATACATCATATTAACAATACAATATTTTATTCCTAAGAGTGATTACGCCTTCTATTATGAAAACTCTTTCATGGTGATGGTAACAAAGGATCAAGTCACGTGGTAAAAGCAAGAGCCCAATGAAGTGCAATACATACGGGATACTAGGGAATCATATATGATCAATTATGTAATATCAATATATTATTATGTCAGTTTCATCTAGGTTGATAAAAGACCTATGTTTATGTTTTCTTTGTGTTGGATAATGATATACCCGTTTATATCCTCGGCCTGGCTGAAGGTTACCTCCAAACGGACGACCCCTCAGGGGCCGACCCTTCACCAGGCTCCAACGACCCCTCAGGGGGGCCGACCCTTCACCAGGCTCCAGACGACCCCCAGGGGGCCGACCCTTCACCAGGATCCAGACGACCCCTCAGGGGGGCCGACCCTTCACCAGGCTCTAGACGACCCCTCAAGGGGCCGACCCTTCATCAGGCTCCGGACGACCCTCCGAGGGTACGACAGTACGAGGCCAGAATTGGGCCAGACTCACTACTGAAAGGAACTTTGCCCTCGGTCTCGGCCCATAGGCCGAGGGTGACATCATCACAGCGCGTGGTTTGGGAGACGTGTGGAACAGTGCGAGTGAGGCTCACATGGCACAGGGGAGACCGTTATAACAAAATCACACCCTCACGTGAGGGAATATTATGTCATCGTTTGGCATCTACAGGTGTCAATAGGGGATTGGCTAGATCATGATTCACATGCACCATGCATACTTGGGGGGTACACTACACCCCCCAAGACCTATATATACTTGTCACCTACAACCCTATGGGGGATCGATCAATTGACTATAACCCTAGCTAAAACTCTGCTTGTACACACAGTAGAGAGAGAGAGAGGCTTATGTGCATTGTATCTAAGGCCATTAGTGCCCATACTTAGTGGATCACACACTCACAGTGGATGTAGGCTAAATTGGCTGAACCACTATACATTATTGTCTTATTTCCTCCTATACTCATCCCCTTCTACATACTTATACACTTATACATCTCTATGGCTGCCATGCCTGCTACTGTTTGAGCTCACTATCACTTATCCGGTGGTGCTAAATCTTAGCATCATCAGTTTGGCGCCGTCTGTGGGAACAAGAAGACATTTCTTCCTTTATACAGCTTGACCTCACTGGGAACTCTGGTGGTGAGCCAGCACTCCCCCTGGGAGGAGGTGTTTCACCATTAAAAGAGATCCACTAAGGTTCCCAAGCTCACCAATATTTTCTTCAGTTCAACTTTTCATAGCTCAAACATATGGCACCTGAAATGCCACCGCCACCGCTTCCCCCGCCGGATGAGGGTGGAAGACCCAGTTCCAGTCAGCCGCTGCCTCAGTCTGAGATGGCTGACGTGGCGGCAGCTTTAAAGTCTCTGGCAGCAAGCCAACGGATGATGCAGGAGTAGTTCACAGCTCTAAGCCAGAACATACTAAGACCCCCAGGGGTTTCACCTGAGATGATTACTCCGGCAGCAGCTCCAGGACAGCATGAGGCCAGGGGACCACCCCAGGCACCACGCAAAGACCTGCCACCCCCTCAGCGGCGTAGGGATGTTGCTGACCCCCGGCATCTACGCCTGGGGAGGCAAGGAAACCCTTGCCCTGAGGACATGTATGACGATCTGGAGGGAGAGGAGGCCCCAATAGAATGCTGGGAACCGTATGAGGTCTCCAACAATACTGTACGACCTCTTCAGGATAGTAGAGGAAAGTGCGGGAGACCAAACCCTGATGATCGCCCGAGAGGCTCTGCTTTTGATCGCTTGAGCAGGGGGTCAGCCTTTGAGAGGCTGGGCCCAGTAAATGACCTGCGGGAAAAATTGTCCAGGTCAAGAAGTGCTGCGAGATCCAGGAGGGAGGCAGCAGATGGCCGACCCCAAGGACGAGATGACGGCCAAAGGGAAGTAAACAGCCGACACAGGCCTGCCGCAGCAGAACCCTCCGTCCACCTCAGAGGCGGCAGGGGATAACATCGGCCAAGCCGACACTGTGAGGCCCTGGAATGAATCAATCCAACGACTAGAGGATAAGATCGGTGATATATTGAAGAGTCGAGACCCCCTTCAGAGGGGATACACCATAGGCTCACCCTTTGTGGCAAAGATAGTCAACTTCCCCACGCCATCAAAGTTCAAGCCACCTGTGGTCACCCCAAGATATGACGGGAGCACCAACCCCGTCCACCACGTGGAGATGTATCAGCCAGCAGAAGACATATACTCTATCTCAGATGAGATGAGGTGTCGTGCCTTCTCTGGTACCCTGACAGGGGCTGCGAATGTCTGGTACACATCTCTTCCAAAAAATTCCATTGAAAACTTTAAGCAGCTGGCAGACCTGTTCATCCACAACTTTTGCTTTGGAGTGAGGCCACAGAAGAAGACCACCCACTTGCTCTATGGTAAGCAGGGGAAGAATGAGAGTCTGAGGGACTACATAGCCAGATTCAATAAAGAGAAGCTGGAGGTGGAAGACTATGAGGAGAGCATAGCTATGACAGCCCTGATTGGAGGACTCCAAAAGGGGAAACTGTTATGGAAGCTTGCCGAAGACCCTCCGAGGATGATGGCTGAATTATTGTCGACAGCAGGGAAGGTGATGAACGCCGAAGAGGCGATGGCTGCAAAATATGAAGACGAAAAAGGAAGTGCTAGTGGGGGTAAATACCCTAAGAAGGACAAAGAGGGGAAGAAGAGGTCCACGGATGACAAGTTCGCTGGTTACACCCCTCTAACGGTCAGCTGTGAATAGATTCTCAATGAGATAAAGAGTGACCGGTCCCTGAAGTGGCCTGAGAAGCTGAGGGTAGCCCCTAGCAAGAGGAATAAGAACATGTGGTGTGAATTTCACCAAGACCAAGGCCACGTAACAGACAAATGCTTTGCTCTGAAAGATGAGATTGAGAAGATGCTGAAAGAAGGGAAGCTCTGAAAGTACGTCGACAAAAGTTCCTTCAAAAGGGGCCGAGGGGACGACCCCAGAAAGAAGCGTGGCGATGCATGTAGAGAAGGTCCTCAAAAAAGAGGGGATGACCCTTCTGATGATGAGGACGACCCTGACCTCCCTCCGAGAGACGACCATGGCCCTGTCAAGAGGCTTAATATGATCTCGCTTAGAGTGGGAATGATCTACGGGGTCTAGCGGGAGGAGGGTCTGAGGTTGCTGACAGGAAGGCCCATGTGGCTGAGGCCAAGGCAGTGACGAAGACGGTACACTCAACCTCTCTGGAGGTCAAGTCAGAAAAGAGGAAGAAGGTTGATGTGGACACTCTGATAGTGGGATTTTCAAGAATGGACTTCAAAGGCCTCTTGGCCCCACATGATGACCCTCTCATCATCACTGCCAGGGTACACGGGTGTGAGGTACCGAGGATCCTGGTAGATTGGGGTAGCTCTGCAGATGTGATGTTTTGGCCATGCTTCAAAGCCTTAGGCCTCAGCCATACCAGACTCGTCCCATACCATCATCCATTGATTGGGTTCAGTGGGGAAAAGGTTCATCCCCTTGGGGTATATGAGGCTGATGTTAGGATGGGGGACGAGTGGCCGAGATGGCTTACTAGGAAGGTCAGTTTCTTTGTGATGGATAAACACGTGTTTTCGGCCTACAACATCATATTGGGGCGTGTGGCCCTCAAGGGGTTTGAAGCTGTGTCGTCTAAGGTCCATCAGATGATTAAATTTCCTACTCCTTACAGGGTGGGGGAAGTTCAGGGAGACCAGACGACAGCGCGAGAATGTTATTAAAACTTCGCTGAAGAAAGGGAGGCACACAAGAGGGCTACGACCACTTACAATATTGATACCCTAGACCCCAGGGATGAGACGGAGCTAAAGAAAGGAGAGGCCGCGGAAGAGGTAGAATCCATTATCCTCGATAAGGATGACCCAGAAAAAACCATCCAAGTCGGAAAGTCTCTAAATCCCAATATCAAGGAAGACCTCATTAAACTGTTGAGGAGAAGGCGAAGCGTCTTCGCATGGAGTCATGTAGATATGTCGGGGATTGACCCTAAAATCATGTGCCACAAGCTCAATATGGTAGAGGGAGTGAAATCGGTAAAGCAGAAGAGGAGAATTTACTCTAGAGAAAAGTATGAGGTCATCAGGGACGAGGTCAAAAAATTAGAAGACGCTGAATTTATCAGAGAGGTCATCTACCCTGAATGGCTGTCCAATGCAGTCATTGTCCCAAAGGCCAATGAAAAGTGGAGAATGTGCGTGGACTTCACAGACCTAAACAAGCACTGTCCCAAAGACAGCTTCCCTCTCCCCCGCATTGACCAGATGGTAGACGCTACCACAGGCCATGAGCTCATGAGCTTCATGGATGCCTATTCAGGGTATAACTAGATATTCATGAACCCTGAAGACTCGGAGAGGACAGCGTTCATCACTGACAAGGGGACATACTGTTACAGGGTCATGCCCTTTGGCCTAAAAAATGAGGGGGCAACGTACCAGCGCCTCGTAAATAAAATGTTTGAAGACCAAATTGGGAAGTCTATGGAGGTCTACGTAGATGACATGCTGACTAAGAGTCTGAAGGCAGAGGATCACGTGGCAGACCTGGAGAGGACCTTTAATACGATGGACAAATACAAGATGAAGCTTAATCTCGCCAAGTGTGTCTTCGGGGTCGGAGTAGGGAAGTTCTTGGGGTTCATTGTCAACCAAAGAGGCATCGAGGCCAATCCTGAAAAGATAAGGGCCCTTGTTGAGATGAAGACCCCCTAGTCCATTAAAGACGTTCAGAGACTCACAGGGAGAGTTGCTGCCTTGAACAGGTTCGTGTCTAGGGCCACAGACAAGTGTTTGCCATTCTTTAAGATCCTTAGGAAGGCCTTCGAACGGAGTGAAGAGTGTGATGAGGCTTTCAGGGACCTAAAGTCATACTTAGGGTCTCCATTGCTGCTGTCACGACCCGTGCAGGGTGAACGACTTTATGTATACCTTGCCGTCTCAGAGTTGGCCATCAGTGCAGCCATTGTGAGAGACGAAGACGGGATACAGAGGCCTGTGTATTTTAACATCAAGGCACTCCAGGGCAGAGCAAAGATACCCGAGGATGGAGAAGTTGGCCTACGCATTGATCCATGCCTCAAGGAAGATAAAGCCGTACTTCCAGTCCCATACAATGGTCATCCTCACCGACTCTCCTCTTAGGCAGGTCCTACACAAGCCAGAAAAATCAGGCAGGCTAATGGCCTGGGCTATAGAGCTGGGAGAGTTTGACATAGTGTATCAGCCTAGGACGACCATTAAGGGGCAAGCGCTGGCAGATTTTGTGGCTGAGTTTACCTGGGAAGATGATGAAGCCGAGGGTGAGACCCTCGGGAAGACAGATATACAGCAAGACAGGCCCACAGACACACCCGCAGATAGGGCTGAGACAAGCACCGCTAGAAGGAAAGCGACTGAAAACGAAGAGGGAAGATACATCTTTAGACAGGGATCCCTCTCCGAGGGAAATTTTTCAGAGGGAAAGACTCTGTGGAGCCTCTTCGTTGACGGGTCCTCCTGTGACAGCGAAAGTGGAGCTGGACTGATACTATCAGCACCCGATGGCACAGACGCTAAATACGCCCTGAGGTTCAACTTCAAAGCCCCCAACAACGAGGCTGAATATGAGGCCTTAGTAGCAGGCATCTCCTTGGCCAAGTCTCTTAGTGTCGGCCAGATTTTGGTCCATAGTGATTCAAGGCTAGTAGTGAATCAGATACTGGCAGCCTACGAGGCTAAGGATGAGAGGATGGCTAGGTACCATGATAAGGTGAGGTCATTACTGAAGGGCTTCAGAGAAGTGAAATTAAAGAGGATACCTAGGCTCGACAATGGCCGTGCTGATGCCCTTGCTAGGTTGGCCTCGGCAACGAGGATAGACATCAGGAGGACGGTCCCAGTAGATATTTTGCTTCGGCCAACTATTGAAGACGCTGAGGGAACACTTAGCAATTGCCTAAATGTTTCTCAAGAAGCTTAATGGATGGACCCCCTGATCAGATACATTAAAGAGGGTGAGATGCCAGAAGCAAGGCAAGAAAGGAAGAAGCTGAGGTACAGGGCTGCAAAATTCACTGTCATCAGAGACACCTTGTACAAAAAGGGGTTTTTTCTCCCCTTACTTAGGTGTCTGGATCTCTCAGAAGTCCCTTCCATTTTGCAAGATGTGCACGAAGGATCGTGCTCAAGCCACATCGAGGGCAGATCTTTAGCGAAGAGGCTAATCACCCAGGGGTACTGGTGGCCGACCCTGGGGAAAGACGCAGCGGCATATGTAAAAAAGTGCGACAAATGTCAAAGATTTGCCACCATCCCTCACCAGCCCCATCAGCCTCTTACTTCCATTACATCCCCATGGCCATTTGCAGTGTGGGGAATTGACCTAGTAGGACCCTTGCCTAGGGCCATCAATAACTATCGATTCCTCATCGTAGCCATTGACTATTTTTCAAAATGGGTGGAAGCGGAGCCGATGGTGACGATCACAGAGCAGAAGACCTTCCAGTTCATATGGAGAAATATTATATGCAGATATGGTCTCCCCAACACCCTCATCTCGGATAACGGGACTCAATTCAAGAATACCTCTCTACAGAAGTACTGTGAAAGGGTGAGTATCAAACAATTTCTCTCCACCCCTGGCCGACCTCAGGCCAATGGACAAACAGAAGTTACAAACAGGACAATCCTAGATGGAATCAAGAAGAGGCTTGAGGAGGCAAAAGGAAGATGGGTCGAGGAGTTATATGCCGTGCTATGGGCATACAGGACGACAGTGAGGACCTCTACCGGAGAGACCCCATTCATGCTAGCTTATGGATCAGAAGCCGTCATCCCCATCGAGATTGAGTTTCCTACGCATAAAGTCCAAGTGTATGACCCCCAGAAAAATGCGGAAGAGAGGAGACTCTACTTGGACCTGATTGAGGAAAGGAGGGAGGACGCTGAGATAAGGCAGGCCTCCTACCAGCAGAGGACCGCAAGGTTCTACAATCAGAGGGTGAAACAGAGGCCTATCGCAGTGGGGGACTTGGTCCTCAAGAAGACTTGGCAAAAGACCAACAAGCTTCATCCTAATTGGCATGGCCCATATAGGGTCATCGATGAAGTCATCCCTGGGACCTATAGACTAGAAAACCTAGAAGGGGAACCTTTTTCCAACCCCTGGAATGCAGATCATTTGAAGAAATACTATCAGTAGTGTTGTAAGGTCTTGATAGACCATAATTGTAATAAGAGTTTCTCCAACAGAACACTTGGAAAATTAATGAGAAATATCAGTGTTTCCCCTCATCCTGTGGTTATCAGTTCTAGTACGCATGGAAACATCTACAGAGAACCACCCTCGGCTATAATGAGGGCCAGTGGAGGGGACGACCCCACCACTGTCCTCAAGAAAGACGAGGGAAAACTTTGTTAAAATCCATTAATTTGGTAAGTTGAACCCTCGGCTATAATGAGGGCCAGTGGAGGGGACGATCCCACCACTGTCCTCAAGAAAAATGAGGGAAAACTTTATTAAAACCATTAATTTGGTAAGTTGAACCCTCGGCTATAATGAGGGCCAGAGGAGGGGACGACCCCATCACTGTCCTCAAAAAAGACGAGGGAAAAACCCATTAAAAACCATTAATTTGGTAATTTGATCCCTCGGCTATAATGAGGGCCAGTGGAGGGGACGACCCCACCACTGTCCTCAAAAAAGACGAGGGAAAACTTCATTAAAAACCATTAATTTGGTAATTTGATCCCTCGGCTATAATGAGGGCCAGTGGAGCGGACGACCCCACCACTGTCCTAAAAAAAGACGAGGGAAAACTTCATTAAAAACCATTAATTTGGTAATTTGATCCCTCGGCTATAATGAGGGCCAGTGGAGGGGACGACCCCACCACTGTCCTAAAAAAAGACGAGGGAAAACTTCATTAAAAACCATTAATTTGGTAATTTGATCCCTCGGCTATAATGAGGGCCAGTGGAGGGGACGACCCCACCACTGTCCTAAAAAAAGACGAGGGAAAACTTTATTAAAACCATTAATTTGGTAATTTGATCCCTCGGCTATAATGAGGGCCAGTGGAGGGGACGACCCCACCACTGTCCTCAAGAAAGACGAGGGAAAACTTTATTAAAACCATTAATTTGGTAAAGAGAACCCTCGGCTATAATGAGGGTCAGTGGAGGGGACGAACCCACCGCTGTCCTCAAGAAAGACGAGGGAGAACTTTATTAAAGCCATTAGTTTGGTAAGTTGATCCCTCGGCTATAATGAGGGCCAGTGGAGGGGACGACCCCATCACTGTCCTCAAGAAAGATGAGGGAAAACTTTATTAAAACCATTAATTTGGTAATTTGACTCCTCGGCTATAATGAGGGCCAGTAGTGGGGACGACCCCACCACTGTCCTCAAGAAAGACGAGAGAACTTTATTGAAACCATTAGTTTGGTAATTTGACTCCTCAGCTATAATGAGGGCCAACGTAGGGGATGACCCCTCGTTCACCCTCAAGAAAGACGAGGGAGAGGTTAGTGATTATACAAAAAAATTCACAACACAAACCATACAAAAGGCAAATAAGGAAGACAGTAAAGGAGACGATAGCATTAATGAATTATCAAGTGTTCTACAAGTAGAGTACAAAAATATTGATTACATCAAGAGGGTATGGGCTACAGACAGCCACCCTAAGGAACAACATCAGAGGGCAGGGCCTCAACATCTATAAGAGAGGTTTCCTCTGTGACTATGACAGGCTGAGCCTCAGACGTGCCTGTGCCTTCTGCATGTTAGGATTCCACTTGGGTCAGAGCCTCGCCGATCAGAGGGTCGTCCAGTTGGACTGCTTCAAGGGACGGGCGGACCGATGAGACGACGTCACAGAACTTGAGGATGACCCACCGACAGGCCGTCCTTATCCCTCTCTCCAAGTACTCAAGGCCGAAACCTTGGAACTCATCTGAGAGTTTATAGGCTTCAACAGCGTCAGCCTCGGCTTTCTTCAGAGCCTCAGACAGCTCAATCTTAAATTGGGCCTCTCGATGGGTCATGGCTTCATCCTTCTCCTTCAAAAGAAAGTCTCTAGCCTTCAGATCCTCATCATGCTGCCTCGTCAGCTCATCCATAATTCATGCATGCTCAGTTCTGGCACTCTCTAGCTCAGCCTTTACAGTATCTAAGTCAGTCTGCAGGTCGGCCTCATGCTGGATGGCCCTCTCGGCGTCATGGAATTTTTCCTGATTTTTGGCCATCCATTTTGTTGCCGAGGTAAAGGCGCATACAGACTGCACAGAAAAATAAACAGATGTCAATAGGCCGAGGAAACAGTTTGTGAAAGAATGAAATTAAAGAAATGGGTGAAGACCAATACCTGTGCAAGGGCGTGCAGACCATAGTCATACACTTTGGCTGGAGGCATCTTTGATAAGAAGTCGTAGTCAGCAGCCGAGGGAGCAGAAAACATTGAGGCCTTGGCTGCCCTTAAGTTTGCAATGAGTGATGAGGGATCGGCCCTCAGATGTGACAAGTTCTAAGACCAGAAGGCCCCCATGCTGGACGAAGAAGCAGCCCCTTCAGATGCTTCGACCCTGGCCCTCGTCCGAGAACCCGATCGAGGGTCAACAGGAATCTCAGGATCCTTTCTTTTGTGGCTATCGGCGGTCGGCTCAACAATTGTCGGCCCAACGGCCTTCGTCTTCCTCGGAGCCTGCTGAGCCTCCTTTCCTTTCTTCCTGGCCAAGCCTGACAATAAGCTGGGAGCAGTCATTTCCCAAAGATAGTCTGATATACCTGCAGGACGACCTGGAAAGAGGACGACACATGGGAAAAATGCAGAGATAAAAAGGAAACACTTGGAAAAAGTAAACAAAAGTACAACTCACATATTTCTGTAAGGGGGACGACCTTCAGACCAGCTTCCTTGAGGAACCGAGGGGTCATCAGGTCTTCAAATTTTTGAAGTTCACCCTTTCTCCCTCGTCCTCTCAGATACTCAACAATGTCCTTCTCATCCAGACTAAGTCCGGGGTCTGACCTAGCCTTCATCGAAGGGTTAGACCATCTTCTGGGGACCCTCGGACCATAGGCTACAAGTTGAGCCTCGGCGGTGAACTCCCACTCCCCAGAGATAAAGAAGAATCTCTTCTTCCAATCGTGGTTGGAGGTTTGTGCCACATGGAGAAGTTTTTTCTCAGACCTCCTCGCCCCTAGATGATAGTACCCAGGCTGTTTGGACGAGGAGGTGATATTGTAGCAGGCCAAGAATACGTCAGCCGAGGGCTCATCAGTGAAAGAATTCTTCCACAGGGAGATATAACCTAGTATCGTCCTTCAGGAATTGGGAGGAAGTTGAGAGGGGGCAACACCAAGGGCTGACAGGATATCTACGATAGCAGGATGCAGAGGGAATCTGACACCAACCTTAAACATCTGTTCATAAACTGCAACCTCTCCCTCTTCACAATCAAAAACCCTCTCAGAATCGGAGGGAACCCTCATAGTTATATTGGGGGACACTCCATAGGCATGCCTCCATATCAAGAGGTCGCGATCCCTAACGGAGGAGATATAGGAAGAGGCATGGGAGGTATCAATCTGGTCATCTGTATCATCACCCTCATCCTCAGTCCGCTCTCCCTCAGCCTCATCATCTTCCAGAGGCCCCTGGGGAAAGGCCATCTGAAAGGCATGGGGAGATAGGGTTGTCATAGGGACAGACTCGGAGGGGACCATACCCTCGGCCTCTCGGTCTGGTCTTAGGTCAGATGTATCTCTCCTACCGGAAGGTCCAGCACCAGTTGGCGAGGAGGCTCTCTCGTCCATCTCGCTTGAATGACGCTCGGCTGGACGATGGTACTACCCACAAGACTCAAACGGTTCAAATGGTTTTATTGTGGCTAAAGGAATAGGAAAGATAGGTCGTACCCAATTAGGGTCGGCCCCTCGTCTCCTCTCTTCCTCTTCCTCTATTCGCCTGATCTCTGCAAAGAGCTTCTCTCTCAAGGATGGGAATTCAGATGCTAAACTATAAAGCCTCCTAAGCATTAAAAGGGAAGACCTTACACTTAGAGGAATTTGGGGAACTTAACTACAAACAAGTTTGCAGTTGACCAAATTAGACTTTCGAATTAAAAAGGGAATTAATGGTTTTCATTCAAGAACACTCAAGAACACTCAACAACCAGTCGTCGGAAAAGTCGTAAAACGACCCAAATCAGGCCTACAGGCCTAAAACCAAAAAGCAAAAAAAGTAATGAAAGTAAAGAGGACGCTGGGGCAGAAAGATTACCTGAGAAAGAAATAGCAAAGCTGCCAAACACGAAACGTAGAGATTGTAGGAATGACGAGAAGGCTGGAAGCTAGAAAGAGAAAGCTTGGGCGCGAAGAAGAAGAAGAAGAAGAAGAAGAGAGAGAGAGTTCAAAAATCTCTTAAATACCTTAGTAATGAGTGGGCCCATTGACCAAGGCAGGACACAACCCACGAGGAAGGCATCATTAGGGTGCAAAGCCCCAAGCAAAGTATGCAGCCGCCATGCCTTGGAAACTGGAAAGCAATGAGTATCTGCCTAGGTGTCACTCACTTAACTAATCATATACGCATCTCAATTACAACACTATCCCTCAGCCATCTCAACAGCATCTATGGCTAAGGGCTGGGGGGTGATTGATATACCCGTTTATATCCTTGGCCTGGCTGAAGGTTACCTCCAAACGGACGACCCCTCAGGGGCCGACCCTTCACCAGGCTCCAGACGACCCCTCAGGGCCCTCAGGGGGGCCAAACCTTCACCAGGCTCCAGACGACCCCCCAGGGGGCCGACCCTTCACCAGGCTTCAGACGACCCCTCAGGAGGGCCGACCCTTCACCAGGATCCAGACAACCCCTCGGGGGGCCGACCCTTCATCAGGCTCTGGACGACCCCTCGAGGGGCCGACCCTTTATCAGGCTCCGGACGACCCTCCGAGGGTACGACAGTACGAGGCCAGAATTGGGCTAGACTCACTACTGAAAGGAACTTTGCCCTCGGCCTCGGCCCATAGACCGAGGGTGACATCATCACAGTGCGTGGTTTGGGAGACGCGTGGAACAGTGCGAGTGAGGCTCACATGGCACAGGGGAGACCGTTATAACAAAATCACACCCTCACGTGAGGGAATATTATGTCATCATTTGGCATCTACAGGTGTCAACAGGGGATTGGCTAGATCATGATTCACATGCACCATGCATACTTGGGGGGTACACTACACCCCCCAAGACCTATATATACTTGTCACCTACAACCCTACGAGGGATCGATCAATTGACTGTAACCCTAGATAAAACTCTGCTTGTACACACAGTAGAGAGAGAGAGAGAGGCTTATGTGCATTGTATCCAAGGCCATTAGTGCCCATACTTAGTGGATCACACACTCACAGTGGATGTAGGCCAAATTGGTTGGACCACTATACATTATTGTCTTATTTACTCTTATACTCATCCCCTTCTACATACTTATACACTTATACATCTCTATGGCTGCCATGGCTGCTACTGTTTGAGCTCACTATCACTTATCCGGTGGTGCTAAATCTTAGCATCATCAGATAATATGTATGCAAATACAGAAATGGAACTCTTTATATATCACAATAATGTAAACTTCAATACAATAATGTAACTTCTAAATAGATTCTGGAAAACTTCAAGGCGTGATGTCACTTTCCTAAATACAGTTTTTGCCCCACACGAATAACTTCGGTATACAAACGGGAATCCGCAAATACGTACTCAAGATATATTGAAGCAACTTGCACTGTCTACAACTTGTATATTTGAAGACAGCCTTTGGATGCAACAGCGAAGAATAGTCAATCAAGTTCTTATTATGTTTATGTGCAAAAAACAGAATAAGATAATTTATATCTCCTAAAAATTGTAAGAGAGTAATTGCAAGGGTTGGAAAATTCGGAACTGGGTTAATGTTAATTATGTGCAATTTCGAAATAGGGTGCCTTTATTTATAGGAAATGAAAGGCTCTATCTCAGGGGTCATAAATCTTGAGTTTTAACAGTATTTACTTAATTCCAAAATGGTATGACTGTTAATTACCAACAGTCTTAAACCATTTCCGAACAGGTACAGTAATATCGAAACGGTTTTACACAGACCTAACAAAAATTGACCGCGCACGAGCCGGACGAATCCCGACAACCCGTTACCACTGCGAACATGCGAAGTGCAAAGTGCGCCACTAGCGCCTCTACAGCCCACTGCCCCGAGCGTGCGTGCGCGTGCATACGGTGCTTCGCACCGTATTGGAGGTCTCTTGAATAGCCTCTTAAATGCTAGATGAAGTAACTTTTCATCTTCCATTTATATTTATTAAGTGCACACTTTCTTAATATTTTTCTAATGTGGGACTAAAAGGTTGCCCATTCCTTTTATAGCTTAGTGGGTATCACTTAGCTTTACTCATTTTCCAATGTGGTACACTCTCCCTTTTATATTGGGTTAGCTTCCCACTTTTCTCCACACACTTCTAATGTGGGACAAGCTTTTAAGATTTTACTCACAAAGCTTTTACTCACTTATTTTAAAAATTCTCCAACATTCCTACACCATTTTCAAAATAAGTTTTGTAAATCTTTGATTGTCCGTAAGACTGTGTATAAGTATTGGTTTCTCACGACTTGAACCAATACCCTATGAAGATTCGTCAAGGCTAACCATGAAAGTATAGTAGACTTTCTCTTTGAACTATCAATACATATTGATCAGCCGGATTTTTCTACACGCACAAATTGTTTAGTCACTGATTATCCATATAAGCCGACACATGTATTAGGCCTTGTGTTTGTACCTTGATTTCGTGAGTGCTTTAGAGTCAAGCCCAGTTCTCATAGGAAGTGGAACCACTTCCACACCCATATAGGTAGATTATCATAGGCGTCCATGTAACTAAAACACTAGAAATCTATTAAGGTTAAACTCATCCTCTTTTATTATTCATTACATGTTCTAAGCACTTATCCTTGGTATGTTTGATTTTGTAGTTCTTATAATCACGTCGTATGATTTACTTTAATAATTTAACTTGAGACTTGAATATATCAAGTTTCAAGTTGAGTTTCCATCAAGGGTGATTATTGTTAATGGGCTTTAGTCCTATCCCTAATGATGTCTTAAACACCAGTACTCTTGCAATACCTTTTGTAAAAGGATTAGCTAAATTTTGACTTAATTTTACATAATCCACTGTGATTACACTATTCGTAATCATTTGTCTGACATAACTATGTCTCGGCCAATATGTCTAGATTTTTCATTGTACATTTTACTATAATCTCTGAAAAGTGTAGATTCACTATCACAATGTATAGATCTTGGAGGCATTAGTTTTGGCCAAACTGGAATTTCAATCAATAAATTCCTTAACCATTCTACCTTTTTACTAGTTGCAGCTAATGCTACGAACTCAGCTACTATAGTAGAATCAGCTATACAAGTTTGTTTCTTTGATCCCTAAGAAACAGATCATCCACCAAGAGTGAAAATCCATCCATTTGTTGAGGAATGATCCTCCCGCTTAGTTATCCAACTGGCATCATAAAAACCTTCTAATACTGAAGGATATCCACTATAGTATATACCATAGTCCATAGTTCCTTTTAAATATTTTAATATTCTATGGTTAGCATGCCAATGTAATAAACTAGGATTACTAGTATATCTACTTAATTTACCAACAGCATATGCAATATCTGGTCGAGTACAAGGCATGTCATACATTAAACTACCAATTACTCATGCATATTCCAATTGTGAAATAGATCTACCAATATTAGCGATCATCTTTGGCTGTGGTTCAAAAGGTGTACTAATAGGTGTGCAATCAAACTGATTAAATTTCTTTAAAATTTTCTCAACATAATGAGATTGAGTGAGAATTAAATTTTTATCTTTCCTTATTATTCTCATTCCTAATATGACATCATCTACACTCATATCTTTCATATCAAATTTAAAAGACAAAAAAATCTTTGTATTATTAATGTTTTCTAAATCAGTACCAAGAATTAACACGTCATCTACATATAAACAAATGATCACACCTTTACCATTAGAAAATTTACTATAAACACACTTATCAGATTCATCAAATTTTAAAACCATAATAAATAATGACTTTATCAAATTTTTCATGCCATTGTTTAGGTTCTTGTTTTAGGCCATATAAGGACTTAATAAGTTTACATATTTTATTTTCCTGTCCAGGCATAACAAACCCTGCAGGTTGTTTCATGTAAATTTTTTCTTCTAAGTTACCATTTAAAAAGGAAGTTTTCATATCCATTTGATGAATCTCAAAATTATATATAGATGTTAATGCAATTAAAATTCTAATAGTATATGTTCTAGAAACTAGTGCATGGGTTTCAAAATAATCAATTCCTTCTTTTTATGTAAAACCTTTAACAACCAATCTAGACTTGAATTTATCAATTGTTCCATCTATTTTCATTTTCTTTTTAAAAATCCATCTACACTTGATAGGTGTATATCCTGGAGGTAAATCTACTAACTTCCAAGTTTTATTTCCCATGATTGAATCCATTTCATTATTTATAGCTTCTTTCCAAAATGTTGAATCTATAGACTTAATTGTCTCACTATTAGTTTGTGGGTCTGTTTCAATACTAAGAGTCAAAGAACACTGATTACAAGGTGTGTCTCTAGTTCCTTCAATAATATAGATTACAAAGTCGGGACCAAAGCTTTTTTCTTTTATAGGTCTTTTACTTTTTCTAATCTCTTCTTTTTCTACTTGTGGAGTTTTAGGTAACTATGAAGGAGTGTTTACTTCTTTTTCATTATTTATTCTAGGAATAGAAGAAAACCTTTGTTCATAAAAAATTGCATCTATCAATTCAATTATTTTATTTATCTCAACAGAATCATTAGGTTCACTAACCAATAATCTATAGGCTTTACTATGTTGTGCATAACCTATGAAAATACACTTAACGCCTTTGCTTCCTAATTTCTTTCTCTTAGTTCAGGTACTCTTACAATAGCTCTACAACCCCAAACTTTAAAATAACCTAAATTAGGTTTTCTATTCTTCCATAATTCGTAAGGAGTTTTCTTATTATCTTTAACAGGTATCCTATTCAGAATATGACATGCCGTTAAAAGTGCTTCTCCCCAAAACCCTTTACTTAAACCAGAATAAGAAAGCATAGCGTTAACCATTTCAGTTAGTGTTCTACCTTTTCTTTCTGCTACTCCATTTTGTTGGGGTGTATAAGGTGTAGTAACTTCATGTATAATACCCATATCTTCACAAAATTGAGGAAAGTGATATTCACCACCTATATCAGATCTAAGACATTTTATTTTAGTATCACATTGATTTTCAACTTCATTTTTATATGTTTTAAATCTATTAAGCACATCATCCTTAGAGTTTAAAAGATATACGTAACAATATTTTGAAAAGTCATCGATAAATGTAGCAAAATATTTACTACCACCTCTAGAAGCTGTTCCATGCAAATCACAAACATCACTATGTACTAATTGCAACAAAGATGTAGTTTTTTCTATTTTTGGAAAAAGCAATCTTGTTATTTTTGTTTGCATGCATATTTTACACTTTTCATTCATATCATTCTCATATTTAGGAATTAAATTTAAATTAATCGGGAAATGCATTTCCTTTGTATTAACATGTTCGAAACGACTATGCCATAATGAAAGATAATCAACGATATAAGCAGAAGAATTTTTTCATTGATATTGAGCTTAACATGCCCTCATACAAATATTCTTTACGTACAAAGGTACCACTTTTAGTCAGAATAAATTTGTCTGACTAAAATACAAGCTTGAAGCCAATTTTTTTAAAAAGGCTTCCAAAAACTAAGTTTTTCCTAACATTAGGAACATGAAAAACATTGGTGAGACTAAGGATTTTTTTCAAAAGTCAATTCGAGATCCACTGTACCTATTCCTTTGAATGCATCAGTAGAAGAATTTCCCATATAGAGAACATCTCCTTCCACAGTTTCATAGGCAGATAACAAGCTCTTTTCCTTACAAACATGCCTTGTGGCACCAGAATCAATCCACCAAGAGTTATCTTCACCAAGCATATTAGCCTCGGATATCATAGCAGCAAATTTTTGCTTTGTGTCTGATGTCCCTCCTTTTTCCTTTAGTTTTTTGAACTCACGACAATCCTTCTTGAAGTGACCTGGTTTATTGCAATGAAAATAATTTCCTTTCTTCTTTTTATTTGCTTTAGAATTATTTGAAAAATTCTTCCGCTTGTTATTTTTTCTACGATTGACATATGTTTACTCCTTTCCTTCCTCCAACACATGGACCTTAGAAATAGAATTTTCCTATTCCTCTTTACCATCTAGAATTTAAGACTCTTGTTCAATTCTTAATTGAGTCTCTAATTCTTCAAGTGAAAGATATTCCTTTTTGTGTTTGAGTTCTTTCTTATAATCTTTCCATGAAGGAAGAAGTTTTTCAATTATGGAAGAAACAATTACATTATCATCCATATTTAAATTTTTAAGCTTGCAATGATTTTAGGTGTGTTGGATGTCATGAAATTGTTCTAGCACAAACCTATTATCATGCATTTTAAAGCTTAAAAACTGACCGATAAGGAACTTCTTACTTGTAGAATCTTTCGTAAGATATTTGGTCTCTAATGTATCCCATAAATTTTTTTTAGTCCCAACATTTTGGAACAAGTCGAACAAATTATCAGCAAGTGCATTGAGAATGTGACCACGACACAGGTAATCATCGGTCTCCCATTTTATGCGTTGCCTAGTATGTTCCACGGTTTCATCTTCTTCTTCATTTTATCTTGGTTGTGACAAGACATACACAATCTTCAATATTGTTAAAATAAAGTGAACCTTTTTCTACCAATGTAGAAAATTACCACCATCAAAATTGTCCAACTTGACAAAGCCTTGTGTTATTTGTCGAAGTGATTTGGAAGATTCGGCCATTTCTGATAATACTGTATTTAGATTGTTGGATAATATGTATGTAAATACAGAAAGGGAACTCTTTATATATCACAGTATTGTAAACTTCAATACAATAATGTAACTTCTAAATAGATTCTGGAAAACTTTAAGGCGTGATGTCACTTTCCTAAATACAATATTTACCCCACACAAATAACTTCGGTATACAAACGAGAATCTACAAATTTGTACTCAAGATACAATGAAGCAACTTGCATTGTCTACAACTTGTATATTTGAAGACAGCCTTTGGATGTAGCAGCGAAGAATGGTCAATTAAGTTCTTATTATGTTTATGTTCACAAAACATAATAAGATAATTTATATCTCCTGATAATTGTAGGAGAATAATTGCAAGGGTTGGAAAATTCGAAACTGGGTTAATCTTAATTATATTCAATTTCGAAATATTGTGCCTTTGTTTATAGGAAGTGAAGGGTTGTATCTCAGGGGTCATGAATGTTGAGTTTTAATAGTCTTTACTTAATTTAGAAATGGTATGACTGTTAATTAGCAACAGTCTTAAACCATTTCCGAACAGGTACAATAATACTGAAACGGTTTTACATGGATCCAACAAAAAGTGACGGCGCTCGAGCTATCGCCATCCGACCCGAACAAATCCCGGTAACCCGCTACCACTGTGGACACGCAAAGTGAAAAGTGCGCCACTAGCGCCTCTATAACCCACTGCCTCCCGTGCGCGCACGTGTGCAAGTGCGTACGGTGCGTCGTACCGTATTGGAGGTCTCTTGAATAGCCTCTTAAATGCTAGATGAAGTAACTTTTCATCTTCCATTTCTATTTATTAATTGCACAATTTCTTAATATTTTTCCAATATAGGACTAAAAGGTTTCCCATTCCTTTTATAACTTAGTGGGTATCACTTAGCTTTACTCATTTTTCAATGTGGGGCACTCTCCCTTTTATGTTGGGTTAGCTTCCCACTTTTCTCCACACACTTTCAATGTGGGACAAGCTTTTACTCCCAAAGCTCTTACTCACTTATTTTAAAAATTCTCCAACACTTTGTGTTTGTCTTTTCTCGTGCTTAAGAGGACATTGTAATATTAATGGATTAGAATTTTAAGAGAAGTTAGAATGTGAATTTATGGTGTGGAATGAGTCCAACATAACAAACAAAGATGTAAAGTTGAGTGAGTTAATAAAGACATGGTTGTCATGGGAGTTTAATTATGTGTATTAAGGAGTATGCTCCTAGTGCACCCTATGTGCAATTGGGTATTTAGGGTGCATTATTTTTTACAAAGTCAAGAAATCAAAGGACCCAGATTTAACTAATTTGGAGTATTAAAATGAAGTTGTTGGGATCTTAGGGACTCAATTAAATAACCACTAGGTTGGTGTAAGTTCACTAACAGACACCATCATGCCATGTCATATTAACTTTTCGAAAATTCTCTTTCTTTCTCTATATTTTCTTCTTAGAATTCCATTGAGTGTTCTGTGGGAATTCTTCCAGTTTTCAACTCGAAGAATCCCATGAATTTGTTGTATCGTGAAGTTAATTTTCCTATATACCCAATAGCAAACTCGATTTAAGTGGGGAAAAATAACACCTTAAGGACAATAATTCATTACGCTTCAAATCCTGAAGTCTTTCGAATTTTTCATCATTGCAATCCTATATATATTTTTAACATGGAATACATAAATTATGTTGCCTCAAAATTATTCAAAGATGGGGTGGGGGAGGGGTGAATTTGTTTTTTTATAAATAAAAAAAATAGTTTTTTTTTAATTTAAAACTTTATCTTTATCTTCATTTCTAGATCATTTTTGTGTAATAAATGTTTTTCTTTTTTCTTTCGAAACTTATTTAACCATGTTAAAATATTTTCTTTGTTGGATGTAAATTATGATTTTTTATATTTACAATATCTCATACACATTAACATTCACAATTTATATACCAATCATCACACAAAACATTGGTAAATCATGTACGTAAAGAGTGAAAGGAATAGAGAAATGGACCTAGGGATTTTTATCATGGTTCAATGATAACCTTTCACCCGTGTACGTGTTGGAAATTTATGAAGGAATTATAATAATTATGAATCCAAGTTACTGCAAGGCACGTTCTAGGAACGTTGTCTTTTAGGCATTATTTCTCCCATTTCGGATGAAAACCGTGAGTACACAATGGAGTTGAAGTAGAAATTTGCCTTCAGGATACAATCCATTAATGTTTATTGTTTGATTCAAACTATGTATAGTTTGATCAAATCAAGAAAAATCTGATATGTTAACCTGATAATGCCAAAAGTTAGAGAATGGAGAGAGGAGAACAGAGAAATTATCGGTGTTCAAAAAAGAGACCGGAAACACTTTTTATAGCCATTTTGTTGGTTGTTCATGAAAAGTCACCTCCTTTCTGGTTTGCGATTCAGTAACCATTGCATCAAGACTTTTCTAAATTCCTTTGATTTCATGGTCTATATTTGGCGTCTCAATATAAGCGAATGGATGCACCCCCATACGAATCATCGCGAGTAAATCTAACGGTTCAGACCAACCCGTTTGGGTTATAGTGCCCTAAGTCATCCAATCACACATCGAGCGATTGCATGAACGTGCATCGCATGTCACGATTGGTGGTTCTTTGAACCGCCGCAAAGCACGATAACATAACCTCTTGGACTAGAATACTAATAGTCATTTTTTGTCTTGTAGCTATATACTCTTTCACTTTCTTGTAAAGTTTCTATATGGGACACTTAAACCATACCCACATCATTTACAACCACTTTGATTTAGCGCTCTCTCTCTACGATAAGACCCAATATAAAAACCCAAAAATAAAAACTCACTTACACAATATTAATACTAAGTCATATTTTAAAAATAAAACCCAATAATACAATTTAATTAATACATTACATTTTGAATTTCCAATAGTCCACGCCTTAGGAAGTCAGTTTAGGAACTTCATCATCTCCAATTTCTTCGATGATGGAACCATCACCTTATAAAGATATTATTACATCCTTATAAGTTGAAAAATTAAGCAATCAATAAATCATTTGCCTTTTGCACTTGCCATATATCTAAGCTTAGACTTATACAATATTTAAACTAAATTAGTGTTTTTATAAGTTTAACGCTTTTACAACACTCCTTAATGAGTAGATAAATACTTGAAGCTTGTTTACTTCCTCCTTGATGAGTAAATCTTACAATACATCCTCTAGTTGTAGTTCTTGTTATGGTAGCATTTGACATGGTTCTTGTAGTCTCTCTTTGGAACTTTGACCAGTGTCATTGTTGGTGAGTGTGGGATCCTTAATTATTGTTTTTTTAAGTTAAAACCATTATTGCAATTGTTATTGATGATATGCTTCAAAAATCTTCAAAAATAAAAGCGCTTAAAATTAAAAAATAACACCCACTTAAAATAAAAAATAAAAAATAAAAACTTATGTGATTTTGAGAAATCGAGCACTAGAGATGGATAAACTTAGCACCTCTCACCAAACATTTTCCCTGTTTTCGATCGACGAGTTTGAAATCGTGATTTTGGCATACAAACTTCACTAATGAAATGAACACATCACGATTTTGGCACTCAAATACTCAAAAACACCATACGAAGACAATAAAAATTGCTATAAAGAGTATTTAGGAAGCATTTGACTCCCAAATATATATTTATTTACCTGATCTAAAGAGAAACTCGAGAACCATGACAGGAGGCGGGAAAGGTTTTTCTTACAGGCGGGAGAATGACGGAGAATCGATTTTCAGGCAGGAGGGTTTTTTGGGAGCAGTGGAGAAGGATAAGTGTTTAGTTTTATTTTTAAGTTTTACTTGTAGTCACTCTAATGTTTTTTTTATTTTTTTAGTTGTTGGTCCTATTGTAACCACTATGGGACAAGTGTCATTCTCTGCAAAAAAGTAATATGAGTGGTTACAGAGTAGTTATAAGCAATTTTGGGTGGTTATGGGACTTATTACCAATTTAAAAATACATGGTATGAGAGTAAGGGTGTTCACGGGTCAGGTCGGGTCAGTTTTGGACCCTAATTCAAACCGAACCAATCGGTTCAGTTTTGGAAAAGGTCAGATCGAAATCGAACTGACTATGAAAAAAACCGTTGGTTTCGGTTCGGTTCGGTTTCGAGTCGATTTTCAGCGGTTTCATGTTTGGGACGATTTTTTTAAGGGCGATTTCGGTTTGGGTCAGTTTTTGAAGGTGGTTAATGGATTTTGGATGTAAAAATATAAGTTATTTAGGTTTTTTTAATATATATTGGTTTCGGGTTAGTTCTATTTGAATCGGTTTTTCCCACGTATAAATCGACAACCGAACCGACATGGTCAATTTTTTATATCCGTAAACCGTAGGCCGAACCAAGCTAAAAAACCCGTCGGTTTTGGTTCGGTTTGGGCCGGTTCGGTTCGGTTTTCGGGTTGGGCGGTTTTTTTTGCACACCCCTAGATGAGAGCCTAATAAATCTTAAGATATAGGACTAAAGAAAAAAAAATTAGGATAAGTATTGAGTTTGGGTGGGAGCGTGTGAGGGATAATTTGACGAGTTGAAGGTTTAGTCTAAAAAATAAGGATTGTGTTTTTTCGTAGGAAAAAGTTAAAACATATTTTTATTAAATACATTTCACGGCAAGTTTCAGATATCACTAAAAGTATATACAATATGTCGTCGAAATCAAGGGGTTATTCCGTGACTTCAATGTCCTACTGCGAAGAGGAGGAGAGCAATTCGCGACATCCATATGATATTGTTGAATGTAAATGTCATTGGTGGGAGAAAATTTAGCGTGGAGAGAGCCAAAATAAGACCTTTTCATAACACCAAATTCTTTGAGTTGTCAAAAGTATGTTTTTCACAACAAAAAAGGCCTATGTCATAAAAAAATGTCACGAAACTTGTTTTTTCTTGTAGTGTGTCAAATAAGTTGAATAAGATTTTATGATGAAAAAAATACTTCATGTGGAGGACCATTGATTCTCTCTCTCCCCCTCCCCCTCCCCCTTAATATATCACATTAAATTTGAATAAATTTAGCTCTCTGATTGATGAACTTTGAGTTATATCTTATTTCAATTCTTTGCATCTTTTTGTTTGTGTGCGTGTGTGCTAAAAGTAATGTATTGTAAAATAATTTATATATAATGTGGGTTGAAATTTAGGAAAGTTATAAAAGTACTTTTTGTCAAACTATTTGTTGTTTTGCATGCCTATCACTTTGAGTTTACTCAATTGACTTTGAGTCGACTCCAAGTCCATATTAAGTCAACTTGATCCATTTAGATTTGACTCAAACTCCTATGTTGTCATGTTTGAGTAAAAATAGTCTCGTTTTGCCTTATTTAGTTTGCTCAAAGTCCATTTTCATTTAACTCCACTTCCTGGAACTTTATTTTCGTATTTTTATTGACATTTCAAAAGGTGTAAATGTTTGTTTAAGAGAATAAATTTAAATCCATGTCTTATCAAATAAGAGAGACCATGCCTTACATAAAAACCCAACACTCTCACTGCTTGAGGGATTAGAATTTAGATCCATGTGTTGCGTGACATTTTTGGATGCTTGTGGCCTTTAAATTTTGTTTTATTCCCTTGAAATATTGTTAAGGTGTTCTCAGAACTGTTGATATGGTTTAATACTTGTGTATGTGTACTTACTTGAGTATTCTGATCTTTGTGAGATTTTGTCCTAAATTCATTCCTTTGATTGCTCCTGTTAAGATCCTCTTGAACTTGGTTCGATTGTACTTTCTAGTGAACTTGTCTTACGCTAGCTTGAATGAACATTGTTCTTGATGATGCTTGAATTATCCTCGGTTGATCAAGGTTGAAGTTTGGTCATGTTCACAAGAGTTTAGATGTCATCAGTTGATGATGAAGTAGTCCATAGCTGAGAGATCTAAGTTATTATTGGTTTCATTGAGGTACCCACGGTTGAACTTGAACAAGCTTGTCTTATGAACTTATCATTGCTTCAATTATTATAGTATTCTTATTTGAATGTTGTTGACTTTGAATGGTTGACTTAAGTTTCCCTTCTTTAGGTCTTTATCTCTAGAAAGTTCACACACACTTAAAGAGAGATATTTAACAGTACACGTGTCATAAATGAATTATTAGCATAAAAATCAATTACTAATTCTTATATGATAATTTGGATTCACAAGTTACTTTTGATAATAAATTATTATTTTTAGTGACTTTGGTTTTAGATTTACTAAAACAATGTATTTTTAATATTGCGTTTTATTTTGTTTCTGCTCTTTCTTATTTGCCATATTATTAGATGTTGGACGACATGTTTGATGATGAACAAGACTGTTGGTTTCTTATAATATATATATGTTGCCATGTTGCCTATGGCTTGTCTAATGACATTCCATTGGTTGTATTTTTATTGGATTGTCCATCAATTAATGTAGACTAGTGCCTCTAGCAAGTGGATTTTAAACACTAAAGTTTGTAATAGATTTTGAACGAGGTATTAAACCTTTCATAAAAAATATGTCTTAGTTTTGCAAATTGCAAGGAGGTCACATTTCCTTAGTCATTCCGATAGCTCGATGATGTTTTTCTTTGAGTTATTTTATTACCGAATTTTGGTGTGTTAACAACACATCGTCAATAGAAGGGAGATAGTGAAGATCCTCAAGTGTCGTCCCAAGCATGGATTGATGATGCTAAGATTTAGCACCATCAGATAAGAGGTGTTGAGCTCAAATAATTAACAATGGCAGCAATAGAGTATGTATAGGTATAAGCATATAGAAGGGGATGAGTAGAAGAGGAATGAAGACAATGATGTATAGTGGTTCAGCCAATTCGGCCTACGTCCATTGTGAGTGTGTGATCCACTAAATATGGGCACTAATTGCATTTGATACAATGCTCATAATCTCTCTCTCTACTATGTGTGCAAGAAGAGTTTTAGCTAGGGTATTCCTTATCAATCCCTTTACAAGGTTGAAGATGATAAGTATATATAGAGTATGGGGGAGTAGTGTACCCCCCAAGCATGCATTGAGCATGTGAATGATGATCTAGTCAATCCCCTGTTAACACCTAGCTGAGCCACCGTGGTTAATGATGACATAATATTCCCTTACGTGAGGGGATGATATTATTATAACGGTTTTGTCCATATGCCATATGAATCCCACGCGCAGTGTCCCACGCATACCTCAAACCACACGCCATGATGGTTTCACCCTCGGCTTAAGGTCATAGGCCGAGACTGAGATTGATGTTGTCCTATTGGGTCCTAACAGTTGGATGTAGACTTCGCATTATCGGCCCCTCATATGGTCGGCCAGTCGCTTGGTCATCCGGAAAGCTCCCAAGCTGAGGCTTCCATCTCCAAGGGCTTGAGCTGATTCAGGTCATAAAATTTAATAGTGGGCTCGGCCTCCACAAGGTCGTCCGGTCGTACTATCATCAGAACTGTGTCGCTAATGATGGGGTTAACTTGTCTGACCCCCTATCTTCAGTACGACCCTCCAACTTAAGTATAACCCTCTGGGGGTAGTAGAGTTGAGCCCTCATCTGGGACGGGAATACCCTCGACCTGGATGAGGGTGTACTTTGGTATATCAATCACACCTAGCCCTTAGTCATCGATGTTGTTGAGATGGCTGATGGGTTATATGGCCTTTGGAGGTTGAGTTAATAAGTGGTCAGGTTGATGGGTGACATGTTAGGTGTTAATCATCATTTTGTGTTCCCCAAAAATGATGGTTGCACATCATACTTGGGAATTTGTGCCCTAATGATGATTCTCCTCATGGGTTGTGCACCACTTTGGTTAGTGGGACCACTAATGACAAAGTATTTAACCTTTTTTTCAAATAATTCTCTCTTTTTTCTTCTTCTTCGCGCGTACATTCTCTCTTTAACTTTGGCAATTAAACCTCCATTATTGCGTTTTCGTGAAAGCTTCAAGTTCTCTTCCAGTTTCGGTCTGCTCTTCTAGGTAATTCCTTCACTGTTCTCTCTATTTTCTTGCCCTTTCTTGCAGTTTTCTTTTGGTTTTTGTCTTAAATACTTTTTATGAAATTTCCTTTGGCCGGTTTGTCTTTTTTGGTGTGTTTCCACCTTTTTTCGGTGGTTCCAGGGCTAGAATACGAGTGATAAGCCTTACTGGGTCCCTCCCCCACCTTTTCATGGTGGTTTAGTGTCAATTTGTAGCATTTCTTAAGTTCCCGATGACTCTCCGATCTTCTTCTCCAGGAAATTTGACTGGTTCTATTCTTGCGTTCTCATTCCCAAAACCCTTTGTTTATCTAGGTTCAATCCAAAAGTCAATTTAGTCAACTATTTAATTTGATTGTAGGTTGTTTGAGAAAATTCCTTAAGTGTAGGGTCTTCCTCTTAATGCTCCAAAGGCTTTATGATTTAGCCGAGGAGTTTCCAACTTTCAGAAATAGGTGCTTTACAGAGATTAGGCAAATAGAGGAAGAGAACGAGTGTAGACGTAGGGCCGACCCTATTTGGGTACGACCCATTTTCCCAATTCCATTATCCACAGTTTTACCACCATCCTTTGAGCCCTTTGGGTCATCTTATCGTCCATCCGAGAGTCAGGGGAAAGAGGAAGAAATTGACACCAAAGCATTGTCTCCTATGGGTGCCGGGACTTATGGGAGGAAAGACTCACCAACATTTAGCCCAAACTAATAGGCTGAGGGAACAGTTCATCCTGAGGCTGTCCAAGTGACAACCATGTCCCCCCTTACCTTCCAAGCCACTTTTACAGATGGCCCTCCAATAAGCTATGAGGCTGAGAGGTCTGGGGATGAGAGAGCTGAGGACGAGGGAAATGGGGTCGAGGACGATAGTGAGGATTCCAATAATGATGAAGTTGACACCTCAAGAGCCTCGTATTTTGTCTCGTCTATTAAGGATCGTGACCTCTTACTATAGAGGCATTTCTTTTGTATAAAGTCCAATGTAAACATGAGGATCCCGGATGAAGATGAGAAGGTCTTCTAGGGAGAGAAGGAGAAGTTGTTATGTATGAGAAAATTTTTAGGGTCAGCGTTAGGTTCCCTCTTCATCCTGCGATAGTTGACATACTTTCTGCCCTCGGGGTTTCTCCTACCCAACTTCCTCCTAACTCCTAGAGGATCATCCTCGGCTACATCTCCCTTTGTAAGAACACCTTTACTGACGGGCCATCGACGGATCTGTTCCTGGCTTGTTACAACATAACCTCTTCATCCAAGAAACCTGGATACTTCCATCTAGGATCTAGGAAGTCAGACAAGAAACTTATCCATGTCGCACAAACTTCCAATCATGACTGGAAGAGGATCTTTTTCATTTTTGGGGATTGGGAATTCCCTACTGGAACCCTTCTGAAGACAGCCTGAGGGTCCCTAGAGCTTGTTCTAACCCCTCCATGAAAGCAAGGTCAGACCCTGGACTTAGCTTGGATGAAAGGGCTATAGCCGACTATCTAAGGGATCAGGGTAAAGAGGGTGAGATTCCCAAGTTTAAAGATATACTTCCTCAAAGAATCTTGTTTGAGGGTCGGCCCATTGACAGAATTATATGAGTTTCTTTTTATTTCAATTCCTTCCAAGTTTGTCCTCATTATTATTACTTGTATCTGACATATCGTCTCATTTTTCAGGTCGGCCTTCAAACATATCTGATCAACTTTGGGAAATGACTTCCCCTAGTTTGATGTCTGGTCTAGGAAAGAATAAAGGCAAGGAGACTCAGCGGACCCATAAGAAAACAAAGGCTGTGGGGCTAACCCCAGTAAAGCCGACCATTGAGACCCGTAAGCAGAAGGAGCCAGAATCCCCTATTGGCACTCGGCTTGATTCTCGTGCAAGGGCGAGGGTAGAGTTCCCACAGACAAATATCGAGGGAACTAGTTCTTCCTCATGCATGGGTTCCTTCTGGTCGTCCAATATGACCTTCCTAAAGGCCGACCCATCCTCTTTAATTTCCAACCTCAAAGCAGCCAAGGTTTCCATGTTCTCAGCACCATCAGCTTCAGACTATGCCTTTTTAGTCAAGATTCCCCTGGCCAAGGTTTATGATTTTGGGCTTCACACTCTAGCTCAAGTTTTTATTTTATCCCTTTAATTTTGATTCACCAATAAACTGTGTCATCGTCCCCTCAATATAGCCTTTCTCTCATCCTTTACAATCTGTCTGCGCCTTCACCTCTGCCACCAAGTGGATGGCTGAGAACCAATAAAAGTTTCACGAGGTCGAGAGAGCTATTCAGTATGAGTCTGACTTGAAGACCGAGTTGGATAATCTAAACACTGAGCTGGCGAATCTGAAGGCCGAGCATACGAGGGTTCTGGGTGAGCTTACCAAGGAGCATGCTGCTCAACTAAATCTTAGGGACGACCTCATTATAGCCAAGGATGAGGCTTTGACCAGTCAGGGCACCTAGTTCTATAGAGATCTTGTTGTAATTGTCCAAAGGGCTAAGGTTGATGCCGTGGAGGCCTAAAAACTCTTTGACGAATTCCAAGGCTTCGGTCTTGAATACTTGGAGAGGGGAATCAAGACGGCCTGTCAGTGGTTCATCTTGAAATTTACTGACGCAGTGTCATCTATTCGTCTTGATATCTGATGCTCTAGCCCATGTGGAGTCTCAAGTAAATGTTTAAGGCACCGGTACATCTGAGGATCGGCCTTCTGCTGTGGTTGCCGATGGGACTCTGCCCGATGATGCTAGGCCTCTACCTTCTGATGTTGCTCATTAGGGTGGCCGTCTGTGGCCTATACCCTCTTCTTATAAAGCTTTTTTCTTTTACTTTATTTTCAACATGTACTGTAACTCTTCTTATTTGTAATGAAAATTCCCTCTTTTTTATTTAGTCTTCTATTTTGCCACTTTTATAATTTATGCTAATGTGCCTCCAAGTCCTCCCTTTGTCTTTCTTGAGAGTGAATGGAGGGTCGTCCCTACGATTCACCCTCATCCTAGCCGAGGATGGTTATCCACCAAATTAATGGTGTTTTAAAATAGAGTCCTCCCTCGTCTTTCTTGAGAGTGAATGGAGGGTCGTCCCCACCATTCACCCTCATCCTAGCCGAGGGTGGTTATCCACCAAATTAATGGTGTTTTAAAAAATGAATTCCTCCCTCGTCTTTCTTGAGAGTGAATGGAGGGTCGTCCCTACCATTCACCCTCATCATAGCCGAGGGTGGTTATCCACCAAATTAATGGTGTTTTAAAACATTAATTCCTCCCTCGTCTTTCTTGAGAGTGAATGGAGGGTCGTCCCTACAATTCACCCTCATCAGCCGAGGGTGGTTATCCACCAAATTAATGGTGTTTTAAAACATTAAGTCCTCCCTCGTCTTTCTTGAGAGTGAATAGAGGGTCGTCCCTACCATTCACCCTCATCATAGCCGAGGGTGGTTATCCACCAAATTAATGGTGTTTTAAAACATTAAGTCCTCCCTCGAATTTCTTGATAGTGAATAGAGGGTCATCCCTACCATTCACCCTCATCATAGTCGAGGGTGGTTATCCACTAAATTAATGGTTTTTTAAAACATTAAGTCATCCCTCGTCATTCTTGAGAGTGAATGAAGGGTTGTCCCTACCATTCACCCTCATCATAGCTGAGGGTAGCCCCATTCAACCTCGTCTTTCTTAAGACTAAATGCCTCCCGATGTTATTGACAGCGTGTGGATGAGGTTGTCCCCATTTATGTTGTCGTATCACCAAAGAGAATTTAAGCCTACTTCACCACGAATGATGTTTTGTGGCTTAGCATGAATTACCCCAACTAATATCTAAATTAACAAAAATAAGATGAGGGGCCAATAGAATATTCTCATTAACATTCCAAGTGTTTTATGAAACAACACAGTCATTACAACCATGAGCCAGTAGGACATTAACTACAACATTATTGATAGTATTTCTTCAGATGATCTGCGTTCCAGGGGTTCGAAAAGGGTTCCCCTTTAAGGTTCTCTAGTCTATAAGTTCTAGGGACAACTTCATCGATTACCCTATATGGACCATGCCAATTTGGTTGGAGCTTATTAGGTTTCTTCCATGTCTTTTTTTGGACTAGGTCTCCCATTGAGATCGGCCTTTGCTTTACCCTCTGATTGTAAAACCTAGTAGTCCTCTGTTGGTAGGTTGCTTGTCTTATCTCAGCGTCTTCTTTTCTTTCCTCAATCAAGTCTAAATCAAGTCTCCTTTCTTCCATATAGCTCTAGGGGTCATACATTTTAACTTTGTGAGTAGGAAACCAAATTTCAGTGGGGATGACGTCTTTTGATCCATATGCCAATATAAAAGGGTTTTCCCCGGTTGGAGTTTTGCGGTTGTCATATAGGCCCACAGCACAGCATATACCTCCTCAACCCATATTCTTTTTTCCTCCTTGAGCTTTTTCTTAATCCCGTCTAGGATTGTTCTGTTTGTAACCTCAGTTTGCCCATTAGCCTGAGGTCGGCCTGGGGTAGAGAAGAATTATTTGACCCCCACTCTTTTGCAGTATTTCTCCAGGGATACATTCTTGAACTGATTCCCATTATCTGATATGAGGGTGTTGGGGAGAACATACCTATATATAATGTTCTTCTAGAGGAACTGGAAGGTCTTCTGCTCGGTGATTGTGACTATTGGCTTCGCTTCCACCCATTTTAAAAAATAATCAATTGCTACGATCAAGTATATCGATAGGTTATTAATAGCCCTAGGCAAGGGTCCTAACAAATTGATTCCCCATATTGAAAATGGCCATGGGGATGTAATGGAGGTAAGAGGCTGATGGGGCTAATGAGGGATGGTGGCGAATCTCCGACATTTATCGCACTTTGTGTGACTATCCTCTTTGCTAATGACCAATTCCCAATATAGCTTGAACAAGACTCTTCGTATAAATCTTACAAGATATATGGAACCTCAGACGGGTGCACACATCTGATTAAAGGAAGTAAGAATCCCTTTTTGTACAAGGTATCTTCGATGACAGTAAATTTTTGCAGCTCTTTACCTCAACTTCTTACTTTATTGTTTTGTCGCTGGCAGCTCCACCTCTTTAATGTATCTGACTAGAGGGTCCATCCATAAATCTTCCCTGCTTATATTTAATCAAGGTCCAAGTGTTCCACATGCGCCTTCAATTATTGGCTGAAGCAGAATTTCCACTGGGACTATTCTCCTGATATTTGTCCTGGTTGTCGAGGCTGGCCTAGAAAGTGCATCAGCTCGACCATTATCCAACCAAGGTATCCTCTTCAACTTTACTTCCTTAAAGATCTTCAACAAGGACTTTAGTCTTTCAAGGTATTTGGTCATCCTCTCATATTTCGCCTCATACGCTCCTAGTATTTTACTCACAACCAACCTTGAATCACAATGTACCAAGATCTGGCCAACACTAAGAGACCTAGCCAAGGAGAGGCCTGATATTAGGGACTCATATTTAGACTCGTTGTTGGAATGTTTAAAGTTGAACCTCAGGGCATACTCAATGTTCATGTCGTCGGGTGCTAACACTATTCATTCATCTCCACCTTCGCTCTCGTGGGAGGACCCATCAACAAAGAGGTTCCACACAGCCTGTTCCTCTAAGAAATTTCTTTCAGTGAGGGATACCTGTCTAAAGAGGAATCTTCCTTCTTCATTTAGATAACTTTTTCTCTAGCGGTTCTTGTCTCAGCCTTATCAGTGGACGAGTTAATACTTTTGCCTTTCTGGATATATGTCTTCTCGAGGTTCTCATTTTTAGCCTCATCCTCTTCCCAAGTAAATTCAACCATGAAATATGCCAATGCTTGCCCCTTGATGGACAACTTAGGTTGATACACAATATCAAACTCTCCCAACTCTATAGCCCAGGCCATTAGCCTTCCTAATTTTTCTGGCTTATGTATGGCCAGCCTAAGAGGGGAATCGGTGAGGATGACCATTGTATGGGACTGGAAGTATGGATTCATCTTCCTTGAGGCGTGAATCAAATTATAGTCTAACTTCTCCATCCTAGGGTACCTTTGCTCTACCCATTGGAGTTCCTTACTATTGAAATACACCAGCTTCTACACTCCGTCTTCTTCTCTCACAATAGCAGCGCTGATGGCTGACTCCGAGAGGGCTAAGTACATGTACAATCTTTCTCCTTGCACTGGACATGATAAGAGTAAGGGGACCCCAGGTAGGACTTTAGATCTTTGAAAACCTTGTCACACTCTTCGTTCCATTCAAAAGCCTTTATGAGAACTTTAAAAAATGGTAGACACTTGTCTCTGGCTGTGGATATAAACCTATTCAAAGCAGCCACTCGTACTATGAGCCTATGAATGTCTTTAATGGTCTTGGGGGTCTTTATTTCTAGCAGAGCCTTTATCTTCTTAGGATTGGCTTCGATGCCCCTTTGATTGATGATGAACCCCAAGAAATTTCCTGCTCCGACCCCAAAAACACACTTGGCTGGGTTGAGCTTCATCCGGTACCTGTCCATTGTGTCAAAGGTTCTCTCGAAGTCATCCACATAATCCTTGACCTTCAAGCTCTTGGTCAACATGTCATCTACATAGACCTCCATAGACTCCCCGATTTGGTCTTCGAACATTTTATTCATAAGGAGCTGATACCTTGCCCCCGCATTCTTAAAGACAAAGGGCATGATCCTATAATAGTATGTCCTCTTGTCGATAATGAAAGCTATTTTTTCTGAGTCCTTGTGGTTTATAAAGATCTGATTGTAGCCCGAATATGCAACCAATAAGCTCATTAGCTCATGGCCTGCCGTAGAATCCACTATCTGATCAATGCAGCGGAGAGGGAAACTATCTTTGGGGAAATGTTTATTGAGGTCAGTGAAGTCCATGCAAATCCTCCATTTTCTGTTGGCTTTAGGGACTATGACCACGTTAGACAGCCATTCGGGATAGATGATCTCCCTAATAAACTCAGCCTCTTCAGCTTCTTAACCTCATCCCTTATGACCTCATACTTTTTCATAGAATAAATTATCCTCTTCTGCTTTATCGACTTTGTATCCTCTACCACGTTGACTTGTGACACATGATTTTGGGGTCAATTCTCGACATGTCTTCATAACTCAATGCAAAGACATTTTGTCTTCTCCTTAGCAGCTTGATGAGGTCTTTTTTTATATCTTTCTTTAGAGCTTTGCCAACTTGGACGAGTTTTTTTGCCTCATCCTCATTGAGGATGATGGATTCTACCTCTTTCGCAGCTTTTCCCTTCTTCAGCTTTATCTCATCCCTGGGGTCAAGGGTTTCAATATTGTAAGTAGTAGTTGCCTTCTTGTGCACCTCTCTTTCCTTGGCAGAATTGAAGTAACATTTACGTGCCATCACCTGGTCTCCCTGAACTTCCCCTACCCCATAAGGAATGGGGAATTTTATTATCTGGTGATTCGTGGAAGGCACGGCCTCAAACTCCTTGAGGGATACTCGTCCCAGTATAATATTGTAAGCTAAGAAGACGTGTTAGTCCATCACAAAAAAGTTAAACTTCTTGGTAAGACATCTCAGCCACTCATCTCCCATTCTTACATCAGCCTCATACATTCCTAGGGGATGGACTTTTTCCCAACTAAAACCAATCAAGGGATGATGGTATGGGACAAGCCTAGCACGGCTGAGTCCCAAGTCTTTAAAACATGGCCAAAACATCACATCTACAGAACTACCCCCATCTACAAAGATCCTTGGCACCTCACATCCGTATACCCTGGTGGTGACGATGAGAGGGTCATCATGTGGGGCTAAGAGGCCCTTGAAGTCCATCCTTGATAAACCCACTATCAGAGTATCCATATCAACTTTCTTCCTTTTTTTGGCTTGGCTTCAATAGAGGTTGAGTGCATAGCTTTTGTTACTTCCTTGACTTCAGCTACGTGGGCCTTCCTGTCGATGACCTCGAATCCTCCTCCTACTAGGCCCCCGTAGATCATTCCAACACCGAACAAAATCATATTAAGTCTTTTCACAGGATCGTGGTCGTCTCTTGGTGGGAGGTCACGATCATCCTCATCCTCTAAAAGGTCATCTCTTCTGTTGGGGGGATCTTCTCTGCATGCCTCGTTTCTTTTCTTACTAGGGTCGGCCCCTCGATCACTCTTGAAGGCACCCTTGTCCAAGTATTTTCTTAACTTCCCTTCTTTTAATATTTTTTCAATTTTGTCTTTCAGAGCAAAACACTTATCGGTTAAATGGCCATGGTCTTAGTGGAACTCACACCACAGGTTTTTGTTCCTCTTGTGAGGGGGTGCTCTCAACTTCTCAGGCCATTTTAAGGATCATTCGTTCTTATCTCATTCAGAATGTGTTCGCAGCTGACCGTAAGAGGGGTGTAAACAACAAATTTGTCATCTACTAGTCTTTTTTTCCCCTCCTTATTCTTTTTCTGGTACTTACCTCCACTAGTGCCTCCTTTTTTATCTTTGTATTTAGCGGCCATTGCCTCTTCGACGTTCATCACCTTCCCTACTATTGCCAGTAACTCAGCCATTGACTTTGGGGGGTCTTCTGCAAGCTTTCATACTAGCTTCCCCTTTTGGAGTCCTCCGATGAGTGATGTCATGGCTATACTTTCTTCATAGTCCTCGACCTCCAACTTTTCTTTGTTAAACCTGGCTATGTAATCTCTAAGGCTCTCATTCTTCCACTGCTTAACATAGAGAAGGTGAGACGTCTTCTTCTGTGGCCTTACCCCAAATCAAAAGTTATGGATGAATCGGTCTGCTAGTTGCTTTAAGCTTTCAATAGAGTTCTTTGGAAGTGAGTATACCAGACATGTGCGGCCCCGATTAAAGTGTTGGAAAAGGTACGACACCTCATCTCATATGAGATAGAGTATATATCTGCCGCTGATTGGTACATCTTAATATGATGGACTGGGTTTAGTACTCCCATCATAGCTTGGGGTGACCACAGGTGGATTAAACTTGGATGGCGTTGGGAATTTTACTATCTTCACCACAAAGGGTGAGCCTATGGAGTATCCTATTTGAAGAGGGTCTCGGCTTTTCAGGATATCACCAATTTTATCCTCCAACCTTTGAATCGGGTCATTCCACGGGCTCACAGGGTCGGCTTATTCGATGTTATCCTCTGCCGCTTCTCTGGGGTAAACTAAGGGCTCTGCTGCGGCCGATCTGTGTCGGAGTTCACCTCTCCCTGGCCGTCGTTCCGTCCGAGAGGTCGTCCCCTATGGGTTCGGCCATCTACTACCTCTCTTCTGGACCTTGCAAGACTTCTCAATCTGGACAATCTTTCCCTCAGGTCATTGGTTGGGCCCAGCCTCTCAAAGGCTCTGCTCAGACGATCAAAAGTTGTGCCTCTCGGGCAGTCGTCAGGATTCTGCCTCCTACACTTCCCTCGGCTCTCCTGGACAGGTCGTACAGTATTGTTGGAGACCTCGTACGACTCCCAACAATCTATAGGAGCCTCTTCCACCTCCACATCATCATATATATCCTCCGGGCAAGGGTTTCCTTGCCTCCCCAGGCGTAAACACCGGGGGTCAGCAACATGCCTCCGCTGTTGTGGAGGTGGCAGGTCTTTGCGAGGTGCCTATTAAGCACCCAAAACTATACATTTTATACCCCGAATAGACGTACTTTAGTTGGTAATTCTCAGCAATTTGGGTCTTATGCGCTTTATTATCTATCTTGTAGGTCGAATGCACATTGCGGTGTTCAAACGCGTATTTCAAGGCAATTGTGCGCAATATGGAACTAATTACCCTTGTCCCGTACCCTAGCGTACCCTAAACCTACCTAAATCCTGTCCCGAGCCGTGTGTGTTTGATTTGTTCCCTTTTGTATTTTATTTTATATTTTTAATTTTTAGTATTTATTTTTTATTTATTTAGTATTTCCTAGGTTTTGTTTTCTATTTTTCTATTTTATCTTTATTAGTATAATTTTATTTTATTATAATTTTTATTAGTTTTTAGTTTTTACTAAGATTAAAAAAAATTTAGGATTTCATTTATTTTTTTGTTTTATTAGATTTTACTTTTTTGTCGAATTTTAGTCTTTAGTTTATTAGATTTCCATTTTTTTATTTTTATTTTATTTCTTTTTTTTAGTTTTATTTTTAATTTGAGTCTTTATTTTATTATTAAAAGTAGTATTTTTTTTTATTAGTTTTAGTCTTTTATATTATTTTTAGGTATCCAAATAAAACACACACATAAACTCCCCTACACCTAAACCCACTCACACCCACATCCCATACACTTTACACACACACAACCAAACCAACACCTCATACTACCACCCTACACCTTCAGACACCTAACCCCCTCACCTTCTTCTTCAACCTCCCATCACCCTCTCTCTCCTCTCTCCTCACTCCTCACCACAAACCTCAATTTACACAACCTTACCCACCACCACAACACCCCAAACCAATCAACAACCATCTCCTGATCAACCCCCGGATCTCGATTTAACCTCAACCCGACATCCCACCTGCAGACCCAATCAACCTAACCCGCTACCACTGCCATAACCCACCTGCTCCGACGAGAACTCCGGCGACCCGCCAACTCGAGATCTCCCATACCCAAACCCTCAAACGCAAACCAATCCAACCCCCTGCCACCCACTGACGGTGTCGACGACCTCCAACCTATCACCGGTCTGGAGTTGTCCCACCTCCCGCCTACCCGGATACCTACCGAACCCGATCCCATGCCTCCTTTTACCCGTACCCGAAAACAGTTCAAAACCCATTTGAAAATCAAAACCAACATGTCTATTAAACAAAACCAAGCAAAGACAAAATTCCCACATGTCTAATAACCATTTAAACACATTTTCCCAAACTACCCCCAACTAACTCTTTTAACCCACTTTCCTAAAATACCCCATAACCATATCAGATTTTGTCACCCAAATTCCCTCACCCATGTACCTTACTTACCTCACACCTTTCTCATGCACATGTGTGCATAATTCCCTAAACACCCTCACCTCAACACCTTACTCACCTCTTACACATTAAACCTACTCAAATTACCCCCATGCTCCATGCCTACTATTTAAGGATGGAAGACCCCATTTGAAGAGAATGAATTTTTTTAGAAATCATGAAATAGAGAAGAGAATTCTAGAGAGAGTTAGAGATAGTTTAGTGTAGAAAATAAATTAGGATAAACACCATTTTGTAAATAGTTTTATTATTTTTATTTTTGTTAGATATTTGTGAGGTTAAATTTTGTAAGAGATTTAATTTAGTGATGATTTAATTGCAAATCACTTGGATGCTCAATTGGAGGGAAATAAATTTCAAATTGGAGGATTGGAGTCAATTAAATTCAAGAGATTGGTTTGATTGTTCTTCTCTTTTCCTTTTTATATTAAATGCCTATTGATTATTTGATTATCATGCTTTATATTATGTTATGCTAAATTCCCTTTCAAGGGGTGCATGGAACCCCTTAGTTGATGTCATTTTAATTTAATTAGTTTTATTACTTGAAAATTCTCTTTGAATGTCAATTTTGATCCCTCACCCTTAAATTTACGCCTCGAGAGAGGGTAAATGATTTTCAAGAGAAAATTGAAATTCTAGTTATAATACCCTTTTTAGATTCGAACTAGAGATATGGGTTTCTTAAGTGGGGTATTATTACTTGAATTTCAACTCTAAATTTATTTTTTAAGATTTACATAAATTTGAATTGATCGATCCTAGCGGGGATTAATTAAAAGGAGTTTAGATCTATTTTTCTAGAGTTGTGGGGTATTAAACTTAATTTTCCAAAATGTTACTATTAAAATTACATTTGCAACGAGAGTTGATTTGTAAGTTTGATATTAATTTGGGAGAATTCAATTAATTAAATTAATTAGTTAGAATAGCTAAAATTTGTGGTGTAATCCCACTCCTTGATTGTTCTCACATTTATTTACCTCATTTATCTCATATTTTAGTGTTAGATTTTATTTTCCATTTTAGTTACTTTTTTAGTTTGTAATTTGATCTTTCATTTTAGTATAGTGTTATTTCACCTCACCTAATTGTTTTAATATTTGAAAAAGCTAAAAAAAAATAGAAAAAGCAAAAGCCCAAAAAGAAAATAAAAATTGAATTACAATTGAGTTTGTCTCTAACTTACCCCCTTGATGTGGATTGATACCCTTACTTACCTCTACACTTGATATTGTTATATTTTATAGGTAATTTGAGGATTTTGATTAGAAGAGCTTTTCAAACAACGAAAAAAAATATACACACAAAAGTTCTTTCTATCAGTGCCTGGGGTGATCCCCTGGCCTCATGTTGTCCTGTTCCAGATGCCGGAGTAATCATCTCCGGTGAGACTCCGTGTGGTCTCAGTATGTTTTGGCTAAGAGTTGCAAATTGATCTTGCATAACCTGCTGGCTTGCTGCCAGAGACTTCAGGGAGGCAGCCACCTCAGCCATCTCCGACTAAGGTGGCATATGGTTGGAACCAGGTCCTACTCCACTAGCCAATGGAGGAGTCAGTGGAACTAACTCTAGTGCCATATGTTTGAGATGTGATGAGCTGGATGATCAAAAGAGCTTAAGAACCTTAATATATATCTTTCAATATTGAAAAATCTCCACGCAAAAAGGGGGGAGAAATGGTTCACCACCCGAGTCTCTGGTGAGGTCAAGCTATAAAAAGGAAGAGATAGCTTCTCATACCCATAGACGGTGCCAAACTGATGATGCTAAGATTTAACACCACCAGATAAGAGGTGTTGAGCTCAAATAATTAACAATGGCAGCAATAGAGTATATATAGGTATAAGCATATAGAAGGGGATGAGTAGAAGAGGGATAAAGACAATGATGTATAGTGGTTCAGCCAATCCAGCCTACGTCCATTATGAGTGTGTGATCCACTAAATATGGGCACTAATAGCATTTGATACAATGCTCATAATCTCTCTCTCTCTCTCTCTCTCTCTCTTTCTCTCTCTACTATGTGTGCAAGCAGAGTTTTAGCTAGGGTATTCCTTATCAATCCCTTTACAAGGTTGAAGATGATAAGTATATATAGGGTATGGGGGGAGTAGTGTACCCCCCAATCATGCATTGATTATGTGAATGATGATCTAGACAATCCCCTGTTAACACCTAGTTGAGCCACCTGTAGTTAATGATGACATAATAGTTCCTTACGTGAGGGGATGATATTGTTATAACGGTTTTGTCCATATGCCATATGAATCCCACGCGCAGTGTCCTACGCATCCCTTGAACCACGCGCCATGATGGTTTCACCCTCGGCTTAAGGTGATAGGCCGAGACTGAGATTGATGGTGTCCTATTGGGTCCTGACAGCTGGATGTAGACTTCGTATTATCGGCCCCTCATATGGTCGGCCAGTCGCTTGGTCATCCGAAAAGCTCCCAAGCTGAGGCTTTTATCTGCAAGGGCTTGGGCTGACTCAGGTCATCAAAGTTAATAGTGGGCTCGACCACCATAAGGTCGTCCGGTCGTACTATCATCAGAATTGTGTCGCTAATGATGGGTGTAATACCCCGTATTTCTGAATATTCCAAATAATTCTATTTAATTAGATTGGAGAATTAAATGAGAAAATTACGGCTTAATTTAAATTACGTAAGAGTAGTAATTTAAAGAGTTTTATTTAAAAATTATAATTATGGAATATTAATCGAGAGATAGATACCAGTTTATATTGCCTCATTTTATTTACTTAGTGCGAGTGGTAAATAGTTACTTAACGCGTGTAGACCGTGTTGGGGTGAGAACGAGTAATATTTTTTAAGTGACTCAAATGATAATTTAGAGGTCACCGATGAGTCCGAAAGGGTCAAATTAGTCAAAATAGTATACCCGGGGGTACTAGTTGAGTCCCGGGGTAATTTTGGACTAAACCGAGACCGTTCGAGGGCGTTTTGGTCTTTTAACATAAGAGGGTATGGAGACCTACGAAATTGAGAGTTTTATATCAGCCGTATGATAGAGGAATTAGGGTTAGAACACCCATGACAACACCAATACCATTAGAGAGAAGAGAGGCACAACTTTCTAAGGCAAAAGGAAGAATTGGGAAGGATTCAAAGGGATTTTTACCATCAACTTGTTAGGGAAGAAGGATTGAAGGATGAAGATCATCAATCATCAACAACAACCACGAAATCAGACCCTACTGATCATATGGCAAGTTGTTTATTGCAAAAATTATAAAGTTATAATACCCATGTGTAGGGTTTTTGAATAGTGTTATTTAAATCATTATTTTGATTGGAGAAAGATGATATTTATACATGTTGGGATAGGAATCGCATGTAGAATGATTTACCTTATGTAGAGGTTTAAGATTCAGATTAGACTTTATGATTTTCCGGATTAAAATCTCGATTTTGAATGATAATATGGGAAGAACACCATAACTAGGGTTTCAAGAAATTCTGGATTTTAATTCATTATTTCTTTAAAGTAATTGGAGTTTTGATGTATTTGACATGTTAGAAACTGTCCTAGTATATGTGGAAATATGTTAGGATCATTGGGTCAAAGTTTGGTGGACTATAATGGAGTTTGAAGGTTTGTTAATGAAGGAAAAATCTTAACGAAGAAGACAACTGCGTCTGTCCCTATTCGATCGATCGATCGATCTCGAACTATCGATCGATCGACTCAAGCTGTTTCCCAAAAATTTTGTGTTTAATTCTTCGTTGAGTTCGGGAATGAATGAGTATTCTAGGATTTACATTATACTTATATGGGAGTGAGAATAAGACCAGTAGGTTTATTGTTGAGGTCCGATAAGGCCATTGGATGTAGGGCTTGGATTACGGACCAAGGAGAATAATCCGATTTAGTAGAGGATCGGGGATTTCGGAAATTGAGTTACGGGGCAAAGTAAATTCAATTTAAGTAATAGACCAGTAGGGTAAGAAATAACTACTGAAATTATATGTAAGGGGTAACTAGGACCCTTAGAGTTGTTTGAATACTCAAATAAATACGATTAATGAGATAAATCGTAAAGTGAATATTGTACGGTAGATATATGAGATTAAAATATTACGTACGTATATGATTAATAGGTCGGGCGTGTACCTACTGAATTATGTGATCTTTTAGGTAGAGAGATTATACCTAAATTAATTATGTTAGGGTCGATGAGACATTCCGAACTAACATAAAGTTATTATATGTTTGGGGTCGATGAGAAATGCCGAACCAAACTTTGAACTGGTGTCGCGATGAGAGAGTCCCGAACCAGAAAATGTGTATATATATATATTTTTAAAAATAATTGGGGTCGATGGATAATTCCGAACCAACTCTCACTTGGGGTCAATGAATCATTCCGAACCAAGAGATCTTTTTTTGTGTATATAAATAATTGGGGTCGATGTATCATTCTGAACCAATTCTTACTTGGGGTCGATGAATCATTCCGAACCAAGAGTCCTTTACGTGTATAAAAAGGGAAAAATAGCAATGACTGATATTTAGTATATATTGTGTGTAAAATATATATACTTGATGATATCCTACTTCCGTGTGTTAGTAGATTGATACATATTATGTATTTAAAGATACATACTGAATTGGTAAGTTAAGTAGTGAAACTTAATTACGAAATGCACCTTTAGATAGAGAAAATCTATTTAGTAATTCAAGTAGTGAAACTTAATTACATAAGTGGGAAGTCAACAATTATGATAATTGTAGTAATTTAATAGTGAAACTAAATGGGAAGTCTTGAAAAATAACATAGATGAAATGTTACTTGAGAATTAATTAACATACGCGAGATGTTAGTGAAACGGTTGTACTGTATGGGCGGTACTGAAACTTGGGTACAGATAAGTTCAGTTGACTACTTTGGTTTTACTTATCTTGGGAGGTATGGCTAGATAAACAAAGTGTAGAACGTTAGGTGTGCACAAAAGATGAGGGGTGAGTATCTCAAGAGAGTGTACGAGAACCTAACATGTGTAATCAATAACCGCATTTTATATTGTGATAAACGCTTGCTAAATATTTTCAAAATGTTTTGAGTACTAACTCTTGCTATAAAATATTTTCAAAACCTTTTAGGTGTCCAGCCACAGGAATGCCATGTATGATGATTCCATTCCAGAGACTCGGAGCTGTAGCACAGTGGATGCTTACAGGATTTTGACTAGATGATATCTCTCATTCAGATCTAGTACAGGATCTCACACTCTTCTATGCATGGACTTGTGGTCCGGTATTAGTCTCAGATGTTAGTTTCAGACTAGTGGTTATTCTATTGTTGTTTGAGATTTTTAGCCGATGGTTTATTCGGTAATACTTTTGTTCTGTTGTACTTTTAATTTGTTGTTTGAATTATAGTACATGATTGTTTGTACTTTGTTCCACATGGTTGATTTATCTATTTTAAGAAAGATAAAATTTGGCACCGGTCTAATTTTACTTAGGGGATTAGTAATTAAAAAGTTTTCGACAGTGATGCTAAGAATGAACCATTTGAGAAACCTGTTTTAATTTAATAAAGTCCTGATCACCCGATGTTTAATTAGGCGGGGTGTCACAGATGGTATCAGAGCATCAGGTTCTTGTGTCCATAGGATCTGTACGGCTTACTACGTTTTCAGCGTATCGTTTGATTGATATAGAGCCCTACCTTAGGATTATTGTACTCCTCTACGTACGTAGTTTATGTTCTCCTGCTATTTAGTAAATGTAGTGTTATATATACGAGTTCGATTGGGCATGATACGTCGAACATGGCGATAGAACCAGCATTGGCATTGGAAGGACTGCAGGAGGGAGGAGCTCAGCATGAAGCCTGGAGTGTTCAAATATGGTAATCGTAGGAGAGATGACCGTTGTCGAGGTCACTCCTAGCGTGTAATGGAAGTAAATGCTGCAAGGTTTGTTGAGGCATAGCAGGAATTTTTCAAGTGTCGCGACGGCAAGAGGGATGCTAGTCTAGACCGCCCAATGCAGTGATAGTGGGAGTAGGTCTGAAGAAAAATTTGATGAGAACGAGCCGTAAAAATGTGATAAAACGGCGATTGTACCTGTTAACCAATGGAAGTAGTATGTCCAGTGGTTTTGGTATTTAGGATAGAGTAGAAATACTCAGAAGTGAAAATTTGAGTAAATTTTTAGAGGCAACGTGGCGAAGATACCAGTCACTACATTCGGACCGAGGGTCCGTATACAAATAGAGGAACCTTACAAATAGTTTAACCGCAAAGTTCTCCAATGATGATTCAGAAGCAAAGTGAATGGGAATATCTGAACCCCTCACGTGAAAGCCTGGTAGAGGCCAATCGTGAGAGAGAAATTTATCCTTTTAAGTGAACTTGTACCGATGAGATAGGTATAAAGGAAAAAGAGCCCTTAAGAGAATGGACTCTCGAGTTATAATTCGCAATTTTGGTAAAACTCTTCTTGGACAACTTATGTTTATGAAGACAACATGGTACTTTTGACAACGTTGAAGTAAATGCTCCTAGGTGGGCGGAGCTAAGGGAGTTTAAGGATTTAGTCAAAGAGTAAGGCTGAATGTAAAGGGGCTGGTGCAAGCCATGGGTGAAAACCCACTAGGGGATTTAATGATTATATTTTAAGTTGGGGTTGTTAAGTCTCATAGTGCGTTCCTCTTGGTCAGCAGAACTAAGGGAACCAGGATGATAGTGCTCAGAATCGGGGCTACCAAGTTCGAGAAGAGGGATACCCCAAATCGGTCAGTGTGGCCTGGAGTAAAGAGATTTTTGTAAAGATGTCTAGTGTGGATTCTAGGGCCACGCGTTTTATTTTAGCTTGAAGTTATTTGAAGAAATAATAACTCCAATAAGTTTTTCATTCCGAAGAGGACAAGCGTGTTATGTCCGAAAACCATCTGAACCACCAGAGCGATGGATAAGGAAGAATAGGGGTTTTAGCCTCGAGTGAATGGAGTATATGACGATTCCTCACCTGAAAAGGGGACGAGTTGTCATTATTCATCAATAGGTGAGAGACTTCGAAGATTATGAACATCTCATAGTAATTGATTCCGGTGTGTAGGAACCTAAATGATGTGAGTCAATGTATGTAGTATGACTGAGCGGAGAGATCGAGCTCGCTGTTGTAATTAGTGCTAAGGACTTAGTGATAGTATAAGCACTGTGCCACTTAACTCCTTTAGAAATATTGGGGTATGGTTGCACATATTGTCGAGAAATGAAATTTGAGTATCTTGACTATGTGTTGTTCCGACAATGCTCAGTAAGAATACATGGGGAGAAGTCCCTTGTTTAAGTTCGGTTGCGTAAGGGAATACGACTGAATTTTTATGCACGTCAGGAGAAGAGACATTGTTAGATGCTAGGGCATCAGTGGAGCCGGTAGTGTTGTGGAGAAACACTGAAAGGCTTACCTCACCACGAAGGGATTAATGGGACTTTGTGGGCAAGGATTTGATTTTTGGTCTATAGGGTATTGAGAATACCCACAAGATTGTGGTCACGTCGTGTAGACTAGGCTAGAGTTAAAGAAAAGCATGTTACGGGTGCGGCATTTGCAATGTTTTTGAAAATGTACCCGGAGAAAAGGGTGTATGGGCGCCCTAATCAATTGGATTCCTTAGACATCCGAGATAGAGGGATGCGGAAATTTTTAGTACGACGGTGGGGAAATTAGAAAACAAGTCGTATCGATGAAATGGGTTGAACGTCATGGGAGATAGACGATGATCCAAGATTATATGTGCTGAGAGATCCAGCACACCCTATGGGATGAAAGTCGGTGGGAAACCGTTCAAAGGTTATCTCTTGATATGGGAGACCTAACTGTGGTGAAGAAGTAGCGCAAAATACTACTTGACTGAGTGTTGTGAGTGACTTACGTGTTACTAAAATGTTGATTCTTATAAAGTAACCAACCCAAAAAGTGCGCCAATTGCGAAGAGTGCACGGATTGTAAAGTATAATAAACCCGGAGAGAAAGGGGAATAGAGTACCACTTGAGGAAAGATGACGTAAGTGGGAAGCGATGTTGAGGAGAGACATAGTGAGATTGTCTCCAGATACACCTCTAGTTAATAGACAAGATAGACTCGAAATGAACAACCGGAATGTGGTAGTGAACCCACATTTCCAATGAGGGAATGAAGAGACAGACTTATAAATTATTGATGGGTTGTGAACATCATAATTAAGCCAACATTTCATTGGGGGTAGCGAAATGGGGTGACCGGGATGGATTAGTATGTAGTTGAAAAGGGAGAGTGCACGGTGCCGCTCTACATGATTGTGAATCAGGATGAAATCCTAAAATTCCACCCTGTGAGAGATGGTCAGGAAGGAATAGAGATAAAGTTTTATTTTGAGTACGTTGTGTTACCTACGACTCAATGTTAGTGAGAAATAATGATGATACGCCCTTATGATAGTGGAATTTTGGAGAAGCCCAATGATCAATTCATAGGTTGAATGTATGCCTATAAGAGCATATTTATAGGTAGAGTGAGTGCCTATATGGACTGTACATGAGGATTAGGTTCGTGGGTACCGATTACAAACAATACATGTACTTTGAGGTGTGGTTCGAGGAGACATTTCGAACTTTTAGTCCTTAACGCGTAATATGAGGACATTCTATTGGAGTGTGGCATTTTGAGGTATATGAAATGTGAAATATATGGCTCACAAATTGTCTACTTATGTGCGATGAGATATATATACATATATTGGTGCTTGAGAGGTGATTTCGAGACAAGTAATTATTCACTATTGGTGATCGAGGTGGAATTCCGAGCCAATAACCCCAAATGTGTTATAGAATGGGGGTGATTATAAGATAAGTGTTGATAGTATATGTTATGTGTACGATATATATACCTATTGATTTTTCCTACTTATGTGCGATAGTAAGTGTGCTTAATCTCTGTATTAGGGTCGATGATGTTCCGGACCAATACAAGAGGGATCGATTTGGGGTCGATGATTTTTCCGAACCAAATCGATGATAAATATTGGTATCGACGGAAGGTCTGAACCGACATGTGCATTACATTTACCTTGGGGTCGATGGATTCCCGGACCAATGTAAATGATAGGATTATTGGGGCCGATGATTTTTGCCGGACCAATTTTCCTTAAAGTATATATTGTATGTGAAATATATACCTTATAATATTCTACTTATGAGTGATAGTAGACACTTAGATGTTATATAGAGATATTCATCAAATGGGTAAATTAAGTAGGGAGAAACTTAATTTCAAGAATTAACGTTGGATTGGAAAAATCTATGAGAAATTAAGTAGTGAGACTTAATTTTGATATATGCGGCATGGGTAACGTGCGATAAGAATTTATAATGAAGCAAGGCATGTACTTGGGGCGACCGTTAGGATGTTATGATTTAGTATTGGGTATTAGAGGATGCAATTATACTTAAGGTCCTTAGCCTTAATACCAGCCTTATCCTAATTTCGAGGACGAAATTCCTTTGCAAAGGGGGAAGTATGTAATACCCCGTATTTCTGAATATTCCAAATAATTCTATTTTATTAGATTGGAGAATTAAATGAGAAAATTACGGCTTAATTTAAATTACGTAAGAGTAGTAATTTAAAGAGTTTTACTTAAAAATTGTAATTATGGAATATTAATCGAGAGATAGATACCGGTTTATATTGCCTCATTTTATTTACTTAGTGCGAGTGGTAAATAGTTACTTAACACGTGTAGACCGTGTTGGGTGAGAACGAGTAATATTTTTTAAGTGACTCAAATGATAATTTAGAGGTCACCGATGAGTCCGGAAGGGTCAAATTAGTCAAAATACTATACCCGGGGGTACTAGTTGAGTCCCGGGGTAATTTTGGACTAAACCGAGACCGTTCGGGGGCGTTTTGGTCTTTTAACATAAGAGGGTAGGGAGACCTACGAAATTGAGAGTTTTATATCAGCCGTATGGTAGAGGAATTAGGGTTAGAACATCCATGACAACACCAATACCATTAGAGAGAAGAGAGGCACAACTTTCTAAGGCAAAAGGAAGAATTGGGAAGGATTCAAAGGGATTTTTACCATCAACTTGTTGGGGAAGAAGGATTGAAGGATGAAGATCATCAATCATCAACAAAAACCATGAAATCAGACCCTGCTGATCATAAGGCAAGTCGTTTATTACAAAAATTATAAAGTTATAATACCCATGTGTAGGGTTTTTGAATAGTGTTGTTTAAATCATTATTTTGATTGGAGAAAGATGATATTTATACATGTTGGGATAGGAATCGCATGTAGAATGATTTACCTTATGTAGAGGTTTAAGATTCAGATTAGACTTGATGATTTTCCGGATTAAAATCTGGATTTTGAATGATAATATGGGAAGAACACCATAACTAGGGTTTCAAGAAATTCTGGATTTTAATTCATTATTTCTTTAAAGTAATTGGAGTTTTGATGTATTTGACACGTTAGAAACTGTCCTAGTATATGTGGAAATATGTTAGGATCATTGGGTCAAAGTTTGGTGGACTATAATGGAGTTTGAAGGTTTGTTAATGGAGGAAAAATCTTAACGAAGAAGACAACTACGTCTGTCCCTGTTCGATCGATCGATCGATCTCGAACTATCGATCGATCGACTATGTCGATCGATCGAACCCAGCCGTCGATCGATCGACTCAAGCTGTTTCTCGAAATTTTTTTGTTTAATTCTTCGTTGAGTTCGGGAATGAATGAGTATTCTAGGATTTACATTATACTTATATGGGAGTGAGAATAAGACCAGTAGGTATATTGTTGAGGTCCGATAAGGCCATTGGGTGTAAGGCTTGGATTACGGACCAAGGAGAATAATCCGATTTAGTAGAGGATCGAGGATTTCGGAAATTGAGTTACGGGGCAAAGTAAATTCAATTTAAGTAATAGACCAGTAGGGTAAGAAATAACTACTGAAATTATATGTAAGGGGTAACTAGGACCCTTAGAGTTGTTTGAATACTCAAATAAATACGATTAATGAGATAAATCGTAAAGTGAATATTGTACGGTAGATATATGAGATTAAAATATTACGTACGTATATGATTAATAGGTCGGGCGTGTACCTACTGAATTATGTGATCTTTTAGGTAGAGAGATTATACCTAAATTAATTATGTTAGGGTCGATGAGACATTCCGAACTAACATAAAGTTATTATATGTTTGGGGTCGATGAGAAATGCCGAACCAAACTTTGAACTGGTGTCACGATGAGAGAGTCCCGAACCAGAATATGTGTATATATATATATATATTTTTTTAAAAATAGTTGGGGTCGATGGATAATTCCGAACCAACTCTCACTTGGGGTCGATGAATCATTCCAAACCAAGAGATCTTTATTTGTGTATATAAATAATTGGGGTCGATGTATCATTCTGAACCAATTCTTACTTGGGGTCGATGAATCATTCCGAACCAAGAGTCCTTTACGTGTATAAAAAGGGCAAAATAGCAATGACGTATATGTAGTGTATATTGTGTGTGAAATATATATACTTGATGATATCCTACTTCCGTGTGTTAGTAGATTGATACATATTATGTATTTAAAGATACATACTGAATTGGTAAGTTAAGTAGTGAAACTTAATTACGAAATGCACCTTTAGATAGAGAAAATCTATTTAGTAATTCAAGTAGTGAAACTTAATTACATAAGTGGGAAGTCAACAATTGTGAGAATTGTAGTAATTTTAGTAGTGAAACTAAATGGGAAGTCTTGAAAAATAACATAGATGAAATGTTACTTGAGAATTTATTAACATACGCGAGATGTTAGTGAAACGGTTGTACTGTATGGGCAGTACTGGAACTTGGGTACAGATAAGTTCAGTTGACTACTTTGGTTTTAGTTAGCTTGGGAGGTATGGCTAGATAAAGTAAGTGTAGGACGTTAGGTGTGCACAAAAGATGAGGGGTGAGTAACTCAAGAGAGTGTACGAGAACCTAACATGTGTAATCAATAACCGCATTTTATATTGTGATAAACGCTTGCTAAATATTTTCAAAATGTTTTGAGTACTAACTCTTGCTATAAAATATTTTCAAAACCTTTTAGGTGTCCAGCCATAGGGATGCCATGTATGATGATTCCATTCCAGAGACTCGGAGCTGTAGCACAATGGATGCTTACAGGATTTTGACTAGACGATATCTCTCATTCAGATCTAGTACAGGATCTCACATTCTTCTATGCATGGACTTGTGGTCCGGTATTAGTCTCAGATGTTAGTTTCAGACTAGTGGTTATTCTATTGTGGTTTGAGATTTTTAGCCGATGGTTTATTCGGTAATACTTTTGTTCTGTTGTACTTTTACTTTGTTGTTTGAATTATAGTACATGATTGTTTGTACTTTGTTCCACATGGTTGATTTATCTATTTTAAGAAAGATAAAATTTGGCACCGGTCTAATTTTACTTAGGGGATTAGTAATTAAAAAGTTTTCGACAGTGATGCTAAGAATGAACCATTTGAGAAACCTGTTTTAATTTAATAAAGGCCTGATCACCCGATGTTTAATTAGGCGGGGTGTCACAATGGGGTTAACTTGTCTGACCCCCTATCTTTAGTACGACCCCCCATCTTAAGTATGACCCCCTAGGGGTTGTAGAGTTGAGCCCTCGCCTGGAACAGGGATACCCTCATCCTGTCCGAGGGTGTACTTTGGTATATCATGGATGTAGGCAAAAATTCAATCCATGTTAAAAATGTCGAGTCCATATTGTGTCTTTTTAAGTATATTGTCTATTGTATGAATTATTCACACATAACACATATCGATCGCACACATATACACACTATAAAATCATTATTAATAACACCCTAATATTAATCACGGACACATTAATATGATTAAACTTTAGCATACAATTGTTCTTAATAAAAGGATCTTGGATCTTCATGTTTTCACATAATATGCATAAAGGACGGAAAATAAGTCTTACCTTGATTCAATGCATTGATTAATCTTGTTTTGGAAATCTCCAAGGTTCTAAAAAATGCGGGGCGTGATCGAGGCGTGAAGGCTAAGCCTTAAGCCTTAGAAGCCTAGGCGGGCCTTGGGCGTAAAAAAGCGTGAAAAGGCGTTTAGGCCTTCGTAATATATTTTAATATTTTTTAACCATAACAAGGCTATTAAAATACTAAAATTGTACATATCATAAAAATATGTCTGAATATATGCAAATTAAAATACTATTTGATTATTTTGGATGAGATAATGGTCCGGTTAGTATAAATTCTTTAAATGGCGATATCGTTTCACTAAAGCATTGTTGTTTTTAAAAAAAAGTGCGCCTTAAGGGTTTTACCAAGAATAAGGCATGAAAAACTTAAGGCGGGGCGTTTCTCCCAAGCCTTAAGCCTAGGCGTGACTAGGCGGAGCCTAGGCGTGACTAGGCGGAGCCTAGGCGTGACTAGGCGGAGCCTAGGCGGGTTTTTTAGAACAGTGAATCTCTTTTAAGCATCTTGATTAATTGCTCCATCAATCTCCCTTCTTGAAAAAATTGCACTCCAATGGAATCTTGGAATTTCTCTTCCACCTCGGAAATAGTGTGTTATGAGATTACCCCAGATGGTGTAGGACTCCTCTATTTATAAGGGGAAGAGGGCCGAAATCCTAGTCAATGTGGGACTCTATTTCAAGTTTCCCACCAATGCCATTAACCATCATGTGACTAACGGATAAGATTGATCCAATCCTTTATTATTTGTATTTATCACATGCCTAATTAATTATCTGATATTTATCAAGACCACATAATTGGGAAATTCATAATTTCGGAATTTAATAATATTGAAATTAAAAAATAATTTCGGACTTAATTATTAATTTCCAACAGTCTCCCACTTGGTCTTAATATTCCTCATAATTAGATTAGGTACCATAAGGTGCACAATAACTGATAAATATAGTTTTCTTAAATCAAACGATTCACAGATGCGAGTCATGGTGGTTCCATGTTATTCAAGAGCATGGTTCCTTCCATGTATGACAACACCAATGATTCATTTATTTAAGCCTTTAATATTGGTTATCATAATGGCCTCATAATGTCCTTTTGAATAAAGACTATTTCTGTCAACAACAATTTATAATCATATGCATGCATTCATAAAAGATAAAAATAATTGAAATCAGAAACACTTTTATTGAATTCAAGTAAAGTGTCAAACAACTAAGCCAAATAGCAATCATAACATTACTAATCGAGACACATCTCTTTGACACATTCCATAAGGTCTTTGGAGATAGTCCTTTCGTAAGAGAATCTTCTATGTTATCACTCGTACTAATATGATCAATTGACACTCTTTGTTTATGAATTTCTTCTTTCACTGGTAGGTATTTGATTCAATGTGCTTAGTTACTTTAGGAATACCTAACATTTCTTCATAAAGAATATTGCAGCGACATTATCATAATATTTTAGCGGCTTGATAATACTGTCGATAACTCCAAGTCCCAAAATGAAGTCACGCTGCCAAAATACATAAGTTGTAGCTTCAAGCATGCTAGAAACTCAACTTTCACAATAGTTAATGGATGGATTGTGTTGCACTCCTTCATTATATTGATTGAAAAAACAAAACAAGTATACTTAAGCAAGAGTGAACTTCATACAATTCGTACAACTAGTAAATCAGAGTCACAATAATTGTTTATATTTAAATGAACACATACATCATAAATGTGAGCATATAGTCTTTTAAGTATCTCATTACTTCATACACAACTCTTAAACCCATATAAAATTATTTTGATTCTCTACTTTCTAAATCCGTGCTTGTATATAGAGAAAATATATAAACTTACCCCCACTGATCTTAAGGTGTATACAAATATACAACGATGAAAAAAGATATTATTTCTTAAAATACGTCAAGCGGGAAACTTATGTTTATACAATGATCTATTAAGCATATACACATGGTTTATAAGACTCTAAAAATTAATTTTCACATCCACTTCATGTAACTCTCATTTATAATGAGCTACTAATGTCATAAGAATTCCATGTCCTTATATATAATTGAGAAGGTTTATTTATAACCTTTTCTTCATTAATGGTGAAATATTTTACTACAATTTAGCTTTATCTCGTTTACCTACCATTAGTGTCGCATTTGGTCTTGATGACCCCCTCATACCCAACTTTAGTGCATCAATTATGTAATTCAACGAGATTCTAAACTTAGTTGTAGTCCATTAGTTTCACTTCTTATGACTTGTGAAAATAAAACCAGGTCATTATTTATCCATACGCCAAATTCATGTTCATGCAGATACACTACATAATCATTTAGGATAGTAGATCTTTTAGGATCTTCTTAATACTATTCCTTATAATTTTATCTACATTTGTCTCACGGTGACAATACTAGCATTTAGTGGTTGATCATTTATTTGTTCAAAAAGAATAAGTATTCAAGAAAGTTATCGGTAATGGTATAAGTACCCTACCTTCATTTATAACCATATTTCATGATTTGTTACTCCCACTAATTTCACCATTCATAATGAATTTGACATTGTCGATCTTCTTTAATGCAACAAGTACGTGTCAATGACAATTATATGATCTATGTAGGTCCATTTTAAGGAAATTTTCTCATAATCTCCCACTGGGGCCACGTAGGTCATCCTGATATTTGGCATCGTAATACCTCAAGAGCGCAACTCGACTGTCAATATTTACTAAAGATATTACAAAAACATTGTCCATGAAAATTATTAAACGGAGTCTAGATTTAATTTGGTACAAGATTAAAGAGTTTAATCAATAAGGTTGCGATTATGATGCAAGATCAAAATAATCTTTAAAAGAAATATGTGCAAAATTTTATTTCCTACAAAGCATCAAAAGGAATACCACAACCTTTGAAAAATATACATTAAAAGATTCTTTAGAACATATCCCTAACGATCAAGTCTAGACAAACAGGTTCCAAGAAAATTAAAAATTGAGGGTTTATGAAAAACAAATGGCGATTTGATTCCCCAATCACAAAAAAAATCTTATTAGCATTTCTAGTTTGTTTTAGAAACAATCCTTGCATCAAAAGTAATTACTTTCTATAACTCAGTAAGTATAACTTGAAAACTCTACTAAGATGAAAAACTCATTTCAAATCATAAAAGATATATATTATCTCTATCATTATTAATCCGAGTGTGCAACATGTAAATAAACTTAATTTGTTTAAAAAAATCAAATATGAAATTTTAGAGAAACAAAATGGGATACAATAATATGATAAGATAATGAGATAAATTGCTCACTTCATTAATGCTTTGATTTAATAACACACACATCGATAACTTGATAATAAATTAAGTGCATAACCGTGAATTTTCTTCAGTAGTAATTGTGAAATATCGATTATATGATGCTTCTAGATTACTTTATTGGGTATAAAGTTATTTCATTAGATGTACGCGATATTTGTGGACAACTTATTTTCACATACTATAATAATGTATGTGATCTATGATGTTCATTCAATCACTCAAAATCCATTCCCTGTAAGGAATAACCTTGCTTGAAGAAATAAATTCAATATACCCCAATAATTTCTTTAAAATTATAAGCATCATGAGTTACTACTACCATTATCTTTACATTTAATATGCATTGCCATTCTAGACGGGTCACTGTGGTGACTACCAAATATTTCATAATATGAACATTAAGCAAAGACTTACATACACAAGTCAATAAGTTTTTCACTTATGTTCATTAAATATCGCATGAGAAATAAACTAAATTATTCATGTTTATGTTTTTCATAAACTTAATTGGTGATATCATGATGAAATAAACTGTGGCATCTGCGTTTGAACGACCATTATTACCTTTACAAAATATATATCACCACTTACATTTTGTTTAATTGTTGTAATTGGACATGTAGGCTTCCAAATCACACCTATTGAATAAACAATAATATGTAGGCAACATCATAAAGTATCATCATCCTAGCATTCAATATCATACTTGGACCCGTAGGCAACCAAAATACGCATGATATTAATGCTTTAGTCCAATATTTATATCTTTAGGAATGGATCACTTTAATGAACACCAAACCTTATATCATATAAATATTAGAGATACGCATACATGTTTAAAATACCCATAATACATTAATAAATTATGTTATTGTCTATTCCTTAATTTGAAATTCATGAAAAACTAGGCATAATGTGAATATCAAATAGACAAAGAGTTTGCATGAGATATTACACAAATAATAGTAAATAGAAAACATGAATCATTTAATTTTGCTTCTTCAATTATGTATGAGTAACAAGTCAGAAATATTGACCCAAGTCATTCATGGTCTTACTAATGCACAATATGGTTATAATCACAATTATCATACTAGTGGCGTATGTAAATATGACTATATAAAATTGATGTCAATTATTTAATATTTACAAAAAATCTGATGTTTATTTGATTCAAATGTCAGCATGTGTTGCGCTTCAATTTAACCTTATAATAAACATTAGGATAATCTGAAATGACTACAAGTATAATATCTTCACATGTAATCTTGGCCTATATTTTACATTTGATTAAACTAAATGAAAACCTACTTATGAGTCTCAAAATTTGCAAGTCATGCATTCAAATATGCATGCATGCAACTAAATCATAAATCTAGTGTAACAACCCTCGCTTTTCAGGTCTTATTTTATATTTAATTTGCTAGATATAGTGATTACATATAAATATGTTGATATGTGGAGTAGGTATTAATTTAAGAAAGAAAAGTTAATATCTACTATGATGTTGCATATTTACCGTATGTAGAGGTGAATTTTATTATGTTATGTTTTGTAATGTCATATGATTTAAAAATGACATTTGGCTTAAAATGAAACCGGAACCTAAAATGAATTATAAAATCTCCAAATGATAATTTGGAGGATGCCAATAGTTCCGGGAGGTTCGAGATAGTCAAATTATGTGCCATGTTGTATTTCGAGGTTCCGGGCACTTTTGACTAGTTGTAGCTTATATGAGTAGTTGCGTATTATTTTACCGCGTATTAATCACTTAAGCTGGAAATTTGGACTCAAGCCACGATTTATGTCTTGAATTAAGTCACTATTCCCCTAATTAAATTGGTAAATCTAGAGAAAGAAAGAGAAGAAGAAACCTTGGGAGAAAGTGAGAGATTGAAGCTTTGGTGATTGTTCTTGCATTCAACTTCATCAAAATCTGAACTTGCAAGCTTGAGGCAAGTTTTCTACTTGCTATTTTATGATTTAAGTAGAGTAATTTGCATTGATAGTTGTGGTTATGTATGGTTTAAGAAACCTAGGGCTTGTAATTGATTTATGGGCTTGGAATGTTTGGAGATTGATTTGAATGGCTATTGAGGATGAAATTATGGTTGTGGGATGCATTTATACCAAATTAGTAGCAATAAATGATAAGGGTTTGGGTTGGATGAGTTTGGAAGAGATTAGGAGTCCAAGACTCCATAGCCAAAATTGGCAAAATTTGCAGGACCGAATCGATTCGGCTCCTGACCGAATCGATTCGCATAGAGGCAGTGTCCAGGTCTGGTGAACCGAATCGATTCGTTCATCCCTCGAATCGATTTGGCTGTTATGCAGAATGTTGGTTTTCCTGACCGAATCGATTCATCTAGTCCGAATCGATTCGATTGTCTGGCCGAATTGATTCGCCCTAGTTCGAATCGATTCGAAAATCCTACATTTTTTCTTTTCTTTTTCTTTTCAAATTTTGACCCTTTCCCTTAGGATTATGACCTAGGACCCTTTTTGAATGAAGTAAACATAGGATCCTAGAGTTTTAGTCGAGTTTGGTCGTTACCCTATATATGAATGGGATCACTTGGGGTTAATTCAGGGGTACTTAAAGTGATGTTTAGGCATCACTTCTCTTTTGGTAAATAAATTGGAAAATAAAATTCTAAGCCCATATGTGGAGATTTTAGAGGCCTTTTTGAGGTATATAAAACCTTGAGACTTATGAGATTTTGGGGAAATTATTTAGAGAATACTTCGGGACTTAAACATATGATGATATTGAATAAGAAATATTCAAAGATAAATGTTTCAAGTAAAATGAAACACATGAGATTCATGGTAATGAAAATGAGATTTAATTGGTAATTGTTAAATCACTTAAACACACCTCTCTAAATGCTATCATAAGGGAAGCTCGCGCATGAGGTGATGTCCCCTGACTATTGAATGCAGGCTGACTATAGTCCTCGTCCATATGCGTAGTTTGTATATATTTTTCTGCACTAGTGAGGTAATTCCGGGTGTGGTTATGACTCACTCGTAGACATATGGCCACTTCCCGACGTGCGTTAGGTGCCCAGGTTGTCTTGTACAGATAGGCCCTGGAATATGATAGTCATTTAGGGGCACGCCCAGTGGGGAAACTCGAAGGGGCGGTCTTAGAAACGTTATATGTATAAGAATATAACCTTTCTAACTCAAGTGGGACTTGAGGTATGTGAATTTCCATAAAATGAGATGGTAATTATATTCCTATTAAGGAATGGAAAATGATAAGATATGAGAAGAAATGAGATTTAATTTTATTTCTCTTGCTTCATTTAATAACTGTTAGAAACCTATATAATTGCATCATCACATTTATGATTAGGTTGTTAGATTCTCATTCACATAATTATGATTTATTGTCCATATCTATCATGTTTCTTACTCTTCTGGGAATCATATATAAATCAGGGCTTGACCCGTTCATTTTTCCATGTTGTGCATGTTGTTGTATCCGCTCAGGTGCTCCTCCGCAAGGGCGCCCGTTATGATTTCCTTACTCCTATACTTTTGATGAGCTATATGATCTTGCGGATTATTACAGGATGTTTGTTAGACGCCTTCATTTTTGGAATCTAGTTATGATCGGGTCTTTCATTCGGGCTAGTGGCCCATCTTTTGTACTTGTTAATGAATGTAGTATGTAAAATATTAAATTGTGGAAACACTTCGAATGTAACTGTGGACCGACAGATTATTCGGTTATTTTATTGTATGTTGTTTTGGTATTCATCTATATGTTCCTTTGAAATTCCACTTTCCTCAGATTTGGGTTGTTTAATTTATTTCTTAAATCTTTATTAAACCAAAATTTTTGACAACCTGCTTTCTGATTTATTGAGTGGTTTTCCCGTATACCTATTTTATTGTTATGATGCTGAGGATGATATCCATTCATGATTCCGTTATGTCGAGGTATCGGGCTGGCCACCTCTTATTTTGGAATGCGGGTTGTCACAGATGATATCACAGCATCAGGTTCTAGAGTCTTTTGGATCTTTGTGGACTTGTCACGTTCTACCGTAGCGTTCTTTGATATAGAGCCTAATGTTAGGACTGCCTTGTTGCTTATGCTTACGATCTTATGCAAAAATATATTGTTTTAAGTAGAATTATAACTCTATTGTTTCTCCATCTCAGATGCCGCCTAAAAGAGGTCGCCCTACAAGACGCAATAGGGTCTTAGATGAGGATGTTGGTCCTCCCCCGCTGCCACAAGGAACATTCAATGCCGCGGATGTGGCGAATATAGTGGCTCAAGCCGTTAATTCGGCCATGGCAGCAGTGGCCCAACAAGCGCCACAGGCTCGACAAGGAGCGCCAGATGCCCAAGTTCCTACCGGACCTTCTCCGTGGGAGAGAGCTAGGGAATATTTTCTAAAGGGTCAGCCCCCGGAATTTGACGGGAGCTCGGATGTTATAAAGGCAAATCAATGGAAGAAAGATATACAACGCCATCTACGTATGGTGGAGTGTGGTGAGGACAGGAAGCAAGTCCTTGCTACTTTTAAACTGGTTGGGGCTGCATTACACTGGTGGGAGTCCGTGACTACGCCAAAACAGAGGGACATAATGTCGATCTCTAAATTATGGGTTTTGTTCGATCGTAAATACTTTCCTCCCGTAATTCAAGGGGAGATGATAAGGAGGTTGCAAGACCTTGTGCAAGGAGAGAGGCCAGTAGCAAAATATGAGGAGGAATTCACCCGGTTGGCAAGTTTTGTACCGAATGAAGTGACTCCCGAAGAAAAGAAAGTTTCGAAGTTTATGAGAGGGTTGAAATGGAGAATTCGGCAACACTTGCTGGGTAATCCGTCTTTACAGACTTTTGGGGATGTGATGAATGCAGCTTTACTATATTGCGAAGAGCATAGACTATTTTTGCAAAGTGGCAAGAAGGCCTCCGTGGTGGGTCAAGCGGGAAGGCCGGGAGGTAGTGGGATTGGAGGAGGAGTCTTTCCCTTGTCCCAACCTTCGGGAAGTAAACAGAAAGAAAGGGATCCCCAATAGGGGGACTTGTCAAAGAGGCAGCCTTCTGGTGGGTTTAATTCTGGGAACCATAATAATAGACACGGTCAGGGTGCCCCACAACAACAAGCAGGCCGTGTTGGTCAGGGAGGCAGAGGCCAGCAGGGCCAAGGGGTGAATCAGTTTAGAAATAATCGTGGTCGGAATGCTGAAAATATGATAGCTCGGTGTTTCAAATGCGGGGAAGCGGGTCACTATAAGAAGGAATGTCCTCAGTTGATTGGGGGATAGTTTCCTCGAGCTCCACAGCAGCCGTACGTTCAGTTCCCTCCGTAGGTGCCTAACCCAGTTGCTCCTCCGCAACAGGGTCAGTTACAGTATGGTAGGGTCTATCATATTCAGGATGCTATGCTTCCTCCAGCTCCGCCGGCACCGCCAGCCATTGAGGGTAAGTTCCTTATTCAAGGACATATGGGTCGTGTTTTATTTGATACTGGTGCAATGCATTCGTTTATTTCTAGGATCTTTGCTCAGACCACCGAGTTGATTAAATCTGCTGAAAGAACTTTTACTAGTGTGGAGTCCTCTATGGGTGATGGTTCACTCATCTTCTTTGTTTGTAAAAATATAGAAATCTCTCTCGGTAATTTATGCTTTGAGGCCGATTTACTCGTCCTGGACATGATCGGGTATGATGTGATTTTGGGTATGGATTGGCTTATGAAATATCATGCTATAGTAAATTGCTACAGGAAGAGTATAGTCTTCGCCGTTTCGAGATAAGAAATGTTCCTGGCAGTTTTACCTCATTTAGAGGGGAGTCCTAGTACTTATTTGTATTGCATTGCCGAGGAGACTTCTAGGGATGTAGTTGTTCCCTTGGATTCTATTCCGATTGTGAAAGACTTTGAGGATGTTTTCCGGGAAATACCGGGTTTACCTCCGAGCCGTGAGATTGAGTTTGTGATCGATTTAGCAGCGGGAATGAGGCCTATTACGAGGGCTACATATCGAATGGCTCCTATTGAAATGAGGGAGCTAAGAGATCAAATTCAAAAGTTGTTGGAGCAGGGATTTATTTGGCATAGCACATCGTCGTCGGGTGCTCCAGTGTTGTTTATTAAGAAAAGAGATGGTTCTCTCCGGTTATGTGTGGACTATAGAGAATTGAATAAGGTCACCATCCGGAATAAATACCCTTTACATCGTATCGATGATTTGTTTGATCAACTTCGAGGAGCGACGTACTTCTCCAAAATCGATTTGAGGACGGGGTATCACCAATTGAGGATACGGGAGGAGGATGTATCCAAGACTGATTTCCTAACAAGGTACGGGTCCTATGAATTTTTGGTTATGCCCTTTGGACTAACCAATGCCCCCGCTGTATTTATGGATCTCATGAATAGGGTGTTTCGGGATTTCCTGGACCAATTTGTTATTGTGTTCATCGATGACATTTTAGTCTATTCTCGAACGGAATCTGATCATGCTATGCATTTAAGGTTGGTCCTACAGAGACTACGGGACCATCAACTGTATGCCAAGTTCGAGAAGTGTGGCTTTTGGTTACATGGAGGTACAGTTTTTGGGTCATGCGGTGACGTCCCACGGTGTATCAGTGGATCTTACCAAGGTAGCTGCGGTGAGGGAGTGGGGTCAGCCCACGACACCTACCGAGGTTCGCAGTTTTCTGGGTTTGGCAGGTTATTATCACCGGTTCATCAAGGGTTTCTCTAAAATAGCTAGCCCTTTAACAAATTTAACCCGGAAAGGGGTGAGCTTTATTTGGGATGATTCTTGCCAAGATGCATTTGACGAGCTTAAGGAAAGATCGACTTCGGCTCTGGTCCTTGCTTTACCAAAACCGGGATTAGAATATTTAGTCTTCACCGATGCATCTCTTCAAGGATTAGGAGGTGTACTTCAGCAAGAGAGACGGGCTATCGCTTATGCTTCTCGCACGTTGAAGTCCCATGAAAGAAACTATCCGGTGCATGACTTAGAACTATCCGCGATTGTCTTTGCCTTGAAGATATGGAGGCATTATCTCTTGGGAGAGAAGTTTAGTCTTTTCACGGACCACAAATCGCTGCAATATTTATTTTCACCGAAGAGCTTGAATATGCGACAGCGTCGATGGTTAGAGTTCGTGAAAGATTATCAATTTGATATTCGTTATCATTCGAGTAAGGAGAATGTTGTAGCGGATGCCTTGAGTAGGAAGCCCGAGGGAGAATTAGATGAGGTTTGGAAAGCTAAATGGAAGGAACTCAGTCAGGAGGATGCGGTGGTGAGAGCATTCATGTCGGTGATGACCGTTACTCCTACCATTGTGGCAAGGGTGGTAAGCCCAAGGAAGGGATAAGGAGTGTCAAGACCATATTCGTCGATTGTTGTCCGAGGGAGCGGAGTCCTACTCAATTGGTTCTGAGAGTGGATTACGCTTTCATGGAAAACTCATTGTTCCGGAGGAAGGAGATTTGAGACGGGCAGTGATGGCCGAAGCTCATGGGTCTAAGTTCACGGTACATCCTGGTGGGGACAAAATGTATCTGGACATGCGCCGTCAGTATTGGTGGCCAGGTATGAAAAGGGATATTTCAGAATTTGTGTCCCAATGTACTACTTGTCAACTGGTCAAGATCGATTATCAGAGACCGGCAGGTTTGTTGCAACCGTTAGAGATCCCGGTGTGGAAATGGGAAAGCATATCGATGGATTTTGTCACGGGCTTGCCAAGATCACAAAATGGATGTGATTCTATTTGGGTAATTTTCGACCGTTTGATAAAGTCAGCACACTTCCTACCCGTGCGGACAGATTATGACACTGCTCGGTATGTCCGCTTATTCATTGAGGAGGTGGTGAGACTCCATGGGGTGCCTTTGAATATAGTTTCCAACCGAGAAAAAATTTTTGTTTCCCACTTTTGGAGGAGTTTCCAAGAAGCGATGGGGACCGAATTGAGGTTAAGCACTTCGTATCATCCTCAAACAGATGGCCAAACTGAAAGGGTAAACCAAATGTTGGAGGATATGCTTCGCATGTGTATACTTGACTTCAAAGGTAGTTGGGAACAATATCTCCCATTGGTTGAGTTTGCTTATAACAACTCTTACCAATTCACAATTGGAATGGTACCTTATGAAGCTTTGTATGGAAGACTGTGTAGATCACCCGCTTCTTGGTTGGAAGTGGGTGATAATAAATTTCTTGGACCGGAAATGATACAAGATACTTCCTCAAAGATTGAATTGATTTGGAATAGCATTCGGATAGCCCAAGACCGTCAAAAGAGCTATGCCGATGCGGGTCGACGACACATGGATTTGGAGATTGGGGACCAAGTCTTGGTTCGAGTGTCGCCCATGAAAGGCATAAAGCGTTTCGGTAAAAAGGGGAAGCTTGCGCCGCGCTTTGTTGGACCTTTTCCAGTTATTGCAAAGGTGGGTCCAGTGGCATACCAACTTGCTTTACCGGAACCATTGCAATAAATTCATGATGTATTCCATGTTTCCTCCCTAAAGAAGTATAGGAGATGTGAAGGTGCGCTTTGGCACATCCCATTCGAGGATATTAATTTGCAACCCGATGTTTCATATGAAGAACAACCGGTTGCTATTCTAGAACATGGGGAGCGTAGATTAAGGTCTCATGTGTTTCCCTTGGTGCGGGTTCAATGGAGTCACCATAACGCCAAGGAATCGACATGGGAACGCGAGGATGACATGCGGGAAAAGTATCTGCGTCTCTTTATACAAGGTACGCCTGAATTTTGGGAACAATTTCCCTCATAAGGGGTGGAGTATGTAACAACCCTCGCTTTTGAGGTCTTATTTTATATTTAATTTGCTAGATATAGTGATTACATATAAAGATGTTGATATATGGAGTAGGTATTAATTTAAGAAAGAAAAGTTAATATCTACTATGATGTTGCATATTTACCGTATGTAGAGGTGAATTTTATTATGTTATGTTTTGTAATGTCATATGATTTAAAAATGACATTTGGCTTAAAATGAAACCAGAACCTAAAATGAATTATAAAATCTCCAAATGATAATTTGGAGGGTGCCAATAGTTTCGGGAGGTTCGAGATAGTCAAATTATGTGCCATGTTGTATTTCGAGGTTCCGGGCACTTTTGACTAGTTGTAGCTTATATGAGTAGTTGCGTATTATTTTACCGCGTATTAATCCCTTAAGTTGGAAATTTGGACTCAAGCCACGATTTATGTATTGAATTAAGTCACTATTCCCTTAATTAAATTGGTAAACCAAGAGAAAGAAAGATAAGAAGAAACCTTGGGAGAAAGTGAGAGATTGAAGCTTTGGTGATTGTTCTTTCATTCAACTTCATCAAAATCTGAACTTGCAAGCTTGAGGCAAGTTTTCTACTTACTATTTTATGATTTAAGTAGAGTAATTTGCATTGATAGTTGTGGTTATGTATGGTTTAAGAAACCTAGGGCTTGTAATTGATTTATGGGCTTGGAATGTTTGGAGATTGATTTGAATGGTTATTGAGGATGAAATTATGGTTGTGGGATGCATTTATACAAAATTAGTAGCAATAAATGATAAGGATTTGGGTTGGATGAGTTTGGAAGAGATTAGGAGTCCAAGACTCCATAGCCAAAATTGGCAAAATTCGCAGGACCGAATCGATTCGGCTCCTGACCGAATCGATTCGCATAGAGGCAGTGTCCAGGTCTGGTGAACCGAATCGATTCGGTCATCCCCCGAATCGATTCGGCTGTTATGCAAAATGTTGGTTTTCCTGATCGAATTGATTCGGCTAGTCCGAATCGATTCGCTTGTCTGGCCGAATCGATTCGCCCTAGTCCGAATAGATTCGGAAATCCTGCATTTTTTCTTTTCTTTTTCTTTTCAAATTTTGACCCTTTCCCTTAGGATTATGACCTAGGACCCTTCTTGAATGAAGTAAACATAGGATCCTAGAGTTTTAGTCGAGTTTGTTCGTTACCCTATAGATTAATGGGATCACTTGGGGTTAATTCAGGGGTACTTAAAGTGATGTTTAGGCATCACTTCTCTTTTGGTAAATAAATTGGAAAATAGAATTCTAAGCCCATATGTGGAGATTTTAGAGGCCTTTTTGAGGTATATAAAACCTTGAGACTTATGAGATTTTGGGGAAATTATTTAGAGAATACTTCGGGACTTAAACATATGATGATGTTGAATAAGAAATATTCAAAGATAAATGTTTCAAGTAAAATGAAACACATGAGATTAATGGTAATGAAAATGAGATTTAATTGGTAATTGTTAAATTACTTAAACACACCTCTCTAAATGCTATCATAAGGGAAGCTCGCGCATGAGGTGATGTCCCCTGACTATTGAATGCAGGCTGACTATAGTCCTCGGCCATATGCGGAGTTTGCATATGTTTTTCTGCGCTAGTGAGGTAATTCCGGGTGTGGTTGTGACTCACTCGGGGCATATGGCCACTTCTCGATGTGCGTTAGGTGCCCAGGTTATCTTGTATAGATAGGCCCTGGAAGATGATAGTCATTTAGGGGCGCGCCCAGTGGGGAAACTCGGAGGGACGGTCTTAGAAACGATATATGTATAAGAATATAACCTTTCTAACTCAAGTGGGACTTGAGGTATGTGAATTGCCATAAACTGAGATGGTAATTATATTCCTATTAAGGAATGGAAAATGATAAGATATGAGAAGAAATGAGATTTAATTTCATTTCTCTTGCTTAATTTAATAACTGTTAGAAACCTATATAATTGCATCATCACATTTATGATTAGGTTGTTAGATTCTCATTCACATGATTATGATTTATTGTCCATATCTATCATGTTTCTTACTCTGTTGGGAATCATATATAAATCGGGCCCTGACCCGTTCATTTTTCCATGTTGTGCATGTTGTATCCGCTCAGGTGATCCTCCGCAAGGGCGCCCGTTATGATTTCCTTACTCCTATACTTTTGACGAGCTGTATGACCTTACGGATTATTACAGGATGTTTGTTAGACGCCTTCATTTTTGGAATCCAGTTATGATCGGGTCTTTCATTCGGGCTAGTGGCCCATCTTTTGTACTTGTTAATGAATGTAGTATGTAAAATATTAAATTGTGGAAACACTTTGAATGTAACTGTGGACCGACAGATTATTCAGTTCTTTTATTGTATGTTGTTTTGGTATTCATCTATATGTTCCTTTGAAATTCCACTTTCATCAGATTTGGGTTGTTTAATTTATTTCTTAAATCTTTATTAAACCAAAATTTTTGACAACCTGATTTCTGATTTATTGAGTGGTTTTCCCGTATACCTATTTTATTGTTATGATGTTGAGGATGATATCCATTCATGATTCCGTTATGTCGAGGTATCGGGCTGGCCACCCCTTATTTCGGAATGCGGGTTGTCACATCTAGTATCCGCACATATGAATTGTAGCCTCTGTTTGGCATTTAATTCAACTTAATGGGAGTACTAGCATTAGAATAAACAATAATTCTAATTTTCAACCACATGAATCGTTGACCTGTGTTTGGCACGTGACTCATTAAAACACGAATATCATAATATTCAACAGTATGAATCACTGGCCTGTGTTTGGCACGAGACTCATCAAAATATGAATATTAACAATAACGCAAGTCTAATATTCTACCATATGAAATATGTTGGCCTGTGTTTGGCACGAATATTCAACTAAAATAGGATCATTAGAACAAGGTTTTATCAGAGTTCTAGATAAAACAGACATGAAATATGGGGAAACTTAAATTTTTCCCAAAAACAAAAATGAGTTAGCATCATGGAACCATAGAAAATTACTCCAGAATCTCAAAACATTCGACGGAATTCAAAAATAATTTTTTCTGGAAGTCGAAAACATTATTTATGTAAAATCAATGCCCCAAAAAATATTATACTCAAAACTTAATGTATAATTAATGGTCTAAATATAGTTGCATACACAATAATATAATATTTATAATTATAGATTAAGTCACTTTCATGTCTTCCCCATCCAACATCATATAAATATTATTGTCGAAGCATTAATTCATGATTACATTATGACCTTTGGGCTACCAAATATAGATTATGCACATTAACTTAATTTATCGAAATGTTATTGTTAAACACGTAATCATACATCCAATATTCAAAATTTTATATTGAACCTTTTCATCAATACCAAATAATACATAACATGAATATTAGAATAACCACGAACATAAAAACAGCCCCGTGGTGAAAAATACATAATATTTGGGAAAATTATAATTTTTTGCCAAAAATAGAAAATTGGAGTTAGCACCACAAGAATGTGGATAATTACTCCAGGATCTTAAAACAATTTGCGAAATTTAAAAATAAATTTTCTAGAGTGAGATATTGACGACAAAATTAGTACCAAAAATGACAAAAATGCAAATTTAAGGGTCTTAATGACGTCAAAACGCAAAAGTAAGGTGGTGCCATTGTATACAATGGTTTTTATTTATTTTGACGTTTTCAATCGTCCATGTGAGTTTCGTAAAATTCGGAGTAAGTTTTGACCTTTTATTCTAACCAGTGAGTATTGGCGACAGAAGTTAAACGGCACAAAAAGTCTCAGACATACTTTTAGAGAAGATTCAATGACATTAATTAAAACGTCGCAGAAAGTCTCAGGCAAGGATTTCATTATAGATGAACATCAATAAGAAAAATCATGAGATCTTAAACTTTAGCTCTGATACCACATGTAAAATCATTCTTAAGAACGTCCTAATATTAATCACGAACACATTAATATGATTAAACTTTAGCATACAATTGTTCTTAATAAAAGGATCTTGGATCTTCATGTTTTCACATAATATGCATAAAGGATAGAAAAGAAGTCTTACCTTGATTCAATGCATTAATCTATCTTGTTGTAGAAATTTCTTTTAATTATCTTGATGAATTGCTCCATCAATCTCCCTTCTTGAAAAAATTGACTCGAATGGAATCTCGAAATTTCTCTCCCACCTCGGAAATAGTGTGTTATGAGATTACCCCGGATGGTGTAGGGATTAATTATTTCGGACTTAATTATTAATTTCCAACACAAAATACCTACACAAAATCAATATTTGCTCACACTTATACAATCAATTCTTGAAACTACACACTTTTATTACACAAATAGACGTTTAATCAAACTTCTCATCTCATTAATTCAAGAAAAAACTTGTGTAAGTTTTTAAATTAGCATTTACTTTATAAACCTAATTAGCCCAACCCAACCCCCATTATTGGGTTAATTTTTAAACCAACATTAATATTTTATGTATGAAAAGAATTCGAGTGATCACATTAAATTCACTTGATCAATAACTTGTTATCATCAAAAGTGTAGGAATGCCCTTCTGAGTGAAAAATTATCACAATGAATATTTTCCGAAAAGAAGAATAACACATACAACACAGAATATACGTGGTTCGGCAACTTGCCTATGTCCACGGAGAGGTCACTATTTTTATTAAGTTTTTCTCAAGATTAGAAAGTTTTTATCCCCTTAACCCAGGGTGAGGGTGCTATATTTATAGTACTGTTCAAGAAGTTGAGTTGTATATGTTACCCTCTCTGCTTAAGTTTAGCTCGTAAGGTGTCCCTGAATATCTCTACGAGATTGTTCTCTACACAAAGATACATGAAAAGTCACTCTTCACCCGGCCAGCATTATCACGGTCAAAAATCATGACAACAAAACACACATTTATTGTCAAGCTCAATGACGGCGATAAGATCGTGACAATGTATTGTCACGTTCATTGACCTTGACAAGTATGATGTCATTATCGTGTCACGATTAATGATCATGAAAAAGTTTGATTATTGTCATAATCATTGACCGTGACATGACCCTGACAACGTCAAAAAAAAATCTAACAGCCAATCCACCCTGCCTTTCTCATTTCTATCTCTTTCTATATTTCCATCGAAGATTATATCTCTCTCTATTCCCACCGGCGATTCTCTCCCTCTCCCTCTACTCCACCACCTTAGTCCACCCTACCCATCCTTATCCCACCCCACCATCCTTGCACCACCACTATCTTATGCCACCCACCCCGCCTTAGCGCACCCCACCATCTTGTGCCACCACCACCACTGCCTTAGCCCACCACTGCCACCACCACAATTCTAGAGGTATTTTTACTTTTAATTGTTTGTCCTTTTTTCATGTATTTTTTTGGTTATTGACATATTTATTTGGATATTAACATATATTAATTTGTAAAATTATTTTTTATCTGATAAAATTATTTTGTTTTGGATAATATTGATTTGTGAAATTATTTTGATTTGGATAATTAAAGTGTATTTATTCATGACTTCATTATGAATGACTATGACAAAATGTGTGAATAAATTTTGTGACAAAAATTAGCAGACAAATTGTGTGAATAAATTTTTAATCGTGCTATTAACGCGGACAAACACTAGCTTACTGATATAAAGGATTTTCACATTTAGATGAAAGGCCTTCACGTGTCATTGTAGAATAGTCTCTCTAATAAAAAATTTCCTTCGATTACCTAAAAAAATATAACGAAACTCGTATAGATGTAAGTAAGGGTATCCATCCAACTTAATGGAGTGAGACACGAGAAAAGAAATGTAATCCAATTTTCTAATTATTTTCTTTCTTAATTTTTATGTTTTGATTTATTTATTTTTTTTGCTTTTTTATGGTTTTTTTATATTAAAACAACCTTGTTATGATGGTGAATTAACTAAACTAAATGAGAAAAAGTACTTAAACCGGAAGGAAGGTGTAAATAAATACTAAAAATTGTGTGATGAAAGTGAGTGAAATATAACTAAATGAGAGAAATAAATCAAGGGATGTAAATCCAACCCCACTTCACACAATTAACACTAATTTGACTATTTTAAATTGACTGGTTTTCAGAATATTCATTAAATTCATAAGGTAATTCTCATTATACTAATGAATTTATTAAATATTCTTTTAGAAAAGTAATTTTAATTCCCACAACACTACTCAAAATGAATTAAAATTAATCAAATGAATCACCCGCTAGGATCGATTCACCCGACTAATTTTAATTAGACAAAATAAAAATAAGAGTAGGAGAAAATTATATTATGATTTCAATCAATTTGATAAGCCTATCTATAATTGAATCAAATGATAAAATGATAACACAATTTTCAATCATTTCTCAAGGATGATTTTTCATTTCTCAATGTAAAAATAAGAGTAGAAATTAAATTTACTAATCAAAGGAAATCAAACAAATTAAAATTAATAAACTAAATCAATTGGATCATGGGGGCTTCAATTCATCCCTTAAATGGGATATTAGCCCTCCATAATCATCATCCAAGATACAAAATATACAAATAATAGCATGCAAGGAATAAACAAAATGAATGAGAGAGGAATAGATCAAACCCAAAAATGCCTTCAATTGCAATGAATTTCTTCAATTATATTTCTCTCAATTGAATTACAATCACTCAATTTATTTTTTTATCTAAACTAAAACAAAACCTGTCTCTTTATAGTTCTCTCTACTAGCTTCTTGGTCTCCTTGAATGGATGAGCATTCATGGTTATATAAGATGCACATAGAGCTAAGGGTCATAATTAAATGGTTCAACGGTACATATGGGAGAGGTTATGAGGGTAATTTGGAAAATAAGGAGTAAATGCCTTTTAAAACACATGTGAGGACTATTGGTTTTATTTTTGGTTTATTTTAAAGTTTGTCTTGGGTCTTTGGTTTAATTGCATCTAGAATCGGGTATTGCTTAGGAAAAAATAGAAATGGCTATTGTTGGTTTTGGGGTAACTAGCTTCTCGGGCTTAAATCAGTTTTAGAGTAGGTGTTCAGTATAAATGGGTATCTGGGTTTGGATTGGGGGACAATGGGTTTAGTATATGGTCATCGGAGTGGACTGTGGATGGACGTAGTTTTGATTTAAGGTTTGGGAAGATCGGGTTCTGGGTTGGATTGAATGTTCGGGTTGTGTACTTTTAAGAGTTTAGGTGGAAATGGGTTCACCTCGAAAATTGAGTTTGAAAGGGTGTCCGGTAAAATAATTTGGTTTGGTAAATGGTGGTTTCGAACTAGGGCGGTAGGGGTTGTCATGGGTCGGTGGGTTCCTGGTTTCTTGAGTATAGAATCGGGTATAGACTACTGGGAAAGGAGGTTGAGTTTGTATAAAGGTCAGGTTTGAGTCCGACCGGGGTGGGATAAGGGAGCAACTGTCGGGGTTAGGGGTGAAACGGGTTGAGAAGTTGGTGGGTTCATGGGTTTAACAAACCAGAGGTGAGAGGATGGAGGCGAAAAATGATAGAGAAAGTCAATTCAGATTAGGTTTTTACGGTCTTGTCCCTTGACCAGACATTTTGGACTTTTTAACCAGGTCAAATAAACTTTAAACGATTAGGTCCATATATATACCTTTTTCGGCATTTCATTCATTTTGTTATCATTGACCTAATATGCGATTGGCAGCATTTTAATTAAGCACATCCTTCCCTTTCTTCGTTCCGCTTCTGTCAAACAGGTTTGTTCTCTCCAATAACTTAGGATCTCATGATTTATTTTCACTTTTGTTCAATGAGCTTTTTTCCGTCAAAGAAAAAGTTATCAATTTGTTCGAAAAATCAATCCTTTGCGGTCTGTTTAACCTAGGTTTTCCTTTGCATTTATTCGATCATTTATAAGTTTATACTTGTTATGAAGAAATGTTTCGCATGTCGATCAATTAAAATAGCTTGATGTATTTTTTTTCGTTTAATCAAATCATTGTAATTGTGTAAATCATGTGCCAAATTAACTCGAATATTGAATGAATGATTTGGTTGTGTATTTATAATTATATTTTAATTTTATATGAATATATTTTAACTTTGGGTTCTGATTTCGTAACAGGTTGTGTATTTATATGTTTTGATTGTGTGTTCATGTGTGTGTGTACTTTATGTATTTACAAGTTGTTCATTCGTATACCTCAAATGATCATTGCAGTAAAGTATACACAATTTGATGTAAAGTACACGTGAATTTTGGACTTGATTATTTCTGATTTTTTTCTTTTTACATTAATTAATGTTAATGTATATTTACTTTGTTTCTTTTGACTCATTACATAATAAACTTGTCATGTGTTAGATGGGCATGTGTTTGTTGGTCTGCTCCAGCGGCATTGACCAATTTTAATGTTTTACAATAGCAAAATACTTTGTATACACATGAGCAGAAAACTGTAGTAAAGTACACACAATTTGATTTAAAGTACACATGATTTTCTATTGATTAATTCTCATTTATTTTTTTATATTAATTCTTCGTAATGTTGATGTACATTTACTTTGTTACTGTTGAGTTACTTTTAATAGAATAGTCATATCTTTGTTAGCCATGTTTTTGTGGGTTCGTGTCAGTGGCATTAATTAAACTTAAACTTTAACAAAACCATTTTTCTGTTTTAATATAATGCAGGTGATAATGGAAAGTTTTCGGATTGCTAGGTGTTGTTATTTGGATAATATGACTTGCATTGAATTTTTTGAAGACAGCTCATTAGATTTCATATGCAATGAGTTACATAGTAAGTTTATGGATTTGAAAGTTGGATCTTTTTCATTAAAATACGGCTTTGGTAATGAAATTCGACTCATGTTGCTTTGTGATGAAGATGTTTGTTGTATGTTGCGGTCTCAAGTAATTCTCAATGCTGATTTTATTTGGATATATGTCTTTGATTCAGGAGATTTTGCCACTAGTACAATTCATGAACAGGTTGAATGCATGTATAGAATTTGTGAAAGGATTGACGATAATTATACAAGTTCTGAGAGGGTTTAATGCAGTGGTACAAGTAAAGAAAGGGTAGACTATATATCATCATCCACTTCGATTGATATTAGTAGTGGAGTTTAAAATGATATTAGTATTGGAGGTGTGGAGCCGAGTACGTCAAAAATTTATCTCTCCAATGATTGGAATACATATATTAGTCATGAAGAGCAGTGTTTCAAAGGATGTGTGGTTGAGTTTCGTGATAAGTTATGAAAGTATGCTGTTGAGGTTGGTTTCAAGTATATATATTTGAAGAATGATAAAACTTGGGTGACAGCAGAGTGTTCTGAAAGGAATACTCAAAATTGCATGTGGCCAGTTCATGCTTCATTATCAACATTAAATGGTTACTTTTATATAAGAAGTCTAAACAACGAGAACATTTATAGGGGTGTATATCGTAGTCCGTTAAGCAAAATGACGGACTCCAAATTGGTTTCTACATTGCTTATTGATGAGTTAAGGTACAAACCATTACTGAGATCAATTGATGTAATTAGAGATATGAAGAAGAACTGTGGTCTATGATATATGTTATCATCGTGCATGGCGTGGCAAAGAGATAGTTGTTGATGAGTTGCATGGTGATGAAAAAGTTTTGTATTCATTAATCAATGATTATAGGGAACTTCTATTGCAGTATAATCCAGGATCACATTGCATTCTTGACGTCGAATCGGAGAGCAAATTATTCAAAAGAATTTTTGTATTGTTTGCAGGATCCATTAATGGATTTCAGTACTTCAGGACTATTTTATTTCTTGATGGCGCCTTTTTCAAGAGCATGTACCGCGCAACGATTTTGTCGACAGCTGGAAGGAATGGGAATAAGGTAAATGTGAAGCATTGAAGTTTACTTGAAAATATTATGCCTTTATTTTATAATCCTTTATATGCTCTTTAAACATAAAATATAGTACACGCATGATATTCATAAAGTACACGTGAATATATACGTGTACTTTGGGAATCATGCGTGTACTTTGAGGTATGTTTTTATTATTTGCATAGAATCCCAAAGTACACACAATAAATAAAACAGTACATGTGAATTTATATTCTATGTCACATGTACTTTGTAATGTCATGCGCATACTTTTGGATTCCTTATTTTTTAGGGACCAACATTGCAAAGTACACGCATTTCATTACTAAGTACACGTGACATCGTGTTTACACTTAATGTTTACATTGTAATGTTTTGCGTGTACTTTATGATTCTTTCTTTGTTATTGTTAAATGAAATAATAAATTAGGCCTATATATATTAAAGAATAATCATAATATGTTTATAATTTACATTTGTGTAACCTATCACTACAAATATATTTATTCTCTTATATAGCCTACGTGTTTATTGGACCATGCCAGCGGCACCATTTTCAGAGTTCATCATAGAATTTGTATGTAATCATATATGTCATTATAATTTCAAGCCTTTATCCTCTTGCATATGTAGTTGTTGATTCAGAGACGAAGGATAATTGGATTTGGTTTCTCATTAATTTGTGTGATGCAATAGCTCATCAAGATCGAAACATCACATTCATATCTGATCGAAACAATGGTCTTATTGAAGGTGTTTCTAAGGTTTTTCCAATGTCTGCACATTTCTACTGTATACATCATTTAAAGGGAAATATAAAGAAGAAAATATGGGGTAGTGCGAACTTCTGAAAGAAGCTTGTTCAAGATTTCATGCGTTGTGCATATGCTGTAACAATTGATGAATTTCAGAAGAACATTGATGCCCTGAAGAAGGAAGTTGTAGTTGTTGTCGCTGATTTTTTTGGTAATTTACCTCCGAAGAATTGGTCTTGGGCATATTTCACCGGGAAGTGTTATGGTGACATGGCATCAAGTGTTGCGAAATCATTCAACTCTTGGATCCTAGAGGAAAGGCATTGACCGATAATTAATATAATGGATAAAATGAGGATCAAAATTATGAATTTCAATGCAAACAAACTTGTTGAATCTGAAACATGGTCAAAGGAATTGTGTCCTCATTTTGATAAATTACTGACTGAAAATTGTAATAAAGGGAGACATTGGAATATTAGTCGCTCAAGTGTACATGTATTCGAAGTTCATTCAAATGTGCAGGGCCACAGTTGACTTAGAAAAAGGAATTTGCTCTTATAAGAGTTGGAAACTACGATGTTTTCCATGTTCTCATGTTGTTTCTGTAGTAAGGAAGATAGGTGGAAGTATTTATGATCATATTGAGGATTATTATAAGATTTTTTTTATAAGAAATCATACTCATTGTTGATACCAAAATTAATCTGCTGACATGGACCAATCATATGAAGACACGTGGCTATCTATATGGAAACAGCAAATACTTCCGAGAAACCCACTCACTCCGAGGAACAAGGCTACAACGAGGAAGACTAGTTCCCCGGGGAACTAGTAAGTTCCGAGGAACAATGCCTCTCCCTGGAACACTTAAATACCGAGAAGCTTAGGCGGTCCGAGCAACTCATGGCGGTCCGAGCTGCACCTCGAATCAGGATACCAACAGTTTAAATGCTCATTAAATGCTTATCATTTGGACGCGCACGCAAAGAGGGCATTAAATGTATTACCCTTTCATATGTATATCATTTAATGTAGTACCCTTTCACATTACAGCCTCAGGGCTATAAATACATTGTACAATCCTCATTGAAAAGGGACCCCCAACCCCAGACCGAAATTTCTTGATATGACATGTAATCGAGAATTCCCATACAAACAGCAATACCAAAACAGTGGACGTAGGCCATTCTTATAAGGCTGAACCACTTTAAAATTCTTTGTCTCATTTATTTATCTGTGATTGAATTATTAGAGTGATCTAATTTTTTACATCAACAGATTGGCGCCGTCTGTGGGAAACGACTGGTAAAATCATTTTCTCATCAAAAACAATCCATTACCAATGGCTGATATTCCTGAATCCAGCAATCCAAATGCTGGAACCCCTCCAAATCCATCTGCTCCACCAATTATTCCAGATCTGACTGGAATAATGGAAAATTTGGCTCAGGGCCAGACCGTCATGAAAGAAACAATGCGACAACTTATCCAAACCCTCCATGACAGTGCATCAGCCCATTCCGGACCACGAAGCATTCAAAGAAATACCCGTGCACCTTCTTCGTGTACTAGGCGTACTGATTCGTATCGCAATGATGAATCTGAAGATTTTTCTTATCAACCTGGACGAACTTCATCAGTACGAGCCACGGATACTGAACAACATGTCACCCTCTCCCCAGAAAGGACCAGCGCATTGGAAAGGTTAAGTAGGGCTTCTCCTTTCGACCGTTTAGGCCCTAGGAGGAACAAAAGTCCTCTTAATGCAGCATCGAGGAGCTTTCGACGACCATCAGATTTAAGGGAAGGATCTGCCCAGTCGCGACTAGCTGCTCGTCAAGATGGATCTTATGACCGACCAGCTGCTCGTCGAGATAAATCCCAGGAAGCCACTTCAACGCGATCAGTTGCTCGAACCAATAGGCCTGAGGAAGGAAATGATGCATGGAAAGGCTCTATTCAGAGGCTGGAGGATAGATTTGGGGAAATAGCTAAGGCCAAGAACCCTCTACAACGAACCTTTGTTCGAGGAACGCCTTTTGTCAAGGACATTGTTGATTTTCCAACACCATCAAAGTTCAAAGCACCTGTTGTGACTCCCAAGTATGATGGGAAGACTGACCCTGTCCTTCATATAGAATAATATCAAGCTGCTGCTGACATCTATGATGTCCCAGACGAGATGAGATGCAGGGCATTCTCGGGAACTCTTACCGGATCTGCTCAGATATGGTATAATAATCTTCCTCGGGGTAAGATTTCAACTTTTCTTCAACTGGCCGAGTTATTCATTGGGAATTTCTGCTTTGGAGCAAAGCCAGTTAAGCGAGTAGCACATTTGTTAAGTGTTAGATAAAAAGCTGGGGAGAGTATCAGAGATTATATAACTCGTTTTAATAACGAGAAACTCGAAGTCATTGATTATGAGGAGAAGACAGCGATTACCACTTTGATGAGTGGACTGCTACCAAATAAGTTGTACTATACTTTGGCCAAAGATCCACCTCGAACCATGTCGGACCTGATGGGAAAAGCTTCCAAGATTATGAATGCCGAGGAGGCTATGTCTGCAAAGAAGAATATGGACGCCAAAGAAACCAAGGTGGAAGGTGATAAAGCTAAGAAGAAAGAACATAAGAACAATGGTGGTGACAAACAATCCAAAAATAGGTCGTCATGGGAGGTCTTGAGGAAATTTGATAATTACACACCTTTGAAGGTAAATATCAACCACGTCCTGGAAGAAATTAAGAACACTGAAGAGTTAAATTGGCCAAAGAAAATGAAGGCATACCCTGACATGAGGAATAGGGAAAAATATTATGAGTTCCACAAGGATCATGGCCATATGACTAAAAATTGCATAGCTCTTCAGAATGAGATTGAAACACTCATCCGACGAGGAAAGCTAGCGAAGTATATTGATCGGGGAGGCGAAAGAAGAAACAACGACTGAACTAGAGAGAGATCTAGATCTCCTCATCGAGCAGAGGAGAACAAGAAGAGAAACCATGAAGTTGATCCAAAGGATGACCCCGATCTTCCCAAGAAACCAAGGCAGCCAGAACGAGAGGTATTTTCAATACGCTTTGGGTCATTTGATTGTAATATTATTACAGGGGGAGATGCAGGAGGAGGAGACCTTACTGCAGAAAGAAAAGCTTACCTCGGTGAGGCTCAAGCTTGCTCGTACATTCAGCGAATAAATCTAGCCGAAGAGGATCGCCCGAGAAAGGTGAACAAAGAGAAGTTGGTCATCAGGTTCTCAAAGAACGACCTCGCAGGTGTTCTATATCCTCATGATGACCCATTGGTGATTAAAATAAGGATGAAGGAGGTTATGATTTCAAGAGTACTGGTCGACAATGGTAGCTCGACAGACATCATGTTCTATTCGTGCTTTGATAGTTTAAATTTAAAGCTATCTCAACTGGAGCCTTACCACAGACCTCTCATTGGTTTTGTTGGCGAGAAAGTATTTCCACTTGGGACGATCAAGTTAGATATATTCATTGGTACATGGCCTGCTTGTCGGACAGAAAGAATACGTTTCTTCGTGATGGATAAGAATGTCCAATCATCGTACAATATCATCATGGGAAGAGTAGGATTGAAGAAGTTCGAGGTTGTACCATCTACAGTGCATCAGTGCCTAAAATTTCCAACAAACTTTGGAGTAGGAGTTGTGAAAGGTGATCAGAAAGTAGCTCGGGAATGCTATTATTCATCCGCCGAGCAAGAAGAACTAGAAGAATCAAAGAAAAAGACCACTACTTATCAAGTGGATGAAGGTGCAGAAATTGAAACATTGGATCCCCGAGATGAGTCGCAACTCATAAAGGGTCAAGTGGTGGAAGCTACTGAAAATATCATTCTGGACGACGAGCACCCTGAGCGAACTACTCAAATAGGTTCGTCGTTAGAAGCCTCATTAAAACAGGAATTGATAACTTTTCTTAGAAGAAGAAGACAAACTTTTGCGTGGAGTCATGAAGATATGCCTGGGATAGACCCGAACTTCTTATGTCACGAGCTCAATGTGAATAAGGAGATCAAGCCTGTGAAGCAGAGAAGAAGAGTATTCAGTCCCGAGAAGAATCAAGTCATACAAGAGGAAGTCGAGAAGCTCTAGAAAGCTTGTTTCATTGAAGATGTTAAATATCCAGATTGGTTAGCCAATGTGGTAATGGTAAAGAAGAAGAACAACAAGTGGAGGATGTGTGTGGACTTCACCGACCTCAACAAAGCATGCCCAAAGGATCATTTACCATTGCCTCGAATTGATCAACTGGTGGATGCTACCTCGGGTCACGAGTTGCTGAGCTTCATGGATGCTTATTCTGGCTACAATCAAATTAAAATGAAACTTGAAGACAGGGAAAGTACTTCATTCATTACCCCTCGGAGAACTTATTGTTATAATGTTATGCCTTTTGGTTTGAAAAATGCAGGTGCGACATATCAGAGGCTGATGAACAAAGTCTTTGCCGAACAAATCAGTGATAACATTGAAGTCTATATTGACGATATGCTGACGAAAAGCAAGAAAGCTGTCGATCATCTAATTGACTTAAGTCAGACTTTTGATCAACTAGATAAATATAAAATGAAGCTGAACCCGACGAAGTGCATCTTTGGAGTATGAGAAGGCATGTTTCTAGGGTACATTGTCAATCAACGAGGCATTGAAGCAAATCCTGAAAAGATCAAAGTTCTATTAGGGCTGCGATCTGCAACGACGAAGAAAGAAGTACAGAGTCTCACTGGACGAGTAGCGGCACTCAACAGATTTGTGTCACGAGCAACTGATAGATGTCTCCCATTCTTCAAGACACTCAGAAAGACTTTTGAGTGGAATGATGAATGCGAGAAGGCTTTTCAAGACTTGAAGAGATACTTGGGAGCACCTCCACTGTTGTCCAGGCCAGTGATGGGAGAAAAATTATACTTGTACCTTGCTGTGTCCGAGAATGCAGTTAGCTCGGCATTGATCAGAGTGGAGAATGGAGTACAAAAGACAATTTACTACACAAGTAAGGCCTTCCGAGGAGCAGAGATCAGATATCCAAGGCTGGAGAAATTAGCACTAGCGCTGATTGAGGCGAGTAGGAGAATGAGGCCATATTTACAGGCTCATACCATAGTAGTATATACTGATATGCCATTGAGTCAAGCCCTGCATAAGCCAAAAAAATCAAGAAGATTGATGTACTGGGCAACAGAGTTCGGTGAATATGATATAATCTATGAACTCAGATCATCGCTTAAAGGGCAAGCTGTAGCAGATTTTATAGCGAAGTTCACCTATCCTGATAGTTACGAGGAACAAAAGTTGCTCGCTGATCAACCTGTGGATGTTACAGGATCAACAAACACAGGCTCAGACCAATTCTGATTGGTAAAAGGGCGTATGGATGCTACAGGATGTGATGCCGAGATAGATGTGAAGAATCCGGACGAGAAACAAAAGTTGCTCGCTGATCAACCTGTGGATGTTATAGGATCAACAAACACTAGCTCAGACCAACTCCGGTTGGTAAAAGGGCTAGTGGATGTTACAAGATCATTGACTTCGGTCTCAGACCGACTCCAGTTGGTAAAAGGGCAAGGATAAATGATCGACGAAGAGGAAGAAAAATCCGAGGAGGAAAGGAAAGAACAAATATTTCACCGAGGAACTCTAACTGATCAGCAATTTGAAGACGAGTTACCTATATGGAGACTATATGTAGATGGCTCATCTTGCACTGCAGGATGTGGCGCGGGGATAGTTTTGAGTACTCCGGATGAGGTCGATATGGAATACGCCTTGCGTTTCCAATTCAAAGCTTCCAATAATGAGGCTGAATATGAGGCCATGATTGCAGGACTTGGTTTAGCAAAAATTATGGAGGCGCAGCAGGTCATTGTTTTCAGTGATTCTCAATTGATCATAAACCAAATGATGGGAGTATATGCAGTTAGAGGAGAATTAATGATCAGATATCATGCAAAGGCAAAGGAGCTGGTGTCAGAATTTGCCGCTATTCAGCTGGTTAGAATACCAAGGATGGAGAATGCAAGAGCAGATGCCCTAGCTCGACTAGCATCAGCTACTCGCACCGAGCTACAACGAACAATTCCAATTGAAGTGTTAGCTGGTCGGACCATAGATGAAGATCTGATGATGAACTTTATCACCCTTGATTTACCATCTTGGATGGATTCCATCAGGGCGTATATTGAGGAGGGAGAATTGCCAATTGACAAGCTCGCTGCCAAAAAGTTGAAGTTTAAAACTCCTCGGTATGTACTAACTAATGGTGTTTTATATAGACGAGGAATTATGGCAGGTTTGCAGAGATGTGTACATCCCTCCAAGGTGAAAGAATTAATTGAAGAGATCCACGAAGGGTCTTGTGGAGCACATGTAGCAGGTCGGACGCTTTTATAAAGGGTGATGACTCAGGGATACTACTGGCCGACGATGAGGGCTGATTATATAGCTTATGCCAAGAAGTGTGACAAGTGCCAGCGCTTTTCCTCAATCCAAAGAACTCCACAAGCATTGTTGACACCCATAACTTCTCCTTGGCCATTTGCCATGTGGGGAATAGATTTGGTTGGACCACTGCCAACGACCCGAGGAAGGTTCAAGTACCTCGTCGTCGCAGTGGATTATTTTACTAAATGGGTAGAAGCTGAGCCACTCATTGACAGACGTACAAGAAGGTGTACCAATTTGTTTGGAAGAATATCATTTGTCGATATGGTCTACCTCATGCCTTCATCACAGACCATGGAACACAACTTGATAATGAGGAGTTTGCCGCATATTGTCATCAGTCAAACATTTTGAAGGTTCATTCAGCACCAGGCCATCCTCAAAGCAATGGACAAACTAAAGTGACAAACAGAACGCTGCTGAAGGATTTGAAGAAAAGATTGGATGATGCAAAAGCAAACTGGATCAACGAGCTACAATTAGTACTTTGGGCTTACCGAACTACTCCCCGAGTAGCAACTAGAGAATCACCATACATGCAGGCGTTTGGAAGTGAAGCTGTCATACCTGTCGAGTTGGGCCTCCCAACACACAGGGTACTAAATTTCAATTCCCCTGTCAGCGACTTAATGAGAAGACTGGATTTAGATATGCTCGAGGAAGTTAGAGAAGAAGCAGCCATTAGAAATGCTGCTTACCAGCAGCGAACAACTCTATTCTATAAAAAAAGGTGAATAAGTGCGACCTGAAAGAAGTAGACTATGTGCTGAAGAAAGTAATCCAAAAGCACAAAAAACTGGAGGCAAACTGGCATGGACCATACTGAGTTACAGAAGTTGTTCGACCAGGAACTTATCGAATAGCAACTTTAGAAGGCGAGGAGTTTAAGAATGCATGGAACGCAGAGCATCTGCGCAAGTATTATCAGTGATGTATATGTAACACAGTTCCATCATTATGAATAAAATGAAAATATTCTGCAAGTCTCTCTGTTTATTAAAAAAAATTCGGGGAATACTAGTGGTACGCACTACTCGGCGAAGCTCGGCAGACTACTCAACGAAATATTCCAAACTGTACCAAGTATGGTTGGTCGGGGATAAAAACCCACTAACTGTAGTTGGTCGACGAGGAGAAATATTCCTAAAAATGCCAACCTGTTTGGCTAGGAAATGAAATATTCCAAACTGTACCAAGTATGGTTGGTCGGGGATAAAAACCCACTAACTGTAGTTGGTCGACGAGGAGAAATATTCCTAAAAATGCCAACCTGTTTGGCTAGGAAACGAAATATTCCAAACTGTACCAAGTATGGTTGGTCGGGGATAAAAACCCACTAACTGTAGTTGGTAGATGAGGAGAAATATTCCTAAAAATGCCAACCTGTTTGGCTAGGAAACGAAATATTCCAAATTGTACCAAGTATGGTTGGTCGGGGATAAAAACCCACTAACTGTAGTTGGTCGACGAGGAGAAATATTCCTAAAAATGCCAACCTGTTTGGCTAGGAAACGAAATATTCCAAACTGTACCAAGTATGGTTGGTCGGGGATAAAAACCCGCTAAATGTAGTTGGTCGACGAGGAGAATTTATCGACCTTGGTTGGTCGGACACATTTCATGAAAAAGACAAAAATTTGCCAAGTATGATTAGTCGGGGATAAACTCTCACTAACCGTAGTTGGTCGACCAGCATAATTTAACAACCTTGATTGGTTGATACTCATTACTTTATTATTAAGTGATCGAGCAACATTATTGATACTTATAACTTTTTAATTGTTAATGAGTTGGTCGAAAAACAACACAATATTACTATCTTTTTAACAGATATGCATAAATATAAAATGTTTGATAATTACAAGACAGTAGCAATCAAGATTTGCAAACAAAAATAAAAATCTTTCATTGAATTCAAAATAAATTACAAGTACATTGATATTGAAATGTATACTAACTATTACATCAAAAAATTCCTATTCTACTAGTCTCTTCCCCTCTGCTTTTGACACAGGTTCCTCGCCAGCAGGCGGATCATTTAAAGACAGGGGAGAATTGATGAAATTAAGATCTTTCAATATCCTTGTATTCATCACGGATGGTCGATCTAAAAGATGCTCGGGATGAGATACCTCGAATTGAGAGAGAAAGAGATTGTAGTCACCGAATTACTTTGAAATTAAGCTCCTAGGGATGGCCCGAGAAGGGATCCACTCCATCTCCAAATTGTATGGTGGCACAGACAAGTCGAGCAACCCGGGATCATGGTAGTCCCACAGATAATGGCCTTGTTCGAGCTTCAACACACCTAAGGCATTCAGCCAGCCTTGCTTGTAGCCCTCATTGTTGGCATTCTGGATACGGTCGTCCAAGTGGAATAATGCTTCGTTGTATCCAGCCATCCAGAACTCCCTGGGTTGTTTGTGAAATTGATATGTTAGCCTTTCTAGCTGCTCGTGGAGACTCTTGATGAAAAGATCCTTATTCTCCAAGACTGACTTCTGCGCAGAGAGCTATTTTTCCAAGTCCCTAATTTTCTTTGACATATCAGATAAAGCCTGGTTCTTCGCCATTAATTGGAAATCTTGGTTCTCTAACGCAGACTGAGTTCTATGTTCCTCGACAAGGACCCGAGCTGCTCTTCCTCGTCCCCGAGGAGCTCTTGCTCGACCGCGAGAAGATGTGTAAGGGCCCGACCTCTTCAAGGCGTCCAATTCTTCCCTCAACTTGGCATTCTCAACTTCTAAGAATGAAAATCCCTCGTCAGTCACTGGGATTAGGGTTGTTGAAGAAGAGGCTGCAGACTTCAACTGTGATAGCTCTTTCTGCAAATTGTTGTTCTCTTGCTCCAGTAACTTGGCAATCTGTTTGCACTCCTCGACCTCACCCTTTAAAGTTCTCTCCCTTACATCATACCCGACAAAGATCTTCTCGTAGCCCTTGTCAGCCATGATCAGCTTGTACTTCTTTTCGTATCCCTCATGCAACACGGCAGTTGATTCCTTGTACTGATTCTGAAGGTCTTCGAGGGTACACTGGAGATCCTTGATCATTTCATAGTAAGCCACATTATTGGCCACATCTCGGTCAAGTAGACACTTCAAGTACTAATATGCTTCAACTGCCTGTTCTGAAGCATCCTGGCCAAGGATGTCGGCAACTTGTGCAGCACTCAGGTCTGTGTGACCAGCCTTAAAGTACTCATTGCACTGTTGCAGCAAATTTGTATCATGGGCAGATAGCAGATCCATCCTGGCCAGAAACTAGCAGAGAAAGAAAGAACAATCATCAATAAGAAGAATAAGCAGAGTATGAATGAAAGATAGACAACAATATGCAAGAAAATTCAAGTTTTATTAGATCATACAATTCAGAGTTACAAGTTCTGGATTACATTTGACAAAAGAAGACAAATATAAAGATAAGCCCGAACAACACTACACCTTTTCCTTATCTCCCAAAACCTTCTCGGGAGGTTGGGAAGAGGAAGCAGGTTGCTCGGAGGGAACTGTGGGTTGTTCGGAGAGCACCAGCTCTTGCTCGGAAGAAGAAACGACTTTCTCGGCAGCATATTGGATGGTTGGGGGATGATCTCCCATCACGATTGAAGACTCCTCAGAGGTAGCTTCGTCCTCTTCTAATTCTTCTGGAGTAGGAGGGGGGAGAGGGATATGTTGCTGGAAGAGATCGGATGATTCGTCGACCTTTATTTCCTGAAGGGCAGCAACCCATCCATCCCTAAAATACTTTAAACTTCCATAGTCCACTTGAGATACCATGGCAGCACACCCCTTGTTCCACCCCTTATCCCAGCCAGAGCTGAAGGACTTCTTTACAGCAGCTTTCCTCTTGGCCTTCTCCAAGGCAAGCTTCTCGGACAGCAAGTTTTCAGCCGTCTTTAATTTATTTTTTGCCTCTTCCTTCTGCCGACCTATTTCTTGAAGCTGGCCCAACCTCTCCTCGGCAGCCTTGAGTTTATTTTCCAACTCTCCTGAAGCTTTGAGCTTCTCTTCGAGCTCTTTATTTGCCTTCTCCAAGGCATTATTGTTCTTCTCCAACTCTTTGGAGGCTTCAGAAGCTCGAGCTTTATCCTGCTCGGTGGAGGCAAGCTTCTTCTCCCAGACAGCCTTATCAGTGGCATATGTCTGGCGAGAATCTGCCAGAGATTTTTTAACTTCCTCTAAAGCTCCCTCCACGCTAGATGAGGAGCATGAAGCTTTAATTGCCTCATCCTTATTCAAGATTATGTTAAAGCAGCTCGTCAACTGCGAACAGAAAAAGAAAGCAAGTTAGAAACAATAAATGACAAAGGAAAATATGAAAAATTCAAAGTAAAGAGACTTACTGAAGCAAGATGACGAGCAGCCAAAGAAGTAACCATGTCCCGAGTAAGATTATCTTCATTACCTTGGACCTCGAGAATGGTCCGGGACTTCACCGAGCTCATGGCAGAGCTCGGAAGAACAAAAGTGGAAACTACAGTCCCAGCAACTGGGGGCTGAGTAGTGGTGTCAGCCAAATTGACCGAGGAGCTTTTCTTCAGCCTCCTCGGGGGAACAGGTGCAGATTCAACCAGGAAGAACCCTTGGTCGGTGATATCACAATCACCTCTCCAGGAGCAGCAGACCTGCTCGGAGCCACTACGGGCTTATCAGTAACCTTCTCGGCGACTTTAGCAGGAGCAGCTGGAGGAGCTGCATCAGTCTTCTTTGTCCCCTCCCTTGGGACATCAATCTTAATCCTTTTTACCTCCCCAGAACCGGAGGCAGTTTTCTCAAACAGAGCAGGAGTTCTTCTTTTCTTCATCCTTTCACTTAAAGGAATATGGGATTCAGGCGATGAGCTTGTGGAACCTGGAACTGGCTCTGCCTCACTGATCACAGGACGAGCAGTGAAGGAAGTGGTGTACCTCTTGTACTAGAGCAGATACGAAGCTGATCTAATGTGCTCGTCGGCAACACTTTGATGCAGACTCCGGATAAGTTTCAAAAGCCTTATATTGATATCTGTTTCTTTTGGGCACTTTCTCTTGCTATCAACTGCAAATAAATAAACATTGTTATCAGTGGCACATTTTATCAAACATAAAAGAAGCATAATTTCACAATAAATAAAATAAAATGAAAATAACCTATCCCATTTCCATAAGGAGGGCATCTGGGACCCTGGTAAACTTCATCTCCAGTCAATGGAGGGTGTTGCCATTTTTTTATGACAACCCCATGTTCAAAATAATCCCTATTGGCATCAGGGAGATTAACTACTAAGGCTCTGTTTAAAAATCTAGTTCTTAAATAATAAATATTTTCATTGACTGCCCATCTATAGCAGTACATGATTTCTGGGATTCCTATACGAGTTCTATGCATTTGATTTAATCTATGCACCCCATTAACTATTCTCCATGTGTTGGGGGCTATTCGTGCAGGAACAACATCAAAATACTGACAGAATTCCAGACACAAGGAATTGGGAGGAAAAGAAAATCCACATTCAGCAAAAAAGAGACTGGGGAACCAATGTCCCTCAGCCAAATTGAAATAATCAAAAGGCTCAGAAAGTTTTTCCAAGACAACCCAAAAGGGGATGGAGAAATCAGAACGAAACTTCTCAAGAGACTCAACAAGGTAAACCATGATGAATAAAGAAATAAATATGAAGGAAGAAGATCTTACAGGAAAAGAATGGATCTGCTGACAACGAACGATGGAAAAGATGAACGCACAAGAGAGTAGGAAGAGACGACGTAAAACTCAAAAGACGAAAATTTGGAAAGGTAGAAGACGATGGGAGCGTCTGTGAAATTTAAATACCTTGCCTTGGGAAATGGTGAAATAATGATTACAAAAAAGATGATTACGTTACCGACGGCTTAAAAGATGAAAAGTAGCGCGGGAATCAAAGCGGACAACAGCGGCTAAAAAGAGAAAAAGTGGCACGAGAATCGAAGCGAACAACAGCGGCCAAGAAGATGAAAAGTAATGCGGGAATCGAAGCACGCAAAAAAGTCCAAAAAAGCATGATTCTACGAATTGGGAAGGAGAAATAAATACGAGGGACACGCTCCTAAAAATCAGGAAGACTATTTAAAGCTACCATAATCCGAGAAAGAATGTTCCATACTCCTCAAATTTCGAACTATGAAACATTGGGGGCTTCTGTTGATACCAAAATTAATCTGCTGACATGGACCAATCATATGAAGACACGTGGCTATCTACATGGAAACGTCAAATACTTCCGATGAACCCACTCACTCCGAGGAACAAGGCTACAACGAGGAAGACTAGTTCCCCGAGGAACTAGTAAGTTCTGAGGAACAATGCCTCTCCGAGGAACACTTATATACCGAGAAGCTTAGGCAGTCCGAGCAACTCATGGCGGTCCGAGATGCCCCTCGAATCAGGATACCAACAGTTTAAATGCTCATTAAATGCTTATCATTTGGACGCGCACGCAAAGAGGGCATTAAATGTATTACCCTTTCATATGTATATCATTTAATGTAGTACCCTTTCACATTACAGCCTCAGGGCTATAAATACATTGTACAATCCTCATTGAAAAGGGACCCCCAACCCCAGATCGGAATTTCTTGATATAACTTGTAATCGAGAATTCCCATACAAACAACAATACCAAAACAGTGGACGTAGGCCATTCTTATAAGGCTGAACCACTTTAAAATTCTTTGTCTCATTTATTTATCTGTGATTGAATTATTAGAGTGATCTAATTTTTTACATCAACACTCATCACCTATAATACCTCCTGATTTGATGTCCCTAAAGATTCCATTACTTGAAAATCCAGTAATCTTTCCTCCATTAACAAAGGGACCGGCAGGGAGTCCAAGAAATAAGAGAATAAAATCTGTTGGAGAGGTCATAATAAGATAAGTAACTTGCTTTAGATGTAGTAAAATAGGTCATTATAGATCCACGTGTAAAATAACCAATTTAATTCCTCTTAATATTGTTCAATTCATTCATTGTAACATTACTTTTAAATAAAATTAATGAACATTCACATTTGAATAAATTATTGTAATTTTGTCATTAAGTGTTCTTTTTTGTATTATTTGTTTAGGAATGGAATCAACATAGAGTACATGTATGTTTTTTAGAAAGTACACGCATATTTTTATGACCAAAATTTAATTCAGTATGCGTGTACTTTATGTATTATACATGTAATTTTATAAAGTACACGTATATAAATGCGTGTACTATTTAGAAAATGGTTTTGGAAATTACAATGTGCTTGTACTTTATAAAAAAATACTTAGGTCACTCATATTCTTAAATTCCTACATGTGTTATGGTTCGCGCCAGCGGCATTATTATACGAGTATTTCAATATGTGTCTACTTTATGTATTATGGTTGTACTTTATAAAGTACGCATGAAATATATAAAGTAAACGCATTTAAATAAGTATTTTGGACAATACGATGTGCGTGTACTTTATAAAAACACGCGTGCATTATAATTTGGAATAGATACAATTATATTTTGACATATTTTGATAATACAATCATATTTTGACATACCCATTTTTTTACAATAAATGAATGTAATATTAATGTTTTTTGGTTAGTTCTTTTTTTGTAGCAGTTCAGCAAAGTACACGCATTTTTACAAAAATACACGTGATCATTTTTCCTAATGTTCACGTGTACTTTACTAAATTTGCATGTACTTCACATTTTTACACTATGTATGAGTCATGGTTAGAGACAACACTATGTTATATAGGTTTTGGTGTATGATATATGTCACAATACATGCATGAAAGAAATAAAAAATTTATTAAAACAAAAAAATAAAGTACAATTTTTGACATAACAAAAGCTGAAAAAAAATAAAGAAGACTTCTAGTTGGGAAAGTTGCTAAAGGAATATATGGTGTTAGGAAGAGAGTCGATTAAATTCGAGCATACTCGAATTTCTTCTTCTATGACAGCTACAAGGCCTTTATGGTAAGCCTTCTTCTCCTTCAGCTTCACAATTTTCAATGGAACTTCTTATGTATAGAAAGACATGAGGTCTTCATGTGTTTGAGGAGGGTCCTCATCCACATCAAATAAATATATGGGATTGGGTGGAAGTCCATAGTTGCCTTCCCTCACATATGTTTGAAACTAATCAAAGGTAGTTTCATACGAGGAAAGATTTTCCTCAATTTCTCTTTTTTTTGTTTCTTTCATCCTTCTCAAGAGTAGCTCGCAACTATTTTGCTGGGATACTCATTATATAATCTTTACCCTGGATGTAATGGTTAAGAAAGGAACAAATATTACTCTTTTATAGGAAAAGTTAAAGCTATTTTTTTGTACCAGAAGTAGTTGGAATAGTGACTAGTTGAGCTTAATAAATTATTTTTGGTTATTGTGTCTTGCCGAATAAATATATAATGTACTTTTCAATTAAAAATAAAAATTATTACATTAACCAGTGCGTGTACATTATATATATTGCATGTACTTTGTAAATTAATCGTTTGCTTTTGATTAAAATTGGTGTATATTGTTTAATTACCTTTACTTTTTTGGGTTTAGTCCAGTCGCCTAGAATTGTTTGGTCTAAATTGAAAAGTACACGCATATAACTCTAAAGTATACGTGATATTATTCTTACATTTACATGTACTTATGGATTCTTTTTTTGTGATGGAGAAACAAAGCAAAGTACAAGCATAATTCTACAAAGTACACGTATCATATGCTTGTACTTTACATTTTGAATATTTTTATACCTACGTGTTGAATGATCCATGCCAGCAGTATCATTTTTTTACGAGAAATTATATGGAACTACAATGAATAAAAAAATTCTACAAAAAAATTACCATCAAGTGTTATGAAAACATTTCAAAAAAAAACTTACAATTATTTTTCCTCCTATTAACAACCATGGAATAAAAATTATTATCTATATACGCTCTTTGTTGGAGAATTTCGTCATCTTCAAATGATGTTTTGAGAGAATTTTATTTGGAAATTTTTTTCATGAATAATATACAGTACACCCCAGAGTCAACACTGAAATTTATAATAAAACAAATATATCAGTTAGCATAATGCGAATAAAATTTGTTGAAATGTAACTTGATGAATTATGCGTGTATTTATTCAAGATTGTTTGATCTTATCCATTATTTTGTCTCGTGCATTCATTATCTTTGAGTAGTTCAAAATTACATGACTCAAGAGTCAGTCTATTGTTGTTTTTTCCACGTTGGATAGTGCATTTTCCATTTCCATCCCTTCAAAGTATCTTGTTATTGTATCTCTTTGACTAATATGTGGTGCTTGGTCCTTAAATTTGTACAACTATTCTTTGAAAACAGAAAACTGTTAAGAGAAAAAATCATGAGTAGATATAAAATACAAAAGTGCATGTAAATTAATGAGGATTGATTGATTTCCAATGGGCTGAGAGAGTCCACATGGACAACTTTATTTTTTTTTCCTTATAGATAACTAACAATGTAAAATGTCCTTTATTATCTCCTACTGAATGTCTCATGGGAATGAATAGAATATCAGAAATTCCAAAAAATTCCAAAATATATTTTTCTATTTATTCTTTTTGCATTTGATGATCATTATTTCGAACAGATTCTTGTTCAAAGTAATAAATTTGTTAGTAAGATAAGTATGATAATATATATTTCAAAATGATGGGCAATACTTTAGGTTTTATTTTCCATAGCCAAGCCTATAAGTTAAAAGCGTGCGTAGGTCGAAGCCCATTTTTCTTCATTTTTGTCTCCACTAAATGGGAGAAGCATTGAATTATCTGTTTCATAGATTTAAAAATTTAAGGATATAAAGATATAAATTTAATCAATGTACTATGTTTCGATTACATATATGGTTTGATATTTCTTCGCCTTTCAACAATTCTTTAATATCGTCGGCACAAACGAATGATGAGTCTTCTGTTGTAAAGAGACAACTACTGAATTTCAATACATAAAATAATGTTAGAAGAATAATTGAAACGTGTATATAATATATGATCGTTAAATAATATGAATGTACTTTATCTTTATGCGTGTAATTAATAAAGTACTCGCATAAAGTTCAACACAAAAATGCATGTACTTCATAAAAATATGTGTGTACTTTATGTAATGCTTGTACTTAATAAAGTACACGCATAAAGTTAGATATAAAAATGCGTACACTTAAATATACGTGTACTTTATAAAGTACACGACTAAAGTTTGATGAAAAAATGTGTGTACTTCATAAATAGATGTATGTACTGTACAAAGTACACGCATAAAGTTAAATACAAAAATAAACAATTACAAGATTTACCCTGAATCCATCTTCTCCATCAAATATTCTTTCAATTTATTTTGGGCTTCTTATTTAAGGTGTTTTGTACACTTATAGATTTACAGGTCCACTTCATGTGTTGCTATTGTTCTGCCCTTTTTTTCTTTTTGATGTCACAGTAGAAGCCTTATTGTGTCGAGTATTTCTTCCTTTCAGCTGCAATTCAGCAGGAGCATCATTCGCGGGTTTTTTATTCCCATCTCCTTTTGACAAATCATGAATAGGATGTAAATATACAAAATCCTCATCAATCTTTTGCTTCCTATCAACTCTTTCTTGGATTCTTACAATCATTGAGTTTTGAATTGAAATTAAAGAATTCATATATGTCTCAGAGTAATGAAAATATCAAAAATAAGTATGAAGATGTACTGCAAAAATTGAGAATCCAAGAATTGATTAAGCCTATTTTTTCAATGACTCCACCAATTCTTTAATTCTATCTGAGTCACTCATTGTGACTTGATTAAGCCTTCTTTTATAAGAATCATTTAACTCAACAAGTTGGGCATTTTCCACCTCCAACTTATTTAGTATCTCTTTTTCTTTCAGAAGTTGAGAATTCTTCACCTTCAACTTCTTGATTTCCTCTTGTGTTTCCAAAAGTGCATGACTATCTACTTGCAACAATACATTCATAATGGCAAGGTTGTCACTCTTAACCTCTAAATAGTTCACCTTCTTTTGTGCACGATCAAGGTCTCCAGCTACTTTAGATAGTTGGTTTTTTTTCCAGCAATTCCCTTTTCAAAGTAGCAATTTGTTCCACTAAATTCAACTTCTCAGTCTTTTCAAGATTCCTACTATCCTTTGGATGATCATTTCCCTTCTTTTTCAAATTCAACTTCTTAGTGTTTTCAGTATCTGTTGGTTCAAGATTCCAATTATCCTTTGGATGATAATTTCCCTTCTTTTTCAAAGGACTCACAATGTTTTTAAGGGGAATATTCCAACCTAATGAAAGCTCATTCTCATTAAATTCTTTAGCAACTTTTTTCGATGATGAATATAGGACTTCCTTTAGAAATGTTCAAAGAGTAACTGGGACCTTAAAACTAAGATTCACTTTCCACATAACTGTCCTTACTAGCAGGTTTGCTTATAGTCTCCTTCAAATTGGCTGAAGCGATATCATTCACCTCAAACCAATCTTTCAAAGATGACAATTTCCACCCAAGAAATTTTGGTGTCGTCTCTTTCATATTTTCAACATGAGGAATAATATCAAACTTCTCACATACCTAATACTGTGATCATGAAAAAAATAAAATGATATTAATAATTGTATTACCTAGTTATTCATAATTGAAAGTACGCGTAATGTTTATGAAGTACACGCGATGTTGCACATATATTTTGTAAATATAACAAGTGTATTTTGAAAGTACACGTGATTTTTACAAATTACACGTTTAATTTGTAAATATAAGTTCATGTGTACTTTATAAATATCACATGTACATTATAAAGTACACTTGTTATATTTATAAAACAAAGTACAAGTGTACTTTATAAAAATTATGTGTACTTTCAAAATACAAGTATAATATCACTACTTTTAAAATACACTTGATATTTATAAAGTACACGCTTGAATTGTTTAAATGTCAATGGTACTTTGAAAGTACAAGTGATATTATAACGATGGTAACTGTAATACTACTAAGGTTTGTTTGTATTTTATAAATATCACGTGTACTATAAAAGTACACGTGATTTTTATAAAGTACAGGTGTGAATTGGTGTGAATATTTATAAATATCAGAGATGTTGTTTTGCCCACCAGTTGGGAAATGACACATCCAGTTGTTGTGCTTGGTTTTGAATTTTCTGTTTTGTCAAGTGAATTTATGAAAACCTCATGCACAGCAGATGCCGAATCATAGCTATTCATTCCATCAATACTTTTGATGTATTTTGTCAAAAATTCTCCTAGTGTGAAGTTTGAGTTAGAGAAAAATAGCATTGTCAAGAAGTGTAGACAAACAAATTTTACAAAATCGGTTATGCCCTCATTTGTGTTCAACTCGACCGATGTCTTCAAACCCTTCAATATTTCTAACTTTTCTATTTTACAAGTGATGTATCGGGAAACTAATTTAAGTTTTTGAAACAAAATCAATCTCTTTTCCAGTTCTATTGATGTTTTCCCCTCTACCATTGGTATGCCAAATATTTCACTTATATATGTTGGCCTTATTTCAATCATACTCTTCATATGGAAACTTATGGTTTCCTTATTGTACAGCTTGATAATGGATCAAATGTTTCTATCAGTCTTCTTGTGGTCCGCTTCTACTAGTAGGCATTGAAAAGCTCCTAAAATGGATTTTTAAGTAGTTCAATATGCCTATCATTTATTTTCTCTTTAATACCACGATAATCATGAAAAAAAACTAAGAAAATTTGATCTCTATTGGTCATTCTTCTTAGCATCACGTGTAGATTCCAAAGCAACATTAGAACTAGAATTGGTTGAAGAACTTTCTTCAGAATTGTTCTTTTTGTTGTGCTTTACTTTTCTTGCCTTCATCTTCATCCCCATTCTATTGATCTACAAACAAAATTTAAATTACTACCTATAATGATAATTTACATGTACAAAAAATAAAATACATGAGAATTAGAATAAAACATAGACTAAAATAACAAAATACAAGCGTACTTAAAAAAAGTACATGCAATATTCTCGTAAACAATTCATACAAGTCTCAACAAAATACATGTTAAAGGCGGTAACATATATCGTCCGTTTCATGGTAATACCTAATAGATGTTGTTCAATAAGTCCAAAACCAAGATTCTCTCTTCCTAACATGTTCAGAAAATAAGTGATACAATATATCCATGCTAAAAGCGTCAATGTTTTCAAAACCTCTTAAGCAATACTGCTTAATTCGTTTATTTAAATCATTCTCTTTCGATTTAGTTACTTGAAGCTGTTGCACATCAAAAGTGCACTTAATGTCTTCAAAGTAGTTGTAGAAATCAAGTAACCTTTTAGCTCTATCATTCATGCTAAAGAGAAAACGAATTTCGTCATCATTAGTACTATTGACTGTCAATGTGAAAGGCTTTGTATTATTAAGATCTTCAAAGGTTCAAGAAGCAATTTTGTAGTTGAACATGGTTGATCGTATGATTCCTAAACAATAACACAACAAAACATAAAAGTAAACTCATAATACATAATAGTACACGCGTATTGGATTGAACAAATTCAATTTCAATGTGCGTGTACTTAGTGAATTTTGCGTGTACTTTCAAAAAAGTACACGCAAAAATTCCAAAGTACACGCAAACATCCCAAAGTACAGGCAATAATACAGGCCTTTAAAATACAGAAGCTAATATCATAAAATACATACAGCCCTAAATAAATGCCGCTGGTGCGGACCACAATTAATATAGGAGATATACAAATACATCATGGCATATTTTATTTAGAATTTGTACAACTTTTGATAAAAAAAAATACATATACATTGTTGTGTACAAAAATCTAAATAACCCAAAGTAACCACCACATTCTCTAATATCTTTTGCCCCACGTGTAAAACACTGAGAAGTTCTATTAGTCAATCCCAAAGTCATATCTGTCATTCACTGCGCACTCCAATTACTTTTACAGACAAAGGGAAAATATATTTCATACTTGCATCGTAATACTTGCAGTTCCTTGCCTGACGACGTTTGGATATTGAATCAACGCTCTTTATCTTAATTGCCTGTATATATTTACATCATGGCATATTTTATTTAAAATTTTTGCAACTTTTGATATAAAATACGTATACATTATTACGTATGGAAATCTGATTAACCCAAAATAACTTTAACATTCTCAAAATCTTTGGCCCCACATGTAAGACATTGAGAAGTTTTATTAGGAAATCCCAATATTGGATCGCCCACTTCACTACATGCTCCAATTACTTTTACACATTATTTTTTTGTCCCACATGTAATTCGTTTTGCTAAATCCTTCGCTTTCGATTTAGTTACTTGAAGCTTTTGCACATTAAAAGTGCACTTAATGTCTTCATAGTAGTAGAAAAAAACAAATAATATATTCGCTCTATCATTGATGCGAAGGAGAAAATAAATTTCGTCATCATTAATAGTATACATTGTCAATGTGTAAGGTTTTGTCTTATTAAAATCTTAAAAGGTGCAAGCAATAATTTTGTAGTTGAACATGCTTGATGGTATGATTCCTAAATAATAACACAATAATAATACTTCTTACAAACTAATGGAATATCATTAAAATGCCATTGGTGCAAACCAAAATAACTCCTAAACAATAACACAACAATAATACTTCTTACAAACTAATGGAATATCATTCAAATGCCGCTAGCGAACCAAAATAACATAGGATTTATCAAATATGGATATGAAATATATATTGTATAGAGTACACGTATAAAACATAAAAGTACAGACATATTGGACTGAGAAATTCAATTTCAATGTGCGTGTACTCTTTGGATTTTGCGTGTTCTTTTTGAAAGTACACGAAAAATTCATAGAGTACACGCAATAAAACAGGGCTTGTACATATACATATTCCAATCATGTATAATACAACAATAATACTTCTTACAAACTCATGGAATATCAATTAATTGTCGTTGGCGCGGACCAAAATAACATAGTGTTGATCAAATATGGATTTGAAATATATATATTGTATAGAGTACACGTATAAAATGTAAAAGTACACGCATATTAGATTGGGAAATTCAATTTCAATGTGCATGTACTCTATGGATGTTGCGTGTACTTTTTAAAAGTACACGCAAAATACACATAGTACATGCAATAAACAGGGCTTGTACATGTATATATTCGCAGTCCTTGATAAATGATGTATATAGGAGGACATGTACAATGATGAAATACATATATCAAATATGCAAAAAATGTTTTTTGCATTTAAAATCAGGGTAACAAATGTATTTTTTCATGTCTTGAAGAAGAAGAATGTGATTTCATCAGTCCATGTGTAATGGCTATACAAATTTATACATATGAGAACACAAAATACGTAAGGACAAACAGGTGATATCAGAAATAAAGCGCTAAGAACACAACATATACATAGCGTATGGTATAATCTTAAGTACAAAACTTAAGAACATATATATGAGAATGTATCCATACTTGTTAGTGGTGTTTGGAAGAATTTGATTGAGAATGTGAAATGTTCGGTGGAACTTCAACGATTAGGGTTTGATCCCCTTAATTGATGTGAAGTGTGTTTCTATTGGAATTCAAGAGTATTTATATGTTGTTGTTGACCAAATTTTGATTGAGAATGAGAATCATTTTGGTGTTTTGATCGAAGAGACAGTACGATTAGGGTTTTGATCGAAGAGAGTTAGGGTTTTGAACGAAGAGTGTTTTTGGCGCTTCGATTTTTGAAAAGTGCTTTTTTGTTTTAATTTGGGGGTATTTATATGTTAGACCTAGTCATTTAAAAAAATTTTGTCAAAAATGGTTAGTCCAAGGACTAGACTGTAAAAGCCCAAATTCATGTTGGGTTTTAGTTAGTGGGGTGTGTGGCCATCCCCGATCCCCGCTGCGGAGGGAAAAGGATCCTTCGGGTCCCGCGCGTCCCCTCTCGTGAGAGCAATTAGGTCGGCGTCGATTTTGTGAGGTGTGAAAAATGTAGAGAGATTCAGAGTCGCCAGTCTATTTTACTCAACACAGACAAAAGGAAAAGAGGAAGCCACCCCGAAGGATGGCTTCCAAAGAGATACTGGTGTGTGCGAAACCAAAATGATTCGAAAAGGTTCGGAGGCTTAGTTACGAAATGGGAAGGTGTTAGGCACCCATTACGCCCTTTCGGTCTCTCATGGATATTTTCTATTTTCCTTTATGTTTCCCCCCGTGAGATGTGTGCATGTGTATATATATAGAATGGAGGTAGGAATCTAAGACTTGTATCATGGAAAAGATAAAGCGAGTCATCCGTAGGAAGATATAAAAGTAATATTAGAAAAATAAGATTTACGCGGCTACCCCTACGTTGATCGTTATAAGGGAACGATAACGCACATGGAGTAATACGTCACTAAGACTAATAATGTAAGAAAAATGGATTTAGAGAAAATAGAAAATGAGAGAAAAAGTGAGAGAAAGGACTCGAGTCTCGGGTTTTACCCCGAGACGCCTACGTAGCCTATAAAGGCATCAAAGTCCACGTAGTTCGCATGTAAAGTGAGGGGCGGGGTTTAACCCATAAATCCAAAATGGATAAATCTCTTATTTGTAAGTGTGTGTGTGTGTGTGTGTGTGTGTGTGTGTGTAGAAAAAGTGTTTTAGTTGTGAGAAAAGTGTAGAAAAAGTGCGAGAATCCCTATTTGGAATTTATGAGCAAACCCTCTTTTTCTTATTTTTTTGGGTTTTTATTTATATGAAAATAAGAGATGTACAATAATAGTAGATAAAAATTGTATTTATGGTATGTAAGATGAGATTATAAAAGTGCTAAGTAAGAAAACAAGTTATTGGGAAATCAAGAGAATTTAAGAGAGAGTTTGAGAAAGTTGGACCTTCTTGAAGATCTTGAGCTTGATCTTGAACGTTGGAGAGAAGCCCTTGAGCTTGGATGATGACGGAGAGTGGTTAATCCATCAAGTTTGATGAAAGGGATGATGAAAAGTGGAAGTGAAAAAGGGATTTCGAAGTTGAAATCACGCTGCCTTCGAGAGAGGTTTCTGGGATTCGTTCAGAGATATTTCTATCAGATCTGGGCTCCCCTTTGCAAATGAGGCCAAGGCCTCCTTTTATAGGCCCAGGGGTCTTTCGATCGGCATTGCCATGGCACTACCTATCGGCAGGTGCCGATAGGCAGGGTGTAGAACCTGCCATTTGGCAGTGCGCCTCAGGATTTCTCAGAAAATTGGTCGCCGAGGGTAAACCGTTGGTCAGAATCACTCACGGAGCATACCGTTGGAAAGGTAATTCAGAGACCTTCGAAAGTCCTTTGGACCGCTCCTAAGTTCGGGAGTTGACTTTGGGTCAAATATGGCTTGGAAGCATTTGTCGGTCCATTGGACAGGGAATCGTGCGGTTGCTAACGGATCGTTCGTCCGCATGGTAAGTCCAAATCGTGCACGGGGCATACCGTTGGAAAGGTTAGGAGATGTAATTTGACATTCCAAAGAGTTTGACCCGATTTGGAGAGTTGACTTTGGTCAACCGGTCCCGAGAAGCGCCCGGTGGCTTCCCGGAGTCAAACGGATCGTTTGTCCGCATGGAAAGTCGGAATTACGCACAGGAAGGACCGTTGGAAAGGGTATTCAGTTCCCTTCGAAGATTCATTTAGCCTCGGTCGAACTGAAGGGTTGACTTAGGTCAACAGATCTCGGGAGCGCCCGGTGGCCTCTAGGTCAGGTTTCGAACGCAAACGGATCGTTCGTCCGCATGGTAAGTCGAAATCGTGCACGGGGTGGACCCTTGGAAAGGGTATTCAATGGCCTTCAAAGATTCATTGAATCTCGGTCGAGATGAGGAGTTTGACTTTTGGGTCAAACTGAGCCGGGGAGTGCCCGATGGCTTCCAGGTCAGTACTCGGGACGTGACTTGGGTTTGCGATGATGAGTGGAGGTACTAGGGACCTAATGAGAGTTAGGGGGTAATAGAGTGAGGTGTCTATAAAGCCCCTCAACGGGTGAGTTTGGAACAAATGATAGCTGTCAATTAGACACCGCATCATGCCTTTGAGGGAGTATGACCGATTCAGAGGGTCGAGGTCGATTTCGAGGACCTAAGAAGTATGATGGGGATGATCAATTCTATGGATCAAAGCTGAATCTGTGGGCCTAAGGAAGCGGGGGTGACCAATTCAGCGGATCGAGGTCGGTTTTGAAGACCTAAGGAAATGAGGATGACCAATTCAGAGGGTCGAGGTCAGTTCTAACCTAAGAGTGGTGACGACCGAGGACCGAGGTTGATTATGACCTAACTAAGGTGACGATCGAAGACCGAGGCCAATTCTGACCCAAGAGTGGTGACGACCAAGGACCGAGGTCGATTCTGACCTAATTAAGGTAACGATCCAAGACCAGGGTCAATTCTGACCCAAGAGTGGTGATGACCGAGGACCGAGGTCAATTTTGACCTAACTAAGGTGACGATCCAAGATCGGGGCCAATTCTGACCCAAGAGTGGTGATGACCAAGGACCGAGGTCAATTCTAACCTAACAAAGGTGATGATCCAAGACCGGGGCCAATTTTGACCCAAGAGTGGTGACGACCGATGACCGAAGTCAATTCTGGCCTAACTAAGGTTACGATCCAAGACCGGGGCCAATTCTGACCCAAGAGTGGTGACGACCGAGGACCGAGGTCAATTCTAACCTAACAAAGGTGATGATCCAAGACCGGGGTCAATTCTGACCCAAGAGTGGTGACGACCGAGGACCGAGGTCAATTCTGACCTAATTAAGGTGACGATCCAAGACCGGGGTCAATTCTGAACCAAGAGTGGTGATGACCGAGGATCGAGGTCAATTCTAACCTAATTAAGGTGACGATCCAAGACCGAGGTCAATTCTGACCCAAGAGTGGTGACGGCCGAGGACCGAGGTCAATTCTGACCTAACAAAGGTGACGATCCAAGACTGGGGCCAATTCTGACCCAAGGGTGGTGACGACCGAGGTCAATTCTGACCTAGTTAAGGTGACAATACAAGATCGGGGTCAATTCTGACCCAAGAGTGGTGACGACCGAGGATCGAGGTCAATTCTGACCTAACTAAGGTGAAGATCGAAGACCGGGGCCAATTCTGACCTAAGAGTGGTGACGACCGAGGATCGAGGTCAATTCTGACCTAACAAAGGTGATGATCCAAGACCGGGGCCAATTCTGACCCAATAGTGGTGACGACCGAGGACCGAGGTCAATTCTGACCTAACAAAGGTGACGATCCAAGACCGGGGTCAATTCTGACCCAAGAGTGGTGACGACCGAGGTCAATTCTGACCTAGCTAAGGTGACAATCCAAGAGTGGATAAAGATTGTATTTTGATTCTGCTGGAGAAAGATCTTTGTGATTTCGATTTGAGCTGGGGAGATGATAGCTGGGGGAAGCTTTATAGGAGACCTCGCAAGGGGGAACAACCTATTTTGGGTGCTGTAAGAGAATTCCGCTGGGGAAGTGATCATGTGATCCTTAGGGATTTTTTGGAGCCTTTCTGGGAGGAGTTTTCACTTGGCTTTTGAGGATTCCGCTGGGGAAGATGGGTTCCGTTTGGGGGATAAGAATTGGATTTGAGGTTCCGCTGGGGAACGATGAATGAGCTGGGGAAAATTTGGATTGCCCCTTGGGAGAGATCGCTCGGGGCGAGTGCTTCTTCTGATTTCTACTAGGAAAAATACCATGTGATAATGTATCGCACTGGGTAGCCGATGGCCGGGGAGGACTTTTGTAAAGTCTGATGAGGAGGTGATTAGGTGGTCCGGGCGCCTTGCCCGAGAGGTCATTTGCTTGGATTTTGAGGGCTCCGTTGGGGAAAACGGTGTGTCGCCTGAAGGAGTGCAAAATTTTCTTGATGAAAAATGTTCTAAATCCCTCCTGGGATTTTTAGAAATTTTTTGAGGATTTTTTTAGGCTTCCTAGTATTTTCTGGGAATTTTTGTACGAAATTTTAAGGGGGGTGCCGGTCGGCATAGACTGAGAGGTGCCATTTGGCAGTGGCACGGACTTTTGGGCTACCTCGGGAAGGTGAGGAGACAGTGTCGATCGGTATGGTAGGGGTAAGTGCCGATCAGCATGGCGTTTGGCCTCCTATATAAAGGGGCAAATCCCCTTCATTTTTCACAGCTTCTTGCCTTCTCTCTTTCTGCTATTTCTCTCTACAAATCATTCTAACATTCTGATCTTTAAACAATGGCCGCTTTTGTGAGTATCGTTGTCCATCGGGAGTGGCTGACCGTTGATGACTGGGCGAATGTGGAATGGAGGGACAGGGTGCCTCTTGCTTTGGGAAATGAGAATGCCTTTGATGCATTCGATCCGGTTGCGGATGAGCGGACCTTGCTGCGGGAGCCGTCACGTCATCCCTCTTCGAGGGTGATTCCCAGTGGTTATGTAAGTAACCTGACCTTTGGCATTCTTTCCTTTTTGGGTGATTTTTCCCTTTTTTTTTGACCTTTGATTGAATTTTTCCTTTTGCCAGTCGAATATTTCCTTGAAGAACATGCGTGCCCGCAGGACGACGAGTCTTAGGGATGTTTGGGAGCATCTTCCACCCGTGGTGTGCTGGATGGTATCATCAGCGGGTTTTGGGAGGTTGGCGGCTGCGCTGGATGAGACGCCTCGTTCGACAGCAATTTTGTGTGCCTTGGGGGAGAGGTGGTGGGACACTACCCACACTTTTCATTTTGGCTTAGGGGAGATGACGATGACTCCCATAAATTTGCAGCAACTGCTGGGGCTGGATTATGACGGGGAGCAGATAGAGGTGGATCGCTCTTTGCGGGTGAGGCCGAAGGCAGTGTATGCGGCACTCGGTGATGTGAGGAGGATAGTCTCTGGGGATTCTATCTGGCTGTCCTTGCTGAAGGATGTTTGATGAGCAGGGTGGTTGATGTGGAGGACGGGCTGCAAGTGAGGCAGATAGCCCGATTGTTCATCTTGTTGGTGCTGGGAGGTTTCATGGTGGCGTCGAGCGGCGACGTCGTCCATTTGTGGTTTCTGTCGTACTTGAGGATGTTTTCAAACATCCTTTTCTATGATTGGGGGAGTCGGACCTTGGCGACCCTTTACTCTTCTTTGGATGCATTCAGCTGGTGCTGCCGACAGACTTTTACTGGAGTCACGTATCTCCTGGAGGTATCCTTTACTTTGTGCATTTTCCTTTCATGCACTCGCATTTTCTTTATGCGTCTCTTTTTGCTTGTGAATTCAGACGTGGTTTTATGAGGTGATTGGGTGCAACACCCCGCTGATTGCTCTGAAGGATGACATTGTTGGGGACTTCTGTCGACTGTACCGATGGCGTAAGGCCAACCAACAGTCGAAAGGGATCTCTTTCCCTGAAGGCAGTGCGTCAGGTCTTGAATGACCTGACTAGTGGTCGGGTAAGGTCTTTTCTCTTTCAGTCTTGGTTTTTGCACCTTCTGATCTTGTATTGACTTATGCCTGCTTAGGGATTTTCAGGTGACCTTTTATCCTTGGGGGACCGCCATTCAGGATACAAGGGTGACTGGGGTGAACGCACAGATGAGGCGTTTGTTAGCGCATGAGTTCGGCCATTTCTGGTACCTCGGGGAGAGGGTGATCCGTCAGATTGCTGAGGAGGAGGTGGTGGTGCCTCCCGCGCAGCCTCCTACTTCTATGATGAGGGAGCGACAGTTGTTGGAGGATGAAAGGATTGCGGCGATGATTGGCGAGTCATATGCGTTGTATACTGATACGGCCACGCCGTATGATTATATAGACTTTGTGACGAGCTGGTTGATGGCGCCCAGTATACAAGATGTTTTGCCTTTCCCTCTTGCTGGTTCGAGTCGGGCAGTGGGGTCTTCCCACAGTGGTGGTGGTCCGTCGGCACCTGCGACAGCGGCGACCTCGGAGGTCCCTTTTGTTCGACTGCACACTCCTTCGTACAACATCCGGCGGGCTAATGGAGGGACAGTGCTGATGTTACACCGTCCTCTTGCGATGGATCCGGAGGAGCTGGGCTTGACAGAGGAGGTCCTTCGTCCTGCGGTAAACCTTTTGGTACTTTTCCTCTATTTTTTATTTCTTTTGCTTGATACTGATTCTGCCTTTTCCTTGCAGCAAATCCGGGTGTCGACCACTTGGCTCAGGGACATCAGAGACTGGATATCATCGGCGACTGCCCACATTCGGGATGCTGTCCCTGTTCCTTCTTATTTGGTGCCATCAGCCTGGTCCGGGGAAGACTCTGTCTCGGTTAGTGGGGGTTCATCGTCTCGCTGTAGGGGAAGAGAGCGCGTCGCAGGGGTGGAAGCTAGAGAGAGAGAGAGTGTGTGTGGGTTCGGGCTGAGTCCCGTTGTTTTTTGGCTTTTTCTTTATTTCCTACAAAATGATGTAACACAGAAAACATATATATGCAATGCAATGTAGTTTTTTGGCTATCTTTTATTTTAATGATGAATGAATGCATGCACATACGCCTTTTAATTTGCTACTGAGACCGTAAAATAGGAGTATTCTTGGAATTTTTCAAAAGAAAGTTGTTTTATTTAAAACCTTGAATCCCATAAGGAGGGAACAGGATTCTCGAAATTCTTTTGAGAATATCAATTTATTTTTATGGAGTTTTTCTGAGTTGACAAAAAAGGAAAGGAGGAAATTTCCAAAAATGGGGGGTTGCCGATCGACAAGCACCCTGGTCTGCCTATCGGCAGTTCAGTCCAGTCCCATCAATTGTGAATGGTACCCTCTTCAGCCTTTAGTACCTTGTGGGGTAGGATTCCTTTCGATTTATGCAGGGATTATGTCCCTTGTGAGGATTTTTAAATATAAAAAGGGAGAAGAGTGGAGTGTTTTCCTCACACCTTTTTCATTCTTACATACCCACCCATCATATTTTAGTCTTGCGAGATGGCTATCCCTGGTAGCATTGAGTTTGTCAATTACCTTGAAGCCTTGGAAGTTATGTACTCTTATAATGTTGACTATGATGCTTTCAACATGCGTCGAGTCTCCTTGTGGCGTAATCGACCTTTTGAGTGGAATATGCTGGTGGCGGCAGTACAATTTTGGTATCTCGAAGACCATGTATTCTGCTTTGGGTTGGAAGAAGTTTGTCCTACCTACAAGGAATTTTCTTCCATACTGGGCGTGAATCCCAGTGTTGCCGCGGCTTTACCCGAATTTTCCTGTTCTCCTAGGGATTTTTTGGTCGGGCTTCTCCATATTTCTCCTTCGGTGTCCAGGTCATTGGTTGTCGGAGGAATGATCTCCCTCCTAGTGGTATTGCAGTTCGTGCGTTCGCGGGAAGTAAGTGATGCTGGAGCCGCTGTTCTGGGCCTGGTTTCAAAATTGTTATTTGTGACTGGGGAGGTGCGCGTGGACTCACAGCTTGCAGTCATTACCTCATGGATGTCATACCGTCGCAATCCTGTGGCGGTGATATTGGCGGAGACTTTGAATGGCCAGGATGCCTGGAGAGAAAGTCGTTCTGACTTTTTAAGGGGTAGCCCTGTGATGCTGTTCATGTGGTTGTCTGAAAGATTCCTCTTGTCGACTCCTCCAGAATATCCTTTGTCAGCCGTACCCAACTTCTTTTCGCGCTACTTCATCCGCATGGGCATGTATGTTGAGAACTAGGAGAATTGGCTTGTGGAGCATGGGGCTCGTGGGCTGTATTGGTCAGTGCCTTGGTGGGGATAGTTGCAGCCTGTTCTGGAGATAGGAGAATATTCATATATGTGGCTGGTTGGTCACAGGCAGACCTCTTTTTATTTCCCTTGGCAACTTTTGTGCCAATTTGGCTGGGCGCAGGTCGTGCCCCCTCGGACCTCAAATTTCTTTTCGGTAGAAGATTTGACTGAGCGCCTGCTTCTATTGCTTGGATCTCTGTGGGAAAATCGGCGTCCGTCGACCCGTCCCTCTCAGTCTGTTGGGAAGGTTTGCCATGTTCTCAAAGATTATATGAAGTGGTTGTGGAGGAAAGTAGTCAGCAAGATGTTGGAAGTAGAGACTGGTCAGAGGTGGTTTGTTTTATCTGACTCCATGGAAGGGGTGTTGTGGTCTTTTCGAAGATGGTTAAGGCTCATCAGTCCATGGAGTGTTTGAGGCACTCCATTCAGGCAGGAGAAACTTGGGGTCCTCAGGATGTAGATGATGAGGGTGTAGGCCCTTCGGGTAGCTATGGGTAGGACTCCTGGGGAGTTTATTTATGTAACAGATGTGGGGGATTTTATATGGTTTTTAGGGTAGTAGGGGGGAAAGGAGTTATCCGTTCTTTTTCTTATGTAATCTGTACTGTAGTTTCTTATTAATGAAATAAACAAGTTTTTCATCATCCAGCTGTGCCTTTCAATGAATTTTGTATTTTGAGTTATCTATACCAATCGCTAAGGCATACATAATCCTTTTGTTCAAGTAGATGTTTAGAATGAACTGTCGTTCTCGGAGATAAGAAAGGAATATATTTTTGTGAAAAAGAAGGGGTCGTGCTCATGTGGGGAGTATAAGATGCCTACGTACCTCTGGGGTTTTTGAAAAAGTTCTTATCTGTTTGAAAATAGTTTTTGCAGAGGATCAGGCCCACGTAGTTCTGGGTAGAGGGAAATGGAGAGAGTTTTTTTTTTTTAGAATAGAAGGGGGGGGAGAAGAGTCGTAGCGCGCCGAGATTTCAGACTAGGGGTAGAATTTCTTGAGACGGTCCAGATTGACTGGATGAGCCATCTCTTCCCCATCCAGGTCGGTGAGCATGGCGGCGCCGCCAGATAAGATCTTCTTCACAATGTAAGGGCCACTCCAATTGGGTTTGAACTTTCCTCTGGGGTCCCAGATGGGTTAGATTATCTCCTTGAGGGATAAATCCCCCTCCCGAATATTGTGGCCCTTGACTTTCTTGTTGAACGATCGCGCTATTCGGCGATGATAACCTTGTATGTGGTAAAGAGCTTTTAATCTTCGTTCATCTAGGAGGGTCAGCTCATCACGACGGCCTTGGCTCCAGTCTTCTTCACTAACCTTGCTTTCGAGCATGACGCGTAGCGAGGGTATTTCCAGCTCCACAGGTAGGACTGCTTCCATGCCGTAGACCAGGGAGTAAGGGGTAGCCCCAGTAGAGGTTCGGATTGATGTTCGATAGCCCCAGAGGGCGTATGGGATCCGGTCGCCCAATCCCTACAGCTTTCGGTCATCTTGCTGATGATGGCTTTAAGGTTCTTATTGGCGGCTTCAACTGCACCATTGTTCTAAGGTCGGTAGGGAGAAGATTTGTGTCTCTGAATCCCGTACTCGTTGACTATTTATGTGACTTCTGCCTCGAAGTGCAAACCACTATCCGACACTAGCTCGTGCGGGACCCCATATCGGCAGATGATATTTTTCTTGATGAATTTGGCCACCTTCTTGGCATTTAATACTTCGTATGACTCAGCTTCGACCCATTTGGTGAAGTAATCGATGGCAACCAGGATGAACTCATGCTCGTTTGATGCTTTTGGTGTAACCTTCCCTATGATGTCGATAGCCCAGGTGGAGAACGGCCAGGGAGAAGTCATGTTGTATAATTCCCGCGGAGGCAAGTGTTGAAGATTGGAGAACTGTTGGCATTTAGGGCATCTCCGAACATAGGTGGTGAAATCCTGGGCCATGGTGGTCCAGTAGTAGCCTTGTCGGATGATCTTCTTGGAAAGCATGTGACCATTCATGTGGGGCCCGCATTCCCCGCTGTGGATTTTTTGTATTATCTTTTCAATGTCGGCCCCTGCGATACAGTGCAATTGAGTTCCATCGAAATTCCTCTTGAGTAGTGCTTTATGATAGATGATGTACTGAGCCGCCAGCCTTCGGAGGGTAGCTCGGTCGTTCTTGTTAGAACCCTCTGGATACCTACCGTACCGAAGGAGGCACCTAATATCATAGTACCAGTAATTGACTAGCTCAGGATCTTCTGAGGTGGCAAGCTCAATGTGGTAGCAATGGGTAGGTTTATCTTTCTTTTGAACTAGGAAGGGGGTCATTATTATTCCCTCGGGCATGTCGACCATGGAAGCCAAAGTAGCGAGAGCATCGGCTAGGTTATTCTTTGCTCGGGTAGGTAATGGAAGGTGATATCTCGGAATTGGGAGTCAAACTCTTCTAATTGGGCATGAAAGGGTTGGAGCTTTTCGTCCTTGACTTTCCACTTTCTGAGCACTTGACCGATGATGAGGGCAGAATCCCCATATACATCAAGGTATTAAATACCTTTCTTGAGAGCGGCCTTGAGGCCCATTGTGCATGCCTCGTATTCTGTCATGTTGTTGGTGCAAGGGAAATCCAATTTTATGGCGATGGGAGTGTGGGAGTCATCTGGGGAGACCAGAAGTATCCCAATGCCATATCCCCTTTTGTTGGCCGCGCCGTCAAAGAACATTTTCCATCGGAGGCAATCTTGACTGGTGCAGAGGACATTTTTATCTGGGAATTCGGAGATCCAGACATCTGTTTCTTCTACGGGGTAATCCGCGAGGTAGTCAGAGATGTCTCTTCCCTTAACGGCTTTCTGTGTGATGTACACGATATCGAACTCGGTTAGGAGCATCAACCATCGGGCCATTCGGCTGGATAAGGCGGGTTTTTTTAGCAGGTATTTGATGGGATCTATTCGGGATATAAGTTTGATGGGGAAGGCGAGCATGTAGTGCCGCAACTTTTGGGTGACCTAGACAAGCGCGACGCATGCTTTTTCTAAAGTAGTGTAGTTGACCTCGTACCCGTCTAATTTGCGACTGGCATAATAGATGGCTCTTTCTTTGTGGGAGTCTTCAAGGTACTGGGCTAGCAAAGCCCCGGCTGCAGTGTCGGTTATAGTTAGGTATAAGAGCAAAGGGATACCAGGCTGTGGTGGCATGAGAACTGGAGGTTGGGTTAGGTACTGTTTGATTCGATCAAAAGCTTCTTGGCAGGCCTCCTTCCAAATCTTGGTTGAATCCTTTCGGAGGAGCTTGAAGATTGGTTCACAGATGGAGGTTAGCTGGCTGATGAACCAGCTGATATATTATAATTTCCCAAGAAAACCTCAGACTTCTTTCTCTGTTTGCGGAGGTGGCATCTCAAGTATGGCCTTCAGCTTGGCTGGATCTGCTTCTGTCCCCTTCTCACTGACCATGAATCCTAAGAGTTTTCCCTTTGTAACGCCGAAGACGCACTTCTGTGGATTGAGTCGCATCTGATACTATCGCAGTCGTTCGAAGAACTTTCGGAGAGTGGGAACATGACCTTCTCTAGTGTTGGACTTGATAATCATATCATCCACGTAAACCTCGACCTCTTTGTGAATCAAATCGTGCAGGATGGTTGTGGCGTCCCTTTGGTAGGTAGCCCCAGCATTCTTGAGACCGAATGGCATAACGGTGTAGCAAAACGTTCCCCATGGGGTGATGAATGCAGTTTTCTCTTGATGGTCGGGGTGCATCTTGATTTGGTTGTATCCGATAAATCCGTCGACAAATGACTTGAGAGCATGACTGACTGTGTTGACCACGATCATGTCGATATTGGGTAGCGGATAATCATCCTTCGGAGAGGCTTTGTTTAAATCTCGGTAATCCACACACATTCGAACCTTTCCTCCTGATTTTGGTATAGGTACAATGTTGGCTAGCCACGTGGGATATTCGATTACTCGAATGAAACCCACGTTCAACTGTTTGATCACCTCTTCTTTGACCTTAAGCGACCATTCGGTGCGGAGTTTTCTTAATTTTTGTTTAACTGGCTTGGCATCTGGGAGAGTGGGGATCTCGTGCTGAGCTATTTTGGGGTCAATACCGGTCATGTCGTCGTAGGACCATGCTAAGACATCCACGAACTCCTTTAGCAATTCTTCGAGTTGTGTGCGTTCATGCTCGTCAAGGGTGGCCCCTATCCTAATCTCGCGCAGTTGGCTACTAGAACCGAGATTAATAACAACAGTCACTTCTTCATTAACTTGAACGCGGTTATGTTATTTATTATTAACCTTATTTAGATCAGTTAAGAATTGTTCATTTGCAAAATCATCGTCATCAAAAGCTTGATTAGAATCAAAACAATTAATGTAAGGCACAACAAGATACTCAAAATCTTCGTTTATTTCATTGATAGGAAAAACAGCATTGAGAACCTCGTCAAAAGAGGTCTCGATTACATTTGAGCAAGGATGGACAGAAATAGAATAAATAGGGTAAACATTGGGGTTGGGGGAGATTTCAAGAGGTAGAACTGGCACAGCATTCCAGTTGAGGAGAGGTATATCAGCAGCTTTGATCAGACGAGAGGGGTCCAGTGATGTAGTGCATGAGTGAACCATGCAGAGTGCCAGCCCTAGTGTTTGCAGGTTGAAGGAATCTTTGGAGTCACTTTCTTCAGTCTCTTCAGTATCTTTGATAAGCGGTTGTACACGGTGCTGGAAACTTTTGGCCCATGGGTAGCTATCTTGGAAAAAGATCTCCATTCCAGGCTTCATTTTCTTATCTGTGCGATCGTACCATGGTTCTAGAAAATCGCAAAAGGGGAAATCCTCGCCCTCTTTGATGAATCGTCCATTTAAGGAATCACCTGAGATAGCTCGAACGTAGTCTAACCCTCCCTTTAATCGAGTTTGGCGGATCATTCTGAGCTCTGGTTCTGATGGTTGATATCCCAAGCCGCAAGGAGGGAAAGCTTTCTTCAGTTCGATGGGCTCAAGTATCCCCTGATGCCTTTGTCCTAGCCCCAGTCTGGGCATGAATTGCATGTTTTTGAATATCTGAATCACATTGACATTGCCATGAGGGTCATATTCTGGACAAACCCTTTCTTTGAAACCGTCCCCTACCGGGAGTAGGGATGGCTCAACTCGAAAACCTGATAAGAGCATATCATTTGACCCATGTTGTATCTCAAGAATTGGACTGCTGGTGCCTGCACCCTCGGCGTTACCGTCGTCACCCAAGATGGTGATGACTCACCCATCAACGAAGAACTTTAATTTCTGATGAAATGAGGAAGAGACACCCTTTATACTGTGGAGTCAAGGTCTTCAGAGCAACAGGTTAAAACAGGCTGGGATATCGATGGCTTGGAATTCGATGACAGGGTTTATAGGACCATCCCCTATTATAAGTTTTATGGATCCCATCACCTCACAACGGGTATTATCGTAGGCGCGCACGGCAGCGGAGGTTGCAGCGAGGTCACTTTCTTTCAGACCTAAACATTTGAAGGTTCTCAGTGGGTAGACATTCAAAGCGGATCCATTGTCAGTGAGAGAAAGTGGTACCACCTTCCCCATAATTTCGACGAAGATGTTGAGTCCATGATTGTGATTTGGCCCAATTTTGGGGATTTCCTCTTCAGAAAAAGGACAGCATTCCGGTAGAGGTCAAGGATCCGACCAGGTTCACCACTTCTTATGGTGTGGTAGAAGGAGGAACTATAGGTCCAGCGAGTAATTTGATTAAAGCATTTCTGTGCAGCTGGGAAGACATGAAAAGCCCCCATAGGGTGATGTTAGTTTGAGTTTTCTTCAGTTGATCGAGGATCTTTCTCTCTTCGAGGGTTATTTCCGGCATAGGAAGGTCTTCAACTCCCTTTCCCTTATCATTTACTGGTAGTGAGTTGGGAACTTGGTAATGTCTCCCAGATCTGGTCATGTGATTTACTGAAGAAGGGAAAAACTTAAATCCAGTTTCCTCATCAATCTCAGGTTGTTCTTCCACCTTATCTGTTTCTCTGAGGAGTTCTTCAAATGATATCATCATACATAAGTCAGCTACTGGGCCAGATCTTTCTGAAACTTGTTCTTCGCTCGAATCTTTGAATTCTTCCCCCCATCCGGTGGCAACAATTATGTTTTCCCCAGTGAAGTCAATGCATTCCACGACTTCAACGGCTTCCTCATATAGGTCTTCCCATTCTGTGGGGATGTGTAAGGGTGAAGGGACCAGGTGCCCTTGCAGCTTCAAAGTGTCAAGTAACTCGATGATACTGCAAATGTTATTGGTTTGCCTGAATGATTCTGTCATGATCCGAACAACATTATCTAAGCAGACTTCATCGGTTGGTACCATCCACCTATCTGATTCTCGGGCCCATTTTCGTGCTTCCAAAAATAACGTACTGAACCCCTGGCAATCAATAATCATCTGTGAGGGCAATTTTAGCCCGAACTCTAGGAGTTGGTTCAACACATCTGATAATTCCATACTTCTACTTTCAGAACAGGTTCAGATAGTGATGCACGCTCTGGTAAGGAGTGACAGTGCCTGCTCAGCGGGTCTAATAGGGTGTAGGAGGAAATATGGGCAAAGTTAAAGGGGTTTAGGAGGGTATAAGGGTGTGATCTGGGTTGACGGATCAAAATTCGGGTTTTCTTCCAAGAAGATGGCATTGGTGTGATTTGGGAGTGGGTTATGAGTAGTGTTTGGTTTAGGATTGGCTGGTGGGGTGATGGTACCCCGATCAATGAGATCTTGGATTATGTTTTGAAGGTGGAAGCATTGGTCGGTGGAAATGGCCAGCTGCTTGGTGAAAGGGGCAATGAGCATCGGTCTTGAAATTTCTGGGAAGTGGATTGGGTAATGGACATGGATCCAGGGGCTTTATAAGGTTTCGGCTTAACCGGTCTTGGTAAACATTGGAGAGGGGAGCATGAAGCTCAGTGTATTCCCTTCGGATGGGAGTAGGGCGACTTTCTGGTGCCCATGATGTGGTTGGTTGAGAGATGTTGTTGATGGTTGAGACTGTAGCATTAACAGGCTTGTCATATTTTCTGGGGGTGAACTATCCGGACACCTTTGTCGGTTCAACTTCTATTTTGGCAAGACTTTCCTCCATTTCTACCCCTGCTTCTCTGAGAGCTCGAAAGTGGGGGTAGTACTGTCCTCCCATGGTTGCTCGGACATGGGGCAATAAATTCTTCTTCTCTATGTTGACTTGTTCTTCCTCAGATGGCCGATTGGTCATGGTAGCTGCTTTTTCCCTCCATCGGGCTATAAAGTTACTGACTGATTCTCCAGAGTTTTGTTTGAGAAGCTCTAAATCACGACGGGTGACCTCGAGCTCTTCGTTGTATTTGTATTGCAATATGAATTCTCAGGCTACATCCTCCCAGCTACGGATTATGGATTCCTCGAGAGATAAAAACCATCGGAGGGCACTATCCTTCAAAGTTTGCTGAAACAGTTGGGCCATTACCTCTTCGAAAGCCCCTAGTAGAGTTATGGAACGATAATAACTGTGAAGATGAACAATCGGGGGACCACTCCCTCTAAACTTCTCGATATTTGGCATCTTGAACTTCTCGGGTAACCTTGCTTTAGGATAAGGAGACATATGGGTGTAGTCCATGTAATTTCTAGAGATCCTTACTTGGTCAAACTTCTTGGTGAGCATATTAAGATCTTCTTTGACTTTGTTCAACTCCTCCTCCTTTGGATCAGCAACCACAGGCAAGTTAGCCATAGGCTGGGCAATGTTTGGCATTGGAAGCTGGGTAGGCGGTGGCCCATTAGCAGGAGGGGCAGGCAGAGCGTGCTGATATTGTTCCGGGACCCAGATGGGCTCGGGTGGACTCATAGCACGAGGGAATAAGGCCTCGGGCTCTTGAGGAATAGGAACTTGGTTTCGTTGCATTTCTCGAACCTCAGCTTGGAGGTTGTCAATCTTGTCCACGAGCTGAGCTAGGACTGTCGGCAGATCCGATTGTATGACTGGTACTTGATCTGCATTCTCCATGGAAGATGGATGGATTCCGAATTCAGAAGAAGTAGTAGAGGAACGGATGAAACTCCAGGGTGATTTGACAGAAGACCTAAGCCAATAGGGAGCCAGGCCAAGGGCGTGCGATCAACCTGAGAAGGCGCATGATGAGATTTATTTTTTTGAGAAAAGGGGAAGAGGTTATTTTTGGATTTTTGATAAAAAGGGAGAAATGTTTTTGGATTTTTGATAAAAAGGGAGAAATATTTTTGGATTTTTGATAAAAAGGGAGAAACATTTTTGGATTTTTGATAAAAAGGGAGAAATGTTTTTGGATTTTTGATAAAAAGGGAGAAATATTTTTGGAGACGAAACTCAGCATGATTATTATGATTATTATGTTCTCACTTGTATTTAATTCTCCTAAATGCAATGCCGGACGGGACTCGAGCCTGGAAAAGTGGGGTTTTAATACATACAAAGATATGTTTGGACTTGTAACCAGGCTCGCGGACAGAGTTCCATTTTAAAAATGCGCAAAAATTGGGCGAAAGATCGACCCGAAATTTCGGGTTAGAGTTTCGGGTTGAAACCGGCAATCTAAAGTGCGTGTCCTAGGTTTGACACCTATATGCGGGTATGCAGTTGGTTGGGTGAATCGGGATGGGTTCCCCCCTTTGGCGTGGCTTCCACGATATACGTCTTACTCTTGCGGGCAATCGGTACGTGTGGACAAGCCATTTGATATACCTGAGTGTACGTGAATTGCCTCACCATATACCTCGAGGGGACGGTACATGTGAGAGCAAATTTGATATACTCGGCGTACGTGAATGAATTCCCTATGATATACCTCCCGTCATGACTTCGGTCAAGCGGTACGATGAGGGGGAACCGTTCGATATACGTCGAAGGTACTTGGCCAATGGAAGGTGAGAGTCATATCGCTTAGGCTAACTGCGACTTGTCGGACCAGCGCCCATCACGAGGTGACCCTCCAGTTACTGGGTAAAATTTGGTCAATATCAATGCTCTTTGGTGGTGTCGTGTGAATCATGCATGATTCTCTTATTAGTACCTTATGATGAGAATGCCTTTCTTTGATTATGCCAAACCGGGAACAAAGTACAAGTACCTCAAAAGGTACACCAAGTATGGATGGGTGATGCGTGCAACATGGGGATATACATGTGATCCTAGGTGCACGTGGTGTGAAGTGTACATGGAGAATTTTCTACAAGTGTGTGAACATAAGCATAAGCATGGGATACATATGAAAAAGGGGAACATGCAGATATGGGGGGAAACATAAACAAATATAGCATCCATGTAAATAGAGTCAAGCCTTCAAAATAAATAACGTCCCCAGCGGAGTCGCCACTTTGGCCATCCCCGATCCCCGCCGCGGAGGGAGGAAGTATCCTTCGGGTCCCGCGCGTCCTCTCTCATGAGAGCGCTTAGGCCGGCGTCGATTTTGGGAGGTGTGAAAAATGTAGAGAGATTCAGAGTCGCCAATCTATTTTACTCAAAACAGACAAAAGAAAAAGAGGAAGTCACCCCGAAGGATGGCTTCCAAAGACATACTGGTGCGTGCGAAACCAAAATGATTCGGAAAGGGTTCGGAGGCTTAGTTACGAAATGGGAAGGTGTTAGGCACCCATTTCGCCCCTTCGGTCTCTCATGGATATTTGTTATTTTCCTTTATGTTTCCCCCCGTGAGATGTGTGCATGTGTATATATATAGAATAGAGGTAGGAATCTTCGACTTGTATCATGGAAAAGATAAAGCGAGTCATCCGTAGGAAGATATAAAAGTAATATTAGAAAAATAAGATTTACGCGGCTACCCCTACGTTGATCGTTATAAGGGAACGATAACGCACATGGATTAATACGTCACTAAGACTAATAATGTAAGAAAAATGGATTTATAGAAAATAGAAAATGAGAGAAAAAGTGAGAGAAAGGACTCGAGTCTCGGGTTTTACCCTGAGACGCCTACATAGCCTATAAAGGCGTCAAAGTCCACGTAGTTCTCATGTAAAGTGAGGGGTGGGGTTTAACCCATAAATTCAAAATGGAGAAATCTCTTATTTGTAAGTGTGTGTGTGTGTGTGTGTAGAAAAAATGTATTAGTTGTGAGAAAAGTGTGGAAAAAGTGTGAGAATCCCTATTTGGAATTTATGAGCAAACCGTCTTTTTCTTATTTTTTTGGGTTTTTATTTATATGAAAATAAGAGATTTGCAATAATACAAGATAAAAAGTGTATTTTTGGTATGTGAGATGAGATTATAAAAGTGCTAAGTAAGAAAACAAGTTAATGGGAATTCAAGAGAATTTAAGAGAGAGTTTGAGAAAGTTGGACCTTCTTGAAGATCTTGAGCTTGATCTTGAACGTTGGAGAGCATCCCTTGAGCTTGGATGATGACGGAGAGTGGTTAATTCATCAATTTTGATGAAAGGGATGATGAAAAGTGGAAGTGAAAAAGGGATTTGGAAGTTGAAATCACGCTGCCTTCGAGAGAGGTTTCTGGGATTCGTTCAGAGATATTTCTATCAGATCTGGGCTCCCCTTTGCAAATGAGGCCAAGGCCTCCTTTTATAGGCCCAGAGGTCTTTCGATCGGCATTGCCATGGCACTACCTATCGGCGGGTACCGATAGGCAGGGTCTGGGACCTGCCATTTGGCAGTGCGCCTCAGGCTTTCTAGGAAAATTGGCCGCCGAGGGCAAACCGTTGGTCAGAATCACGCATGGAGCATACCATTGGAAAGGTAATTCAGAGACCTTAAAAAGTCCTTTCGACCACTCCCGAGTTCGGGAGTTGACTTTGGGTCAAATATGGCTCGGAAGCATTTGTCGGTCCATTGGATTGGGAATCGTGCGGACGCAAACGGATCGTTCATCCGCATGGTAAGTCCGAATCACGCATGGGGCATACCATTGGAAAGGTTAGGAGATGTACTTTGAAATTCCAAAGAGTTTGACCCGGTTTGGAGAGTTGACTTTGGTCAATCGGGCCCGGGAAGCGCCCGGTGGCTTCCCAGAGTCAAACGGATCGTTCGTCCGCATAGAAAGTCAGAATTGCGCATAGGACGGACCGTTGGAAAGGGTATTCAGTTACCTTCAAAGATTCATTCAGCCTCGATTGAGCTGAAGGGTTGACTTGGGTCAACAGAGCCCGGGAGCGCGCCCGGTCGCCTCTGGGTCAAGTTTCGAACGCAAACGGATCGTTCGTCCGCATGGTAAGTCGGAATCGCACACGGGGTGGACCCTTGGAAAGGGTATTCAGTGCCCTTAGAAGATTCATTGAGTCTCGATCGAGACGAGGAGGTTGACTTTTGGGTCAAACTGAGCTGGGGGTGCCCGATGGCTTCCAGGTCAGGACTCGGGACGTGACCTGGGTTTGCGATGATGAGTGGAGGTACTAGGGACCCAAGGAGAGTTAGGGGGTAACAAAGTGAGGTGCCTACAGGGTGTTTTGACATGTGAGTTTTGTGATGGTATTGTGTGTGTAGGGTGTATGGGGGGGTAAGGGTGTATAAATGTGTATGTATGAGTATTTACTTCTAATCAAATTAAAATTAAACTATCTAAACATTTAAATTTCAACTAAAAAATATAAAATTAATAAAAGTAAAAAGTAAAATCTATTAAAATTAAAAACTAAAAATTAAATTCCTAACCTATTAATAAAAGACTCAACTAAAATAATATAAAATTAACAAATAAAATTAAAATCATAAACTAAAGACAATTAAAATAAAATAACTAAAAATCTAATAACTACGCACACCTAATATATACTGGCACAGACATAACGACAAGCACAATATAATATTTACATAAAATAATCAAAGTAAAAATAAAGACACTAAAAAAATTTAAAAAAAATAAAAATGACATGAACAAGTATTTTATATATATATATATATATATATATATATATATATATATATATATATATATTAAAAATAAGAATAATAATACAACACACACACACTGACCAATAATAGAGCAGGATAGGGTTGATCTACCCTCAGTTAAGGGACGAGGTAATAGGTACGAGGATTGGGGTTTAGCTCATTTTATTGCATCTGTGTCGCATTTAAATTGAATTATGTCTTTTAAAATCTTCAATTGGCAATTGACCTACAAGACAGACATGAACGCGCAGAAGACCAATTTTATCGAGAATTAACAATTAAAAATCATCTATTTGGGGATTTATTTTAACACTTTTGGGTGCTTATCACTGTCATATACTTAGTCATGCATGAATTTGGTAAAACACAAACAAAACATAATTTGGTAATCAAGGATATAAATTAGTATCTAAACGTATACCAAAATATAGATAGTACTACAAAACATATAGGATTAATTATCACATAGGGAGTTGAATTTTTTTGGATTCGTGTTTTTAACTACAGTTGTGGGTTTTTTGTTGTGATTTCAGGCAAAATCTCAGGTTGCATTTGTTGGTTTTGTTGCATTTGTGTGACTTCAGGATATCTCTGGCCACCGTCGCCACTGCCAATTTCAATCTCTTAGTTTTTCATCTTCTTCAAGGTATATATATATATATATATACATATGTATCTATATATATAAAATGTAGGGAAAAATATGTATCTATATATACACATGTCTTCTTTCAAGTACAGTTATATGGACAAAGTTGTGACACCCCGCCCAATTAAATACTGGGTAATCGGTCCTTTATTAAATTAAATCAAAATATCCAGTTGGTTCATTCTTAGCATTACTGTCGAAAACATTTATTTTATTAATCACCTAATAATTAATTAAGCTAGTGTAAAAAAATGTTTTTATCTTTTTAATCCAACATGCAACCATTTAAATTAAATAATAAACCACATTCAATCCATACGAAGAGTAATGAATAATTGAATAGTAAGCTGAGACTGGATAAAACACACCATCCTAAGAATCCAACATAATAATATCTGAATGAAAACTAAATCCAATACTGAAATAAAAGAGTAAAATCGCTGATAAATGGAAACAACTAGGAATGAGCGACATGCCCTAACTCAAAGCTATACTCAGCAAAATCGAGGATGATAGATAATGGAGGCGTCTAGTAGCGAGGACCTGCAACTTCCACAATAGCTGCAGCACGTCTATCTTAGGAGAACTCCTAAGATGGATGTCCCTGTGGCTAGACACCTACAATAATATACATAGGAAAAATAGATTTACAAGAAACGGGTCAGAGCCTGAGTGTAAAATAGTTTGAAAATATTTTAGCAAGTATTTAAAGTTCTTCAAAGCAAATACTATATACATGTTAGCTTTCCAGCTCTCACTTGAGCATCTCAGCTCTCAACTACTGTGCACGCCTAACGTAACTCTAACTCATCCTAGTTAATATTGACACACCTAAATAGTTTGTAGTCATAAGCCTTCTAAACTAAACCGCAATGTGTACACTCGTATAACTCATATACTACAGTATTAAGTATTTCCATTAGTCTCTAACTCAATTAATACTTGCTCATTAAATAACTAAGTATTCACTACTTAAATTAATTCAGATTCTTTTATCATTGTTATCTACTAAATCTGGAGAGTAGAATAGAATACAAGGGTATATATATTCATCACACTATCATATATGTATATACTAGTACTACACCCTTAGACTCAGCTCTTGGCGCATGCATACTCTGCTATCAAGTCCCGGTACATCTCGTACTAAAGAAGGACAATTGATTCGATGTCTCTCCGAACCATAAACACAAATCACATAAACTTTTGAGGCGAACATAATACGCAGCCAAATGGGTCACACACACTATCATACTCTCAGATAGTACGTTTCCAAGGTCCTTTGTTCTCGGTACAAGTCTAAAATCCCCCCCCCCCCCCCCCCAATGGGCTCATCAGGATAAGATCGTATACTATGAGGAAACCTCCTCCCAATAGCAAGCAACGTAGGTATGTCATAAACATAATAAATCATATAATAGGAATTAACCTCACCTATATATTTATAACATTAATATGGTATACTCACATCTGATATCTCAAGTCTCATACACAGTATATTTATCTCTCAAATATCTTATATAACTAAGCATTCTTACTTCTCGGAGGATTCTAATTAATCTTAACATCATTACAGTAGTATGTTCATCTCTAACCTATTGGTCTTTCATTAAAATGCTTGACCTCCATCCCTAAATTCATTCTATGAATTTTCCATACTCAACCCTACTAATGTATCCCTGTCGACCTAATTCCCAATCACATTCTCATTCAATTTAGTGGGGCCTCAACTATGAGCCTACAGATCTCTCTTAAGTCATAATATGGTTAAGGTATCATCATTAAGTGCCCTTCCAATTTGGGGTAGAGAAAACATTACAAAAGAACAAAGTTCATAATTTCATCTTTGGTCGATCGATCGATGAAATGGTCGATCGATCGATTAAATGGTCAATCGATCGATCTATCGAGATTCAATCGTCGATCGATCGATCCTGGGAATTTCTGGGCTATAACAATTTCGGGTTTTGATACTTTTAACCTCCAACTCCAGCATAAAACGTTTCTAAATTCTATATTGATTATTCTAGATCCTATACTAACATATATGGACAAGTTTTAAGGTAACCAAATCGTTAAATCATCACATAAATCATCTAAACCAGATCAATTCAAGAAAATCTCAAAAAACCCTAAAATCTCATATTTCTTCAAAACCTTATTAAAGATTCCAAATTTCTTCTCAAGAATGAATGTAAATTCATAAGTTTCATACTACATACATGAGGGAATTTATTTACATTAGTTTCAACCCATAATTATCATAAATGACTTCCAAATTTCTCCAAGACACGTAAATATCACAAATAATTCAACCTACTCTAACATGTACATCATATATGCTATGGATTCACAAGTTTAAACACTTTCCTGATATTGTAGGTTTGAACCGTTGAATAATATGGGTGTAGGTGTGATCCTCTCCTTCCGATATACGCAACAGTGGTCTCGGTGGTGCAATTGGTGGTTCTAGGCCTTAGCCTCCTAGAATTAGCTTTCGTTCTTTCTCTGTGACTCTCCCTTGGATTTTGTGAATGAAAACCATAACTTCCCTCACGTATCAGATATATTCCCTCTCCTGATTATGTAGGTAATTAAACTCCAAAAAAAGAAATTACCAAAATGCCCTCTCGGGATGCCGGTTTGGCCTATAATTGCCCCGGGACCCAAACTAAACCCCTGAGTAGACTTTTTACTATCTCGATCCTTTCGAACACATTGGTACACTCAAAATGACCATTTGTATTACTAAAAAAAATTTACTTTTGATTCCCTTAATTTATTCCCGACATGACTGACACGTGCGTCCCGACTTGATTACCGTAATTGTCAATTGTCATATTTCTCACTTGCGACAATTCTCATAAATTCACAATCATATATTACTTTATTCGCTCAGTAATATTCAATATAATTCTCACTAATAAATACTAACTCTTATCTCACTAGTTAATATTTATTTTAATCCGGATTAATTATCAATTAATTTCCCATATTTAATTTAATATATTCAATATGTAAAAAATCATTAAAATACGGGGTGCTACATACTTTCCCCCTTACAACAGAATTTTGTCTCGAAATTCAAAAAGTAAAAGTATACCTGGTAAAAACAACTCTGGATATTTTTTGCGCATCTCATCCTCGCGTTCCCAAGTAGACTCCTCGACATTATGGTGCCTCCGCTGAACATGTACTAATGGTACCACCTTCGACCTCAGTTTCCTCTTGCTACGGTCTAAGATAGCAACTGGCCCCTCCTCGTAAGAACTATCGAGTTTTAGATCAATCTCCTATAAAGAAATATGAGTGTGAGCTAAATCATCCCTAAAGATATCTCCTCAGCAAAGAAATGTGGAATACATCGTGAATCCTATACAAGTGATCAGGTAACCCAAGTCTCCAGGCCACTGGCTTAATCCACTCAATAATAGGAAATGGCCCTACATACCTCGGTGCCAACTTTCCTTTCTTCCCAAATAGCATTATCCCCTTCATAGGAGATACTCATAGCAATACCTGGTCCCCACACTGAACTCCCTGAAGAACCTCTTGGCATCGACCTACCTCTTCTGTCTATCCTGAGCAACCCGTATGAGACTCCTAATCATCTCAATCATGGCTGATGTATCTGGAATCACCTATGGCCCGAGTAGCTTGTTATCTCCCACCTCAAACCAACAAGCAGGAGAACGACAAGGTCTACCATACAACGCCTTAAATGGGGCCATGACAATCGTAAATTGATAAGAGTTGTTATACGCAAACTCCATGAGCAGAAAGAACTGCTCCGAACCTCCTCCAAAATTTAAAAAACACATACATAACATGTCCTCCAGAATCTGATTATTCCGCTCGGTCTTCCCACCCGTCTATGGGTGGTAGGCCGTACTCAAATGCAACTCAGTACCCATAGCCTCCTGGAAGCTCTCCCAAAAAATAAGACACAAAAATCTTGTCCCGATCAGACACAATATTTAGGGGAACCTCGTGTAATCTCACTATCTCCGCAATAAAAATCAGGGAATACTATGTCATAGTATAGTCAGCTCGGGCTGGCAGAAAGTGGGCTACCTTAGTCAGTCTATCCATAATAACCGATATCAAATCGTGACCCCTTTGAGAAGTAGGTAATCCTATGATGAAATCCATGCAAATGCTCTCCCATTACCACATAGGAATCTCTAGAGGTTGAAGAAACCATGTGATGGTCTACCTTGACTAGCTGACACGTGAAACACTTTTAGACGAACTTAGCAATGTCTCTCTTCATGCCACTCCACCAATAATTCTGCCTCATAGCTTAGTACATATTATCCCCACTGGGATGTACCATAAATCGAGAACCATGCGACTCTATCAACACCGCATATCGCAGATCCTACCCCTATGGAACAACCATACATCTATTGAAGTGCAAGCCTCCCTTGAAACTCACTGAGTAAGACTCGGTTCCCTCTGCTAAAAGATGTTAAATCCTCTCCTGGAAAAACGGATCTTCTGCCTGGGCTATACAACCCTCCTCACTATCTGGGGCGTAACTATCATAACTGACATGAATGATCGGGCAACAGTATCCTGGTGTCCCAACTCCTTCTATTTTGCCTTCCACACCTCTGCCACCTCACTTACTGGTCTACGGCTCAATGCATTAGCTATTACGTTTGCCTTCCTCAGGTGGTACTGAATCTCAACTGATAGTCCTTCATAAATTTAAGCCACACGCACTGACGCATATTCAACTCTCTCTAAGTGAACAAGTACTGTAGTGACTTGTGATCTGTGAATAGGCAAAATTTCTCCCCCAAGAGATAATATTTCGAAATCCGAAGTGCAGACACGACTACTGCAAACTCTAAGTCATGGGTGGGGTAACTCTTCTCGTGAGACTTAAGCTTGTGGGAAGCATAAGTTATAGTCTGATCCTCCTAGTGTAACACTCCACCAAGCCTCTGTAGGTATGCATCAGTATAGACTAAGTACTCCACTCACGCCTGGGCAGTACTAGAACTGGTGTTGAAGTCAACTTATCCTTCAGCTCATCAAATGGCAACTAACACGCTGTAAGGACACAATTCTCCAATTGAGTCTTAATGTAGTTTTGGCTCAATTTCGGACAAAAACATTTATGTCATAGGATAGTGTTCAAGTGTACCTTTTTCAAGCCTATGATGTGTTTCGTTGAAGACGTAGCGGCAAAGAGTATAAATCTTCATCAAATGTCGTGTTCATGTGCCTTGTTTCTACGTCATCAACAGTGGTTCCATACTTCCAAGGTATGAATGCATCTTATATATATATAGGAGCTTGGAACAAGTTTATTGGGTGTTAGGTTTTAAAACTGTGATTTGTTTTCAGAAAGTTTTTCTATTAAAAACTTAAATATATAGTATAAAAAGTTTTTGGGCTAAAAATGATATTTTTGGAACTTTCTGTAAGTTCGTTCGAAGTGTCGTTCGAACGAGATTGTCGTTCGAACCACAAGTCGTTCGAATGAGTTTGCCAATGAGTTCCCATATTGGCCACTGGAACTTCGTTCGAAATGTCGTTCGAACGAGATTTCCAATGATATTTCTAACGAGTTCACACCGGAACTTCATTAGAAGACTCGTTCGAACGAGATTTTAGGCTGGAAATTTTTTTGGCAATTTTTTCCCACTTTCCCCACTTGTTTCTACACTAACTTTTCTCAGATCTTATAATGTGCAGGAACAACTTTTTCTAAACTAACTTTTTCATAACATTCTAACTCCTAGAGAGAGGTTTGAGAGTTGATTATTCCATGAGAAAGTTCATGAGTTTAAGTGTTCATTTTATAAAGAAAAATTCTTTAAACACTTAGTTACACCCATATTTATTTCTTCCAAGTTCATATATACATATACTTTTCTTGGAGCATTTTGGCACCGGTTTTTTCATCTCTACATTTGTTTGAAGAGAAGTTTGGGTTTTCTTCGAAATCCCTCAAAGAAGAAGAAGAATTGTTTAGCTGCGGCTTTCTCACATGGTGAAAGGCACAATGTGTGGTTGACGGTGTACCTATAGTCCGATAGGTGGTTCCGAGATCGCGGTGGAGCTCTGTGGTTATCCGCTAGGCAGAGGTGGTTACAAGAAGACGCGTCAAGGCTTGAGAGGGTTCGAGTTGAGGAAGTAAGTCATTTGTCTTGTAAATGTAAATTCCGTACTTAGTGGATTTGAGGCTAGGGACGCCCGAGGTTGTTTACCGTTGTGGGTTTTTCCTCATACATCGCGGCGTAGTGTGATTGATTTACTTTTATCTTGCGTAATAACTTAGAACGCATGCTTAGGATAATTCAAGATAAAATTGGTTTTAATTGTCACACTTAATTTAATTTGGTTACAATTAAATTTGGGTAATGTTTATTTAATTCTAGTCTATTATTAAAACTGGTTTGGCCTAATTTGGAAATATGGATAAATATGACTTAGGCAAATTCTAGGACTTGGATTAATTATGTTTAAGCAAAAATGTTTAAATGGACTAATCTAATTTCACTTGGTTTAATTTTAATTTGAAAAGTAAATTAAAATTTGTAATTTGTTTTATTGAACCGTCTCCTAACGCTTCCGCATATATTTCACAAGGAAATTGATTTCAAAGTAAAAGAAGTTTTAAAATTGGGGGTTTCCACACACATTCACACGCATTGTCCCAAACAAACGGTACACCCTTACGGGTCAAATTAGTCATCGAGCCCTCAATCTTCAAAAACCCTCGGATGAACCGTTTGTAATACCCGGCTAACCCCAAGAAGCTACGTTAATCTGTCGGTGTCGTGAGATGTCCACACTCCCTCACTATTGACATTTTTCTCGGGTCCACTGATATCCCCAACTTAGAATGATCTGCCCTAAAACTGAACGTCCTTCAGCTAAAACCCACATTTCTCATACTTAGCATACAGTTGATGCTCACGTAGTGTCTGTAGAACGCGACACAAATGCTCGGCATGTTCCTCTTTGATTTGGGAATAAATCAGGATGTCATTTATAAAGACAATGACAAACTGATCTAAGAACTCTCTGGACACCCTATTCATTAAGTCCATGAATATAGTCGGTGCGTTGATGAGCCCAAATGGCATAACTCAGAACTCATAGGAACCATATCTATTCAGAAAAGCAGTCTTCGACACGTCCTGCTTCCTGATACGTAGTTGATGGTACCCCGACCTCAAGTCTATCTTCGAAAAGTAGGCAGCTCCTCTCAACTGGTCGAATAAGTCATTGATTCAGGACAACGAATATTTATTTTGTATTGTGACTTTATTCAACTCTTTTTAATCAACACACAATCGTAACGACCCATCTCTCTTCTTTACAAATAGCACGGGAGCACCCCAAGGTGAGGTACTCCTATGGATGAAGCCCTATCCCAACAGTTGCTCAATCTGATCTCGTAACTCCCTCATCTCCTTCGGAGCCATATGGTAAGGCACACGGTCTATTATCTAGTGCCTGGTGCTAACTCTATTATAAAATCTATCTTCTACTCGGCGGTAGTCCTGGTATATCCTAAAATACATCGGCGTACTCAAGGACAATAGGAATCGAATGAAGGGGAATCACAACTCTCGTAGAGGTCTCCTCCTCTATAGAAAATAAGTGAGTGGGCAATCCTCCTTTGTAAAGAGGCATTGCCACTATAAACATCTCCTGACTAGGGATGGTGAAAACAATAGTCCTACTAAAGAAATCTATCATGGCCTTATATGAGACTAGCCAATCCATCCCAATAATAGAGTCATACTCGGACATGTCCAAAACAAGAATATTGGATGGAAAAATAAGACTCCCAATCATTATACTAACACCACGACAGATAAAGAAAATAAGTGTTCTATTTCCTAACGGCGAGTCTACACATGTCACTATACTATCGATCGTGTCTAACAACCCTGTGGCCATGCAAATCTAGTGTCTATGAAAGAGTGTGAGGCCCCCGTGTCATATAAAATACCCCCCATAGACCCATGGATAGAAAATATGCCCTCAAATGCGGGTGGAGCCTATGGAACTGTTGCCTGGTGGACGTTATATACATGCCCATACTGTAACTGTCCCTATTGAGGTGGGACAGTGGGAATGGCAAGTAATGCTGGCATCTGCGGTGGCACTGGAAGAGCTACAAAAAAATAGGTCTATGGGGCTCCTGGTGAGCACCCTGCTACTGCAGGAACTTGCCCTTGTCGGGGCAATCCAGTTTCCTATGGCCAGTCTTTCCACAAGAAAAACATCGACCAGTGAAGTTCCCTCCCCTCTGTCCCTGTTGGCCGTTGCCACCTCTCCCTTGACCCTAATGGACTTATTATCCCTGTTGGCCTTGATGGTCATGCTACCCCTACTGTTGGCCCTAATGGCCATGCTACTATTATTGACCCTAATGGCCATGTCTAAAGCCACCGTGGCTCTATCTGAAGCCTCCAAATAAGAATGCTTAGCAAAGTCTCCCTATTAGCAACCCTGCTCACTCTGTCTGGACTGTCCCTAAGATGATTGTGCCCCACTAGCACTACCTCCTCCAGTCCTGCCTTACTGGTTGGACTCTCCTACTCACTTGCTCCCCTTCATATGGAAGTGGTGGTCCTGGAAATGAAGTAATGCAACATTCAGTACATCCGTGTAACTCTTCAGGGAAAGATTACCAAGAAGATGCTGCCTGGTCCTCCAAGTAAGCCCATTAGTGAACAACTGAATCCTCTTCTCTTCAGTAGGTACCTTTACTGGCACCAGATTCATCATCCTAGTAAACTCCCCCTCATATTCAGCAACGGTCCTCCCCTTATGGGTGAGATCCAACAGTTTTTGACTTATCTCAATCTGAACGGCAGAAGGGAAGTATTTGCTATCAAACCGCACCCAGAAATCCTGAATCGTCAAAACATCACGCTCCTATGCAATAGTAGGGAACTCCCACCATTGTAATGCTGCTCCAACTAGCTTGAAAGTAGCTAGTATATGCCTTTGCACCTCCGTGCACTCATATATCCTCAAATGTCGTTAGATATCCTTCTTCCATTGGCTCGCCACAATAACATCAGAACTCCCATGGAACTCTGGGGGATATGCCTTTTAATAGGCATCTCTGACTCGTTCCCAAGAAGAAGGGAACGCGTGTATTGGTGCTGAAGTCACTGCCTATGCTAGTGGTGGGGCCTGCTGAACTATGGCTAGTACTGCATTAACTGCCTGAGCAACGATGGCAGCAACCTTGGCAACATTCATTGTACCTTAATCCTGGGCTGGCTGTGGCTCTGGTTGGGCATTTCTAAAATGAGAAGGATTTTATAAGTCCACATTTGTTAAATCTTAAATAGTTGAAGACGTAATCATGTAATCAAGAATGCAACAATCCTAATAATAGGGCTCTATATCAAATAACGCTAAGTGAAAAGCATAATAAGCCGTACGGATCCTAAAAGACTATACCACTTATGACACCCAACCCAATTAAATATCGGGTGATAAGTCCTCTATTAAATTAAATCAAAGTATCCACTTGGTTCATACTTAGCATCACTGTCGAAAAATATTTATTTTATTAATCACCTAATAATTAATTAAGCTAGTGTCAAAAAACTTTTTTATCTTTTTAATCCAACATGAAACCAATTAAATTAAATAATAAACCACATTCGATCCATACTAAGAGTAATGAAAAACTTAATAGTAAGTTGAGACTGGATAAAACACACCAGTATAAGAATCCAACATAATAATGTATGAATGAAAACTAAATCCAATACTGCAATAAAAGAGTACAATCTTTGATAAATGAATACAACTAGGAATGGGCGACATGATAGAACTCAAAGCTCTACTCAGTAGAATCAGGGATGATAGATAGTGGAGGCATCTAATAGCGAGAACCTTCAACTTCCATAATAGCTACAGCACGTCGATCTTCGGAGAACTCCTAAGCTGGACGTCCCTGTGGCTAGACACCTACAATAATGTACATAGGAGAAATAGATTTGCAAGAAACGGGTCAGAGCCTGAGTGTAAAATAGTTTCAAAACATTTTAGCAAGTATTTAATATGCTTCAAAGTAAATACTATATGCATGTTAGATTTTCATCTCTCACTTGAGCTTCTCAACTCTCAACTACTATGCACGCCTAACGTAACTCTAACTCATTCTAGTTAATGTTGACACACCTAGATAGTTTGTAATCATAAGTCTTCTAAACTAACCCTCAATGTGTACACTCGTATAACACATATACTACAGTATTAGGCATTTCCATTACTCTCTAACTCAAGTAATACTTGCTCATTAAATAATTAAGTATTCAATACTTCAATTAATTTAGATTCTTTTATCTTTATTCTCTACTAAATCAATATATATATATATATATATATATATATATATTCAGCACACTATCATATATATATACTAATACTGCACCCCTGGACTCAGCTATTGGCGCATGCATACTCTATTATCAAGTCCCGATACATCTCGTACTAAAGAAGGACAATTGATTTGATGTCTCTCTGAACCATAAACACAAATCACAAAAACTTATGAGGCGAATATAATTCCCAGCCAAATGGGTCACGCACATACTTACGCTCCAATTCAACCGTTGAACTATCATACTCTCAGATAGTACATTTCTAAGGTTCTATGTTATCGCTACAAGTCTAAAATCCCCCTGCAAGGACATAAATTTTCAATTGAGTCCTTGTATTGTTTTGACTTAATTTCGTGAACAAAACTTGTTTGTAATATGTCATAGGGAGATTTATTTGTGTCACGATTCCACTTGGTCTATGACGTATTGAAGAAATTGAAGACGTTGCGGCAAAGCTTCAAAGAATTAAATCATTCCGAAGTTTAATTGGTGCAAGTTTAATCGTCTTCAAAGTTGACGGCATTCTGAGATCACTCAGGTATGAATGCGTATAATTAATGGTGCTCGAAATTATTTTATAAAAGATAAGGATGTATTTTTATATAGAAAATATATTTTAAAATGTTTTTAAAAGTGTTTTAATTGTTTACACTACGTTTTATTCTCATATACTCGAAATATAGTTTGACTTATTTGGATCTCCTTTAAAAGAGACGTTTTGAACTAAAAGTTAAAAAGTCAAACTGCCACGTCAGCTCGTTCAAACGACTTAGGGATCTCGCTAGAACGAGATGCCTATGTCACGCGAACGACATGGCATTGTTGTGCGAACGACACATTTTTCGAGGCGGCGCTTTTCTGTTATTTAAAACGTGTTTCTATTAGAGTTTTGTAAGTGTGCATCTGGAAAAAATATAATACATTCCAGTACGTTGTTTGTACATGTTTTCTAAGGTTTACTAAGCATAAACACATCCTTAGAGTTTGTAAAGATCCGAGTTATCATTCTTATATGTTTAAGTGATCTTGTTGCACCAAAGTTGTTTCTTCTATCATTGAACATCAAGGTTTTGCGGTGAAGAAAAGAGAATGACTTCTTGTTCGACATCGTAAACGAATCAAAGCCAATCGGTGGACACCGAGACATACGTGGACGCGTGTGTTGTGGACAGGTATCGTGGAAGACGGAATTTATGCATGGGCACTATTGAAGAACGGTAGATGATCAAAAAGAGCTTCAAGACTCGTGGGGATCTAGTCTTAGTGTAAGGCTAATCGATCTTTGTAAAACCATTGTTCATAGCGATTGTCTGGCTTGGGCTGTTCGAGGTTGTTTTCTCATTTTGAGTTTTTTCCTTGTACATCCGACGTTGTGAGTATTCTTTACTTTATTTTACTTTCTTTAATCACTAGATGCATGTTTAGGATTAATCAAGATAAAATTGGTTTAAAGTAAGAATTGGGTTTTACACAACTTGGTTTGGTGCATAATTAAAAGTTTAATAATTTTTGGTAATAAAATTTTGTTTCATTTGAAACACACATATTGGTCACCATTTCAAATTGGTATCAGAGCTAGAAAACATATTTTATTTGTTTTGTGATCCGGTACGTTTGTTTATCTCTCTTGTGTTTGTTTTCTCTCGATGGATTCTCTAATCTTTGACGATTTACATCATTTGAATTTAAAGTTTGCAAAACGTATTGAAGTTTTGGAGAAAGAAAATTATGGTTTCAAAAATAGGATTGAATATATGCAAAATTTTCAAATTCAAAGAGATATTTGTCGTGAGCACTTTAGTTCCTTGTTTAAAAATTTCAATATATTAAAATTGGGAAAAAAAGGAGAGTGATGATAGAGTCCTAGTTTTAGAAAAAGAGTTAGAGGATTTAAAAAATTCTAAAGTTTGTGCCGTTGAGGAAAATAATTCGATTAATGATTTCGTGGCAAGAGAAAGGCTCTTAGGGATAAGTTTGCTCACATTGAGGGGGAGCGAGATAACCTTCTAGGGGTAATTGAAAATTTAAAGAAGGAGTCCCGAAAGTTTGAGGAGTCTAATCGTTTGCTTGAGTCGAAAGTTTTGAATTTAAAAAATGATTTAAATGACTCGAGTAGTGATGATAGCGACTTATCTTATTCTAGTGGTTTGAATGTAAAAGCCAAAACTATAGTTTGTTTTAGAGCATCAACCACATCTGAGGGTATTAGAAAAGGTCAATCTAAAGGTCCCGTTCCTCGTCGTGTTTTCACATGTTCGCATTGTGGAAGGAAATGTCACCTTAGGAGTTTTTGTTTTGATCTTAGAAAAGACCCTGGGAAGATTAAACGTAGTGTCCCGTTGGTTTATGATATGGATTTATATTCTTATAATGTCCCATTATTTTGGTTTGGTTTATGATATGGATTTATATTCTTATAGTGTCCATTAGTTTGGTTTATGATATGGATTTATATTCTTATAATGTCGTTAACTTTCATTCTTCTGTGCTACATTATTTTTGGACGACAATTTAATGCTTTTATAAATTTGAATTTGATCAATTTTTGTGGATTTGAATCAAAATTGGTTGGTTGGTTAGTGAATATGACTAAGCATAAATTGTTCTGAATTTAGCCCCTTAATTTAGCAATTTTAATATCTCGAACAACGTAATTGATTTTTTTTTATCCCATATCATTTCTAATGACTTCTTCTAACAAGTACCCCGAGTTTTGCGTATTTCTTATTGATTTTACAGGTATTTAGTGCAAGAAAAGAAAGAAAGAAATCGGAAGAAATGAAGAGAACAAAGGAAGACAAGTCAAAGGGCATTTTCGTAATTTTGCAGCCTTAGTCCAGAGGTGGGTCCAATTGGAAAGTTGAAGATATTCTAATTACAAGAACACTGGAAAAAATAGCACCTCAATCCGAGCTACGGTGAAGAAGTTACGAGGCTTTGAAGTTGCGAGATAATGAAGAGAAATTGACCAGAAAAGAGGATCGGTCTGGCCAAATAAAAAAAGAACTGATCCGGATGGAGAACAGGACCGGTCCGATAAAAAGAGGACCGGTCTGACTGTTAAAATTCTGAAATTTAATTTAGAGCTGAACAGATGCAAATCTGGCAATATCTCGTACAGCTCATCGCTATTAGCTGCCAAATCGTGTTGGTTGGTGTTATAAAAGGCCAAACCCTACATCCTTTCAAGGGGAATCCTTTTGAGAGTGCCTTTTCACTTCTTTGGTAGACAATTTTATATTCTTAGAAAAACCCTAGTTTGTAAGTTTGAGGAACAACGAGTATTCTGGATTTAAGTCCATCTCTTTTCCCTAGTGCTGATTACAAGTTTCAATCTTCAATCCAAGTATCAATTTCCATTCTCTTATTTATTCCTTATTTTATTTTCAATACAATTCTCAATTGTTTTGCAATTTTCTTTTGAAACAATGTTTTTTAGATACATAATTCCATGCATTGTTATGAACTTGTTTTCTCATAAAACCATGTCTAGATAAATTTTCAAGGGTTGGGATACATGAACCCATCCTGAGGTAAATTACCCATCTACAAAATAGAGTGTAAATTAAATATTGACCGAATCGTGTATGGAAATTATACGAATATAGTAGATCTTTTAATCTCTCTTGCCCTAGGTACTTGGGATGTTTAAGAATACTATGGAAGTGTAATTGTTCTACACCGCTTTGTATTTACCTTTGATTTCATATGATGCGGGGTAGTTCCCTCATATATGTAATGCTTAGTATCTATAAAGACTGGATTCAGTCAAAATTTTAATTTACAATTCTAGTATTCTATACGGTAATTTACTAAGGTTTGGGGGATTGTATTCCAACCTATTTTCTCTCGTACTCATATCTATTTTCTTTACAATTCTTAGTGGTTTTGTGCACGTGGTTTATTTTTATTTCATCACCAATTTGAAATTTCAACCCATCAATCATCTTTTCTTTTCTTTTGAGTAACCATTTGAAGATTAAATAAACTTTTCCTACGTTATTCACAATTGCCAATTTCTGACCCCTGTGGAGACGATCCCGACTTGTCGGATTATTACTAACGCGATAGGCTTGCACTTGAGCCTAGAGAGAACGCACTTCTGAGATAAATTCTTAGTCGCGTCAAGTTTTTGGCGCCGTTGCCGGGGATCGTAAATTGGTGATTCTTAGGAAGGTGAATTTAATCCTAAATTAATTCATGTCAAAAAGAAAAAAAAATTACTAATTTTCATCTCATCTCTTTTACGATTACATGAAAAATCCCTTTCTCACCCAAGTTCACGAAAATCCTATTACCGAAGCTAATTCTGAAAATTCTCATACCACCGACTCTCCACACTTTTGGGTTCCACCTACTTCACCTAATAATTCAATCATAAGTCGCACTTTGAGTCAAACACTGAGTGAGGGTTCTGAATCGTTTGGTAGCAATATGTCGGTGCACGGTAGCATTAGTGTTGGTGCTGGAGAGGAAGAGTTACCATATCTTCCCATGAAAGATCTTTTATTTCTTGAGCGAACTGTTACCCCTGGTTGCATTTTACTCCCATGTAATGCCGGTCAGTTCCACTTTCATAATGGGATGATTCAAATTCTTCCTACATTTCATGGGATGGATTCTGAAAAACCATATCTCCATATTAGAGAGTTCGAAGAATCATGTGAGACTTTTGGTGACCAAACCTGCCCACAAGACGTTATCCGGTTAAAGCTTTTCCCTTTTTCCTTAAAGGATAAAACTAAGACTTGGCTATGGTCACTACCCCCGAATTCAGTTTTATCCTGGAGAGATATACAGATTAAGTTCCTCTCCAAGTTCTTTCCACAACACAAAACCAACTCTGTCAAAGCTCAAATACAAGCTTTTCAGCAAAATGAGAATGAAGCTTTCGACAACTGTTGGGAACATTTTTAGGAGTTATTTAGTGTTTGCCCACATCATGGATTCGAAAAACATCATCTCATTTCAGTTTTTCATCAAGGGCTTACTTTAGCATCTAAACAACTTGTTTAGACAATGTGCGAAAGTCCATTCTGGGAGCTAGACTCGAGCGATGCTGAGGCTCATCTGAAATATTTAGCGGAGACTACGCAAGCATGGGATGTTTCTGACCCCAATAGTCAAAATAAAAATCGACAAGTGTCCAACTTGCCTGCTGCGTTCGATATTTATCACTTGGATAAGGACACTTTGTTAGATCGTCGATTTGACCAATTAGAAAAGAATTTCAGAGACATACTTGAGGTTCAATTAAGAGAAGTCGCAGGACCTATTCAAGCAAAAAAGGAGAAAGTGTGTGCCATTTGTGCTACTGGTCATTCTACCAAAGGATGTCCGACCATAACTGCCTACAAGGCAATGTACAGTTAGCAAGTAGAGTCATTAGGAGGGTTTCGAGGTAATTTTAATGTACCGCAACGGAATGCATATAATCAATCTTGGAGGAATAATCCTGGTTTCAATTATGGACAACCACAAAGTGGGATGGCTCCTAATCCACATGTGGCTTTGCCACCACCCCCTCCTCAATTTCAGCAAATGCCTCCTCCGATGCAAACCCCTCTGCAGGTACCATCTCCTGGTCCATATATCACTCCACCTAGGAGATCTCTTGAGGATAATATGAATCAACTCATCCAATCTCAAAAGGAGGGCAATGTTAAGTATGATCTAATGTTCACGAAAATTCATACTAGCATCTCTAGGTTGCAATCTGCATTGAATACTCAGGAGAAGGGTAAATTCCCAGTTCAAGGCCAAAGACCTCCTCTTCAAGGACAAACTACGATTAGCTCTACATCATCGGATTTGCCAGAACAATGTCAAGTTGTCACTACTCTATGTAGTGGTCGCGTAATTGATCTAGCACAACCACCTCCCAAGGAATCTAAAGCTAAAGAAGTTTCAAAATCTGAGGAGACCCCAATGACCATGGATGATAAGGATGAAGGAGTTGAACCTGAAGTTGAAGTAAAACTACCCACTACTGCTCCATTTCCTCAACGCTTGGCACCACCCAAAAAGGGAGCTTCGCGTACTGAAGTGTTAGATGTTCTGAAGCAAGTGAAGTTGAACTTGTCGTTTCTGGATGCTATCCAACAAATTCCAGCATATGCCAAAGTCATCAAAGATCTTTTGACTATCAAACGATGGCTTAAGGTGAAGAAGAATGTCTTTTTGACACAAAATGTTAGCTTTGTCCTTCTTAATGATCTTCCACCAAAATTCAAGGATCCGGGTGCACCTACAATTTCGTGTGTTATAGGAGAGAGTACAGTTGAAAAAGCTTTGCTTGACTTAGGTGCGAGTGTGAACATCCTTTCATACTCTATATATAAGCAGCTTGATTTAGGTGATCTTAAACCTACCCGAATCACTCTACAGTTGGCAGATTGAATAGTAAAAGTTCCTCGTGGGATTGTGGAGGATGTGATAGTTCAAATGGACACATTCTACTTCCCTGTTGATTTTGTCATTTGGGACACGGAGCCTTCCCTCCATTCAAGTAATCATGTTCCCATAATTTTGGGCCATCCATTTTTAACTACTGCTAATGCTTTGATCAATACACGTAATGACCAAATGCAACTCACTTTTAGAAACATGACCCTCGAGACCAATATTTTCAATATTGCTAACCAAATGGGTGATGAGGATGAAATTCATGAGGTTGGTCTTATTGAAGAGGTGGAGGATGAGCACATTGAGAAGATCATAGTTGGATATGCACTGGAAGTTTGTTTAGTGAAAGGTGTTGAGAATAAGAGTTCTTATACTGAATTTGAGCGTGAAGTGGAAGAGTTGGGAGCTTGGTTGCAAGAAGAAGTGAGTTTTGAGAAGTTGAGAGATGTTGACTGGATTTCTAGATTTGAGGAATTACCCCTGAGGGAGTCACTCATGATCCCCTCTGAAGATAGATTTCCTAGTCTTGAGTTAAAGAAACTACCCTCTCATGTAAAATATGCTTTTCTAGGAGAAGACGATACATTTCCTATTGTTGTTTCGTCTAGTTTAAAAAAATATCAAGAGGGAATGTTGGTGAATGTGTTGAGGAAGCATAGAAGTGCGTTTGGTTGGACTATAGCAGATTTGAAAGGTATAAGTCCTTTGATTTGTACCCATAAAATCCACCTCGAGGAGGAGGTGAAGCCCTCGAGAGAGATGCAAAGGCAACTTAACCCAACCATGAAAGATGTAGTTCGAGTCGAAATCATCAAATTGTTAGATGCTAGGATTATCTATCCCATTTTCGATAATAAATGGGTGAGCCCAATTCAGGTCGTTCCAAAGAATTCGGGTATGACCGTGGTTGAAAACACTAAGGGAGAATTAATACCTCAACGCACCACCACCGGGTGGCGTGTTTGCATTGATTACCGAAAACTCAATGCCGGAACAAGAAAAGACCATTTTCCCATGTCGTTTATCGACCAGGTGATTGAACGAGTAGTGGGTCATCCTTACTATTGTTTTCTAGATGGGTATTCTGGCTATAATCAGATTGAAGTGGATGTACTTGATCAAGAAAAGACGACTTTTACATGTTCGTTTGGTACGTTTGCCTACAAACGTATGCCTTTTGGGTTATGTAATGCACCAGCAATTTTTCAAAGGTGCATGTTGAGTCTCTTTAGCGACATGATAGAAAAAGGTCTGGAGGTGTTCATGGACGATTTCAGCGTTTTCGGTCCATCTTTCAACCAATGTTTAGCTAATCTTGAAAGAGTTTTATTCCGGTGTGTGGAAAAAGACTTAGTCCTCAATTAGGAAAAATGCCATTTTATGGTCATTGAGGGTGTAGTTCTGGGCCACATAGTCTCATTTAGGGGAATTGAGGTTGATCAAGCAAAAATAGAAGTAATAGCTGAGTTACCCCCACCAAAATCGCATAAACATGTGAGGTCCTTTCTAGGCCATGCTGGATTTTACAGGAGATTTATCAAAGACTTTAGCGCCATTGCTAGAACCTTGAGTAATCTTCTCATGAAGGACACTCCGTTTGAATGGAATAACGTATGCCAAGAAGCTTTCGATAAACTAAAAAGCATGCTAATTTCTTCTCCTATCATGCAAGCTCTCAATTGGTCACTCCCATTTGAGCTTATGTGTGATGCAAGTGATTACGCGATTGGGGTTGTTCTCGGACAAAGAAAAGACAAGAAAGCTCATGTTATTTACTATACAGGAGGACATTATCTGTCCCTCAGCTTAACTACTCCACTACGGAGAAATAATTACTAGCGGTCGTTTTTGCTCCCGATAAATTCCGCTCTTACATTGTTGGGTCGCCCGGCATTTGCTTCACTGATCACTCGGCATTCAAATATCTTATGTCCAAGAAAGATGCCAAACCGCGCCTAATCAGGTGGATCCTACTCCTATAAGAATTTAATCTCTCGGTTCAAGATAATAAAGGAGTAGAAAACGTCGTTGTTGACCATCTGTCACGACTCTCGTCCGACGTACCTATTGATCCCATCCCCATAGATTAGTATTTTTCGGATGAGAATCTATTTGCTACTTCTTCTCTTCCCTAGTTTACGGATATAGTAAAGTACCTTTTCACCGGAGTCGTTCCCTCCAATTGGACTCCGCAAGAGAGAAAGAAGTTCATTACTTGGTCACGCATGTTCTTTTACGATGATCCATATTTGTTTAAGTATTGCGCTGATCAAATCATCCAAAAATATGTACCTGGTGAAGAAATTCAAGGGGTAATCTGATTTTGTCATACAGAAGCATGTGGAGGTCATTTCTCCAAAAATAAAACTGCTGCAAAAATCCTGCAAAGTGATCTCTTTTGGCCCACAATCTTTCGGGATGTGAATACTTTTTGCAAATCATGTGATAGATGCCAAAGAATGGGAGCTATTACTCGCCGTGACATGATGCCATTAACCCCCATACTTGTCATAGAGTTGTTTGATTGCTGGGGTATTGACTTTATGGGGCCTTTTCCACCCTCTTTTGGCTTTCTATACATCCTCGTCGTAGTAGACTACGTCTCAAAATGGGTAGAGGCCATAGCTACAAGGACGAATGACAATAAGGTGGTGTTAAAATTCATTCAAGAGCACATACTTTATCGCTTCGGAGTTCCTAAGGCTATCATAAGTGATAATGGCACTCGTTTTTGCAATAGGGCGATGGAAAATCTAATGCAAAAGTATGGGGTCGTTCATAAGGTTGGAACGACTTATCACCCCCAATCGAATGGTCAGGCCGAGCTAGCCAATCGGGAAATCAAGAATATCTTGGAAATGACAGTCGAACCTAACAGGAAAGATTGGTCTCTCAGATTGAATGATGCACTCTGGGCTTATCGAACTGCATACAAGAATCCCCTTGGGATGTCCCCATTTCGCTTTGTATATGGGAAACCTTGTCATCTTCCTGTTGAAATTGAACACAAGGCATATTGGGCTATCAAAAGGGTGAACTTTAACATGGAAAAAGCCGGTGAAACACGCAAACTTCTGTTGAATGAGTTAGAAGAAATACGCAACGATGCATATAAAAGTTCTAAAATTTCAAAAGAACGAATGAAACGAGCTCACGATAGAATCGTCCAACGTAAGGAGTTTCATTCGGGACAGAAAGTACTTCTCTACAACTCGAGGTTGCACTTGTTTCCCGAAAAATTGCGGTCACGATGGTCAAGTCCATTCATTATGAAGGAAGTATTCCCCCATGGAGCTGGTGAACTAGAGAATCAAAAACGAGTAAACACATTCAAGGTTAACGGACAACGTCTCAAGCCGTATTTGGAAGCGGTTGTAATAGAAACCGACACGATCTGGTTGTCGGACCCCATTTAAGGGGATTGACTGGAAAAAAAAAGATGAGGTCGTCGCACCCCCGACATGTATGGGGTGAATGTTTTATATAGGAGTAATAGGATGTTAGGCTAGTTAGGAATTCATAGCTCTGTGTCACCACCAGCACCGTAGGCAGCCCCATTGGAACCTTTCACAATCCCCCTATGGTTTTATCTTATGTTGTCATCTTTTATTTCCACACCTGTGTTGTACTGAACAATTTTTATTGTAGTTATTTGCTTGTTTTATTTATCGCACTCCTTATTTCATCTTATTTGGCTTTATCGTCTTTTCGATTGTGGACAATGCAAAAGACTAAGTTAGGGAGGATGACAAGTGCATATTCATAAAACTTCGCATATAAAAAATATGAAAAATGAAAAATTTTGGAAAAAAAAAAGCCAAAAATATTTTTCTTCAAAATAAATAAAAATTGGAATTTAAATTTATCAAAAATGTGACCTTTATTCTATTTAAAGTCTCAAATTGTTAACAATTAAAATGCACTAAGCCAAAATTGACCGAAGATGGAAATTGAAAGAAAATTGACGACTTAACGAATAAGTGTGGAGATTGATCAAACCCGGTGAAATTTTGAGCCTTTCAATTGTTTAAGAGTTTTTAAATCGATCCGAGTTTATGATTAACTCAAAGTTCTTTTCAGCGTTTTAATAAGTCATTGATGATCTCAATCTTTTATTTTGATCGGTTATGGGAAATGTGTGAAATGTTGTCTGGAATTTCGTGCTAAATATATCTCTAAACTTAATTAATCTAGAGATGCATATGGTAATGTGATTAGCAATTTGGACAATGAAGTAGGCCCTCTTTTGTTTAACCCAAAAATATTAGCCATAATAAAGTTGTGAAAAAAAATTATCCCTTTGCAACCCAATTTGAAGCCTAATAAAATATTTTCCTTTCGTTTGATAACCCGAAAAACCCAAATAGCCCGGAATTGTGAAAATTGAGAAAATTCATCAAGTAAGTCCAAATTGTGCAATAAAAAAGGGGAAAGAGAAAAACAGGAAAAAAATGCTCAACAAAAACATAGAAAAAAAAAAAGAAAAGAAAAAGAAAAATGAGCAAATGCCCGAAAAAAAGCACTAATGGACGTCATAAGGACATTTTCCAATTCTGAACATTCCGACCATTTTCATTTTTACCCTTTACACTTTTTAACTCGAAAAGTCCTAACCGAGTCCGAATGGCGAAATTAATTACTGCATGGAGAACTAAGACATGAAAAGATAATAAAAGAGATTAAAATGGTGTAATTAAGAGATGATGTTTCCCATTTCCTAATAATTGTATTCCGATGATGAGATCTTTTCACCATATATTTCCTTCTTTTCAATTTTGTATGTGTGAATTTGTGTCCATTATATTTACTCTTTATATCATGCATACCGAGAGAAAACAACCACAATCCGAGTGATTTGTTTGTGAGTGCATCCGTAAGAATTTGAATCAAATTGAATTTTCGGAAAGTAACGTAATGCTCAATCGGTGGAAATTTGAGGTTTAATTTGTGGCTTTGCACACACACACTATGGTTTGAGACATTTGAATATGAATTTATGGTGATTATTTTTTGAAATGTTTAAATTGTATAATTTTTAAGTATTTTGATATTTATTTGAGCCAATAAAGAATTTTGTGGATGTATTCACTGCAAACCCTCATGAGACAAAACTCGTCCTACTAGGGTAACCTAGGAGTTTAAAGGCTTGTTGCATATGCTCAATGCAATCGCTTGCCTGCGAAAGTGGAATTTTATTTTAATAAAGTAATTCTCAAGAGTGGAACTTTGATTAGCTTCATTTACATTGCCCGGGACGTGCAAAGTTCTAAGTTAGGGGGATTTGACTAAGCATAAATTCTTCTGAATTTAGCCCCTTAATTTAGCAATCTTAATATCTCGAACAAAATAATTGATTTGATTTTATACCATATCATTTCTAATGAATTCTTCTAACAATTAATCTGAGTTTCGTGTATTTCTTATTGATTTTACAGGTATTTAGTGCAAGAAAAGAAAGAAAGAAACCGGAAGAAAGGAAGAGAACAAAGGAAGACAAGTCAAAGGGAATTTTCGTAATTTTGAAGCCATAGTCCCGTGGTGGGTCCAATTGGAAAGTTGAATATATTCTAATTACAAGAACACTGGAAAAAACGTCACCTCAATCCGAGCTACGGTGAAGAAGTTACGAAGCTTTGAAGTTGCGAGATAATGAAGAGAAATTGACAAGAAAAGAGGACCGGTCCGGCCAAATAAAAAAAGAACCGATCCGAATGGAGAACAGGACCGGTCCGATGAAAAGAGGACCGATTCGGCTGTTAAAATTCTGAAATTTAATTTAGAGTTGACCAGATGCAAATCTTGGAATATCTCGTACAGCTCATCGCTATTAGCTGTCAAATCGTGCTGGTTGGTGTTATAAAAATCCAAACCCTACATCCTTCCAAGGGGGGTCCTTTTGAGAGTGCCTTTCACTTCTTTGGTAGACAATTTCATATTCTTAGAAAACCCCTAGTTTGTAAGTTTGAGGAACAAGGAGTATTCTGAATTTAAGTCCATCTCTTTTCCCTAGTGCTGATTACAAGTTTCAATCTTCAATCCAAGTATCAATTTCCATTCTCTTATTTATTCTCTATTTTATTTTCAATACAATTCTCAATTGTTTTGCAATTTTCTTTTGAAACAATGTTTTTTAGATATATAATTCCATGCATTGTTATGAACTTGTTTTCTCATAAAACCATGTCTAGATAAATTTTCAAGGGTTGGGATACATGAACCCATCATGAGGTAAATTACCCATGTAGAAAATAGAGTGTAAATTAAATATTGATCGAATCGTGTATGGAAATTATACGAATGTAGTAGATCTTTTAATCTCTCTTGCCGTAGGTACTTGGGATGTTTAAAAATACTATGGAAGTGTAATTGTTCTACACCGCTTTGTATTTACCTTTGATTTCATATGATGTGGGCTAGTTCCCTCATATATGTAATGCTTAGTATCTATAAAGACTGGATTCAGTCAAAATTTTAATTTACAATTCTAGTACTCTATACGGTAATTTACTAAGGTTTGGGGGATTGTATTCCAACCTATTTTCTCTCATACTCATATCTATTTTCTTTACAATTCTTAGTGGTTTTGTGCACGTGGTTTATTTTTATTTCATCACCAATTTGAAATTTCAACCCATCAATCATCTTTTCTTTTCTTTTGAGTAACCATTTGAAGATTAAATAAACTTTTCCTACATTATTCACAATTGCCAATTTCTGATCCCTATGGAGACGATCCCGACTTGTTGGATTATTACTAACGCGACAAACTTGCACTTAAGCCTAGAGAGAACGCACTTCTGAGATAAATTCTTAGTCGCGTCAGAATACATTAATTTGGATTTTAATCAGTTTAAGCATTAATATAAAGTCTGTGACATGACCCGAATTTGAAACAATTTTTTAGATTTGTATTCTTATAATGTCGTTAACTTGTATTCTCTAGTAATTTAATTCATTTGAATTTTAGTCAATCTAATGCTTTTATTCATTTGGATTTGATCATTTTCTAATATATATGTTTCTACTAATAACAATAATTTTTGCAGGAAATGTCTACATCAGGGTGTCAGGGAAGCGAGGGTAAGGAAGGCTCGTCTAGCACTAGGCCCCTAAAGTGGGGTAAATTAGGGACCTTAAAATCTAGGGACCTGGAGTTGCTGAAGATGATTATTGACCCCTGGTGCACATATTGGTTGAAGGTTCCCTACGAGCTTAAGATGGCCATCTGGACGGCATTACAGGTACTTTCTCATTTTCTTATTATTTTGTACTTATTTTTATATTTTATTTTATTTTATAATTTAAATACAACTCACTCACTTTATTTTGTTTTGTATTTATTCGACAGGAACAATTTGGCTTACCCCCATAATTAAGTGACTCCATGTTGGAATAATTCAGAGATCAGTATAAAACATGGAGAAAAATATGTGTGTACGGTACTTTAGCCAGGATTTGGAGTCCATCTTGCGACTTAAGGACATGGTACCCACGAAGGAGACAATATCATTTGCAAGCTGACAATAGTTTGTCAATAATGAGGTCTCGGAGAGGCAATTATTTTCTCATCAATCGGTGAGGGAAAATCGGGTCAAGAAGGTCGATGTACACTACTCTGGGCATACGTCTTATACCGAGGTGGAGCACGGGATGGTAAGTTTTTAATGTTATTTAATTTTAGTTTTATTTTATTATATTTAGTGATAATTATATACTAATTTTTTATTATCTTATTGTAACACCCCGTATTTTTATTATATTAAATAATTATGGGATTTATTATTATTGTTGGATTAATTAAATTTAAAAAGTGGGAAAATTAATTATTAATTAATTAGGACTAAGAATAAATATTAACTAGCATGACAAGGGTTAATACTTATTGTTGAGAATAATGGAATATTACTGTGTGAATACATAATATAGAATTATGAAAGTTTATAAATTGTCGAGAGTGGAAAATACGATAGTTTGGTACATTAAGTCAGGACGCATGTGTAAGTCGTGTCGGGACTAACTTAATGGATTAAAGAAATAAATTATATTTAAGTAACTCGTATGGTAATTTCGAGTGCGCCTTTGAGTCCAGAAGGGTCGAGATAGTCAGAAAATTCTACCCGGGTATTTTATTTGGACTTCGGGATGTTTTTAGGCCTAACCGGCACCCAGTAGGGGTATTTTTGTCCTTTGAAATTTTGGAGAAATTTTATGGACGAAAATTAGGAAATTAAATATGGATGTACGTGGTTTAGAGGGGGGTTATCAGTTCTAAACCTATGAGAGAGAAAAGAGACGGGCACAGAGGAAGGAAGAAGGAGCCATAGGAGTTCTTGGTGCATAACTCAAGAACTCACACCAAAAATCTCACCAAAGCGTAGATCGGGAGATGATAAACGCACCTATACCAATATCACTAGTGGATCACCTTTGAAATTAAGGCAAATGTTTATTACTTGTTTTCTTTTAGCACCATTATGTTCATGTTAGTGTAGGATTGTAGAAACCAGGTTTATACATAATTTTGGGGAAATTAAGGAAGTTAAATTCTTAATCTGGTATGAAATTGAGGATAGATTGATTTATCCATTTATGTAGAGGAAAAACCATGATGTTTTATGTATAAATGATGAACTAATCTCTAAATTACATGTTCTTGGGTTGGAGATTAAAGAACTAGGGTTCTGATTTGTTAAATTGGGGATTTTGGATTTTATAGATGAATTATGATGATTTAATGCTTTATAGTTAGGGTAAATCATTTATACATGTTAGAACATCAATTAAGATTGTTGTTTTGGTGTTTGGTTTGATAAATTTAGAGGTTTTATGACTGAAATTCTGAGGTAGATGAAGCAGTAGCAGGTCTGGCCAAACCAGAGAAATGCTCAATCGCGTTCTAATGAGATTGAGTCTGGTTCGAACGAGACAGAGTGTCGCGCGATGTCATTCAAACGACGCCCTATTTGGTTCGAACGACAGCTCCAAAACTGGAAAATTTCCAGTTCAATCCAAATTGAGTTATACGATTACTTTGAGTGAGGGAGAACTTCCAGTTGATGATTTTATCCCAGTGCAGAATTATTTGGGGAAGTATTCCTAGCGTAGTACTTTAATATTTGGATAGGTGAGATAACCTTGGGAATTTCAAGCGAGTGAATAATCGAATAAATTACATAATAAGTAGTAATGAGAAGTATACTACGTGTAAAAATATATGTATGGTTGGGTGAATACCTGGATTTTTGTAGGACGTGGGGAATGCCTATTATTATATAATTATTATTGTGTGTATAGCATACCTACGCTGCTTGCTATCAGGAGGAGGTTTTCGCGTATGGGGAAGTCTTATCATGTGTGACCCATTGGGGGGATATTTTACTTGTACCCTGAGCATATGAACTTGGATACGTGCTATCTGAGACGTAGGATAGTTTCGACGGCTGAATAGGAGCGTAGATATGTGAGTGATCCATTTGGCTGGTGAGTATGCTCGCCTCCAATATTTGTGTTATGAGATTATGGTTCGTGAGAGACGCCGAGCTAATTGTAAATATGCAGCGAGCGATGCGCCGGGACATGATAGCAGAGTATGCATTTCGCCAACTAGTACTAACCAAGGGGTGCAGGATTTGTATATATATGTATAGGGATGATGTGACTATATATATATATATATATATATATATATATATATATATATATATATATATATTTGTGAATAATTCTAATGTGTGAAATTAGCAAACTTATAAATGTTGGTAATCAAAGTAATTTCAGTGGGTAAAAGATTTACTATCAGAATAGTGAATATAATATACGGTTAATTGGAATAAATGATCTTAATAGCGTATTGTATTGACGATACGGGTTACTACTTTTAGATATATTTAGAGGTATAAGTCTATGATCCAGTTGGGAACATTATGGATAATTAGGTCAGAATAGACGTACGTTAGGCGCGCACAATAGTGGAGAGGTGAGAATCTCATGTGAGAGTTAGAAACTAACATGCACATAAAAATTGCATTATTGCAACTTTATATACTTGTTAAAACAAATATTTTCATAACTCGGGCTCTGACCCATTTCTTGTTATTCTTCTCTCTTTTGCTATATATATATTATTTACCACGTGCCCAGCCACAGGGTTACCAGACTTAGACGCTTGGATCATTTAGCGAGCTGCAGTGGTTGTGGGAGTTGCAGGTCCTTGCATTAGACGCCCCTATTAGTTCTTTTTGTTCCTTTTCAGACATTTCTCTGAGGACATGTTTCGCCCATCCGCATTATTTTTATTAGAAATTGTACTCAGTTTACTTTAGTAGTTTATTTCAGTTACACTTGCGGATTTTATGGTCTGTTGGTTTTAGACTTGGAACTGGAATGTTTTATCCCGTATGATTTATTTTAGTATTTGATTCATGTCAAGTATTTATTATATTATTGTGGAATGGGAGTAGCTTATATCTTAAAGAATGGAAATTTATTAATGGATTAATTGGGTACAATTAAATGGGAAAATGTTTTAACACTTAGCTTAATTATTTATTAGGTAATTAATAATATTAAATGTTTTCGACAGTGATGCTATGAATGAACCCACCGAACATTCTGTTTTAATTTTAATAAAGGACTGATCACCCAATATTTAATTAGGCAAAGTGTCACATGTGGTATCAGAGCATCAGGTTCTAGCGTCCTTAGGATCTGTACGGCTTATTATGCTTCTAGCTTAGCGCCCTTTGATATAGAGCCCTATTATTAGGATTGTTGCATTCTAAATTTTATATACTTCGTCAGTTGTGTTGAGTTTTGTTAAAATGTGGACAAATAAAATTCCTTCTCATTTCGGATGCCTCCGAGACGAGCACCGAGAAATAGAAATGCCCAGCCCGATCAAATAGGAGCTTAGACTCAGGGAATGATGAATGAAGTCTAGGTCGCCGCCATAGTTGCTCAGGCGGTGAATGCATCTTTAGCGGTGGTACAACAGGCCCCACCCCAGATTCAGACTGTTTTATTTTCAGTTCCAGAGTAGTTTCCCACTGTATGGAAGAGGGTTAAGGATGCCTTTCAGAAGGCACATCCCACAGAGTTCTCGGGAAGTTTTGACATCATCAGAGCGAGCCAATGGAAGAAAGACATCCAGAGGCATCTTCGCATGTACGAGTGTACCGATATTCAAAGATAGCTACTGGCTTCCTTCAAGCTAGTAGGGATAGTGATGGGAGTCCACCACCATTTTGGAGGAGAGGGACAACATGTCAATTCAGAGCTTCTGGGTGCGGTTTGATCGCAAATATTTTTCTTCCGTCGTGCAGACAGAGATAAGGTGGAGACTGTTAAATCTCAAGTAAGAAGGTATGACCGTTGAGGAGTATGAGAAGGAGTTCACGAGACTGCTTAATATAGTGCCAGATGAGGCACCTACCGAAGAGAAGAAAATTAGGATGTTCATGGATGGATTGACCTGGAGGATTCGTCATCGCCTCATAGGTAATCTGTCGTTGGGTACTTACACTGATATACTCAATGCTGCCATGTTACATTGCCAGGACCACCGCTTCCATCACTAGGGGAGAAAATGAGCAGGGGAGCCTATCTTGCAGGGCCGGACAGATGGTAGTAATGCTAGTGGGGCACCAACAGCTCAGGGGAAAGTCCATCAGGGTGAGCAGAGTTCCCATAAGGGGGACCCTGCTAAGGGATTTCGATATGGTGATTCTACGCATGGATATGGGGGTTATAGGCAGGGCCAGTCCAGTCAGCATGGCCATCAGGGCCAACATCATTATCATCAGGGCCAGAAGCAGGGCCAGAAGGGCCAACAGCGGCATCAACAATGCCAACAGGGCCAGTGGATGGGCGGTAATGGCCAGTAGCATTGAGGCCAACAGGGGTAAAGGGGAGGTAACTTTAGCGGCAGGTGTTTTTCTTATGGCAAGACGGGCCATAGGAAACAGGATTGCCTCGATAAGGGCAAGTTCCCCTAGAAGAAACCCCAGAGACCCATATTTCTCGCCGCCCTATCAGCAGTGGCACCAGTCCCAGCTTTGCCCGCACCCACGATTCAGCAGGGCCAGTTATAGTATGGATGTGTTTATAACGTCCACCAGGCAACACCACACCAGGCACCACCCGCAATTTAGGGTACATTCTCTATCCATGGTACTATGGGGTGCGTTTTATTTGACACTAGGGCATCACGCTACTTCGTAGCCACTAATTTTTCACGGGCCACGAGATTGTTAGATAGAGCAGATAGTGCAGTGACATGTGTAGACTCACCACTGGGTAATGGATCGATAATTTTCTTTATATGTCGGGGAGTAGGTATAGAGATTGGGAGTTTGATTTTGCCTACAGATATGCTAGTCTTAGATATGCACGAGCATGACACCATTATTAGCATGGATTGGCTTATTGCTTATAGAACCATGATAGACTGTTTTAGTAGGACCATTATTTTTGCTATTCCGGGCCAGGAGATGTTTCTGGTGGTGATGCCTCGTCCTGAGGGAGGATCGTCCACCTATTTATATTATATAGAGAAGGAGACCTCTAGGGAGATAGTGATTCCTATTGATTCGATTCCTCTAGTTCACGAGTTTTTCGATGTGTTCCAGGATATAGTGGGACTACCGCCTAGCCGAGAGATAGACTTTGTTATAGATTTGATGTCGAGCACTCGACCAATTGCCCACACACGGTACCATATGACTCTAGCTGAGATGAGGGAGTTATGGGATCAGATTGAGCAGCTGTTGGGATAGGGCTTTATTCGAAGGAGTACCTCACCTTGGGGTGCTCCCGTACTGTTTGTAAAAAAGAGAGATGGGTCATTGAGGTTGTGTGTGGACTACCGTGAGTTGAACAAACTTATGATACAGAATAAGTATTCGTTGCCCCGAATCGATGACTTGTTCGACCAGTTGAGAAGATCTTCCTTCGTTTCAAAGATAGATTTAAGATCGAGATATCATCAGCTACGTATTAGGCAGAAGGATGTGTCGAAGAATGCTTTTTTGATGAGGTATGTGTCCTACGAGTTTTAGGTCATGTCGTTTGGGCTAACAAATGAACCAGCTGTATTTGTGGACTTAATGAAATGGGTGTTCAGAGAGTTCTTAGATCAGTTTGTCATTGTCTTCATAGATAACATCCTAATTTATTCCCAAACTGAGGAGGAGCATGTTGATCATTTGAGGCGGGATCTTTAGACTCTGCGAGAGCATCATCTTTATGCCATGTATGAAAAGTGCAGATTCTGGTTACGAGAGGTGCAGTTTCTGGGGTACGTTGTGTCAGAATTGGGGATATCAGTGGACCCGGGCAAGGTATCAGCGGTGAGGGAGTGGGGACAGCCCACGACACCAATGAAGGTGAGTAGCTTCTTGGGGTTAGCTAGACATTATCGGCGGTTCATTCGAGGGTTCTCAAAGATTACAGGCCCATTGACAAATTTTACTCGCAAAGGGGTGAAGTTCATTTGGGATGATGCTTGTCAGTTGGCTTTCGATGAGCTAAAGGATAAGTTAACTTCGGCGCCAGTTCTTGCTTTACCCAAGACAGGGGTGGAGTACCTTTTATATACTGACGCTTCTCTACAGGGACTTGGTTGAGTACTTCAGCAGGAGGAGCAGGGTATAGCTTATGCCTCCCGCAAGCTTAAGACTCGTGAGAGGAATTACCCCACCCACGACTTGGATCTAGGAGCAGTCGTGTTTGCCCTATGAATTTGGAGACACTATTATTGGGGGAGAAATTTTTCCTGTTCACAGACCACAAGTCACTGCAATACTTGATCACTCAGCGAGAGTTGAACATACGTCAGCGCAGGTGGCTGGAGTTTGTGAAAGATTACCAGTTCGAGATACAGTACCACCGGAGGAAGGCCAACGTAGTTAGCGATGCGTTGAGCCGTTGGCCAGTAGGTGAGGTAACGGAGGTGAGGAAGGAGAAATAGAAAGAGTTGAGACATCAGGATGCAGTGGCCCGATCCTTTGTGTCGGTCATGACAGTCACACCAGAGATTGTTACGAGGGTGATCCAGGACCAATCCGATGACACGTTTTGTCAGGACCAGATTATGCGACTTCTAGCCGAGGGCGTAGAGTCCTACTTAGTGAGTTCATATGGAGGTTTGCGATTTCATGGGAGATTAGTGGTCCCGAAAGGGGAGGACTTACGTCATGCAGTGATGACAGAGTCACATGCATCTCGATTTGTGGTCCATCCCAGAGGGGATAAGATGTACCAGGATATGAGGCGACAATACTGGTGGAGTGGGATGAAGAAGGACATTGCGGAGTTCGTGTCCTTTTGTGCCACTTGTCAGCTGGTAAAGGTGGACCATCAGAGACCACCAAGGTTACTTCAGCCGCTAGAGGTTCCTATGTGGAAATGGGAGAGCATTTCCATGGATTTCATCATTGGGTTGCCTACCTCACAGAGGGGTCACGGTTCTATATGGGTAGTAGTGGACCGGTTGACCAAGGTAGCTCACTTTCTTTCGGCGTGGACAAACTACACTACGGGACAATACGCCCTGTTATTTATTACTGAAATAGTGAGGTTGCATGGGGTGCCCGTGAATATCGTGTCCGACAGAGACAATATTTTTGTGTCACGCTTCTGGGAGAGCTTTCAGGAGGCTATGGGTGCTGAGCTGCAGTTGAGTACAACTTATCATCCACAGACTGAGCGTAATAATCAGATGCTGGAGGATATGTTACGCATATGTGTCCCTGATTTTGGAGGGGGTTGGGAGTCGTACCTCCCACTGGTGGAGTTCTCTTATAATAACTCCTATCAGTTTATGATCGGCATGGCCCCATTTGAGGTTTTGTATGGCAGACCTTGTCGTTCTCCCGCCTGTTGGTTAAAGGTGGGGGACAACAAGTTACTCGGACCAAAGGTGATTCAGGACACGTCAGATAGGATTGAGTTGATCAGAAGCCGTATTCGGGTAGCCCAGGATAGGCAGAAAAGCTACGCTGATGTAAAGCGGTCCTTCAAGGAGTTTAACGTGGGGGACCAGGTTTTACTGCGAGTGTCTCCTATGAAAGGAGTGATGAGGTTCGGGAAGAAAGGGAAATTGGCTCCGAGGTATATGGGACCATTTCCCATTGTCGAGAGGATCGGACCGGTGACATACAGACTTGGGTTGTCGAAGCACTTGCATCGTATTCACGATGTATTCCACATTTCGTCGTTGAGATGATATCTTCGAGATGAGTTGGCCAATGCTCACATTATGATTGAGGAGATTGACTTGCAACCTCACTGTTCTTATAAGGAGAGACCTGTGGCTATCCTAGACCGTAGCGAGAGGAAATTGAGGTCAAAGGTAGTTCCACTTGTGCGGGTTCAGTGGGAGCATCATAATGTAGAGGAGTCTACTTGGAAGCGAGAGGAGGATATGCACGAGAAATATCCAGACTTATTTTTACGAGGTATGCTTTACTTTTGGAATTTCAGGGTGAAATTTCGTGATTAGGGGGAAGTATGTAACACCCCGTATTTTTATTATATTAAATAATTATAGGATTTATTATTATTGTTGGATTAATTAAATTAAAAATGTGAGAAAATTAATTATTAATTAATTCGAATTAAGAATAAATATTAACTAGCGTGACAAGGGTTAATACTTATTATTGAGAATTATGGAATATTGTTGTGTGAATACGTAATACGGAATTATGAAATTTTATAAATTATCGAGAGTGGGAAATACGACAGTTTGGTACATTAAGTCAGAACGCACGTGTGAGTTGTGTCGGGACTAATTTAATGGATTAAAGAAATAAATTAGTTTTAAGTAACTCGTATGGCAATTTCAAGTGCGCCTTTGAGTCGAGATAGTCATAAAACTCTACCCGAGTATTTTATTTGGACTCCGGGATGTTTTTAGGCCTAATTGGCACCCCGTAGGGGTATTTTTGTCCTTTAAAATTTTGGAGAAATGTTATGGACGAAAATTAGGAAATTAAATATAGATGTACGTGGGTTAGACGGGAGTTATTAGTTCTAATCCTACGAGAGAGAAAAGAGAGAGGCACAGAGGAAGGAAGAAGGAGCCATAGGAGTTCTTGGTGCATAACTCAAGAACTCACACCAAAAATCTCACCAAAGTGTAGATCGGGAGACGAGGAATGCAACTATACCAACATCACTAGCGGATCAGACCTTCGAAGTTGAGGCAAGTGTTTATTACTTGCTTTATTTTAGCACCATTTATGTTCATGTTAGCGTAGGATGGTAAAAACCATGTTTATACATAATTTTGGGGAAATTAAGGAAGTTGAATTCTTAATCTGGTATGAAATTGAGGATAGATTGATTTATCCATTTATGTAGAGGAAAAACCATGATTTTTTATATTTAAATGATGAACTAATCTGTAAATTACTTGTTCTTGGGTTGGAGATTAAAAAACTAGGGTTCTGATTTGTTAAATTGGGGATTTTGGATTTTATAGATGAATTATGATTATTTAATGCTTCATAATTAGGGGAAATCATTTGTACATGTTAGAACATCAATTAGGATTACTGTTTTGGTGTTTGGGTCGATAAATTTAGAGGTTTTAGGACTAAAATTTTGAGATCGACGAAGCAGTAACAAGAAAACGTAGCAGGTCTGGCCAAACCAGAGAAACGCTCAATCTCGTTCGAATGAGATTGAGTCTGGTTCAAACGAGACAGAGTCTCGCATGATGTCGTTCAAACGACATCCTGTTTGGTTCGAACGACAGCTCCAAAACTGGAAAATTTCCAGTTCAATCCAAATTGAGTTATACGATTACTTTGAGTGAGGGAGAACTACCAGTTGATGATTTTAGCCCAGTGCATAATTATTTGGGGAAGTATTCCTAGTGTAGTACTTTAATATTTGAATAGGTGAGATAACCTTGGAAATTTCGAGAGATTGAATAATCGAATTAATTACATAATAAGTAGTAATGAGAAGTATACTACGTGTAAAAATATAAGTATGGTTGGGTGAATACCTGGATTTTTGCAGGACGTGGGGAATGCCTATTATTATATAATTATTATTATTGTGTGTATAGCATACCTACGCTGCTTGCTATCAGGAGGAGGTTTTCGCGTATGGGACAGTCTTATCCTATGTGACCCATTAGGGGGATATTTTACTTGTACCCTGAGCATATGAACTTGGATACGTGCTATCTGAGACGTAGGATAGTTTCGACGGCTAAATGGGAGCGTAGGTATGTGAGTGACCCATTTGGCTGGTGAGTATGCTCGCCTCCAATATATGTGTTATGAGATTATGGTTCGTGAGAGACGCCGAGCTAATTGTCCATATGCAGCGAGCGATGCGCCGGGACATGATAGCAGAGTATGCATTTCGCCAACTGGTACTAACCAAGGGGTGCAGGATTTGTATATATATGTATAGGGATGATGTGACTATATATATATATATATATATATATATATATATATATATATATATATATATAGAGAGAGAGAGAGAGAGAGAGAGAGGTTCCTGTGCACACTAAGTTTGCACAGTGCTGGCGCACACCATTTTTTTTAAAGAATTAAAAAAATATTTTTGAGTTTATTTTTTTATGTTATATTTAAACATCTCAACAGACCCATTTAAAAAAATCAGTTCAAAAAAACTCTTTTTACTATTTTTAAAAAATCGGTCAAACTTTCGCAGCTTTTAAAGTGCTTAAAAGTAGAAAACGTTTGACCGATTTTTTAAAAATAGTAAAACAAGTTTTTTTGAGCTGATTTTTTTTACATGGGTCCGTTGTAATGTTTAAATATCACAGAAAAAAAAATCAACTCAAAAATATAGTTTTTACTATTTTAAAAAAATAATGTGCAAACTTAGTGTGCACATGAGTGTGGCTCTCTCTCTCTCTCTCTCTCTCTCTCTCTCTCTCTCTCTCTCTCTCTCTCTCTATATATATATATATATATATATATATATATATATATATATATATATATATATATATATATATACATACTTGTGAATGATTCTAATGTGTGAAATTATAAAACTTATAAATGTTGTTAAGCAAAGTAATTTCAGTGGGTAAAAGATTTACTATCGGAACAGTGTTAATTGGAATAAATGATCTTAAGAGCGTATTATATGAGCGATACGGGTTACTCATTTCAGATATATTTAGAGGTATAAGTCTATGATCTAGTTGGTAACATCATGGGTAATTAGGTTAGAACAAATGTACGTTAGGCGTGCACAATAGTGGAGAGGTGAGAATCTCATATGGGAGTTCGAAACTAACTTGCACATAAAAATTGCATTATTGCAGTTTTAAATACTTGCTAAAATAAATATTTTCACAACTCGGGCTCTGACCCGTTTCTTGCTATTCTTCTCTCTTTTGCAATATATATATATTATTTATCAGGTGCCTAACCATAGGGTTACCAGACTTAGACGTGTGGATCATTTAGCGAGCTGCAACTGTTGTGGGAGTTGCAGGTCCTTGCATTAGACGCCCCTATCAGTTCTTTCTGTTCCTTTTCAGACATTTCTCTTAGGTCATGTGTCGCCCATCTGCAGTCCTTTTAATAGAGATTGTACTCAGTTTACTTTAGTAGTTTATTTCAGTACACTTGCGGATTTTATGGTTTGTTGGTTTTAGACTTGAAACTGGAATGTTTTATCCAGTCTGGTTTATTTCAGTATTTGCTTCATGTCGAGTATTTATTATATTATTGTGGAATGTAAGTAGCTTATATCTGAAAGAATGGAAATTTATTAATGGATTAATTGGGTATAATTAAATGGAAAAATGTTTTGACACTTAGCTTAATTATTTATTAGGTGGCTAATAATATTAAATATTTCTGACAGTGATGCTATGAATGAACCCACCGAACATTCTGCTTCAATTTTAATAAAGGACTGATCACCCGATATTTAATTAGGCGGGGTGTCACATTTATTTCAGGAGACGAGGAGTGGCCCTAGCGGTAATCCACATAGGCTCGATGCCTATATGGCAATTCAAACGAAGAAAGGAAAGGATGCGGAGGTCAATCCGTACGTGGCTTCCACTATTGTAAGTTAAAATATCAATTATGTTATAAAAATAAAAATTTATAATTACATACTTTTTTATTAATTTAGCTAACCATGTTCCTTTTTGTTGTTTCAGGAAAAGCTTAAGGAGGTGCACAACTCCCATAGGGATGCTGACAAGGCATCTCTCGTTATGGACGCACTCAGCCAAGTGTTCGGGCGAGATCACAAGGGTCGTACTCGGGGGTGAGCTCTCGGGTGGGGAAGTTGAAGCTCGTTAGGATTGCGTCGAGCAACATTAGGCTGGCTCGTAAGGTGGACGAGTTATCGACCAACCACGGCGAGAAGTTAGAAAACTTGGAGCGAACGATGCATAAAATGTTCGAGTATATCTACGGTGCTTTTAAAGGCCAGGTAGATTCCTTCTCGGGGAAGGGAAAGGAGAAAGTGGTGAACGAGGGGACCATTGCTCCGTCTTTTTCACCCTTACCCACACCGATAATCTCACCACCCCCACCCCCACCCCCACACACACATCTACATATGACATATTCTCCACCCTCACCCATACCCCCATCCCAAGGTCATTTTCAACTATTGGTTGGCCTATTGTGTATATAGTAGACACACAGGGTGGCGATGGAATAGCTAGGGGTTGAGGGACCTAAATACACACCCTGATACTATAGTGAATAACCGTCTGTTGCAACCGTACAAGGCACGTGTCCGCGTCACGAATGTGTACATGAAAAAAGAAAATGAACTCGTGTGGTTTAATGAGTAGTGCGGCGTTAGTACTATTGAGGTTGTTCCAATTCCTATATGGTATGGCCTACCTTCCTCCTTCAAAGTGATGACTATTGAACAATTATTTGTAATAATTTCATTACTATTTGTTTATTATGATTATGAACAACAACTTTGAGTATTGAATATATTGAATGTTATTTATTATTTATTATTTGATATAATGATTGAATGAATGTTGTATGACTTTAGATCTTATTGTTTGATATAATGATTGAATGAATATATATATATATATATATATATATATATATATATATATATATATATATATATATATATATATATATATATATATATATATATCATTCCAGATGGAGTTAACACTCTAGTTTTCACAATAATAAAATATTTTTTAGGAACACCAAGTAATATAACCTCAAGAATTCATGATCAACAAAGTAACCTTAGATGCCCAACTTTAAGCGATTTTAGATGGTAAAAAGATGTTTTCACATCACGAGTAATGCTTAGAGATGATAGTAATGAACCATTTTGGAAAGAAAAATTTATTAATGGTTTACCAAATTTATTTGCTCATAAAATAAGAAAAGTTCTAAGTAACACAAATGGACACATTGATTATAACAATCTTACATATGGAGACATAATAAGTACAATCCAAAAAGAGGGATTAAAAATGTGTATAGATATGAAAATAAGCAACCAGGCTAATAAAGAAAAATTAAAGGCAAAATATGAGATGGAAAATTTTTGTGAATAATATGGTTTGAACCCTGTTGCACCATCAAGAAATAAAAATTACAAGTCATATCCAAAACAATACAAAAGACATAGAAAAAACTATTTCAAAAATAACAAATTTTACAATAAAGAAAATAAGGAATTTTATACAAAACATAAAAAACCACAAACTAATCCACAATATAAGAAAAATGACAAAAGTAAAGTAAAATGTTATAAATGTGGAAAAACAGGTCATTACAAATCAGAATGTAAAGTAAAATCCAAAATTAACCAGTTACAACTATCATCTGAAGTAACACAAGAAATATACAAAAATTTTGAACTAAAAAATTCTTCTAGTGAAGGTGAACAAAACACTGATTATGAATCATCAAGTTACTATGAATCAGGTACAAACTCTAGTTCTCCGAATATAAAATTAGGATGCAAAGACAACTATTATAAAACTATTAATATTCTCACTAAACAAAAAGAACAAGAAGAATTATTAATTGATTTAATTGGAAAAATAGAAAATCGAGAATTAAAATCACAATACCTTTCAAAATTTAAAAAATTATTATCCAAAGAAGAAAGTGGTATAAATACACAAAACAAGATAAGTCTTGATAATACTTTAAAACAATTTAAAACTCACAAGAAAGTTACATTATAAGATCTCCAACGAGAAGTCAACATAATTAAACAGGATATCAAAAACATCAAAATAGAAATTAAAGAGTTAAAACAAGATATCACTATTTTAAAAGTAGACCAAACTTTCCAAAAGCAACAAGTCATCTCCTCGTAAGAAATTGAACCAGGAGCTGAACAAGAACCTAAAATAGTAACAACGGAAGAAATTGATCAGCAATTAAATATCATAAACCAAATTAATTTACAAAAATGGCATGTATAAGTAACTTTAATTATTAACAAAGAATATGAGATAAAAGTCATAGCATTAATTGATTCAGGTGCAGATTTAAATTGTCTACAAGAAGGATTAATTCCAACCAGGTATTATCATAAAACATCTGAACGATTAAACTCAGCCAATGGAAGTAAAATGCAAATCAAATACAAATTACCCAAAGCACGTATTTTTCAAAATAATGTATCTTACAAAACTCCTTTTGTTTTAGTAAAAAATATGACTGACAAGGTAATTTTAGGAATCCCTTTTCTTGGCCTTCTATATCCGTTCACAACTAGTGATAATGGAATAACCTCCCTAGCCTTATTTCAACAAGTAAAATTTGAATTTCTTTCAAAACCAGAAGTCAGAGATTTAAAAACGCTCAAAGATTTTTCAATATCGGTAAACCGTCTTCAATACAAGATACGACAATTAAATTTTTTAAATAAAGAAGTAAGATACAAGAGGATTGAAGACCAACTTACTAATAAGATTATCCAAGATAAAATAGAAAATTAAAAATTAAAAATCACAAATGAAATCTATTCCGATCTACCAAATGCCTTTTTACATAGAAAGAAACATATAATAACTTTGCCATACACCAAAGATTTTAGTGAAAAATTTATCCCTACCAAAGCAAGACCAATCCAAATGAATCAAGAAGATATGGAACTATATAAAGATGAAATTAATGGTTTATTACAAAAAGGAACTATAAGAAAAAGTAAATCTCCTTGGTCACGCCATGTATTCTATGTCAGGAAAAATGTCGAATTAGAACGCGGAGCACCCAGGCTAGTCATCAATTACAAACCACTTAATAAAGTTTTAGAATGGATAAGATATTCAATCCCAAATAAACGTGACCTCATGAACCGATTAAATCAAGCAACTATTTTTTCCAAGTTTGATATGAAGAGTGGATTTTGGCAAATACAAATCCATGAAAAAGATAGATACAAAACTGCATTCACAACTCCCTTTGGTCACTATGAATGGTGTGTCATGCCATTTGGGCTCAAAAATGCACCTAGTGAATTCCAGAATATCATGAATGAAATATTTAACCCTTCATCCCATTTTACGATTGTTTATTTAACCCTTCATCCCATTTTACGATTGTTTACATTGATAATGTCCTCATCTATTCCCACACAATTGACAGACATTGGAAACACTTATGTTCATTTACTTTAAAGACTATGGAAAAATATTTAACTTGGTCTTGGAGGTCTGTAGGTAGGATTGCTAGGATTACCCATGTTGTGTCCACCACCGAGAAAACCAAGAAGAAATTTGACTTTTAAATTTTTTATCAAAGCAAAGAAACCAAGAATGAGTGCATAACTCATTTTGGTAAAAGAGAACTTTAAACCATGCTTCAATATAATCATAATAACTAAACTGAATTTGATGACTTGGGAGGGTTTTTAGAATGGAGGGATGGGATCCCCAATCTTGAAGAGAGATTATATTATTAATGTACAAGGAATGGTAAAGAATTCTCGACGAATCGTTGCGATCGGTGATTGCTTTGTATGAGTAAACAATCATTTGTACTGCTTTGTATGAGTAGAGTTTTGTCTTTTGGACTTTTTACTAAAGTGTGGAGATTTAGATTTGTCCTTAAACATTTGTAATAAATTCTGTAAATTAAAGCAAGTGGTTTACTTCCTTCTAACATTTCATATCCAGATGTTTTAATATTTACTTCCTTCTAACTTTTGTCTTTTGGAATTTTTACTAATGATTGTTTAAAGTAACTTCTTAAATATAAAATCAACCATCATTCCCCAAAACAAATTGTTCGATTCTATTCCGGAGTCTGGAATAAAGCGCAAAGTAATTATAGTACTATTAAAAAGAAATATTATCTATTGTTTTATGTGTTTCGAAATTTCAAAGTGACATTTTAAATCAAAAAAATTTAGTCCGTGTGGATTGTAAAAGTGCAAAATATGTTTTAGAAAAGGATGTCCACAATATTGCTTCTAAACAAATTTTTGCTAGAATATTATGAAGAAGTAAATTAGAGTCACTTCTACTAATGATGAAATAAAAAAGTTATTGAGCAAAATAATTACACTAACCAATACTTGAATACTTTAGGAAAACAACTAGAATCCATTGAAAATAAGTCAGATAAACCAAACCTACCATATAAAATAGAAATACCTTTAATTCAACGTTCGGAGGTCCGAAAAGGAATAAATTTACAAAGCCTGATAAAACTCTAGATAAAATAGAAAAAATGCTTAAAGATATCAAGGCAGAGTCATCAAAGAATATTAAAACTATCAACAAAAAAACCTATATTAACCAAACAGACTCATCCCAAGAATCTACTACAGATGAAGATATCCAGACTATTGAAAAACAATTTACTAACGTTGAATTAAATAGAATAAAAAACTCCAGAGTACTCCAACCACCTTAACAAAAAATTGGTATACAAGACCAACACCCCCAGATATGCAATATGAAGAAAGAAATATACACAATCAATTCTCGGTTTCATCGGATAGACTTTGTGAATGGAACATAGATGGATTATCTGAACAAGAAATTTTAAATAAAATGTAACACATATCTATGGTTGCCAACAATTACCTAAACAATCAAAAGTAAAATTGTGGAAAAAGTAAAACTATGGAACTAGACAAAGAATTTGATCTAAATAATCTATTCATTTTTAAAGCTTTTAAAGGAACCTATTTTCTTCTTACAATTTTCATGTTTGTTTTCTCAAAATGTTTCAATACATACCCTCTCATACCAATCAGCTCAAGCCACTCTATTGGGTGTTATTGTTTGGATAATGGATTTACTGTTCAGGTGATCTAACAAGTGGGATGTGAAAACACAAAGGGTGTAAGAATCAAATCAGTTAGAAATTGGCTTTAAAGGAGAACTGGAATTATAAATCAAACACAATAACTGGGAACTTCGCTCTGATACCAAAAGGGGAAGCAGCGCATATGATAAAAACTAAAATTTAATATTGAAAACTGAAAATTGAAATTACAATAATTGAAAGTAAACTTACAAAGATTACTAATTAATACTGTTGGTTGAACCGGATGAACTTGAAGCATAATGTTTAATACAAGATAAGAATGAAAACTGAGAGAATAATAGAGAGATGGAGAGAGAGAGAGAGAGAGAGAGAGAGAGAGAGAGAGAGAGAGAGAGAGTTTGAAGTAGTGAGATAGGAAATTGGACTCTCCCTTGAATGGATGACTGAATGATCTATTTATAGTTGAAACTCCTTTGCTTTTACATCGGGTGAACTGCTTTAATCTTGGGTAACTGACTGCTTTAACCTTGGGTAACTGACTTTAACTTCGGGTGAACTGCTTGAACCTTGGGTAACTGACTTTAACTTCGGGGTGAACTGCTTTAACCTTGGGTAACTGATTTTAACCTTGGGTAAACTGCTAGCTAATAGACTGTAAACCCGTGTGACAGCACTGTTCATGAATAGTAACTTGTCGGGGAATATTTTAATCATTCGGTATTGTTCATGAATAGTAACATGACGAGGAATATTTTTACTACTCATGAATAGTAACTCATCATTAAATTTTGACCAAATATTATCCTGTAAAAATATAATAAATTTTATATATATATATATTTTTTTTTTTTTTTGCTGTAACAGGTCAAAGTAGACTGTTGGGAAGTGGCAGTGGCCATAACTGCCCGACAATTTTTTTTTTAAATTTTGCCAAGTATTATCACGAACTTTGACCGTGACAAGTCCGTGACAAAGAAAAACTTGTCACGAATTTTAACCATGATATGTCCGTAGAAAGTTAATAATTATCACGGACGTGTCACGATCAAAGTCCGTGACAATTTTTTCTATGTCACGAATTTTTCATGGTCAAAGCTCATGATAAGGAAAAACGTGACATGGACTTTAACCGTGATACGTTCGTGAAAATTATTTTTGTCACCCCAAAACTTATCATGTTTTTTTACCGTGACAAGGGCACCTTGTCAAGGTTTTTTACGGTGACAATCTGCCAGTTTTGGTATAGTGGTTGGTAACCTGATTCAAGTTTATCATAATGTATTTCAGCACATGTCAAATACATGAATGTAATTATTCGTTAGAGTTGGGCCGGACACTCTTGTAGTATAGTGGACTGGTCGTCCATCTCCGAAAATGTTCCTAATGAATAATTTAGTCCCCACAATTGCCCCTAAAATCTATGGGTCGAGACTTGTTGGGCCAGCAGATTTTGAGCTTGATGCAAGTCTAGGATCCACGGTTGTAAGGTCGACATGACACATTCGTAATATCCTTCAACTACTAAGGATACGCGGGTTTGAGGTGCAATATGAAGTGCTAAAATCTTCCTTGGGAACTTCTCCTCATCATTTCGCGCAAGGTTCAAACAGATTTCAGCTTCTAGCAAACCTTCACTTTTCATTCCAATATTTTTCTTCGTGATCTTTACTCATAGCTTCTTCTCTTGTTCTCCATATTTTCAGAGCCTCTCCGTACCATTTTCTTCTTATAAGTCCTTCTTCCTTCCTTCCTTTCTTCATCGTTTTCTTTCATAATCTTTCTTGTTTAAAATTCTTACTTCAATGGCCACTCTTCATGGCAAAACTTTTGAAAAGTTTAGAGAAACGTACTCCATCCCTGACTGGGTGGAGATCGACTCTACCCCCATGCCCAAAGATGTCTGGGACATGAATGAAGGGTACAGGATTTACACCCTTGTTGTGGTCCAGGGGGCTTAACCTTTCCCCTAAACCATTTATTTTTAAAAGATTTCAATTATTTTGAGGTCGTTCCTGTGCAATGTGTCCCCAATACTTGGGAAAAAGTGAATAGGGAATATAAGTATCAACGAACTTTATGGGACCAATTTGGGGGTCCCAGAAATCCAATTCTTCTACGTCTGGTCGCATACTTCATATGGTCTTCTGTACCTAAAAGCAAGGAGGGCTAACAAAATTCTTGTTATGGACTACCCGTTTCCAATAAAGGATATTGGGATTAGGGTTATATCGCCAAGAACTGGCAACATCCTCCCCTACTTGAGGGTGAAAGGTACAGAGGGACTTTGTGCCCTGATTAGGGGGAAGATCACATAGGTCGCTATTTATCTTTTCTTTATAAATTGCTGACTTTTTTTTTTTTTACTTGTTGTGTTCGTTGATGTATTCTTTCTCTATTTTTGTGCAGCCTATGCTAAAAAACAAAGAGCCTTCTCTCCACCATATAAAGGTTGCTGACCTCCCGAAGGTCTAGAAAATCAGGGATAGGTTTCCTTACGGTGAACATCCTCGATTGGCTGCCTATCTCCTTGAATACATCAATACCAATTCTAATTTCATTGCTCGACTGATAAACGAGATCCCTAAGATCATTCTTTCGAACAAAGAGACTTCTGGTTCATCTGGACCAGTGGATGTTGATTCTTACTCCCAATGAAGAAGAAGAAGAAGAAGAAGAAGAAGAAGAAGAAGAAGAAGAAGAAGAAGAAGAAGACCAAATGGCTCCCCTAAGGAAGATATTGTTGTTGGGAAATGATGACGATGATGATCAAGTCTTTCTTTCTGCCGAGGTCCTGGCCTTAAAGAAGTCAGAGAGGGATTCCCCCAAAACTAGTGGTTACAGCTCGATAGCCAAGGAGAAACAAGGAGAGAAAAGTTTCTCTTAAAGAAGAAGAAGAAGAAGAAGAAGAAGAAGAAGAAGACAATTAAGGCCTCTATGAAAACTTTCTCTTCTCTCTCCATTACTCCTCAGGGAGACATCATGGCCCTCAACCTAACCCTTTCCCCCGGTATTCTGGGGAGGGGGGGAGGTAGTGCTTGTTGTCGATCACGAGCGCTCAATGAAGTTGGGTCCTGACCAGCTATCTCTGAAATCTGCTCAAGCCCTTGCTTTGGTAAGTTTTCTTTTCTTCGTTCGTTTAATCAGCTTGAACTATTTCGCTTTTTAATTTTCATTCGTTATTTTGTTTTGCAATTTGTAGCAGGTTTAACCACTCTTTTGGACGGTCGTGCCGACCAATCCAAGAAGAACCAAGAGTTGTTTGAGGCTCTGTAGAAGGCCAGACGGGACTTGGTGGAGCTCGGCAGGCCTTGAGATGGAGAGGCAGACTGCTATGCAGGCGATGGCCGAGCTGAAAGCGGCTAACAGTCTTATAGCCTTAGATAAGGACAAGCTCGTCGAGGAGGCCAAGAAGCTAAAAGGTGAGGTCCTCGGCATTAAAGAGGACAACTATACAGAGGGCTGGAAAGCGACGTACGACGATGTCTAAATCCAAATCGTTTATGCCCGAAAGGTATCCTTTGAAAAGGGATGTGACCAAGCTTTGAAGGCAGCTGGGGTCCCTCTTGACTTAGTTGCTCGAGAAGCATCCGTCAGGTCCTTCTTCGATTGTTGAAGAGGAGCCTTCTCGTGGCCAGCCTGCCAACCAAGATGGGAAAGCATCAGACCTGGTCGAGAAAACTGCTACAAAGGGAAAGGCTCCGGAGTCATCCGAGCAGGTGAAGTAATACAGCTTTATAGATTTAGGCTTTTCTCTTTTATTTTTGCTCAAATGTTGTACTTTCCTTTTCCTCTGTTGTAATGGCTTCTGCCTACCTTTTCAATTATCAATGAAAAAACTTTCCTCCTTTACTGATATTTCTTTTTATTTTTGTTCTCTTTACTGGTCGTAGCTTGTTGTCGTGGACGTTTCCTCCAATAAAAAATCTTGATAAGTTGCTTGGTCCTGATGTGAGCGAGTAAGGTCGTCGCATGTTTTTAAAGGCTTGCAAGGCATTGAAGGCGAGGACTGAAGCATACAAGGACCAGTCTGAACTGGTTGCCAAGTTGAAGGATGATCTCCAAGACTTAGAGGCTATTAGCTCCTTAACGCAGAAGGAGATAACTGACCTTAAGGCCCAGTTTACAACGAGCAAGGATGTAGGTAAGGTTGGCGAGCTAGTTCAATTGAACAATGGTGCCCTGAAGAAGAAACTTACTGAATTAGAGGAGGATTCCCAGAGGAAGAACGGCATTATATCTGAGTTGTAGAGATACATAAAAAGGCTCAAGTTTTTGTTTAGGATGGGTCATCGGGATCAATGGTCGGTAGGCTATGACAAAGGCTGGCAGGATGCACCTATGAGGTTGCAAGAGGCACAAGACGTTGCATACAAGCATGGGTGGTTGAACGCCCTTAAAGTGCTCAAAGAACCTAAAGAGTCTCAGTTATGGTATATGTACCAGGTGGACTGCATAGCGTATCGTCGACGTCCCTTTGGGAAGGACGAGCAATGGATTCCTCTGGATGCTATCCCTCATCAACTGCTCAATGATTTTGAGGTGGATCCTGGTAGCGAGGATGAGTTAGTCCCTAATCTGAATGATGCTCAAATAAGGGAAATAGAGCAATTTTGTCTCGCCAACTATAAAGTGTCGTATATTACTTTATAATTTTGACCACGTAATTAACATGTCTTATACTTTGGGCCTTTGATGACTAAGTAAAGTCAATATCATACGTGTTGTACTTTGGGCCTTTACCGACAAAGTAAAGTTAATATCAGTTATTGTCGCATTTTTCCATTTCATTATGCCTTTGCATGTATTATTTCAGCTCCCTTACCTTTAGGTCGTGTCGTCACACTCCCTTAGGCCTAGGAAAGACAATGGCAAAAATGCACTTGGTTAATGGGCCATCCACCCGTTCAGAATTTTTTTCAACCAATCAGGGTTGGCTTTTATGCCTAGGGATCCCCCGTAGGGGCTTTTTATTGTTGCATGGGCAACACGTGAGGTCATTTGTGTTTAAAGATAACACAGACTTGTGGACCCTTTCACTTCACTGGAATAAAATGGACAACTTATTATAGTTGAATAAAGAGGGCCTGAGGATTTTGCTTAATTGAAATAAACTAAATAGCTTTCTGTAATTAACTTGAACCCTATTCGGCTCGAGGAAGTCCCTTGATTGGAATAAGCTGAATAACTTACTATAGTCAAGTGAACTGCTGCTCGACACTCAAAGATGAAGACTAATTACTTATAAATGATGCATAAAATTGAGATAATCAAGATATTGAAGCAAAAAGGCCTTTACTTATTCATAACGTAAAATGATAATTGCGAGCAACGTAAGTTTCAAATAAAAAAATTCATAAACTGAATGTGCTTAGATATAAGAAGTCTAGAAGTAGAATTTCTTGAGGTTGGTCGCATTCCATCCTCTTGGTTTTCTCTACCCTCCATTGTTTCTAAGTGATAATCTCCTTGAAGGGCATCTCTGACCACCTTGAAAGGTCCCTCCTATTTTGGCCCCAGTTTTCCATCCGACAGTCTTACGACGCTGCCGAGAACTTTCCTTGGGACGTAGTCTCCTACTTGAAAATTCCTCGAACTGACTTTTATGTTGTACTACGTTGCCAGTTGTTACTGATATGAGGCTAGCTTAATCATAGCTTGCTCCCTTCATTCGTTCGCCAAATCAAGTTCAGCGTGAAGATCATCGTCGTTAAGTCCTTAGTCAGTCAGTCCGGTTCACATGGTCTGGAGGCCAGTTTCTAGCGGTATGATGGTCTCCATTCCATTGGTGAGTGCGAAGGGTGCTTCCACAGTTGGTCTCCTGGGCAAAGTACGATATGACGAGAGGACATGGGGAAGCTCGTCCACCCAAGTGCTCTTTTCTCTTTCCAGTAAGGCCGTCAAGCGTTGTCTTATTGGAAGCCTATGTTTGGCCATTTCTTTGGGGGTACGCTACTGAACTGTAGTGGTGTTTGATTCCATGCTCGTTGCAGAAGTTTTTGGAAAGGGCCACTTTCAAATTGTGGGTCGTTATCAGTGATGATGGCTCTTGGTACCCCAAAGCATGTAATGTTGTTCTTCCAAATATATCTCATCATATTGGCGTCTCTGATATTGGCCAGTGGTTTTGTCTCTACCCACTTGGTGAAATAGTCGGTGTCAACCAGAAAATACTCTGTAGGTAGTGATCCCCCTATATCTAACTCCTATTGTGAAAATGGCCATGGGATAGTCAAAGGCCTCAACTTATTAGCCGTTTGATGAACCATTGGCGAGAACTTTTGGCACTTTTTACACTTCCGAACGTAAATACTTACATCCTTCTGCATATATGGCCACCAGTATCTGTCCTTGATTGCTTGAAATGTCAGGGCTCTTCCTCATGCGTGACTCCCACAAATCCCATTGTGAAGCTCATAGAGAACTAACTTGACATTTTTTGGGTAGATGCATTAGAGATAAGGAACTGTGAAATATCTTCTATAGAGTTTCCCACCACGTTCAAGGTAAAAACGAGGAGCCTTCAGTCTCACTTGGTGAGCCAATTTCTTGTTGGTCGGTATTGTCTCATTTTATAGGTACGCAATGATTGGGTTCATCCAGCTCGGACCTTTTTCAATGGTGAGAACCTGCTCGGCAACGATTGTCTTATCAATACTGGGCTTCGCAAGGAATTCCACTTCGATTGTTCATTTGAGGTCAGAGTCCACTACTGAGCTTAGGGGGCTGCTAAGGCGTCAACACGACTGTTTTACCCCTAGGGAACTTCTAAACGTGAACCTCTTCAAACTCTGCTATGAGCTTGCGAACCACAGTAAGGTAGGCTGTCATCCTATCATCTTTTGCATTGAAATCGCCCCTGACCTGATTGGACACCAATTTGGAATCGCCGAACACATTGAGTCGTTTTGCCCCTCAGCAGTTGGGCTTTGCGTAGGCTAGTTATCAGCGCTTCGTACTTGGCTTTATTGTTGCAGGCTTCAAAGCCCAACCTGATTCCTTATTCTATGATAATGTCCTCTAGTGTGACGAGGACGATTCCCACTTCTGCCCCTTTGGAATTGGAGGCTCCATCAATGTACAGGGTCCAGTCCTCAAATTGTGCTTCCTTGTACGATGGTTGCTCCGCAAGCTGTTGGTCGGTTCGCCCGTCTCCCGTGAATTCTAAGATGAAATTAGCTAAGATTTGCCCCTTAATCATTGTTCTTGGCTGAAAGTGAATATCAAACCTCCCGAGATCGACTAAACATTTTGACAATCGCTCGAAGAGGTCGGCTTTTCGAAGTACAACTTCAAAGGGGAATAAAGTGATTACGGTCACTGAGTGGGCTTCCAAATAGTTCTTAAGCTTCCTTGAAAAAATTACCAGAGCGTAAGCTAACTTCTCTAATGGAAAGTAGCGTTGCTCGGCGTCCAAAAGTCCTTTGCTGGCATAAAAAACAGGGCACTATCTTCCCTTCTTTTCGCATACTAAAGCTAAGCAGACTACTTGACTTTATACTACGAGGTAAAGGTACAGGGGATCTCCTTTATCGGGGATTTCCAAAAGGGGTGGTTTGCTAATATAGGAATTGATCTCTTCTAGGGATTTCGAACAGTCTTCATTCGAAGTGAGGCCCTTATCCTTCTTGAGGAGCTGAAATAATGGTCGGCAGAGCTCCGATGACTTAGAGATGAAGCGGTTGAGTGATGTGAGCATCCCGGTAAGCTTCTGAATATCACATATTGTCTTCGGTGCTGGGCCCGATTGATAGCATCAATTTGGTGTGGATTGGCCACAATTCCCCCCTTGTTGACCAGGTAAACCAGAAACTTTCTTGACTAGACACCGAATGAGAATTTTCTCGCATTAAGCTTCATTCAAAATTTTCTGAGGATTTTGAAGGTGTTGGCCAGATTTTAGAGGTGGTTGCCCGTGTGTTTACTCTTGACTAACATGTCATCGATATAGACCTCTATAGTATCTCCCATTTGTTGCCTGAACATTTTGGTGACCATCCTCTAATAGGTGGCCCCTGCATTCTGAAGGCCAAATGACATGGCCTTGTAGTAGTATAACCCCACTGGGGTGATGAACGATGTCTTGTCCTAGTCGGGGCCGAACAGCGAAATCTGGTGGTACCTCGAATAGGCGTCCAAGAAGCTCATCCATTCATGTGTTGTCGTGGAGTCCACCAGTAGATCAATATTCGATAGAGTGAAACTGTCTTTGGGGCATGCTCTGTTGAGGTCAGTGAAGTCGATGCAAACTCTCCAGCTGTCGTTACTTTTTCGTACCACCGCTGGATTTAAAAGCCACTTAGGGAATTGAACTTCCCTAATGGACCCTGTGTCCAGAAGCTTTCTTACTTCATTTTCCACCACTTTAGCCTTTTCTGGGGATGTTCGGCGCGCCTTTTGAGTGACTGGCTTGAAAGTTGGGTCCTCGTGAAGGCGGTGGCAGGCTACCTCGGCTCCCAGGTGAATATGTCCAAGTTACTCTTCAGAAAGGTTATCATCTCCTTTTCATAATCGGTGAGTGTTTTCCCGATTAGAAACTTTCTCTGCGGCAGGTTATCATCAACGTTATCCTCCTCCAAGCTTTCGATGACCCTGTCAGCGGGGTAGACCTTGGTTTCCTCCACCCGTGGTTGACCGTACTGCAGTTGCTACTTGGAAGGGTTATCCCCATCTTGGGCTTCCTCCGGGACTTCTTTTTTCCTTCTTAGCTTCTTTTCAAGGTCGGATGGCGGCGATGAAGAACTTTTTGGTAGTGGCCTGGTCACCACGAATCTCCATTACTCCCCCATCAGTAACACATTTGAGTTTCTATCCTCTGCCCATAATGGCAGGGTAGGGAGAATCAATATCCACCACCAGGAACTCAATCATCTTTGAAATATTCCCTACCCTCACTGGCAGAACCATCTTCCCCAACGACATTGCGATCTTTCGCGCAAATTTGACCAATGGATCGATTACCGCTTTGAGGTCGGCTAGGTTGAGTTTCAACTTATGGAAGAGCTCCAGGTACATTACCTCGGACGAACTCCCTTGATGTACCAGAAGCTTGTCGACGTCCCAATTCGTACTCCTAAGGGTGATTACGAGGGCATAATGATGAGGTATCCTTACCCCAATCAATTATTCCTCCGTGAAGACGATGTGTTTGTTGTAGTCGACGTCCTCTGGTCGTCGATGCTTTTTAGCCTGGCTCTTTGCGAGGTCAATCTGGAAGGTCTCTATGACTTTCGTTACCTTCTTCAGCTCCATGTGAACAGTTTTTCCTTGATTCTTCTTAAGGTCGTAGGCTCCATAGATTATTGTGAACTCTTATTCCATGTCATCATCAAGGACGTTATTCGGATTTTGGTCACTATTGGTTGCGACCTTGTTAGCCTTCTTTTCTATGTATTCATTCAGATGCCCAGCCTGGGACAGCTCCTCCAGGTGGGATTTCAAAGCTTTACAGCTCTCTGTTATGTGGTTGCCTTCCTTGTAAAATGCGCATCGCAGTGCGTCATTCCTCTTCGTAGGGTCTCCACCCATCTTTTTGGGCCAGTTCACAAATGGTTGGTCTTTGATCCTTCCCATGATCTTGTAGAATGTTTCTTTGAAGACAGTGTTAACAGCCTGAAAGGCCTTTGAAGGGTCAGCCTTGTTCCCATTTTTCGAACCGTTCTTGCCCCCATTCTGTAACAACCCGCATAATTTTCGGGATATTTTCGAAATAAAGAGGAAAAATAAAGTTTTTCATAAAATTATTTTTATTGGCAAAATATGTTGGTTATGATTTTAGAAGAATAAAACTTCAAGCGGAATTAAAATCGGAGTTAAAATAGATTTTATATTGATTTTACAATATTTTGCCTTATGGCATTTTTTTGGGCGAACTGTCAGTTTTTCGGGGTGATCGATCGATCGACCCCTGGGTAGATCGATCGACCCTCCCAGAAAACGTGCGCTGCAAGCAGTTTTCAGTGTTTGTTTTGGTTACAACTCTATTATTTTTGCCTTATTTAAAGGGGTCGTGGGTGACTATTTTTGAAGCATCTTTTGGCACAAAAATATGCAGCAAATATATTTTCTTTTCCTCTCTTTTATACACAAACAAGCCCTTTGATTTATGCTTTAAACCCTAGGTGTTTAGAGGTGTTCTTGGAGTTGTTTTGAGGTTGTTCTTAGAGGAACTTTTGGTGATCTTTGGAGCAGATTTTTTATGGTGTTATCTGCTATTTCTGGGCAGAATTACTGTTGGTCCTTTTGGTGGTTTGAGGTATGGGGTTTTACACAATATGCTCCTGAAATCTCGCGAGTATTTATTCCGTTGAATTCTTGTTAACTGAACTCATATTTTGAATTGTTAAATTCTTGGAAATCTGGAAAAATAATTGTCCAAATTATTTTCATTCACGAGGTATTATTCATGTTGTTTTGAGCACGCTGTCATGAGATTTTAATATGGCACTGATGTTGGGCACCCGTCAAGACTCCTTTTCCAGCTACTTGATAAAGTACGGCGCGGTATGGTGAGGCCTGGTGACTCCGATTAATGTGTTGTTGAGAAAGTTATTGATAAAATGCTATTGAGATTTGCATTATTTGATTTGAGTATTCGTATTCGTAACGTTGCGCTTTATTCTTCGCTAACATTATTGTTGAGCATATTCCTGTCGTATTGTGTACTTCCCCATCTTTTTCTTAGTTGGCAGGTGAGCACGGATTTGAGTGCTATGGACCAATTGGGATGATTTTAGCGAGGATTATTTGGGAAGAATTTTTAATACAAAAGATGAGAAGACTTGTATTTATTTTGATGTATAGAGCATTTGGAGATTTATTTTATTTTCGAGATAGTTAGATTGTTGTAATTATTTCGAGAGATTTGTTGTATTAATTTGAAGATGAGAATAGTGGTTTCTTGTTTTATTGTGGGATTTAGATGCTCTATACCTTGTTATTTGTGGATTAGTTTAGTTTTATCGATAGTAGCGCGCCGTTCGCTCTTCCCGGGCGGGCGGGGTGTTACAGAATGGTATCAGAGCATAGGTAAATGACCACCCTCGGGTCTTGGGTTTTGGGTCTGTTGCGTTTTTGTGGCGCATATTTTTGGAGATAGATTATTTTAGATAATCGTTTCGCGTTAGGCATCTAGATTAGATGTGAGGAATTTATTTTCGGAGACGAAATTATTTTTGGAGATTGTGGCCTGATTTTTTAGAGTTAGGCATTCGGCGAATTTCGAGGGCGAAATTCCATTGTTAGTGGGGAAGTGTAACAACCCGCGTAATTTTCGGGATATTTTCGAAATAAAGAGGAAAAATAAAGTTTTTCATAAAATTATTTTTATTGGCAAAATATGTTGGTTATGATTTTAGAAGAATAAAACTTCAAGCGGAATTAAAATCGGAGTTAAAACAGATTTTATATTGATTTTACAATATTTTGCCTTATGGCATTTTTTTGGGCGAACTGTCAGTTTTTCGGGGTGATCGATCGATCGACCCCTGGGTAGATCGATCGACCCTCCCAGAAAACGTGCGCTGCAAGCAGTTTTCAGTGTTTGTTTTGGTTACAACTCTATTATTTTTGCCTTATTTAAAGGGGTCGTGGGTGACTATTTTTTAAGCATCTTTTGGCACAAAAATATGCAGCAAATATATTTTCTTTTCCTCTCTTTTATACACAAACAAGCCCTTTGATTTATGCTTTAAACCCTAGGTGTTTAGAGGTGTTCTTGGAGTTGTTTTGAGGTTGTTCTTAGAGGAACTTTTGGTGATCTTTGGAGCAGATTTTTTATGGTGTTATCTGCTATTTCTGGGCAGAATTACTGTTGGTCCTTTTGGTGGTTTGAGGTATGGGGTTTTACACAATATGCTCCTGAAATCTCGCGAGTATTTATTCCGTTGAATTCTTGTTAACTGAACTTATATTTTGAATTGTTAAATTCTTGGAAATCTGGAAAAATAATTGTCCAAATTATTTTCATTCACGAGGTATTATTCATGTTGTTTTGAGCACGCTGTCATGAGATTTTAATATGGCACTGATGTTGGGCACCCGCCAAGACTCCTTTTCCGGCTACTTGATAAAGTACGGCGCGGTATGGTGAGGCCTGGTGACTCCGATTAATGTGTTGTTGAGAAATTTATTGATAAAATGCTATTGAGATTTGCATTATTTGATTTGAGTATTCGTATTCGTAACGTTGCGCTTTATTCTTCGCTAACATTATTGTTGAGCATATTCCTGTCGTATTGTGTACTTCCCCATCTTTTTCTTAGTTGGCAGGTGAGCACGGATTTGAGTGCTATGGACCAATTGGGATGATTTTAGCGAGGATTATTTGGGAAGAATTTTTATTACAAGAGATGAGAAGACTTGTATTTATTTTGATGTATAGAGCATTTGGAGATTTATTTTATTTTCGAGATAGTTAGATTGTTGTAATTATTTCGAGAGATTTGTTGTATTAATTTGAAGATGAGAATAGTGGTTTCTTGTTTTATTGTGGGATTTAGATGCTCTATACCTTGTTATTTGTGGATTAGTTTAGTTTTATCGATAGTAGCGCGCCGTTCGCTCTCCCCGGGCGGGCGGGGTGTTACACATTCTTGGGAGTGTCAGACTTGTCTCCTCCCTTGTTGGCTTTGATGCGACCAATTTCCCCAAGACTAGCGTGAACCACGTCCTCAACCTTGACGTTTTTCTCAATACGCGTCATGAGGTCGTCGATGGCATTAGACTCCTTCTTGGTGAGGGAGTGATGCAGCTAGGGGTGTTCACGGGTCGGATTGGGTCGGTTTTGGACCCTAATTCAAATCGAATCGATCGGTTCGGTTTTGGAAAAGGTCAGACCGAAACCGAACAGACTATGAAAAAACCCATCGGTTTCGGTTCACAGCGATTTCGGTTCGGTTTCGGGTCGGTTTTCGGCGGTTTCATGTTTTGGCCGATTTTTTTAAGGGCGGTTTTCGGTTTAGGTCAGTTTTTGAAGGTGGTTAATGGTTTTTGGATATAAAAATATAAGTTATTTAGGTTTTTTTTAATATATATATTGGTTTCGGGTCGGTTTGGTTTGAATCGGTTTTTCCCACGTATAAATCGACAACCGAACCGACATGGTCGATTTTTTATATTCGTAAACCGTAGGCCGAACCGGGCTAAAAAAAATCGCCGGTTTTGGTTCGGTTCGGTTTTCGGGTCGGGCGGTTTTTTTGCACACCCCTAGATGCAGCATAGATATGGCCGGCATACCAATCTTGAACGAAGCTACGGCAACCTACTTCGAGCAATCTTCCACTTCGTTGAAATCATCCTAATACCACTTAGCATACTCGCGAAGAATCTCTTGTGGCTTCTTTTTCAACGTGAGCAGTGAGTCCATCCTCTTCGGGTAGGAACTGCTGGTTATGAAGAGAGCAGTGAAGGCCTCAGCGAGAGCCTTGAAGATCTTAACAAATCTATGTGGTAATCTTTCAAATCACACTTCTAAACTACATCATGTAGAGTAGAAGGGATGATAAGACACATGAGGGAGTCATTATGAATCCACAGGATCATCATCTGCATGTACTGCCTAACATGGTCTATGGGGTCAGTTTTGCCATCGTAGATCTTGAACCTGGGAACAATAAACTTCTTTGGGGGCTCTTCTTCAATCGCTCTTGGAAATGGGGATTTCATCTACATGTTAAGAGCTCTCCTGGCAAGCTCTTTAGTGACCTAGCCCCTCGGTTAGCTGGGTGTTGATCCATCTCTCTCCGTACCAAGCTCCTTATGTCATCAATTTGATGATCGTCATCTCTGTAGCGTTTTTCTAATTGACCATGTTTTGATCGATTTTGGTCACGCCTAGAACTCCTCCCTCGGTTGTAAGTCTTGCTCGCCTGAGGACTAGGAGTCTGCTCGCGACATTTCTAGTTGTCTCCGTGGAGATCTCTCTCATTTATTCTAATTGCCTTTGGAGGCAAGCATTTTCTTCCATTTGGAGGCATGTGGCCTCCTCCTGCTCTTGAAGCCTCGCTTCGTATGCGTCAACCAACCTGGATATCTATGTAGACCTAAGAGGTCCATGACTTTCTTCAGAAGGTCGTCTTTGCTGACAAAACCTTGGATTTTTCTCTTGACGAACTTTAGGTCTGACTTTAGGGAGAATGGGGTCAGATCTGAGGTAGGTTACTGGTGTGGTGAGACATCGTGGTACTTCCTTCCAGTGGTTGCTTTTGTAGGAAAATAGAGAATCATTCTCCACAGACGACGTCAATTGTGAGTGCAAAACTATTACAATGAATATTTTTCGAAAAGCAAGTAAATAAATAAGGAATATAAATGAAAATCACACACACAACACAAAATATGTGGTTCGACAACTTACCTACGCCCACGGAGAGGTCATTATCTTTATTAAGTTTCTCTCAAGATTACAAGGTTTTCATCCCCTTGATCCGAGGTGAGGGTGTTACATTTATAGTAGTGTTCAAGAGGTTGAGTTTTATACGTAACCCTTCCAGCTTGAATGTAGCTCACAACTAGGGGTGTGCAAAAAAAACGCCCGACCCGAAATCGAACCGAAACAGGCGATTTTTTTTAACCCGGTTCGGCCTACGGTTTACGGATATAAAAAATCGACCAAGTCGGTTCGGTTGTCGATTTATAGGTGGAAAAAAACGATTCAAACCGAACCGACCCGAAACCAATATATATATTAAAAAAACCTAAATAACTTATATTTTTATATCCAAAAGCCATTAACCACCTTCAAAAACCGACCCAAACCGAAAAACGCCCTTAAAAAAATCGGCCCAAACATGAAACCGCCGAAAACCAACCCGAAACTGAACCGAACGGAAACCGCTGTGAACCGAAATCGACGGATTTTTTCATAGTCGATTCGGTTTCAATCTGACCTTTTCCAAAATCGAACCGATCGGTTCGATTTGAATTAGGGTCCAAAACCGACCCGAACCGACCCGTGAACACAAGTTGTCCTTGAATATCTCTACGAGATTGTTGGTAACCTGATTCAAGCTTATCATAATGTATTTCAACACATGTCATATACACGAATGTAATTATATGTTAAAGTTGGGTCGCACAGTCCTGCAATATAGTGGGTTGATCGTCCATCTTCGAAAATGGGCCTAATGAATAATTTACTCCCCATGTTACTTGATGGAATATTTTGGAAACATTTTTTATTCCACGTGTGCAACTCATACCATAACGATGAATTTGTCATTCTTACCATGTGTTTAGAATACGTGACAAAATCGTGCCTTTTATGCATTCGAATGACACACGCCAAGTACTTTTCTATTCATCTCCTGTTTTGCTTTTGCCTTTAATTCTATCTGAAATAATGAGTTTTAGAAGATTATGACAATTAGTTCATCTTTAGATGAACTCCAACCACAATTATAAAATAGATTTTTACCATTTTGCCATTTAAATTCCACTCTAAATGCGTTTGCAAGAAGGCTAAATCCTATTTTCATACCTATAATTTGAGTTAGTTTGACAACTTTTGCACCGTCATCGTCAATATAATGCACCTTTGAGGAGTAAGTCTACTGCCACCCTAGGCTTTTTTCCGGGTTTTTGGCAAAATAGCACAACGCTTAAAGATTGTCTCTTATGCTCATTTTGGGGGCGACATTTCATTTGCCATCAGAACAACTTGGGGCGACAGTTGAATATCGTCCAAATCATACATATGTACCAACACTAAGAGTTCAACCTTTTTTATTTTAGGAAAACCCAAAGCACAACGCTTGGAGTTAAGTGTTGAGAGGAAGTGCCGTTAGGGCTAACCTAGTGGCAGAGCTCTCATTCTCATTTCGAAGGTTGAGGCTTTGATTCCATCACCACCCGAAAAAATATAATATATAAAATTAAGAGGAAGTATGCTTCATACATATAACAGTGGCTACTTTGTAGTATAACTGGGGGTGTAAAATAGACAAATACTGAGCGAATACCATATTATCCATTATTTGTATTCGTTTATAAAGAAATATGTATCCTTATCCAAATTTGCCCAAATAGTATGCACAACCATCTACATTCTTATCCTTTCGGACAAGTCAAATTCGGATAATAAACATATATGTTTACATTATTTAATTACATACATTATGCTTATCTAGCATTAATGTGACAATTTGCAAATTTTATTAAAAATCATTTCTACACAATTCTAGATTAAGATAAAATATTTTAGTATAGATAACTACATAATAATAGAGAATCAAAATGCAAGAGGCTTAACATTTAATGCATAGCAAGTGACCGCTGATAAACTTGGTAACATAAAGTAAATGAGAGTTTGAAAAAATATTTTAGTGAACACGTGAAGGAAGAAAGGTTGATCAGAGTAAATTTATTTGTCCTAACTACACTACATCAAGAACACCACTCTTTATAAGTCGTCGTGAATATGTAAAAAAAAATGGATAATGTCTAGAGTTATCGTGATTTTAGACAAAAAAGGCGACCAACATTAAATATAGACATAAAGTATAAGATGGTAATTAAGATAAGAGATAAAGGGATATAATTTTATTTATTGTATACATCAAAATAATGAATGATTTAAATTATTTGTAATCAAGCTATCACATATATATATATATATATATATATATATATATATATATATATATATATATATATATATATATATATATATATGGGAGAGAATCACAAGTGGACCTAAATAGTAGACTTTTTTATGGACCTTAACAAAAAATACATAACAACCAATTAATTTTAATTCATATAGTGTAATTAGTCCGCGCCAGTAGCAACGGACATGCGTGTGACCCTCTTACCCTCCTACCCCCACCCCTCCACGCCATTCAGACACGCAACTTGTTTTTCCTCATTTCTCTCTCTCCCCTCTTTTTCACCCACCTGTCAAACCCATTACCTCATCGGTGACAACCAAACTCAGGCCAAATCCTTCGACGAACTCAAACAAACTTGGGACAACCCAAGCTCCTCCCGACCTCCATACAACCCTTTCAAATCCGATATTAACTACCAACAATATTCACTTTGACACATAGTCAAATCTGACCTCCATACGAGATTTTCGACGGGTTTAACAGGTAAGACGGGGGGGGGGGGGGGGGGGGGGTAAGGGGATCTCAGATCACACGTGTGCCTGTTGCCGCTGACACAGACCAATTACACTACAAAAATTAAAATTAATTGGTTGTTGGGAGTTTTTTGTTAAGGTCCATTAAAAAATTCATTTTTTAGATCCACTTGTAATCATCTCCATATATATATATATATATATATATATATATATATATATATATATATATATATATATATATATATATATATATCGGAAAAGGTTCAAAAGCGAACATAAAAGATGAATATTTTAATGAACCTTAACAAAAAAACAACTAACACCCATTCAATTTTAATTCCTATGTTGTAATTGATCCGCGCCAGCGGCAACGGACACGCGCGTGACATGCATCTTTTTTAATACACGCATGTCCGTTGCCGCTGGCGTGTGTCACACGCATGTTCGTTCCCGCTGGCGCGGACTAAGTACAACATAAGAATTAAAATTGATTGGGTGTTGGGTGTTTTTTGTTAAGGTTCATTAAAATGTTCATCTTTTATGTTCCCTTATGAACCTCTCCATATATATATATATATATATATATATATATATATATGTGTGTGTGTTTGTGTTTGTGTGTGTGTGTGTGTTAGAATAACAAATAATAAATAACATTACGAATACGATTATCAAGGACAAATATTTGTAAATATGAAGTCTTCTTCAAATACATATTATATCTGTGACACATACCTTTATGTTTGTCTTTGTTTATCTTGGATATTTAAAAGTGTTATCCAAATCCACTCTTCTAGATTTCTGTTTGAACATATCCATAAAATGAATTTGAATATCCATTTGGGACCCTGAGTGCATCCAACAAAATCAAAATCTTCCAATCTACCGTTTCCCCCCTTCTCTACATTAAAACAATGATGAAAGGAAGCAAAAAAATCATTTTCTAAACTCACATGCAAAGGAAAGAACCTTTCTTTAGTAAACTCTCAAACATAGCTTGAGGGCTATCTTTCCGTCTGTTTTAGGACCCTTGTGAAGTAGCCCAAATCTTAATATATGAGATCTCAAAAAAAGCCCAAAAAGATTTGGCCCCGGTGTGAAACCATGGGAGGATATTTCCAATGTGTCTTGATCTTCAAACGGAGCAATTTTCCAAACGGATCAGCTAGTATCATCATGCCCAATCTGAGCCTATCGAGATAGTAAATCCAAGGCGGTAATGTCCTTATCACTAGAGACTGTCATGGATAGAATTGTAATCCTAAAAAAGTATCAATACCCCTCTAAACACATTTTGAGGGTAACAAAATTATGTCCAACTGTACTATAAGAATTTAGTTGATAAAAGAGAAGCACACACCTCTCTGAACCACATAAATCTTGTCTTGTGCCTTCTTGCATGCATGCAATACTTTCTTAATTGAGTTGACCTTTTCGTCTTTATAGAGCTCGGATTTTTCCACACTAAGAAACCATATATGGCAGTTGCCTCTTGGGAGGCTAATAACTTTATCAGTGATTCATCAGCAGCTACAATATTACGCGAAAAGAAAGAGAGAAAAAAAACATGTCATCCAGAAACACAAGTTGAATGATTGCTTCTACGAAAAAGTAAGAAATCATCTCACTAACAAATTAAAGAATAGGTTTGATATACATATATAAAACTAAAACAGGAATTCAGAGTCAGAAATTTCAAGGACTTGATGAACACCAACTGGGTTCACACCAGGCCGGAATGTATTTCCTTCGATGTACCTGCAAGAACACTCAGGTAAGAGACAAATGCCTTCGGAAATCCCATGATACCCTAGGGAGTGAAAAAAAAAAGGAACTCACAATTCTTTCAAGAAAGGGTGCTTATAGAAGGCATCGGGTATCCTCCCACTAAATTGATTGTGATCCAGGTACCTGAAATTCAATTAAAGCAGGCTTATGATATTCTGAAGAAATATCTTACAACAACGTTCAATCCATGAAACATATATTCACACGATTACAGCTAGGATAGGCAATATGGGCGGATAAGGTAGTGCCCACCCATATCTTGCCCTGAATATTCCATTTGGGTCCCATTTATATTTGTTTTGAGGCCCGTGATCATCGGTTTGGTAGCGGGTCGTTACGGGTCAGATACCTAAACCTAAATGGCTAAATCTGAACCTAGTATTCCTGTAAACTACATAGCCCCATCACCACCTTACTCGGTAAATCCTTTTCACATCCCATTCTCTCTCTCTCTCTCAACCGACCCGCTCTAGATCAAACCCGAACTTATATGCAACCCGTTTTTTACCAGTCCAAACTCCACCCAAACGGTTTCTGATCCGCCCATATCCTCTCACATCCGCCCAAATTCCGGGTCTAATTACAGCATATAAAACCCAACAATTTAATACTAATTAAATGCATATATGGAAGCACACCAAATTCAAGTTCGTTTATGTACCATATAGGCAGAACTTTTTTCCTGTATGACCTCGTATCAATATTCAAGTTTCAAAAAAAAAAAGGGACAACTTTTTACAACAAAACTAATCCTTAAGAAACAATATTAAAGGCATGAACTAAGGCTATGGCTAAAGCTGTCATGTGAATAAATGCAGACAATTACCAACGTCCCTGTTGATCAAGGAAGGCCATCCAAATTGTGATAGAATAGGAGAGGGGAGGGGGGTGCATAGAGCTTGATATACCAGGCTCAGGGCTATAAAGCACGGACACTCTCCCGGAAGCCACGAGTCGGCATTGACACAAGTACGACACGCGACATATTACCGACACGTAAAAGGACACTTTTTTTTTTTAATGTGATTTGGCTTCTGCTTTATTTATGATTTTTAATGTTAAAGCATGTTTGAATTTTGTTTCGTATGGTCCATTTTCTTAATTTCATGTTAAGAATGCTCTAATAATGTATTTTATGTGAAATATTTGTTTTATTTCATTAATATATATATTTAAATATATGTTATTTATTTAAATATATATTTTATATTATACGTATCGCAGCATGTCGTATCCTAGTTTTTGAAAAAATCACGTGTCGAGTGTCGCGTGTCGTGTCGAAACACGTATTACGTGTCGAGTCTGTGCTTCATAGGCTCGGGGAAAGCCACTAGTAAGGGTGTGAAGATTTCAGTAGTCTTATTTCTAGTGAGATTTGGGATGTCGGGAGGGTAAGCTTTTGGAAGGAGTCATAGTGCGGCAGTACCAACCAAAATCAATAGCTATCCTCTCCAATTCGGTAATTGCTTTATGTTAGGATAGACTTAGCTTAATGCTGGATAGACTACAACATGTAGAACTCATATAAGATAGATTTTGTATTATCTCTTTACACAATATATAAAGGCTTCGGCTCCTCTGTTGGAGTAGGTAGAATTCACAAATTTCTAACAATTAGTTGTGTTGGTATCAGAGGCTTAAAGCCATGGCTACCGGATCATCTGCATCAAATACTTCCCTGTCCTCCATTATCAATATTATAATGCATAACACTTTCTTTCCATAAAGCTCATCTCAACCAATTTTTTTATTTTGGAAGACCTGATTGTTTCGTTTCCTGTTCCTTCTTCTGATCGTTACTGCTACTTTGCTATATTTGTAGATTATTTTTTCTAAATTCATTTGGTTTAATTCATGTTTAACAATCTGATGTTTAAGATATGTTTTGCCAATTTCGAGTTTTTGTCAAACATCAGTTTAATTACAAAATAAAATCAGTTCAAACTGATAGAGGAGGCAAATATTGTACTCTTCTAAAATTTACACCTGTGTAGCATAAACCATCTTGTATCATGTCCGCACACATAGTTGAACGCCGTCATCGCCACATTGTTGAAATTGGCTGTCATTAATGTCCCATGCCTCTGTTCCTTAAAGATATTAGACTTTTGCTTTTGAAACATCTATATATTTAATTAACTGGGCATCTCAAGTTTCCCATTCTCTTTCACCCTTTCAATGTGTGTTTGGCAACCCGAATAATTTATTCCTTAAAACTTTTGGTTGCCTTTGTTTTCACTTGTTGCGACCCTATAATCTCGTCACAAAATGGATTTCCGATTATCTCATTGTGTTTTGGGGATATAGCTGACCTAGGCTACTGATGTATCGATCTTGAAGTTTACATTGCTCGCCATGTGACACTTGACAATCACATATTTCAATTCATGCGCCCCTCTACATTTGGCTCACCTCCCGCACGACGTGTCTCCCAACTTTGGGCCCAAGTATTCACCATATTTCCTTTTCGTGCCCACAAACCGTGCAGCCCAACGCTCAACTCCAACTCTTTAACCACTTTCCAACTGTCCCCACCCTCCGCACATACATCATCCACAATCCTCAAACTCAATTGCATTCTAACACTCACCAACCAATCAACTTTTAACCAAAATGAAATATATCCTACTTTTGACCCAAACCCATACCCCTCCAGCCCCCCCCCCCCCCCCCCCCCCCTCTCTCTCCCTCCCCCTCTCTACACACCCCTCCAATGACCTTGTGCCACATGACCAACATATCCTCCCACATGCCCCTTGCCTCGCTCGCCACTTCTAAGGCCCACTAATACTGACCTCCATAATGAAGCACACTGATGCTCGGCAGCTAGCAAACATCCTGTGTCACCATGAACAATGAATTTAATTTGCTACTGCGCAATGGTACATGGACTTTGATCCCTCTTATCTCCCTAGCAAGAATATAGTTGGATGCAAATTGATTTATCACATCAAACAGAAGGACGGCGGAACTATTGAGCATCAAGCTCGCCTTGTTGCCAATAGATTTTCGCCTGAACAATAGCTACACGTTTTGTCCTGTTGTTAAGCCTGCAACGATACAGACTGTTCGCACTCGCCATTTCGCATGGTTGGCTTATCCATCAATTGAATGTAAATTAAGCCTTTCTTCATGGCTTTCGACATGATGAAGTCTACATGCTCAAACCACCTGATCCCTCTTATCCGAACCATGTTTGCAAATTACACAAATCCCTTGATGGCCTTAAACAAGCCCCTCTTCCATGGTACACAAAAGGTTGTCAACTTTTTGCTACAACTTGAGTTCTTCACCTCAAAATCCAATTCTTCCCTGTTCATCTACTCCAAAGAATAGGTTGTTATTTATGTGCTCATTTACGTTGATGACATCCTAGTTACTAGCAATGTCGCAGCCCAAATCCAATCCTTTATTCATCATCTCAGTAGGGAACTCACCGTGTGAAAGATCTTGGTCATTTTCATTATTTTTTGGGTATTGAAGCCTTATCCAATTCCACTAAAGTGCTACTTTCGCAACTAAAATCGATAGCAAACCTTCTCGTAGATGCATGCATGACCACTTGCAACCCCGTCAATACTCCTATTTCTTCATCCACAAAACTGTCCAAGAACATCGATCTTCCTTTCCCAAACGCCCCAAAGTATCGACAGGGTCCTTTCTCAAACGCCACAAAGTATCGACAGGGTGTGAGCTCACTATAATATCTCACTCTTACACATACCAACTTAGTGTTTTCCATAAATAAAGATTTCCAGTTTATACACTCACCATCAGATAAGCATTGGACCCTTGTCAAGTGAATTCTTCAGTGTTTAAAACATGCCAAAGACTTTGGTCTCCAAATAAGTAAAGCATCTTCCTTGGATATTCAAGCTTTATACGGATGCCGATTTGGCTTGTTGTATAGACAATCGTCTCTCCGAGGTGGTTTAAACACCTCCGTTCCAACCTCATCTCTTGGTCCTATCGTATGCAAAGAATTGTTTCTTAGTCACCACGAACCCCAATACAAGGCACTAGCTGATGCAGCTGCAGAGATCACTTGGCTTCAGTCTCTCCTTCAACATAGGGTTCATCTCCATAAACCACAAACTCTTTGGTGTGACAACTTGGGAATCAGAATATTGGTTTTACCATGTTTGCTCAAAGTGGTAGAAATTACAAGAGAAGACTTGATGACACTCAGCGGGACGAGTTACTGATAAGTGATAACTCTAGCAGAAAGGCTGAACATCATATAGTTAGGACTTACGAGTGGGAGGAATAAAGACTCGGGTCACACAAAACACAGTAGAGCATGTGGAAGAGACCTAGAGAAATGTGGAGACAGAATATAATGTTCATGAGGAGAAAACTTCTAATATTGAAGCACGCCAAAAACATGATCGTCGTCAACCAACTATGCAGCCTCAAATAAGAACTCCTCCCCAACCATTATTTGGTAACATGGTAAGACAAATTGGCCATAACTGGATGGGAGATATCACGAAGAAGGTGCTCGCAAGAAGGATTGACTACTAAGCATTCTGTGATTTACTCACTGCTATGGATGACTATTTTGAAGACTGATAGTCAGAAGGAGAGATTTGAAAAATTAAATTAACTGGCCATGCTAAGGTGTGATGGAGTGTTGAAAACCGTCTTCATAGATCTGGGCAACCTCCAATTGTTGATTTGGAGAACATGAAGGAGATATATTTACCAGTCGATTATAAATAATAACCCTTGTGAACAATAAATGAAACTGCAGCCGTAAAACATCATAGTAGCAGAATATACAGATAAATTTGATGAACTTATGATTTGCTGTGAAGTGACAGCATATGAAAGGCAAACCCTTGCACATTATAAATGCGGATCAAGTGTTGAAACGGCATAGAATGAATAACAATACATCTTTACAACCTTAAAGCTGCCTTACAGATGCCTTAAAAGGGGAACAATACCTCAAGCAACCTTCATCCCAAAGGCTCAGCTCACAGACGGATGAATCAAGTACTAAGAAATTTTGAGGAAGCAAAAGGAAAGGTAACCGTACACAATATTCAAAAAAGTGGCAGCAACAATAAGAAATGCTTTTAGTATCACGAGCCAGGGCACTATGCATATGAGTGTCCTTAGAAAATCATGTGGAAATTGAGGGTAAGGAAGGTGAAATTTTTAATTGAGAATGTGGGCATGAACTAGAAGTGGGAGACAAATATGCTGATACATCATATCTTAATGTAGTGACGCAAGTCTTGATGAGTTTGTAAGGTGGGAGACAAATCTGCTGATACATCAGATTTTAAGGTAGTGACGCAGGTCTTGATGGGTTATAAGGTGGAAGATAAGGAACTGGCTGTGTACTGATTTTTCATACTCAAGTAATGTGGGGGAAAAATCTGTCGCCTAATTATTGATGAGAGAAGTAGCTCTGGATCTTGTTGTGGTGTTGAGCCAGATCCAGAGAAAATAAGAGCAACTGTAAAGTGGCGCCAATCATTCCGTGAGTTAGCAACATATTATAGGTGTTTTGTTCGTAATTTCAGCACTATTATGGCGCCAATCACTAATTGCGCGAAAAAGATAGTTTACTCGAGAAAATCAACAAGTAAAGCCTTTGAGAATATCTGGAAATAATTGACTGCTCTTGTACTACAACTTTAATTTTCGAAGGTATATGAAGTTATGTGTGATGCTACACAAGTAGGCATTGGCAGTTTTCCTTGCATAGAAGGCCATCCAATAGTATATATGTGAAAAGGTAAATGAAGATCCATAGCGCTACTTCGCTTATGATAAACAATTATATGCAACGGTGTGAGCGTTAGACCATTAGCGCTACTATGTGATTTATGAAGAGCTCATTCTTTACTCTAACCATGAAGTGCTCAAGTATTTGAATTCACAAAAGAAGTCGAATAGTCGACATGGAAGATGGAGTGCATTCTTACAAAAATATACCTCCGTTCTGGAACAAAAATCTGGTGTGGCGAACAAAGTAGGAAATGCACTTACCCAGAAGATCCATTTGCTCCATTCCCACGGCAAAAATGTTGTAGTAGCTGAAGAGGGATTACGGGCATGAGCAAGATTTTGGCAATATATATACTAAAAGTTATGTTTGCAGAATCAGCATTTACCTTTGTCTTCTCATGATGGATATCTCTTCAAGGGAACAGGCATATGACTGTCATACACTTCCATAAGGGAGATTGTGATATGGGAACTACATGCGGAAGGCACTGCAGGTGATTCTGGGTGAGAAAAAACCAATAAAATGATGGAGCATCTTTTCCATTGGCTGTCATTAAAGACTGATATCGCTAAAGTAATTCTGCGATGTTGAACTAGTCAACTTGCAGAGGGTCATAAACACAACACGGGGTTGTATACTCCGCTTCCTGTTCCACACGAGCCTTGGAAAGACATGAATATGGAATTATATTGGAACTTCCAAGGCTATGAGTTAAATTATTAGTAGACAGATGAGTCATTCGGTCGTCTTAGCAAAACATATGGTGCAGTTAATATGGCTAAGATAGTCTTCAAAAAGGTGGTGCATACACATGGATTGCCATTGACTATTGTGTCTGACTGAGAGGTGAAGTTCATAAGCTACTTTAGGCACACAGAGTGTAAGTTAGTACCCACTAAATTCTTTTCTCTAGTGATTGATGGACTGCCTGAAGTGGTGAACAAAAGTCCAGGGAATTTGTTCAGGTGCTTAGTGAGAGATCACATGGCCAGTTGGGATCTTATTCTACCTACGGCAACATAGATCTTTTTAACAATAGTAGAATTTTTTAACTATAGTACTTTGAATAAAACTACTGGCAGAGCCCATTTGAGATTATTCTCAAAATTCAACCACGCAAACACATGACGTAATTCCTTTAACACCGGAAGTAAGACCTAATGAATAGGCAGGACTTGTTTGACACATATGAGATCTCCATGATGAAGTGCGGCGGAAGCTTGAACTCATTAATGAAGTGTACAAAGCTAGAGATGATGCTCATTGGCGGTTTATAGAGTTTTGAGAAGGCGATTTAGTAATATATACGGATTCCGCTCCCTTAGCTGCCGTTAATGATACTTGTGTTTATCATCACAAAAGAAGGCGATATAGTATTGGTGCGAATCTAGCCAAAACATAATCCCAAAAGTAAATTCAAGAAACTTCATTCAGGGAATGCATACCCTTGCAAGATACTCAAGAAGATCAGCGCAGACGTTTATGTATTGCAGCTATCATAAGATATTGGAACTAATCGCAATTTTAATTTTGAAGATGACAAATACCATGAACACGATGATGGTGATAACCATGATAATCCAACTGCAAGGCTTTCCAACTTCCTCAATGATCCGATTGTTTCAAACAGTGGGAATACCGAAAGTTCTCTGTCAAATTGAAAATAGAAAGGGCAACCACTTTCAGATTGCACCAGGATAACAAAGTCGGAATTGCAACAATATAATCCTAGTCTCCATGAGAACTGTGAGTTTGTCTCAAATCCCGATTTTTTGGGCAGAACCTTTGTGGATCCATCCACACTATTCTGTGGACTATCCATCTCAAATCCGCCAAATTTTTTAACTCATGGATTTTGGGTCTTTATTCACATAGAATGATGTAGGTCACTTTGACCTAAGTAACTATTGGCATAGGCATAGAGATTTAAGTGTATCTGGAGATTTGGGTTGAGAGCGTGCATAACCCTTTTATAATCCTTCTAGTGTAACCTATTATCTCTAATAATGGAAACAACCAATCACTTGCTTTTACATTGTTGGATGACGAGGGGACTATGGGAGGTTACATTTTCACTTTTTCGTGTGCATAGGGTCTTATTGGAGACGGTGAAGGATGTAATGGCAGCTTGGAGGTTTCCGAAGGGTGGGGAAGAGACAGCAAAAAGTATGGACAATGGCTCCTCTTTGCATATTTTGGACGATATATATATATAGAGAGAGAGAGAGGGGACAGTAAATGTTTTAAAGGGGTGAAGCTAACTCCTCATAGACTCCGGTACTTGTTTCTGAGTTCTCTCCGTCTCTGGCATAAGGAGGAACCTGCGTTATCACTTTCCCATTTTGTAGAGCTTTTGGAGGAATTAATGTTAGACATGAGTTGATGTTCAATCCCAGACGTTTTTGTTAGGCTCCTGTTTTTGTACATTTTGGTTTGTAGACTCCCTGTATATGGATATGGGTTCCGTATCCTTAGGTGGGTTGTTTTATTGACATATGAGCTCTTACTTATCAAAAAAATAATGGAAACATTCTCCTACATATGGATGAAGGCAAAGTTATTGTTTGCCGAACCACATCAACTCCAATGTGTTCATCTCTGGTATTCGATTGACTTGTTTACTTTTTTATCATCTAACACATATATTTCCTGATTTTGGTTGTGTGTGGACACTTTGGTGCACAACTAGAACTATTGAAGTCTTTACTCGCCGGAGTCGCGTTCTATCAAGCCGAGGAGAGATGATGGCAATCAGGCCCCCATCAAACTATACTGAAGAAACAAAAAGAAGTTTGTTTCACACCCCAATACATTAATTTGAGTAATAAAGGTGCATCAGACTCTAGTACGAGTTAACGTATAACTCAACCCAAAGCAATTAGTGCTGAAATGTAGAACAGTCAAAGTTACAAAACTTTGATAGGAAACCCAAAAGTCATGGTTAGGAATCTAATAGTAATGGTTGAGAGTCTAGAAGTTAAGGTAGCGTAGAAATTATGATTATGCTTCTACTATAGAGATTGTAAATCCTCCTTTGAGTTCAATGAATGAATGCACAAATTCTTACTAGTGTGATTCCAATTTTAAGAGGTGTGAGGCCTTGATTTGAACTAGAAGTTAATCTTCGTTTCAAGTAGAGTGATTCTAGTAAATTCAATATTCTTCATCTATTACCCTACTGTTTGCGTACAAATTTCTGCACTTAATATGCCGGAAAAAGCAATTGAAAATCCTAGAATTTCCAGTGCAGATTTGTATTGAAAATCGAAGCTTCCTTTTCTGTTCTATATCAGTTTGTGAATATGCTGCTTCACCTGTTGGAGGCGGCAGAGCTTACCAATTCAGTAAGGATGTAGTTGCAGGAATCATAAGTTTTTGGTCAGGTGTAATTACTCCCTCATTCAACGCAATGAGCCTTTAGATTTTCCCTGGAAATCGCTTTGGAAGGCTACGGCACCATCTACGGAGGCCTTTGCATGGACTTCAGCTTGAAACGCTATCTTGACCCAGGATAACAATAAAGTACACGGTGAATCACTTACTACTACGTGGTGAAGTGAGTAAGGCATGTGGAAGATTGTTCAAGCTTTGTTTGCAATGTGTTGGGTGATGCATAGAAGAGTCCACGAGTTATTTCAGCTTGAAATGGGTGCCCCGTGAAAAGGAAGTTTGTATCCTGTGAGCACCACTTTGTATCATGGTGGTCCCTTTGAGGTGTAAGGAACAAGCTGCAAAATAAGGGTGAGGAGAGTTAACCCAGATAGCTGCACTTTTTAATGTTAAGCTTGTGTCCCGCGAGTTGTATCCTGTTCATATTATTCATTTTATCGATTTTTGGGGTTCTCTCGCATTGAGATACTAGAGTCTGCAGTTTGTCTCCCTTGAGCATTTGTTGTGGCTTCAGATGTTTTATGTTTTGTTCTTCCCTTTGGCTGTAATACGTCGTGTATACCAGGGTTCCCCCCTTTTGTATACTTTATATATATATATATATATATATATATATAAGCTACAACATTTGACCAATTATTCACACCAATGTATGATCTCTTCTTAAATGGTAACATATCCAACACTAAAATTAAATATTCTCATATTCAGCACTTTTAATGAATGATGAGTTTGAAAAGCACACTTACAAGTATGTCAATCTAGGAATGTGAGCAACTCCAGGTGGTACTGTTCCAGACATTTTGTTGTAGGATAGATACCTGTAGCCACACCAGTAACCACCACAGCAATCATCTTGACAAATATTTGAAGATAGCAAGAGCCAAGGGAAATCAGGCGAGGAAATACTCAAAAAAAAAATTGACAGGTATATACACTACTTACAAGATTTCCAAATTTGTCAAGTTTGCAAGTTGCGCTGGAATTCCTCCCGTCAGATAATTATTATTTAGGTAACTGATTAGTCAAGTTGGAATAGGGAAGTAAGTCTTAATAGGTAACTCTAGTGGAAATATCACAAGTATTAGTTAAGTGGTTAAGTGCAAAACAAATCTTGAACTAAGCAGTTTTTGCCAGAACCCCCTGAACTATTTTTCATGCAATGAATTTGTAGCAAATACCGTCTGTGTCGCTAAAAAATTCCAAATGAGTTTTTTTTTCCCAACCAAATGCACAAGTCCATGGGGTTTTTTGCATTAAAAATAGTTAGTGGCAAAAACTGTATGGGTCAGAAGGGTTTTATGCTCTTTCCCCCTAGTTCAAAATTAAACCTCAATTAACTTACAGGTTGCGCAAAACTGGAAAGCATCCTTCAATACGTATGAGTTCCCTAATAGTTCCAACCAAATGATTGTTACCAACATCCCTATAAAGACAATGCCACAATGAGATTGTGCAATAAGATTGAGTGCACAGTCCAAATCTATTGAGATATAGAAAACACAGATAGTTACAAGTGTCGAAGGTTTTGTAAAGTGCCCAATTCTGCTGGAATTCGCCCAATGAGACGGTTTTCATGTAGATGGAGATAGCGGAGCTCGGGAAGATTCGCAAGCTCCTTGGGAATTTCCCCTTTGAAATTGTTGAAACTGAGGTAACTGCAAGTGAATTTATCTCCATGACCAGAAGAATTGTGTGAAATAAGTGAATTTATCCAGTTGAGGCATCTTGATTGAGAAAAAAGTTTTGGCATGAAATTCATATATCACAAAGAATATAAAAATATATCCCAAGAAAATTAAACATGACCTATAGATTATTGAAATCACTCACAGATGTGTTAGTCTCTTTAGTTCGCCTATTTCGGGTGGAATGACGTCTTGCAGCTTATTCCACCTCAAATTGCTGAGAAGGAACAATGAATAAGCAAACAGGACATGATGTGAAAGAAATAATTCAAATCGGAATGAAATTTCTAAACCATAACATAAGAATATAGCTGCACAAATGATTACATAATTAACAAAATTTTAAGAAAGAAAATATCTTCAAGCAATGTTCAATATTATTTAATTTATCAAAAAAGTCTTTGCTTGGGGTAATGATGAAACCTTTAAGTACCGAGCTTAAAATGCAGTTTATTTATGGATTGATTGACATTTAACTTTTCTGTCATCATTGATTGCATTAACTAATCTTAACAAACAATCAGAATTTCTTATTCAAAAGAGCAATTTTCCATATTTGCGGATCTGAAATGTTAAATGCTTGGAAATATGGTTAGAGCTGTACTTTTAGCAAAAAATTCGAATAAAGAAACGGTGATTAATAAAAGACCAAAACAGAATCAAGATTCATGCTGTTCTAAGTATATGCATTTTTCATAACCATAGTAATTTCCAGCATCCGTAGCACATTATCGAGTCTATATTCCCGATTCTCTATGTAAGGTCTAACAATGTAATATATAATAATCACAATATTCAAATGAATCTCGATTATTTAATACTGGAAACCTGTCAAACATACTTAACTTACAAAAGAAGTCCTAGCAATAGTATAGACACTTTTGAAACCTTTTCAAAATCAATGGTTGACGTTGCATAAGTTGCGAAATTATTTTCTCCTCTCGTTGTGGAAATTGAACCAATATCCCCACACTTTTGAGTTCACTCAACAAATATTGAGAAAGTTGGAATGTTTCTCTCAGTTGGATACTCCAATTAGTTTAAAATACAATCTATCATGTAATCCTTAGAAGTTGCAACAATACGCTCACACTTCGGGTCACAACTCATAAGTATTGAAGAAGTTACAAACATTAAACATCTTGTTATTTATATACATCCTTCAAAGATATGTTACTAATATAAGCAAGCCTTCAGTGGAGCTACTTTCTTTAGGTCTAGAAAGCTCTAGCTTCCATCTTTTTGTAAAACCTATTAATGTCATGTAGTTTAAACCTCATAGATATGATATTCATTCTTGTTGCTGCCATCTTGAAGATGCCATGTAAACCACCTCAGCTTAATTTCTCAGTGGATTGACCCCATCATATCTTAAAGACAGGATAGCAAAGAGTGAAAACTTCAGGTCATTTAGTTTTTTGTTCAATTTAACTCGCTATCTCTAGAATGTAGCTTTCAAGGTTAAAATAAACCTTGGAATATATCTAGTTGTCACTGTTAGGATAAGTAACAAGCACTGGTATATGCCAAAAAAATCAGAGGATTCAAAACTGCATTTTGTCATATTCTTAACAAAAGTTTGTCGCTTCATCACTGCATTTAATCACAGTGCTTCAGCTAATTAATTATTTACATCATAAGAAAATCCATAAGGCCAAGCTAAATACAAAGTAATAGATAGGCACAATATTAATCAACTCGTAAGGAAAGAATTATACAGTATTTTAAGACGCTTCAAACGCCCAATTTGAGGAGGAATTGGTCCTGTCAACTTGTTGTTATGGAGATCCCTGGATAAGAAATAACAATATAAACTTCAGAAACTTCGATTGAAAAACAAATATTTGAGAGCACTAAATCTTAATCGACTTCGACGTACTATTTGCACTAAGAAAAAATTAAAAATATAAAAAAATTATTTCTTTCTACGTTGAGGTCAATGATAACCTATGAAGCACCAACACTCTCCTCACGTGTCCATATCCGATACGCGTCGGAAACCGACACTCTTCGACACCTTTCACACATACCTAGAGAATCTTAAAATTTCTTTTGTTTTTTGATATGCTTAGACACATTGTGTCAGGACATGCCCAACCACATTCCGGGGACTATAATATAGTTACGCACAATAAAAATATGAATAGAAATCTAAGGGTCTGTGTGATTGGCGTTGATTTGTTTTTCATGGAAAATACTTCTTTTAGTTCGTTTTTACTTTTGTGGTGCTTGATTTCAAATACATTTCATGAAAACAATAATTACGTAAATATGAAAAGTGATCCATAGTTTTATCGATTTCCATGAAAACATTACTTACCCATCCCCCCCAAAATTGATTTCCATGGAAAACTTCAAAAGGAAGACCAAAGCACTCCTATCATTTTACAATCATTTTACAACTTCTCATAAAAAAGAAGTATTTTCAATCATCTTCCAACTTTGTATCAAATACACCATTATTTTTGTTGGCTGAAAATGTGCACTTTCTAATTATAGGAATCGAAGTAAATTAACTTGAGCTATTGGATCAATGTAAATTTTTCTCTTGGTAATATATACAAAAGTATGAACAATAGTCTACGTGTCCGTGCCCGTGTCCGTGTCCGTGTCTTAAATTTTTCATAAATATTGTCTCCGCGTGTCGAGTCCCTTGTCATGTGTCTGTGTAAGTGATTCATAGATGATAAAGTTCATGCCAACTCAAGATATTCACAGTTAACAATAATAAGGATTTGTAGTTACTAGAAACGAAAGAGCATTGTGTGAGTAAACTGTGCTATCAAGGGACTGATATAATCAACAACTGTGAGGTGATAGATAGCCCTTTTGAGAATAACAAGAGTAACAGTTGATATGACTCGAACAACTAAATGACAAGTATAAGCCACAGAGCCTTACAGCCTAGTAAGATCCAACAGATTGGTTACAGCAGTAGGAAAAGGCCCAACAATCGACACCGCATAAACTTCCCTACAATTAAACAAATAATTTCAATTAGAATGAAGTAAACCGCATATTCATTCGATGGCTTCATAACATAACAAAACATGCAAATAATTTTGGAACACGAGGTAAGAGAAAATGATGCATTCGATGAGCATGTTTAATCGATATGTACAATAACAGATTCAATGAAAAAGGGCGAGGCAACACTTACAGTTCAGTAACTACTCTGTAGTCCCCCAAAATTGAGCATGTGACACCAGACCATGGTGGTAAATCACCCTCTCCACAAGGATCATCTCCAACCCATGCATAGACCACCCTCCATCCAAGAGACGCCTTAATCTCATTCAAAGCTTTAACTGAATTCGAAAAGGTAAAACAACGTCAGAGTACTCTAAAAACTCGCTGTTTTAGTCCATGTTCTCGAGTTTCATCATATCATACATACACTCATTAATCATGGTTAAATATTCCCCACTTCAATATATTTGAAACTGCCCCTTTTAGAGAACCCCTTGTGGGTACGCTATTAAGGAAAACTTGAGGTTCAGATAAATGTAGTGGGTAGTACTACTAGTGTATTAGTGTAAATTTGGACATTGGTAGGGTATCACCCCCAACAAATATACCATAGACTAAACACCTATCATTGTTCTACCCAATGCAAGATCAACGGCGTCCAACTGAGGAAAGCATAGAATCTCATGGGTTAATTGTTGAGGCTGGACATTGTGTTCCGTCTACGAATAAAAGAGAAATTTTTGTAATTCAAAACGGTCCCATTTAGGCTGGGGAGGTACATTGCCAGAGGGTTATATTTTCAAAACGGTGGCGTCTAGTCTTAGTATATGACAAGTTTATTTGTAACTCATAGTTAACAGTTACAAAAAAAAAGTCTCAAGGTAATTTTCACTAGCGATAGATATATAGTGACTCTCTCCCTCCCACATATTCTGTGAGAATGAAGGATGAAGGTGGGTTTCAAAACTTCCATTCCTCTCCCTCTTTAATATTTGTTGGAAAATTGGACTTAAGTTATACTTAGAAAGCTGTCCAGAATTTTCTGGACAGAATTTTGAGCAACTTTGAGCTCAAATTTAGGTGGGATCCACACTACGAAAATTGTGGGACCATATACAAACGCGTTCTCCTCCGCAAAGAGATTAACGTAGTATATTCATATGTCCAATTTCAATAAGTTATGAATGATAAATATGTCCCCAAAGTGACTCACAAAGCAATGAAAGTTAATGAATTGGGTATGTTTTAACTCTTGTCCCACATTGAAAGAGTAGTGAAAAGTTGATGAGTTAATAACACCCCAAGTATGGACTAAGGCTTGGATGCCTTAGGGTATCCCAACTCTTTGAAGGGGAGATGGCCTACACTATGCATGTGTTGGGCTTGGGCCAAAAGCCCACACGTGTGCGCGCCGGCCGGCCGGCCGGCTTGGGCTTATAAAATTCTCCTACATTTTTGGGCCGAATTAATTAAACTTTCTGGGCTTTTATTAATTAATTACGAAATTAATTAATAATTAATTAACTGTTTGACAGTTAATGCCAAAGGAAAATTAACTGTTTTTGACAATTAATTTCGGTTGACTATTCCAACAGTCAACACAAAAGCTATAAATACAAACCTTTCCCTCCTATTTTAACTACTGAAAAATTAACCCTCCAGAAAAATTCCGAAAATGTGTTTTCTTCATTTCTGCATATCATGTCACTGTTCTGATTGAGTATAAACACAGATTTGTGTTCGTTGGGATTAATTATTATTGTGCTACATAATTAATTCGGAAAATCCATTCTATCTTGGAAGGCAATTATTCAATAACCTTTGAGCACGTTGGAGGGAATAAATTTGCCTTAAGGAGACTGTTCTTCAGGGCTCGTATTTATCTTTAATTCTGTTATTGTTTCTGCAAATTCAAGTAAGTGTTAATTTCTGAAATTCCACTTTATTTCTGTAATTATATTAATATTTCAGATTTCTGTATTTTTATCTTTAATAAACAGTAGACATAACAATCTTAAGGCAAATTTATTCTTTTGTTCTACTGTTTTGTAGTGTACAGAAATTTTTTATTTACAGAAATTTATTTGTTGAAAAATAAATCTGTTTTGATGGGAAAAAAATGAATTAAATTATTGTTTTATTCCAGAAATTAATAAAACAGTTTTGGTACAGAAATTAATTTCTATACTGTTTGAATATTCTGTTTTAGGAAATATTTTATTTCTAAATTTTTGTTAAAATCTGTTTATGTAAAAAAAATTAATCTTAAAATTATAATTTTGTTTTGTACGGAATTCCTTTTATTATTAAAAATTAGTGTGACACAGATTTTATTTTGTATAAACTTCTGTTTATATTATAGTTTAATTCGAAATATTATTTGGAATTCTTTTGGAATTCATTTATTGTGAATTATATTTGGAGGAAATTATTGCACAAAATTTTGTATTCTGTTTTGATTAATTCATTTACATATGAATTTTATCATTGATAAAAATTCTGTTTTTGTAACAGAAATGGAATCACAAAGTACAAACACTACTCCTACTAAAGTGACTGTCACCAACACAAATGTGACTGCACCCGTATCTATGCCACACGAGGAGAAACCGGAAAAGTTCATTGGCGCTGACTTTAAACGTTGGCAAGGACAAATGTACTTCTATCTCACTACCTGTCAACTGGTTAGGTTTGTATATGAAGATTGCCCCTCTATTCAAGAGGGAGATGACTCTGAAAAAGTTGCTGTTGTTGATGCTTGGAAGCATTTGGACTACCTATGCCGGAATTATATTCTGGCCTACTTGGACAAGACATTGTACCATGTCTATTGCACGATCAAAACAACCAAAGAATTATGGAATTCTTTGGAAAAGAAGTACAAAACTGAAGTTGCTGGGATGAAGAGATTTATCGTCGGGGGTTTTCTGGACTTCAAAATGGTTGATTCTAAATCTGTGATCTCGCAAGTGCAAGAACTCCAAGTGATCCTCCATGACATTCATGCTGAAGAAATGTCACTTAGTGAAACTTTCCAAGTTGCTGCAATTGTTGAAAAGTTGCCACCATCTTGGACTTTATTCAAAAACTATCTCAAGCACAAGCGAAAGGAGATGAATGTGGAGGAGTTGGTGGTCAGGCTGAGAATCAAAGAAGATAACCGTGAGTCTCAAAAGAAAAGTGGGAAGAATCCAATGGAAACGAAGGTCCATGTTGTTGAAGGCCCTAAGAAGAACAAACGAAAGTATGATAGGGAAGGCACTTCCAAACAGAACAAGAAGAAGTTCAAAGGCAAATGCTACAACTGTGGTAAACCCGGACACCGCTCAAGCGAGTGTCGTAAGCCTAAGAAGCAAAATCGAAACAATCCTCAAGCAAATGTAACTAAGGGTGAGAATATCGCCAATGACTTGGCGGATATGAATCTTTCTGCCGTGGTCTCTGAATATAACTTGGATGGAAATACCAAGGAATGGTGGGTGGACACTGGAGCCACACGACACATTTGTGCAAACAAATGGATGTTCACTACCTATAAGGCTTTGGAAAATGAGGAGAACCTTTTTATGGGAAATTCTTCCACTTCTAAGGTGGTGGGACAAGGAAAGATTGCTCTAAAAATGACTTCGGGAAAGGAACTTACTCTTAACAATGTTCTTCACGTGCCTGATATCCGAAAGAATCTGAATTCTGGATCTCTCCTGACTAAAAATGGTTTCAAGCTTGTGTTTGTGTCTGATCGCTTTGTGTTGTCTAAGAATGACATGTATGTAGGAAAGGGGTACCTAAATGAGGGGCTCTTTAAAATCAATGTACTTACTGTAACCCCAAAAACATTTGTTTCAATGAATGAAATAGCTAGTTCTTCTTACTTGATTGAGTCATCTAATATTTGGCATGCTAGATTAGGACATGTTAATTTTGATACATTGCGTAGATTAATTAACTTGGAATTTTTGCCAAAATTTAATATTGATAAAAATCATAAATGTGAAATTTGTGTGGAATCTAAATTAGTTATATTACCTTTCCATTCTATTGAAAGGATAACTGAACCTTTAGATTTAATTCACACCGATATTTGTGATTTAAAATTTGTTCAAACTAGAGGTGAGAAAAAGTATTTTATTACTTTTATTGACGATTGCACAAAATATTGCTATGTATATTTGTTACATAGTAAAGATGAGGCTATTAATGCATTTAAACAATATAAGAATGAAGTTGACAATCAATTAAGCAAAACGATAAAGGCTATTAGGAGTGATAGAGGAGATGAATATGAATATCCATTTGAGGAATTTTGTTCTGAAAATGGGATTATTCATCAAACAACCGCTCCTTAATCTCCTTAATCGAATGGTGTTGCTGAACGCAAAAATCGTACTTTGAAAGAGATGATGAACTCAATGTTATTAAGCTCAGGAGCTCCACAAAATTTGTGGGGGGAAGCCTTACTTTCTGCTAATTAATTACATTCTCAATAAAGTACCTCACAAGAAGACTCACAAGACACCTTATGAATTATGGAAAGGTCGAAGACCTTCCTATAAATATTTACGAGTGTGGGGGTGCTTAGCCAAAGTGATGGTTCCTAAACCTAAAAAGGTAAGAATATGGCCAAAAACCGTGGATTGTGTATTCATCGGTTATGCTACTAATAGCAATGCATATCGATTTCTAGTTTGTAAATCTGAGATTTCGGATATTCATGTAAATATGGTTATTGAATCGAGGGACGCTTCATTTTTTGAAAATGAATTCCCGTATAACATGACCCGAGAATCTGGTCCTTCTAAAAGGACAAATCAAGCTACTACAAGTGGTACTCATCAACCTATTGAACCAATAGAGGATGAACCAAGACGTAGTAAAAGAGCAAAAACCTCGACTTCTTTCGGTCCGGATTTTCTAACATATTTGCTAGAAAATGAACCTCAATCGTATAAAGAAGCCATATCCTTATCCGATGCTTCCAATTGGAAAGAAGCAATTAATAGTGAAATTGAATCCATATTACAAAATCATACATGGGAACTAGTGGATCTTCCACCAGGTTCAAAACCGTTAGGTTATAAATGGATCTTCAAAAAGAAGTTGAAGGCCGATGGATCAATTGATAAATATAAAGCTAGACTTGTAGCTAAAGGCTATAGGCAAAAGGAAGGGTTGGATTACTTCGACACATATTCACCGGTAACAAGAATAACGTCCATTCAGATGTTAATAGCAATAGCTGCTATTAATGGACTTGAAATACATCAAATGGATGTAAAAACTGCATTCTTAAACGGTGAACTAGTGGAGGACATTTATATGGAGCAACCTGAAGGGTTCAAAGCTCCCGGACAAGAAGGAAAAGTATGTAAGCTTGTTAAATCACTATATGGATTAAAACAAGAACCTAAACAATGGCATGAAAAATTTGATAATGCAATGTTATCAAATGGTTTCAAAATTAATGAATGCGATAAATGTGTTTACTTTAAATACATTCAAAATGGATATGTCATTGTATGCCTCTATGTTGATGATATGCTTATCATGGGTAGTAACTTGGAAATTGTCAAAACTACAAAACAAATGTTGAGTAGTAAATTTGACACGAAAGATTTGGGAATCGCCGATGTTATATTAGGAATTAAAATTTCTAGAACATCGGATGGACTTATATTATCTCAATCTCATTACATAGAGAAAGTACTTGAAAAATTCAAGAAGTATGATATTAGTCCTACCAAGACATCTGTAAATGTAAATTTACATCTAGTAAGAAATAATGGTGAAAGCATATCTCAACTACAATATTCTCGTATTATCGACAGTTTAATGTATATCATGAACTGTACGCGACCGGACATAGCATACTCAATAAGTAAGCTAAGTCGATTTACGAATAATCCAGGAAGAGATCAATAGAAAGCAATATTGAGAGTTTTGGGTTATTTAAAATATACTCAAAACTATGGACTGCACTACTTAAAATATCCAGTTGTTCTTGAAGGACATTGCGATGCAAATTGGATATCTGATACAAAAGACTCTAAGTCTACGAGTGGGTATGTGTTTACCCTCGGAGGTGCAGCCGTATCTTGGAAATCCTCAAAACAAACGTGCATTGCTAGATCGACAATGGAATCTAAATTCATTGCACTAGACAAAGCTGGAGAAGAAGCTGAATGGCTTCGAAATTTCTTAGAGGATGTTCCAAATTGGTCTAAACCTGTGCCCGCAATATGTATACATTGCGATAGTCAATCAGCGATTGGAAGGGCACAAAATCACATGTATAACGGAAAGTCACGACATATTCGTCGTCGACACAATACCGTTAGACAACTTCTATCAAATGGAATTATCTCAATTGACTATGTAAAGTCAAAAGATAATATATCGGATCCACTAACGAAAGGTTTAAACCGAGAGCAAGTTGAAAGATCATCGAGAGGAATGGGTCTAAAGCCTATAAATAAATAAGAATCAATATAGTGGCAACCCAACCTAGCTAACTGGAGATCCCAAGATCTAGGTTCAATGGGCAAACCGAACTACGTTGTATTACTGGAGGATATTCAATCCTATCCATTCCAAAGATGAGACAGTGCACATCTGCCGCGAAATTAGGATAAGTTATGCTTTTAATGACATCTATATCTTAGTACGTCTAAATGGGGTATTGCAGGATACTCTTTATGGAAGTCACCTACGTGAGTAAGAAGGGGGCCACTTCTATGAGAATAATGAAAGGCATATTCTCTAAAATACTCACGGAACCAAGTGGTGTTCATGGCCAAAATGAACACAAACGTGAGAACCAACTGTATTGAAGAATTGTTGTGTGAATACTGTTGTCTAGGTTTACAAAAACGATTGACGGTTCAAGGACGTGAAGTCTACTGATTAACCAAGTAAACCCGATAGTATATCACTAAGGAAAGTTCAAGGCCACTAGGCTACTTCTCCCGATGCAATAAGTCTTCAGTTTTACTCAACCTGTGTCTGCATCTGCATTAGCATCTGTTCTGTTTTATTTATAGCGATATATCATTCATGTGGGGGATTGTTGGAAAATTGGACTTAAGTTATACTTAGAAAGCTGTTCAGAATTTTCTGGACAGAATTTTGAGCAACTTTGAGCTCAAATTTAGGTGGGGCCCACACTACGAAAATTGTGAGACCATATACGAACGCGTTCTCCTCCGCAAGGAGATTAGCGTAGTATATTCATATGTCCAATTTCAATAAGTTATGAATGATAAATATGTCCCCAAAGTGCCTCACAAAGCAATGAAAGTTAATGAATTGAGTATGTTTTAACTCTTGTCCCACATTGGAAGAGTAGTGAAAAGTTGATGAGTTAATAACACCCCAAGTATGGACTAAGGCTTGGATAACTTGGGGTATCCCAACTCTTTGAAGGGGAGATGGCCTACACTATGCATGTGTTGGGCTTGGGCCAAAAGCCCACACGCTCGCGCGCCATCCGTCCGGCCGGCCGGCCGGTCGACTCGGCTCGGCTCGGGCTTATAAAATTCTTCTACATTTTTGGGCCGAATTAATTAAACTTTCTGGGCTTTTATTAATTAATTGCGGAATTAATTAATAATTAATTAACTGTTTAACAGTTAATGCCAAAGGTCAACAGTTAACAAATTAACTGTTTTTGACAGTTAATTTCGGTTGACTGTTCCAAAAGTCAACACAAAAGCTATACTGAAAAATTAACCCTCCAGAAAAATTCCGAAAATGTGTTTTCTTCATTTCTGCATATCATATCACTGTTCTGGTTGAGTATAAACACAGATTTGTGTTCGTTGGGATTAATTATTGTTGTGCTACATAATTAATTCGGGAAATCCGTTCTATCTTGGGAGGCAATTATTCAATAACCTTTGAGCACGTTGGAGGGAATAAATTTGCTTTAAGAAGACTATTCTTCAGGGCTCGGATTTATCTTTAATTCTGTTATTGTTTCCGCAAATTCAAGTAAGTGTTAATTTCTGTAATTCCGCTTTATTTCTGTAATTATATTAATATTTCAGATTTCTGTATTTTTGTATTTAATAAACAGTAGACCTAACAATATTTTCTGAAAACGCTATTATTTTCAAGCTTGTAACATTCTTCGTTGATATCTTTTAATGCAATATTTTTATAATCAATCTATAAATTTTAGTTTAGTTTATTTTAAAAAGTAAAAGGTGCATATGTTTGCTGCTTTTATCTTTTGTTTATTTTTTAAAAAAAAAAGGTAAAATTGTGCATTTTTGTATCCCGACTTCAACAAATTGCTTGCTCCTCAAAAAATGAAATTATAACTTGAATGTAATCAATTATGTAAATAGATAAAACTAAAACATTGTGGATGACATAAATTTGGTTAACAAGCCGAACAGTTTCCAGGTGAATGTTTAAATAGGATATATATTTGGTAAATAAAGAAAAGTTAATAGTTTGATAAGAGCTAAGCAAATAAGAAAAATGAGTTTAATTATAATTGAAAAGTATGAGATCAATTACAACGACATTGAAAAAGAAGAAAGGAATTGATCGAAATGAAAGGAGTGAGAATTACCGTCTCGTTTGAGGGTTTTGCAGTGAACGATAACGTTGAGGAGTAAGGGGAATAGAAGAATGAATAAAAATGCTGAAGATGTAGGAAGATGCGTCATTTGACAACACTCAAAAATGACCACTTTCAGACTTCAATTATTAATCAGATGTTAATGCTCAATCCGTATGAGATGTATATAATGTTAATACACACACATAAGAAAGGAGTGATGAGAGATCCGAATAGTATGTAAACAGAATAATTTTTTGGTAATATATAAAAAATTGTTTTGGGGCTTTAAAAATTATTTTTAACGGTTTTCTTTAATTTTGAAAATTAAAAAAAAAAAGTGATTGATTCTAGAGTTGAATTTTTCAACCCCGTTGCTCACTACTTTTCAGATTTTTCTCTCTACGTTTTTATACCAACGTCTTTTTTGGTTACCCCATAAAAAAGGTGTTCAACCTCCGTTTTTTATAATAGTACTGAACACAATTCTCCCGTCATTAGATAGTTCCGAAATTTTTATTCCTCACAGTTCTTGAAAAAAAAAATCCTCCAAGAATAATTAATCTCGCCTGTTCAGATTAATTATATTAGAATCGAGCAATATATGTATTACAGAATGGGTGTTCATTGAACGGATCTGGTTTGTGCTATTAGTTCATATTTTGGGGTTGTTTTATTCTGGGGGTGGCGACGCTTTCATCTGTCAGCACAAATTGTAGGCAGAACCGCGAAACACCTTAAAGAGAGCGACATTGTCCGCGACTCACCTGACTTTCTGCTTCCGGATTTCTTATATTTTCTGGGTCGATTTATTCACTCCTAATTGGGTAATTTCGTTCCTTTAATTCTGCAATATTATTACTGCTGCTACAACAATTTTAAGGTGTTCTGGAATTCTGCCATGGACGAAATTAACTCATCCAACCTAAACAAACCTTTCAAATATGAAGGCCAACATTTTAAACGTTTGAGCAAAAACCTGTTATTTTATTTAACTACGAAAAAGGTCGCATCAAGTGTTCAATTTGATAAACCCGTAATAAATAATCCACCTACTATTGAGGAAAGCAAAACTATTAAACTTGGGAGGAAACTGATTTTCTGTGCAAGAACTATATTTTGAATGTTCTAAGTGACGAACTTTATGACTATTTGTAACAACCCGCGTAATTTTGAGCTATTTTAATTAATTTCTGAAAAATAGAGGAAAATAAAGTTTTTGATAAAATTAATTTTATTGCTCAAATATGTTGGTTATTATTTTTAGAGGCGGGAATTTCAAACGGTTTCGAAAACGGAGTTAAAACGGATTTTAAAATGATTTTTAAATGTTTTTAACTCTTGGAGTTGTTTTGAGTTCCAACTCTTCATTTATTTGCCTTATTTAAAGGAGTCTTTTGGATTTCAACTCTTCATTTCTTTGCATTATAAAAGGAAGTCGTGGGCAACCCTTTTAACATACTTTTGGCACAAATTTTGGTAGCAAATATATTTTATATTCCTCTTCTTTTTATATACACATTGGCCCTTGAGATTTGTGAGTTCCAACCTTAGATTAGAGGTGTTCTTGGGGCTATTTTGTTGGAGGATCTTTTGTAGATCTTTTGAGTTGATCTTAAGGATGTGATCATTGGTTTCTCGTCATGGTTTGAGGTATGGAGTTTTACACAATATGCTCCTTAAATCTCGCGAGTGTCATTCTCTTTCAATTCTTGTTTAATTGAACTCATATTTGAATTGATAAATTCATTGAAATCTGGAAAATAATTGTTGAAATTATTTTGATTCATGTGGTATCATTATATTATTGATGAGCATGTTGTCATGAGATTTTAATATGGCACGAATGTTGTGAACCCGTCAAAATTCCTGTTTCCCGGGCTATGGCTTGATAAAGCATATACGGATGTGGTGAGGCCTGGTGACCCGGTTAAAGTGTTGTTGAGAAATTATAATGATGAAATGCTATTGAGATTTGCATTTTGATTTGAATATTCGTACTCGTGTTGTTACGTTTTATTCATCGCTAACATATATTTGTTGAGCATCTTTCTTGTCGTATTGTGTACTTCCCCATATTTTCTTTTAGTGGCAGGTTAGCGCGGATTTTGGGGCGCTATGGAGATTGATTTTAGCGAGGATTTTTTTGGGAAAAATTGGTATTATTTTGATGTATAGAGCTTTGGAGATTTGTATTTTTATTCGAGTTAGATAGTTGTAAATTTTAATTCGAGAGACTTGTTGTAATTGAAGAGATTGAGATTAGTGGATTTATATTATTTTGGATTTATTTAGATGCTCTATACCTTGTCACTTGTGGATTTGGATTTATTTTATCGATAGTGGCGCTTCGTTCGCTCTCTCCGGGCGGGTGGGGTGTTACAAATGGTATCAGAGCTTAGGTATACGGCAACCCTCGAGACTTGGGGTTTGGGTTCATTGCGTGGTTAGCAATTTTTGGAGATAGAAAATTTTAGGTGATATTCGTGATAAGTTTCGAGATTAGAGGTGAGGAATTATTTTTGGAGACGAAATTATTTTTGGAGATTGTTAGCCTGATTTTTTAGAGTTAGGCATTCGGCGAATTTCGAGGGCGAAATTCCATTGTTAGTGGGGAAGTGTAACAACCCGCGTAATTTTGAGCTATTTTAATTAATTTCTGAAAAATTGAGAAAAATAAAAATTTTGATAAAATTAATTTTATTGCTCAAATATGTTGGTTATTATTTTTAGAGGCGGGAATTTCAAACGGTTTCGAAAATGGAGTTAAAACGGATTTTAAAATGATTTTTAAATGTTTTTAACTTTTGGAGTTGTTTTGACTTCCAACTCTTCATTTATTTGCCTTATTTAAAGGAGTCTTTTGGATTCCAACTCTTCATTTCTTTGCATTATAAAAGGAAGTCGTGGGCAGCCCTTTTAACATACTTTTGGCACAAATTTTGGCAGCAAATATATTTTATATTCCTCTTCTTTTTATATACACATTGGCCCTTGAGATTTGTGAGTTCCAACCTTAGATTAGAGGTGTTCTTGGGGCTATTTTGTTGGAGGATCTTTTGTAGATCTTTTGAGTTGATCTTAAGGATGTGATCATTGGTTTCTCGTCATGGTTTGAGGTATGGAGTTTTACACAATATGCTCCTTAAATCTCGCGAGTGTCATTCTCTTTCAATTCTTGTTTAATTGAACTCATATTTGAATTGATAAATTCATTGAAATCTGGAAAATAATTGTTGAAATTATTTTGATTCATGTGGTATCATTATATTATTGATGAGTATGTTGTCATGAGATTTTAATATGGCACGAATGTTGTGAACCCGTCAAAATTCCTGTTTCCCGGGCTATGGCTTGATAAAGCATATACGGATGTGGTGAGGCCTGGTGACTCGGTTAAAGTGTTGTTGAGAAATTATAATGATGAAATGCTATTGAGATTTGCATTTTGATTTGAATATTCGTACTCGTGTTGTTACGTTTTATTCATCGCTAACATATATTTGTTGAGCATCTTTCTTGTCGTATTGTGTACTTCCCCATATTTTCTTTTAGTGGCAGGTTAGCGCGGATTTTGGGGCGCTATGGAGATTGATTTTAACGAGGATTTTTTGGGGAAAGATTGGTATTATTTTGATGTATAGAGCTTTGGAGATTTGTATTTTTATTCGAGTTAGATAGTTGTAAATTTTAATTCGAGAGACTTGTTGTAATTGAAGAGATTGAGATTAGTGGATTTATATTATTTTGGATTTATTTAGATGCTCTATACCTTGTCACTTGTGGATTTGGATTTATTTTATCGATAGTGGCGCTTCGTTCGCTCTCCCCGGGCGGGCGGGGTGTTACAAATGGTATCAGATCTTAGGTATACGGCAACCCTCGAGACTTGGGGTTTGGGTTCATTGCGTGGTTAGCAATTTTTGGAGATAGAAAATTTTAGGTGATATTCGTGATAAGTTTCGAGATTAGAGGTGAGGAATTATTTTTGGAGACGAAATTATTTTTGGAGATTGTTAGCCTGATTTTTTAGAGTTAGGCATTCGGCGAATTTCGAGGGCGAAATTCCATTGTTAGTGGGGAAGTATAACAACCCGCGTAATTTTGAGCTATTTTAATTAATTTCTGAAAAATTGAGGAAAATAAAATTTTTGATAAAATTAATTTTATTGCTCAAATATGTTGGTTATTATTTTTAGAGGCGGGAATTTCAAACGGTTTCGAAAACGGAGTTAAAACGGATTTTAAAATGATTTTTAAATGTTTTTAACTCTTGGAGTTGTTTTGACTTCCAACTCTTCATTTATTTGCCTTATTTAAAGGAGTCTTTTGGATTCCAACTCTTCATTTCTTTGCATTATGAAAGAAAGTCGTGGGAAACCCTTTTAACATACTTTTGGCACAAATTTTGGCAGCAAATATATTTTATATTCCTCTTCTTTTTATATACACATTGGCCCTTGAGATTTGTGAGTTCCAACCTTAGATTAGAGGTGTTCTTGGGGCTATTTTGTTGGAGGATCTTTTGTAGATCTTTTGAGTTGATCTTAAGGATGTGATCATTGTTTTCTCGTCATGGTTTGAGGTATGGAGTTTTACACAATATGCTCCTTAAATCTCGCGAGTGTCATTCTCTTTCAATTCTTGTTTAATTGAACTCATATTTGAATTGATAAATTCATTGAAATCTGGAAAATAATTGTTGAAATTATTTTGATTCATGTGGTATCATTATATTATTGATGAGCATGTTGTCATGAGATTTTAATATGGCACGAATGTTGTGAACCCGTCAAAATTCCTGTTTCCCGGGCTATGGCTTGATAAAGAATATACGGATGTGGTGAGGCCTGGTGACCCGGTTAAAGTGTTGTTGAGAAATTATAATGATGAAATGCTATTGAGATTTGCATTTTGATTTGAATATTCGTACTCGTGTTGTTACGTTTTATTCATCGCTAACATATATTTGTTGAGCATCTTTCTTGTCGTATTGTGTACTTCCCCATATTTTCTTTTAGTGGTAGGTTAGCGCGGATTTTGGGGCGCTATGGAGATTGATTTTAGCGAGGATTTTTTTAGGAAAGATTGGTATTATTTTGATGTATAGAGCTTTGGAGATTTGTATTTTTATTCGAGTTAGATAGTTGTAAATTTTAATTCGAGAGACTTGTTGTAATTGAAGAGATTGAGATTAGTGAATTTATATTATTTTGGATTTATTTAGATGCTCTATACCTTGTCACTTGTGGATTTGGATTTATTTTATCAATAGTGGCGCTTCGTTCGCTCTCCCCGGGCGGACGGGGTGTTACAAATGGTATCAGAGCTTAGGTATACGGCAACCCTCGAGACTTGGGGTTTGGGTTCATTACGTGGTTAGCAATTTTTGGAGATAGAAAATTTTAGGTGATATTCGTGATAAGTTTCGAGATTAGAGGTGAGGAATTATTTTTGGAGACGAAATTAGTTTTGGAGATTGTTAGCCTGATTTTTTAGAGTTAGGCATTCGGCGAATTTCGAGGGCGAAATTCCATTGTTAGTGGGGAAGTGGAACAACCCGCGTAATTTTGAGCTATTTTAATTAATTTCTGAAAATTTGAGGAAAATAAATTTTTTGATAAAATTAATTTTATTGCTCAAATATGTTGGTTATTATTTTTAGAGGCGGGAATTTCAAACGGTTTCGAAAACGGAGTTAAAACGGATTTTAAAATGATTTTTAAATGTTTTTAACTCTTGGAGTTGTTTTGACTTCCAACTCTTCATTTATTTGCCTTATTTAAAGGAGTCTTTTGGATTCCAACTCTTCATTTCTTTGCATTATAAAAGGAAGTCGTGGGCGACCCTTTTAACATACTTTTGGCACAAAATTTGGCAGCAAATATATTTTATATTCCTCTTCTTTTTATATACACATTGGCCCTTGAGATTTGTGAGTTCCAACCTTAGATTAGAGGTGTTCTTGAGGCTATTTTGTTGGAGGAGCTTTTGTAGATCTTTTGAGTTTATCTTAAGGATGTGATCATTGGTTTCTCGTCATGGTTTGAGGTATGGAGTTTTACACAATATGCTCCTTAAATCTCGCGAGTGTCATTCTCTTTGAATTCTTGTTTAATTGAACTCATATTTGAATTGATAAATTCATTGAAATCTGGAAAATAATTGTTGAAATTATTTTGATTCATGTGGTATCATTATATTATTGATGAGCATGTTGTCATGAGATTTTAATATGGCACGAATGTTGTGAACACGTCAAAATTCGTGTTTCCCGCGCTATGGCTTGATAAAGCATATACGGATGTGGTGAGGCCTGGTGACCCGGTTAAAGTGTTGTTGAGAAATTATAATGATGAAATGCTATTGAGATTTGCATTTTGATTTGAATATTCGTACTCGTGTTGTTACGTTTTATTCATCGCTAACATATATTTGTTGAGCATCTTTCTTGTCGTATTGTGTACTTCCCCATATTTTCTTTTAGTGGCAGGTTAGCGCGGATTTTTGGGCACTGTGGAGATTGATTTTAGCGAGGATTTTTTTGGTAAAGATTGGTATTATTTTGATGTATAGAGCTTTGGAGATTTGTATTTTTATTCGAGTTAGATAGTTGTAAATTTTAATTCGAGAGACTTGTTGTAATTGAAGAGATTGAGATTAGTGGATTTATATTATTTTGGATTTATTTAGATGCTCTGTCACTTGTGGATTTGGATTTATTTTATCGATAGTGGCGCTTCGTTCGCTCTCCCCGGGCGGGCGGGGTGTTACACTATTATGACAATTATAAAACTGCGAAAGATGTTTGGATGCACTTTTTAAAAAATATGACACGGAGGAGGTGAGTGCTAAAAAATATGCCATCAACCGTTATTTGAAATTTCAAATGACGGATGACAAATCTGTTGTGGATCAAACCCATGATTTGCAAATGATTGCCCATGAAATTATTTCCAAGGGCATGGCTTTAGGCTAGCAATTTCAGATGGTTGTATTTATTGATAAATTGTCTCCATTGTTCAAAGAGTTTAAAAATATTTTGAGGCATAAGTCTAAAGAATTTTCACTAGAGTCACTCGTTACTAAATTGAGAATTGAGGAGGAATCCCGAAAACAGGACTACAAAGATGAAACTCTTTTTGTGCCTAACAACAAAAATCAGAAAAAGAACCACACTCCAGTTGTTTTAAAAGCAAACGAAAAAAAATAAAATTTCAGAAAAGAGCGACAACCAGAATTTTAAAAATCAGACTCAGACTCATAATAAAAATAAGAACCCTGAAAATGGACAGTCTAGCAACTCGGGACAGTTTCTCTATTTCAAGTGTGGCAATAGTCTGGCCATATGACTCCCAAATATCGCAATGTGCTACCCGCACAAGCGAATTTGACCGAATATGACCTATGTGCAATGATTACTGAAATCAACATGGTTAGCGGTGCCGAAGGGTGGTGGGTGGATATTGGTGATACTCCCCATATCTGTCATGACCGTACTTTGTTTAAGACTTATTCTGAGGTTGCAGATAAGAAGGTGTTATTGGGCGATTCTCACTCCACTGAGGTTGTTGGTACTGGAAATGTGGAATTAAAGTTCACTTCGGGAAAAACTGTGATCCTCAAAGATATTCTTCACACTCTTGAGATAAGGAAAAATTTAGTTTCGGGTTATCTTCTCAATAAAGCTGACTTCACTCAAACTATTGGTGCTGATTTATTTACTTTGACCAAAAATGGAATTTTTGTAAGCAAGGGTTATGCCACTGATGGGATGTTTAAGTTGAATGTTGATGTTAATAAAATTTCTCATTCTGCTCATATTGCTTGTTCATTTAATGTTTGGCATGTTAGGCTTTGTCATGTTAATAAACTACTTGTTAAAAATATGAGCACTTTAGGATTAATTCCAAAATTATCATTAAACGATTTTGAAAAATGTGAATGGTAGTCAAGCAAAAATCACTAAAACACCACATAAATCGATTTTTAGATAATCTGAACCACCTGATTTAATTCATTCGGATATATGTGAATTGGATGGTGTCACAACTAGAAATGGCAAACGTTATTTTATTACTTTTATTAATGATTGTTCTGATTATTCATTTGTGTATTTAATGAAAAATAAAAGTGAAGCGTTTGACATGTTTAAAACTTTTCTAAATGAAATTGAAAATCAATTTAACCAAAAAATTAAAAGGTTATGTAGTGATAGAGGCACTGAATATGATTCTGCACCATTTATTGAATTTTATAAATTCCACGGTATTATTCACGAAAAAACTGTCCCTTATTCGCCCGAAATGAACGGTAAAGCCGAAAGAAAAAATAGAACATTAATTGAATTAGTGGTTGCTATTTTATTAAATTCGGAGGCTGCCTCGCATTGGTGGGGTGAAATTATTTTGACTGTGTGTCACGTACTTAATAGAATTCATAAAAATAAAACAAAATATCTCCTTATGAAATTTGAAAAAATATTCAGCCTAACGTGTCATACTTTAGAACGTGGGGGTGCCTAGCATATGTACGTATACTCAACCCTAAGAGGTCTAAATTGGATAGTATAGCATATGAGTGCGTTTTTATAGGCTATGCTATTAATAGCAAATCATACCGATTTTATGACTTGAAAAATCAAGTAATTATTGAATCAAATGATGCTGATTTTTATGAAGATAAATTTCCTTTTAAATTGAGGAATAGTGTGGGCGAGTCTTCCAGTAATATTTCTTTAAATAAAAATAAAGAAAATAATGAATCCGTTTTAGAACTTCGAAAAAGAAAAAGGGCCCGTGTTGAAAAAGATTTTGGCCCCGACTTTTATGCTTACACTTTAGAGGAGGATCCTAACACTATTCAATAAGCTTTATCGTCTTTAGATGTCGATTTATGGCAAGAGGCTATTAATGATGAAATGGATTCTTTGAAAACAAATAAAACTTGACATTTAGTGGACCTTCCTCCTGGGTGTAAAACAATTGGGTGTAAATGGATTCTTAAAAAGAAATTAAAACCTGATGGCACTGTTGAAAAATATAAGGCACGTCTTGTTGCCAAAGGTTTTAGACAAAGAGAGAACGTAGACTTTTTTGATACATTTTCACTCGTGACTAGAATAACGTCTATACGTGTACTTTTTGCTATAGCTGCCTTAAAGGATTTAATTGTACACCAAATGGATGTCAAAACTGCATTTTTAAATGGAGATTTAGAAGAAGAGATTTATATGGATCAACCTGAAGGTTTTATTGTACACGGTCAAGAAAATAAAGTATGTAAATTAGATAAATCTCTTTATGGACTCAAATAGGCACCTAAACAATGGCATGATAAATTTGATAGCTTAGTTATCTCTAATGGGTTTAAAATTAATGAAAGTGACAAATGCATTTATTATAAATTTGTTGAGAACATTTGCACTATCATATGTCTTTACGTTGATGACTTGCTTATATTTGGTTCTAATATTCATGCCGTAAAAATGTTAAATCATTATTGTGTGGCAATTTTGATATGAAGGATTTGGGTCAAGCTAGTGTAATATTAGGAATTAATATTACTAGGTCAAAAAAGAGACTTTCTTTAGATTAATCTCATTACATTGAGAAAGTTCTAAAGAAATACAATTACTTTGACTATAAACTTGCTAGTACTCCATTTGACCCTAGTGTAAAGTTATTTAAGAACACTAGTGATTAGGCATAAATTCTTCCCAATTTATCCCTTAATTTAGTTACTTTTAGCACCTCGAACAACGTAATCGATTTGACTTTATCTCATAATCTTGCTACTGACTTATCCTAACAAGTACACCGAGTTTCTGGTATTTTGTACTAATTTTGCAGGTATTCAATGTCAAAAATGAAAGAAAGAAACCGAAAGAATCAAAAAAAGAAAAGAAGGAAAGTCAAAAGGGCAAAAGTATAAATTTTACCCGAAATTCGGATGAGGCACCTAAAGAGAAGTTGAAGATATCACATTCATGAGCACATAGGAAGAAAGGACACCTCAATTGGAGTCCCGGAACAAAAGTTATGAGCAGTTAAAGTTGGAGAAAAAAGTCAAAGAGGCAGACCGATCCGCAGGAAGGCCGGACTGGTCCGCACTGCTACATTCCAGAAGACCCCGAATCGAAAGCAAACCGAAGAGGGATGAAAAATAAACGAACTGATCAGCCCCGGACCGATCCGCCATAAAAATAAAAGAATCGGTCCGCATTTCAGACAGACCGATCAGCAAGGACCCCGGACCGGTCCGAGTGTCGAGTTTTGTAATCTTATCCTTCTCTAATGGGGAGTCTTAGTGCAGCTAAAACTCCTGAAACTTTGTAGGGTATATAAACCCAAGTTTTTATTATTTTTAGGACGGAGAATTCATAGAATTTTCTATACTTTTCAGAAAATCCTAGTTTAGAGATAGTTTACAATTTTAATTCCAAGATTGATGATTATTCAGATTTCTGTGATTACAAGTGTTCTTAATTGCTGCTTTTGCTGCTTTGGTAAGATTAGTGAGTTATTTCCTCATTCAAATTCCCTTCTACATCATTCTACCAATTTTCCTTAGTTTAATCATGGTTTTCTGCAATTCAAAGATCGTTTTCATTAGATTCAGCATGCTAGGCTAGATTTTCTAAGGTCGGGATACATGAACCCAGCCTGATGTGATAGTTGCATGTGTATAACATTAATCCTCTGAATTTAGTGATTTATTACGACCGTATTGCATAAGAACACGATAATTGTAGATCTTTGGATCTCGTTTGCTTCCGGGTAACCGGGATGCTTTAGAATGCAATTCGAGTGCAACTATTGCGATACCGATTTACTCGTCCTCTAATTAAGTATGGTGCGGGCTTGAACCTCATATACGTAATGCTTGGGAGTACTAAATTCTGGGTTTAATTAATCAGTTAAATTTACGATTAGTATTATACCTGCAATACACTAGGGTTGGAGGATTGTATTCCCGTCCTGTTTTTCTCATCAAATAGTTTAAAAGTTTCAAATCATTCTTCATTAGTATTTTAGGTAATTTAGTATAATTGCACCTTTTCATAATTTCATAATTGCATCTAGTATAGTCATTCCACAAACCAAATCAAATTTTTTTTCCTTTAGAGACAGAGTTAGGATTTCCTTATCTATCCAACGTCGTCACAACTCTGTTGTCCTATTTTCCTGTGGATACGATCCCGACTTATCGGGTTTATTATTAACGCGACAGGCTTGCATTTGAGCCTAGAGTGAACGCACATTATAGACACTTTTTAAGTCGTGTCAAGTTTTTGGCGCCGTTTTCGGGGAATTAGGTAGACTTGGGATTAGATCGAGTCAATCTAAAACTTTGACCAAAAATTTCCAAAAAAATCCAAAAATATAAAAAAATTCAAAAAGCACAAAAAGATCTATCATCATCTCTCATAAGCCGGTAATGCAAAATTCTGAACCCACTCCCACACCCCATAATACTTCAACCAGCATTCACGAAAATACAATAGTTGAGTATGACCCCGATAGCCCTCACACTCCTAACGCCCCACAGTTCTGGATTCCACCTCCCACACCGCCGTCACACTCAATCTCAAATGACACTCCATTTTCCTTTTTAGGACACACCTACGAGCACACTTCGAGCACACCGAGTGAGGACACCGAGTCTTTATAAGAGAGAGAGAAATGTCGCAACACTATAGTGCAGCCGCCCATGAGGAAGAGGCCCCATACCGCCCGCTGAGAGAAATCTGATTTCCTGAGCGCACTGTCACTCCGGATGCATTATACTCTCGTATAATGTCGGGCAATTTCGTTTTAAAAATGGGATGATCCAGATGTTACCCAATTACCATGGTATGGATTCTGAAAAGCCATATCTTCACATTAGGGAATTTGAGGATGTGTGCGATACTCTTAATGATCAAACTTGCACACAAGAGGTGATTTGCCTCAAACTCTTCCCCTTTTCGATAAAAGATAAAGCTAAGACATGGCTATGGTCTTTACCTCCAAGCTAGATTCCATCTTGGAATGATTTGCAATCTAGATTTCTCAAGAAATTCTTCCCACCACATCGAACAATCTCCATAAAGGCTCAAATTCAAGCGTTCAGACAATCAGAAAATGAGCCATTTCATCGATGTTACGAGCGTTTCAATGAGTTAGTTACTTCATGCCCCCATCATGTATTTGATACAGCGCAAATCATTTCCTTTCTCTATAATGGGCTGAATCTTAACTCCAAGCAACTCGTTGAGACCATAGGTAGTGGTTTGTTTGTCGACTTAGATGTCCACGATGCTTTTCTTCACGTGAGGTATGTCGCAGAGACTACCCAATCCTGGGATACATCTGATCCTAATGCTCAAAATCGATATCGTCAAGTGACCACCACTCTAACGGCGTCCGGTATATTTCACGTAGATAAGAATTCTATGAAGGACAGTCGGTTAGATACGCCTGAGAAAGGATTTCGAGACCTATGTGAGGTATATGGAAGAGGACCAAATGGATCCATACCAAACCCCGTCGAGAAGGTGTGTACGATTTGTGAGACGGGTCATTCAACTGAGGAATGCCCTACTATAACCACTTACAAAGTGATGCTTCTGGAGCAAGTTAGTGGTATAGGAGGATTTAAGGGTAATTTCGGTGCACCGCACGGGAATTCCTACAACCCTTCATGGAAAAACCATCCTGGTTTTAGCTATAGGCAACAACATGCTGCGATGAACCCTACTTCACATGTTGCCCCCCTCCGCCAAAACACTTTCAACAAGCTCCACACATGCAAGGACATGTGCAAGCACCACCACCTCAAGGAGCATATATCCCACCACTGCGGAGAACTCTCAAGGATACTATGAATCAATTTATCAATAGCTAGACTGCAACCAATGCTAGATATGACCGCTTGATTAGCGACATAAATACAAGTCTGTCAAAGATACAATCCTCATTGAGTGTCCAAGAGAAGGGCAAGTTTCCTGCCCAGGGCCAAAGACCTTCCCAAGGTCAAACTAGAGTTAGCTCCACCTCTACTGAATATCAGGAGCAATGTCAAGCTGTGACCACTCTTCGTAGTGGGAGAGTCGTTGATTTATCACCTCCCCCACACGACACAACGAAAGATAAGGAGATTTCGCCCGGCATGAAAGAGGCCAAAGATGTCCCCTTGAATGAGAGTGATAAAGAAGACACTAGTGAGCCTGAGGTAGTAGTGAAACCACCCTCCGCGGCATCGTTTCCTCAAAGGTTGATTCCTTCCTATAAAAGAAACCCACGTGAGGACGTGCTAGACGTGCTTAAGCAAGTAAAGCTGAATTTACCTTTCCTCGATGCCATTAAGCAAATTCCAGCTTATGCAAAAGTCATCAAAGACTTGTTGACAGTAAAGAGAAAGATGAAGGTAAAGAAAAATATTTTCCTAGCACAGAACGTGAGCTCCATTCTACTTAATGATCTCCCACCTAAATTCAAAGATCCTGGTGCACCCACCATTTCCTGCATCATTGGAGAAAATAAAATCGAAAAAGCCTTACTTGATTTGGGATCAAGTGTCAATATCCTCCCTTAATCCATCTATAGGCAACTTGATTTGGGCGACCTCAAGCCCACAAGAATCACTCTCTAATTAGCAAATCGAACTGTGAAGATCCCATGAGGTGTAGTTGAGGACGTGATCATCCAAGTTGACACTTTCTACTTCCCGGTAGACTTTGTCATTTGGGACACGGAGCCTTCATTCGCCTCGAGCAATCATGTTCCCATCATTCTCGGACGGCCATTTTTAGTTACGGCTAACGTTATTATCAACACTAGGAATGGGCAGATGCAACTCACTTTTGGGAATATGACCTTAGAGACCAACATCTTCCATATAGCCCAACATACGGGGGAAGAAGATGATCTCTACGCGGTGAGCTTCATAGATGAGATAGTAGAGGAGTACTTTGAGGAGAACTATTGTGGAGACGCCTTAGGGTCATGTTTAGTGTCGAGCCACGAGAGTGAGGGGACGTACACCGAATTCAAGAGGGAAGTTGAGGACTTGAGAGAATTACTTGATGAGAGAGCATCGGACGAGGACGCGAGAGATCTAAATTGGGTTTCTAGATTCGAGGAGTTACCACCGAGGGATACACGCATGGTTCCCTGCAACGAAAAATTTCCAACCCTCGAGTTGAAGAAACTTCCCTCCCATATTAAATATGCTTACTTAGGAGAGGATGAGACATTTCCCATTGTTGTCTCCTCTAGCCTAGACGAAGAGAAGGAGGGAAAATTGTTAAAAATTCTGAGAAAGCACCAAAGTGCTTTTGGTTGGTGCATTACTGATTTGAAGGGGATAAGTCTTTTGATTTGCACTCACAAGATCCATCTCGAAGAGGATGTCAAGACCTCAAGAGAAATGCAAAGAAGGCTAAATCCCAATATGAAAGAAGTTGTGAGAACCGAAATTATCAAGTTATTGGATGCCAGGATTATCTACCCAATCTCGGATAGCAAGTGGGTGAGCCCTATTCAAGTCGTCCCGAAGAAGTCGGGCATGACAGTGATTGAGAATGCTAAGGGGGAGCTAGTTCCCCAACGTACCACTACCGGGTGGCGCGTTTGCATTAATTACCGGAAACTCAATGCGGGAACTAGGAAAGACCATTTCCCCTTACCATTTATTGATAAAATACTTGAGAGAGTAGCAGGCCACCCTTACTATTGCTTCCTTGATGGTTATTCCGGATATAACCAGATTGAGGTAGATGTACTTGACCAGGACAGAACGACCTTCACTTGCCCTTTTGGTACGTTTGCCTACAAACGTATGCCATTTGGCTTGTGTAATGCACCCGCGACCTTTCAAAGGTGCATGCTGAGCCTATTTAGCGACATGGTCGAGAGAGGACTCGAAGTGTTCATGGACGATTTCAGCGTTTTTGGCACCTCTTTCAATCGTTGTCTAGAAAAACTGGAAAAAGTACTTGCCCGGTGTGTGGAAAAGAACTTAGTGCTAAATTGGGAGAAATACCATTTCATGGTCACCGAGGGAATAGTTCTTGGCCACATAGTATCATCCAAGGGAATAGAAGTTGATAGGGCAAAAATAAATGTCATAGCTGATCTTTCCCCACCAAAATCGCTCAAGGAGGTGTGCTCTTTCTTGGGCCACGCGGGGTTTTATCGAAGGTTCATTAAGGACTTTAGCGCCATCGCTAGACCCTTAAGCAACCTACTCATGAAGGACACCCCATTCGAGTGGACAGAAGTATGCCAAAGCTCTTTTGAAAAACTGAAAACCATGCTAGTGTCTGCTCCTATCATACAAGTTCCGGATTGGTCTTTACCATTCAAACTTATGTGTGATGCTAGCGATTATGAGATAGGGGCTGTTTTGGGCCAAAGAAACGATAAACAGGCTCATGTCATCTACTATGCTAGTCGGACTCTTATCGGACCACAACTCAACTACTCTACCACGGAGAAAGAGTTGCTAGCGGTAGTCTTTGCCCTTGATAAATTTCGGTCATACCTTATTGGTTCTCCCATTACTTGCTTCACCAACCACGCGGCACTGAAATACCTACTTGCAAAGAAAGATGCAAAGTCGCGCCTCATAAGGTGGATCCTACTCCTTACAGAGTTCAATCTCTCCATTAAAGATAAGAAAGGAGTCGAAAACGTCGTTGCCGACCAATTATCACGGCTTCCGTCCGACGTACCTAGTGATCTCATACCCATAGATGAATACTTTCTGGATGAGTAACTCTTTGCTACCTCTTCTTTGCCCTGGTTTGCGGATATAGTGAACTACCTTGTCACGGGAGCCGTCCCTCCCGACTGGACACCGCAAGATAAGAAGAGGTTTATTACTTGGTCGCACATGTTTTTCTATGACGATCCCTTCCTTTTTAAATATTACGCCGACCAAATCATCCGACGATGTGTACTAGATGACGAGATCCCAAAAGTCATCCAGTTTTGTCATTCGGAAGCTTGTGGAGGCCACTTTTCGACGAAAAAGACGGCCGCTAAAATTTTGCAATGTGACCTCTATTGGCCCATAATATTCCGGGATGTGAACGCTGCGTGTAAATCTTGCAATAGGTGCCAACGGATGGGAGCCATTACCCGACGAGACATGATGCCTCTTACCCCCATACTCATCATTGAGATCTTCGATTGTTGGGGTATTGACTTCATGGGTCCTTTCCCCTCGTCCTTTGGTTTCCTATACATCCTTATCGCGGTAGACTACGTTTCTAAATGGGTGGAAGCTATAGCTACCAAGACAAATGATAACAAAGTGGTGATAAAATTCTTGTAGGAACACATAATTTCCCGCTTCGGTGCACCGAAAGCGATAATCAGCGATAATGGCATGCACTTTTGCAATAGGCCATTCGAGAAGCTAATGAGAAAGTATGGTGTCGTTCACAAGGTTGGAACGACTTATCACCCGCAAACGAATGGGTAGGCCGAACTAGCAAATCGGGAAATCAAGAACATTCTTAAAAAGATCGTCAATCCTACCCGAAAAGATTGGTCACTTAGATTGAATGATTCGCTATGGGCTTATCGCACCGCATATAAAAATCCACTCGGCATGTCCCATTTCCGCTTTATGTATGGAAAACCTTGCCATCTTCCCGTGGAGTTAGAACACAAGGCGTATTGGGGGATTAAGGAGTTAAACTATGCCATGGATAAGGCCGGTAAAGCTCGCAAGCTTCAATTAAATGAGTTAGAAAAGATACGCAATGATGCGTATGAGAATGCAAAAATCTCCAAAGAAAGAATGAAACTCGCTCACGATAGCATCATTCGACGCAAAGAGTTTCTTCCCGGGCAAAAAGTGCTTCTTTATAACTCTCGATTTCATTTCTTTCCAGGCAAGTTGCGGTCACGATGGTCTGGCCTAGGGCTGTCATTGGACCGGGTCTGGACCCGGACTCGATCCGTACCCGACCAGAATTAACGGATCTGATCAAATTTTATAGATCCGATTACCCGATTACCCGATTAGTTAATGGACCGGATCTGGATATACATGACTCCGATCCAATAAGGACCCGATCCGAATGTGTATATATATAATATAATAAATATATATTTATATACAATATTTTATATATATATATAGTCTTACATATAGTTACTAAATATATATATAACTAACTTATATATATATATATAAAAGTTTTACATACATATATACATACATATATATAACAGTTATAATATATGTATGTAAATATGTATGTATATATAAGTTATACTGTTTTTATATAAAACTGTTTTTTATATATAACTTTTATATATATATATATATATATATATATATATATATATATATGTATAAAAGTTATATATTTATATAAAAACAGTTTATATATATGTATATATATATAAAAACAGTTTCTTATATATTTATATAAAAACAGTTTATATATATGTATATATATATAAAAACAGTTTATTATACAATTTTATATATATATATATATATATATATATATATATATATATATATATATATATATATATATATATATATATATATAATCGGGTCGGGTATTCGGGTCGGGTCTCCGGATCCTTAACGGATCCGGGTCTGGATCCATTTTCTGAGACCCGTCGGGTAATCGGGTAAGACCCGATCCGTTAAAAATATACCCGGATCGGATTTGGATATACCCAGACCCGACCCGTTTACACCCCTAGTCTGGCCCGTTCGTTGTGAAGAATGTTTTCCCTCACGGAGCTGTTGAATTAGACGATTTGAAAGGGGGAAATACATTCAAAGTAAATGGACAACGCCTAAAGCTATATCTAGAGGCTTGTGTCGAAGAAGTCGACACCGTTTGGTTGTCGGACCCCATTTACGGGGTAGAATGAGCTGTTACAGCGAGGTCGTCGCACCCCCGACGCGTATGGGGTGAGAGTCGCGTGTGTAGTAAGAGTCGTGTGTGTAGTGAGAGTCCATAGGATTAGGGTACATTCGGGAGAAAGCATTCACATGTGTTCGGGAACATTGAGTCAAGTTGTGTTGACCATTGGTATCGAGAGGTTTTTAATCCAAAATTGATAGGGAGTATGTTGTGAAAGTGAATATTTTTGGAGAAGAGCGTTCGAAACCAAGTTAGGGGGAAAATCCAGCTCAAAAATAAGAGCCGGACCGGTTCCTTTAAATTTGGGTCGGACCGGTCCGCCCCGAATCGGTTCCTTTCTTTTAGGGCGGGATCGGTCCGGCAGTTGGAAAGGTTCAAATATTAAAGGACCGGACCGGTCCGGTCCCCAGGCGGATCGGTCCGCTTTCTGCAGAATTTTATTCCCCCTTTTCCCAAGGTTCCCCCTCTCCCCAATCTCATTCATTCCCTCCAAACTCGTCCACACCCCACCCAACCCTTCCATTTCCCTCCCAAAGACACCCCCTTTTCCCTCCCACCACTTTCCCTCCAAATCCAAACCCTACCCACACCATTTCACCTATAAATAACCACCTCTACCCTACCTTTCTCTCCACACCATCAACTTCATCACTCCTCTCTTCTCTCTCCCTAATTTTCTAGCTACCTCTCCCTGATATCATGGCCCAACGACCTGCCCCTACCAAATACGAATCCACCGATATCCTCCCCTCTGGCCATAGCGAATTCCGCTCCCGCCAAGAGGAAAGTTAGTGCCATCGGTTCTTCGGTCCGGATCACAAACTCCATATGGAGCGCGTTGTCCAACGAACAGGTCTGCCCAACTCCGTCACCGCCCTATTCATGGCTAGAGGTTGGTGCCGATTCCTCAATGAACAGTATGAAGCGGTTTGGGCAGCCGAGGTTCGCCCCTTTTATGGCACCCTTATTCGAACGGGCCAATTTGAGGCTCAATCATACGTGGATGGTACCGCCATCCCCTTTTCGTTGGCTCTTCTCACGACCAAGTTAGCCGAATACGATGTTTCGAATGTTCAAGACTTCACTTACCCGAGGAACATCGCATCGATCGCCAAAGAGGTGATCATGAATCGCATTGCCCCGGATGTTGCATGGACGGGGCAAACTGTCACCGTTGGACACCTTAATGAGAAGGCGCACCTCACTTTTCAAATTGTGTACGCCAATATTTTGCAAACGTCCAACGATTCCGCAATGCGGCCCCGTCAGGCCACATTGACCTATCACCTATTTGATCCACACACTTCCATCCACTTGGCCCGCACCCTATACGCCGACATCATGGTTATAGCATTGGATAAAAAAGATGCAGCCCCACTTCCATATGCAAGATTGATTACCTCCATCCTCAAGGATGCTGGCATTGCGGCGCCGCTCGATCTTTACTCGCATTCCCGATCCTTTTGGACAGGAAACCAGCACTAAGAGTGCCAAACAGCTAGCCGTCCATCGGGCGAGGCGGGGCAGTGATAGCGAGGAAGAAGCTGCCTCGAGTGAGGGCAAATAAGAGGAAGAAGAAGCAGCCGGTGCTGATGTCGAAATGGGTAATGTCGGTGCGGATGAAGAGTCGGCGAACGAAGAAGACGATCTTGATTTTGAATGGGTGGGTAGCGACCTCACGAACTATATGGCGGCGCTGGAGACGAGATTCCGTAACTTCTTGATCGATTACCGTCGCGATACGAGCATGATGTTTCGTTTCCAAGCGGACATATACCGACGCCAAGGGGATCCCAATGAGCCCCTGCCATCCTATTTCTATGACCCCTATGGCCCCGACGCGCGCGGTTCTTCCCAACCCCCGCCCCAGTGAAGCTTTATGTGGTTATGGCAATTTTTATTTGTTTTCCCTGTTCACATGGTTGTCTTTTTTATCCTGTAATTGTACCACAGTCCTGTTTTCTATAAAATCTGCATTTTCTCCATTTCTTTGTTTTATTTATCGCACTTATTATTTTGCCTTGTTTAGATTTTAGTCCTTTTTTATTGAGGACAATGCAAAAGTCTAAGTTAGGGGGGTCACAAGTACATATTTCTAAAACTTCACAAATTTTAAAAAATGCCCAGAAATTTCCAAAAAAATCATAAAATTTTAAAAAATCCAAAAATATTTTTGTTCAAAATAAATAAAAATTGGAATTCAAATTTTTTAAAAATATCATTAAAAGTCGGTCTAAAGTCTCAAGTTGTAAAATTCAACATACACAAAGCCGAAATTGACTAAAGATGGAAATTGAGCGAAAATTGACGACTTAATGAATAAGTGTGGAGATTAACAAACCCGGTGAGATTCGAGCCTATCACTTTTTGCGAGTTTTTAAATCAATCCGAGTTAATTGTTAACTCAAAGTTCATTTTAGCGCCTAAAAAGTCGTCGAGTATCTCAACCCTTTCATTTTGATCGGTTATGAAAAACGTGTGATATTGCTTTGAAAAATGTGTCAAAAGTGATCTCTAAACTTAAATTCATCTCGAAACGCATACGGTAACATAATTGGTATTTTGGACAATGAAGTAGGCCATCGTTTGTCACCCAAAAATATTGGCCAGAAAAAGATGCGAAAAATCACCCCTTTTGTAACCCAAATTGAGCCAAATAGATTTCTCCTTTCGTTTGACAACCCGAAAAACCCAAATAAACCGGAATTGCGAAAAATGAAAAAATTCAGAATTAAGTCCGAAAAGTGCATATAAAGGGGCAAGAAAAAAATAGATATGCTCAACAAAAATAATAAGAAAAGAAGTGAAAAACAGGAAAAAAAAACAGAGAAAAAGAAGAAAAAATAAGCAATAGCCCGGAAAAAGCACGAATGGACATCATAAATGACTTTTCCAATTCCAACCTTCCCTACCTCTTTCATTTTACCCAATATACCTTAAAACCCGAAAAAATCTTAACCGAGTCTAAATTACGAAATTGGTTACCGCGTGGAGAGATAATACACCAAAAGATAATAAAGAGATCGAATGCGCGAAAAAGAGGAAACTTTCTCATTTTTAAAACCGTAATCCGTTGATAAGATCCTATCACTATAAATTTTTCGTCTTTCTACTTGTATGCGTGACTTTGCGTCCATTACATTTACTCTTTATATCACGCATACCGAGAGAATAGCCATAATCCGAGAGATTCGTTTGAGAGATCATCCCGTGAGCATTTGAATCAAAATGAATTTTCGGAAAGTAACGTAATGATCAATTGGTGGAAATTGGCGGTTATATTTTCGACTTCATACACACACACTACGGTTTGAGACTTGTAAATATGACTTGATGATGACTATTTTCTGGGAAAGTTTGAATTACACAATTTTTACGTATTTTGAATCTTCTTTGAGCCGAATTTTGTGGGTATATTCACTGCAAACCCTCACGAGACACAAATCGTCCTACTAGGGTGACCTAGGGGTTTAAAGGCTTGTTGCATATGCTAAATGCAATTGCTTGCCCGCGAAAAAGGTATTATATCCCAATAAAATGTTTTTCAAGAGTTGAGCCGTACTAGGATTCTTTTACATTGCTCGGGACGCGCAAACTTCTAAGTTAGGGGGGTTTGATTAGGCATAAATTCTTCCCAATTTATCCCTTAATTTAGTTACTTTTAGCACCTCGAACAACGTAATCGATTTGACTTTATCTCATAATCTTGCTACTAACTTATCCTAACAAGTACACCGAGTTTATGGTATTTCGTATTAATTTTGCAGATATTTAATGTCAAAACCGAAAGAATCAAAAAAAGAAAAAAAGGAAAGTCAAAAGGGAAAAAGTGTAAATTCTACCCAGAATTCGGATGAGGCACCTAAAGAGAAGTTGAAGATATCATATTCATGAGCACAAAGGAAGAAACGAGACCTCAATCAGAGTCCCGGAACAAAAGTTATGAGCAGTCAAAGTTGGAGAAAAAAGTCAAAGAGGTAGACCGATTCGCAGAAAGGCCGGACCGGTCTGCAGTGCTACATTCGAAAAGACCCCGGATCGAAAGCAAACCGAAGAGGGATGAAAAATAAATGAACCTGTTCGCCCCGGACCGATCCGCCATAAAAATAAAAGAATCGGTCCGCATTTCAGGCAGACCGATCCGCAAGGACCCCGAACCGGTCCAGGTGTCGAGTTTTGTAATCTTATCCTTCTCTAATGGGGAGTCCTAGTGCAGCTAAAACTCCTGAAACTTTGTAGGGTATATAAACCCAAGTTTTTATTATTTTTAGGGCGGAGAATTAATAGAATTTTCCATACTTTTCAGAAAACCCTAGTTTAGAGATAGTTTACAATTTTAATTCCAAGATTGAAGATTATTCAGAGTTCTGCGATTACATGTGTTCTTAATTACTGTTGTTGCTGCTTTGGTAAGATTAGTGAGTTATTTCCTCAGTCAAATTCCCTTCTACATCATTCTACAAATTTTCCTTAGTTTAATCATGGTTTTCTGCAATTCAAAGATCGTTTTCATTAGATTCAGCATGCTTGGCTAAATTTTCTAAGGTCGGGATACATGAACCTAGCCTGATGTGATAGTTTCACGTGTATAACATTAATCCTCTGAATTTAGTGATTTATTACGACCGTATTGCGTAGGAACACGACAATTATAGATCTTTGGATCTCGTTTGCTTCCGGGTAACCGAGATGCTTTAGAATGCAATTTGAGTGAACTATCGCGATACCGATTTACTCGTCCTCTGATTAAGTATGGTGCAGGGTTGAAACTCATATACGTAATGCTTGGGAGTACTAAATTCTGGTTCTAATTAATCAGTTAAATTTATGATTAGTATTATACCTGCAATACACTAGGGTTGGAGGATTGTATTCCCGTCCTGTTTTTCTCATCAAATAGTTTAAAAGTTTCAAATCATTCTTCATCAGTATTTTAGGTAATTTAGTATAATTGCACCTTTTCATAATTTCATAATTTCATCTAGTATAGTCATTCCATAAACCAAATCAATTTTCTTTTTCCTTTAGAGTCAGATTTAGGATTTCCTTATCTATTCAACGTCGTCACAACTCTGTTGTCCTATTTCCCTGTGGATACGATCCCGACTTACCGGGTTTATTACTAACGCGACAGGCTTGCACTTGAGCCTAGTGTGAACGCACATTAGAGACACTTTCTGAGTCTCGTCAACTAGCGACAGTGTAAATCAAAATGCTTATGCAAGCATCATAGGTAGCTTGCGGTATGCTACAGATTGCACTAGACCTCACATAGCTTATGTTGTGGGAGTACTATGTAGATTTACAAGTAGACCTAGTATGGAGCATTGACATGCTATTTAGAGGGTCATGCGGTACCTTAAAAGGACGATGAACCTCAGATTACACTATGATAAGCATTACATTATCCTTGAAAGATTTAGTGATGCTAATTGGAACACCTTATTTGATGATTCTAAGGCTACTAGTGGATATATATTTAACATCATTGGTGGTGCAGTTTCTTGGAAATCTAAGAAACAAACTATTTTGGCTCAATCCACTATGGAGTCTGAGATGATAGCGTTAGCTATTGCTAGTGAAGAGCCAGGTTGGTTAAGAAACCTCCTGTCAGATATCCTGTTGTGAAAAAGACCGATACCAGCCGTTTTGGTTCATTGTGATAGTACCGCGACTATTGCAAAAGTTGAGAACCGTTACTATAATGGTAAGATATGACAAATACGTCATAAACATAGCACTGTTGGAGAATTTATTTCTACAGGTGATGTGAGAGTAGATCATATACGGTATGAACAAAACTTAGCTGATCCTTTGACGAAAAGACTAGCTAGGGAGAAGGTGTGGAACACCTCTAAAGGGATGGGACTAAAGCCCTTGGATACATGAGTCATTTGTGAGGGTAACCCAACATGTTGATCGGAGATCCCAAGAAATATGTTCAATGGGTAATAACAAGTCACAAGTGATATGGGTTGAATCATGCTATTATTAATTAATATAGAACGGCGTATTACTCTGAGTCCATCCCTATGGAGCATGATATCCTGAAGCGAGTGAAGGATGAGTTATTATAACTCTTAATGAGATCTATAGCTCTATATTGAGTAGGGTACCTAGCTACATGAGTATTCTTGATAGACTCACCTATGTGAATGTGGAAGTGTGGCCGATTCCTATGGATATTCTGGTCAAATTCCTAGAGCGTTCACTATACTGGGATAGAAGCACATGACCGTAATATGATAGCTATTAGAACTACACCCAAGTAGGGTTGTGTGTGGGATGTTGTCAGAGATAGAGTTCAAAACTACGATTACTCTAGTATATTTTGAATCATCTTTACTACGTGAAGGTTCAAGTCGAAAGACACCTTTGCTTATGCACAATTATATAGATTATTGCTCGATAAAAATACTTTCAAATTTTGCAAGTGGGGGATTGTTGGAACATCTTTTTAGCTGTTAAGTGCAAAACTAGAAAAAAGGGAGTCCCACATCGGTGGGATATACAAAATGACAAGAGTTAATATACTCTTTTTTTAGACTAAAGGTTCAGCCCTTTGGGCATTCAATATTTTGTGGGTATGTAGGGGAGATCCATTGGGCCAAGTCACACGCGCGCACCGCTGTCGCCATCCATTCGGCCCGTGTCCGGGTCCTGGGTCCTTAGGCTTCGGCTCGTTAAGAAATAATTTTTTGGACAAATACAAAATTATTTTTTGGGCTTCAAAAATTATTTTTAACGATTTTTTTTAATTTCAAAACTTAAAAAGAACGTGATTAATTCTGAGTTGAATTTTTTAAACCAGTCGCCCACTACTTTCCAGATTTTTCTCTCCACATTTTTTTACCAATGTCTTTTTTTTTTGCCCCATAAAAGAGGTATTCAACATAACAGTTTTGAACAGAGTTCTCCCCTCATTAGACAGTTTCAAAATTTTTATTCTTTACAGTTCTTGAAATTTTTTTCCTCTAAGAATAATTTATCTCGCCTGTTCAGATTAATTATATTAGAATCGGGCAATATATGTATTACAGAATGGGTGTTCATTGAACGGATTTGGTTTGTGCTACCAGTTCGTATTTTAGGGTTGTTTTATCTTGGGGTGGCGAGGCTTTCATCTGTCAGCACAAATTAGAGGCAGAGCCGCAAAACACGTTAAAGAGATCGACATTGTCCACGACTCAACCTGACTTTCTGCTTTCGAGTTTTTTATATTTTTTGTGTCGATTTATTCGCTCCTAACTGGATAATTTCGTTCATTTAATTATGCAATTTTATTACTGCTCCTACAACAATTTTAAGGTGTTCTGAAATTCTGCCATGGACAAAATTAACTCATCCAACCTAAATAAACCTTTCAAATATGAAGGCCAACATTTTAAACGTTGGAGCAAAAAACTGTTATTTTATTTAACTAAGAAAAAGGTCGCATCATGTGTTCAATTTGACAAACCCGTAGTAAATAATCCACCTACTGTTGAGGAAAGCAAAACTATTAGAACTTGGGAGGAAAATGATTTTCTATGCAAGAACTATATTTTGAATGCTTTAAGTGACGAGCTTTATGACTATTATGTCAATTATAAAACTATGAAAGATGTTTGGGATGCACTTTTTAAAAAATATGTCACGGAGGAGGTGGGTGCTTAAAAATATGCCGTCGGCTATTATTTAAAATTTCAAATGACGGATGACAAATCTGTTGTTGCTCAAACCCATGATTTGTAAATGATGGCCCATGAAATTATTTCCGAGAGCATGGCTTTAGATGAACAATTTCAGGTGGCTGTAATTGATAAGCACCCAAAAGTGTATATTTTATACCCCAAATAGGCGATTTTTAGTTGTTAATTCTCGACAATTTGGATCTTATGCGCATATATGTCTATTGTGCAGGCTTGATTGCAGTTGCGGTGTCAAAAGCATTATTTCGAGACAATTTGCAGTCATTTGGATCTAATTACCCTATTCCGTAACCCTAGATAAGCCTAACTGAGTCCCTAAACCTACCCTGACGCCTGTATGTGTTTAGTTTGTGCCTTTTTAATTTTTTTTAGATTTTTTGTTTGAGTCGTTTTTATTTTTAGAATTTATTTTAGATTTATTTAGAATTTTTAGAAGTTATTTGCCTATTTTTCTATTTCTTTTTATTTAGTGTATTTTTATTCTGATTTTTATTAGTTTTTAGTTTTTATTCTATTTTTATTAGGATTAATTTTTTTTAGGATTTCATTTATTTTTTTAGTTTTAGTAGATTTTACTTTTTAGGATTTTAGTTTTAATAAACTTTTATTTTTATTTTATTTCTTTTTTATTTTTATTTTTAATTTGTGTCTTTTAATTTTTAGAGTAGGATTTTATTTTAGATTTATTTATAATTTTTTAGGATTTAGTTAGTGTTATTTTTAGGGGCATAACAAACACACACACACCCTATACCCACACACACTTATCCTAAACCCAACTAACCTATCCTAGACCCTAAGCCACACACACCATCCCCTACACCTCACCCACACACAACCCCTCCCACTTCTTCTTCAACCTCTCACCTTCTCTCTCACACCCACCTCCATTAATTCATCCACCATACACAACCAATATAACCACCATTGACCTCCCCAAACCAACCCCACAACTCAACCTCACCACCATAAACTCACCTTGCCACTATTAACCCACCACCCAAAACAACCCAATCTGCCATACCCGAATCTTGAACCCGTTGCCATGGCAACCCAAACCGCAACCATTCAGCAAAGATTCATCCCCATACCCGTATACATGCTCCTCTGACCCTGGTCCCGATGGTCGGACCCACATCCAACTGTCAAACCCGAGTAACCCACGGACCTGCTGCCGGACCTCCATCTCTCCACACCTGACTCGCGCGACCAATCTGAAACCATCAAACCCAAGGCCCGTTTCTTTCCCAACAAAGCCTCATACGAATTGTATCCACCTGCATAGAACCTAAAAACTAAAAATAAACTTGAATCCCACATATCTTTTTACCACCTCCAACCCATTTTCGTTTAACCCGTGTCACAATCACCAACTCATGTTGACACCCCTGCCAAAACCTATCTCTGTCCCAAATGGCACCATCCCCTGCTAAAACCCCCATCATCTACAATACCCTAGCATCCTTAGCCTCATGCCATAGTGACTTGAGTGTGAGACAAAAAATATTGAGACACAAATTGTGAGTTGAGTGATATTTTTGTGTATTGTAAAACTCAGATTTGTCCGTTACTATTCATGTCAAAACTTGGGATTGCAATGAAAATTTAAGGAGACTTAGTTTTTATTTGTTCTCTCTTAGTTTATTTATATTATGGCTCATATTGTGTCATTTTTACATTTTATATGTAATAATACCATAATGAGAGGCTAAATACCTCATTCAAGGGGTGAGATGGAACCCTTAACTTAATTATTTTTTATTTTTTGGTTTGTTTATTTATTTTGCTCCTTTGAATATTAATATCAAAATTTTACAATTTATATTTACACCTCGAGAGAGGGTGAGTTATTTTCGAGAGAAAATCGCAAATTCATATTATAATATTTATTCATTAATTAAACTAGAGTTAGACAATTTTTTAATGGTATTATAGTTTGAATTTCTCTACTCTAGCAATTTTTTTTTATGATTTAAATGCTTTTAGTAAATTTTCTCTAGCAGGTATTAGAAAATGTTTAAATCTAATTTTTATGAGCATGTGAAATTTAAGTATTAATCTTTTAAAAGGACTATATGTAACTTCACTTTTGCAACGAGAGTTGATTTGTGAATTTATATATGTTTTGGGGTATTTCAAATAGACAAATTAATTAATAAAAATAAATAGGTTAAGTGGTGACGTTTAATCCCTTGAATTATCTCATAATTATTTTCTCCTCTCATTTAGCTCACTTTATCATTTTCTTTATTTATTAGTGTAGTTTTAAATTTTAGCTCATAATTAGTAGTATAAATATCCCTTCATGATTGTTTTGAAAAATCATACTTGTTTTCACTTTGCTCATGTCCACATTAGAGAGCATGGATTGACCCCTTACTTTCCAATATACATTTTTAGTGTGTTTGTAGGTACGAAAAGGGATTTTTGATTGACCGTCTTTTCCTCACAACGACATATATACAAAAGGCGTGTAATCAATAATCATTGATAAATTACCTCCACTGTTCAAAGAGTTAAAAAATATTTTGAGGCATAAGTCCAAAGAATTTTCACTAGAGTCACTCATTACTAAATTGAGAATTGAGGAGGAATCCCGAAAACAGGACTACAAAGATGAAATTCTTGTTGTGTCTAACAACAAAAATCTGAAAAAGAACCACACTCCTGTTGTTTTAAAGGCAAGTGGAAAAAATATGAAATTTCTAAAAAAGACCCGCAACCAGAATTTTGTAAAACCAGACTCATAATCAGAATAAGAATAAGAACCCTGAAAATGGACAGTCTAGCAACTCGGGACAGTTTCTCTCTTTCAAGTGTGGAAAGCCTGTCCATATGGCTCACAAATGTCGTAATGTGCCACCCGCACAAGAGAATTTGATCGAAGAGGACTTATGTGCAATGATTTTTAAATCAAGATGGTTAGCAGTGCCGAAGGGTGGTGGGTGGATACTGGTGCTACTCGCCATATCTGTCATGATCGTACTTTGTTTAAGACTTATTCTGAGGCTGCAGATAGGAAGGTGTTGTTGGGTGATTCACACTCCACTGAGGTTGCTGGTACTGAAAATGTGGAATTAAAGTTCACTTCGGGAAAAAGAGTGATCCTCAAAGATGTTCTTCACACTCCTGAGATAAGGAAAAATTTGGTTTCGCGTTATCTTCTTAACAAAGCTGGCGTCACTCAAACTATTGGTGCTGATTTATTTACTTTGACCAAAAATAGAATTTTTCTAGGCAAAGGTTTTACCACTGATGGGATGTTTGAGTTGAATGTTGATGCTAATTAAATTTCTCCTTCTGCTTATATTACTTGTTCATTTAATGTTTGGCATGTTAGGCTTTGTCATGTTAATAAACGACTTGTTAAAAATATGAGCACTTTACTATTAATTCCAGAATTATCATTAAATGATTTTGAAAAATGTGAATGGTATAGTTAAGCAAAAATCCCTAAGACACCACATAAATCGATTTTTAGAGAATCTGAATGTGACACCCCGACTAATTAAATACCGGGTAGCTACTCCTTTATTAAATTAATACAAAATGTCAAGTTGGTCCAGTTAACAGCATCACTGTCGAAAACATTTTAATCATTACTAACCACCTAGTATTTAAAAAGTAAGATGTCAAACTTTAAATTAAGTCTGATTAACATACAATAAAAGAATTATGAAAGAATATCATAACCATACACCATAAAGTCTCAATAAAGTAACCAACAAATAATAATAAGTCCGGAGGAAAACTCCTCACAACAATCCCACCACTGAAATAAATAAAACAGTATATCCTGAATTAATTACATGCCAACAATCTGAATAACTGAAATATGAAATGTCTCTAATAGAAATGGGCAACATGCCCTACAAATGATGAAAACTGAATAGAGTCAAGACAAAAGAAACGTCTACTAGCAAGGCCCTGTAACTTCCACAAACAGCTACAGCTCGTCACCTGAATGGAAATACTATGCATGGTGTCCTTGTGGCTGGGCACCAAAAAGGTTTTTACAAAAATAGATTTGAAAGCAAACGGGTCAGAGCCCGAAAGTGGAGAGTATTTTAAAAACAACAAGTGCTTTAATAACATTAAAACAAAGAATGCAAAATACATGTTAGGACGTGCTCTCACATGAAATACTCACCTCTCGTCTAATCGTGCACTCCTAACGTACAGTACCCATCTAAGTGGTATTTATATATAACTAAACCGACATAAGTTCTAACCCATCTACTCGATTCACAATATGAATTCCCAATGTTATCACTTGAATAGATAGCTTTACTTAAACTCGGATTCTCAATTATTAGCATTACCATTTACTGGAGGTTATCCCCTTATTTATCTTCTCAAGGAGTTATTATGAATTATTCTCATAATTTAACATCACAAGTCTGTTCATTTATCCGTATATCATTCACATCATAAATATACAATACAAGCACCCCGAGACTAAGCTGCGGTGCACACATACTCTGCTATCCATCCCGGTACATCACGTACATAAGGATCACGCATTTCGAATCTCTCAGGAATCGTTCTCAGATAACAATAATCACAATCAATGGAGGCGAACACAGTCACATCACATGGGTCACGGACATACCTACGCTCCCACGATCAGCAGACTTATTAACTTCCCAATAAGTCCTTCTCTGACCTATGTCCTCGAGGTACCAATCTATATCCCCCCCGTAGGCACACAAAGATTAGATGGTCCTAAACGAACGCAAACCTACCGTGATAGCAAGTATGGTAGGTATGTCATACACATAAGTCATATACTAAGCATTCACACATCTTAGATATCTCATTATTAATAAAGGTATATTCTACATCCTTATACCATTATTCCAATTTTATACATTTTTAAATCTTCCGATAATATATAATGTAGACAGTCGAAACATCTCACGTCATAGTCGAAACATCTCACGTCGAAACATCTAACATCATTTTCTTAAGATCCTTACTTCTGCCCCAAACCTCATTTCATCAAATTATTCGAGTTTACTCCTTTAACCCTAATATTATCTCACTCATCGAATTTTATTAGATTTCATAATAATTCCTCAAATTGAATTCTAACGCAGGTCCAAATTTTATAACCATACCTACTGGTCTTCCTTAAGTCTAAGGATATTCATAAAATCTCCATTAATAATTTTCTAAGGGTTAACATCATTAAAATTTAACTAGGGAAAATATTTCTCATTCTGGGAAGGTCGATCGATCGACCTTAAACATCGATCGATCGATGGTGGTCGATCGATCGACTGATGAATGTCGATCGATCGATTGCACCAGATAAGTTACGGACTGCTTCGTTTTGCAGTCCTCCAATCGTCCCAAAAATCCATTACAATGCTTGAAACTTCATTCTAACGTTATAATATCATCAAATAATCATCCTACAACATTGTTAACGTTCTAAAACTAATTAATCATCACCCAAAGGCCTTATTTAGATCAAAATATCATCAAGAACCCTAGTTTTCTATTTCTTTCAAAATCAACAATAATCCTCTTCTTAAATCCGTTTTTTGAATTATCAAGGGCTATAGTATGAATTCGTAATTCATCCAGAATATTTCTACATGCAAATCCTAACATGGTTTATAGTTTTAATCCTCAAATTCATGGGTTTTTATCAATCTCCCAAAACAATGCAATTTTCATAAATGTCTAAGCATGGAAGAAACATTCGTTGCAAATAACGTAATTAAACCACTTGCCTCGGATTGTTCTCTGAATTTGATGTTGGATGTTGGATGTTGCTGTCTTTTCCTCTACAATTTCTCCCAAGGTTGAAGGTTGAAGATGATGGTTATGTTTTTTTTTTCTCTTTTGGGAACCTCTCCTAACTTCTCCTATAACTCCCGTAGCCCTCTAATTAGTTAAGTGCTGGTAATGGGTTAGTGGGTTCCCAAATACCCTATTTTTAATTCCCAAAATTCGTTGGTCAAAATTTTCCAAGTTCCAAAATTACCAAAATACCCTTTTAAGTTGCCGGTGTGGCCCAAAAATGCCCCGGGACCCAAACTAAACCCCCGGCTAGTGTTTTCTGACTATTTCGACCCTTACGGACTCGTTGGCGCACTCAAAATGACCATACGATTGATAAAAATAAAATTCACTTTTTAATTAAAATAATTATATTCCTGACGCAACTGTCACACGCGTCCCAACAAAATTTCCAAATTGCCGTATTTCTATCTCACGACAAATTCAATATTTTCAATATTCATATAACGTTATAATCAAATACCAACTCACATCTCGTTAGTATTTTATCCGGATTAATTCTCAATTAATTCAAATTTAATTTAATTAATCCTATAAATAAATATCCATAAAAGTACGGGGTATTACATACTTCCCCCCTAATAATAGAATTTCGTCCCGAAATTCGGATAAGTAAGGCACACCTGGAAAAATTAGGTATCCTCTAGTATTCAAAACAATTATAAAGAAAAGCCCAAATCACTAAAACCCTCGCTTCACAATAAGCTTGTTTAACATACTTGATACCTTATCAGAATAATCTTCGATAAATGCACCTCACGTTGTGCTCTTATTAAACAACATTCGAATAAAAATAGCCTATATAGCATTAGCCGCATTATTTTTATTAGTATTGTGAGTCCGCACCTCACTACTAACTCCCGCGTTTATCAAAACTCCAAACTCCCATCCTGGGATGAATCAATAACACATCTGACTACGCTTGTCCATTCCTTGAAATATCCCGACGTTGTGACTTACACAAGGTAAAAATACATTCGGGTGGTGTTTCACAAAACAATTTTCGGCACCTTGTCCACAATAAAATAGATACGGGTGGTTTCACCCAGCTTTACTATTAGATAATATTTTCTTCCCATTACCACCATGTACCTTGCTTACTAGTTTCTCGATTCGGGAATAAAAATATCGAAATGAATTCAATTTTTTTTTATATACAGTCCACCAGTCGTCAATCACCTTGTGCCTACACCTCGGTCCATAGGTGATACAGCCTTGTCCAAGTGAAACGTATTTCCACTACTTCTTGTTACCCCACGTTAAAGTTGGATTTCGGGGATCTCCTCTTAGTTCTGAATAGTACTGTATCGAACCATGTACCGGCGTGTTCACTATCTAATAGTGTAAATCACCCCAAGTATACAACAATTTCTCTCCTTCTGGACAACATGTCCCATATAATTGAAGGAACTCATTACTTATCAATAAGTTGGCTACCTCTCAAGAAAATTCTCCAACTTGACCCTCCCATTCTTGTAATCGTCGTCTTGATACAAAATTATTTGGTTGATCATCTAACCCCAACTGTTCTACTACTTACTATACCTCTTTCAATGTCGATATTCACATAAAAATTTCCCCGTTAAATGATACTTAACGATCCTCTGCTTCTCTTGGCGTATGCCAAAGTTTCGACCCTTACACTTTCTCACCTCTTTATGAAAATCCGGACTCCTTATACCTTATTAACATTCTCACTCTATTTACTCTTGAGTCACCCTCAACATTCGATTGATCGGAACTCTACTCCAAATTGCTCATAATAATTTATTCGCCTTCTCAAGAGATATCCTTTTATTAAATGGCTTTCTACTGCCTTTCCTCCAAATTTGAACGTGCTACACTGACTACACATGATATTCACTTACACCTTTTCTTATGACGTTAAATCCTATAAGTAATAATTTCACCCAACTATATCCCTTCTTCTGACGATACTACTTTAGTCAACCAGAATATCTACAGCTTTTATAACCCATGCATATGGCGTTACACATCATATACGCTATACGTATTCCAAACTCTTTATTGCTCTAGTATTTTCAACGTGGCCATACCACTTGGGCATTCTAAATCACCTCTGAATTAGAAATCCTAAATCCTCCTTATCCTCAATGCGTCCTTCAACACGCCGTGACAAAACCAACATTATTAGTACTTATATCGTAATTTACTAACAGCTGGCTCTAATGGCCGTACATCATAATTTACTCCTTGTAACTTCCCGTTATAACTACGTACTCCCATAACGATAGAGGTATCCAAATCATGAACGAAGGGCCACACATCTCCTTACTACCAACCTTACGCTAAGTTTCATGCGTGGGGTGTCTCGCAAAGCGAAATCCAAACAAGAAACCCCCCGATACACTACTACCTAACATTGTTGGTCATCGGAATCTGTTAAGCCCTGTCCATAATATGTACCCCTACACTCTCATCTTTTAACAACAAAGTTTCATCTCAGTTCGCAATTATACATAAACAAAGAACTCCTTCTGAATGACACTTTTCTCTTTACAGTGATGGAAATCACATTTCATATACAACATGCGAGATATTTGAGACCCTCAAATTCCCGTCCCCAGACACACAACTATGAGTATAAACTTCCAAATCTCTAACGGGTGATAAAACAATGCACTCTTTTTGTTACGACCTCTCTATCGTTAATTATAAAAACCAACTAACTCTTTGTTGACTAGTAAATCAATTACATACGACTCATAATAATGAAATCCCTACGCATACTGGGATTAAATATCCGAGACCATTATACTTTGAAATCACAATATATATATATATATATATATATATATATATACACATATATGCACGAAAGTACAATTGCGAGCCCGACCCTCTAACAGATGGGGCCTCTCCAGAACAAAACATGCTACCTCGATGTAGTAATCCCAATAAACTTGCAATACCAGCACACTATCGGTATAATCATATATAAAACAATAATTAAGATCATATCATACTCGTATAACACAGCACTAAAACGAGTAATTTCGATAAAGCATAAACCGCTATTAATATACCCATTCATCCTCCGCGGATGACAATAAAAGTAACCCCCACACTATCAGGGAAAATGTTCTTATATATAATAAACTTACTGATATACTCACTAAACTCGACTCTCAAGTGAAAATACAATTGTAACAAATGTAGTAACTCATTCATGCCACAAATAACATGCATCCTCGTCTGAGGATATAACTCATACTTCTATCCTAATAATCGTCCCGGCTGCTCAAATGGTTCCTGGACTTACCACACATGTCTATCCCAAACCGGATATTTCAATAACTGTTGCCCTCGCCAGGCACAATACCTTGATCCCTACTCTTGTATCGGGAAAAATTTATAATGTACGGGTTTTCACTCCCACAAAGTACTTCTACACATACTCCACTTATTTCCGGTCACCCTGACCATGTTAAAGTGGTCCTTTCCTCGGACGTTGGTAATCTCAGCTCTGAAGACTATCTCCATTGTTCCCTTAGCTTGATGTACCTAAGGAACACGCTACTAGTTTTCCACCTCTCTTACTGAAATTACCATCGCTCGGTAGTAATTTCGCTATAGAATTATTTTAACGGTTTCTCCATTGGGTCTTCCTCCTTGTGGTGTTTCTCCAACACCATTTTCCCAGTCTTATTCTATAAAAATTCTTCGATTTTTGTATCTCCCTACCCAAGGGAACATTTACCTCCAAATTTACACCACGCGATATAATTACTATCTGTATTTATCATCCAAAAAGAATTCCCCATAAGAGCTAACAATTCTTCTTGTATGTAGATTCTCCCTTTAACATCCTCTTCTCCATACTACTTTCTCCACCCGGTGTAAGGTTCGCTACACATTAAATTTCTCCTCACAAGTTGACCCCTGTTTGGCCCTCTTATGTGAGTTCAGAATAACATTCGCCTTTCAACCTGAACATCTGATGACGGAACTTATGGTCAAACCATACGTGTACACCCTCTCGACATCCCATTCCACTTTTAAGTGGGTTGATTGTTTCTCACCATTGAATCTACGCTCTTACGAGTCAAGGAAAAATTTCTCTAAATTTTCACTCTCAATTGGTCACATCCTGACATATGTCCAAGCCTTTGGATACATTGCGTTCGTTTGGCTAGCACATGCGGTCTTCGCCTTTCGAGTATAGCCACTGCTGGTTCTCTTCAATGTTACACCTAACTCTTTCTCTCCCATTCCATCCTTGTTGGATGTGTCTAATTTGACCCCATTCCTACTATAGCTGTACCCGAAAGTCTCAAGTCGCGCCTTAGCCTTCTATATCATCCAGGATTTCCGTGCCATAACATCGGTGACTTCAACTACGGTCATCCTTCTTTAAATAAATAAATTAACCTCAATATATATATTTGCCTCCTGCTGTTCACCCAACTGTCTTCGCCTGACGTACTACATTATTCGGCACACGAATACACCCGATCGCAATACGATTCGCTATCATATACATCATAGCAGGAGAACGAAATTTTACTAAAGGAATCAACAATCCTAAACATAGGGCTCTATATCAAAGAAAGTTACGCTGGAAGCATAATATGCCGCACAGATCCTAAAGGACACTAGAACCTGATGATCTGATACCACCTGTGACACCCCGACTAATTAAATACCGGGTAGCTACTCCTTTATTAAATTAATACAAAATGTCAAGTTGGTCCAGTTAACAGGATCACTGTCGAAAACATTTTAATCATTACTAACCACCAAGTATTTAAAAAGTAAGATGTCAAACTTTAGATTAAGTCTGATTAACATACAATAAAAGAATTATGAAAGAATATCATAACCATACACCATAAAGTCTCAATAAAGTAACCAACAAATAATAATAAGTCCGGAGGAAAACTCCTCACAACAATCCCACCACTGAAATAAATAAAACAGTATATCCTGAATTAATTACATGCCAACAATCTGAATAACTGAAATATGAAATGTCTCTAATAGAAATGGGCGACATGCCCTACAAATGATGAAAACTGAATAGAGTCAAGACAAAAGAAGCGTCTACTAGCAAGGCCCTGTAACTTCCACAAACAGCTACAGCTCGTCACCTGAATGGAAATACTATGCATGGTGTCCTTGTGGCTGGGCACCTAAAAGGTTTTTACAAAAATAGATTTGAAAGCAAACGGGTCAGAGCCCGAAAGTGGAGAGTATTTTAAAAACAGCAAGTGCTTTAATAACATTAAAACAAAGAATGCAAAATACATGTTAGGACGTGCTCTCACATGAAATACTCACCTCTCGTCTAATCGTGCACTCCTAACGTACAGTACCCATCTAAGTGGTATTTATATATAACTAAACCGACATAAGTTCTAACCCATATACTCGATTCACAATATGAATTCCTAATGTTATCACTTGAATAGATAGCTTTACTTAAACTCGAATTCTCAATTATTAGCATTACCATTTACTGGAGGTTATCCCCTTATTTATCTTCTCAAGGAGTTATTATGAATTATTCTCATAATTTAACATGACAAGTCTGTTCATTTAACCGTATATCATTCACATCATAAATATACAATACAAGCACCCTGAGACTAAGCTGCGGTGCACACATACTCTGCTATCCATCCCGGTACATCACGTACATAAGGATCACGCATTTCGAATCTCTCAAGAATCGTTCTCAGATAACAACAATCACAATCAATGGAGGCGAACACAGTCACATCACATGGGTCACGCACATACCTACGCTCCCACGATCAGCAGACTTATTAACTTCCCAATAAGTCCTTCTCTGACCTATGTCCTCGAGGTACCAATCTATATCCCCCCCGTAGGCACACAAAGATTAGATGGTCCTAAACGAACGCAAACCTCCCGTGATAGCAAGTATGGTAGGTATGTCATACACATAAGTCATATACTAAGAATTCACACATCTTAGATATCTCATTATTAATAAAGGTATATTCTACATCCTTATACCATTATTCCAATTTTATACATTTTTAAATCTTCCGATAATATATAATGTAGACAGTCGAAACATCTCACGTCATAGTTTCTTGTACTTAAAACCTATCTCAAAGGGATTACTAAGTCTCCTATTATTCCCACATATAACATCATTATTCTTAAGATCCTTACTTCTGCCCCAAACCTCATTTCATCAAATTATTCGAGTTTACTCCTTTAACCCTAATATTATCTCACTCATCGAATTTTATTAGATTTCATAATAATTCCTCAAATTGAATTCTAACGCAGGTCCAAATTTTATAACCATACCTACTGGTCTTCCTTAAGTCTAAGGATATTCATAAAATCTCCATTAATAATTTTCTAAGGGTTAACATCATTAAAATTTAACTAGGGAAAATATTTCTCATTCTGGGAAGGTCGATCGATCGACCTTGAACATCGATCGATCGATGGTGGTCGATCGATCGACTGATGAATGTCGATCGATCAATTGCACCAGATAAGTTACGGACTGCTTCGTTTTGCAGTCCTCCAATCGTCCCAAAAATCCATTACAATGCATGAAACTTCATTCTAACATTATAATATCATCAAATAATCATCCTAAAACATTGTTAACATTCTAAAACTAATTAATCATCACCCAAAGGCCTTATTTAGATCAAAATATCATCAAGAACCCTAGTTTTCTATTTCTTTCAAAATCAACAATAATCCTCTTCTTAAATCCATTTTTTGAATTATCAAGGGCTATAGTATGAATTCATAATTCATCCAGAATATGTCTACATGCAAATCCTAACATGGTTTATAGTTTTAATCCTCAAATTCATGGGTTTTTATCATTCTCCCAAAACAATGCAATTTTCATAAATGTCTAAGCATGGAAGACATTCGTTGCAAATAACGTAATTAAACCACTTGCCTCAGATTGTTCTCTGAATTTGATGTTGGATGTTGGATGTTGCTCTCTTTTCCTCTACAATTTCTCCCAAGGTTGAAGGTTGAAGATGATGGTTATGCTTTTTTTTCTCTTTTGGGAACCTCTCCTAACTTCTCCTATAACTCCCGTAGCCCTCTAATTAGTTAAGTGCTGGTAATGGGTTAGTGGGTTCCCAAATACCCTATTTTTAATTCCCAAAATTCGTTGGTCAAAATTCCTCAAATTCCAAAATTACCAAAATACCCTTTTAAGTTGCCGGTGTGGCCCAAAAATGCCCCGGGACCCAAACTAAACCCCCGGCTAGTGTTTTCTGACTATTTCGACCCTTCCGGACTCGTTGGCGCACTCAAAATGACCATACGGTTGATAAAAATAAAATTCACTTTTTAATTAAAATAATTATATTCCTGACGCAACTGTCACACGCGTCCCAACAAAATTTCCAAATTGCCGTATTTCTATCTCACGACAAATTCAATATTTTCAATATTCATATAACGTTATAATCAAATACCAACTCCCATCTCGTTAGTATTTTATCCGGATTAATTCTCAATTAATTCACATTTAATTTAATTAATCCCATAAATAAATATCCATAAAAGTACGGGGTATTACACTGAACCACTTGATTTAATTCATTCGGATATATGTGAATTGGATGGTGTCACAACTAGAAATGACAAACATTATTTTATCACTTTTATTGATGATTGTGCTAATTATTCATTTGTGTATTTAACGAAAAATAAAAGTGAAGCGTTTGGCATGTTTAAAACTTTTCTAAATGAAATTGAAAATCAATTTAACCAGAAAATTAAAAGGTTACGTAGTGAAAGAGGCACCGAATATGATTCTGCACCATTTATTGAATTTTATAAATCCCATGGTATTATTCACGGAAAAACTACCCCTTATTCGCCCGAAATGAAGGGTAAAGCCAAAAGAAAAAATAAGAAATTAACTGAATTAGTGGTTGTTCTTTAATTAAATTAGGAGGCTGCCTTACATTAGTGGGGTGAAATTATTTTGACTGTGTGTCACGTACTTAATAGAATTCCTAAAAATAAAACAAAAATATCTCCTAATGAAATTTGGAAACATATTAAGCCTAATGTGTCATACTTTAGAACGTGGGGGTGCCTAGCATATGTACGTATACCCGACCCTAAGAGTTCTAAATTGTCTAGTAGAGCATATGAGTGCATTTTTTTGTGCTATGCTATTAATAGCAAAGCATATCGATTTTATGACTCGAAAAATCAAGTAATTATTGAATCAAATGATGCCGATTTTTTTGAAGATAATTTTCCTTTTAAATTGAGGAATAGTGGGGGCGAGACTTCCACTAATATTTCTTTAAATAAAAATAAAGAAAATAATGAATCCGTTTTAGAATTTCGAAAAAGCAAAAGGGCCATGTTGAAAAAGATTTTGGCCCGACTTTTATGCTTACACTTTAGAGGAGGATCCTAACACTATTCAATAAGCTTTATCGTCTTTAGATGCCGATTTATGGCAAAAGGCTATTAATGAAGAAATGTATTCTTTGGAAACAAATAAAACTTGGCATTTAGTTGACCTTCCTCCTAGGTGTAAAACAATTGGGTGTAAATGGATTCTTAAAAAGAAATAAAAACCTGATGGCACTGTTGAAAAATATAAGGCACGTCTTGTTGCCAAAGGTTTTAGACAAAGAGAGAACGTAGACTTTTTTGATACATTTTCACCCGTGACTAGTATAACGTCTATACGTGTACTTTTTGATATAGCTACCTTAAAAGATTTAATTGTACACAAAATGGATGTCAAAACTGCATTTTTAAATGGAGAATTAGAAGAAGAGATTTATATGGATTAACCTGAAGGTTTTATTGTACACGGTCAAGGAAATAAAGTATGTAAATTAGATAAACCTCTTTATGGACTCAAACAGACACCTAAACAATGGCATGATAAATTTGATAGCTTAGTTATCGCTAATGAGTTTAAAATTAATGAAAGTGACAAATGCATTTATTATAAATTTGTTGAGAACATTTGCACTATCATATGTCTTTACGTTGATGACTTGCTTATATTTGGTTCTAATATTCATGCCGTAAAAATGTTAAATCATTACTGTGTGGCAATTTTGATATGAAGGATTTGGGTGAAACTAGTGTAATATTAGGAATTAATATTACTAGGTCAGAAAAGAGACTTTCTTTGGATTAATCTCATTACATTGAGAAAGTTCTAAATAAATACAATTACTTTGATTGTAAACCTGCTAGTAATACATTTGAACCTAGTGTAAAGTTATTTAAGAACATTGACGACAGTGTAAAACAAAATGCTTATGCAAGTATCATAGGTAGCTTACGGTATGCTACAGATTACACTAGACCTGACACAGCTTATGCTGTAGGAGTACTATGTAGATTTACCAGTAGACCTAGTATGGAGCATTAGCATGCTATTGAGAGGGTTATGCGGTACTCTAAAAGGACGATGAACCTCAGATTACACTATGATAAGCATTACGTTGTCCTTGAAGGATTTAGTGATGATGATTGGAACACCCGATCTGATGATTCTAAGGTTACTAGTGGATATATATTTAGCATTGTTGGTGGTGCAGTTTCTTGAAAATCTAAGAAACAAACTATTTTAGCTCAATCCACTATGGAGTCTGAGATGATAGCGCTAGCTACTACTAGTGAAGAGGCAGGTTGGTTAAGAAACCTCTTGTAAGATATCCCGTTGTAGAAAAGATCAATACCAACCGTTTTGATTCATTGTGATAGTACCGCGACTATTGCAAAAGTTAAGAACCGTTACTATAATGGTAAGAGACGATAAATACATCATAAACATAGCATTGTTAGAGAATTTATTTCTACAGGTGATGTGACGGTAGATCATATACGTTCTGGGCAGAACTTAGCTGATCTTTTGACGAAAGGACTAGCTAGGGAGAAGGTGTGGAACATCTCTAAAGGGATGGGACTAAAGCCCTTGGATACATGAGTCATTTGTGATGGTAACCCAACATATAGACCGAATATCCCAAGAAATATGTTCAAAGGGTAATAACAAGTCACAGGTGATATGGGTTGAATCATTCTATTATTAATTAATATAGAACGGGGTATTACTCCGAGTCTATCCCTATGGAGCATGATATCCTTAAGCGAGTGAAGGATGAGTTATTATAACTCTTAATGAGATCTATAGCTCTATTTTGAGTAGGGTACCTAGCTACAGGAGTATTCTTGATAGACTCACTTATGTGAATGTGAAAATGTGGCCGCTTCCTATGGATATTCTGGGCAAATTCCTAGAGCGTTCACTATACTCGGATAGAAGCACATGACCGTAATATGCTAGCTATTAGAACTACACCCAAGTAAGGTTGTGTGGGGGATGCTGTCAGAGATAGAGTTCAAAACTACGGTTACTCTAGTATATTTTGAATCATCTTTACTACGTGAAGGTTCAAGTCGAAAGACACCTTTGCTTATGCACAATTCTATAGATTATTGCTCGATAAAAATACTTTAAAATTTTGCAAGTTCAAAATTACTGTTATTCTAGTATATTATGAATCATCTTTACTACGTGAAGGTTCAAGTCAAAAGACACCTTTGCTTATGCACAATTCTATAGATTATTGCTCGATAAAAATAATTTTAAATTTTACAAGTGGGGGATTATTGGAACACCTGTTTAGCTGCTAAGTGCAAAACTTGAAAAAAAGGGCATCCCACATCGGTGGGATATAAAAAATGACAAGAGTTAATATACTCTTTTTTTAGACTAAATGTTCAGCCCTTTGGGCATTCAATATTTTGTGGGTATGTGGGGGAGACCCATTGGGCCAAGTCACACCTGCGCACCGCTGCCGCTGTCCGCCCCGGCCCTGGCCCGTGTCCGGGTCCTAGGCTTGGGCTCATTAAAAAATATTTTTTTGGAAAAATACGTAATTATTTTTTGGGTATTAAAAATTATTTTTATTGGCTTTTTTTTTAATTCCGAAAATTAAAAAAAACCTGATTAATTCTGAGTTGAATTTTTCAACCCAGTTGCCCACTACTTTCCAGATTTTTCTCTGCACGTTTTTTACCAACTTCTTTTTTGGTTGCCCCATAAAGAAAGTATTCAACCTTAATTTTTATAACAGTTTTGAACACAGTTCTCCCCTCATTAGACAGTTCCAAAATTTTTATTCTTCACAGTTCTTGAATTTTTTTTTCCTCCAAGAATAATTAATTTCGTTTGTTCAGATTAATTATATTAGAATCGAGCAATATATGTTTTACAGAATGGGTGTTCATTGAATGGATCTAGTTTGGGCTACCAGTTCGTATTTTGGGACTGTTTTATCCTGGGGGCGAGGCTTTCATGCGTCAGCACAAATTGGAGGCAGAGCCGCGAAACACCTTAAAGGGAGCGACATTTTCCGTGACTTAGCCTGACTTTCTGCTTCCGGATTTCTTATATTTTCTGTGTCGATTTATTCGCTCCTAATTGGGTAATTTCGTTCCTTTAATTCTGCAATTTTATTACTGCTGCTACAACATTGAGAGGAGCATTATGTCTTGTTTAAGGGTTTACTTTTTGTTTTGATTGAGTCGGAATTAGGGAGGACCTTACAAATGGTTAGATTTCAAATTTTTACTTCAAGTGGAGTGCCAAAACTAAAAAAGAGAAGTGCCTTGACCAAATTATATATATATATATATATATATATATATATATATATATATATATATATATATATATATATATATATATATATATATATATATATATACAGTCAGACTCTTATGCGTACGCAACTTACGAATTTAACTTGCGGACGGATTTTTTTGTGATTTTTTAAAAATGGTAAGAATCAAATTTCGACTTGATTTTTTTTTGTGGTATTTAAACATTTCAGGTGACCCGTGTAAACAAAATCAGCTTAAAATGAATAGTTTTACTATTTGTACAAAATTGATCAAACATATGTCAGTTTTTAAGAGCTTTAAAAACTAACATATCTTTGACCGATTTTTTAAAAATAGCAAAATAATTCATTTTGAGTTGATTTTTTTATAGGGGTCCCTGGAATGTTTAAATATCACAGAAAAAAAATAAGCCGAAAAACGTTTATTTGCTATTATTAAAAAATACGAAAAAATCCGTCTCCGAGTTAAATCCGCATTAGGGTCGGAATGTATATATATATGTGTGTGTGTGTGTGTGTGTACGGTTGACTGCAACCAATTTAGACCATTCATTATTTCATTCTTTATTTTTTGTAATTATCTTTAAAAAAATATTTAATCTTACTAAGAACTTTGTGTTGAAAATATTTTTGTTGCGATTTTGCAAAAAGTCAAATCAATGTTAGACACATATATTAATGTGTACGTGAATGTTTTTAAATTTTTTTTTAAATTTATTATTTTGTACGTGGCGTTTTATAATGTATACACGGATTTTTGTAATATACGCATGTTAAATTTTTATATGCCCGAAAATTATAATATATATATATATATACACACATTAAGGGGGGTGAGTACCCTTGGTGTCCCAAAATATGTAGGTGGATTAGAGCCAAAAATTATTATTGGTCAGTATTATTAAGATGGAAAGCTCCCCTAGAAGTCTTACAAAAATTAAATCATTAGGGGAGAAACTAAAATTTGACATAAATTTCAGGTTTTAAAATATTTTTCCTCAAATAATTATATACGTGAGGCATTTCAATAATCTTAAAGAATTATATTGAAAATGTTAAGAGATAGAAAAAGGCTTAAATGGTTCGGAGAGATGCTCTATAATGAAGCCTTCAACATAAAAGTCGTTAATTTTGAACAAACGACTCAAATTTCTATAACTCTAAATGGTAGAGTTGGAATATGTAGCCCATTTTTCACTATTAATCACAATATTATGTTGATGTATACATAAGGGGCTTATACGCTTTATTCCCTCGATATTAGATTTTTTATGCTTAGTTTCACAATTAAATAAAATAAACTCTTAGGTCCCTAGTATATATATGCGCACACCTATTTTAATTTTCTAATCAAACCCTCTAATTAACTATAATTCATCTTTGCCCTTCTTCTCCTCCAGAATCACATTGCAAGAGATCTTCAAAAACTCTAAATGTTGTCTCTTCCTAAATATACGTTCATTTTCACTAAACAATAATAAAATCATAAACAAACTACATTTGCCTAGTAGTTTATCTATAAAATGACCGAGTCCAATCAACAATGAGTTTTAATTAATATATTTATGGCTTCAAACACAAAAATAACAAATTTCGCGAAACCAATTATACGTATAAATAATAATACAGAATAAGAATCCACTGATGTTTAACAACTATTGTTCGATTCCTATCATTTTTTCACTTATTCGTACTGCCAATTATTTTTTTAAATGACTTAAAATTTACATGCATCAGTGAATTGACATACATATTCATATTAAAGTTATATTAGTAGTACATGTATAAATAAAGAAAGTGTATGAATTGATAAATAGACTACACATATATAATCAAAATTTTGCATCCAATTGGTAAGTAAATAAAAAAGTGCGTATTTTCAGGCAATTTTTTTTTTTGCACTTGGTAAAGTACATGAAAAAAATTACATGTCATTTTATAAAAAAAATACATAAAAGTGTGTGTGTGGCCGTCCCGAGGGTCTTTCCAGGCTGGTCCGGGGATATTCATCTCCCGAGGTAGATACCTCATTCCTTCCCCCTATTTCGACGCGTGCACGGGATTGCATCATTTATCAGGGCGCTCGGCCATCGTCGATGTAGGGTGATATGTTGAGATAGAGTCGCTAGCCTATTTTGCACAAAACAGGCAAAAGAAATGTTGCTGCCTCGAGAGAACGACATCAAGGACAATACTGATGCTTACAAAACCAAGTAGTTCAAGGGTCCGAGGACTAAGTTACGGAATGGGAAGGTATTAGGCACCCATCCTGCCCTTTCGATCTCTCATGGACATGCATTAATCTTCTCCTGTAGAACTCTGTGATGTGTGTGCTTATGTGCATAATGTAAATGGAGGATGGAATCGATCGACTCGCATCATGGATAAAGGCAAAGCGAGGTCATCCTTAGGAGCGTTCCCAAAATAATAATTTAAGAATAGTATAAGTGTTTGTCGATTCACAAGTCATTATGGAAGAACGATTGAGTATATCGGATAAGTCACACGAGAAAACAAGCATATAAAATGTATATATGATAGGGGCAAAGTAAAAAATGTATGTGGGAGGACTCGAGTCGAAGTATTTAGCTAAGACGCCTACGTAGCCCAGGGGCATCAAAGTCCACATAGTTCGAAGATAATATGAGGTGGGGTTTAACCCATAAATCCAACTCGAGACTTTATTATATGTGTACGTGTAGGAAAAAGGTGTTTTAGTATGAGAAAGTGTGATGAGAAATCCCCGTTAGGAATTTACAAATGATCCCTCTTTTTCTTATTTTTGAGTTTTTCTATGAAATTAAGTACGTGGAATACTAATAATAAAAATTTTGAAGTTAAGATCTTTGATGTAATGGATTAAATTACTAAAGTGAAAATGAAGTAATTAATGCAAAATAAGAGAATTTAAAGACAAAGGGGAAGAATTAGACCTCCTTAGAAAAACTTGAAGTGGATCTTGATTGTAGATGGGTTGATCTCAAGATGGGATGGTGGTGGTTTGAGGAGGTGGGTGGGAATTTACTCAAAAGAGTATGAAAAGGATGGAAGAAATGTGGGAAATGGGCTTTTAAGGAACGAACAACTATGAATTCGAGAGAATTCTCTCTGAATTGCTGAGAAGGATGTTCATGGGTGCTTTTCAAAGCGAGGTCATAGCCAATATTTATAGGACCAAGGGGGTGCCTATCGACATGATCCTAGACCTTCCTATTGGCATAGAATCCTAGATGCACTTTCGATAAGTAGGGTCCTTGTAACACCCCATAATTTTATGCATTTAATGTTTAATTAATTCGGAAAAATTCTAAATTACTCGTGTGTCGTAATTTTGATTGAATTAATTATGGTAATATTTATTTAAATATTAATTGGAGAGTAAATGATTAATATTTAAGGAAATTTAAATTACTAAGTGAATAGTAATAAATTATTTGCGTCATTACGGGTATTAGTGACCGGACATTTAGTTATCTCAGCCGGGAGTTGGTATAGACTAATTTGGGTGTGAGATAAGGATTTTTATAAATTAATTCGAATGTCAATTTTGAGTGTACAAATGAGTCCGGATGGGCCGAGATAGTTAGAAAAGTGTACCCGGGGTAGTAAACGAATCACAAGATGTTTTTAGACATAGTCGGGCCCACACGGGGGTATTTCGGTCACTTGGGCTTGACTCATTAGGCAAAAAATGGGATTAAGCCTAATTACTTAATTATAAGGAAAAGGGGAACGACTGATTCAAGTTTAGAAAATACTTATTGGGAGAGGAAGCCCTAAGAAGTAGTTAAAGGCAATTTGGGGGACAAAGGAAAGAGCCAAACGAAGGAATTCATCTTCAAACTTGAGAATCACAACTTCAGATCAGACCCTACAAAATCATAAGACAAGTTGTTAACTTGATGTAGCATTTAATTATGTTTTCAATTCATATTTATGTGATGTGAATACCTAAAATTCGTTTTGGGTATAAATGGGTACAAAAATGGGGTTTTTGTAATTGGACACATGATGAGAATTTGTGTAAGAAATTATGGTGTAACGTGATTATGAATAGATAACTTCCTTAGTTGTAATAAACCTAGACGAAATTAGAAAGGAAATCGAGTTGGTAATTTGGTGCTGTGACTGTTATACGAATAACTCGGCTTTTCCCCAATTTAGAACAAAACAGTAGAGAACGAAAATTAAACAGGGTTTGGGGACTTCATGGGGGTCCCTTATGGTGTTCTTGACGGGTTATATTGATGAGAAGGCTTGGTTTGGATTGTATAAGGAGTTAGGAATTTAAGGTTTCCGTCCATAGCTAAAACAGAGTCTCGGAGAAGACGAAGACCTATTCGATCGATCGATCAATGGTTGGGGATCGATCGATCGATGGTCTGGGATTTTTGGCAGTTCGACCAGTTTATATATATATGGTGAATTCAATTAAAAATTTCTTTCCATACCTTATTTAATGAGAAATAAATATAGGACATACAATCTAATTAATTATGAGAAAAAAATAATTGGGATTGGAGGGAATTTATGTGTGACACACTATGGTTAAATTTTTGGAAAGAATATTTCGAAATAATTAAATACAGATAAAGTGGTCGAGTCCGGGTATATTGGTTAAGAGATATCAAGGCGTTGAATTAATTTAGAGTGAAACCTAAATAATTTGGAGTCGAGGATTTAGACTCAGATATTATTTTATTTCGGGCCATGAGAGCGAGTCCGAATATATTGGTTGGAGCGACACCAAAAGTAATTTAATTAATTAATGTGCAATTAATTAATAATCAGAGTTGGGCCATAAACTCATGATAAATTTTATAGGCTTGTGTTACGGACTTAGTACACGGTATAGCCGGGGTGTTATATATATATATATTAGGGCTGTGTTTTTTTTCCGAACTTCTGATTTTTCCGAATTCTGATCCGATTTTTTTTTCGATTTTGGAATTAATTTTGTATTTCGATTTCTGAATTTTCGATTTTCAATTTTTCCAAAAAATTTCGGATCGGAAATCGGAATTTTTTTTATATTCCGAATTTCCGATTTTTGCCGATCCGAATTTTCGAAATTTATTCCGATCCGAATCGCCGAAATATATTCCGATTTGTTTTTCGATTATTATGCCGATTATAGTTTCGATTTTTATTTCCAAAATATTATGCCGATTATCTTTACTTCTTTCATTTTATTTTTATCTTAGATATGTTTGGGCCAATAGTAACCTTAGATTAGATTTAGGGCAAGATAGAAGAGGAAGAGGGCTCACTTTTATCATTTCATTTCACTCATCTTCTCTCCTACTCTCCAAAACGGCTCTCACTAGCCCTAGCTCTCACTTTCTCTCTCAATCTAAATCTCCGAAATGGGTCTCACTTTCTCACTCAGGTAACATCCTCTATCCTCTCATCTTTTGATCCTTATGTATGTATTGTATGTATATAAACGAAAAAGTTTATATATGATATAAACATTAGATCTCTGTTTGTGATATAAACGAAAATGATTTTTAGATCTAAACGAAGATCTCTGTTCAGATATAAACGAAGATGTTCAGATCTAAAATGATTTTTAGATCTCTGTTTTCGGTTTCGTTCAGATCTCTGTTCAGATCCTTATGTATGATATAAACATTAGATCTCTGTTTATGATTTTTAGATCTCTGTTTTCCTCTTTTTCCCTGTTGTACAAACGATGTTCAGATCTCTTTACTTGGGGTGCTGCGTGTTGATCTTTCCTCTTTTTCCCTATTGTACAAACAATGAAATAATCTCTTGTGAGCCTAAATCTTAGTATACACGTAAGTAATTATTAATTATAAAAAAATGTTTAGATTGTTTTGATCTATTATATATCTGGATCTCTGTTATATATATATATATATATATATATATAATCGTTTTTGTGTTTTGAAACTTAACAAATACTCTGAACCATTTTTTTTACTTCTCTGTTAATGTATTTTTTGGATCAAAAGTATTTTTTTCTGCTATATTTTATTGTTTTTTTTTCTTCATAAACTAATACATGTATATTTCATTGTTTGTTTAATTGTATTGTAGGGGTACAAAGTTACACAATAGAGAGTTGCTTGCGACACAATAAAACAGTCTCAAAACAGGTACATTTTCTCTATTTAATTTGATTTCATGTCAACAATGGATGAAAGTGGTGGAGTAACTAGCAATCCCAACCCTAATAATAATAAGAGAAAATCAAAGTCAGGTTCAAAATCTGGTTTAGCCGGGCATCACGGAGCGTCAGGAGTATGGGAATATTTTGAAAAACATTTGATTGAGGGCACAAAAAAATATTGGGGCACTTGTGAGTGCAAGTATTGCAATATAACAATACATGCACCATCTTCTGGGGGGAACTAACAAATTGTGAAATCATTTAAACAAATGTAAAGATTTTACCGGTTACGAAGGAGATAAAACGACACAAACCATTATTTCCGTGATAGGATCTCAACGTTCTAATTGGAGATTTGACCAAGAGAGATGTCGCAAATCTTTAACAAGAATGGTAATTATTGATCAACTCCCTTTTGATCACGTGGAAAAGGAAGGGTTTAGAATGTTTTGTGCGGATTTGCAACCTAAATTTCATGTGGTTTGTAGAACAACACTAACTAAGGATTGCTTGATCATGTATCATGAGGAAAAAACCAAGTTGAAAAACTATTTCAAGTATTTTAATACACGAATATGCCTCACCACTGATATGTGGACTTCGTTACAAAATCTTGGTTATATGGATTTGACCGCTCACTTTATTGATAGAGATTGGGTTGTTCATAAGAAAATTATCAAATTTCGAGTGCTTCCACATCCACACAAGGATGAGGTAATTGCCAAGGCAGTGGAGAGTTGTTTGTTGGAATGGGGTTTAGAAAAATAATCACTATCACACTTGACAATGCAAAAAACAATGACACATGTATTGTAGATTTGAAAAAAAGATTAAATAAAAGAAACGCTTTGTTACTGGGGGGTGAGTTCTTTCATGTTAGGTGTTTTGCACATGTCATAAATCTTGTTGTGAGAGATGGAGTTGAGGAGGCTAAGGACACAATCAAGCGCCTTAGGCGAAGTGTCAAATATGTGCGAAGTAGTCCCTCACATATGCAACTCTTTAAGAAGTGTGTTGCGGATGAAATGTTAGAAACAAAGAGGGTGGTGTGTTTAGATGTTAAGACGAGATGGAATTCAACCTACCTAATGATAAATGCGGCGTTGGAGTTTGAGAGGGTATTTGATCGTTTAGATGAGGTAGACCCCAATTATAAGATTAAGTGTAATGTGGAAGGCGTGGGTATATTGGATGAGAGTGATTGGAGAAAATTAAAATCTTTGCACACTTTTTTAGAAGAATTCTATGAATTAACAAAGCGTGTGTCGGGTTCACAATATGTCACTTCCAATACATACTTTGATGAACTAACACAAGTTAAAGACCTTCTCATAGAGCATTTATATAGTGATGATGCATTGTTTAGTGCCATGGCCATTAAAATGGATGCAAAGTTTAACAAGTATTGCAATTTTGATTCTCTTAACTCGATATTGGTTGTTGCAATAGTATTGGATCCTCGATACAAATTGCAATTTGTTGAGTTTTGGTATTCTTCATATTTGGAGAAATGTGTCAATTTTTCTGAAGTTGAAAGGTCTTACAAATTGGAGGTGTTTGTGGAAAAATTGAAAGATTTAATGATTCGACTTTATAATTACTACAAAGCGGGAGAGACAGCTTATGTGGGTCTTGGTTCCCCCCAAGATAAAGATAATGTGCCCTAAGACTCCATTCTTATTGAAAAAGTAGCCAAAAGACCTAAGGCAAAAGACTTGTTTAGAGGTATTTTGAAGAGAAAGGACCATGCGGATGTTTCCAATGACTTGGAAAGGTATTTGAGTGATGGCGTTGTAGAGAATGATGAGCGACATTTTGATGTTGTTGCTTGGTGGAAAGGTAAAGTTTGAACATATCGCGCACTTGCTATAATGGCCCGTGATGTATTATCCATTCCCGTTACATCGGTTGCTTCTGAGTCAGCTTTTAATACGACCGGTCGTGTCCTTGATCAATTCCGAAGTTCATTAACTCCTTCTATTATGGAATGTTTGCTATGCATGCAAGACTGGCTTAGGAATCCTTTACTTACGTCTTGTGTGGAAGATACAATTGAGGCTCTTGAAGCAATTGAAAATGGTACTTTTTTATAATTTTGTTTCAATATATACATTCATTTTATATTAGAAATAAATAATAATTCGTTTTACTCAATTGTCATGTTAGTTGTGCAAGAGGAGATGAAAGGTTTATCACTCGAATCGACTAGTTGAATTTTGGTATTGTTGACATTTACTTTACTTTACATTTTACAATGAACATTTATTATTCAATTAATATTTTATTTGGTTGGTTACTAATTGTTTTTTTGGTAAAACAGTGAAATGAGATGAGGATGTTCAATGATGTGCGGAGAGGATGATGCTTGGAAGCTTTTGGATTGTTTTGGACTGTTTTTTTAAGGACTACTTCAGACTATATGCACTGTTTTTGTAATTTGGACTATATGCACTGTTTTAATAATTTAGACTGTCTTTGTAATTTGGACTATATGCACTGTTTTTGTAATTTATAAAATTTAGGACTGTTTTTCTAATTTATAAAATTTAGGATTGTTTTCGTAATTTATACAATTTACGACTGTTTTTGTAATTTATGAAATTGAAGCATATTTAAAAATAAGTAGGGCAAAATTCAAAACATGTATAAAAAATCAAAAACAGGTAAATATCAGCATAAAATTCAAAACAGGTATAAAAAATCAAAATTAGGTAAATATCAGCAAATAATTCAAAACAGGTATAAATATTTTTTATAGAATAATATTTTTTAAAATAGGCATTAAAATATCAGCATAAAATTCAAAACAGGTATTAATTTTTCAGATTCCCCCCCCCCCCAATTTTTTTTGTTTTTTCGATAAATTGCCGAATTTCCGATTTTTTTCGAAATTTAAAATTTTTTCGATTTTTTCGAAAATTCCGATTTTGGCAAAAATTCCGAAATCGGGAAAAAATATAATTTCGAAAAAAATCGGATTCGGCTTAGGAAAGCCGATTTTTTCGGAATTTTTTCGAAACATACTTTTCCGATCCGATCCGGCTGAAACACAGTCCTAATATATATATATATATATATATATATATATATATATATATATATATATATATATATATATGGTGTGCGATAGTATATATATGGTGTGTGCATTAATATCAGTGGCTAGATATTATTATTATATATAATCTAGTGTTATAGGGGGAGGTTGCGCGTAGAGGATGAATCCCCTAGCTTGAGGAGTAGGGCGAGTATATTCCCAGGTCATAGCGTCCATTGTATGGGTGAGGGGCATCTCACTTTCAGGGAAGGAATATGACCACCTCCAATAATTATGTATTAACTAAGTTAGCGAGCGATTCTGACTTGGGGTAACTAGGTTATGTGAATATACCTAGTGGGATATCACTTTAGAGAATATATATCCGGTGAGTTATTACTCGGGAGGATGTTCATTATTAATTATTATTTCAGCATAATTGTGAATGTTGTAATATGACTATACGTATATAATGAGATAAATAATTATATACGGGTTAATTAGTACAGGCTGTGAGTTGTATCATATATCGTGGATGTGAAAGTTATATGAATATAAAAAGGGAAATGATTAATTAAGTTAATGATGACAATAACTTAGAAATCATAGTTTTTGGCATACTCGGTTAGAGTAGGGTGGTTGCAAGGGGTATTTCGATTATCTAGTTATGGGATAAATAACTAAGAAAATTAATTAAGGCGTTAGTAGTGCAAATTCGAGGAGGGGTGAGGATATTCTCAAGGGAGTGCGACACTAACTAAAATATGAAGAGCATGCATACATATTTATTACTGCATGTTAATCAATTGCTAAATATTTTCCAAATGTTTTGGGTACTAACCCTTGCTATAAATTTTTTAAAAACCTTATAGGTGTCCAGCCTCAGGGACGCCAGACTTGACTCATTCCAGAGATCCGTTGCTACAGCACATGTGGATGTTACGGGAGTTCGATAGGCACTTCGTTCTTTTCATTTCTAGTGTAGAAATTTCCTATCAGTTACTCAAGCATGTCGCTCACTATTTTATTCAGTACTTATGTCAGACTTGTTGAGATTTATTACTTGTCTTTACTTTTGTTGGATTTGAGCCTATGGTTTATTCGGTCAGTTATTTAGATGTGAATGTTGGATTTCAGTTAATTGTGATTGTTTATATTATTTTGTTTCTGCATGAGTATTTCATTAAATTAATGAAATATAAAACTTGGCACCAGTCTAATTTTCTCACTTAGGTGGTTAGTAATTAAAAAGGCGACGGTGATGATAAGAATGAACCAACTGAGAAACATGTTCTAATTTAATTTAGGACTGATCACCCGGGGTTAATTAGGTGGGGTGTCATAGATGGTATCAGAGCATCAAGTTCTAGTGTCCTTAGGATCTGTGCGGCTTACTACGTTTCAGCGTAATGTTCAGTTGTTATAGAGCCTTATTATTAGGATTGTTGATTCATTTTCCGCTTTTGAGATATTGTATTTTCTGCTATTAGATTTTTGTATAAATGTGTACTTATACGATTCGATCTATTTTCAGATGCCACCGAAGAGGCAGAGAGCGGAGAGGGCTGAGGCTAGGGATGAGTTAAGGGAGGCTCATCAGGAGCCACAGGTACCGCCACCATCACCCCCACCCGAGTTAATCTCCACTACTCAGGTGGCCATAATAGTGGACCAAGTAGTTGAGACAACAATGGGGGCTATGGCAGCCCATTTTCCTCAGCCCCAGGCACCACCTCCCGTGGCACCAGTAGTTAAGGCTCCAGTGGGCCCACCATCTTGGCAGCGAGTTAGGGAGACCTTTTAGAAGGGTCACCCACCCGAGTTTTGGGGTAGTTCCGATGTAATAGAGGCTTGTGACTGGAAGAAGAATATTCAGCACCATCTGTGCATGATGGAGTGCACTGATGTACAGAAACAAATGCTTGCTAACTTCCGTCTATCGGGGGCAGCCTTACAGTGGTGGGAGTCAGTTACCACCACTGAGGAGAGGAATTTGATGACGATATTGAGCCATTTCAATACTACGATGTGGGAGTTATCCTTTGTCACTTGTAATTGTCAAATATTTAAATCTATTCAAGATTACTTTAATTTTATCAAGTCTGATGTACTAATCTTTATCTTTTATAACAAACTATATCACTTTATAAATAGTACTTCTATCTCCACTGTATGAAGAGTCATATTTTTTTCCTTCAATAATGCGTAAGTGTTTAGTAGCTTCAAGATATGAAAATTATACCAGCTAACTGATAAATCGTAAAAAGTCTATTCTAATCGTATCTCTTAGTTTATGTTAACCATTCCACTTGCAATAGGTTCATCTCTAGCAACATATGTTTAATTCCATAGTCATTAAATGTCTATCACTCAGATATAGCAAATTTGACACTTTTACCTCATTTTTTCCGTCATACTACCAACAAGTCCGAATGTATATGTGTCCATCTATATCAAATGCAAATCATCAAGACATTTCGATCGCAACCTTGGGAGTTTTGCCATGCAAAAAGTTAAAGAAATCATTGAAACAAGCAAGAGAAATAAAACGTCAAAAGCAAAAAAATGATATCTTCATTCACCTCAACGTTGATTTGCTTTGAAATTTCGCATTTTGTTCATCTTCTTCATTTTGGATTTTAAAAGACTTATTCCGTGCTTATGTTTTGGACTTAAATCATATTAAAACTATATTTCTATTTAGTTGTGTAATTCCTCGCACTTTATGTCATTTAAATAGGTAGAATTATAATAATTAATTTCTTAAATATTATTATGTATGATTATGTGATTTAGTTATATTGCATGTATTGTATTAGTAGAACAATTAAATGTGCCTGCTATGTGATATATTTATACTTCCTAATTGGTATAATAGTTATGTGTGATTTAATGTATACCTTATGTGAGTAGATTTAGGAGTGAATTAGAAGCTCGTTTACGTGTTTTAAACGTCCTAAGTTTGTCCCGGGGGTAGGTATACGCTTAGGGTAGATTTTGGACCATCCCGGGTAGCATTTTGGGCTTTTATGGGGGGGCCAAAATTAGGCCTTATGGAGAGATACTGGTTTAGGAAGGTTATTTATAACCTAAGTCTCCCAAATTAGGGTTTCTCACCCTTTGTTACACACCATAGTAATCCTAAACCAATTGGGAAAAATTCACAAGCTCGGAGAGGAGCAAAGGAGGAGATTCAAAAGGGAGGAACCCTCAATCATATTCTAAGGTAAGAGTTTTCTTGCAAAATTTTTAATAATATGTTTCTTAATTTTTAAGCATGATTCTCATACTTTTTTGGATGTTTAAATATGTTAGGAGATTGATTTACATATGGATTTAAGATTGAAATTGTTCTGAACTAATTACGATTTATCATGCTTTGAAAGTTAAGACTCTGGTGACAAAACCCTTGTTTATAATTAGAAATCATTAGGATTATTTCCCTTAGATGCTAGTTTTTGGTTATGGTAAGTGGGGATTTAATGGAGGTTTTTGGAAAGTTTTGGGGCTGATTTTTGTAGTTGGGGACGAAGCACGATGACTTTCTCGTTCGAACAAAATGCTTTCTCGTTCTAACGAGGTACCCTTTCTCATTCGAACAAGGTTCCTTTATCATTCTAATGATTTTGGAAATTTATCCAAGTTGTGCAAAATCGAAATATAAAGGCATGAGCATTAATTTTTTTTATTTTTTATTTTCTTGGATTTTATATGATTTTTCTACTAAACGATGCATGAGACCGAAAGGGTGAATCTATTCGGCCCCTGGAGTTAGATCAGGTTAGACTAGGAGAAATGATTGTGGGATTTTTCTTTATGAATTCATCTGAGTATGTGGGAGTTTGTCCAAGTGAGGGGTGATTGATATAATTGAGTTTTAGCGTTGTTAACCATTAGGTAAAATTTTTATTAATTAACAAAATAGTTAATAATGGAGATAGAAAATGGTAAATGGTATATTGAGGTTATGAGATTAAGCCTCATCTTCTACGTATTATGTCTGGCCAACCTTTATGTGGAAAATGGGTGTTATCATAGTTGATATCAAAGGATTCAGGTTCTCATGTCCTTAGGATTTATGTTGCGCTCATTACGTTCTGCGTTTGAGTGTTTGATATATAGAGCTCTCTGTCTAGGAATCATTGTACTCTTTACGACATGTTACTGATGCGAACCTTGTTTGATTTCAAAATGGCAAACACTTGACGATGTATACCACAAATGCTTTATAAATGGGACTACACATGACACTGCAGGAGCCGCAGCTACACCCACAGCCACCACCAGTACCACCCGTAGCTACAAAATCTAACATAGTTATTGTAGTTACTTACGAAGTCTCTATAGTGATGGTTTCCATGCTTCAACACTTCCATCCATATCAATATCCATCCCCCATAACAGGTGGTGCTACCTGTTCCATTGTAGGGCTCCGTTTCAGAGAGAGTGATAGAGGACTTCACTAAGGGCCACTCACCAGAGTTTGTTGGGAGCACATATATTTGGGTGGCAAGAAAATAAAAAAAAGATATCCAGAGGTATTTCAGGATAGTAGAGTTCACAAAGGTGCATAAGGAGATGCTAGCATCATTCAAACTTATACGAGCAACGCTACAGTGGTGGGAGTCAGTTACTACACTAAAGGAATGTGATAGGATAACTATAGATGAGTTTTGAGTTAAATATGATGGGAAGTATTTTCCACACTAATTGAGGTCAGAGACGAGAAGACGGTTCATGGACCTGAAGTAGGAGAACCGAACTGTAGTAGTGTGTGAGGGGGAGTTCACCGCACTATCACTGTTCGCCTCAGATGAAGTGAATACTGAAGAAAATAAAATAAAGAGGTTCACGATAGGGTCAACTTGGCACATCATAAAATCCCTTTTAGGGAAGATGAGTTTTATCACCTACACTCAGATGGTGAATTCCATTATATTGTAATGCCAGGATTATCGGTCGTTCCAGAAGAGTAAGGGAAAGAAGAGGCCTAATTTAGATTCATCGAGCCAGCAAGGCAAGACAGGTGGGAACAGTAATCATGGAGTCTAGAAGTTTAACGGACCCTGGGAAGAAGATAAGTTAAAAAACATAGGGGTTTCAATGATTGAAACAAGTAAGTCCATCAGGGCCGAGGAAAATAGCAGAGCCGTGGCTAGCAAGGCCAACAGGGGCAACCACATGATAAGCGCTAATTTTAGGAAATGTGTTTAACTTGTGGAGTGATAGGGCACATGTCCAAAAAATTTCCTTAAGGGAATTGGGGGCACAAGAGCAGGGAGGGAAACATGGGTATCGGGCACACCAAAGGCTATGTCAGTAGTTTCCAGCCCTACCAGTTGTTGTAGTGATAGTACTACCAGCACCACCAGCCCCACCTTAGGGGTAATAACAATAGATGCAGTATGGCGTGTGTATAACGTCGTACATAGAGAGGGACCAACACTAACAAATGAAGTGGAGGGTATGTTCCCTATCTTTGGACATGTAGGGAACATTTTGTTCGATATTGGTGCATTACACTCATTTAATATAATAATTTACATTGACTCACCCGTGATTGGAAGACCACTTATACGTTCCGTGTGCAGGGATATAGGGATAGACATTGTGAGACTTATGTTCGTAGTAGAGCTACAAGAGTTAGACATATCAGAGTATGATGTTATCCTAGGGATGGATTGGTTAGCACTTACAGGGCTTGGGTGGATTGTTATGGGAGGTCCAACATCTTTGACATTCCAGGGAAATAGATGTACTTGGTTGCAATGCCGTGCCCGAGGGGAGGGTCGAGCATGCATTTATATAATATTAAGGAGGAGACTTCTAAGGAGGTCATTATTTTTTTAGATTCTATTCCGAATGTTAGGAAGTTTTCTGATGTGTTTTGAGACATTCCAGGGTTACCACGGAGTAAGGAGATCAAGTTTGTGATCGATTTGATTTTGGGTATGAAACCCATTGCCCACGCACCATATAGCATGGATCTTATGGAGGTTAGAGAGATTAGGGATTCAATTCAGCAGCTGCTGGAATAGGGATTCATTCAAAGGAGTACTTTGTATTGAGGATCTCCGATTCTATTTGTAAAGAAGAAGGACATATCATTGATATTGTGTATCGATTATAAAGAGTTGAACAAAGTCACTATATGAAACAATTACTCGTTGCCCCGTACCGATGATCCATTCGACCAGTTGAGGGGTGCTTCACACTTTTCTAAGATGGATTTGAGGTCAAGGTACCCTCAGTTGATGATTCGGGATCAGGATATTCCAAAGATAACATTTTTGATGAGACATAGGTCTTACAAGTTCATGGTTATACCTTTCGATCTGACTAACACATTAATATTATTTATGGACCAGATGAATAGGGTGTTCAGTGACATCTTAGACCAGTTTATCAATGTGTTCATAAATGACATATTGATTTATTCTCAAAACACGATTGAGCACGCGCAACACTTACAGATAGTCTTACAGATATTGCGAGACCATCAGTTCTATGATATGTTCGAGAAATGTGGATTTTGGTTAAAGAAGGTTCAGTTTTTGGTCCACGTTGTATATGAGGTGGGGATATTAGTGGATCTGGAAAAGGTTTTAGCGGCGATGGAGTGGGGATAACCCACTACACCTACGGAGGTGCATAATTTTTTAGGTTTGGTAGGGTACTACCTTTGGATCATTCAGGGGTTCTCGAAGATAGTCGCACCTCTAACGAATTTGACATAGAAGGATGTATAATTTGTTTGGGATGGTACATGTCATCATGCATTTGACGAGTTGAAGTAAAGGTTGACTTCAACTTCGGTGATTTCCTAACCTTATGGGTGAGTAGACTATAAAGTCTTTACTGATGCATCCTTGTGGGGACTTAGAGGTGTATTGATACAGGAAAAGAGGTTGATAGCTTATGCTTACTGAAATGTTAAGTCTCCTGAAGAGAATTATCCCACCCATGATCTAGAGTTAGCAGTTATAGTGTTTGCACTACATATATGGAGATATTATCTCTTAAGGGAGAAGTTCCAATCATTTACGGATCAAAAGAGTTTGTAGTACTTAATCACATATAGGCAATTGAACATGAGACATAATCAATGGCTTGAACTTGTGAAGGATTATTAGTTTGATATGGAGTATTACTCGAGAGAGGCGAATGTTGTGGCAGATGCTTTCACTCGTAAACCAATAGTCGAGTTAGCAGCAGCGTGGAAGGAAAAATAGGATTCACTTCGCACGAACAATGAACTATCACGTGCCTTTATGGAAGTTTTACCATCACACTTGACATCATTAGTCGGGTCGTGAAGGCACATGCGAGAGATCCTTTTTGTTAGGGGGTAGAGCATTATTCGATTATTTCTATTGGATAATAACATAGAAGGTTAGTAGTTCCAGGGGAAGAGGAATTACGACGAGTAGTTATGACTGAGGTGCATGGGTCATATTTTTCAGTATATCCTGATGGGAATAAGATGTACCGGGATATGAGGCGCTAATATTGGTGGGCAGGCATGAAGAAGGACATCGCCATTTTTATCTTCAAGTAAGCCACGTGCCAAATGGTGAAGGTAGACCATTAATGAACTGCAGGTGTGATACCACCTCTTGAGATCCTGATGTGGAAATAGGAGGGCATTTTCATGGATTTTATTATGGGGTTACTTACGTCACAGCAAGGGAACGATGCCATCTGGGTGATCATTGATCGTATGATAAAAGTGACCTACTTTTTTCCAGTTCGGACTAACTATACTTCAGAGCAGTACACAAAGATCTTCTTTATAGAGATTATAAAGCCTCATAGTGTACCACTTAGTATCATATAGGATAGGGACAAGACGTTGTGTCTCACTTTTGGAGGAATTTTTAGCAGGTTCTAGGGGTGGACTTGATATTGAGTACCTCATATCACCAACAGACAGATGGTCAAACAAAGATGGTGAATTAGATGTTGGAGGATATGTTATGAATGTGCATTTTGGACTTCATGGGTAATTGGGAGCAGTACTTACCATTGATGGATTTTTCTTATAATAATAGTTACCAGTTCATTATTAGTATGGCGCCATTCGAGGCATTGCATGGGAGGCTTTGTCGTTCACCCTCTTGTTGGTTAGAAGTGGGGGATTATAGGCTTCTCGAATCGAAGTTCATCCAGGACATATCAGAGAAGGTGGAGATGATCTGGGCTAGGATATAGATTGCCCAATATCGATCTAAGACTTACACTGATGCGAAAAAGAGGCACTTGGATTTTGAGGTTGGATATCAGGTGCTACTAATGGTGTCTCCCATGAAGGGATTTATGTATTTGGGAATAAAGGGAAGTTGGATCCCCAGTACATATAACCATTCCCTATCATTGAGAGGATTGGATCATTAGCTTATCGGTTAGCATCATCAGATCACTTGAAGAGGATCCATGATGTTTTCCATGTCTCGACATTACAGAGGTTCCTTAGAGACAAGGTAGCTTACCAGTATATAGATCTTAATGAGATAAAGCTCCAGTTCGACGTGAGTTATGAGGAGAAACTCATCACCATCTTGGACCATATGGAGAATAAACTTCGTTCGAAAGTAGTTCTTTTAGTACGCGTGCAATGGGGGCACCACAATAAGGATAAGTTGACATAGGAGAGTGAAGATGGCATGCGAGAGAAGTATCTGGAACTCTTTTAGTCAGGTACGTGTCAAATTTCGAGGACAGAATTCCGTCAATAGGGGGAAGAATATAATACCCCGTACTTTTACGTCATTTAAATTGATAGAATTATAATAATTAATTTCTTGGATATTATTGTGTATGATTATGCGATTTAGTTATACTGCATGTCTTGAATTAGTAGAACAATTAAATGTTCTTGTTATGTGATATATTTATACTGCATGATTAGTATAATAATTATGTGTGATTTAATGTATACCTCACGCGAGTAGGTTCCGGTGTGATTTAAATGCTCGTTTACATGCTTTAAACATCTTAAGTTGGGGTCGAGGGGTTAGTATACCCTTGGGGGAGATTTTGGGCCATTATGGGTAGCATTTTGGGCTTTTCTGGAGGCCCGAACTTAGGCCTTATGGAGAGATACGAGTTTAGGAAGGTTATTTATAACTTAAGCCTCTCAAATTAGGTTTTCTCACTCTCTCTTACACACCATAGAGGCCCAAAACCATTTGGCAGAAATTCACAAGCTTGGAGAGGACCAAAGGAGGAGATTCAAAAGGAGGAATCTTCAATCATCTTCTAAGGCAATAATTTTTTTGCAAAATCTTTAATAATATTGTTAACGCAAAAATTCTCCATCTACGAGGACCAATCAGAAAAGGACACATGTCATCCTACGTGGCAATATTCGACACCCGAGGAGAGTTGGTCGGCATCCGAGGAGAGTTGGTCGGCACCCGAGGAGTGTTAGTCGGCACCCGAGGAGAGTTGGTCGGCACCCGAGGAGTGTTAATCGGCACCCGAGGAGAGTTGGTCGGCATATCAACCAGGAAGATCAAAGGATAACTATGTATTTAATGTGCATTAATGAAGATGGCAGAGCATTTAATGAGCCTTAATGTACATTTATACTGTATTAATAGATGACAACACATAGCATACCAAGCAATTCAACAATCAGATTCGTTGAATGTAGACAAAAATGTCTACATACAATGAATCTCTTTATCTCCCATCACTATAAATACACTTATCCCCTTAGCCAAAAAGAAGAAGAGATTCGGGGGAACCTAGAAACCCCATACACAAGATACACATCCTTTCTCTCTCTACACCCTATGGTGCTATTGTAAACCCCTGAGAATAAAATAACAGTGGACGTAAACTTTATTCATAGCCGAACCACTTTAAAAATCTTTATTTCTCACGTGCTTGATTGGATTGCTTTCATCTATTTATCTGTGATCATAAAAATGGGATTCGGTCCAGTTTTTTGTATCAACAGATTGACGCCGTCTGTGGGAATCGTGTTACAAGCGTTGTTCTCCATCAAAAGCTAAGTTTTTATTTTCTCTACGTATAATCAATTATACATACATCTTTTGATTCAATCATGATTTTTATGTTTATATACATAAATTAATTGTCCAATTTTTATCTGCAAAATATTGCATATCATGATTTTAAAATCATAACTGTTAGGTTAATTCTTATTTAGAAATCTGAAAAATAATGGATTTCATAAATCATAACTGTTTGCTTGATTCTCAAGTTTTAATTTTAGATCATGGAATAAATATTTTAAATGATTACATATACCAATATATATGACGGTGGTAAGATTTGATAATTTTCATTATAAATTTTGTAAGATCTTTGATGTCTATTCAAATTCCCATAATATTTTTAATCAAAGAATGGGAAAAGGTTAAAGACAATAAAAAGTTTTCTCATGGAAATCATGACCCAGATCTATTTTCTCTCTCTTCAAAGTTTGAGTCTCTTTGCATTCATTTTTATGAACTATATACTTAATTTGGTTCATCTTCCATCTATGTCAATGAAAGTCAAATTGATTGATTTTTGATATAAATTTGGTAATAATTTCGATCATTCACCATATTTTTATCTATGCAAATGGGGAATAGGAAGGGATCAATATAAAAAATAATTTTATGTAACAAAAAAAAAATCATTACCCACCTCTTGTAAAAGAGGATCAGTAAAACAATCATGACCGTATCAAGACTCTGGGCACAAATTTGATATGTTGGCCCCTCGTTCATCACATCACAGGGTTTCTTTATCGAAATCACACGATATAGTGGATTAGATAATTATTCATTTAATTAACATTCTTAATGCTTAAATTTTACATCGAATGTTATTTTTCTGATCTAAGGATTCGAGATATTCTGGTCAGCCATCTATATTGTTGGTCGGCATCATCTTGGGCCATATTTTTATTAAAGAGAAGCTTAACCAGACCATTTTTGTTTGTCGGAGATAAGATGTGAAGATCCATCAGCAACGTTGAAATAATTTTATCCAACTACGAGGTATCTTATTGTTGGTCAGAGACTCTTATTGTAGCTCGATGGAACCAATTTCAGGTCGACGATCATCTACTTCTTGATCGACGACATCTCAGTCTTGTTCGGAGGGTTTAATTTACTGGTCGGCAACTATCCAACCATCCACTTTTTGGTCGGTGACATCTAATGTTGTTCGGTGTTGTCAATGCACCATTTTTGTTGATCGACGAAATTGCTCAGCTGGTCGGGGACCATTTGCTTCTTGGCCAGCACCATATATTCTATAACTTGAGATATCTTTAAATGTTGGTCGGCAACATCCATGCCGTTTGTCGGCAGCAGTAGAATATTGGGGTATTAAAAAATGCGAAGCACCCCAGATATTTCTTTAAACACGAGTTCAGCTTGGGGGTAAACATGGGGCTTAAGTTTTTTTTTAACTTGTGATCACCCCAAAAATATTTTTAAAGCCAAGTGATAAATAATTTTCAAACATCAACTTATACCTGATTAGTTGTTGGAGATTAAATAACTTTACAAAAAACTCTACGTCTTATTTATGATGCATATCTGATAAAAATTTCTCCATCTCACACACATTTGGCATAAAAATATTATTTCATATTTTGAAATTTTTATTATTTTATGCTGATACACATCACATATTGTTTGGCTGAATAATTATTCTCATGATAATAATTATTTTCTCTAGTCTCGACAGGTGCTCGGGAAGCTTATTAAAATTTCATAGGGACGAGATTCAATCCCGATGAAAGCTCTCGTAAACCTCTGGAAAAGTAGTATTGCTCGACATCAGGCAATTGTGCCTCGACATATCTGCCAACATATATTATTTCATTTTTTGAAATTAATATTTTTATTTCTCAAGCATATACATATCATATATTGATTGGATGAGTAAATTATTCTCACGACTAATCAATTCAGCCTACACAAATGGTAGATCAAGATATTAATTTTTACAGGTACAAGACTTAACGCCGACGAATGGTAGATCAGGTTGCATTTATACTGTATTAATAGATGACAACACATAGCATACCAAGCAACTCAACAATCAGATTCGTTGAATGTAGACATAAATGTCTACATACAATGAATCTCTTTATCTCCCATCACTATAAATACATGTATCCCCTTAGCCAAGAAGAAGAAGAGATTCGGGGGAACCTAGAAACCCCATACACAAGATACACATTCTTTCTCTCTCTATACCCTATGGTGCTATTGTAAACCCCTGGGAATAAAATAACAGTGGATGTAGACTTTATTCATAGCCGAACCACTTTAAAAATCTTTGTTTCTCATGTTCTTGATTGGATTGCTTTCATCTATTTATCTGTGATCATAAAAATGGGATTCGGTCCAGTTTTTTGCAACAACAAATATGTTTCTAAATTTATAGGCATGATTCTCATACTTTTTTGGGTTTGTAAATATGTTGGGAGATTGATTTACATATAAACTTGGGATTGGGATTGTTTAGAATTAATTGTGATTTACCATGCTTTGAAAGTTAAGACTTTGGTGATAAAACCCTTGTTTCTGGTTAGAAATCATTAGGATTTTTGGCCTAGATGTTATTTTTAGGTTCTAGGATTATGGGTATTCGATTGGAGACCTTAATGGTTCTTTAATGAATGTTTTTGAGGAGTTTTGAAGCTGATTTTTATAGTTAGGGACGAAGCACAATAGCTTTCCCATTTGTACAAAATTCTTTCTCTTTCGAACGAGGTACCTTATCTCATTCGAACGAGGTTCCCTTCTTATTCGATCAACTTTGGAAATTTATTCCAGTTGTGCATAATGTAAATATGAAGGTATGGGCACTGGTTTTGTTTTTCCTGATTTTTTTTGGATTTGATATGATTTTTCTACTAATGATGCACGAGACCAAAAGGGCGAATCGATTCAGCCCCAGGAGTTGGGTTAGGTCAGACCGAGGGAAATAATCGTGAGATTTTTCTTTTACGCCTTCATCTGGGTAATGGGGAGGTTATCAAAGTGAGGTGTGATTGATATAATTGCGGATTATGTTGTTAACGACTAGGTCATAATTTTATTAATTAACCGAATAGTTAATAATGAAGATATGATATGGTATTATGAGGTTATGAAATTAAGTGGAGTAGGATTGACACATGAGATGTATGGTACTTATGATGTAGCCACATATTTATTGTGTGTTATACATATGTATCCTATGATTTTGTGGACATAAATATGCTGGTGGTGGGCCTATCGGTTGGGGTTGCGTTCGACATCGGGATCATGTACCATACGTCAGTTGTGATATTCTAGTCGTAGTGGAAATCATTATATTGGATCATACATTCAAGGGCGTACCCTTCGTGACTAAAGAAGGTTATTTGGATAGGAGCTATTAGATGGATTAGGTATGGACCCATTAATAGTGTTACTGCGTATTAATTGCCCCACTATTATGTGTGTTTTGCCTTGGCCATTAGGAGCTGGATCCCTATGGAATTTCCTATAGAAGCATGAACTGGACATCGAGGGTAGATGCCTTCGTGTACCGTATATATATAGCATACGATTGTTAATGGACCCAATGCTACGTAAAATACATTATGTGCTATGATTGTATTTTTGTGGGGGGAGGGGGTAGTATTGTGGGGGTTAGTCCTTGGGACTTTGATCATATACTTGTAGGTACTGTCATCTCTGTGATACTATAGTTAGTTGTTATTAATTCTTATGGTAGTGTAGAGATCATTGATCATATTTTGACTTGGATTGGGAATGCGTGTAGTATTACACTTAGATAAGGGGTGAGATACTTATTATATGAGAGAGCCGATGGGCGACATGTACTGCGAATTAAAAGAGTTATTATTTATTGGTATTAAAACTTAATTCTTGAAACTTAATGTCTTTGACCCAAATCATAAAAATTATTTTCTAGATTTTCCTAGACAGGATCAACAAAACTAAAGGAGGATCAGACTTACAGTTCCATTTGATTAGCGGTTTCACTTGGTTGATTCTAGCATAGGTTACTACTCATTTTTATTTCAGTAATTTACATTTCACAGATTGTATAGACATAATACCATGATTTATTTATTTAGTAGGTTTATTTCCATTAAGATGTTTATGTCAGTGAGAGTTGACTCGTGTATTTATTCTGTTGCTATTTCATATCCTTTTGAATACGTGGATATTTTTATTACAACTTTATTTTACGGTTAGATGATAAGAATGGTATAAATTATTAGATAAGCCCCATCTTAAGCATAGTGTGTCTAGCAACCTTTACATGAAAAATTGGGGTTGTCATAAGGTGCACATGAATTTATCTTCCTTATAATAATTTTAATGTATTACCAATGTAAGATAACATTTGTATAGATTTATCAACTTGTAATGGATCACTGTACTTATAATGCCTTGTTCCCTAATTTTAATGCTTAAATTAGATACCTACATTCGATCGCATGTGTGACACATGTGGGTACACCTAGTCATAAAAAGATAAAATAAGAAAAATGACCTTAGAATTTAAAGAGAAGGATCCCAAGGTTTAAAAATAAGGTCGCATGTTTAGGTGTCAAAAAACATTTTGTCTCGGAGATTTAAGTCAATTTCTATATACATAATGATTTGTTGGATATGATTTTATTATCTATTAAATGTAAGTTATACTTGGTTAAGTCTAATAAACTCCCAGTGTCGGAGTATTATTTTATTGAAGATAAAAATGAAGAAACTTAAGTGCTCTTCATGGTTTATATCAAGGGGACATGGATAGGTACCACAAACATTAATCCTTAAACAAAATATATTTAAACAGTCTATGTTAGAGCAACCCTTATGGGTAGGGAAAATATCTAATTTTGCGATCTTGAAGATTGACGTGGATATGCCAAATGGCTAAATATGGCACTTGGTACCACAAAGTTTACCATATTTAGAAATAAAATGATCACCCGACCAAGTCAGGTTTTTTGGGCCCCATGCTTAAGCGAAACAAGATATTCTGGATGAAATTGAATAAATAAAAAAAAAAAAGTTTAAACAAAAAATGATGTTCCTCCTGAAATATAGGGATATTTTTCAAATTTTTCTTTGACCCCAATAATTTTATTTATGTTTAAAACAACGACGATAATTTTTTTTTAAATATGAGTTTATTTGTATAATTTTTTTACCATTCATCCCACTCTCAAAACCTTTCAAATTAAATTTGCTTATACAAACTTTATAGTCGTTCCAATTTTTATATCTCTATACTACTATAAAATGCTACACAAAAAATTCAATCTCCTCAAAGCCAAGGATGTCCACGTGGAGATCCATTGAAATATTGAGTTTTTTCTTTCTCTCTCCTCCCATTTAATCCAACTACGAAACCATGTAGTAGCGCATTATCTCCTTTCTCTCTCTGTCCCTTCATCACTTTTGCTCCGTCCTTTTAAAATTCTTATTAACTGGTTACGACTTTTCTACTCCTCTCTCTCTGCAACTATTCATCTTATTCTTCATAGTATATTAGAAAAAGTGACCACTTATAAAATGAAAAGACACACAACAAAAACTCTCCAGTTGGGTTTTTTCTCATAACTATTCTTCTTCAGCGAATTCTTCTCTCACCAATTGACCATCTGCTCGAACCATCGTGATTTTGAAAGGGCGACATATAAAAAAATCCTCAAATTGATGTTGATCTCAGTAGAATCATTAAGCTTATACAATGGAGGCGATTAACTAAAATTCAAGCACCTTCTTTAAAGGAAATCCCTTTTTTAACAAACAAAAATTCTCAACTTCCGGTGGCGGTGTTCGACAACGGTAATGGGTCCCAAATTTATTATTCAGATTTAGGCGACTTCCGATGTTTGACGATGGTAATAAATGAACACTGCCACAATGGTAATCAGAGGGTGCCTTTAGATCTAAGTGATCAAATTTCGGTGGTGGTTCGACTGAGAGTCCATCCATATTAGTTGTAGTAGAGTAGGAAGGTGGCTGAGGGTGTGAATAGAAGGAAGATAACTTGAAGGTTAAAATCGTTCATTTTTTGGGGTTTGGTTTAGCAGAGCGAAAGAAGTTTAATATGGTTGAAGATGAAAGGAAGATATTTTTATAGACTTCTTTGTTTTGTGTAATGAATAGGGATGAGAGAGTAGTTTTGATATAAGTTTGTTTTGTTGTCTTTATTTTCAGTCTTTTCCCAACATGAGAATGAGGCATCAATTTGAGTGAGTGACGCCTTTCGTTAAAGCTTTGTACGTGTTAGATATTGAAAGCTTACATCTTCATTTTGGCTATACAAACATCAACACCACAACAAATCTTGACTACTGCCAATGGAATTTGAAATCCATTTAGGCTTAAGGTTTGTCTTTCTTATGTAACACCCCGTATTTTTGTGCATTTAATATTTAATTAATTCGGGAATTTTAAATTACTTGTGTGTTGTAATTTTGATTGAATTAATTATGACAATATATATATTTAAATATTAATTGGGGAGTGAATGGTTAATGTTTAGGGAAATTTATTTACTAAGTGAATAGTAATAATTTAATTACGTCATTTCGAGTATTAATGACGGGGTATGCACTTATCCCAGCCGGGAGTCGGTATAGACTAAATTGGGTGTGAGATAAGGATTTTTATAAATTAATTCGGATGCCAATTTTGAGTGCGCGGTTGAGTCCGGATGGGTCGAGATAGTCAGAAAAGAGTACCCGGGGGTAGTAATTGGGTCTCGGGGTATTTTTGGGCATAGCCGGGCCCACACGGGGTGAGTTGGGCCACTTTAATTAAGCCCATTAGGTGAAAAACGGGATTGAGGGTTTTAACCTAAGTGGGGGGATTAGGAAATAAGCAGCCAGCACAATTCTAAGCCTAGGGATTGAGAGGGAAATTGGGGGAAAGCTTAGCAAGAGCAATTGGGAACTTTTGGAGCCAAATTAAAGGGTTAATTTGGGGTGTTCTTCGTCAACCAATCTCTACAACAACGGAATCAGACCCTACGAACGATTCCAGGCAAGTGGTTAACTGTTTTGATTCTTAAAGTATGATAATCAATTCATATCATAGTGATGTGTAAACCAAAATTCATTTTGGGGATAAATGGGTACAAAAAGGGAGTTTTGTTAATGGAACCATTGAATGGAATTTAATGAAAGAATTAATTGTGCAATATAATTCTGAGTATGATTATCTGGTTTGAATGAGAAAAATCAGATTATAAAAGGATGAAATTTGAATTTGAAATTGGGATTGTACCCTAGAAATTTTGTGTTCTTGAGTGGGTCAAGATTCATTGTGTTAATGATGTTAAAAGGTTTAGATGATATTCTTAGTTCATGAGAAATGATATAAGATGATTAACATGATGATTTGAAGTTGGTTTTTGAGGAAAAGAAACCTTAAAGCTCTTTAATGGTGGAAATTTTCGTGGGGAAGAAGAGCTGTCACGAAGGGATCGATCGGGGGCCATCGATCGATCGACGATGGGAAATTTTGGGCAGTTCGGCCAGGTGGTTTATAATGAGAGTTTATTTAAGTTTTAATTACCTTACTTTTATTTGGTGATAAATTCATATGGGACATATGTTTCCTTAACAATTATAGGGTGATATAATTAGGTTTAGGAGGGTGTGATCGGTATGTCATGAGATGAACGAATTTGGAGAAATAATTCAATTATTGATATTGGGCCGAAGAATGATATTCGGGAATTGTAGTTGGGTGACCCTACATTATTAAAGGAATTTAGGTGAAATATTTAATTATGGACCAAGTGGGTGAGTCCGGGGGTGCTAACAATTATAGGTAAATATAATTGGAGAAATTATGAAAATAAATGTGTAACACATTGTGGGTGAAAATGTGAGAATGAAATTATGAGATGTAAAATGGACCGAGTGAGCGAGTCCGGAGATATTGGTTAAGTGGCATAAAAGTAGTAAATTTATTATTGGGAGAAAATAATTAATTAGAGTCGGATTATAGAATCGGGTAGGATTAAATTAATAAATGTGATAATTAATTTAATTAGAGTCGGATCATAGACTCGGGTGGGATTAAATTAATAAATGTGACAATTAATTTAATTAGAGTCGGATTATAGACTCGGGTAGGATTAAATTAATGGGTGTGATAATTAATTTAATTAGAGTCGGATTGTAAACTCGGGTAGGGTTAAATTAATAAATGTGACAATTAATTTAATTAGAGTCGGATTATAGACTCGGGTAGGATTAAATTAATAAATGTGATAATTAATTTAATAGGAGTCCGATTGTAGACTCGGGTAAGTATTAAATTAATGGGTGTAATAATTAATTTAATTAGAGTCGGACGATAGACTCGGGGAGGTATTAAATTAATAAGTGCGTTAATTAATTTAATTGGAGTCGGACCATAGACTCGGGGAAAATATTATATAAATTGAGGTATGAGTTGAATATATTAGAGTCGGACCATAGACTCGGAAAAATAATAAATTATTAAGTGAGAAAATTAATTACGTTGAGTCGGGCCACAGACTCGGGAAATTTCAGGCAGTGTACGGGATATTTAGTACACGGTAAAGCCAGGGTTTATAATATATATATACGGTGTAGTGGTAGTATATATATATATATATATATATATATATATTCGTGTATATATTGTGTGTGATATTAAATTACAGGTAGTGTACGGGATTTTGAGTACACGATAAAGCTGGGGTTTATATTATATATATACGGTACAGTGATAGTATATATATACGTGTTTATATTGTGTGTGATATTAAATATCAGTGACTAGATATTTATTCAATTTAAATACTCTAATGCTATCAAGGGAGGTTGCGCGATGTGGGTGAATCCCCTAGCTTGAGGAGTAGGGCGAGTATATCCCCAGGTCATAGCGTCCGGTATATATGGGTGAGGTATTTATCTCACTTTCAGGTAAGGAATATGACCGCCTCCACTACGTTTGTATTTTGGGCCGAGTTAGTGAGCGATTCCAACTCGGGGAAACTAGATTTTGTGAGCACACCTAGTGAGATAGCATTTTAGAGGGAATCATCCGGTGAGGGTATACTCGGAAGGATGGATACACGTATGATATATATGTGGATGTTAGTAAAGGTACGTATAATATGGTAGCAAATATTATATGTAGGTGATAATACAATGTGTGATGTATTTACTTTATATAACTCGGGTTACAGTTATATGCTGTTAATTAATGAAAAATTAATTAAGTTAATCATTTGTGGGAATAATACAGAGTGTGACATATTAAATTGATATAACTTGTGTTACAGTTATATGCTATTCATTAAGAAGGAATTAATTAAGTTAATCGTGAAATAACTTATAATCCAGGAAATCATTATACTCGGGTTAGAGTAGTATGGCAAGAGAAGGTTATACCAGGACTAGTTGGATGGGGTAGCACAACTAGTTGGGGTTAAGGTAACCGGTAGGTGTGCACAATAGTGGAGGGGTGAGAATGTCCACAAGGGAGTGCGACACTAACTTAAATATGATGCGCATTCATGCATTTTAAATTACTGCAGTTAATTCACTTGCTAAATATTTTCAAAATGTTTTGGGTTCTAACCCTTGCTATAAAACTATTTTCAAAACCTTTTAGGTGTCCAACCACAGGGACGCCAGGATTGATATTCCATTCCAGGGACACGGAGCTGCAGCATATGTGGATGCTAGCAGGAGTTTGGATTAGACGTATCATTCATTCATTCCTAGAGTAGGAATCTTGTATCAGTTTCAGTTTTATTTAGGGCATGTCGTCCAGACTTTCAGTTCAGGTTTCAGACTTATTTTATTCCGGTGTTGCATATTTGTATTGGATTATTTCTTTGATGGCCGGTGTTTTATTCGACAGGTTGAGTAATTAATGATTTTGTTTATTTTCATTCAGTTGTGTGAAGGGTTTATATTTAATTCCGCATGTACTGTTTGTGTAATTAAAAAGTTAAAATTGGCACCAGTTTTTGGAATACTAGGTGGTTAGTAAGTTTTAAAAAGTTTTCGACAGTGATGCTAAGGATGATCCAACTGGGATTCCTGTTTTAATTTGGTATAGGACTGATCACCCGATATTTTATTAGGATGGGTGTCACAGATGGTATCAGAGCATCAGGTTCTAGTGTCCTTAGGATCTGTGCGGCTTTTCACGTTTCAGCTTGGCAATCTTTGATATAGAGCCCTATTATAGGATTGTTGTATTCTCATACGTATGCACATATACGTTCTTCTGCAAAATTTATATTTGAGAGTGAACTCATACCAAATCGGTTCTCATTCCAGATGACGCCCAGGAGAAAGCAGCTAGGGCAACAGGGGGAGATGAGACGAGGGAGGCTCGTCAGGAGCAAGAGTTACCGCAGCAACGGTCAAGGATGATTTTTGGCAGCTTAGGTAACTGAAATAGTGGCACAGGCAGTTGGAGCAATGGCGGTCACAACGGCAGGGTACTTTCCACGGGATCAGCCACAAGTGTTAGTGGCACCGGATGTTCAGACTCACGCGGAGTCGTCAGGGTTGAAGCAAGAAAGAGAGGTTATTTTTAGTGGGAACCCACCAGAATTGCGAGGGGGTTCAGATGTAGTTCTAGCGTGTCAAGGAAGAGAGATATCCAGCGTCACCTTCGCGTAGGAGATTGCGACGAGGTACGGAAGAAAATGCTAACCACTTTTAGTTTAGTGGGAGAAGCACTACAGTGGTGGGACTCGATCACCACAGTGAGGAAAGGGACACACTAGCTATCGTAGAGTTTTGAGTGCGGTTCGACCGCAAGTATTTTTCTTCCAGCGGTTGAGATCGAAGCGAGGAGAAAATTTTGTGAGGTGACTCAAAGGGGACCGTTAAGTGGCCGATTACGAGGAAGAATTCACTCGTTGGAAAAATTTTGTACCGGATGAGGTAGGCAAGGATAAGAGAAAGAAAGCAAAGTTTATGGATGGGTTAGTCTGGAGAATCAAGCAACATTTAATTAATAATTCCGCATTAGTAGATTATACTGATGCCATTAACGCAACACTCCGGTACTGTCGAGAATATCGCTTCCTCGCGAAAGAAAGCGGGAGGGGAGTGGGGGTTAGCCAGTCGAATAAGGCAGAAGGGAACAATACCAGTGGGGTATCCCAGCAGCAGACTGGGGGAGATTAGGGGCAGGATTTTCGACAGGGATTTCATGCCAAACGATCTAGAACTGGAGGCTATCGGCAGGATGGCCAAGAATTCCAACAAGGTCGGCATGGAAGGGACCAGTGGCAGGGTAAATGTATTAGAAGGTGTTCCGTTTGTGGGGAAGCGAGACACATTGTAACAACCCGAGACCTTGGAGAGGGTAATTTATTTATTTTGGGAGAAATAAATAATATTTTATTGGAGAATAATTAAATTGGCAATTGAGGTCAAAATTTAGAGTCATTAGAAAGTGTCTCGAATGGAAATTCTGAGGGTACCATCGTTTCCGGAAGAGTCGAGAAAGTCGAAATGACTGTACTTGGGGTCTATTTAGGTTCCAAAATAAATTAGGACCGTTTGACTCGCATTAAAGTTACCGGGTCATTTAATGGGTGTATTGTCACTTAAAGATGTGTATCTTATGGGATAAGGCTTAAAAGCCACGTGAGAAGTCATTCTCACTTAAGAGAAAGAGGAAAACCCTAGAAAGAAAGAGAGAAAGAGAGAGAAAAGGAGAAAGAAGGAGAAAAGGGAGAGAAAGTGGAGATTTTCGGTTTCCACGCCACCTCAAGGCGGATTCAGACCCTACGAACCCGAGGCAAGTGATTAAACTTGCTAAATAATTGTTGTGTACCAATTATTGCATGATTTGTGGATTGATATTTTGGGTTTTAGGTTTAGTTTAACAAAAACCTAACTTTTGGGTATAATCTTAGATTTAATATGTAGATCTTAGATTCAATGATAGAAATTAGTTTCAATGCATTCTAGGATGAATATTAATGTTATGAATATGGTTGGGTTGAAGATTTGTGGTTAAATGTAATTATATTGGGGTTTTTTTGAGAAGTTGGAGTTGTGTAAAAATGGAGTTTGGCCGTGGTACCTGGTAGGGCCGGTCGATCGGGTACAGAGGGCCGGTCGACCGCGCCTCTAGAATTGGGCACACTGTCTTCGATTATAGGCAAAATTAAGAAACGCGGTCGACCGCGGTTTGGGCACCGGTCGACCGGTCCCCTGTTTTGGGTTCAAGTTTGAGAATTTAAGTTATCCCCTTTTTCTTTGGGTTTATATGTATGGACTTCCATAATCAGAGTATCATAAAGGATTAAGTGATTATATAAGGGGATTATTGACTTTAGAATCATAAGACGATATATGGGGCTAATTGATAAATAAATGTGATGGTGGGATATCTCTCTTATATGGGTAATAAGAGAAATAGTGATAAATGACTAAATGAAAATGTCGGGGAGTTTTAGTGATTGATTTTGAGAAGTGAGAATCTAAAAGAGTATATCAATTTGGTGGAAAATCCTCTAAGTATCGAGGTTAGTATTTGAGGAATACCGATTGGAGATTTTGGTATTTTACTAAGTGGGGAAGCCCACTTTTATTTGGGATTTTATTTGGTGATAATAACAATTTCACGATCTGAGAATGAGAATAACTTAGAGATACCGGATCTTAGGATCCAATCCCAAATGGGATAACTTTAAAGGTTCATAAAATAAATTGAACCATATTATGGATGGAGAACCGCGTATGCAAATTGAGGTTTATTAGGATCAAGAATATCCTTAACTTGAATTGAATTTTGAGACAATTCATTATTAGAAGCGACATGTGAGCTTCAAGTGAGAATTAGTATCGCATATACTAAGTGGGGTTATTGTGCGAGATTTGACGGTTAGTGTATCAAAAGAGAGAGATATACTAAATAATGATATTAATCTATTTCGCCTAAGGGCGTATAATGATTATGGAAATAATGTGCAGGTATACCTTATATAATGGTATATCTTTATTATGTGGGATGTACATATACCATATATGATGGTGTATATATATGTTAAGCATACCCACTCCTTGCTATCATTGGGAAGTTTCGTGCGTAGAGGGTGAGCATTCTGACTAGAAAAGCAGGATGTGGATATTCCCCAGGTCATAGCCGTCCATGGTGGTCAGCAAATGACATATATATATATATATATATATATATATATATATACACACACATTATTTATTTTGGGGGTGAGAGGTCGTGGGTATGTGTCGCTCTCACTTGCCGGTTAGGAGCTATGACGGCTTCCCTGGACGTTGTGTGCGTGAGTAGATCACGAGGTGGGTGTCATTGAACCCCACCAGGTGGCCCCAGTTTGCTACGTATATGGGCTACTGGAAGATGATAGCATGTGAGCCTGCGTCCTTCGAGTTATAGCTCGGTTGGATGGTTATTATTTCTTGTGTTTGTACTTGAGTATCAAGGGCATAATGGACCTCAACGACCTACATTGTCAGGATTAGTGTATCGGGGGTGTTCCTTGTTTGGATTTCGCTTCGGCCAGACGTCCCACGCACGAACCGCAGTGTAATGTTGGAACTTGGGGTTAAGTTTAGTCCTTAATGCTCATAATTATCTGTATATATATCACCTATCCCAAGGATCGATAGTGCCAGGATTAGTGTATCGGGGGGGTTCCTTGTTTGGATTTCGCCTCGGCGAGACGTCCCACGCATGAAACGCCGTGTACTATTGAGAATTGGGAATATTAATTAAAATTTGGATAACAATTTGGGTTACATGCATCTTGCATTGAGGGCATAATGAGCCCCGAGGATCGATACAGCCAGGAGTAGTGTAACGGGGGGGTTCCTTGTTTGGATTTCGCTTCGGCGAGACGTCCCACGCACGAAACGCAGTGGCGTGTTGAGAATCGGGAGGAGTTTAGTCCTTAACTCTTGATGCTAATAACTCATATATAATAATTATATATATGGTTTCATGCCTTATATGGGCATCACTAGAATATAAAATTCTAGTAAATGAGATTGTTGATGTATTGTGATGATGTGGGCATGATTGGATCATGTAACTTTATATGTTCAACAAATGAACATTATAAAGATAACTATAACTAATACAATAAAGTTATTGTATATGACTTATAAATTTTGGAAATAAATGTATTGGGAGATAGGTTAGATGATTTCGCTTAAATACTTCTTTTGGGTTTAAGTTAGGATCCTCTTACCTAAATAGAATCGGACATCCATTTGGAGATCACGTGCATACGTTTAGTGCGCGCTTTAGATGAGATGTGAGTTGAATTTATGGAGAGTTCGATTCCAACTAAATCATGTAATAATGCATTTATAATTATTATGCATTTTAATACACTTGCTATAAAACGTTTTTCAAACTCGAGCTCTGACCCGTTTATATTTTTCCTTTTCCCTTGTATATATTGTATTACTTCAGGTGTTCCTCCGCAAGGACGCCTTTGATGTTATCCATCCAGGGTATTTGTGGAACTGTGGTAGTAGCAGACTGTTGCGGCACTTTGCTTTAGTCGATTCCTATCTTTGTACATCTAGATTAGGATTCAGTTTGTATATTGAGTTATTATTCAAGTGTTGTAGATTAACACTTCCATATTTCATTTCTCAAATTATTGTATTGTCTGTACCCGACAGCATATTCGGGTATTTCATTGTTGAGATTTTGTTGTACAATGTATTGCACTCTTTCATATTATTGGAGCATGCACATTTCACTCATCATAGTTAGATGTATATTGTTGGTTATGTGCATTACTGGTTTTGTTGTTGTTGTTAAAAATAAAAAAGTTTTTAAATTTTGACAATTCGCACTTAACGATTTCGGGTAGTTAGCCTTATATTATAGTGTTTAGTAGTTGATGTTGAGACTGTGCCATCTGAGATACCTGGTTTATTATAGTATAGGGCTGGCCACCCGTTATTATTTGGAACGGGTTGTCACACACATGAAGAGAGATTATCTTAAGCGAGGCAGGGGTCAACTATAGGATGAGGTCCTGGATGTACAGCCACTAAAGCAAGTCATGGGTGCATTCGGGCAGGGAGAACTGCTCCGGAACCCGAGAACCAGCCATTGCAGCTGGAGTATAGAGGAAATTATTTTTACCCTAGGGGCATCGGGTAGATTTTTGAGTGACAAAGAGGATGTCACTATATAAGACTTATTTTTCACTAGAGTTCGCAGGTGAGTCGAACTTAGTGGGTGCGTTGGCGGTAGCAGCCATAGTATGTGGATAAACTTTCTGTAGGGTAGCGGAGTTCCTTGGTGTTCTTCACGGGAGACCGGACGCGTACACTGAGTGATTGTTTGAATTATGCGAAGAGTTACTACTTTCGAGAATTATGGGAGTAGGGTTGATAATATTTCCTAAATATCGGCTGGATAGCGATGAAATTTAACTATTGTGGATAGTGGTGTAAAATTTTGGTGTTCGCGACACCAGGGTAGGGTTGGTACTAGGTATCACCGGAGAGGGCGTATAACCTGTATATATGAGGATATATATATTTTCTACTGCGTGGTGCGATAGCACATAATGAGATTTTGTGTTCTCACATTTTATCCCGGTAAGTGGGGATGTTTACTGAAGTGAATCAGGGTGGTTAAATTGATTTTCGAGCAAAGAGAGATAGCTCGGGGTTTATTTTGCGCAAGGACTAGTGGTAGTAAGGGCGCGGTATTTTATGTTGTCTTTGGTAGCATAAGGATAAGCGTATATACTTTTGTGTTGAGAGACAAGTATTTTGTGGGAAGATGTTTGGACGTTAGCGCATGGGTTGAGTACCCGGGCCGTAATTATATGTATATATATATGTGTGATATAACTATGGGTTCGAAGTTATATTACGGGTTACGACTAGCATAGTCGGGTAACTATCGTGCGGTAAAGCGCGGGTATAGGGTGTATGGGCACCCGGGTTAATTAAGGCAAATTTGTGCGGTTAAGCACGGGTATAGGGTCCGGATGGGTTGAGATAGTCAGAAAAGAGTACCCGGGGGTAGTAATTGGGTCTCGGGGTATTTTTGGACGTAGCCGGGTCCACACGGGGTGAGTTGGGCCACTTTAATTAAGCCCATTAGGTGAAAAACGGGATTGAGGGTTTTAACCTAAGTGGGGGGATTAGGAAATCAGCAGCCAACACAATTCTAAGCCTAGGGCTTGAGAGGGAAATTGGGGGAAAGCTTAGCAAGAGCAATTGGGAGCTTTTGGAGCCAAATTAAAGGGTTAATTTGGGGTGTTCTTCGTCAACCAATCTTTACAACAACGGAATCAGACCCTACGAACGATTCCAGCCAAGTGGTTAACTGTTTTGATTCTTAAAGTATGATAATCAATTCATATCATAGTGATGTGTAAACCAAAATTCGTTTTGGGGATAAATGGGTACAAAAATGGGGTTTTGTTAATGGAACCATTAAATGGAATTTAATGAAAGAATTAATTGTGCAATATAATTCTGAGTATGATTATCTGGTTTGAATGAGAAAAATCGGATTATAAAAGGATCAAATTTGAATTTGAAATTGGGATTGTACCCTAGAAATTTTGTGTTCTTGAGTGGGTCAAGATTCATTGTGTTAATGATGTTAAAAGGTTTAGATGATATTCTTAGTTCATGAGAAATGATATAAGATGATTAACATGCCGATTTGAAGTTGGTTTTTGAGGAAAAGAAACCTTAAAGCTCGTTAATGGTGGAAATTTTCGTGGGGAAGAAGAGCTGTCATGAAGGGATTGATCGATCGATCGGGGGCCATCGATCGATCGACGATGGGAAATTTTGGGCAGTTCGGCCAGGTGGTTTATAATGAGGGTTTATTTAAGTTTTAATTCCCTTACTTTATTTGGTGATAAATTCATATGGGACATTTGTTTCCTTAACAATTATAGGGTGATATAATTGGGTTTAGGAGGGTGTGAACGGTATGTCATGAGATGAACGAATTTGGAGAAATAATTCAATTATTGATATTGGGCCGAAGAATGATATTCGGGAATTGTAGTTGGGTGACCCTACATTATTAAAGGAATTTAGGTGAAATATTTAATTATGGACCAAGTGGGTGAGTCCGGGGGTGCTAACAATTATAGGTAAATATAATTGGAGAAATTATGGAAATAAATGTCTGACACATTGTGGGTGAAAATGTGAGAATGAAATTATGAGATGTAAAATGGACCGAGTGAGCGAGTCCGGAGATATTGGTTAAGTGGCATAAAAGTAGTAAATTTATTATTGGGAGAAAGTAATTAATTAGAGTCGGATTATAGACTCGGGTAGGATTAAATTAATAAATGTGATAATTAATTTAATTAGAGTCGGATCATAGACTCGGGTAGGATTAAATTAATAAATGTGACAATTAATTTAATTAGAGTCGGATTATAGACTCGGGTAGGATTAAATTAATGGATGTGATAATTAATTTAATTAGAGTCGGATTGTAGACTCGGGTAGGATTAAATTAATAAATGTGACAATTAATTTAATTAGAGTCGGATTATAGACTCGGGTAGGATTAAATTAATAAATGTGATAATTAATTTAATAGGAGTCGGATTGTAGACTCGGGTAAGTATTAAATTAATGGGTGTAATAATTAATTTAATTAGAGTCGGACGATAGACTCGGGGAGGTATTAAATTAATAAGTGCGTTAATTAATTTAATTGGAGTCGGATCATAGACTCGGGGAAAATATTATATAAATTGAGGTGTGAGTTGAATATATTAGAGTCGGACCATAGAATCGGAAAAACGATAAATTATTAAGTGAGAAAATTAATTACGTTGAGTCGGGCCACAGACTCAGGAAATTTCAGGCAGTGTACGGGATATTTAGTACACGGTAAAGCCAGGGTTTATAATATATATATACGGTGTAGTGATATTATATATATATATTCGTGTATATATTGTGTGTGATATTAAATTACAGGCAGTGTACGGGATTTTGAGTACACGGTAAAGCTGGGGTTTATATTATATATATACGGTACAATGATATTATATATATACGCGTTTATATTATGTGTGATATTAAATATCAGTGACTAGATATTTATTCAATTTAAATACTCTAATGCTATCAAGGGAGGTTGCGCGATGTGGGTGAATCCCCTAGCTTGAGGAGTAGGGCGAGTATATCCCCAGGTCATAGCGTCCGGTATATATGGGTGAGGGATTTATCTCACTTTCAGGGAAGGAATATGACCGCCTCCACTACGTTTGTATTTTGGGCCGAGTTAGTGAGCGATTCCAACTCGGGGAAACTGGGTTTTGTGAGCACACCTAGTGAGATAGAATTTTAGAGGGAATCATCCGGTGAGGGTATCCTCGGAAGGATGGATACACATATGATATGTGTGTGGATGTTAGTAAAGGTACGTATAATATGGTAGCAAATATTATATGTAGGTGATAATACAGTGTGTGATGTATTTACTTTATATAACTCGGGTTATAGTTATATGCTGTTAATTAATGAGAAATTAATTTAGTTAATCATTTGTGGGAATAATATAGAGTGTGACGTATTAAATTGATATAACTTGTGTCACGGTTATATGCTATTCATTAAGAAGGAATTAATTAAGTTAATCGTGAAATAACTTATAATTCAGGAAATCATTATACTCGGGTTAGAGTAGTATGGCAATGAAAGTTTATACCAGGACTAGTTGGATGGGGTAGCACAACTAGGTGGGGTTAAGGTAACCGGTAGGTATGCACAATAGTGGAGGGGTGAGAATGTCCACAAGGGAGTGCGACACTAACTTAAATATGATGCGCATTCATGCATTTTAAATTACTGCAGTTAATTCACTTGCTAAATATTTTCAAAATGTTTTGGGTTCTAACCCTTGCTATAAAACTATTTTAAAAACCTTTTAGGTGTCCAGCCACAGGGACGCCCGGATTGATATTCCATTCCAGGGACACGGAGCTGCAGCATATGTGGGTGCTAGCAGGAGTTTGGATTAGACGCATCATTCATTCATTCCTAGAGTAGGAATCTTGTATCAGTTTCAGTTTTATTTAGGGCATATCGCCCAGACTTTCAGTTCAGGTTTCAGACTTATTTTATTCCGGTGTTGCATATTTGTATTGGATTATTTCTTTGATGGCCGGTGTTTTATTCGGCAGGTTGAGTAATTAATGATTCAGTTTATTGTCATTCAGTTGTGTGAAGGGTTTATATTTAATTCCGCATGTACTGTTTTGTTAATTAAAAAGTTAAAATTGGCACTAGTTTTTGGAATACTAGGTGGTTAGTAAGTTTTAAAAAGTTTTCGACAGTGATGCTAAGGATGATCCAACTGGGATTCCTGTTTTAATTTGGTATAGGACTGATCACCCGGTATTTTATTAGGCAGGGTGTCACATGTTATTTATTTCATTGATTTTAAATATTGTGGGTAGACTTGTATGAAGATTGAATTTATTTTTATTATTTTTTTTAATTTAGAGGAAGAATAGGACAAATGCATTAGTAATTTCATAACCACGTGAATATTTATGGATTATTGAGATGCATGACACAACAGTATTATCTCAATATATTCATAGTTTGGTGATATTATTTGCAATTGTTTTGGTTGTTTATGAATCATTAGTACCTTTAATATTAAGAGACAAGCTAACATGAAATTAGACATATTTGTTAATGATATACGGTGATTTTAAGATGGTTTTGATTGATATTGCAAATGTCTTTTTTAGTATTTCTAGGTAGTGAAAATGTAATCGCACTGTATTTTATTCATTAAAGGTTTCGTAAGTACAACTCGATTGAAAGGATAAAGGGAGATAGCGAGGATCAACCAACAAGCGAGGTTAAGATCATCAATCAAGGCTTCCAATGTCCAATCGGCAAGAAAGAAGAGTTATTTGACAAAGCTTTAATTATTCAATGGCCATATTCTTACCAAGTATGAAAATCGATTGGGATCAAGGAACGGGCCTGACATGTTTCTTAACATTGTGGATTTTACTTTCATGATTTCAAACCCAAAACTTAGCATCATGGAAGACCGAAAATGAGATTCGGCTAAAGGAGATCAAAAAATTATGAAGTTGTTATAACTGATTTGTGTTCTCAATTTGATATATTTTGTATATAAGTGCTTCATCTCTATTCTAAATTTGATATATAAATGGTTTAAAATTTCGGACTTGGATTGCCTCATCTGTGTTCTGAATTTGATATATTTTGTATATAAATGGGTTTCAAATTTACGATTTGGAAATATGAGTTTCATATTTGTTTTAAATATGTGGATAGAAGGAAAGTAGGTGGCGTTTCTATATTTACAAATCTACAATTTGTTCATATAAGTACATATTGGATCTAGGGGGACGGGTGAAATGGGTTTGTGAGGGAGGAGAAAGAAAGTTCTCATTATGGTAGTCTTTTTTAAGTTATGTTTTATCTTAGTGTTTTTCAATTATTTGGTTTTCTACGGTTTTTATTATTGTTATTTTTAAAGAATTAAGATATTGATATCTTATTGTTGGTTGGAATTTATATGGATGTGATGATATAGTTTGGTTATTTTATGCCAGTGGCTTGAACTCTAGATCAATTTTTGGTCAGATATTTATTTTTTTGTAGCTATAATGTTGTACCCATTTTTGGTTTAAAGGAGGAAACCTTAATTTTTCCTGAGTGAGTAATCAACTAGAGAAAGGCTTTTGGTTCGGGTGTTTGTATAAACTATAATTTTCCTTTCAAAATAGATAAGTAGGGGGTTGAAAGAATTGAATGCCATTTCAATAAGAAATTACATTTCACTTTACACATAAATATATAATAATTTGTTATGGTAAAATTGTTAAATTTTTTGTAATGTTTTTCTTTACTTTTAGAATTCTTGAAATGTATATTTTTGTTGAAGCTATCATGTTTGGATGGCTTCTCACCTTTCCCGGGAAGTTTTTTAATTTTTTTTGATTTGTATGGATTTTATCCTTTAATGTGCGAAATTAATATCATAGTAGCTTAATCTGCGCATCGCGCGAGTTTACACCTAGTTTTCTATAATATTTGTTGATCATTCATCCTTATAATTTTTGCCCATTCATTTCTATAATATGAGATCAAATAATAAGTTTTTCTTGATGGTTTTAAAAAATGAAGGTTGTTAGTGATGTTCTGTCGGATGAACATAAAATTTATAAGGGTGAATTTTAATTATGTTGGTTGGTTGGTGATTAATTAGTTAGGTGGGTAGTTAATAGGGTTATAAATTAATTTTTCAGAATGTTAATACTCTGATATTATCAGGCACAAAGTCGAAATAATTGGGTTTAGTTTAGGCAAAACATTGTTTTCTACGGTGGGGTCGGTTGCTTCCCCCTAAATTTCTGTCCAAAACGGTGTCGTTTTTGTGCCGTTGTATGGTATATTTGGATTCTCCACAACATTTTTGTCTCATTGTTCCTATTATATCTACACTAACAACGTGTATATTTAGATTTCCCATAAGGGTTTCTCTTATGTCCTATAAATGGCATAATAATAAAAAAATACTTAAGCTATTAAAATAATATTAAAACAAAATTGAGCTATCCACTGTGAACCATGGCTTGTTATTGTCTCATTTGAACTTTATAATATCTAGTTTGGAAATTAAGCAATGTCCTCCCCAATACATTTTTAAAGACCAGTTGAAGTACTCCATAACCATTGAATTTCTAAATGTTCCAACCCCATCTTTGAAAATTTATCTATTACCAATATCCTAATGTGGATTGACAGTTAAAAAACTTTATTTCCCCAAAACTTTGATTGATTTTCCAGATCCAGATCAAAATCCTTCCTTATATATGTAATAGGCCATAGATCTTTTAGTATGTGATTCATCTAAAGCCAACTATGTGTGTGGGAACTTTCGAAGATAAAAAGTTGGTGAAATAAGAGAGAAATCACATTCTCTCTTCGCAGCCCTTTACAAAAATGTAAATAATGTTTTTTTCTCTCCCTCGCTAATCCTTATGGATGTTGTATGCGACTAAAATCCCCTCCCTTGACCAATATATATAAGTATATGAAGTGGGTTTGGGTAAAAAATGACTTCCAGAGAGTTTTGAGTTTGTTACTTGGTATATGGACTATATAAGAGACCTATGACAAATTATTAAATTGATTTCCAAACAAAAATATGAAAATATTAAACTATGCCCCGTAATTTATTTTCTTTTACATTTAATGGTAATTAATTTCACTAAATAATTACAAATGTACTCCAACTTAATTATCTTAAAATTACTCAAATAGTGAGGCCTTGTTTGCAAAGTTGGATAACACATAATATGAGTCCCCGCATTAAGCATTCTATATCTTCTTAGAAAAAAATCAATTTGTCGTAAATCAATTTTCAATAACATCTTATTTATTCCTTGATTTCAAACTTAACCTATTTGATATTCCATTAAATTATAAAAATCCATCAGTCGGGTTTACTGGTGTAATACACCATATTTTCGTGCATTAATTAAATTGTGAAATTATTATATCTGCCTACATGTAACACCCCGCCCGCCTGGGGAGAGAGAACGGAGCGCTACTGTCGATAAAACTAATCAAATCCACAAATCACATGGTATAGAGCATATAAAAACCCACAATAAAAATAAGAGAATCCACTAATCTCAAATCTCTTCAAATAAATACAAAAACTCTCTCGAATAAATTACAGCATCTAACTCGAAAATAAAATACAAATCTCTAATGACGAATACATCAAAATAATACAATCTTCTCATTGTATTCTCGAATATTCTTTCCAAAATAATCCATGCTAAAAATCAACCCAAATGGTCCATAGCGTCCCAAATCCACGCTAACCTGCCAACTAAAGAAAAATATGGGGAAGTACAAAATACGACAGGAAAGATGCTCAACAAAAATATTAGCGGTGAATAAAATGTAACAATACGAATACGAATATTCAAATCAAAAGCAAATCTCAATAGCATTTTATCAATAAATTTCTCAACAACACATTAACCGGGTCACCGGGCCTCACCCCATCCGCATATGCTTTATCAAGTCATAGTCCCTGGAAGCAGGAATTTTGGCGGGTGCCCAATGTCCGTGCCATATTAAAATTTCATGACAACGTGCTCAACAACAACATGAATAATACCACATGAATCAAAATAATTCCAACAATTATTTTTTTCAGATTTCAATTAATTTAACAATTCAAAATATGAGTTCAATTAACGAGAATTCAACGGAATAGACACTCGCGAGATTTAGGAGCATATTATGTAAAACCCCATACCTCAAACCACCAAAAGATACCATCAATAATTCTGCCCAGAAATGCTTAAAAAGCCACCAAAAATCTACTCTCAAAGATCACCAAAAACACCTCCAAGAACAACCTCAAAAATGCCACAAGAACACCTCCAAAAACCTAAGGTTGAATGCATAAATCAAAGGGCTTGTTTGAGTATAAAGGAGAGGAATTAAAAATATGTTTGCTGCCAAAAAGTTGTACCAAAAAGGGTCACCCACGGCCTTATTTTATAAGGTAAAGAATAAGCGTTGTAAAGAAATCGAACTCGCGCACGTTTTCTGCTGGGGTCGATCGATCGACCCCTAGGCGTCGATCGATCAATCGCCTAGGAAAACTGACAGTTCGCCTAAAAAATGCCTATAAGGCAAAATATTATAAAATCAATATAAAATCCGTTTTAACTCCGTTTTCGAAACCGTTTGAAATTCTCGCCTTTAAAAATAATAACCAACAAGATTTAGCAATAAACATAATTTTATCTCAAAATTTATTTTTCCTCTTTATTTTAAAAATACTCCAAAAATTACGCGGGTTGTTACACTTCCCCTCTAACAATGGAATTTCGCCCTCGAAATTCGCCGAATACGTAACTCTAAAAAATCTCGCCAACAATCTCCAAAATAATCTCGTCTCCAAAATAATTTCCTCACATCTAATCTAGATTCCTAACGCGAAACAATTCTCTAAAAATTTCTATCTCCAAAAATAATCGCCACAAAAATGCAACAGACTCAAAACCCAAGACCCGAGGGTGGTCGTATACCTAAGCTCTAATACCATTCTGTAACACCCCGCCCGCTCGGGGAGAGCGAACGAAGCGCTACTGTCGATAAAACTAATCAAATCCACAAATCACAAGGTATAGAGCATCTAAAAATCCACAATAAAAATAAGAGAATCCACTAATCTCAAATCTCTTCAAATAAATACAACAATTCTCTTGAATAAATTACAGCATCTAACTCAAAAATAAAATAAAAATATCCAATGCTCTATACATCAAAATAATACAATCTTCTCATTGTATTCTCGAATATTCTTTCCAAAATAATCCACGCTAAAAATCAACCAAAATGGTCCATAGCGTCCCAAATCCACGCTAACCTTCCAACTAAAGAAAAATATGGAGAAGTATACAATACGACAGGAAAGATGCTCAACAAAAATATTAGCGGTGAATAAAACGTAACAATACGAATACGAATATTCAAATCAAATGCAAATCTCAATAGAATTTTATCAATAAATTTCTCAACAACACATTAACCGGGTCACCGGGCCTCACCCCATCCGCATATGCTTTATCAAGTCATAGCCCTTGGAAGAAGGAATTTTGGCGGGTGCCCAACGTCCGTGCCATATTAAAATCTCATGACACCGTGCTCAACAACAACATGAATAATACCACATGAATCAAAATAATTCCAACAATTATTTTTTCTATATTTTAATGAATTTAACAATTCAAAATATGAGTTCAATTAACGAGAATTCAACGGAATAAACACTCGCGAGATTTAGGAGCATATTATGTAAAACTCCATACCTCAAACCACCAAAAGATACCATCAATAATTCTGCCCAGAAATGCTTAAAAAGCCACCAAAAATCTGCTCTCAAAGATCACCAAAAACACCTACAAGAACAACCTCAAAAATGCCCCAAGAACACCTCCAAAAACCTAAGGTTGAATGCATAAATCAAAGGGCTTGTTTGAGTATAAAGGAGAGGAATTAAAAATATGTTTGCTGCCAAAAAGTTGTACCAAAAAGGGTCACCCACAACCTTATTTTATAAGGAAAAGAATAAGAGTTGTAAAGAAATCAAACTCGCGCACGTTTTCTGTTGGGGTCGATCGATCGACCCCCAGGCGTCGATCGATCGATCGCCCAGGAAAACTGACAGTTCGCTTAAAAAATGCCTTTAAGGCAAAATATTATAAAATCAATATAAAATCCATTTTAACTCCGTTTTCGAAACCGTTTGAAATTCTCGCCTTTAAAAATAATAACCAACAAGATTTAGCAATAAAAATAATTTTATCTCAAAATTTATTTTTCCTCTTTATTTTAAAAATACCCCAAAAATTACGCGGGTTGTTACACTACAGTGACATACGATGTCACTATTTATATTATATATGTGTCATATTATTCGTATCTGAAATTGGAATTAATACACGGTAAAACATTAATTAAATATTTAAAAGTGACTTAGTATTATGGATGATTATGTAATGGTCAGGGATTAAGTATCGAGGGTTTTCTTGTTTGGATTATCCCCTCAGTGTCGGGTTTCATCGACCGTGAAGTAGTTTCTTATAATGTTGTGTTCGGTTAACTAATAAATAATTAATTAATTCATATTTGTGTTCATACCGATAAAAATATTAGTTTATTAGGTGACGATCCTAGACCGAGGTCAATTCTGACCTAAGAGTGGTGACGATCGAGGACTGAGGTCAATTCTGACCTAACCTTGGTGACGATCCAAGACCGAGGTCAATTCTAACCTAAGAGTGGTGACGACCGAGGTCAATTTTGACCTAACTTAGGTGACGATCCAAGATCGAGGTCAATTCTGACCTTAGAGTGGTGACGATCGAGGACCGAGGTCAATTCTGACCTAACTCAGGTGACGATCCAAGACCGAGGTCAATTCTGACCTAAGAGTGGATAAAGATTGGATTTTGATTCTGCTGGAGAAAGTGCCTTGTGATTTTGATCTGAGCTGGGGAGCTGATAGCTGGGGAAGCTTTTATTTCTTTAGGAGGCCTCGCAGGGGGGAACAACCAATTTTGGTGTTGTAAAAACTCTACTGGGGAAGTGATCAGGAGATCCTTAGAGATCCTCCAGGGTTTTCCCGGGAGAAGATTCACTTGGTTTTTGAGGATTCCGCTGGGAAAGAGGGGTTCCCCTTGAGGGAATGCAAAATTTTCCTGGTGAAAATGTTTTGAATCCTTTGTAGGATTTTTAGGAATTTTCTGAGGATTTTTTGGGGCTTTATGGTATTTTTTGGGAATTTCTGTACGAAATTTAAGGGGGGTGCCGGTCGACATGGTATGAGGGGTGCCATTCGGCAGTGGCACAGACTTTTGGACTGCCTCAGGAAGGAAAGGAGTCAGTGCCGATCGGTATGGTTAGGGTCAGTGCCGATCGGCATGGCGGTTGGCATCCTATATAAAGGGGGAAAATCCCTTCATTTTTCACAGCTTCTTTGCTTTCTCTCCTTCTGTGATTCCTCTGCAAATCGTTCTAGCATTACGATCTTCAAGAAATGGCCGCTTTTGTGAGCACTGCAGTCCACAGGGAGTGGTTGACCGTTGATGACTGAGCGAATGTGGTGTGGAGGGCCAGGGCGCCTCTTGCTTTGGGGAGTGAGAACTCCTTTGATGCGTTTGAGCTTGTTGCGGATGAGCGGACTTTGCTGCGAGAGCCATCACATCATCTTGCTTCGAGAGTGAATCCTGGCGGTTATGTAAGTAACCTGACCTTTGGCATTCCTTTCTTTTTAGTGATTTTTCTTTCTTTCTTAACTTCTGATGAGATTTTTTCCTTTTTTCCAGTCTGATATTTCTTTGAAGAACATGCGCGCCTACGGGACGACGGGGCTCAAGGATGTATGGGAGCATCTCCCACCTGTGGTGCATTGGGTGATATCATCAGCGGGTTTTGGGAGGTTGGCATCTGCACTGGATGAGACGCCTCGTTCGACAGCGGTCCTGTGCGCTTTGGGGGAGAGGTGGTGGGATACTACCCACACCTTCCATTTCGGCTTTGGGGAGATGACTGTGACTCCCATAGACATGCAACAGCTGTTGGGGTTGGATTGTGATGGAGAGCAAATAGAGGTGGATCGCTCTTTACGGGTGAGACCGAAGGCAGTGCGTGCGGCACTTGGTGATGTAGGGAGGATGGTTTCTGGGGATTCTATCCGACTATCCCTGCTGAAGGATGTTCTGTTGGGCAGGGTGATTAATGTGGAGGATGGGCTGCAAGTGAGGCAGATGGCCCAGTTATTTATTTTGCTGGTGTTGGGAGGTTTCTTAGTGGCGTCGAGTGGTGACGTCGTCCATTTGTGGTTTTAGCCATACCTGAGGATGTTTTCAAACATCCCTTTCTATGATTGGTGGAGTCTGACTTTGGTGACTCTTTACTCTTCTCTGGATGCATTCAACCGGTGCTATCGACAGACCTTTACTGGAGCCACGTATCTTCTTGAGGTATTCTTCAATTTGCGCATTTATTTTCATGCATTCGCTCTTTTCTTTCATGCATTCGCATTTTACTTATGCGTCTTTTTTTGTTTGTGAATTCTTATCTTTGACAGACGTGGTTTTATGAGGTCATTGGGTGCAATAACCCATTAATCTCTCTAAAGGATGACACTATTGGGGACTCCTACCGATTGTATCGATGGCATAAGTCCAATCGACAGTCGAAGGGATCTCTCTCTCTGGAGGCGGTGCGTCAGGTCTTGAATGACCTGACCAGTGGTAGGGTAAAACTCTTTCCATTTTCAATCTTGGTTTTTGCGCCTTCTGATATTGTATTGATTTATGCCTTCTTGGAGATTTTTAGGTGACCTTTTATCCCTGGGGGACATCCATTCAGGATGTGGGGACGATCGGGGTGAACGCGCAGATGAGGCATTTAGCGCACATGAGTTCGGCCATTCATGGTATCTCAGGGAGAGGGTGGTTCGCCATATTGCTGAGGAGGAGGTGGTGGTGCCACCTGCGCAGCCTCATACATCTATGAGGCAGGAGCGATTATGGTTTGAGGATGCGAGGATTACGGTGATGATCGGCGAGTCCTACTTGTTATACACTAATACGGCTGCGCCGTATGACCATATGGACTTTGTGACGAGCTGGTTGATGGCGCCCAACATATATGATGCGCTGCCTTTCCTTTCTGTGGGTTCCAGTCGAGCGGTGGGATCTTCTCACAATGGCGGCGGTCCGACAACATCTACGGTGGCGGTGACCTCGGAGGTTCCTTTTATGCGATTGCATACTCCTTCATATAACATCCGACGGGCTAATGGAGGGATGGTGCCTATGCTGCATCGTCCTCATGCAATGGATCCGGAGGAGTTGGGTTTGACAGAGGAGGTCCTCTGACTTGTGGTATACCTTTCTATCTTCTCTTTCTTTCTTTTCTATTTTGGTCATCTCTACTTTGATACTGATTTTTCCTTTTTCTTCCAGCAAGTTCGAGTGTCGACCACTTGGCTAAGAGACTGTATATCTTTGGTGACTGCCCATATTCGAGATGCGATTCCTATTCCTTCTTTCTTGGTGCCATCTGCTTCGTCTGGAGAGGACTCTGGCTCGGGTAGTGGTGGTGTATCGTCTCGTTGTAGGGAAAAGAGAGCACGTAACAGGGGTGGAAGCTCTTAAAGAGAAAGGTAGGTGAGAGAGAGAGAAAGAGAATGTGGGTTCGGGCAGAGTCCCATTGTTTTTACTTTTTCTTTTTATTTCTAGCGAAATTGATGTAATACAGAAAACAAATAGATGCAATGCAATGGAGTTTTTTATTATCTTTTATTAATGATGAATGAATACATGCATATGCGCTTTTTACTTTTGCTGCTGAGATCGTAAAAATGAGTATTTTTTGGAATTTTTGAGGGAAAGTTTTTTTTTAATTAAAGGGGAAATTATATAAGGAGGAGAAGGGATTTTGAAATTCTGTTGAGAATATCAATTTATTTCTATTGAGTTTTCTGATTTGACAAAAGAGGAAAAAGGAAAATTTCTAAAAATGGGGGGTTGTCGATCGGCAAGCAACCTGTCCTGCCTATCGGCAGTTCAGTCCAGTCCCATCAATTCAAAGCTTTGATTGGTACCCTCTTCAGCCTTTTGTATTTTGTGGGGTAGTATTCCGTTCGATTTCTGCAGGGATTATGTCTCTTGTGAGGGTTCTTAAGTATTTAAAGGGGGAAGGGTGGAGTGTTTTCATCACACCTTCGCATTCTCACTTACTTGCCCACTATCTCTTAGCCTTGCAAGATGGATCTCCCTGGTAGCATTGAGTTTACTAACTACCTCGAAGACTTGGAAGCAATGTGCTCATATAATGTCGACTATGATGCTTTCAATATGCGTCGAGTCTCCTTGTGGCACAATCGACTTTTGAGTGGAACATGCTGATGGCAGCGGTACAGTTTTGGTACCCCGAAGACCATGTATTCCGCTTTGGGTTGGATGAAGTTTATCCTACCTACGAGGAATTTTTTACCATGCTAGGTATAAATCCCAGTGTTGCTGCGACTTTTCCAAAATTTTCCCGTTCTCCCAGGGATTTGTTGGTCGGGCTTCTTTATATTTCTCCTTCGGCGGCCAAATCACTGGTTGCTGGAGGAATTATCTCCCTCTCGGTTGTGCTGCAGTCCGTGTATTTATGGGAAGTAGGTGATGCTGGTTATGCTGGAGCCGTTGCTCTAGGCCTGGTTTCAAAATTGTTGCTGGTGACCGGGGAACTACTGGTGGACTCGCAACTTGCAACCATTACTTCATGGATGTCATACCGTCGCAATCCTGTGGTGGTGATACTGGCGAAGACGCTGAATGGTCTGGATGCCTGGCGATAAGGTCGTTCTGACTTCCTGAGGGGTAGCCCTGTGATGCTGTTCATGTGGTTGTCTGAAAGACTCCGCCTAATGACTCCTCCGGAATATCCTTTATCGGTTGTACCCAACTTCTTTTCGCGTCACTTCTTCTATGTTGGCCTGGATATTGCGAGTTGGGAGAATTTGTTTGTGGAGCATGGGGCTCAGAATTTATACTAGTCAGTGCCTTGGTGGGCGCAGTTGCTGCCTGTTTTGGAGCTAGGAGAGTACTCGTATGTGCGGCTGGTTGGTCTCAGACATACCTCTTTCTATTTCCCTTAGAGGTATCTACGCCAATTTGGTTGAGCACAGGTCGTGCCACCTCGGACACTAAATTTCTTTCCGGTAGACGTTTTGACCGAGCGCCTGCGTCTATTGCTTGGATCTCTGTTGGAGAATCGGCGTCTGTCGACCCGTCCCTCTCAGTCTGTCGGGAGAGTTTGGCATGTCCCCAGGGATTATATGAAGTGGTTGTGGAGGAGAGTAGTCAGCAAGATGTTGGCAGTGGAGACTGGACAAAGGTGGTTTGTTTTATTTAACACCATGGAAGGGGTGTTGTGGTTTTTTCGAAGCTGGTTCAGGCTTATCGGTCCATGGAGTGTTTACGCCACTCTGTTCAGGCAGGGAAATTTGGGGACCCCAGGATGTAGATGATGAGGGTGAAGGCTCCTCTGGTAGCTGTGGGTAGGACTCTTGGAGAGTTTATTAGTGTAATAGGGAATAGATGTGGGGATTTTATTTGGCTTTTTATAGCAGTAGGGGGAAGGGAGTTATCTGTTCCTTTTCTTATGTAATCTGTGCTGTAATTTCTTATTATTGAAATAAGCAAGTTTCTGATCATCCAGCTGTGCCCTTTAATGAATTTTGTTTTGAATTATCTATACCGATCGCTAAGGCATACATAATCCTTTTGTTCAAGTATTTGTTAGAATGAACTGCCGTTCTCGGAGATAAGAAAAGAATAGTATTTTGTGAAAAAGAAAGGTCCGTGCTCCTGTAAGATGTATGAGCTGCCTACGTACCTCTGGGGATTTTGAAAATTCTTTATTTTTCTTGAAAAATGGTTTTTTGCAGAGGATCAAGCCACGTAGTTCTGGGTAGAGGGAAATGAAGAGAGTTTTTTTTTTTAGAATAGAAGGGAGATGAGAAGAGTCGTAGCGCACCGAGATTCTAGAATAGGGGTAGAATTTCTTGAGACGGTCCAGGTTGACTGGATGAGCCATCTCTTCCCCATCTAGGTCAGTGAGCATGGCGGCACCGCTAGATAAGATTTTCTTCATAATGTAGGGGCCACTCCAATTGGGCTTGAATTTCCCTCTGGGGTCCCAGATGGGTTTCATTATCTCATTGAGGGCAAAATCCCCTTCCCGAACACCGCGGTATTTAACTCTTTTGTTGAATGATCGCGCTATTCGGTGATGGTACCCCTGTATGTGGTAAAGAGCTTTCAATCTCCTTTTATCTAGGAGGGTCAGTTCGTCGAGACGGCTTTAGCACCAGTCTTCTTCGCTAACTTTGATTCCACAGGTAGGACTGCTTCCATTCCGTAGATTAGAGAGTAAGGGGTAGCCCCAGTAGAGGTTCAGATTGAGGTTCGATAGCCCCACAGGGCATACGGGATTCGATCTGCCCAATCCATACAGCTTCCGGTCATCTTGCTGATGATGGCTTTGAGGTTTTTATTGGCGGCTTCAACTGCACAATTGGCCTGAGATCGGTAGGGAGAAGATTTGTGTCTCTAAATCCCGTACTCATTGACTACTTCAGTGACTTCTGCTTTGAAGTGCAACCCGTTATTTGACACTAACTCGTGCGGGACCCCATATCGGTAGATGATATTTTTCTCGAGGAATTTAGCCAGTTTCTTGGCATTTAATACTGCGTATGACTCAGCTTCGACCCATTTGGTGAAGTAATCAATGGCAACTATGATGAATTCATATCCGTTTGAAGCCTTTGGTGTAACCTTCCTTATAATGTCGACACCCCAGGTGGAGAACGGATAGGGAGAGGTCATGTTGTATAATTCTCGCGGAGGCAGGTGTTGAAGATTAGAGAACTATTGGCATTTGAGGCATCTCCGGACATAGGCGATGCAATCTTGGGCCATGGTGGTCCAGTAGTAGCCCCGTCGGATGATCTTCTTGGCAAGCATGTGACCGTTTATGTGGGGCACGCATTCCCCACTATGGATCTTCTGCATTATCTTTTCAATCTCAGCCCCTCCGATACAGTGTCGATGAGTTCCATCGAAGTTCCTCTTGAGTAGAGCTTTATGACAGATGATGTACTGAGCGGCCAGTCTTCAGAGGGTCGTTCGGTCTTTCTTATTAGAACCCTCGGGATACCTACCATGTTTGAGGAGGCACCAGATATCATAGTACCAGTAATCAGCTAGTTCGAGATCTTCGGTGGAGACAAGCTCAATATGGTAGTAGTGGGTTGGTTTGTCTTGCTTTTGAACTAGGAAGGGGGTCATTGTTATTCCTTTGGCCATGTTGACTATGGAGGCCAATGTAGAGAGAGCATCGGCTAGGTTATTCTTTGCTCGAGGTAGGTAATGGAAGGTGATATCTCAGAATGGGGAGGCTAACTCTTCTAAGTGGGCATGGAAGGGTTGGAGCTTTTCGTCCTTGACTTTCCACTTTCCGAGAACTTGACCAATGATGAGGGCAGAATCCCCGTAGACATCAAGGTATTAAATACCTTTCTTGAGAGAAATTTTGAGGCCTGTTGTGCATACCTCGTATTCCATCATGTTGTTGGTACAAGGGAAATACAATTTGATGGCGATGGGAGTGTGGGAGTCATCAGGGGCAATCATAAGTATCCCAACGCCATATCCCTTTTTGTTGGCAGCGCTGTCAAAGAACATTTGCCATCGAAGGTGGTCTTGAGCGGTGCAGATGATATCTTCATCTGGGAATTCGAATATCCAGACATCCGCTTCTTCTATGAGGTAATTAGCGAGGTAGTCAGAGATGTCTCTTCATTTAATGGCTTTCTACGTGACGTACACGATATCAAACTAGGTTAGGAGCATCAACCATCGGGTCATTCGACTGGATAAGGCGGGTTTCTCAAGCAGGTATTTGATGGGATCCATTTGGGATACAAGTTTGATGGGGAAGGCGAGCATGTGGTGTCGCAACTTTTGAGTGACCCAGACAAGTGTGGTACACGCTTTTTCCAAAGTAGTGTAGTTGACCTCGTACCCGGCTAATTTGCAACTGGTGTAATAGATGGATCTTTCTTTACGTGAATTTTTAAAGTATTGGGCTAGCAAAGCCCCAGCTGCAGTGTCGATTATGGTTAGGTTTAGGAGCAAAGGGAGACCAAGTTGTGGTGGCATGAGCACGGGAGGTTGGGCCAGATATTATTTGATTCGGTCAAAAGCTTCTTGGCAAGCCTCATTCCAAACCTTGGTTGAATCCTTTCGAAGGAGCTTGAAGATTGGTTCACAAATGGAGGTTAGCTGGCTGATGAACCGACTGATATATTATAATTTCCCAAGAAAACCTCGAACTTATTTCTCTGCTCGGAGCGATGGCATCTCAAGTATGGCCTTCAGCTTTGCAGGATCTGCTTCTATCCCCTTCTCATTGACCATGAATCCCAAGAGTTTTCCCTTTGTAATGCCGAATACACATTTATGTGGATTGAGTCTCATCTGATACCGCTGCAGTCGTTCGAAGAACTTTCGAAGAGTGGGAACATGATCTTCTCTAGTTTTGGACATGATAATCATATCATCCACATAAACCTCTACTTTTTTATGAATCATATCGTGCAGGATGGTTGTGGCAACCCTTTGGTAGGTAGCCCCAGCCTTCTTGAGACCAAATGGCATAATGGTGTAGCAAAAGGTTCCCCATGGGGTTATAAATGCGGTTTTTTCTTGGTGGTCTGGGTGCATCTTGATTTGATTGTATCCGGCAAACCCGTTGACGAATGACTTGAGAGCATGACTGACTGTGTTGTCCACGATCATGTCTATATTGGTTAGCGGATAATCATCCTTTAGAGAAGCTTTGTTTAAATCTCGATAGTCCACACACATTCGAACCTTCCCTCCTAATTTCGGCACAGGTACTATGTTGGCTAGCCAAGTGGGATATTCGATCACACGAATGAAGCCCACGTTCAACTGTTTGACCACCTCTTCTTTGACCTTGAGCGACCATTCGGTGCAGAGCTTTCTCAATTTTTGTTTAATCGGCTTGTAAACTGGGAGAGTGGGGATCTCGTGCTGAGCTATTTCTGGATCAATGCTGGGCATATCATCATAGGACCATGCGAAGACATCCATGAATTCCTTTAGTAATTCTTCGAGTTGTGTGCGCTCATGCTCGTCAAGGGTGGCCCCTATCCTAATCTCGTGCAGTTGGCTACTAGAACCGAGATTAATAACAACAGTCTCCTCTTCATTAACTTGAACGCGGTTATGTTATTTATTATTAACCTTATTTAGATCAGTTAAGAATTGTTCATTTTGCAAAATCATCATCATCAAAAGTTTGATTAGAATCCGAACAATTAATGTAAGGCACAGCAAGATACTCAAAATCTTTGTTTATTTTATTGATAGGAAAAACAACATTGAGAATCTTATCAAAAGAGGTCTCGATTACATTTGAACAAGGATAGACAACAGAAGAAGAAATAGAGTAAACATTGGGGTTAGGGGAGATTTCAAGAGGTAGAACTGGCGCAGCATACCAGTTGAGGAGGGGTGTATCAACAACTTTAATCAGATGGAATGGATCCATTGATGTAGTGCCTGAATGAACCATGCAGAGTGCCAGCCCGAGTGTCTATAAGTTGAAGGAATCTTTGGAATCACTTTCCTTAGTCTCTTTGATATCTTTGATATCTTTGACAAGTGGTTATGCTCGGTGTTGGAAACTTTTGGCCCATGGGTAGCCATCTTGGAAAAAGATCTCCATTCCAGGCTTCATCTTCTTACCTATGTGGTCATACCATGGTTCTGGAAAATCACAAAAGGGGAAGTCTTTGCCTTCTTTAATGAATCGTACATTCAAGGAGTCTCCTGGGATAGTTTGGATGCATTCTAATCTTCTCTTTGGTTGAGACTGGTGGACCATTCTGAGTTCTTGTTTTGATGGTTGATACCCCAAGCCACAAGGAGGGAAAGCTTTCTTCAGTTCGGTGGGCTCAAGTATCCCTTGCTACCTTTTCCCTAGCCCCAGTCGGGGCATGAAGTGCATGTTTCTGAACATCTGAATCACATTGACATTGCCATGAGGGTCATATTCTGGACAAACCCTTTCCTTGAAACCGTCCCCTACCGGGAGTAGGAGTGGCTCAACTTGGAATCCTGATAGGAGCATATCATTTGACCCGTGTTGTATCTAAAGGATTGGACTGCTGGTGCTTGCACCCTTGACATTTTCGTTGTCGCCTAAAATGGTTATGACTCGCCCATCAGCAAAGAACTTCAATTTTTGATGGAGTGAGGAAGACACACCCTTGATACTATGGAGCCAGGGTCGTCCGAGCAACAGGTTGAAACAAGCTGGGATGTCTATAACTTGGAATTCAATGACAAGGTTTATAAGTTTTATGGATCGCATCACCTCCCGACGGGTATTATCGTAGGCACGTACAGCGGTGGAGGTTGGAGCGAGGTCACTTTCTTTCAGGCCTAAACACTTGAAGGTTCTCATTGGGCAGACATTCAAGGCGGATTCGTTATCGACAAGAGAGAGTGGAACGACCTTCCTCATAACTTTGACAGAGATGTTGAGTGCATAATTGTGATTTGGCCCAATTCTAGGGATTTCTTCTTCAGAAAATGATAGCATTCGGGTAGAGGTCAAGGATCCAACCAGATTTACCGCTTCTTCTGGTGTGGTAGAAGGAGGAACTGTGGGTCCAGTGAGCAGCTTGATTAAATCATTTCTGTGCAGCTGGAAAGATATGAAAAGCCCCTATAGAGTGATGTTAGCTTGAGTTTTCTTCAGTTAATGGAGGATCTTGCTCTCCTCGATGGTCATCTCTGGCATAAGAAGGTTTTCAACGCCCTTCCCTTTGTCATTTGCTGGTAGTGAGCTTGGAACCTGGTAATGTCTCCCTTATATGGTCATGTGATTTACTGAAGAAAGGAAGAACATGAACCCCGTTTCCTCGTCAATCTTAGGTTGTTTTGTCACCCTATTTATTTTTTTGAGGAGTTCTTCAAATGATATCATCCCACATATGTCGTCTACTGGGCTAGTTCTTCCTGAAGCTTGTTCTTCACTCGAATCTTAGAATTTTCCCCCCATCCGGTGGCAACAATTCTGTCTTTCCATGTAAAGTCATTGCATTCCACAACTTCAATAACTTTTTCATACAGGTCTTCCCATTCTGTGGGGATATGTATGGTTGAAGGGACCAAGCGCCCTTGTAGCTTCAAAATGTCAAGTAACTCAGTGATACTACAAATGCTGTTGGTTTGCTTGAATAATTCTGCCATAATCTGGACAACATCATCTAGGCTGACTTCATCGGTTGGTACAACCCACTTATCTGAATCTCGGGACCATTTTCATGCTTCTAAGAACAGTGTACTGAACCTTTGGCAATCGATGACCATCTGTGAGGGAAATTTCAGCCCGAACTCTAGGAGTTGGTTTAACACCTCTGATAATTTCATATTTCCATTTTCAGAACGGGTACGGACAATGATGCATGCTCTGGTAAGGAGTGACAGTGCTTGATCAGTGAAGCTTGTAAGGTGTAGGAGGAAATATGGGAAATTTAAAGAGGTTTAGGAGAGTATATGGGTGTGATTTGAGTTAAGGGATCGAAATCTGGGTTTTCTTCTAAGAAGATGGCATTTGCATGATTTGGGAGTGGATTGTGAGTAGTGTTTGTCTTAGGATTGGCTGGTGGGGCGATGGTACCCAGGTTAATGAGATATTGGATTATATTTCGGAGGTGAAAGCATTGGTCGGTGGTATGACCAGCAGTTTGGTGAAAGGCACAATGAGCATCGACCTTAAAGGTTTTTAGGAGTGGATTTGGCAATGGATGGGAATCCAAGGGTTTGATGAGGTTTTGGCTTAATAGGGCTTGATAAACTTTGGAAAGGGGAGCATGGAGCTCAGTGTATTCCCTTCGGATGGGGGCAGGGCGGCTTTCTGGTGCCTATGATGTTGTTGGCTGAGAGATGTTGTTGGTGGTTGAGACTGTAGCACTGGTAGGCTTGTCATACTATCTAGGGGTGAACTACCCGAACACCTTCTTCGGTTCAATCTCTGTTTTAACAAGGCTTTCCTCTATTTTTACTCTCGCTTCTCTGAGAGCTCGGAAGTGGGGATAGTATTATCCTCCCATCATCGCTCGGACATGGGGCAAGAAGTTCTTCTTCACTATGTTGACCTGTTCTTCCTCAGATGGACGATTGGTCATGGTAGCTGCTTGCGCCCTCTACCGGGTTATGAAGTTACTGACTGATTCCCCAAGGTTTTGTTTGAGCATCTCTAAATCACGACGGGTGACCTCAAGCTCTTCGTTGTATTTGTACTACGGCATGAATTCTCGGGCTACATCCTCCCAGCTACGAATTCTGGATTCCTCGAGAGATAAAAACCATTGGAGGGCACTATCCTTCAAAGTTTGCTAAAATAATTGGGCCATCACTTCTTCAGAAGCCCCTAGTAGAGTCATGGAACGATGATAACTGTGGAGATAAACAATCGAGGGTCCACTCCCCCCGAACTTCTCGATATTTAGCATCTTGAACTTCTCGGGTAACCTCACTTTAGGATAAGGAGACATGTGGGTGTAGTCTATGTAATTTCCAGAGATTCTGACTTGGTCGAACTTCTTGGTGAGCATCTTGAGATCCTCTTTGACTTTATTCAACTCCTCCTCTTTTGGATTAGCAACCATAGGCAGGTTAGCCACAGGCTGGGCAATGTTTGGCATCGAAAGCTAGGCAGGCGGCGGCCCATTAACAGGAGGGGCACGTGGAGCGTGCTGATATTCTTTGGGAACCCAGATAGGCTCGGGTGGACCCATAGCATGAGTAAATAGGGCCTCGGGCTCTTGAGGAATAGGAACCTGGTTTCGTTGCATATCTCGGACCTCAGTTTGGAGGTTGTCAATCTTGGACACGATCTGAGCTAGGACTGCCATCAGATCCGGCTGTATGACTGGTACTTGATCTGTATTCTTCATGGAAATTGGATGGATTCTGGACTTAGAAGAAGTAGAAGAGGAACGGACGAAACTCTGGGGTGATTTAACTGAAGACCGAAGCCAATAGGGAGCCAGGCCAAGGGCTTGCGATTAACCTGAGAAGGCGTAGAATGGGATTTATTTTTGAGAAAAAGAGAAGAAACTATTTTTGGATTTTTGATAAAGAAGGAAGAAATGTTTTTGGAGACGGAACTCAACATGATTATCACGATTATTATGTTCTCACTTGTATTTAATTCTCCTAAATGCAATGCTGGACAGGACCCGAGCCTGGAAAAGTGGAGTTTTTAATATATACGAAGCTACGGCTGGATTTGTAACCAGGCTCACGGACAGGGTCCCATTTTAAAAATGCACGAAAATTTAGGCGGCAGGCTGACCTGGAATTTCGGCAGAGTTTTGGGTTGAAACCGATAATCTAAAGTGCGTGTCCTAGGTTTGACACCTATATGCGGATATGCAGTTGATTGGGTGAATTAAAATGGGTTCCCCCTTTGGCGTGACTTCCACGATATACGTCTTGCTCTTGCGGGCAATCGGTACGTGTGGACAAGCCATTTGATATACCTGAGTGTACGTGATTTGCTTCACTATATACCTCGTGGGGACGGTACGTTTGAGAGATAATTCGATATACTCGACGTACGCGAACGAGTTCCCTACGATATACCTTCCGTCATGACTTCGGTCAAGCGGTACGATGCAGGGGAACCATTCGATATACGTCGAAGGTACTTGGCCAATGGAAGGTAAGAGTCATATCGCTTAGGATAACTGCGCCCTGCCGGACCAGCGCTCATCACGAAGTGACCCTCCAGTTACTGGGTAAAATTTGGTCAATAACAATGCTCTTTGGTGATGTCACGTGAATCATGAATGATTCCCTTATTACTATCTTATGATGAGAATGCTTTTCTTGATTATTCCAAATAGGGAGCAAAGTACAAGTACCAAAGGTACACCAAATATGGATGGGTGATGCGTTCAACATATGGATATATGTGATCCTAGGTGCATGTGGTGTGAAGTGTACATGTAGAATTTTCTACAAGTGTGTGAACAGAAGCATAATCATGGGATACACATGGAAAATGGGAACATGTAGATATAGGGGAAATATAAACAAACATACCATCCATGTAAATATATTCAAGCCCTCAAAACATACAAATCCCCAGCAGATTCGCCACTGTGGCTATCCTCGATCCTCGCCCCGGGCGGGCGCGTGAAGGAGGATCCTCGAGTCTCGCGCATCCCTCTCGGGAGCGCTTTGGCTGGAATCGTTTGAGATGAGGTGTAAAAATGTAGAGAGATTTAGAGTCGTCAGTCTATTTTACTCAAAACAGACAAAAGAAAAAGGGGAAGCCATCCCGAAGGACGACATCCAAAGACATACTGGTGCATCGAGAAGGGTTCGGAGGCTAAGTTATGAAATGGTAAGGTGTTAGACACCCATTCCGCCCTTTCTATCTCTCATGGATGTTTACTATTTTCCTTTTTTATTTTCCCCGTGATACGTGTGCATGTGTATATATATGGTGGAGATAGGAATCCTCGACTTGTATCATGGGAGAGATAAAGAGAGTCATCCGTAGGAAGGTATAAAAATAATATTAGAAAATAATATTTATGCGATTACCCTTACGTTGATCGTTATAATGGAACGATAACTCATATGGAGTAATATGTCACTAAGAACAAGTGTATAGAATATAAGAAAATTGTATTTAGAGAAGATAGAGAATGAGAGTGAAAGTGAGAATAAGACTTGAGTCTCGGGTTTTACCTCGAGATGCCTACGTAGCCTACAAAGGCATCAAAGTCCACGTAGTTCGCATACAAAACGAGGGGTGGAGTTTATCCCATAAATCCAAATGGGGGGATCTCTTATTTGTGAGTGTGTGTGTATGTGGAAAAAGTGTGTTAGTTGTGAGAAAAGTGTGAGAAAACTATGAGAATCCCTATTTAGAATTTATGAGAAAACCCTATTTTTCTTGTTTTTTGGGGTTTTATTTATATGAAAATAAGAGATGTGCAATAATACTAAATAAAAAGTATATTAGGGTGTGTGAGATGAGATAATAAAAGTGCTACGTAATAAAACAAGTTATTGCGAATTTAAGAGAATTTGAAGGTAAAGTTGAGAAAGTTGGACCTTCTTGAAGATCTTGAGCTTGATCTTGAATGTTAGAGAGAAGCCCTTGCACTTGGATGATGATGGAGAGTGGATAATTCACCAATTTTGATGAAAAGGATGATAAAAAGTGGAAATTGGAAAGGGATTTGGATGTTGGAATCGCGCTGTCTTCGAGAGAGGTTTTAGTATTCGCTGAGAGCGATTTTTATCAGATCTGGGCTCCTTTTGCAAATGAGGTGAAGGCCTCCTTTTATAGGCCTAGGTCACTGCCGACCGACATAGACCTTGTACTTCCTATCGGCACCTACCGATAGGCAGGGTCTGGAACCTGCCATTTGGTAGTGTGTTTTAGGCCTTTTTGGAAAATTGGCTGTCGAGGGCAAACCGTTGGTCAGAATCATGCACAGGGTGGACCGTTGAAAAGGTAATTCAGAGACCTTTGAAAGTCCTTTGTACCGTCCCGGGTTCAGGAGTTGACTTTGGGTCAAATATGGCTTAAAAGCGTTTGTTGGTCCATTGGACGGGGAATCGTTCGGACGCAAAAGGATCGTTTGTCCGCATGGTAAGTCGGAATCGCGCACGGGGTGGACCGTTGGAAAGGTTAGGAGATATACTTCGACATTCCAAAGAGTTTGACCCAGTTTGGGGAGTTGGCTTTGGTCAACCGGGCCCTGGAAAAATTCGGTGACCTCTTAGAGTCAAACAAATCGTTTGTCCGCATGGTAAGTCAGAATCGCGCACGGGACGGACCGTTGGAAAGGGATTTCAGTTACCTTAGAAGATTCATTTACCCTCGGTCGAGATGAAGAGCTGAATTAGGTCTAACAGAGCCCGGGAGCGCCCGGTGGACTCTAGATCAAGTTTCAGACGCAAACGGATCGTTCGTCCGCATGATAAGTCGGAATCGCGCACGGGACAGACCATTGGAAAGGGATTTTAGTGCCCTTAGAAGATTCATCCATCCTTGGTCGAGATAAAGCGTTTGACTTTTTGGCCAAACGGAGCCTGGGAGTGCCCGATGGTTTCTAGGTCAGTATTCGGGGTATGACCTGGGTTTGTAGTGATGAAGGGAGGTACTAGGGACCTAAGGAGAGTTAGGTGGTAACATAATGGGGTGTCTATAGTCCCAAGGCTAATTTCGTGGGTAATACAATTGGGGAGTCATTAGGCTAAACCTAATTTACATTAACAACTTTTGATGGAGATCCTAAGGCTTATATATAAGAGGCTCTCTAAAGAGAAGAGGAATTGGAGGTACTTGACTTTGATTCAACTTAATATTCTAAGGCAAGTTTACTTAGTTTATAAATTTAATTTTCTTTGTGTTATAGTGGTAATTAATTACATGAATCTAAACAAATTGATGTTATAATATGATTATTGAAATCAAATCCATAATTTTGTAATTAAATCAGGAGTTAATTTAAGGTTAATGTTCATTTGTAATGTTCTACACTGGTTTGAGTAGAAAATGTTATGAACGTGAGTTAGTATTTGAATATAATTGTTAGGATTAAGTTATATACCTTAAATCAAACAAAAGCCTGTGACTAATTTCACGAATTGATGAAAAACTGAGATTAAATGATTGAAAGTCATGAAACTCGAGTTCTTGGGATATAATTTTAAATTAAACCTTTAATTCTTAGTATTAATTTTTAAAACTTGCAGATATAGGTTAATAATGATGTTAGACAACTTATATATAAAGAAGGATGGGTTTGGTGATGATTAAAGGCTTCAAATTTAGGTTTTGATTCTAACAATGGCGGATTTTGCGTTCAGCTTATCCGAAAGATATTAAGTGGGTTCGTCCGAACGAGTTTAGAACTCGTTAGAATGAGATAGGGTTTCTCCTTTGAACGACAATTGGAATCTCGTTTGAACGAGATATTGAACAACTTTGGAACTGTTTGGTTGTGTAATTCTTATTTAAAAGTGGTTAATTAATTTAAGAATTCTAGAACAAGGCTTAGTAATCTTATGTGATTAGGATTGCTATTCAATTTTTTTAGACTCTTGTTCTATTTGTATTAGAATTAATCAAACTATTATGGATTTTATGGGGTGTTACAACTGGTAGAATCAAAACATATAATTTTATTAAGGGGGTATGAAAATTCAGAATATATCTTGCATAAGGATTCCTCCGAAATATGATATCAGACATATTTACACAATGATTGCCCAAATGAAAGATATTATTAACCCAATAAATTAAATCTCACCCATAACAATAAAAGAAATAATTATGTGAAGATTTCAATCCTCATGTCCCCCGGGATTAAGAATCTATACACCATTTGCAAACTTGTGAGATTGTGAAAGTTTAATCTAATTAGCACCTAAACTCGAATCCCACTATTGGTTATGTTCAATTCATTACTGATGTATCGATACAATCTTTTTTAAACTATCAAATAAGTTCTCGATCCATCAGACAGGTTCCCATAGTCAGGATTACTAAGATTGTACACACATTTTTACCATTAGGATGCCAAATCCTTATTTAGGCTATGAACCGTTCAACTTATTAGAACTGGAATACTAATCATATGTGATCGAGATAGGCCAACTCACCAGAATTCCTACTAAGTATAGTTGACCGAAATTTATAATATATTTGTAAATAAATATAAGACAGTCCCACTATTATCCCGAAATATACCCAAGGGGGGGGGGGGGGGGAGATAAATTGGGTATATGAATTTAATGGCAAATTTTAAAATGTCTGTAACTTAGTTGTAATGATTAATTGTGATATGATAAGTCTAATTATAAGTACAAAATTAATCAATAATAAATATAAAAAGTTAAGAAAGAGAGAGATAGAGATAGATAGATAGATAGATAGAGAGAGATAGAGTTAGATAGATAGATAGATAGATAGAGAGAGAGAGAGAGAGAGAGTAGTGAAACTTTACAAATTGAGATTTTAACGTGGCTCAATCTCTGCCTACGTCCACTCTCAAGACGGTATTTGAGAACTTTACTATCTTCGGTCTAGTTACAGTGGAACCAAAACCTCATAAGGAAAACTTCCTTGTAAATCGAAAACTACAAGATGATACACAACCCCAAATCTGCAAGATTGTCATGGTCATTGACCGTGACAAGTCCAACTTGTCAAGGTCAATGACCGTGACAAGTCTGGGGGTGACAATGTTTTGTTGTCACGGACTTGTCAATGACCGTGATAATATTAGTCACGCTTATTAACCGTGACATTTAACAAAAAATTATCACGGTCAATGACTGTGACAATTATCCTTTGTTACAGACTTGTCACGATCAATGACCGTGACAATTTTGGGTAGAATTGAAAAAAAATTTGCTGGGCAGTATGGCCACTGCCACTGCCCAACAGTATATTTGTACCTATTATAGCAACATTGTACATGTTCAAACATCATATATCCAAATAAAATAGAGATAATTTTAATATACATTAAAAAAAATATGCATCACGATATAAACCAAATATAATTCAAATGTAACAACTTAAAATAATTCAATTCAAATAATGTCACTACATGTATGGGGTAGGTCAAAGGAGGTGAGTAGGCCACACGATATACGAATTAATACACCCAGCAATATGCATCGTGCCGTATTGTTCGCGCAACCACAATGGGGAGTTCTCCTTCCAGGGTATCACATGCATGACAAGCACCTTCGCCTCGATGTCTTGAAGAAAACGTCCATGAACCGGAATACCCTGGACGGTATTCGGGTCCCTAAACCCCCGCCTTATCCGCTGGCCATTAAATATGTCCTGTATAAACACGCTCGACCAACCAAGTGTCGACACCGGTCGGTCGAAGGGAGCCAAATAGGGGACTGGATCATTAGAGTCCGCACGTGTCGACGATGAAGCAGCGAGATCCACATCCTCGTCCTCCTACACATACTCCTCTACCATCACCTTCTCCATCCCTTTCCCCTTACGGATTTCGCCCAACTAACGGTTCATGAATGAAAACATATCTTGGACCATCGCCTCCAAACGGGACAGCTTCGCTTCGTGCGAGTCCACCATTTGAGCCAACCCGGTGTTGATCGTCTCCAATCCGATGATCCTAGATTATTCCACCCGCGAGATCACCCCTTGTCCTCCCCACCCCCACCCCCACCCCTTCCCCCCCACCACACACATAAGTACACACACACACGCACACATAGCCCCACCCCCTTCCACCCGCCCTGCCCACCCCCAACCCCTGCCCCCTCTCCCCCACCGTCACTTCCCACCACACACGCACATATACACACACACACACACACACACACGCATATATACATACACACACGCATATACACACACACACACACACACACACACACACACACATATACACCTCCTCCCCACCTCCAACCCTGTCCCCTCAGTCCACCACCACACACACACACGCACATTTACACACACATATATACACACACGCACATATACACACACATATATATAAATGGAAGATAAATAGAGAGAGAAAACGTACCAAAATCGTAGAGAGAGAGTGTGCAGTCGCTTAGAGAGAGAGAGAGAGAGAAATGGAGGGAATAGAAATCGGTGGGAAAAAGAAGAGGGAAGTTTTTTTACTGACAGAATTGTCACGGACATGTCACGATCCTGGACCGTGACAAGTTTATAAGGTTTCTCATGGTCATTGATCGTGAAAAATGATTGTCACGACCTTATCACGGTTAATGATCGAGATAAAAAATGCGTGTTTTTTTGTCATGGTCATTGACCGTGACAAGGCTGGCCACTTGAAAGGTGCCAATTTGACCATTTTTTTGTAGTGATACTTTCGTCTTCGCCCAAGTGGTACCCGAACAATAGCCTAAGGTCTTTAAATGCATTGACTACTCGTAATAATGACACTACCGGCCGAGAAGATACAATAAAATTAATGGTGAGTCATAATAATAAGATCCAAAACCAAAACATAAAGACAAGTTGATTTACTAAAACAATGGAGTAATGCATTTACTTACTCTCTCTAAAAAAACAACTAAACAAGTGTCACAAGTATAATGCTCAAATGGATATTGAGTTAAGGTTTTAACACAAGTATGTATTGGGTCGTGACTTTGTTAAAGAGGGGTTGGGATTTAGGTTCAAGTGGATTTTCTTGAAGATATTTCTTTAATGGAGTTTTTAGGTTTAAAACTCCTAAGTGGATTATCTTTATTTCTCTCTAGAAACTCAAGGATGGGATGACACAAATTAGGATGATGGAGCTTTTCTTAAGGAGATGGTGTTATAAGCTTGTGTGATTTGGAGTGGAAGTGAGGGGCTTTATTTATAGTGCTAGGAGGCAGCCAAATGTTGATAAAATGTTTGATAATCAGGTTGGAAGAGTTAGGGTATTAGGATAAAAGGTTGAAGTCTTTTACTAAAATCATTTCTAGAAATTTTGGACTTTTAGTCGACTAAAAATCAGGGTTAGTTAACTAAATCTCCTTCTAGTTGGGTTTTAGTTGGCTATATCAAAGGTTTAGTATATTTTTAAAATGTTTATCTGACTAAAACTAGTTCTAGTCGATTAAACTAAAGGTTTAGTCTACTAAACCTCCCAGGTTTTAGGTAAAAGGATGTTGGGTTTAGGTTCATGCTTTGGGGAAGATTTAGGGAGCTCTTTGGTAAGTTTAGGTGTGTATGCTTTTAGCATATAAAAGATAAAAACATTTCACTTTAATTTTGTACAATGGTTCCTAAAGTAAAACAGAATAAAGTAAGAATCAATGGATCTTTTAGTATTCTTTCACTTGCTTGAATCATCAATTATGGTCTTGTAATGTGATGCTTGCATGAGTTTGATCACCATAGGTTGTGGGATATGATGCAACTTGATTTTTTAATGAATTGATGTTTGAACAATGCTTGAGTGTTGAGATCTAGGGTTTGATGCAAGCTTTAAGTCAACTTTAAATAGTTCGTGATCTTCATTGTCTTGTTTATGATTTTATTATCTTGGTTGAAAGGCTTCATTATATCACATGGATATGAATGCATGGTTGCTTGAATCATATGTTCATTTTGACATATCTCATAATGTATTGAATGCTAGTTTTAATAGAGAGACGATATCGAAGCTTGATCTTATATCAATTATATTGTCATCATACAAAATCCTTTTGGCTAAAATACATTTGGTTTCACAATCTCCCTATTTTTTATGATGACAATATATTTTATATAGTTTGAGAAAAAAGGTTGAAAGTCTCCCCCTACATTGAGATTTGGTTTTTAGAAAACTATTTTTCTCCCCCATAGTTGTTGCATCTTTTTCTTATTTTTCTTATCAATATTTCTCCCCCTTTGTCATTAGTGAAAAGGGTGGGGGTAGTTATTTTTAAAAAGTGTATTTTTGATGTTATAAAACGTATGTGATATCACATATCTTGAATCCTTTTTTTCCTTTCTTATCTACTTAAATGGATTAGTACAGAGTATAATGCATGGGTTTGAAGCAATGTTAAGGACGACTAGAATAGCTCCTTAAGTGTTTTACGTGGGTGTATATCCTTAAGTTGAGTGCATTTATACGATATGTGATGTATATATTACATTGTGAACACTTGATAATTACTTTCATGAGAGGAAATAATTTGGATAAAATACATCGAATTTCATTGACAAATTAAAAACGGGTTACTAGAAAAGTCATGCATCACATGATTTTAGGATAATAGGGGTACTTGGGACTAGAAGAACCGCTGGCTTGATTATATGGGTTAGTTCCTTGATTATATTTAAGGGTGGTTAGGAAAATGGATGTCCTCCATAGGCATATCTGGATAGGTTAAGGGGGTAGAGCGACAAAGAAGTTCTTGCATGTCCCAATATGTTTGGTTGGATGTATTGATCTTTTGGGTTGACCAAGTAGTCCATTGTTGGGAATAAAGATTAACGGCATTTTGGAACATTTGGATGTTGTTGTCTTATTCATCCAATCTTCGATCAACTTCTTCACACTATTTTTAATGTCATGATCTATAGAGGTGATGGTGTTCTCAAGGGTGTCTACACTACTAGTAAGGCGCTTATATTGAGCATGAGATGTGGGTATTTATTCGTGTTTCCAATCGGTGAAGGTAGAGATATCATGCATTAAATTTACAACAAGTGAGTGTGTGGAATTGGGATCTTGATAGGGAATGTTATCGGGAATATTATGGGGAATGTCATGGGTGTTTTCTTCTTTAAATCTCTTCTCATTCTTCTTGAGTCTGCCATTCATCATGATTTTTTTAGAGACCCATGAGTTTGAAGATACATTTTGACGAGTAAAGTTGGATGTAAGGGGTCATAAGCGCGAGAGAGAAACATGTCCTTATCTTCAAAAAGCTTTGTGAGAACCATCCCATATGGGCCATGATGAATGCGAGAAGGTTAGTGTGGATATTCTATTGGATGCTCCAATTCAAAAAAATGTCATGGTAGGAGATGGCGCCACGAATACCTCCTCGTAGGATTTTACATTAGGTTATAAGGTTATGAATGATCCTTGAGGTAGTGTTGAGTTCGTTAAGGGAAAGACGATATGTGTTAGAGGCAATATTTCTTTCTATAAGGGAATTCATTCCATTAACGGGCTTGAAACCAGGGAACTTTGTCCATTTGTGGGAGATGTAGTTGTTAAACTTGGTATATTAAGGATAGTGGAGTTATCATTGAGTGTAAATTTAAGTGTTGTTTTGAGAACATACGAATATATGGTATTATTTTTATTAGAGAGGTTGGTGTAGAATATGCGAACAAAAGTTCGATATGTGGTTTTGAATGGCTCAAAGAAATTAAGCCACCTTTGATTATCAAATATGGTGTGGATGTGGGGAAATTAGATTTCGAGTAAATTTGAGGGAACGATCCTCCCGGATGTGACTATTCATGAGGAATATGAGGAGATGAATGTACTTTTATGATTGGGGTGCTTATGGAAGTGTAGGTTAAGGTTTGGAATACTTTCATTATAACTTTTAGATATTTTGAAAGAAGTCCTAGAGGGGGAGGCCATTTAAGATTTTGGAAGGATATGTTTTTTAAAGTGAAATGTGATAATATTTATGAGCGAGGATGGTGGATATATGAGGTGAAAGCCTACGATTTTGTAACAGAGATATGTGAGTATGAGTATATTAATGAAGGATACATTCAAGTGAAGTAACCAATACAATTAGGAATTATTTTTGTGGGTAAACACAACTTTGGTTGCTACTGGGACTTTTGGTCCGGTCTAGTCAACATACAGAGGTTTAGTGGGCTAGTTTAGTCGACTAACCCCCCTCCCCATAATTTTGTTCCCTTTGATTTGATGTTATGCTTTTAGATGGTAGTGGGTGTGAATCATCTTTATCCTGGTAAGGCTTAAGGTGTCACTGGAAATGATGAAATGCAAGTACAATAAAGGAGTGTAAGAACATATAAGTGTGTAAGAGGGGAAAGAGTTAAAACGAAAATAAAGATGACAATATTAGATGTGATAATTCAAAGACTTTTATTACTTTTAAGAAATTATCTTCACATGCATTTGGTTAGGGGTATAAAGATAATCATCAAAGCCACGCAGAGACCCTTCGTCGTTGAGGAGGCCCATCTGGTAGATGCTGCTTTCTACACGAAATTGTATGAGGAAAGGAAGGTCTCTACAAAAAATTTCGAAGGGAAGCAAATAGTTGAAGGAATTATCCAGCAGAAGAAGTCTATTTATGATCGCTTGGGGGGAAGGTTGATCCACCACATAGCAAAGGACAAGAGGAAAGTGGAGGAGGTGGCTAAGACTCCTCGAACTTGCAAAAAGGAGGTCTTGCCCGATGAGAAGGTCATCTACCGCTTATAACGGTCTGCACGGGCGGTGTTCTGGGATGAGAGCACCGACCTGACACCTGAGTGTTTTGTTGTTGATGAATCTCATATCATTGATCATGTCGAGGAACCGGAAGAAGCTCTAGAATGCATGCAGGATGGACCCATAGAGCAGCTATAAGAGTTAGAGGACAACAATTTGGGGCCAGAAAGGGGTGAGAGCAGACCCATCCTAATCTCCAAGAGTTTGGAACCAAAATAGAAGGAATATCTCATTGACTTACTCAGGGAGTTCACTGATATGTTTGCCTGAAAGTATACGAAGATTCCAGGAATAGATCCAAAGGTGAGCTCCCATAGATTGGACATCCTCCCCAATGCCATCACAATAAGGAAAGCTACATGCACATACAAAGCTGACTTAGACCTGACGATAAAGGCGAATGTAGAGAATTTACTGGCAGTAGGGTTCATCAATCCCATTCAGCATCCTGTATGGATCTCCAGTATAGTGCTAGTTGTAATGAAGGCCAAAGGCCAAATTAGGATTTGTGTACACTTTCTTGATTTGAATTGGGCATGTCCCAAAGATGAGTTCCCTCTACCAAATATAGACAACCTAATTGATGCTACCACTGGACATGAGATGTATAGTTCCATGGATGGGTATGTCGATAATAACCAGATTAAAATGGGTACGATAGATGCGGAGAAGACTGAATTTCGCACACTATTAGGGAACTTTCACTACACAATCATACCCTTCAGACTGGAGAATGCCATGGCCACATACCAACAGACCATGATGGCAATTTTTCATAATCTATTTCATGATATACTAGAGTTCTATGTGGATGACCTGGTTGTGAAATCAAAGAAGGAAAGCAAACATATACAAGACCTCAGGAGAGTATTTAAGAGGAGTTGCAGGTATAAAATGAGGACGAATTCCTCTAAGTGTGCCTTTGGGGTTACCGCATGAAAGTTTTTAGGTTTTGTTGTGAATAGGCAGGGGTTGCAAGTAGACGCAAATAAGAGGAAAGCCATTGTGATAATTCCACCCCCCAAGAGTCAGAGGCAGCTTAAGAACTTCCTGGGAAAGGTATACTACCCGAGGAGGTTTATACCCAAGCTAGCAGAAATGACTCACCCATTCACGCCCCTGTTGAAGAACAAGGCCAAGTAGACTTGGGGATAAGAGTAGAAGAAGGCATTTGAGAAGGTTAAAGAAATTTTAGCCTCTCCATCCACGATGATCCCACCAGAAGCTAGAGCACCGTTAGTACTCTACCTAACTTCAACATAGAGATCCATAGGGGCACTCTTAGCACAAGATAAGGAAGGAGTAGAAAAGCCAGTCTACTACTTGTCAATAGTAATCTCTAGAACATAATCTAGATACACTAGCATGGAGAGGCACTGTCTTGCCTTGGTTTTTATAGCTCAGAAGTTGAGACATTATTTGTTAGCCTTCACAGTTCACATAGTCACCAAGTGTGACCTTATAAAGTACCTACTAGAAAGAACAATACTTATTGGACATGCAGCGAGATGGTTTTTGATGTTGTCTGAGTATGATTTAAAGTGTGTAGTGCCTAAAGAAATCAAGAGTCAAGCAGTGGCAAAACTATTGGCCCATTTCCCAAGTGGAAATTTTGATCCTTTTAATGGGGAACTTCATGGGGAGAGCTTCCGAGTATGCATGGTAGGGGAAATGGAGTTTGATGGATCTAGTGCTCAAGACACAGGAGGTACATGTGTCACACTCTCGAAAAGCAAGGAAAAGATCACCATCTCTTTTCAGTTAGACTTCAAATGTTCAAACAATGAGGCTGAGTATGAAGCCCTCATTCTGGGCATGTTAGAATTGCTCCGGAGGGGTGTCAAAGTACTATGCATCCGGAGGGACTCTAACCCCGTAGTAAAACAGGTTAATGGGGAGTTTGCCCTCAAGCGTGCTAACTTGTCACCCTATCGATATATCATCCAAAGGATGTTGGGACAATTCTTGGAAGTGACTGTTGAGAGACATGCAAGAACCATGAATAGGCACCCCCACTCGTTGGCCGCGATAGCACTTAAGTTGGATATGGATGAGGTAGAAGTGATGATCATGGTGTACCGGAGAATAATTGCTACTATGGTGAGGTCTTTGTTCCCAATCAATGATCTAGAAGATTGGAGACACCTAGTGGTAAAGTAGTTGAAGACAAAAGAGGGGACGATGAAGATGTTGGAGTTGGCAAACTACCAACTATTGCAAGGAATAATTTACTTTAAGAGTCCTGGAGGATTCATACCAAGGTATGTTTGGGAGAAAGAAAAAAAAGAGAGGTTGGTAAAAATGCATGAAAAATATTATGGGGATACTAACATCCCACTTTACCGCCGAATGCAGCGAGAGGGATACTATTGGCCTACTATGACCACAGAGGATACTCGCATATAGCAAGGTTGTTTAAAGTGCCAAACTCACTTCGATTAGCAGGCAAAATAAAATTTTGTAGAGGACTTTGAAGATTGGAGACAACTGTATATAACATATTTGAAAGACGGTGAGCTATCCACAGAGAGAGCGAACGAAATCTATCTCAGGAAGAGGATAACCCATTTTTACTTGGTGGAAGGAGAGATATATAGGAAAGTTTATAATGAGAAGGAACTGAAATGCATAGCTAAAAAAACACAAAGAAGGTGCTGAAGGAAGCCCATGAGCCCTCCCACATGGGGGTGCTAATCTATATGATCAGTTGATGATGCTGGGGTATTATTGGCCAACCATTGAAGTTGATTCCATTGGTTATGTAAATAAGTGCAGAGCTTACCAAGTACATGGAAACATGGTGTATGCCCCTTCTGTTATATTGTAGAGCCTAGTAGCTCCCTATCCCTTCCACACATGGGCATTTGACCTAGTGGGAAAGATTAGCCCAGCGTCTCATGGTAAAGCATTTATCATCGTAGCTACAGAGTTATACACCAAGTGGGTGGAGGACATTCCCCTAAGAAGGGTGACTACCCATGTGGAAACCCAATTTATCAAGGAATACATAATATGCAAATTTAATATACCCGAGGTGATACTCACAGACAATGGGAAACAGTTTGTATGCAAAGAGATGGCCCTCCTCATTGACATATATAAATCGTACATAACATCTCAACCATATCTTATCCAAAGGGAAATATCCAGGCATAGGCCACCAATAAGACCTTGATCAATATTCTAAAAAAGATTATAGAAGACATGCTAGGGGCATGAGATGAGAAACTACCCATGGTGCTATGGGCCTACCGTACTTCGAAGAGAAAACCAACCGAGTTTACTCTATTCTCACTGGTGTATGGAACTGAAGCTGTCCTACTGGTGGAATTGGTAGTACCATCAGTTAGGGTTTCTCTAAGTAATGGACTCATCCTTGAACCACGACACGTGCATCTCGAGGCATTAGATGAACACAGAGATAAAGCGAGGGAGAACTTCAAAGTTTACACCCAACAGCTGTCAAGAGCTTATGAAAACCTATTCAAGCCCAGATAATTTCTATTGGGAGACTTGGTCCTCAGAGTATCTACTCATCACCTTCGATTCATGTCAGTATCAAAGTTCAAACCCAACTGGGAAGGTCCCTTTGTTGTGAGAGGAGTGGGGAAGTGAGGATAGTGCCATATTTCGGAGCCGGAGAGTGATTGTCTCCAACCCATTAATTCCAAATGGCTAAAGAGGTACTATGCCTAGTTTTGTTCAAAATTTTCATTTCTGTAGTGAATTCTGACCGATTTGCTCTTATACTAGAAAAGTTTCTTTTTTGTGAAAAATGATAGAGCAATACCATATTGTAAATAGTACACAATAGTAAAGAAATGAAATAGCAACACTTTTGATCATTGTTGATGCTTGCCTTGATTAGTCATCTATATGAGATAGAACCAATATAATATATATATTTTTAAAAATGCTCTCTACTAGGATAGAAGAGGGTGCACAAAAAAAGGGGAACTTTTCTCATTACACTTGGGGTGTAAGTCCATCCTAAAAGAAGGTATACTGAGCAAAGTCCTCCTAGACATAGAAGAAAACTTTATCTTTAGTCACCTGACCAGTAGGAGGACAACCTCCAAGTAATAAACTTTTTTTAGAAAATAAATCTTAACTTATGTTCTCAAAGAAATGCTTTACTTGACCAAATTAATAGAAATGTGAAGAAGGGGTGGTCAAATTCCCCCTCTTTAATATTTTGAGAACATGAAAGCTCTTAAAGAAAATATAGAGAAAGGACCCCATATACTAGAGGCTAGCTAATTTATTTAAATGAAACAGAACTTAAGGGAAGGAGATGGGTTCACCCCCTCCAAGCTATTCCTTATGAACACATGTAATAATGTGCAGGAGCACCCCCACAGATAGGAGGGGGTGATCCAAAATAGTAACATGCAAACACCTCGCAGTCTTTGGTGGTGAGTTTAAACGAACAATGCATATATATACATAACTTGATCAGATTAATGCAAGTACCCAACAGTATATGGGGCAACCTAAGTTGACTAAATTCTCATAAAAATTAGAACAGGTCTTACTAAACAAACGACAAAAGTATAGATGGGAAGCAAGGGAAAAGGAAAGTTTAGGAGAAATAAAATATCATTTTTTCTCATTTATGAATGATCAGTGCTGTACACATATGAAAGAGGTAGCGCGTGCGTTCAAATTAAAAAATTATATAATTAAACACGTTTTAACCCAAATAAACCCTAAACATGCAACTAGGTGTGATTGAACAAGATGTAAATCATGCAAGAGAATTCAAACACACACATGTGAGGAAAAATCCTCCAAAGGGGCAAAACCATTTATTTTCATTATAATATTGTAACATACAATTTCGGATTACAATGAAAAATACAGTGACACAGAATTACCCGCAGGCATCGGATCTGTAGTCGGCGGCTGGAAGTTTCCCTTTCCAGGAGGGCAGCAATGAAGAAGAAGATCGGTCTTCTCCACAAGGGTATGAATAGAAAAAGTGTGTTCTTGGGATGCAAAGAGATTCACAAGTGTTTGGAATTGTGTGAATCTAAAAAACCATGAGTCTTAGGACTGAAAAGGTGAAGACTTAGGGTTTTGGAGCTCTGAAAATCGTGTATAGAAGTCTTGCTAAACAAATCCTCGAAGTGGGTTTAAATAGAAATCTTTCACCCTAAAAAATATGAACACGATCTGATTGAAGTTATCCCAGGCGGACCGATCCGGGTTTGAGGCGGATCGGTCCGAAGGGGGGAGAATCGGTTCTTTTTAATTTTGACTTTATTGGTTCGCTATCGGTCCGGGGTCTACTGGATCTTCAACAAGCGGATCGGTCCGATTGAGGGGCGGACCGGTCTGGCTGAGCAGGAAAAAAAATCATTTCTTCTTTTGAAATTCGGATCCGTTGATGACGATACGATCTTGATTTTCTTCAATGATGTAACAGCTTATGACATACAATTTGATAATGGACAGAATATGTCCTTACAAATCTCCCCCTATGTCTATGTCGGTACATACATAAAAACAAACATTCGAATTATCAAATAACAAAATGCCTATACAAATCTACCCTTCCGTGAACCCAAAACTGGAAAGATGAATAAGACTTCATCGTTTGGTCTTCAACTCTTCAGGAATCTCAACGCTTTTCTCATTAGGGTGTGCAATCCAATGATAATCCATGTAGTACCTACACACATGAGACAAAGCAAATACCACGTGACATATCGAGTTTGAAATGAGATAAACATATATAGCAATTTTATGAGAAAACTCAAAATTTCAAAACTCCCCCATAGAAAGATAATTTTTCTCTCCCTTTTTATGATGTCCCCAAATAGACAAATGAGAGAAATAAATCAAAAAACAAGATCTGGGTGTCACAATAACTAAATCACACCATGAAGGAACATAAAACAATCAAGTCCATGATAGCGTAAATGAATGGGTGTGATCAAATTAGATAGGAAAATCAATGCATACAATCATGACAAATGTGCACGATGAATATCGGATACTCCTAACGAATGAACTCAAATGCTTCCTTTTGGTGTAAGAAACAAAATGGAACGATACATTGACTTAATCAAATCAACAAATCAAAGCTCAAAGTGATTTCCACACCAATAACGTCCAAAACGATTTCATGCTTTTTCAGGACTTTCAAGGAAGTGCAAACCCGTTTAAACATTCTCCAAACAAACTCCCTCAGATTTATATTTTTAATAGAGGCTTTCTAAATTCTCAAACTTTGGAGAATTGATGGTGAAACTTAATGGCCCATAATTGCCATGAATTGCTTTTTATTGCCTTTATAATTTTTTCTGAGCTCTTTTAACCTCTTTGGACCTCGGATAATAAAATTCCTCCATTTTTAGGTCCTTTTGAACGGTGGCTTTTGCGCAAAGAATAGATAATTACCTTTCGCAGTCCCTCCCCATTTTTAAACAAACACTCAGTCTTACAAAAACGGTTTTTACATGCAGTCCAATCTTGTCAAGTTTTATCGCATATTGAACGTTGTATCGACAGAATTGAGATGGAAACACTCAAGCCAATATGAGATAGACTAGTACAATAATCAAGTAAAGGTGTGCATGTGTGCAATAAAGGATATAGGAGTCAAACATGTAGGAAAATATCACTAATTACATCTCAAAGACTCCAAACAGTGTAAAGCACATGGATGAAATGATGTAGCGTCTCAAATCTCTATCAAATAGTCACATGGATATATGAAGTGAAGTTGTGACTAGGCTATCTTAAATGCTCATCCATAAAAGGTGCAAAACAGAGATATTTTTGGATTTTTCAAAAAATTTATAAAATCTTTTTGTGCTTTTCTCAAATTTTTTCTAAAAGAAAATCTTTTTGTATTTTTTTTAAAAGAAATATAAAAAGTAAAAAGAATAAATACACTAGAGATACAATCTAGCAATAAGAATCAAAGGATATGATAATGACAATGTGAAGCCCTTATAATTTTGACTCACTTGAGTCTATATTGTATAAGTGCTCATCTAGTTTGGAAATTGTGACAAAATTGTGTCCTACCTAGAATCCAAAGAACCTCAGAAGTTGGTTTGCTACTTCATCTCTCTATCTTGTAGTGATCAAGAACCTATTGCCAACACTCACACACAGTAGAATTCATTTATTGCATATCATATTGTATAATAATGTGTATACATATGATGAGTGTGTTTAAATCCCTAAATTGGTATTTTAATAATTTTTTGGGATTTTTTTAAACATTTTTAAAATAAGGTTTTCTTAATTAAAACTTGTTTTAAAAAGTTTTGTGGTCAATTTGTAAATATAATTTGTTGATTATATTGGCTTAATGTTACCTTGGGTAGAATCCGAAAGCGGAGTAAACTTGAGGGTGTGGTTTTAATTAACTTTAGACGCGCGTTTGTGATCCTGTTATTGACCAACACCTGTCCTCGTCTGATTGGCTGAAGTTGTGTTTCTTTACTGAGTTAAAACAGCGTTTGTTCCTAGCCCTTGGATCATTATCTATCAACGATCTGCATCTTATCTTGGTGAATCCCAGTACAACTCTTTAGACCAATCAGGATTCGTTTAATCACCGCCTTATTAGAACCCTTCGATCTAAGTCAATTTGGCTTGACTTAATCCAGGACCTTGGTTCTGAGCCAGCCTCTCGAACCTTCTCCTCACCCTGTAAAAGGGACCCTATTCTCAGACTTCGAAGACTTTTGCCATTTTCATTTCTTCTGAGAAATTGAGAGAGAGAAGAGAGAGAAGAGAGAAAACACAGAGAGAGAAGAGAGAGAGAGTTAGAAACCCTAACCCTGTTCGTCAAAACCTCTTCCATCCAAACTCAAACACTTATTCAAATACCTCCATATCCAAAACACTTCTCTGAGTGTTCTTGAGAGTTTGAGTTAAAGTTTGTTTTTGTTGCTGTAACCTCGTGTTCACTTGATCTTGTTTTTTAACTTAAACGTTTATTCAGATCTACTTTCTGATTTCATAGAAATTTTAGATCTGAGTTATTCATGTTACATTACACTTAGGTTCATTATTTATTTCTCATCTTGAGAAATATATTTTCTTTAAAGCGTTTGCTTACTTTGAAATCAACAATAAATGTTTTTTGTTTCTAGTTCTTGTAAAACTAAGCCTTTGACCTAGTTTGGAATCTCACTTGGAGGTTTTCAATATCGAAAAGTCTTTCTAAATTCTGAGATTTATTAAGACCTTGTCTGTCTTCCTAGCAAGGTATCCGTGGATTCTGGGAATGATTTAAAGGTCAAATAAGGTGAAAAGTTTTGTAAGAAGAAAGAAAAAGAAAAGATCACAGCATATAGTGTTATTGTAATTTGTTAGGACTGTTTGTACTTAATAAGTGTGTGTGTGTGTGTGCATGCATGTGTTAGAAAGAACTTACACAAACATTTTCACCCTACAACACGAAAAGTGTTGGTAATAAGATCTTGTGAATAAAGAGTCGACGTAAAGTGCTGGAACAAATCAGAAGTTAACAAACTGGGAGAACTACATCTACAATCAGAACTGCAGAGAAGTTTAAGGACACCAGAGGGTACATTCCTAAACTTATATAGGACTGAGTTGTTTGCATGTTAGTTCTATAGTTTGTAACTCATATATTTGTTTTAGTGGATTTTTCATTTTACTCCGTAGAGGGAGTCGTGGATGTTTCCTCAATTGGTGAGGTTTTACCACGTAAAAAATATCGTGAACATAATTTTTCTACATCTCCTCATCTCATTCTTGGTTGTGCTGAGTTTAAGATTTTTAAACTACTTTATAAACCTGTTATTCAATTCTTGAATAGATCTCGTACATACTGATTTATTAAACACATCTTGTGTTCAAAAAGTTTGGTTTTTACGAAAAGAGTTTCTTAAAAAAATAGATCGGAGTTACTTAAATAGTTTAATTTTTAATAAACGGCTTTAGTAACATTTTTCACAATGCATCCTATGCTAGACACGGACCAACCCTTCAGTCGACTGTGCAAATCCCCAAAGGCTTCCTAAGACTCTCAAATCGAAGGGCATCTAAAGGTTTCATAAAAATATCGGCTAACTAACGGTCGGTAAGAACGAAACTCAGGGATAAAACCTTCTCCTCAACTAACTGACGTACGAAGTGCTCGCGTAACCTGATGTGCTTTGTGCGCGAATGTTGGATGGGATTACGGGATATGTGAATCGCACTTGTGTTATCACAGGAAATGATCATGGTGTCCTGTGAAATCCCGTAATCCTCCAACATTTGCTTCATCCACAAGAGTTGCGTGCAACAACTCCCGGCGGTGATGTACTCAGACTCCGCAGTGGACAAAGAGATGGAGTTTTGCTTCTTGCTCAACCAAGAGACAAGAGCAGAACCAAAATAGAAACACCCACCAAAAGTGCTCCTACATTCATCTGCATCCCCGACCCAATCGGCATCCGAATAGGCGGACAAACGATCATCGGTATCAATGGAATACCAAATACCGTATGAGAGAGTCCCACTCATGTATTTGATAATACATTTTAGAGCGAGTAAGTGTGACTCTTTCAGAGATGCCTAATATCGCGCACAGACTCCAACACCAAAGGCTATGTCGGGATGACTGGCAGTCAAGTAGAGAAGACTACCTATCATACTCCGATATAAGGTTTGCTCTACGTCCTTGCCTGAAGTGTCCTTACTAAGCTTGATAGAAGTACTCATAGGTGTACTGCATGCTTAGCGGAGTCTATACCAAATTTCTTCACTAGGTCTCTAGCATACTTGGATTGGGAGATGAACATCCCATCCTCTAGCTGACGAACCTGGAGACCGACGAAGAAAGTAAGCACACCTACTATTCTTATCTCAAACTCACTTTTCATCTCTTCCTCAAAGTGGTGAGAATGCTGGGAGCATGTGGATCCAAAGACTATATCGTCCACATAGACCTAGGCAACCAAAATAGCACCGTCATCTCTCCTGACGAACAACGTCATATCAACTCCCCCTCTCTTGAAGCTACGGGCTAAGAGATAGGAAGTAAGCCTTTCGTACCAAGCACGAGGTGCTTGATTCAAACCATACAAGGCTTTTCTCAGATAATAGACATGCTCAGGGTGCTTAGGGTCTTCAAACCCTTTTGGTTGTTCCACATAAACCTCCTCCTGTAGAATGCCATTCAGAAAGGAACTCTTGACATCTATCTGATATAACTTGAAGCGCAGATGACATGCGATGGTGAGAAGTAAGCGGACGGACTCAAGCCTCGCAATAGGAGCAAATGTATCTCCAAAGTCTATACCCTCTATCTGTGTGTAGCCTTGGGCGACCAACCTAGCCTTATTTCTGATTATGGTACCATTGTCATCCATTTTATTGTTAAAAATCCACCGAGTACCGATCACATTAGTATCACTAGGTCGGGGGACAAGTTCCCAGACATTGTTCTTTTTAAACTGAAGCAACTCATCCTACATGGCAGATATCCAGTGTTCATCCTTGAGTGCTTCTTTGTGATTCTTGGGCTCGACTTTGGACGTGTAGCAAAGATGGCTAACAACGTACTCTAGCTGAGCATGAGTCTTGACCCCTAGAGTGGGATTGCCAACAATGGCAGAAGGGTCATGACTCTTGCGAACCCAACAGGTGTGTCCCCTAACATAGGAGTGGGGTCCACAGAGTGTGAGTGAGGGACAAGAAGGTCACTCCCAGATAAGTCCTCATCCTCACACTGAAGGTTAGAATCAATATCCGTCGGAGGTTCGTCATCTTGCACGGTGATGTTTATTGATTCCATAACCTTAGAGCTCTTCAGGTTAAAAACCCGGTACGCTCTACTATTCGATGAATATCCTAGAAATATTCCCTCGTCGCTCCGGGAGTCAAACTTTCCTAATTGCTCTTTATCCCGTAGGATGTAGCATTTACTCCCCAAAACACGGAAATATGCCAGGTTGGGTTTCTTGCCAGTCCACAATTCATAAGGCGTCTTAAGTGTGTGTGGACGTAAGTAAACCCTATTCACCGTGTGGCATGCAGTAGAAACTGCCTCTGCCCAAAATCTCCTAGAAACTTTGTGACCTAGAAGCATAGATCTAGCCATCTCTTGGATCGTTCTATTCTTTCTCTCTACAATCCCATTTTGCTGAGGAGTCTTCACAGCAGAAAACTCATGTTTGATCCCAAGGCTATCACAATAAAAATCTACCTTTGCTTTCTTAAATTCAGTGTCGTTGTCACTACGTATCCTATTAATAGTGACTCCATGTTGATTTTGCAGGACACGACACTTGGTCGTTAAAAACTCTATAGCATCAAATTTCTCTCTCAAAAAACCTACAATGGATTATCTGGAGAAATCATATACCATCACGAGGATATACCTCTTACCACCCAAACTCTCAGTACGAGTAGGACCCATAAGATCCATGTGAATCAGCTCAAGTACTCGGGAGGTGGTAATGGAATGCAACTTCCTATGAGGGCTCCGAATTTGCTTTCCCAACGGACAGGGTCCACAAACCGTGGAAGTTGACTTTCCAAGAGATGGTAAGCCACATACTAGGTCCTTTTTGACTAAACGAGTCAAATCTCTAACGTTCACGTGACCTAGACGTTGGTGCCACAAATCCATAGGAGTGATCGTGGCACTATTGCAGACAAGTGAGGATGTGGGCTCAGTCCCATAGCAATTATCCTTTGTTCTCACCCCTTGCACTAAAAGTTTACCGGCTTGATTATAGACCTTACAAGCGTCCCGATCAAACTTTACGGCAAAGTCAGCGTCGCACAACTGGCTAATGCTGAGAAGGTTTGCTTTTAAACATTTGACATACAACACATTTTATAGCTTAGGAAATCCAGGTAACTCGACAGTACCACGTCCTATAATGCTAGACTTGCTCTCATCTCCAAAGGTGACTCTGCCATCCTGATAATCCTCAAGAGATGTAAAAAATGAGGCATCACCTGTCATATGTGCTTTGAGAGCAACATGAACAACAAAGGCCTTTTTATCTTTCTTAGGTACCCAAGAAGAGGTGACCTTTTGTTTGCCTTTGTTGTTGTTGGTATTAGCTGGAATGTGAGAAGCATTCCCTGATGGCAAAGACATCCGTCAGAATTCCTTCATCAAACACTGAGACGTGGCAGCTAAAAACTCAACACGCTTGGCAAAATCATCAGAATGATGTGGTGGAGCAGTAGTACGTCGAGTCCGACCCAAACTATAGCAAAACTCCATGAGGTGGCATTTTTTTTTTGCAATAAGTACAAAGGAACACAGTCAAAGGCGGACCTTGGTTTGCTTTTCTTGATCGAACTCTCCTTCGAGGTTTTTGACGATGACCATAAGGAGTCGTAGTAAACTCAGGAACTGGTCCATGTGCAATTTGGGACGTGGAGGCACCATCATAACCTATTCCCTACCGATCACCAAAACCTAAAGTGGGGCCGAGGAGCATCTTTCCCATTTTCCCAGATCTGTCCTCGATTTGTACCTTGACTTCCCGTGCTCTCTCAAGGTCATGAGTAAGCTGGGCAACAAGGGCTTCAAGTTTCTTTCGAGTCTCCAGGGAGGTATGGAGCTCACTCGTAAGACCAACCACTTGTTTAGTCAAGTCCCCTTTCTCTTTCTCAAAACAACTCTCTCTCTCTAAACAAACTTTCTTTTTCAAAATAGGTAGACTCTCTCTCTCTCATGGCGGTGCAGGTGGAGGAATCTCTCTCTCTCTCTCTCTCTCGTTTCTTCTAACTCTTCTTTTAACGCGGTGATTCTTAGAACTAACCCTTTATTATGTTTTTTAGTTTTAAATGACTCATTATATAACTCGGCGTAGGCGCATTGAAGATTACTTTTGCTCTCACTTGCATCATCCTCCTCCTCACTCACACCGCTCTCACTGTCGAGGTGTCCCTGTTAAGTAGCATCCTCATCATCGTGGGGTGATCTAGGAGTACTCACATGACTAGCCATGAATGCGGTGAAGTTACACTCATGCGGTGACTCATCTCCCGAGTTCACCGACTCGACCTCACTATCGTCACTAAGGGTAGCATTAAGGACAGCTTTGCCATTTTTTCTATTCAGACGTGTAGCACACTCAAAAGCTCTATGTCCCCTACCGTCGCACTCATAGCATCTCTCACTGTCTTTCTTAGGAGGGTTTTTAACATCTTTTTCATTTTTCTTTTCAAACTTATTTTTCTCAAAATTTCTTTTTATCTTTAAAATTATCATTTTTCTTAAATTTGAGAATTTTCTTAAAGTTTTTAGCAAATAGATCATCTAAGTCAAAATCACATTCAGAATCAGAAGTTTCACTATCTTTCTTTCTAGACGACTCTACTCTCTTTCTTGCCGTCCCCTCACTTTTTCTCTCTTGGGCATTAAGTGCAATTCCCTTATCTTTAGGCTTCACAGAATTAGGAAACATGTCTATTTCATATGTTTGCAAGTCTCCTACAAGTTCTTCCAATTTTAGCGTATTTAAATTATCCATAGAATTTAACACAGTGACTTTAGGGATAAAATGCTTAGGCAAAGATCGAAAAATCTTTTTCACAACTCTTGCATTAGGAATATGTTCACCAAGATTAAAGCTAGTATTAACAATATCAGATAGCCTAGCATAAAAATCATCAAAACATTCAGTTTCAAGCATGGTGATGGTCTCAAATTGAGTTGTTAAATTTTGCAATTTAGATTATTTCACAGCATTCGTTCCTTCATGGGTAAGTTGCAAAACATCCCATGCCTCTTTTGACGTGGTGCACGTCATGATACGTCGAAACTCATCAGGAGTGATGGATCCGAAAATAGCACTCAAACCCTTAGAATTAAAAGAAGACCATTTAAATTCATCTTCAGTCCATGTAGTCACAGGTTTTAAATTGGTCACGTTTTCAACAGTGACGGAGGGAGGTGTCCACCCTCTTTCAACTAAAATCCAAACCCGTTCATCTATGGCCTTTAAAGACGACTTCATACGGGCTTTCCAATATGCATAATTTGTCCCGTCAAAAATTGGCATTTTATTATATGATTTCTCCATTTGAACACGGTCTTTTTAAAAAAATCAATTTTTTCAGAAAATTGATATCTAAGAAAATTTTTGCGAAAACTAGGAATACGTGATAGGTTAGCGTAACCTGCTCTGATACCAATTTGAAAGAGGTAGCGCGTGCGTTCAAATTAAGAAATTATATAATTAAACACAGTGTAACCCAAATAAACCCTAAACATGCAACTAGGTGTGATTGAACAAGATGTAAATCATACAAGAGAATTCAAACACACACATGTGAGGAAAAATCCCCCAAAGGGGCAAAACCATTTATTTTCATTATAATATTGTAACATAGAATTTCAGATTACAATGAAAAATACAGTGACACAGAATTACCCGCAGGCGTCGGATCTGTAGTCGGCGGCTGGAAGTTTCCCTTTCCAGGAGGAAAGTAATGAAGAAGAAGATCGGTCTTCTCCATAAGGGTATGAATAGCAAAAGTGTGTTCTTGGGATGCAAAGAGATTCACAAGTGTTTGGAATTGTGTGAATCTAAAAAACCATGAGTCTTGGGACTGAAAAGGTGAAGACTTAGGGTTTTGGAACTCTGAAAATCGTGTATAGAAGTCTTGCTAAACAAATCCTCGAAGTGGGTTTAAATAGAAATCTTTCAGCCTAAAAAATCTGAACACGATCTGATTGAAGTTATCCCAGGCGGACCGGTCCGGGTCTGAGGCGGATCGGTCCGAAGGGGGTGAATTGGTTCTTTTTAATTTTGACTTTATCGGTTCGCTACCGGTCCAGGGTCTACTGGATCTTTAGCAAGCGGATTGGTCCGATTGAGGGGCGGATCGGTCCGGTTGAGCAGGAAAAAAATTCCTTTATTCTTTTGAAATTTGGATCCGTTGATGACGATACGATCTTGATTTTCTTCAACGATGTAACGACTTATGAGATAAAATTTGATAATGGACAGAAAATGTCCTTACAACATAGAAGCCAAAATACCAAAAAGCAAGAACTATCCTATCCACTAGAAATAATAAAAAATAAGTCGTCACGGGTGAGGGCGCTGGCATATGATAGACCAGCTTCCTACAAGAACTCCTCCTCCGGCCTAGCCAGCTTGGCCTCATCTTCCTGGTCATCAGACTCAAACCTATCAAGCCGAGACTGAAGTGACGCAATATGAGACTGAAGTGAAGCAATTTTATCCCGAATCCTCTCAGCCTGAGGTTTCTATTGTTCGACCCTAGACTGTCTGGAGGTGTGAAGTCTCACCATCTTCTGAAAGGGAACACTCAGGAAATGATGAACTCCAGCATCAAACCAATCTAGATGAAAATGATAGAACTACTGTAAGTCACAGAGAGCATCTAAAAACAACAATGTATTGGTTCTAGTCAGCTCAGCAGGAGAAGTAGGCAAGAACTCATGAATATGTCTAGCAATAGCCTTCAGGTTGAACACCGTGAGGCTATCAATATGAAGTACACTCTGAGGAATGAATGTCTCAGGATTATGCTCCAATATCAGATCTTAGGCCTGACGGTCATATGTCCTGAAGCATCCTGGTCACTCCTCACGCCAAAGTCTAATCATAAAGGTTGCGGGGGCCTCTACTTCAGCATCACATTTAGAATGGCGTGACCCTATTTTAAAGGGGAGGAAAGAAGACTCCCCACCGGAATCAGCATCACCGGCCGTAGGAATGGATTTAAAACTACGATCTCCCTCATCAGCTACCCCAATGGACCCGCCAATAAAAACCTGAAAAGAAGTATTATGATAAGTCAAAAGAAAAGAAAGGAAATTATGAGCCAGACCTTAGCAAGGACTATGATAGAAAACTTACCCCTAAACTCAAGGGGGTGACCATGCTGTCGCTAGTCTGAAGGGGGTCGGACAAAGAGGGGATGCCAAGCTAAACATAAGAAATATCAATAAGGACTATCAACATAATTCACAACTCAACAGCTGAGGAATGATAATTTGGGTGTGATAGTTAAGTACCTGAGAAGTGTGCAAACACTCTCTGTTTTCTCCACGGACACCTCTGGGGTAGCAACCTCACTCACCTGGAAATAATAAAACAAAGGTGAAGACGAGAACACTAGTACAGTTTATGCAAAAAGAAAAAGGGGAATAGTAAAAAGAGGGGGTATGCCAGTTTAATACCTCTCTCACAACTACCCCATCAACAGACTCCACAGTTACTGGAGAAACCTCACTCACCTGGAAACAATGAAATAAAGGTGAAGATGAGAAAACTTACACAATATACGCAAGAAGAAAAAGGGGAACAGTAAAAAGAGGGTGTATGCCAGTTTAATACCTCTCTCATAGCTACCCCATAAATAGACTCCACAGTTACTGGAGCAACCTCAATCACCTTAAAAGTATGAAATAAAGGTGAAGATGAGAACACTTACACAGTATACGCAAGAAGAAAAAGGGGAACAGTAAAAAGAGGGGGAATGCTAGCTTAATACCTCTCTCCCAGCCACCCCACCATCAGACTCCATAGTTACCGGAGCAACCTCACTCACCTGGAAATAATGAAACAAATATGAAGATGATAACACTTGCACAGTATATACAAGAAGAAAAAAAGGGATCAATAAAAAGAGGGGGTATGCCAGTTTAATACTTCTCTCACAGCCACCCCACCATTGGACTCCATAGTTACTAGAGCAACCTCACCCACCTGAAAATAATGAAATAAGGGTGAAGATGAGAATACTGGCACAACATATGCAAGAAGATATGAAAAAGGGAAAAATAGAAAAGAAGAAGAGGTATGCAAGTATAATACCTCTCTCACCGCCATCTCTCCGACATGCTCCATAATTATTGGGACAACTACCTTGCCAACCTGGAAAACAATGAAACAACGGTAGAATTAAGCATAATTGTACAAAAAAGAATAAGAAGGGGAAATAAAGGAAAGGTATGAGAGTATAATACCTCTCCCGCCGATATTCCTCCCATGCGTTCCACTGTCACCGGAACGATAGCAGCACTAACCCGAGAACAGACAAAACAGGGAAGTGCTGGCAAACATTTGATCGTCATAGGGATACAAGAGTGTCATAAATAAAATAACTACTCTCGCATACAATACCTGAGTAATGCCCTCCACAGCAGTCGAGGGAAGAGCTGTAGGTGCTCCCGAAGAGGATGCCTCAACAACACTGGTCGCAGAGGATAACGAAGCCTCTGCAAAGCTAGCTTATAAACGAAGAAAAAAAGAGGGTAGGAATTAACAAATCACCTACCTCATAAATCCAAGTGTATAGGAGAAAAATCAAAACTCCGAGACAAAGATGGTTACATGGAGAGGCACTGTAATAGGTAAATAGGGCCATGTAGCAAGGGCTGCCGAAGAAATGGTAGCAAGAGCCGCCGATGAAATAGTACCAAGAGACAACTGCAAAGAAAGAAAATAGGGCTTTATTAAGGACATGCTAATTAAATAAATGGCTAACAAGAAGATAATAAAGTACCTGGGCCCTATCCAAGGAGGAAGACAGAAAGACGACCACTAGTGAAGCAGGGGCTGTGCTGATGGCTTACAAATGTTAAAACATGTTATTATCATGGAGTTAGGAGAAGAGTCTACCAAAACTTGAGTAGAAGAAGAAACTTGTGGCATGGGCTCAGTAGTCCAGTCCACGGTAAATACAGGGCTATGAGAGATAGGCTTAATCAAAGGCCTACCATACATAGATATGCGGACTCGGGGAACATAGATCCTTCCCGAAGAGGATAACCCTGAGATAGTAACAGTGGGAAAGGGAAGAGTCCCTCTTGTGGTGGAAAAGCCAAAAGGTGCCAGGCCCTGAGAAATGAAAAATGTTAAAGGGAATAAAGTGCTTACCGCTGAAGAAAGAGAACCTATGAAATATGTACCTCGAAGAATGAGGTAACTAGGGGCTCAACTGTAGAAATTCTTACAGCTGAAGCAAGAGAAGATGAAGTGGAAGGGCTGGAAGGCACAATCCTCTACAATCGTAAACAGATAAGAAAAAAAGAGGAAAGAAAGAAGAGAAGAGACTAGTGAAAATTGAGAGCATCAGAAAATATACCTGAGCAGAATGCGAAGCCACAAAAGCGGTCTAGGTGCTAGTAAGATGCACAGATGAAAGCTGCAAGAAAGTACCAATATATAACATTTAATCAAAATGTAATTTGTTCCCCCCCCACAAAAATATTGTTATTGAAGGAGGGAGTAGTAAACCTCTCTGAAGAGACCTTGAGTAGAAATGGGCATAGAGTTCCTCTCTCGCTGAAAAGGAGCACGTCGTAATGGGGGAAGTGGAGTACTACTCACCTTTGTGGAGCTAACCTGCAGAAATATGGCAAAATTTTTATTAGTAAATAAGCCAATGATGAAAGAGCAAGAAGATCATATGCATAAAGGTTCTGATAAAAGAAAGACTTATAGCAGCGGGATGCATAATCTGACTATAAGGAAGGGGTCTTATTGTGAGCCAACTTAATTAAGTTAAAACCGTCCCTTAAACAATACATTACTTTAAATCTCTCGAAAAATAGCACACGATTTTTTTTCTTTTCAAAGGCATGTTTAGATGAAAACATAACTACCTGTACATATAACTTACAAGTACTAAACAATTTTACATACATGAGTTCCTTTTTTTAACATTTACACAAAAATTTTCTTGATATTCAAACCATATTAGACACTCGTCACTCCCTCGTTTTAAGGTCCTAACTTGGCAGTGAACTCCCAAAGATAGGCATACCTGAAACATAACATTATAGGAGTGTAAGCAATAACAACTTAGTGAATGACCATATACATGCACATATCACACATATAACCAATTTGAATAACCATTTTTATTTTCTAATATCATAACCTAACAGGAATTGTGTAACTCTCGCAAGCCTGGACCCGCCACAGTCCAATTAACCCACAACAGTTAATGGGAACCACCACATCCCATAATTAGGCCGGAGTACATCAAACCTTTAAGTTGGATTAACGGGACCGCCACATCCCATAGGACCCACCGCAATCCTTAACATTATATAGAGGACCCATCACAGTCCATAACATTAAATAACTTCGCTTAACATTTTTAATCATATGCATATATTTCACAAATACCGCATCACTCCATAAACAGTTTAACACATGTATTTAACTACACAATTCCATATAAAAATATAAGCATTTATATTTTATAGGGAAGGTCACTCACCTTGAAGTTGGTACTAAGATTAATACCAAAACTATTTCCTTGGTATGGCAGTATTAGCCGCTTGCCATCCTAACAATTCATCATCATTAGTATTTGAATACACCAAATACCATTAAACTCAGTAACACATCACACCATAACTTTACGTGATATTCCAACCTATATCAATAAACATCTTGAGTAACTCAAAATTAAAGTTTCATAATTTTTTTGAGTTCATTTGCTATGGCAGCAAAACATCAAACACGTGGTATGCATACTTATTCTTTTGGAGCAGATTTTATACCTGAACTTCAAACTATCATCGAAGATTCATTCCTTGATATTTTTACATAATTTTTGAATATGTTATACATGTATGAGTCTATTTTAATCTTCAACTAGAATTACTCTATTTCAATAAGTATTCCATAATTTGTTCCATTTTTAGCACAACTAGGTCGGAATAGAACAATTAAGCATAACTTAACATTTTTAAGGATACATAACCTCCACCTCGGTTATCAATCATGGAAACACATACTAAACATGTTTTAGTATATACACACATCATATACATGAATTTCCTAAATAAAAATCTCCAGAATAAGGTGATTCAAATCTAGGACTTTAAAGTTATCATTTACTATCCTACCACCCGTTCTTACATATGTTCTTAAGCCATCCTTGTTTTAACACAATTTGGCAATATGGGTATCACTAAAATATTTATCAAAATTAGAAACAAAAACATACCAAGTGTAAAACTCATCCACGTGACCAACTTTAATAAAGAAGTAATTACCTCACGAGGATTCCTCAATTTATTGAGATTTTCCAAAGGATTTTCTTCCTTAACTTATCCTTAGGCAAAAAAAAATTTCATTGTTGAATTGGATGAAGAAGGGGGTTGTTTTAAGAAGTTTAAGTTAGACAAAGCACCCCCTAACCAATCAAAATATAGCACATGGTGTGCTAATAAGACGAAATATCACTTAAGGGATGGACAAATTTGCCCTTATTTCGTACTTTCGGTATAAATTATTTGTTCGGTCCTTCGTTTAACACGTCGTTTGTTACGTTAAAACCCTAATTCATATATCTACACTTTCGTATTTTATGTTTTTGCAAAATAATAGAATTAGTATGCCTAATTTGGGCTCGAAAAGAAGAGTAATAATTTATTCAAAATTTCTTAACTTTCACATTTAGTGACCAAACATTGCCACTTTCGCACAAACACTCTAGTTTACTTTTATAAACATAATGATGCATTTAGATGCAAATTTTCATGATGCATTTAACCACATAACTAATCATAGGATCTAAACATGTTATCCCCGATCATAAGCTCGATTAGAATCTAATTTAAGCATTACATATATCATATGAGTATGCACTCCCCCCAAACATGATAGTAACATATTTAACACCCATCACCAAATTATTACTTGTAACTTATACTTAAACATGTAATTAACATTCCTAATCACATTTTAGGGCCTTACAATTCTACCCCTCTTATAAAAATTTCATTTTTAAAATTTGACGCATAAGAAACTTAGAAAACAGATGAGGATATTGCTTCTTCATGTTATCCTCTCCTTCCCAGGTGGCACACTACACATTCTGACTTCTCCACATTACCTTAACTAATGGAATGGTTTTATTACGTAACACTTGCTCCTTTCGATCTAAAATAGCAATTAGTTCCTCCACATAGGTCAAGTCATCTTGAAGCTCTATCGGTTGTGAAGTAAACACATGTGAAGGATCTAGTACATACTTACGTAACATCGATATATGAAAAACATTATGTATCCGAGGTAATTCTGGTGGTAATGCCAACTTTAAAGCCATAGTTCCAACTCATTTCACTATTTCATAAGGGCCAATGTACCTAGGACTCAATTTTCCCTTATTCCCAAATCTCATAACCCCTTTCCAAGGAGAAACACATAGGAATACTCGATCACCTTCCTCAAATTTAAATTATTTCCTTCAGTTGTCTACATAAGTTTTTTGTCTACTCTGCGCCACCTTCAAGTGATTATGGATAAGATTTATCTTTTTAGTAGTCTGCTGCATAATTTTCGGCCTAAGTAGTTTACGTTCTCCTACTTGAGTCCAACACACTGGAGTTATGCATTTTCTCCCATACAAAGCTTCATAAGGAAACATCTCAATACTCTAATGATAGCTATTATTATAAGAAAAACTCTATTAGTGGCAAGTGTTCATCCTAACTGCCGTTGAAATCCAATACACATATTCGTAACATGTCTTCGAGTGTCTGGATCATTCTTTCTGACTGCCCATCAGTCTGAGGATGAAAAGATGTACTAAATTTCAATTTAGTCCCCAAAGCTTGTTGTAAACTAGGCCAAAAATGAGAAGTAAACTCAGGATCTTGATTAGAAATAATAGAAACAGGTTCACCATGAAATCTAACAATCTCATTATCATATATTTTGGCATATTTATCCATGGAGTAAGTAGTTTTAATAGGAAGAAGATGTGTATACTTAGTCAACCTATCAATGACAACCCAAATAGAATCAAACCCTCGTGATGATTTTTGTAAACCTATAACAAAATCTATAGTAACATGCTCCCAATTCCACTCAGGAATAGGTAAGGACTGTAGTAAACCAGTTGGCTTCTGATACTCCGCCTTCACCTATTAGCAAACTAGACATCTAGCAATAAAATTTACAGTGTTGTGTTTCATTCCCGGCCACCAATAACATTATTTCAAATCTCTATACAATTTCGTGCTTCCTGGATGCATAGAATATAAAGAACAATGGGCTTCTTCTAAAATTATTTTCTTCAAATCAGGCACATTAGGTACACACAAACAGTTATCGTACATAACATTGTCATAATCACGAATAGAAAATTTACTTGCTTTACCCTTTTTCATATCGTCCCTGACTTTCTCCAATTCTACATCTCCTGCATGTTCTTGTCTTATCCAATTTATTAATGTAGGTCTAACATTTAAATGTGCTAGTATCCCACAAGACTCATTTAAACTTAATTCCACTCCCATTAAATCTAACTCTCTTAGCAGATCAACTTGAATACAATAAATACAAGATAATTTCCCTAGATATTTTCTACTCAAAGCATCAACAACAACATTAGCCTTACCCGGATGGTGATGTATTGTGCAATCATAATCCTTTATAAGTTCCATCCACCTCCTTTACCTCAAGTTCAAGTCTTTTTGAGTAAACAAGTATTTTAAACTTTGATGGTCAGTAAAAATTCCAAAACTAACACCATATAAGTAATGCCTCCAAATCTTTAGTGCAAAAACTACTGCAGCTAACTCAAGATCATGTATATGGTAGTTGCATTCACGCATCTTTAACTGTTTAGAAGCAAAAGAAATTACCTTTCCATGCTTCATTAACACACAAGCGAGTCCCTGATACGATGCATAACTATAAATAACTAAACCTTTTGTACCTATTGGTATAGTCAATGCTGGAGATGATGTCAATTTACCCTTTAAAATTTCAAATCTTTTGTCACAATCATCATTCCATACAAACTTGTTCTCCTTTCTAGTAAGCTTATTCAATGGCAATGCAATAGAAGAAAACCCCGGTATGAATATCCTATACTATCCAACCTATCCCAGAAAACGACGTACTTTTGTCACACTAGTTGGTCTTTCCTACTTCATTACTGCTTCCACCTTCTTAGGGTTGACACAAATGCCCTCAGGAGAAATAACATGCCCTAAAAATACTACTTTGTCCAGCCAAAATTCACATTTAAAAAATTTAGCATATAACTGCTTCTCTTGCAAGGTCTGTAAAATTATACGCACATAGTGTTCATGCTCCTCCTTACTATGAGAATATCTCAAAATATCATCAATGAAAACGATAACAGAAGAATACATATATGGGAGAAATATGCGGTCCATCAAGTCCATGAATACGGCTGGTGCATTTGTTAACCCAAATGGCATGACAAGAAATTCACAATGTCCACACCTAGAACGAAAAGCAGTTTTAGAAACGTCATAATCTCTTACTTTCAACTGATGGTATCCGAATCTGAGATCAATATTGGAAAATACTTTAGCTCCTTACAATTGGTCAAACAAGTCATCAATGCAGGGTAGTGGATATTTGTTATGGATAGTCACCTTATTCAATTAATGATAATCGATGCACAGTCTCATGGTTCCATCTTTCTTCTTCACGAACAATACTGAAGGTGCCATACGATATGGTGCAATAGATATTGGTGAGGTGCCTGGTGCCAGCTCAATCACAAATTCTACCTCAAGGTCTGGTGCTAACCCTGGGAGTTCTTTCGGGAAAACGTCTGCAAACTCATTAACTACTGGTATATCTGATAGTTTTTCAGCCTCTTGTTGTGTGTCCACCACATAGGCAAGATAACTTTTACATCCTTTCCGTAGCAATTCATAACATTTTATAGAAGATATCAAACATGTTGGAGTGACATTTTGTTCCCTAATAAATTTAAATTCAGGTTCACCTGGTAACCAAAACACTACCTCCTTTCTAAATCAATCTAAACATACATGATATGAGTCCAACCAATCCATACCCAGTATCACATCAAAGTCATGCATATCGAGAGGTAACAAGTCAACCAGTAATTCTTTTTCACCCACTTGCACCACACACTCCCTATACACCCTCTCAATAAAAACTAAACCCCCCATTGGAGTAACAATAGCTAAACCAGAATCTAATGATGATAATGGTTTATTAAGATGCAACGAGAAAATAAAGACACGAAAGAATGTGTAGAACTAGGATCTATCAACACATAAGAATATTTATCACAAATAGGAAGTGTACCTTTCACTATGTTAGGCATAGCTTGTGCATCTTTTTTCGTCAATGCAAACACTGTCTTGACCTTGACTTTGCGATATACCTCCTCTACCTGCCCTGTGTACATTCTGTGTAGAACTCCTACCTCCTATTACCACACTCCCAACTGATGTTATAGCTCCCATCACTAGATAATTCTTTCGTAAGTGCCCTGGTCGATGAAAATGGAAACATAAAAATATCGTCTCAGTTATTGTACACTCTCGAGACATATGCCCTTGACCACCACATCTATAGCAAAACACGGCCCTCGGTCCCAACACAGATGGATTTTCTGACTGACTCATTCTAGTCCTTCCACTTCGGGCTTGAAATCTTTCAAGTCCATTTCTACTATTTTTAGATCCTTGACCCTTAAGTACTCATCTTACTGCACTCTGAGTTGAGGTTCCCACCTCCCATCCATATGATTTTGTACCATCGTATCTAGCTTTCTTAAAATGTTCAGCTTGCATTTCTTTCATTGACTTTTCGGACACCATATCTCCATCCACCAAGTCCACGTAATTTTTGATCGTCATATTAATAACCATGGTTTTTATATCTACATTCAACCCAGTTTAAAACCGACCACATTTACTTTCTTCTATCCTCACTAAATCAGGTGAAAATCTAGATATGGATATAAACAAAGTTTCATACTCTGCCACTATTCGGTTCCCTTATTTCAGCATGATAAATTATTCCTCTTTCTCCTTCCAGTAAAGCCCTGGGAAGTTTTTTTCAAAAAACACATTCACAAACCTCTCCCATATCATTAGTGGAAAATTTTCTAGCACCACTCCCCCAATCTTAGTAAGTAACCTCTCTGTATTATCCCACCATAACTTTGCATCCTCTTCTAACCTAAATGTTTCCAACAAAACCTTTTGGTCATCTCGCACTTCCATCACCTCAAATATTGTTTCCATCCTTTTAATCCACTCCTCTGCCACTAACGGATCAGTAGTTCCAGTAAATGCTTAAGGATTTAATTTCATAAACCTCTCATGCAATTTATCCTTATCTCCATCAAGTTCTCTACCTCTCACTTATTCCACTAGTTGTGCCACGACACGTAATATTCTTCCCACATCATCAATTGGTTGTTGTTGCACCTATGGTTCATCCACTTCAATATGTCCCTGTCCTTGTGCTAACTATTAGGTACATAGGATGCCTCACCCTCGGATCTATAATGTTGCTCGTGTGGATCCATCACTCACTGCAATATAAATAACTTAAACAAAATACAATAGAAGCAGTTTAACATTAATATTGTTTGTTAAAATCCGGAACCATAACAAACTCAATTTTTATTGTTCACTGCCAATCTAGACCCATATACCATGTGCAGAACCTAATAACCAGGCTCTGATACCAAGTTATCGCGCCCCGACTTAATTAAGTTAAAATTATCCTTCATATTTAGAGATAAATTCCCTTAAACAATACATTACTTTAAATCTCTCGAAAAATAGCACAAGATTTGTTTTTCTTTTCAAAGACATGTTTAGATGAAAAAATAACTACCTGTACATATAATTTACAAGTACTAAACAACTTTACATACATAAGTTCCTTTATTTAACATTTACTCAAAAGTTTTCTTGATATTCAACCCATATTAGACATCCGTCACTCCCCCGTTTTAAGGTCCTAACTTGGTAGTGAACTCCCAAAGATAGGCATACCTGAAACATAACATTATAGAAGTGTAAGCAATAATAACTTAGTGAATGACCATATACACGCACATATCATACATATAACCAATTTGAATAACAATTTTTATTTTCTAATGTCATAACCCAACAGGATTAACGGGACCTCCACATCCCGTAGGACTCACCATAATCCTTAACATTAGATAGAGGACCTGCCACAGTCCATAACATTAAATAACTTCGCTTAACATTTTTATTCATATGCATATGTTTCACAAATACCACATCACTCTATAAACAGTTTAACACATGTATTTAACTACACAATTCCATATGAAAATATAAGCATTTATATTTCATAGGGAAGGTCACTCACCTTGAAATTGGTACTAAGATTAATACCAAAACTATTTCCTTGGTATGGTAGTATTAGTCGCTTCCCCACCTAACAATTCAACATCAGTAGTATTTGAATACACCAAATAACATTAAACTCAGTAACACATCACATCATAACTTTCCATGATATTCCACCCGATATTAATAAACATCTTAAATAATACAAAATTAAAGTTTCATAATTTTTTTAAGTTCATTTGCTATGTCAACAAAACATCAAACATGAGGTGTGCATTCTCATTCTTTTGGGGAAGATTTTATATCTGAACTTGAAACTATCACCGAAGATTCATTCCTAGATATTTTTACATAATTTTTGGTTATGTTATACATGCATGAGTCTATTTTAATCTCCAACTATAATTACTCAATTTCAATAATTATTCCATGATTTATGCCATTTTAGCACAACTAGTCAGAATAGAACATTAATGCATAACTAAACATTTTTAATCATATATAACCTCCACCTCGATTATCAATTATGGAAACACATACTAAACATGTTTTAGTACACGCACACATCATATACATGACTTTACTAAATAAAAATCTCCACAAGAAGGTGATTCAAATCTAGGACTTTAAAGTTATCATTTACGATCCTACCACCCATTCTTAAATATGTTCTTAAGCTATCCTTGTTTTAACACAATTAGGCAATATGGGTATATTTAAAATATTCATCCTAATCAGAAACTCAGTTCATGCTAGCCTATAGCTCAGAGGTTGTGGTGCCGAGAGAGATAGGTCTCCCCATCCATGAAATCCAAACGTACTACTTGGAGAAAAATGTGAAAGAAAATAGACTGGATTTGGATCTCTTAAAGGAATGAAGAGAGGATGATGAGGTTAGTTAAGCTACCTATTAGCATAGAACAACAAGATTTTATAATAAGAGGGTGAAGGCCCAGCCACTGGTAGTAGGAGACCTCATTTTAAAGAAGACTTGGCAGAAGCCCAATAAGCTTCATCCTAACTGGAATGGTTCCTATAGGGTGATTAAAGAGGTGGTTCTAGACACGTATCGATTCAAAAACTTAGAAGGAGAGACATTTTCTAATCCATGGAACACTGACCATCTCAAGAAATATTACCAGTAAGATTCTAGTTTTGATTGTTTCTTATTAATTCCATTTTAGTGCATGTACACAAGAATCAGGTGGTGAATAAAATATGAATGTAATTCAATAAAAAATTCCAAGTGTTCCCTCATACCTTGTCTAATACTTATTGCTTGTATGTATCAACTCATCTTAAGTTATAAAACATCATTCGTGGTGAAGTAGTGACAAGTTTCTCTTGGTGACACGAAAGTTCATAAGGGGATGACCTCGTCCATGGACTCTTAATAACATCTAGAGGGGTAAAAATCACTTAGTTGTGGTTTATTATTAAACACCATTAACTTGGTAAAAATTCTCACCTGGTCAAGACGATAGAGCATGGACGAGACAATTCTCATCCATACACTCTCAAAACAATGAGAGGGGACTTATGATATAACACTATAATATAGTGAATTCAAATTCAAAATCAATTAGTTGTGGTTCATTATTAAACATCATAAAGTTACTGAAAATTCTCTCTCGGCCGGGACGACAGTGCATGGACGAGACGATTCTCATCCATACACTCTCAAAACGACGAGAGGGGTCTTATGATATAACACCATAATTTGTTGGATTCAAATTCAAAATCACTTAGTTGTGGTTCATTATTAAACATCATTAGCTTGGTGAAAATTCTCTCTTGGCCGAGACGACAGTGCATGGATGAGACGATTCTCATCCATACACCTTCAAAATAATGAGAGGAGACTTATGATATAACACCATAATTTAATGGATTCAAATTTAAAATCACTTAGTTATGGTTCATTATTAAACACTATTATCTTGGTGAAAATTCTCTCTCAGACGAGATGACAGTGCATAGACGAGACGATTCTCATCCTTATACTCTCAAAACGACGAAAGGGGACTTATGATATAAGACCATAATTTGGTGGATTCAAATTTTACTATTAACGAAAAATTAGGGTAGACATATTTACATAACATAAGAAGAAGACATGGATAAACAACGAGATTTATTTAATAAAAAAGCTCACAAACGGTTATAAAGCGGTTTAGTACGAGAGCCACACAAAAGAAGTGAGTATAAGGCCACAAACGGCCGTCCCAATAAAAACGAAAACAACAAACAAGCCTAATGCTGTAAAATGTCCTTCGCATCTTCCTGCGCCAACCTATCAGGAGGAATAGTCTCAACCCCAGCATGGGTAGTCTCAAGCCCATCATCATTAGCATATGTCTCCATCGCAACATCATTTTTCTTTGTGACCTCGTTGGTGCTAACCTCCAAAGTTTCCATCGAATTTTCAACATCGGCTAGAGCGATCTCGATAAGGGGGTTACTGAAGTCAAGACCCAAAAAGTGATCAGGGGTCAGCTTCCCAACCTCAGCATGCTTGAGTGGAGCCCATCGATTGACAGTCATTATTCCTCTCTCAAGATACTTGAAGGCATTTCCCCCAAACTCATTAGCCTCCTTGAACTCAGCTATAGCTTGCGCCTTAGCCTCGTCCAAAGAAGCCTTAATGGCAGCATCAATCTTGGCCTATTTGTTTTCACCATACTCTTCAAAGTATTAGCATGCTCAGTTTTCAGATTGGTAACCTTGTCGACCGATTTTTGCAGTCCCTATTTAGACTTTTGAAGTTCGTCCTTTAGGTTATTCTCAATCGTCACTATTGATGCCAAAATTCTCCATCTACGTGGACCAGCCAGAAAGGGACACTTGTCATCCTATATGGTAATATTCATACTTGCTCGGCACCCAAGGAGACTTGCTCGGTACCCGAGGAGAGTTGGTCAGCACCCGAGGAGAGTTGGTTGGCATACCAACCAACTCAAGGAAGACAAAACGTCCAAAAGATCAAAAGCTATTAGAAGAAGATTCACCAACGGTCATGGAACCCTAGAAGACCAACAGTTATATTTATTGTACATAGATGTAAATGTTTGAATATATAAAGACATTCCATCTCTTGGACTCTCATCACTATAAATACATGCCTTCCCTTAGCCAAAGGGACAAGCTGGACAATCTAAAGAAGTAACAAACTGATTCATCATTAGTAACCTCTCTCTCTACACCATGTTGTGCTATTATAAACCCCTGGGAATAAAAGAACAGTGGACATAGGCTTTATTCATAGATGAATCACTTTAAAAATCATTGTCTCGTATATGTTTGGTGTGTTTGTTTATCTTCATTTCATCTTAAATATCATCCTCATATTTTTATATGTTGTTGATGCCGATAAGATCGCTTGGGAAAATTTCTAGTCATCAACAGATTGGTGCTGTTTGTGGGAATTCGACACAAGAATTATTTTCATTTTATTCGCAGAAATAAAGATCATCATCATACGCTAAGTTTTCTCTATCTTTTCTTATAATCAATTATATGTTGTCCATACATCTTTGGATTCAATCATGATTTTATAGTCACAACTATTGGATCAATTCTACATAATCGTAAATTTCATAACTCCCAATTTTAAGAAAAGTTTATGCAGACACGTTTATATAGAGAAAAATCAGATAGTTTGATTATCATCTCTCATATTATTTGATAAGAAATAAAAAATTCTCTCTCATTGTAAACTTTTCCTGCACAAATCTATTTGATTCTTATAGATATTTATTTGAAACTCTCGTTAAATTGATTCATTACAAATAAAAGGGATCAGTATATTTATGAACGGTGATGAAGCTTTTAAAAACCAACGACCCATTTCCAGATAAAAAGGAACAGTCTTACAATGATGATATTTTCATTTTGTTAATTCTCAGGGATACGAAGGACTTTTAAATTTATTAATTGGATGCCAGTCCTTTTAACTTCAACATTCTACAGCAACAAAAATAATGAAATCAAATTTTGTTACACGACGGATTACAGATACGGGTATGGTGATCCACTTTTAAACCCTGCACAGGTGGAAGAAAAATTCATTATTTTTCAAAGTCTGACTGACCTCAGATCTATTTTCTATCTTCGACATATTCTCTGGTTCTAACCATGATCGGGGACCATCCGTCTTCATCATAAATCCTCAGAAAAATTATTTAAGGGATTTAATTCTTGGGACCAATATGCTCAAACTACTGGAGTTTATTTCACTTGACATGGCTACAGGTTGATCGGCAACATGAGTTGCGATACCAGGTCAGTTTTCCTTAATTGCCGGTCGGGGACAGGAATTAGATACTAGGTGTTGTCGTTGTTGTTCAGAGATATGGTTTGCAGTACCAAATATGGGTCTAATTGGGAGTCAACAGAACTTTTATGAGTCGATAAGAACTATGATACAAACATTCGCGTTATTTAGCAATAATTATTCTTGGTCGGAGACTCATACTGTAGGTCGGTGGAACCAATTATTGGTCGATGAAATCAAATTACTGGTCGGTGACAGGTATTGCACATTTATCAGTTTTTTTCGACCTCCCATCACTGGTCGGGAGTGACGACTTCTTCTGGCATCAAAGAAATTATTGGTCGGAGATATTTTTCTGTACCAAAAGTTGAACAGGTCTGCAACAGTGCTCGACCATTATTTATTTGTTCAATGGGCCATTTTTGTTGCTCGGAAGAGTCTACCATTGGTCGGCGACATCTACTCTTAGTCGGAGGCATCGTTGCACTACTAGAATTCTCTTAAATTATGATTTGGGCAAGTTGGTAGCTTCCCGATTACTGGTCGGTAACAACATGGGTTACAGTACCGAATGAATTTTTCACATTCGTTGGTCGGCGTTATATTAAGTTGATCGGAGGACGACGACGTCAATTATTCATGGTCAGAAGTTACTATATGCTGGACGACGACAAGTTTAAAACAGCTAGTCAGCGACAGGAACCTAGAATGGAGGATTGCCCATTTTGTTAAAATGTAAATTCACCCCCTACCATTTCTTAATTCATACCTTTCTAATGAAATAGATTTTTAAAGCTACATAAGTTATACTTCAAAACAATTTTCCAAACCAACTTATATTTGGTCTTTTACTTAAAATTAAATTGTGTGGCATTTTTTTATAAAAAATTGCTCACATTGACATACGAAGTCGGCATAACTTGTTATTTTATGTTTTGATATTTTTATTGCCCGAGAAAATACATATCATATATTGAATGGATGACTAAATTATTCTCATGATTAATTGATTTAGCCTCCACAGATGTTCGAGAAACTTATTAAATTCCACAGGTACAAGATTCAGTCCCGACAAAGTACTAGGCCACAATCTTAAACTTTTGGAAAATATTATCATTGCTCGGCATTATGAATTTTTTCCTCAGCAAGGAACTATTGATTTTATTAACTACACTAATATATGCTGAAGAATGAATCATTCTCTATATCCATTTGAATGCATATTCTATATTCATCTCAGCATGGAGCTCGGCAAAATATTTATTATCATATATTCAGCTCTGAGGAGATCTGCAACATTCATTATATTTTATCTCCAACACACATTTGGTCGGGAAAGTTATTCTATATATATATATATATATATATATTCAACAACAACCAATCAAATGTTGGTTGGCCCTCAACAACCGCTAATTAAATGTTGGTCGGTAATCAACAACCGCAATCGCCAGCTAAATGTTGGTCGACATCAACAAAAACACCAATAATGGTAAAACAATCGAACAAGGAAAGTCCTGCTTGATTATGGGTGACCCAAGAAGGCATCTAAACTGTGCAAGAAGTTGGGTAAAATATCCACTGCCTGGGAACCAAGGCAATCTAGATAAGATTGTTACAACTAGTCAGGAGCATGGGATAAATATTCCCTTGCCTAGGCACCTAAACTAAGCAGGAACATGGGATAAATATTCCATTGCTTAGGCACTTATGGGTGGTCAAAAGATCGTTACAACTAGGCAGGAGCATGGGATAAATATTCCATTGACTAGGAACTAAGACAACAGAAATTGGTAAATCGTTAATTCATATATAGAGATTACCAAAAGAAAATTTTCATGATTATATATTACTTTTTTAAGAATGCCCTGGAAATCTATTATTCTCTAACAATGCAGGATCAATCGATCCCTTCTTTATTACTTATTTGGATTTCTTATTAACCCGACAGCTGGTCGACACCCTTATTATCTGAACTTCTCATTAAACCCGGCATATGGTCTGCAATATTATTATTTATCTAGATTTATTATTAAGCCCGATAGATGGTCGACACTCTTATTATTTATCTGGATTTCTTATTAAGCCCGACAAATGATTGACACTCTTATTATTTATCTGGATTTCTTATTAAGCCCGGAAGATGTTCAGATCTCTTATTAGTTATCTGGGTTTCTTAGCACTTCTATTATGGATATGGATTTCTCACTAGCACGGATATTCGATGCAAATTGTATATTATGCTCAATCATGCTCATTATTGGATCATTCTATCAAGTCCTGACAAATGCTCGAGCATCATTATTATTCAGTCTCCTAAGCCCAACTGAGGGCCACATATATATGCCGATCAATGGCAAATGTAAGGATCAGATTGAACTTATCACATTTCAGATTCCTAATTGGAGAATATCACATTCCTAATTGGAATGCCCAAGGATTCCTGATTGGAATATATCACATTCCTAATTGGAATGCCCACGGATTCCTAATTGGAATATATCACATTCCTAATTGGAATGCCCATAGATTCCTGATTGGAAAATATCACATTCCTAATTGGAATGCCAGCACATTTCTAATTGGACTATATATTACAAGCAGTTTTACTCAACCAAAATTACTCGGTCTGCAAATTAGTTCTATGGTTACATGAGGAAAGTATGAAAATGAAAACATGCAAAGCTCTTGGGAAGTCATACCAAAGAACATTTCCTCGGCCTTATCTTTTCTAGCTAGACCAACATACTTCAAGGCCAAGAAAGTATTCATAGCTAATACTCCATACTTTGGGGCTTTTACTACAGAATTAATTATTAATTATGTGGAACATTCTCATAACATCACGTAGTATCAGTCGAGCATCAGATTCAATTCTAAGTCATAAAAGAATAAGACATATCACTAGCCAACCATCATCTAGGAGTTATTGTGCACATGCTATTGAAATTCAAGAGTCAGATTCAACATCTACAACACTAGGATCTTCACTACCGCTGTCCCGACCAACACTGAAGAAGAAGTTATACTCCGTTACTAGCTCGGCACTAACCAGATTGAAGAATTAGGTTCAAAAGCTAGCATGTCACATCAACAAAGCCTTTAGAGGAGCAGAAATAAAAAAAAATCAAATTTGTACGGTCAACACTCAGTTGGTCGGCTAATTAGTCGATCAATCCACTTGAAGATTATGATAAGCCACAAGCCATAAACTATGATATTGCTGCATCCAAATTCCCAGAGGTGATACATAGCACACGTTCGCTCGACGAATAGAGTTCCTCAAAAGAAAGATTATCTCCAACGCAACCATCGATCAACCTGCATCATCCATCGTCCAGGAGATAGTGCACTCATGTGTTGAACAAATAAAGAAGTCAGATCAACAATTTCATTATGCACGGGCACCAAGCAATATTTCATAATAAATACTCCATCCTTTCAGTAAACCATCAAGAATGGGGTATTGGGGGCTTCTGTTGATGCTAAAATTCTCCATCTATGTGGACCAGTTAGAAAGGGACACTTGTCATCCTATATGGCAATATTCAAACTTGCTTGACACCCGAAAAGACTTGCTCGGTACACGAGGAGAGTTAACCGGCACCCGAGGAGAGTTAGTCAGCATACCAACAAACTCAAGGAAGACAAACCATCCAGAAGATTAAAGCCATTGGAAGAAGACTCACTAACGGTCATGGAGCCCTAGAAGACCAATAGTCATATTTATTGTAAATAGATGTAAATATCTGAATATATAAAGACATTCCATCTCTTAGACTCCCATTGATAGTATAAATATAGCACCCTGTTACGGATGGTATGATATTCTGCACATGATTACATGCTTCGGACTATACCTCATACAGGGCGCGACCCTACCTCATCAAGGGGTGCGGTCACAATCAACATGCCGTGGACCCGCCCAGTCCAGGGCACGACACCTTTGTCTTTTGCCAATTACAGGATGCGACGCGTAGGATGTTTGCCTCACAAGCCGAATCCCTCTCCATCATAACTCCAGACTTCGTGCGTCACGTGCTCATTGTACGTGAGCATATCTCTTATAAATAGAGGACCACACCTCGAAATGAGTAGAGGATTGACACACACCGGGGCATGTTCTACACGACCGATTCTCTCTACACTTCCCCAATAGACAACTCGAGAATTGCTTATCCACATCGCAGCTACCTCTCTAGCACATTAGAATCACCAGTCATCATGTACTCTCCTTTATTCTCATACTTGTACGCCTCTTTAGGCATGATTATATTGTACAATGTAATGCATATAATGAGAACGGAGAAACACAGTGGACGTAGGACTATTTTAGGGGCTGAACCACTCTATATCCGGTCTTCTCTATATTTACTTGCTTTATTTATTTATTACACACTTTACTATTGACTTGCTGGTACGAGAATGTCTTATGGAAGATTTCTCGTATCATCAATTTAGAACCGTATGTGGGAACCGAGATATTTCAATCTTGTTTCTCTATATTTCGAGTTCTTTAACATCTTATTTTATTCGTGGGGATCCTTTGGATCATTGTCTTACGAGTAGATTCTGGTTATTCAGCTATATTTTATATTCACACCCTTAAATGGGTAATTTGTTTATTCAGATCTATTTTGGTCTCTCTTTTATGACCTTGGATCTATCTTACATGCCCCTGTGATATCATTTCATCTAGATAGTGATGAAAAGCATGATGGGTTTTACCCACGAAAAGATGAATGGTTAGGGAAGAATTATGTTTATGCCCCTTTTTCTTGTTCTTTTCCTATAATCTAGGGTTTATCATTCAAATTATGTACACCGAGAGGTTATTCTCTCATGAATAGACCCTAGTAAGCATGCTCTCCCCGTGTTTAGGGAGAAAAACTCAGTTTTCTGGGTTTCAATTTTGGGATTGCTTCCCCCTGCCTAGCAAGGGATGCGACAGGTAGTTTAAATACCTTCATCTCGCAGCCTGTGCTAGTGCGGTTATATTACAGAACCTTCAAAACATCAAGGAATGGACTCGGGAGGTCTCCAACTTAACCTTGGTGAATGTCATACAAAGGCCACGACAGTGCACCTATGTGCTATACTGGCCGCGACACCCTTCAACAGTGAAGAAGTACAACGCTGCTGAAAAAACTTGTTTACAAGATTAATAACAAAAAGTTATAAGTTTAGTAAACTCTGAAATAAACTCATTGAACGAAACTCTTTTCAAAATGAACACTAGATGTGTTAAAAAAAATTCCTGAATATGTTTTATGGATTCGTTAGTTTGCGAACCTTGAGCTTGTTAAAATAAAAACATTCAATTAAGTCTCGAGTACGATATTGTTCACCAAAGTAATTAAGAAGATTCAAGCAAATTAACACGCGATTTTTAACGTGGTAAAGCCCTAAAATTAGGGTTACAACCACGGCTCCCTCTACGGAGCAAAAACAAAAAGTCCACTAAAATCAAAACCAAGTTACAACACTAAAGCATGAAACTAAGAACCAAAATACAAGAACATAAAACGTACCTACCCGAGTTACCCCACTCTTAAAGGCATTCTTTCTTGATTTGTTCTTCTCCACGCAGATTTTGCTTTATCCTTGAATCCCGGATTTCAGCAGTCCAACAAACAAAATACCTCACCAAGAACCACAACTCCTTCGTGTGAGAGTGATAGTGTTTGTGAATTAACTAAACATGCAAAATGCTTCTCACGCCTCTCAATCAATTACAAGCAATTCCTATTAATTACAAGCAACTTCTATATGCAATGCAATTAATCTCAAATATACTTTTAATTCAAGACTTCAAAATTTCCAGATTTGGAATAAAAAATAATTCAAACAAATTTTGTTTCAAAATTATTTATCACCAAAATATTTCACCAATTTGTTTTTTTTAAACAAAAAAATTATTCTCAAATCTGAATATTCACCACAACAACAAGTCTTGAGTTTCAAATTTATTTGAAACTATGTTCTTGGAAAAAAACAACAACAATAATACAAAAAAATATTCCAAGAACAAACACACAATAATCCTAAAAAATATAGTGTGCTAAAAATGATCCCTAAGAGGTATAGGGTAAGATGGTACACAAATCTGACTTGGTTCAAAATTCTGCGAGTTTTCCGACGACAAAAACTCCAACGAGTTCCCTCTTTCTATTTTCGTCCCGCGATACAGCTCCGGTGATGTCGATTCCAAACAAATCCTTTTATCACGGTCTAAGCAGTTTTGGTTTTGTCAGTCACTGACTAGTCTCTTTCTCCTGTTCTGAATCTGGCGACAGAAGGTCTGGTGACGCGGCTCTGATGGACTCAGTTTCTGCCCAGAGGTATAGCTCTGGCGGCGTCAACCCAGTGACGGGAACTCTCTTCCTCTCTCGGTTCTTTCTGACGATGGCCTTCTCCTATCTCTTTTCCTCCGCTTCGACTCCGGTAGCGCCCTATTCTCTCTCTCTTTCTTTCCGGCGACGGCAACAGCAGCGTTCGCGGTTTTCGGTGATCTCGATTTCGCTCGGTCTAATTTCGGCGACCTCGGTTAGCTCCGCCAGTGACGTAACTCTGGCATGCGTTCTCTCTCTCAATTTTCGTCTGGATCCGATGACAATTTCTCTCTCTCTCAGTTTGATTTCTCACAAGTAAAGAATGGAGAAGAAGAAGTTGAAATGTTTTTCTCTCTCTCTCTCTCTCTCTCTCTCTCTCTCTCTCTCTCTTGTTCTATTATCAGCCGCCACTTCTCTCCTCTTATCTTCTACAAAAACCAAAAACAAAAAAACCCTAAAAGATATTATGTATGTCACTAAAAGGGTTTGTTAAAAATAAAGGGTGTAGATCTAATCTCCAAGATCTAAGGGTGTAGAAAGAAGGTGGATAGCTAAATTTGATTGGCTAAAAGGTGTTCACTAGGATTGAGGCACTGAACATCTAGTCCATAGATAACCACCCAATCTAGGGTCACATATGAGTCTAACCACCAAGACACTAAAGAAACACAAAAAGCCTTATTAAAAAATAACACACGTGTTTTTTAAAGTCTTGGAAAAATTAAATATTTCGGCTAAAAACAAATTAAACCATTAAAAATTTAACCAATCAAATTTTTATCATAAAAAATATTCTTATGTTACCTCAAATATATTTTTAAAATCATATTTCAATTAAATGAAAAAATCATTTTAAATGATTAAAAAAATATTCAAATAAATTTCTTTTTCCAAAAAAAATATTTGAAGCAACAACACCACCATAAAAAATATGCATACATAATAAACATGAATATGCAGTGTATTTGTCCTAATTGTGGTTTAAGAGTTGTACTTACCTCTTTGTGTCACATTGGAGAACTTGGATTGGGATGCTTTTGATGATGCTTGATGCTTTTTTGAGATAGAGTAGCTCGAAAAAATCTAATCCTATTTTGTCTCGATATCCAAACTAGTTGGAACTCCTATATGGTACAGACTCAAGTAAGTTAACCATATAGTATGTTCTCAATCTCCCCCTTTGGATATTGGAGACAAAATTTCCCTTGAGTATCCTGAACTCGTGGGTGAAAATGAAAAATCCTAGATTTCCTATACAAAAGTCTCTATCTACCCAATCCCATCCTAGAACTGAAAATAAGATAAGAAAATACGTTACTCAACTAAAATACAGACCCATACCTTAATAAATAGGACAAGCTATACGATCGGGTCTAAAAAATGCCTGAAAAAGATAAACACTCAATGGCATATTAGTTGAGTTAGTACAAGATAAGATATACATCGCAGCACAGGTACTCAAGTTCTTCTCCCCCCATTTTTCTCAAATATACAATGGGGTAAAAAGGCATAAATCAGGAGAATATGAGATAATGTGACAAGACAAACAATAACATATGCAAGGGCAGATACAAGGGTCTCCTATATTAAACAGATAATAGTAGGCGTCTTTTGTCATTTGAGAAATGACCATGCCCTAACTCCTCAGAAACCTATTATTAGCATGCAACTACCGAGGATATGAAAGATGTGTTGAAATGAGTAAGAACTATCATACCAATGGAATTACGAAGATATGCATATCAAATATCATCAACAGATTTGAAATTCTTCGTAAGGTATACCTGATCAATCATATGATAAGCCGTTTAAATGGCTTTGGCCCAAAAATACTTAGGTAGAGATTTCACATGTATCTTAACCTTAGCCATCTCTTGTAAGGTTCTATCTTTCCTATCAGTGATGTCATTCTGCTGAGTTGTCTTAGGCCCACAAAATTCATTTTTATAGCCATTGCCTCTACAACATTTTGTAACACCCAAATTTTTAACTTTCTTATGAGAGGGGTTACTTATTTTCCCTTATTGACGTGAACCACACACGGGTTTAAAAGAATTTTTGATTCTAGGAAATCCTCTAACAATCTCATGGGAACTTTTCTTACGAAGATTTTCAAAATTTATATGTTCCAATCTATTACAGGATTCAGACTTAGGAAGGACTGTGTAACAGTTATCCTCATTTCTGTTTACACTTTCCCTTTTCATTAAAAATTTTGCAATCAGTTTTAGAAAAGGAGACGGTATGATTGGAATCACAAAATTGAGATATACTAAGAAAGTTAGCCTTAAGACCTTTAACTAAGAGGACAACATTTATCATGGGTAGACCTTCCTCACATAATGTTCCCTTACCTGTGATCTTAGATGAAACTCCATCACCAAACACAACACTACCTCCAAGGAAGTATGTTTTGTTTGTTAATTTAGTTTCATCTCCGGTCATATGTTTAGAACATTCGGAGTCAAGATACCATCCAAACAAAGTGCTTGGTGCCTTAATATCAGATATGATAATGTTGCCCTTGAGCTGGGGTAGCAAGTCATCTTTTCTAATCCAAATAGGCCTAGTTTTAAGAATTTGATTGGCCTTTGATTTAGAAAAGTTTTGATTGGTCTTTCTAAATTATTTCTTCTTAGTTTTAGATCCTCCCTTCTTTTTATAGTTAGAGTTGTGAGTGGCCTGTTTAGGGAGAACATAAGTATTCGTACTCTTTCTAGAATAGTTGAAGTTTGAATAAGTAGGTGTATACAATCTCTTTTGAAAACATTCGGCAATAGAGTGGCCGTAGACATCACAGTATGAACAGTACTGACGTGTGGAGGACTTGACTTTATTACTAAAGACTTTAAAGATTGGTTCATCTCTAATAGGAATGGTCGTCCAAGTGTCATTGGCTTTGGGTTTCTGATAATGATTTCTAACAAGTGGACAGACGTACTTAGCTGGACCATTAGATTTGGGCTTTTGAGAATCATCACTTTGTTTTACCTTAGAGACATCTTTAAAATAATTTTCTTTCCGAGTTTTTTGAGGATTTTGACCTTGTTTTACAAAAACATCATTTTCAGGAGAAACATTTTTTCTAGTATAAACTTTTTCTCCAAATCCAAAACCAGATTTATCGTCAGAATCAAACTTGCTTCCTACAATAATTTCATCGTAGGACTTAGCTTGAGTTTCAAAGTGTAAGCATTTTTTAAACACGTTTGAAACTTTTTGCTTAGATTCTTCAAGTTCTACTAAGGTAGACTTGTATTTTTATTCCAAAATATTATTTTTCCCAAAAAGATTTTCTATTTTTGCAGAAAATTCTTCAATTTCAGTCTCATGGGAAACACATTCTGCTGTAAAATCTTCAGCATTCTTCCTAATAGTCTGGTTAAGTAAATCAATACGCTCATTCAGAAGCTTAACCGTTTTATCAAGACGAGCACTTTTGTTACGCATTTTCGTGTATAGCTCTTGAAGATCAGGAAAATCATCATCAGAATCACTAAGTGTATTGTGTGAAGTGTCTCCTATATCGCTCATTTCATATGTGGAACTCACACACACTTCAGGTTTAACGACAATGCTTTCAGTTTGACACACCCTTAAGTTATCACTAGTAGTGTCATTTTCATCATCAAAAGTCATATCATTTTCAAGAGCAGATGCAATAGTAGGAGTAGTAGATTCATGAGTAGACTCAATTTCATCATCATCACGGTAAATGATCCTAGCATAGAAAGCCATATAGGACTCATAATTATGGGTTGACTCATTTTCATCTTTATCAGAATCACTAGAGTCGTCCCATGTCTTACACAAATTAGCCCTAGTATTATTGTTAGGCTTATTTGGACTTTTATTAGCAATATGTACCAATTTGCCACATCCATAACATTTGACATCTTTCATGTCTATGTTAGGTCTGCTATTGTCATAGGTCCTTTTGTTGTCATATCTTTCATGAGGTCTATGATTTTGATTACCTTGATAATTTTGTTTGCCCTTTTTATAGGCTAAAGCATTTCTGAATTTGATAATCTTTTTGAAATGCTTGCTCATAAGAGCTATTTGATTATCAAGGTGATCCAAGTCACAATCATCATTCAAGTCAAGGTCAAAGTCTAAGTCTAAGGGAGTGACTTTAGGTGAAGTCAATTGTTATGAAAACACAACATTAGGTCCAGTGAGTCTCCTGTTACGGGAAGTCAATTGATTTTTGAACTCTAACTCCATCTCAACGGTTCTTAATTTTCTACTTCGCAATTCACGAGTTAGGTTTGGGTCATTCATTTCCTCTATGGCATATCTCTTATTGTCAAACTTAACAAGTAATGACATAAGAATATTTTGAAAGATTTCTTTTCTAGTATAGGTTACACCATTTGCATGTAATTTTATAAAAATGTTGGTTAACCTAATGTAGAAATCATCAAAGGATTCATTGTCATCCATAATCAGAGTATTGTACTGTTAGACAAGCATTTGAGTTTTTTCGGCCTTAACTCGCTCATCACCCTCATGTGCGGTGACTAGAGTGTCGCAGGCCTCCTTAGAAGTAGAGAAAATAGATATACGTTTAAACTCATGCACGTTAATGGACATAAAGATAGTATTCTTGCCCCTATTATTATCGAGAGATTTCTTTTTCTCTACAATAGTAAATTCGCCAAGAAGTTTCTTAATTCTTGAGGGATCAATATCAGACAAAGACTTAGTTGGATGTTCATAACCATTTTCAATCATATCCCAAACATCATCACCAAGTGTTACTTGAATGAAAGCAACCATTCGTACTTTCCAATACGAAAATTTCTTTCCATCAAAGAGTGGTGGTCGGGAAAGGTTTCCAGACTTCTCAAATCTTTCATCCATATTCAGAATAGGATTTCGAAAACAATTTATGGAGTTTCAGGATTAAAAATATCTTTTGATAAACCCTCTCTGATACCACTTGAAAAAACTTGTTTACAAGATTAATAACAAAAAGTTATAAGTTTAGTAAACTCCGAAATAAACTCGTTGAATGAAACTCTTTTCAAATGAACACTAGATGTGTTAAAACAATTTTTCTGAATATGTTTTATGGATTCGTTAGTTTGATAACCTTGAGCTTGTTAAAATAAAAACGTTCAATTAAGTCTCGAGTACGATATTGTTCACCAAAGTAATTAAGAAGATTCAAGCAAATTAACACGCGATTTTTAACGTGGTAAAACCCTAAAATTAGGGAAACATCCACGGCTCCCTCTACGGAGAAAAAAGAAAAAGTCCACTAAAATCAAAACCAAGTTACAACACTAAAGCAAGAAACTAAGAACCAAAATACAAGAACAGAAAACGTACCTACTCGAGTTACCCCACTCTTAAAGGCATTCTTTCTTGATTTGTTCTTCTCCACGCAGCTTTTGTTTTATCCTTGAATCCCGGATTTCAGAAGCCCAACAAACAAAATACCTCACCAAGAACCACAACTCCTAGTCTTCGTGTGAGAGTGATAGTGTTTGTGAATTAACTAAACATGCAAAATGCTTCTCACGCCTCTCAATCAATTACAAGCAATACCTATTAATTACAAGCAACTTTTATATGCAATGAAATTAATCTCAAATATACTTTTAATTCAAGACTTCGAAATTTTCAGATTTGGAATAAAAAATAATTCAAACCAAATTTTGTGTCAAAATTATTTATCACCAAAATATTTCACCGATTTGTTTTTTTTTAAACAAAAAAAATAATTCTCAAATCTGAATATTCACCACAACAACAAGTCTTGAGTTTCAAATTTATTTGAAACTATGTTCTTGAAAAAAAAAACAATAACACAAAAAATATTCCAAGAACAAACACAGAACAATCCTAAAAAACTAGTGTGCTACAAATGATCCCTAAGAGGTATAGGTTAAGATGGTACACAAATCTGACTTGGTTCAAAATCCGGTGAGTTTTTCGACGACAAAAACTCCGACGAGTTCCCTCTTTCTATTTCCGTCCAGTGGTACAACTCCGGTGATGTCGATTCCAAACAAATGCTTTTATCACGGTCTAACCAGTTTCAGTTTTGTCAGTCACTGAATCGTCTCTTTCTCCTGTTCTGAATCTGGCAACAGAAGGTCTGGTGACGCGACTCCGATGGACTCGATTTCTGCCCAGAGGTATAGCTCCGGTGGCGTCAACCCAGCGACGGGAACTCTCTTCCTCTCTCGGTTATTTCTGACGATGACCTTCTCCTCTCTCTTTTCCTCCGCTCCGACTCCGGTAGCCCCCTCTTCTCTCTCTCTTTCTTTCCGGCGACAAGTGTGATTGCGGTTTTCGGCGATCTAGATTTCGCTCAGTCTGATTCCGGCATCCTCGGTTTGCTACGCCAGTGACGTGACTCTGGCACGCGTTCTCTCTCTCGATTTTCGTCTGGCTCTGACGATAATTTCTCTCTCTCTCTCTCAGTTTGATTTCTCACAATTAAAGAATGGAGAAGAAGAAGTTGAAATGTTTCTCTCTCTCTCTCTCTCTCTCTCTCTCTCTCTCTCTCTCTCTCTCTCTCTCTCTCTTATTCTATTATCCTCCGCCACTTCTCTTCTCTTCTCTTCTAAAAAAACCAAAAACAAAAAAACCCTAAAAGGTATTATATATGGCACTAAAAGGGTTTATTAAAAATAAAGGGTCTAGATCTAATCTCCAAGATCTAAGGGTGTAGAAAGAAGATGGATAACTAAATTTGATTGGCTAAAAGGTGTTCACTAGGATTGAGGCACTAAACATGTAGTCCATAGATAACCACTCAATCTAGGGTCACAAATGAGTCTAACCACCAAGACACTAAAGAAATACAAAAAGTCTTATTAAAAAATAACACACGTGTTTTTTAAAGTCTTGGAAAAATTAAATCTTTCGACTAAAAACAAATTAACCCATTAAAAATTGAACCAATCAAATTTTTATCATAAAAAATATTCTTATGTTACCTCAAATATATTTTTAAAATCATATTTCAATTAAATGAAAAAATCATTTTAAATGATTAAAAAAATATTCAAATGAATTTCTTTTTCCAAAAAAAATATTTGAAGCAACAACACCACCATAAAAAATATGCACATATAATAAACATGAATATGTAGTGTATATGTTCTAATTGTGGTTCAAGAGTTGTACTTACCTCTTTGTGTCACATTGGAGAACTTGGACTAGGATGCTTTTGATGAAGCTTGATGCCTTTTTGAGATAGAGTAGCTCGAAAAAATCTAATCCTATTTTGTCTCGATATCCAAACTAGTTGGAACTCCTATATGGTACAAACTCAAGTAAGTCAACCATATAGCGTGTTCTCAGTTGCATCCCCATTTCCTACTTAGTTGCTCCAATATTTCTGTGATTACTCACTTCTAGTGATTTTGTCCCAGATTATACATATACTTTGTAAAGACTAACAAAAGCAGAAAATGGAAGGAGTGTCCAGTCAGAGCACAGAAATAAAAAATGAGATTATGCAGCTATATAACCACCTCTACGATAGTCATGCTTCACTCCAGACCCATGTCAACTATTTAACTTAGAGGGTACTAATGCTAGAGGCCACGACCTCACCCAACGTGGGCATGGCGCCCAAGAAGATAGCTCCAACTGCTTTTGATGCCGCGACAGTTCAAGCGGATCTGGCCGCAGAAGTAGTCAGCAGGTGCCAAAAAAGGAGGCTGGAGAGGGTAGAGAAGAAGTCTGGGGCCTACACTCCGTTGGCCTTCCCAATTGAAGAGATCTTTGAGTTAATAAAAGAAGACAAGCTGTTGAAGTGGCCAGAAAAGCTGAGAGCTCCACCCCACAAGAGGAACAAAGCTATGTGGTGTAGATTCCATTAGGACCATGGCCATGACACTGAGCAATGCTATGCTCTGAAGGATGAAGTTGAAAGGCTAATTAGGCAAGGGATGCTGCAAAGGTTCCTCAAAGATGTTTAGGGGATGCAGCCTTATCTCACCTGCCACATGCTCATTTTTCAGTGCTTATCCCTTATATGCCATTTGTCTCTACTTTATAGTGACAACTCCTCTTATGCTGTTTTAAACTAAAACTTTGTGTTATCCTTACAAAGTCATATATATATGAATAGTTATAAAATCAAGTTCACTTTCATAGTGTCATATTTTGATTCTCATTACCATGAAATGTTATCTTATGAAGACCATTTTTATCTTAAACAGATCCCGATCCAAAGCAATATGTTGTATCGGGAATAATAATATCAAAATGGGCAACGATGCCCGACAAGACGTCTGATTGTCCGAAAGTTGATGATAATTAATAGTGGCGATAGCAAATATTGGAAGCAGTTATATAGGCTGGACTGCAACATCACCGATAAGGGCTTCCAATGCCCGCTCTTGGCTTTCGGGATGCGTCATTAAGTCGAGATATTTGTAATATCTAGCCAGGGATGACTTTGTATATATCCATAGCTGTGGGTGGCTTAATAACATAACCCAGCCTGAGGAGGCTTGAAAATACCCTATATGTTAGTTGTGGGTGGCTTAATAACATAACCCAGCCTGATGAGGCTTGAAAATATCCTATATGTTAGCTGCGGGTGGCTTAATAACATAACCCAGCTCGAGGAGGCTTGAAAATATCCTATATGTTAGCAGTGGGTGGCTTAATAACATAACCCAGCCTGAGGAGGCTAAAAAATATCCTATATGTTAGATACGGGTGGCTTAATAACATAATCCAGCCTGAGGAGGCTTGAAAATATCCTATATATTAGCTGTGGGTGGCTTGATAACATAAACCCAACCTGGGGAGGCTTGAAAATATCCTATATGTTAGCTGTGGATGGCTTAATAACATAACCCAGCCTGGGGAGGATTGAAAGTATCCCGTATATCTACAAAGGCTCATATTCAGATGAAGGGGACTAAAATCTACAATAGTCTTGTTAATACAACTGCAACCGTTAAAAGCGGCCTTTGAAAAGCTCCAGACAGTTAAAGCGACTAAAGGGGAAGCCATGGGGAAAAACATAGCCTACTCTATATGATCCATATTGGTTATGGGATGAAAAGAAACAAAGCTACAGAAAATGGGTCTCAAACACTAGAAGGTGTTGTGGCCAATGGGTGAAAACCTATATATGTAGCTACGACTTTCAAATAGGAAGGAAGCCTTTATCAAATGGCTGCGGCCCTATTCAAGCTGCAGCACTTCCAACCGTTGGTGCAAGGGGCAAAAGGCCACATCCCGTGTACGGGTCCCATTATAGACATAGCCACGGCAGAAACATGTACGCTATGGCACCGCAGACCTTTTAAATATAAAGAAGTTATATTCAAACGGTCATTAAAGCATTGAAGCAATCAGTGACCCAATCAGTGACCCAATGGTCCATAGTGCTAGCTAGAATACGAATGCGCTGCACCCCAATGAGTATGGCTGTAGATAAAAAAGAGTTTGAAGCTTTGACTAAAGTGCCGCGGCACCCCAAGTCTTCTACAATAAAGACAGAAGGAATGGAAAAATCAAAGAAGAGTGGCCACAGCCACATGTCTACACAACATTTATATAATGGTGCCGCAGAAGGCTCATTCAATCAAGCAAGCAAATCTCAAAGCTTAAGTTATATATTCGGCCAGCAAAAGAAAAAGCATGCAAGTATTGAAACATTTACTCAAGTATAGGGCATGTAAAAGTGGCCGCAGCCTTAATATTATCAGTTAAGATTATAAGCAAATGGGCTGCAGCCACTACAAAAGTAAAGTAACAGAAGGGATGCAACTCTATATCAATGAGATCAAGAGGCTGCATCATCTTGATCATCACCCTCCTCTCCATCCGTGGCAGTTTTAGTTTCCTCATTTGCTGTCGTCGCCTCAGCTGCTTCTTTGAGCCTAGCTTTCTCCTCCTTCGTGGCCTTTAGCTCAATAATGCATTATTGGTGTTCAGCATCACTCAGTATCCAGGCAAGAACCTTCTCCTTGGTCTCATGGAAGTTCTCTATAATCCTGTGCCTTAGCTCCTGGTAGCCGCGGAGGTAGGCCCTATTATTGATAAGGAAGAAGTCCCTAGAGCCTTTGAATGACTCCACAGTATGATCAATGGCCCGCTGAAGAGCATCACCATGGTACGCCTCCAACTTCTTTAGTGCAGCGGCATGGTCTAGGGAATCTTGGGCGAACTTATCCTCTAGATCTTTGTACTTCTTTTGTAATAGTACGAGCTTATTATTTGAAATCTCCGCAGCACGTGCATCTTTCGCGGTCTGAGTCGGGGAGGCTTTGAGGGACTCTACGGCTTGTTTGAAATTTTCCTCCGCTTCCTCCCTTGCATTATTTACAGCAGCCAAGTCCATTTTGGCTGCTTGGAGGGCCACGACAGCATATTTCTTCCCGGCTTTAAATGACAAAGTCCGTGCGACCTCTAAGTCAGCGACGTGCACCTTATCCGTGGCCTGTTTTAGCTGATAGAGAGCCTCATACTTCCTCTTCTAGGCCACCATGACATCCTCAACCTGAAATTAAAAAGTTAGTTGCAATATATGGAACGCAAAAGAATATAGAAAAAAACACTAAGCACTTACCCTTAGAAGACTAGGGAGGCCGCAGTCCTCCAGATCATCGTGGTCTTCTCCCACCAGCCTATCGAGGTCCGCTGCATCAAGGGCCCTCTTTATCCTCCGTGCGACCTTCGCGGTAGTGTTCCATGAGGACTCTGGGTCGGGTTGCCTCAACTGAGGCTGCAGACAATCGTCGAGGCTAACTCCGTCGTGGCACTAAGGGGGTGCCAGGTTTGCATTTACTGCAATGATAGGTGGCGGCGATGGAGAAGACGCATTAAAGGGAGCATCATCAGTTGATAAAAAACCTGCCGCAGCTAGGTTGGTTCCGATATCATCATTAAATTTAGCTTTTGGTTGGGTCACAAGAACGTTAGTCTTCTCCACGGCATGTGTTGAGGTCGCGGTGGGAATTTTCTAATCATTTTAAGGGGTTGTGGTAGGTGCCTTGGCCTTGGACCTCTTTCTCTTCCTGCTCTGCACAGTATTGTTGAGAACGACTGCGTCCTCGTCCATCTCTGCCAGCTGCACGGCCAATAATTCCCTGTCAACTTCCTCACTTGAAAAGGGAAAAGGAATAATTAATATTCGAAGTCAAGACAAAATGCCACAGATAAATATGGAATCATATTATTACCTCCCGCGACCATGTCTTTTGGAATGGACTTGATTGGAAAGAAACCTGCTTCAAATATAGTTGCTGATGTAATAAGTGTGTTGAACCTCTTATGATCAGCAAGAATTACCGCGGCCTCTGCAATTTTCTTTTCCTATCGCTTGCTCAAGTGCAAGTTGTCGAGAACTGCAGAAAACATTTAAAAGGTCAGTACAGAGAATGAATAATTACAAAGAAAGAAGGGACGCAGACATTATCCAAATACCTAATTTAGAGGGAGACCCCCATTGTCGCGGCATTCTATACGACCTCTCCTCGGGGTGAATCTCCCAACCTTCTTCGGATATGTAGAAGTACTTGCCCTTCCAGTTCTTTACACTGGTCGATCTCCCAAAGTATAGGGTCCCGTCCCTGCCGTGGATAGAGAAGTAGTAGTACCCGGTGAACTTCACGGAGCTTTACTTTGGGCGATAGAAATGAAAAAACTCCGCGGGAGTAATGTCCTTTTTGAAATGGTTCTCCCAAAGAACGACCGCAACAAGTATGGCCCTCCAGCCACCGAGATCTATCTGGGCTGGGGCCAGTTTCATCATTTGGAAAATGCGACGGATGGGAACAGGAACAGGCAGCCGCAGCCCATAAATAAACGTATGAAGTTGGAAACAAACTCCATCACCAGCTAGAACTATACAAGGTCTTTGGTTCTCAGTAGGTGCTGAGCACATCAAACTTTCTGGAAATTCGAAGGCCTCAGCCACCTGGTGAACCCAGTCTTGGGTCATGATGTTACGGATATCAAGCGCAGCTATCGGTCTCTCAACCCTCCCAGATGGACCAGCTGGGGTATCCTTAACTCCTGCACTATCATCTCCTACGCCCAATGGATGATTACTAGAGTTGGTTTCCTCCTCCATTATAGACTCAGAATCCTTCTTGTACGCAGAGTCCGTGGAGTCTGAGTCTAGTATCACGCAGTTAGGACAATCCCTCAGTTGGCAAGGCCCTATTGATCTCAGAGGAGGCATGGAAGGGAGTTCAGGAGGAGAAGTTCCAAAATGCTTTGCCCAAAAGCCTCTCGGAAATTCGTTTGGGTCAAAGCTCATATGGATGCAGCAGTACCTAAAAAGAAGAGTCTGCAGTTAGACACTGTAGCCAGTATGGTTTGAAAAAGACTTTAAGAAGCCGCGGGAAGATTATTCATATGAATAGTAAATATTTGTTTGGTGGGAATTATTTCCCTAACGTAGTTATTAATGGGATAAAACACTACCAACTCTATTCATTGAACCTAAGGGATTACCCTCTGACCCTACTGGCCGCAGCAACCTCCTGTGTCAGTAAGCGAGCTTACACTGCCGCGGTAACGGTCTCAAATGAAATTAGAGATCTGTTGCCACAACCATCTCTAAAATTACTAAAGGTCGATTTAAGGAATTCTAGCAAACAATTACAATTATTTATCATGGATGTATATTTGGTTCTTGAAAGTTTGAAGGTTGTTCAAAATACAAGGGTGGGGATTCAGAGCCCTAAAAAACCCCATCGCAGCGACAGATTAAGTGGATGTGCATCAAAGTGTCGCGGGGGAAAAATCTCAGAACTTAAGGGGCCGCGACCATCGCCCACTGTATGCCACGAATAAGGTCCAAAACAGTTCAGGGGACCCCTAGATTACTGATAATCTACCTTGCCGCGGTCTCTATCTTAAACAGTTAAGTATTTAATGTTTAATCGTTTTAAGATCAAATTCACAGAATACGAAGAGTTTGATTATGAACAACAAGAATATCTATATGATTTTCATGGCGTTTGGAAGATCAGGGGTCAATAAAGAACTCATGTACAACATATGAAGATTGATCCTAACAATTATTGATGTGCTCAGCGTTCATGTGTGTTCGATTCTAGAGTGATAGCAGAGTATTCAATTGAAACCCTAGTTTTCTATCAAGCAATGTAGAAGCTCATGTGTTTGTATATTCGAAGAGGAAGTACGAGCTACAAAAACTATTTATAAAGATTGGTTAAAAAATTACCTTGAAATGAAGAAACCAGTAATGCTCAGCCTCACACCACCTTGGAACCGCCACGCACAACCTCAAAGGGTTGCCAAAAAATGAAAGAAGATGAACACACAGAAATTCGCTCTCGATTTGCTCTTAATGTTTTGGAAACGTAATGAAGTCCACGACCTGAAATAATTTATGTAAGAGAGCGCAGAAGATGAATCGTTGCCTTGAAAACTACCACGGCACATAAGCAAACTTAACTAAGCCGCAGCCCCAATCGAATTCTCTTGGCACTACGACTTGGGGGCTTATTGATTGTACAAATATAACACCCTTCTACGGATGGTATGCTATTCTGCACATGATTACATGATGCAGACTATACCTCATACAGGGCGCGACCCCTCATAAAGGGGTGCTGTCACAATCAACGTTCCGCAGACCCGCCCAGTCCAGGGCGCGGCACCTTTATCTTTTGCCAGTTACAGGATGCGGCGCTTAGGTTGTTTTACTTACAAGCCTCATCCCTATCCATCATAACTCCAGGCTTCATGCCTCACATGCTCATTGCACGTGAGCATATCTCTTATAAATAGAGGACCACACCTCGAAATGGGTAGAGGATTGATACACACCCGGGGCAGGTTCTACACGATCGATTCTCTCTACACTTCCCCAATAGACAACTCAGGAATTTCTTATCCACATCGCAGATATCTCTCCAGCACATCGGAATCACCAGTTATCATGTACTCTCCTTTTATTCTCATACTTGTACGCCTCTTTAGGCATGATTATATTGTACAATGTAACGCATATAATGAGAACGGAGCAACACAGTGGATGTAGGCCTATTTTAGGGGCTGAACCACTCTATATCTGGTCTTCTCTATCTTTACTTGCTTTATTTATTTATTACACGCTTTACTGTTGACTTGCTGGTACGAGAACGTCTTGTGGCAGATTTCTCGTATCATCACCCATCACAATAAATACATGCCTTCCCTTAGCCAAAGGTACAAGCTGAATAATCTGAACAAGTAATAAACTAATTCATCCTTAGAAACCTCTCTCTTTACACCATCTTATCGGCATCAACAGTCACTCCATCTCTTCCCTTCTGAATTAAGGGAATTTTCTTATGGATTGAGTCCCCCATCCGATAGAGGGAAACTACTTCTGTAATAATAAATATGGATAGATAAGTCAGTATGAGATGGGACTATAGAGATTGCACTTGACAAGTCTTTGTAAATACTTGAATAGCCCTATGGAGAGTAAACTTGGTAAGCATTGGTATATCCATAGATTGGAGGAAGCGCTTATCACCGTTGGAGATAAGGTAGCCGACACCATCCATGGCCTCTTTAGCATGTCCAATGACGCTCTTGTCGTCTAGTTTCAATTGAGAGATACAAGATTCCAAATCCTCTTCTGTAGATATGGGGATCTCTTTATCAGGAGAAACTTTCTTAGTTGGACGGTTTGTAGTAGTTTTCTAGACTCGTCCTTTCCTCTTCTTCCTAGCATCATCGGCTTGGATGGAGTAGCCCATAGTGCATTTGTTAGTCTGAGATGTAGGGGTGTCAGACTTATTGCCGTGTTTTTTGATAAGCTTGCTTAGGTTTAGGGACACCATTTCCCAAAGGTAATCTGGGATGTTCTCTGAACATTCTGTAAAAAAATGGACGAGGTCAGCAATGAAAAATTAAAAAGATACGACATAATAATTAATAAGAAAAACCACTTATATAGCTCGACTAGGGGGTTAACTCCCAGACCTGTCTGAGCTAAGTATTATGGGGTCATTAACTGCTCAAACTTAACAAGAAGACCACCATCACCTTGTTTATGAAGTTTTTTAACCTTTTCAGTAGCCTCAGGGAATCCTGGATCAACTTTGGTCGACGCAGAGACATTGACCCATCGTTGAGGAGTCCTGGGGCTCTGATGTGCCACAAGCAACATTGGGATCGAATTCCCAAGCCTTAAAGATGAAAAGGTAATGGGGCTTCTAGTTATGGTTGGAGGTTTGGTTACCAGCAGAACCTTGTTTGTAGGTTTCCTGGCTACGAGATGATAGTATCAAAGTTGAGTCTTGGAGGGCGACACAGTATAGCAAGCCATACAAATATTAACAGGAAGGTCAGTTTGGTGAACTATCTTCCAGATAGTAATAAAGCAGAGAATAACTCTTCACGCATTAAGATAAAGCTGAGATGGGATAAGACCTAAACGGGATAGGATAGATGATATGATCAGGTAAATAGGTTACCGAAAGCCGACCTTGAACATCTGCTCATAGACACCTACCTCACCCACTCGGCCGTGAAAGGCTCTCTCATCCTCAGAGGGTTTTCTCATGGAAATGGAAAGACCAATCTCTTAAAGGTGTCTCCAAACTAGAAGATCGGCCTCAGAGACAATGCTCTTATAGGACTCAGTGACATAAGTGTTAAGTTCACTCTCTTCACCATTGTCTTCTAGTAATTTGGTCCGAGGATTATTTGGGTCACTACTTGGAAATTTCTGGACAAACTCGTCTCTCTTCATGTCTGAGAGAGTATTGGCATCTATTAGAGGTGGAACGAAAACACTGGGCTTAAGTATCTGGATGGAAGAGTCAGATTTATTTGATGTTTCAACCCTTTGAGAGGACGAGACATGAGAAGAGGACTTATTTACCTCAAACCTTTCAACGGGAGGTGAGGGTGGTACCATGGATTCCTCAAAAGAGTCAACACTCTCAGTCGACTGAGAGATGGAGATATTATTGTCTGCAAAAGAGGATGACTCAGATGTAGAGTCACTCAACTCAACAGCTGGAGGACGAATGATAGCTTTTGGGGGAGGATAAATGAGATAAATAGGAAAAGCCTCGTCTTTACGCCTTTAGGATTCCTCAACCTCAACCCTCCTAATTTTAAAAAAATACCTCTCTATGAGGCTTGGAAACTCCTCAGATAGTTTATACAACTGCCTTAACATTAACAGGACGAGACTCAACTTGGTTGAAAACTGAAAGGGGGACAAACAAGATGCAAGTTTGACTTGTTGACTAAAGTATCTAAGGCTGGAAACTTAATCGCTTCTAACAAGAACAACCAAGAACTACCCAAAAGGCCCACCGGGTAATATGACCGAAGGCGGGCTTGAGAAACCTTCCTATGGTGGTTCACCCTCTAAACCTAGTGAACACAACCTCTACCACTACTAACTGCCCCAAAGAGAAAACGAAAATGGGGGGTTTAACCCCTAAAGACTCCTAATAAGCTCGCCAAAAAGAGAAAACTCACCGAAAAAAGCAAGTGCAGAATAATTTACAAGCTGAAGGAAGAAAACTAGAAAAGTGACAAGAGATTTGTTACATAGAGGAGAGGGAATCTCTTAGAAGCGAAGAGAGGTTGGAAAAGCTTGGAAATAGAGAGAATGAAGAAGCTCTAGAGTGGCTGCTAATGGCCTTTGCAGAAAGCTTGAAGCGGGAAAGTTTTGGGTAAACTGAGGAAAGAGATAATTATAGGTTTAAATAACTTAAAATGACCAAGCACAATTCCAAATACACATCATCATTGAGGGCACGAATCCCTAAGTGCCTAGGTGTAAAATAAAACTTGGGGCATAAGCTACCCAATCAGAATAAGAACATTTGTCACTCCACCATCCTATAAGCTGTAAGCATCCGACACATCAGAGATGTATCATCAAAGATTATGTCAACTAGTACCCATTAGCCACCTCTTCACACAAATGACTAACGGATATGGGGTGATTGATATGACCAAGTGTGACATCGTCTTAAGAGGAGGGTCTGTAATATCCACAATCGAGTTCCCAAAGGATCCAACCTAGGCTACCCAAGGCTCGTCCGAAATAGGGTCGACCTCGTGAATACATGCTCTCAGCCCCTTAATGGCCCGAGACTCCATAGCAGCATTACATCGGTAGAGGCACGTCTCGGCTTGACGTGTTTAGTCAAGACTACACTTTCATCAGAATATATAATAAGGCTATATTAGGGTTTTATACTTGGCCAGACTGAGACCCTCCCCACCAACAACCTCTATAATATGAGCACTACAACGTTCTAGGATGGAAAATTCAACGTGGACAAGTCTATTACAACAAGACTATCCCCTCACATGAGGGAATTTTACATCATGATTAGATACATGCTTGAGGGATAGGTGTCAACTCATTAATGGAAGCCTCCTCATGCACATGTTGATTACATGCTTGGGGGTGTGATTAGGCATAAATACTTATTATTTATCCTCATAATTTAGAGGTTTTTATCACCTCGTATGATGTAAATTGAGTTGATTTATCTCATATCTTTGCTACTGACATTTTGTATATAGTGTATCGAGTTTTGTGTATGTTTCTTACATTTTGCAGATATTTTATACAAGTGACGAAAAGAAAAAACTCAAACTAAGAAAGAAAGAAAAGAGAAAAGTCAAGGGCAAAAGAGTAATTTACACCCATAATTGGGACGAAGAACCCGAGAAGAAGTTAAAGTCCATGAGCCCACATGAGCATAGAAAGAAATGACATCTAAATCCGAGGTCCGAGTGAAAAGTTATGAAGATTCAAAGCTCAGAAGAAATCATGGAAAAACCAGAAAAAGAGTTAGAAATTTTTTGAAAATATCAAAACCTGACACTTTTAAGTCAACACTCGAATGTTGAACTGGTTTGGCATAGCGAAGAACAAATTTTTGAACCAGTTCGGCGGTCGAAATTTCTAATTTTTTTTCTATAAAATTAGAGTTGTGTTTGAATTTAGCTCTTAAAAAAACGGGAGACATATATCTTAGGTTACCACCAGACATAGTTTAAGCATTTTTACATAATTTTGGGGAGTTCTTTGAAGGGAGAATCATAGTATTGATTATTTTTCAAGAATTTGCCCATTATTTGGCATCTAATTCAAGGTTTTCTTCAAGATTATTAAGATTCATATTGTTCTATTGTATTCTCTATAGTGATTCATTATCCTCGCGATAGAAGTAATTCATACATGTTTAGATATCTGTTAATAATGAGTTTCTTTACATGCAATGTAGAGTCCTTGGCTAATTATAGTTTCAACATGTCTAGTTAGATTTCTAAGGGCTGGGATGCATGAACCTAACCCGATGTGGGTTGCATGGAAACAAAAGTAAGTCTTTGAATTAAATAAATTATTAAACCGTGTTGATTAGTTGTTACAACCGTCGTAGGGCTTTTAACCTCGTTTACCGTAGGTAATCGGAGTGTTTAAGAATGCGACGCGCATGTAAGCTATGTCGATACCGTTTTATTTCTATTCTTGATTATGTATGATGCGGGCTTGTACCCTCATATATGTAATGCTTGAAATTAATAAAGTCTAGGTTTAATTAATTATTTAATTTACGATTACTTTTATATCCCGTAAACATACTAGGGTTCGGGGATTTTAGTCCAACCTATTTTTCTCATTCATATTTAGTCAGTCACAGTTTGTTTACTTCTACGCACGTAGTTTAATTTAAATTGTATTTAGTTCATCGATAAGATTTCAAATACCATCACCGTTTCCTTTACTTTTCTGAGTCAGTTTAGGATTAGTCAGCTTACCTATCGTCGTCACGTTCCACGTCCTATTTTCCTGAGGATTCGACCCCGTCTTATCGGGTTTATTACTTACGTGATCAGCTTGCACTTGAACTGTAATTAGCACGCACTAGAGACACATTTTGAGTTGCATAAACTTTTTGGCTCCATTGTCGGGGAAATTAGGTAGACTTTAGGTTAGGTCAGTTAATCTCCAGTTTGACTCTAATTCTAAAAAGAAAAAAAATCAGAAAAATAAATACACAAAAAAATGGTTGTCACGTTTTTGAATTGCCCACTTTAAAATGTCTTATTTTAACTTGTGAAATGGCTTTAATTGTTATGATAATAGTGGGACTAGGAAGTCGAGATTTATGAAGATTGGATTCATAAAACTAAAAATAAGTCTCAAAAGTACATTCCCAAGACTATAGGTGAAGCCATCCAAATTCTTGAAAATGAAAGACTTGAAAATGAAAGACTTGAAAACGAATATCGGGAAAAAATCATTTTGGTGAGCAAGAGTTGGATGCATTATTCGAACCCAATGAGGATTTTTCTTCCGATATTTTTAAAAATAAAGAATGTTTTCAACCAAATGATGAATTCGAGGTTTTAGAGCCAAGAAAGCCTACTTTGGAAGAACTATTGGTTATTAGCAAAAATCAATTGGATGACACTATTGCTCTGGGTTTGAAAATTAGAGCAACCAATAATGAGATTAATTATTATTTGGAAAGCTTAGAGGAGGTTGAGACTTGCGTTTTACCTACAAATTTTGAGGAAAAAATCATTCACAGTGATCCAAGTACTTTTGAATTCCAACCTCTTATCAATATTTCAAAATCTATTCAGGCTGAAGATCCTTTGTTTCCTTGGGTCCCCACTATTATCGAACCATTAAATATATCACAAGATGAAAGTTTTGATAACTTTAACCCAATTCTTGAACGAGAATGTTGTTTTGAGATGCTTTATCTCATGAGCTATTCACTTTCATGTGCCCCACCTCAAGTTCCAATTGAAAATTTTTGGGGAGAGGATCTTGAGGACAAAGTACCTTTGCTTGAATTATTTTCCAAGGTAAAATGTTCCTTTTTGTGTGCCGTTTTCCCACACTACTTGAAAAATCATTGGGAGGTGATTCTATTTTTCTTGGATCCCAATTGTATTTGTCCACCCTTGTATCCAAATCCCTCATCACCCCTTTAAGAATTTTACACACGCCTTCTGTTGTTCAAACGAAATTCCTATTTTTTAGGAGACATACAAAAAAATGAGGGTACATCGATTATCCCTCAAAGTCAAATTATATTTTGGGTGGACCCTCAAATTTTTCGACTTCTAGTGTATAACTTATTAGAAGTTCAAATCGCAGGTTGACATTAGATTTTTTCTTTTCCTTTTTCTTATTATAGTTTAGAGTAATTAGTTAAAGTTTTTGTTATTATTTTTGCTATTCTTGGTTCTAAGATGTTTTGTAGATTCAATGGACTCATTCTTATCGAGGATCGCTCCATTTTGTGTAATATCTTTCTTTTCCTCTCTGTATATTGTGTTCTTGATTCGCATTGAGGACTATGCAACATCTAAGTTAGGGGGTGTGGGATATTCATCACATTTATTGTTTAAATTCATTGACTTGATCACGTGTTCGTTCCAAGTATGTTTTTTAGAAAATTTCCCAAAAAATTGAAAAATTTCGAAAAATCCAAAAATATTTTTCTTCAAAATAAATAAAAATTGGAATTTAAATTTTTCAAAAATGTCACTAAAAATTTGTTTGAAGTCTCAAATTGTAAAAATTCTAATGCACAAAGCCGAAATTGACCAAAGATGGAAATTGAAAGAAAGTTGACAACTTTACGAATAAGTGTGGAGATTAACAAACCCGTTGAGATTTTGAGCTTTTCACTTTTTTCAAGTTTTTAAATCAATCCGAGTTAATGGTTAACTCAAAGTTCATTTCAGTGTTATAATAAGTCGTTGAAGATATCAATTCCTTTATTTTGACCGGTTATGGAAAACGTGTGAGATGTTGTCTTGAATACGTGCTAAAATATCTCCATACTAAATTATTCTTGAGACGCATATGGTAATGTGATTAGTAATTCGAACAATAAGTCGGACCTCGTTCGTTTAACCCAAAAATATTAGCAAACAAAAGTTATGAATTTTTTTCCCTTTGCAACCCCTTTTGAGCCTAATAATTTTTTTTCAATTTCGTTTGTAACCTGAAAAACCCAATTAACCACGAATTGTGAAAATTGAATATTCATCAATTACGTCCGAATGGTGCAATAAAAAAAGGGCAAGAAAAAAAAGAGAAAAATGCTTAACAAAATAGCAAGAAAAGAAAAATAGAGAAAGAAAAGAAAAATAGCAAATGCCTAAAAAAGCACTAAGGGACATCATAAGAAAAAAATTTAATTCTTAATTTTTCAACCATTCTCCTTTTACCCAATACACCTTAAAACTCGATAAAGTCCTAACCGAGTCCAAATTGCAAAATTGATTACTGCATGGACATCTAAGACACAAAAAGATAGGATGAGAGATTAATCGGTGTGAATAAGAGACAATCTTTCCTATTTTCCAATAACTGTATTGCAATGATGAGATCTTTTCACCATAAAAATTTCTCCTTTCAAAATTGTGTACGTGAATTCATGTTCCAATGCATTTACTCTTTAAATCACGCATACCGAGAGAAAATAACGACAACACGAGTGATTAGTTTGTGAGATCATCCCGTGAGAATTGAATCAAAACGAATTTTTGAAAAAGTAGCGTAATGATGAATCGGTGGAAGTTAGTGGTTTAATTTTTGGCTTCGCATACACACACGACAAATTGAGACTCTTGAATGTAAATTTACGGTGACTATTTTTAGGGAGTTTAAATTGTACCATTTTTATGTATTTTCATTTTTATTTGAGTCGAAAAACGAATTTTGTGGGTATATTCATTGCAAGCCCTCACGAGACACAACTCGTCCTACTAGGGTAACCTAGGGGTTTAAAGGATTGTTGCATACACTAAATGCAATCTCTTTCCCGTGAAAGAGGTAGTATATTCCAATAACATTGTAACAACCCTCGCTTTTGAGAACATATTTTATATTTATTTACTATGTGAAGTAATTATATATAAAATGTTGGAATGTGGAGTAAGTATTAATTTAATGAGATAAGTTAATATTTACTAAAATGTTGTATGTTTACCTTATATGTAGGTAAATATTACCATGTTTTAGTTTTTTATGTCATAAGAATTAAAATGACGTTGTGGTTTAAAAATGAAATCGGAACTTGAAATGGGTTATAAAATTTCCAAATGATAATTTGGAGGGTGTAGTTAGTCCCGAATGGTGTGAGATAGTCGAAATAAGTGCCATATTGTATTTTGATGTTTTGGGAACTTTTGACTGATTTTAGCATAACGCGTATCGGGAGTCATTTTAATGTGGCATTTATCATTCAAGTTGGAGGTTTTAAACTAATGCCACGATTTAGCCTTGCTAAGCCCTTTTATTTCCCTTAAGAGCAATTGTTAACCTAGAGTGAGAGAGAGAAGAAGAGAACTTGTGGAGAAAGTGAGAGATTGAAGATTTGTGGATTGATCTTGCATTCATCTTCCTCAAATATGAACTTGCAAGCTTAAGGCAAGTTTTCTACTTGCTATTATGTGATTTAAGATGAATAATTAATGTGATAGTTGTGTATTTGGGAGATTTGGGTAAATATTAGGTTTGGATACCTATTTTGGGTATTTAAATTATTAAATCTTAGTTTGGTAGGATTTCTAATAATTTTAGTGTGTTTGTTGAGGTTTGGAAATGTTGTTGGTAATATTGTACTTGGGGGTTATGGGGAGAAAGGCAAAGGTTGAAGTTTGAACTTGGATTTAGCTTGGTGAAAGATGAAAATGGTCTAGGTCTGCTATGACCGATCGACCGGCCCTTCCGAACTGAGCTTTCTGCTTTTCTTCTTAGGTAAAATTTTGAGACGCGGTCGACCGCCGTCTCAGGACCGGTCGACCGGTCCCCTGTTTTTCACCCTCAAACCTTATTTGCTTTCTAGATCTCTTCTTCTGATAGGGACTTAGGAACCTTCTTAAATGAAGTAAACTTAGATTTCTAGCGTTTTAGTTGAGTTGAGTCATTACCCTACATTAGGATTGGGTTAAATGGGGCTTATTCTGGATGTGTACAAATTGAGGTTTGGGTTTTTCTTTTCTTTAGAAATCCGTTAAGTGTCTTGGAGTTGTAGGCCCATACTTGGAGACTCTAGGGGCTCTAATGAGGTATAGAAGACCTTGGGACTTGTAGCAATATTGTGATCACTTGGAGATTAATTCGGGACTTAAAATATGAGAATATTCTATAATGATAGTTTCGAATAAGATGAAACATACATATGAATAATGGAAATGAAAATAAGATTTTAATGGTAAATGATAATTTACTTAAACACATCTCTCTAAATGCTATCATATGGGAAGCTCGCGCATGAGGTGATGTCCCTTGGCTAGTGAATGCAGGGAGATTATAGTCCTCGACCATATGCAGGGTTGTTATATGTTTTATTCTGCGCTAGTGAGGTAATTCCGGGTGTGGTTATGACTCACTCGCAGGCATATGGCCACTTCCCGACGTGTGTTAGGTGCCCAGGTTGTCTTGTTTGATGGGCCTTGAAAGATGATAGTCATTTAGGGGTGCGCCTAGTGGGGAAACTCGGAGGGCGGTCTTAGAATCGTTATATGTATAAGAATATGACCATTCTAAATCAAGTGGAACTTGAGATATGTAAAATTCCATAAGAACATATGATGGTATTATATTCCTGTTAAGGAATGGAAATTTGAAATGAAATGGTAAATAATTATGGAGGCTTTTAAATTTATGATGTCTAATTATATTCTCTTGCATAATTTAATAAAAGACATAATCATTTAAACTGCTTTATTATGCCTTCGGATTATATTGTTAGACTCTTATCCTTATCATTCATGATTAATATTTCATAACCTTCATGCTTCTTATTCATCTGGGAATCATATAAAAATCGGTCCCTGACCCGTTCATTCTTCTTATTGTGCATGAAATTGAATCCGCTCAGGTGCTCCGTCGCAAGGGCGCCCGTTATGATATTCCTACTCCTATGCTTTTGGGGAGCTGTAAGATTTTGCGGATATTACAGGATGTGTTGTTAGACGCTTCCCTCTTTTGTATTCTAAATATGATCGAGTCTTTCACTCGGGCGTGTGGCCCAAACTTTTGTAATTGTTTAATAGATGTATTATGTAACCTATCAAATTGTTGTAACCCATTGTATGTATCTGTTGACCGACGGCATATTCGGTCCTTTATTGTATATTTGTCGTTGATGTAATATATAGTTCTTTTGGAATTCCATTTTCTCTTCAGTTTGGGTTGTTTAAGATATTTTCTTAACTTGTAATAAAACTAAATTAAAATTTTTGGCAACCCGTTTTCTGAATTATTGGGTGGTTTTTCCCGTATACTTACTTTATTGTTGTGATGCTGAGAATGATTTCCATCCATGATTCCGTTATGTTGGAGTATCGGGCTGGTCACCCCTTATTTTGGATTGCGGGTTGTCACAAACATGTTGCTAAGTGTTGTGACCTTGCTATAATTATTTTACATTGCTCAGGACGATCAAAGGTCTAAGTTAGGGGGGTTTGATTAGGCATAAATACTTCTTATTTATCCCTATAATTCAGAGGCTTTTATCACCTTGTACGATGTAAATTTAGTTGATTTAGGTCATATCTTTGCTACTGACATTTTCTATATATTGCATCGAGTTTGTGTATGTCTCATACATTTAGCATATATTTTATACAAGTGAAGAAAAGAGAAAACTCAAACTGAGAAAGAAAAAAAAGCGCAAAGTCAAGGGCAAAAGAGTAATTTTACACCTATAATTTGGACAAAGAACCCATGAAGAAGTTGAAGTCCGTGAGTCCACAAGAGCATAGGAAAAATAGCATCTAAATTCGAGGTCCAAGTGAAAAGTTATGAAGATTAAAAGTTGAGAAGAAAGCATGGAAAAAGTAGAAAAAGAGTTCGAATTTTTTTGAAGATATCAAGACCTGACACTTTCACGTCAACACTGGAATTTCGAACCGGTTCGGCCCAATGAAGAACAAATTTTTTAACCAGTTCGATGATCAAAATTTCTAATTTTCTTTTGTAAAATTAGAGTTTTGTTTGAATCCAACTCTTAAAAAAATGGGAGACATGTATCTTAGGTTACCACCAGACATAGTTTAAGCAGTTTTTACATAATTTTAGGGAGCTCTTTGAAGGGAGAACTGTAGTATGGATTATTTTTCAAGAATTTTTCCATTATTTGGCATCTAATTCAAGGTTTTCTACAATATTAGTAAGATTCATATTATTCTATTGTTATTCTCTTTAGTGATTCATTATCCCTATGATAGAAGTAATTCATACATTCTTAGGTATCTGTTAATCATGAGTTTCTTTACATGCAACGTAGAATCCTTGGTTAATTATAGTTTCTTCATGTCTAGCTAGATTTCTAAGGGTTGGGATGTATGAACCGACACCAATGTGAGTTGTATAGAAATAAAATTAATTCTCTGAATTAAATAAATGATTAAATCTTGTTTATTAGTTGTTATAACCGTCGTAGGGCTTTTAGCCTTGTTTGCCCAGGTAACCGAGGTGTTTAATAATGCGACGCGCGTGTTAGCTATGTCAACACCGCTTTATTTCTATTCTTGATTATGTATGATGCAAGCTTGTACCCTCATATTTGTAATGCTTGAAATAGTGGTGTATGACCCGCGTGCTTAATAGTGATGACTATAGGATCATCATGTGTGGACAAAATCCCTTTGAAGTCTTGCCTTGAATATCCCATTATGAGATTATTCATTTTAACTTTCTTAATCTTGCCAGGTTTAGCTTCAATCTCGATCGAGTTAACCTCGACCTTCTTTGGTGATATTTTTACTTCAACGACGTGAGCTTTCTTATCAGTTTGTTCCATACCTCCACCTTCTAATTCACCCCAGATCATTTTAACACCAAGGGAAATCATACTCAAATTACCTTTGACCATTGAGGGCTTAGTTAGAAGACCATGTTTGTCCTTGCTGCTGTCATCTGACTGTTGCTCGTTATTATTGACCTGAACTTTCTTTCTTATCTTAGTATCCTTTCTTCCATCGAACCACTTTCTACCCTCATCTCGATCTCCACTCTTATCTATGTACTTATGGAGCTTCTTTTGTTTTAGCAATTTTTTAATCTCGTCTTTCAGGGTAAAGCAACGATCAATTGTATAGCCATGGTCATGGTGAAACTCACACCATTTAGTTTTGGCTCTCTTATGAGGTAGGTAATTCAACTTTTCAGGACATGTGAGTTCCCTGTCATCCTTCATTTCATTCATTATCTGATCCGGACTCACAGCGAGTGGGGTATATTTGGCAAGCTTTTCTTCGTTTGACCTCTTCTTCCCTTCCTTATCTTTATCCCGGCCTTGACCAAAATTTTCGCTACCGGTCTCCTTTATGTCACCTCTCTTGGATGCCATGCCCTCCTCTGCATTCATAATTCTCCCAAGAATTTCCAAAAATTATGTCATGGACTTTAGAGGATCCTCAGAGAGGTTCCATAGAAGTATTCCTGGATGAAGCCCACTGACGAGGGATGTCATTGCGATACTTTCGTCATAGTTTTCCACTGCCAACTTTTCTTATTTGAAACGAGAGATATAATTATCCGACCTGCAGCGGACGAGTCACATGCTCTTACCGAAATAGAATTTATGAATAAACTTTTCTACAAGTTGCTTAAAGTTTTTCTATGGATCCGCTCGGCAGGCCAGTATACCACACACGAGTCACGTCTGTGAGGGTGATGGAGAATGCCCTGCAAGTCATTTCATTGAGTGTTGAATATATTTCATCGGCCTACAGATACATTTCTATATAGTGAACGAGGTTAGTGATCGCATTATACCTTGGCGTTACACTCAGTGGTTTGAATTTTACGGGAGTTGGGTAGGTTGAAATCCTTTCACAAATTGAGATCCCTCTATGTATCCTATATGGATAGAATCTTGACTTTGATCAGAGTGTCGATCTTGTCCTCCAGTATTTAAATCAAACTATTTTAGAGCTTTTCCTCTTGTATCATATCATCTTCGACCCCTTCCACTACCACAACTACCTCAGGAGCTGGTTTTCTACTAACAGTCCTCTGTCTATTATTTACCTCTTGATGCTCCCTTCTTTCTAGCTCTATTACTGACCTCTCTTCATCGTGACGGCCAGTGGCACACGTGCTGTTCACGATATGGGAACGTTAGTCTTGGCAAATATTTCTCATTGGGCCGAGATGATCAAAAGTTGATGCCCTACTTAGTCTATTAAACATAGAGCCTCTCTGAAAACTTTGGGGGTGTGAGCTATAAACTTTTTCCTTCATAAGTTAGGGCCGTAGTGACTTTAGGACGATAAATGGTATTTGAGGTTTTTTACCTTTCCCAACACCCTTCATCATCATCGGCTAAATCGTCTGGGCACTAATGTACTTTTTTTCCAAGACGGAGATGCTTGGGTCAATAATGTTTGTCTGTCTTAAGTGGTACTAAACGTCCTTTATCGGAGTTGGGGTGGTCCCTCTACTACTGGATGCACCACATCTCTGGCATCTAGAGTTATCAAGTTCATAGTGGGATCATTAAGTATCCTAATGATAATGATTTGGTTGAAGACCAAGAGCTGCTGTTGTATTTGTTATTGGCTAGCCACAAGGGACCTCAGTATTACCGATATATTAGACTGCTGAGGTGGTTAGCTGGAGATAGCCCTGGTGTTACAAGGTGGATCAGTGGCCATCTCCAATGAGATTTAACCAAACAACAAAGAAAGTAAAAATTAGGAAAGAAACCCAGAAAAAAGATGAATTAATAAAGACCAAGAATCACCCAACTCAAGATCTTTCAATGGTGATTCAGTCCCAGCAGTGGTGTACTTGGATCACCACCAGAGACGAGGAAGATAGTTTTCAAGCTAAGATGAAGAAGAAAAAACAATGTCTTTTTGGATGGTGCCAAAATGATGATACAAAATATCATCCTAAGATATATTCAACATGGTTTGTAGGTTTGTATAACAATGGTGAGAGAAGACATCAAAATAATCAGTAGATAAGATGAGAGATGAAGAAGATACACAAATATAAGTGGTTTAACCTTTGTCTAAGTCCACTATGCAAATAGTAAAATCACTTTCATTCAGTATAAAGGCTAACAACCATTAATAGTGTTTACAAGCTTTATGTTTTTCTCTCTAAACATAATATATTACAATAAGGTTTTAGTAGATCAATATCTACAAAATAAAATTGTGAGATCTTTTTATAGTATTAGGGGTGTGTAGTATCATTGCCAAGCATGTAACTCGTGTGTAGAAAGATCAAGTAGCCAATAAGAGCGTGACAACTATATAATGAGGTGTGAAACTCATGATGGCCAAATATTCCCTTCATGTGTTGGTTAATACGTTATAAAGGTATTGGTCAAGTGTGCTAACAATATCCATGTCACATGTTCCATATACTTATATTGTGTCTGAGGCTAAGAGTCTTGGCTGGCCGAGACTGGTGAAGCATTGATACTACAGGATGGAGGCGCGATATACTGACTCCATTTGTGACATGTATAGCAAATGGAGAGGTCTCAACCTCAGGGAGTTGTCTGAGACCAACACTATTTGTCTCACACTGTACTTATGTTGTTGTAAGGTCAACATTATGCTTATTAATTGATGAAGAAAATCACGAGATGAGATAATCTCGAAGGCTAAGACTATCCAGTATGACTCAGTGGGTGAGAAGTACAATATTGTGATGAGCGTGAGGCAGTGTATGAGAGGACATGCTGTCGCAGTGAGTCTCATCTAGACGAGACCAGACTTATGTATATCACCTATCTAAAAAGGGTATGAAACTAATTCAATTTTCCCTTATGTTTTTCCAAAAAAATACTCAAAAAGATATGAATAGCAGTAGTCTATGTAGATAACATAAATTTAATTGGGATTCTAAAAGAGCTCGAGACAACGGCTAACTATTTAAACAAGTAATTTGAGATGAAATACCTTAGGAAAACTAAATTTTGTCTCTACCTATAGAAAGAGAGGAATCCGGTCCATCAGTTTAATTATACTAAAAATGTATTAAAAACACTTTAATATGAATATGAGAAAGTATGTGTGCAATATAGATACAAACATAGAGGGTGTGTGAATAGGTTTTTATGCAAATTAATCCCACTTATAAGAAAAATAACAACTATCAACCTATATTCATGTCATTTTCAATGTTCAAAGTTAAATCTAGGTTAACAATGTGATAAATAAGCAAGTTTAATGTGAACAAACCAATATTCAATCACACCACACAAATTATAAGGAAAAACCCAACCTAGGGGTGAAAAACCTCGGTGCATTTTAGTTTCTCATTCAATTTGAAAAGCAATTTTACTCCCTAGAAGAAGATATCTCACTCTTGTTCCCTAACAAGAAGTTATCTATGGATGCTGAAACTCTCCCCCATTCAAATAAGTGATTCGTTCAAAGATCCACAAACTGGATATGGAAATCATGTTCTCCATCCTCAGATCGCACCATGTTTGAATTTCTCGATGGCTCAAGCACCTCCGTTTAGATATGGAGTATAGATCATTGTAAAATTGATGCGATTCAAATGTAGATCATGACTATATTAATTTAAAAAAACACTTTATTATTCCTCACAAGTCTAGATCTATAAGTAGATCTAAGATACTCTCAATTTTGAATGGAACACGCACGATTTAAAAAAAACGAAGTAAAATGAATGCTCTCAAACTCGAAAATACACTATGAGTATTTGAAATTGAAATTAGGGAAGTTTTATATTGAATTAGAGGTAAACAAGGCCAATTTATAAGGTTTTGTAAAAAATTATTACATCATATGCATGGTTAAAATTTGCACCATGCGCATGATTTTTGTTAGAGAGATGCTCATGTAAAAAATGTGTTGTCGTTCAAGCGGTAAAAAATCACATCAGTGCACACATAAATAAGCTGTAAGATTTTTCATGACTAGCAAGATATAACTGTGTTCACAGGGATAAAACACAAAAGTGAAAACGATTTTAGATAGAACTACCTCATCCCTAAAACCATGCAACCATGTGCATGAGTGTGATTTACCACCGTGCGAACGCTTGGTAAAAATACACAACACTCTTCTCAAAAGATTCACATGTTTTATTTTGAAAAAATTGATTATGATAAAAAAGTGAGTGTGTGCATAACCAAAGATAAACAAATGACTCAATTCATAGAAAAGGTACACTTCAGTTGAGCCGCGATGGGAGATTTTTATGTAGAGTAACTGCATAATCTTCAAGGTTTCATTGTCCATTGATTCTAATGAACAAGATTATCTCTACAAATATGCATCAAGGTTTTTGGCTCGACATGTGAAAGATTCAAAATATTTTGACACAGAATTAAGCCAACTAAACTATACTAATAAATGTTTTTATTTTGAATCTCCCCCATTGTCTACTGGAAAAATCCCTAAACCCCCAAAAAATCTTGATTACAACAAGCAAGACTCATTCCACATTAGCCGTATAATGAGAGAAGCTTATCGCAATGTACAAGAATCTAATAGACCAACTCGAAAGATGAAAGGCGAATCCCGATCTTGAATGATCATAATGATACTTGTAATAATATCAGCAACACAAACCAATTATGCATGTATGGCATGCACAAAGAGAAATGGAGGAACCATGTGCACGAGGATGAAATGAATCCGTGCAAATGGATATGGGAAGAAACCTCATTCAATAAAATTTCATAATCATGCAAATGGTGGAAAAATGTAACCATGTGAATGGATACATTTATAAATTTTAATAACAAACATAGAATAAGATAATGAGTTTACAGTTAAGAACAACTTCATCTAGTAGAAACACCCTCAATCAAATGTTGTAACAATTTTGAATGCCAATTTATAATATCTCATTCATTTGAAGTGAATCTATAACCCTATCTTGTTTTGAATGTCAATTAAGCACTTAGTTTGTGACTATTTTCAACATATTGGATTTTTCCATTGATTTACTTTTCACACACAATTTAGATGACACCTACCTAGGTGATACTCAAATTTAAATAGGGTTATCACTCAAATGGTAGCCCTTATCAACACATAAAAATAGTCCTTTTTCAACTCCATCAATAATAGAACTCTCATATTCTAACAAGTAAACCATAAATATTAAGAAAATCTTACAAGATCATTTTTGTCTTAAAATCGCAAATCCTTGTAGAAATAGCAATAATTATCAAAATTTTTGGATTCACGCGGTGTTGTGAAAACGAGCTTTCAAATCATCGTGCACAAACACATGTTATTATTTATCATGACTGTTTTTAAAGTTTCACTTTGCCAAACACATTCAACAATTTCTCCAACAACAATATTACAAGTACTTCAACTACTTTTCATGCAATTATAAAGATTATGCAACAAATTTAGCATGAGATTTGATAAAAAAATTACATAAAATATCAAGAATCTTTTTGGCCTTTTCAAATATTTTAACAAAAATATGAACAAAACATACAAAGTTCAAATGTGCACACACACACACACACACACACACACACATATATATATATAGTCACTCTCTCCAACATACTTCACTAAACATACCTATTAACATACCCATTTAAAAAAAATAGAAAAAATTGTATTTTTAAACTAAATTTGGTATACATGATCTATATATCAAGGAGATAATCTACAAAAAAAATCAACAAAAAATTCAATCCGGAAGTGGGTGAGATGATGGAAAAAATTTAAACAGTCGAAAATGCACATATATACCCACTTTCGGATTGAATTTTTTAATTATATTTTTGTAGATGATCTCCTTAGTATGTAGATCATGTATACCAAATTTGGTTGAAAAATACATTTTTTTAGTATTTTTTTTAAATGGGTATGTTCATAGGTATGTTGCTAAGAGATATGTTAGACATCGTGGATATATATATGATAATCACTCGATTTCAACTAAGCGTAGCAACCTCGAAGGAAACAAAAAATTGAAAAGTCAAAAGTCTTTTTGAAGACATCGACTAATTACTTCTTAGTAGGGACATAGTTCATAGTAATGAAAATTTGTCATACCAAATTCCTAAAGAAGTGATGTCTCAATTCAATATGTTTTGTTCTAGAACGTTTCACCTCTTAACATCCATTTTATATAAGTTAAACTTGATGTATCGAGCAATTCTAATAATGGATGAACACCCTAACCTTGTAGTGGGGTCAAAGATTTCATCAAAATCCTCCTTATATTTGAGAATAGCCTTGAGATACAAACCATGATTTATTTCTCACAATCACACCCTATTAATACAATTTGTTTTTGAAAACCCATTTAGTACCCATTATATTTTGATCACAAGGTCTAGGTACTAATTGCCAAACTTTTAATATTTCAAATTGTCCATTTTTTATCATTTATGGCCTTTTTGACATTTTTAGGTTCAATTTAAGATGTGAATCATTGAAAATTTAGTTTATTAAGAAGTTTATTTCTCATCCTAACACCACTTTCAAGGTTTCCAATTAATCTAAACACTGTATGATCATTCTAAACCTAATTAGCAATCCCTCCCTCTCTCCAAATATCATTTTGGGAATAATTTCCCTCACCATTTCTCCTAGGCATGTTAGACTCTCCTATATTAACACTCATATACTTAATAATCTTAGGATCTAACTCTTCACTTTGAACTTCGTCCTCAAGAGTGACGGCACATGAGGCATCATCATCAACAATAGAATTATATGTCTCCATCACTTTTTTATTTTTCAAGTTATAAACACGAGATGCTGGACTATCTTATGAATAACTAAGAAATATCCCCTCTCCACTTTTATAATCAAACTTGGTTAAATATTCCATATCCCTAATGATGTAGCATTTACTCCTAAACACTTTCAAGTACTTAATCACTGACTTCTTCCATTTCTATAGTTCATATGGAGTCTTTTTGGTGAATGGTTTAAGAAAAACCATTTGTAAGTATGACATACTATTTGCATAGCTTCGACTCCAAACTTTTTAGTTAAGTTTTTACCTTCAAGCATTCACCTTTCCATTTTTTTGTAAAGTTTGTCTATTTCTTTTAAGAAATTCATTTTGTGGAGGAGTTGTAACGACCGAAACCTCATGTTTGGTTCTGATTTCATCACAATATCTCTTAACTTTAGTATCGATGAATTTGGATCCATGATCACTTCTTAGGCTCATAATTGTGAGTGATTACTCATTTTGAATTTTCTTGCATACTTACACAATAATCTCAAAAGAATCACTCTTCTCTATCATAAAGATAACAAATGACTATATGGAGTAATCATCAACCATCACAAGATGATATCTCTTACATCCCATACTCTCGATCTTTCAGGGACCCATTAAATCCACGTGTACTAGCTCTAAAGGTCTAAAGGTAGTAATATCTTTCAACTTTTTATGAGGACTTTTGGTTTGTTTCACTTTTTCACATGTCTCACACATGTTGCTCACCGACTCTACTAGCTTAGGAAGACCTCTCACCCTTCCTTCATATACAAGCTATCCAAGTATTAGAGTTAATGTTTCCTAATGTTTGATGCTAGAAATCAATTGACTCCGATTTAGCATTTTGACACACAACTTTGGGTTCACTCATAGGAATATAACAATTCTCACTTGACCTAACCCCTCTCATAAAATTACCATTTCTTCTTTGTTCATGATACATTACACTTTTAAGAAATTTATAAGGTGACCAACATCACAAACTTGATTAATGCTAATGAGATTAGCGATAAATCCTTTAACGTATAATACGTTGTGAAGATTAGTACTCTTAGAAACTTCCATGGTACCCTTAGCACTCACACTATCATTTTTCCCATTTCTAAAGGTGACAAGATAAACCACCATTATTAGCATGTAGTGTAATGAAAAATGACGCTTCTCTTATCAAAATACCAATCAATATAGTTAGAGGCTTTAAGATCCGTGATAATAACATAACATTTGTGGTTCCCCTTTCTAATCCACATAGGTTCAACTTGAATGCCAATTCTCATCTCACTCATCCCTTTTTTTAGTTTTTAAATTAATTTTCAAAAACTCAGTTCATTTTGAGATCTTAGTGTATGAAAATTGCTCATCTTTTTGTAGTTTATAGAAAAAGTTCCTTAAATGTCCTATCATAAATAAATATCAACATTTATAGGTTTGAAAAGTTTTTTGAGCAACATTCATATTTATTTTGTAAAATCTTGGTCATCTTTGGTTTTGAAAAACTTATAATCTCATAAAGTGATTTACGTGATGCCTATGAAGAGGATTCAGTTTGTTAAAAAACTTCTTTTGATTCTCCTGCACTTGAGGCCTTTGTGGAATTTTAAGTTTCTTAACTTGAGAATCTTTTTCCATCTTATCATTATGTACCTTTTCATCATTGCTTGATAATGTATTCTTCTCAAGTCGTTTTCCTTTGTTATTGTTTGAAGAAATAATATTTTCATTGACTTGGGTAGAATACACTTGTTCATTCACATTGGATTTTTCATGAACAAAGATAGTATATGTATTTGGAGAAGCATTAATATGTCAAAACATAACCCTTTCTTTCCATTTTAAACAATACACTTCTTAAATAACATCTTAGTCATTTTCTTGGACCTATCCTTTCATGCAAGCTTTACTTTCATAGCGTTAGCTATATCACCTTTTAGAGAAGTAATTTCCTTTTGAAAATATTTTTCTTTAGTGTTAAATAACTTAAACTCCTTCTGATGATGTTTATTCATTTCAAGAAAATTGGTTTTATCAATTCAAGAGACGAGTTAAGATCATTCACACATTTTAACTCAATTTTGATTTAAAAAATGATTTCATTTTTCTCTTTTGGAAAAACACTCTCTTACTCAAACATTTTGATTTTATTTCTCGTTTTGATATTGGATTTCTTCAAATTTAATGACTCATGAAGTAACTTTTTATAATGTGGTTTATCTCACCTATCTCCTCATCATAACTCGATTCATTACTGTTAGGTTCAATTTCATAGTTAGATTCATTAGAAGATTGCGATGAATTCTTAGGTATATGAGAATGAGATGATGAACGCATATTTTACAAACTAACTCCTAAAGCATAGAAATAAAAATATCCAAGGAAAACACACAACTAAGCAAGTGCATACAAATACAAACAAGAATCTACGTGAGATGTTAAGCCCTAAATTTGAGAAGCCTTTCCCTGGTTCCAATTGAGAAAGTATGAGTGTAATCTAGATCCAAACCTAGAGTGAGGGTAGGTTCTTTTAAAAAAAATCCCTATTATAAAAAAATTACCCACTATCAAACAATATTCATGTAATTTTCAATGTTCAAAGTTACATCTATGATAACTATGATAAGTAAGAATGTGCAATATAAAAAAAACAATAATAAATCACACAACACAAATTTACGAGGAAAAACCCCACCTAAGGGTGAAAAAATCTCGGTGCATCCCAGTCTCTTATTTGATTTGAAAAGAAATTTTACACAATGCAAAAAGTTACCTCTCTGTTGTTCCTTAATAAGAATTTATCTATGGACGCTGAAAGTCTCCGTCGTTCGAATGAGTGATGTTTAAAGCTCCAATAAAAGGATATGAAGTCACATTCTCCATCCTTGTATTGCACCACGCTTGAACTCCCTAATAGCTTAAGCAAATCCTTTTAGATATTGAGTGCAGATCTTTGTAAGATTGATGTGATTCAAATGTAGATCATGGCTACATAAATTTTGAAAACACTCAGTTGTCCCTCAAAAGTCTAAATCTAGAAGTAGATCTAATATACTCTCAATTTTTAATGGAACACATAAGATTTGAAAAAGAGAAGCAAACGGGATGATCTCAAACTCGAAAATACACTCTGATTATGTGAGATTGAAATGAGGGAAGTTTTATATTGAATTGGAGGGAAATAGGTCCTATTTATAAGGTTGTTAGAATAAATTATATCGTCATGCGCACGGTTGAAATTGGCACCGTGCGAACGGTTTTTGACAAAGAGTTACACATGTAAAAATCGTGCTGCCATACGTACGGTTAAAAATCTCCTCCATGCACACGAAAATAGGCAGTGAGATTGCTCATGACTAGTAAAAAATAACTGTGTAAATAGGGACAAAACACAGTCATGCACATGACTTTAGATGTAATTATCTCAGGATTAAAACCATGAAACTTTGTGCACGAATGTGAAATACCACCTTGTGAATGGATCAAAGCAGTAAGGATATTATATACAAAATTCCTTTAACTAAACTAGAAATTTTCCCTTGGTGAAAACACACAACACTATTCTCAACGATGCACTTGTTTTATTTTCAAAAAGATTTAATATGATAGAAAAATACGTAAGTGTGTGCATAGCCAAAGATAAACAATTGAATTAATGCATAAAAAAGATACACTTTGGTTGAGCCGCAACAAAAGACTTTGATGTAGAGTAGTCGTATGATCTTCAAGGTTTCATTGTCCATAGATTTTCATGAACAAGAATCTCTCTACAAATATGCCTAAAGATTTTTGGCTTTATTTGTGCAGATTCAAAATGATTTGATATGGAATTAATCCAACTAAACTATACCAATATATGTTTGCAATTTCAGAATAAAGTCCACCTATTATATACTCCCATGGTTGTTCGCTCTTTGGACGTAAAAAATATCTATACCATCCTAAAGAGGAAGATGAGGAAATATCGAGTTTAAAAGTACCCTATTTAAGTGCAATCAATGCATTTTTATGGTTGGCACAATGAACTAGGCCATATACTTCATTCTCTATGAATCTTCTTACTATATAGTTATGAACCAACTAAAATGCATTGGGCTAGTGTAAAGCATATCCATAGTTATCTACGTGGAACCACTCGAAGGATTTTATTTTATTCTTATAATTATAATAAATCTAAGTTAATAGTTTATGAAGATTCTAAACACCTCTCTACTCCCCATAAGCATGTATCTCAAACATGTTATGTATTTATTAGTGGTGACACTGTTATTTCTTGACGTTAAAGTAAAAAAACTTTAGTAGCTACTTCTTATAACCATAAAGATAGTTTATCTATTTATGAATCTAGTTATGAATGTATGTGGTTGAGATAGTTATTTAAATATATTCGTAGTTCTTCTCAATTGAATTTTATTACAGATTTTTTAATTGTCATCTGTAAAGATAATGCAACATACATAGAACAAACTAGAGAAGTGTAAGGACAAATTTCCAAATAGTTTCAATTTGTATATATTGGCCTTATTCCATACAAAAACCCATTTGAGTCATAGATAGATTTTTACTTGTCATGATTTCCACATAGCCTATGACGTGTTGTTTTGAAGATGTAGCAGCCAAGCTTCAAAGATAGACCATGATGTGTTTCTTGGTGCACGTTTCACGTCTTCATATCATATTGCATTTCGAGTATCTCTCAGGTATGAACGCATAATGTTTATGGGACTCGATAAATAAGTCTTATGGATGTTATTTTCATTAAAAATGATTTTAAAATGTTTTAACTTCCTTTATTCTAAGATAAATACGTTTTAGAGTCGTATAGATCTTTTCCTTGGGTATACAAGGATCAAACGACATTGATTGTCGTCTAAACGACATCAGGAGGTCATTATAACGACATGCTTATCTCGTTCAAACGAGATTTGTAGGTTCGTTCTCAAGATATGGTGATATCGTTTAAACGACTTGATGACTTAATGTTTTTTATTTAAGGCATTTTTTTATCAGAATTTAGAGGTGTGCAGAACCAAAATTACAGAATAGAAACCCTTCATTTTTCTAGCACTTGTTTACAAAGGTTTCCAAAGTTAAACACATCCTTTGTGTTTATAAGATCCGATCTTTCATAACCATTGTGTTTAAATATATTGTATTTGCACCATTGGTTTATTCTCCTATCATTGAAAAATTGGTTTTCGTGCGGTGGACTCCACGTTCTGAATCGTAGATGGTTATGGTAGATATATCGATGTATTTCGAGGCGCACGTGGACTCGTGTGTTGTGGACCTGGCGTAGGTGGAATCTTAAAATTCACTGTGGAGGAACTTTTGAAGCATAGAAGAGTGCCAAGACTTGTGGGGGATTGACTCGTTGAGTAAGTCTATTATTTGTACTTTGTAAAACCGTATCATAGTGATTGTATGACTTGGGTTGTTCGAGGTTTTTTCCCTCAGTGGTTTTCTCGTACATCGGCATTGCGTGTTTTTGTGGACTTGATTTACTTTATCTTTCTTAATCTCACCTAGATTCATGTTTAGGATTAAGAAGATAAAATTGGTTTAATTAAAAGTGGTTCTCAAAATGGGTGCATATTAAAATAGAAAGAAGTATTTTTTAAGAAATTATTTTCACCTAAAGGACACATAGAAAAGGGCCTATACAAAGTGGTATTAGAGCTAGAAACACTTATTTATTGTGTGAGTGGTACTGTATGTCTTTAGGCATGAATTTCGGAAATTTTGATTGTTTTAGCGCTCCAATTTTTTATGGCGCAAATTATGCTTAATGGAAAATGCGAATGAAAAGTGATTTAAAATCAATTGATGAGCGTGTTTGATTAGCGGCTTAAAAAGGTTGGTTACCACTGGTCACGAGAGATGGAGATGCCACTAATTTAAAACCTGTTGAGTCATGGACCGAAGCTAAGCATAGACTTACACTTTATAATTCTTAAGGTTTATATGTTATTTCCTCGTCTGTTACAGCGGAAGAGTATAATCGTATCATGACGTGTGAAACCTCTAAAGAGGCTTGGGATGTTCTTGCACTTACTCACTAGGGAACTAGAACGGTTATGGTGTTTAAACTTCAAAACCTCACTACATAGTCTAAGATAATTAAGATGTTAGAGAGTGAGTCGTTTGATGAGTTTTATGCTAGATTGTCCAACATTGTAAACTCATCGTTTAAGATGGGAGAGAAAATACCCGACAATCGATTCATGAAGAAAATATTAAGGTCATTTCCTAATAGATTTGATCCCAAAGTGACTGTTTTAAACTCCTTGGGTATGCTTGGGTTAATGAAATTATAAGAGCTTGTAGGTGATTTGCAAACTTATGACCTTGATATGCTTTCGTCCAAGCAAGTTCTTCCAAGCAAGTGCTAAAGAAAGAAAACAAAATTGATTTGAAATCCCAAAAGGAGGAGATTAATGTTTTGAATGATGATTCCGACACCAATTTTGAGGATGTTGCCTCGTTGGCTAAGAAGTTCAAAAAGTTTCTTAAGTTATAAAATCCATCGAAAGATGAAAAAAGACTCGAGAAATTCAAGAACAACAAGGCTGATCATGTCCCTAAGAATCGAAATAAGAATAATAAGAGGGATGAGTGGGATATGTGTTTTGGTTGTGAGGGTGGATATAAGGTAGCGAAGTGCCCCAATAGACTTAAGAAGGAGGTTAAGAAACCGATAGCATATAATTCCACCTTAAGTGATAGTAAAATTAAATAGGAAGAGAGTTCCCCTATTGAACAAAAATTTGTAGCGTTCATGTCATGTCATGTGAGCGACGACGATAAATATTCTCGTGAAGATACTCATGCGAATGATACTTTTGAGGCCGTTGAGTGTGAATCCCAAGTGAGTGAGGGTAAATCTAGGGAGGAGGAGATAGATGTGAAAGAGTTGCAAGTTGCCTTTAATAATTTGTACGAGGAAGCGATAAAGGTGAAAAAAGAAAACTTGAAGTTGCAAGCTAAGTTGAAAGAGGGTGCCATAGAAAATAAGATGCATTGATTGAGAATCTTAAGGCACAGGGGAAGACTCTTCGGGTGAATCTAGAGTGCATAGAAGGTGAGAGGGATAGTATTCATTATTTTATGGAGGCTATGAAGAAGGAGATTATAGAGTTTGAGGAGTCTACACATTTGCTCGAGTCTAGGATTAGTGAACATGAGGAGAGATTGAGAGACAAATCAAGGATGATAGGTGTGATATAGGCTTCAAAGATCGTATTTCTCGCATTCTCAAAGACAATACCAATCGTGTGAAAGAGCCAACTAGGAACATTAGGAAAGGTCCAGATTTAAGTCACATTCCTCACCGTGTTTTCATGCGCACTCATTGCGGTAGGAAGGGTCACCTTAGGCATTATTTTTATGACTTTAAAAAAAGCTCCTAGGAAGTTTAGGAGTAAAGTCGTTTCGGTTCCCAAAATCCCCATGCATCATAACACACCTACTTGGGTTAGGAAATCAGATTTAGTGGCTTTAGGAATTAAACTTCACGACTCTCGTTTGATTTCACATGAAACTTCTCATGATATTTCTTATGGATGATTTTGTTAGCCATGTTTCCAATAAGCTATTTTTTGCTTCATGATATATATCTTGTAGTGTTATGACATGTTTATCTCTTTGTATTATATTTTCGTTTATTATGTCTTATGAGAAAACTACAAAAAGATTTTGTTTTGATAATTTTTTTTGAAAATGCAAAAAGATTTTTGGTTTCATATGTTTTTAAAAAATACAAAAAGGATTTATTTTTTAGTCAAAAATATTTTTTGAAAAAAAAAATCAATTTATTTTTGTGTCATGAGTTTACTTGTTTAATGTGGTATATTGGTGTGCGTCGACCCCCATCGTTTTCTTATCCATGTGGCTAGGACATTTGGTAATAATTATATATGCTTGAAATGATCTTAACCATTGATTAATGGTGTATTTTCGAAGTTGATTTGCATTTGGATTCGATTTTGTATATATGCCATTTCCCACACATGCACGAGCTTTTATGAATGTTTGACTTCTCATGCACACTTGAGTTTAGTGAGGCGTTCACCTCTCAATTTTGTCATCTTTGCGAAATTAGACTTAGGAGGAGGTGTGAATGTAAGAACCGTTGCCCGTTAGGATAGATATTGCTTAAATTGAAAAACTGATGAGTGTGCACATGAAAGGGCTGTGAGAGAATAATAATCTCATCGTAAAAGCCATCGTTTAAAAGCATCGGAGAAAAATAAAGGCATTAAAAAGATCATATATATTCCAAGAAGGGGCCAATTAGTTTTGTTTAATATGTTCATTCAAAAAGAAAAGAAATATGAATATATGAGGGAGTTTGGATGGAAATATCAATGGGTTTGTATCACGAATCCTAATGTTGAAAAATTGTGTTATGATGCTATTGTCTGAAGAATCATCAAAATTTTGGATTTGTGTGCATGATGTTTGGTTAGTTCATTTATCTCAATATATTAATTATCACATATGGCCAAAACTTAATTTAATGAAATGTAGCTATCAATTAGAGATTCTTGATCATTTCAATGTGTTTAAGTTGTGATTCATTTGTTGTAGTTCACGCCCATTCATTTTGTATCCATGTTTGAGCACATTGATACTATGTTAGCATGTAACTCATATTTGTTGTTTTGAGACCGCTTTGCTACTATTTCGTATTTCCAGTTGTTGTTTTGAGGAAAAATTTTCACTAGGCAAAAGATAAAAATTTTTAGAACTAGAATATAAAGTTTTTGAAGTCGTTCAAACGATTTTTGTTTGTTGTTCAAACGACATATCCATGTCGTTCGAAGATGGGATCTAACGAGCCTTGTAATGAGGTATTAAAAGTGTCATGAATGGTCGGTAGATAGGTTGCGAGATAGGTGTGACACCCCGCTAAATTAAATATCGGGTGATCAATCATTTATAAAATTTAAAACAGAATATTCGGTTGGTTCATTCTTAGCATCACTACCAAAAAACGTATACTTTATTAATCACCTAATAATTAATTAGGCTAGTACCAAAAACATTTAACCCATTAATTAATGTCAATTATTTAAACAATTTAAAACATTCACCATTCTCACGAATAAATATCTAATGAGTAAAACATCTCCAACTGAATATAATAAACTGGAATAATCGTCCCAGTGAAAAATCCAAACCAATAATCGTAATAATGATAAATCCACTAAAATGGAAATACTGAAATAAATGAGTAAAATGTCAAACTGATATAAATAAACTGAGTATGGGCGACACATGCCCTGACTAAGAAGCCTAAATCAAGGAACTGAAATAATAGATGTGGATGCGTCTAAATACGAGGACCTGCAACTGCCACAATAGCTGCAACACGTCAAAAGATCCAACAATCTAAGCTTGGCGTCCCTGTGGCTGGCCACCTAAAAATAATTTCACAAGAAAAAGAGATTTTGTAAGAGATTGGTTAGAGCCCGAGTGTAAAATATTTTAAAATAGTTTAGTAAGTATTTAAAATGCAGTAAAGTAAATATAATACACATGTTAGCTTTTCGAACACTCATTTGAGATTCTCACCTCTCGACTATTGTGCACGCCTAACATACATCTAAACCATCCTAGTTGTCATCATCACTTAACTATAACTTAGACATACACTTTCTAACTATCACTCGTAGTAATAACCCGTATTTCCCATAAACTATTATTATTAAATGTTCTTGCATTTGATATTATCATAAGAGTTTCACAATGAGGTTAAGTGTTCACATACTTAATCTATATAAGGTTATATCATTAATTGTATCTACAAATTCCACACATAAGATATTAACACAAGTATGTGTATTTAATCACCATTGTATAATCTTTTATTACTATAAAATGCAAAACAAGGCATTAAGACTCCTCTTCAATCAGCCTATCCACGTAGGCAAGGCATTTAATACTAAAAATTTAATTTCCTCAAGTCATCACTCCAGTTTTCAAATCACTTTGAGAGAAAAGCCAACGCAAACATCAAAATTCATCCGCCATTTCCCAACACCTCTTCCAAATTCATGCACCATTTCCCAATATCTCTTCTGTGTGGGGTATTTCATTACTCAGATGAAGTCGACATTTATGTTAAATTCAGATAGAGTTCCAAGCTAATAATGGTAGATGCTTGACCGCCCTTCTGCTCTCTCAATCTCCACTTCTTCATCAGGTACATATATTCATCTACGGACACACACACACACACACACACACACACACACACACACGATATAGTTATATGTTTTGGATGTGATGAATTTTGTGGAATTCATCACAAAATTCATACCTGTTACAATGGTTTTAGGGTTGTGGTGTTGGTATCGGTTTGTGATGTTGGTTCACACCTGTTACAATGGTTTCCAGATCTACTAACTATTGACTCGATTTTTGGTTTTAGTGTTTTGGTTCAATTTTTTCCAAATAGGGTTTTATTCTAATCTTTTACAGTTTTCCTATTTTTGCAGTTAACACTACAATGACTTTGTTTCACAAGATCCATTGTAAAGCATTTTTTTCCCTAGCGCAGAGCTCACAAGATCTATCATTGGGGTTTGTTTCATAAGATCTCTCGTTGATATATATAACTGACCCATTATAGCTAATTGGATTTCAACTAATGGGTGATCTTTATTTATGTGAAATTTTGATGGGTTGGTTTATGCAGCAAGAGTGGACGATCCATCTTCTGGGACGTTTGAGAGGTGTTCAATGGATACGTTTGAGATAAGATGGGTATGTACATACGAGATCTCTACTTGTTGTGGATGGGATCCAAGGGTTGGAAATTAGGCAGTGTTATGAAGCACGTACTGATTATTTCAATCCATATGTTCATTGGCTATTATCAGAAGAATCTCTTTTTTTTTGTTCTGTTTTTTTGTTGAACTTTTTGAAAGGGTATGTTGTGTTTGTTTGAATATTTGATGCACACAAACAAAGGTTTTGGGGCAACTCATATGAGATCAGCAGAACCTCAATTTCATATCAACAATTTAGTCAAATTGACCATGGTTCATCGGATTTTAAGCTACCATGCTGGGTCTGTGACCAATCGATTTTTTAAATCTCAGACTTTGAGTCGATTTTTACAGCACATATGTAATGTCAAATAGTATCAGTTTGTATTCTCTTTTTGTACCGCAATTACTATTTAAACGAAACCATATGATGTGAGTTTGAAACAAGTGCTACTGTTGTGTTGATTTTATAATTTTAGGAGGGTTGATTTGTTGGTTTGGGGGTACAAAGAGCGACGTTTGTCAGCCATGCTGGAGAAAGTTTCCACTTTTTTGTTTATGTAGCTTTGTCACAGGCAACAACACATTATTTTTTATTTTGATAGTTCAGATGTGATGGTGGGTTTTTGTGATATAGTTCTCTATATTTTGAATGTGCATTTCATTTTCTTTTGTATTTTTTGATGTAAAAAAGTAGGTTATGAAATTATTTTTAATGATATCATTTTGATAGTTGATGCTTCATATTAATTGTTGGGTCATATATGATGATCTATTTCAAAAAATTAAAGCAATATTAGTGAGGTTTCTAAAACATATCTCTAACTCTTCTAAAGCTTAAATGTTAAGAAAATTGTACTGTCATCGCGTTGGGTTCAAGATATATTTTTTTACCATAGTAATTTTATTATTTTTTGCAATTATCTTAGCTCAAATGTAATTTTTTTGTAAATTACTATCACAAACGCTTAGCTCGCACATCGTGCGGGTTTACACCTAGTATACATATAATAATACGACACCTCACTATTCAACTTATGTGTGATGCATACTCTGCTATCAAGTCTAGGTACATTTCGTAATCAAATAAGGACAATCGGTTCGATATTTCCCTCGAACCATAAATACAAATCACACATATTGGAGGCGAACATAGTTTCAACCAGGCCTATAGGTTACACACATACCTATGCACCCATATGACTGTCAGCACTATCATTCTTACATATAGCTCGTACCTAGGTTCTATGTTCTGAGGTACCAAATCTAAAATCCCTCAATTGGGATCATTTGGATAAGACTGTACCCTTTCAAAAACCTCCCACGATAGCAAGTAGCGTAGGTATGTCATACACATAATAAATTAATCATACAATAGGCATTCATCTCACCTATAAATTTTATAACATAGATATAGGTATTCTCACATCCCATATCCTAAGTCCCATAAGTAGTATATTATTATCCCGAATATCCTACGTTTAATTGAATTAAAACTTCACTTTTTATTGTACGCTCTTAAGTATTATTCACCATTCAAAGTGTACTTAATGTTCTACCCATAATATCAGTAGGTAACTCACTATATCCTACTGGTCTAAACTATCATTATCCTTAAATTCCCAGGACCGAATTGTTCTATAAATTAGGCAATTCTCTCATGTTAACCTAATTACGTTTATCCCTAAAGTTACCATTATGAAATCAAGCCTAATACCCAACCTAGGCCAACAGGTCTTCTAACATAAGTCCAAGAATTTTAAAATAGTTCCCAAAAATAAATTCCAGATGATTTTCTAACCATAATTAACAAAAGAAGGAAATCTGGGCAAGACTGGGCAACCGAATCGATTCGTCTTCCTACTGGTCTGGCGAAATTATGCATTACTATTCATTCGGGTTTCATCAATTTCCAACCCCAAATCCTAATTTTAATCATCCTAAATGCTAATTCTACCTTACCAAATGTTATACTATCACATATAAACAAAAACAAATGATTAAAGATCACAATCTCATCAAAGGACATCAATTTATTGGGTTTAATTCAAGAATAGCCATAATGAACCCTAAGTTGTCATCTTTTTCAAAAACTTCCATAAGAACTCAGATTTATTCACCATTATAGATCAAATTTCGTGGGTAATCATCTACTTATCATGGGGAATTGATCCTACATAATTTCCAATCTCCAATTATGATTTAATTTCTCCAATTTCATCAATTTAATACATAGTTCATAGTCAATTCCAACTAACATTAACATGGGTGTTATTATTGCTCTAATTAGGCAAGATCAAACACTTGCCTTGTAAAAGTAGGTCTGGTCCGTTGGGGAAGATGATGGATTGGATTTCCTCCTCCTCCAATCTATACTCCGGTGGTGGTGCTACTAAGTGGTGGTTCTAGCCTTGGCTTCTCCTTCCTCTTCCTCCTATGGCCTCTCTGTGGCTCTCCTCTAATTCTTACGTAGTTTTAATCTAATACCATTTTCCCCAATCAGATATAAGACTTAGAAATTTCGTGTATACTATTCACCCAAAAATACAAATTACCAAAATGCCTCCCGAGATGCCTGTTAAGCCTAAAATTACCCCGAGACCTAAATTAAACCCTCGGGTAGACTTTTTTGACTATCTTGACCCCTACGGACATGTTGACGCACTCGAAATGACCATTTGGGAGACTAATAAATAATTTACTTATTATTTCATTAATTTAGTCCCGGCATGACTGACACGCGCATCATAACTTAATTACCGTACTTGTCGTATTTCTCACTCGCGACGATTGTTATAAATTAATAATCATAATCATATTCACAACCATATATTATTTTATTCGCTCAGTAATATCCAATATAATTCTCACTAATAAATACTAACTCTTATCTCGCTAGTTAATATTTATTTTAATCCGAATTAATTATCAATTAATTTCCCATATTTAATTTAATTAGTCCCATGTTTTAAAACTCATAAAAATTTCAGGGTATTACAATAGGTCGTTTATTTAGTGCACCATGCCACATGCTACTATTTCAGGTCGTTTCTTGTCTGGTTCTAACGAGATGTCAATGTCGTTCAAACAACCAGGCATTATCGTTTGAATGACCCAGTTTGACTTTTTGAGTCTTCTTTCTATTTTTATAGTTACTTCGTATATATGCTGATATTACATTTGTGGTACATCTAGGTTGTTCTCGACAATTTTCATGCAGTTGATTTTATTATTCCTGCTTTGATTTTTATGCAACATTAATATTACTTAAGTCATATCTTTCCTGATATTGCTGATTTATTTCTGTGACTATTAGCTAGATGCGATTTGGTATATATTCTGATTATTTTTAGCTGGCTACATTTGTTTATCTAGCATGAGAATAATAGGACACTACTAGATACGATGATGTTTGTTTATCTTTCTCACTAGTTGTCTATTCGAGACAAAAAGGGGGAGAGATAGTATGTACTGTAAGGGAGTTTTATGTATGAGCACAAATGTTTTATTGATATCAAGTTTTGATCGTACTGTATACATATTGGTATCATTGATTCGCGCTATATTAAAGGATGTGTATACAAAATGGTATCGTATGTTTTGCTCACAGGATTAACAAATGGTTTGGTTTACAATTTGGTATCATTTTGATTATATTTCATTTGTACCTCTTCACATGGTATTTGTTTGTTTCTCATGTGTAGTGATTATTCAGAGATTCGAGATTTTATGACTACATCACATGAAGACAGATCATGCTGTCGGTCCGACATTTGCTTACTATATCATGTCCTATGTTTTTTTGGGTTTTATGGTATGGGATTTAGGTCAAACGACTTGACGACCCGACTTAGGCATTTCACTGTTTTGGTTTTGTCACGGAGTAGAAAAATAAGGAGATTTGTATAAATAAATTTCCAAATACTATCAATTTGTATGTATTGGCCTTATTTCGGACAAAAACCAATTTGAGTCAAAGATAAATTTTTACTTGTCACGATTTTCACATAGTCTATGACATGTTGTTTTGAAGACGTAGCGACCAAGCTTCAAAGATAGATCATCCCGGGTTTATTGGTGCACGTTTTACGTCTTCATATCATATTACATTATGCGTATCTCTCAGGTATGAACGTGTAATGTTTATGGGACTCGATAAATATGTTTTAAGGATGTTATTTTCATTAAAAATGATTTAAAAATGTTTTAAACTTCGTTTATTCTTAGATAAATACGTTTGTAGTTGTATGAATATTTTCCTTGAGTTTAGAAGGATCAAACGACATTGATTGTTGTTCTAAAGATATCAGCAGATTGCTCTAATGACATGCTTATCTCATTTAAATGAGATTTGCAGGTTCGTTCTAACCACATGGTGATAGCTTTCAGACGACTTTTTCGACTTAATGTTTTTTATATAAGGCATTTTTTGCTCAGAATATAGAGGTGTGGAGAACCAAAATTATAGAACAGAAACCCTTCTTTTTTCTGCATTTGTTTACAAAGGTTTTCAATGTTAAAAACATCCTTTGTGTTTACAAGATTCAAGCTTTCATAACCATTGTGTTTAGAGATTTTGTTTGTGCACTATTGGTTTATTCTTCCATCATTGAAGAACTTTTTTTCGTGCAGTGGACTTCGTACATGCTGATTGTGGTGAAAAAGTGGTGGACTCCATATTCTGAATCGTAGACGATTGTCGTAGCTGTATGGATGGATATCGAGGCACACATGGACTCGTGTGCTGTGGACCTGGCGTAGGTGAACTCATGCATTGCACTGTGGAGGAGCGGTTGAAGTATAGAAGGGCGTCAAGACTTGTGGGGGATCGAGTCATTGAGTAAGTCCATTGTGTGTACTTTGTAAAATCGTATCATAGTGATTGTCTGGCTTGCGCCGTCCGGAGTTTTTCCCTTAGTAGTTTCCTCGTACATCGGCGTTGCGTGTTTTTGTGGACTTGATTTACTTTATCTTGTTTAATCTCACATAGATGCATGTTTAGGATTAAGAAGATAAAATTGATTTAATTAGAGGTGGTTCACAAAATTGGTGCATATTAAAATCGAAAGAAGTTTTTTATTAAAAATTGTTTTCACCTAAAAGACACATGGAAAAGGGCCTCTACAAGAAATATTCATCAAAGGTGACATATCAAGCACATTTCACCACAAGCTTTGAAAAAAATATGAAATTGAAGTCATTCAAAATCGTTCAAGTGACAACCTAACTGATCTTGTCACCAAGTTACTACCAAAAATAACATTTCCAAAACTTGTGTACGAGATTTGAATGCGACTCCACTAATAAAAAATGAACATACTAACTAATCAGGGAGAGAATACAAGAACATGTTACTTGAGACATATATGTGTTGTACTATTTTTCCTTTAATTAGGCTTTGTCTCTCTCAATTTTTCTAGTAAATATATTAACTAGACAACATTAAGCACGTTCAACACCGATTCAATGATTACAAAAGTAGTATTTTTTATTCACTTTGATTTTTTTTCCATTGGGTTCCCTTTAGTAAGGTTTCAATGAGAGAACGATTATTGAGTGCGTTGAGTGGTGAAAATTGTGTACATACAAGGGGAAGTGTTGTAATTAACTAGATTTGTGTAGATGTCCACATTTAGTTAGGACTACTATTGTACATTGTCTCATAGACACTTTCGTACTATAAATAAGGGGCGGTCGTCTCATTATTGACACATCAACGAATAAAAAACTTTCTTCTGCTTTAATGTTATCTGTCTAACCAATTATACATACATGCATACATATATATATATATATATATATATATATATATACACACACACACACACTGACACACACAACACACACATGGGAATAAAAAGTGTGTACAAAGTATCAATAAATCTGGGTCGATTTATGATTTTCATGTGTTGGCCGTGACACGCTGACATGAGATGTCGAGATTGTTGATTGTCTTATGGATGTGATTATGCGCCAGCGACACTAATCAATCGCGACACGCCAAATCAGCGTGTCACGAACGACACATGGAAATTATGAGTAGGCGCATAAGGACTCATAAAGTATTCCATTAGTACTTATGTATGCAGTGTCATGGGATTCATGTCCTCCTAATAAATTCGCAACTGCAATGGTCTGTGTAATTTTTGCTCCCACACAAGTGTACAAGTGTATTTAGACATTGTACAAACATCACATGAAATATACAAAAAATAAATCAAGGCTTCTGCTTTCAAGAGTAATAATTCATCATATTGATTGATACACCACCAGGAACTCATACATGACTACATTTATTGCAGATGAGCTAATCACTGCAAGAATATAGGACCCTTTTATCCTCAGCGTGACACATTATAACCACCTCCAAAATTAATGAAACTCACGGGCTTCTCTTCAAACCAGAAACTGAAACTACTTCAACTCCCACCGAAACTATTGAATGAAAATATATCAAATAACATCTAATTAATATAATAGGGTAGACTATTTCCAGGCTTGTTTTTGCTGCCTCCAGTAGATACGTAGCCATCAAAAGTTGAAACTTGTTGAGCTGACTGCCAAATCTTTGTCAAAGGGACACACGGATAGAAAATCAAAAACAAGCGTGGAAATAGCAATCTCCTGTTAAAGAAAATCTGGGGGAATAAATTAACAAAAAACAAAGAACTATATTTAGTGGTTCCATTTGCGGATGGTGTTCAAGAAAGGAACGAAAAGGGCAAGATATAGATTCAAGAAACACGTATATATGGTAAGTGGTGGTGAAGAAATTGGTTTAGTTTCATCAGTTATGAAGTGGGTTGGGCCCCGAGGGGACTAATCTCTTGTCTACACCATATCTTGGATCAATTTCATCAGGTGGTGGGAAGTGGTGTATTCTGTGTTGGAAGCACAAAAGAGGTGGAGTTGAGGTAGAGAATGTGTTGCAAGAAAGGTGGTGGTGTCGGCGGTTACTAACTATGGTTTCTCGAGAAGTTGGGTTGGAGAATTCGGTGGCTGTTGCGAGCATAAGTAGTTGGAAAATTAACAAAACGAGAAGGGTGTAACAAGATTGGATGTTTGGAGAGGGAGAGTACTTCATGGTGCTTTTGTTTGGGAGAGGAAGAGAGAGTGAGACAAGTCTGTGATGTTATTTTGGAAGGTAGAGTTTATAGCAAGGGCAAGAGACGCTCGATGAAGCTAATTAACGAACAAAACTGTGGTCACCACTCCACATGGACATCTTCTCATAAAATGAGTCACGTTTATGTATTCCTAGACTCTAGAATTGTGCTGGGTGAGTCGGGTTTGGAGTGTTCAGATTCAGTCTGAATTCACTTATTCATGTTTAAGTCCGAATTATTTTTTCTATTTAGGGCCAAGCTCACCTCATAAATATTACGAGCTTCGGGTCCGATTTTGGGCAAGCCCGATTTCAATTTTTTTTGTTAAAAAAGTTTGAATTAATTTTTTTTTCTTGTACTTCCATTATAGACAACATTACACATTAAAATCTAATTGATATTTCATGAAATAAAATATATAATTATGAAATGTATTAAATTAAAACAAGAGAAATAAGAGTGAAAATCTACAAATGCGCATTAAATTTCATACATTCAGCAAAATTTGATCACTAACAAAGGCCTATTGTGACTTGAGCAATTATTAAATCAAATACCCATAATGAGATTAACAATAAAATCATAGAATTGAAAATCACATGTAATCTAATGTATTATGACAAATGATTTAAAAAAAAATAGAAAATGAAATAAAAGAACGAAACCTAATTAAACAACGTTAACTTATTTATTTATAAATATGAAATTCGGGCTTCGGGCCCAATTCGGGCTTGGCATAATTCGGCTCAAGATCGGCTCGAAATTCATCCGGGCTTGAAACTTTGGCTTAGGCTCGGCTCGGCTCGGCTCGGCTCGGCTCGGCTCAAACTCAAATAAAGTTGGGTCCGAAAATAGCGGGCCGAACGGGCGGACTTCGGGTCTCGGGTGCCCAATTTACAGCCCTACTTATACAAATGACGGAGGACATAATTTAACATGCTATTATTCATCTTTCAATGTAAATTTATATTTTAAGCTCAAAGTGAAGTGCCCAAATTAGGAATTAGGATTCTATCCATTAGTTATATTTACCAAGTATACAAAAATTAGGTATCAAAAGATTTTTTTTATTTCATTATTAAATCTCATAATTTTTTTTTTTGCTTCAAAAAGTTCTATTAGAAAACATGCAGGGAATATCTACTATATGTATAAATAATACCTATTAAAGAAAAAAATATTTTGATAAAATCAACGGATAATTTTTTTATGCAAATAGACTTGCTTGTCTAGCACCCTTTAGAAATTGCAAGGCCCTTACCAGCACTCATTTTAAATGGACCAATAAAATTATGTCTAGTTTATAGTTAAAATATTTATGAATTTAAAATAAAATTGATTATAAAGTAACACTAATTATATGCCATTCACGCTAAAGTGACTGAACCTCAAATCAATTTGTGTTTTTAGTTAAATATAACTATTTGCATACTTACATAACTTTATGTGTATTATTTAGTGATTTTTTTTAATTTAGAGATAACTATTTGAGCACAAATAATGAAAAATTAAAGAATTGGCTCAAAAACTTTATGATAAAAATTAGTTCTTAGATTTTATTTAGTTAAACTTAATATAGAAGGTCATGCATATTATACTTTTTACCAATTGGTATATAAGTTATAACTATACAACTATCACCCTTTAGATTTTTGAACAAAGAAAATCTTCTCTATCAACCCAAATCAATTTTTTTTTTTTAGAGGAGGAACAAACTTGCACCATGCGTAATTGGAACAAGGAAGCTATTAAATGTCAATTTCAAATTTCAAGGATGTCAGCAATCTCAAAGGTTTAGAAAGTGTTTAAAGTGTTTGGTTTACTCAAAATTCATGGAAAAAAAGTTTGATATTTCTTTTGATATCTTGAAAATGTGATTGGTCAATGTTATTGACACGACCCACATTACTTGTGGAAAAGGTTCGCGCCAATGGCGTTGACCAATCACATATTCAAAATATCAAAAGACATCAAACTTTTTCTTAAATTCACCATGTGTGACTTGAGATATCAACTACATTATATATATATATATATATATATATATATATATATGTGTGTGTGTGTGTGTGTGTGTGTGTGTGTGTGTGTGTTAACATATTTATTTAGTTCCTAACTTAAGTGATTACACAAATTATGATGTTAAAAAAAATGACAAAAAAATAGAAATAGAACATTAAGTAAATAAAAATAAAAATGAACCCAAAAGATTCAATTTCATTTGATAAAATTAAGCACCCAAAATTGAATTATTAATGCAAATAAAGAGAAACAATATTAACAATGTTCAAAAGATGAAAATGTACATAGGGTGTCTGCAAAAAGCATAGTAAACTTTTAATTAAAAGGAAACCTATAGACACTAAGAGCCCGTTTGGTTTGTAACTAAAATTTTATTTTCTGTGTTTAAATGTAATTCTGATAAAAATATGCGTTTGACATACTTGTTTTTAAATACTAAATTATAATATTTTTGTGTTATAATCATGTTTTTCATAAAACAACAAAAGGGTATTTTATAACTTCTGTTTTTTATTTTTCAACTCAAAATTATTCATTCTTAATATTTTAATATATTTATACCTTAATATATAATATACATACATAATACATTAATATGTATGTAATTCTTATAAATAAAAAATATATATGTACATGTGCACAAAATTACTTATATTTGTATTTTACTAAATTATATAATATACAAAGATATATATGTTAAATAATATTATTAATAGATGCGTGATACTTATATATAGTTTTATACATGTATTATTAATGCATGGAATAATATAAAATACACATATAATACATATGTATTAAAAAATATTATCAATTCATGTATGTATATAATTTTATAATGAATTATACATGCGATATCATTATATAGACATTATGGGTATCCGAAATTGGAATGATGGGCCTAGACGAGTAGCCCAATTGTATTGGCTCAAAGTCCAGACCCCCCATATCTTAATCGGTTATGGTTTAGTCTTCTCCCACGTTCCCATTAAGAGGGGTTCTAGGAGAAAATGGAAAATGTGGGGGAGTCCAACACCCCCACTCCCTGAAAATGAACATGTATATAATAAACCCTAGGTCCGGGGCATAGGAGACACTATATTCTCTGTAATCACTCTCCGGAGTATATAGAAATAATACTGACTGCACCACCGTGGACGTAGGCACCTTTGTTGAACCACATACATCTCTTGTTGTGTGATTGGCATTTTGTATTCCTTTTCTGCTTGGTGATTGTGCTTCTCTTATCTCTTTGTGTTGAATAATAATTGTCACCACAATTGGCGCCGTCAGTGGGAACGTTTATCTTCCCTGAGAAAGCCCACACCCAGAAAAGAGTTCGAAATGTCTGGTCACAGTAGTAATGCTCCCCAGGTAGGGGATATCCAAGAACCACCTGCTCCTCGCAGGATTAGATCTGAAGTTCGGCGTTCAGATCAGAGGGCTCTCTTAAAAAGACCAGCCTCAGAAGAAAGCCAAGGACCAACGAGGTCCACACAGATATCCAGGCTAATTGATGCATATGAGGCGAGGCTCCACGAGCAAAGGGAGTCTTCTCGTAAGCAAGAAGCTGAGAATGCTCGCCTCAAAAGAAGATTAGAAAGAATGTAGAGAGAACTCTATCGTGGTACCAAGAGACCTCCATACCGCACTCCTAGCCCTCAAGGGAGCAAGTCTCGCAGCCGAGGAAGGAGCCCCAGGAGCGGATCCCAGAAAGTTGAGGGAAACGAGTCAGAGGATGACTTGCTCGAGCGACTGCGACTAGCTCGCAATCACAGGAGCCCGGATCGCAGCAACGAGAACATACGAAGTCTGGTCCGAAGGGAGATGGACCAACACCCTGCACATCACGGTACCAGATCGACCCGAGAACTCGCTAGGCGAGCTCTCAAAACTCCGATGAAATCACCTTTCTCGAGGGAAATAGAGGAAGAGGAAGCCCCTAAGAAGTTTGCTATTCCAAGGTTCAAAATTTATGATGGTAAAACTGATCCCATTGATCACGTCAGGCAGTACCGGCAGGCCATGACTCTCTGGAATAATCGAGACGCACTAATGTACCGAATTTTCCCCTCGAGCCTGCATGACGTGGTGCAGAAATGGTTCGAAAGGCTCCCCCACCAGTCCATCAGGAGTTTCAAGTCCCTGGTCGAGCTCTTTACTACCCGATTCATTACCAGTAGCTCCCATCCCAAAAGGATGGATGTTTTGCTGACAATGAAAAAGACGCCTCAAGAGACCCTCCGAGACTACGCGAAGAGGTACTGAGAGTTATTCAACGAGGTGGAGGACTGCTCGGAGCAAGTGGCAGTGGCCTCTTTCAAAATTGGGCTACCCAGCTCTTCCCTTCTGTACTAGTCCCTGACGAAAAAAGAAGCCATGACCATCGACGACCTAATGGCTCGCATCGAGAAATATGCCAAGGTGGAAGATGTGACCTGCCTCAGCACAGGGGAAAACGGTCGAACTAAGCTTGCTGCCAAGGGCAGTGACAAGACTGAGAACCAGAAGAAAGGAGGAAAAAATAAGGGCAAAAATGGCTCCAAGAACGGAGGCAACAATGATGTGTCGAAAGCATTTCAGGCGGTCAACATCGTCTTCAAAGAACCAATTTATAAAATTCTTGCAAAAATCAAAGACGAGCCATTTATTAAGTGGCCCAGGAAGATGGGAGGAGATCCCTCGAAGAGGAACAACGCGCTGAGATGCGTTTTTCACAAAGAGAGAGGACACAAGATTGAGCATTGCAAAGCTCTTAAGTCCCACCTCGAAGAGTTGGCCCAGTCGGGGCATCTGAACGAATTAGTGGAAAAAAAGGCAGAGAAAGTTGCTGCCCATAGAGAAGCAAGGCCTGACAATGTACTCGAAGACGATGCCGGCCATGAATTCACAGTAATTCATGGGGCATCTGACGTGAAACAGATCCAGTGAAATATAACTCGAATGGAGGTAAAAAAGATTACAGTGGTGATGCAAGCTTTTCAGATCGATCCAGCGAAGACGCTGTCAAGAAAATGCCGACGAACAGATGACGTCGACTATAGTAAGCATATCGTGTTTACAGAGGAAGATATAGTGGGAGTAAGAACCCCACATCATGATGATATGATCATTACTCTTAGAATAGCTAACTATGACATCGATAAGTTACTGGTCGACCAAGGAAGCTCGTCCGAGGTAATGTACCTCGACCTATTCAGAAAATTGAAGTTAAGCATCGCCGACCTAAAGGAAGCTACTGTCCCTTTAGTTGGCTTCGCTGGGAAAGTGACCATGCCCTTGGGAAAGATCGTGTTTCCAGTAAGGTAAGGACATGTTTCTAAAATGATCGAGTTTCTGGTGGTCAACATTGACTCGCCGTACCAGGCTATGCTCGAAAGAGGATGGCTGCACGCGATGAAGGCAGTCTCCTAGACATACCATCAGAAGCTCAAATATGTGACCGAGAGAGGAGTAATGGAGATCCATGGCGATTAAGCGATGGCAAGAAGGTGCTTCATAGCAGCTATCCACCCAAAACCACAGAAGAAGGTTGACAAATCTAGTGAGAAGGTTGAACAACAAGGAGGTCTGATACCTTCGAAATAGCAATTAAAATATGGAAGGCCCGGAGTAGAGGAGACCAGGCTCCTCCCCTCTGAACGTGTCATCGAGGACCTGGAGGAAATCACAGCTGGAGATTGCGATGACAATAGGATCTTCTTGATTGGAGCTTCTATCACAGATCAGGAGAAGAAGGAATTGATGACCCTGCTAAGGAACAATATAGACGTCTTTGCATGGGAACTATACGAGCTGCCTGGAATTGATCCTAGTATGGTTTGTCATCAGCTGCACGTCGATTCCACCTTTAAACCAATCACGCAGAAGGCACGATGAACTGCACCCGAGAAGGCAAAAGCCGTGGAAAAAGAAGTGGAAAAACTGCTGGATGCAGGATCCATACGGGAGGTACAATTCTCCAAATGGTTATCCAACCCAGTAGTGGTTCCAAAAAGCAACGAGAAGTGGAGAGTTTGCATCGACTTCACTGACCTCAATAAAGCATGCCCTAAAGACAGTTTCGCCCTCCCAAAAATTGATCAACTGGTAGACGCCACTGCAGCTCACGAGAGAATGAGTTTTCTGGACGCATACTCAGGATATCATCATATCCCTCTGTATACCCCAGACCAGGACAAAACAGCATTAATCACCACAGTTGGGTTATACTGCTACAAGGTCATGCCCTTCGGGCTAAAAAACACAGGGGCAACCTACCAGCGGCTGGTCACCAAGATGTTCAAGGACCAAATGGGAGACACCATGGAAGTCTACATCGACGATATGCTTGTCAAGATCAGGAAGAAAGAAAACCACCTCTCGGACCTATCAAGAACCTTCGAAATCCTCAAGAAGTACCGAATGAAACTTAACGCGAGCAAGTGCTCTTTCGATGTCCAGTCAGGAAAATTTCTTGGGTACTTGGTCAGCAAGAGAGGCATCGAGTCTAACCCAGACCAGATCGATGCAATAAAAATGGTACAACCTCCTCGAACAATTCGTGATGTACAAAATCTCACTGACATGCTCACTGCCCTGAACCGTTTTATATCAAAGTCCTCTGAGAAGTGCAAATCGTTCTTCCAGCTCCTGAAGGGAAACAAAACGATAGAATGGAATCAAGATTGCTCACGGGCATTGGATGAACTCAAGGCTTACCTTAGCTCCCCACCACTACTCATCATACCATAGGAAACAGATTCCCTGTACTTATACCTCTCCGTTTCCGACCACACTGTCAGTTCTGCATTAATGTGCGAAAAAGCAGGAATCCAGCACCCCATTTATTACGCGAGCAAAAATACTAATGGCTAGCTTCGAAGAAATTAATGTCCAGTACTTTCCCAGAGGACAGAATAACCATGCTAACGCCCTAGCAGCCCTGAGTTCAGTAGTCGATTCTGACTTAAAAAGAATAATCCCCATTGATTTCCTCGCTCATCCGAGCATTAACCGTAATAGCAAGCCGCCAGGCGCAGAGCAGGTGCTCCAAGTGGAGTCAACACCCAGCTGGATGGACCCTTTAAGGGACTATTTGAAGGATGGCAAGCTCCCTGATGATAAGAAGATTGCTCACCAGATAAGAGTCAAAGCTGCTCGCTTTCACTTATCTCCAGAAGGTAATCTATATAAGAGATCCTTTTCCATGCGTTCACCCAAGGAATGTCGAGCAAGTTCTACAAGAGCTTCACGAGGGAATCTGTGGAAGCCATATTGGAGGAAGGTCTCTGGCTTTTCGAGCAATTAAGGAAGGCTATTGGTGGCCATATATGCAAAGAGACTCTGCGATGTATGTTTGCAAGTGCCTGAAATGCCAACTTCACACTCCTATGGTCCACCAACCTGCTAGCGACCTAAAATCACTGTCCAGCCCATAGCCATTCGCCCAATGGGGAATGTACATCGTAGGACCACTTCCTACCACCACCGGCAATCGTAAATATCTGTTGGTCGCAACTGACTACTTCACCAAATGGATCGAGGCGGAACCCCTAGCGAACATCTGAGATGCAGATATGATAAGGTTCATATGGAAAAATATAATCACCCATTTTGGCTTCCCCAGAACCATCATCACTGATAATGGAACGCGGTTCGAGAGCGACTCTTTTCAGAGTTTTTATAACGAGCATGGAATCAGACACCATTTCAGCTCGGTGGCCTATCCTCAGAGCAATGGCCAAACCGAGGCTTCCAACAAAACAGTGATCAACGGATTAAAAAAATGATTAGAGCAAGCCAAAAGCGCATGGGTAAATGAGCTACCACATATTCTATGGGCTTACCGTACTACTCCACGATGAGCGACAGGGGAAACCCCATTCTCATTGACGTATGGGACGTAAGCAGTCATCCCCTTGGAAGCAGGCTTACCAATAATGAGGTCCAGACTTGTCGATCAGGGCAATAATGATGCAGCATTGCTCACCAAGCTCAACCTAGCCGATGAACACCGCGAGCTGGCCCTAGTAAAACTAGCAAGCTATCAGCAATAGCTCGCAAGGCACTACAACAAGAAGGTTAATCCAAGGACATTCTGAATTGGGGACTATGTCCTGAGGAAAGTCTTAGGCAGCACAATAAAACCATCAGACGACAAGCTAGGGCCAAACTGGGAAGGATCATTGAAGATAACTAAAGATGATCTGCAGGGAGCCTATCACTTGGAAACGATGGAAGACAGAGAGATACCTGAGTGTGGAATGCAGCCAACCTTAAGAAATTCTATTTCTAGATTCTTCTTTTGATCTTTAATTATGAAACTGGATGTTCATTTCCTTATCATTAATGAAAAGTTGTTTGGCAATTGCATTCTACGAAGTATCAGTTAACTAATTTGTATTTTACGAGGTGTCAATATATAAACTTTATAACCCACACACCTTTTCCAAGTAACAGGCACACTGATCATTACACTATAGCAGGGAAATGACCCTCCTCAGGTTTTCGTTATGAAATATGAAAGACCTCTTAGCATTGCCCCTGGAAATATATGAAGCCCTACAAGAGATCCTTAGGCAATATGGCCAAGTCAAAATTGGTCACCAAATAATGTTTGGTTGAATAAAATCCTGATCGGATAGAGCATCCAACACCAGGTGTGTCCTCGTCAATTGCCACACTTAGGCCTAAGGGAGTGTGACGACACAACCTAAAAGGTAAAGTGAGGCAGAATGGTATCTCGTTGGCATACTGAACTGAAAGGACACTTACTTGATAATGCGAACATACAAATCTAGTCAGCCAAGATAAGCTCAAGATTTTTGAGCGAAGATGTGGAAAATATAAGACACTTGTTTAGTCGGCAAATTTGCCCAAAACATAAATTTTATATTAATTCATCACATTTACAGCAAATACAATACATGTTTAATCGGCGAGCTCGCCCAAAACATCGACTTTACATCACTTCAATACAAAATACACAGAGTTACTACTGAGAGAATCTTAGTGAGGGTGAGGCCTCTGAGCAAGATAATCAGCCACTTGATCTCTTCGACCATCATCGGGTGGGGGAACTAACTCTTCCTGGACTTCGTTCGCATCCGACTCCAATAGTTACCGAGGGATGGCATCAATGGGTATCCACTGATCATCTCTCCGAAAGGGGTTAGGCATTCGAGTGGAAGGAGATATTTCATGCCAATACCAGAGCATTGAGTTCCTTGGAACTTGCATCTCTCTCAAGGCACTCAACTACCCCTGATGAAGGCGAGCTCTTCAAACTCTATTAGCCTCGTTGGAGCATCTAGCCAACCCTGATTGTAACCATCGACCCACACTCATCGAGGTCCTTTTTTAAATAAATGCCTCAACCGGGTGACGTCCCTCTAGAGCCCAACAACAATCACATACGCTCACTGGACATCACCACGAAGCTCTTCCATTTCCCTAGCTGAACTCTTGATGCTCCTGCCAGCCCGCGAAACGGTATGGGTAGAGCCTCGCAGCACAGGAGGAACGTCTTTCAAGCCAGTTTTAGCTCGCGATGAGGAAGAACCTCGTAATACTGTAGGAGCGGTTCTCGACGCATGCTCCCTAAGTCACGAGATCTCTCTCCTCAAAGCTTCGTTCTCCTACTGAAGAATCTCCCCAACCTAGTTGATCTCAGAAGCATCTAGAAGCTTCGCTCTTAATGTATTCACCTTCTCCTGGACTGAGGCACTAACTTCCTCCATCTCTTGGATCCTGTCCTTCAGTTTAACAACAAGCTCAGTCTTCTCTATGAAGCGGTTGTTCCTTAATCACAGTGATTTGCAAATCATCACAAAGGTATGACGAACTTTAGAGCTCACATCAGGTCCAAGCATTCTTCCCAATTGAGAAGTGACTGGTATATAATCATTAACATCAATCGACTATAAGCAATAAAAAGTCAATGGGAAGAAAAATAAATTAGTGCACTGGGGAAAAGAAACCTTTTCATTTCATTAATAAGGGTCAAAGTACATCGAGCAGCAAAAATGAAAATTATAAGAAAAGATACAAAGTAGTCTTAGAAGTAAATTAACTAGCAACCTCAGGCTTCCCAGAAGTAGCTGGCTGCTTTCCCTTGTCAGCAGCAGTAGAAGTATCCCCCTCCATAGGGATAACCTCTGTCGCTTGGGCAGGGAGAACATCGACAGGAATCGTCTGGGAGGCAGGGTCAACGCCTTCGATGGCTGGCGAAGGGGTTTACTCCACAATTGGCTTCGAACTTGGGTCATGCTCGTCGAATAAAGGAGAGGCGACATCGACACCAGCGGCTATGAGGGCCTTGTTCCAACCTTTCTTAAAGTTCAGATGGTTAATGTAGCCTATCTGAACCTCGGCATCTTCATATGCAGCAGCCCACCCGGAGTTATAAGAGTCCTCCTTGATGGTAGCTGCCTGAGAATCCTTTTCTTTTAGCTGCTCAGTCAGCACCCTATTCTCCTCTATAATGGCCAACTTGCTTGAGCAGACCAGGTCATAGGCCTGCCTCAGCTCGTTCAACTCTTTAACCTCTGCATCCCTCTCTCGATTGGAATTGACAAGGGCCAAGTCAGAAGAAGCTCGGGCAGCGTCAGCAGTCTTCAGATCAGCCTCCAGTTGAGTGCCCCTCACTTTCAAGGTAGCATTTTGCTGCTCCAACTCACTGTTCCTGCTCACCATCTCGTCGCGAGAGCGATAGAGCACGGCGAAGTCAGTCACAAACTACAAAAACAAAAAAGACATCAAGAAAAGGAAAAGGTCTTACCAAGTCTAGCCTCTGGCTAGCTTGTAGGGCCAATTGATCAGACCCCAGCGCCTTTTGACGATCTGCAGGAAGAACTGTCCTCTCGAGCAGCGCAGGGGCCAATTGAGGAGAAAGGGCAACTGAGGTCCCCTCGGGCAATGCGAACATAGGGACTAAGGCCTGCCCAGCCTTCTTCCTCGATTCCATCTTTCTACTCTCCTCCTCTTTCTCTTTCTCTTTCTCCATTCTCCTCTTCTCCTCCATCCTCTTCTTCTCCTCTATCTTCTTTCTTTTCTCTTACTTTTCTCTTTCTCTCTCTCTCTCTCTCTCTCTCTCTCTCTCACCTGTTCTTCTTCTTTCCTCTTCCTCTCCTGCTCTTGAGAAGAAGACCGAGAGCCAGTAGCTATAGCCCCAGAGCTGGACTTTTGCTTCTTCGACCTCTGAGCAAGGAGCACATGATCATCGTCATCATCATCGTCCCGGATCAAATTTTTGCTTTGAGGAACCATCTCCTCGCTTGAACTGTTGGACGTGCTCGAAGATTCTCGAGCTTCAGAAATTTCCTCTTAGTCAGAAGAACTATCACCACTGGAGCTCCCCTTGATAAAATTGCCTTTAACACCGCCTACGATATCACTCTCAGAACTGCTCTCCTCCTCGTCCAACTGAATAGGATCAGCAACAGTTTCTTCAGAGGTATCAAATTTAGGAATACTATCTATCGGCCTCGCTATAAAGTTAGAACCAACGTTTTTGTACTCGAGTAAGAAAATAGCAGACCAGGGATGCTCGCCGTCGGCTAAGGGCTCCCTGATATTCCAGGCCTTGACCAATTCAGAAAGACGAACCTCGCTGAGAGCAGGTTCCAAGTTCTTCGACCCCGCTGAAGAAAAAATAGGACAAGTCAAAAAGATCACAAATCAGTAAAGAAATTGAAAGAACAAAGCAAAGACTACCTATATATTCTTCCCCATAAAAGGGAACATAGAACCTATCAGACCTCGGCTAATGTAGCCTATCTGAACCTCGGCATCTTCATATGCAGCAGCCCACCCGGAGTTATAAGAGTCCTCCTTGATGGTAGCTGCCTGAGAATCCTTTTCTTTTAGCTGCTCAGTCAGCACCCTATTCTCCTCTATAATGGCCAACTTGCTTGAGCAGACCAGGTCATAGGCCTGCCTCAGCTCGTTCAACTCTTTAACCTCTGCATCCCTCTCTCGATTGGAATTGACAAGGGCCAAGTCAGAAGAAGCTCGGGCAGCGTCAGCAGTCTTCAGATCAGCCTCCAGTTGAGTGCCCCTCACTTTCAAGGTAGCATTTTGCTGCTCCAACTCACTGTTCCTGCTCACCATCTCGTCGCGAGAGCGATAGAGCACGGCGAAGTCAGTCACAAACTACAAAAACAAAGAAGACACCAGGAAAAGGAAAAGGTCTTACCAAGTCTAGCCTCTGGCTAGCTTGTAGGGCCAATTGATCAGACCCCAGCGCCTTTTGACGATCTGCAGGAAGAACTGTCCTCTCGAGCAGCGCAGGGGCCAATTGAGGAGAAAGGGCAACTGAGGTCCCCTCGGGCAATGCGAACATAGGGACTAAGGCCTGCCCAGCCTTCTTCCTCGATTCCATCTTTCTACTCTCCTCCTCTTTCTCTTTCTCTTTCTCCATTCTCCTCTTCTCCTCCATCCTCTTCTTCTCCTCTATCTTCTTTCTTTTCTCTTACTTTTCTCTTTCTCTCTCTCTCTCTCTCTCTCTCTCTCTCACCTGTTCTTCTTCTTTCCTCTTCCTCTCCTGCTCTTGAGAAGAAGACCGAGAGCCAGTAGCTATAGCCCCAGAGCTGGACTTTTGCTTCTTCGACCTCTGAGCAAGGAGCACATGATCATCGTCATCATCATCGTCCCGGATCAAATTTTTGCTTTGAGGAACCATCTCCTCGCTTGAACTGTTGGACGTGCTCGAAGATTCTCGAGCTTCAGAAATTTCCTCTTAGTCAGAAGAACTATCACCACTGGAGCTCCCCTTGATAAAATTGCCTTTAACACCGCCTACGATATCACTCTCAGAACTGCTCTCCTCCTCGTCCAACTGAATAGGATCAGCAACAGTTTCTTCAGAGGTATCAAATTTAGGAATACTATCTATCGGCCTCGCTATAAAGTTAGAACCAACGTTTTTGTACTCGAGTAAGAAAATAGCAGACCAGGGATGCTCGCCGTCGGCTAAGGGCTCCCTGATATTCCAGGCCTTGACCAATTCAGAAAGACGAACCTCGCTGAGAGCAGGTTCCAAGTTCTTCGACCCCGCTGAAGAAAAAATAGGACAAGTCGAAAAGATCACAAATCAGTAAAGAAATTGAAAGAACAAAGCAAAGACTACCTATATATTCTTCCCCATAAAAGGGAACATAGAACCTATCAGACCTCGACCCCTCAGCCTGGGGGGGAAACTGCCAATTTCTAGTAAGGAAACCATCTTGCCAATAGTCCTTATGGGAATCAGGTAGGTTTACCACCAATACCCTGTCAGGACTCCTGGCTTTGAGATGGAGAACACCAGAACTAGTTCGAGAAAAAAAATAGAAAAAGCAGACTTCAGCGAGCCCTAATTTGGTGCCATAGAGCTGATTTATTCTATGTACGCCGTTGATTATCTTCCACACATTGGGCGAACACTGTGCAGGAAAAATGTTGAAATAACCAAAGAAGTGCAAGAATAGATTGTTGGGAGGAAAAGTAAGACCCCCTTGGGAAAGCAAAAAGACATGGATCCAATGGGCTCCCTCTATCTCTCTAACAGTTCTAGGGGGAGAGGCACGCTCAATCTCTACCCACTCAGGAATATTATAAAACTTCCTAAACTCAGAAACCGATTTATTACCAATATTTGCCATCAGAAAACCCTAAAAAACTACAAATTCAAAGAAAAAATACAAAGAGAAGGCACAGGGGGCTTACAAGGTGAAAGTTCGACTTGAACGATGAAGAATCACAAGCCCAAATGATGAGGAAGATCGAAAGCAATAAGAATGAAGACCGGGAGAAGAGAACGTGAATCGCTAGAACTCGCAGAAAATGGGAGAGTACTGAGAAGCTTGAAACGATGATTGAGAAATGACTACTCTGGATAACTTTTGAGTGTTACTAATCATAATGCATAGACCACGAAGAAAGTGTCGCCTAACTCAGTCCTCAAACTTTGGGAAGAGTTGCACGGTGTACAAAAGGGCCATTATGACAAATCATTTAAATTTATTGAGCCCAAAGTATGGCCCAACAAACTTAGGGGCAATTGTGGGTACCCAAAATTAGAATGATGGGCCTAGACGAGTAGCCCAATTATAGTGGCCCAAAGTCCAGGCCCCCTATATCTTAATCAGTTATGATTTAGTCTTCTCCCATGTTCCCATTAAGAGGGGTTCTAGGAGAAGATGGAAAACGTGGGGGAGTCCAACTCCCCCCGACTCCCTGAAAATGAACATGTATATAATAAACCCTAGGTCTGGGGCATAGGACACACTGTATTCTCTGTAATCACTCTCCGAAGTATATAGAAATAATACTGACTGCACCACCGTGGACGTAGGCACCTTTGCTGAACCACGTACATCTATTGTTGTGTGATTGGCATTTTGTATTCCTTATTCTGCTTGGTGATTGTGCTTCTCTTATCTCTTTGTGTTGAATAATAATTGTCACTACAGACATATACACACACACACACACACACACATGTATATGTATGTATTTATACATGTATGTATGTTTATATATATATATATATATACAATCAGAAAATGAATAAATAATTCCTAAGAAAATGACCCGTGGGTCCTTCCATATTCAAGGTTGGCAAAGTCTTTTGTCCTGAAGCACTGGCTGCTGGGCCATGTAACACCCCGCCTAATTAAATACCGGGTGACCAATCCCACACCAAATTAAAATAGAATATACAGTTGGCTCATTCTTAGCACCACTGTCGAAAACATTAACTAATCACCCAAATACCCAATTAAGCTGGTGTTAAAAACTTTTCAAATTTTAATTTCAACAAAAAACCATTTTTAGTTTAAGAATAACACTACATATTTTATTCTATAACATTGATAACCGATTAGATAACTCAAAAGAATTTAAATGCAATTAAAATAAACATTCCCACATAATAATCCAATACAGTAATCCCCACAATAGTAAATGTATTAAAATGACACGAGTACAAGAGTATCTGACTCAGATAGAAAATAGATAATTGAGTTCCTTTGGGCGACATGCCCTAACTAAAAGAATACTGTGAATAAAATGAATATAGGCGTCTAAGCAATACTCCATAGCTCCATAGCTCGTCATAATCCTCTAAGGTTGGCGTCCCTGTTGCTAGACACCTGATATAGAAGATACAATAGAAGAGAAAATATGAAAGGAAACGGGTCAGAGCCCGATGTAAAAATGATTTTGAAAACAGCAAGTATTTAACAAGTACAATAAAGCATTTATTATGTACATGTTAGTATCCAACTCTCACTTGCTATTCTCACCTCTCATCTAGCGTGCACACTTAACGTTTCCTATTAACTTCCTAGTAAATGGTTCCTCCTCACTAGTTTCAATACTATGATTCCATCCCATATCATAACCCCGTATGTCCCATACCATACGTCACATAATCATTCATTTACTATTCCCATTAACATGAATCCTTTCTCATTAATATGAATTAATCTTTTCAATTATATAAGAATAAACATTCATTAACCTAATTCCATTATCTTTCTCTATTCACCGTTATCTACAATTATCACACAGTAGATCATTTAACCGCTATATACACATACATTTAATTCATTATATATATCTACATATATAATACGGCACCCCGAGTTACAGCTGCGGTGCAATGCATTACTCTTTTATCATATCCCAATATCGCTAGTCGACGAATAGGGGACTAAAGGTTCTGTAAGGATTTCTCGAATCACACTACAGCAAAACTGGCGATTGGTCACGGCCAAAATCCCTGACCAAAACTGTGGGTCGCGGACTTGGGCCGTGACCATTTTGGGTGTGACCATTTTCGTGGGTCACGGCCCAAGTCCGTGACCAAAAAATGGTCACGGCCGAGAGGGGTTACGACAGATGGTCGCGGACTTGGGCTGAGACCTATGCCGTGACGGGTCGCGGCCCTCATCCGTGACCCACAACCGTGATAAATTGGTCGCGGCCAAAGTCCGCGACCCACGACCGTCACAAAAAAATAAAACAAAAATTGGTCGGGGTCCTCATCCGTGACAAATTGGTCACGGCCAAAGTCCGCGACCCACAACCGTGATAAAAAAAAATAAAAAAAACTGGTTGCGACCCATGTCCGTGACCTACAACCGTGACGGAAAAAAGGAAAAAAATGGTCGCGGACTTTGGCCGTGACCCATAACCGTGACCAAAAATATAAAAAAAATGGTTGCGACCCAAGTCCACGACCATTTTTATGCGTGACGAAAAAAATAAAAATGGACATGGACAGAGTCCATGACCATATTTAACTATAATTTAAAAAAAATGTATTTGTTTGGTCCAATCACAAACTGCGATTCGAGAACGTTGTTAATAAATAAATATATATACAAACTTATAAATATTACACGTGTTAATAATTCACAGAGCCAAAAAAAATTGGGCAGAGTTTCCTCTATTTTCTTAACATTCCAAAACCTGTAAATGTAAAACCTACTTATTATAAAGCCCGCAAGACCATAAAATTCAACAATCAAATTATAAAAGCCCGCATGGCCATAAAACTAAACAATAAAAGCCTGCACGACTGTAACACAAAAAACAAAATCCTGAATGTCCACAACATATAAATAATCTTCATGCTGTAGACCATTGCCTCCTTCGTTTGTTCCGCGTGCAAAAATCCTACAAATGATAGGATACATAAAAAAATATCAGTAACCAAGTAGTTTTACAAAAATTTACCCTGGAAGTAGTCACGGCTCTAGGCCGTGACCCACCATGCACGACCAACAACAGTCCCACCTGCGCGACCAACAACCCTTCGAATGAGGTATGGTCACGGCCCCAAGCCGCGACCCTCTTCAAAATTTGGTTTCGGCCCCTAGCCGTGACCCCAATTGCGCGACCAATTTTTTTTCCCAAAAGTGGTCGCGGTCCAAGTCCGTGACCCATTCGCGACCAAGCTTGGATGGAATTTTGGCGTGAATTTGGCGCCAATATGGTCACGCCCTGGTCACGGATTTAGGCCGTGACCCACAGTAGTCAGGGTTTTAAGCCGTGACCACTTCCGGAGCATCCATGATTCAGTGTGGCAATGAATATGGTCACGCCAAAAATTAATATGGTCACGGCCCAAGTTCGCGACCAGCTAGTCGCGGACTTGGGCCGTGACCAACTAGGCATGACCATTCGCAAGATTTGGTGTAGTGCCACAAATAACAACACAAATATTGGAGGCGAACATAGTTCTCATACCCACGGGCCACGCACATACCTACATTCCCATAGTCAGTGGACTTATCAACTCCCCGATAAGTCTTTCATAAACCTATGTTCTTGAGAGACAAATAAAAAATCCCATGGATTCATCAGGATATGACTGCCCTCACGCGCAAACCTCCCCATCGATAGAAATTAAGCTAGGTATGTCATACACATAAATTATCAATCAATCAAATAGGAATTATCACACCTATAATATATTATCACATGGTACACACATTACCCAAAGATAATTCCCATACGTAGCATTATGTCTCTTTAAATCCTACGTATTAAAATATTATGACTTCACTTCTTTAATTTTATGCTCCCCGAGTCTCACTCATTACTCAAGGTTCAAATAGGTTTTCCTCAATATATTTATTCAGTAAGAAATAACTAATATCCTACTGGTCCATATCATCTTATCTCCCGAATTACTACGAATTAAACTCTCCCTTTAATTAGGGTTATAACTGACAGTTTCAAATCTCTTTTAAACATATCTTCTATCAACTAGGATTGAATACCATCATCACATGGCTCATAGTCTATAGTGTTTCATTCACACTATATGACTTATCAAAAAAACCAACATCCTCGCATCCTATAACATCTCTCCACTCCAAACGTCGTTAAGGTTCATGCGCGGAGCATCTCGCAAAGCGAAATCCAAACAAGGAACCCCTCCAATACACTACCACTTAACTTTGTCGGTCGTGGATGTCCGTCAACTTCAAATACGCAACCGGGATAACCTCATCCCCTCTTTCAACCAAATGTGGTCTGAACTCCCATCTATATTCAGGAGCCATACCACTAAGTGCTTGTACTACACTCAGTCCTCTCGCAATCAATAATGAGCTTAAACTCAGTCCTTGATGTTCAAATTGCAACCCTAAGGCTACCCAGGTGTTATATTAAATCTCCCCTACTAGACCTATCCTTAATCCTCATGAATACCAATTAGAATCCAATAAATAAATCTAGCAACCGAAATTTCTTCCAATTTAATTAACATCATTCTAAATCTATTAAATCCCAATCACATTAATTCGATTCTTATCTAGGGCCTACTGATCTTTTCTAAGTCCCATAATATCCAAATAATAATCACCAAGGATCTACAAAATATTTGGGATAAGAATCAACATTAAAAAGAAACAACTTAAACAATTCTGGGGAGGTCGATCGATCGAGGCAGGGGGTTGATCGATCGATCTCCCAGGTAACAACCCAATTTTTCTGCATTTCTTCTACTACGGGTTTAACCATTTTTTATCAATCAAACCTTCATATTAACAACCCAAATGACTTATAAGCCTTACTACATGATATATCAACATATATAAATGATTTCTAATGCTCTAAACATCCTAAAATCATCAAGAGATTGAATTAAAAGCATGTTTATATCCCCTTTTTCCAGAAAAATTATCAACATAATATCTTCAAGAACACATCAATGGTTTTCAGAATTTCTTCAACAGATTTATGATTATTTCGTGGATTACTAACTACCTAAAAAATGAGTTTGATTCCTATATATGTTCATATTTCCAGAAATCCATTACAACTCCATCTTTATCTTCCAAACATGAAAAATCATCTCTTTTTATAACTATTCTAACATGGACAATATACAAACGTAGACTGAAAATATCAAACACTTGCCTTTAATGAAGGTCTGATCCTTTGGGGTTGAATAACACAAGTGGTTCTCCCTTTTGCCGGCCAACTTCCGGTGGTGGATGGTGGTGGTGACCTTTAGTCTTCCTCCTTTCCCAGCAAGCTTCTCTCTTCCCAAGCAACCTTTCACTCTCTCTAAGAAGATGACTTCTCAACTTTGTGTAGAAGAGATGAATGAACCCACGTACAACTAATCTCCAAATACTTATAATAAGACAAAATCCGAAATCACTATTCATTCCCCTTGTAAAAATAACCAAAATGCCCTTTTGGTTTGTCTTTTCATTTCCAAATGACTCGAGACTCAAAACCAACATCCAAATAGACTTTTCTGACTATTTCAACCCTTCCGGATGCAACGACGCAGTCAAAATGACTATAAGGTCGATATAAAAATAAGTTTCTTATTTAATCTCACAATTTAATCCCGACACGTCCCATACTGTGTCCGACTAAAAATTCAAATTACTGAATTAATAACTCACAGCAATATCAATAATCATCACATTCATATATTACCTAAATATCTTTAAGTAATATACAGAATCATTCATTTTAATATCCACAATTCAGATAAAACCCAAAAGAATTAATTTATAATAAAATCCAATTAATACATTAATTTAAAATATAACCAATCTTAAAAGTCATTAAAATCACGGGGTATTACAGGCCAGTGGGTCCTACCACAATAATCGACCTGCCGAGATGGAGGTAGATTTGTCCATATGCATCGGTGTGCTAACAACTGGGGCCAGGTGGGCCAGCTATCTCAAGTCATCTAGGCCATCTGGGCCAGAATTGGGAAAGCTACCATTCAACCTTCAAGTTAAAACTGCTAAACTCAGTGAGTTGAAGAAGGCCTCCATCGTTGTCTCAGTAGGGATGTTAGTTTCAAACATATCCCTAATAAATTCGTCATCTTCTGGATTCTGGGATTCTTCGATAAGACAGAAGAAATAATTATCGTTCTTGACTGATGCCATTGATGCGGCATCATCAGAGGTCTGAGGAATAGGATTTTTATCTTCCTCGGAGTAGGTGGTGGTAAAAGCCGATCTTAATTGGTTTTGATTATAATCCATCACCTTCTACAGTAGCTCCTACTCCGTTGCATTAGGGAATTGCCTCTTGAGTGCGAACTTTAAATCCTTGATTGGATTAGTTCCCGTCGTCATTTTTTTGGATGGAGGGGGTGAATCTTCCACCATGGACATATAGTTCTTTAAGCTATCTTTTATTAGAGAAATGGTATTAGTAATATCAATACCAACCCACCATCTATAATAAAATATCCTTTCAAGTATAGGAACCTTAAGGTGATTAACTCTACATTGGAGATCCCATCTAGAGACCCAAGGAATGCTAATTTTAGTAAAAATAGTAGGGCATTAACCCTTACTGGGACATCATTTTTCCCTCTTAATTTTGGATGAAATTGACTCCAAGGTAGAAAAAGCTTTTCCTTGGTAATTTCATCAGGAAACATATCAATTCCTGGGCGAAATTTGTCCCACCAATTTATAACCCATCCTGGGTAACTTTCTTTCAAAGCGTTTGGGCACAATTTAAAAAACCAAGTATGTTTGTGCTTAGTATTTTGATAATAAAAAGCTTTAGTCCAAGCCTGGACGTAATCCCAATAATTATAGGACCTATTTTACGAACTCAATTTTTGCGATTTCAAAGGATGAATTACCCATTCTCGAGGAGAGGTGAATTTATTCAAAACCACCTTGCTATAAGCAATGAGGGATTTGACATTCTTTTGGTACTTATTCATATGACTAAACACCACAGAATCAGTTTCTTCGAGAATAACCTCATATACCGTCCGATATTTGCCTTCTTGCACATCGTAATTACGTGCATAGAAGTAAAGGGACTTAATTTCCCAAGGAGAAGACATCCGCTTCTTGTCCTATTCATTGAGGATGAGCATCAATTTCGAAGTTCTTTGATTAGGAATGAAATCGTACTTGATGGTCTGCAAAATATCTTTAGCAGATTTCTTACTGTTAAAGGGGTTAGGAGGATAACTCAATTTTCCCATGTTCTGCGCACTCAGGCGAAGAAATTTCACATAATCCTGCATCGGAGGATATTGATCTTCATTGATAACCATATTCTCTTTTTCAGGCCTTTAGTGGGATTGGCCACGGCCTCTGCCATGGCCTCTAGAGGGGCAACCCATTGGTTCTGCAAAAACTCCTTGGTTAGTAAATCGGTAAGAGAATTGTTTTCACATTTGATGTGTTCAATATCAAAATCAAACGTAGATAAATTTTCTTGCCATCTGGAAAAAAATTGTTTAGAAATAATATTTTCCAGATCCTTTTGCAAAACCTGTTTTACAGCACTACAATCAATGCGTAGTAAAAATTTCTTATTTAACAAATCATCCTGAAATTTTGTAATGCATTTAACAACTGAAAGAATCTCCATTTAATTGTAGAATAATTTTTCTGGGCATCTTTCCAAGATCCATAGGTAAAATGAACTAACTCTTCCTTTTTAGTTAAAGATTTTTTTTTTAAATTCCACCATAGCCAAATCAGAGGCATCCGTTTCAATAATTTTTGAAAATGAAGGATTAGCTAAAGCCAGACAAGGAAATAGCTTGACTTTCAGTTTATATTTCTGAAGAACGTTAGTATGCTCTGAAGTCCAAGGAGCAGGGTTCTTTTTCAACCTGTTGTAAAGGACTGCACTGTCTTGTGCAAGATTCCTGTAATAATCACCAATATAATTGAGACTACCAAGAAATCTTTGAAGTTGAGTTTTTTTTAACTCATCAAGGAATTTAGAAGCAAACTCAATACTTCGATCAATAGGGAGTATTTTTCCTTCTCCAATACTAGTTTGAAATATTTTCATTTTTGGGGCATAAACGACTAAGCCATTAGTCTTATTAACATCTTTAAATATTTTTAGATGTTTAAAGTGTTGATCAATCGATTGTGAAAAGATGTGAATATCATCAATATAGACAATAGAGAAATCATAATAGGGATTAAATACCTCATTCATGATATTTTGAAATTCAGACGGGACATTCTTAAGCCCAAAAGGCAAAACATTCCATTGATAATGGCCAAATGGAACCACACAAGTAGTTTTGTACCTTTCTTGTGGAGCTATTTGGATCTGCCAATATCCAGATTTTAAATCAAATTTGGAAAATTTGATAGCAGAGTTAAGCCGATCCAATAAATCATTTTTATTAGGTATTGGACATCTTATCCATTATAAAACATTGTTAAGAGGCTTGTAATTAATTACAAGTTTGGTAACACCTCGTTCCTTCTCAACTACCTTATTAATATAAAAAGCTGTAAAACTCAAAGGTGAATAACTTTTAGTTATAATCTTTTTATCTAAAAGACTTTGAATCTTATTCTTACAAAGGTAAAAAAATCCAGTCTTCATTTGACTGGGCCTTGGCTTAGTAAGAATGGAATTTTCATTGAAACCAGTTTCATAAGGAAGAGAAATAATATGTTTCTTCCGATCCCAAAAAGCATTAGGAATATCACTGCAACCTTCAGTTATTAATTAATTTTTAACAACATTAATTTTTTGCAGTACGTTAGGTGAATCCAGCTTCTGCTCAATAGTTAGAAAAGAGATTTATTTTTTAAGAAAATTTTAATGGTTTTCTTTGAAAATAATATTATTTGTCAAAGAGTTAATTTTCTTAATCTCCGGTTGAGTAATCAATTCAAAAATAATTTTTTGGTTTTGAATAGTGGTATATATTCCGCTGGAATCAATTTTATCTATAGGCATAAGCAAGGATAAAAAAGGAGTACCTAAAATTATCTGCTGGGATAAATCGCTAATAAGAAAGGAGGTACTTGCTAAACAAATTCCATTATTACAAATGGCAACCTTAGTCAATTTATATTTAATGCCCATGTTATAACCATTGGCATTAAACAAGGATTGAGTAGTCTTCTCAAAGTATTTAGTGGGCACTAACCCTTCTTGAATACAATTCATATCAGCACCGCTGTCAAAAAGGGAAATGATGTTACTTAAAGTAAATTCATTGTTGATAACAAGGTTGATGGTAATGTACCATTTCTGGAAAGGTACGTGATTAATAACACCTAAATGATCCACCGAAACTTCATGATTTGAAGTTTTTGGATTAGAATGCTTTGTAGCATTCTTGAGATTATCAATCTCAATTTGCATGTTATTTTGCTGATTCTTAATGTGCCTTAAGTTAATTTTAAGGGTATTGACCTCATGCTTAATGTCAGAAATGCTAGATGGTTTATTAAATTCTTCACCCTTTTCTAAATGGTTGAGTACTTCCTTAAGGCTATACTGTTGGGTTTTAGAAAAGAAATCTGAAGAATTAGGAGCATTCTCCTTAGCATAGAAAGATTCAATTAACTTGAGCTTAATGTCTGGGTCAGTAAACTGATTGATAATGTCAATCATGGATTGTTGCTGAATAGTAAGAACCTTAAGACTTAATCCATTCATTTGAATGATGGATTGGAGATTATTTCATCTCTCAGTTAATTGATTACATTGCCAATCTCCTTTCTCGGAGATATTTGAGTCACTAGAGCTTTGAATATAATAAATCTCGTCATTGCTCTTAGAGGAGTCCGCTCGTTCTTCAGAGGAGCTGAAATTAAGCAAAAGTTTTCATAATTGAGTCTTCAAATGGTCATCAATTTGAAGATTATTAATTTTAGTTTCAGTTTTGCATTTATTAGCAAAGTGGCCATATTTACCACATTTGAAACATTTAGGGTTAGATTTATAGGTTTTCTTTTTCCTAACATATTTCTTTTTAGAATTATCACCCTGATTATGAGAAACGTTAGTATGTTTCTTCTTACGTTTATAAGAGGGTTTTTTAGGAACCTTCCTGTTCCTTTTGGAGACTTTATGAGTTGAAGTCTTAAGAGTATTGTAAGCAAATTGATCACAAAACTCCCCTAATTCTTTCTTTCTAGAAAGATTTTTCTTCTTAAGCTGCCTCTGTAGCTTAAGTTCATTATAGAGAGAAAGACCGTCTTGGATGGCAACGCTGATTAATTGACCATAAGTATAATCATGGTAAGGGATAGAGATGCTACCATTATCTTCTCTTAATTTCTTTCTAACTTTGTCAGGAAAGAAAGTAGGAAGGCTATCAATAAATTTTGATTTCCAATGCTCAGAGTTACCATCACCTCTCTGAGTAACCCTAGCAAGGAAGACATCCTTGTACCATCTAAATTGGCTCAAGGTAGGGCATTTTAGGTTTTATAATAATTCTCTATTACCTTCTCGATTATAATCACCACTTCCAACAAAATGATGAATAATATAAAGCATTAAGGCATAAACCGCATCCTGGATTCCCCTATCTTGCATATGTTCATCTTTGACAATTTTTATGGCATTAACAATTTCATGTCTTTGATTAGCCGTGAGGATATTATCCCACTAACCTTGAAGTGTTCTAGTAAATCCAACAATGATCATCTGAGCAATACTTTGATCAGAACTATCATTCCACTTACATATAGTATAATACATGGGCATCTGATGTATCATCTCATAGATCCGAGCTTCAGATTTTCCATCAATATTCCAATCGTAAATGGATTTACCATGAAAGGTGGCCTGTAAGTTCATCACCGTGTTTTCTTCGAAAAAAAGGTCTTGAGGAGTTGGTCTGCCATAGTAGTTTCTAACAGGACCAACATACACTGCACTAAAATGGGCGATTTGTGAGTGTTGTTAGCAGTCACAATTGACCTTTATAACTGTTATTTACCATCATAATTTAGGGGGTGATAAAAGCAAAATAGTAACTCCTAACAACAGTCACAAAATTTTATAACCCCTACGGGGTTATGACTGGTGACCCCAATTTATAACTGCTCTCATCAGTCACAAATATAAGATTCATAACTGTGGACAGCAGTCACGAATACTAGATTCGTAACTGTTCACACTAGTTACGAATGTTATATTTGTGTTTGTGACTGCTGACAACAGTTACGAATCTTATAATTGTGACTGCTATTAGCAGTTACAAAATTAATAGTAGTGATAAATTTGTGACTGCTATTAGCAATTACAAATTGAATTTGTTAAATGTTGTAAAAGTTATTACAAATATCTTTATATTTTCACAAAATGATGAAATAATGAAAGTAAAATAAATATCACGATAGCAAGTCTAAATTTTTTTACAACATTTCATTTATATTGCTCATATTCCAAATATCCAGTGCACATAAAACTTGTTTAAACTTAATTTAACATCAAACAACCCCTTCGTGGGCGCCAAGTACAAAATGAACATAGAATAAAAAATAAACTAAAAAAAATAACGACACAACACTTTGATGACATGAAATGTCATGAACATGTAACAAATCATTCTAAATCTAGACCAGGAGTCACCACGCAGTGGATACGCTTCGTGAAGTCTAGGTATATTAGCCATGGGGGGTATTGATGCGGTGACATCCTCCCTCGTGTACTCGGAGTATGCCTATTGAGCAAGTTCAATGGACTCAAATTTTGTGAATACGGCGCCTCGATGTCCATTGACTTGTGCTTGTGTTGCTTTCCACGAAGTGTAAACACCTGGATTTAGGCCTTTGAATACAACGTATGTCGGGTATGCCATGTGTATGCCTACAAATAATAAAATGTAACTATGTTAGTTACAATGAAGACTATGAGGCACAATATCAAAACAGAATATCAATATAAAGAAAGTGTAAGCCCTTCAGGATCATGTAGTTGACCAACATCAAAATTGAGACCTATATTTTCCATTAATAAGCATACCAAAAAACTGTATAGTACAAATGTGTTTCATACAACTAGAAATGGACAACTTAAAAAAAGAACTCTTGAGAAAATCACAAATACTCATGTTAATCCCAAGAAACTCAATTGTCTTCATGAGACACATCTTATGTAGAGGCATCATTTTAGCACATAAAGTTCTAAAAGTCATATGCCTTATGAGATTAAAGAACCTGTTAGATTGAACCATTTTTAAAAATGTAATGTGGCACGCCACACATATCTCTGGTAACAAGGTCATTAATATCATCAAAAGAAATAACATAGGAGCATTAAAGAAATATAGGGGTAATGAATTCAATATGAGTATCAGCATATGCATGTTAGAAGGTATGCATTCAGAAGTTGCTTACAAATCAAACATTAAAAGCTGACTGCAGCCGAGATTGTTCAGAAACTTTTAGCTTACAATACGAAATGAAAAATTGCACTAACATGAAAATTGTGGAATACCGACCCCACTATAGTTAGAACACAAGAATGATAAGGTACTAACTCAGTCCAACCAACAGAACATGGTTTCCATATCTCAGCAGACTCCTAAGATCCCGGAGCAACCAACGTTTCCTAATCTTGTTGAACAATAGAGTGGTTATGATTCTGACATATCTCCATCTTTGAATTTCCTCTAAACTCTCAAATTAGTTGTATTGTGTATTCTATAAATTCTGTAGCTCTTCGATGTTTATTTATGAGTGAAAAATATATTGAGAGTTATATTTATTTCTGAATCTACATGGCGTGTCTGATCATAATCCCCAATCAGCTAATAGGAGAATAAAGAAGTTGTTAATAATGCATAAGGTTTCATGTACAAGAAGTTGTTATCTCAATGAACAAGAAGATTACTGCATGATCCACAGCAGTAATCTTTTCAAAGTTAAAACCAAAGTCATCTACTTTTATATAATCACTAGTAAAACCCCTACCTTCCAACCTGCTGACCTTGCATGATCCACAACAGCCACTAGATCGCTATCTGATGCAAGTACAACTTTATCCTGGTCTTCATCTTCATAGTACAGAATGTAGTGAATCTTAAGCATGAAACTTTTCAAATGGAATAGTCAATCTAGACATTATATGTTCGTGATGTATCAAAATATACCAGTATCTGAGGCAGGTTGTCATGGTCAGTGTCAGTTCTGACTCACTGAACTATTGTAGTTATGAGATCTGTCAAACTTCGAGTATCTGGACTCGATAACATGAACAATAATCAAGTCAATCAAGAGATAATTGTCAAATTTGGATGTAGAAAATGTACAAACATTAAGTCTCTGTTTGGATTAAAGGCGGTGAGAGAAAAGGAGAAACAGAAAACAAAACACATTTATAAGTTCTGATTTACTTTGCTTGTGAATTTTTCGCATTTCCTCACTGTTCTAAATTGACCTTTAGGTTTCTTAAACGGCTTGAAAAATTCTTAGTTTAAATACTAATTATTTCCTAATCTAAAACACCTGACTAAGCAATAAATTAAGAATTTCCTACAAAGATTCTTCTACATAACTGCAAAAACTGCATTGCTATCATCTACTTATAGAAACACTAAACTTATAAAAACACTAGATTAAATAGCAGTGGATATAGTCCAAATCTCACGATCCTATCCATTGGAGGCAAAATCACCTTAATCAAGTCTGTGCTTAGTTCCATGCCTCTTTATACTCTCCTAGCCCTCAATCCCCCTAAGTTAACTTTGAGCCTGATTGAAATTTTTTTTATATCCCTCTTATGGGGTTGAAGTAAAGAATTTGGCAAAGAACACAATTGGGTGAAATGGAGTGATCTTTGATTCCCAACTTTCGAATGAGGGCTTAGCTTTATAACTATGGAATCAATTGTCAAAGCTGCTAACTTGAAGATGGTTTGGAGATTGAAAATAAGTAATAGTATGTGGTCAATTTTTATAAAATAAAAATACCAAGCCATGCCTTTGAAAGAATTTTTTTTTATCTGAAGACTTCATAATTCAACATTGTAAAAGACACCCACCCAAGAAAATAACCTCTTGAACAGTTGTTGTGAATCAGGTTTTCAACACATTTACAAAAACAAATTTCTTGAAAACGCAACTTTGCATGTGGTAGACCCTCTTGGAAACATTGTATTTTCTGGAGCAATTCAAACCTTAACGGACACTCGAGCCGAGTCTGTAGGGTCATTTTCTCCAAAATTTTTGCATTCTTTTAGAATATACCTGACTAGCGCAAGCTCATTACTGCAGCCATACATATAACTAGCCAAAAAGGTTTTGAGACACTATAATAAACATTGGAGCACACGTTCTGGCTCATTCCACCATGATTCATTATCGTCACAATCAGGGTATTCCTCATAACAAACAAGATATTGTAGGTTATCATAGTTATCAAGCAAGATTTACAGCACATGCAAGTTGCAGCATCTGACATAAACCTCCAGCCGAGTTAAATTACGAAACATCGAAGCTACATAGGCGGATCCATTTCTAATATCGCTCGATGTATCAGTGGATAAGGAAAGATTTTTTGCATTTAAAAGTGCTTTATAAAGTTTCAAGTCATGAGCATCAACTTTTGCATAAACCAAGGAGACTAGGTTTTCTATTTGAAGGTCCATGGGAATATCACTGTTCTCCATCAAAACAATGATTTTCAAGTGTTCAAGTGCTGGCGTATCTATATGAACTTTTCACACACGATCATCGTGAAAATTAGAATTATAACGTAATACAAGACTTCTCAATGAAGCCATGCATATATCAACACGTGATAATCTATCAGGATTTCCTATTAGGATGAGATTTTCAAGATGTGGGCAACTATGGACAAGCTTGCTGCAGGTATGGACATCATTCCAGAACTCAAATTTAGATCCTCAAGTATCTTGCAAGTAAAAAGGTGTCGAGGAAACTCTATCAACTGCTGATTTAAAGAATTAAAATAATCCAGAACCAGCTCCTAGACATTACGCCCTACAGCAGCCCAAATCCAAGTACTAATATGGAAGTTATCAACCACTCCGTGATAACGGAGATGGAATTTCCGTATACAAGGTTGACTGAGGAGATCAACACCTTGCATGATTTTTCGTCGCCTTCACATTGAAGCATATGTTTACTTCATCTCATGATTACTAGTATTTGACTTAATAGTGGAAAATCAACCATAGACCCCCAAACCTTCAAGTACTTTTAATCGTGTCCCAGTGACGCATAGGAATGAAAATTCTTCAATCGGTGTGCCAACATTTCTACAATACACAAAACCTAATTTATCACACCAGTGAACACCACCCAAGAAAAGAATTAGTTCAGTCTAGGATTGTTTGGAAACGTATTCTTCTATGTCTATGGGTGAGCATGTGTGGATTCCTACCCAATCAGGATAATTGCACATATTTTTCAAAAATCTTGAGAAGAAGTTACAAAAATATCAAGTAATGCTCAATCATATCAGGTATCAGGTATCAGGTATCAAGCATATCAGGTATCAGGTATCGGTTGAATCCAATTGAATATATCAAGCATATCAGGTATCAGGTATCTGTTGAATCCAACTGATATATCAAGTAGTGCTCAATCATATATCAAGCAGTGCTCAAGCAGTGAAGCGTAAGGCTCAAGCAATGAAGCGTAAGACTCAAACACTACTAATATTAAAAATAGATAGACACTGGATACATTTAAAACAAATTATTAATTGATTCAAAATAGATTACTAATATTCAAAATAGAGTTCAAACACTACTAATTGTTCACTTTGACAATTTGTTCAAATTTCTGAAGACAAATTACTCTGGATTACTTAAGGATAAGACAAAGCAACGGCCAAACCACCCAAGATTTCTCGACATCCTTAATAGTGTCTACCCCATGACTTTGATGATACAACGGATGATTCTCTTCTCCTGACTCATTACTACTAATGTAAACCTTACGTTCAAATATCAACAATTGATGGCCATGCACCACCGTTCTAGTAGCAGCTGAAGCAACAACTTGTCCACTTTCAATTTTCCTCTGATTTGAAAAATCTAATAAATAGACATATGGATCATGTGGAGGATGAGTTAAATCTCCAAAGTCTGGCTTAGTTGAATCTCCAAAGTTTGTCTCAGTTGACGGGGGGTAGGAGTGTAATCGTGGGGACTTGAATGCAGAACTGGAGTGTAATTACGAGGACTTGGATGTGGTATTTTCAATCCATTCAATTCAAAAGCACTTAAAATCATGGTAACAGATGATTTGAGAAATGCCATATCCTCATCATGTTTTTCTTATCGTGTCTTTGCTCTAGTCAACTGTGATACTATAGGAGCAATTACCTTAAGTTTACTTTTGGACACAGGTCCAACACCACGAGTCGCCCTTAGTGTATTTTCCTCCAAAGGCAGTCAATGCATCTGTATTAATACTGCTTTGGCCTGAAGAACCTTGACTACTTCTCAACTCACTTAATTTTTCCTACAATTTTTTTTTATGAATCGATTAAAACCATTGAACGATGAAACTTGAAAGAATTTAATTATTACAACTGAGATTACGAAACTCACCATATCATTAGCTACCTTTGGGTGAAACTCCCCAGTTTTTCGCCTACGAATTTCGAGATACACTTTCGAACAATCAACAGGTCGTTTATTTTTAAGCACCTATAAATTAATTTTCCATTAAGTATTTGAGCAAGACATATAATATAAATACACATTAAAATAAGAAAGGGTGTATACCATCTCCTCGGTTTTCTCAGCATACGGCATCTGGCCAAGACAATGGATGTCAGACTTTTTAGCCCTGTTCACCCAGCCTTGGTGTCGTTGTTTCAATTTTGCTTCAGATGCTTCGCGCAAGACGAATTCATTCCACTCACGGATAGGGATATGCTCTTTCTCCGGTACTTGATCCTTCAGGGCCTTTATCCCATCACTGTCCAATCCCTTAAAATAAGTCGAGCGGAGGTTAATTTTAAAAGTCTTCAATTGAATACCAATGGCTTTCATGGACCCCTCCTTCTGATCGGTCGAAAGATTGAACTCTTTTATGAGCGTATCTGATTAGGCATAAATTTTTCCTAATTTATCCCTTAATTTAGTTACTTTTAGCACCTCGAACAACGTAATCGATTTGACTTTATCTCATAATCTTGCTACTGACTTATCCTAACGAGTACACCGAGTTTCTGGTATTTCGTAGTGATTTTACAGGTATTTGATGTCAAGAAACAGAAGAAGGAAATCGGAAGAATCAAGAAAGACAAGAAGGAAAGTTAAAAGGGCAAAAGTGTAATTTTCACCGAAATTCGGATAAGGTACCTAAAGAGAAGTTGAAGATATCACATTCATGAGAACATAAGAAGAAAAGGCACCTTAATCGGAGTCCCAGAACAAAAGATATGAGCAGTCAAAGTTGAGCAAAAAGTCAAACAGGCAGACCGGTCCGCCCCTGCCTCGGACCGATCTGCGTTGCAAAACTCCAGTAGACCTCGGATCAAAATCAAATCAAAGAAGGGTGAAAAATAAAAGAACCGATCTGTCCCCGGACCGGTCCGCCTGGAAATAAAAAGAATCGATACGCTTGGGAGGTAGACCGGTCCGCCTAAGGCCCGGACCGGTCCGGCTATCGAGATTTCCAAATCTTATCTTCTCCGAAAAATAATCCTTGTGCAGCTGAAACTCTTGAATTATTGTAGGGTATAAAAACCCATTTTTATTATTATTATAGGGACGGAGAATTAGTGTAATTTCACTTACTTTTTCAGAAACCCTAGTTTAGATACAGTTTGTTCTTTTAATCCCAAGATTGAAGCTATGATCAAATTTCAGTAATTATAAGTAATTCCAGTTAATACTTTGAGTGCTTTGGTAAGATTAGTAAGTAATTTCGTTTGTTTAATTTTGTTTTACATCATTCTACCAATTTTCTATAGTTAATCATGTTTTTATGCAAATCAAACACTGTTTTCATTACTTTCAGCATGCTAGGCTAGATTTTCTAAGGCCGGGATACATGAACCCAGCCTGATGTGTTAGTTGCATGTGTATAAAATTAGTCCTCTGAATTTAGTGATTGATTACGACCGTATTGCGTAGGAACACAACAATTGTAAATCTTTATATCTCGTTTTCCCCTGGGTAACCGGGATGATTTAGAATGCAATTCGAGTATCACTACCGCGATACCGATTTACTCGTCCTCAGATTAAGTATGACGCGAGCTTTAACCTCATATACGTAATGCTTGGGAGTACTAAATTTCGGGTCAAATTAATCAGTTAAATTTACGATTAATATTATAACTGCACTACACTAGGGTTGGGGGATTGTATTCCCATCCTGTTTTTCGTATACATAGTTTAAAGTTTTAAACCAGTTTTCATTAGCATTCTAGGTAATTTAGTATAACTGCATCTTTTCATAAATTCATAATTGCACTTAGTTGTAGTCAGTTCTCGAAACCAAATCATTTTTTCTTTCTTTTTAGAGTCAAAGTTAGGATTCCTTCGTCTTTTCCAGTCGTCACAACCCTGTTGTCCTATTTCCCTGAGGATCGATACCCGACTTATCGAAATATTACTTGAGCGACAGGCTTGCACTTGAGTCTAGAGAGTACGCATTTCCGAGACACATTTTCAGGCGCGTTAAGTTTTTGGCGTCGTTGTCGGGGACTTAGGTAGACTTAGGATTAGATCGAGTCAATCCAAAGCTTTGACCAAAAATTTCCAAAAATCCAAAAACATAAAAAAATTCAAAAAGCACAAAAAGATTAATGCAAAATTCTAAACTCACTCCCACACCCCATAATACTCCAACCGGCATTCACGAAAATCCAATCGTTGAGTATAACCCCGATAGCCCTCACACTCCAAACGCCCCACAGTTCTGGATCCCACCTCCCACACCGTCACACTCAATCTCCAATAACACTCCGTTTTCCTTCCTAGGACACACCTCCAAACACACTTCGAACACACCAAGTGAGAGCACCGAGTCGTTAAGTGAGAGAGAGATGTCGCAGCACGGTAGTGCAGCCACCGGTGAGGAAGATCCCCCATACCGCCCGCTGAGAGAATTCTTATATCCGGAGCGCACTGTCACTCCGGAATGCATTATACTCCTGTATAATGCCGGGCAATTCCGTTTCAAAAATGGGATGATCCAGATGTTACCACATTACCATGGTATGGATTTTGAAAAGCCATACCTTCATATTAGGGAATTTGAGGATGTGTGCGATACTCTCAATGATCAAACTTGCACCCAAGAGGTGATCCGCCTCAAACTCTTCCCTTTCTCGCTCAAAGATAAAGCTAAGACCTGGCTATGGTCTTTACTGCCAAGCACTATTCCATCATGGAATGAGTTGCAATCGAGATTTCTCAAGAAATTCTTCCCAATACATCGAACAATCTCCATAAAGGCTCAAATTCAAGCGTTCAGACAATCTGAAAATGAGCCATTTCATTGATGTTATGAGCGTTTCAATGAGTTAGTTACTTCATGCCCCCATTATGGATTTGATTCAGCGCAAATCATATCTTTTATCTATAATGGGCTGAATCTTAACTCCAAGAAACTTGTTGAAACTATGGAAGTGGTCCTTTTGTCGACTTAGACGCCCACGATGCTGAGCTTCACCTGAGGTACGTCGCCGAGACTACCCAATCCTGGGATACATATGATCCTAACGCTCAAAATTGAAATCGTCAAGTGACCACCACTCCGTCGGTTCCCGGCCTATTTCACGTAGATAAGAATTCTATGAAGGACAGTCGATTGGATACCCTTGAAAAAGGATTTCAAGACTTATGCGAGATATATGGAAAAGGACCGGCTGGATCCATACCAAACCCCGTTGAGAAGGTGTGTGCGATTTGTGAGGTGGGTCATTCAACTAAGGAATGCCCGACCATACCCGCCTACAAAATAATGCTTCAGGAGTAAGTTAGTGGTATAGGAGGATTTAATGGTAATTTCGGTGCACCGCATGGGAATTCATACAACCCTTCGTGGAAAAACCATCTCGGTTTTAACTATGGGAAACAACATGCCACAATGAACCCTCCTTCACATGTTGCCCCTCCTCCACCACAACACTTTCAACAAGCTCCAGACATGCAAGGACATGTGCAAGCACCACCACCTCAAGGATCTTATATCCCGCCACCGCGGAGAACTCTCGAGGATGCCATGAATCAATTCATCGTAATCCAGACCGCAACCAATGCCAAATATGGTCATCTGATTGGCGACATAAATGCGAGTCTGTCAAAGATACAATCCCCATTGAGTGTTCAAGAGAAGGGTAAGTTTCCTGCCCAAGGTCAAACTAGTGTTAGCTCCACCTCCACTGAACATCAGGAGCAATGTCAAACTGTGACCACTCTTCGTAGTGGGGGAGTCGTTGATTTAACACCTCCCCCACATGAAATAACGAAAGACAAGGAGATTTCGCCTGGCACGAAAGAGGCCGAAGATGTCCCCTTGAATGAGAGTGACAAAGAAGTCGCTAGTGAGCCAGAGGTAGTAGTGAAACCACCCTCCGCGACACCGTTTCCTCAAAGGTTGATTCCCTCCCATAAAGTAAACCCACGTGAAGACGTGCTAGAAGTGCTAAAGCAAGTAAAGCTAAATTTACCTTTCCTCGATGCCATTAAGCAAATTCCAACTTATGCTAAAGTCATCAAAGACTTGTTGACGGTAAAGAGAAAGATGAAGGTAAAGAAGAATGTCTTTCTTGCACAAAACGTGAGATCCATTCTACTAAATGATCTCCCGCCTAAATTCAAAGATCCCGGTGTGCCCACCATTTCCTGCATCATTGGAGAAAACAAAATCGAAAAAGCCTTACTTGACTTGGGACCAAGTGTCAATATCCTCCCTTACTCCATCTATAGGCAACTTGATTTGGGCGACCTCAAGCCCACAAAGGTCACTCTCCAATTAGCGGATCGAACCGCCCCGGTGGACTTTGTCATTTAGGACACGGAGCCCTCCTTAAACTCGAGCAACCATGTTCCCATCATCCTTGGGCGCCCATTCTTAGCTACGGCTAACACAATCATCAATACTCGGAATGGGTGAATGCAACTCACTTTTGGGAATATGACCTTAGAGACCAACATCTTCCACATAGCCCAATAAACGGGGGAGGAAGATGATCTTCACGCGGTGAGCCTCATAGATGAGATAGTAGAGGAGTACTTGAAGGAGAATTACTGTAGCGACGCCTTAGGGTCCTGTTTAGCGACGAGACACGAGAGTGAGGGGACGTACACCGACTTCGAGAGGGAGGTTAGGGAGTTGAGAGAGTTACTCGATGAGAGTGTGTCGGACGAGGACGCGAGAGATGTTAATTGGGTTTCTAGATTCGAGGAGTTACCTTCGAGGGATACACGCATGGTTCCCTCCAGTGACAAATTTCCAGCCCTTGAATTAAAGAAACTCCCCTCCCATATTAAATATGCATACCTAGGAAAGGATGATATATTTCCTGTTGTTGTCTCCTCTAGCCTAGACAAAGAGCAGGAGGGTAAATTGTTGAAAATTCTGAGGAAGCACCAAACTGCTTTTGGTTGGTGCATTCCTGATATGAAGGGGATAAGTCCTTTGATTTGCACTCACAAAATCCATCTCGAAGAGGATGTCAAGCCCTCTAGAGAAATGCAAAGAAGACTAAATCCCAACATGAAAGAAGTTGTGAGAACCGAGATTATCAAGTTATTGGATGCCGAGATTATCTACCCAATCTCGGATAGCAAATGGGTGAGCCCTATTCAAGTCGTCCCGAAGAAGTCGGGAATGACAGTGATTGAGAATGCTAAGGGAGAGCTAGTTCCCCAACGTACCACCACCGGGTGGCGCGTTTGCTTTGATTACCGAAAACTCAATGCGGGAACTAGGAAAGACCATTTCCCCTTGCCATTTATCGATCAAATGCTTGAGAGAGTGGCGGGACACCCTTACTATTGCTTCCTTGATGGTCATTCCGGATATAACCAAATTGAGGTGGATGTACTTGACCAGGAGAAGACGACCTTCACTTGCCCTTTTGGTACGTTTGCCTACAAACGTATGCCATTTGTCTTGTGCAATGCACCCGTGACCTTTAGAAGGTGCATGTTGAGCTTATTTAGCGACATGGTCGAGAGAGGACTCGAAGTGTTCATGGACGATTTCAGCGTTTTTGGCACCTCTTTCGATCATTGTCTAGAAAAATTAGAAAAAGTACTTTCCCGGTGTGTGGAAAAGAACTTAGTACAGAATTGGGAGAAATGCCATTTCATGGTCACCGAGGGAATAGTTCTTGTCCACATAGTATCATCCAAGGGGATAGAAGTTGATAGGGCAAAGATAGATGTCATAGCTGGCCTTCCCCCACCAAAATTGCTTAAGGACGTGCGCTCTTTCTTGGGCCACGCGGGGTTTTATCGAAGGTTCATTAAGGACTTTAGCGCCATCGCTAGACCCTTAAGAAATCTACTCATGAAGGACACCCCATTTGAGTGGACAGAAGCATGCCAAAACTCTTTTGAAAAACTAAAAACCATGCTTGTGTCCGCTCCCATCATGTAAGTTCCGGATTGGTCTTTACCATTAGAACTTACGTGTGATGCTAGCGATTATGCGATAGGGGTTGTTTTGGGACAAAGAAAGGATAAGCAAGCTCATGTCATTTACTACGCTAGCCGGACTCTTATCGGACAACAACTCAACTACTCCACCACGGAGAAAGAGTTGCTAGCGGTAGTCTTTGCCCTCGATAAATTCCGGTCATATCTTATCGATTCCCCCATTACTTGTTTCACCAACCACGCGACATTGAAATACCTACTTGCAAAGAAAGATGCCATGCCGCGCCTCATAAGGTGGATCCTACTCCTACAAGAGTTCAATCTCTGCATCAAAGATAAGAAAGGAGTACAAAATGTCGTTGCCGACCACTTATCACAGCTTTCGTCTGACGTACCTAGTGATACCGTACCCATAGACGAATACTTTTCGGATGAGAAACTTTTTGCCACCTCTCCTTTACCCTGGTTTGCGGATATAGTGAACTACCTTGTCACGGGAGCCGTCCCTCCCGACTGGACACCGCAAGATAAGAAGAGGTTTATTACTTGGTCGCGTATGTTCTTCTATGATGATACTTTACTTTTCAAATATTGCACCGACCAAATCATCCGACGATGTGTACCGGATGACGAAATCCCAAAAGTCATCAAGTTTTGTCATTCAAAAGCTTGTGGAGGCCACTTTTCAACGAAAAAGACGACCGCTAAAATTCTGCAATGCAGTCTCTATTGGCCCATAATTTTTCGGGATGTAAACGATGCTTGCAAATCTTGCAATAGATGCCAACGGATGGGAGTCATTACTCGACCAGACATGATGCCTCTTACCCCCATACTCATCATTGAGATCTTCGACTATTGGGGTATTAACTTCATGGGTCCCTTCCCCTTGTCTTTTGGTTTCCTATACATCCTTATCGCGGTAGACTACGTTTCTAAATGGGTGGAAGCTATAGCTACCAAGACGAATGACAACAAAGGGGTGATAAAATTCTTACAGGAACACATACTTTCTCGCTTTGGTGCACCGAAAGCGATAATCAGCGATAACGGCACGCACTTTTGCAATAGGACATTCGCGAAGCTCATGATAAAGTATGGTGTCGTTCACAAGATTGGAACGACTTATCACCCAAAAATGAATGGGCAGGTCGAACTAGCGAATCGGGAAATCAAGAACATTCTTGAAAAGACCGTCAATCCTACCCGAAAAGATTGGTCACTAAGAATGAACGATTCGCTATGGGCCTATCGTACCGCATACAAGAATCAACTCGGCATGTCCCCTTTCGGCTTTGTGTATGGAAAACCTTGCCATCTTCCCATTGAGCTAGAGCACAAGGCGTATTGGGCGATTAAGCCATTAAATTATGCCACGAATAAGTCCGGTGAAGCCTGCAAGCTTCAATTGAATGAGTTAGAAGAACTACGCAATGATGCGTACGAGAATGCCAAAATTTCCAAAGAAAGGATGAAACTCGCTCAGGATAGCATCATTCGACGCAAAGAGTTTCTTCCCAAGCAAAAATCTCTTCTCTATAACTCTCAGATTCATCTCTTTCCGGGCAAGTTGCGATCACGATGGTCTGGCCCGTTCGTAGTGAAGAATGTTTTCCCCTATGGAGCTGTTGAATTAGACGATTTAAAAGGGGGAAATACATTCAAAGTGAATGGACAACACCTAAAGCCATATCTAGAGGCATGTGCTGAAGAAGTCGATACCATCTGGTTGTCGGACGCCGTTTATGGGGTAGAGTGAGCTGCTATAGCAAGGTCGTCGCACCCCCGACGCGTATGGGGTGAGAGTCGTGTATGTTGTGAGAGTCGTGTGTGTAGTGAGCATCAATAGGACTAGGTTTCATTCGGTAAAAGCATTCGCATGTTTTGGGAATATCGAGTCAAAGGGCGTTGACCAGAGAAATCGAGAGGGTTTTAGTCCAGATTGATAGGGAGTATGTTGTGAAAGTGAAAATTTTCATAGAAGAGAGATCGAAATTAAGTTCGGGGAAAATCCAGCCCAAAAACCCTGCGTCGGATCGGTTCTTTTAATTTAAGGCCAGACCGGTCCGCCTCGGGACCGGTTCCTTTAATTTTAAGGCGGATCGGTCCGCTAGTCGGATTTTCTGAATATTAAAGTACCCGGACCGATTCGCCCCTACCCCGGACCGGTCCGCCTTCTGCAGATCTGATTTATCCCCTTCCCAAGATTCACCCCCTTCTTCCCAATCCCATTTATTCCCTCCAATCCATATTCCCTCCTCCCAACCCCAACCTTTCCCTCCCGAATTCCCCCCCTTTTCCCTTTATCTTCACACCTTCAACCCAAATCCTCTCTTCTCCCTCTCTAGTTCTCCAAGCAAAAATCCCTCTTGTTTCCATGGCCCAACACGCTGCCCCCACCAAGTATGACTCCACCGACATCCACCCCTCCAGTCATGGCAAATTCTGCTCCCGCCAAGAGGAGCGATGGTGCCATCGGTTCTCAGTTTGGATCGCAAACTCCATATGGAGCGCGCTGTCCAATGGACCGGGCTGCCCAACTCCGTCACCGCCCTATTCATGGCTAGGGGGTGGTGCCGATTCCTCAACGAACCCTATGAAGTGGTTTGGGCAATCGAAGTCCGATCCTTTTATGGAACCCTTATTCAGACGGGCTAATTAGAGGCCTAAGCTTACGTGGATGGGAATGTCATCCCATTTTCTTGGGCTCTTCTCACGGCCAAGTTGGCCGAGTACGACGTTCCGGACGTTCAAGAATTCACCTATCCATGAAATGTCCCCCCGGTCGACAAGGATGTTATCATGACCCGCATTGCACAGAATGTGGCTTGGACGGGGCAAACCGTCGTCGTTGGACGCCTTAACGAGAAGGCGTGCCTCACTTTGCAGATTGTGTGCGCCAACATATTGCAAACGTCCAACGATTCTGCCATGTGTCCTCGGCAAGACACTTTAACCTATCACCTCTTTGACCGCCACACTTCCATCCATTTGGCCCGCACTTTATACGCCGATATCATCAATGCGTCCTTAGATGAGAAGGGTACTGCCCCATTCCCCTATGTCCGTTTGTTCACTTCTATCCTCAAGGATGATGGCATAGCGGCGCCGCCCGATCATACTCGCATTCCCGGTCCTTTTGGACAAGGGACCCGCATTAAGAGCGCCAAACAGCTAGCTGTCCTACGGGCAAGGTGGGGTGGTGATAGTGAAGAAGAGGCTGCCTCGAGTGAGAGCGACAAGGAAGAAGAGGCAGCCGGTGCGAATATCGAGATGGGGGATGTCGGTCCGGATGAAGAGTCGGCGGACGAGGAGGACGATCCAGATTTTGAGTGGGCGGGAAGCGACCTCTCAAACCGAATGGAGGCACTTAAAATGAACTTCGACAACTTTTTGACCGATTACCGTCACGATACGAGCTTAATACTCTGCTTTCAAGCGGACATCTATCGACACCAAGGGGATCCCAATGAGCCACTTCCATCCTATTACTATGATCCCTATGGCCTCGACGTGCCCGATTCTTCCCATCCCCCGCCCTAGTGAAGCTTGATGTGGTTCTGGCAGTTTTTTATTTGTTTTTCGTGTTCACATTTTGTATGTTTTTCCTTGTAATTGTACCACAGTCTTGTTTGTAATAAAAACTGCATTTTCTCCATTTGATTGTTTTGTTTATCGCACTTATTATTTTGCCTTATTTAGATTTTAGTCCTTTTTGCTTAAGGACAATGCAAAAGTCTAAGTTGGGGGGTCACAAGTGCGTATTTCTAAAACTTCACAAATTTTCAAAAATGCCCAAAAAAAATCATAAAATTTTGAAAAACCCAAAAATATTTTTGTTCAAAATAAATAAAAATTGGAATTCAAAAATTTCAAAAATATCATTAAAAATCGAATTGAAGTCTCAAGTTGTAAAATTCAACATACACAAAGCCGAAATTGACTAAAGATGGAAATTGAGCGAAAATTGACGACTTAACGAATAAGTGTGGAGATTAACAAACCCGGTGAGATTCGAGCCTATCATTTTTTGCAAGTTTTTAAATCAATTCGAGTTAATTGTTAACTCAAAGTTCTTTTCAGCGCCTAAAAAGTCGTCGAGGATCTCAATCCTTTCATTTTGATAGATTATGAAAAACGCGTGTAATATTGCTGTGAAAAACGTGCCAAAATTTATCTCTAAACTTAAATTCATCTTGAAACGCATATGGTAACGCAATTGGTATTTTGGACAATGAAGTAGGCCCTTGTTTGTCACCCAAAAATATTGGCCAGATAAGATGCGAAAAATCACCCCTTTTGCAACCCAAATTGAGCCGAATAAATTTTTCCTTTAGTTTGACAACCTGAAAAACCCAAAGCCCGGAATTGTGAAAAATGGAAAAATTCAGAATTTAGTCCAAAAAGTGCATAAAAAGGGGCAAGAAAAAAATTAGACACGCTCAACAAAAATAGCAAGAAAAGAAGTGAAAAATAAAAATAAAAATAAAAAATAGAGAAAAAGAAGAAAAATGAGCAATAGCTCGGAAAAAGCACAAATGGACATCACATATGACTTTTCCAATTCCAATCGTTCCTACCATTTTCATTTTACCCCATATACCTTAAAATTCGAAAAAGTCCTAACCGAGTCCAAATTGCGAGATTGGTTACCGCGTGGAGAGCTAATACACAAAAAGATAATAAAAGAGATTACATGGCGTGAAAAACAGGCAATGTTCCCATTTTTAAAACCGTAATCCGTTGATGAGATTCTTTCACCATTAAATTTCCGTTTTTCTACTTGTATGCGTGACTTTGCGTCCATTACACTTACTCTTTACATCACGCATACCGAGAGAATAGCCACATTGCGAGTGATTCGTTTGAGAGAGCATTTCGTGAGAAATTGAAATCAAAATGAATTTTCGGGTAAGTAACGTAATGATCAATCGGTGGAAACTTGCGGTTATATTTACGGCTTCGCACACACGCACTACGGTTTGAAACTTTTAAATATGACTTGATGATGACTATTTTCTGGAAAAGTTTGAATTGTACAATTTTTAGGTATTTTGAATTTTTCTTTGAGTTGAATTTTGTGGGTATATTCACTACAAACCCTCACAAGACACAACTCGTCCTACTAGGGTGACCTATGGGTTTAAAGGCTTGTTGCATACGCTAAATGCAATCGCTTGCCCGCGAAAAAGGTATTCTATCCTAATAAAAAGTTTTTCAAGAGTTATGTCGTGTTAGGATTCTTTTACATTGCTCGGGACGCGTAAAGTTCTAAGTTAGGGGGGTTTGATTAGGTATAAATTCTTCCTAATTTATCCTTTAATTTAGTTACTTTTAGCACCTCGAACAACGTAATTGATTTGACTTTATCTCATAATCTTGCTACTGACTTCTCCTAACGAGTACACCGAGTTTCTGGTATTTCGTAGTGATTTTACAGGTATTTGATGTCAAGAAACAGAAAAAGGAAACCGGAAGAATCAAGAAAGACAAGAAGGAAAGTCAAAAGGGTAAAAGTGTAATTTCTACCCGGAATTCGGATGAGGTACCTAAAGAGAAGTTGAAGATATCACATTTGTGAGCCCATAGGAAGAAAAGGTACCTCAATCGGAGTCCCGGAACAAAAGATATGGGCAGTCAAAGTTGAGCAAAAAGTCGAACAGGCAGACCGGTCCGCCCCTGCCCCGGACCGGTTCGCGTTGCAAAACTCCAGTAGACCTCGGATCAAAAGCAAACCGAAGAAGGGTGAAAAATAAAAGAACCGGTCCGCCCCCGGACCGGTCCGACTATCGAGATTTCCAAATCTTATCTTCATCGAAAAAGAATCCTTGTGCAACTGAAACTCTTGAATTGTTGTAGGGTATAAAAATCCATTTTTATTATTATTATAGGGACGGAGAATTAGTGTAATTTCACTTACTTTTCCAGAAACCCTAGTTTAGATACAGTTTGTTCTTTTAATCCCAAGATTGAAGCTTTGATCAGATTTCAGTAATTACAAGTAATTCCAGTTAATACTTTGAGTGCTTTGGTAAGATTAGTAAGTAATTTCATCTATTTAATTTTGTTTTACATCATTCTACCAATTTTCCATAGTTAATCATGTTTTTCTGCAAATTAAACACCGTTTTCATTACTTTCAGCATGCTAGGCTAGATTTTCTAAGGCCGGGATACATGAACCCAGCCTGATGTGTTAGTTGCGTGTGTATAAAATTAGTCCTCTGAATTTAGTGATTGATTACGATCGTATTGCGTAGGAACACAACAATTGTAGATCTTTATATCTCGTTTGCCCCTGGGTAACCGGGATGATTTAGAATGCAATTCAAGTGTCACTATCGCGATACCGATTTACTCGTCCTCAGATTAAGTATGACGCGGGCTTAAACCTCGTGTACGTAATGCTTGGGAGTACTAAATTTCGGGTCAAATTAATCAGTTAAATTTACGATTAATATTATAGCTGCACTACACTAGGGTTGGGGGATTGTATTCCCGTCCTGTTTTTCGCATACATAGTTTAAAGTTTTAAACCAGTTTTCATTAGCATTCTAGGTAATTTAATATAACTGCAACTTTTCATAATTTCATAATTGCACTTAGTTGTAGTCAATTCTTGAAACCAAATCATTTTTTCTTTCTTTTTAGAGTCAAAGTTAGGATTCCTTCGTCTTTTCCCGTCGTCACAACCCTGTTGTCCTATTTCCCTGAGGATCGATACCCGACTTATGGGATTATTACTTGAGCGACAGGCTTGCACTTGAGCCTAGAGAGTATGCATTTGTGAGACACATTTTCAGTCGCGTCAGTATCTCACAAGTCGTCCTTTTTTACTTGCTCAACTGTATCCCAACTCTCATATTTTAGCCAATACAAGATTTTAACAAAGACAAGGCTCGAGCTTTAAAAGGATTATTTCCACCTATTAGCAAACCAAATAGGTTAAGGGAAACGTCAGCACGAGAATCAATGGCATAATGTTCATCATGACTTGAACTTTCTGGCCTGGATGATGGAATTATATTCTCGGACGCCATTTTCTGCATTTATATATTTATGCATTAGTCCATATGTTAATACAAGAGTAAGGAAATAATATAAAAAAATATAATATAAGTTATACCTTTTCAACATATTCTAAAAGTTTTGATAACTCGACCATGTCATAAGTTTCATACTTCATCATTTCACGTAAAGTTTTTATTGGCCATGTCTACGGAAGTGTGTTGATAATTGCATTTATGACACTTAACATATTAGGATGCATGCCTTCTCTCCTAAGCCAATAATAGATGTAAACTTTGTTATGCATATGTTTTCTCACAGTAGAGTCTGAACGCATCCTTATCCTCTTCAGTTCTATCCACAAGGATGGATTTTTCTTTCTTCGATTTCTAAAAACTCTATTAACTGCATCGCATTACTTGGATTGTGTTTTATGAAACCCCTTTCAATTGCTTCAGCCCAACTTTGAGGTAGTGTGCGTAGTATTGATTGAAATAAATATGCTTCAAGAATGTTCCACCCATGATCTCGTAAGTAATTGCATTATTTGATTTTTCGATAGCCATGACGATAAATTGGCATGTTCTCTATAAAAGACCTATTTTTAAAATTGTTGCATGTATGTACAATATATGACATCCTGGAAGAAGTAATAATAAACTTGTGAACAAAAGTCACTATGAATACATGCTACAAAATAATTGAAACATGCTATTATACATAATTTTCAAGTCAACATTTAAAACAACATAACATGCTACATAACATCTACTCCTCTAATGTGTTTAATAATTTCTTTAATTCTGGGTTGTCATTTAGAATAGACTGAATCTCGATAGGTGACTCTATGTCATCTACCGATGTAGTCAAGCACTGAGGATAATGTAAAACAACAGACCATGGATTATTGTTGGGGCCCTTTGCATAAAACTCTTGCTTTAAGTTTTGGAATACACAAACGAATGGCTCATCATTCACATTATCTTTACTCGTCAACTTGACCAAATCAACCTTCACCATGTGGGTGTCAGGGTCGACCATACATGCATGCTTGTCCTCCACTCTCACCCAATCACAGTAAAATACAGGTATGCTGAAAGATATGTAATCTAATAGGACAATTTGTTTTATAATCCCATAATACGTCATCTTAGCTTCTATCAATTTTTTATCTTTCGTGCTTGCCCTGAAATGAGTTAATGCTTTATATGAAATGCCGTTATTTTGTTTCCCAATGAGTTTTAACTCGTGTGTGCTTGAAGAGAACATAAAACCATTGACACGATATTGTCCAAACTCCTTGGCTACAAAACTAGTCCCATTTACTAGACGTGCAAGCCTCATCGATACTTTACCAACTTTCAATAACTGAAACCAAGAAAGTATTTGCATTGTGAATATGTTGCAAGGACAGTAAATAAAAATGAGGTATTACTGTAGTCACCTCGGAAGCTACCCAATGCCTAAAGTCATTGTTTGCGCTCGCGCCTCCCTTCCTCCTCTTGGCATTCCCGCACTCATTATATTGCCTAGGTTAAATCACTAAAAAATATTAATTTCTAATGAATATAATATCGAAAATATTTCATTATTTTACAAAAACATTTTAAATAAACTCACATTTTCCATTTATCTATGTCTTCATGCGTCTCGAATACATATCGAGCAACCTGGTTATATTGTGTACTTGTTATCTTAACTACCTTACCTTTCCCCAGGGCCTCCTCATCCGTAAACTCTTCTAATTCATCAATAAAGCATTCACGACCTCCAACATTTGGGTTAAGCATATATTCCTTTGCATACAATAAAGCCTCTTCCATAATGTACTCCTCGAGAATGGACCCCTCAACGTACCGTGTATTCTTAACGTAATCTTTAAAAGTTTTCATTAATCGTTCGAATGGATACATCCATCGGTACCTTACTGGTCCACATAAAAGTGCTTCATCGCACAAATGCACTAAAAGGTGGATGCTTATGTCAAAGAATGAGGGAGTAAAGTGCTTCTCCAAAACACATATAGCCTCAGCCAAAGTTTCTTTTGCTGCCATTATGTGTGTCCTGTTGATAACTTTCTCACACAATAGGGAGAAACATAGGCTAATTTGTAGAATGTCCCTTCGAAGATCCTCGTGTTTCGAAAAATAGTGTCCGAACAACAGAGGGACAAGTTGCATTATCGCATGCCAATCGTGGGACTTGCACTTTTTCAAATCTTTTATTGCATCGCAGACAATCCTGCGTAAGTTGGATGAGAAATTAGAAGAGACCTTCAAGCTCTTTAATATTTCTAAGAATATATTTCTTCTTTCAATGCTCAAAGTTTAAGATGCAACTGGCATATGCTTTTTCAGTATTTGGATCTTCTTTCAACCATAATGATCTTTTAATATTCAAATCACTAAGATCTTCACGGGCTTTTTCTCCATCCTTGGAATGAGAACCACCAATGCATGTGCTTACGAGATGCTCAATAATATTTTTCTCAACGTGCATTATGTCTATCACATGTCGTACAGGATGTTCCTTTCAGTATGGAAAATCAAACATTATTGATCTCCTCGACCACACCATTTTCGTATCAACATCCTTTATTTTACGCTTGTGGGCCAAAATTATGGGGTGTTTCCCCCTCAACTTTTGATCAGCCTTTAATGACCTTTCTTCAGTTTCCAAACCAAAAAGTCGTGGTGGAGGTGGTCGCGTCTCGGTGCCTTCTGGGAGAAAATTGCTTCGTATTGACCTGAATTTGTGACTTTGGGGCAGAAATCTCCGATGACTATGATAAAAAAAAAGTTTACCACTTTTCTTAAGTCAGCTGGCTTTAGTCTCCTCTCCACATATAGGACAACCTAGGTAACCATGTACATTGCACCCAGATAAGGTCCCATAAGCAAGAAAATCATGAATTGCCCATATCAACATAGCTCTCAAAATGAATTCCTCCTTTTTGTACAAGTCGAACGCTCTCACACCTTCAACCCATAACTCATTCAATTCATATATTAGTGGCGCTAAGAAAACATCAATGTCACTACCAGGTGCTTTTGGACCTGGTATCAACAACGACAAAATTGAAAACTCCTTTCTCATGCACAACGACGGGGGAAAATTTAAAGGCGCCGCAAACACAGGCCATATACTCTTATCTGTGCTCAATTTGCCAAATGGTTTAAACCCATCGGTTGATATTTCGAGGCGAATGTTGTGTATTTCTTTAGCATAGTCCGGGTATCACTAATTTGCAGATTTTCACACAGATGAATCAATCGGATGTCGCATGAGATTCTCACCCACCTTCGCTCGACCATGCCAAGTCATTGGCTTTGCTATCCAAGGTATAGTATAAAGTCTCTTCAATCGAGAACCTAAAGGAAAATAATTTAACACCTTCTTAGGTATTTGCGTATCTACTTTCAATAAATGTTTATTATGTATTATCATCTTTTGTTCATATCTAGGTTCCTTACATACGGGACAAGCCCGTTTGTCCTTGTGCTCCTTATAGTATAAAATGCAGTCATACTTGCAGCAATGAATTGATTTGTATGCCATACCCAAACCTTTCAAATTACCCTTCATGATCAGATAATTGACTGGCAAAGTATTTTCTTTGGGGATCAAAACTTTTTCCCACAGGAGTATTGCCGTCATACTTTTTCTCGACAAGCCAAATTTGCTCTTTAAGTTGTGCAACCCAACCATGGCATATAACTTTGTGTGGTCAGGGTTGGAGTTATGGTATAAGGGTGTTGCGGCTGCTGCTTTTAACCGTATATAATCCTTAACTTGGTTCGTATCTTTGCCAACATGATCCTCACAGCCTAAATCATTCAATCTACTATCTTGCTTTTCTTGTGCTGGTGAACTTCGTACGTATCATTTATGAGATCATTTAGCCTATCATTTACTACTGGGTCACCATTTTTGTGAACGGTTTCACTGACAAGTATTTCTTCTAGAATATACTTAAATTCCCTCTCCCCATGGAAATGCCAAAACGTGTAGTCAGCTTGCATACCCCAATGAAACAAATGTACTTTTACATCTACCCATTTCAAACGTTTACCATTTTTACAACAATTGCACGGGCATGTAATAATATCAGTTTCGAGATTCTTCGTTGCATAATTCACAGTCTTTAACCCCATTAACGTATACTTGCCCCACTCTACAACTTTCACCCATACACTCTTTATATTGTGGAAACCCCATTAATTCTACAATATAAACAAATAGAAACTCAGTAAATTATAAAACTAAATGAAGTTTGAGCTGATATTTAGAACATAATCTCTGGCCTATCATTGGATTAAAACTCACAGGAAAACTCGACCAAGCCCAAAACTTCAAAACTTCAACGATCACAAAACAATGATTATTTAATTAATTTTTAGATAAAATAAATATGAATAGTATAAAATGATTATTGAAAAAAATCTAACATATTCCCAAACAAGATAATATTCAAAAAACGAAAGAGGTTAAGCGATGTGTAGATATACTCACAACAAAACAATCATATTTAACGAAGCATCATATATGAAATTATTAACAAAGCATATGAAAATTTTGACCTAACGAAGCATCAGAACACAAAACAATGTGTAGATATACTCACCGAGCACAAAACTTGTTAAATTGATACATATTTATCAATGAGGAAAATAAAATAATAAATTGTATGACCCAAATCTCAATATGATTATTTATGACTGATATAAATGAGCAAAACAAAATGGAAATTGAAATCAAAATCAATTTATGACCAAAAACCCATAATTTCTCGCTCCTTTATACCTTTCCTCTCTCTTCACTATTCATCATCTCCTACACCCACACATTTATCTCTCTCCTCCTCCATAACCAAAAACCCATCTGAAAAACTAACCCAACTGCCAATTCGTATTAACAAATCATACTAAAAAATTGTATTAACAAACCCATCATTAGCGGTAACAAATCGTGCTATTGTTAACAAACCCATCATTAGTGCTAACATATTAATAGATTAGAGATATTAACAAAATCTAAATAAAAAAACTCACCAAAATCGTGCTAACAGATCAGACATGTTAACAAAATCGATTTACATTAACTAGGGCAAAATCGATTTACATTAACTAGGGCAAAATCGAAATGAAAACTCACCAAAATGTGGCTGGAGTTCTTCACAGTGAGGGAGGCAGGAGTTCTTCTATAAGGGGCGGGAGTTCTTCAGAGTGAGAGGAGAGAGGTTACAAAATCTATTTACATTAAACTAGGGAAAAAATTTGTGATCCCTCCCAGTAGCCACAAATTAAAGTTGGCCAAAATTTGTGAGTGTTGGAAGAAGTTACAAATTTATGACGGTCAATGGCAGTTATAAATTAACTCAACACCAAAATTTATGACTGCTACCAGCAGTCATAAATTTATGACTGTCATTATTAGTTACAAAATTAGTACTTAGGTCAAAATTTGTGACTCCTCATAGCAGTTATACATTTGTGACTTCTCATAAGAGTTGTAAATTAGGCCTATTAATAAATTTGTGACTGCTTATGACATTTATAAATTTATGACTGCTGATAGGAGTCACAAATTAATAAATGGTAACATTTGTGACTCTCATTAGTGGTTACAAATTAATTGACTCAAATTGTTTACTCCTCTTTATTTTATAACTCCTAATGGGAGTTACAAATAATTTTGTGACTGCTCCTGGGAGTGATAAGTTTGTCACCCCAATTAGCAGTCACAAAAAGGCAGTCACAAAATTAGCATTTTGGTGTAGTGATAGCAAATATTATTACTATAAGTAATTTTATTGACTAGATTTTCATAATTTTTTAAAGAACTTTCAAAATTATGAACTTCTTCCAAAGGTAAGTCTAATTCTGAATCAAAATCTAAATGGGATAAGGTGTTAAGTTTTAACCCTTTGAGATTATTCTCAATCTCTTTTAATTTGGAGATAAAATCAGTTTTATTACCCAATTTAAATCCTTTAACATCCATAGGAGGGAGAACTAAAGGTTGGTAAAGACTAAAGTCTTCAGGTTTCTTAATGGTAAGATGTGCCTGAAGGTTCGCAATCCTTTTAAGTTATTTTTCTATCGTGTTAGGGATAAGATTGGTATAATTACCTTTCTTATAAAGTGGATTCAACATAACCCTATGGGTGAGGAGTCTCTCCTCAGTTTCAAGGTTAAGGAAGGCATTGGCTTCTAACCTGGGTGAATAACCACTTTGGATGGTGCTTCCAACATGCACTACACCAAAATGGTCAAATTGACACCCTTCAACCAGCCAACATTGTCACAGTCATTGACCGTGACAAAAAAAACACGCATTTTTGTCACGGTTAATGATTGTGACAAGACCACGACAAAGGCTCGTCACGGTCAATGACCGTGTCTTTGATAATTCTGTCAGTAAAAAACCTTCCCTCTTCTTTTTCCCACCGATTTCTATTCCCTCCATTTCTCTCTTTCTCTCTCTAAGCGGCTGCACTCTGTCTCTTTACGATTTTGGTATATTTTCTCTCTCTATTTCTCTTCCATTTATGTATATGTGTGTGTAAATGTGCATGTGTGTGTGTCTGTGGTGTATATATGCATGTGTGGGGGGGGGGGGGGGGGGGGGGGGAGGGGGCAGGGCTGGGGTGAGGGGAGGGGAGGGGGGCGCTATGTGTGAGTGAGCGTGTGTGTGTGTGTGCACGTGTGTGTGTGTGTGTGTATAGGTGTGTGCATGTGTGCGTGTGTGGTGGGCAGTGGCAGTGGGGGGAGGGATGGGGGTGTGCGGGGGGCAGGGGGTGTGGGGTTGTATGTGTATATGTGCGTGTGTGTATTTTTTTAATTAAATTTTTATTAGTTTATTAGATATTTCCCCTCATATTGTAGTACCCCTTGTAAAAGAATTGATTGATTAAATATTGATTGGTTAATTTTTTTAGTAAATTAATAATTAGTGCCCCTTTCATATGCACGTAGGATTGCCTCTCATTGTAAATTAGTAAATTAATAATTGTATACTTTAGTTTTTAGTTTAATTGATGAAAAGAATTAATTGAGTAGATGGATTAGAAGGAGTACGGGATACACATTTGTTGTTACCATTGCGATTGGATTGTAGTGGATCGATGTTCGGTTGGTTAATTTTAAAAGTGGCATGACCACTGGATTATTGTCCATATGGGGGTGGGATTTTTTAACTTCTTTTAAAAAATTACTTTGTATCACGAACAATATATATATATATATATATATATAGTATGATAATTAAATGAAATATACTTGAAATTACATGTAGTGGGAATAGATACTAGCCTTCTAGTTCTTATGCGTACACATTCAATAACCCCTAGACTCGTTCGAGAGTCATTACCCCTGTAATGAGATTTCTCGAATTGTCCCATTTGGACAGTTTGGGACTGCATAATTTATGTATAATAATATTCTTAGTGGCTTAAAGTTGTTAATTTTGGAGGAAGTTCTGCAGTCAAATCTTAATGTTCTCTGGGTACATACTAGATTGACAAGTGTGACTGTTATTTCAATTGATCAATTGAAATAACACTCACACTTGCCAATCTACGTCGTGTACTTGGAGAACTACAGGGATATGCTGCCGATTTTTTATCAAATCGTAACAATGTGCACGAGCTGTTAAGTATATTACAGAAATATGTGGCCTTGAATGGGATAGGACCACTCACCCTATAGAGGAGATGGAGGAAAGAGGAATTTCTATTATAAATTGGATTTTAATTTAAAATTTAAAAATTGAATATAATTAAGACATAATTAAATGAAACATACTATAAATATAAGTTTTGTTTATACTAATCCATGAATATACACTTCTTACCTTTAATAGGTGATTAGTTGTGGTAGCTGTGATGTGATATCCGAAATACAAAGAGTGGATGGGTGAAACAAATAGAATGGGGGATGTGTTTCGCAGAGGTGCTAATGAATTTGTAAAATACACAAAGATATGTCATAATGATGAAGAGTTTCCGTGTCCATGTGCTAAGTGTAAGAATGGTAAGGTGTTTGAGTGGAAAACATATGAACTAAATTTGTTAAGATGGGATATGCAAGATATTTATCAATTTTGGAGTTTTCATGGTGAATTGAAAGTTCCTTTTGTCCCCGAACAACCTTCACAACAACCTTAAACAAGTATGATAGATGTAGAAGGGGACGATGTAGATCATAATATGTTAGAGGATTTAGTTGATGATGCGTATGGAGTTTATGAATCGGAGGAGAATGAGGTTACTAATGATGTACAGGGTTGAAGTGCTCATGAAGATATCGTGATAAACCTTGATGATGACTATCAAAGTTTAAAATTTAAGGTGACCCAACCGTTATACTCTGGATGTGAGAAAGATTAAACAACTTTACGTGCCATGGTAGGTTTGCACAGTTTGAATATGAAGTATAGTTTGTCTGGAAATAGTGTGACGGGAATTCTGAATTGGGTGAAAGGCTTACTACCCAAGGAGAATATGCTTCCAAATAGCTATCCTATTATGAAGAACAGTTTGAAAGGCTTGGAAATGAAGTATAAATCGATTCATGCTTATGTGTATGACTGCATACTATACCGAAAGGAGTATGAAAATATTTATCATTGTCCGGTATGCGATGAACCTAGATATGTCCAATCTACTGGTAAGGAAGGCACAAGCTCAAAAGTGTTTCAAAAAGTGTTGAAATATTTTCCCGTTGGGCCTAGATTAAAGAGATTTTCACAGTACCATGGATAGCGGAACCAATGACTTGGCATGCTAGGGAAGAAGTAGGGGGTAATCTCATGTGTCATTTTATTAATTCTACAGCTTGGAGGAGGAGGAATTATGAGTATCCCAATTTTGCTCGAGAACAGCGCAACATTCGTTTGGCTATGTCAACAGATGGTTTCAATCCATTTCGAAATCTAAGGACCAATTAGAGTGTATGGTCAGTGATCCTAGCACCACTCAATCTCCCTCCTTCACAGTGTATGAGACCTGAATTTTCGATGTTGTCTTTGTTAATACCTGGGCCAAAGGCACCAAGTGATGACATCGACGTCTACCTGGCTCCTTTGGTAGAAGAATTAAATGAGTTGTGGGAAGAGGGTGTGCAATCATTTGACTCTTTTAGAAAAGAAGATTTTACGCTAAAAGCTTTGTTGATGTGGGTAATTCATGATTTTCCATCTTATGGGACATTATCCGGTTGTGTAGTACATGGTTATTTGGGGTGTCATATTTTTGGAGAGGAGAATGAATCTCTTCATCTATCCTCTAGATAAAAAAATGTATACCATTCCCATAGGAGGTTTTTACCCCCGATTCATAGTTTCAGATTTGAGAAAGGTTCCAATTTTTTATCGGGTGGGGTTGAACATAGGCTACCGCCGAGACAACTTTCAGGTTCAGAAATTGAAAGTAAATCTTCTGAATGTGGACCTAATATTCCATGTAAGAATCCTAAATTTAAGAATGTCGAGCATAAGAATACCCCAACTAGGAATGAAACTGAGAGAAGAAAGGCATGGTCTAGGAGGTTAATTTTATTTGACTTGCCTTATTGGAAGAATAACTCGGTGCGCCATGTATTGGATGTGATGCATGCAGAGAAGTTGATGATCCCCAATTTACAGAAAATATCCCCTTCTGGTATTAAGGTGATGATGATGATGATGTCGTCTGGCCTCGGTGGTAGCGGAGGCGATGAGGGCTCCTCGACCCCTATGCTACCCAAATATGGCAAATTGGGGATGGCCATCGAGAACAAAACGGAGCTATTAGCAAGATCCCTCGAGCTGGTAAAGACGATGATCGGCCCAGGGTACACTAGTTGGAGGGAGGTGCCAAATGAGCTCGAGTGAGCTATTTGGGAGGCACTACAGGTAATGTATTTATATTTATATTAATATTTCAATTTCAATTTCGATTTCGATTTCAATTTCAATTTCATTTTATATTTATATTTATATTTATATTTATATTTATATTTATATTTATATTTATATTTATATTTATATTTATTTTTATTCGCAACTAACATTGTATTTGTTGGACAGGAACAATTCAACCTGGATCCAAAGCTACGCGATTCCGTCTTGGAGAAGTTGAGGGAGAAACACAAGACGTGGAAGAAAAATATGCAGACCTGGTACTTTGGGAAGACCCGAGAGTGCGTTATCCGAATGCGTGACTCCGTCCCGCCGAAGGAGCCGATCTCATTGGCACAATGGCAAAAGTTCATTGACAATGAGATCAGGGAACGATAATTGGCATCTCGCCAATCGGGAAGGGAAAATCGGGGAAAAAAGACGGACGTGCACTACTCCGGTTGGACGTCTAACGTCGATGTGGAGCATAGGATGATGGAAAGATTTGATTTTTCTATAATTACATAAATTTATTTTCTGCATTCTTTTACTTTGCGGGGAAGATACTAATTTTGCATATTTTTATTTTAGGGGATGGGGAGTGGCCCTGGGTGAAGGCCATATATGCTCGATACTTATGTGGCTATTCGGACGAAGAAGGGGAAGGATAAGGAGGTGTCCCCGAGCATCGCGACCACGATTGTAAGTAATCCGATAGTTTACTTTTTGTTAATTATGTTATAATTTTTTTATTTACTTATTTAACTAATCATGTTCTTTTTATCGTTTCAGACAAAGCTTAAGAAAGTGCATGAGTCGCACTCTGATGCCGATAAGGCATCTTTATCCACAGACGCACTCAGACAAGTGCTTGGCGCTGATCGCAAGGGGAGGACAAGGGGGTGAGCTCGCAGGTGAACAAATCTAGGATCATCGGATTGGAGATGAACGACATCGGTTGGCTCAAACGGTGGACTCGCATGACGCGAAGCTGTCCCGTTTGGAGTGACAGTCCAAGATATGTTCTCATTAATGAAGCATTCGTTGGGTAAAAATCGTAAGGGGAAAGGGAAGGAGAAGGTGGTGGTGAAGGAGGAGGAGGTGCAGGAGGACGAGGATATGGACCTCGCTGCTTTATCGCCAACACGTGCGGACTCTGATGATCCAGTCCCCTATTTTTCTCTCTTCGACCAATCGATGTCGACACTTGGTTTGTCAAACGTGTTTATACATGACATATTTAATGGTCAGTGGATAGGGCTGGGGTTGAGGGACCCGAATACCATTCAGGGTATGCCAGTTCATGGACGTTTGCTTCAAGACATCGAGTCCAAGGTGCTTGTTACACATGTGATACCTGGGAAAAAGAACTCCCCATTGTAGTTACGCGAACAATGCGGCACGATGCACAATGATGGGTGTATTAATTCGTATATCGTGTAGGCTATTCACCTCCTTAGACCTACCCCAGACATGTAGTGACATTAATTGAATTGAATTGTTTTAAGTTGTTACATTTGAATTATATTTGGATTATATCATGATGCATATTGTTTTGAAAGTATATTTGCATTATCTCCATTTTATTTGGATATATGATATTTGAACAGGTACAACGTTGCTATAACATGCACAAATATACTGTTGGGCAGTGGCAGTGGCCATACAGCCCAGTAGAATTTTTATCAATTCTGCCCAGAATTGTCACGGTTAATGACCGTGACAAGTCTGTAACAAAGTATAATTGTCACGGACTTGTCACAGTCATTGTTCGTGACAATCTTTTAAAGATTTCCACGGGCTTGTCACGGTCTAAAACCATGATAAATATTTTCAAGGTCAAAGATCGTGACAGGACCGTGACAAGTCTAATGAACTTGTCATGGTCATTGACGGTGACAAGTCCGTGACAACATAAGGTTGTCACCCCTAGAATTATCACGGTTAGTGACCATGATAATCCAACAGATTTGGTGTAGTGATTTAAGGAAAGGGGCTCAGTAGGAGGGTGAATAGAAGATATAATCTGGTTATTCAAAGTATACCATTTTGTCAAATGTTTATCATCGGTTTTAAGAACCTATTTATCCTTACTTTCAAGTACAAAAAGATTCTTATCTTTAGAAAATATTTGAAACCAAACCAGAAAAGATGTAACCTGTTGGTTATCTTCAACCCATTTATAAAATTCATTTTTATAATTAGTTAATTCAATTTTTCTATATTTAGCAAAATACCAAGCACGAAATTTAGCGTAACCTGGTTGGTAAAATTAAGCATTAACTTATTTCCTATTAATTGTAAAATTCATTTAAAAGGATAGGGAATTAAAGTTCGACGTTCATCTCAGAAGGCGTAGGAGATTCTCTAGGCTGAGAACTATTCTTCTCATAAATACCATGGGGTATTTGTTCATTGGTAAATATACCATGAAGGTTTATATCATCATGATATGGATGGTTCCTAGTATTTTCCTCATAAACAAAATTTCTTGAATTAGAAGGAGGATAGGTAGCAAAAGGAGCTCTAGAAGGTTTACCTCTAGAGGATTCACACCTATTAAATTTCCTGAAATTCAAGAAAATATCTCCATCTTTATCCTCAATGATATCCCCAATATCTTCATTTTGACGAGGTTGGGGAGGAACAACATTTTTTATAGACCAAGTCTCTAGAAAATCAATTTCGTCCCACCTTATAGTTCTAGGTGTGTGAACATTAGAATCTATAAGGTGTGTGTCAATTAACACAGTTTTACCAAAATGACTAAATTGTTTTATATTAGGAGCCATAGTATTCATTACATTATAATAAATCCTATATATAATTCCAATATTTTTTTATCCCAGAAGAAAATTATAACCTTTGGTTTGAACTCTAAGACTTAAAGCTTTACAACGATGCATATCTGACAAAGAAAAAGTTATATTTGGGAAGACATCAAAATAAATAGGTCCATTACAAAAACTAGTTTCAATAGCTCCCATAAAAGATTGTCTAAAATTAGTACACCTACCATCTCGTAGAGTATCTTGTAAACAGACGTTCATGCCAGAAAGGGTCAAAGGTTTAAAAGCAATTTGTATTAAACTAACATGAATAAAATGATAATTTTTATATTTTATATGATCTTTAAGATCATCCCATTTAAAATGCTGGATAGACTTATCTTGCTCGTTTAGACTAATGGTTTGTTCCATAGTTTTTATAGCATACTTGCTACGAAAATTATACCAGTTAGTGTTATAAATGGTTTTAGGCTGGACCTTAGGAATAGTCCACCTGTTCAAATCCTTTTGAACATCAAATTTAATTAAGGAGGAGTTCTTCATAAACTCCTATGAAGTGTGTGTACATCTGTGTGTTAATGTTTAGATTAGTAATAATAATGGTCTGAGATTTATATCGGAACAATAAGTTACTATTCATCTGAATAGTAAGTTACTGTTCACCGACGTGAATAGTAATTTACTATTCACATTAAAAATCTAATTTAAATGATAATAATAAGGAGAAATAGAAATATGGTTTTGATATGGACTGGTATTTGCCGCGTTATGGGTTGTCGTGTTGTCGTATGTGGCATTGAGGCTTATTTCCGAGTAAATCGTTGACCACTGGGTGTCAGAAGTGATTTTTAATTCGGCTTATTATATTCTTTTAAATCTCGATTTTTGATTTGCATATTATTTTCCTATTTCAGATCATATGGTTATTACTATTCTGAATATTAACATTTCTATTATGGAACTAAACACCATAGATACACACACTTAACAGGAGTTCATGAAGAATTCCTCCTTATTGAATTTGACGTTCAAAAGGATTTGAACAGGTTGACTATTCCTAAGGTCCAACCTAAAACCATTTATAACACTAACTGGTATAATTTTTGTACCAAGTACGCTATAAAGACTACGGAACAAACCATTAGTTTGAACAAGCAAGATAAGTCTATCGAGCTCTTTAAATGGGATGATCTTAAAGATCATAAAAGATAAAAATTATCATTTTATTCATGTTGGTTTTATTCAAATTTATTTCAAACCTTACACCCTTTCTGGCATGAACGCCTGTTTGAAAGCTACTCTACGAGATGGTAGGTATACTAATTTTAGACAATATTTGATGGGAGCTATTGATACTAGTCTTTGTAATGGACCTATTTATTTTGATGTCTTCCCAAATATAACTTTTTCTTCATCAGATATGCATCTGTGTAAAGCTCTAAGTCTTAGAGTTCAAACCAAAGGTTATAATTTTCTTCCGGGATCGGAAACTATTGGGATTATCTATAAGATTTATTATAAGTTAATGAATACTATGGATCCCAATATAAAACAATTTAGTCCTTTTGGTAAAATTGTGTTAATTGACACACACCTGATAGATTGTAATGTTCACACACCTAGAACTATAAGTTGGGATGAAATTGATTTCCCAGAGACTTGGGATATAAAAAATGTTGTTCCTCCCCAACCTCGTCAAAATGAAGATATTGGGGATATCATTGAGGATAAATATGGAGATGTTTTCTTGAATTTTAGGAAATTTAATTGGTGTGAATCCTCTAGAGGTCAACCTTCTAGAGCTCCTTTTGTTACCTATCCTCCTTATACTTCACAAAATTCTATTTGTGAAGAAAATAGTATGAACCATCCATATCATGATGATATAAACCTTCATCGTGTATTTACCAATGAACAAATACACCATGGTATTTATGAGAAGAATACTTCTCAGCATAGAGAATCTCCTATGCCTTCTGAGATGAACGCCAGACTTTAATTCCCTATGCTTTTAAATGATTTGTACAATTAATAGGAAAGAAATTAATGCTGAATTTTACCAACCAGGTTTTGCTAAATTTCGTACTTGGTATTTTTCTAAATATAGAAAAATTGAATTAACTAATTATAAAATTGAATTTTATAAATGGGTTGAAGATAACCAGCAGGTTACTTCTTTTGTGGTTTGGTTTCAAATATTTTTTAAACATAAGCATCTTTTTGTCCTTGAAACTAAGGATAAACAGGTTCTTAAAATAGATGATAAACATTTAACAAAATGGAATACTTCGAATAACCAGATTACATCTGCTATTCACCCTCCTACTGAGCCCCTTTCCTTAGATGTTGGAAGCACCACCCAAAGTGGTAGTTCGCCCAGGTTAGAAGCCAATGCCTTCCTTAACCTTGAAACTGAGGAGAGACTCCTCACCCATAGGCTTATGTTGAATCTACTTTATAACCAAGGTAATTATACCAATATTATCCTTAACACGATAGGAAAACAACTCAATAGGATTTGGAACCTTCAGGCACACCTTACCATTAAGAAACCTGAAGACTTTAGTCCTGACCAACCTTTAGTTCTCCCTCCTATAGAGGTTAAAGGATATAATTGGGTAATAAAACGGATTTGATCTCCCAATTAAAAGAGATTGAGAATAATCTCAAAGGGTTAAAACTTAACACCTTATCCCACTTAGATTCTGATTCAGAATTAGAGTTACATTTGGAAGAAGTTCATAATTTTGAAAGTTCTTTAAAAAATTATGAAAATCAAGTCATTAAAATTACTTATAGTAATAATATTGGCTATGTTGGTCCTGATAGAAACTACTATGGCAGACTAACTCCTCAGGATCTTCTTTTCGGAGAAAACACGGTGATAAACTCACAGGCCACCTTTTAGGGAATATTGATGGAAAATTTGAAGCTTAGATCTATGAAATGATACATCAGATGTCCATGTATTCCACTATATGTAAGCAGAATGATAGTTCTGATCAAAGTATTGCTCAGATGATCATTGCTGGATTTACTGGAACATTTTGAGATTGGTGGGATAATATCCTCAAGGCTAATCATAGACATGAAATTGTTAATGCCGTAAAAATCATCAAAGATGAACATATGCAAGACAGGGGCATTCAGGATGTTATTTATACCATAATGCTTGCTATTATTCATCATTTTGTTGGAAGTGGTCATTATAATTGGGAACGTAATAAAGAATTATTACAAAACCTAAAATGCCCTACCTTGATCCAATTTATATGGTACAAGGATGTCTTCCTTGCTAGGGTTACAAATAGAGGTGATGGTAACTCTGAGCATTGGAAAGCCAAATTTATTGATGGCCTTCCTACTTTCTCTGCTGAGAAAGTCAGAAAGAAAATAAGAGAAGATAATGATAGCATCTCTATCCCTTACCATGATTATACTTATGGTCAATTAATCAGCGTTGTCATCCAAGAGGGTCGTTCTCCCTGTAATGACCTTAAGCTACAGAGGCCACTTAAGAAGCTAAATATTTCTGGAAAGGAAGAGTTAGGGGAGTTTTTTGATCAGTTTTTTTACAATACTCTTGAACTTATACTCATAAAGTCTCCAAAAGGAAGAAGACGTTTTCAAAAAAACCCTCTTATAAACGCAAGAAGAAACATACTAACGTTTCTTATAATAACGATGATAATTCTAAAAAGAAATTTGTTAGGAAAAAAAACCCTATAAATCTAACCTTAAATGTTTCAAATGTGGTAAATATGGCCACTTTGCTAATAAATGCAAAACTGAAACTAAAATTAATAATCTTCAAATTGATGACCATTTGAAGCCTCAATTATGCAAACTTTTTCTTAAGTCCTGCTCCTCGGAAGAACTAGAGGACTCCTCTGAGAGCAATAAAGAGCTTTATTATATTAAAAGCTCTAGTGACTCAGATATCTCCGAGAAAGGAGATTTCCAGTGTAATTAATTAACTATGATATGCAATCATCTCCAATCCATCATTCAAATGAATGGTTTAAGTCTTAATGTTCTTACTAGTCACCAACAATCTATGATTGACATTATCAATCAGGTTACTGACCTGGACATTAAGCTCAAGTTAATTGAATCTTGCTATGCTAAGGAGAATGATCCTAATTCTTCAGATTTATTTTCTAAAACCCAGCAGTATAGCCTTAAGGAAGCTCTCAACCGTTTAGAAAAGGGTGAAGAATTTAATAAACCAGCTAGCATTTCTGACCTTAAGCATGAGGTCAATACCCTAAAAATTAAGTTAAGGCACCTTAAGAATAAAAAAAATAACATGCAAATTGAGATTAATAATCTCAAGAATGCTACAAAGCATTCTAATCTAAAAACTTCAAATCATGAACATTCGGTGGATTATTTAGGTGTTATTAACCGCGTACCTAGCAATAACTGGTACATTACTGTCAACCTTTTTATAAACAATGAATTTACTTTAAGTAACATCATTGCCCTTGTTGACAGTGGTGCTGATATGAATTGTATTCAATAAGGGTTAGTGCCCACTGAATACTTTAAGAAGACTGCTCAATCCCTATTTAATGCCAGTGGTGATAACATGGGCATTAAATATAAATTGACTAAGGTTGTCATTTGTAACAATGGAATTTGTTTAGCCACTACCTTCTTGCTTATTAGTGATTTATCCTAGCAGATAATTTTAGGTACTCCTTTTTTATCCTTGCTTATGCCTATGGATAAAATTAATTCCAGTGGAATATATACCACAATTCAAAACTATTTTTTTTTCATTCCTTACTCAATCGGAGATGAAGAAAATTAACTCTTTGAAAAATAATATCATTTTCAAAGAAAACCATTTAAATTTTTTTCAAAAAGAAATATCTTTTTTAACTATCAAGCAGAAGCAGGATTCACTTAATGTACTGCAAAAAAGTAATGTTGTTAAAAATCAATTAATAACTGAAGTTTGGAGTGATATTCCTAATGCTTTTAGGATTGGAAGAAGCATATTATTTCTCTTCCTTATAAAACAGGTTTCAATGAAAAATCCTTTCCTACTAAGGCCAGACCCAGTTAAATGAAGACTGAACTTCTTGACCTTTGTAAGAATGAGATTCAGAGTCTTTTAGATAAAAAGATTATAACAAAAATTTATTCTCCTTGGATTTGTACAAATTTTTATGTTAATAAGGCGCCTGAGAAGGAACGAGGTTTTCCCAGACTTATAATTAATTACAAGCCTCTTAACAATGTTTTACAATGGATAAGATATCCAATTCCTAATAAAAAGGATTTGCTTGATCGACTTAACTCTGCCACCATATTTTCCAAACTTGATTTAAAATCTGGATATTGGCATATCCAAATAGCTCCCCAAGATAGGTACAAAACTGCTTTTGTGGTTCCAATTGACCATTACTAATGGAATGTTTTGCCTTTTGGGCTTAAGAATGCCCCGTCTGAATTTCAAAATATCATGAATAAGATATTTAATCCCTATTTTGATTTCTCTATTGTCTATATTGATGATATTCTCATCTTTTCACAATCGATTGATCAACACTTTAAACATATAAACATCTTTAAAGATGTTATTAAGACTAATGGCTTAGTCGTTTATGCCCCTAAAATGAAAATCTTTCAAACTAGTATTAGATTTTTACGGCACAACATTGGATAAGGGAAAATACTCCCTATTGATCGAAGTATTGAGTTTGCTTCTAAATTCACCGATGAATTAAAAGAAAAAACTCAACTTCAAAGATTTCTTGGTAGTCTCAATTTATATTATTGATTATTACAGGAATCTTGCACAAGACAGTGCAATCCTTTACACCAGGTTACAAAAGAACCCTTCTCATTGGACTTCAGAGCATACTAAAGCTATTTAGAAAATTAAACTGAAAGTCAAGCAATTACCTTATCTAGCTTTAGCTAATCCTTTAATTTCAAAAATTGTTGAAATTGATGCCTCTGATATTGGTTATGGTGGAATTTTAAAAGATATTAATTCTTTAACAAAAAAGGAAGAGTTAGTTCGTTTTACATATGGATCCTGGAAAGATACCTAAAAAAATTATTCTACAATTAAAAAGGAGATTCTTTTAGTTGTTAAATGCATTGAAAAATTTCAGGATGATTTGTTAAACCAGAAATTTTTACAACGCATTGATTGTAGTGCTATAAAACAGGTTTTGCAAAAGGATGTGGAAAATATTGTTTCTAAAAAAATTTTTGCCAGATCGCAAGCAAATTTATCTTCGATTGATTTTGATATTGAACACATCAAAGGTGAAAAGAATTCTCTTCCTGATTTTCTAACCAGGGAGTTTTTGCAGAACCAATGAGTGGCCCCTCTAGAGGGTGTGGCAGAGGCCGTGGGAAAACCCACCAAAGGCCCGACAAAGAAAAGATGGTGATCAATGAAGATCAATATCCTCTGATGCAGGATTATGAGTTATTTCTTCGTCTGAGTGCGCAGAACAGGGGAAAATTGAGTTCTCCTCCTAACCCCTTTAGCAGTAAGAAATATGCTAAAGAAATTTTGCAAAACTTCAAGCATGATTTCATTCCTGATCAAAGGACTTCGAAATTGATGATAATCCTCAATGAAGAGGACAAGAAGCGAATGTCTTCTCCTTGGGAAATTAAGTCCCTTTACTTCGATACACATAATTATAATATGCAAGAAGGAAAATACTGGACGGTATATGAGGGTATCCTCGAAGAAACTGATTCTGTGGTGTTTAGTCATATGAATAAGCACCAAAAGAATGCCAAATCCCCCATTGCTTATAGCAAGGCAGTTTTGAAGAAATTCAACTCTCCCTGAGAATGGGGAATTAATTCTTTGAAATCTCGAAAATTGAGTTCGCAAAATGGGTACTATAATTATTGGGATTACGTCCAGGCTTGGGCTAAACCTTTTTATTGTCAAAATGCTGAGTAAAAACATACTTGGTTTTTTAAATTGTGCCCAAACTCTTTGAAAGAAAGTTACCCAGGATGGGTTATCAATTGGTGGGAAAAATTTAGCCCGGGAATTGATATGTTTCCTGATGAAATTACTAAGGAAAATCTTTTTCTACCATGGACTCAATTTCATCCAAAATAAGAGGGAAAAATGATGTCCTAATAGGGATTAATACCCTATTATTTTTTACTGAAATTAGCATTCCTTGGATATCCATATGAGATCTCTAATGTAGAGTTAATCACCTTAACGTTCCTCTACTTGAAAGGATCTTTTATTATAGATGGTGGGTTGGTATTCATATTACGAATACCATTTCTCTAATAAAAGATAGCTTAAAGCACTATATGTCCATAGTGGAAGATTCACCCCCTCCAGCCGAGAAAATGATGTCGGGAACTAATCCAATAAAGGATTTAAAGTTTGCACTCAAGAGGTAATTCCCTAATTCAATGGAGATGGAGAAACTATAGAAGGAGATGGATTATACTCAAAACCAATTCAGATTGGCTTTTACCAAAACCTACTCTGAGGAAGATAAAAACCCTGTTCCTCAGCCCTATGATGATGACGCATCCATAGCATCAGCCAAGAATGACAATCCTTTCTTCTGTCTTGCCGGAGAATCCCATAGTTCGAAAGACGACAAATTTATTGGGGATATGTTTGATACCAACATCTATACTGAGCCAATGATGGTAGACTTCTTCAACTCACTCAGATCAGCATTTCCAACTCGAAGGTTATACGGTAGCTTTCCCAATCCTGGCCTAGATGGCCTAGATGACATGAGATAGCTAGCCCACTTGGCCCCAGTTGTTAGCACACCGACGCATATGGATAAATCTATCCCCATTTTGACACATCGATTATTGTGGTAGGACCCACTGGCCCAGCAACCGATGCTTCAGGACAAAATACTTTGCCAACCTCTTTCTTGACTCTCTCTCTCTCTCTCTCTCTCTCTCTCTCTCTCAAAATTTGTAATAAGCTTGGGGACTTTCCGGCCTTATTCCGGTGGACTCTTATAAGTTTGTAAGTTTGTTTTAATTTCCGTCTATAATAAAAGTTTGTAATATATTTCAATTATATTTCAATTTCGTTTATATTTATCCTCTCTTTATGGTATCAGAGCCATGATTGGGTAAATCTGTGTGTTAATGTTTAGATTAGTAATAATAATGGTCGAAAATTTATGTCAAAACAGTAAGTTACTATTCATCTTAATAGTAAGTTACTATTCACCGGCGTGAATTGTAATTTACTATTCATATTAAAAATCTAATTTAAATGATAATAATCAGGAGAAATAGAAATCTACTATCCACCCTCATACTGAGCCCCTTTCCTTAGATGTTGGAAGCACCAGCCAAAGTGGTAGTTCGCCCAAGTTAGAAGTCAATGCCTTCCTTAACATAGAAACTGAGGAAAGACTCCTCATCCATAGAGTTATGTTGAATCCACTTTATAATCAAGGTAATTATACCAATCTTATCCTTAACACGATAGGAAAACAACTCAATAAGATTTAGAACCTTCAGGCCCACCTTACCATTAAGAAACCTGAAGACTTTAGTCTTTACCAGCCTTTAGTTCTCCCTCCTATGGATGTTAAAGGATTTAAATTGGGTAATAAAACGGATTTGATCTCCCAATTAAAACAGATTGAGAATAATCTCAAAGGTTTAAAACTTAACACCTTATCCCACTTAGATTCTAATTCAGAATTGGGCTTACCTTTGCAAGGAGTTCATAATTTTGAAAGTTCTTGCAAAAATTCTGAAAATCAAGTCAATAAAATTACTTATAGTAATAATATTGGTTATGTTGGTCCTGTTAAAAAGTATTATGGCAGACCAACTCCTCAGGATCTTCTTTTCGAAGAAACATGGTGATGAACTAACATGACACCTTTCATGGTAAATCCATTTACGGTTGGAATATTGATGGAAAATCTAAAGCCCAGATCTATGAGATGATACATCAGATGTCTATGTATTCCACTATATGTAAGCAGAATGATAGTTCTGATCAAAGTATTGCTCAGATGATCATTGCTTCATTTACTAGAACACTTTGAGGTTGGTGGGATAATATCCTCATGGCTAATCAAAAACATGAAATTGTTAATGTCATAAAAATTGTCAAAGTTGAGCATATGCAAGACAGGGGCATCCAGGATGCTGTTTATACCATAATGCTTGCTATTATTCACCATTTCGTTGGCAATGGTGATTATAATCGGGAAAGTAATAGAGAATTTATACAAAACCTAAAATTCCCTACCTTGAACCAATTTAGATGGTACAAGGATGTCTTCCTTGCTAGGGTTACATATAGAGGTGATGGTAACCTTGAGCATTGGAAAGCCAAATTTAATAATGGCCTTCTTACTTTCTTTGCTGAGAAAGTCCTAAAGAAATTAAGAGATGCTAATGATAGAATCTCTATCCCTTACCATGATTATACTTATGTTCAATTAATCAGCGTTGTCATCCAAGAGGTTCTTTCTCTCTGTAATGACCTTAAGCTACAGAGGCCGCTTAAGAAGCAAAATATTTCTAGAAAGAAAGAATTAGTGGAGTTTTGTGATAAATTTGCTTACAATACTCTTGATACTTCTACTCATAAAGTCTCCAAAAGGAACAAGAAGGTTCCAAAAAAAACCTCTTATAAACGTAAGAAGAAACATACTAACGTTTCTTATAATCACGGTGATAATTCTAAAAAGAAATTTGTTAGGAAAAAGAAAACCTATAAATCTAACCCTAACTGTTTCAAATGTGGTAAATATGGCCACTTTGGTAATAAATGCAAAACTGAAACTAAAATTAATAATCTTCAAATTGATGACCATTTGAAGCCTCAATTATGCAAACTTTTGCTTAAGTCCAGCTCCTCTGAAGAACTAGAGGACTCCTCTGAGAGCAATGATGAGATTTATTATATTCAAAGCTCTAGTGACTCAAATATCTCCGATAAAGGAGATTGCCAGTGTAATCAATTAACTGAGAGATGCAGTCATCCGCAATCGATCATTCAAATGAATGGATTAAGTATTAATGTTCTTACTAGTCAGCAACAATCCATGATTGACATTATCAATCAGGTTACTGACCTAGACATTAAACTCAAGTTAATTGAATCTTGATACGCCAAGGAGAATGCTCCAAATTCTTCAGATTTCTTTTCTAAAACCCAGCAGTATAGCCTTAAGGAACTACTCAACCGTTTAGAAAAGGGTGAAGAATTTAATAAACTAGCTAGCATTTCTGACTTTAAGCATGAGGTCAATACCCTTAAAATTGAGTTATGGCACCTTAAGAATAAGAAAAATAACATGCAAATTGAGATTGATAATCTCAAGAATGCTACAAAGCATTCTAATCCAGAATCTTCAAATCATGAAGATTCGGTAGATTATTTAGGTGTTATTAACTGCATACCTAGCAAGAAATGGTACATTACTGTCAACCTTCTTATCAATAATGAATTTACTTTAAGTAACATCATTGACCTTGTTGACAACGATGCCGATATGAATTGTATTCAAGAAAGGTTAGTGCTCACTGAACACTTTAAGAAGACTACTTAATACCTGTTTAATGCAAGTGGTGAGAACATGGACATTAAATATAAATAGACTAAGGTTTCCATTTGTCACAATGGAATTTGTTTAGCCAGTAACTTCTTGCTTATTAGCGATTTATCGCAGCAGATAATTTTAGGTACTCCTTTTTTATCCTTGCTTATGCCTATGGATAAAATTGATTCTAGTGGAATATATACCACTATTCAAAACTATTTTTTTTTAATTCCTTACTCAATCATAGATTAAGAAAATTAACTCTGTGACAAATAATATTATTTTCAAAGAAAACCATTTAAATTTTCTTTCAAAAGAAATATCTTTTTTAACTATTAAGCAGAAGCTGGATTCACCTAATGTACTGCAAAAAAACTAATGTTGTTAAAAATCAATTAATAACTGAAGTTTGGAGTGATATTCCTAATTATTTTTGGGATTGGAAGAAGCATATTGTTTCTCTTCCTTATGAAACTGGTTTCAATGAAAAATACTTTCCTACTAAGACTAGGCTTAGTGAAATGAAGACTGAACTTCTTGACCTTTGTAAGAATAAGATTCCGAGTCTTTTGGATAAAAAGATTATAACTAAAATTTCTTTTTCTTGGAGTTGAACAACTTTTTATGTTAATAAGGTGACTGAGAAGGAACGAGGTTTTCCCAGGATTATAATTAATTACAATCCACTAAACAATGTTTTACAATGGATAAGATATTCAATTCCAAATAAAAAGGATTTACTTGATCGGCTTAACTCTGCCACCATATTTTCCTAATTTGATTTAAAATCTGGATATTGGCATATCCAAATAGCTTCACAAGATAGGTACAAAACTACTTTTATGGTTCCATTTGACCATTACCAATGGAATTTTTTGCCTTTTGGGCTTAAGATTTCCCTGTCTGAATTTTAAAATATCATGAAGAAGATATTTAATCCCTATGCTGATTTCTCTATTGTCTATATTGATGATATTCTCATCTTTTCACAATTGATTGATCAATACTTTAAACATATAAACATCTTTAAAGATGTTATTAAGACTAATGGCTTAGTCGTTTATGCCCCTAAAATGAAAATCTTTCAAACTAGTATTAGATTTTTAGGGAACAACATTGGATAAGGGAAAATACTCCCTATTGATTGAAGTATTGAGGTTGCTTCTAAATTCACCGATGAATTAAAAGAAAAAACTCAACTTCAAAGATTCCTCGGTAGTCTCAATCATATTAGTGATTATTACAGGAATTTTGCACAAGGCAGTGCAATCCTTTACACCAGGTTGAAAAAGAACCCTTTTCCTTGGACTTCAGAGCATACTAAAGATGTTCAAAAAATTAAACTAAAAGTCAAACAATTACCTTATCTATCTTTAGCTAATCCTTCATTTTCAAAAATTATTGAAACTGATGCCTCTGATATTGGTTATGGTGGAATTTAAATACAAATTAATTCTTTAACTAAAAAGGAAGAGTTAGTTCGTTTTACCTATGGATCTTGGAAAGATGCCCAAAAAAATTATTTTACAATTAAAAAGGATATTCTTTTAGTTGTTAAATGCATTACAAAATTTCAGGATGATTTGTTAAATCCGAGATTTTTACTACGCATTGATTGTAGTGCTGTAAAACAGGTTTTGCAAAAGGATGTGGAAAATAATGTTTCTAAACAAATTTTTGCCCGACCGCAAGAAAATTTATCTTCGATTGATTTTGATATTGAACACATCGAATGTGAAAACAATTCTCTTCCTGATTTTCTAACGAAGGAGTTTTTGCAGAACCAATGAGTGGCCACTCTTGAGGGTGTGGCAGAGGCCGTGAGCAATCCCACCAAATGCCAGGAAAAGAGAATATGGTGATCAATGAAGATCAATATCCTTCGATGCAGGATTATGTGATATTTCTTCGCCCAAGTGCACAGAATAGGGGAAAATTGAGTTCTCCTCCTAACCCGTTTAGCAGTAAGAAATATGTTAAAGAAATTTTGCAAACCTTCAAGCATGATTTCATTCATAATCAAAGGACTTCAGAATTGATGCTAATCCTCAATGAAGAGGACAAGAAGAATATGTCTTCTCCTTGGGAAATTAAGTCCCTTTATTTCGATACATATAATTATGATGTGCAAGAAGGCAAATACCGGACGATATACGAGGCTATCGTCGAAGAAACTGATTTTGTGGTGTTTTGTCATACGAATAGGCACCAAAAGAATGTCAAATACCCCATTGCTTATAGCAAGGCAGTTTTGAAGAAATTCATCTCTCCCCGAGAATGGGAAATTCATTCTTTGAAATCGCGAAAATTGAGTTCGCAAAATGGGTCCTATAATTATTGGGATTACGTTCAGGATTGGACTAAACCTTTTTATTATCAAAATGATGAGCACAAACATACTTGGTTTTTTAAATTGTGCCCAAACTCTTTGAAAGAAAGTTACCCAGGATGGGTTATCAATTGGTGGGAAAAATTTGACCCGGGAATTGATAAGTTTCCTGATGAAATTACCAAGGAAAAGCTTTTTCTACCTTGAACACAATCTCATCCAAAATAAGAGGGAAAAATGATGTCCTAGTAGGTATTAATACCCTACTATCTTTTTTATTAAAATTAGCATTCCTTTGATATCCAGACGAGATCTCCAATGTAGAGTTAATCACCTTAAGGTTCCTCTACTTGAAAGGATCTTTTATTATTGATGGTGGTTTGGTATTCATATTACTAATACCATTTCTCTAATAAAAGATATCTTAAAGGACTATATGTCCATAGTGGAAGATTCACCCCCTCCAGCCGAGAAGATGACATCAGGAACTAATCCAATCAAGGATTTAAAGTTTTCACTCAAGAGGCAATTCCCTAATGCAACGGAGATGGAGAAACTATAGAAGGAGATGGATTATACTCAAAACCAATTCAGATTGGCTTTAAACACAACCTACTTTGAGGAAGATAAGAACCCTGTTCCTCAGCCCTATGATGATGACGCTTCCATGGCATCAGTCAAGAACGACAATCCTTTCTTCTGTCTTACCGGAGAATTCGAGAATCCAAAAGATGAGGAATTTATTGGGGATATGTTTGATACAAACATCCATACAGATCCAATGATGGAGGCCTTGTTCAACTCACTGAGTTGATCATTTCCAACTCGAAGGTTATACGGTAGCTTTCCCAATCTTGGCCTATATGGCCTAGATGACTTGAGATAGCTGGCCTACCTGGCCCCAGTTGTTAGCACGCTGATGCATATGGACAAATCTATCTCCATCTTGACAGCTCTATTATTGTGGTAGGACCCACTGGCCCAGCAGTCGATGCTTCAGGACAAAAGACTTTGCCAACCTCTTTCTTTACTCTCTCTCTCTCTCTCTCTCTTTCTAAATTTGTAATAAGCTTATGGAATTTCTGACCTTATTCCGGTGGAATCTTATAAGTTTGTAAGTTTGTTTTAATTTCCGCCTGTAATATAAGTTTGTAATATATTCCAGTTATATTTTAATTCCGTTTATATTGATCCTCTCTTTATGGTATCAGATCCATGATTGGGTAAATCTGCGTGTTAATGTTTAGATTAGCAATAATAATGGTCTTAAATTTATGTCGAAACAGTAAGTTACTATTCATCTGAATAGTAAGTTACTATTCATCAACGTGAATAGTAATTTACTATTCACATTAAAACCCTAACTTAAATGATAATAATTAGGAGAAATAGAAATCTGGTTTTGACATGGACTGGTATTTGTCGCGTAATGGGTTATCATGTTGCCGTATGTGGCATTGAGGCTTATTCCCGAGTAAATCGTTGACCATTGGGTGTCAGAAGTGATTTCTAATTCGGCTTATTATATTCTTTTAAATCTAGATTTTTGATTTGTATATTATTTTCCTGTTTCAAATCATATGGTTATTACTATTCTAAATATTAACATTTATATTACGGAACTAAACACCATAGATACACACAGTTCACAGGAGTTCATGAAGAACTCCTTAATTGAATTTAATGTTCAAAAGGATTTGAACAGGTGGACTGTTCCTAAGGTCCAGCCTAAAACCATTTATAACACTAACTGGTGTAATTTTTGTAGCAAGTACGCTATAAAAACTATGGAACAAACCATTAGTATGAACAAGGAAGATAAGTCTATCGAGCTCTTTAAATGGTATGATCTTAACGATCATATAAAAGATAAAAATTATCATTTTATTCCTGTTGTTTTAATACAAACTGCTTTTAAACCTTTGACCCTTTCTGGCATGAACGCCTGTTTGCAAGCTACTCTACGAGATGGTACTAATTTTAGACAATCTTTGATAGGAGCTTTTGAAACTAGTTTTTGTAATGTACCTGTTTATTTTGATGTCTTCCCAAATATAACTTTGTATTTGTAAGATATGCATCTGTGTAAAGCCTTAAGTCTTAGACTTCAAACCGAAGGTTATAATTTTCTTCCGAGATCCGAAACTATTAGGATTATCTATCGAATTTATTATAAGGTAATGAATACTATGGCTACCCAATATAAAACAATTTAGTCATTTTGATACAACTGTGTTAATTGACACACGCCTTATAGATTCTAATGTTCAAACACCTTAAACTATAAGTTGAGACGAAATTGAATTTCCAGAGACATGGGCTATAAAAAATGTTGTTCCTCCCCAACCTCGCCAAAATGAAGATATTGGGGATATCATTGAGGATAAAGATGGAGATGTTTTCTTGAATTTCAAAAATTTTAATAGGTGTGAATCCTCTAGAGGTGAAGAGCTCCTTTTCTTACCTATCCTCCTTCTACTTCACGAAATATTGTCTGTGAAGAAAATTCTAGGAACCATCCATATCATGATGATATAAACCTTCATGGTATATTTACCAATGAAAAAATACCCCATGGTATTTATGAGAAGAATACTTCTGAGCATAGAGAATCTCCTACGCCTTCTGAGATGAACGTCAGACTTTAATTCCCTATCATTTTAAATGATTTTTACAATTAATAGGAGAGAAATTATGCTGAATTTTACCAACCAGGTTACACTAAATTTCGTGCTTGGTATTTTGCTAAATTTAGAAAAATTGAATTAACTAATTATAAAAATGAATTTTATAAATGGGTTGAAGATAACCAACAGGTTACTTCTTTTGTGGTTTGGTTTCAAATGTTTTCTAAAAATAAGCATCTTTATGTCCTTGAAACTAAGGATAAACAAGTTTTTAAAACAGATGATAAACATTTGACAAAATAGAATACTTCGAATAACCAGATAATATATGCTATTCACCCTCATACTGAGCCCCTTTCCTTTGATGTTGGAAGCACTAGCCAAAGTGGTAGTTCGCCTAGGTTAGAATTTAATGCCTTCCTTAACCTTGAAACTGAGGAGAGACTTATCATCCATAGAGTTATGTTGGATCCACTTTATAAGCAAGGTAATTATACCAATATTATCCTTAACACGATAGGAAAACAACTCAATAGGATTGAGAACCTTCAGGTACACCTTACCATTAAGAAACCTGAAGACTTTAGTCTTGACCAACCTTTAGTTATCCCTCCTATGGATGTTAAAGGATTTAAATTGGGTATTAAAACTGATTTTATCTCCCAATTAAAAGAGATTGAGAATAATCTCCAAGGTTTAAAACTTAACACCTTATCCCACTTAGATTCTGATTCAGAATTAGATTTAACTTTGCAAGAAGTTCATAATTTTGAAAGTTCTTGCAAAAATTCTAAAAATCAAGTCAATAGAATTACTTATAGTAATAATATTGGCTATGTTGGTACTATTAGAAACTACTATGGCAGACTAACTCCTCAGGATCTTTTTTTGGAAGAAAACACGGTGATGAACTCACAGGCCACCTTTAATGGTAAATCCATTTACGGTTGGAATACTGATGGAAAATCTGAAGCCCAGATCTATGAGATGGTACATGATATGTCCATGCATTCCACTACATGTAAGCAGAATGATAGTTCTAATCAAAGTATTGCTAAGATGATCATTCTAGATTTACTGGAACACTTTGAGGTTGGTGGGATAATATCCTCACGCCTAATCAAAGACATGAAATTGTTAATGCCATAAAAATTGTCAAAGATGAACATATGCAATACACGGGAATTAAGGATGCTCTTTATACCTTAATGCTTGCTATTATTCACCATTTTGTTGGCAGTGTTGATTATAATCGGGAATGTAATAGAGAATTATTACATATCCTAAAATGCCCTACCTTGAGCCAATTTAGATTGTACAAGGATGTCTTCCTTACTAGGGTTACTCAGAGAGGTGATGGTAACTCTGAGCATTGGAAAGCAAAATTTATTGATGGCCTTACTACTTTCTTTGCTATGAAAGTTAGAAAGAAATTAAGAGAAGCTAATGATAGCATCTATATCCCTTAGCATGATTATACTTATGGTAAATTAATCAGCGTTGTTATCCAAGAGGGTCTTGCTCTCTATAATGACCTTAAGTTATATAGGCCTCTTAAGAAGAAAAATCTTTCCGGAAAGAAAGAGTTAGGGGAGTTTTGTGATCAATTTGCTTACAATACTTTTTATACTTCTACTCGTAAAGTCTCCGAAAGTAATAAGAAGCTTCCTAAAAAACCCTCTTATAAACGTAAGAAGAAACATACTAACGTTTCTCATAATCAGGGTGATAATTCTAAAGAGAAATTTGTTAGGAAAGAGAAAACCTATAAATCTAACCCTAAATGTTTCAAATGTGGTAAATATGGCCACTTTGCTAATAAATGCAAAAATTGAAACTAAAATTAATAATCTTCGAATTGAGGACCATTTGAAGACTCAATTATGCAAAATTTTGCTTAATTCCATCTCCTCAGAAGAACTAGAGTACTCCTCTAAGAACAATGACGAGCTTTATTATATTCAAAGCTCTAATGACTCATATATCTCCAAGAAAGGAGATTGTCGGTGTAATCATTTAATTGAGAGATGCAATCATCCCCAATCCATCGTTCAAATGAATGGATTAAGTCTTAATGTTCTTACTAGTCAGCAACAATCCATGATTGACATTATCAATCAGGTTACTGACCCAGACATTAAGCTCAGGTTAATTGAATCTTGCTACGCCAAGGAGAATGCTTCTAATTCTTCAGATTTCTTTTCTAAAACCCAGCAGTATAGACTTAAGGAAGTACTCAATCGTTTAGAAAAGGGTGAAGAATTTAATAAACCAGCTAGCACTTCTGACCTTAAGCACGAGGTCAATACCATTAAAATTGAGTTAATTCACCTTAAGAATAAAAAAAATAACATGGAAATTGAGATCGATAATCTCAAGAATGCTACAAAGCATTCTAATCCAGAAACTTCAAATCATGAAGATTCGCTGGATTATTTAGGTGTTATTAACCACATACCAAGCCATAAATGGTACATTACTGTCAACCTTGTTATCAACAATGAATTTACTTTAAGTAACATCATTGCCCTTGTTGACAGCGGTGCTGATATGAATTGTATTCAAGAAGGGTTAGTGCCCACTAAATACTTTGATAAGACTACTCAATCCTTGTTTAATTCAAGTGGTGATAACATGGGCATCAAATATAAATTGACTAAGGTTGCCATTTGTAACAATGGAATTTGTTTAGCCAGCACCTTCTTGCTTATTAACGATTTATCCTAGCAGATAATTTTCGGTACTCCTTTTTTATCCTTGCTTATGCCTATGGATAAAATTGATTCGAGTGGAATATATACCACTATTCAAAACAAAAAATATTGTTTTTGAATTCATTAATCTACCGGAGATTAGGAAAATTAACTCTTTGAAAAATAATATTATTTTCAAAGAAAACCATTTAAATTTTCTTCAAAAAGAAATCTATTTTTTAATTATCAAGGAGAAGCTGGATTCACCCAACGTACTGCAAAACATTAATGTTGTTAAAAATCAATTAACAATTGAAGTTTTCATGGATATTCCTAATGCTTTTTGGTATCGGAAGAAGCATATTGTTTCTCTTCCTTATGAAACTGGTTTTAATGAAAAATCCATTCCTACTAAGGCCATGCCCAGTCAAATGAAGACTGAACTTCTTGACCTTTGTAAGAATGAGATTCAGAGTCTTTTAGATAAAAATCTTATAACTAAAAGTTCTTCTTCTTGGAGTTATACAACTTTTTATGTTAATAAGGCGGCGGAGAAGGAACGAGGTGTTCCCAGACTTGAAATTAATTACAAGCCTCTTAATAATGTTTTACAATGGATAAGATATCCAATTCCTAATAAAAAGGATTTACTTGAGCTACGTAAATCTGCCACCATATTTTTCAAAATTGATTTAAAATCTAGATATTGGCAGATCCAAATAGCTCCATAAGATATGTACAAAACTGCTTTTGTGGTTCAATTTAGCCATTATCAATGGAATGTATTGCCTTTTGGGCTTAAGACTGCCCCGTCTGAATTTCAAAATTTCATGAATGAGATATTTAATCCCTATTCTGATTTCTCTATTGTCTATATTGATGATATTCTCATCTTTTCACAATCGATTAATCAACACTTTAAACATCTAAAAATCTGTAAAGTTGTTATTAAGACTAATGGCTTAGTCGTTTCTCCCCGTAAAATGAAAATCTTTCAAACTAATATTAGATTTTTAGGGCGCAATATTGGAGAAGGGAAAATACTCCCTACTGATCGAAGTATTGAGTTTGCTTCTAAATTCCCTGATGAATTAAAAGAAAAAACTCAACTTCAAAGATTTCTTAGTAGTCTCAATTATATTGGTGATTATTACAGGAATCTTGCACAAGATAGTGCAATCCTTTACACCAGGTTGAAAAACAACCCTGCTCCTTGGACTTCAGAGCATACTAAAGCTTTTTAGAAAATTAAACTAAAAGTCAAGCAATTACCTTTTCTAGCTTTAGCTAATCCTTCATTTTCAAAAATTGTTGAAACTGATACCTCTGATATTGGTTATATTGGAATTTTAAAAAAATGAATTCTTTAACTAAAAAGGAAGAATTAGTTTGTTTTACCTCTGGATCTTGGAAAGATGCCTAGAAAAATTATTCTACAATTAAAAAGGAGATTCTTTCAGTTGTGAAATGCATTACAAAATTTCGGGACGATTTGTTGAATTAGAAATTTTTACTACACATTGATTGTAGTGCTGTAAAATAGGTTTTGCAAAAGGATGTGGAAAATATTATTTCTAAACAAATTTTTGCCAGATGGTAAGAAGATTTATCTTTATTTGATTTTGATATTGAACACATCAAAGGTGAAAACGATTCTCTTCTAGATTTTCGAATCAGGGAGATTTTGCAGAACTAATGAGTGGGCTCTCTAGAGGGTGTGGAAGAGGCTATGGGCAATCCCACCAAAGGCCTGGAAAGGAGAAGATGGTGATAAATGAAGATCAATATCCTTCGATGACGGATTATGTGGAATTATTTCGCCTGAGTGCGCAGAACAGGAGAAAATTGAGTTCTCCTCCTAATCCGTTTAGCAGTAAGAAATATGCTAAGGAAATTTTGCAGACCATCATGCATGATTTCATTCCTAATCAAAGGACTTCGGAATTGATGCTCATCCTCAATGAAGAGGACAAGAAGAAGATGTCTTCTCTTGGGAAATTAAGTCCCTTTACTTAAATACATATAATTATGATGTGCAAGAAGGAAAATACCCGACGGTATCTGAGGCTATCCTCAAAGAAACTGATTATGTGGTGTTTAGTCACACGAATAAGCACCAAAAGAATGTCAAATCCCCCATTACTTATAGCAAGGCAGTTTTGAAGAAATTCATCTCTCCCCGAGAATGGGGAATTCATCCTTTCAAATCATGAAAATTGAGTTCGCATAATGGGTCCTATAATTATTGAGATTGCGTCCAGGCTTGGACTAAAGCTTTTTATTATCAAAATGCTGAGCACAAACATACTTGGTTTTTTAAACTATGTCCAAACTATTTGAAAGAAAGTTACTCAGGATGGGTTATCAATTAGTGGGACAAATTTGGCCCAGAAATTAATATGTTTCCTGATGAAATTACCAAGAAAAAGCTTTTTCTATCTTGGAATCAATTTCATCCAAAACTAAGAGGGAAAAATGATGTCCCAGTAGGGCTTAATACCCTACTATTTTTTACTAAAATTAGCATTAATCTCCAATGTAGAATTAATCACCTTAAGGTTCCTTTACTTGAAAGGATATTTTATTATATATGGTGGGTTGGTATTGATATTACTAATACCATTTCTCTAATAAAAGATAGCTTAAATCACTATATGTCCATGGTGGAAGATTCAACCCCTCCAGCCGAGAAGATGACGTCTGGAACTAATCCAATCAAGGATTTAAAGCTTTCACTCAAAAGGAAATTCCCTAATGCAGCGGAGCAGGAGCTACTGCAGAAGGTGATGGATTATAATCAAAACCAATTCAGATCAGCTTTTACCACCACCTACTCTGAGGAAGATAAAAACCCTATTCCTCGACCCTCTGATGATGATGCATCCATGGCATCAGTCAACATCGACAATCCTTTCTTCTATCTTGCCGTAGAATCCCAGAATCCTAGAATCCAGAAGACTGCGAATTTATTGGGGATATGTTTGATACCAACATCCCTACTGAGCCAACAATGGAGGACTTCTTCAACTTATTCAGTTCAACATTTCCAACTCGAAGGTTGGATGGTAGCTTTCCCAATCTTGGCCCCAATGGCCTAGATGACTTGAGATAGCTGGCCCATCTGGCCCCAGTTGTTAGCACGCCGACGCATATGGATAAATCTAACTCCATCTCGGCAGCTCGATTATTGTGGTAGGACACTGGCCCAGGTGCCGACGCTTCAGGACAAAAGACTTTTGCAACCTCTAATATGGAGGGACCCACGGGTCATTTTCTTAGGAATTATTTATTCCTTTTCTGATTGTATAAATAGAGGGATCTTCTTCCTCACTTCTCACCTCTTTCTTTACTCTCTCTCTCTCTCTCTAAATTTGTAATAAGCTTATGGACTTTTCGGCCTTATTCCGGTGGACTCTTATAAGTTTGTAAGTTTGTTTTAATTTTCGTCTCTAATAAAAGTTTGTAATATATTTCAGTTATATTTCAATTCCGTTTAACATGGGCACAAACTTAAAATGAACTTCATATTTTTCCTTCTAAAGCCTTTGTTTTGTCATCATTCGAACATGACTTTCAATTGACACCTACCGTCCAACTCCATTAATTTTTGCCAGAAAACATTGGGCGCTACACATTATCACATTTGAAGGTATTTTGGTGAAACTCAATATAAAATTTTAAATAAATGAAAATTGCATAATAATTCTTTTAAAGGTATTTAAAAATTTGGAAATTGAAAAAAAATGTAAAGAATATTCCCAATTTAAAAAATATATATTTCCAATAAAAAAATAGATTTCAAATAGATAAAAAAATAAATTTCCAACAAAAGACAGGTATTCAATTAAAAAAAGATTTCATTATAAAAATAGGAAAATACTAAACAAATCTACGAAAAAATATGGAAAATATTTTTAAAAAGTCTTTAAAAAACTGAATAAATACATTAAAAAGTTTAATAAAATATTACGAAAAAACTATTTCCAATAACAAAGTACTTTTGCAATTAAAAATGAATTTCTAATAAAAATAGAAAAATATTCAATAATTACAGAAAATTTGAAAAATACATAAAAACATAAAACATAAAAAATGCAAAATGCAAAAAAAAATAAAAAAACTTCATTCAACAATCTAAAAAAACATTGAAAATTTGGATTAAAAAAACTTCAATCTCAAAAAATCAAATCTCACAAAACCAATAAAAAAATATTTTCCACTTTTACATTAGAAAAAATTATGTATACATTGAAAATAATATGCACCCATTACAATACATGGGCGGTGTTATAAAAATACAATTTAAATTTATTTTTAAATTTTTTATTATGTCATATCTCAAAAGGAAATATATTTAAAAAATCAAAGCCAAATCTTATTAAAATTTAATAAAAAATAAATTCGATTAAAATCAAAGTGCTCGACATCTAACCAACATTTCATAGCATTTGAACAAAATGGAGAGGAAATATTGAGGAGTCATCACACCAAAATCCTATATCAGTTGGGGTACATGAAAAAGATTGAATATAGCCCAATTAAAGGCACTATAACAAATTCAGAAGGAATTTTATCCCATCAATAGCTGAAAGGGTTCTTAATTCTATTTGCCTCTCCCACCAATATTACTGTTATTCAATCATTTTCTGATACACTGAGTACTGGCCTTCATTGCAATCAAATTCTCATTCTGTCGCTCTCTTTCCCACTTTTAAAAGACATGTCCAATTCCTCACCCATCTTTCTCTTACATTCCTTACCGAACCCGTGAGCCAAAAATATCTGGGCAAATCTTAGAGCCATCGTCGAATCTTTTCTGCGATTGGTTTTCCTTTCCACTTCACCAACAAAATCAGGTGTCCTCAAGGAAAATCTGAGAACTTTTCTAGCGTGTGTGCATGATCAAAAGTAGTTGCTTTGACGGTCGTCATGCTAGATTACTTTGAGGCTTTGAATTGGAGAAAAATGGTGAGGGTGGAGAGTGAAGTGGAGTGGAGGGGACTTGAAAGGAAGAGAAAATGACATGAAAAGAGAGAGAGAGAGAGAGAGAGAGAGAGAGAGAGAGAGAGAGGACCCATAAGGTATAACGCTGTAAAAGTTTATTATTTATATATAAGTGTGTGCATGTACAGTGGAAGAAGGTGGGACTATGAGAGGGGTAATGAGAGGACGCATGTACCACCAATGATGGGATATTAAGCTAAACAGTCTAAGTTAGGGAATAGTCTTTTGTTCAAGTACAGAGAGATGCATTATAATTCCTTTTAATTTAGTGTCCACGTGGACATGTTGGGGGCAAAGCAAAACTAAATATTTATAAGAGTCCTTATAATATGTATCCTAAAGGCACATATTAAGATTCAAAAAATAGTAAGAACAGATTTCTGACATACATTTAATAGAAAATAGATACTCATGTGGAGTTCTAATACTTACTATTTTGAGGCTCAAAATATGTTCCTAAGGGGAACATTTATCATTTTCGTACTTATAAAGAATTTTAGAATAGTATATAGATTCATTCCAACATTGAGATGATTTAATGAAAATTAAGAGAACTTAAGCACAAAATAATGTAAAGATTACATATTTCTAACAATACACAAAATGCTTGAATGAAAAATCTAGTGAATATGAACTTCAACACATAATTATCTCTCTTAAAAATCTTTCATAAAAAAACTACTCTTTATAATGAAGTCCAAATCCAACCTAAATATCATTCTCAAGCTTGTCAAACAAGATCTCAAAAGTCACTAGAATAGTCTAGACTCATTAGCAAGATATTAGCCACTTAATCACAGAAAAATTACATATTGAAGTGATTTTCACAAGTTCCAATGCAAAGACTTTAAAGGATCTAGATTTTTTTTTTTAAATGCCTATTTAGCAAGATAATTCCCATGTTGTAATTGGTCCATGCCAACGATAATGAACACGCGTGTTGACTGAATATTTTTTAAACACACCCCCACCCCACTCCTACCCCTACCCCTAGCCACCCCACTAACCAAACCTCTTCCAACCCAAGAAAAACGCACATGCCATTTCCCTCTTCCCAAGAACCTCCGACGAGGCATCCAAATCCAGGCATCCTAAATCCTTCCCACTTTTGTTCGACCATACCCACTGGTGGCGATCCCATTTCTGGCCAACAATTGCCACAACCTAAACCGACGGCTCCATACCTGCCATAGCCGACCATCTCTTGCCACATCCCCTGTCGGCAATCCTTTTCTCTAGAACTCGAACCATACCCAAGTCCAACCTTAATAAACAATATCTCCATAGCTTCGGCAAAGAAAAAAGACTCTATTTCTACCCAACTTTCATCCTTTATACCCCCATTTCCATAAATCTAAACTAGTCAGCCTAAATCCCCTACAAATCCCCCATTCCAGCAGAACCCATACCCCTTGAACCAAATTTGGGGATTAGAAATGGGTTTGGATTAGGCAGTGGGTTGGATTTTGGAGGTAGCTGGGGTTGGGGTGGTGGGTGGGGGTGGGTGTAGGGGGTGTATATTAAAAAATAAACGTGTGTCCGTTATCACTGGCGCGAACCAATTTGAACATAGGAATTAAAATCAATGGGTTGTTAGGTATTTTTTTGTTATGGTTCATTAAAATGTTCATTTTTTAGGTTCACTTGTGAACCCCTCTCTCTCTCTCTCTCTCTCTCTCTCTAAAATGGTTTGTTAGGTATTTTTTGGTTTAGGAACACTCCTTGTTGATTTGATAATTTTAGATATTTTGGTTTCAATATTATTATAAAAATGGATGTTCTGTCGATACATCATACTTATATCGATTGGCATGCCAAGAAAATTTATTTTTAAAATGAAGATAATTGTTCTTTTGTATTTTAAGGATCAGTTCCGTCCGAACCATCAAGTTTTCAAATTCAAACATCTTCATTAATTCATTGTTCTTGGCTTCATTGTTGTAAGCTTAAAACTGAAATTTCAAAGCATATTCCACATCTAAATCGTCTGGAGTGTTGATAATAAGTCGAACTCCACTACCAATAGTGCATGAAGATCCGTCTATAAACAATTTCAAGACTGGAATGTCATTGTTCATCGATTGGTTGAACAAAGTAAGAAGATATTTAGACTATGAGTGATGTCAGAGGAAAATCTCAATTTTCTTTTGAGTCGAGATATCTTTCGAAGAAGTATGCTCAATAGGCAAACTTGGACTATTTAACACCTCTACATAAGTGAACTTTGTAATCAAGTCTTCCACTACTTGTCCTTTTAATGATGTTCTTGGCTCATAAACAATATCATATCCCCTAAGTTCAACTTCCCAAGACATCAACCTTCCTAACTTTTCAGCTTTGTGCAAAGCTTGTTGTATAAGTAGTTAGTGTATACCACAATAATGTGGGCCTAGAAGTATTGTCTCATTCTTCTAGAGGCTTCAATAAGGGTAAGTGTCATCTTCTCTAAGTGTGGATACCTAATTTTTGCTTCTTGGAATGATTTGTTGGTGTAGTACACCGCCTTCGAAACTCCTCCCTCTAGTCATATCAAAGATGAGCTAACAACTGACTCTGAAATAGCCAAGTATGCAACTTTTCTCCCAAAATTGGTCAGTAGAGTAGTGGGGGAGATCCCAAATACTTATTCGGCTTTTAAAAAAGCTTTCTCTCACTCGTTATTCGACTCAAATATCTTTTTGAGACCTTAAAGAACGAAATAAATTAATTATTTGCTAGGGACACAAAACGATTTAGAGCTACCACTCTTCCAGTGAGTTTTTGTACGTCCTTCTTGTTGGTAGGGGACTGCATCTCCATTAAAGACTTTATTTTGTCAGGATTGACTTCAATTCCCCTTTGATTCACAATATATCCTAAGAACATTCATTCCTGAATCCCGGACATACACTTGGTCTGGTTGAGATTCATTTGGTTCTTTTCAAGATGGTAAAATGTCTAAGCCAAGTCTTTTATTTGGTCGGTGACAGCCTTGCTCTTGATGAGCATGTCGTCCACATACACTTCCATGTTTATGACTATTTGTTCTTCAAATACTTTATCCACCGACCTTTGGTATGTTGTTCTAGGATTTTTCATCCCAAAGGGCATAATGTTGTAGCAATATGTTCCTCGGATTGTGATAAAAGAACTCCTCTCCTTGTCTTCTGGTTTCATTTTAATCTGGTTGTACCCATAGTAAGCATCTATGAAACTAAAAAACTCATGACCTGTAGTTATATCTACTAATTGATCAATTCTTGGTAAAGGAAAATAATCTTTTGGGTATGCTTGGCTAAGTTCGGTGAAGTCTACACACATACGCCACTTGTCATTCTTCTATTTGACCATCACCACATTAGCTAACCAACTGGGATACTTGACATCTTCTATAAACTGAGATCTTTATAGCTTTTCCACTTCCTCCTGAATTGCCATGTTCTTCTCAAAACTAAAAGATCTGCGTTTCTACTTAATTGGCTTAGAGTCCTTATAATGTTGAGCTCGTGGAAGATGCAAGTAAGATCAATCTATATCATATCCTTATGGCTCCAGGAGAACACATTCTTTCTTTCCCCGAGGAATGCAATCAATTCCTATTTTAAGGACGGGGTTAATCTTGAACTAATTTGAGTATTCCTTTTTGGCCTCTCGTCATCAAATACAATAGTCTTTGTCCCTTCACTAGATTTTCTTCCTCCTGAGGATTCAGAGTGTCGATGTGATAGGTGGTGGTGCTTTTTTGGACTTCTTGCTGATCGTCTGAGGTATGGTAGCATTCTCTAACCTCCATTTGGTTGCCATTCACTACGTCGACTCCATGATTGGTAAAAAACTTCATGAACTAATGTATAGTATACGATAGTGCCTCTAATTGCTTCATTCCCACTCTATCGAGAATTATGTTATAAGCTGAACGGACATTTGTATCAAGTATAAAGAAATGAATCCTTTCCTTTTTACTCCTCGACTAAGTGCTAACCAACACATTCAGCTTGATCGTTCCTAAATGATAAACTATTTCTCTTGAGAACCCTGTGAGGGGCCTTTAATAAGGTTTTATCTTACTATCTCCTAGCCCTAGGTTGTGGAAATAGTTGTAGAACATGATGTCTGCAAAAATCCCATTATCTACTAGGATTTTCGCTACTCTACCATAATGAACCCGGCAGGTTGATGACTAATGAATCATCATGAGGATAAAGTACTCTGCTTAAATCATTTTGGAGAAACTGATCACTAATCTATCCTTGTTGACTTTTCTAAGCCGACCATCTGAGCATTCAGAGTGTCATTATGTGTTATAGTAGGATAAGATTTGGCTTAATTCAAATAAGCCTTTCTCTTGGCAAACTCATCTCCCCTACAGGATTCTCCTCCTACTATGAAATGATAGTCAAAATAAATCATCCCTACCATCACTTCGGGTTCCTCGGGTATCTTTGGCAAGTCAGGATCGTCCTCATAACTATTGTTATTAGCCCTTTTTATGTCATCCTTTCCTCGGCCAGGTGACTCAAATCTTCTTCTAGTGTCTCGACCACCATTTCGATCAACAAATTTTTTAAACCTTCCTCGTCAAATAAGATTATTCATTTCATTCTTCGAGTCGATGCTATTGTCAGTTGTGTGCCCATGATATCTGTGAAAATCATAATATTTGGATTTATCTCTCTTATTAGGAGGTGACTTTAGCTTCTCGGGCTAATTAAGTCTTTGTCTCCCCTGATTCCTACTAATATGTGATGGACACCCTTGTTGAGCGGAATATATTCAGCATACTTCTTGATTTTGTCCACCTTGTTCTTTTTCTGATATTCCTTGATCGAATTCTTCTGAATTTTGGTTTTCACCTCCGGAGATTCTTTAGTAGCCATAGCTTCCTCGATGTTCATGATCTTCCCAACCTTAGCCATCATCTTTATCATAGTTTTGGGTTGATTCTTTTCTAGAGTATAGTAAATATCCTTGGCGAGTAACCCATCATTTAGTGTTGCAATGGTGGTCTTCTCTTCATAATCCACCACCTTTAATTTCTCATTATTAAAGCATATAATTCACATCTTTTTAACGTGCAGACAAGAGATGGGTGACACTTTTGGTCGTCTTATGCCCAAAATAGAAGTTATCAATAAATAGCTCGACCAACTAATGGAAACTAGAAATTTTACCTTTTGAGAAGATTGTTATACCATATCTAGGCTGGGCCTATGATGGAACTATAGAAATCCACGTAATGCAAATCGTCGGGGACAAAATATATATCATCATCAACATAATATTACTCAATATGGAGCATTGGATCGGTCTTCCCATCACACTTCGGAATAATAATCGGTGGTTTGAATTTAGAAGGCGTGGGATAGTACATAATAGCTTGAATAAAAGGGGATTCCTTCATAAAACTTCTCGACAAAGGATTATTGGCTTTGGCCATTTCTCCCATACAATCTTCAAGTCGTTGCATAGATCCTTTCTAAGGATGTTCCTCTAGTTTAGACTTGGCTGAAGTAGCTTTGGTGGCTTTACTATGGACATATGTTGTGCTCTCTTCCTAAGAAGTCTTCTTGTTATGCACAAAGCCTCTTATGCAAGCCTTAGACCTCATGGATCCCTCTTTGTGGTACAGAGGTCGATCATGCTCTCTGTGATGGTCACTAGCTCCTCGTAGACCCAAATGGTTAAAGGCATATTTCTTACTCAACCGGTCCAACATGTTCGGTCGTTCATTGGAGAAAGACCAATCGTCGTATATATAGGAGTTCCAACTAGTTTGGATATATAGACAAAATAGGTTAGTATAGATTGAGACCTCCATCTCCTAAAAGGTACATCTATATGAAGAAATCCAAGTCCAAGAACATCTTCAAAGGGAACTTAAGTCTAACCCTATAACCACATATATGCACTTGCACTGCATCCTACATCTTACATTTGTGATTGAATGGTTCATCATCACTTGAAATCTTTTTAAAATCAATTTGAGTCCATACAAATCATTATATATATATATATATATATATATAATCAATTTTTAAATGATTTTTGGATTAAATAAAAGTTGGTTTTAAAAGTTTTGTGGGTTAAAATGGAATTTTAGGAACTTATTTTTTACCTTGATTGTTTGCTTGGGTAGAAACCGAAAGCGCTTGAGACTTGAGGGTGTGCCATGTAATTAGTTTCAACACGCGTGTGTTCTTCCATCTGGTGCATACACGTGTTTGCGTTTCAACGTTGCGATTTGTGTTTTCTCAAAGACACACAAAGATTATCCCATCTCAGCCCTTGGATCTATTTCATCAACGCTCTGCATGCGTTTAGAGACGATCCATGTGACCCAAGTCTTATCCAATTAGTGTTAGTTTAATCCATCATTTTTGTTGAACCGTTGGATCTTAGTCAACTTATGAAGACTTAATCTCAGACATTTGATTGATGTCAAGGTTCTCGATCCTTCTTACCTCAGTATAAAAAGGGAAACCCTCAGCAGTTTGAGACTTTTTCTCATTTGTAAAAATTGAGAGAAAACAGAGAGTAGAGAGAAGAGAGAGAAGGTGGAGAAGGGAAAGAGAGAAAAAGAAAGAGAGAGGAAACCCTAGTTTCTTCGTAGGATCCAAACCCTAGTGAGGTTTCTCCCTAACCAAACACCAAAACCTAGAAGTCCCTAAATCAGAAAGCCCACCTTTTGAGAGTTAAATCTAAATAGGATTTCTGCGTGGTTGGTTTTGTGTTCTTTGTTTGAAGACCTCTTCAAATACGTTGATTCTCTCTAGAACTCATCTTTAAGGAAGATTTAAGTTTTACCATTGAAACTGACTCTTTCTAAAAGAGAATATCTCACTTATATTTTCTATTTTCTTGTAGATCTGATTTCTTAAATCTAAACTGTTTTAATAAGTTTTGAAATAAAATTTCTAGTTTCAAAAAGGAAGTTTCAGATCTAGTGAGTTGTGTATGTTTCCAAGTTTTTATTTCATATTTTTATGAAATACTAGTGTACAAAAATAACAGTAACACACGAACTTGTGCTAAAGTTTTAAAAGCATTCAGATCTTAAAAATATAAAGTTTTAGATCAAAACTTGTTGAACCAATACTTACATGTTAAGTCTGAAATGATTTGTTAAAGTAGACTTCTAGTCTAGTTGGATCTGCAATTGGAGGTTTACAATTTCAAAAATATTTTCAAAATCCAGAAATTGTATAAGACCTTGAACCATCTTCTGAGCAAGGTATCCTTGAAATCTGTGGTTATATAAAACATCAAGAAGTCTTTGCTTGAAAAATCAATATTCAGAAATAACTTTCATATTAGAACTGTTTGTAATTTGTTAGGAAAATTTGTATAAATATTGAGAGGGTGAGTTGCATGTTTTCATGTAGTCACAAATCACAAACACTACATCACACGAACACTTAGATTTTGGTTCTATTTAAGAATCGTGTACTTGAAAGAGTTGCTGGAAATTTAATTCAAAGAGAAGGAAATCAAGGAAAAGACAAAGAAGCAACAAGAAAGGATCAAGTTCCAAGTCAGAATACCTTTTGGAGTGGATAATATCGTATAGGTACATTCTGAACTTAGGTTAGGATCTTTGTGGTTTGCTTGTGTGTTGTAACCTGATTTTATTCTAGTGGATTTTTTTTGTGCCGTAGAGGGCACCGTGGATGTTTTCCTTGTTTAAGGGTTTTACCATGTTAAAATTCCTGTTTTTATTTATGTGAATGTTCCTAATTGTTATTGTGATTCGTACTGCATGGTAGAGATAGTAGATGTTTATTAAAAATTAAACTCAAGGTAATCAACTAACAAAATAGGTATTAATAAGGCTACTCAAATTTCGAGGCGGCATCACTCGTTCGAACAAAAACAAGGCTCGTTTGAAGGAGAACAACATCTCGTTAAAATAAAAACCAACTTCGTTCAAATGAAATTCTATCTCTTTTGAATCATCTTCAAAGGACATTCAAACAAAGTAAAATAGTACGCCCTTGCTAGATGCTCGTTAGATAAAATGATTGAACGACACTTCTACTGAGTTTGACATCTCGCTTAAACGAAGTCATAGAATTTAAAAAATTAAACAGGGAAAATGCTTCAATTTTATTAAAAATATCTCTCAATATATAAATAAAACTAAACTCCTTAGTTATTTATACCTTCGTAATGTTGAGATCATCTTGCATTTGGAAATATTGGAGATTCGGTTCTTCATGATGGATCAAGTCAAATGGTAACGGGATAACCCAAAATTTATGTAAGCCTAAGCTATGAGCAAATGACATAATTATGCTCTTCGAAATCTCCCCCTTTTGGCTATTTGGGTAAAAAAATAAAATAAAAAATACAAATTACATTAAAATCCCATAAGATAATGAAAGTATCCTAATACACTCCCAAACCCTAGAAAATGGATAGATACAAGATAATGATGTCTTTAAATCTCCATTTCTTCTTGGTTTTCTCTTGTATACTTTGTCTTCATCGAGTGTAAAGAAAATATGATCTTGCTAAAGTACCTATACACATGAAACAAAGTAAATACCCTTGATGCATAGAGTTTTACATATAAAATAAACTTCATAAAATTCTCTCCTATAAATTAAACTCCCCCGTAAATTGTTCTCCCCCTTTTATTTTGCCCAAAATAGATAAGGATTAGAAATAAAGCATAAATTACAAAGCATAACTAGTAAGAATAAGATATCATTACAAATATATATGAATGATAAGCATGTAATGATGATCTCAAAGGCTCCACAAATTATTTTTGAAATTTTTCAAAAATTTAAAGTATAAAAGTTTACAAATACAACACACCATGGAGAAACACAAAAAATACCCTAATCATGGAAATGGAATGAAGCAGTGTGAACATATCCCATATGTTAGTCAACGTAGGAAAACATAGCGCATGTGCACGAAGGATTGAGATTCCATTAACAAAAGATCTCAAATTCTACTTTAGGTGTAAAAATGGTGAACTCATGTGAAATTGATTTAAGCAAATCAACTAATCAAGATGGTAAATGATTTTCATACCAATAATGCCCAAAACTATCTAATTCTTTTCAAGATTTTTATATAACGTGAAAACCCATTGATTTTTTACTTAACTCCCTTAAAATATCACATATTGCAATTGTACTCTCAATTATTTTGAAGAAATTAATGCTTATTTGCAGCGAATCATCAATGTTCTAGAAATTGGCCTAACACTTCTATTTTTATGTGCCTTTAATCTTTTTTACTCTTTTCATTGTAAATGGTGTATTTTCACACAAAGTCATCCTGTCTTTCGCAACCCATTGCTTAATATATAACAATTTTACTGGAAAACTGACTTTTAAATTCGAGCAATGTTTCTTACATGCACAAATTTGTTTATCTCCTTTTTCACATTTGGTTCATTTTAAAAGGACAATTGAGATGAAAACATTACAAGTGACAGGTAAGTACAATACTCAAATAAGTTGGTGCTCGTGTGAAATAAAGGTAATAAAGAGTCAAGCATGTAGCAAGTTGTCATCAAATCACATCTTAATGAGTCCACACATTATAAAGCACATAAAGGAAATGATGTCACGTATCAAAACACTACAAAATAGCCATATGGATATGGAATGAATGGGTGAATCGGACATCTTTAATGTTCTTTCATATATGGTGAAAAAAAATACAAAACTCTTTTTGGATTTTTTCAAAAATTTTATCTAAATAAAATCTTTTTGCCTTTTTCACTTTTTTGTAAAAAGAAACCGAAAATCTTTTTGAATTTTTCAATAAAAATAAAACTCATTTTGGATTTTTCAAAAAATATAATAAACTGAAAAATATAAGTACAATAATAGTACAATTTAGAAATAAGCATGTAAGATATGAATATGAAAAGCATCTTATGCTAGAAATAAGTCTCAACATCAATCATTAGGTCCAGAGGAGATCTCAAAAGCAGATGAAATCTAGTGAAATTCCTCCATCAAATTTTGTGAATTCTTGACTGAATACTCTACATGCCCTCTAAAACTCTCAAAATATCTGAAGTTATGTGCAGGAGCATGCGGAATAACATGTGTGGGAGTGCATAGAGGAGATCATGTAGGTACTCGTGTGGTAGCTTAAAGTGAAAGATACCTATGAGACACTTTCCCCAACTTAAAATAAAATTCCCTAAGGTGACCTATTTTCTTGCACCGGGAACAAACATACACGTGCTTGGGTCCACCTATCTCAAAGCGTCTAAGATGAGCTCTTTTAGGTGGGTTCAGTCGAGGGCCATAAGGATCTAAAATAAACTCGAGAACCAGCTCGAGTACGACATGGGAAGTGGTTGCACCGTCATAACCTATTCCTTGCCTCTCGGTGTTATCTAAAACTGGACTGAGGAGAATCTTCCAAACCTTCTTATATGTGTCCTATAAAGTAACCTTGACCTCCCGAGAACGTTCGATATCTCTATAGAGTTGGTATATATGGGCTTCAGGTTTCTCACGAGTCTTTAATAAAGATTAAATATCTCTTGTAAGACTAGTCGGGTGTTAGTCAAATCGGTATTTTCCCGGCCTAAAATGATCATCAACTCACATAAAGAAACCTTCACGTTCTCGAGTTGACTCGTCGATGCCTCACATTCTCTCAAAACTTTCACCTCGTTCTACAAATCTAACATCCCATGAGACAAATCTTTATTAACCTTTTTTATTTTCAAAGTCTCAATTTAAAGAACACTAAAAGACTTTTGGGGACCACCTTTAAAGATCACTAAAAGACTTTTGGAGACCACCTTCTCCCTCACTCAAAATACCATCCTCACTCTCACTATCTCCCGAATGAATCGAAACATAATCGAGGCTCTCATATTTAGATATGTCATCATCGGTGTCGAACCAACTAGAAGTTCTAATGTGACTAGACACGATAGCAGAACATGACTCATTTTGTGATTCTCTGTGAATCAACTTACTCGATGTTACTATCGCTAAGAGTGACTTTATGTGCAAATTTTTTGCCCTGTCTCTTAAGCTTAGTGTGGCACTTATGTGCCTTGTGACATTTACCTTCACATTCAAAAAATATAATATCTTCCTCTTTCTCACTGCTACTCTTGACCTCATTCTTATTTTTATTTTTCTCAAAAATATTTTTATTGGAAGAATTTTCTTTGGAAAATTTGATACACTTTTTAAAAAAAATCTTAAACAGGGCCAAGTCATCAACCTCAAAATCTCCCTCAGAATCAAACTCACAAACTCTCCCCTTTTTTCTTAGTTTGTGTCTTTAATGCTACCCCTGTATCATTAAGTTTAATAGTTTTAGAAAACATGTCGATATTGTAAGTTTGAAGGTCTCCTATAAGTTCTTGTAACCTAAGAGTGTCTAAAACTCCAAAAGAATTAAGCACAGTGACCTTAGGAATAAAGCGGGCTAGGAGTGACCTAAAAGTATTTTTCATAACTCTCGTCTCCGAAATTTTGTCACCCAAATAAAACTAGAAGTGACAATGTCCGATAATCACGCATAAAACTCATCAAATATCTCATCCTCTAGCATAGTGATGGTCTCAAATTGGGTGGTCAAATTTTGAAGCTTTGACGCTTTTACAACATTGGTACCCTCGCGAGTAAGCTAGATGATATTCCATGCTTCCTTAGACGTAGTTCACGTCATGATGCGATGGAACTAGTCTAGGGTGGCTAATCTAGAAACAACACTAAGTTCACGAGAGTTAAAATTACTCCACTTAAATTCCTCATAAATCCATGAAGAAGCAGGTTTAGGTTCAATAACATTATCAACAGTGATAGTGGGAGGAGTCCACCCTCTTTCACAAACTAACCAGACTCGCTCATTTATGGATTTTAATGAATACTTCATCCTAGTTTTCTAGTGAGCATAATTAATATCGTCAAATATGGGCAATCGATTATACAAATTCTCCATTAAAATTCGGCTTTTCAAAGATCAACAATTTGAAAAAAAAAATTGATATCAAAGAAAAAAATTACGGAAAAAGATCACTCAGTATTTTGTGTAACTTGCTCTGATACCACTTGTAAAGATAAATATGTTGAATTCTCTGATACCTCTTGTAAAGGTAAATAGGTTGAATGACCATATGCCAATTTGAGAGTGCACTATCATGCTCTTAATGGAATAATTTTATATAATCAATGTCCACCAAACACAAATCCGAATTTTATTTTTTTACCCGAAGCCATACATCTAGATGATAAAATTGGTAAACTAAATCATGAAATTAACAAAGGAAATTTTTGAGGAAAAATCCCTTATGATCAAAGCCTATATTCATCACTTTAGAAATAATACACGATAATTGACTTACAATACTACTTGATATCATCCACAAGTATAATGTACTAGTCTTCACAAATCAATAATGAATACTGCTTGTCTAGTCCACAAGCAGCCTTCCACCCTTAGAATCCACCGATCAACCTTTGTCTTTAGCAATTATCCCCTAGAGATTCACAATGGCTAGAAGTGAAGATGATCTCTCCACAGGAGTAGTGATGCAAGGATACAAAACTATCTAGGGTTTAAACAGCTTCGAACAAATACATTTTGGGGATGTGTTTTGTGAATCAAAAGAGTTTTCTAAACTCGAAAGGTTGAAAATGTTTGCAAAGAGTATGCAAAAATCGTTCTGGAAAAAGCTTTACAAAAATAAACACGAAATAGGTATTTATAAGCTGGCTCAAATTTTGAGGCGACATCACTCGTTTCAATGAGAACAACAGCTCATTAGAACAAAAACCAAGTTTGTTATAACGAAACGCTATCCCGTTTGAACCATATTCAAATGCCATTCATACGAAGTGAAATTGAATGACCTCGTTAGATTTTCATTAGATCAAATGATCGAACGACACTTCTAATGAGTTTGACATCTCGTGAAAAAGAGAATGACTTCTCGTTTGAACGATGTAAGGTAATTTTGAAAAAAATTTAAATAATTAAAATGCTTCAATTTTATTAAAAATATATCCCAGTATAAATGTAAATAAATCTGAACTCCTAAGTTATTTATACCTTCGTAATGTGGAGATCATCTTGAATTTAGAGATGTTGGAGATTCGGTTCTTTGTCACGGTTCGAGTCAAATAGTAATGGGATATGCCAAAATCTATGTAATCCTAAGCTATAAGAAAAAGATAGAATTATGCCCTTATACATTTCTTTCAAATACACATCTTTTTGTCTTTAAGATTCATAAAAATATCATTTTGGCCTGTTATTGTAATGAAATTGAAGCTCTATAAAAGAATCGCCAATAGCAGTAGGCGCCCATTACCATCTCTGGTTGAGGAACCAGCCGGACCAAAACATAGTGCCATTAGGGAAAACTACGATCCCCAATCAGAAGGGGAAAATAATCCAGAGGGTGTGCCTAGGGTCCCCAATGATCACTTACCCGTATTCATGTTGAGGATAGTCTATCACTCCTCGGAGATCAATCCCTAGGTGGTTCCAGGGTGTCCAGGCCCTTGGATAATGAGATTAAAAAGATGAAAGACTTGTTGGGGAATTTTTACAACAAATACAAGATGAAAAATCCCAACATTAATGAGTTAGCTCTCTATAAGACATTATCACCCCTCTCGAATGATGTTCAACACTATGCTCTTCACCCAAAGTGGAGGATGCCTATATCATTGAACCATTCGATGGGCCTAAAGATCCCATTGATCATATGGAGACCTATGAATCACTCATGCTTCTATAAGATACCCCAAATAAGTTATGCCGAGCTTTTCCTACTACTTTAAGGGGAATAATTAGGCATTAGTTTTCTAAGTTCAAACCATGAACAATTAGGAGATTTAATAAGTTCGTAAGATCATTTGTCAGACATTTCATTAGAGCTCAAAAGATAAGGAAGCATGTCACTTCCCTCCTCGACTTCAGGCAAAAAACTGACGAAACTCTTCGAGAATATGCAAAGAGATTCTACTAAGAGTATTTCCAAGTTGATGATCTAAATGACATGATTTGCATGTATGCCTTCATATAAGGCTTCACCTCAGAAGAACTCAAAATTCCATAAATAACTTTTTTACAAGAGCTCAAAAATACATGAATGATGAGGTTGCCTTCCTAGTAAGGCACTCCACAGCTTCTCCCCATCGACGAAAAAGAAAATATGTATTCTCTTATCTTAGGGAGACCTCAAAAGTAGTTGAGTCCAAGAAGATGAAGGGTGGATGCAAAAATAATGAGCCTTCGGAGGTTAAAAACATCACTCCATTTAGATCCATTCTTGAAGAAGTCTTCATATCAAGAGAAGCTTATAATCTCCTACCTCCTCCCAATCCTATGAATACTAGTGACTGATTCATAATTAAAGAGGCCATTGAGCTGGAGATCAAGAGGGGCCATCTTAAATAATTTATGGCCAAAGATAATGGAAAAGTTCAGTGCAACAATAAAAATAAAATAAAATAAGGAAGATATCCCTTGATTGATGTTCAAAGAATCACTGGAGGCCTTACTAGAGTTGACTCTCTGCTAAAACTAGAAAGTCTCACCTCAAAAATATTCAACATGAGGGAGTTTAGGTCGACCATTTCATACTCTCACATAAAGCCCCCAAGGGGGTCGTAATGATGGTCTTTCTAGAAATTAACCTTAAAAGGGTGCGTCTGCTTCATGAAGAACCTTTTGTAATCATAATATTCATGGGGAATGCCCATATGAGGAGGGTTCATATTGACATAAGGAAATATATGGGTATTATGTTCATATACGTCTTTGAGTATATATGAATTAGCACAAAAGTTTATGTAACATGTCATCACTCCTTTCATCAAATTCAATCGGGAGAGGAATTATTCCTTGGGATATATCAATATCTCCCTCACACTTAGTTCCAATGATTGATGCACAACCATCTAAAATAAGTTCATAGTGGTGGATTTACCCTCATCTTATAATGTAATACTTTGCTGACCATTTCTCAATAACTTTGATTCTTTCATCTTAACCCAAAGGTTCGTAATCAAGTTCCCGACCCACAGGGGAGTGGTATAAGTGTTTAGGGATTAAAATAAATCCAAGTAGTGTTACATAACTTCCACGAAAGAGAATAAGAAATCACCAGAGACTTTCCATAGTCGATCCGAGGTCCCAATAAAAAGTTCGTAGAAGGGCTTAGAAATCTTGTTAGAGGTCCTACATCCTCCACCACGAATGTATAAGCTTCTAAGGCATGGAGGTGATGCATATCGATACTTTAGATCCACAAGATATGGAGAAGTATCATAGAGCTGAGACAACTGAGGCTCTAATCACTGTGTGCATTAAAAAGGGGGATCCCACCAAAGAGGTACATATTGAGTATGGTTTGAGCCCCACCTTTAGAGAGGAGCTTCTTAAATTCTTGAGGCAAAACATAGATCCCTTTTCTTAGATGCATTCATACATGATCAAAGTGGACCCCGAGGTCATGGTCTTATACCTTAGCGTGAAGGCTAGTTTGCCATAAGAAGAGGTTCTTTGGTCCTAGTAGGAATATTGACCCAATTGAGCAGGTTGACAAGCTTCTAATAGATGACTTCATCAGGGAGGTCAAATACCTAAAATGACTCTCTAATGTGGTACTTATGCCTAAAGATAACAAAAAATGGAGGATGTGTGTTAACTTCACTTACCTCAATAAGCCCTACCTTAAGGACTACTATCCTTTGCCTCAGATTGACACATAGGTAGACAGAACACCAAGTCGTTATCTCTTTTCACTCTGGGACACATATTCTGAATACACCTAGATAAAGATGGCCCCTGATGATGAGGAAAAAACCTCATTCATTACAAATAAAAGGTACTTGTTATTACAAAGTTATGCCACTCAGAATAAATAATGAAGGTGAAACCTATCAGAGGGTAGTAAAATCCATTTTAAAGACCTCATTGGAAAGACCATAAAGGTCTATGTTTATGACATATTGGCCAAAATCTTGGAGGCTCAAAATAATGTGCAGAAGCTTAGGGAGACCTTACTCATTCTAAAAAGGAACCGAATGAGCCTCAAATAAAATAAATGTGATTTTAGGGTTACTGGAGGTAAGTTCCTTAGGTTCATGGTCACCAAGTGGGTCATAAAGTCCAATTCACAGAGGATTTAAGCCTTGTTGGATATAAAGTATCCATGAATAATTAAATTGGTCCAGATCCTTGATGAGAGATTTATGTCCCTCAACTGGTTCAACTCTAAGGACACAGATAATTGCCTGCCATTCTTTAAAATACTTAACATGACCATCGAATGGACTCCTAAGGATAAGGAATCTTTTTATAACCTTAAGAAGTATCTAGGCTCCCAATCTATGCTGTCTCGGATCATCACTCAGGAAGATTTATATTTTTACCTTAATGCTTCACAAACCACTATTAACTCATCTCAGATATGAGAGGAGTTTGGGTTTCAGTATCTCATTTACTACGATAAATGAGATTTACGTGGCGATGAGAGAAAATATCCCAAAATGGAGAATCTATCTTTCTAACTCATAACCTCAACCAAGTCCCACACCATCATTATAAAGACCGACGAACCCCTCTAACAGATCTTCAACAAGCCTAATACCTTAGGAAGGCTTGTCAACTCATCTATTGACCTAAGGGAATTTGATGTCAATTATCAACCTCAAAGTTCTATAAAAGGGCATGTATTTGCTGACTTCATTGCAGAGTTTAAAATTTTAAAAGAAGTGGAAAAAAGACCAAGTGCTCTGAGGCATACATCACAATCATACCACAAAAGCCCAAGCATCATTTTTTCTAAACCATAGACCTCGACTCTCTAGCCTGGATCTTGCACATGGATAACTCATCTAACAGCTCGGATAGTAGAGCTGGACTTCATCTAACAATCCTAGAATGAGGTAAAATTTCTCTTTCTCTCTATTTTAAATTAAAATTGTCTAACAATGAGTTGGAATATAAAGCCTTGGTTCCAAGCTTATGACTGTCCATCCATTGAAAAGTCGAACAGGAATAAACCATTAGTGAATCTTAACTAGTGGTTAGCCAAATCACTTAAGTAAATGAGGACAAATGTGGTAGGATGGAATAATACATAGAAGTTATGAAGAAACTCATCTAAATAACCCTTAAAATTTATATCATAAGGGTCTTCAAGTAGAAAATTCAAAATCTAGGCATCTCATATGAGTGGCCTCATCTGACGAGGTAGATCCAGAGGTTCTAGTTGTCACCTTAGACCAGCCAAGCATCATTAAACATTATATCAACATTATAGAGTTTAGTCAAAGATCAAAATGGACCACTCCCATTAAGCTCTACCTCACATATGGGGTCCTTCCCAAAGATAGGGTCCTTACTAGATGGATGAAGTCCCTAGCTTCCAGATAATACATGGACAATGGGTTATTACTCAAGAACGGGTACTAATCAGTACCTCAGAGTTGCTTAAGCTCGTTAAAGGATAGTTATATCCTCATATACCTCCACGTTAGTGCCAGTGGTTCTTATACAAGCCTAAAGACTTTAGTCTACAAGGTCTTAAGGTAAAGGTATTTCTTGCCAATATTGGGGTAGGAGGCTAAGAACCTAGTGCAACATTGTGATAAATGTCAAAGGTTTGATTTTGTTCTAAAATAACCAATTAACAAGATTTTTGCAATGCTAAGTTGAGGCTCTTTGCTCAATGCGAAACGTACTTAGTAAGACCTATATCCATCAATAAAGGTCAAAATTAGTTTTGTATAATGGACATTGATTACTTTACCAAGTGGGTTGAAGTTAAGTCCTTAGTTAACATCATGGGGAAAAAGGAAGCTAGATTCACTTAGAAAAAACCATCATATGCAGGTTTCACCTACCTCAATCCATCATCTTAAATAATGACAAAAACATTGACAACCCCTCATTTAGGGACTTATGCTCAACCTATGGCATAAATAACTAATATTCATCTCTAGGACACCCTCACTCCAATGGAAGAGTTAAAATCACAAACATAACCATCTTTCACAACATGAAGAAATGTTAGAGAAGGCCAAGGGTCAATGGGTTGGTGAGTTTCCAAGCACACCATAGGCTTACAGAACCACAATTAGAGGCGCAACAGAGGCTGAGGTCCTTACGTAGAGTGTAGCTCAGTCAGAACATGGGGCAAATGACAAAGGTCCCAAAAGGTCTCTGGATAAGACATGGGGAAAAAGAGAAGACTCACTAATCTGAATGGTTGCCTTCAAGCAGAGGACATCCTCCTATTTTAATAAAACATTTCTTAAGAGAGGTCACTCTTGCAACTTGAAACCCAAGTAAGGGGAATCGAGGACCAAAAAAGGAAGGTCCCTATGTGGTAACCAAAATAAAAAGTCCAAGGTGTTACTACCTTAAAGACTTGGATGGATACAAACTCAACCACCCCTAGAACATTGATCACCTCTAAAAAATATTATCAATAATATATGTCGATACTAGAATGATATGAAAAATAGCTCTTTTTTTACCTCCGACATCTTAATATGTTCCGTATGGTTTATAAAGGCTGAAGCCTTGACTCAAAATACATGGATGAGGTCCACACAAACTCAGTCCCAAGAGTTACAACACTTCAATCCTCGGTTTTAAACTAATGGTTGAGGTCCACGTGACCTCAGTCCAAAGAATTATGGAGTTAAATACTTCAATCCTTGGCTCTTAAAATCCCCAATGTATATAATGACCCAACAAGAGTTATAAGGCTTCAATACTTGGTGCAAATTAAAATTCAGAGGTCCAAAGACGTAAAAAATACTAAAGGAATTTCCAAGGCTTTCATCCTTGATTCTACTAAAATTGACAAAGGTATAAAGACCCATTAACCTCCAGCTAAAAAATGCATGATTGTATAAAATTACAAAAACCTTTGCAAAGTTATTTCCCTAACCCCAGTATGGTTTAAAAAAAGACTAACTTTAAAATTATAAGTCCTCTTTACAACCACACTTAAGTCTAAGAAAAATCGTAGGCCCCTTTTTCTTTAGAATATGTTTTAAGGATGACAAAAATTAGCTTTCTTTTTATGAAAAATATTTTTCCAATTTTTAAACCGCACCAAGTTGTGAACCAATTTTTGCTTAACCAAATTTTATCTTGATAAATCCTAAACATACATCTAGTGATTAAAGCAAGTAAAATAATGAAAACAATGCTCACAACGCCGAATGTATGAGGAAACCACTAAGGGAAAAAACCTTGGATGGCACAAGCTAGGAAATAACTATGATGTGGAATTACAAGGAATAGACACACGTCTTATGCAACACCTTGACCCCCCCCCCTCCCCCCCCCCCCCCCCCCCCCCCGAGACTTGATACTCTTATGATCTTCAACCACTCCTCCATAGTGTCCAGGTAGAAAGTCCTTCTTCCATGAGTCTCGTCCAAATACATGAGTCCACATATGTCTTAGTGTCCACATATATGGCTTTGTATCGTCTACGATGTTGAACACAAACTCCTTCACTTATTCATCGCAAAAACCCAATGTTCAAGTATATAACAAACCTCTCTTAGTGAAAAAATATCATAATAACATATGTGAATGAAAACTCAAATCTTTGAAGCTCTAAGAATGTTTTGGACTTAGAAAACCTTAGAAAACATGTGCAAAATATGTATTGGTTTGTAAACTATTTTTCATATTGCACACTTACGAAATTCTAAGGAAACCATGCCCTAAATAGATTTCTTGAGGTGGTGGCTTTCTCGAACGACTTTAGATGTTACTTAAACGAGATGGCTATGTTGTTCAAACGATATAGTGATCTTGATTAAATAAATTCTAGTGTTGTTCGATGTTGTTTGAGCGACAAAGAGAAATAGAGTTTGTATAAAATACAACTCTAATCATCCTTATCAGAATAAAGTAAAGTGTAAACATTTTGAAACACTTTAAAAACATTTTAAAAACAGTTTCTTAATAAAATAACATCCTTAAACATATGAATATATATTCCAAGTCCCATTAACATTACGCATTCATACCTGAGTGATTTCGAAATACGATTTGTCTTGAAGATGAAATATGTGGGATCATGACAATAAATCAACATAGTTTGTGTGGGATCATGACGTATTGAAATATGTGGGATCATGACGTCATAGACTATGCTTGTTAAACCATAAATCGTCATGATAAATCTTTGAATCTTTTTCGCAACGTCTTCAATAAACTTCAATACGTCATAGTCTGTGTGGGATCATGACAATAAAAATCTACCTATGACTCAAACATATTTTGTTTCGAGAATAAGTCAATTAAACATACAACGAAATCAATTGGAAATAATTTCCTTAAAAATCTCCCCCTTTGACTATTCCGAAACAAAACCAAAAGTGAAATGCCTAAGCCAGGCCGTCAAGCCCTATGATGCCTAAATCCCATCCCATAAAACTAAAATCGAAAATACAGGACAACACTAGTAAATGATGGTCCAACAAAAATGAAATGTTCTAATGTGATGTAGACTCGAAATCTCGAATCTCTAAAGCATACCTACACACATGAAATAGACAAAATACCTAGTGAAGTATGGAGGAACAAATCAGATAAAACATGTGAGCAAAAATATGGATACCAATTTGTAAATAACATCTAAATCAGGATACCAGTTTTTATCAAGATACCAACTTTTGCAAACTAATTAATACCAACATATAAGTATGAAAGCATATGATATTAATTTGTAATGCAACAAAATATATGTGCTAAAAAAAAAATCTCCCCCTACATCACATACATATCTCCCATTTTTTTTGTCTCGAATAGACAACCCGGTGATAAGATAAACATATCTAGCATGAGATAATAATTGAAGAATAGCTAGATAAACATGAAACTACCAGTTAATAATGATCAAAAGATGTCAAGTCCGTACCTAGAAAATAGTAATCAAACAACATGAATCAACAATCTAATCAGGTATAACTAAATGAACACAACTCAATAATAAATGTAATGAATGAGAATCGGCATATAACAAACTGTCCAGAAGCAACCCAACAGTAGAAAAAATATTTCAATATGAACCAGGGTACTGAAACATAAACAAAAATCCCAAAAGGTCGCTCGAACGAGACAGACTTGTCGTTCAAACAACATAGGCTTATCGCTTAAAGACTTTGCACGACATCGATAAGTCGCTCGAACGAGAAAAACCAAAAACTCAGTTCCAGTGGTGAAAAACATGTAGTTTCGTCTAGTGAATTTTTTTCTGAAAAAGTTAACTGGAAAGAGCGAAAACTGCAAATCACTTGCAAAATAGAAAACAAAATAAAACAATATGAGTTTAAAATGGTAACATAGCACTAATGTGCTCAAACATGAACATGGAATATATGGGCATGAACTACAAAAAATGAATCAAAATTCCAACACATAGAAACGATCAAGAAGCTCTAATTAATTGCTATAAATCATCAAACTTTATTTTAGCCATGAGTGAGATTTAAAGTGTGAGTTTAATGAACTAAACAAAAAAACATGCACACAAATCCAAAATTTTGATGATTCTACAAACAATAACGGCATGACACGATTTTCAACGTTAGGATTTGTGGTGCAAACCCGTGACATTTTGAATGATTTGAATTCGAGATGTTTGATTCCCCTTTTTATTGTTTATTATTTTTTTTTTGATAAAATCAAAGTGATCAATTTATTTATGCTTGTTCCTAAAGTATAAAATGCTCAAGTTGTTCCTGAATAACTTCTTTCAAAAGGGCTTCTGCTTCTTCGGTGAAGGTTTTGGTAGAAGATATGATTTCTTGAAACCGCGGTTTATTAGTTTTTAAGTAACTACGTAACTCAACAAGAAATTTTCTTACCTTTTCAATTTCTAATGAATCATGATAACCATTTTACATTTAATCCAGCTAAACTCCCTTATATATATACCTTTATTTAATCTCTTTTGAGGTTTCTAGCATTCTCAACTTAGAGAAAATCCTATTGGCCCTATTTTTGGCATTTGTTTCTTTTTATTGCCTTGACTTTCATTTTGGCTCTTTTAAATTATGGCATTCATGACGAGTCAATTTTTCACTCTCGCAGCCCTTTCCTGTGAATAGTCATTATTTTTTTTTCATTTCAATCCTTACGGTAGACGGTTCTTACATGCCCACCTCCTCATAAGTCTACTTATGCATAGATGATAAGATTGAGATAAGAATGCCTCACCAAACTCAAATATGCATGAAATGTCAAACATTCATATTAACTCGTTCATGTGTGCGAAGATGACATATATACAAAGTTGAATAAAAAAGAATATCAACTTCGAAGCAACCCCATAATACAGTGGTTGAGATCATTCTAAGCATAAATAATTATGACCAAATGTCCTAGACACATGGATAATAAAATAATGATGGTCCAAGCACACCAATATGCCACATCAAACATGTAAACTCAAAAACAAAAACAAAAACAAACCGAAAATCTTTTTGTTTTTTCAACACATTTTGACTAAAAAAACAAAATCTTTTTGAATTTTCTCAAAAATAAAATCTTTGTGTATTGTTTCAAATAAGATTCAAATAAATGAAAAATATGATACAAAAAATACACATGTCATAACACTAGCAAAATATAACTCATGATGCAAAGACTAGCATATGACAGACATGGCAACACAATCTTCCTTTAGATCTACCATGGGAAGAATCAAGTGAAACCAAATGAGAACCATGAAGTTTAATTCATAAAGCCTCTAAGTTTGATTTCCTAACCCAATTAGGTGTGAAATTAGTCATGGGGGTTTTGGGAACCGAAACAACTTTATTCCTTAACTTCCTAGGAGCATTCCTAAGGTCATACAAAAAACATCTGAGGTGACCTTTCCTAACGCAATGTGTGCAAGTATAAAGACATCGGGACTGATTAGCAAAATGTCAACCTTTTTGCATGTTCCTAGTGGGCTCTCTCACACGGTTGGTAATTTCTTTGGGAATGTGAACAACTCTATCATCGTAGCCTATACCACACCTTTTACTTTTGACATGGACGGTGCATAATATCCTATCCAACTTTTTTGACCTACCTTCCAAGTCAAACTTAACCTTACTCGAGTCTTTCAACATCTCGTCTAATTAAAAAATCCTAAACTCAAGCACACGCCTAGACTCCTCAAATTCGAACACTTCCTTTTTCAACGCCTCCATCAAACCATGAAGGTTATCTCTCTCTTTCTCAACATATTCTAGTTTCTCTCTAAGCATCTTCTCCCGTTCCCTGAGATCCTCAATCAAAGCATCGTTACTTTCTCAGTCAATCTAGCTTGCAATTTAGAATTTGCCTTTTTCACTTTTACCGCCTTGGCATTCAACTCATTAAAGGCAACTTGTAACTCTTTCGCATCAACCTCCTCTTCCTCACATGATTATCCCTCACTCACTTGGGATTCAATGACCTTGGAAGTGTCATGGACATGAGAATATTCAGGGGAATATTTATTGTCGTCACTCACATGACATGCCGAGAAAGCAATAAACTTGATCTCATTGGGGGAACTTTCTCCCAATTCCAGATCACTATCATTTAACGATGCAATATAAGCTATCGATTTCTTGTCCTCTTTCTTAAGTCTAGTGGGACACTCAGTAACATTGTGACCATACCCCTGACACCCAAAGCACATGTCCAACTCATCCCGCCTAAATATCTTACTCTTATCCTTGAGGGTGGACTCTACCTTATTGTTCTTGAATTTCTCAAACTTGTTGGCATCTTTCGATTATTTTTTAAATTTAAGAAACTTTTTGAACTTTGCTAACAAGGAGACATCCTCAAAATTAGAATCATAATCATCATTCGAAACTTCAGTTTCCTCCTTATGGGATTTCAAAGCAATTCCCTTTTCTTTCTTTGGCACTTGCTTAGAGGTAAACTTATCGAGTTCATATGTTTGTAGGTCACCTATAATCTCTTCAACTTTCCTAGATTTAAGCATACCTAAGGAGTTTAAAAGGGTCACTTTTGCATCAAACCTACTCGACAAATATCTCAAAATTTTCTTTATCACACAGTTATCAGGAATATTCTCTCCTAAGTTAAACGATAGTTACCAATATTAGACAACCTAGTGTAAAACTCATCAAATAACTCACTCTCTACATCTTAATCGTCTCAACTGTGTAGTGAGGTTTTATAGCTTAGGCACCCTAATCTTTCTAGTGCCCCCGTGAGTAAATGCAAGTGTATCCCAAGCCTCTTTTAAAGTTTCACAAGTCATGATTCTATTATAATCTTTTGGTGTGACATGTGAGGAAATTACATGCAGTCCTTTAGAGTTGTAAAGTGCAAGTCTATGTTCGTCTTCAGTCCATGACTCAACGGTTTTCAAACTAATGACCTCACCCTATGGTGGTGAACAACCCTTTTCAATGACAAATCACACATTCTAATCAATGGATTTTAAAGCAGTTCTCATTATCATCTTCCAATAAGCGTAATTAGTGCCATAAAAAATAGGAACACGAAAACTTTCAAAACCTCCAAAATTCAACCTGAAAAACACAAGGGATCAACACGCACAAGAAAATATGTTTCTAGATCTGATACCAATTTGTAGGCCTCTTTTCTTTCGAATGTGTTTTAAGGATGACAAAAGCCAACTTTCTTTTTATGAAAAATATTTTTCCAATTTTTAAACTGCACTAAGTTGTGAACAATTTTAACTTAACCAAAATTTATCTTGATTAATCCTAAACATACATCTAGAGATTAAAGAAAGTAAAGTAAGTAAAATAATGCACATAATATCGGATGTATGAGAAAACCACTAAGGGAAAAAGCCTCAGACGGCCCGAGCCAGACAATCACTGTGATGTGGAATTACTAGGAACAAACACAAGTCTTACTTAATAACTCTATGCCCCATGAGACTTGACGCTCTTCTGATCTTCAAACACTCCTGCATAGTTCCCACATAGAAAGTCCTTCTTCCATAATGCTCGTCCACAACATACGAATCCACGTATGTCTCAGTGTCCCCTGATATGGCTTTGTATCATCTACGATGTTGAACACGATCTCCTTCTCTTATTCATCACAAAACCCAATGTTCAAGTCTATAACAAACCTCTCTTGGTTCAAAACATGTGCAGAATACATACTGGTTTGTAAACTATTTCAGATTGCACACTTACGAAATTCTGAGGAAACCACGCCTTAAATAGATTTCTTGAGGCGACAGCTCGCTCGAATGACTTTAGCTTTTGCTCAAATGATATGTCTATGTTGTTCGAACTACATAGTGATCTCGCTCGAATGACGACAAGTGTCGTTTGAGTGATATAGCGAAATAGAGTTTGTTTAAAATACAACTCTAATCATTCCTATCAGAATAAAATGAAGTGTAAACATTTTGAAACACTTTAAAAATATTTTCTTAATAAAATAACATCCTTAAACATATAAAAATATATTTTGAGTCCCATTAACATTACATATTCATACCTGAGTGATCTCGGAATGAAATTTGACTTGAAGACGAAATAAGCACCATAAATCGGTATGATAAATCTTTGAAGCTCTGTCGCAACGTCTTCAATAAACTTCAATACATCATATTTTGAGTGGGAATGTGACAACATAAATCGACCTATGACTCAACTGTGTTTTGTTCTGGAATAAGTAAAATAAACATACAACATACTCAATTGGAAATTATGTCCTTACAAAAACTTCCATTTAAAAAAATGGCGGGCTAAATTACATGTAAAAATTGTCCAAATTCAAGTTTGTATAAAGATGCAAGGTCCTAACTCCATAAGAAAGGGTTCAGAGGTCTCGATACCCTTCATGGAACCTCAAACTTATGACACAAGGCTTTAATCCTAGTGGGATAATGTCTAGAGGTATTAGTACCCATTATGGACCTCAAAAATTCACAATACTAAGTTTATTGGTCCTAGGACCCTTTGTGGGATTTCAGTGTTTAAAACTCCTCAGTGTAGAGATTTTATAACTTATTGGGGGATTTCAGGTTTAAATTTTTACATGTCTATAGATCTTATGACCCATTTTTAGACTCCCGAATTCAAAATCATTAAGTTCGGAGGGCTTTAGGACCCTTTGGTGGACTTTAATATTCAAAACATTTCTTAAGTTCAAAGGTCTTATGACCCTTTATGAGACTTTAAGTTTTAATTTTCTATAAAGGAACCATTGGGTGGATTGAGGTTCTAAGGTCTCCGAACCCTTAACATTACTAGTTTTTCTATCCTAAGGCCTTCCTCATTAGCAAATATGTGTCAGAAATCTTAAGACCCCTTATGGTAAAAATTTAAGTCTAAATTTTAAATCTAAGGTCTTATCACCCTTAAAATATCTACTCTTTGGTATTTATTCCTAAAAACTTTGGGGGGATAAGTTTTTGTAAAAAAAAATTTGGGCCTTATGTCCTAAAAAAAGTACTAAAGATTCTACATTTCTAAGGTCTTATGACCCATTTTTGAACCTTAGTCCTCACTTTCGAAACTACACAAGTATATAGTAGAGGTCTCAGGACCCTGAGATCCACTCTAGCAAAATTGCTACTCAAAGATTATTTTGCTTTACCAAGTAATTTTAGGAGCCTAAGGGAGTACTACCTAGTGGAAGACCTCAAAAAAATTAATGACATGTAAAAAATTCCCGAGCAAAGTAAAAGTAAAGGAAGTAAAAGTAAAGCAAATCAATATAGAAGTAAAAATTTAAAAAAACAAAGCTATTGTCATTGAACGATAAGGGAGTAGAGGTTTAAAGCAGAAGGCCCATGGTCCAAAATAGTTCAGAAGAAAAATAAAAAATTACATAAAATATTGGTGTGGCTAATAAGAGATTCTCTTTTTAAAGGGTTGAATTAATGCTTAGAGGTGGGGTCTTGTTTCTGAAATTCTTCCTCTTTTGGATTATGACAGGCAGAGGATTCATCATCATAATCACCAATGATGCTCTCATCATTTGAGATCCTTTCACTAGACTAAGGGGTTTCAGTGATAAGTCATAAACATCCACATCCGGGAATAAATCTTATACTTTATCTTTTCTAGCCTCAAATCTAGAGTTAAACTTAAATAAAAGAAATTTTTTAAATTGATTAGACTCAAGATAGGCATTCGACTTTATCTTTATAGTGGCGTGAATATTTCTTTGGAGATAGGTATTCTTCACTAGGACCTCATCGTATTCCTTCGGTAACTCCTGACCCTTGAAGTTAAAAGGTATTTCACATTGTTTTTATTTAATACATGATTATTTAAAAGGTCTATGTCTGTCTCACCATGAAAAGGATTTTCTTGAGCACTTTGACGCTTAAGGGTTTTACATTAATGTGCCTGCACCACACTTTTGTGCTCGATCTGAGCCAACACATGGGCCTCCCCAACCTTATCCTAAGAACAAGATCTCTTATAGACTTGGAAACTCTCACGGTAATAAACTCTGGGATTTGATATGTCTTCCAAATCTCCACTAAGTCTTACTCATTGATTGTAAAAGTGGAGTGGGCTTCTTCAGCAAACTTAGGGGCATTAACCACCATGTAATTACTCACCACAATATCAGAAGTGATGAACCAGGTGGAAATATGGCTAAAGGATTCATCTCCTTTCTTCTCAGTTAGAGGAAGGGAAATGTGAGGACCATCTACTAATAGGGGATTTGGTTCCAAGACAAGGGAATATATTATAGACAAGCATTATTGGGGAAAATGAGGGAGAGAAAGAGGTTGTTTGTTAAAATAATTCTTGAGGGTAAAAAGATATCCTGACTTAAGGATGAAGGATTCAATCCTATCCAAGAGGTTCTTTTATAGTCCCTAAGGCATATCGTTCCAATTCCTTCAGCCTCTAGAGTCGTATGCTTCAATCCTCTTAATCACACTAATGCTCTTAGACCTAACAGTTGCACATGGCCATGTGAATGTGTATTCCCAATGAAATCTAATTACTATGAAAAATATCACTAGTGATAGAACCTTGCCACTAACTTGCATGAATAGATAAGTGTTTACCCTTGTAATCTTTTCAAGAAGCAATAAGGGGGTATTGATGATACCCTATTTAACCCTTAGAATTTAAAAGGCTCTTAGTCCCCTCGACTACCTTAGGAAATAATAGAGGTCCAGATATACCACTTCTTGTCCTTCAAGATCTCTGTTGTACTTAAGAAAAAGCCATAACACTGTAACAAACCTCAGTCATCTCTTATTATTCCTAGAATGGTATGCCATTTTAAGTAGACCATATCACCAAGGTTCCTCCATGATTGACACCCATAATATACCTTAGTTTAAGGAGAAATAATCTCCTCAAACCTCAACATATAGGTGTGTCATTGTGAAATACCTCTTGACTCATTATCTTTTCTAGATTTTGAATATAAATAGGAGGTTTGTTGAAGGTTGATAATATGTTCAAGTCATCATACTTTCAGATAACTAATAGTTTTATCATTTGTAAGTGTTTACTCCTTGTTCTATAATCTCTCAACCCACTACTGTGAGCATAAACCTATAAGTTGGATCATTTCCATTTATTTTATAATTTATATACCTTGTTGAGTTCTAAATCAATACTCATGAACCCTTACTTAATTCCATCAGTTACTTTCTAATGCCCTTTGGATTTTTGACAAAGGTTATAAGGACCTCACACTCTCCTGACAAAAGCCTAAGAAGTCTCATAGATTGTAATAACTCTTTTATGCTTCAATAAATAGTATAACACCCTTTGACAGTGGACATAGGATCCTTATCTAAGGTCTGAACTACTTTAAATACTTATCTAAACACATTAGTACTTTTCTAATTTTACATGTCTAAGGTCCAAAGAGGATCATCTTTTGGTCTAAGTCACATACGATTTCAACAACCATCAGTTTGGCACCATCTGCGGGAATAGAAGTTCCAATTTTCAAATACTCATCATGTTGTCTTCCAGATGCCCACTAATCTCACTTTAGCCCATTATTTCAAAGAAATGGAAGCTGGGCAAAATCATTTCAAAGAGAAGCTAGTTACCATTCTCAATAGGATTCCTCTACCATATGTTGTCGAGGAATAGATTATAATGGAGCATTGTGCCACTAGGGAAAACCATGAGCCCTAGTTAAAAGGGGAAAATGATCCAGAGGGTGTGCCTAGGGCCCCCAGACGATCAGTGACCCATATTCCTATCAAGGATATGCTATCACTCCCCCAAAGATCAATCCTAGGATGGTTCTAGAGTGGCCAAACATGGGATAATGAGATTAAAATGATGTAAGATCAGTTGGGGAATTTCCTCAACCAGTACAATATGAAAACTCCCAAAATTATTGATTCATCCCTCCAGAAGATGTTGTCACCCTTATTAAATGGTGTTCTGCGCTACGCTCTTCTCCCAAAGTGGAAAATGCCTACCATTAAACTTCTCTGTAAGGATATATTTCCAATATAGTCAATTCATAAGTATTTTGGTTTTATTCTGTTTGGATAAAACCGTTTGAGTATTAGGTTAGGATTTGAGTTTCTTTTTAATACTTCAATACTATAATGTGTGATTGAAGATCGTAACATCCAAGATAAAACGACTAAATCACCATGTCGTGCTTTGTTTCAATTTTTGTCTACAAAGTCCATGGATCTCAACATGTATGAATACGTATTAGTTTTGATCCTTGGAATCATTTGGATGTTTATTTTAAACCTACTTGAGGCAATTTCGCAAAAATTATTTTAAAAGAAAATTTGAATTTTTATTAAATTCGTTCAAACGAGATTTTCAAGATTTTTAAATGAATTTGCATAAGTCGTTCGAACGATATTTTTTATTGTTTCAAACGAGAATGGGGCTATATTCGAACGATATTCAAATGAGTATCAAATGACTTTGTCCTGCTTTACAATGGGATGTCGTTCAGAGGTTGTTCGTTATCCATTCAAATGATTTTAACAAGTTTGTTCAAACGAGATTTATATCATCCGAATGAGATAGTATGACACGTTCAAATGACCCTAGCATTTTCATTCGAACGAGTTGCCTCATTTTTTATGCTACCTTAATTTTCATGTTTTCTTTAAACGTTTTCTAAAAATAGGAGTGTTGGAAACTTATTTTAAAAAGAGGTTTTTCTAAAAACATTTTCCTAATGTAAATCTAAGATCCTCGAAACCCAAGTTTCACCCAATAGTTTTGAGATCGATGTTTTTGAAATCAAATTTTCATCTAGGTATGCTTGTTTGATATCTCTTGTTTGAGCGCCAAAGATTATATACATGTTATATTAACTGAGAATTGTTTCATACAGTGGATTCCACATTTGTTGCAGTTTGACATAGTGGACTTTGTGTTGCTGAGCCAAGATCGGTGGATACCGAGATGTGTGTGGAGCACGCAATGTGGCAGTTCTTAGGTGGATTCCTGTGTGTCACTCTAATGAAGGTCGAAGGAACAAAGATAGTATCAAGGTTTGAAAGAGTCAAGTTGGTTGTGTAATTCATTTGTAGTCCTTATGTAATTCCTAAATCATAATAAATTCTAATGTTTGGGTCGTCCGAGAATTTTCCCATTATGGGTTTTCCTCATATATTGGTGTGTTGTGTTGTTGCTTTACTTTACTCTTTATATGCTCGTATAGATGCTTGTTTTAGGGGAAGATACAATTTGGTAAACTGTTTACACAAAATTTGATTTAATTAGTGCATGATTAATTGGGTTAATCATTTAATTAATTTTGAAAATTTAAAATTTGTGTTTGTTTGGCAATGAATATTACCCTTAGCATAGTAGCACTTTCAAATTGGTATCAGAATGGGTACCTATAAATTATTTATTCATGAGTTTGGGAGGTTTTTGTATAGAGGGCTAGTTGTTTTCTAGGCCACCTCTATTTGATGGGTCAAATTATGCTTACTGGAAAGTTCGTATGAAATGTTCACTTAAGTTCATCGATGAGTTGGTATGGTAAGCCGTCGAAAGGGATGGACTCCAACTATAACTCTAGTATGTGACTTACAATCCATAAACCACATTGAGGGTTTTAGTGAGTATGAACATAAGCTTTGTTTTGTGTGGTTACACTGGAGGAGTTCCGTCAAATTATGATGTGTGAAATGTCCAAAGAGGCATGGGACATTGTTGAACTCTCCCATGAGGATAATAATGTTGTTAAAGTTTACAAGCTTCAGAAACTCCCCACTCCCTTTGAAACCTTTAGAATGGATGAAGGAAAAATATTTTATGAGTTCTATGCATGTTTTTATAATATTGTTAACATATCTTTTAACTTAGGAGAGAGAATCCTTGAAACTAAAGTTGTGAAGAAAATCTTAAGGTTCTTACTTGAAAGATTTAATACCAAAATAATAGTTTTTAATTTGTTGGGAAATATTTACTCAATGAAACTCGAAGAGCTTGAGGGTGACCTTCAACCATCAAACCTATTATCTAGATATTTTTCCACACATTAAGAAGAAGAAAGATAGGGTAATTTCTTTGAAAGCCTCGACTTAGGAAACATCCATTTCTGATGATAAGTCTGACATCGATTCCAATTATATGGACATGTTTTCTAAGAAGTGTAGGAAATTTATCAAGTTTATTAAATAAAACTCAAAGTTTGATGAAAAGAAATTTAAGAAGAAGAAGTTTAAAAAGGCTGAAAAGTTACTTAAGAATTGAAATGAAAATTTTATAAGGTATGAATCGGATATATGCTTTGGGTACGACGGATATGATCGTTGGGAAGTCGAGTTTCCCACTAAATTAAGGTAGGAAGGCAAGAAGCCGAAGGGATAAAATGATACCCTTAGTGATAGTGAATTAGAATAGGATTATAACTCTGTCGTTGAGCATAGCTACATTTCATTCATGTCTGGTCATGTCGGCTTAAAAGAAAAGTCTTTTATCATTGAATATGATAATTTACATGATGCTTATGAGGTTCCGTCTATTGATTCCAAAGATAGTGGCCAAAAGAAAGAGGAGGAGTAGAAGAAGAAGAAGAAGAAGAAGAAGAAGAAGAAGAAGAAGAAGAAGAAGAAGAAGAAGAAGAAGAAGAAGAAGAAGAGGAGAGAGAAAGAGAGAGAACTTGAAGTTACCTTTAGTTAGAGGTTAAGTTAAAAGAGCATGTCCTAAGCAATGATGATTCAAAACTGATTAATGACTTATAGGCACGCGAGAAGACTCTTGGGGAAAGTCTCACACTTATTGAGGGGGATAAAGAAAACCTACGTGGATTGATGGTGAATTTGAAAAATAAGGCACTAATGTTTTATGAGCGACGGTATTTTCTTTAGTTTAGGATTGAGGTGTTAGAAGAGAGATTGCGACACTCGATTTGTGTCAAATTTGATTTGGAATCTAGGTTTGAAAATCTAAATAGGATTTTAGGCACCGTCCGAGTAAAAAATGAACACTTTGGAATTCTCTTCGATGATCCAACTTCTTCTGCTACTAAAACCAAGACCAACATTTTGAGAGGGTTAACCATTGATATGTATGTTTGAAAAGGTCATGCCAAAGGTAACATTATTCGTGTTTAAACTTACGCACATTCTGATAGGAAAGTTCACCTTAGGAAGCTTTATTATGATCTTCCCAAAGGTCTTAGTGAGTCTAAGTCTAGTGTCCCCAAGGTTCCCAAAAATCTAGATCACCATGTTAGACTTATGTGGGTTCAGAAATCGGATTTAGAGGCACTTAATGTTAGACATGTTAATTCTCGCTTGCTTGCTTACTATTCTTGTCATCCTATATCTAATGGTGGGTTGTGTTTGCATATTTTCATACACTAGTTTTTTTCCTTTATTTTATATGATATTGCTAGTTATATGACATTAGAGTATTTTGTATTTTGAATTTTAACTCATTGGGTCTTTATGAGAAAAATACAAAAAGTTTTTGTTTGTCTTTTGAGTCATCGTGAAAAATGTTTAAAAACTTAAAAAGGTTTTTGTTTTTTTTGTGTAGTTTTGTTTTACACATTTTGTGTTGCATATCAGTGTTTTTGAATCCCTTTCGTTACATTTTTCCATATTGGTAGGACATTTGATTATGGTTTACTATGATTTGGATTGTTGTTAATAGTGATTGCATGGAGTTATTTGACATTGATTTTCTTAATGGACTCATTTTTCATTTGCCTATGTACACATTTGCACGAGCTCTTTTGGATTACAACTGCCCATGTTGCATGAGCTAAATGAGATTTTCTCCAATTTATCTTATCATATGCATATCTTTTTTATTAGGGGATTTGTGCATGTAAGAAAAATTAATCAAGAGTTTTTTTTTAAATATGAGTGGGTAATGGAAAAGAGCTATAAATGGAGTAAATATCCTTTGCATGAAATTCCACCATTGGAAAGAGCCTAAAAGAAAAGAGAGGCAGATGAAAAGAAAAATTGCCAAGACCATGATTTTCATTAATGCTTCAAAATTGGTATCTTCAAAGAGAGAAACTAAAAAATTGAATATTTATATTTTGCAGGGTGTTATAAGTTGAAGATCAATGGGTTTACGTAATGAGTCCTAGTTAAGATTAATATTTGATTCTATTGATCCAAGAATCATCAATATTTTTTAGGCTAGTGTTCATTGTGTATGTTTCTCCTATATGAGTTCTTTATTTGTCACTTGAGGCTAAACTAGAGTTTGATAAATTAATGAAGTAAAAAAGAACTCCTTGGACAAATATTGAGTGATTAGGAAATATTTCTTTTTCTTTCTACTTCATGCCCTTTCACTCCATACCACATTTTGTTTAGACACATTCATGCCAAACGAGTGTGGAAAGCTTGTGTGTTTTATGTCCCGTTGGGGTGTTTATGCCTATATATTTATGTGCTTAGTTGGTATATATATGCATATATGTACACTAGGGTATGCCCCTACCTGAAGGGACGACGAATATTTCCAAAAAGTATGTAATCGCAAAATGATAAAAAATTTCAAAGTACGTAATTGCGAATAGAAAACAATTTCATTCCCCCAACAAAACAAAGTGTTAAGCCGTATATAATTTAAGTTATCCAAAGTACATAATCGTAAAACGGTAAAAAATTTCAATGTACATAATTTTCAAAATAATTATGGGATATCCACCCCGTTAAAGAAAAAAAATGTTCTAACGACACTAATAGTTCGTCCCAAAACTTGTATAAACAAAATTGATTTAACTAAACTTACGAAGCCATATCAACTACAGTAGATGACGCACATAAACTAATAAAGATAGTTATAGTCTAAAACAACCACCATAGAATATTTGGTTGGCTTTATAATCAATAACCACCGAAATCCATGACAGTAATATTCGTATAGGTTAAAATTCCAAAAAAAAGTAGTCAAAATAAATATAGAATATTTAAATCGAATATTATTTTACAACAAAAACTGTAAACAATGTGTAATTTTAAAGGCACGATGACAATTTCCAAAGTACGTAATCGTAAAATGGTAAAAGTTTTTGAAATACGTAACTGCAAAGCGACAAAATTTTTATTCCCCAATAAAACAATGTGTAATTTAAAAAAAAAATGACCATAATATCATTTATTTATAGGACTATCCACCTTGGTTAGCAAATAACAAATAGTCTAACATTCAATTAGTCTAACTTTACCCCCAATATTAGTACTTGGACTTGTCTCATGACGCCGTCGCCGAGTACCAAAAACACACCAACCAACAAATTTTTTTTTCCAAGGTGTTGAATCCGTAAACAATTTACATCATAAATTCTTTTTACAACACAAATAAGTGTAAACAATATAAAACTTTTGTTTACAGCAAAAAAGTGTAAACGTTTTTAAAAAAAATTGGACAATTTTTTTCTATTTATTATTATCTGTGATCTTAAAAAACTAAAAAATAAATAAAGGTTTTTTTACCAATTAGACATGTTTATTAAGTATGTAGTTTAATAGATCCTAACATTTTTTTTTGCTCCGTCATTTTCCATGATTTTTTTTATTCCAATAGGTCATATTTGTAATATATATAGTGAATATTCACTATATATATATAAATATAACATATTTATTTATAAAAAAAAATGCACGACTTGCCATTATTTTTAGATCCAAATAACATGTGACCCAAGACCACATAAAAAAATAAAAACATAATAGGAATAACCCGACATACCATTATTTTTGGTGGACATCCTAACATTTTTCATATATTTTTTGTTCATAAAAAAGGTCAAATGCCATTGAAAATACAACTGCCACAAGACCAAAACTCAAGCAGAATGTCATAGTCTTCCACAAAACCAAATGAAATTTTTTAGGACGTAGTTCCATATGAGATTTTTTAGGAAAACAATTCACATGTTTATCATTTATGTTCTATTTCAAGAAATTTAAATATAAACTATAATCAGAGTAGACTATAAAAGAAGAAGATATTGTGTCAGCCAATTCGACTGGGTAAATGTAATATGCCAAGACACGACAATCCAAATTGTTGCTTCCAAGCAAATGGGTTTCAGTCTCATCAGATCAGCTCTTGGAGTTGTGTGAGGCCTCGTCTGATTATGAGCTCTCTCATTGAATGTGTTTCAGCTCATCATATGCCCAAAAGTGGATTGCCAACCCCGCAACTCTTCCTACATCAATCCTGTGATCATATAAACAAACATATTATTAATCTCATCTAAAACACCTCAGAATCTTTTGATGAAGTGAAACAATTCAACATGTCTTATCACAAAATCAACAAAAAAAAGCAAAAATGGAACAGAGGGGACAACACATGTAGCTGAACTATGTGTTGTACTTGTATTAATTCTTTTATTGAAGAGGAGACAAAATAAAGTCAATTTATTATATTTCAAAGATACATTAGAAATTGTTAAAACAAAGCTACGATCAAAACACCAAACATGCCATTTTAACGTAAAAAGTAATCAATAAAAATAACTATTATTAATCTTTTGAGTCAAACAAAAAAATATATCTTCCAAAATTCATAAAGACAATGAATTATAGATATTTACCAACATAATAGTAACATACCTGATCAAAGTTACACTTGAGATTTTTGGATCATGAAAATTTATATCTCCCTCTTCGTCTAAGAAATCGCCTTATAAGGAGTCATGCCCTGTAGATATCAGTAGTTGAGTTCCAACCAATCCACCATAGAGATGACGAATTGCAAATTGAGAGAAACATAATTAGTATCAGATGATGAATTGCAATAACAATTTGTACATTTTTGATCTAGTAAAAATGGTCAGATACTTTTATTAGTATCTACACCTGAATATCTAAAAACAAAGGAGAAGAAACACATGAGATGATTTTAAGAGCCGATATTTTGATATTAAGAGGTTAACAGAGGCTACTGAAACTGCAATTATTAACAAACTTATTGATCTAAATTACTACCTGATTAAAAATGCAAGAAGTTAAAATTTGCAAAATAGGTCGATTGGTATTAATGTTACAGTCTTGATGATATGTTTATCATGCTAGGGATGACATTTGATCCCCCATAGGCCCAACAATCAAACAAAGTTGGCGACTTGAGGAAGGAACTCGTTTGCATTTTGATAAACAACTCAAACCTTCAAGAACTCTTTTGTGTCAGACACGAGTTTCTTTAGTTTCCACCATTTCTACTACTAAGTAATGAAGTTAGTACCTGAAAACATACATACACTCTGAACAAAAATAAGAAAACACATTTCAAAGTATATGAGGTAAATGAGGTACTATGTAAATGAATCATTCAACTAATCGATCATTCATCAGTCCTAATTTGTTATATACATCTACTATATATACTCTAAAAAATGAAAAAAGGTAAATGAGGTACTGTGTATAGAGTGAATACGTATTGTGTTTCAGCAACTGATTGGAAAGCAATGGAAGAAGTTTAGTCGCGCCTTATTGAAAAGGTAAATATTCTGGAGTGCCTGATTGGAAAATATGTAGTTGGTCGACCTCGTCCTGATTTTTTTTGGCATTGTTTTCCTCATGGAAAATATGCTTAGGATCAATGGGGAAATATTATATGTCATGGTGACAAAGGTGTCATAAGATCTCTTCATTACCTGTTTTGATTAGGTTATGTTAAACAGAGGTAAGAACTGATACATGTCTACTTCCAATCTCAAAACATGAATTTCATGCTTGCAAAAATATAATTACAAATAGCAGAAGTCATAACAAAACAATAGGGTGAAATTCCATTATCCATTGAACATTGATGGGTAAGTTGTAAAGGAAAGGGGCCATCTCCTAAGTGTGTCTATATAAGGCAGTAAATCATCTAAGAATGAACAAAACCGGGTTAAAGCTATTGAAGTATAATAATGTCACTGATCTTTACTTAACAAATCTGAAAAATAAAGCAAACATAACAATAACAGAGGACAAAAAATCAGATACATAAGTAATTTCTATGAGAGAAGAAACTAATTGGAAGTATTGGGGGAAAACCCTTTTGGTCATTTCCATGGTCATGTTCTTTGTGCTCGATTTTCTCAAAACTTGATATTAGTGAACAAAACTATAATTAGTGAACAAAAGTAAGTTTTTGTACCAACTGTCTTTAACAACTAAACATATTACCTCAAATGCATAAAATCAGTTTAGATTTAGAATGAGCAAAATGGTGTTGAGGGTATTGAAGTATAATCATGTCACAGACAAAATGAATAGATCTTTACATCCCAAAACATAAACAAACTGACAGATGAACATACGTATAAAGAAATCTAAAACATAAACAGATCTGTACATCCCAAATCAAAATAGATCTTTATTGAAATAGATCTTTACTGAAATCAGTTTCGAAATGGCGGTAGTGAGGAGCTCGGAGGTATTGTGAGGAAGTGAGGTAGTGCGGAGTAGAGGTATTTGGTGGTTATAGAGGCAACACGGAGTAGATCCAACTTCCGATTGGTGGTTAGGGCAGCAGTGAGGAGGGGTAGGGTTGGGCGCCTTTGAGGCAGGGGGGGGCAGTTGGAGGAGGAGGGTGCATAAAATCCTAAGCCAAAATCCAAACCACTAAGGGAGGCAGCATTGGCGATCAAGGGCGTCATCATGGGAGGGATGAAAGGCGTGGCGTGGAAGGGTTTGAAATGTTGGAGGGGGGAGTGGGCAGCTAGTTAAACAGGAGAGAGAACTGGTTTGGAGAGACGAAAATTTTGTGATATGGGTTGAGTGTGTATTGGAGTTAGATAAGGATAAAATGTGTCAAATACTATTCTACCCCTATTTTTGAATTTTGGTGATGAGCGAAAAATAAATTTGAGTCTAAAAAAATAGGGGGAACTCAAAGATTTGAGGGGCAAAATAGGGAGTGCAAGAATAATTCAAAAAGATGACATTAATTTTTAATCTTATGACATACATAAGTTTTTTACTTTATATATATACTAGCGGATGCCCGTGCCCAAGGGCATGGCGATAAATTTGCCTCGTGATAAAATCGAACCCATAATAACCCGCATTTAAAAAAAAAAAAATAAACTTTTTAGAAAAATAAAAATATATATATATTTTTTTAAAAAAAATTAAAAAAATATGTTTTTTTAAATATTTTAATAAAAAAAATAATAAAATAATAATGTATGTATGTATGCATGCATACATGCATGTGTATGTATGCAAGTATGCAACACATAAAATGTCATACATGTTTATCATGCATAAGTTACTATTCATAAGACCATTGTCCCATATATATATACTAGCGAATGCCCATGCCCGAGGACACGGTGATAAATTTGTCCCCGTGATAAAATCCAGCACATAATAACTCGTCATTTTTTAGAAAAAAAAAATTTTAAAAATAAAAAAAATAAATTTTTTTTAAAATATTTTAAAAAAATTATTATTTTTTTAAATATTTTAATAAAAAAAATAATAAAATAATAATGTATGTATGTATGTATGTATGCATACATGCATGTGTATGCATGCAAGCATGCAACACATAAAATGCCATGCATGTTTATCATGCATATCTTATCATACATGAGTTACTATTCATAACACCATTGTCCCATATTATATAGATATATATATATATATATATATATATATATATATATATATGTGTGTGTGTGTTTGTGTGTGTGTAATGTTTATTTTTGAGTCTTTACATTTGCGTTGAATTTATTTTTTCCATATGCTCCATCTTCGATTAAAATTGGAATGTTGTATTTTCATATTGGTATATTTTGTCTTATTGTTTACCTTAGTATCATTTGTGTTAATTGTTTTGGATTATTTGTGCATGTGTTGCCGAATTTTTTTGTCGTTGCATGTTACTTCACATCATCACATGATATACTTGTTTCCTTAATCTTCACGTGTATTGAAATTAGGGGGGGGGGGGATTTTTTTATATTACTCACCTTTATCTTTGTCTATTCCTGAATAAAAAGGGGGATAATATTTACCTTAGGGGGGACCCATTACATTAGTTGGAGAAAGCCTAACCTTAGTGAGGAAATATTTGGACAAGGGGGAGGGTTTTTCATGTGCTAATTTATATTTGTTATATATTCTCTCTGCATTTGAAGGCATGTTTAAGTTCCAACAATGCAGAAAAGTTTTCACAAGATCAACTCTACTCAAAGTTTTGTTTGTCATGTATTTGTACTTTTTCCTTTTGGGTTGGGATTAAGCTTTAGAGATCTCGACAACCCATAGTTTTTTTTAAGTTTTATCGCGGAATAGCCAAAGGGGGAGATTTGTAAGGACAAATTTTCAAAAGAGTCAATTTATATGTATTTTGGCTTTATTTCGTTCGGATAAAACCCTTCGAGTTCTTTGTTAGGATTTGAGTTTTTTTATCCTTTAAGAATATGATGTATGATTGAAGACTGTAGCAGACACATTAAAGCAAGTACACCATCGTGTCATGTTTCATGCCAATATTTATTTTTAAAGTCCATAAATCTTTATAGATATGAATGCGTATTAGTTTTGATCCTTGGTTTCATTTTGATGTTTATTTTAAACTTATTTCAGGCCATTTTTGTAAAAGTAATTTTAAAACAAACTGGTTTTTTTAATTCAAGTCGTTTCAACAAGATTTTTTGGTTATTCAAACGAATTTACGTAAGTTAGTAGAACGAGATTTTTTGTTGGTTCAAATAAGAATGGGGTTTTTTTCCCCAAGGTTCAAGTGAGGATCGAACAATTTTATTCTGCTTTACAACGGGATATCATTAGAACGTCATTCGATGTCTGTTCAAACGAGTTTGAATGTTTATTCAAAAGATATATATTTCATTCAAACTAGATTGCACAACTCATTCGAACGCCCTATAATTTTCATTCGAACGAGTTTCCTCATTTTTTGTGTTGCCTTTATTTTTTTTATTTCTATAAATAGGAGTGCTAGGAACTTATTTTAAAAAGAGGTTTTGCCAAAAATATTTTCCCAAGATAAATCGAAGAGCCTCCAAACCCTAGTTTCACCTAATAGTTTTGAGATATCTTGTTTGAGAACTAAGGTTTATATAGTCTTTATGTTTTTTAAGTACTATTTCATACGGTGGATTCCACGTCTCTTGGGGTTTGACGTGGTGAACTCCGTGTTGTTGAGCTAAGATCGATGGATGTCGATGCGTTTGTGGAGAATGTGTTATAAGAGTTCATAGGTGGATTCTTGCATGTTGATGTTAAGAAGGTATAAGGAGTAAAGACAACATCAAGGCTTAAAGAGTCTAGTCAGTGTGTATATCTCATCCTTATGTAATTTCTATATCACAATGAATTTGCATGGTTGGGACATTCGAGGTTTTTCTCATTGTTGTTTTTTCTTGCGCATTGTCATATTGTGTATTTGCCTTATTTTATTCTTGATATACTCACCTAGATACATGTTTTAGGGAAAGATAAAATTTTCTAAACTTATTACACAATATTCTATTTAATTGGTGCATGATTAATTGGGTTAATTCTTTAATTAATTTTGAAAATTAAAGGTTGGTGCTTGTTTGGAAATCTATATTATCATTAGGGTAGTTGTACTTTTCCATTTGTTGGGTCTAAAAAACCCCATTGATCACCTGGAGACTTACAAGTCTCATATAGAGATGTCCACATTACTTTAAGAGGGAAAACTAGGCATTAGTTTTCCTAGACTAAACCAAGGACCATTGGGAGCTTTATTGAGATGGCAAGACCAATTATCAGCCATTTTATTAAAGCTCAGAAGATGAGAAAGCTTGTCACTTCCCTCCTCTACTTCGGGGAATAAATCGGTGAATCTCTTCGAGAATATTCCAAGAAATTTAACTAAGCGATTCTCCAAGTTAATGATGTAAATGAAAGAATTTACGTGGATGCCTTCATCTTAGGCCTCACCTTTGAGCAACACTCAGCCACCTTACCGATACCATCAAACCTCATAGGCACCACAACCATATTATGAAACTCCACTCATTCTCTTTCCTAAATCTTACATATAAATAAGAGGTTGGCTAAAGGTTGATGATACATTCAAGTCATCATACTTTTAGATAGCAAAGATTTTTATCATTCGTAAGTGTTTACTCCTTGTTTTATAATCTCTCAACCCACTGTTATGAGCATAAGCCTATAAGTTGGAACATTTATAGTTATCTAATATATTGTATACCTTTCTAAGGTCCTTTGGATTGTTGACAAAGGTCACAAGGACCTCAGACTCTCTTAACCAAAGATCAAGAGGTCTTATAGTTTGAAACAATTCTTTTATGATCTAATAAACAGTATAACACCCGTTGGCAGTGAATGTAGGATCCTTATCTTAGGTATGAACCATTTTAAATACTTATTTAAAATCACTGACACTTCTCACTTTTTACATGTCTGAGGTCCAGAGGGGAGCACCTATGGGTCTGAGGTCACATACGATTTCAACATCCATTAAACCTAATGTTCAGGGTATGGTCACTATTCATGTCCCTGACCCCAACCGTGACTATCTTTCTTTGGCCATGGTCTCATAGCATGATCATTTATCATGACAACCTAGTTTGAAGTTTTATTTTCATGGTTCTTGACCATGACATCATAGTATGAACTTTGATTGGTTTGTCACAATCTTGAATCATGACCGTGGTTAAAGTTTTGGACTGTGACCACCTTTTAACCCATCGTAATTTTATCACGAATATGATAATGGTTTTAAACCGTAACCAACAATGAATTTATTTTAAACAATATTTTTTATTGGTTTACTACCAAATAAATTCATGTATATGTTTTCAAACCCGTATACAATTCCATTATAGAACTAAGTAATACATTAATAAAAAAGAAATAGTACAAAAAATATTAAGACATCAAATTAATTACATTAATTCAACACAAATAAATATTAAAATCTTCAAATTTATCCTTCCCCAAAGCATATGAAAAAAGTGATGCACTCAACTAAACTGTATTTCATAACATTAATTTAACCAATTTTGCACCCACTAAGGTGAAGCAAAACCTAATCTGCATAATTTTCCTGTTCAGATCTTTGTGTCAGAAAAGAAATACCAAACAAAAAAGGTATTAATTAAATGATGACACGCCACTCGTGAGACTTGCATGTTTTAGCTAATTTGCTTGGTAGTTTATAACCCGGTGTATTTTATTGGAATAACCAGTTGAAGTCTTCAAGTTTAACAATATGTCTAGGAGGATATTTTTATCATTAGTAGTAAAGGTGAAAGAACCCATAGGGATAAAATTTCTTCCTATTGTAGGATCAGTGTTTAACAACAAATTATTTTTTTATTTTGATCTCTTTTAGATCACGACGCACCCTCTCTCTGTCTTTTGATTGAGATCCACCCAGACATGTTCCTATCAAATATTTTTCCGAATTCATCTTTGTATGCATATCATTAATTAAATTCCTTCCATAATGTTCTTTCCAATATGTCAAGTCAAATAAGACTGATCGTCTAGACTATGACTTCATTTGACTAAGATCTTTTGGTTCCTCCTTAAATTTTGGCTTCTGTCCTGCAAACTGAGGGTGTTTTCCTACAAACATATTCCCCTAAGTCGCGACATTTTCTTCTCCTTAATTTTATAACTATAAATCGAAGGAGGTGGCATCACATGCTCATGGAGGATAGGTAAAAAGTTTAGACTTGTTGTTCCTAAAAGGGTGACTTTTCAGCCAAAATCTATGATGACCAACATAACTTATCTTACCACTATGATGTAGCCAAATGGAATCAGTTTTCTCCCCATAGATGGGACATCCATAATAACCACAAACATTGCAATCGGATAAGGTCCCATAGGTAGGAAAGTCATGGATTTTCAAGTGTGAACTCTTCACCCTTATGAAAGTTGGGGATTGCCTACAATACCAGTGGTGGACGAAAATTTCAACATTTTTCAAAACTATCTTTCAACCCCAAAATATCATAACTTGATGTCTCCATCGGGAAGTAAACCTTCTGAAGGTTTTTTCGATAGGTTTTCAATTGTCCAACTACTTGGGAAAAATGGATGCCTTGGAACTAGGTGGGAATAAAAAAGTTTTACAAATTTGATCCCATGCGTCATCCTTTATGGCACTATCAACATTCTTTTAATTTTTTGATCCCTCAATGCTCAAGTCATCTTTTCGAGAGACAAACAACAAGCTTAAAAAATTTGGACACCATATTTGTAACCACTAGCATTCCCCACATTAGAGAACCCAATGTGCTTTTATCTTGTGCTTGGAATTCCTCGGTAACAGGAGTTAGGGAAGTTTGAGTAACAATAATTTTTGGAGTCTCATTACTTAGAGAAAGTGTATATCGAGTGGTAGACTGAAACCGCGATGGAGTAGAGTATCGTGAACCCACTGATGTCGAGAATTTTGCTCGTGGATTAACAGAGGAATGTGTTAGAGGAGTTGTTTTATTATTTGGTTGATAATCTCTATTCCTGTTTGACATTTCCTAAAAAAATGGTGAAGAATGTATGACGATCATTTTTGAGACTATATATATACACATATATACTCATATATGTATATACTTTTTAAAGACCTTTTAAAACATGATTGATGTGTTTGATTTCCATGTAATTGATATTATTTTTTATAAAATTTTGAAAAGTTGCATGTGTCCAACTCGGAGGAAGCATATCCATGATTTTCATATAAATGTCCGTGACATGAACTCGAAATACTTTCTTCTTCAATTTCTTCAGGCTCACATTTAATGTGTTTATATTGTGAGACGTCACAATTTGAGTGAATTCTCTGTTTACAAAATTATATCCACAATGAATGAATATTTTTCTACCTTTTCTAATAGTGTCACTGACGTCAGTGTACAGTTGGGTTTATGAATGTGATATATATTCTCTATTGGCTCATCCCAACATTCTGGTAAGGAAAATAAAATACGATTGAAAAAGTATGGTTATGAGAGATCAACTCCATTTTTTGTAATGTAATTGAACTATTAAAATTTTCTATTCACATACTTGTAAGTAGGAGTTCCGTCTATATGGAGCGCACTAATAAGTGAGGTTTTAGTGTGTCCCAATCGTGATCTCTAGACCATCCGTTGAAAGTAATTATTACTGCGATTAATATTTTCATGAGAATATATATTAAAGGAGGGTGTGAATATGACCAATGTTTTCTAATGTGAATGAGATGACAAAAAATGTATAAAATATTTTTGCATGTGGGACATCAATACCAAATACTAGGAGTTAAAGCTCTAATTAATTCTAAAATTACTATGAGTCCCTTAAGTAATTAATATTTATTAATTAATCAATCAAACACAACAAGTCTAATTTTAGTTCAATTTAAATAAATTAATCCTAGAATTACTATGTGTCAACTAATGTATAAGCCATTTTTCCAATTTATGTTCACTTAAACACCAAACACTTAAGGAATGGGTGAATACGACCACAACAGTTAACCAAAAAGGTAAATGCAAGAATATTCATCCACACAATACAAACATCAACTAAGTAATATTTCCAATTAATCAATAATACACAAAAACTCCAAGTTTACTTCATTTTAATTAAACTAATCATAAAATTGCTTTTTGTCCACCAATGTGCAAGTCGGTCACCCGATTTTTGTTCACCCAAATAGCAACCATTTAAGGAAAGGGTGAGCACGGTCACAACAATTATCCACAAAGATATATGAACTAATATTAATCCTCACACTATCAACATAAACTGATTAATATTTTATTTAATGAATAATACATAACAAGTCCAATTTTAGTTCATTTTAATAAAATTAATCCTAAAATTATAATGTGTCCCCCAAATGTGCAAGTTCTTCCATCAATTTGTGCTCCCTAAAACAACAACCACTAAAGGAAGGGGTGGACATGAACACGATAGTCAACCAATAAGTTGTAACTATGTATAAGACTATGTTAAATGAAAAAAAGTATAAATAAAATTAGATGAATAAAGAAATCGACTAGAATCAATTAAGCTTTAATAATTGTTCTTCAATCGCGTGCACACATGGAATAAGAAGTAAAAGTGTTAACATATTATTCGATCACATGATGTGAAATTAGGGGTAAGTAAGGTTCAAATTACATTACTAAAAATATATATAATTTTCTCAATTTTGAATTTAATATACTAATCAACAACCAATTTATTTGTTATAACACCCCCTAATTTTGAGGATTTAAAATTTAATTATTTTTGGGAGAAATAGAAATATTTAAACTAAAGAAACTTAAATTTATGATTTGGATAATTTATTTGAGTGGGAAGAATTATTTATTATTGGGCGACTTTAAGTAAATTGTTCGAATTAATGTGTATCGCATTTTGAGGTCAAAAATAGAAAATGTTATAAAGTATTTCAGATGACGATTCTGAGTGCACGGTTGAGTCCGAATGGGTTGAGATAGTCAGAAAAGAGTACTCGGGGGTAGTAATTGGGTCTCGGGGTATTTTTGGACATAGCCGGACCCACACGGGGTGATTTGAGACATTTTAATTAGGCCCGTATGGCCTAAAATGGGATTAGGGTTTTTAAACCTAATTGGGGGAAAAGTTGAATGGCAGTCAACAAATTCTAAACCAAGGGTTTGAGAGAGACGCAGAGGAAAGCAAATCAAGAGCCAATTGGGAATTTTTGGAGCTAAATTAAGGGACTAATTGGGGTGTTCTTCATCAACACCTTAACTACACCGATGGATCAGACCCTACGGATGATTCCAGGCAAGTGGTTAACTTGTTGTAATGTTTAAATTGTGATATCCAATTCATATTTTAGTGATGTGTAAATTAAAATTCATTTTTGGGTATAAATGGGGAGAAATGGGTTTTGTTAATGGAACACTTGAATCAGATTCAAAGTAAGAATTTGGGTGTGTTATATATCTCTGAGTATAGATATCTGATTTGAATGAGAAACCCAGAATATAAAATGGTGGAATTTGAATCTGGAATTGGAATTGTAGAACAAAGTTAATTCAAATTTATGAAAAAACCCAATTCGTGAGTAAATGATTTGTGGTAGAGATAAAGAGTAGTTATGGTTGTATTCATGTCGTAAATCAGTTTAATAGAGGGTTTAAAGATTATGTCATTTTGATCAAAGGATGGATTGGGAAAAACAGATCTTGAAAGCTCGTTAATGGTGGAATTCAGTGGGGGAAGAAGAGCTTCCACGGAATGATCAATCGATTGATCGAGGGCCATCGATCGATCGACGATGGGAAAACTTTGGCAGGTCGGGCAGTTTGCTAAGTGCACTCTTGTTTTGTTTTTGGATTTTTGGGAATAATTTTAATTGGTGAAAAATTAAAGAGAAATTAATAGTCAGGGGCTCAAAAGATGGCTATTAGGAATTTAAGTTAAGAGTTGAGACTTAAATTGAGAATTTTGGGCGAAACATATTTAATTTAATTATGGACCGAGTGGATGAGTCTAAGGGCATTAGCGAGTGAAGCCAGGTTAATTTATTTCATGGGGAATGTAACCAAATAAAGTAATAACCGGGTCTAAAGACTTGAAAAATTTTACGGGACGAAGAAAGATGTTCGGGTATATTGGTTAAGTGAAACCAAAGTATTAAATTAATTATTGAGAGGAATAGATTAATTTGGAGTCGGAATATAGACTCAAAAAATATTAAGATATGGGACAAGCGAGCGAGTCCGGGGATGTTGGTTGAGTGACATAAGGTAATAGATTAATTAATGTGTAAATTCATTTAACTAGAGTCAATTTATAGACTCAGGCAACTATTATATTAATTAAGGTGTAATGTATTTATATTAGAGTCGGACCATAGACTCGGAGAAAATATTATATTTAATTAATGTGTGAATTAATTAAATTAGAGTCGGACCATACACTCGGGAAGATGACAAATTAATAAGTGAGAAAATTAATTAAGTTGAGTCGGGACAGAGATTCGGAAAATTTTAGGCTAGTGTTATGGGTTTTGAGTACACGGTAAAGCCTAGGTTTATATTATATATATACGGTGTAGTGATAGTATATATATGTGTATATATTGTGTGTGCTATTAAATCTCAGTGATTAGATATTTATTTAATTTCTATACTCTAGTGCTATCAAGGGAGGTTGCGCGATGTGGGTGAATCTCCTAGCTTGAGGAGTAGGGTGAGTATATCTCCAGGTCATAGCGTCCGGTATATGGGAATCTCACTTTCAGGGAAGGAATATGACCACCTCCACTACGTTTATATTTTGGGCCAGGTTGCTGTGCGATTCCAACTTGGGTAACTAGGTTATGTGATCACACCCAGTAAGATAGCAGTTTAGAGGGAATCATCCGGTGAGGGTATACTCGTAGGGATGGATGTGCATATATATATGTGTGGTTATTTTAGTAAAGGTACGTATATAATAGTTTTAAATATTATATGCGGGTAAGAAGACAGTATGTGATGTATTTACTTTATATAACTTGTGACACAGTTATATGATATTATTTAAGAAGGAATTAATTAAGTTAATTTGTGAGATAACTTATAATTCATAAATCATGATACTCGGGTTAGAGTAGTATGGAAATGGGAGGTTATACCAGGACTAGTTGGACGTGGTAGTACAACTAGGTGGGGTTAAGGTAACCGGTAGGTGTGCACATTAGTGGAGGGGTGAGAACATCCTCAAGAGAGTGCGACATTAACTTAATTATGAAGCGCATTCATATATTTTTAATTAACACACTTAATTCACTTTCTAAATATTTTTTAAATATTTTGGGTTCTCACCCTTGCTATAAAACTATTTTCAAAACCTTTTAGGTGTCCAAGCAGAGGGACGCCAGGATTGATATTCTATTCCAGGGACACGGAGTTGCGGCATATGTGGATGCTAGCAAGAGCTTGGATTAGACGCATTATTCATTAATTCCTAGAGTAGGAATCATCTACCAGTTTCAGTTTACTTAGGGCATGTCGCCCAGATCTTTCATTACAGTTTTCAGATTTATTTATTCAGGTGTTGGATGTTTTTATTTGACTATTTACTTGGGTGGCCGATGGTTTATTCGGCATGTCATTTTATTATTTGTTCAATTGATTTAATTCAGTTGTGTGAATGGTTTATATTTATTTCTGCATGTACTGTTTGGGTTTATTTAATAAGATAAAATTTGGCACCATCTTTTTGGAATACTAGGTGGTTAGTAAGTTTTAAAAAGGTTTTCGACGGTGATGCTAAGGATGAACCAACTTGGATTCCTATTTTAATTTGGTATAGTACTGATCACCCGGTATTTTATTAGGCGGGGTATCACAGATGGTATCAGAGCATCAGTTCTAGTGTCCTTAGGATCTATGTGGCTTTTCATGTTTCACCTTAGCATCCTTTGATGTAGAGCCTTATCATATGATTGTTGTATTCTTATACGTATGCGCATTTACGTTCTTCTGCCAATTATTTTATATTTGATGGTGAACTCATACGTTTCGATTCTCATTCCAGATGCTGCCTAGGAGAGAGAGAGAGAGAGCAGCTAGGGCGACAGGGGGAGATGAGTCTAGGGAGGCTTACCAAGAGCCAGAGTTACCGCAACAACTACCAGGGATGATTTCATCTGCACAGGTAACTGAATTAGTAGCACAGGGAGTTCAAGCAATGATGATCGCAATGGTAAGGTACTTTCCATGAGATCATCCACATGCGTTAGTGGTACCGGATGTTTAGGTCCACCAGGGGCAGTCGGAGTGGCAGTAAGTACGAGAGGTCTTTCAAAAGGGCCGCCCACCAGAGTTTCGAGGGGGTTCAGATGTGGTGCTAGCGTGTCAGTGGAAGAGGGATATCTAGCATCACCTACCCATGGTATATTATAACGAGGTGCAAAAGAAAATGCTAGACACTTTTAGGTTAGTGGGAGCAGCGCTACAGTGGTGGGAGTCGATCACCACAGTTAAGGAAAAGGATACATTAGCAATTGCAGAGTTTTGGGTGCGGTTCGATCATAAGTACTTTCCGCCAGTAGTTGAGACCGAAATAAGGAGAAAATTTAGAGAGGTGAATCAGGGGGACCGTTCAGTGGCCGACTATGAGGAAGAATTCACTCGTTTAGCAAATTTTGTACCGGATGAGGTACGCGATGAAGAAAGAAAGAAGTTAAAGATGATGGATGGGTTAGTCTGGAGTAGGGGTGGCCATAGGCCCGAGGCCCGCCAAGCCCGCCCAGCCCGCCCAATAAAAAAATAGGGCTTGGGTAAGGTGAATAGGCCCGCAGAGCGGGCCTGGCAAAATTTTATAGGCCCGATTTTTTTTCTGGCGGGCTTGGGCATGAGTTCTTAAGCCCGATGAGGCCCGGCCCGGCCCGAGGCCCGAAATTTATATATATATATATATATATATATATATGTGTGGGGGGGGGGGAAACTTTTATAAATATAAAACCGTATACCAAGTCTTTTCATGTAGAGTGGAAAACTTTATATATGGACTTTGTAATACATGGAGTTTAAAATAGATTTTTAATTAAAAAAATTGGTCTTTAAATAAAAAATAGGTATTTTAATTTTAAAAAAAATCTTTAATTAACATAACAAGGCCCGATTGGGCAGGACTGGGTAAAGAGCTTTCAAATCTGGGCGGGCTTGGGATTACATAATAAGGCCCGATCTGGGCCCGAGCGGGCTTGGGATAGCACTTAATTTTTCAAGCCCGGCCCGAGCCCGACCGGGCCTGCCCAGGCCCGGCCCACGGCCACCCCTAGTCTGGAGGATCATGCAACATTTGATTGGTAATCCCGCATTAGTATCTTATACGGACGTCATAAATGCAACATTCTTGCACTGTCAGGAATATCGCTTCCACGTGAGAGAAAGCAAGAGGGGAGAGGAACCCAGTCAGTCGGATAAAGAAGGAGGGAACATTACCAGTGGGGTATCTCAGCAGCAGACATGGGACATCAGGGGCAAGATTCCCAGAAGGGAAATCAGGCCAAGCGATTTAGGTCTAGAGGCTATCGACAGGATGGTTAGGACTTCCGACAAGGCCAACAAGGAAGGGATCAGTGGCAGGGTGAATTTATTAGGATGTGTTTCGTTTGTGGGGAAGAGGGACACATGAAGAGAGATTGTCCTCAACGAGGAAGGGGTCAACTATAGGACGAGATCCTAGATGTATAACCACTACAACAAGTCATGGGTGAGTTTGGGCAGGGGGAAGCTGCTCAGGAACTCGAGGATCAGTCATTGCAGCTAGAGTATGGAGGTAATTATCTTTTTATCTTATGGGCATGGGGTATGTTTTGAGTGACAGTGAGTATGTCATAATATAAGAAATTTTTTCACTAGATTTCGTTGGTAAGTCGAATTTAGTGGGTGCGCTGGCTATATCAACCATGTTATTTATGTATATTTTTGTGGGGTAGTGGATTTATTTAGTGTTGGCCACGAGAGAGTGGTGGTGTACACAGAGAGAAGGTTTGAATTATGCGAGTGGTTACTACTTTCGAGAATTATAGAAGTAGGGTAGATAAAAAAATTTTATCGGCTGATTAGCACTGGATTTGAACTATTATTAATAGTGGGGGTAAGTTTTGTTGTTCGCGACACCAGGGTATGAATGATTTTTACTAGGTATCACCTGAGAGGGAGTCTAGCTTATATATGTGTATATATATTGTATTGTGTGGTGCGATAGACACATAATTAGGTTTTGTGTTCTCATATATTATCCTAGTAAGTACGGGAGTCTGCTGAAGTGAATCAGGATGGCTAAATTTATTTTTGAGCACGGAGAGATAACTCGGGGTTTATTTTTGCACAAGAGCTAGTGATAGTAAGGGCACGGTATTTTATGTTGTCTTTTCTAGCATAAGAGTAGGAGTGTATGATTTTATGTTAATAGACAAGCATTTGGGGGTATATACTATGGATTGAAGGTCTAACAGATCTCAACGACCGACAATGTTAGGTAGTAGTGTATCGGGGGGGTTCCTTGTATGGATTTCTCTTTGCGAGACGTCCCACGCATGAAACTTAGCGTAACGTTGGAAGTGGGGAGATGTTCGGTCATTAGTACATGGGTTGGGTACCCCGGGTATTATTATTTAAACCTAATTGTGGGAAAAGTTGAACGACAGTTAACAAATTCTAAACCTACGGTTTGAGAGAGACACAGAGGGAAGCAAATCAAGTGCCAATTGAGGATTTTTGGAGCCAAATTATGGGACTAATTGGGGTGTTCTTCATCAACACCTTAACTACACCAATGGATCAGACCCTACGAATGATTCCAGACAAGTGGTTAACTTGTTGTAATGTTTAAATTGTGATATCGAATTCATATTTTAGTGATGTGTAAATTAAAATTCATTTTTGGGTAAAAATGGGTAAAAATGGGGTTTTGTTAATGGAACACTTGAATGAGATTCAAAGTATGAATTTAGGTGTGTTATATATCTCTGAGTATAGATATCTGATTTGAATGAGAAACCCGAAATATAAAATGGTGGAATTTGAATCTGGAATTGGAATTGTAGAACCAAGTTAATTGAGATTTATGAAAAAACCCAATTCGTGAGTAAATGATTTGTGGTAGAGAAAAATAGTTGTTATGGTTGTATCATGTCGTAAATCAGTTTAATAGAGGGTTTAAAGATTATGTCATTTTGATCAAAGGATAGATTGGGAAAAATAGAGCTTGAAAGCTCGTTAATGATGGAATTCAGTGGGGAAGAAGAGCTGCCGCCGAATAATCGATCGATCGATCGAGATCCATCGATCGATTGACGATGGGAAAACTTTGGGAGATCGGACAGTTTGCTATTTGCGCCCTTGTTTTCTTTTTTGATTTTTGGTTATAATTTTAATTGGTAAAAAATTATAAAGAAATTTGAGAGTGCAGCTACAGCGGAAATATTGCGACTTCTCAAATAAAAAACCAATTTTAATTAAACCCAAATTTTAGTTAAACCCTAAGACATGCATCTAGATGATTTATCAAATAAAATATAGCATGCAGGATAAAAACAACCAATTTCAGGAAAAATCCCTCAAAGGGGCAAAACCTTTTATTTTCACTATAATTTGTAAGAAAACGGCTTACAATCGGATTACAATGAAAATACAAGTTGACTAAGAATTACCCTCGGGTATCGGATTCTGTAGTCGCGGTTGGAATATCCCTTTCCAGTAGGGTTGGCGGCTGGAACTATCCCTGTCCAGTAGGGCTGCAATGAAGAAGAGAACGGCTTCTCCACAAGGGTTGAACAATAGCAAAGCTTGTGTTCTAGGGTTCCAAAAGATTCACAAAAGTAATTGGGATTTTTGGTGTGAATCAAAAAGAGTCTTGGGACTCAAAAAGGTGAAGACTTAGAGTATTTAGGACTCTGAAAATCGTCTTGAAAAGTCTTAGAAAACAACTTCCCGAAGTTTCCATTAAATAAAAAAACTTTGTTCCTAAAAAATCTCTAACAGATCTGGCCGAATTTATCCCAGGCGGACCGGTCAGGCTTGGAGGCGGATCGGTCCGACCTCGGATCGGTTCTTTTAAAAATTGGCTTCTTCGGTTCGCTTTCGGTCCGGGGTTTACTAGATCTGCAGCAAGCGGATCGGTCCGGTTAAGGTGCAGACCGGTCCGGTGGCGGATCGGTCCGGGTAGAGGGCGGACCGGTCCGGTTTTCCCAGAAAAATATAAACTTTAAAAAGCCTCATTTTGCTTGAAAAAACTTACTTCTTATTTTTATAAAAAACATTTTATAAAAATTTCCCAATACTAAATATGAACTTTAAGGAACGTAAAAACAAAATTTTACCAAGTTCATTCTCCCAGAAGCTATGATGTTGAAGACACTTTGATATTCGGATCCGTTGATGTAGATGCGATATTGAGTTTCTTCAACGGTGTAACTGCGTACGACATACAAATTGATAATGGACAAAAATGTCCTTACAAAATTAATAGCTAGGGGCTCAAAAGATGGCTATTAAGAATTTACAATTTAAGTTAAGAGTTGAGACTTAAAGTGAGAATTTTGGGCGAACCATATTTAATTTAATAATGGACCGAGTTGATGAGTCCGGGGGCATTAGCGAGTGAAGCCAGGTTAATTTATTTAATAGGGAATGTAACCAAATAAAGTAATAGTCGGGTCAAAAGACTTTGAAATTTTTACGGGACGAGGAAAGATGTCTGGGTATATTGGTTAAGTGAAACCAAAGTATTAAATTAATTATTGAGAGGAAAAGATTAATTTGGAGTCAGAATATAGACTCGGGAAATATTAAGTTATGGGCCCAGCGAGCGAGTCTGGGTATGTTGGTTGAGTGACACAGGGTAATAGATTAATTAATGTGTAAATTAGTTTAACTAGAGTCGAATTATAGACTTGGGCAACTATTATATTAATTAAGGTGTAAAGTATTTATATTAGAGTCGGACCATAAACACGAGAAAAATATTATATTTAATTAATGTGTGAATTAATTAAATTAGAGTCGGACCATAGACTCGGGAAGATGACAAATTAATAAGTGAGAAAATTAATTAAGTTGAGTCGGGAAAGAGACTCGGGAAATTTCAGGCTAGTGTTACGGGTTACGAGTACATGGTAAAGCCGAGGTTTATATTATATATATATGGTATGATGATAGTATATATATGTGTATATATTGTGTGTGCTATTAAATCTCAGTGATTATATATTTATTTAATATCTATACTCTAGTGCTATCAAGGGAGGTTGCGCGATGTGGGTGAATCCCCTAGCTTGAGGAGTAGGGTAAGTATATCCCCAGGTCATAGCGTCTGGTATATGGGTGAGGGATTTATCTCACTTTCAGGGAAGGAATATGACCACCTCCATTACATTTATATTTTGGGCCAGGTTGGTGAGTGATTCCAACTTGGGTAACTAGGTTATGTGATCACACCTAGTAAGATCGCACTTTAGAGGGAATCATCCGGTGAGGGTATACTCAGAGGGATGGATGTGCATATATATATATATATATATATATATATGTGTGTGTGTGTGTGTGTGTGTGTGCGTGTGTGTGGTTGCTTTAGTAAAGGTACGTATAAAATAGTATTAAATATTATATGCGGGTAAGAAGACAGTATGTGATGTATTTACTTTATATAACTTGTGACACAGTTATATGCTATTATTTAAGTTAATTGGTGAGATAACTTATAATTCATAAATCATGGTACTCGGGTTAGAGTAGTATGGCAGGGGGAGGTTATACCAGGACTAGTTGGACAGGGTAGTACAACTAGGTGTGGTTAAGGTAACCGGTAGGTGTGCACATTAGTGGAGGGGTGAGAATGTCCTCAAGAGAGTGTGACATTAACTTAATTATGAAGCACATTCATATATTTTTAATTACCACAGTTAATTCACTTGCTAAATATTATCAATTTATTTTCGGTTCTAACCCTTGCTATAAAACTATTTTCAAAACCTTTTAGGTTTCCAGGCAGAGGGATGCCGGGATTGATATTCTATTCTAGGGATACGGAGCTGCGGCATATATGGATGCTAGTAGGAGCTTGGATTAGATGCATCGTTCATTCATTCCTAGACTAGGAATCATCTATCAGTTTCAGTTTACTTAAGGTATGTCGCCCAAGCCTTTCAGTACAGTTTTTAGATTTATTTATTCAGGTGTTGGATGTTTGTATTTGACTATTTACTTGGGTGAGCATGTCATTTTATTATTTGTTCAATTGATTTAATTTTGTTGTGTGAATGGTTTATTGTAAGGACATAAATTTCCAATTGAGTCCCTGTATTGTGTTGACTTAATTCCGTGAACAAAACTGTGTTTGTAATATGTCATAGGGAGAATTCTATTTTGTCACGATCTCACTCGGTCTATGACGTATTGAAGAAATTGAAGACGTTGCGGCAAAGCTTCAAAGAATTAAATCATGACGAAGTTTAATTGGTGCAAGTTTAATCGTCTTCAAAGTTAATTTCATTCTGAGATCACCCAGGTTTGAATTCCTGTGTTAATTTGGTATAGGACTGATCACCCTTTATTTTATTAGGCGGGGTGTCATACTTGCCTCATTTAAATAATAATAATTATAATTATAATAATAATAATAACAGTAATAATAATAATCAATAATAATAATAATAGTAATCATCATCATCATCATCATCATCATAATAACAACAACAATAATAATAATAATAATAATAATAATAATAATAATAATAATAATAATAATAATAATAATAATAATAATAATAATAATAATAATAATAATAATAATAATAATAATAATAATCTTTATTGGTATTACTAATTAGAATGAGAAATTGTGTATGTTACAATGTTTAAAATTTTCATTCTTAATGTCAGTGTCAATGGGTATGTAAATAGAATTAGTTATCAAGTTATAGTATTTGTGAAAAGTTTAGGTTAGAACAGTTTTTTTATAAAACAATTAAAAAACTTACGTGATAAATTTTTTTATATATGATGAGAATATGTCTAATAAAAAAGTCATTTATATGAGGGTATATTAAAAATAACCCGGGGTAGTAAAAAAAGGTCAAAACATCATTTACATGGGGGTAATAAAATGCAAATAGGAATGACAATAAAATGCACAAAAGAATGACAATTTCATACAATTGATATCGTCATTCTTAATAAGAATAAGCAAGTAAATGTGTGTGCGTATGTAAATAATTATATTTGTGTTATAAGATGTGTCCGTAAATATCACCCATAAATCCTAAATTTTAGCAATACAGATTCAGTCCCAAATCCCAAATTTCGACCATACAAAATCAGTCCCAAAGTGCAAATAAGAATGCAAATTTACATAAATTCAAAATCCTAATTAAAATACAAATTTAACCCCTCAAATCTCTGCCTTAACACACACATACACATACATATACACATACACATACACATAAATACATATGCATATACATATACATATACATATACATATACATATACATATACATATACATATACATATACATATACATATACATATACATATACATATACATATACATACAAAAATGTATACATACACATACATAAAAAAAGATAATGTGCGTGTGTGTATGCCACCCCGCTTATTAAAATAATGAGTGTCCAACCCTTTACTAAAATAAAATAGGAATCTCATTTGGTTCATTCTTGAAAATAAATTTATTTACTAACTACCTATTATTAGATTAAGTCGTGGGTCAATTTTAATCTTTATTAACGTCATACAACAACACGACGTTCAAGTCATTATTTATTTAAACAAATAAATAAAATCTACAATCACGTCATAGGTATGAAATATAAATCCATTACATGTAAAACTTAATCGAATAAACCATTAGTATAACATCCATATAATAAATCTCCCCCCCCTAAATAAAGTAAAAATGAATCTATCTGACATATGCAACATGACTAAATATGAAAATGAATCATGTCTAGAGTATGAGAATAGAAGCGCGTACAACAAATCCTGCAACATTTCACATCCGTCGTAGCTCTGATACCTGGAAGAATCATCAAGCTTGGCATCCCTGCGGCTAGACACCTACAAGATTTTTAAAATTAATTGGATAAGGAGAACCTAAATACTTTTGAAAATATTTTACAAGTAATTAAAATGCATAATTAATTTTGTGTCCATTCTTCCATATTGAAATTCGTACTGTACTCTCATGAGACATTACTCACCTCTCATCTAAAGTGTGCACCGAACCTATGCATTTTAATTGCCTAGTTATGCCACCCGCCTAACTAGTCCCAAAATATCCTTAATTCTATACGCTATCCCATTCATGCATATTTTATCGAATTAATTTTCACTTACAATTAATAATTATAATTCTCAATTATAAACTATTAATATATAACCAATAACTTTCACCAATTATTTAAACATTATTCACACTTAGTGTCTTAAAGCCATATATAATTACTTCACATTAATGAAAAAAAAATTCACATCATAACATACATATTTATCACTATTTGGATACAGTTCTCTGATGTGTATTGCTTCAGGGCACTATTTCCTCGACCTAACCTATAGAGACGAAATCTCACCACCGAACCCAAAATCATTACATATTGGAGGCGATCATTGTCCTTCGACATTGTGTCATAACCATACCCAAATTCCATCACTTCGAATAACACCTCGCAAGGGACATGATGCTATGACTAGGGGTTGATACTTAGTCTCTTATTTTTCACCATGGAAGATCACCCACATCGCGCAACCTCCACAAATAGCATCCCTAGAGTGGTATGTTCAATTAATTATATTATTCACACATATATAATAATGCATATATACTATCTCTATACCTATATATATTTTCTCAATAATTTCAATTAATCATGCCTATCACTCATGGAACAAACACATAATTTTTCGAATATCATTTATATTTTAAATTACTTAATTAATTATTTAATTCCCAAAACCATAAATTTTGGTCACACACCATTAACCCATATCCCTATTTCCTGAATTTTCACCACATATTCAACTATTCATTTTCATGTAAAATTCTTCCCATTTACTCTAATTTGCATCCTGAAAAAATTTCAATTAATTTAACCCACCATCTTAATTAATATCATTTTTCCATATGTCTTAAATTTTCCTCGGACATTTTTAATTAAACCTCGAATTAAAATTATAGAATTCTTCATTGAACATACCCAACTTGTACTAGCAAGTGGGACAAACCGGTTTGGCTATGGGGCGAACCGATTCTCCCCTGCTGATTGCCCCATTTGTTACAAAAATCAATTTTCAATAATATTACCCCATTTCAATTCATCCCAATACATGTTTCTATAGTAATGAATCCATTTCCAACAATTCCAATACCTATAGAATGATCACTACATCATAATTTCCTCAATAACTAATAACCTTAATGAGTTTTAACATGAATTGGATTTATTGTTTCACATAGTTATCATTTTTATATGTAAATATCGTCGGAACTTAAATTAACATCTACATGCTATATTCTCAAATTTTTTAAATAATTCAATCATTAATTTTCCCCAAATTAATCCATCCATATATGAATTCATAATATCAAAATTTCAATTTAAAAGTTAGACCATAAATTTTCATAATTCATGTGTCAAAATCCAATTTTCATGTAATATCCCATCCCAAAATTATTCCAATTCAAAAGTTCCATACTATAATATGAATTGAAAATTACACACAAATATTTATCAAGATAATTACTTGCCTCTAGTTTCTTAGTGTCTGAATTTCATTGTAGAAGATGAATAATATTCCCGAGTTCCTCTACAAATCTTCCAACTTGAATTGTTTTTGAATTCCTTTAGCCTTTCTTGACACTTTTGAGAATTTTGTTAGCTTTCCTTGACTTTTCTCTTCACTTTCCCTCACACCCTTTCATCTTAATCAAAGAACCTTTTCTATTTTGTGAAATGATTATTGGTTTCCCTTAGCCTCTTCATTGTATAACCTCGATTCTATTTTTAACTCTTCAACTCCCATTAAGAAGACCAAAACACCCATATACTAGTCCCGACTACTCTAAAAATCCCCCGAGACCCAATCACTACCTATGGGTATTTAATTTTGACTAATTTCACCCATTTCGGATCAACCATGCACTCGAAATCATCACCCGAGTCACTTATCAATATTTCCCATCTCAACCTCATATAATGTGTCCCGATTAAGATACTAGTAAGTCTTGCCGCGTTTACTCACCGACGACATAATATGATTTGGCATTCAATTTTATTTACTTTATCACACTAGTAAATATAGTATCACATAAGTATTAAGTCATTTCACTTTAAATTAATATTTATCTACTTTCTCATTATTTCTTGATTTAATTAAATCATGTGTCACCCGCATTATTTAAATGTCCAATTAATTATATATATAATAATCCACATAATTTAACTGTCCTTATATATATATATATATATATATATTAAAGTAGAAAACTTATGTATGTCATAAGCTTAGTTGATGATGTCGTGAGATTATTTTTTTTTACACTTCCTACTTTACCCTTGAAAATTTTGAATTCCTCCTCTTTTCTCACACTCTAATTTATTTCCCCCCTTCTCTTCAAAATTCAAAACCAAGGGTATAATTGAATTTTTCATCATCTACCCAAACACACGCCTCTTACGGGAGTTATTTTTTTTAAAGCACAAGGCTCAATAAAAAGTGAGCGATTATCTGTATCGTATATAGATAATCTCTCTCGACTTATTTTATTTTGATTTCATACTCATTTACAGACTCCAACTCTCTCTATCGTATACAACCACTTTCTATAGAAAACAAGTGAGCGACGGTCTCCGGATCCATCTCCGTCGAAGCGGTTGGTGAGGGAAGTGACGGGATCCTTCTCCGTCAGACCCAGAACTGGTGGGTATCTCTCTAAATTTTCTTTTTTATCTGTATTATAGGTTCCACGCCTCAATGTTTTCTTTTTTTCCAGAGGTTCATATGGGGTTTCTTGCATATGTGGTGTTCTTAGTTTGTTTTTCGTTTTATATATGATTTTTTTTGGCTTATTTCGCTTCGGAGTCATGTTTTGTTGCGTATATTGTTTAGGTGAGATCGGTAATGGTGGAGGTTTTCCGAGATATGGTGGAGATTTTTCGATCGGTCCCGAGCAAGTTGGTTTCTACGGTGGAGAGGTTTCGATTTGGGGGCTGATATTTGAGTATTTCAAGACATATTTTATTTAAGTATTTTTAGCTAATGTTTTGTCTTCACTATTTAGTGTTATGCTACAGATACAAAAGGGAAAGGTGAACACATCTCATTTCAAATTACTCCCCCCCCCCCCTCTCTCTCTCTCTCCCTCTCTCTTTCTCTCTCTCAATCCCTATTTTAAGGCTGCGACGACTCAGATCTATCGAAGTTTCCATCGTTACGGGCCTCAAAGGTAAGCAAATGTGATTTTGGGGTCTTCATCATTACGGGTCTCAAATTAAAGATTTAATTTATGTTAGGTTTTCCTGTTAGGTGTTTAATTTTGTTTTTCAATTTTGATTCGTCTTTTCAGGTGTTTAGTACATACTCCTCCAGTATTCTCTCCTCCGACCACCAGCTGGCCTAACCCTCTACCCAACCCATCTACCTTGAACCCAGTCAAACCTTTCAGAAAAAACTCAGCAAAACACGACCCTCATCAGAAGCAACTCTAAACCCATAAATTTTCAAGACATATTTTTTGTTATAGTTGATTTGTTTGTTAAGCTTTTAATGAGTGTTTTTTTATTCCTATTCCCCATACCCAACTGTGACACGTTAACAAAGTCCCCAATGACTGACACATTAAGAAAGTCTCCATTGGATTGGTGGCGATGACAGAGATGTCTAAGAAATCAGTGATGGAGCCAATCCCCTGTGAGTGGATTTGAATTGAAAATATTGGTTTTATATTTTTTTCTATCAGTTATCACTTTCGATGGTATTTTTGTTGTTAGGTTCTGTTGTGTTTCGATTTGGATTCACTTTTTGACTGTTCTATATCAGGTGTGGGTTTGCCAGTTTTTTATTTTTTATTGAGAAGTAAATGTAAAATTTTGTTGAGCGTTCCATTGTACTATTTCTTAGAACACTTCTCACTACACCTTAATGTCCATTTTAGCTTTTGATTTCTATCATCTCCAGCATCTCTTTTATTTTACACGGTGGTTTGCTTTTCTGTTTAATTAAACCACGAAATTTGGTGCTTTATGTAGTTATTCTTTAGGTGTTTTAGTAGCCACACTCATATTCTTTAGGTGTTTTACTTAAAACTTCAAAATGGAAAGCAGATCAAAGCACAAATCATGCGTCTTTATTTTTTGTTTTCCTTATTATTTATTTTTATGATGGAAGGAAAAGAAAAAGATAAATATAAAAAAAATTATGGAAAAATATCAATTATGCAATGGAAGCGAATTGAAAAAATCTTTAGCTATCAAGTTTTGTTCTTTTTGTACGATCAAGGAATGGTTTTAAAGTATTTGTACTTATTTAATGCCTTTCAAATTGATTGTTACTAAAAATGATTTGGTTTAAAATTTTGAATTTTATTTACAAAAGCCTTTGATTACCTGAAGGCACGACGAACATTTTTAAAAATTATAAAAAACAATTTGTACTTATTTAATGCCTTTAGAATTTGTACTTATTTAATGCCTTTCACCATCCTAGTATATATATATATATATATATATATATATATATATATATATATATATATATATATATATATATATATATATATATATATATATATATAAAGTAGGGGGATTACAATATATATGTATATATACAGTTAGAGAGAGATTGACCGGTGGGGGTGGTGACTTACAGTGGTGGTCCGAGCAAGAGAGAGAATAGATGGTGAAAGAAACAATAAGAGAGTGCGCACGATGAGAGAAAAGAAAGAGAGAATTGCTGAGTGAAATGAAAATATAACCCTAATGGTATCTATACTTGAAATTGGGTCTCGTTTGAGGCCCGTGACCCGGTCTATAGCTAATTTGGATTATTTATATAGCCACGATTTAGTTGACTTGGTCACTAGTAACGGGTCATGGTCCCCAACAGTGTGCCCCTTTCTTTGACCATTTTGAACTCAAAAGTTGTCATGGCATTGGGTCATGATTGTGAACCATTACCATGCTTTACACTAAATGGTCATGGCCAGAAACTATGACCCCTTATGTGACCTTTTTGGTGACATTTCCCGCCATTAGGGTCACCATTTTGATCGTGACCAACTCGTGATCAACTCATAGGGTAGGTCACCCCTAGATGGGGTCACACACTAGGTCACGGTTTGGAAGCCTGGTTCGGGATTTGGGCCGTGACCCTCATGGTCATAGATTTTGATTGCGAATACCATGTTGTGACCATTTTTATTTTTTAGCGTAGTATTTCGGATCATTTGGATAATTTCATTTTAGGCCTCCAAAGGCTTTTGGGTCGGTATTAAACTATTTTTTGGGCTACCCTATAGTTTGTGATTTATTTTTCTTTGGGATGTTATGACAAGTTGTGTCATAATCCTTTGATTATTTAGGAAGACAAATGAAGTGATTACAATCCGAATCCTAATTCAAGCCAATTCATAGCTAAAACCTTTCTTGCGAACTCAATGTTTTAGTATGCAAACTCCAACCTCGCAAGAGCAAGCATTTAAAAGTTGCCCGTAATGCTCCAACAAACCCCAAGTTTTAATAAAATATACTTTTAGGCTACAAACAAGTTTGTGAATACTTGTGAATTTCATTGTGGTAGGAAAAGTTTTTACAAATCTACTTGTGAATAACTTCGCACCTAGAGAATATCATCATAAGAGGTCTCAAAACTCCCTAAAATTATAAATTCTGTTAACATATTGAATTCTTAGTTAAGCTTCAATTCCATTGTAATTTAGTGACAATAATGTCTAAGCCATTATTCTACATGTAATTATGGTTGGAAATTGAAACACTAAATAAAAATTGAACAAAATAGTTTTACATTTCACACTATAACTCAAAGCAAAGTTTGCAGTTTCACAATTATCTCCCTACTAAAGACATTTATTCCACTAAAATTAAATGCAAATAATTAACAAAAAATTAGCTATATTTTTTCTTATACTTTCTTAAATTTCCTAAATGTATTTATTTGTTTCATGTTTTTTCCATAACACTTTAACTATTGGAATAACTTTATTCTGTAATGCACGGGCTTTATGATCCATTATGAGTCTTCAACCTGTGCAAAGAATCTGTTATATAGTTATGAAGCATTGATATATGAAACACATAGTATAAAGGTGACATCTCTATAGGTGAAGGTAATTTATGTTCCACTGCTCCCGTTTTCCAACACTTCTTATGGACCCATTTATCGTAGACTCAACTTTATATTAATTATTTTACTTTTATAACTTTTCTTCCTTTTTCGAGTCATCTCAATTAATTCAAAACCAACATTTTCCTTTCTCTAACATCATCTTGTAGACATCACAAAACTTCATGTGCAAGTTTTGTTCACATAATTGGACCACAAGTTAATGCCTAAAGCATTGTTGAACCCAATAACATGCTAAAGATAGTCTAAAAAGGCCCCAAAAGACACCTTAAGTCTCCCCCAAAGTTTCCCATCAAACGAGGAGGAATGATAATATCACCATCGCTTGTGCTGAAGATCATTTCACCACATGATTAAACAAAATATCAAAATATTTCAATTAGAAAACTATTCAATAATTACACGTGGTTAAACACTACTTTTTATCGTGCGGTGAATTAAGGTTTAGTTTTCCTCCTATAGAATGAACTTTTCCACTAAGAAAACAAACCCCAAACCTAAGTTTGATTAGTTTATCTAATGTTATTCTTTCTTAATCTTGTTTTCCATCATTGCTCGCATTGATCCAACTCCTCGAAAGTTAAATTATAAGACCGAAAAGATTCATTCTTCCTATTTGAGACCCTGGTTCCCTAGTTAAACCTCTACATGATCATTTATCCTTACCATATATTCACTTTATAAGAATAAAGATCTTATCCTTTCACACATCATTCTTGTCACATTCATGAAAAATCTAGGTCATAAATACCATCCCCCTAGGAACTACCCTACCCTTGCTCAAATATGAGGTTGGGTGCATTACATGTAAAAAGTAATAAAGTGATATTTTCTAAATCCTAACCCTCATACATCAATTCGTAAGAAAAAGTACATCATTAGACTCTTTCACATAAATTTTCTTTATTAAAATATGCATCAAGGATCAACAAAGACTAACATCCATGCATACAAATCTTATTTTTTTCAAATACTTATCTAAAGATTGGTACATTACTTTAGCGTGTACACCTAATAATAAAATCCACGTAAAGTACACCCATTAAAGAATTACAATATGTGTTGTTGAAATTGAATAAGAAAAAACCTTCTTATTATAGTTTAACACTTTACTCCATCCCCTGACCAGAGATCGGCTCTATATCACTCAAAATATTAGGTTCTTTCAAATTCAACCCAAGGCAATATTAACCTTCATAATAATATAATTTCCATTCATAGCTTTTAAACTTCATATCCTGAGATATCTCCATATATTCATACCTATAATAGGAAATAGCAAGCCCTACTTGTGAGAACACGACCCACAATGTGTCACCCAATATGGTACAGTGCCCACACCATGTATCCCCCTCAATATATTTCCCCATGAACATCCTAACAACATAATACTCTAAAATGATATTCGATTATCCCCTGGACTCAAATAGTCCATCTACCCACAACCTAAAAGTATCCATGTATCTCCCCATGACACCCATTTATCCAATCGAGATATAAAAGGCATCCACCAATGGATTCCTGCACTTACATCCCTATATATCAGCATATATCCATACCAATTATACGCAATAGTAACCCCGACTCATAAGTGAAGACATGAAATGTGTCACCTAATATGATGATATCATATATGATCTTTAACCTAAAGCATTAGGGCAAGGTCCCAAACTGAAAGATGAGGTCAGATTATGAAGCATAGGCCTTCAATATTCTAGCCCAAGACTTCAACAACATGACCAATCCCATAAATCATGGGGTGAGCCACCCTAACCTCCCAGAAGTTGTATCAGATGTAGAGGGACTTTATTGAACCTCAACACCAAATGGAAAATCCTACTGTGAATACAAAAAACCTTAGTGGTCAGGAAGACCTTAAATGATACCTTAGTCATCATTAGAGGACCTTAAATTAAACCTTAGTGGCCTCATACCTTTGTTGAGAAACAGCAGATGTTCTAAAAAGACCCACTACAGTAAATTCTTCCTTAGTCATCCTCTTTAAACCTCAAGAGGACTACATTCCATTCACTCAAGGTCGCGACATATCCAAGACCTCATTCTAAATATTGGAGGACCATAAGTTCTTATAGACAACGAAAAAGGCTCTTATTCCAATCAGAGGGTTTGTCAGAATGTACACTCATTCTAACCCCCACTCATAACTACTAGTCTACAACCCATTTAACCAACACTCAGCCTCCCTACTACATCGTCATAGCTCATTTATGATCACATATACCAGAAACATCATTTCTCACCAACTCCAAGAAGTTCGCTATATAAAGAACCCTTGGGAAAGGTTTTAGGGATCCAAAATAAAGTGATATCCAAGTATTACTAAAAGAAAAAAACATATCCATACCATTTATAATAGAGTTAGAACCACTTCATTATCATACATTGTATTATAAGCACAATATTTGGGTGACTTAGCTTCATTTAAGTCTCGTTAGTCCAAAGAAAGTAAGAAGTACTTACATAATTCATTCGGTAGCTTCGTAAGAGATATTTTCTTATTATATAGACCTCAAATCATCGATTGTAACTTTATCCAAAGCCCAAGGTTATACATATTTTTATATTCTCAATTACATTGAATATGATAAGAGAGAAACATCTTCATAGTGAACATAGGAAAATCAATATAGGTATTGAACTACTATAATTCATCGTGTCATTATTACTCAAATTTGTGAATATTTCACAAAATCCTAAGAGGCTTATTTCATGTGGCTGAGGCCTAGACCAAATTTATCTCCATGAGTCTAGAATTTTTTATGGGAACAATTGTTCTCCAAAATCAAATTCTCTCTAAAAATAAAGTCTCTAATCTCTACTCTTAGTCATCATGACCACCAACACCCACATGGACCAAAACCAAAAAGGAGACGAAAGATCAACACAAAGATCTCCAAGAACAGTAGACTCCTTGTTCAAAAGGTTTCTACCTTTGGAACTTGTCCTTATCACCTCATCTTCCTAGTTAACTAATAATAAAGGTGATTAAGGGAAAACAAAGAGGTCGTGTAAGGACACTGTCGCTTTTTTATTTACCACCTCAATGCAAAAACCTAAACTTTAACTACACTATATGGGATTATATCGTCTAGATTGGGTATCTGATCGACAAAGAACATGCTTAAAATTCTATCAATTTACTTAAATAAAGTTGTAAAATATGATTTTTTTGTTTGAAATATTTAATACTATAATTAACACTAGGAAAGTATAAAAAAATAATTAAAAAGAAAGATGATACAAATTGAGAATCATTTCCCTCGACATGGAATTACTTAGGATAAATTGTTACATGTAAAGAAAAGTATTTTCAGATGTAGAAACTCATTTGGGGAATAAATCAAACACCTAGAGTGTCATTCCCTACATCTTCATAAAAGCTTTAAATTTGAGTTTGGTGTCAGTAATATGGTTGAAAATGCACATAAAGGGTTAAAATATAAATATGCATGGTATCATCTATGAAGGTTCAAAGGTGAAATTTTAATACACATTCAACCCATCAAAACCTTCCAAACATCATACCATAGAGAAACAATCAAAAACCCATGGTGGGTTAATGATTCCGGCCTAATTTCATTAGGTACAAAGCATTTCAAAATTAACTAGAACAATGGAATGGAAGAAATCAATGGAGGAATGTAAACAACTAAGTTACATGCATTGAAAAGAAGTCTAGATTAAGAAGAAAGGAAACTAAGCTAAGAACACATTTGTAATGGAAGAAAATATTGAATAGTAACAGTAACCATTTACTAAAACAAACCCTGGGAGAGAAAAAGTCCCAAGCTAAGAGGCCAAATAATGAAAAAAGAATACCTAAAATAATAAAACATTTACTATTTATAATTAATTACAAAAGAAAATAAAAAAAATAAAGAAAAACACGAACTCTAAAAGTGTTAAAATGGGTCTCAACACCCATCAATCGATCGATAGATTTCATTTATCCATCAACCCTATAAATGGAAAAAAAATTCAATGAGTAAAATCAATGGCCAATTGATTGATGGATTTTGATCGATCAATCAATGATATGGGATCCTCAAGGCCTCTTATTTTTGGATCATTTCATGGTAACAATGATAACTTGATCGTTCCGACTCATAATGTTACATGGTTGGTAGACACACTAAGATAATTCAAAGAGCTACAAAACCATGAAATACTGATGTTTAAATACTAAAGCATCAAATTATGAAAATGCTCCTGAAAGTTCATTTTTATTTCAAACTTTCTTAAAATTCATCCAACGTTTCACTATGAATCACCAATACCTATAATAAACATCAAGAAAAAAGGTTATCCAATATAAGATCTTAGATATAGGAATTAACAAAACCAAGACTGCATAAAAATAAACGGTACTAAATGCAATATTTGTGACTAATTAAAAGGCTCAAGGACCAAGATTCTAGTGAGAAAGATGGGTAAGACGGTGAAGAGGGAAAATGGGAAGCTCATATGTATCCCTAAAAATTATAATTCAACATTTTGCCTAAGGATTGCCTGTCTCTCTCTAGTTGTCAATCTCATAGAGGTTCTAGGCTAGTCAAGCCCTGGGATGATGAGATTAAGAAGATGCAAGATTAGTTAGGTAATTTCATAATTGACCAATATGAATCGAATAATACTAATACCATTGAGTTATCCCTAAAGAAGACTATTTCTTTCTTATCCAAGGAAGTAAAACGCTAATCCCTTCCTTTAAAGTGGAAGATGCCCACGATAGAGCCTTTTAATGGGATTAAATATCACATTGATCACTGACCTATAAGTAACTCATGTTGAATCAATACACCCTCGAAGAGGCATTTTGTAGATCATTCCAGGATAGTTTAAGAGGAACGACAGGGCATTGGTTTGCTAAAATCATACTTGGGACCATTAAGAATTTCATTGGGCAAGCTAAGTCCTTTATAATCCACTTCATAGAATCTTAGAAAATTTTGCAAACTAGTTACCTCCCACCGCAACTTTAGCAGTAGTGGGAGAAATCCTGAGAAAATATGCCAAGATGTTCAGCATTAAGGACTTAATGAACTCAATGATACAATATGTGTTGCTTCTTTCATTTCATGACTTACCTCTGAATAAATACTGAGTTATTTCAACAAGAGGCTACATCCTTCATTTGCAAAGCTACTTTAAAAGGATTGGTAATATATAAATGTAGGATATTCTATCTTAGCAAGGTTGTCTGACCTCTAAACGTCAGCAGGGTAAGAAAAAGAGCTCTTTCCCCACCAGAGAAAAACTTATCTAGAGAGGATGGCTCTAAAGAATAATAAAGGAAAGGCTTAGGGCCCAATCAGTTCTCTCCCATTACAACTAAAATTAGAGAGGTTTTCATAGTAATAAAACAATATAACCTACTACCAAAGCCTAGGCATATGAAGACCCATCGTGTAATATGGCATAAATCCAAGTATTCTTGGTTCCGCAAAAATGAAAACCATAACACCAACAATTCTTATCGCCTTAAAGAGGCCATATAAGAGATCATAAAAAAGGGTCACATCAAGTAGTTCATAGAAAATGAGGAATATGCTCAATAGAAAGGTAAAGAGAACGAAAAATGAACTTTAGTTGATGTTCATACTATCTTAGGGGGATTTACAAACAAATAACTTCTTCCTCCCGAAAATTCCATTTAAGAGAGATCTAAGAGCTAGATTTTGACAATCACGCTAAAGAATAGGTCCCAGCCATGGTTTTTCCCGATGCTAACCTCATAAGGATATAACCACCCATAATAACCCCTTGTTGATCACCATGGTGATAAGAATTGGTAGGATACACCGGATACATATTAAAACATGAAGTTTAACTCATATCATCTTTATCGAGACCTACAAAACTATGGGTTTATTAGTCATATACCCCATGCCTATTTTTACCCCATAGCATAATTCAGTGGGGAAAGGACCAACATTTTGGGCTACCTCACATTTCCCATCACAACTAGATTAAAAACATGAAACACCGTAATATGGGGACACTTCTTGGTATTTGACTTACCATTATTCTACAATGTTATGTTAGGTCAAACCTCTATCAATTAACTATATGTAATAGTTTTAATAGGAAAAATGTTGATATTCTTTCCATACCCTTTTTGAAGTGGGATAAGTGCACAAATAATGAAAAATAAGAATGGCAATTTCAATCCTTTGAATGCAAGTAAGAGGTCACTTAAAACTACCTAGGCCACCATTTTACCCACAAACAGACTAGCTGAAGTTTCTGGACCTTTAACTTAAGACACAAAATCCCTCCACAATGCTCTAACGACCTAAGTTGAGGCGTGGGAGTTAGACGAAGATAGAAAATCATTCAAAGAGAATCCAAACATATAACTGCTAAATGTGAACACCTTTGATATACAAGATGAATATAAAGAAGAAAGGGTAAAACCTTCAGAAAATCTTAGTGACATAAGCATTAAAGTAATTGACCCAACCACAAAGTGTAGATTTGTGTGACATTAGTTCTCCCTTAAGTAGATGCTAATAGAGTTCCTTACATAGGACATATTTTCTCCACATTGTGCCACTAAGATATGGTAGGGGTGGATCACTAGTTATAATTCATTATCTTAGCATGAATCCAAATTAACAGACGTTACGATAAAAGAATAGTTTCTTTGATCAAAAAAGAAAGTAAGAGACAACCAGTGAGGTTGAAAAGCTCTTGAAATATGGACTCATCAGAGAGGTCTAATACCTAAGTGGTTTTCCAACATTGTATTGGCCCCAAATCCACATAAAAATTGGAGGATGTGTGATTACTTCATCAACCTCAAGAAGGATTTCCCAAAAGACTTCTACCCTCTACTAATAATAAATAGACTAGTAGTTTAATGACACGACATGAGTTCCTATCTTTAATGGATTCCTATTTTTGTTAGAAACTGATTAAGATAAACCCTCAAAAGTAAGACAATACTTAATTCATCATGGACAAGGGTACCTACTAATAGAAAGTAACGCCTTTTGGCCTCAATAATGTGGGCGTTAATTAATAAAGGGTGGTTAGCGCAATGCTCAAGAATTTTATTAGGAAACCCATGGAAGTATATTTTGATGACATATTGGTTAAGTGTTTAGAAGGATAAAACCACATCCATCACCTCAGAGAAATTTAGCCATCCTTAAAAGAAATAAAATGAGACTCAATCCGAGGAAACGTGACTTTGGAGTCTCAAGAGGCAAGTTCTTGGCTTTCATGGTTATAAGAAGGGGTATCAAAGGCAATTTGGGAAAGATATGATATTTGTTAAAACTTCAATAAGGTTCAATGCATGTCAGAAAGAGTAAGTGTGTTGAATCGATTTGTGTCCAATGTGACTCATAAGTCCCTTTTATTTTTTAAAATCTTAAAAAAATCGTTTCATGGATAATTAAGGCTAAAAAAACCTTCCAAAACCTTAAAGTGTATTTTAACTCTTTACCTATATTATCTAGAACCATCATGGGTCTGGAGTTATTCCTTTACTTGGAAGAATCCCATATATTTATAAGTGTATATTTCCTAAGAGAATAATGTACATTTCGATACTCTGTATATTATGTTAGTAGAGCTTTCTAAAGAGATAAAAACAAGTAACCGAAGATCTAAAATCTTGAATTTTTCTTAGTCATATTAGTTAAAACCTTGAGGTCATCCTTTAAATACCATTCCATTAATATGGTGATATATAAACCCCTTCAATAGGTCCTCCACGGAACAAACACCTTAGGAAAATTGCTAAAATGGCTAGTTGAGTTGAATTCAACAACCTTGGGGAAATATAAGAGATGTCTCAGACCACATCAAACACAATAAGGGAAATATAACAACCCAAACTCCTTTTATATCAAGAAAATGATACTAACACTTCAAAGTGGATACTGCAAGTGGATGATTACAATAAAGAAGTGGAGAAGGTCTTATCCTTTTGACTCCACAAGGATGTACGATCTCACTATCCGTATAATTGAAAATAAATATTCTAACAATGGGGCCAAATATGAGGTCATGGTAGTAGGTTTGGGATATGCCATACACTTAATTGCATAAAATGTTATAGGTGTTAATGACTCTTAACCAGTTGTTAATCAAACCACATATATATGGGGGAAAATAGACCACATGGACAACTACTTTGAGGTAGTTAGGGGGAGTATATCCAAAATTCCCAAATTTGTCATCAAAAGGGTCCCCAAGGAAAAATAATCGAACGATCGACCACCTCGCAAGGGTAGAGTCATTAAAGAAGGTTGATATGGACTTCTTTATGGAAACCCTAGACTAACCTTGCATCTCCTAGATCTAAATTAAATCCATCAATACTAATAAAATGTTAAAGTAGAAACACCGATAAAAGAATACCTCAATAATGATGTTATTCCTCGAGACAAACTCCAAGACAGATGTTTAAAGTCCATAGCATCATGGTATTACCTCATCCAATGACATTATTAAAATACAATTTCATCTCTTCTCCAAACTTATGGATGGGAACCTAAGAAGAAAAGGAAGTACTTAATGATATCCATAAAGGCATCTATGGGGCCTATGTCAATCCTAGGATGCTAGTTCATAAAATCCTAAAATAATATAACTTTGATACTATCATAAGAAAAGAGCCTCAATGTAACACCCCATTCTTTCACCACCAATATTGTTCCCACTTTAACCATTGCACCTAGCGATATGGTTTTTTTTATTAGCACTATATCCATAAACTGGTGTCAGTGGGGTTTGAACCTGTAACATGTGCATCATCAATCACATGCCTTATTAGTGGAGCTAAAACACCTCAGTGTTAGAAGAGTGTAAATCTACATATATGAACAATCACTTTTCCTCACCCAGGCGATGTGGGATGTAACTCCTTAGCTACCAAATCAACCATGGCCCTGTCTATTACAACTCACCCCCCTTAGGGATCCCAATGTCCTTGTTGGGGTGAAATCAACCATCACCCAAAATGTTGGCGCACTTATTCCGACTGGGTATTGGCTCTGATACCATTTTGTAATACCCCACGCTTTCACCACCAATATTGTCACCACTTTAACCACTGCACCCAGTGGTATGGGGTTTTTATTAGCTCTATCATGTGCATCACCAATCACATGCCTTACTAGTGGATCTAAAAGGCCTCGGTGTTAGGAGAGTGTAAATCATAGTAAGGAGCTAAAAGGCCTCAGTGTTATAAGAGTGTAAACCTGCATATATGAACTATTACTTTCCTTCACCCAGGCAATGTGGGATGTAACTCTCTGGATACCAAATCAATTAAGGCCCGGTCTGTTATACTAAAGTTCTAGTACAACCAGATGATGAATGTTCTAAGTTGACCAACATCCCAAAGAAGACATTAGAGAAGATGGCCCTCATATTAAGTCTATGTCCCTTTGTGCAATGAGGGTTGGATCTAGTAGGGAATGCATAGTGGACATGACTACTTCCCCAAGTGGTAAAAGGCATAACCATTTTCTATAATAACATAAAGAAGGATGGAGATCTTATTCTAGAATAACATAATTTGTCGATTTGTCCTAGCCAAGGCCATCATCTCAGACAACGGGAATTAGTTTGACAACCCAACATTTATGAATTTTAATCGACTTATGGCATCAACAACCATTATTCTTCACCTGGGAACCCTCGAGAAAATGGAAAAGTGGAAGTTATTATTAGAAACATTTCTCCAATCTTGAAAAGGAGGCTAAATAAAGAAAATTGTCTATGGGAAAAGAACTTACAACCATCTTATGGTCTTACAAAACCATTGTTAGAGGACCCATGAGAGAAACACCTTACTTCTTAATTGGAACCAAAGCATTGATGCCCCAAACCAATAGAAGCTACTATAGAGTGGCTCATTTTGAGACTACGTCCAACAAAGAAGGACTCAAACTCACCTTAGATGACCTTTATGAGAAAAAAAAGGTTTCTCTAGTTAGTACGACAACCCATAAACAAAAAATGATAGGTTTTTTCAATAAAAGAGTTCTCAATAAAGAATTACAAGTAGGGTTTTGTTCCTTAGAGACGTCACCATAGCCACACGAAAATCGAATAAAGGAAACTTGGGAGCCAAAAGGTAAGGACCATATGTTATTAAAAAGAAAACAAGGCTATATTGTTATTATCTAAAAGATCAAGTTGGAAATGACCTTCCCCACCCTTGGAACATTAAGAATTTGAAAAATAATATTATCAATGGTGTAATAATTCCATATAATGAAATACTAGAAACTTTTTGCCACATTAGAAAACTCAGATTCCATCTCGGACCTTCAAGGCATTCGACCTTGATTTTGAAAATAATTTTCAAAAACATGTAAGGATATCTTCCTTATATCTAAATAATTTATGAGGTCCAAGTACCTTTAAGTAAAATACTTTTAAAAGATTTAAGGACATCACCCTTAGTTTCACATACCTTTGAGGTCAGTAGACCATTGGCTTGAAAAAATTAAATTGTTATTAAGTTTTAATCCCTTGATATAAATAAGTTAGGATGTCCAAGTACCCTTAAATTTAACATTTTTAGAAATTTAATGGACTACAACTTTACTTATGCAAAGCTTTGGGGTGAACATGCCCTTAGATTGAAAATATTAAAGAGATATGAGGTTTTTATCCTTGGCTCTTAATAACTTACGAGGTATAACTACCCTTAAATTAGGAATTATAAGGACTAAGACCTTTTTTTCCTCGAAATTTCGAGGCCAGAAAGTCCTTAGAATAGTGAAAACAAAAGATTTTAAAGGATTTCATTGTTATCTTTCCAAGAACCATTAACCAAGAAGATTTTTAATAATTTCAAGGATTTCAGCCTTAGTTCCATGAAGTCCAGAGTTTAGTTGTCCTTATGCTCAATAATGGATTGAGAGAGCTAGGTCCCTCTCTTTAGACCTAAAAATATTGTGAGTCCCAAAATGGAAGTGATATGAATTTAAGTCTTTCTTGGAAAAGGTCTCTAGGGAAAATCACCCTAGACCAATTCATACATAAGAAAAATTGTGGGGTTTGATGCAAGTGTTTTAACTCAAATAAACATAGAGGGGGTGAATATATTAGTCAGTGTTAGATTCTGTAACACCCCGCCTAATTAAATACAGGGTGATCAGTCCTTTATTAAATTAAATCAAAGTGTCCGGTTGGTTCATTCTTAACATCATTGTCGAAAAACATTTTTTTTATTTATTAATCACCTAATAAATAATAAAGCTAAGTGTCAAAACATTTAATTTTATAAATTAAGACCTATTATTATGATTTAATATGAAACCATCTTCATGAACACAAAGGATAATATTAAAACCAAACCATCCAAATGAAATAACCAAGCTAGAATAATCAAACCAAATAATAAATCCAAATCGCAAGACAAGGAAAGAAATAAAATAATCCCAACAATAGCTAATTCCTGAAATAATAAAGAGTACAAGTCTCTCTCTTAATTAAATAAAATATGGAAACGGGCAACACATGCCCTAACTGAGAATAACTATATAAAAGACTGGAAAGATAAGAATGGAGTCTTCTACTGCAAGGACTTGCAACTTCCACAATAGCTGCAGCATGTCAATGGTCCAAAGATCTAGGCATGATGCCCCTGTGCCTGGGCACTTGTAATATATATATATATATATATATATATATATATATATATAGAGAGAGAGAGAGAGAGAGAGAGGAGGAAGAAAAGATAACAGGAAACGGGTCAGAGCCCGAGTGTAAAACAACTTTAATAATAGTTTATCAAGTATTTAAAATGCTTACCAGTTGATATTACATATATGTTAGTACCTCAACACTCATTTGAGAATCCTCACCTCTCAACTAGTGTGCACGCCTAACGTACTACCGAATTAACCTAGTTAAATATAACCCAGTTAACTAGTCTAACTCAAATTTTAGTTCACCAAGCCTAATCCAAGTGATCGCATGACTATAGTTTATATCTGATAGAATTTTCTTATGAATTTGCCAAGTGAGTTATATTCATCTCAATTCAGACTTCAATTTTCAACCACTTAATTCGTTTAGTATTAATTATTCCATTTTATTTACTTACAAGAACAGTAGTTGAATCACAGGTATATGTATATGTATTTATCACTCATATAATATATATATATATATATATATATATATATATATATATATATATATATATATATATATATATATATATATATATATATTAATCAGGAACCCCACGTAAAATCTATGGTGTTGGCATACTCTGCTATCAAGTCCCCGTGTCACTCATGTAAAAGGTAAATTTTAGTTCGGAATCACTCTCGAACTGTATGAACACAAAACACATATATTGGAGGGGAAGCATAGTTCCAAGTCACTAAGAGGTCAACACATACCCTCACGTCTCTTAGGACCGTCTAACTACCATTCTCGAATAGCCTGTACCAAGGATGCTATGTTCTAAGGTACAAGTCAATATCCCCCGTAAAGGTCCAATCGAGATAAGACTGTCCCGACGCGAAACCTCCGTGAGAGCAACTAGCGCGGGTATGATTACACACAAATATATATATACATATATATATATATATATATATATATATATATATATATATATATATACACACACACACATGCACCCACATATATATTCATATTATTCAGCTAGGTACGCCCACGACCCATAATATTCGAACCATGCATGGCCTATAATGCTCGAGTTCTACGTATGATTTAAGTCATTCTATTTATTTCCTCAATAACAGTAAATCTTGAAGTACTTCTCGACTTTCGAAGTGTACCCTCTTGCTAAATATAAAATCAGTAGGTGTACACTCACTACCCTATTGGTATAAGTCCTTCTAAATCCTCGTAACACCTAATTTAACGTACACAAGATTTCCCACTCAATTTATACCCCCCAAAACCCACGGTTAAATCTCATATAAAGTCGTATTATCCGGACCCTACGTATACCCTACTACTCCTTCTCAAGTCCCATTATGATGTATAAATTATGTCGAAATGTCCTTACACATAAGGATTGGATTAACATTTAAAAGGTGAAAAGGTTCCCATTTCCAGGAGGAGTCGATCGAACGATGAAAGGGGGTCGATGGATCCATCAAGTCGATCGATTGACATTCTTGAGTCGATCAATCGATTGAGCAATTCTTCGCCCAGTTTCTACAATTCTTTACATACGGTTTCCTTAACATAAATCCTCAAAACCTCTATTAACTCGTCCCAAACTCCTAACCAATCAAACCAACAGTTATATTGTCCTAGATACATAATTTCTAACGTAAAACATATGCGAATTCATCAAGGGACATCAATTAAAGGGTTAATTCAAATTAATACATCAAGAACCCTATTTTTATCATCATGATCAATATCTTCCCGATTCTTCCAGAATTTAACCTCTACTGGACATCAATTTATTAGTCAATCATCTACATATAACAATAGGGTTGTCCTAACATGATTTCTATTCAGAATTTCAATATAATCTCCCAAATATCATTTATCTTTCATGAAAACATAAATTATTATCTCCTACACTATCATGGATGTGTTATCAACTAAAGAACAACAATTTAGATACTTGCTAGGAAATCAAAGGTCTGATATGATGAATTAGAGTGGTGTAGGAATGATACCCTTCTTCCGATCTACGCGTTGGTGGTGGAATTGATGAGAGTGGTGTAGGGATGGTGGCTCTCCTCCTTGGAAGCCTTCTCTCTTCCTTAGCCTCTCTATAACTATAATGTTTCTAAACCTCAAGGAATATAACTCCCATCAGATATAACACTTCAATTTTCATCCATAATGAAGGCCTAAAATTGAAATTTACCAAAATACCCTTCTGAATTATCGATTAGGCCTAAAAACATCCCGAGGCCAAACTAAACCCCTCGGGTACCCTTTTCTAACCATCTCGGCCCTTATGTACACATTGGTGCACTCGAAATGACCATACAGGTGACTTATAATTAAATTAATTTTTATTCTATTAATTTAGTCCCCACACGACATACGCGCATCCCGATTTAATTTCTATGATTGTCATATCATTCACTCACGATAATTTTAATAAATTCAATCTCAAAAATTACTTTACCCATTATGTAATATTCAACATAATTCTTACCAATAATTACATACTCTCGTCATGCTTGTAAATATTTATTTTGAAATTCGAATTAACATTAAATTAATTTATCCCAATTTAATTTAATTAGTCGCACAATTAAATGCTATAAAAATATGGAGTATTACAAATTCTTTCCAATTTTAACAATCATAGGATAACATTAAACCATGTGAGACGATGAGTGGCATGTTAATATTCAATTTCAACCATTCAATTACGAAATCTAAGTTAGTTGTGTTAAAAATTAACTATATGCAAATCATATGTTCTATTTAAATAGATGTAAATGATGTATGCATTAGATATGTGATGATCAAAGTAAATGACATACAATCAAAGACAAAAGACAAATCTATGATTCATCCTAATATCTTATTCAACTTGAAATGATTTATAAATGCAATAAGATACCTCTCTCTTGTTCCCTAACAAGAAGTTATCTGATGAACATTGAAATTTCCCCCATTGATAGCGAGAGATCCATTTGAAGATCCTTCTAATGAATGAGGAAGTCTCATTCTCCTTTTATAATGATACGATGATTGAACTCATCAATAGCTTAACATATATTTTAGATATGAGTTTCATCTTCAATTCTGACGTGAATCAATTAGATTAATTCTAGGCTAAGTGTATCTAACCTCAATTTCTCACAAATAATAATCCAAGTATAGATCTAAGTTTTACCACAAGTTATTTTCATTAAATATATGATATTATTTTTTCCTCAACCTCCAAAATACTCTCTCACTATATGACAAGTAAAGAGGAATTTATAATTTTTAAGGGAAGGAAGAGTCTCTATTTATAGATTTTTTTAAAATCTGATTGCAATGTGCACATGGCTAAAAATGCCTCTGACCGCACGATTTTGGACAATGATCAAGTCAAGACAAAAATGTATAGCCGTGCATATGGGTACACAACTAATCTATGCGCATAGTTTTAGGCAATAACCTAAATTTGTAGAGTCGTGCACAGGGGACTAAAATAAAATCGTGCAAATGATTAAGGGCAAAAACTATGTTTCTTCCTAAATAACATGCTTTTTAAAAAATTGTCATTTATCTTAGTTTAAATACAACACATCTCAATAGATAATCAGTTATTCAGTTAAAATAACATTTTATAAAAGTAAAATGAAAAATGTGTGCGTGTGTGTGTATTTGTGTGCATAGCCTTAGACATTAAATCATAATGCGATTAAAAAATGATACATCTTTAATGAGTTCAGTAACAAAATTCTTTAATGTAGAGAGGTTACGTAAGGTCTTCAATGTTCACCCGATGTCCAAATAACAAGATTCTCTCCACAAAACGTTTACATGAAAGTTAACATTTTGGATTTATAATCCATGACTCAAATGTTTTGACACATAACTAAGACAACTATAATATAATAATAAATGTTTACCTTTTCAAACTACAAGGATTACATCTTTGGTTCTTCACGACAAACCCGAGGTTAAAAAGTCAAAACCATCCATTCTTCATATGTTAGTTATTACCTCTATATGCTAAGGAGGAATCAAATAATCAAGGTTTTAAACCCGAATCTTAAGTAAAAAGATAAAGTAGAGGGGATTATCCTTTCAATTAAGACTTTATAAACACAATCTCTCCCATAACTCAGGGGGTGATCCACCTTGACCTCCGTAAATTTTGCATCAAATCCATAGTGTCTACACTGAACCTTAGCTCCAAACAATGCATCCTGAAGTTCATATAAAAACTTGATAGATCCTTTATGAAATATATTCAAGCTTATAGATGACATTAAATAATCATTTCGTTATCACTAGAGGCCTCCTACATCACTAGAGCATCAATAAAGGCTCAATAAAATACCACTGAAGTAGTATCTCTACAAACCTCAGTCTGACTAATTCCCATTCACTTGCGACTGAGACCTATCCAAAACCTAATTCAAGTAGTGTCAGGACCAGAATCCTCGCGGTTATCCAGAAATAGCTATCCTTCTATTTTGGTCGGTTGGTGAGAAAGTTCACTCTATAATATATCAACCTCTACTCACCTTGTGAATTTTTTCTAGCATTTAATTTTCTCAACAACCACCATTACCATCATGAAACTCCTTCCACCAACACTCCACGTCCTTACTAAAATAGAGAGCTCAACCATGGACACTTATACCACACAAATCACTCATAATTAGGTCCAACAAGTTTCCCATATAATGGACATTTGGGAAAAGTTAAATGGATCCAAAATCAAGTGAACATGTGCCTATAATTTAGGGTAGAGTTAGGATCACTTTTTACTCATAAATTATATTCTAAGGACCACGTTTAGGCGACTTATTTTTATTCGGTCTCATTAGTCCTAAACAAGTAAGAAGTACTTAAATAGGTCATTCAGTTACTTTCTTAGATATGTCTTCTTGTTATAAAGACATAAAACCCTTAGTTCTAACCTTATCCAAATCATAAGGTTATACATATTTATACTAATCACCAACATTGAATATAACAAGAGAAAAACAACTCATAGTAGATGTAAGTACATAAACAGAGGTATTGAATCACTATAATTCCACGTGTCATTATTATTTGACGAGGCTTATTTAGTGTGGCTTAGTCCTAGGCCAAATCTATCTCCATCATAATACATTCCCCCATTATGTCTCCCTTTATATATTTCCTCACATTATTTATCCCTATGTATTGCCTTGTGATATGTCTCGATGATGTATTACTCTCAATAAATATCCAACCATATCCCCTCGTGGCATTATGTATCTCTATATATTTCCCTATGATACATCTTCGGGATGTATTAGTCACAGGAGATATCCAACCATCTCCCTCGCCTTAAATGGTCCATATATCCACACCATCGAAATACACATTATATCCACTCGTGGAATTTGACATTCACACCCCGCGATATCACCATACCATTTTCACCTTAACTCAAACTACATTGACTTTGATCTCATGACCTCCTGAGTACATAGGAGAAATACTGAGTTCACTCTTATGATCCAAATCACCCATACAACACAAAAACGAGTTCCTATAAATGTACATCCCAAACTACGTCCTCTTTGATATCGTATCCCCATGAGTATGCAATAGAAATACCGAGTTCCAAATCATAAGCATATCCTCCCAAACGGCACACACATAGTATGCCCATAAGCGCGCACCACAAAATTTTTCATCTCAAATCATGGGTCCTATTAAGTTCATAGAAACAATACTGATTTCTAATTCGTTAAATCAATCCTTCACACTTTAACACACTCACACCCATTTGTACATAAATATAAGTGTCACTTTGTTGTACACTCAGACAGACATTGGCATCACTCAGTTATCCACCCTAAAAGGCATGTCTCCTAGAATCCTACACTATTGTTTTGTGCTTAACTAATGTGTGTATATGTCTAGAGGAGTGTAAATAGTAAGGTTTATCAAAATGTTCATATCTTTCATATTAAGAAATGCTAAAGAATAATAAAATAAATGAATTTATAAAGTACATAAAGAGAACATACACGGGGTCTTAATACCTTCCCTACTTGGAATATAGTTCTCAAACCCCACATCCTGAATTTCTTGTAATGCAAGATGACAAAGCCTTTGGAATGAGGAAAATTATCCCTCAGTCCGGAATGACAAGAGCTAAATGGTACAACCACTCGACCAATATGATTCATTAAATATGAGGGACCCTCTAGCTCACGATTATTATGCTATGTGATAACCATGTGTACAACATGTCCATACCTAGTTAAAGATGAGATCACCCAACTAATGGAGTATTTCCTATTTATATGGAAAGGTGGAATAACAATGTACTCCCACTAACACTGATTTTGTAAAGGAGCTATATAAAGTTAGTTGATCATTATAAAATATTAAACCAACTCCTCCTCACAAGAGACCTGTTATAAACATTCAATGTGATTTTAATGAAGAGTGGGAGTATATTCAACTGTGTATAGAGGCCATTAAAGGTTGAACCACGTGAAAATGTTGTGTTCATGTGTGAAGATTTATTATTTATTCTTTATGATTGTTGTGAAATTTTCTACGTTAATACTGTGGCTATCCGCGATCCTCGCCTGCGGGCGGGTGCGTGAAGGGAGGATCCTTCGGGTCCCGTGCGTCCCTCTCGGGAGCGCTTCGGGCGACGTCGTTTGAGATGAGGTGTAAAAATGTAGAGAGATTCAGAGTCGCTAGTCATTTTACTAAAAACAGACAAAAGAAAAAGGGGAAGCCATCCCGAAGGATGGCATCCAAAGACATACTGGTGCATGCGAAACCAAAATGATTCGAGAAGGGTTCGGAGACTAAGTTACGAAATGGGAAGGTGTTAGGAACCCATTCCGCCCTTTCGGTCTCTCATGGATGTTTGTTATTTTCCTTTATTTTCCCCGTGATATGTGTACATGTGTATATATATGGTGGAGATAGGAATCCTCAACTTGTATCATGGAAGAGATAAAGCGAGTCATCCGTAGGAAGGTATAAAAATAATATTAGAAAATATGATTTACGTGATTACTCTTACGTTGATCATTATAAGGGAACGATAACTCATATGGAGTAATACGTCACTAAGAACAAGTATATAGAATATAAGAAAATTGGATTTAGAGAAGATAGAAAATGAGAGAGAAAGTGAGAATAGGACTCGAGTCTCGGGTTTTACCCCAAGATGCCTACATAGCCTATAAAGGCATCAAAGTTCACATAGTTTGCATACAAAATGAGGGGTGGTGTTTATCCCATAAATCCTAATGGGGGATATCTTATTTGTGAGTGTGTGCGTGTGTAGAAAAAGTGTTTTAGTTGTGAGAAAAGTATGAGACTCCCTATTTGGAATTTATGAGCAAACCCTATTTTTCTTATTTTTTGGGGTTTTATTTATATGAAAATAAATGTTGTGCAATAATACTAAATATAAAGTATATTAGGATATGTGAGATGAGATAATAAAATTGCTAAGTACTAAAATAAGTTATTGAGAGTTTAGGAGAATTTAGAGAAAGTTGGACCTTCTTGAAGATCTTGAGCTTGATCTTGAATGTTGGAGAGCAGCCCTTGCACTTGGATGATGATAAAGAGTGACTAATTCACTAAGTTTGATGAAAAGTGAAAGTTAGAAAGGGATTTGGATGTTGAAATCGCACTGTCTTCGAGAGAGGTTTTTGGGATTCGCTGAGAGAGATTGTTATCAGATTTGGGCTCCTCTTACAAATGAGGTGAAGGCCTCCTTTTATAGGCCCAGGTCACTGTCGATCGGTGTTGATACCAAAATTAATATGCTGATATGGACGAATAATACGAAGACACGTGTCAATCTACGTGGCACAATAGCAACGAGGAAGTTCATTTCCCCGACCAACTCATATTATCTCCGAGCAATGAGGATACACCGAGGAACTTTAGCACTCCGAGGTATTCTAGCGCTCCGAGGAACTCCGGAGCGACGAGCAACTAAGGCGGTCCGAAATGCATCTCGGTCGTATCATTAATGTCCAGATAATCAACAGTTCAACTATTCATTGAATGTTTATCATCTTGACGCACACGCTGCATTAAATGTATTACCCTTTTTATATGTATCATTTAATGTATCAGCCCTTTCATGTACAGCCTAAGGGCTATAAATACCTTGTATCACTCTCATTCAGAGGGGGGGAATTTCTTGAGAGGACTTGTAATCAAGAATTCCACAAACACTCAATAACATAACAGTGGACGTAGGCTTTATTCCTAGCCGAACCACTTTAAAAATCTTTTGTCTCATTTATTTATCTGTGATTGAATAATTAGAGTGATCTAGTTTTTTACATCAACAGATTGGCGCCGTCTGTGGGAACGACTGTTGCTATCATTTTTCACCAAAAATCATTTATCATCAATGGCAGATAATCCAAAATCCAGTAATCGAAATGCTGGAAATGCTGGAAATCCTCCAAATCCATCTGCACCTCCAGATCTGGCTGGAATTATGACGAATCTGGCTCAAGGACAAACCGCTATGCAAGAAACAATGAGGCAAATCATTCAAACTCTTCACGGCGGTGCACCTACCCATTCAAGGAAAAGGAGTGATCGTGGGCAATCGCGATCCAGGCGTACTGGGTCATATCGTAATGAAGAATCTAATGATTTTTCTTATCAACCTGGGCGAACTTCATAGATACGGGCTACGGATACAGATCAACATATCACTCTCTCTCCGGAGAGAACCAGCGCCCTGGAAAGATTAAGCAGGGTGTCTCCTTTCAGTCGGTTAGGACCAAGGAGAAATATGAGTCCACCTAGAGCCCCATCGAGAAGCTTTCGACCCCCATCAGGTTTGAGAGAAGGATCAGCACAATCACGACCAGCTACTTGTCGAGATAGATCTCAGGAAGCTACGTCAGAAAAATCAATTGCTCGGACTAAGCGGCCTGAGGAAGGAAATGAAGCATGGAAAGGTTCCATTCAGCGATTGGAGGATAGACTTGGAGAAATGGCTAAAGAAAGGAATCCCTTAAAGAGAACTTTTGTTCAAGGGACACCTTTTGTGCAGGCCATTGTGAATTTTCCTACACCATCGAAATTCAAAGCACCTGTAGTGACCCCTAAGTATGATGGAAAGACAGATCCTGTTCTTCATATAGAACAATACCAAGCTGCTCCCGACATATATGCCGTCCCCGATGAGATGAGGTGTAGAGCATTCTCGGGAACTCTTACCGGATCTGCACAGATATGGTACAACAATCTTCCTCGGTTTAAGATTTCGACTTTTATTCAGTTAGCCGAGTTGTTCATTGGCAATTTCTGTTTTGGATCAAAGCCAGTAAAGCGAGTAGCGCACTTGTTAAGTGTTAGACATTAATCAGGTGAGAGTACTAGATATTACATAACTCGTTTCAATAACGAGAAGTTGGAAGTCATAGATTACGAAGAAAAGACAGCGATCACTGCTTTGATGAGTGGATTGCTGCCTAACAAGTTATACTACACTTTGGCCAAAGATCCACCTAAAACTATGTCGGAGTTGATGGCAAAAGCGGCCAAAATCATGAATGCCGAGGAGGCTATGGCTGCGAAGAAGAATATGGATAAAGAAACCAAGGTGGAGGTTGACAAATCTAAGAAGAAAGAGCAAAAAGGTAATGGTGGTGACAAGCACTCCAAGACTAATAGGACGTCATGGGAAGTCCTGAAGAAATACGATAATTATACTCCATTGAAAATGGGTATTAATCATGTTTTGGAAGAAATCAAGAATAACGAAGAAATCAAGTGGCCAGATAAACTGAGGACCAATCCTGACCTGAGGAATAGGGCCAAATATTGCGAGTTCCATAAAGATCATGGCCATATGACCAAAAATTGCATATCCCTTCAGAACGAGATTGAAACGCTCATCCGAAGAGGAAAGTTGTCAAAGTATGTAGATCGCAGAGGTGAAAGGAAGAATGATGATAGAACTAGAGATCGTTCCAGATCTCCTCGTCGAACGGAGGAGAAAAAGAAAAGAGATCATGAAGATGATCCAGATGAAGACCCCGATCTTCCAAAGAAGCCAAGGCAGCCTGAACGAGAGGTATTTTCCATACGTTTTGGGTCATTTGATTGTAATGTTATTACAGGAGGAGATGCTGGAGGAGGAGACCTTACTGCAGAAAGAAAGGCTTATCTCGAAGAGGCTCAAGCCTGCTCATATATTCAACGGATAAATCTTGTCGAGGATGATCGTCCGAGGAAGGTAAATAAAGAGAAGCTAGTTATTGGTTTTTCAAAAAATGATTTGGCAGGTGTTCTTTACCCTCACGACGATCCTTTGGTGATAAAAATAAGGATGAAAGATGTGGTGATTTCAAGGGTGTTGGTGGACAATGGTAGTTCGGCAGACATCATGTACTATTCATGCTTTGATAGCTTGAATTTGAAATTATCTCAATTGGAACCTTATCACAGACCCCTTCTGGGTTTTGCTGGCGAGAAAGTTTTTCCACTTGGGACGATCAAGTTGGACATATTCATTGGAACTTGGCCTGCTTGTAAAAAAGAAAGAATACGCTTCTTTGTGATGGATAAGAATGTGCAGTCAGTCTACAACATCATCATGGGAAGAGTTGGTTTGAAGAAGTTCGAAGCAGTTCCATCTACAGTGCATCAATGCTTAAAATTCCCAACAAACTTCGGAGTAGGAGTTGTGAAAGGTGATCAAAAAATAGCTCGGGAATGCTATTATTCATCTGCCGAGCAAGAGGAGCTTGAGGAATCAAGGAAAAAGACTACTACCTACCAGGTGGAGGAAGGTACAGAAATTGAAACTCTTGATCCCAGGGAAGATATCCCAACTTGTAAAAGGAAAGGTGGTAGAATCTACAGAAAATGTTATTCTAGACGAGGAGCACCCTGAACGAGTAACCCAGATAGGTTCGTCGTTGGATGCTTCAATAAAACAAGAGTTGATAACTTTCTTGAGAAACAGGAAGAATACTTTTGCATGGAGTCACGAAGACATGCCAGGAATAGATCCAAACTTCTTATGTCATGAACTCAATGTGAATAAGGAGATCAAGCCTGTGAAGCAGAGAAGAAGAGTGTTTAGTCCCGAGAAGAATCAGGCCATACAAGAGGAGGTCGAGAAGCTCCAGAAAGCCCAATTCATTGAAGATGTGAAATATCCAGACTAGTTAGCAAATGTGGTGATGGTAAAGAAGAAGAATAATAAATGGAGAATGTGTGTTGATTTCACTGATCTCAACAAAGCATGCCCGAAAGATCATTTTCCATTGCCCAGAATAGACCAGCTAGTGGATGCTACTTCGGGACATGAGCTGCTCAGCTTCATGGATGCATATTCTGGCTACAACCAGATCAAAATGAAACCTGAAGACAGGGAAAGTACTTATTTTATTACCCCAAGGGGAACTTATTATTATAATGTCATGCCTTTTGGTTTAAAAATGCAGGTGCAACATATCAGCGGCTGATGGACAAGGTTTTTGCCGAACAAATCAGTTGCAACATGGAAGTCTATGTCGACGATATGCTAACAAAGAGCAAGAAAGCTGCTGATCATCTAGTTGACTTAGGTCAGACCTTTGATCAACTAGATAAATACCAAATGAAGCTCAACCCGACGAAGTGCACCTTTGGAGTACGAGAAGGAATGTTCCTCGGATACATCGTCAACCAACGAGGTATTGAGGCAAATCCAGAAAAGATCAAAGCTCTTTTAGGGCTGCGATCCCCAACGACGAAGAAAGAAGTGCAGAGTCTTACAGGACGAGTTGCGACGCTCAATAGATTTGTGTCCCGAGCAACTGATAAATGCCTCCCATTCTTCAAAACACTTCGAAAAACTTTTGAATGGACCGATGAATGTGAAAAGGCCTTTCAAGACTTGAAGAAATATTTGGGAGCACCTCTATTGTTGTCCAGGCCAATAACAGGAGAGAAGTTATACTTGTATCTGGCGGTATCAGAGAATGCAGTTAGCTCAGCATTGATTAGATTGGAGAATGGAGTTCAGAAACCTATCTATTACACAAGTAAGGCTTTTCGAGGTGCAGAAATCAGGTACCCAAAGCTAGAAAAATTGGCATTGGCATTAATTGAAGCAAGTAGAAGAATGAGGCCATATTTCCAGGCCCATACAATCGTCGTGTATACCGACATGCCATTAAGACAAGCCCTTCACAAGCCAGAAAAATCAGGAAGACTGATGTACTGGGTAATAGAACTCGGTGAATATGATATTGTGTATGAACCCAGATCGTCATTAAAAGGGCAAGCTGTAGCAGATTTTATAGCAGAGTTTACATACCCTGATACCCCCGAGGAGCAAAAGGTGCTCGCTGACCAACCTGTGGATGTTACAGGATCAACAGACATAAATCCAGACCAACTCCGGTTGGTAAAAGGGTTTATGGATGAAGAAAGATCATCAACTTCGAGCTCAGACCAGCTCCGGTTGGTAAAAGAGCAAGAAGAGATGGTCGACGAGGAACGAAAAGTGTCAGGGGAGGATGAAAAGAAGCAACAAATATTTCACCGAGGAACCCTGTCAGATAAGGAGTTTGAAGACGGGTTACCCATATGGAGATTATATGTAGATGGCTCATCTTGCACAGCAGGTTGCGGGGCAGGAATTGTTTTGAACACCCCAGACGAGATTGACATGGAATATGCTTTGCGATTCCAATTCAAAGCCTCCAATAATGAGGCTGAGTATGAGGCCATGATAACAGGTTTAAACTTAGCAAAAGTTATGGAAGCACGACAAGTAATTGTATTCAGTGATTCTCAATTAATTGTAAATCAGATGATAGGAACATATGCAGTTAAAGGAGACTTAATGGCGAAGTATCATGCAAAGGTGACGGAGTTACTGACAGAATTTGATGCCATTCAATTGGTGAGAATACCGAGGATGGAGAATGTACAAGCAGACGCACTGGCCCGACTAGCATCAGTTACTCGTACCGAGCTACGAAGAACGATACCAATTGAAGTACTGGAAAGTCGGAGCATAGATGAAAACCTGACGATGAATGTTATTACCTTTGATTTAGGACCATCTTGGATGGATCCCATCAGGGTATATATTGAAGAGGGAGAATTGCCAGAGGATAAGCTCGCTGCCACAAAATTGAAGTATAAAGCTGCTCGGTATGTATTAACTAATGGTATTTTATATAGACGAGGAATTATGGCAGGATTACAGAGATGTGTACATCCCTCCGAGGTGAAAGAATTGATTGAAGAAATCCATGAAGGGTCTTGTGGAGCTCATGTAGCAGGTCGAACACTTTTACAAAGGGTAATGACTCAAGGATACTATTGGCCGACGATGAGGGCTGATTGTATAGCCTATGCTAAGAAATGTGACAAGTGCCAACGTTTTTCCTCTATCCGACGAACTCCACAAGCATTGTTGACACCAATAACTTCCCCTTGGCCATTTGCCATGTGGGGAATTGATTTGGTTGGACCACTGCCGACCACCCGAGGAAGATTCAAGTACCTCGTCGTTGCAGTGGACTATTTTACTAAGTGGGTAGAAGCTGAGCCGCTTATTGATATGACATACGAGAAGGTATACCAGTTCGTTTGGAAGAATATCATCTGTCGATATGGTCTCCCTCATGCCTTCATCACAGACCATGGAACCCAATTTGATAACGAGGAATTTGATGCCTATTGTCATCAGTCGAACATTTTGAAGGTTCATTCAGCACCAGGCCATCCTCAAAGCAATGGACAGACTGAAGTGACGAATAGAACACTGCTAAATGGTTTGAAGAAAAGGCTAAGTGAAGCTAAAGCTAACTGGATTAATGAGCTACAATCAGTATTGTGGGCTTACCGAACAACTCCCCGAGCAACGACTGGAGAATCACCATATATGCTGGCATTTGGAAGTGAGGCTGTAATACCTGCCGAGTTGGGTCTTCCAACGCATAGAGCACTGAATTTCAATTCTCCTGTTAGTGACTTGATGAGAAGACTGGATTTGGATATGCTCGAGGAGGTCAGAGAAGAGGCAGCCATTAGGAATGCTGCTTATCAACAACGAACAACTCTTTTCTATAACAAAAGGGTGAGGAAATGCGATTTAAAGGAAGGAGATTATGTGCTAAAGAAGGTAATTCAGAAGCACAATAAATTGGAGGCAAACTGGCATGGGCCTTACCGAGTTACAGAAGTTGTTCGACCAGGAACTTACCGAATAGCAACTCTAGAATGAGAAGAATTCAAGAATGCTTGGAATGCTGAACACCTTCGCAAGTATTATCAATGATGTAAAATGTACAACGATTCCATCAATATGAATAAAACGATGATGTTTTCACCATTTTCCTCTCCTTTGTTTGAAAGTTTTTCGGGGAATACTAGTGTTGTACGCTACGCTGCTCGACAGCAAAAAGAAGACGATAGTTCAGACCCACGACCAACTCCGGTTGGTAAAAGGGCGAGACCAAAAAATATACTCCTTTGGTTAGGAGGCGTACACTAGCGTGATCAACTAAGGTTGGTAAGATAACTAGTGGACAGATAGTTCGAAAGAACCAAAAAATATACTCCTTTGGTTAGGAGGCGTACACTAGCGTGACCAACTAAGGTTGGTAAGATAACTAGTGGACAGATAGTTCGAAAGAACCAAAAAATATACCTTTGGTTAGGAGGCGTACACTAGCGTGACCAACTAAGGTTGGTAAGATAACTAGTGGACAGATAGTTCGAAAGAACCAAAAAATATACTCCTTTGGTTAGGAGACGTACACTAGCGTGATCAACTAAGGTTGGTAAGATAACTAGTGGACAGATAGTTCGAAAGAACCAAAAAATATACTCCTTTGGTTAGGAGGCGTACACTAGCGTGATCAACTAAGGTTGGTAAGATAACTAGTGGACAAGATAGTTAGAAAGAACCTGATAGTTCAATAATCAACTACGGTTGAGGGAAGAATAATATTATTTGATTTGAAAATATGCTCTCACATTCCAATTTATGTTGGTCGGGAGGTAAGATTATTACAAAAGTTCTTCGAAGAACAAAATATTCCAAACTGTACCAAGTATGGTTGGTCGGGGATAAAAACCCACTAACTGTAGTTGGACGACAAGAAGAATTTATCGACCTTAGTTGGTCGGACACATTTTATAAAAAAGACAAAAATTTACCAAGTATGGTTAGTCGGGGATAAGCTCTCACTAACTATAATTGGTCGACGAGCACAATTTAACAACCTTGGTTGGTTGGCCAAATTTTAAACATCTTTATACTCATTACTTTATTGAGCAACATTTCTCATATTTATTACTAAGTTGGTCAATGAATAGCACAAAATTGTTATCTTTTTAACAGATACATACTTAGTGTTTAACGCAGAACAATAGCAATACAGATTTGCAAACAAAAATGAAATTCTTTCATTAAGGTCAAAATGTATTACAAGCTACATATATGTGCTAACTGTTACATTGAAAAACCTATTCTATTGGTTTCTTTCCTTTAGCTTTTGAAACAGGTTCCTCGCTAGCAGGAGGGTCTTCCAAACAAAGAGGAGAATTAATGAAGTTAATATCTCTGAGCATTCTGACGTTCATTACAGAAGGTGTGTCCAGTAGATGTTCAGGACGAGATAATTCAATCTGAGAATGAAGATTATAGTCGCCAAGGTATTTTGAAATTAAACTCCGAGGAATGGCACGAGCTGGGATCCACTCCATGTCTAGTTTATAAGGCGGTACAGGCAAATCTAGTAGTCCGGGAGCATAATAATCCCATAAGAAATGGCCCTGCTCTAGCTTTAACACACCCAGGGCGTTCAACCATCCTTATTTATAACCTTCGTTATTGGCACTTTCAAGACGAGCATCCAAGTGACAAAGGGCTTCATTGTAGTCTGCCATCCAAAACTCACGAGGTTGTTTGTGAAATTGGAAAGTTATTCTCTCTAGTTGCTCGTGAAGATTCCTGGCAAAAACATCTTTATCATTCAAAGCAGACTTCGTTGCAGTGAGTTGATCTTCCAAAGATAGATTTCTCTTGGACATTTCAGATAAAGCCCGATCTTTGGCGTTCAATTGGTATGCTTGAGTTTCCAATGTTGACAGAGTATGAGATTCTTCAACATTACGGCTGAGAACTCTTGATCGACTCCGAGCAGGTGAAGAATTTTGCTCCTCGACAACATTTTGAACAGCTCTTCCTCGCCCACGAGACCCTCTTCCTCGTCCCTGAGCAGTAGTGGAAATACCAGATCTTCTCAGAGTATCCAACTCTTGCCTTAATTTGGCATTCTCAACCTCTAAGAATGAGAAACCCTCATCGGTAACCGTTATTAAAGCAGTGGAAGATGAAGCTGCAGACTCATACTGTGCCAACTTTTTCTGCAAACTATTGTTCTCTTGTTCCAGCAACTCAGCAATCTGCCTACAGGCTTCAACTTCACCTTTCAGGGTTCTCTCCCTAATATCGTATCCAGCAAGGATCTTTTTATGGCCTGTTTCAAAAGAAAGCTGTTGATATCTATTTTCATACTCCTTGTGCAGCAAAGCAGTTGATTCATTATGTTGATGTTGTAGATCTTCTAAGGAATAATGAAGTTCCTCGATTAACTCATAGTATGCCACATTATTGGCCACAGCTCGATCCAATAAATCCTTCAGGTATCGATAAGCATCAACTGCCTGTTCTGAAGCATCATGGCCCAAGATATCAGCAATTTCTGATACACTCAAATTTGTATGACCAGCTTTATAATATTCACGGCATTGCTGCATCAGCTTTGTATCATGAGCAGATATCAGTTCCATTCTAGCCACAAACTAACAAAGAAAGAAAAAGCAATCATCAAAAAGAAGACAAAATGTAGATAGAGGAGAGACGATCATTTGGACAAAAAGATGTGATTTTATTACATCATCAAACAAGATTACATCGTTTTGAGTACAGAGGATAAGTCAAAGAGGAACATAAAAAGAGTACCGAACAACTTCACACCTTTTCCTTGTCTCCCAAGACTTTCTTGAGAGGCTGGGACGAGGAGCTCGGTAGGAACAATGGTCTGATTATTAGAAGCTGAGACTTGTTCTAGAGGAGCAGGCAATGACGAAATCTCCTCGGTGGCTATCTAGTTGGGTGGTGGAACAAGGACTTGATCACCCACTGTCATTGAAGATTCTTAAGATGAAGCTTCGTCTGAAGACTCATCTTCAATAACTGGAGGAGGACCAGGGAGATGTTGTTGAAATAGCTCGGAGTCCTCGTTCACCTTCAATTCCTGCAGTGCTGCAACCCAACCATCATGAAAATATTTTAAACTTCCATATTTCACTTGGGTCGTCATGGCTGCCACCCCCCTGTCCCATCCTTTGTCCCAACTAGTTTTAAAGGACGTCTTTACAGCTGTTTTTCTCTTCATATTCTCTGAGGATAGTTTCTCGGACATAAGATTCTCGGCGGCCTTCAATTTGTTTTCCACCTCCTCCTTCTGACGATTTACCTCTCGTAGAAGGGTCAGCTCTTCTTCAGCTGATTTCATTTTATTTTCAAGCTCCCCAAAGCCTGAAAGTTTCTCGGCATAGTCTTTATTCTCTCTCTCCAAATCCTTCACCTTATTACCCAGTTGTACCTTCTCTGCATCAGACGCAACCAATTTCTTTTCCCATTCAGTTTTATCCTCGTCATACTTCTGACGGGACTCACTCACAGATTTAATAGCTTTCTCCAGTGCTCCCTCTACAGTGGACGAGGAGCAAGAAGCCTTGATCGCTTCATCCTTTTTAAGGATTAAATTGAAACAGCTCGTCAACTGCACTCAAAAGAGGAAAATGAAATCAGAAATAAAATTGGGAAACAACAAAGGAAAATATAAAAAGCTCAGAGTATAGATACTTACTGAAGCCAAATGACGAGCAGCCAGAGAAGTAACCACATCTCGAGTAAGGTCTTCTTCAGTACCTTGCACCTCGGGGATAGGTGAAATTTTTTCCAAGATCGTCGTAGAGCTTGGTGGAACAATAATTGGAACACCATCTCCACCAGCTGGGAGCTGGGGATTGGTTCCAGAAATACTGACCGAGGAGGATTTCCTCAATCTCCTTGGTGCCTTCTCAGTAACTTCAACGAACGAGAAACTTTTGGTTGGTGAAATAGTGATTACCTCAACAGGTGCATCTTTCTGCACAAGAGCCACTGGGGGCTTCACGGCAACCTTCTGAACAGCAACAGAAGGAGCATCATCAATTTTATTTGTCCCCTTTGGGACATTAACTTTGGTTTTCTTCCCATCGCCAGTAGAGGAACTCTCCTCAAAGAGAGTGGGAACACTTCTCTTGCCCATTTTTTGGCTCAAAGGGATATGAGATTCTGGATCAGAGTCTTCAGGAATTTGCACTGGATCACTGGTGCTGACCACAGGGCGAGCAGTAAAGGACGACGTATAGCTCCTATACTGCAACAAATATGAGGCAGACCTGATATGCTCGTCTGCGACCTTCTGATGCAAACTCCAGATATGTTTCAATTGCCTTATATTTACCTCTGATTCCTTGGGAGTTTTTCTCTTGCTGTCAACTACAAACAAAAATAAGTTGAAATGTCAATCGCGCATTTACACAAACAAGATGAAATCAAAATTTCAGAAAGTCAATAAAAATAACCTATCCCATTGCCATAGGGGGGGCATTTGGGACCATCATATACTTCATCTCCGGGCAAAGGGGCATGTTGCCAATTTTTTATAATGACCCCATTTTCAAAATAATCCCTGTTAGCATCAGGGAGGTTGACTACCAGAGCCCTATTCAAAAATCTAGTTTTTAAATAATAAACATCGTCTAGAATAGCCCATCTATAGCAAAACATAATCTCAGGAATTCCTAAACGAGTTCCATGAGTTTGATTTAACTTATGCACCCCATTAACTATTCTCCATGTATTGGGGGCTATTTTTGCAGGAACAACATCGAAGTACTGACAAAATTCTAAACATAATGGGTTTGGTGGAAAAGAAAACCCACATTCAGCAATAAAAAGACTGGGAAACCAATGTCCCTCAGCCAAACGAAAGTAATTTTGAGGTTCAGAAAACTCCTCTAAAATCACCCAAGAAGGGATGGAAAAATCAGAACAGAATTTTTCAATAGATTCAATAATATAAACCATGGTGAATAAAAGAAGAAGGAAGAAAAGCTTACAGGAAGAAAGGAGAGCTATCAACAACGAACGAAAACAAGGATGAACGCACAAGAGAGAAAGAGAGAATAGAAAGCTTGAATGCAGAAAATTGGAAAAGGTAGAAGACGGTATGGTTACCTAAGAAGTTTAAATACTTTACTTTGGGAAGCGGCGAAGAAATGATTACGAAAAAGAAACTATTGTATTACCGGTGGCTAAAAGGACAAAAACTGCACGAAGATCGAAGCGCTTATGAAAATTCAAAAAGGCGGATTCTGCGAATATTGAAGGAAATTCAAATACAAAGAAAATGCTCCTAAAATCCAGGAAAGTCATTTAATATTGCCATATACCGAGAAAGAATGTTCCATACTCCTCAAAGTTCGAAATATGAAACATTGGGGGCTTCTGTTGATACCAAAATTAATATGCTGATATGGACGAATAATATGAAGACACGTGTCAATCTACGTGGTACAATAGCAACGAGGAAGTTCATTTCCCCGACCAACTCATATTCTCTCCGAGCAACGAGGATACACCGAGGAACTTTAGCACTCCGAGGTATTCTAGCGCTCCGAGGAACTCCGGAGCGACGAGCAACTAAGGCGGTCCGAACTGCATCTCGGTCGTATCATTAATGTCCAGATAATCAACAGTTCAAATATTCATTGAATGTTTATCATCTTGACGCACACGCTGCATTAAATGTATTACCCTTTTTATATGTATATCATTTAATGTATCAGCCCTTTCATGTACAGCCTAAGGGCTATAAATACCTTGTATCACTCTCATTCAGAGGGGGGGAATTTCTTGAGAGGACTTGTAATCAAGAATTCCACAAACACTCAATAACATAACAGTGGACGTAGGCTTCATTCCTAGCCGAACCACTTTAAAAATCTTTTGTCTCATTTATTTATCTGTGATTGAATAATTATAGTGATCTAGTTTTTTACATCAACAATCGGCATAGATGTGGTCCTGCCTATCGGCACATGCCAATAGGCAGGGTCTAGAGCTTGCCATTTGGCAGTGTGATTCAGGCTATTTCGGAAATTTGGCTGCCGAGGGCAAACTGTTGGTTAGAATTGTGCATGGGGTAGACTATTGGAAAGGTAATTCATAGACCTTTAAAAGTCCTCTGGATCGCTCTCAGGTTCGAGAGCTGACTTTGGGTTAAATATAGCTCAGAAGCGTTTATCGGTCCATTAGATGGGGAATCGTTCAGATGCAAACGAATCATTTGTCTGCATGGTAAGTCAGAATCACGCACGGGATGGACCGTTAGAAAGAGGTTTTAGTTCCCTTCGAAGATTCATTCAGCTTTGGTCGAACTGAAAAGTTTGACTTTTTGGTCAAATGGAGCATGAGAGTGATCGATGGCTTCTAGGTCAGTACTAGGGGTATGACTTGGGTTTATAGTGATGAGTGGAGGTACTAGGGACCTAAGAAGAGTTAGGGGTAACATAATGGGGTGTCTACAGAGCCCCTCGATATATGAGTGTGGAAAAAATGAGAGCCGTCGAATAGACACCACATGATGCTTTTGAGGGAGTATGACCGATTCAGAGGGTCGAGGCCATTTCTGAGGACCTGAGGGGTGTGCCGGGGATGATGAATTTTGTGGGTCAAAGCCAGATCTGTGGGCTTAAGTGATGAGGGTGACCGATGCTGCAGGTCGAAGGCAATTATGCGAGCTTAGGGGGAAGATCTAATAACCTAGGTCGATTCTGACCTAAGAGTGGTGATGATCGAAGACTGAGTTCAATTCTGACCTAACTCAGGTGATGATCTAAGACCAAGGCAAATTCTGACCTAAGAGTGGTGACGATCGAGGACTGAGGTCAATTCTGGCCTAACTCGAGTGACGATAAAAAACCGAGGTCAATTTTGACCTCAGAATGGTGACGACCGAGGATTAAGGTTAATTATGACCTAACTCAAGTGACGATCCAAGATCGAGGTCAATTCTAACCTAAGAGTGGTGACGATCGAGGACTGAGGTCAATTCTGACCTAACTCAGGTGACGATCCAAGAGCGAGGTCAATTCCGACCTAAGAGTGGTGACGACCGAGGATCGAGGTCAATTCTGACCTAACTTAGGTGACGATCCAAAACCGAGGTTAATTCTGACCTAAAAGTGGTGACGACCGAGGATCGAGGTCAATTCTGACCTAACTCAGGTGATGATCCAAGACCGAGGTCAATTCTAACCTAAGAGTGGTGACGACCGAGGACCGAGGTCAATTCTGACCTAACTTAGGTGAAAATCTAAGACCGAGGTCAATTCTGACCTAAGAGTGGTGATGATCGAGGACCGAGGTCAATTCTGACCTAACTCAGGTGACTATCCAAGACCAAGGTCAATTCTGACCTAAGAGTGGTGACGACCGAGAACCGAGGTCAATTCTGACCTAACTCAGGTGACGATCCAAAACCGAGATTAATTCTGACTAAGAGTGGTGACGACCGATGATTGAGATCAATTCTGACCTAACACAGGCAACGATCCAAGATCGAGGTCAATTCTGACCTAAGAGTGGATAAAGATTGGATTTTGATACTGCTGGAGAAAGTACTTTATGATTTTGATTTGAGCTGGGGAGCTGATAGTTGGGGAAGCTTTTGTTTCTTTAGGAGCCTCGCAGGGGGGGCAACCAATTTTGGTGCTGTAAAAATTCCGTTGGGGAAGTGATCAGGTGATCCTTAGATATCCTCCGGGGCTTTGTCGGGAGGAGATTCACTTGATTTTTTGAAGATTTTGCTAAGAGGGGTTCCGCTTGAGGGAATGCGAAATTTTCCTGGTGAAATTGTTCTGAATCCTTCCTGGGATTTTTTGAGGATTTTTCGGGGCTTTCTGGTATTTTTTGGGAATTTTTATACAAAATTTAAAGGGGGTGCCGATCGGCATAGTATGAGGGGTGCCATTCGGCAGTGGAACAGACTTTTGGACTGCCTCGGGAAGGTAAGGAGTCAGTGCCGATCGGTATGGTGGGGGTTAGTGCCGATCGGCATGGCGCTTGGCATCCTATATAAAGGGGGAGAATCCCTTCATTGTTTGCACAACTTCTTTGCTTTCTCTCTTTCGGCGATTCATCTGCAAACCGTTCTAGCATTTCGATATTCAAGAAATGGTCACTTTTGTGGGCATTGTAGTCCACGGGGAGTGGTTGACCGTTGATGACTAGGCGAATGTGGAGTGGAGGGCCAGGGCGCTTCTTGCTTTAGGGAGTGAGAACTCCTTTGATGCGTTTGAGCCTGTTACGGATGAGTGAACTTTGCTACGGGAGCCATCGCATCATCCCTCTTCGAGAGTGAATCCTGGCAGTTATGTAAGTAACCCGACCTTTGACATTCCTTTCTTTTTGGTGATTTTTCTTTCTTTCTTGACTTCTGATGAGGTTTTTTTCCTTTTTGCTAGTCTGATATTTCTTTAAAGAACATGCGCTCCCTTGGGACGACGGGGCTCAGGGATGTCTAGGAGCATCTCCCACGTGTGGTGCGTTGGGTGGTATCATCAGCGGGTTTTAGGAGGTTGGCATTTGCGCTATATGAGACGCCTCGTTCGATAGCGGTCCTGTACGCTTTGGGGGAGAGGTGGTGGGATACTACCCACACCTTCCATTTGGCTTCGGAGAGATGACAGTGACTCCCATAGATGTGCAGCAGCTATTGGGGCTGGATTGTAATGGAAAGCAAATAGAGGTGGATCGCTCTTTACGGGTGAGACCGGAGGCAGTGCGTGCGGCACTTGGTGATGTAGGGAGGATAGTTTCTAGGGATTCTATTCGGCTGTCTTTGATGAAGGATGTTATGTTAGGCAGGGAGATTTCAGGTGAGGCAGATGGCCCGGTTATTTATTCTGCTGGTGTTGGGAGGTTTCAAGATGGCATTGAGCGGCGATGTCGTCCATTTGTGGTTCTTACCATATCTGAGGATGTTTTCGAACATCCCTTTCTATGATTGGGGGAGTCTGACTTTGGAGACCCTTTACTCATCTCTGGATGCATTCAGCCGGTGCTGCCGCTAGACTTTCACTGGGGCCACATTCCTTCTTGAGGTATTCTTCAGTTTGCGCATTTCTTTTCATTCATTAACATTTTCCTTTCATGCATTCGTATTTTCCTTATGTGTCTCCTTTTGTTTGTGAATTCTTATCTTTGATAGACATGGTTTTATGAGGTGATTGGGTGTAATACCCCACTGATCGCTTTGAAGGATGACACTGTTGGGGACTCCTGCCGATTGTATCAATATCGTAAGTCCAATCGGCAGTCGAAGGGATCTCTCTCTTTGGAGGCGATGCGTAAGGTCTTGAATAACCTGACCAGTGGTAGGGTAAGACTCTTTCCATTTCAGTGTTGGTTTTTTCACCTTCTGATCTTGTATTGATTTATGCCTACATGGAGATTTTTAGTTGGCCTTTTATCCTTGGGGTAGAGCCATTCAGGATGCGGGACGATCGGGGTGAACGGGTAAATGAGGCATTTACTGGCACATGAGTTCGGCCATTCCTGGTATCTCGGGGAGAGGGTGGTTCGCCAGATTGCTGAGGAGGAGGTGGTGGTGCCACCAGCGTAGCCTCCAACGTCTATGAGGTGGGAGCGACTACTGTCGGGGGATGCGAGGATCGCGATGATGATCGATGAGTCCTACTTGTTGCACACTGATACGACTGTGCCGTATGACTATACGGACTTTGTGATGAGCTGGTTGATGGTGCCCAATGTATATGAGGCCCTGCCTTTCCCTCTTATGGGTTCGAGTCGGGCAGTGGGATCTTCCCACAGTGGTGGTGGTCCGATGGCATCTGCGACGGCTGCGACTTCAGAGGTTCCTTTTGTATGGTTGCATATCCCTTCATACAACATCCGACAGGCTGATGGAGGGATAGTGCCTATGCTGCATCATCCTCATGCGATGGATTCGGAGGAGTTGGGTTTGACAGAGGAGGTCCTCCGACCTGCGGTATACCTTTTTATTCCTCTCTTTCTTTCTTTTTTTGTTTTGGTCATCTCTGCTTTGATAATGATTTTGCCTTTTTCTGGCAGCAAGTCCGAGTGTTGACCACTCGGCTTAGAGACATTAGAGACTGGATATCTTCGATGACTGCCCATATTCGGGATGCGGTTCATGTTCCTTCTTACTTGGTGCCATATTGGGCTCGGGTAGTGGTGGTGCATCATCTCGTCGTAGGGGGAAGAGATCACGTCGTAGGGGTGGAAGCTCTTAGAGAGAAAAGTGGGTGAGAGAGAGAGAGAGAGAGAGAGAGAGGGAGAATGTGGGTTCGGGCTGAGTCCCGTTGTTTTTTCTTTTTCTTTTTATTTCCTGAAAAATGATGTAACACAAAAAATAGATAGAAGCAATGCAATGGAGTTTTTTATTATCTTTTATTAATGAATTAATGCATGTGCATGCGCTTTTTACTTTGCTGCTGAGACCGTAAAAAGGATTATTTTTGGAATTTTTTTTGGGAGGAAAGTTTTTAATTAAAAGGGGAAATTATATAAGGAGGAAAAGGGATTTTGAAATTCTGTTGAGAATATCAATTTTTTTTTAGTTTTTTTATTTGACAAAAGAGGAAAAAGGGAAATTTCTAAAAATGGGGGGTTGCCGATTGGCAAGCACCCTGTCCTGCCTATCGGCAGTTCAGTCCAATCCCATCACTTCAAAGCTTTGATTGGTACCCTCTTCAGCCTTTTGTATTTTGTGGGCTAGGATTCCCTTCGATTTATGCAGGCCTTATGTCTCTTATGAAGGTTCTCAAGTATAAAAAGGGGTGAGGGTGGAGTGTTTTCATCACACCTTCTCATTTTTACTTACTTTCCCACTATCTCTTAGCCTTGCAAGATGGCTCTCCCTGGTAGCATTGAGTTTGCTAACTACCTCGAAGCCTTGGATGCAATGTGCTCTTATAATGTCGACTATGATGCTTTCAACATGCATCAAGTATCCTTATTGCGCTATCATCCCATTGATTGGAACACGCTGATGGCGGCGGTACAATTCTGATAGCTCGAAGACCATGTATTCCGCTTTGGGTTGGATGAAGTTTGTCCTACCTATGAGGAATTTTCTATCATGCTGGGTGTAAATGCCAATGTTGCTGCGGCTTTGCCCGAATTTTCACGTTCTCCCTGAGATTTGTTAGCCGGGCTTCTTCATATTTCGCCTTCGGCGGCCAGATCATTGGTTGCTGGAGGAATGATCTCCCTCTCGGCGGTGCTGCAGTCAGTGCATTTACGGGAAGTAGGTGATGCTGGCTATGCTGGAGCCGTTGCTCTGGGCCTGGTTTCAAAATTGTTGCTGGTGACTGGGGAACTGCTGGTGGATCCGCAACTTGTAGCCATTACTTCATGGATGTCATACTATCGCAATCCTGCGGTGGTGATACTGGCGGAGATGGTGAATGGTCTGGATGCCTGGCGAGAAGGTCGTTCTGCCTTTCTGAGGGGTAGCCTCGTGATGCTGTTCATGTGGTTGTCTGAAAGATTTCTCTTGGTGGTCCCTCCAGAATATCCTTTGTCGGCTGTACCCAACTTCTTTTCGCATTACTTCATGCGCATTGGCCTGGATATTGTGAGCTGGGAGAATTGGTTTGTGGAGCATGGGGCTCAGAATTTGTGCTGGTCAGTGCCTTGGTGGGGGCAGTTGCAGCCTGTTCTGGAGCTAGGAGAGTACTCATATGTGCGGCTAGTTGGTCTCACACATACCTCTTTTTATTTCCCTTGGTGGCTTATGTGCCAATTTGTCTTGGCACAGGTCGTGCCACCTCGGGCACTAAATGACTTTTCGGTAGATGTTTTGACCGAGCATCTGCGTCTGTTGCTTGGATCACTATGGGGGAATCGTCATCCATCGATCCGTCCCTCTCAGTCTGTCGGGAGAGTTTGGCATGTGCCTGGAGATTATATGAAGTGGTTATAGAGGAGAGTAGTTATCAAGATGTTGGTAGTGGAGACTGGTCAAAGGTGGTTCGTTTTATTTAACACCATGGAAGGGGGTGTTGTGGTTTTTTCGAAGCTGGCTCGTGCTTATAAGTCCATGGAGTGTTTATGGCACTCTATTCAGGCGGGGGAAAATTGGGGACCCCAGGATGTAGATGATGAGGGGTACAGGCTCCTCTTGTAGCCATGGGTAGGACTTTTGGAGAGTTTATTTGGGAATAAATGTATCGATTTTATTTGGATTTTTATGGCAGTAGGGGGAAGGGAGTTATCCGTTCCTTTGATTATGTAATCAGTGATGTAATTTCTTATTAATGAAATAAGCAAGTTTCTGATCATCCATCTGTGCCTTTCGATGAATTTTGTAATTTTGAATTATCTATTCCGATCACTAAGGCACACATAATCCTTTTGTTCAAGTATTTGTTAGAATGAACTACCGTTCTCGGAGATAATAAAAGAATAGTATTTTGTGAAAAATAAAAGGGTCGTACTCATGTAAGGTGTATGAGCTGCCTACGTACCTCTGGGTTTTTGAAAAGTTTTTATTTTTCTTGAGAAATAGTTTTTTGTTGAGGATTAGGCCCACGTAGTTCTGGGTAGAGGGAAATGAAGAGTTTTATTTTTTATTTTTTTATTTTTATTTTTTTTAAGAATAGATGGGGGATGAGAAGAGTCGTAGCGCACCGAGATTTCAGACTAGGGGTAGAATATCTTGAGACGGTCCAGGTTGACTGGGCGATCCATCTCCTCCCCATCTAGGCCAGTGAGCATGGCGGAACCGCCAGATAAGATTTTCTTCACAATGTAGGGGACGCTCCAATTGGGCTTGAATTTCCCTCTGGGGTCCCAGATGGGTTCTATTATCTCCTTGAGGGCTAAATCCCCTTCCCGAACACTACGTTCCTCGACTTTCTTCTTGAATGATTGCGCTATTCGGCGATGGTACCCCTGTACGTGGTAAAAAGATTTAAATCTCCTTTCATCTAGGAGGGTCAGTTCGTCGAGACGGCTTTGGCACCAGTCTCCTTCACTAACTTTGCTTTCGAGCATGATGCATAGCGAGGATATTTCCAACTCCACAGGTAGGACTGCTTCCATGCCGTAGACCAGAGAGTAAGGGGTAGCCCCAGTAGAGGTTCGGATTGAGGTTCGATAGCCCCAGAGGGCGTAAGGGATCCGGTCGGCCCAATCCTTATAGCTTTCGGTCATTTTGCTGATGATGGCTTTGAGATTCTTATTGGCAACTTCAACTGCACCATTGGTCTGAGGTCGGTAGGGAGAAGATTAGTGTCTCTGAATCCCATACTCGTTGACTACTTCTGTGACTTCTGCTTTGAAGTGCGACCCGTTATCTGACACTAACTCAAGCGGGACCCCATATCGGTAGATGATATTTTTCTTGAGGAATTTAGCCACTTTCTTGGCGCTCAATATTGTGTATGACCCATCTTTAACCCATTTGGTGAAGTAATTAATGGCATCTAGGATGAACTCATGTTCGTTTGAAGCCTTCTGTGTAACCTTCCCTATGATGTCGAAACCCCAGGTGGAGAACGACCAGTATTCGAAGGGTGGTTCGGTATTTCTTGTTGGAATGCTCGGGATACCTTCCATGTTTGAGGAGGCACCATATATCATAGTACCAGCAATCGAATAGTTCAGGGTCTTCAATAGAGACGAGCTCAATATGATAGCAGTGGGTTGGTTTGTCTTATTTTTGAACTAGGAAGGGGGTTATTGTTATTCCTTTGGGCATGTCGACCATAGAGGCCAAGGTAGAGAGAGCATCGGCTAGGTTATTCTTTACTCGAGGTAGGTAATGGAAGGTGATATCTCAGAATCGGGAGGCTAACTCTTCTAAGTGGCCATGGAAGGGTTGGAACTTTTCGTCATTGACTTTCCACTTTCTGTGCACTTAATTGATAATGAGGGCATAATCCCCGTAGACATCAAGGTATTGAATACCTTTCTTGAGAGCAACTTTGAGGCCGACTGTGCATGCCTCATATTCCGTCATGTTGTTAGTGCAAGGGAAATCCAACTTGATGGTGATGGGAGTATGGGAGTCATCAGGGGCGATCAGAAGTATCCCAATGACATATCCCTTTTTATTGGCAGCGCCGTCAAAGAACATTTGCCATCGAAGGTTATCTTGAGCGGTGCAGAGGATATTTTTATCTAGGAATTTGGAGATCCAGACATCTGCTTCTTCTACGGGGTAATCAGCGAGGTAGTCAGAGATGGATCTTCCTTTAATGGCTTTCTGCGTGACGTACACGAAAGCGAACTTGATTAGGAGCATCATCCATCGGTCCATTTGACTGGATAAGGCGGGTTTCTCAAGCAGGTATTTGATGAGATCCATTCAGGATACAAGTTTTATGGGGAAGGCGAGTATGTAGTGTCACAACTTTTGGGTGACCTAGACAAGTGCGATGCACGCCTTTTCCAAAGCAGTGTAGTTAACCTCGTACCCGTTCAATTTGCGACTGGCGTAATAAATGGCTCTTTCTTTGCAGGAGTCTTTAAGGTATTGGGCTAGCAAAGCCCCAGCTGCGACGTCGGTTATGGTTAGGTATAGGAGCAAGGGAGACCAGGATGTGGTGGCATGAGCACTGAAGATTGGGTCAGATATTATTTTATTCGACCAAAAGCTTCTTGGCAGGCCTCATTCCAAATCTTGGTTGAATCCTTTCGGAGGAGCTTAAAGATCGGTTCACAGATGGAGGTTAGATGGCTGATGAACCGACTGATATATTTTAATTTTCCATGAAAACCTCAGACTTATTTCTCTGTTCGGGGCGATGGCATCTCAAGTATGGCCTTCAACTTTGCGAGATCTGCTTCTATCCCCTTCTCACTGACCATGAATCCTAAGATTTTTCCCTTTGTAATGCCGAAGGAACATTTTTGTGGATTAAGTCTCATCTGGTACCGTCGGGGTCGTTCGAAGAACTTCCGGAGAGCGGGAACATGACCTTATCTAGTTTTGGACTTGATAATCATATCATCCACATAAACCTCGACTTCTTTGTGAATCAGATCATGCAGGATGGTTGTGGCAGCTCTTTGGTAGGTAGCCCCAACATTCTTGAGACCAAATGGCATGACGGTGTAGCAAAAGGTTCCCCATGGGGTGATGAATGAGGTTTTTTCTTGGTGGTTTGGGTGCATCTTGATTTGGTTGTATCCAGTAAACCCGTCGACGAATGACTTGAGAGCATGACTGACTGTGTTGTCCACGATCATGTCGATATTGGGTAGTGGAGAATCATCCTTAGGAGAAGCTTTGTTTAAATCTCGATAGTCCACACACATTCAAACCTTCCCTACTGATTTCGGCACAGGTACTATGTTAGCTAGAAATGTGGGATATTCGATCACACGAATGAAGCCCACATTCAACTATTTGACCACCTCTTCTTTGACCTTGAGCGACCATTCGGTGCGGAGTTTTCTCAATTTTTATTTAACCGGCTTGTAATCTGAGAGAGTGGGGATCTCGTGTTGAGCTATTTCAAGATCAATTCCGGGCATATCATTATAGGACCATAGGAAGACATCCATAAATTCCTTTAGCAATTCTTCGAGTTTTGCGCGCTCGTGCTCGTCAAGGGTGGCCCCTATCCTAATCTCGTGCAGTTGGCTACTAGAATCGAGATTAATAACAACAGTCTCTTCTTCATTTACTTGAACGCGGTTATGTTGTTTATTCTTAACCTTATTTAGATCAGTTAAGAATTGTTCATTTGCAAAATCATCATCATCAAAAGTTCGATTAGAATCGAAACAATTAATGTAAGGCATAACAAGATACTCAAAATCTTCATTTATTTCATTGATAGGAAAATCAGCATTTAGAACCTTATGAAAAGAGGTCTCGATTACATTTGAACAAGGATAGACAACAAAAGAATAAATAGGGTAAATCATTGGGGTTAGGGGAGATTTCAAGAGGTAGAACTGTCAGCATGCCATTTAAGGAGGGGTGTATCAGCAGCTTTAATCAGATGGGATGGATCCATTGATGTAGTGCCTGAATGAACCATGCAGAGTGCCAACCCCAGTGTCTGTAAGTTGAAGGAATCTTCAGAATCACTTTCCTCAGTCTCTTCGATATCTTTGATGAGCAGTTGTACTCGGTGTTGGGAACTTTCGGCCCGTAGATAGCTATCTTGGAAAAATATCTCCATTCCAGGCTTCATCTTCTTATTTGTGTGGTCATACCATGGTTCTGGAAAACCATAAAAGGGAAAATCTTTGCCTTCTTTGATGAATCTTCCATTTAAGGAGTCTCCTGTGATAGTCGGGATGCAGTCTAATATTATCTTTGGTCGAGAATGGTGGATCATTCTGATCTCTTGTTCTGATGGTTGATACCCGAAGCCACAAGGAAGGAAAGCTTTCCTCAGTTTGATGGGCTCAAGTATCTCTTGATTCCTTTGCCCTAGCCCCAATCCGGGCATGAAGTGCATGTTTCTGAACATCTGAATCACATTGACATTGCCATGAGGGCCATATTTCGGACAACCCTTTCTTTGAAACCGTCCCCTACCGGGAGTAGGAGTGGCTCAACTCGAAATCCTGATAGGAGCATATCATTTGACCTGTGCTGTATCTCAAGGATTGGACTGTTGGTGCTTGCACCCTCGATATTTTTATCGTCGCCCAAAATGGTGATGACTCTCCCGTCGGCGAAGAACTTCAATTTCTGATGGAGTAAGGAAGACACACCCTTGATACTGTGGACCCAGGATCGTCCGAGCAAACAAGTTGGGATGTGTATAACTTGGAATTCAATAACAGCGTTAATAGGGCCAACCCTTATTAGAAGTTTTATGGATCCCATCACCTCCCAGCGAGTATTATCGTAGGCACATATAGCGGCGGAGGTTGGAGCGACATTTAAGGCGAATCCGTTATCGACAAGAGAGAGTGGCACGGCCTTCCCCATAACTTCTACGGAGATGTTGAGTGCATGATTGTGATTTGGCCTAATTCTGAGGATTTTTTCTTCAGAAAATGATAGCATCCGGGTAGAGGTCAAGGATCTGACCAGATTTACCGCCTCTTCTGGTGTGGTAGAAGGAGGAACTATGGGTCTAGTGAGCAGCTTGATTAAAGCATTTCTGTGCAGCTGAGAAGACATGAAATCCCCCATAGAGTGATTTTAGCTTGAGTTTTCTTTATTTGATCGAGGATTTTGCTCTCCTTGATGGTCATCTCTGGCATAGGAAGGTTTTCAACGCCCTTCCCTTTATCATTTGTTGGTAGTGAGCTTGGAACCTAGTAATGTCTCCCTCATCTAGTCAAATGATTTACTGAAGAAGGGAAGAACATGAATCCCATTTCTTTATCAATCTCAGGTTGTTCTGTCACCCTGTTTATTTCTTCGAGGATTTCTTCAAATGATATCATCCCACATATGTCGACTACTGGGCCAATTCTTCCTGAAGCTTGTTCTTCACTCGAATCTTCAAGTTCTTCCCTCCATCCGGTGGCAACAATTATGTCTTTCCATGTAACGTTAATGCATTCCAAAACTTCAACGGCTTCTTTATAAAGTCTTCCCATTCTGTGGGGATATGTATGGTTGAAGGGACCAAGCGCCCTTGTAGTTTCAAAATGTCAAGTAACCCGGTGATACTACAAATGTTATTGGTTTGCCCGAATAATTCTGCCATAATCAGGACAACATCATCTAGGCTGACATTATCAGTTGGTACCACCCACCTGTCTGAATCTCGGGCCCACTTTCGCGCTTCAAAGAATAGTGTATTGATCCTTTGGCAATCGATGACCATCTGTGAGGGCAATTTCTGCCCGAACTCTAGGAGTTGGTTTAACACCTCTGACAATTCCATATTTCCATTTTCAGAATGGGTATGGACAGCGATGCATGCTCTGAGAAGGAGTGACAGTGCCTGATCAGCGAGGCTAGTAGGGTATAGGAGGAAATATGGAAAAATTTGAAGAGGTTTAGGAGAGTATATGGGTTTGGTTTGAGTTGAGGGATCGAAATTTAGGTTTTCTTCTAAGAAGATGGCATTGGTATGATTTGGGAGTGGATTGTGAGTAGTGTTTGGCTTAGGATTGGCTGGTGGGGTGATGGTACCCCGATCAATGAGATATTGGATTATGTTTCGGAGGTGAAAGCATTGGTCGGTGGTATGGCCAGCAGTTTGGTGAAAGGCGCAATGAGCGTCGGCCTTGAAGTTTCTTGGGAGTGGATTTGGCAATAGACGGGGATCCAAGGGTTTGATGAGGTTTTGGCTTAATAGGGCTTGGTAAATTTTGGAGAGGGGAGCATGGAGATCAGTGTATTCTCTTCGGATGGGGGCAGGTCAGCTTTCTGGTGCCCATGATGTGGTTGGTTGAGAGATGTTGTTGATGGTTGAGACTGTAGCACTGGTAGGCTTGTTATACTTTCTAGGGGTGAATTGTTCAGACACCTTCTCCGGTTCAACTTCTGTTTTAACAAGGCTTTCCTCAATTTATACTCCTGCTTCTCTGAGAGCTCAGAAGTGGGGATAGTATTGTCCTCCCATCATCGCTCGGACATGGGGTAAAAAATTCTTCTTCACTATATTGACCTGTTCTTCCTCAGTTGGCCGATTAGTCATGGTAGCTGCCTGTTCCCTCCATCGGGTTATGAAGTTACTGGCTGATTCCCCAGGGTTCTATTTGAGCATCTCTAAATCACAATGGCCTCAATGTCTTCATTGTATTTATACTGCGACATGAATTCTCGATCTACATCCTCCCAGCTACGGATTCTGGACTCCCCGAGAGACAAAAACCATCGGAGGGCACTATCCTTCAGAGTTTGTTGAAATAATTGGGCCATCACTTCTTCAGAAGCCCCTAGTAGAGTCATGGAATGATGATAACTACGAAGATGAATAATTGGGGGTCCATTTCCTCCGAACTTCTCGATATTTGGCATCTTGAACTTCTCGGGTAACCTCACTTTAGGATAAGGAGACATGTGGGTGTAGTCCATGTAATTTCCAGAGATTTTGACATGGTCTAACCTCTTGGTGAGCATCTTCAGATCCTCTTTGACTTTATTCAACTCCTCCTCTTTTGGATCAGCGACCATAGGCAGGTTAGCCATAGGCTGGGCAATATTTGGCATCAAAAGTTGGGTAGGCGGAGGCCCATTAAGAGGAGGGGCACTTGGAGCGTATTGATATTCTTCATGAACCTAGATAGGCCCGGGTGGACCCATAGCACTAGGGAATAGGGCCTCGGGCTCTTGAGGAATAGGAACCTGGTTTCGTTGCATCTCTCGAACCACAGTTTGGAGGTTGTCAATCTTGGACACGAGCTGAGCTAGGACTCCCGTCAGATCCAGCTGTATGACTGGTACTTGGTCTGTATTCTCCATGGAAGCGGATGGATTTGAGACTCGGAAGAAGTAGTAGAGGAACGGATGAAACTTCAGGGTGATTTGACTAAAGATTGAAGCCAAGAGGGAGCCAGGCCAAGGGCTTGCGATTGACCTGAGAAGGCGTAGAATGGGATTTCATTTTTGAGAAAAAGGGAAGACACTATTTTTGGATTTGTGATAAAGAAGGGAGTAGTGTTTTTGGATTTTTGATAAAGAAGGGAGAAATGTTTTTGGATATGGAACTCAGCATGATTATTATGATTATTATGTTCTCACTTGTATTTAATTCTCCTAAATGCAATGCTGGACGGGATCCGAACCTGGAAAAGTGGGGTTTTTAATATATGCAAAGCTACGGCTCGATTTGTAACTAGGCTCACGGACAGGGTCCCATTTTAAAAATGCGTGAAAATTTGGGCGACAGGCTGACCCAGAATTTCGGCAGAGTTTCGGGTTAAAACCGGAAATCTAAAGTGCGTGTCCTAGGTTTGACACCTATATGCGGGTATGCAGTTGGTTGGGTGAATCGAAATGGGTTCCCCCCTTTGGTGTGACTTCCACGATATACGTCTTGCTCTTGCGGGTAATTGGTACGTGTGGACAAGCCATTTGATATAACTGAGTGTACGTGAATTGCCTCACTATATACCTCATGGGGATAGTACGCGTGAGAGCGAATTCGATATACACGGCGTACGTGAATGAATTCACTGCGATATACCTCCCGTCATAACTTCGGTCAAGCGGTACGAAGCGGGGGAACCGTTCGATATACGTCGAAGGTACTTGACCAATGGAATGTAAGAGTCATATCCCTTAGGATAACTGCGCCCTACTGGACCAGCGCCCATCACGAAGTGACCCTCCAATTATTGGGTAAAATTTGGTCAATAACAATGCTCTTTGGTGATGTCGTGTGAATCATGCATGATTCTCTTATCAGTATCTTATGATGAGAATGCTTTTCTTGATTATGCCAAACAGGGATCAAAGTACAAGTACCCAAGGTATACCAAGTATGGATGGGTGATGCGTGCAACATGTGGATATATGTGATCCTAGGTGCATGTGGTGTGAAGTGTACATGGAAAATTTTCTACAAGTGTGTGAACAGAATCATAAGCATGGGATGCACATGGAAACGGGGAACATGCAGATATGGGGGAAAATATAAACAAATATAACATCCATGTAAATAGAGTTAAGCCCTCAAAACATATATATAATCCCCAGCAGAGTCGTCACTGTGGCTATCCCCCATCCTCGCCTGCGGGCTGGCGCATGAAGGGAGGATCCTTCGGGTCCCACAGGTCCCTCTGGGGAGTGCTTCATCCGGCGTCGTTTGAGATGAGGTGTAAAAATGTAGAGAGATTCAGAGTCGCCATTCTATTTTACTCAAAACAGACAAAAGAAAAAGGGGAAGCCATCCCGAAGGATGGCATCCAAAGACATACTAGTTCATGCAAAACTAAAATGATTCGAGAAGTGTTCGGAGGCTAAGTTACGAAATGAGAAGGTGTTAGGCACCCATTCTGCCCTTTCAGTCTCTCATGGATGTTTGATATTTTCCTTTATTTTCCCCGTGATATGTGTGCATGTGTATATATATGGTGGAGATGGGAATCCTCGACTTATATCATGGAAGAGATAAAGCGAGTCATCTGTAGGAACATACAAAAATAATATTAAAAAATAAGATTTATGCGATTACTCTTACATTGATCGTTATAAGGGAACGATAACGCATATGGAGTAATACGTCACTAAGAACAAGTATATAGAATATAAGAAAATTGGATTTAGAGAAGATAGAAAATGAGAGAGAAAGTGAGAATAGGACTCGAGCCTCGGGTTTTACCCCGAGACGCCTACACAGCCTATAAAGGCATCAAAGTCCACGTAGTTTGCATACAAAACGAGGGGTGGGGTTTATCCCATAAATCCAAATGAGGGATCTCTTATTTGTGAGTGTGTGTAGAAAAAGTGTTTTAGTTGTGAGAACAGTGTGAGAAAAGTATGAGACTCCCTATTTGGAATTTATGAGAAAACCCTATTTTTCTTGTTTTTTGGGGTTTTATTTATATGAAAATAAAAGTTGTGCAATAATACTAAATATAAAGTATATTAGGATATGTGAGATGAGATAATAAAAGTGCTAAGTACTAAAACAAGTTATTGAGAGTTTAGGAGAATTTACGAGAAAGTTGAGAAAGTTGTACCTTCTTAAAGATCTTGAGCTTGATCATGAATGTTGGAGAGCAGCCCTTGCACTTGGATGATGATGGAGAGTGACTAATTCACCAAGTTTGATGAAAAGGATGATGAAAAGTGAAAGTTAGAAAGGGATTTGGATGTTGAAATCGCGCTGTCTTCGAGAGAGGTTTTTGGGATTCGTTGAGAGCGATTGTTATCAGATATGGGCTCCTCTTACAAATGAGGTGAAGGCATCCTTTTATAGGCCCAGGTCACTATCGATCGGAATAGACCTGGTCCTGCCTATCAGCAACTGCTAATAGGCAGGGTCTAGAACCTGCCATTTGGGAGTGTGTTTCAGGCTTTTTCAGAAATTTGGCTACCGAGGGCAAACCGTTGGTCAGAATCGCGCACGGCGTAGACCGTTGGAAAGGTAATTCAGAGACCTTTGAAAGTCTTCAGACCGCTCCCGGGTTTGAGAGTTGACTTTGGGTAAAATATATATCATAAGCGTTTGTCGGTCCATTGGACTGGGAATCTTTCGGACGTAAATGGATCGTTCGTCCGCACAGTGAGTCGAAATTGCACACGAGACAGACCGTTGGAAAGGGATTTCAGTGCCCTTCAAAGATTCATTCAACTTTGGTCGAACTGAAGAGTTTGACTTTTTGGTCAAACGGAGCCTGGGAGTGCTCGATGGCTTCTAGGTCAGTACTCGGGGTATGACCTGGGTTTGTAGTGATGATAGGAGGTACTAGGGACCTAAGGAGAGTTAGGGGGTAACAAAATGGGGTGTCTACAATTACATTGATGTCATCAATGGTAACAACATGATTATTATTCATGTGTTATCTTTGTTACTAATGGTTGATATGATAACCCTATGTTTTCGAAATAGTTTGCACGCTTTAGGTCTATGTAGCATACAATCCATGATCTTCCATCTCCAAAAATTGGTGATGTCGCTTGGAAGAAAATTATTCGTCGTGCCACATGGGAAATCGGTGTTATCACTAAGATAATTGATGACATAACACATCATGAAAATAAGATACATGTATCATTTGTTGAATTGAATGTAATATGTCGGTGTGTGTGTACACACACACACACTCACTAGATTATAAGGATAAAAAATGCTTTAATCTCGTTGTTAGTATAAATACAATAAATGTTTGTGGTAATGCAAATAAGGATATGCACTATTCAACACTTAGAAGAAGTAAAATGACAATGCAAAGTCGCTTGCGTACATGCCCATCATCATTAGCATACAAGTTACAAAAAATCTCAAATCGCATGAACTATGCTCATGGCTAGAGTGCTCACTCAAGATACAATCTTCATCTCCAAAAGTTAATCTGAATAATCCAATCTTAGTGGCATAAGGGGGAACCTGACATATCTAATTACATCTCAACGAAACTTAAATGACTCAATCATGTCTAGAACCTAAAAGAAAATGTGTGTATAATCATGAGTAATATGACCTAATGAGAAATAACTTTTTCTCTAAACCCATATCTAAGTGCACCAACAACAATCAATAATATAAACAATTGAACTTGTATTGAAAAACTAAGATAGTGATATAATATGATCATATAAATAATAATATAATTTCCACACTACCAATTTTCTACGATACTTAGGCCTCTAGTATCCACATGAAAAATAAAATAACACAATATAATAGACATGTACACTAGTAACTTCTAGTATGTATTTTCTTTCAGCCACAACACATTTTCCAACATATATATGCGTATACCTATACCTACCTGCAACTTCTAGTACTATAGACTATATTAGTGCACTAATTGTAGGAATATATCAATCCTGATCGACTCAACTTGTACCTCAAGTTCAAGAACAACAACTATTAATGTTAATATAATTACAACTTGATATAATGGCATCGATCTTGGGTGTAGCCAACTTCCATATACTATTTCAACTTACTTGAATAAAATTAAGTACATAAGTATTTATCATGAGAGTAAACATACTTTTCAACTAAATCACAATATAGACACGAATTTACTCATCATAAGAAATTAACTTGAACATATTAAATCATTTTATTATCAAATAAATAACATTTTAAATTTATTTAAGTCTCACTTTTACCCAAAATTCAAAATTTTGAGCTGAGATAGAAAATTAATTTATTTGTATAGAGTTTTGGGGTTAAAATAATAACATTTTTTTTTTACATAAAAGTGTTATTTAAGAAATCACCCTTTTTAGTTTAAAACTTCCAACAACACATTTGTAAGGACATGTTTTTATAAATGTCGTTGTCATTTAGTATGTCGTATACTGCTACAACCGTCGAAGAATGTTGAGGATCACATATACAACCAAACGTATTCGAATATCAAGTTTCTTCAACAATCAAGACCCCACAAGATGAATTTGGTAAAGGTCATGGTTTTAATCCTTAGCATTTCACTTAGAATATTGGGATATTTTTCCTAAAAAAAATTCTAAGTGTTGAAGTGGAGTTTTAAAGTTTGCATTAAAATTTATTTTTTGAAGTTTTAAGGCGTTGCAATTTTTGGGAAAAGAAAAAGAAAAAGAAAAATATTCTTTAAAAGGCTCGTTCAAGTGGCATCCCCTATCGTTCAAATGACACGCTATCTCGGATGAAGTTCGTTCGAGCGATGCGTGTAACTGTTCCAATGAGATTCGGTTTCGTTCGAGCGACCTACCACATTAATGTTTTTATAAATAGCATGTAAAACGAGGCATTTTTCAGAAGAAGTCTTTTCATTTTTCATTGTGCAAATAGTGCAAATCGGCATAATAATTTTAGCTTCTTCATTTAGGGCTTTAACCCTTGTTTTTTCACTTCACAAAATCCCAATTGTTCATGTGAATTGTTTTGGGAGTTTGAGAACACACTTTACTAGTGTTCAAACATTTGTGGAGATAAAATCTACATCATATGGTTGAGTGTCATTGAGGAGCGCTCGAGGGTGCTTCTTTGATGAAGAATGGACTGCGGTTCGTGTGGTGTCACTGCGTGTGAACCATTGTTGACTCTAGACTGCATGAGTATGTAGGGTTGCTGAAGTAATCTTCTTGCAGATTTCATTGTAATTGTATATTGCGATTTAGTTATAGTGAAATAAAAGGTTTTACCCTTCGGGGGTTTTTCCTGAATTCTGCGAGTTAGCATATTTGTGTTTGTTGGTTTGACACACGCACACACAAAGATTTTTTTATTAAGGGCTGAATTAATTTGATCCAAAAAGTTGACGCTAATTAAATAAGTTTGTAGTTGAAATTTGTGCATTTATTTAAATTAGTATCGCAAATGGCGAATTAGAATTTACTAATTGCTATCAGATCTTATTTAAAGCGATATACCATTCTTAAATTAGTATCAGAGCAGGTTACACTAACTTATCGCATATTCCTATTTTTTGCAAAATTGTGTGATATTGATTTTTTTTGAAAAATCTATTTTGTAAAAAATTTGTCGCAATGTTTCCAAATGAAAAATTATATAACTGGTTGCCAATTTTTAACGGGTTTAATTATGCTTACTGGAATGCCCGCATGAAATCCCATTTAAAAGAAATCGATGAGTGAGTTTGGTTTATTTGTGAAAGAGGATGGATTCCTCCCACTGTCACCACAAATAATGTCACAAACTAAAAATATGTGCCAGACTGGACTGATGATGAGTTTAGGTGGAGCACTTATGATTCACAAGGCCTTAGTGCAATTTTTGGATACGTCACCCCTGACGAGTTCCAAAGTATTATGACGTGCACTACGTCTAAAAAAGCGTGGGATGTTTTGCAACTCACCACAAGGGCACTAACGCGGTCAAAGAGTCTAAGATTTAAAATTTGACCAATCAATTTGAGACGATCACCATGCATAAATTGAGTGTTTTGACGAGTTTTATGCACATTTGTCTGATAATGTCAACATTAGTTTTAATCTTGATGAGCCTATACCCGATGCACGAGTGGTTAAAAAGATTTTAAGATCACTATCAAAACGTTTTATCCTGAAGGGAACTATTTTGAATACCTTAGGAAATTTGAGTCGTTTAAAATTAGAAGAGTTGGTAGGAGACCTATAGATGTATGAAATTGACGCATTCCCGGACATTATCAAACCTAAGGATAGAGGGATAGCAATTAAAGCCCAGTCTAATAAGAAAATAAAATTGAGTTTTTATGAGTCCAAGTCTGAGGACGAGTCTGCTTTTGATATGGCCCTACTTGTAAATAATTTTTTAAAAAATATCTTAAGTTTTCGAAACAAAATTCTTCCAATAAAAAGTTTTCTAAGAAAAAGATAAGGCTAAAGAAAGTGGTGAGAAAGAGAAAGAGGGTGAGGTTGATTTAGAAAGCGTGACATGTTTCGAGTGTGAGGGAAAAGGGCATAAGTCGTTTGAGTGTCCCAATAGACTTAGGGGAGAGTTTCCCAAGAGACTTAGTGGGGATGATGTGAAAGATTTCGGAGATGAGTATTCATAAGGAAAGTTTGTTGACTTTTTATCTAGTCACGAGAGCACATCCATTTTGTCCCATAATGAGTGTGTACACGAGATCGACGATGATAAGTCGAGTATTTCTAGTGAGGTTGATAGTGAGATCAAGATCGCGTTTAGATATTTTTATGCCGAGACCTTGAAAACAAAAAAAATTTCTAACGAATTAGGTCTTAGGGTGAGAGATTTGGAGAAAGATAAAGAAGTTTTAATGATGGAAAAGTGTGACTTGACTGACACGTTATCTAGTATGATGACACGTGTATCCAACTAGAGAGTGATATATAACATGCCCAGGAGGTCAAAGTCCCTTTAGAGAATGCTTCTAAGAAGGAAGGAAATATGGTTCTTAATCCAATTTTGGGTAGTTGTGAGAGTTTAGGAATATTTCATGATGGTGCATTCACTTCACTTGTTGCACCCGAGCCGGTTCCCGATTTAGTGTTTGATTCACATTGCTCTCAACTCAACCCACCTAGGCGTCCCGTACCTATTAGGAGATCCCATATGAGATGTTTGAGAGAGGTGTACCTAGGCCTGTTTATGTTTTCACACACTGCAAGAAGATATGACACCTTAATGTAACAACCCAGGTTTTTGGAGCTACTATTTTATACTACTTTGCCTGATGGGCTAATTTTATAAAATAGGGGATGTTGGAGTAAATATTTTTCCCGTGATACTTAGGGATAATATTTACTATGTTTTGTCTATTTACCGTTATGAGAAGGTATATAGCGTTATATAGTGTATTATTGCTGATGATGCTAAGAATTAGCACCACCAGGTGAGGTGTTTCCAAGCTCGATATATCAATAACAATAGTAGCACAGCTATAAAAAGAGATAAGAGAAGGAGGTGAGGATATGAGGAATCAACACCGGAATATGAGTGGTTCAGCCAATCTGGCCTACGTCCACTGTGAGTGTGTGAGTAATATCACTGAACAAAGGCACTAATGGCCATAGGTACAATTCACTCAAGCTCTCTCTCTCTCTACTGTATATTTAGACAGAGTTTTAGCTAGGGTTTTAATAGCAGGATCCTTTTTCAAGGTAGGGGATGATCCCTATATATAGTGCCTAGGGGGCGTAATGTACCCCCCATGCATGCAATGAGCATGTGTGTGGTATCCTCACCAATGTGGGAATGCCATTTGTCACTGTCACATGTAAGCAATGATGATGAAATATTCTCCCACGTGTGGAGAATAATCTTGTTACAACTGATTTGTGCCCAGGTGTCCTTATCCAAATGTCAACAGATGCTCGACAGTCATGTTGGTGAATGACCTCGGCCTGGGAGAGGCCGAGCTGTAAAGGCTTGATGTCCGTTCAATCCGAGTAATGTCATAAGGAGTCTCGGCCTGACCTCAGCCGAGACATTACGCTAGGTCGGCCCCAGCCGAGGTTGGGCGTATACATTCTGATGATTATTAATGCTTCTCGTCACCTCGGCCAAGGTCGAGGTAGGATTAGTTCCATGTTGAAGATGATCAGGGCTCCTTGTCACCTCGGCCTACTATTGGCCGAGGTTGCAATTCCCAGACACTTGAGGTTGCTATTCCCAGACGTAGCGTCCATGGAAGTGAATATGGTAGTGTCGGCCTGGGCCGAGGTAGGTCTGGCCGAGGGATGATATCGCGGGCCCTGCCCCTCATAGGGTTGATCAATGTCTTGGCTATCATCTTGGCCGAGGTAGGTATCTCTGGGCCGAGGTTATACTTGGGCATATCAATCACCCCCAGCCCTTAGTCATATGCGAGAGCAAGTGGCTAGGGGATTGCTTCACCTCCGAGGCCTGTTCGTCCCAAGGCTAACACCTGCATGACACCCGTCCCAGGCTAAGGCGTGCCCACTTGGCTTACGTGCGCTGTCAGTTGTCCCTTGGGTTTCCCAAGGCAATGATGGGCCTTGGGAAGTGTGTCCAAGTATTTAAGGGTTTAAACCCTTTCTCTCTCTTTCTTCTTCCTCATTTCTTTCCCGCGCACTGTTCTAGCGAACTCTTCTTTCTCCAAAGCTTCTTCACTCAATCTCTCTTTCTGCAGAGGATTTCATCGAGTTTCTTACGAGTTCTTCTTCGTTTCATCCATCAATTCATCTCCAGGTACTTATCCCTTTCCATTTCCTTTGTTTTTGGCATTTGGTTTGAATTTTCCAGCGAGATTTTGAGCTTTCCGGCAGTTCCTTGAGTTTTTCGGCGAGTTAGGTTTTCTTGAAAACTTCTTAGTTTGATCTTTATCCTTTTATATTTTACAAGCCAAACGTGTTTGTAGCTTTAGATATTTCCTAAGTTTAGGGTCGTCCAAGGTTTTGGGTCGTCCTTTGATGCTCATACCCTTGTACCAGCTTCTTGAGGACTTCCCCTCTCTTAGAGAGAAGACCTTAGAAAAAATTAGGCAAATAGAGAGAGCTCAGGAAGAAGCTCGTAGGTCTCAGGAGTTCCCTATTAGACCTTTCTTTCCCCCACCTCTGAAGGTGGTATATCCTGATCATCCTGAGAACTTTTATCAAACAGACGTCTCTGTCAACCGTTTGCCGATGTCTGAGTCTGAGTCCTCCACCTCAGACCCCATGTCTGTGGACTCTTTCCAGGAAGCCATGGACTTTACACCTCGGCCTGGTCATGCCCCTGACCAGGCCGAGGTCTCCAGCCGAGCCTCGTCTCAGAATGGTTCAAGCACCTCAAATTCTTCTTCAGAGGTTGAACTTTTTGTGCCAAGTGTGGCTGTGCCACCCATTCTAGATACCATCCCTCTGTCGGTCGTTACCGGGGCCGAGTTTGCTCAGAGGTTCCTTGGTCACCCGTCTGCTCCAGTCGACGTTGAGCTTGACGACGATGATGAGGATGCCGAAAGTGATGTTGACGTCTCTGAGGCGGACGAGTATGAGAGCACAGTCACTGAGGTGGATCTGTTGCACTTCAGATACTTATACTCCATCAGTCCCTCAATCAACTTAAGGAGACCTCTGAGGGAAGAGAGGGCCTACCACGGCCGAGATGGAGAAATCTGCTTGTATGAGAAGATATTTAAGTTAGGGTTTCGTCTACCCATTCATACCGTCATCAGGTCTATTCTTTCCTTTATCAACTTGGCCCCCTCGCAGCTCTCTCCCAATGCTTGGAGATTCATTATTGGATCCATCATCCTGTGGAGGGCTGTCCACCACTCTGACCTTCCAGTTCAGGTCTTTGCTGGTTGTTATGTCCCTACGTCGGCCAAAAACCATCCGAGCTACTATCACTTCGTGGCTCGGAGGCCTGAGAAGAAGATGCTTTAGGTCACTCAGACCTCGAATCACAACTGGAAGCCCCGGTATTTTTTCGCCTCAGGGCCATGGGAATTTGGCTCATCTGTTCCCTCTTCCACTTTTGAGCCGAGGATACCCCTCAGATGGGGTAAGGTCACCATGTCTTCCAGGGCCGATCCTGGCCTAAGTCTTCAGAACGGCAAAAAGGTGAAGGCCCTACAAGACCAAGAGGCACATGGTCTGTTTGTCAAGTTCGAACATCTGCTGACCCCCCAGTATATCTCGGGGACGAGCCTAGGTGGAAGTCCCCTTGTTGACTTTGGTAAGGATTTTTTTTTTGTTCCAAGTCTAACCTATGATCATTCATGTTTGATTTCTGACTCTTATCTTTTCACTTTTGCAGAGAGACCTCCAGGTGTCCCGGACGAATTGTGGGAGATGGCAGCTCCAAGTTTGGCTAGACTTGCAAAGAGGACTGGTTTGAACGCTCCTCCTCCAGCTCCCTTAACATCTAAGTCCAAGAAGAGGGACCCTGAGGTCCCGGCTTCTGAGGATCAGAGGCCGACCTCAAGACAAAAGAGGGCCTCAGACGCTACGATCCCCATCTCAGCCGACACCCTGTCGGCTCGTCTGGACCAGCTGAAACTTATCGATAGCGTGGTCGGCCACAGCATACAGGCCATGGACGCACTTGCCAACATGATGACCGAGGCCGACAAGCATTTTTACAGGGCCATGGAAACCCCTATGATGGTTGAATTCGGCCTTCACAGAGTCGTCCAGGTATAAATTGTTCCTGTCGGAATTTTATAAGTGCAACGTCTGATTTTTCTCTCACCTAACCTTTTCATTTACTGTGCAGGGTGCGACTGCCATGTACCAGCTATCTAACTGGGCCATAAGGAAATTTCCTCTTATTCAGAAGGGGCAGGATGCTGAGAAGGTCGAGAGCACCCTGAAGGCCGAGGTTGACCGTCTGAGGTCTGAGTTACAGAATGCCGAGAATAAGGCCCAGACCTCTGAAAATAAGGCTCAGGGTTTGGAAAAAGATATCTCTGCGCTCGTCCAAAGCCACGCCCAGGCCCTGAAGGATAACGATGACGCTCTGCAGAGGAAGGTCAACGCGGCTGTGAAGGCTGCCCTTGCAGATGCCTTAGAGAGAATAATTTTTGACTACAAAGTCTCTGAGGAGTTTGTAGGTTTTGGTTTTGAGTACCTCGAAAGAGGTATCAAAGCCACTTCCAGATGGGCCGAGGTCAGAGAGAAGGAGGTTGGCACTATAAAGGCCTCCAACTTTGTGGGCCTCGTCTTCACCGAACCTCAGTTTGCCCAGGCACTGCAAGAGATAGAAGACGAGGCTGCTGCCCCTGGTCAGACTGCTACTCTGGAAGGGACTGATCTTGGAGGGATTGACCCTGCTGACGATGTGGCTGAGGTGACCAATGCTGATCAGGTCAACCCAGCCGAGACTGTTAATGCTCCCCCCTCAGACCTTTAACTTGCAACAAATTTTTGTTTTGTAAATTGTAATTGAACTTGATTTGTAACCGTCCTGAATGTTATGTAATATCTTCTTTTTACTGAATGCCAATCTTCTTTTATTTTGACCTCTGAATGCTATATAATATCTGAATGCTATATGACCTTTTAATGCTAAGAGGTTAGCCTCATAATAAGTGTCACCAAATTAATGATGTTGAGGGTCTGAGGTCATCTAACCCAGGTGTCTGAGCTCAGACCTCGTCACCACCGAGTGATGTTATGAGGGTCTGAGGTCATCACCTAAGAGGTTAGCCTCATAATAAATATCACCAAATTAATGATGTTAAGGGTCTGAGGTCATCTAACCCAGGTGTCTGAGCCTCATACCTCTTCACCACCGAGTGATGTTATGAGGGTCTGAGGTCATCACCTAAGAGGTTAACCTCATAATAAATATCACCAAATTAATGATGTTAAGAGTCTGAGGTCACCTAACCCAGGTGTCTGAGCTCAGACCTCATCTCCACCGAGTGATGTTATGAGGGTCTGAGGTCGTCACCTAAGAGGTTAGCCTCATAATAAGTGTCACCAAATTAATGATGTTAAGGGTCTGAGGTCATCTAACCCAGGTGTCTGAGCTCAGACCTCGTCACCACCGAGTGATGTTATGAGGGTCTGAGGTCATCACCTAAGAGGTTAGCCTCATAATAAATATCACCAAATTAATGATGTTAAGAGTCTAAGGTCACCTAACCCAGGTGTCTGAGCTCAGACCTCGTCACCACCGAGTGATGTTATGAGGGTCTGAGGTCGTCACCTAAGAGGTTAGCCTCATAATAAGTGTCACCAAATTAATGATGTTAAGAGTCTGAGGTCACCTAACCCAGGTGTCTGAGCTCAGACCTCGTCACCATCGAGTGATGTTATGAGGGTCTGAGGTCGTCACCTAAGAGGTTAGCCTCATAATAAGTGTCACCAAATTAATGATGTTAAGGGTCTGAGGTCATCTAACCCAGGTGTCTGAGCTCAGACCTCGTCACCACCGAGTGATGTTATGAGGGTCTGAGGTCATCACCTAAGAGGTTAGCCTCATAATAAATATCACCAAATTAATGATGTCAAGGGTCTGAGGTCCTCTAACCCAGATGTCTGAGCTCAGACCTCGTCACCACCGAGTGATGTTATGAGGGTCTGAGGACATCACCTAAGAGGTTAGCCTCATAATAAACTTTTGGTCTTAAAGAACGAAACAAGAACTTGATATGGAAACTGATCTTTATTAATAACCTCATCTTAGTAAGATAGTACATTTTCATAAAATTCTATACATCATATGTAATATCTCTTGAGATGGTCAGCATTCCACGAGTTAGTGAAAGGTTCTCCTTCTAGGTTTTCTAGCCTGTAAGTGCCAGGCACAACCTCTTTCGTCACCTTGTAGGGGCCATGCCAGTTTGGGTGTAGCTTGTTTGCCTTCTGTAGTGTTTTCTTTAGGACTAGGTCTCCTACTGCAATGGGTCTTGACTTCACCCTCTGGTTGTAGAATTTTGCTGCCCTCTGCTGGTAGGCTGCTTTTCTGACCTCTGCGTCTTCCCTTTATTTCTTCGATGAGATCCAGGTCTAGCCTTCTCTTCTCCCCATTGCTGTCAGGGTCGTAGGTCTAAATCCGATGAGTTGGCAGTCCTACCTCCGTTGGTATGACTGCCTCTGAGCCATGTGCCAGCATGAATGGGGTTTCTCCTGTGGGTGTCCTTGCCGTAGTTCTGTAAGCCCATAACACAGCGTAGACCTCTTCTATCCATCTCCCCTTCGCGTCTTCTAGCCTCTTCTTAATTCCATCCAAGATGGTTCTGTTCGTGACCTCGGTCTGGGCATTTGCTTGAGGTCGACCAGGAGATGAGAAGAACTGTCTGATCCCCACACTTTAGCAATACTTCTCCCAGCAGGCGTTCTTGAACTGGGTCCCATTGTCCGAGATGAGCGTGTTCGGGAGGCCATATCTACATATGATGTTCTTCCAGATGAACTGGAAGGTCTTCTGCTCTGTAATGGTTATCATCGGCTCTGCCTCTACCCATTTTGAAAAGTAGCCAATGGAAACTATCAAGAATCTATAGTTGTTGACAGCTCTTGGCAAAGGTCCTACTAAGTCAATTCCCCATACCGTAAATGGCCATGGAGAAGAGATCGACGTCATAGGCTGATGAGGTTGGTGAGGGATGGTGGCGAACCTTTGACATTTGTCGCACCTCTTCACATAATCTGCTGCGTCCTTAGACAGGGTAGGCCACTAGTATCCCTGAGTGATGATCCTCTTGGCTAAGGGTCTTCCCCCAATGTGGCTAGAGCAAGAACCCTCATGAACCTCCCTTAAGACCTGGGGTACTTCCGCAGGGTGCACACATCTGAGGAGAGGCAGTAGAAACCCCTTTTTGTACAAGACGTCTCCTACCAATGAGAACTTTGCAGCCCTGTATCTCAACTTTCTTCTTTCCATCCTGGACTCAGGTAGCTCCCCCTCTCTTAGGTATCTGACGAGCGGGTCAATCCATGAGTCTCCCAGGTTCACATTGTGATAAGGGCTACACACCTCGTCCTCCTCGATGCTTGCTTTTCCTAAGACCTCGATTGGAATGGTCCTTCCCAAATCTGTCTTCATTGCTGAGGCCAGTCTTGCCAATACATCAGCATGGTTGTTGCTCAGCCGAGGCACTCTCTTTAGCTTTGCTTTTTCAAAATACTCTAGCAATCCTCTTACCTTCTTTAGGTATTTGGCCATCCTTTTGTTTTTGGCCTCGTATGCCCCCAGCACTTGATTGACAACCAACCTCGAGTCGCTGTGGAGTAGGAGCCGCTTTACTCGAAGAGTTGTTGCTAATAAGAGACCTGCTATCATGGCCTCATACTCAGACTCGTTGTTGGAGGCCTTGAAGTTGAATCTCAAGGCATACTCAATGTTGGCGCCATCTAGAGTCGAGATTACTAGCCCCGCGCCGCTTCCATTGTCACAAGAAGAGCCATCAACGAAGAGGCTCCATACGTCTGCATCTGATGAGAAGACCCCTTCTCTCATAACCCCCTTTTCGAAGAGGTACTGATCCTCTTCATTTTCTTCTACTCTGCTCCGAGCTTGGCCTGGGGCAACCTCTTCTCGGCCTCAGAAGACGTACGGGGCAGTCTCTTCCGAATCTCGGAAGACACTTCGGTTCATCTCTTCGCCACCATCCAAGCCCTTCTCTATCTCGATCTCTTCCCAAGTGAATTCTGCGACAAAGTCTGCCAGGGCCTGCCCCTTGATGGCTGTCCTGGGCTAGTAGGTAAGATCATACTCTCCTAGCTCGATGGCACAGGTCATCAATCTTCCGGACTTCTCAGGCTTGTGCAGAATCTGTCGTAGTGGTGAGTCGGTGAGGACTACCATGGAGTGAGCTTGGAAGTAAGGCTTCATCTTCCTAGAGGCGTGTATCAGGGCATAAGCCAACTTCTCCATCCGGGGATAATTTTATTCAGACCCTTGAAGGGCCTTACTGTTGAAGTATATAGGCCTCTGGATTCCAACCTCTTCCCATACGATGGCTGCGCTGATGGCTGACTCAGATACTGCCAGATACACAAACAACCTCTCCCCCGTGATGGGCCGAGACAGCAATAATGGAGATCCCAAGTAAGACTTGAGTTGGTCAAAAGCCTTTTCACACCCTTCGTCCCACTGGAAGGCCTTTCTTAGAATTTTAAAGAACGGAAGACACTTGTCCGTTGCCCTGGAAACAAACCTGTTAAGGGCAGCCACTCTTCCGGTGAGTCTCTGGACATCCTTGATACTCCTAGGAGTCTTCATATCGAGCAAGGCCTTGATCTTTTCTGGGTTTTCTTCAATCCCCCTTTGATTAACGATGAACCCCAAGAACTTCTCGGCTCCTACCCCGAAGACACACTTTGCTGGGTTGAGCTTCATCCTGTACGAGTCCATGACATCAAAGGTCTTCTCAAGGTATGCTACGTGAGTACATGCTTTCAGGCTCTTCGTTAGCATATCATCCACATACACCTCCATGGTCTTACCTATCTGCTCTTCAAACATCTTATTGACAAGACGTTGATATGTTGCCCCCGCATTTTTCAGACCAAATGGCATTACCTTGTAACAGTACGTCCCTTTATCAGTAATGAAGGTTGTCTTCTCAGAGTCTTCGGTATCCATGAAGATTTGGTTATAGCCTGAATAAGCATCCATGAAACTCATAAGCTCGTTCCCTGCCGTTGCATCCACCATCTGGTCTATCCTAGGTAAGGGATAGCTGTCTTTCGGGGAAGACCTATTCAGGTTTGTGAAATCTACACACATCCGCCACTTTCCATTGGCCTTAGGCACGATGACTGCATTTGAGAGCCACTCTGGATAAGTAACCTCTCTCATGAACTCGGCCTCTTCCAACTTCTTCACCTCTTCCCGGATGACCTCATACTTCTCTCTGGAGTAGACTCTTCGCCTCTGTTTAATAGGCCTAGCATCTCTGTCTACGTTGAGCTTGTGGGTCATGATCTCGGGGTCGATACCAGGCATGTCTGCATGACTCCACGCGAAGACGCGTTGCCTCCTCCTAAGGAAGTTTATCAGCTCTTCCTTAATCCCTTGCTCCAGGGCTTTGTCGACCTGGACGGTTTTTTTCGGCTCTTCCTCATTGAGGACGATGGATTCTACCTCTTTCGCGGGCTCGCCCTTCTTCAATTTTGTTTCGTCTCTAGGATCAAGAGTGTTAATGCTGTAAGTGGCGGTTGCTCTCTTATGGGCCTCTCGCTCTTCGGCCGAGTTGAAATAACACTCCCGCGCCGTGGTCTGGTCCCCTTGCACTTCCCCTACCCCATAAGGAGTCGAGAATTTTAGCATCTGATGGACCGTTGACAGCACGGCTTCAAACTCTCTCAGGGCCACTCTTCCGATGATGAGGTTGTAGGCCGAGAAGACATTTTCGTCCATAACAAAAAAGTTTATCTTCTTGGTCAGCCTCTTAGGCCACTCATCTCCCATCCGTACATCCATTTCATACATGCCCAATGGGTGTACCTTCTCACCACTTAAGCCTATCAATGGGTGATGGTAGGGCACCAGCCTTGCCCTGCTAAGACCCAAGCTCTTGAAACAAGGCCAGAACATCACATCTGCTGAACTTCCCCCATCTATGAGGATTCTCCCTACATTGCACCCATGCACCCTTGTTGTTATGACTAAAGGGTCATCATGGGGGGCTAAGATGCCCTTGAAGTCGAGTCTGGAGAACCCCACTACGAGGGTGTCCATGTCCACATACTTTCTCAGCTTCCCGAATTTCAGCATCTTCTCAATCTCATCCTTCAGAGCGAAGCATCTATCTGTGACATGGCCGTGATCCTGATGGAACTCACACCAGAGGTTTTTATTCCTCTTATGTGGTGGGGCCTTCAATTTCTCTGGCCACCTCAGAGCCCGGTCAGCCTTGATCTCATTAAGGATGTGCTCACAGCTCACAATCAGAGGAGTGTAATGAGCGAACTTTTCATCTGCTGACCTCTTCTTCCCCTCTTTCTTACCCTGGGACCTCCTAGTGCTACCACGGTTCTCCTCCTCATATTTGGCGGCCATTGCCTCTTCCGCATTCATCACTTTCCCTGCGGTGGACAACAGCTCTGCCATAGACTTGGGGGGGTCTTCCGCCAGCTTCCACAATAGCTTCCCCTTCTGGAGGCCTCCTATCAGTGCGTTCATGGCTATGCTCTCCTCGTAATCCTCTACCTCCAACTTCTCCTTGTTAAATCTTTCTATATAGTCTCTTAGGCTTTCACCCTTAGCCTGTTTGACATATAGGAGGTGGGTAGTCTTCTTTTGAGGTCTTACCCCAAAGCAGAAGTTGTGGATGAACTGCTCAGCTAGGCCTTTGAAGTTCTCGCTCGAGTTCTTCGGAAGAGAGGTGAACCAGCTGTGCGCTGCCCCTGTCAAGGTTCCTGAGAAGGCCCTGCACTTCATCTCATTGGGTATCGAGTAAATATATGCCACCGACTGATACATCTCGATATGGTGCACTGGGTTAGTGCTGCCATCATACTTAGGCGTCACTGTAGGAGGCTTGAACTTAGCTGGGGTTGGGAACCCCACTATCCTAGCTACAAACGGGGAGCCTTCCGAGTAGCCCCTCTGTAATGGGTCCCTTCTCTTTATGAGGTACCCTATCTTCTCCTCGAGACGTTGGATTGAGTCATTCCAGGGTCTTCTCTCTTCAGCTTGGCCGAGGTTATCCCCTACCACCTCCCTACGACGGACAGAGGGTTCCCCAGCCACAACACGTTGACTATTGACCTCTTCCTGCTCCCTGGCTCTTCTCTCCAAGGGTCGGCCTTGATCTGGCCGAGCCTGCCTATTCCCTCTTTGAGAGCCTGCCGCGCTCCTTGACCTCGATAGCCTCTGCCTCAGGTCATTGACTGGGCCTAGCCTCTCGAAGGCCGACCCTCTTCTCAACCTGTTAAAGGCCGACCCTCTCTGTGGGCCTTATCTCTTCCTCGGCCGACACATCCTTGACTCTGCCTATCAAAGGCCGACCCTCTTTGTTGGGCCTCATCTCTTCTTCGGCCGACACATCCTTGGCTCTGCCTAAGGGGTCGTACGGTGTTATCTGACACCTCATATGGCTCCCAGCAGTCTTCCGGGGCCTCTTCAGCTTCTAGGTCATCATACCTGTCCTCTGGGTAAGGGTTTCCCTGCCTCCCCAGGCGCAAGCGCCTAGGGTCAGCAACGTCCCTCCTCCGCTCGGGTGCAGGTTGGTCCTTCATGGGCGCCTGGGGTGGTCCCCTGGCATCGGGATGGGGCTGAACTGCCGCAAGAGTTATCATGTCCGGGGAGACTCCAGGTGGCCTCATCATCATGGTTTGGCTGAGCTGGGCCAATTGCTCCTTCATGGCTTGTTGTGTTGCAGCTAAAGATTTCAAAGCTGCTGCCACCTCCGCCATTTCGGACTGGGGAGGAGCCTGACTGGAGCTAGCCCTTCCACCTCCGGGCGGCGGAAGAGGCGGTGGTAATTCTGGTTCCATGTGTTAATAATAAAGAGCTTGAACAGTAAGTGAGCTTAATACCTTAAAGGACCTCTTTCAATGGTGAAACAGCTCCACACAAGGCGTGGTTCCTGGTTCACTACCAGAGTCTCCGGTGAGGTAAAGCAGAAAAAGAGGAAGAGATAGCCTCTCGATTCCCACAGACGGCGCCAAAATGATGATGCTAAGAATTAGCACTACCAGGTGAGGTGTTTCCAAGCTCGATATATCAATAACAATAGCAGCACAGCTATAAAAAGAGATAAGAGAAGGAGGTGAGGATATGAGGAATCAACACCGAAATATGAGTGGTTCAGCCAATCTGGCCTACGTCCACTGTGAGTGTGTGAGTAATGTCACTGAACAAAGGCACTAATGGCCATAGGTACAATTCACTCAAGCTCTATCTCTCTCTACTGTATATTTAGACAGAGTTTTAGCTAGGGTTTTAATAGCAGGATCCTTTTGCAAGGTAGGGGATGATCCCTATATATAGTGCCTAGGGGGCGTAATGTACCCCCCATGCATGCAATGAGCATGTGTGTGGTATCCTCACCAATGTGGGAATGCCATCTGTCACTGTCACATGTAAGCAATGATGATGAAATATTCTCCCACATGTGGAGAATAATCTTGTTACAACTGATTTGTGCCCAGGTGTCCTTATCCAAATGTCAACAGATGCTCGGCAGTCATGTTGGTGAATGACCTCGGCCTGGGAGAGGCCGAGCTGTAAAGGCTTGATGTCCGTTCAATCCGAGTAATGTCATAAGGAGTCTCGGCCTGACCTCAGCCGAGACATTATGCTAGGTCGGCCCCAGCCGAGGTTGGGCATATACATTCTGATGATTATTAATGCTTCTCGTCACCTCGGCCAAGGCCGAGGTAGGATTAGTTCCATGTTGAAGATGATCAGGGCTCCTTGTCACCTCGGCCTACTATTGGCCGAGGTTGTTATTCCCAGACACTTGAGGTTGCTATTCCCAGACGTAGGGTCCATGGAAGTGAATATGGTAGTGTCGGCCTGGGCCGAGGTAGGTCTGGCCGAGGGATGATATCGCGGGCCCTGCCCCTCATAGGGTCGATCAATGTCTCGGCCATCATCTTGGCCGAGGTAGGTATCTCTGGGGCGAGGTTATACTTGGGCATATCAATTGCGTCGTTATATGTGAAACGACGGTTATGACCTATATATAATATGGGGTTAAGTTAATGAAATAAAATGAAATTGGAACGTAAAAATAGTTCACACTTTCCCGAATGCCAAAATAGGGGGTGCGGTTGTTTTTAGAATAGTCGAGATAGTCGGAATAAGTGCCCAGTTGTAATTTTTGAGATTCGGGCATTTTTAAGGGGTTATGACTCAAATAGTGGTTACGAGTCATTTTAATGGTGTATTAGCAATTATATGTGGGGATTTATATTTTTAGACCCGTATAAACTCCCCCCCTTTCTTTTCTTCATTTTTGTGAAAGAAGCCAAAGGAGAGAGAGAGAAGAGAGAGTTGGGAGAAATGGAGAGAAAGAGAGATATGGAGGTTTTAGCCGGATTTCCGTCGCTACCGGAGGTGATCAGAGACTACGAACCTCGAGGCAAGTTTCTTACTTGCTAGATATTGATTTAATGTGATAAATTTGCATGTGTAGTTAATTTTGGAGGTTTAAACCCTAAAAGGGGTTTTTGGTTGATTTTTGTGTTAAACCCTTAAATCTTGTAGATTGTATGGTTTGGGGTTGTTATATGGGGTTATTTTGGTGTATAATTGTTAGGGTAGTGTTATTGGTGGAGGGGAATTAAGGAAGTAGAGGATTTTGGGTTTTAGAGTTCGGTTTTGGCTTTGCAGAAGAAAGACTTTTCGTGGATCTGATAGGCGCGGTCGACCGCGGTCCTATGACCGGTCGACCGGTCATGCCAAAACTAGCTTACTGCTTTTGTTAGCAGACCAAACCTGTAAGGGCGGTCGACCGCGGTCCCTTGACCGGTCGACCGGTCCCCTGTTTTTCACCTTTAATTCTCCTTAGTTTTCTTTAGCACTTTTCTTTTAGGTTCAAGGTTTAGGAACCTTCCTTTGGGAAGTAATGGGGAGTCCTAGAGGGTTGTATTTGGGTAGACTAATGTCCTAGGCCAAGAATGGAGATTTGGGTTACCCGAGGGCTAGTTTGTATAGGTTAATGTCCGATTGGTAAAGGAGGTTAACCTAAAGATAAATTGGAAGTTAAAATATTAATGTTAAGCTTTTGGGAGACACTCCCTTATGGAGACTCACCTTGAGGGTTTATAAAATTATATGAACGCCTGGAGGCTAGTCTGAAGTTAGTGGCACTTTGGGTCTTAGGTCATAAATAAAATATGACTTAATAAGAATGAAATGCACATTCTAAAACTTGGTGCTTAATGGCTAAATGGATGGTTTTTTTTTTTGGAAATGTAAAATATGATGTTTTCAAAAGGAAAAGTAAAGTTTTTCATAAATGTTAATTTATGGATACACACCTCCCTAAATCGCTATCATAAGGGAAGTTGCGCGCGTTGTGGTGAAGCCTTCCTGGCTGTTGAGCAGGTTGGATATAGTCCCTAGGCCATATGGGCGTTTATTTATACTGCGCTGGTTAGGAGATTCCGAGTGTGGTCTTGACTATCCCACAGGCATATGGCCGCTTCCCGACGTTTGGTAGGTTCTCAGGTTGTCTTATATGATAGGCCCTGGAAGATGATAGCCATTTAGGGGCGCGTCCAGTGGGGAAACCCGGAGGGACCGTCTTAGATTTATTAAAGCAATTCATGATAATGGATTGGCTTTAATTACATTTCCTGGATGGAAGAAGGGAAATGGGTTATGGTTTGGCTTCGGTAACACTCCCGGATGTAAGAAGGGTTGTGTAAGCATATGGTATACAAAAGTTTTTTTATGCTAATAAAAATGACTTTTGATTACACTTCCTGGATGGAAGAAGGGAAGTGGGATTTTATGAAAGAAATGGGTAAAGCACTTTTTATGGTAATAAAACCTGCTTTAAATTATGTATTCTTCCTGAATGGAAGAAAGGAAATAAATTTGGTAAATAAGTTTGACATGGTAAACATTTGATAAAATGTTGTACCATTTATGTATACTCCTAAAGAAAGAAACTAGGAATTGTGCCAGTAGATGATGGATGGGTTTTATTTTATACTTTCTTTGTGTAGCTGTAGATGTTACCTCCTACACCTATGCACACACATATATATTTATTATTTCGTGCTTAGGGCCTAATGGACCTCGACGATCAACCTTGCCTAAATAGTAGTGTATCGGGGGGGTTCCTTGTTTGGATTTCGCTTTGCGAGACACCCCACGCACGAATAGGGCATAGTGTTGAGACTGGGGAGAAGTTAGACCTTAGTACTTAGGGTTAACTAAATCACCTCACGATATTGCGTTAGGTTACTGCTAGATTGAGAGGTGAGGGTTATCTTATGCTATATGTGAGAGACATACGCATTTAACTATCATGCATTTTCAGTCACATGGTAATCATATCAAACCGGGTCCTGACCCGTATCTATTTCTTTGTTTCTGCATACTCTTTGCCGTTACAGGTGCTCTACCGCATGGACACCCGTATTTACATTTCCATTCCAGTTGTCATGGAGCTACAACATATTGCGGATGTTATAGGTTACTTGTATTAGACGCTTCTTTCTATTGAACGTTAGTTAAGTTCAGTATTTCTTATTCGGGCGTGTTTGCTCAAGGTTTTGCACTCATTCATTATATTGTAAATATTGAATTATAATACTCGATGTATTATTTGTATTGGTATGTGCACCGACAGCTTATTCGGTGATTATTTATTGTATTGTCATACTTCATTCATCGATTTTTGATACCCACCGTTTTTACAAATGGGATTGTCTAAGTGTTTTCTTTTCTTTTCAATTTTTTTTTAAAATTTGACAGTCCGTTTTCCAAAATAGTTGGTGGTTATCTCATACTATTATTTTAATCGACAGTGATGCTAAGAATGGACCATCTATGATTCCTGTAATTATTAAGGTATTGGGCTGGCCACCTATTATTTTAGTAGGCGGGTTGTCACACTTAAGGAGTTTTTTTTAAGATGGGTCATGTGTCACAATTTTCTAATACACGAGTTCACATACACACACCCGCACCTGACGCTCTGAATGATTGTACGAGAGAGTTTGCACATATTAGGGAGCAGGTACTGTTTTTGGTCAAGACTTCACATGACTTGATGGAGGTTTTCCATAGGATGTCAACATATTTGGAAAATCCCACTGCACCTAACGATTGAGGTTTAGACTTATTTTCTAGCATAGGTTGATTTGCATGATGATATTTTGTTTCCTATTGCTAGTGTGTATCATTCTTTTTTATTAGTTTTTTTATAAAACATTTGGAAAATACAAAAAGATTTCATTTTGATAAAATTTTGCAAAAGAAAAAAAGAGTTTTATATTTTGTTTTTCATTGTTTATGGATGAACATTTAGGATGACCGAGTCCCAATTTCATTCCATATCCATGTGACGAGTTGATAGTGTTTTGATATGCATCATCATTCCATTTTTCTACTTTACAATGTTTGGAGTCATTGAGATGTAATTATTGCTACAACCTACATGTTTGCCTCATAAGTTCCTTTAGTGCAAACTTTCACATATTTGTTTGATTATTTTACTTGTTTATTACATATTGGTCGGAGTGTTGTCATCTCAATTCTGTCTTTAAAATGAACCATATGCGATAAAACTTGACAATGGAAGTATTTCATATAAAAACCGTTTACCTTCAGGAGTTTAATTGCAACAAAAGATGATGAGTGAATCACGGGAAATGGTTAGGAGAGTTCAAAATTAACTCATCGTGAAAGACACCGTTTAACAAGAGCCCGAAAAATTTTAAGGCAATAAAAAGATATATATTCCGAAAAGGGGACACCTCAAAAGAAAAATATAATGATTATTATTTATGACGGAGTTTGGATAGAAAGAAATGAAAAATGGGTTTGCACGTCCCGGCAGAATCTTGAAAAAGCATTCATAGTTTTAGATGTTATTGGTGTGGGAATCATTCCTGACTTTGATGTGTTGATGGATTGAGTTGATCTCATTTAAATTTAATATTTTCAACACATAAGGACGATTTTGAGATTCATTCGATAGGAGTACATGTATGCATCATGCACATATGTTATCTTTGATTGTGTTGATTTGCCTATTGAATATGTTTACACCCATTCATTCCGTTTCCATGATTTTGTTGTCTTAGTGTAAATTCATGGTGTGATTTCTATTTGTTTTTTGAATAAGAAATAGAAAAATAAAAAATAGTTTGTGAAATTTGATTATATGGGAGAACGAATTATATGGGAGTTTTTTTGCATAATGGGGAAGATTTGATTATGATATTTGATGTATTTTTTATATCATTTCAAACTCGATGCGTCACGAGGTATTTTCTTTGTCTCGTGTGTGTAGGTAAAAGAATGGAAGATCATATGTTACACACCCCGATATGAAAAGCTTGAAGATTTGATGTTGAAAATTTTGAAGAAAAGTTTTTAGACCTATATGTTTGATACCTTTTCATTTTTGGGTTCACGAGGGTATTAGATTTGTATGGACATTTATGTTTTGATAATTCAGAAAATTTTATTTTTTTTACTGGCATATACACAGGGGGATATTTGTAAGGACATGATTTTATAAATGTCCTTTATCTTTCAGTATGTTGTATACCTCTACAACCGTCGAAGAATGTTCAGGATCACATATGCAACAAGATGGATCCGAATATTAAGTTTCTTCGACAATGAAGCCTCCGCAAGATGAATTTGGTAAAGGTCATGTTTTTAATCCTTAGCATTTCACATAGAATATTGGGATAATTAGTATTTCACACGGCGCATTAGATTTTACAAATTGGTATCAGAGCTTATATAAAGCGATATACCATTCTTAACATTAGGGATAAACCTAAACATAAACTTTCTCATAAAAACATTTATTTTCATAACCCCTAAAACTATTACATCATAAGTATTTACTTTTGAAAGTTTTTCGAATATTAAATTTTTTGTTATGTTATAAGCTTAAATTTTACAAGATAAGAATCCTTTATTAATTTATCTAAATACTCCACTAAACATTAGTAATATGTTCTAACATTAATTCTATCTATATACCACAAGATAAAATTATCTTAATGTATTTTGGGTGGTCATTACATACTATATAAATATACATTTACATTAATAGATTTGTGACAATAGATTGACTATAACATTTTATTGAAAATATTAAACCTACTTAAATATCTCCATATAAATTATAGGGGTTTCATATATGCATCATTTTAGCACAAAAGCGTTTCAGACCAAAATAGTGAACCCAAAATTTTTAGAAATTCAAGAACTAATATGATATCATGGAGATTTCACACATAATTTCCATATCATTAAATAAACTTAAAAATTCCATATCTCATTCAATCCTTAACCAAAAATTACAATTTTAATGTCTAAATAAATTTAAATGCAAGATATACACATAAAAATTGTCAAAAACATCAAATAATTTTTTTGTAGAATAGAAATTGAAATAGAAAATTTCGTACTCTTATTTGTATAAACATTTGTAGAACTTGGAAGTGGATGGCATTCTAATATGTTTTTTCTCACTATTTTAGAGTCCTAATATAATTATTTCATAAATTTTAGATTAATAATGAGTAGTGTTTTAATTTTTATCGCTTTAGGTACCCATTAAAGCTCCGAGATATTCCATGGTAAGCCATCATTCTTTGTAGAAATACAGTTAATAAAAAAATTTGAAAAAGAAGGTAATTCTCACCTTTAGTAAGAGGGACCTTTTATCTTTTTTTTATAATCTAGACTCCTTAAATCTCTCCCTATAAGGTGTTATAATTTCTTCTTCTTCATCTTCTTCTTCTTCTTCTTCTTCTTCTTCTTCTTCTTCTTCTCTCTCTCTCTCTGTCTCTCTTTCTCTCTTAGTGTATTTTCTAATGAAGAGTCCCTTTTATGAAGTTAAAGATTGTTTTAAAAGACATTTCTATCGTGTTTTGCATGTAGTTATTTTATGTGGCATGGACACATGTCCAAATTCGGGAAACTTGTTAACACCTCCCCCTCTCCTTTTTACATCTCTTGATCACCCTCCCTGTTTTAAAAGGAATTCAACCATCATTTTTTTATTAAGTTGGCTTATTTTCAAATGATACCCTCAAGTGTAATTGTCAAATGATACCCTCAAGTGTATTTTCAAATGATACCCTCAAGTGTAATGTTCAAATGATACCCTCAAATGATACCTTCAAATGATACCCTCAAGTGTAATTGGCTTATTTTATAAAGTTGGCTTATTTTATTAAATTGAAAACTTTGACTTTTTGTGTAATTGCCGTTGTTTGAAGCCAAGTTAATCAAATCCTAAAAATGCCTACACATTAATAGCAAACTCAAGTGTAGCGGTAGGTAAGGATGTCAATCCACATCAAGGGGTAATCTAGAGGCAAATTCAATTGTAATTCAATTTTTATTTTCTTTTTGGAATTTTTCTTTTTCTAATTTTTTTTACCTTTTCAAATATTAAAACAATTTTTGGTGAGAAGAAGTGAAATAACATTAACTAAATGGAAGATCAAATTACAAACTAAAAAGTGATTAAAATAAAAAATAAAGTCTAACACAAAAATATGAGATAAATGAGGTAAATAAATGTGAGAACAATCAAGGAGTGGGATTACACCACAAATTTTAGCTATTCTAACTAATTAATTTAATTAATTGAATTCTCCCAAATTAATATCAAAATTACAAATAAACTCTCGTTGCAAATGTAATTTTAATAGTAACCTTTTAGAATATTAAGTTTAACAACCCCCCCCCCCCCCCCCCCCCCCAACTCTAGAAAAATAGATCTACACTCCTTTTAACTAATCACCCACTAGGATCAATCGGTTAAAATTTATGTAAATCTTAGAAAATAAATCAAGAGTTGAAATTTAAGTAATAATACCCCACTTAAGAAACCCATATCTCTAGTTCGAATCTAAAATGGGTATTATAACTAGAATTTCGATTTTCTCTCGAAAATCATTTACCCTCTCTCGAGGCGTAAATTTAAGGGTGAGGGATCAAAATTAATATTCAAAGGAAATTTTCAAGTAATCAAACTAATTAAATTAAAATAACATCAAATAAGGGTTCACCCCACCCCCTTAAAAGGGGATTTAGCCTAACCTGGTATGAAATTTGATAATTTAATAATCAAAGGTATAAAATAAATGAGAAGAGAAGAGAACAATCAAACACAATCTCTTGATGCTTAATTGAACTTCAATCCATGAGTTGAAATTAACATCCCTCAATTTGAATGATCCAAATAAAATTACACCAAAATTTAACTCAAATAAATCCCCACAATAATTTATTTTTCCCTCACCATCTAAAAAAATAAAATAAAAATTCCAATCTAAAAAACTACACTAAAATGGTATTTCTCTCTCTAAAACCCTAGATGGGGTTTCTAGCCTTTTTTTTTAAAAAAATGATCTTCATCTTCTTTTTATAGTAGGCATGGAGCATGGGGGTAATTTGAGTAAGGATTAAATGGATATGAGGGGTGTGAGGATAAGTTGGGGTCAAAATAGGGAAATGCACAAATGTGCATGGGTTGTGTGAGGTCATGTGGATGAGGGGTGAGGGAATTAAATCAGATTATGGGGCTTAAGTTAGTTGGGGGTAATTGGAAAAAATGGGTAAAAGGGGTTTAGTTGGCTTTTGGGTTAATAAGACATGTGGAGTTAAATGTGTGTTTATTTTTTAAGATTGGATTTTTGGTTTATTTAGGTAATGTCGTGGCTTTGGAAATGAAATGGGTTCATGGCTTGGATTGGGCAAGGGTCGCTGGGTTCGGAGTAAGTGGTTTGCAGGTAGGAGGATGGAGGTCGGGGGGCTGGGCCGGAATTGGTCTTGGGTTTGTGGGGAGATGGGTCCGGGTTTTTGGGGAGGTGAGTTGAGGTCCGATGGGGGTTTGGGGCAGGGACGCAACCGGGTTATAGTAGGTAAGGGTGCCGAGTTTTTGGGACGCCGCCGGTGAGTTGGAGGGGTATGGGTTGCGAGGTGAGATCTGGGTTATAGAAGGTAAGGGTATATAGGAATTCGGGTATTGATCCGAGTTTGCGGGAATAGTTCGGACATCTCCGAGTCTTGTACTAGTCGTCGATTTGTGCTGAGGGTATGGGTATGGCGAGGAGGGGTGATGAGGAGTGGGGTCCGGGTTGTGTGTTGGTAGGATTTGTTAATGGTGTTGGAAAAGAGAGATAAGAGAGGTTAATGCTTGTGTGTGTGTTTTTTTTGTTATGGAGGGAAGATGAGAGAGAGTGGAAGTGTGGATATGATGATGAATAGTGGAGGGTGAGTGTAGGTGAATAAGGTGGGGATGAGGGATTTATTTTTGTGTAGAATAGTGTGTAGGTAATTGGGCGTGAGGGGTTGTGTGTGTTTAACTTATGACCCCTAAAAAATAAAATAAAATTAATAATAAAAATCAACTAAAATAAAAATGACATTACACGACACACTATACAAACTCTAAAAAAAACTAAACACGACTAAAATAAAAACTAACAAATAAAAACAAAATGAAATAATAATAAACTAACTAAAAACTAAGAAAATAAAAGAAAATAAAAAACTAATACACGACGCGCTAAAAATTTAAAATAAAATAAACCTAAATATATACATGACATGACTCAATAAAATAAAATAATAAAATAAACCCTAAAAATAAAATGATACAAATAAAATAAAATGGAATAACCTAAACAAACACGGTTCGGGACATGTTTAGGTAGGTTAGAATACGTGACATGGGTAATTAGCTCCATAAATCGTACATTTACCTTGAAATAAGCGTTCGAACTCCGCAAACGACGATAAAGCTTGCACAATAACATTTACGCATATAAGGCCCATATTGTCGAGAATTGACAACTAAAATACATCTATTTGGGGTATAAAATGTACACTATTGGGTGCTTATCACCTCCCCTTCTCCTTTTTATATCTCTTCATCACCCTCCCTGTTTTGAAAGGAATTCAACCATAATTTTTTTTTATTAAGTTGTCTTATTTCAAATGATACCCTCAACTTAGAACTAAACCAAAATGTAAACCCACTAGTTTTAATTAATTTTAATTTCAGCCCTATGTTATATTTTACGCATAATTAATATATAACATTTTAAAATTACAACTTTTAACATTTTTTAACAATGTGTGACCCAAAACAAGGTTTCATTAAAAATATTAAATGTATAATTTAACTCCATTATATTTTAATAAATATGAAGCTTACTTTTTGAGGTTCTCCCTAACTTATATATATTATATATATATATATATATTATTCACACAAAGTTTCATGACATATATCACACCAATAACATTTTAAATAATGACAATTTAAGAATATCTTATTATTAACGGAGTTAAGTTACTACATTCTACTCCCTTAAACAAATTTCGTCTACGAAATCTATGTACCCGGTTATTGAAGAGATGTGGATACCTTTTCTGGATTTTAGACTTTAGCTACCAACAAGTCTAGCTCTTGTCGTGATGAACGCATTTCACTTTAACTAATGAAATTTCCTTCATTCATTGTTTCTTCATACTCTGGTCAATGATGAAAATTGGTTTCTTAACATACAAGCCATCTTCGCTGAGCTCGATATCATGAAATTAATAGAATGGGACTTATCGCTTAATAATTCTATCAACATGGAGATGTAAAAAACATTAAGTATCCAAGTATTATAAGTCAATACACCACCTCCCTGACTCTCTCTAAAATATCAAATGGTCTGATGAACCCCGGTGAAAACTTTCCACTTTTCTTCCCAAAGCGTACTAACCCCCGAGTTGTCGAAATAGTTAGTAACCCTTTATAACGAGCTTCACATTTTAGTTCCGTTATCCTATAATCTACATAGATCTTTTGTTTTCTTTCGATCGTATGCAAATGTTCCTTTATAATTGCAACCTTATGAGTAATTTCATAAACTACGTTAGGCCTAAGTATTTCTCAATCTCTGACTTATGCCCAATAAATTAGTGACTGGCATAGTATACCATATAATGCTTCGAACAGGATCATGTAGATAGTGTAATGGTAATTTTAGTTATAGGCAAATTCGATTAATGAAAACTGAGTTTCCCACGTGTTTTGAAAACTAAAACACTTGCTCACAACATATTCTCCAAAACTTGGTTCACCCGCTTGGTTTGTCCATGTGTTTATAGCTGAACAGTAGTATTAAGATCCAATGATGTACTTAATTCCTCTTGAAAACTTTCCCAAAAGCGAGAAGTGAAACATTGATCACATCCCAAAATGATAGACACCAGTACCCCATGAAGGCTCACTATTTCTTGAATGTATAGCCTACCCATGAGGCCAGCAGTGTACATAACACGGTAAAGAAAAAAATGACCTGACTGCATTAAATGATCCACAATAACCCATATTTTTTCATGAGCTTTCCTTGACTTTGGCAGTCTAGTGATGAAGTCCATCGCCACGTGATCCCATTTCTAGTTCGGCGAGCCTCTCTCCTGCCCCCACGTGCATACTCTAGGACAAGTTATTGGGGAAAGGGGTCTCTTTAACAGTGATGCATGGTCCTCTCATCATTCCCTTTAAAAAGAATGGAGTCTTCATTGTATTTTATAGAACACATGCAAAAGAAGGAGTAAGCCTCCATAGAGGCCTGATGAAGGCAAGTTATCTACATGTTTAACTAGAGAGTCAAATGTTTGGGGATTGGGTTACAAATTGGGAAGGTTTTAGGCATCCTTTCCATCCGTTCGGTCTCAAATGTAGAAGTAAAATATTTATATTATCATGTTATAGTCTAAAGAGAAATAATAAAATGAAAATAATTAGTGTGTAAATATAGTGTGTAGTGCAATATGGGATATGTGTGTAGATAATATAGACAAATAATAAATATATACAAAGGTGTACCTATTCACCCGGCTTACGGTCTGAGGGAACCTACGTACTCTCACGAAGAGATTAAAAGTCCACGTAGTTTGTGTTAAAATAGAAGAGATTTTAGCTCTTATAGAGGCTCGATGTAAGATAACAAAGTTTTCTTTGATCTTTTAAGATGTTTTTATAGTGAAACAATGGATCTCAAGATGCAAATGATTTATGTTCATGAAAGAACTTGAACAAAATGAATTGAATCATAAACTTATAATGTTAAGAACAAAAAAAATAGGTAAAATCGAATGATCTGGTGATCCACTAGCCTACATGAAAGTATTTTATTGTATTTAGACTTTTTGTTTGATTTTTGGACATTTTGTAGAAATAGATTAATATGTACAAGATCTGACTTGAGTTTTGGAGATAAGTTTTCTTTAATACATATACGTATCCATTGTAGTCAGAATCAAAATCAACATAGTTAGTAAATGACCTTAAGAGAAAACTCATGCCTAAAATAGGAAATAGATGAATAAAAGAAGTTCTTGGGGGGGGGGGGGGGGGGGGGGGTATTGTGACACCACCCTGTTTATGTTAAGACTAAAAAATCAAGGATTAAGAAGAAGTGTACATTAAAAGTTAAACGTGCACCTTTTCATTTCGATAACGTTCTAGCTTGAAATCAACTTTTTTGGCGTAGATCTAAGGTTACTTTAAAGAAAAGTAACTTTGAAAGAAAATGAAAGAAGAAAGAGGAAAAAGGAAAAATAGGTCATTTGGCCTCTTTTGGGTTTGAGTGAGAAGTAGAAAGTTAGGTCATCGGTTTATAACTCTAGATATTGGTTTAGAAGGGTTTTGAAAGTAAAAGGAGAGAGTTTAGGGATTTTTTGGAGAGAAAACTCTGCTGACCAGAAAGACAGCATTTAAGAGCGAAGTTAATGATCCCTAAAATTGGTAGGTGAGGTCCCCTTTATGGGAAAATCCCCTTTGGTGCAGGATCTATAAGTCCCCTGACATGATCGATTATCCATGCACACTATACACAAGGACCGATAAGCCAAGATCGTATTTTTTTTTTGGTTTATTCTAGTGATGGTTTCTTATTGTTTAGATGATTTATTTTTGGTCCCCATAAGACCTTTTATCCTTTATTAAGGTATTATTTGGGTTACTTTAAGGTTTGGGTTTATTGGGATTTGGGGATATCATGTCAAATTGTTCCATATTTATAGACCATAATGGAGTGTCTACAATAGGTAGTGGTTAGCGAAGTATTGTGGGCCTCTAGTGTTTTACCTTCACTTTCTCACACATATAACACTTTAGAACTTATGTAGAAATGCCATGCTTCTTGCTTTCCTACCAATAGTATATCTTAAGCTACTTGTACATTTCGTGTTACCGCTTTCAATTTTATATCTTGAATGGTGTACCTGATTCAAAATTTCTTTCTTTATGTCATCCATATTGGTAACACAATACCTTCCACGAGATCTAAATCCCCTACCACTTCCAATGTTCTAATAAGTTAGTTAACGCACTTCCATCTTTGCGAGTTTTAATTGTAATATTTTCCATTGGTTTGTGATTTAAGGGTTTTATTAATCGATGTTGGTTGAACCATAAGTTACAAAGGTATTCCCTAGTTCCATGTATTGATTCTTGAATGTCAAATTCAGCTAGAGTTTCAATCATACCCCATTCTTACATCATCAAAAAGGTGACGATACCACACAACTTATGATTTATGGCATAATTGACTACATTGGCCTTGCCTAAAGTGATAATTCAAAATCATTGTCTTTTCGACAAGCCATCCACTGTCTTTGCCTCATATTCAAATCCTTTTAGTAAAACAAGTACTTTAAACTTTTATGGTTAGAGAAAAGATCAAACTTTTCACCATACATTTAATGTCTCCACAACTTCAAGGAAAAAACTATGACTGTAAGTTCTAAATCATGGGTGGGGTAGTTACATTCATGTGGCTTGAGTTATAGTGAATCATAAGAATCTACCTTACCATCTTCCAACAAGACAAATCCTTATCCTTGGTAATAGGTATCACTATAAACTACAAATAGATGCCAATCTTCATGATAGTGAGAATCAATGCAATGGTTAACTTTATCTTTCGCTCTTGAAATTCCCTCTCACAGCTATGTTCCCAGATAAACTAACCTTTGATAGTACCCAACAAAATAAAGGAAGTTTGTGATGTTCATAGGCATATTTATTTTACCCCACTTCAAGACTGGTTCAACCTTGGAGGGCTCTATCAAAATATCGTCTTCTGACACCACATGATCACGAAATTTCAATTGGTAACCAAACATCACACTTTCCTAGCTTAGCGTATGTTATCACCACAAATTAGTACACTGGTGATCTTAGCTTAAAGGTACTAATTATAACAAAATAATAGAGAAGAGATATAATTATTGAAATACAAACTAGAAAAAACTATATAGATATAGGAGAGAGAGAGAAATAGAACCAGATTTACGTGGTTCAACCCAAAATGTTGTGTGTCCGCAGGTAAAGTGTTTATTGTAGTGAACTACTGGGCAAAAGCTATTATTGAGTTCAATAGTGAAGCTCTCAAGCTCTCTCTAGAATTGGGTAACATAATAATAATTAAAATATCATATCCCCCTTAATGTGGGTGGTGTGTGATATTTAGGCTATTAGAGAAGAGAGAAAATAGTGTTCCATTTGGTCCCCCTTTATAGGATAGGGATTACACATTTTACGTACATGTGAGAGAATCATCATTAAGTTAGTTATTGGAACACGAGGGAGAATATTTTCATATCTCCTCAATGTGCGCGTGAAATAAATGTTGCTGACATCATCTAGTCATGTAATATATGCTTGTTATAACGGAGTTAACTATCAATGTTAGCTGGTTATTAACTAACAAGGTTAAATGTCCTATAAATATTAGCCAAGCTGACCTAATTTTGGGGCTGAATAGGTTTCTAGATGGGGTCGACCACATTATTGATGATGTGTGATTCCAAGTGTAATTTTCTAATTAGTCCACTAATTATCCCATATTTATGGCATAATATTAGCCCCAAGACTTAGTTCACAATTGAAGATTACAGCAGATTATTTGAAGTGTTACACCTTCTGGGTAGGTTCTAGGAAAATTGAATGAGAGAAATTTTAACTGGAAGATATCATCGTCTCATGTTCTCATTAGCTCAGGATGTCGCCAAATTGTCTTTGGCCGACCACATTGTCTGGTAAGATTTTAGAATATTTTGTCTAGACATGAGGTTCCACGTGACACATGTCGGTAGTGACAACAGGTTCATTTAATGTGCATTCCCAAATGAGTAAGTGGAGGGAAGCATGTTGAATATGTAATATCCCATGATTTTGGGAGTGAGAAATTAAATTTTTGAGAGAAATGAAATTTATTTAAATTGGAGAATTTTAAAATTTGCTAATTAAGGTCCGAAAATTGAGGACATTATAAAGTATTCTGGATGATGATTTTAAGTGCGCCATTAATTTTGGATAGGTCAAGATAGTCTAAATGACTGTCCTTGGGTTTTATTTCAGTTTTGGAATTTTTTAAGTTAGTTTGACTCGAAATTGGAGTAAACGAGTCATTTAAAGTGTGTATTATCATTTAAAACTAGGATTTATGTTTTAAAGATTTAAGAGGCTTATGGATCAGCCTATCTCGTTTGTGAGAAAGAGAGAAAGATAAAGAAAGAAGAAGAAGAAGAAGAAGAAGAAGAAGAAGAAGAAGAAGAAGAAGGAAGAGAGAGAGAGGAGAAAGATTGGAGATTTCTAGCCCATACGCGATCACGAGAATGATTCAACCTCTACGATTCTAAGGCAAGTGTTTAATCTTTCTAAATATTTCATTTGTGTTTTTCATTTCATAATTTGTGGATAAAATAATTGGATTTTGGGTATTAAACCTTGCATTTGATGTTTATACATGGTCCAAACGTGTATAACTTGAGGGGAATAGATATAGGATGAGTTTTGATGTTGGGATACTGTTTGGGATGAAGATTGATGAGTGGAAATTGTATAAATTGGATTTTGGAAAGTTTGGGTTTTGGAGAAATTACCCCATTTCGTGGCTTACTGAACTGGTCGAATCGATTCGCCCCTTGCGAATCGATTCACCATGTTGCAGAAGTATCAGGTCTTTAGGGCCGAATTGACTCGCCCCCTGTGAATCGATTCATTATGTAGAAGACTTACAGGTCTAGTTGGGCCAAATCGATTCACTGGGGACGAATCAATTCGCTGCTAGGACCGAATCGATTCGGAGGGGCCTAATCAATTCGGAAACAGTGTTATTTTTCTAGATTTTTCTAGAATGAGTTTTATTCCATTTCCACCAGGTTTCTCGAATTGGAGCATCCTATTATGGCACGAGGAATACGGTTTGGAGATTCATTGGGAGTTTCTCACATGTTTTGATGTTGGGTATATATCGAGTTAGTTTGGGGAAACATACATATGTATGCATTAAAGTTGTGTATCGAGGTAGTTTCGGAATATATAGATGTATTGGAGTTGTTGTATCGAGGTAGTGGGAAACCTCATTAGGAATGTAAGTTCAATTTAGAGATCATAAGTGAGTTTAGATATTATTTAAGGTTTAGGACTCTTTGAGAGAGTTGTGAGGGTATGGCGTGAATATTCTAAGCTGACTTTTGTTTTGAATCCTTATAGAGATAGGATTCAGTATAAGATATTATTAGGGACCAATGAGATGTAGAGGTCGCCTATCCTTACTGATGATAAACTCAAGGAATAAATTTTGAATGCGTTAATGTTAAGGTCTCATAGGCGCAATTGAACCGTAGACGGAATGGAGAATAATTGTATTCTGTTACCAATGAGAATAGGTTGTGTTATAATGGTAGTTAGGAGAGTTACTATATGTCTATAGGTGATTAATAATGGATATTCCCATACTTTATAGAATCATAAAATAAATTTAAGATTAAACTTGAGGCATGTTGACTATTAGATATGCGTATACCTATTGTCGGGATTATCATTAGATTATCGATGTGCATTCGGATATTGATGAGATGTAGAGTGATTATTACATACGTTAAACGGTGGGTTAGTAACCTTAATGTTTGATATGTTAGGAGATTATCCATATCATAGGGGCAATGGATGAATATGCTTCAAGTGAGGGATCGTATTTATATAACGAATTAAGTAATATGCTTGGGACGACGGCTAGTATAATGAGGGTTATGTATGCTTATAGCCGAGTTTATAAATCTCATACATACGGACGAGATATGGCATGTATTAATGTGTGTATATATATATATATATATATATATATGTGTGTGTGTGTGTGTGTGTGTTTGTGTGTGTGTGTGTATGGCGTGAATATCTATACCGTGTGTGATGGTTTGTATATATATATATAGTGTGAATGATATATATACTTATTCTGTGAAGCATACCCGACACATGCTATCATGGGAAGTTGCACGATGAGGGTGAGCCCCTGGCTTGAGGAGCAGGGTGTGGATAGTCCCCAAGTCATAGTCGTCCATTTTTATTTGTGTGATTTTATTTTGGGGGTGAGAAGTCTTGGGTATGATTCGTTCTCACTTGCCGGTTAGGAACTATGATCGCTTCCCATAAGTTAGGATTGATTTTTTCGCCATGGCGGTGTGATAATAGTCCGATAGGTGGAGACCCCAGGAGAAAGTTAGTAATTCCTGGAAGAGGGTAGTATGGTGCAGTATTTGGTATCCTATAACCGTTTATGTTATGTGGATTGCAAAGTGTACATTATGTGTGTTATGTATACGTGGTTATAAGAATAAATGATTGCTTATAATTATATTTAGAGTAAATATATATTTATATATCCTATTGGATAAGAGGATATGGAGTTTATAGGAGGTACATCTTGTGTGATTTCAGTGTACTAGTTTATCAGGGTCGAAGGATCGTACTTAGAGACTATTGCGATTATAATGACCCCAAGTATTTAAATAGAGATTTAATGGTGTATTTAGAGATGGTATTAAATAATTAAGTAGTTGCAATAATAGGATTGTGTGGAAGACATAATGGATACATATGATCAACATTGTTAAGGAGTAGTGTATCAGGGGGGTTCCTTGTTTGGATTTCTCTTTGCGAGATGCCCCACGCTCGAAACGTAGTGCTATGTTGAGAGTGGAGAGAAATTTTGGCCTTAGTACTCGAATGTGTGTTGTTAAGTGAATAAAATCTTATATTGAAGCTTAATGTTAATGTGTGACGTACGAAGACTTATAACTGGTTTAAGTTAATAACTGGAACTAATAAAGCCTGGCAAGGCATACATATATGTGTATATATATTTATGTGGAGTTAGAATGGAAATAATTTTGGGGTTATGTTAGGATGGTGGGCTATGAAACTATAAGCCATGTGGATAGTTAGGTAGGTTACCGTTAAATGTGTCAGGTAGCCTATTTAAGGCTACCGGACACGATTAGGTGCGCGCTGTAGAGGAGAGGTGAGTTTGGGGCTTCACGAGAGTGCGACTCCACTTTAATTATGAAATATTGCATTTATATTTATTATGCACGGTTAACACACGTGCTAAACATTTTTACACCTCGGACTCTGACCCGTCTATATTTCTCTTTTGCTATATATATATATATATACTATTTACTACAGGTGTCTTGCCCCATGGATACCAAATGCTTTTCTATTCAGAGTCTTAGGAGCCGTAGCAGTTGCGAAATGTTACGGGACTTATACTGTAGCTGCTTTCTACTTCTTGTAAATCTTGATAGGATTCATTTTGTATATCGGGTTTACATCCAAGGGTTATCTGTAGCTGTTTATATTTCTTCTTTATGGATGTTGTACTCTCCGTGACCCGACAACTTATTTGGGTATATTTCCTTATATGTACTCTTTTTATTTTAATGTTTTGCACTTCATTTATCATGGTAATTATGTACGTTTTACCTTGTTAGTAGTTATACATTATTGGTTTGATTTACATTGTATGTTTTATTTAATTTTTGGCATCCAGTTTTATAGTTTCGAGTAGTTGGCCTTGTCCATTTTAGTATAGTCTATTGATGTTGATAATGAGCCATCTGATATTCCTGATTTAATGTAGTATAGGACTGCCACCCGTTAGTATTTTAAGCGGGGTGTCACAGATGGTATCAGAGCATCAGGTTCTAGTGTCTTTAGGATCTGTCCGAGTTTTCTGCGTTCTTGATGTGGAGCCCTACTATTAGGATTGTTGTGTTCACTACATTTATCTTCTTCTGCGAGGTGTACTCACTAGAATGACATTCTGACACAGTTGATTTCGTCTCAGACGTCGCCAAGAATAAGTCATCCCGGAAGGGGAAAGATAAGAGATGCAATACCCATAACAGATTTTGGGTGCACTTTGACTGGAGGTATTTTCTTTCCGTGACTTAGGAGGAGATAAGGAGGAGATTTCTAGCGGTAATTTAAAATGATCTGACGGTGGTCGAGTGAGAAGGAGGATTGACTCGAATGGAGAATTTCGTGATCGATAAAGTAAGTACTGAGGAGAAGCGAATAGTGACATCCTAGGGAGGCTAGATTGATGATTTTTCTAGCATTTGTTAGGGAAAACCGATGTTGATGACTTTTACCGATGTGAGTTGTGTGAAGTGGTCCCAATGTCGGGAGTATCTCCTTCTTGGAAGTGGGAGTAAGAAATTTGGAGACTTGGGTTCATTGAGTAGGAATGAAGGAGTTGTCAGGGGTTACAATAGCACCTTGTCCTTCAGGATGGTTAGGAAAGATTTTCGGGAGTATGTTTCTTTGAGGAGAATTAGGCATTAGGAAGTAGGAGTGGTCCTGGAAAGAGTAGAGGGACTCAGCGATGAAGTGAAAAAATTGAATTATGGAAGTATAAGGTAGAATGCCTTTCCTCGGGTTTAAGGTCACGCTTTATGCGGTATTAGGGACATCGCCGGTAAGGTATAATGAGGGATTGGCCTCCATAACCATAATGTTTATAGAACTTCCTTGGAGGAAGAAACGAGCAAGTGTGGTCTTTGTATGTCACCTTTTGGGATATTAGATCGTCTCGTGATGAGCTAGTAGAGAGTTCTGCTATTGAATTTTGGAAGTGCGGACTGATAAGGTTATTATTCTATTATTGTGTTAGGTGTAGGTAATTGTAGTATTCCTATGAGAGAAGGACTTGTCTTTTGGAAATGTTTTGATGTGATGTAAAGGATTTGTATAACTGAGAAGATTCAGAGTTTAGTAGATTCATTATTAAGAGGGAAATTTAGCTCATGGTTGTGCAACTTATGAGAAATAGGTATTGGTGAGAGTATTGTATTTGTTGGGGCCTTATGTCTTGTATATAAGGTGTTTTATTGGTGTGTCCAAATGCATGAAATTATTTTATATTATATTGTTATATAGGCCTTTGGGCAAAATCTTTGATTCAAAAATATTTTGTAACACCTTAATCCTGGTTCAACTGATCTCAATCCCCGACATGGCTACACAATAGTGTATTGGGAGGGTTCCTTGTTTGGATTTCGCTTGCGAGACCTCTCCCGCATGAAGGTCGCATATGTCGGGAATTGAGAATAGTTCAACCATTGGAAATTTCAACTTTTTATATACTTAGTACGCTATTATAGATTAAATTATTGAGAGTTATATTACGATTTGAGGCTAGTGGAGTCAGGTTATGCTTTTGTGAGTTGATCTCGGGTATAGGGTGTATGGGAACCGTGGATATCTAGTTTGATTTTTTTAAAGTTCATATGGTTTGTTGTGAGACGTGGGAGAGGTAGGTATAATGATATTGAGGGTAGACGTAAGAATTAGATGAGGTTCAGAGTCCTAGGCATAACTTAAATTTCGAGGATGAAATTTTTGTAAGGGGGGAAGTCTGTAATATCCCATGATTTTGGGACTGAGAAATTAAATTTTAGAGAGAAATGAAATTTATTTAAATTGGAGAATTTTAAAATTTGGTAATTGAGGTCCAAAAATTGAGGACGTTATAAATATTCTGAATGATGATTTTGAGTGTGCCATTAATTTCGGATAGGTCAAGATAGTCGAAATGACTATCCTTGGGTTTTATTTTGATTTTAGAATATTTTTAAGTTAGTTTGACTCGAATTGGAGTAAACGAGTCATTTAAAATATGTATTATAATTTAATATTGGGATTTATGTTTTAAAGGTTTAAGAGGCTTACGGATCAGTCTATCTCATTTGTGAGAAAGAGATAAAGAGCAATAAAGAAAGAAGAAGAAGAAGAAGAAGAAGAAGAAGAAGAAGAAGAAGAAGAAGAAGAAAAAGAAGGAAGAGAGAGAGAGGAGAAAGCTTGGAGATTTCTGGCCCATAAGTGATCACGAGGACGATTCAACCTCTACGATTCTGAGGTAAGTGTTTAATTTTGCTAAATATTTCATTTCTATATTTCATTTCATAATTTGTGGATAAAAGCATTGGATTTTGGGTATTAATATCTTAACCTAGATTTTGGGTATTAAACCTTGCATTTGATATTTATACATGGTCCAAGGGTGTATAACTTAAGGGGGATATATATAGGATGAGTTTTGATGTTGGGAACATGTTTGGGATGAAGATTGATGGTTGGAAGTTGTATAAATTGGATTTTGGAAAGTTTGGTTTTGGAGAAATTACCCCATTTCGTGGCTTGTTGAACTGGCCGAATCGATTCGCCCTTTGCGAATCGATTCGCCATGTTGCAGAAGTATCAGGTATTTAGGGCCGAATCGATTCTCCCCTTGTGAATCGATTCGGTATGTAGCAGACTTACAGGTCTAGTTGGGCTAAATCAAATCGCTGGGGCCGAATCAATTCGCTGCTAGGACCGAATCGATTCGGAGGGGCCGAATAGATTCGAAAACAGGGCTATTTTTCTAGATTTTTCTAGAATGAGTTTTATTCCATTTCGACCGGGTTTATCAAATTTGAACATCCTATTATGGCATGAGGAGTACGCTTTGGATATCCATTGGGCGTTTCTCACATGTTTTGATGTTGGGGATATATCGAGTTAGTTTGGGGAAACATACATATGTATGCATTGAAGTTCTGTATCGAGGTAGTTTGGGAATATATATGTGTATTTGAGTTATTTTATCGAGGTAGTGGGAAACCTTATTAGGGACATAAGTTCTATTTAGAGATCATAAGTGATTTTAGATGTGATTTAAGGTTTAGGACTCTCTGAGAGAGTTGTGAGGGTATGGCGTGAATATTCTATGCCGACTTTTGTTTCGAATCCTTATACAAATAGGATTCATTATAAGATATTATTGGGGACCAATGAGATGTATAGGTATCGTATCCTTAGTGATGATAAACTCAAGGAATAAATTGTGAATGCGTTAATGTTAAGGGTTCATAGGCACAATTGAATTATGCTACCAATGAGAATACGTTGTGTTGTAATGGTAGTGGGGAGAGTTACTATATGTCTATTGTTGATTAACAATGGGGATTCCCATATTTGATGGAATCACAAAATGAATGTAAGATTAAGCTTGAAGCTTGCTGACTATTAGATATGTGTATACGTATAGTCGGGATTATCATTAGATTATCGATGTGCATTCGGATATTGATGAGATGTATAGTGATTGATACATACGTTAAACGGTGGGTTAGTAACCTTAATGTTGGATATGTTGGGAGACTATCCATATCATAGGGGCAATGGATGAATATGCTTCAAGTGAGGGATCGTATTTATATAACGAAATCAGTTAATACGCTTGGGACGACGGTTAGTATAATGAGGATTATGTATGCTTATAGGAGAGTTTAAAAATCTCACACATACGGACGAGAGATGGCATGTATTGATGTATATACATACATACATACATACATATATATATATATATATATATATATATATATATATATATATATATATGTGTGTGTGTGTGTGTGTGTGTGTATATATATGTGTACATATGGTGTGAATATCTATACCGTGTGTGATGGTTTGTATATATGATGTGATCATATGGATGTATATATATAGTGTTAATGATATATATATATACTTATTGTGTGAAGCATACCCGACAAATGCAATCATGGGAAGTTGCGCGATGAGGGTGAGCCCCTGGCTTAAGGAGCAGGGTATGGATAGTCCCCAAGTCATAGTCGTCCATTTTATTTGTGTCATTTTATTTTGGGGGTGAGAAGTCTTAGGTATGAGTCGTTCTCACTTGCCGGTTAGGAACTATGATCGCTTCCCATAAGTTAGGATTGATTTTTTCTCCATGGCGGTGTGATAATAGTGCGATAGGTGGAGACCCCGGGAGAAAGTTAGTAATTCCTGGAAGATGGTAGTATGGTGCAGTATTTTGGTATCCTATAACCGTTTATGTTATGTGGATTGCAAAGTGTACATTATGTGTGTTATGTATACGTGGTTATAGGAATAAATGATTGCTTATATATATATTTAGAGTAAATATATATTTATATATCCTATAGGTGAAGAGGTTATGGTGTTTCTAGGAGGAACATCTTGTGTGATTTCGGTGTACTAGTTTATCAGGGTCGAAGGATCATACTTAGAGACTATTGCGGTTATATCTACCCCAAGGATTTAATAGAGATTTAATGGTGTATTTAAATATGGTATTAAATAATTAAGTAGTTGCAATAATAGGATTTATGTGGAAGACATAATGGATCCTTACGATCAACATTGTCAAGGAGTAGTGTATCGGGGGGCGGTCCTTGTTTGGATTTCTCTTTGCGAGATGCCCCACGCACGAAACGTAGTGCAATATTGAGAGTGGAGAGAAGTTTTGGCCTTAGTACTCGAATGTATGTTGTTTGGAGAATAAACTCTTATATTGATGCTTAATGTTAAAGTGTGACATACTAAGACTTATAACTGGTTTGAGTTAATAACTGGAACTAATAAAGCCTGGCAAGGCATATATATATGTGTATATATATTTATGTGGGGTTATAATGGAAAGTATTTTTGGGTTATGAAGGTATAAGCCATGTGGATAGTTAGGTAGGTTACCCTTAAATGTGTCGGGTAGCCTATTTAAGGTTACAGGACACGATTAGGTGTGCGCTGTAGAGGAGAGGTGAGTTTGGGGTTTCATGAGAGTGAGACTTCACTTTAATTATGAAATATTGCATTTATATTTAGTATGCACGGTTAGCATACTTGCTAAATATTTTTACACCTCGGGCTCTGACCCGTCTCTCTCTCTCTCTCTCTCTCTCTCTCTCTCTATATATATATATATATATATATATATATATATATATATATATATATATACATATACTGTTTACTATAGGTTTCCTATTACATGGATACCAGATGCTTTTCTATTCAAAGTCTTGGGAGCCGTAGCAGTTGCGAACTGTTACGGGACTTATACTGTAGTCACTTTACACTTCTTGTAAATCTAGATAGGATTCATTTTGCATATCGGGTTTACACCCACAGGTTATCTGCAGCTGTTTATATTTCTTCTTTATAGATGTTGTACTGTTTGTGACCCGACAACTTATTCGGGTATATTTTCTTGTATGTACTCTTTTTATTTTAATGTTTAGAACTTCATTTATCATGGTAATTGTGTACGTTTCACCTTGTTTGTAGTTGTGCATTATTGGTTTGATTTCCATTGTATGTTTTATTTAATTTTTGGCATCTGCTTTTATAGTTTCGGGTAGTTAGGCTTATCTATTTTAGTATAGTCTGTTGATGCTGAGAATGAGCCATCTGAGATTCCTGATTTAAATTAGTATAGGGATGGCCACCTGTTATTATTTTAAGCGGGGTGTCACAGAATATATACACGTGAGTAAATAGTGAAACTTGTGATAAGAAAATGAATTATACATTCGATGAGAAAAAATTATAGTAGAGAGAGGGATATAAACATCATGATATGAACAAGGCATGAATACAACATGTAAGTATGAGAGTAAGAAGAACATACAAGTGGAGACATATGTATGCGCATAGAAAAGTAGCGATAAAGGAGATAAAAATAAATAAAACCCATGTGAAATAGAGTCTAGTTCTCTAAAAATAGTCCCCAACAGAGTCACGACTGTTGTGATCTGGGTCGTCTTGCTCCGACGTGGGTCGGCCCTGAAATTGGAGGGGAGAGAAAAACTGAGAAATCTCTGTCTTCACGCGTGCAGGGATTTGAGGATAAAAGTGGATTCCTCTTTCCGCCACTGGTATTGATCTTCTCAGGCAACCTTATATATAAATCAATCATCGTCAAAAGGTGAGAAACACTAAGAAATGTAGTCGCCTGCCTATTTTGCTCATAATAGGAAAACTAAATATAGTTATCGTGATAAAATGACATAAAAATACATATTGATGCGTATGAAACCAAATGAATTAAGGGTTCGGGGTCTATATTATGGAATTGGAAGGTGTTAGGCACTCATCCCGCCCTTTCGATCTCTCGTGGCTATGGTAATATTATAATTTTCTCCAGAATGTGATACATGTGTACATGTATGCGGTGTAAATAACAAGAGAAGAAAATCAATCTACTCACGGTGTGAAGGAAATGAAATAAATATGTATCAAAAGTGGAAAGAAAAGAAAACAACTACTACTAATTAAGTGAGGGGTAAATGAATAAGGGTAGACCTTCTACTAAACTTTAATTCGGATTTTGCAATGGTAAGAGGTTGATTTTATAGTATGGATAGATGGTGGTGAGGTAAGGATGGAAAGAGGGGTGAATAATGAATGAGAGTGATGTAATTAAATGGATAAAATGTTTGCAAAAATGGAATTTTAGCACACTAATTTCGGGGGGAATGTTCTGACTTTAGAAAGGGACCCCTAAGAGTGAGGTCATGGTCTCCTTACATTGTTAAAAATTAGGGGTTACTAATTGGTATGGCTCCTGGCCTACCAATTAGAACAACCCTGCCTTGTTGGCCTATAAAATTACACCCTGCCAATAGGCAGGGGGTCTGGGGTACCTATGGGCTGTCCGGAACGGACTTTTTTGGGAAAAACGGGCATAAAATGCAAATCGTAATTCCAAATCGTGAACATATGGGCTCGTTGGAAACGGTATTTAGATCCCTATAAGAATCCATTGAACCACTCCCACATTCGAGAGTTAACCAAAGTCAAATGTGTCTTTGAAGCACCCGATGGATTCTAGATGGGGGTTTCTTGAAGAAAAAAGGCAAGTACGCGCGAATTGTAAGGCCGATTCGCGCATGGTATAGATAGTTGGAAAGGGGATTTAGATAACTATAGTGTTTTGATGAGATTTTATCTGTTTGGGGAGTTGTCCGAGGTTAAACGGGTCCCAAAAGTGCCCGGCGGACTCTAGATTAGGGTTTGGAGTAAAAAGGTGAGTACGCACAAATCGTGAGGTCGATTTATGAACAGTATGGACCATTGAAAATGGGATTCATAGCCCTAGGTTTTGATAGTTAGAAAAGGTAAAATAGGGCCAAAAAGTGCCCGATGGATTCTCGATCAAGGTTTAAAGTAAAAAGGTGAGTACGCAAGAACTGTGATGCCGATTCACACACGATATGGACCAATGAAAAGGGGATTCAAATCCCTATGAGGTTTTAATGTTCTTAACTTAGGTAGGAGAGTTGATATATATTAAATGGGTCCTAAAAGTTCTCGGTGTCCTCTAGATTAGGGTTTGGATTGGGACATAAGGTCTTATAATTGGAGGATGAGTGCTAGGAACCTAAGGAGGTACTAAGGGGGTACTAGGATAGGTTGTTTATACTTGGAACTACGACTGAACAGGCTATGTCTGAACCACCAAATACTTATTCCACATCGCCCATTGTTGTTCTTGTAGATGAGGAGAACATTTTTGGATCCAACAGCTCGTATAACGTTGCAAATATTGAGGCTCAGTATCTCGCTTGTGACATTACTAAGGATGATCTGGTGAAATTTTAATACCTTTATGAAATTCCCATTAGTATAAATTATAGGCTGCCAGATTTCAGTGAGAATGTCTATGATTGGCATTCGGCTTACGAGAGCTACTTTCCATTCTGGGTGCTATAGTTTGAAGTTCGCATTCCTCTTTGACCCATCATTAGGGTGATGTTCAAAGGTTATAGTGTGGATCCAATAAAACTCCCCCGTACACTAATCGAATGATTTTAAGGTCAATGGTGTATTAGAAAAAAAAACTTTTATTTTGATATCACTGGGGATGTCTGTAGGTTCATTTTGGAATAAATGACAATGCGAAGGCCCGGGGTAGTATTACTTAATCTCCTAAAAAATTGGTGAAGGTTGCTCAGATGGTCATAGTCCAAATTTTGAGTTCTTATGGTCATTGAATCTTGATGTCTTATTGCAAGTTTCTCATCACAGGGTATTTGTGGTAAGTCCTTAGTCAAAATTTTAATTATTGCCTTGCCAAGATATTGACTGTTTACTTTCCTAATTATCTTCATTTTAAGGGTTTGTTGGCCTTTACTATTCTTTGCGAGAAAGCTTTGACAACTTTTCATGCTTATCAACTAGAGAAATATCCAAACCAGGAGCTCTGCATACAGTGCAATACTTAGAGACAAAAGGTTATTAAGCTATAGGGAAAGGTCAACAGAGTTAAGGACAAGATGAAAGAGAGCTGAGACTAGCTAAAGGAATAGGATGACCATGTCATTGAGAAGACCTTAGATCTTAGATCAACTAAAGAGGAGACTCAAAAATTGAAAGAGAATGATCCTATTGATGCCACGAAGATTCAGAGTCTGGAGGATTCATTGGCTAAATCAAATGAAGCACTTGCCAAAGTTGAGGAGGATGTTGTTGAGAGGTATAAAGCTTTTGTTCGCTTCCCTAGTGGAGACAATGACTTTATTCTCGGAAGGTTATGATAAATGGAAGAAAAGGGTGTTAAAACCGTACCCTGACATCAATGAAGTTATTAAAAATTGATACGGGGATGAGGAGGAGGCTAGGTCCTTGATTGTTGACGAGGTTGATATGGAGGGGGATGAGTAGTCTATTGATGATCATGCTACTGGAAAAACCGAGCAAGTTGCTTCCAGTGAGCTAACTCCTCCCATCACTCCTAAGGATGTTTAAGGTAATTCTCAAGAAAGTCCTCAGGATACTCCCATAGTCAAGGCTACAAATGCTAATGCTTTTCGAGTTCCTCTTGTCAACTAAGAAACTTTTTTTGTTTGAATTCTTTGGATTTTATTTTTGTGGATCTTTATCATGTAACTGCTCATATCCATTTTTGAACATCTTGACTTTTAATTTCAAAATAATTATCTCTATAGATAGCTTTATTGAATGGATATTTTTGTTTAACTACTAATATTTTCCATTATCCGTTGCTTGTCTTTCTTTATGAGATGTTCATTTTGCTTTTTTTTTTAAGTTATTGTGCTCGAATAAATTATTAGCACCGACCTTTAATCATGTTAATGTGGTCGGATCTTTTCAACCTAGTGGTACTTTGTATGGTCTTATAGTTGGATCTTGTCGACTTGACTTGACTTGGTAATTTTTAATAGTAGAGTAGGTAATCTAGTATTATTAGTCTTGTAGTCTCGGTTGGATAAACCTAAGCTTTCATGATAGGGCCGTTACAATTGAAAACTTAAAGCTCCCCTATCATTACTTCAGATAGCTTACTCGTCACTTGTGGTTGGATCTTATCAACCTGACCATGTGATAACATTAGTTTTACTGGATCATCTAACTTTTTAATCATGACATGTCTAAGATTACGCCCCTCATGAAGTGTGGTATGATCATGGTCATTCTGATTTGATTAGCCTTGTGATGTCTTCTGCTTGATCTTCTTGCACATCTTTTACACTAATGAACTTGACATTAAATAATTAAAAAACTGGAAATAATAATATAATGGAGAGGAAGACTGTTTATTCTCATTCGTAATTGGAAATTGATTATAAGAATTTAATATTGATTACTTAAAGTCCATGCTCTCACGTAATTTGTATCGTCTCCATGATAGTAATTTCTAAGATGTTGAGCATTCATGAGATTCTTAAATTGTTCACCGTTTAGTTTCTCAATTCTATATGTTGGTCACACAATTGCTAAAACTCTATAAGTACGGTGCTAGTTCATCTCGATCTTGTTCCCCTTATAAATTACTTTCTTTAAAATGTAGTCTTCATCCTTTAAACTTCTCAACTTAATTGTCTTGTTATAGAACTCCGTTCCCCTTTGCTGATAATATATTAGTTGGAGTGTTGCATGTTCTACGACTTCTTTTACCAAATCTTAATCTATTCTTCATATAAAATCACTCCTTGGCGAGTTGAAATTTAGCACCTTGTGACTTGGTAGGAAAATATCCATAGATACCATAGCCTTAGTTTCGAATACCAATATAACGGGAGTTTCACCCATAGCTTTTCTTGGAGTTGTTTTACAAGCGCAAAGCACACTTTGCAGCCCATATATCAAGTTAGGTTTTTCATAATCTAATCTCTTTTTCATCCCATCGATCAAGGTCTTGTTGGAGACCTCATTCGACCCATTACACTGGAAGTAATCGGGTGCTAAATGGAGTTTTCTAATCTCATATCTGATGCAGTAATCAGGGAACTGGTCATTATTAAATTATATACCGTCATCGATAATGATCGCTTAGGGCATCCCATACAGCAAATTATGTTCTTCTATATGAAATAGAAAACCTTGACATAAGTCATATCCACCAGTGGATCTGCCTTAAACCATTTCATAAAATAATCCATAACAGCAACTAGGTATCTAAATTTGCTCCTCGTCTTTGATAGTGGACCGACCTGATCAATCCTCGATGTGAAAAAAGGCCATATAGATGTAATTGGTTCTAAAGTTGTTCCATGTCTCTTTTGGATAAATGCATACCGATGAATTTGTCACATTTCCTGGAATAATCGTTGTAGTACTCCTTCATTGTTAGCCAATAATACCCTTGAGTTGTGACCTTTTTCATTAGTGATTGTCCTGTAGAATGTGCCCCACGGGAACCTTCATGAACCCCTTTGATCAGGTCAGGAACCTCTCTAGAATGGACACAT